>OZ002742.1:10018690-12641097 GCA_963924295.1 Dioctria rufipes | reverse complement strand
GAATATTTAAGGCTAGCTAAAAAGTCCGTTAAAAGCTTCAGATACAGCTAATTGAATGATCCCGGTCAAAAGTAGTTTTGCAAGCCAAGAGGTAGTGGCTGCAGAAGAACACAAAAAAATAATTGGTTGCTGGTATGTGCTGAGTCTGCCTATGATCGATCATTCAACTCGATCATATGAAATTCGGCCATTCTGAATCTATTCTGGTGACAAGACAGGGTTGTAAACGACATTTTTGTTGTTTTGTAAAATACTATTGCACAGTTATATTTTATAAGTTTAAGCTACGGAAGAATTTGGTGTATTTTTATCATTTTTAAGATTCCTAGAAGTATCGATGAGTTTCTTATAAGAATATCTAAAATTTCATATTGTCATGCAAAATTAAAGTGAAATTACTTTTTATGGATAAATTTAATATTTTTAGAAAGAAACCGGTTTTTAGCTGTAGTTCATTTAGACTCTAAAAGAAGGTTGTAAAAAAATTAACTAGCCAGAAGTGCTTCAACATGAAATTTATGATTTGACTAAATACTCTGACTTCAATGAAACTTGACGATCATAAAGATCATCTCGAAGATGTGATATCAACCCTGCCGAATACAACCTATCCACTAAATCGGATTAGAAATTTCGTTGTTGTAATTAAAAACATTTTTCAAAAATTATATCGCGACTATAAATGAAATTATTTGACATTGTTGTCATTGGTCATACTTTAGCTGGAGTACTTTTTTGGCCCACTGCGAATATATGCGATCAGATCAATTAGGAGAACAATAACGGCTAATATGACCTTGAGATTGAATGGGTATATGGCTGGTTAAGAAAGATATCATTAATTTACATATTGAGCAAATTGCATTTATAGCTATAGAGTAGTTTTTTCAGGAGGAGAAGGATCCTGACTTTTTGACGAATAATTTCGATTGGAAAACTTGTTATCGTTGTTAATTTTCCTGGCTGGTTGCAAATATTTACAATTTTGGTATTTACATTTTATTATTTACAAATATTTCGTTCTTAAGTATATATTTGGACACTGCCTGACAACGAGTACACACGTGGAGAGTTATAATTTGGTACGTACTGTTTTCATAGCAAGTAAATACAATTTAAAAAATGGAACTCGGGCGACCACTTTTTGGTGTTGCCATACAAAACTTAAATTTAAATAAATATAATTGAAAACTGCCTGAGAGCTCATCGACATGGAGAGTTCAAATTAAAAAAAAAAAACGTAAATTTAAATTCAACATTAGGACAAATCGGGAAACTACTTCGTAGGACTGCCATACAGAAATTTCTTTTTTTATTATATATTTGGGTACTATCTGAAAACTAGTCGACGTGGAGAACTAAAACTTGGTACATGGTATTTTCATAGCAATAGTAAATAAAAATACAAAAATGGTCTAAATTTGGCAACCCATTCTTGATACTACCATACAAAACTATAGTTTTTCACTATATATTTGGACCCTGCCTCACGCGTCAACGTAAAGAACTAAAATTTTGTATAAGGGCATCTTTTTTAAAAAATTTAAATTAAGTTCAAAAATGGGACCAATCTAGCAACTTCTTCGTAGGGTTGCCATACAAAAAATTTGGTACATGTTGTTTTCATAGCAATGGTAAATAAAATTTCAAAAATCGCCCAAATCGGCTTACCACTTCTTGGTGTTGTCATAGAAAACTTTCGTTTTTCACTATATACTTGGTATCTGTCTGAGAAGGCGTCGAGGTGGAGAGCTCATATTTTGTACATGGCGTTTTCATAAAAATTGCAAATGAAAAATGGACCAATCGAGCAATTCCTTCGTAGTGTTGCCATACAAAAATTTCTTGTTTCACTATATATACTTTCAAAACATATGAATATACGCACGCATATTCATAGACACACGTACACATAAAGCCATAGAGTGAAACCCTAGAGTGCTGAATCGAGCGATAGAGTCAGATAATGGCTTAGATATTATGCATCTCTAAAAACTCTACGCCCTTCCCCAACCATCTAGGTATCTGTATTATCGCCGGGCAACACCGACGGGCTCGACCTAGTATATTATATAGCTATTGGTTTCCAAATCTGACTTATAATTGAACTAAGGATTGTTAAACAGATTCTAAACTTCAACTGATCCAGATTTAGGCCAATAGATATAACTACTATGACCTCCTGCTCTATACACCACCTAGGTGGAGGAGGCACCCTGTGTATTTAATTTTCTCATTTCTTATAATTTTGAAAAACTGTAGAACCTTTATATCTGGTTGTGTGCAATATCTTTTTAAATTGATATTTCTATTTCTAGTTGTATTCTTGCCATAATGTGCTTTGCAGTATAGGGTACCCCTTAATAATATTTTAAAATAAATTGCACACCTCCATGAAATTTCAAAATGTAGCGAAGGTTGTAAGAAAGACCAATTCTTATGATACCCTCTAGATGAATGTCCGTATGTAGTTTTGTATGGTCGGTCACCTATCTGTGTGCAAGTTGAGGTGGTATATATTTAGAATGGTTCGTCGTACAATAAAAATGATTATAACCAATCAGATTAGATTTCATATTCTAAAGAACTTTTCAGTACAATAAAACTTCTAGGACCGATGGTTGTCACATTATACGTAAGAAACCTAAATTTTTATATGGCAACACCAAAAAGGAGTTGGTCCATTTAGCCAATTTTTTTAAATTTTATTTATTATTTCCATGAAAATATCATGTATATAATTTCAGCTCTCTACGTCGACGCATTCTTAAGCAGTGTCCAAATATATAGTGAAAAACGAAATTTTTGTATGGCTACCCTACGAAGTAGTTACCCGGTTTGTCCCATTTTCGAACCAAAATTAACTTTTTTTTTTTTTTAAACTATGTGCAAAACTCAGCTGTCTATGTAGATACGTTCTCAAGTTATCGTGCGGATGGACAGACGAACATGCCAAAACTTTAAATATTATGCGTGGGTGTCCAATCCATTTTGTTCTACCATAATTATTATTATAATATTCTGACAAACTTAGTATACCCTATGATTTTATCTAGTGAATAGAAGGGAAATATTTCTTAATCACCCTGTAACTCAATAATGACGCATCTAACCTTCCCTCAACCATATAATTTTCGTTTTTCTTTACTTGTCTCAACCTTCAGTTGAAGCATGTTTTTTTAACTTCACTTAAGAATATCAAAATTTCCGATTTTTTCCTTATTCAAGAAAAGAAAATTTTATGGTTCTAAATTTGAGTGGCTATAAAAAAAACAGTTTCATTTGAGGTGAAACCCCATGTTTTGGCACGAAGAAAAGTTAATTTCCTCCACTCTGTTGGTATAAGAACAGACACTTGAAAAGAAACTTCTTGTATTGTCGTCGCTATTGCTTGGATTTTATAATTCAAAAAATAAAAATTAATTGCGGACATCTGCAGTGCTATGAGTGGCTAGAATTATTTCCTCGTAAAATTTTCACAAAGATTCGTAACAAAAAAAAAACAAAAACTTTATTATACCTACCTGACCCGGACAGCAGATACACCTTGCACATAATTTTTGTCTGCTAGTTAAAAAATTATTCATTTTATTTGCATGTTTTAACACATGCAAACTTTTATGCCCGTACATATACCTACATATGTAGGACAAGGAATAAGTGAGAAAATATATTCATTCACCATAATAAAATTTCGTATGCATTTCGGTTTCATTTTTTCATATTTTAGCATCCACATCTAGCGGTTTAACATGTCATTCCACTCCTATATGCGTGTAATACCGTCACGCTAGAGTTCGTAAAAAAAAAACTCCCTCATGCCTCCAAGCAGGCATTATCACAACGCAACCCGTGCAAACAAAGTTTGATTTGATTTAGAAACAAAAATTAAATGGGAAAACTTGATGACGCAAAATTTCACCGGGATAACACCGCCAATCCCTCCCGTATAAGCTTTGTTATTTTTTTAAATTTCGGGGTTTTGTGCTGAATACGAAATGAACGCTTCTCTTCTGTGCTGCCATGCAGAAACTTCCAACAACAACAACATAAAGCCCGAAAAAGTTGTGTATTAAAGTAAAACCTCAAACAGCATCCATCCGCGTCCCTACTAACTTCCAACTCCTCCACCAACCGCGCCTGCCTAAGGTTTGAAGAAGAAGAAAATTCTTTTAAGTATCTGTTTCCATGAGAACACCAAGAAGCCAAGGGCAACTAATTACAGAACCTGTCGTTGTTGAAGGAAGAAAAAAAAAACAAAACTAGGACAATCTCAGCCTTTTGGGCAAGAGCCCTTGTAACCTATCTCCTGTTCTCCATTATCACTGGCTCGTAGGATATTATTTTCTTACAATCCGAATCTGTGCAAGCTAAGTTGCTTGTATGAAATTTAAGAATCCTGTTCAGAGGTCGTAACACAAGTTATCCTGGCAAGGAGAAAACGCGTACAACCTCTTGCTGTAAGGTTGTTCTGCTACGTTGATGCTCGCATCAGTTGGCAAAAAAGAAATCCTTGGGAGAGAAAATTTTCAAATACCTGACAGGGAGCTGTAATTAGGTGCAGGTCGGTTACAACAAAGTAATTGCATCCACTTCGCGCGTATTATCTGTTGTTAGTATAGTAGTGCTCCCCTTACACACGGTTTAATTAGCTTGTGCCAAGATGATTAATTTAGACGGTTGAAATTCTGCAATAAATACTCTGTACCTATCCTGGAGGTGGGGATATAAGCTTAAGGTTCATTTAGAAATCCTGTGTGGGTCATTCAAATGTTGTTCAAGGATCTAAACATGTAGGTCGGCGATTGGGGTACTAATAATGAGTTCGACATTCCTTTCTCATATTCATAACGATGAGTTTTAATTGGATGTGTACACGGTGAAGGCTTGAAATCAGAAAGTACAGAAATAACTGTGCAATATCACGAAGGTTCGCTAGAATTTTCATCCAGATGAGCTAAATGAATATTTTGCTTCTAATGTAGTACCTAGGAGGCCATAATTATTGACAGAAGTCAAAGTTGAGGCTACGGTAAACTACAGTACATTAGTAAACTCTATGGCATTACAGTCGCCAAACTCGATTCTATTCAGTTGCGTTGATTGTCATAAGCTATCCAAATCTAATTTTTCTCTAAAGTCAGATGCAGTTGGTCCAGACGACTGACCTGCACGCTTTGTTCAAAGTATTTTATCTAGCAACTGAAATGCAGTCCTGCTCCTATTAAATGCATGCCTTACAATTTCTACCTTTCCGTCCTTATTGAAAGTGGCCATTGTTATTCCAATCACCAAGAATGTATCACCTACAAATATCTCTGACTACCGTCCAATAAGTGCTCTATGCTTGCAAACTGCATGCATTGCCAATTGAATACTGTTTTTGGCAAAAGACGTTTCATGTCGCCCTGATCAGTAGTCGCGTTCTCGCTCCCACCACAAACTAATTGTTTTATTATACATTACGTCCAATTTGCGAGCTGCATTTGATAATAATGAGTTTAAAGTATTGATACTGCTGCACTGTTCTAAGGTCTTATATATCTAGAATAAAAAAATATTTTCAATTTTTTTGGTTTAGCAAGAAACTTGTGATGAGCTAGCTATTAATATAAAGAAATAAGTTTTGGTGGAGTAAGTTTTCTGGCATATCCTAACTTAATAGAGGTGTCCAACAAGGATCTATTCTTGGACCTCTTCTCTTCTCATGATATATGATCTGCCACAAAAAATCAAATTCGCTGAGAATTTCCCTTGTGTGCAGACGATTTGCAGATTTACCTTAGTAGTTCAATGGGCCTTATAGAGAAATATTTGGACTGCATTAAGGAGGATCTGGAAAAACTATCTGTATGGGTTTGTATAATGATATAAAGTTAAGTCCTCTGAAATTCTCAGCAATCCCAATATACAAACCAGAGTTTGACCCTTCTTAACTTCCACTAGCTTGCATCGATTCTGTAACCCTATCGTATGTAGATAAAGCCCACTTCTGTTTTAGAATCTATATTTATCCTAAACTAGACACTATAAGTGAACGTAGAATGGATGTAGCTTTAAATGATGGTCTTGGGTATATACATGGATTGCGATGCGTTGGCTATATCACGTCCTAATTGTTACGCTGTACATTGGTGAAATAAATACTTGCATCTTGTATGGCAAAGCGTTGATCTTCCTCTTCGGCCTTATCACATCACACAAACTTAGCTACTTTTACAATCGTCTATAATTACTGAGTTCAGCTAGACACCGAAAAATTATAATTCTGCGATTTTCTAAATGAGTCATGGAGTGTTCTCTCCTTGTTTAGTTGATACGTCTTTGGAATGATTTTTCTGCACGTATCCAAGGAGCGGAAAACATGCATACATTTAGAAGATTGCTTCAGTTACATAATCTTTTGTCTTTTATTTAGATTTATTATTTTTTTATTTAGATAATTCTCTGTTTTTAAGGGCAGGGTAAGGTATTAAAAATTTTTTTATTGCTTTTTTTTTATATTTTTAACTGAATGCATAATATCTCAAGAATATTGTGTCAAAATTTCAAGTCGATTGGAGCAAAATTGACGAAATTGTGAGTATTTTTATACCTGACGGATTTTTATACCTACCCGACCCGAGCAGATGGTTGCTCTCTATACAATACCCTATCTTACCCTCCAGTTTTATTTCTAGAAATTTCAACACAAGTACAAACGTGCTTATACCTGTACTGTATATTTTGTCAGCGAAGAGTATAAAATTGAGTCTAGCAATGAATGTTCTATCGAGCAGACGTACACGCGCGTTTTTATACCAGATTTTTTAGTGTTGGAAACTTTAAAGCGATTTCCCCACAACTCACGTTTTCAAAGTCGGTGCCCCTCATAACTGCAAAACTACTGCACCGATCCTTTTGAAATTTTGAACACTATTTCTGTACATAATTTACGAGGTAACGCTGGAGAGTTTTTTTCAAATTTGTTAATAATTTTTATTTTACAACAACAAATTAGACGATTTTTTCGCAAAAAATCGCGTTTTTCCCTTCAAAGTGTTCCAAAAAAGTGAAAAATTGAAATTTCGAAAAACCCTCCCAGCGTTACCTGGAGAAAACTATTATCTAACGAAAGAACTTTGATTTTTTGAGTTCATATGATCCAGCACCAAGTTATGAGGGGCACCGCAATTCTACTTTTTTTCGAGACACGTCCAAACAATTGCTGCCATTGCCGTATTTTTAAATATTTCGTCGTGAAAATTTTATACAATATTCTTCGAATGTCATACTTTAATGTACCATTAATTTTAATAATAAGATTTTAACTGTGTGGTCACAAAAAATTCACAAAAACATGCCTTTTTTTGTACGAATTAACCTTACCCTGCCCTTAACAGTACTTTTTAGATTAAATTTCCTTTCTTCATTCAATATTACATTTATATTACTTTTAATTCTATCTTTGCTTAGATGATTTTTTTTAAATATTTTTTATTTTTCCCCGTTTTAGTTATTTTCTTTTACAATTGAATTTATTAATTAGTAGTTATAGTATAAGTTATAATAATTTTTAATTTTTTTCAATTATTTTTTGATATATATAATTTGTAAATATTTGTACTTAAATAAGGTGAATGTCTTGTGTATAATTTTAAATAAAAATGAAATATGAAATAATGGTTTACCGAAGTGTTAATGGGTTTATGTATTCCTTATACAATGGTAGGACATACAGCTGTCAGTTTTTTAATCATATAATAAAATAGTGCTTGGTAGTTAATGTTGATAAACAGAATCACGTAAAGTAAAGCCCCAAAAACATAAATGTCCACATAGGCGAGATGCTGAAATATTTAAATGACAAAAAGTTGTTGGGTGTTTGAAATCTTGGTTTTATTTTTTTCAAATTTGGTTTTTTAACGCTTCGTAAAAGGTGCAGGTTTAAAATAAAGTAGAGGATTTTTTCTGAGATTTTTATTTTTACGATTATAAATTAAATAGACAAGAAAAATTAGCAAATACATGCAGAAAACGATTTTTTTTTCGTTAGCTCAGTAGTAAGAGCATTCCCCAGGAAAGCGAAAGGTCCCAGCTTCAGAAATCGAACGAATCAGTTGTATTTAATAATTTAATTTAAAATCGGATAAATAAAAATCTCTTCAAATTTTTCTATTCCATCTATGATCGATTCTAAAAATTGTGAGTACAAATCTCGTAAAAAATTACAGGATCATAAACATATATTTAATTAGCCGGTGTCACTTGGTATTGTATACCAAACTATGGAATATTCTATTAGACCCCAACCTTATGTTTTCCTTTCCCTTCTTACTATATGTGCCTGAAGAAAAATTGTAGAGTTTAGGAGAATAAACACCAGGCAGGGAAGGTCGGATTTTTTCTAGAGAGATTTTCACTCCAATTTAAGAACTGATACTCTGGTATCAGGGAAATATTTTATTGACAACCGCATGCAACGTAAGAATAGTATGCTATATAATGTATTTTGCATTTTGGTTTCTGAATAGAAGGTATCGCGAAAGGTATTTTTCTCGTATCATCACTTCCCGAACTTCTGTACGGGACCTGCCAGATTCAAGTTGCTGTTTATAGATATTCTAGATAAACGTATTCGGGTACATTCTAACTCTGAGTCATATCCAGACTTCGTATCGATAGCAGTTCGTATTTAAATCATTATCAAGGCAGTGGAATTTCTGCATATGCTATTATAAGTCTGCATGAAAGCGAGGCTAGATTAGGTTGGAGCGGCGACCATTGGTAAAATATGTGATCAGCCACACTTAGACCATCGATGGTCCATTGTAGAGCCACCTTATTGGGACTATGACTGGCAAACGTTTCTTAAATTTAGGGGTATGATGAAACCACCCGCAGTATACACATCTCTATATATCCTATAAATTCGAAGTATCTGAGTACTCTTTATTGATGTTAGTGTGGATGGGTTCAGAGTTTCCAGAAAAATGGGTATTTATAACAGTTCTAGAATTTTTTGAGAGCTACAGTTCTGGTACCATCACCTTTTGTTTTTTTTTTTACCAAGGAGGACAAAGCACTTTTTACTGAACTATCTTGTACTGGGCCCAGTCTTCCTGGCTTCTACTCACTTTTACTTAATTGTATAGTTTCTGTTCGCTCTTCCTGTGAATATTTAAATTGTTATTCCACCAGGGTGGATAGAATTTTCTCGAGGGTTTACGCAATGGGCAAGCTTCAATAAGGTCTGCATGAAGCTTTCTATTACATCTAAAAGGTATTCGATTCCCTAGATAGACAGCATATTTTTCTTAAAATTTTTTCAATATAAGATTGGCAATAGTAGGGGAAGGTGCTGTACCTTCGTACCTTTTTTGAAATAGTCTTTTTATAACTAAACTAATGAGACAAATCTAAAGCAACGCGATAATTATAGATGGCCTAATCCATAACCTTTCCAATAATAGTCGAATATTCATTTAAAGATTTATTTCATCATATATGAAAGGAAATATGAAGTTCCTGCTTTTGGTCCAAGGTACAAAATGCATCTGTACCATGGACAGTGAGGTGTTGTAACTTGGACATTTGTAATTTACGAGTACTAAGAAGAAATGATGGTATATCAACACAGTTAAATTAAATGACACTCTTCATTCAACCAAGAATAATAATATTCGCAAAGCAAATTTTTGAAGTGTCCAAGATACATACCCCGTGAAACAGTTTCGTCAGAAGTCCTAGTCTGCAATCGAACATGATTCCTCCTATTGGGCTTGCAGGCACTGACATTTAAGCGCGTATGATATCCTCAAGGTGGTGTAGCAGAAGGCTTCCTTGAATATACTTATGCATAGTTGCAACTTCACAGAAACAAGGCAACTGGATATCACCAATATTCAGAGCTAAAATAATCTACGCATATAGGATTTGCTAGGTTGTAGTACCCAAAGTGACGTGATACTAATATTTAGGCAATTTATAAAAATTAAAAACGGTTAAGAAGGAAAATTTATTGTGCAGGCTGATAGGCTTTACCTATCGTAGGAGACTTGCCGGAATCTGAAAGATATTGCAGTTTAGAGATCTAAAGAAGTTATCAGTGATACCTCAGCTGTGATAGGGGTAAACTAAACGTTCCTTCTGGTGCCATTTAATTCAAAGTGCAATGAGGTTGTTGCATCCATCTTGTAGGAGTCTCAGACTAAAGGAAGGAATCCTCCGTGCCCTAAACTTTTGAATAAAATTAAATAATTTTGAACTTTACAGCTTTTACAATGAACTAGGCAACGTTATCAAGGCAGTACAACCGCCTCTAGGGAGCTTCTTCCAGGGATTGGAATCGTGTAAGTCGAATTATATATATGTATGTTACATTATTATTGCTATTATAGAGTTTTTGTCCGAATTTTATGAACATTATAAATTTTTTTTATAACATCATCATTTGACAATGTAATTAAAAATTGTGTGTGTCCATTCGGGTTTAATTCGTTATCGTACTACGTTAGGTTGGCTTGAAAAAAAAAATAAAAAAAAAAATATATGTATATACTGCAGATATGGTCTGATTATCCGATCGTTTTTGGGAGCTCTACCCATTTTTGAAGTTTGCTCGGCTAGACCGTATGGGTTTTTTTCGATGATTCAAGAAACCCGGATTTAGGCATTTTTAATTTTTTTTTTTTGTATTGAATATAAAGAATTTTTAAGCGGCACAAGGAGTCAAGGTTTAGTCTACCTATTTAGTTTGTAACCACAGAGTAGATATAGGAATTTTACAGTTTTTGTTTGCGGCAACGATGTGCCAGAAGCATAAGTCGGTTGCATCATGAACTTAAGGTATCACACTGGATTAGATTCTTTCACCTTTCGACAAGCATACTTTAGCATTGTACGAGAAGTATTAAGATGTCAACCCTCGATTTTGAATTTCACCTTCATTTGTTTTTTGGATTAATGATAGTCCCCCTGAGGAAATTTTCGGTATAAAGCAATCTCAGGGCATGAGAATCGGGCAAGCAGTCGCCTGACTGTGTTTTTGCTTAGAATAGGAATAGAATAAATTTTTGCATTCTTGATGTATATCAGGCCCCATGTTCATAAAGTGGACGCCACGGTCATGTAAAAGAAAGTAATTTCTAAGTAGAGTCTTGAAACTAGTTAGCCACGCATATTGTTATGTGACGTGCTAGTTAGATCATTTGTATTGTTAACGCTTTGGCCAGGGACATTAGTAATAAAGCATATTTTTATAACGTGATGATGCGCTAAAGTTTTTGTATTTCTTCTTTCATTTTCCCAGAGCCCTCTTAGTATGAAGGTCGACTAGGTCCGCTACTCCTCAGTTTTTAGGTAATCACAGGGACACTGAAAATTATCTGCCCTCAGTGTCGATTGGGTAGTTGGGGCAATACAGCTGAAGGCAGAACATCTGCGCCTTCACTAAGGCAAGGGTAAGTGGTATAATGGTCCCTTCATCCTGGCAGTCTGGACTTCACGTCCAAAGTCAATCACTCTTTATACTATCATAACACCCGTGCAAAAGAAACAAAACCGCTTGGGAAATATCTTAATGCGCACAATTCACCACATGATGCACGATTTATATTAGTAAATATAAATAAGTTTTACCTGAGCTGGTATTAAAAGATATAGGAAGAATATAGCTCCAACACTTTCAATTCTTTATCACTGGAAAATATTTACGTTTTATACAACAATAACTGAACATTTGTCCGACAAACTAATTCCCAGAATAACATAAGTGTCATCGGTTAATTAGTAAAATCGGATAGAAGTCCGTGTGGAAAATTAAATGACCAAGGTACACACATTTCCAAAGTACAGCATCTAACTCCACAATGGGACGCAGATGAACTTTAAATAGTTTTAAGGGAGAGTTTTGGCGGTTTTTACGGAGAGCCTGGCTGTTGTTTCGGACCAATAAAGCAGCCTAGAGCATCTGATAGTTTACCTCGATTTACCGAATAAACCGGATTGTTTTCACTTCTGACGTAAACTTACTGCAGACCTATATATGGTCATCCTTTGAATTTCTCGCAGCACGAATACCGGAGAGAATGATCCACAACCACGGCCATTTATTTCTTTGTTATAGTAATAGAACGGTTATTGGATCGTAAGATTGCTCACTCTATGGTTATTTTTGAATATTACAGGGATTTTTAGAGTACCCTCCACATTGGTTTTGCAATATTAAATTAGTCCCAGCGGTTATCTTGGCTTTCAACAATTGTTGACAAAAAGTTCTTCCACATTTATAGTATTATAATTGAAATTTCATAACGTGTAAAATTACTTTATTTTGTGTCAGATGAGTGAACTTTTACTTAAAGATCGTGGAAATATTTACATTCTAAAAATGTAATAATTTACATGCGAAGCAATGAATGAAATTTTACACCGATTTTGTGTAAAATTACAATACAAAATACATCTACTCTTTTTTTTCTTTTTTCTAATTTTACATATTTTTGCTACGAAGATTTATAATTTTTCTTAAAATACGTTAAGAGGAGTCAGTACCAATATTTGCAAGTTTCATACATTTTTCAATGCAAATTTCTAGCAAACTATTTGTACTAGAATAATGATTTATATCTTAAATTAAAGGTAATGAAGAAGTCTATTAAATAACTTCGACAAAAATTAAAAAAAAGTGTATTGGAATGGAGATATTAGCTCGGAAACTTGAACAAAATGGTAAAAATTGAAGTCTTTTAAATCAAATTCCTGTGTATTCTCATTTCTTTAGACTGTGACTATTTTAGAAAGATAAGGCCAAGATCTAGGAAATAACGTCGAGTTTTCTTATTTTTAGTGGCGCTTTTTATAATTATTTGACTATAATAGTACTTGTTTTTTCTCCTGACATTTCATCGATGAGAAATTGCAATATTTATTTGAAAGTTGTTTAAACACAAAGCAAAATAGCATATTTAATAATTATGGTAAAAATAATTTAGGAGAGTTAATTCTCGTTAAAAATTTTTAATTTATGCGAACTGCAAATTTTCATTTGTTGTCTTAAATTCTATGGTTTTTCCAGGTATTGGGTTTCTGCCTTTTGCGGTAGATGTCTCTAATGTGGTCTGTGGTCTAGGTCTAGGCTAATTTTATATGAATTTTCTCACTTTAAGGACAAAAACCTACGTATAGTAAATTTTATTCGCTACAGGTTCGCTGGTATCTAAATTGAAACTTTTGGTGAGTACTGTTCTTCTCTGCTACTTCAAGATTAAGATGAATTTTTACATGCACTACAAATAAAGAAGTTTTTTTTTTGTAATTCCTGTACTTTCTAGAACCCGAATTGTAGCGAAAAAATAGAACTAATTCACTAAATTACATAATACTAATTTGAAAGAACTCACTATTTTCGCACTATCCTTTCTTTTGTATTAAGTATAGTCCAGTAAATAGGGCTTTTGCCTTGTAAAAGGTGTTGTAATTTTGGTTTTTGTATTTGTTTCCTAGTTCCGGACTCCGATGAAAAATTCAAGTTTTCACCCTTGGAGGGGCTCCGCGCAGTCTGCCATCTTGAGTTAAATGTACACAATTTTTTTTTTTTTAATAGTTCCTCAACGGTTTATCCTACGACACAAATAGCTGATACAAATTTGAAGAAGAATAAATTCCCTACATTTTTTTATTAACATATTTTTTTATGAGTGTGATGAGTAACGAGTTACAGCGGCGGAAACGTGGATATTCTTCCGTACCTCTTATACAGGGTATTTCGTCTATAGTTGTTCATAGAACAGGAGATAATAGTAGTCACCTAGTGAAACAAAAAATTGTATGACAAGGGGGGCGGCATGTCAACCGTTTCGGAATTACAGGGTGATTAAGAAAATTTGGTAGTTTTTCACAAAATATATAGTATCTTAAAAAGTACAAGGTGTATGGTCACTTGCAGAGATTATTGTATGCAGAACTGTTTAACGGCTACAGTGAGTGCAGGTGTAATTGGTAAAATTAAAGAGACGAGTCCACAATTTACAGTTTTTATATATAAAAAAAAATACGTTAACAATCTATTTTTGTAAAAAGAGGTCAAAGTCAATAAAAATGTAAGAAAATCCGAAATTCTTAGTTTAGACTATATAACTTCTGAGGGGAGAGCAGTACGTGGCTACGAAATAGATGACAAAACTGTCGTAAAAATTCCTTCGCTCCCATCGTTGTTGAATTAACATTCCGATTTATCAAATGCGTTTGTCCGGAAAACTTTTACATGGAGAATTTAGAACTTTTAAATATTAGTAGAAATCCGCAATCTTTGGATTATTTTTCGGTGATATATTCCATCCAGACATACCTAAGTTTTATATCTTTTGTAAATTGAACGATGAATATTTACTAACTGTTGTTTGTACGTTACGTATACAAATTGAAGGTAGTACTTTCCATTAGGTACGCCTTAATGGTCCTAATGATTCCCTATCGTAGTTGCTATATTTAAACTGAACTGGACCTAGTAGAAGACAAGTACTTCGTAGTTGCATATCTTGTTTTGTAATTGAGGCTCCAATAGCTTTATAATGACTTACATGAAAAGTGCCCAGATATGTGTAAAAAAATAGGTTTTCATCATGGGATAAATTAAAGTTAGATGTCCACAAAACCCCCAAAAAATTGTGCGCGACAGCTGCCTTTCACCTGGAAGCCGTTTTTTTCAAGTAAACTACGAGTTTTCTTGGTGAGAAATCTTTCTTTATAATTTCATTACAGTCAAAATTGCATTTGTATTTCTTGTGATGCATATTGTTGTTTTGTTTACAATTTTTTATGTGGCCATTTTATTAGTAATTGGATTTTTTTTTATTTTCTGATCTCCGAAAGTTTTTAATTATTTATGTAACACTTAAATAATATCTACTTTTTCAAGATTTTAAGTTGGTGCTACGGCATATAACGGAAGTGCCGAAATGAACAGAGGAATCCATCGAGGGCAGAAAGTAGTATAATTTATAATTTTTCAAAGTCAATAAGGATTTCTGGCCCTAAATTTCCGCCTCTATTATTTCAGAAATGAATTTTATTTTATTTTATTTCTTCGATACCAAATTTTCTAGTATATTTCGACTAATTGTTGCGTATATCATGAATACGACATATAATCTCTTGATTCAATTCCAAACTACCTGTTCCTTGCTAATTCGTTTCAAAAAGCTAAGAATTATAATTTTTCATATAGTTCACCTTGTATGAAGAGTATACTTCAAAATAATAAAAGAATCAGAATCTTATGGTTGCATCGTAAAAACAAAGAGACAACAGACCACTTTCTTATACGGGAGACAGACTTACAATTTCAATATTAGAATTTAGGCTAAACTGTATGTTTGTCTCTATATACTGATAAACAGCTCAGTATACGCTCGGTATACACTCAGTATGTAGTAGATTGGAACTCAATAATGAAATTGCGAAAAATGTATGTATACGAGTTTATTGCAATATTATCCTAGTTATAAACCATAACCATTTAATACACGAACCTTTTAGAACCGAATTTTATACTACAATGTTATCTGCAAATTTTTCTGACTTAAATATATGACACTTGTCAAGTTGAAGTCTATTTCGTTTTTATTTTCCATATAGACAATATTTCCTCGCATTTTGTACGTGCGCGAAAGTTTCTTAAGTTAAATGGCAACTTAAATGAAAAATCAAGTGATAAATCAAATGTAAGTTTTCTAATTAATTTCTCAGTATCGTAAACCGCAAATCTGTATCTGAAATTTGATATTGAAATTGACATAATTGCAATATAAATATATCAATATTGAAATCTGTCACCGGTATTAGACTGCGATCATACACTAAGACAAACAGCTGTAGTAAAGAAATTTATTGATCTTATAGCTGAAGACCGCCCCTAGCTTCGAACATAACATCTTACTTTGTTTTTTTTTTTTATAATAATTCTAATGATGGAGATTAGCGCTACTTAAAGAGAAATGAGGAAAATAAAATTTGAAAACTCATTCTAATCTCAATTGCATCTGACTGAAAAACTATTAAAACTACCAAAAACTTCAATTTTTTACTTCATCACGCGGAGTATGAAAAATAATTAAATAATGTCCAGGATTTCTTTCTCATTTCGTAAATATAATTAAAACTTTTTCGCTGTAAACAAATTTTACAACAAACAAACAAAAAATTTCACAGCCCAAATTCTGTGGAACAATCTGCACATTCTGCATCAGATTTAATACTTAGTTTGTTCTGTAGATAGAGTCTCTATCTTCTTTCTCTGTCTGTATAGGTTCTTCCTCATGTACTGTTTTCCATCGTAAATTCACAGGCCCACATAATTATTATAGAAATTTACGACAATAATATTATCCAACCCGGGCCCTTAGTTGTTATAAGTGGTGTAGATAGGAGGTAGAATGTAGGTACCCACATACTATACACAAAGAAATCTCAATCTCCAGATTTGTTCAAGGCCGGCGCTTAATCCTGTACCAACTTCCTCTTGCTATAGGCAGGCATATTATAGAATGCCAAAAAGACTGGCTTCGCTGGGTCTTCTTCCTCCATTTTTAATCAAACTTTCAAGATGAAGTTCGTAGATTACATTGAGCATGTTTAACAGGGAAAACAATTAAAAATGATAAATTATCCCAACTTTGTTTATTATCTCATACTTGCCGATAATCTACCCCTTCTTCTACAAAGTCCGCCCAGCCGACTGCGCCCCGCTCTCAACCCTTTCGATACGAAATTAAATTATCTTGTTGGAAGAAGAAGCTTTTTAAAATCCTGGCGCTTCTGCTGTGATGGCGGTTAGTGGTGGTGGGCTCTCTCTGCGGAAGAGTTTATTGGAGCTGGGGCTCCACTTCTATGGTGGCTTATTGTTGTTATTCCTCATAATAAGATAGGGCTCCTGGTATTCAACAAGTGATACTCTGCTCCTGGTAAAGTTGCTGTACACAATCGAAGGATATTTCATTACAGATCGGCGTTAATTATCCGATTAATCTTTTGGAAGAGAAGAGGAGATTTCTGAGACGAAGACTGGAGGCAGGCTAGATTTAAGCGACGAACTTTTTGGTCTTATCATCATCTACCGCGCCATTAGCTGAAACCGTTTTCACCAATTTAACCGGTCTAATGAATTTTTGTTAAAAATTTTTACATCAGCTTTTTTTTTGTAAATTTCATCTTGTCTTGTTCACTTTCCGTACCTTTTCTCACCTTTTTATTAGAGTTAGTTGTCCATCAAGGGATGGTCAATGGCCCCACGTCAACTTGAACTTGAACTTGTTTGTCTGTTTTTATGATGTTGCGGACATCATCGCTAAATTGACCAGCTTTGATAGTATGTAGGAGTAAAATTGAAAATCAAATCAATGAATAATATTTTTATATTTTTGTGGAGCTAAAAGCATCCATAAATTATCGAAAAACCTGTTGAGTGTTTAGTCACACGTTCGACTACTTTCTCCTTATTTATTGGAAAGGTCATCGATGAAGTCTTCAGTTCATTACGTTTCGCAATCAGTGCGGATCAGAAGTAAACAGTTTGTGATTAATTTAAGTCTGTACAGAAGATAGACGAGCCAATTTTTCTAGCTGCTGTCTACTCCAACCCTCCTTAAAAACTAGGGCGGAAGATGAGGTGATAATTGAACACAAAATTGATTTGCCCGCATTAAGTGCTCTCGGGTATTGCTTTCAAAGCTCTGCGCAAAATTTATGGATCTCACTTGAAGTGGGCCCGTATTTTCTTTTCGTTGGTTGCAGCCACTTTCAATATTGTTCATCTTGGCATTCGTCGTCGTCGTCTCTTTGTATTTTCTTCTTATTTTTTTCGGAAGAAAAATTCAATATCAGAGTGGATATCGGAATGTTTTTTGATACCTGTACCGATGACTATGTATATGTGTATGTATGTAATGTACATGTAGTCAGATGAAAGGCTGCGAATTACGATTTGTTTTCGTAGCGTTTTTCACTTTGATTGAAAAGTCAAGATGAAAAGGATTTCTGTTTCTGCAATGTGACTTTGCATTTCTTTTTTGAATATCAATCACGTGAGAGAATTGGGCAATATATTTCTTTCTTTCGACGTAATGTTGCGATTTTTAACCAAACTTTAAGTTAGTCAGATTCAATAAATTATCGGTCATGGTATTAGAATATTTATAAAATGTTTTATAATAACTGAATTTCTTAGGTATTTTTAGCACCTTTCCTGTAATATTCATTAAATGTCCCTTGCTGGATGTTTTTATGCTATTATAGGTTTTTCAGATCTACTATGATTTTCGCTGTCGTCTTGATACAATTTTTACAAAATTCAACCACTTACCATTTGCTTCCAAAAATTTTACTTTGATATAGCCTTGGTATCATCATAGCTGAAAATTTATGAGGATAGAAAACATAATAAAGCTGGACTATTTTCTATTATAAATTCCAAAAGGTGTTACATTACACTAAAAAGAAAAAAAAAAAAACTCAGAAATTTAGATCAAAATTTACCAACACTAACGTTAGGAAATTTACAAAGTTGTAAGTAACCCAAGTAACAATTTTTCCAATTTTTGGTAGTTTTATAAGGGAAAGGGGTATATAATTGTTATTCGGTTATATAAGAATTCGAGTGGTTATATAAGGGTTTTATAATATTACCAATTGGTGACGTAGTTATATTAGAGTTTGTTAAGATTACTAATGGTTCTCGTGGAAGTAAGTTACTAAAGATTTTAAAAGTTGGTGATGGAAATGTTTCAATCACCGGTCTATATAACTTAGAGTAAACATTACTAAAAAGTATATAAGAAAGTTTTATAATTGTTTTCATCACCACGTTATATAACTGATTGGTAATTAGTATTTATTGCGGTATCCGTGCTTACCCTTGTATAACTCGACAACGTTCAGTAATTTAGGTGACTTTAATAAAAATTGGGTACTTTCGGTAATACATATACGATATACCCACTATAAAATATCGTAACATTTTTTGGTGGCCTTGTAGTAACTATGGTGACCGTTATATACACAAATAACTTTTATGGCGTTTTAGTAACGAAGGTGACTGTTATAAAAAGTGTGAACTTTTAGTAACGTCAATTTTTTCGTATTTGACCATTTCAATATGCATTTTTCGAGCTATTGGGACAAAACACAAAGTAGGTCTTCTAGACTTGCCTCTTTAATTTGCACGATTTTATATGAAATTCTTCTTTTTGGTAACTAAAACTATTCACTACGCTTCCGAGGAGCGTACAACTTTATAAAAAGAACATGACAAAGACAATTTGTCATTACTTTAAAATATATAAGATTACCAAAGGTAAAACAATATAACCAAAGGACATATAAGATCGCTAACGTCTGTTTTTTGTCATTTGCTTAGTTTATATAGCTATATAATGCAAGTCATTTGTTGATTTCTTAAGCAACTGTATAATAACCGAAATTCATAAATTAATTTGAGTAAAAAACAATTGCGCTCAGTAATTTAAATAATTGAATTGATATCAAAAAGAGTTTAAGAACAATAGAAAAATTTCTAAAATTAGGCTCTAGAGCAATGATTCCCAAACTATTATGGGCAAGAGACCCCTTTTCCAAAATGAATTGATTCCTCAGAGCGCCATAGCCAAATTACTTTAAAATTCCTATCTCTAGTTCTTTTTTTTCCTATTGATACAAAATACTTACCAATTTAAAAACTTTGCGGTTGGTTATATGAGTAATATATAGAAATAAAATTCAGTAAATATCAAGTGTAATTAATAATTATTAATACAAATTACGTAAAAATACTTAAGTAGGTAATTATTTAAAAAAAAAAAAAAACATTAAAATCGCAAAGTAAAGATAAAAGATGTGATGGATGAACCTAGTGACCTTCTACTAATCTGGCTAAATCCGGTTCAATATTGGTGAGTTGCAGCCTTTTTCGACTAGGTATGATGATGAAAAAGCGATAAGGTATTTTTCAGCAATGTTCCACAATGTAGGATACGGTGCTTCAATGTTGCGTAGCAACCAGAACTTCTGATAGCCGTGGTTGAACTTTTGCTTAAGCTCCTCGTCTGTGCTGAAGTTAATCCACTCTTCTTGCATTATCACATTGGCTTCATCCATGGCTGTGATATTGTACGGATTTATTATGCATTGAGGAATTTGTAAATTTAAGCGATCCTCAAACTTTTAAGTAAAATCCTTGTGTAATGCGTCCAAGTGAGTGACATATGATAAAACAACATCGCCTTGAAGCATTTCTGGTAATTTTGACAAATGCAGAAATTGTGAATATTTCTGCTTAAATTTTGTTTATAAAGGATGAGTTTACCCACAAAGGCCGATATTATTGATGTTGTTTTAATCAAGTTGAAATCGCCAATCAGTCAATTAATAAATATCTGCTTTACAATTTTCAGATTTTCTTTCAAACTCGGATCTTTTTCTTGTAAAAACTTGAATACAGATTCAAAAACAGTAAAGACTTCTTCTGTTTCCTCACATAGCTGAGCAAATATCCGAGAGTTCAAAGAATTGCTTCGAATCTTTTTTACAACATTTATAACATATTTTAAAGACTGATGCAATCTAGATTTTTTGCTACTAAATGTTGTCTGTGAATCACGCAGTAGTAGTAGTGTACTATCAAGCTCCAACGAATTTCAAAACGCAAATGAACTTTCAACCTAAGTGCAAGCTTGTTATTTAGTAAAATATCAGGAGCATGTTTGGACTTGAACTTGATCATGATTTCGTTCGTGTTAAATCGGGTATATGCGTCAAATACAGAGCGAGTCAAAACGTGCCTGAAAGACTTGTACGCTCGAACACATTATGTTGCAGGAACTTGTCCACGCTCAGTTTTTCATCTTGTACGAACTTGTGCATGCTTATTGACTTGTTGAGTTTCTTAAAAGTACAACAATGATACTTCCTACTAAAATATTAATCATTATTATAACAAGTTGGTACACGTTCCACAACTTATACAGTATCTTGAAAGTTTCAAATAAGAGCTTGTGTTAATTAATAGGAGTCGATTTTTAGACCACGTCGACCCCAAAAATCAGTTTTCGTTTATGTTGACCCCGGGGGAAACCGATATCGACTTTGGGAATCCCTGCTCTAGAGGGTTAACTAGGATTACGTCTAAAAGAAGGAAAAACTCTGTTAAATCTAGGGTCTATTTTGAGTCATTAAACGACGTTCTTTCATATATTTCTGTATAATAGATGCATGGTCGGTCATTTTGTGATCAAATTCCGATTACATTATTTAAACTAGTACCAACTTGATCTCCTGAAAGATGTCATATGTCGACTTAAAAAAGTGCCAGTCAAAACGAAGATTATATTTGACGGAAACTAAACTCGATTGTCTTAAAATTTCAAATATTGACATAAAAAGGACTTCGTTGGGAAGGGGTCAATAATAAGTCAATATTAAACGAAAATTTTATCAACATGTCCTAGTTTCGGAGAAAACTTACGTCTAAATGACGTCGAAATGAGCAATGAATTCATAATCAATTTTCAGTTAAAAAATGACTTTCTATAGACCAGACAAGTCTTAAAATGTTTGTTGGGCAGGGGTTTGAAAAATCTAGCAATTTTTTCGTATCGAATATTGCGTGCTTTTAATGCGTTTTCGTTTGAACATCCAGGTTCGCTCTTGAGGCAACACCGTTCAATCGAACGGTTTCAGAGTGCACATGGAAAAGTTCGCTTGTGTCAAAGTACGCTATGAATTTTGTGCGGAAATTGGTTGGTAATTTGTTTGCGGAATAATTTTAAGGATAATATGATGTAATAATAGTAGAGTGGTCTTAACAATAATTGTTGCTTTTAAAATAATGTCAAATGTAAAAATTTCAAATGACATTAATATCAAATTGCAACTAGACTTTGTTTGTGTCAGTGAACTAATATACCCGAGAAAATTTTCAGAGCGAACCTAATGCTTTTTCGATTGCCACCAGAGACAGCCCATGACGTGATTTTTGCTTCAAACGAACACTGATGTTCAAATGAAAACGACATAGGCGGCATGAAAATATCGAATTAGCTGAAACTCACTGTACACCGTCCTTTTGGCAATTAAACGTGACAAATATAGGTGTCAGTTATCTAAAACTTCCTCCTCAGTTTTGTTCATCCGCCAAAACTTACTGGTGCAGTCGTGTAATAAGTTGCAATACATTCGCTGTGTGGATTCGACCTTGTTCCCGCTAGAGGACAGAGCCGCACGATGCAGCATACTGCATCGTGTGGTCCTGCGACTATAACATATATTGAGTAGACTTCTAACGAGAAATCAAGCAAAGAAGTTATGTATGGTGAGATATGACTACCTCGAGATAATTTGTATATTAAGTAAATTACATCATTATAAGCCACCAGAAGCGTTCTCTGGCAGACGTAGTCTACAAGCTTTTTTCGAACACGGAGTGCTAGCAGGGGCGGATTTCCCTGTAGGCCGAGTAGGCCCGGGCCTAGGGCTACAAATTTAGGAGGGGGACGGCAAAACTTGGTGAGATTTCTTTTTAGTAGTCGCGCCCTATGTGAACCCACACGTGAATGTTGACAAATTCAAAATGTGTCCAATGCACCGCGAAAAAGAGATTTACACGTATGGAGATTACAATTATGAAAATTTTGGATCATCGAACTGGATATTTGCTTACTCGTTTACTCCAAGTTCAAGCACATCATTTTAATTTTGATCCACTGCAGACTACATATATTAATACTGGATTATTTGATATTTTCGCTACCACTTTTCGCGATTTACAGTAAGTAGAAGGGCGGCAATCTTCCATAGGCCTAAGACAGCCAAATTATTAAATCAACCGCTGTGTGCTTGCAGTTTTGAGTTAAGCCATAGCCTCCTTAGGCAAACATATGTTTTACCTAATGTAGTACTAATGTGGTCACAAAACGAAAATTTTGAATTGAGCTCAAAGTCCAGACTTTTTTATGAATAAACGTGGACAAGTCTCCTTTGGGAAATATGGCTGGAAAAGAGAGAGAATAGATTTTATTCCTATAACTGCCAGACCAGTTCTAAATGCGTTGCAGATCATCGTTTAACTAACATACACAGTCTTCCATTAAGCCTATAGGTCTAGTTAAGTATATTTGTACATCATCAGCATACATAAGTTTAGATGCATCCAGAACGGCGTAAGGAAGGTCAATTATGTAAAGACTGAATAAAAATGGACCCAATATACATCCTTGAGGAATACCGCGCTGAGGGAATTCTATATCTGAGAGCTGGTCATGTAAACTTACAACTTGGCGCGCAGGCTGCGAATGAGCTTAGCTACTGACGATGAAAAGTAAAATTGACGAGAAATCTTTTGCAGCAAATTACCATGGTCAATATAGTCAAACGCGTTGCAGTGCCAATACAGATATATGGTCATTATCTAAAGCCTGATGAATGTCTGATATTACATAAAGAATCGCAGTTTCATTGCTATGATATCAGGACTGATTGGCAGTTAGTTAAGAGTCCCTTACAATCTACATATTCCGTTATTTGCGAATAGAGCAGATTTGAAAAAACTTTGGCTAAGAACAGAGAAAATTTATTGGACGGAAGTTACTCGGAACAGACCCACAATACTGTTTAGGAATGGGTACCACTAGAGCTTGTTTTACATTGAGTAGGAAACTGGGATGTCATGAGGCAGTAGTTAAAGATATAAGCTAATACCCTAGCTATATTTGGTCCAATAAATTTAATAAAATGGGGAGGGAGTTCATCTAGCCCTGTTGTATTAGATTTAATAGAGGACATAATCAGTTAAACTTCTCTTTCATCAGTGTTTCGAAAATCAAAGCCATCAGGAAAAAAGTCTTCAGCAGAAATATCAGTGAGTGAAACTTGTGAAAAAGTATTATGTGCTGACGAATTTCCTGTGAAGTAATTATTCAATGCATTTGGGTCTACACATATTTTTTGTGGATTCACACCTCATGTATCCCAAAACTTCTAATGTTTGCCCATAGTTTCTTTGGTGATAATTTCGCGCCTACTTTACTATTAAAGTAAGCTTGCTTTGAATATCTTATCATTACACCGGATGGTTCTATTACGAACTTGCTTGTACATCCTACGAATTTCATTCAAGCGCGTAGCTTTATAGCGTCTATAAAGGAAATCTCGTTTCGCCAGTAAACTGTGAATTTAAGGAGTCAACCATGGGTAGCCTTTATTTTTGACATATTTATTGTATAGATTAAAAAGTATGACTTCGAAAGTAACTGCCTTTCTATGTACGGAGACTGAGTTATATATGTTTTTCCATGTTGTTTGTCGGCATTCAAATAACAGCGTGGTTCAAAATTTAAATTTTTGAAGTCGCGATAGAAGAATATTTTGGCCTTTATGAAAGAGTTATAAGTGTAAGTTGTATACAGCAAGTTGTGCTAATTTTCATTTTAACCGGAATTACATCGAAGTTAAGGAATCTACATATCCCATCTGGTTTTTGATATGTGGACCTTTCGATATTTTCGTCTTTAACGGGTAGAAAACTGTAAATGACAGTCGCTTAGCAAATTAAGCTTGCCCAGCATCAAAAATCAGACGACACAAATAGCTTTGATTTTCTTATTTTTAATTCGAGCATTTGAAATTAAAATAAATGTAACAGTTACCAAACCACTAAAAAACCTAGGCTCATAATATATTTATTCCAAAAAACTTGATTTTCTTCCTTTTTTTCTTTATCATCAAAAAACTCATATAAAAACTAAATGATTACAATAAATGGAAATATTCAGCGATTTTTTTTTTTTTTCATCATATAAAATGGGTCAAACACAACAAGTTTTCTAGAAAAATTCCATTTCAAAGTCGTTTCCGTTAGAAGGTGTCAAGTCTACAACGGACTCAAATTCATTGATTAATTCAATCACGATTACAAACATAAAACGCAAATTTCAATGAATAATTTTTGTCGCGATTTATAGTGAACACAGGCTGCACCCTGATATTCTGGAATTTTGTACAAATTAGGCACATCAATTTTACTAATGAAAAGCGATTTTTATGTTGGTAATTTAATGCGTATTTATATAACTTTGTAGAAAAGATTGATGATAAGATGATCACACGTGGGTGTCATATACATATGTATGTAATTTACGTCAATCACATTCAATATCCATAGGTAGCCATTGAATTGGAAGTGGCCTATTAGGTCATCGAGAATTTCTTTTATTTTTCTCATTTCAATTTGACTGGCTTTAGTCGTAAATCGTGAAATAACCTTGTGGTTTCCCATAAAAAACAAAAAAAAGAAACATACCTACCTATTTCCTTTTGAAGTTGAAATACTTCGCTTTTTAAATTCTGTTGATGTTGAATCAAAGAGTTCATCAACTTGCAAAGCAACTGAAATCTGCCTTGTTTGTTTACATAAACACAAAACTTGCCTTAACTAGATTTTTGCATAATTTACCACTCGACGATAGTTGAAAGTCTAAACTAAAAAAAAAAAACTTGCTCATTATCCGAACCACGTCAATGTTTATTTTTAATGAGACTCTCCTCTCTAGAGCCCTAATGAAAGGAAAAGCAAACCTTCAATTCAGTTACCTTTCATATGTACATAGCAGATACATTCGGTGTGTGTCAATTGCACGGGTTTCCCGAAAGGGAAAGTCACAGTGTAATTGACGGCTAATCAATAAAATATAAATGGCGAAAATCCATTTGGTTGATTTTATGTCATTCGGCTTCCTGACGCCTTATTATAGATAACATTCGAAGCACCTGAAAAGCTCATGTTTTCCTTGGCATAATGTCAGGACATCCGAGTATGCTGTAAGGGAAAACTATTCAGAGACATTCCCAAAATCCCAGCGGGATGTGTAATTTCAATGAAGGTGATTGGTGATAAGGGTTGATTGGAAGCTACCTGTTTCGTTTACTTTTAGGTAAAGTAATGTGTCTAGAGTGGTTTGGATGAATGTCGGTGAGATAGTAAAAGCTGTTTATATATTTTCCTTTTAATTTTTCACATAATGAAAATGATGAAGAAAGATATTGAAATTTTGGTGAGAGGAAAATATTTTCATGTTCCAATCTTGGGTATATAAAATTTAAAAACGTAATTTTTGAAATAGACCTAGAAATTAGAGAGATATTCTTATTTTGTTACACTTATTTGGAATATAGTGAGTGTAGCTAACTAAGAATTTTTGATTAAAGTAAAAAGTTTGTTATAGGTCATGGGTGTCGGAGATAAATATAAAGCCGTATTCCAATTGTTAAAATATATACTAAAACAAGGTTATTTGTTCTTAATTAAGTCCTAGTCTTCCTTTCTTTTGGAAGACCTCTACTCCCCTATTTGGCATTTATAAGACTTATTTTTTAATAATGTGTTCTGATTTAGGAAAGGTCTGCCTTTTTTATCTGTTTTATAAACCAACTTTTGTCCGCACGGTTAAAAATTTGAGTTTATTTTTAAAATCTGTAGAAAGTTTTCAGCTATTTTAAGACTTTCGTTGAATAAAAGCAAGAAAACGTAAAAGTTTTAAACATTTTATATCAGTTTCGTTTTAATTTAAAGCTTTATAAATGTCGTAACTTCTCTGTGAAACTGAAAGTATAAAATTAGGTAAAGGTTTTACTTATTTTTCAATTCACACAGAGAGGGTTTATGTTTAATTATCTTCTAGTTCGAATTGCAAACAGTCAAGTTTATATCAAACAAATATTTCTTCAACTTAAAACTCATAAAATTCTCAATTTTTTCTAAACTCAGAAAATTTTTAAATGACTCCGAAATGTTTTATACAAAATAATTAAAACCAATTGCGATCAGAAAGCTGTCAGGATTTACGTGAGCATCTGCCATTATGGCTTAATCGCACGGCAGTCTTAATGCACGGATTAGAAGACAAGCTACAATCAGCGGTAGAATATAATTTATATTCTTTCTCAGAAGTACCAGTTTATGTCAGTGCACTTACTAGTCGAAGCGAGACCTATCTAATATCTCTTCCGATCTGTGGGTCACAGCACCCGGTTGATTTAGCGCAACTCCACGCCGAGAGCCAATCCTCTAATCATACATTACCAATCGACTATCCTTCAAATTCATGGACGCAATTGCGATCAATTCGATTCTTTCAAAGATTTTTGAATCTATTATTAACTCAAAATTAATGAAGTATCTAGAAACTAATGTTGCCATCAACGACCGCCAATATGGCTTCCGAGCTGGACGCTCATCTGGAGACTTGCTGACCTTTCTTACGGAACGTTGGAACCGTAATCTTCACAATTTTGGTGAGTTTAAAGTTGTTGCCGTAGATATTTCAAAGGCTTTTGATAGAGTCTCACATCCAGCTCTTTTAGTCAAGCCTAAAACAATTGTTCTCTCTCCTCCTCTTCTATTATGGATTGAGAGTTCCCTATCTAGTCGCCAAATACGTGTTATATTAGATGGCGTTACATCTGAACCGCATGCCAGAAATGCCGATGTGCCTCAAGGTTCTGTTATCTATCCAACTCTCTTTTTATTTTTTCATTAATGATCTGCTTTCCCTTAATTTCAATCCCATCCATAGTTTCGAAGATGAGAGTACTCTTGATTTCGCTTACTCCGTTGACACTCTTGCGGACTGCAGTGGGAATGACGCACGTGTTAAACGAGATTGCATGGTTAGATCATTGAATAACGATCTTAAAAATATCCTCCCCTGGGGCAAAGCTAATCGCGTCGAATTCAATGCATCTAAGACCCAAAGCTGTCTCAGGTCATTAAAACAAGATCATAACTTAATCACACCCATTTCTTTTGAAGGATCATTAATTTCCAGTTCACCGTCACTAAGCATTGTTGCCATTAATATTTCCTGAAAGTTAAACTGGACAAATCACATCTCCTCTGTTGCCAAAGAAGTATCGAAATGTCTTGGATTTCTGAATAGGTGTAAGAAATATTTCAGCCCGCCAAGTCTACCGCTCCTCTATAAGTCCTACATTAGACCTAGAATGGAATACAACTCCTATATATGGGCCGGGGCTGGTCGCACAGCCTTAGCTTCATTGGATATTTTCCAAAAGAGAGCCTTCAAGCTCATTGACGATTTGGCAATAACTTTCATATCGACTAAATCAAGCACCGCCGCAGTGTTGGATGCCTTTCGCGACATGCATGGTCAATGTTCTGATCCTTTGTAGAATAATTCCCGCACGCAATACTCATGCTGCAAACCGCGCACATCATTTAACCCTTCAAATTACTTTCGGCCGTACAGTAAAATTCCGTGATGCTTTTTTGTCCCGAACAGTGCGAATGTGGAACAGCTTACCATCTACTGTTTTTCCTCCGACATACAATCTGCGGTAGTTTAAGGGCGGCATACATCAACACTCCCCCACTCTCTTTATATCACCTAATCCTTTCCCTATCTCCTTCCTGCCATGCTCTGTTTTGCATCATAGGGTATCCCCTGAGGTTGGCTTTATAAAAAAAAATAAAAATGACGTTTTATTTTTATACATTTTTTAACTTAAATAATTAAAACTAACGGGATTGTTGAGATAATGAAACCGAAACAGTTTTCATATTTAGAACTAGTGCGACTTTTGTAAGTGAATGAGTTATTTAGAAGTACGTGTCCGTAGAGTGAAGTAAGTAAAAAGTATTTTTATTATATCTGTTTATTGCTAACACCGCCACGGAGACAATATCATTATCAGAAAATAGTAATGAAGATATGAAAAATGAAATACATTTCTTACAAAATGCAGTCGTTTTTGCACAAAGTATTGAAATTAAAAAAAAATTGTAAAAACCGTCAAATATCATAAAACCTTAAAGGAAAAACATTCATAAGAGATTATAAATTTTCCATTTTACTATTATGATCCGCAAATGGTAAGTGGCATTTAAACTTTAAGTCGAACTATTATGAAAAGATATTTCGCAAATGTATCATATGAAATAATAATTAAATATTTTTATATTTATTTCACTTTACTTGATTCTGAGCTAATGTATCCAGATAATATTGGTAAAATGATTTTAAATTGGGGATGGTATGAATTTGTTATTTTCAAAATTTTAGATGACCCCAAAATTTCTTTACAGGATTGCAGAGGTATAATAAAAATGTTATGACAATAAATTTGGTTGCTATAAATCTATTTCTTTTCAATGCTTTAGAATGGATTAATTCCACGAAATCATTTATAGCTCCGGTAAAATTATTATATCCAGATTCTACCGGAAGTAAATTATAGTCTGGGGAATCATTTTCTCAAGTGAATCGCAAATTAATTAAATTTTGTTATGTAAGTGAATTAAAGAAAATTAAAACGTTACTTTGTGAATAAATTTAAGCATTACAATATATATATATTAACGCTCCGACAGAAGAAATCGTTAAAAATATCAAAGCCCGTTATATTGGCAATTGAACGAAATGCATCATTAATTCTATATTGTTTAATTTATGTTGATAAACAATTTATATGGCTACCAGATACAATGGACTTGTTTTTTAAATTATTTTTTGTGTTTAATCTTAAATATGAAGTAATCTTGAGAAGATAATTTATTTGTTTTTAAAACAGTTTATATACGAAATTGAGTAACCACACGCATAATTGAAATTCAAAACAAATTTTCAAAATATTTTAACAATGGGTACTGAATAAAAATCAAAAAACATTTTTTAGTGTGTCCAAAAAGCACTTGTATAAGCAAATTTGAATACGGAAAAAACTCCAAACATGTGTACATATATGAATTCAAAACTTAAATAAATATATAATAAATAAATAAATAAATAAATAATAAAATTGAAACCACAAAAATTGTCATTTTATTTCGAAACTCCCATGTAATATTTCAAGAAGAATTCTACTATAACGAAAACAATTAAAACAACAATTCTCTAAAATTTGAACTTCCCTGAATAAAATTCAGAAAATTTTTGGTTTAAATTTAAAACCATATAATTTATTTAAATTTAAACTTTCCGGCTTAAACCTAAGACAGTTAACAGTTCTAATTTCAGACAATGTGGAAATATCAATATAAAACTGATTCGTCTTAATAATTTTAAGACTTTATGTAAGTTTTAATGTCAAACTTTTTCGGAATGGAATTATATACAAACCCCAAAGTCTTAATGTAAGCCTAGAATTTTTAACTGTGTAAACAGCTGCGTTATTTTGTCGGAATTTGATGGTATATTATCTTCATCATTCTTAATTAAAATTATTTCTAATATAACTCTGAATAAATTGTAGTGTTCATACATCATCACATGCAACTGAGAGTTTATCATAATGAGAAAATACTCCCCCGAGATTTCAACTCATTGTTATCTCCGGGACCTATCATAAATTCTGCCAATAAAGTTGCGCCATCGATATTAAGTTTCTTTTCATCCCTAAATATATTTGATGCATTTTTTTGTGCAAAATCCATTTTCTTCGTTTTGTATTCCTCATTTGATTTGGTTCTTTAACACATACTGTCCAAACTTAGTCTGAGCCCTTGTAGATTTATTCCTGCACGCAAATCTCACGCTCCAGGTCCCATTTACTCTTTCACCCTTCAAAATAATTTCGACCGTACATGATGCTTTTTATACCCAGCTTTGTAAATGTGGAACAGTCTACCATCTTCTACCTTTCTTTGGGCCTATAATCTGCAAGGGTTTAAGAGCGCTTTACATCCACTAATCTCCTTATACCCCCCCCCCCCCCCCAATCATTTCCATTTCTTCTTACTGTCATCCTGTACTTAGCATCATAGATATACCTAAAATAAAACAAATCATTTTTATTTTTATGCAAGATTTTCCTAATTCATCTGGTGGTCACTGGCAACTCAATTTAGCCTTAATCTGACCATCTCTGAGATGTAACTGTGTTTACAAATATCTTCCGTTTATGCCATTCAGATACCCCGGTCCCCGGTACGCAGCTGGTACAAAATTCACAACCATTTCCCATTTCCCTGTTATTAGAAATGAGCTATTGCTTTACCTTTGGTTAAAAGCTCTGTTCCGGTGGTTGTTGCTAGTGGTTTTCGTCTTATTGGTTTACTTTGCCTTCTCAGCAAGGAAGAAACTTACAAACAGTCAAGTACTTCAAAACATTCTCGAAAACGACTTAAACTGCCGGTGGCATTCTGGTTATCGATCAAGTTAAAGCTGCGAAATGACACTTTTAAAAGTTATATCGGATATAAATCCAAAAAGCATTGGATACAAATTATGTCACGGTCCTGGCATTCTTGATTTTAGAAAAGCGTTTGACATAGTTAATCATAGTTTATTTTTTTCTTAACTGAAAAAAATACCGGCCAAGGACGACTCAAACTAGCACACGAAGAGTTCCGTACCATCGTACAAGATTTAATACTATTCACTTTTTAGATCGAGTAAAAATAAAAGTTTATTGTATGGGGACCCCCTTCAATTTTATTTTCATAATTTCTGTGACAATTTCAATTGTGTACCTATTACGGTTCGTGTGACGCAACCCGCTGATAGACAGACGGACGCACGGATGGACAGCGGAGCCTTAGTGTTAGGGTTGCGTTGGCACCCTTTGGGTACTGAGCCCTAAAAACTATTACTTTTCATCGTCGTCGCTTAAAATATCCGAAATTTTCTGATTGGCTGCTTTCAATTGGTCAGCATAGGTAATAATAAATTCACATGAAAGGGAGTACATATTGGAGTGCCAAAAGGATCTATTTTTAGACCTTTGCTTTTTATCAATGATATTCCGAACGTATCGACCAGTAGCCATAATTAGAGGACTGCATTGATAAAGTAAGTTCTGGCATATTGAGTATATCTGCTTGGACGTCTAGGAAAGAATTGACATTAAATCTTTTAAAATATTCCTGTATTTCTTGTTACAGACGTGATTTTTATGATCTTCATCCCATATACATTCATGGAATACTTCTCCCGTGTACGAGAGAAGCTAAAACCCTGGCAGTACGTATAAATCGCAAGCGTATTAGCAGTGACTATATAAAATAATCTCTTCGGAAGATTTATAGTGACTATCCGCTAGGTAATTTTTTACTAATGTAAGCGTATTATAAAATCATTGTGGATGCCACATTCCATTTATTGTGCTACTACCTACCCTCTCTTGGATTCTGCGTGTTTCCGTAATATAAATACTGCTTTTAATTATTGTGTATGATTTTGGTATAGTTATATAGCCTGAAACGTTACGATAATCTCTCTACATTCAAAGATACTGTCGTGGGCGGCTCGTTGGGCATTTATCTAAATATTGAGACATTGGTGTTTGTATACGAACTCGTAATCGTAATATCTACATCTTATCTAATAGAATTCATTGAATTCTTACACTCACATACTTCATTCATAAACACCTCATATATACTCCTTATACCTAAAAATTCATATATTGTGGGGCAGCACTCTTTTTGCATTGCCATAGCTTAATTATGGAAAACCCATCCTAATCATAATAATATGATCTTTATCAAGTGCCAATCATAGATCATTGGTCACTTTTAGTACAGTTGATTTAAAGCTCTGGTAAGGGCGGAATCCAGAATGCCACTTAAAAGAAAAGTCCATATCTTCCACTGTCTCCTGAATACTTTTGACAGGGCGAGGCAGGAATTATATGTTTAATGAAAAGCTGAATAATTTTAATAAAACACAGAGATCTGCACATGTTGAATCTGATCGTATCGCAGGAATAGCCCGTACTACCACATTGGCACCAACACGATGGAAAGAGGAACTTCTTTTGTGTTCAGTTAAGGAATAAGATTGATAAGAGAGATCTGCCTCCATTTCAAGGAATTGGCGTAGCGGTAGTGAAGAATGTATTTAGCTTGTACGGGTTGAATTTGAATACTAACCTCCTTTCCACCAATGCTGATCCTCTTAAGTTATATCCCCAATATCCTTGGCGACAAGTTGGGGTTCCATTTCAATGTAAAATGCAAACGCTTTGATCTTCGAATTTCTGCAGTAACTCGATTTCGAGTCAATCTAAATTGGATCACCTCAACCTGTGGTCGTCTTATGGGAATCATGTAACATAAAACAAGAATGTTGTGATCGATAGTGCTAGGAGAGCTGTGAAAACAGACTAGCTCTGGACCTGATGGCAAAAATACATGAAGAAGGGATTGACAAGATGCATAGTCGGGAGGCAGTTGTTTACAACGCTTATGTGAAGATTAGTAGTCAGAGTTAAAAATTCATTAGACGACGCACAATGACGAAGAATACCTATCTCGAGATTATCATCATCAGCCCAAAAAAACATGCTGAAATCTACGGGTTAGTTAAGAAATGATTCCTTCAAATTCATCAAAGTTGCCATCACTAAAATTTTCCGGTGAATAATATACCACGCCGATGACAAATTTCACAGCACAGCAGTTAACCGCACAGCTATGAAGCTCCTATAATTTTTCCGTATAAAAATGTCATTGCTACTGATACGACACCATCAACTTTATATTTTCGGTAAGTCAAAAGGGATAACTATCAAAGGAATCTTTCCATTGCATACTCTTAAATGTAATTCCACAGTAACTGTCAACATAGAGGAGACTTTAATTGGGAAGGAACAACTGAAATTTACGTTTACCTAGAAGTAATATTTAAAAACAACACAGAATCACCAATGGATCACCAACATTTGCTCAATAATTTATTTATAATTTTATATGTACACGCACACATAAACTATTTCACTAATTCTCATAACTCACAAAAACCTTTCTCTTGACCTCATAATATCACGCTCAATTTTAGATATTTTAGCGGGATACATGTAAATTAAAACTGGTGCTTTTTCAAAACTATTCTCAGAAGATGTTAGAATTTTTTTATTGTTACTAACTTCACTGTCATCTTCATTAATTTCTTCATTAAAATCACTAAACTTTTGCTTATTAAATTGACTGTCATCATCAGTGGAAATTATTGGATCATCTTCATGGGGATAAATTGTTGGAATTGTTTCAAGTAATCCATTTGATGGTGAAATTGGTGAATATCTTCTCCAAAAAAGATGAGAAAGATGCAGCGGTAAAAGTTTCTTAAATTTTAGCATAAGAAGTTTTTGCTTAATGAATGGAATTCTGAAGACTTTCGGTTCTCTTATTCCTTCCTGTATTGTGAATTGTGAATCAATTTGATGATAATCCACGTGAGTTTCGGGAGATTTATTATTATTCACTAAAATAAGATTTATTTTTTATTTTTGTGTGTGTTTTTTTTTTAATTAATTTAATTCGATTATTTGAATACCCACCAATAGTTCCAAAAATACCATGAACAAAAAGTAAAAGGACAATTTTAGAGCGAAATGAAACCGCCATGATTATGAAGTTTATATGGTGAATATTGATTGTAAACTAATGTCTTTTCACGATCCAAATCTCTATATATTTCCGAATTTTTGCTCAAAATAATCAGGTCAAAGTATAACTTTTTTTTCAGAAAGTTGAGGTAGGTAGGTAGGTTTTGGTATGACCACCATATCACTTTTGACTTTCTTCATTTCACCTTCACTTTTTTTGCGATACTCAAAGGTGTTTATAAGATAAATACAGTAAAAATTAAAACAAAACATAATAAAACCTTATTTTCGAATGTATTGACTTTTAAATAAATAACAAAATAATAAATAAGAAAACTTATATAACACAAAATCACATCTGAAAATATTAAAAATAAAATACAAGAATCTGTCAGTTTTCACTTATGAATCATCAATGCAAGGCGTTTCATCATCATCGTCATCTTCATACTCATCAGAAATATATTCAACAGTAAATTTCCAAATTTTTGCATATCTTTTCATTTTCTCTTGACTAGTTAAAGACAAAAACTTAAAGCATATCTTCTCCATTGATAAATTGTGGCATAGGATATGAATATAAAACTAATCCTGGCCGATTAAGTCTTTTATTTGGAATCAATTGTTTTTTTACAATTCCACTCGATCTTCCACTGTCATCAGCATTAATTTCTTCCATTAAACCAATTTTTGTTTTATCCTTAAATCCTTTCAATTGTTCACTATAAGCGGGATAACTTTTTGCATCTTCAAGATATTCTGAGCCATCATCATCATCAACAAAATCAACTGGAACTGGAATTCCCTGAACTATTGGTTCAGAAGCATCTTTTGGGCTTGCACTTCTCCAGATAAAATGAGATAATTTCAGTGGTAAGAATTTCTTCTTAAATTTCTTAAGTTTCAGTAATAGAATCTTTTTCTTAAGGAGTAGGAGATGAGGATGAATAAATCTTGCACTTGATTCTGTATCTTCTGTAGCTATTGGAGATTCATCTGGTATTGGATTATAGTTACGGATAAACTTTCTAAGCTCCCCTGATGATGTTTTCTTCGATGAAACTGTATGTGTGTGTATATGTAAATATTATAAAATCATTCGACCTGATTGGAAGTAAAATAATTTCAATGTTTTTACAAATGATACCTACCAAAACAGGTGAATGTTACAAAAAACAAAAAAGTTAATGTTAGTTGGAAAGAAAATCTCATTTTGATAACCTTTAGCTTTTGCGAAACAAATGTAAACTGACGTTGGTTAAATATTCCCCGTACGCTATATATCTAGAAGTTTTTATTTTTTTAAACTAGGTCATCATATCGGAGACTCTGTATGTATGTATATATGTATATAAAAGAAAACTGAGTTATGGATTATTTTTATAGATTTTCGAAAGTGAGTTTAATACTTTGTCTATCTACGAAAAAATAAGAGCGCACGTGTGAAAAATCCCTATAAGGTTTCGTCATGGCTTAGAAATTTTAATTAAATAATAACTGGAAAAACTGCCTACTAATTTTTAATAATCTAATGCAGGTCTTCTCAATTTTCTGTCTGCTTCTGCAAAAATCATTTCCAAACGGAAATTTTTATCATTCGAACTCAGATCTTCAGCATTCCACGAATTCTATTGTCCCAAATTCGAGAGATATAATTTATTGTGATGATCGTGAAGTATTCTATCCATCCAGCGAAGATGAACCTAAATCTTTACGAATTTTTGGATAATTTCGTCATAGTTTATTCCATAGGTAAATTTTTTTGTTTTTGTTTTTTTTTTTTGTTTTTGTATTCTAATCTGGTTTGTGAGCTATTGATTTTCTACCCTCCCTCCAATATATGATAAAAGGTATTCAGATCAAACGTTTCAGGTCATTATCACTTATCTTTTGTTTCATTCAGTTTTGTGATCATCTTTATATCTTGAGGTAATGAAGTCGATGTTCTTTATATATAAAGAATTTTGGGCCGCGATATATGTTTGCATAATTTTGCATTTTCTGTAGGTATATACCTTCGTTTATAGTTATTGGCCAAATCTAATATTTTTTTTCGTTATATTGTATCTATCGATCTAAAAGGTGAAAAGGATCCTGCTGTGAATACTAATTTAATATCGGTTAGTTTGAGGCAAAAAAAAAAAAATTTATTGGCTCCAAGAAGTCTTAATTATTGTTTTTTTTTTCTTATCTTTCGACCTCATTTTTCTCATTTCTTATATATATTTAGTCATACAAATAATTTTATATTTGTATATTCTACACTTATGGATCCAAGTTAGTTTAGCAATAAATTCAATTGCCCGGTATTTTACGAATAGCAAATAAGTACTGCCAATTTTCAATATAAGTGGATAAGTAGAACATGTACATAACTATTATTATTTATTTCCATAGAAGCTAAATAACTGGACTATTTCTCTGGATCTATTCGAATATACTACCGATATTACAGAAATATTAAAAATTTATGGTGGTGGATGAGCACAAAAAGAGTATCAACGGTAACACTCACTACCTCTTAAATTTGCTACTACCTTCTAAAATCATTATTGGATGGTCGCAAAATGTGTCACGGATTGAAGTCGCCACCGTCCAATACCCGAGATATTATGACAAGTTAAAATACGAATCAAAATCTTTTTAATTTTAATTATGCTACTACAAATAAGACCTTTTTTATATGTCCTATATCTTAAATTTGTATAAAAATGTGCTCAATTCATTCGCAATCCTTCCTGATTTTATACACACTTTCAACTCTTGGCTCTGAAGCTTTATATTCCTTAGTACCTTGAAATCTTCGAAGATTATTCCAGTTCCTATGTATGAAAACCGCAAACTATGGAGTATCCTCCTATTTGTTTGCTACTGTATATTTCTAAAATAGTGCAAAAATATTAATCTACCACCTGCGAGTTTCTAATTTTTTGCTCAAGAATTATTTTAAATTTTCACCTCAGCTGGCACATCTGATATTCAACTATATGAGTTGCAGATCGCATTTTACTTCCACGAAACTTACTCCTTATTTCTATCAATGTGGTATGCCTCAAAGATCGATCCTTGGTCCTCTATTATTTGCAATATTTATAAATGATATATTTCTTTAAGTTAAGTTTTGTAATTTACATCTCTATGCCATTGATGTGCAATTGTACATCTCCAATCGTAGTGGTCTTATTGAGAATAACATTACTCCTGTCAATGAAGATCTTGAATCAATTCACTTGTGGTCTCTTTCGAAATAAATTGAAACTTTACCCAATTAAATCTAAGAGCGTGGTTATATATATTGCTCAAAATTAGATACAGATGGATATTGACTTGTGACTTTAAATAGTAATTTTATTCCACTTGTCTTTCCCATTAAGAGTCTTGGTGTAATATTTAGTAGCACTTTTACTTTAGGGTTAACAACATTAACTCTGTTATCAGAAAAGTTTATGGTAGATTTGGACATTATGGAGATGTGGCTACTTTACATCAATACCAACCAGATTCCTAATTGTTCGTGATCTATCTAGAATAACCTAAGGTTGCACAATTTTGGGCAAACTAGACTACAATAATATAAGAAAACTTCACATTGTTTTCAACTCTATAATCCAGTACGTATATGGTCTATGCATACAAGTTCATGTAAATACTCATATATTGATTTCTGGATATAGTACACAAGATTGATAATCTTCTAATTGTATATAATTTTATCTGGCGCTAGAAATGGTTTAAAGTCTATAACTTGTTTATATACTTAAAGAGAGAGTGTTCCATAAACGAACAACTCGACCATTGTAGGAACTTTCCATGACTAATTTTCGGAAGCTAGGAATAATCATGTTTCGATTACGCCGAGATGTTGTGACTTGAAAAAATTCTCTTTGTGCCAGGTAAGCGACCAAAGGGTAGCCAAGTAACTGCAGTCGGTAAGGGTAGACATGGTCAAATCTGCGTAGTCCAAAAACAAATCGTACGCAATCTATCTAGCCTTGGAAATATCAAACTCCCAAAGGTGAAAAGCAGGCTTATTAGTAGAACTAAAATTGTTTGGATGTGCGTTGTATAGTTTTGAAATTTTCTTCCTTTTGCATCCCTAGAAACGATATTTGTGTTACTTCCAAAAAACGGGATATTTGCTATCGATTTGGTATTACATCCAGAAGTTCCCTTGGGAAACCTTTCTGCGAAAACTTCCTAAAAAGCTAAATGTGATTTCAGGCATCCATTCTGTATTACCTAAAAAAATTGCCTTAGATTGGCTTCCATCTGCGGACATGCCCTTAGAAAAAAACAAATGAAGTGGGAAGTGCATCCAAGCCTTCGAAAGAAGGATTCTGTAGGCATGATTGTATGCTTCTATGTTCCTTCTCCAGTTAGGTAATAACTCCGACTTTAGTCAGTTGAGGAATCAGATGGCTGGCAAATGCATCAAAACAAATACTAATTTTGACAAACATTTTTTTCCCCGAAAGTACAAATAAGTATTTTACCACTGAATAAATAACTAATAAGGAATTGGGGTATCATGCGAATATAATGTACGTGTTTAAGTAATTCAATCACAGTCAGACCCTATGATCGGGGGGTGGAAATGATAAGAGGGCTACTATTTGAAAATTCTGCTTGATTTCTAACATTTTATTGTGACAAGTGCATTAAATTATCAAAGGCAATACCAAGAAATAATATCTGAAAATAAGGGGGTGCTAAAAATTTGTTTATTTTACATAGCAACTTGGATTATAAAAATGCCTCCCTTCAAAATATCACGAATTCACTATTGCCATGAAGAAACGATGACAAACCAAGCGCACCAGTACATTTCGCCGACCGCCAGGTGATTTCAATCACCGCAAATTATGAATCGACGCTCTCAATCCTTCGAAAACCGATTTATGCATTTTCACAAAGAAAAAGGAACATTCCAATATTGAACCTGCCCTGCTTCGGCTCTACACGGTTAGAGTTTAAGGATAGGGTAAAATATCTAGGTATTATGCTAGATGAAAAACTGAGCTGGAAACCACGCCGAACAAAGCTCTTAGAGCGTTCGCAATGTGCCGCAAAACTCTAGGGAAAAAGAGGGGACCAAAACCGCGGATGATCCTATGGTATACAGCGTCATCCAACCCATGTTAACCTACGGCCGACTTATCTGTAGTGTGGTTGAAACCGATGGAGTATGCCAATCATCATCATTCAAAGATTGTGCTTACTCAGCGTAACCGGAGCATTCGAGTCTACTAGCACTCGTGCTCTTTAGGTTATCCTTATTATGCACCCCGTACAGATACATATTAAGAAGGAGGCTGCTATAGCAGCACTGAGACTGCACCTAAATCAGAGCTGGATCCATTCAGAAACCATGGTTCCACATGAGTCTATCCTTGATTTTGCGCGGTCCATCGTACCTGCCACCGACAGGGAGAGTGACCACTTCATCGAGACTATGCTGATTAGCAAGTTGTTTGTTTAAAATGAAACTGCCATCTAGTGGAATTGCCAGGACATCCTGTGCTGCACCCATAGATAGACACTTTCACTTATACAGACGGTTCCAAATCTGAAGACAACACCAGAGCAATTGTCTTTTGGGAGGAGCCTCATTTAGAGCTTGCAATACACCTGGACCTCCAGGCGGAGGTCAAGGCCAGTCTTGACGGAGGAAGGTACTTCATTGGCTCAGGTACTGAGAATAAGGAGATTTTCATCTGTTCGCACAGCTAAGTAGCTATTGAGGCCTTGTCAAAGCCCTTCATAACCTCCAACCTAGTACAGGAGTATAAGACTTGAAGTGTAACAGGGTACTCGTTTTTTCGGTGCCTGGTCATAGAGATGATAGTGGAAACGAAAAATCGCGGATTCGGGCGGCCTCGGAGTCAACTCCCTCAACAATTGAGATCGCACCGGGCCTCCCGGTCCCTACAATTACGACTTGCGCGGACGGCCAACCCAGTTGTCTTTAGTTAGACGACTTTTCGGGTAGAATAACAAAGGAACTGTGAGGTAAACCTAACCCAAGTTTTACAAAAAATCTCCTAGGGCCGAGCAAACCTACCATGAGAATTCTAGTGTCTATTCTCACTGGACACTGTTTTCTCAGGGGTCACCTATATAAGATAGGACTGATTGATTACCCTACATGCAGAGGATACGGAGAAGAATCCGAAATTGTGACTCACTTTCTTTGTCACTGTCCTGATCTCTCTGGAAAACGTTATAGATTCATTGTCTCACACCTCCTGGATGATTTGCATGAAGCAGGTAAGGAGCGTTGGGAGCCAATCTTATGGTTTGCAAGAGCGTCTGGTTGGGACCCATGAACTTACTCAAGGGTCCTGAGGGTGAACAATGGGCCTTGTAGTGTGTAGGGTTCTCCCCTCAGGACGACACGACCTCCTTTCAATCCGTGGATCCAGAACATATTCGAAAATAAAAATAGTTTGCCTATATCATTGAGTAAAAAAGCAAAGAAAGAAGATATATTACAAAATTTGTATAAATTTGAGGCGGAAACAGATTTTAGTTGCAATCAGGATACTCAAAGGAATCCATTGGCATACTCCATCCTACTTATTTACCGAACACCGTGTATAATATAAATTTTTAATGGATTTGCATTTGTTGGCTGATAAATTCTTCCCTTATTTTTTTATTAAAAGTTTTATAAGTTTACACAAATTTATACCTAATGGAAAATGTAATACATTGGAACATTTCGTATCAACAATTCTCCTATTAAAAGGACAGATTTTTTTACAGTGAATTTATACGTAGCTTTTGTTTTTTTTTATTTCATCTACTTTTTGTGATTCTCAACTTTAGATAGAAGCATACATTGCATAAAATTGCATAACACTTGTTTATATATTTCTACCTATTACAAGTTCTTGCAGAGATTCATACACATAAACCGAAAAGTACTTTTGTTTATTTCAGTTCATAGAAAAACTTTCTTTATTCATGAGACACATACATATTTATCCGCAAAAACAACTACAGGTTGTTCGCATCACTAATGAAGATTCAACAATTCGAAATTGAACTTCAAGCTATCGAGTAAAACTTATCAGCTTCGGCGGCCATAATAATTATGGAACGCTATTTCGTCCAGTTCTGGACGATATTATAAAATTCCCACTGTTACGTAACAGAAGAATTAATGTCGACTCGTCTAATGAAATGCGGCATAAAATTCTGATGATAATGATGGTGATGGCCAATAGAAGTGGAAAAGAACACCGTTGGTAAGTACCCTTACTGAATTATGTAAATGTGACCCTTTGGAATATCCCCTTCATAAATATTTACATAAATTTATCAACTCTTGACGTGTGCAAGGTGAGATGAAAATGTAATCCACTTTTTAAGAAAGAGAATGAAAAATGGAAAGTCTCAATAGCTTACCTTCTGTCAGTATTATTACGTTGGAATTTACGTAGATGTTAAGTAATTTTTGCTTTTTTTGTGATAATTGATAATTAGTAATAGGAAATGTAGAGATAGAAAAAAAAACTTTTAATTATAAGAAATACGGTTAAGGAAATGTTTAGTACAAAAACCTAAAAGTGATTTGAAAAGTATTCTAACGAAATGCATAGATACCAGAGGTCAAAAATTTTTGTGAAAGAATCTCTCTAGAATGTAACTCTCCTCTCAAATTATGTACATACGAATATATAAAACAAACGTCTTCAATCGATTGTCTATTCTTGAATGTCATCTGTATTCATAAGAGCTTTTTATTACATAAAAGTGGTTGAATAAGGAGAACAAAATGGTGTCAGAATGGATCCCTGCGTTATTCCAAAGTTTATGTCAAGCAGATCTGAGAATAGTTTGTTCTTGAGAACATTGTCTGTACTAAATAGTTACTGTTCGCGACCTCAGAACTCCCGGTTCTAACTGATCGCGGCATCAACGACGTCAACGTTCTATTTCCTTATAACTTGTGTTCTAATTCATGATTTCCATTCATCCTACGCATAAATTTAGTGACATATGAAATTTACTTTATCTTATGTCATTTATTTTAATTCAGATAGAATTGCACGGGATTGGTGAGTCATGGAAAATAACTTCTTATGAGAAAAATGTTTACAACAGCGCACTAATGGCTATAGAAGAAAGAACTACAAAAATATATGCGAAATGTAGTAGCTGGGTTGTATGTTAGGCAAGTGCATGAAAATGGATCTTCCGGTGACAAAAACATCCCGAAAAAGTTTTCTCAATCTAGGAAATTAGTACACCACTCGATAGTACTGCGAGACTTTCAATTTGATATGCAACTTGCCGTATTGGGACCACCTATCCCCTCCCGCGCCAAGTATTTCAACTCCACCCTAAGAACATGTAGAGACAAATTTTCATTCATGAATTTTAGCTGGTAATGAGCTGAGGCGAATAGGAAACAAGTTTCTGATAGGACATAAACCTACCGAGATAGAGCCAATCAAAGTACCAAAAAACTAGTACCTCAGTTCGAATTAAAAATAAGGTAATACTAAAAAATTAAAAATGGGGATGGCTATAAATAGCTATTTAAGGCTTCGAGTATACATAGGAGTTTGTGTTCAAGCTGCACACAGGCTTCCTCGTCTTGATCGCTGGAGGAAGGCTGAAAATAAACAAAAAGAAAATCGGCATTCACCAATAACATTTACTTATCTGATGATCGGCTGGAACTCATGCGGCGACATCTTTCGTCAACTCAGTTTTGTTTTCTTCTGTAAGGGAAACATAATTAGTTTTATATACCAGTTTTAATTATATTCAATAATTTTAACTAACCATGTTGTATTTCGATCAAACCTCAAACTTGAACTGTCATTGTCAGTAGAAAGAAACAGCTTACACGCACAAGTACTAGAAGTAGGAACCTAGATGTATAAACTTAATACAGGTATAACCTAAGTTATGAACCCAGTATCATACAAATACTTAATATTCCCGGTTGTTGCACCAAATAAAGCTTTATTTACACTACCATAGCCAAGAATTGTTAGCAGCTTTTAAAGATGTATTAAAAATAAGTGATCCGTTATTGGATAAGAGTAACAGAATATGAATTCCTTCACTTACGAATCGGGCATCGAATGAGATCAAGTGATTTAAGAATCGTTTTAAAGTTAAAGTATATATAGGTCTCTTTACAATAATTAAAGCTAATAAGAATAAAGATTTAACGTATGAATTGAAGTGCAGTGTTTCATTATACATTACCAGAAATAAAAATTCAAGAATAGACAGAATTCAAAGTGCAGACATAAGAGCATTAAACATGGTCCTTCGCATCCGGATCCTTTAAGGATATTCAAGTGGCAAACAAAAACAAGAAACTAAAGTGTAAAACACTGTGCTTAACAAAGTTAAAGGAAATTGTGAACGGTTACGCGTAGCGGGTGTCGGTAACTGTCGTATAGCCACATTTTGCAGAGGAATTTCGAAAATTACCAGTAAGTCCTTTATCCTTTTATCTATTTCTCTTACTTGCCTTAATTTCTAAAATACATATATATATATTATAAGAATAATTCAATATGGAAGAAAAAATTGCGGAACAATGTGATCTCAAAGATAAAATAAAACGTTTGGTAGACAATGTACAAAAAGATACTCTTGATCGTAAAACGCGCGGATATGTTGAAGAAGTAATGTCTAACTTAGATCAGTATTGGGGAGAATATAAGTCGAATGATAAATTAATTCGCAAATTGTGGCGCGAAGGTGGTTCCAAAGATATATCGTACATTAAAGATAATGCATACGCAAAGGTCGAAGACAAGCACAAAGCCGGAAAAATCAAACTACGCGACGACTTGTTAACATTGCAGTCAAAATCAGGTAATGAAGAATCGACTAAGATTTACAATAATGGTGGTGGCAACTCAGTAGATATTAAATTGCCAAGGATAAATCTGCCCACGTTCGCAGGAGATTACAAATCATGGATATCCTTTCATGATCTCTTTGATTCCTTGATTCATAAGAATTCTTCATTATCAGCAGTGCAAAAACTGCACTATCTAAAATCAAATCTTGACGGCGAAGCACAGTTACTATTACGGCATTTTGCCATATCTGAAGCAAATTATTCCGCAGCATGGGAAATGCTTGTGGAACGTTACAATAATAAACGAGCCCTAGCAAACGCACAAATTAAAACCCTCTTAAGTCAAAGCTCACTATCATTTGAATCAGCAAATGGTATCAAGAGCTTATTAGACACCACACGTGAATGTTTACAAGCACTCAAGAATATGGATGTTGACACCAATTCTTGGGATGCAATAATTATTTATATGACGGTGCAAAAATTGCCCAAAGAATCTCATGAACTCTGGGAGCAGCAAATTGGAAGCGATAAAGATCTTCCAACCTTCAAAGACTTATGTTCGTTTTTAGAAACAAGGTTCAGGACATTAGAAGCCATCGGGTGCAACAAATCTAAGACACAAAGGGATGCCCTTACCAAGATCACACCCAAACCAGTCTTCAAAAACACACATTCTTTCCATGTCACGAACACAACGAATTGTCCGCTTTGTTCTAAATCTCACGCAGTTCGACACTGTCCCAAATTTTTAAGATCAGATACTGAGACCAAGAATGCAGTTGCTCGAAAACACCGGCTGTGCATAAACTGTCTTGCAACGGGTCACTCAGTTTCAAATTGCCCAAGCGTAAACACTTGCCAGCACTGCCACAAACGTCATCACACGTTTCTTCACATTAATTTCCGGAAGTCTAGTGGTATAAATATAGATGCTCCAAGTTTTACTCCGAATGAAGCAGCACAAGTTACATCTTCCGAAACCACAGTCAACACATATTTCACCTCTAAAAAACAAACACAAGTATTATTGGCGACCGCATTGGTACGAATTAGCTCACCTCTAGGTGGCACGCAAATATTAAGAGCTCTCTTAGACCAAGGTTCCCAAGCTTCCTTTATGACAGAGGCCGCTGCACAATTACTCAAACTGCAGAAGCATTCAATCTCTGTTACTATTACAGCACTGGGAAACGCTAAAACTGAAAACCCAAACGCGAAGGTTAATTTCAACATCCGATCGCTACATGATGATCATATTACAATTCCCGTGAGAGCTTTAGTGCTCCGAAAACTGACAAATGTGTTACCTGTCTCCAAGGTAAATTACACACAGTGGGAGCATTTAAAGGGAATAACACTAGCTGACCCAACTTATGCGCAGCCGGGCCGTATCGATCTTTTGCTCGGTGCTGACGTTTATTCGCAAATTATCCAGGAAGGTGTCCGGCATGGACGAGGAGATGCACCAGTTGCCCAACGTACAAGCTTAGGCTGGATCCTGTCAGGCAAAATATCCGTTGCAACACAAGATGATAACAACAGTCCTGATAGACATTTTATAACACTTCTTAATACAATAGATTTAGAGAAGTCGCTTCAACAGTTTTGGGAACTAGAAGAAGTCCCACATGGAAGAATTTTAACTGAAGATGATAAAGCATGCGAGAAGTTCTTCGATGCAACTCACATTCGAGACCATAACGGTCAGTACATAGTTCGTCTTCCCTTTAAACATCAGCAGCCAGTTTTTGGCAAATCTCGCGATAATGCTATTTCGCGTTTAATTCAAATGGAGCGTCGCTTCAATAGGAATCCATCTCTACGAGAACAATATTCAGAGTGCCTGAAAGAGTATCTACATTTGGGACACATGACCATAGCTGAGACTTCAGAAGAATACCACAGGAACTCAGATATGTTTTCTTGTTGCTACCTTCCACATCACGCTGTCGTTAAAGAAAGTAGTACGACTACTAAATTGAGAGTAGTCTTTGACGCTTCAGCGAAGACGGCTTCTGGTGAATCACTCAATGATTCTCTTCTTACGGGACCGACTATCCAAGAAGATATGACAGCACTCCTACTCCGATGGAGACGATTTAAAGTAGCGTTCACCGCCGACGTGGAAAAGATGTACCGTCAAATCCGAGTGCATCAAGATGATATCAAATATCAAAGAATAGTTTGGCGAAAGGGTCCAGATGAACATATCAAAGATTACCAGCTTCGAACTGTAACATTTGGAATGTCTAGTGCCCCCTATTTGGCAATAAAGTCTTTACATCAATTGGCCAAAGACGAACAAGAACAGTTCCCCATAGCAGCCGAAACGACGCTAAATGATTTCTACGTGGACGACTTACTGTCAGGAGCCGACGATGTTGAAGAAGCTATAAGTAAACAAACCCAGTTAATATCACTTCTGAAGACAGGAAAATTTGTTTTACGAAAATGGGTATCGAATTCGGCAGAAGTTTTAGAACACATTCCAGCAGAGCACCGAGAAATATCACCAGCATTCAACATTAATATCGACCAAAATGTTAAGGCCCTAGGTGTATTATGGTACCCTGCTGATGACATCTTTACATTCAAAGTTTTATCAAAATTTGAGGATATAGTTCAGACAAAGCGGGAGCTCTTATCTAATATAGCTAAACTGTTCGACCCCTTAGGATGGGTCGCTCCAGTCATCATTAAAGCGAAGGTCATGATGCAGGAAGTATGGTTGCAAGGTCTTGGTTGGGACGAAAAACTACCAGTGGAATTGCGTTCAAAATGGGTTGAGTTTCGGAGGGAACTAAGAGACTTAGAATCGATTCGAATACCGAGATGGACTGGTCAACATCATAAACAGAAATCTTGTGAGCTACACGGTTTTTCAGACGCGTCTACAAAGGCATACTCAGCAGTAGTGTATCTCAAAGTATTTGATATAGAAGGTAAATGCACGATTACTCTATTAATGTCGAAAACAAAGGTAGCGCCAATTAAAACTATTTCTGTTCCTCGGCTCGAGCTTTGTGGAGCGGTGTTACTAGCAAGGTTAATGCGACACATCAAAGAAGCCACGAAACTAGAAGCAGCAACAACTCAAGCATGGACAGACTCCGAAATCGTTTTGTCCTGGGTGCGAGGACATCCCTCAAAATGGAAGACCTTTGTAGCAAATAGGGTGTCAGAGATTCGTAGCTTACTGGGAAGCACTAGTTGGAGGTATGTTGCCTCAGAAGAAAACCCAGCTGATTGTGCGACTCGAGGTTTGTGTCCCAAGGGCTTGGTTAGCCATCGACTTTGGTGGAATGGGCCAAAGTGGCTACAATTTAATGAAGAGTCGTGGCCAAAACGTGCAGAAGTCACAAAAACCAACTTAGAATTGAAAATAGTTAACACCTTCCAAGTCAACATAATGGATAAGAGTTTCCCCTTGTTTGAAAAATGTTCTACGTTGGGTAAGCTTCTTCGATCCATGGCTTACTTATTACGATTTGTATTCAATTGTTCTCAAACAAAGACGAAATGCAAAGAACGGTGGATTACCACCGAAGAACTGACTCGAGCCAAGCAATATCTGATTAGAATGGCACAAACTGAGGAATATGCTGATGAAATGCGACAAATACGAAACGGAAAGGAAGTAAACAAGAAAAGCTCTATTTTTAAACTAAACGCTTTTCTTGACAGTAGTGAATTACTAAGGGTCGGTGGACGCTTAAAAAATGCGAATATCTCATTCGAAGAAAGGCACCCTTACATACTTCCCAAGAGGCATCGGCTGACCTATCCCATAGTGCAACAGATGCATCACGACACACTACACGGTGGCACTAATTTGATGATCGGATTGTTGCGTAAAAGGTATTGGATCGTAAATGTAAGAAACGTCATCAGACATCAGATTTATAAATGCGTTATATGTCATCGTCAGAAAGCAGCTACTAGGCAACAACTAATGGGTGATCTTCCATCCCCCAGAGTCAACATGTCACGTCCATTTACACATACTGGAGTGGATTACTGTGGTCCACTCGATATCCGCTGTTCGAAGAGTCGTGGCACTAAGACCTTCAAGGGATATATTGCGCTATTTATATGTCTAAGTGTCAAGGCAGTGCATTTAGAAGCAGTCAGCGACCTATCAACCCAAGGATTTCTGGCCACATTCCGAAGATTTACCTCGCGACGAGGCTTACCGAGCGACATGTATAGTGATTGTGGAAGTAATTTTATTGGAGCAAATGCAATACTAACCCGAGACACTGATGATTGTTTCAATAGAGTAAATAAAGAAATCGCAGAAGCATTGGCAATCAAGGGAGTTAAATGGCATTTCATACCACCAGCAGCTCCTCACATGGGAGGGCTCTGGGAAAGTAACATCAAAGCGACTAAAACCCATTTAAGGAAGATCTTGGGGAATTCAGTACTCACTTATGAAGAACTAAGCACCGTGTTAACACAGATTGAAGCGTGTCTTAATTCAAGGCCGCTCTATGCTCTTAATGAGGACCCAGAAGATCTATCAAGCCTCACTCCGGGTCATTTCCTTGTCGGAAATGCGCTCTTAACACCTCCAGAGCCATCCCTTCTTGACTTAAATATCCATAGATTGGACAGATGGCAGTTTATACAACGACTATATCAAGATTTTTGGAATCAATGGAGCAGAGATTACTTAGGAAAACTTCAACAGCGTCCAAAATGGGCAGCAAAAAAAGGAAATGCAAAGGTTGGAGACATTGTCATTGTGAAAGACGAAAGATTGCCTCCATGCAGATGGTTATTAGCGAAAATAATCGAAATACATCCCGGCTCAGATGGCTTGGTAAGAGTTGTCACACTGCGCACTAAAGACACTACAATAAAACGACCAATTTCAAAAATATCCACGCTTCCCATTAACGATGAACAGCAACTAGAACTGAATTAAAGAAAATCCTTGCTAAAATAAATCGTATTCGTGAGTTTGTATTTGAATTGTAGAACCAATACATGTAAGAATAAATCTTGAAATGGAACTGTTATAGACCTCCTCATTATGTTTAATAAGTGACTGTAGATTATATAATAACTAGCATAACAGCAATTGCACAAATAAAAATAAAACCACAAAGCCTAATAAAACGATTCGAAAAACAAAAAAAAAAATATTCAATTATAACTAACTAAAGTAAAGGCAAGTAAAGTGAATTAGAAAGCTATACCTCCAAGGTTCAACTCCCTATCCTTGTTTCAATCCTAAGAAATCAATCCAGCAGCGAGTCGACGCGCTATACCGTCTTGTACGAGGACATCAGTCAGGGTATGCAAATGGAGTAAATGCCGCTACCATGCGATGTCACAAAAAATCTCCAAATCTAAATCTCTAAGCCATTAGAAAGTTTTTCTTTGTTCCATCGCTAACTTTTTATCTTTACAGCATACACGATTGCACATTATAATGCATCCAATCTTTTGTCTTCCATTTCACATTCATCAATACGCTAAAGGAACAAATAGTTTCGAAATCGGAGATTTCAAGGCCGGGCAGAATGTTCAAGCTGCACACAGGCTTCCTCGTCTTGATCGCTGGAGGAAGGCTGAAAATAAACAAAAAGAAAATCGGCATTCACCAATAACATTTACTTATCTGATGATCGGCTGGAACTCATGCGGCGACATCTTTCGTCAACTCAGTTTTGTTTTCTTCTGTAAGGGAAACATAATTAGTTTTATATACCAGTTTTAATTATATTCAATAATTTTAACTAACCATGTTGTATTTCGATCAAACCTCAAACTTGAACTGTCATTGTCAGTAGAAAGAAACAGCTTACACGCACAAGTACTAGAAGTAGGAACCTAGATGTATAAACTTAATACAGGTATAACCTAAGTTATGAACCCAGTATCATACAAATACTTAATATTCCCGGTTGTTGCACCAAATAAAGCTTTATTTACACTACCATAGCCAAGAATTGTTAGCAGCTTTTAAAGATGTATTAAAAATAAGTGATCCGTTATTGGATAAGAGTAACAGAATATGAATTCCTTCACTTACGAATCGGGCATCGAATGAGATCAAGTGATTTAAGAATCGTTTTAAAGTTAAAGTATATATAGGTCTCTTTACAATAATTAAAGCTAATAAGAATAAAGATTTAACGTATGAATTGAAGTGCAGTGTTTCATTATACATTACCAGAAATAAAAATTCAAGAATAGACAGAATTCAAAGTGCAGACATAAGAGCATTAAACAGTTTGATTACTCAAACTTCGTCTCAGGACCTAATGAATTCGATTCTGTACTGGATTATCCACAATGTATTAGATCAAACTTTGACCCTCCCCAAGCATCCCCCACTTAATCGAAATAAACGCGTAGTAGTAGTTTCTTCGATTTTCTTATCTATGTTTGCTCTAGATGTTGGTTGAGTGACAGATACATTATTGAGCCTTTCAGTGAGAATTTGGTTGAAAGCCTCCCAGTTGGTTTTGATAGGGTTTCTATAGGTCAATGTGTTTTCAACCGTCATATCTAACTCAAAGCGTATGTAACGGTGGTCGGAGAGTGAGACCACTGCAGAAACCCCTCCTGCTGAAAATATCGACGTTAGACGACTGGTTGCGAGAGTTACCTCCTTTTCGACTGCGTGTTAAAACTTTTATTCATCGCCTTTATTGAGTACATGTAGGTTAGTAGTAACAAGAAATTCTAGAAGTGACTCACCTCTGGAATTGCAGTCGGTGCTACCCGAGATCGTGCGATGTGAGTTAGCATCGCATCCTAATTAGCATCTACAGGCTGTTGTTGTTCACGAAACCTACGACGTTCGCCATCTCCATGGATGGGGGTGGCTGATCTGAGTCTCACAGAATCGTGGGCTGTGTCCTTAAATGTGACTGCCTGAAATAAAGTTGTTTCTTTGCAATGATACAGGTAGACCCAGCCTAGACCACGACAGTAAGAAAGCTGGAGAGTCGTGCCCATTCAGGAATCATTAATGGTTCACGGTTTCTGAATGAGGGCCACATCAGCATTGTCGTAAGGGAAGGAACTGTTGTAGGTTGACAGTTGCCACCTTACAGTGATGAAGATTGATTTGAATCACTCTCATCGCTAGCGCAGCCTCCCTTTCCCTCTAAAAATAACATCAATTTTCATTGAAATTAACAAGAATGAAATTTTTCTACTTATTACTATAAATTACACTAATAAGGCAGAAATAACTTTCTTTATGCTTGTTTTAGTGGAGGTCATTCGTTATCTAACTGAGTGGTATTTTGGCACATGAATATGCGTGCTCCCTACAAATTGCGACAAGAGAAGATCCTTAGTTTTTAAACGAGGTCCCATACAATGTGGGACTAAAAACGTCCGGGACAACTTTACGCACGTAAATATATGACAGCGGCGACAGCTGTACTTATTCAACGTTGTCACACTACGCGGCTATATTCAAACTCCAGCTACTGAGAAAATCAGCATTATAACCCAGCAGCGAATATCATGAGAATCTCATTTCTGACTACATCGATACATAATAAAAATGTAATAGATGGAAAACTCGCCTCATGGTAATGCAGAAAGTAAGTGAACAACTAGTCTACCTTTCTTTGAAGTCACACATGCGTCGTAGCATTTAAAAATAATAAGAGGCAGACAATAAGTGAAGTCACCGATAAAGCTGGTTTTAGGATGGAGAACCATAGTTTAATTTTAGTTCATGTTGAAAGCTTAACAGTACAGTGCAGATATGGAAAACTGTTTTATCTTGCATTTATAGCCACCTGTTTCCACTGCATAGGACATAAATGAAAACTGCAATGAAAGAAAGCTCATTTCATTGAGGACAGCATACTTTGTAATCAGTGAAAACACTGATTCATACGCAATGCAGAAAGAAGCCATTATGACTACTGCCCTATGACATCGCAATGTAAATGTAAGTGATGATATCAGTGAAAATGTAGGTATTGTAGCCATTTTCATTGATGAGAGCATTTATGCTTTCACTGATGATGTCGCTGCTGGGAAGTTGCATTTTTAAAAGATATCTACGCATTTTAAATGTGGTGCGGTTAAAATAATCCCACCTTGTAGACCGAAGATTAAACAAAAATAACCTCACCTTCCCACTGAGCTACCTAACAGGCTAGTAGAGGCTTCTGTTACGTCATGGAAGGCAACGTAATAAACTCTAATTCGTAATTAATCGACAACATTCGAAACGCTAGCCATACAAAAACGCGAGAATCGATAAGTTTCTTACGTTCAGTGGCTGATTTCGATATCGATTCTGTAATATAAGACGATGGAGTTTCTCTCTCTCAGGGCTGATCGCCAAATCGACAAGATTGAAGAACGCTATAAGTTACAAAAATCTAAATATGAAATAAAAAGGAATTGTATATTTAAAACAAAAGTTAAATAAAGTACGAAATATAAGTAGTAGGAGGAAAAGGCAGGAGAACGTCGATTGCCGACAAAAAGGAAGGTCGCCGGCGCATTGGGAGAGACTAATCGGAGTAATTTCTGGAGGATACGTTGAAATATGTACCGCTAGGAGTTTCAATTATTAGGAAGATAGAGCTAAATGCCGGTTTTAATTACATGAAATTTTAATAATTACAATAAGAATTTACTCTCATTACTTACCTGAAAATACATAATAATTATAACACAAAATTTGTCTATTATACTTATTTCCAATAAGAGGTGTTATTTTAATTAGCCAACTATTTCAGTAGATGTCACTTTTGGAGCTCTAATTTTTTGACATTTGACAAGTTAAAACTACGCCATTAATAAAAATGGAACGATGCACGAATCAACAACGCATTGAAATTATTAAAATTCACTATAAAAATGGTGAAAATGTGGCAGAGACGGTTCGTAAAACTCGAACATTTTTGGTTCGTCGTGAAGCACCTTGTCGGACCGCAATACAGAAATTGGTAGAAAAATTCGAGCTGTCGGGACCAGTTAGTGATGTGAAGAATAAAACCCGTGCACGTCGCTCAAGAACAGTCGAGAATATTGCTGCTGTAGCCCGAAAGTGTTGAAGAAAACCCAGGTTTGTCTATTCCTTGTCGTTCTTTGGAATTAGGCATTCCACAAACGTCATTACACCATATTTTGCATAAAGATTTGGGTCTTAAGGCTTATAAAGTTCAGTTAACACAAGAACTCAAGCCAACTCAGCTCAACGTCGAGTTTTTGCTGATTGGGTCCTTGAAATGCATGAAAATGATCCGGAATTCCATCGAAAACTCATCTTGAGTGATGAGGCCGGACCGTGTTATCTCTCGAAGAGGTGATCACAATTGGCCACCGAGATCTTGTGACTTAACACCTTGTGACTTCTTCTTTGTTTTAGCCCATCTCGTCTACATTGGAAGCCACAAAGGGTTAGAAGCTCGAGTTAAGCCGTCGCAAGATCCGCGTAACAAACGACTTGGAATTTCTTTTCTAAATCGTACACGTTTCTAGATGTTTACATCTTTTCTTATTTAATTTATTTTTGTTAACTATTTCATATTCATTGATTTTATCCAAGCTTTTTACTTTTTCTATAACAACTCCGGTTGTGTAGAATTTTTTATAATTACTCTAGGAAAGCTATAAAATAATATATGTATTATCCTCTGAGTACGTACTATATTACTTCCACAATTGCAAATAGCGCAGTGTACCTTTTAATTTCCACAAATTTACACAGATTTTTTACAGCTAGTGAATACGAGCTTCATACATATGTTAAAAATGGAATACTAATTAGGGAATGCTCTCAGCAATATGATGGGTCAAATGTAGCTTTCTTCAATTTTTTTTTGTCTAGGAGGAGATAGTTGAACTGAAAGACTCGAATAAAGATGTACAAGCTTTTAATCGAGATTTCAACGCAAAACCTCTCTCTGATAGACCTCTTGTCAAAAACAAAAAGACATTTGTACAATGAAAAATGGCTCTTGAAGAGAGATATGATTTGCGATGAGTTACTAACTGTGATATGGCGGTTAGGTATGTAAAAATTTATTTGATTCTATTCGAACGGAGAATAGTAATTAGTAGATTCAATCTTCCCATGCTTAGTGGCAGTTGCTTTGAACTGAAAGTTCAAACCAAATATTTAGATCTTACATTGGATTCCACAAGGTCTTCCCGCTCCCCTTTCATCATAGTATTGATTGTACAATAGTTAACCCCATTTCAAATCTTTGACATTATAATTAGTCGAATGGGAGACTCACGAAAATTTCCCTCACATTAACAAACGCTAACCTAAATTCCAAAAAACCGCTGGCTTAGTCATCACCGAAGCCAAGTGTAGTATTAAACCTGCTCCATCTTTTACATTTTGAAGTGTAAATTCGAAGAAATGACTGCTACAGAAAGAGAAAAAATAATTGGAGTCTCACTAAGAATAGAACAGTCAACATACTAATAGGCCACCCCAGATGATATCATCATATGACTACCGACTAAAAAAAATTGTACAGAAGCTTCTCTATGCAAATTTCATGTAGAGGCGAATTTGAAAATAAACTAGTGGACACTGAATCTGCACTGATTGTTCGAAAATAGAAGCGTGAGCAGAGGCCAGGTTTGTACCAGAATACAGAAAATAAATATTTATGTTGGCAGCCATTAAGTCTATTTAATAACTTCTGATCCAGAGATGTCTAGACAATCTTCGAATCGTTGATATCACTACTATTTCCGCAGAACACTATTTCTTTAGCAAACATGCGCCACCTACATTTGAGCATTTTTTGTACAAATTCTCTGATCTTGTTAGAAGAGGTTCAATATCACATTACAAAAAACAACTCTGGCTGGATGGACCATATCATCCTAGGATGCTGCATTAATCAATTTCACCTTATTGACTTAAGTTAAGTTAAGTTAAATTGTTTACAACAAAAATTTAGAAGATCTATATGAATCCGAGAATTGCCATATGATCGATCGTGAACGTTTTTTTTTTTTTTAATAACTGGAAACTCCAGCGTAAATTCAATGTAGTTTCTCTAATCGGGCATCTTTTTGAGAAAAATCAGTTGAACCCAGCAAATTTACCTTTTTAATAGAGAATTAGTTGGATAATGCTGTTCACCTTAATTCCCAATTAATGACCCATCTAATAATTTAGTATGTTCGGCTAACTGGAAGACTATGTGAAGCCACTATTCCAATGTTCTCAAAAACCGATGCTGTAGAAAGGCAGCTCATGAAATTAATTTCATAAAATTTATCCTGAGCAAATCAAGGGCAGAAAATTCAATGGAAACGAATAAGTTTAGTTTTTTTTTTAATAAATTTTATTTTTTTATTTTCGTGTCAATCACATTCTCTGATATTCCATGCCAATTGAGTCTTAGTTCTTGAACTTCTTCTTATTCTTGGTGATGCGAGCAGCAACAGAACGGGCAAGGTCAACTTGTTGTGGAACGGCATACAAGTAGACAGGTTGTTGATTGTAAGGATCATCAGCGGCAATCAAATGTTTATTGATTGGTGTAGATTCAGGAGTTTCATCAAGATTAACATCTTCATAATTTTCAAGATCGACCTCATCGGTACCATCATTTACACCTTCAAGATAATCAGATGGAACGGTATATGCTTGAATTGTTGGTGTATCATGAACATGTGAGCTAGGGCTAGCTCCGTAACTAGCCAAAGCACCTGTTGTATCACTGATTGGAATAACTTCAATAACGGAATCAGAACCGGATCCTCCAGATCCTCTGAGTAGATGATGATGATGATGGAGGAGCGGTAACAGATGCTTGTGAACATCATGATGATGATGATGAAAACCATGATGATGATGATGGGCAATTGCTCCAATTTTCTTGAATTTCAACAGTAGAAGTTTTTTCGTGAGGATTGGATGATGGAGAGCGGTATGTGTGAGGCCGTGATGAAGAGCATGATGTACATGACCATGATGATGAAGAGCAGCATGATGATGATGAAGGCTATCATGATGATATCCATGATGATGGTGTACTCTTGGCTGAACCTTATCCTTGAGTCCACCTGTCCTTGATTCAAGCTCTATTTCAGACTTAGTATCATCTTCAACTTTTCGAGACCATGCTAAGATATTAGGGGAAACAAAATTGTTATTAGAACTTTATGGCAGCCGTACAATAATGGCGTATAAAATTATTCAAAACTTACCTGAACAAGCAAATGCAAGAACAATGCCAAAGGCAAGGATGAAATGTATTGAAATTTTCATGATTGCGATTTGTTTACTGAACTGAACTCAATGGAAAACCAAAGAGGACTGACATGCTTCTCTTTGGTCTGTTTGGCTATTTATTGCAAAAATTTCTCTAGCATTGTGAATATCTAGAATGGCTTAATCTGCATTGGGCAAATTCCAGTGATTTTTTTTGCTTAATCTAACGGTGAGCGAGATTAAATTAAAATAAATTTCTAAAAAAAAAATGGACCCAGCTACCTAGTATAGTAAAGATTTCTGCAACTAAGAAGTATTTCACAGTCCCAACAAAAAAATTGGTAAAATTTCTTCTGGGCCTGATAAGATTGTGCGCGGACAGCGAAAACAAAAAAAAACAAAAAAAAAACTAGTCAGAGTTCACTGGCGCTGGGCGACTACTGAACAGGTGTCACATAGTATTTGGGTTGCGTCTATTGCAGTCTATGGTATCTTTTGGCACTTTGACCGGCCATTGGCACAATTTATCAATTTTCAGATTAAGAATATCTGAAAAAGTGCGGAAAAAAAAGTGTCTCCCTTGCAACAATGGGATTTCAGGTCGCGGGTTAATGACTGCGAGTATAAAATTTCGGAAGGAAAACAGAAAAAAAAATCGTCGCGATGCTAGGTAAATTTAGAATTTTTTTCGTGTAGACTTTAATACCTATAGATTCGAAATAGAGGAGGTGACAACCTGTTCGATACCAATCTAATATTAGTTCGTTGCCCACCAGTAAAATTATGTAATTTTCTCGGCTATTAAAGGGAACTTGTTTTCTATGCATTCGTTAGGTATGCCCTCCCAAAGCCAGAAATCCCCTAAAAGTCCTTTTTTATTAAAAGCAAAGCTATTATGGAAGACACCACTATATTGCGTTCGATATTGTAAATTCAATGGAAACGAATAAGTTTAGTTTGTTTTTTTAAATATATTTTATTTTTTATTTTCGTGTCAATCACATTTTCTGATATTCCATTTAATTGCATGCCAATTGAATCCTAGTTTTTGAACTTCTTCTTATTCTTGGTAATGCGAGCAGGAGCAGAACGGCCAAGTTCAACTTGTTGTGGAACTGCATACAAGTAAACAGGTTGTTGATTGTAAGGATCATCAGCGGCAATCAAATGTTTATTGATTGGTGTAGATTCAGGAGTTTCATCAAGATTAACATCTTCATAATTTTCAAGATCGGCCTCATCTGTACCGTCATTCATACCTTCAAGATAATCAGATGGAACAGCATAGGCTTGAATTGTTGGTGTTTCACCAACATATGGGCTAGGCAAAGTACTGATACCAGACAAGGCACCTGTTGTATCACTGATTGGAATAACTTCAACAACAGAATCAGAACCGGATCCTCCAGATGATCTGAGTAGATGATGATGGTGATGGAGAAGTGGATGTAATAGATGGTGAGCAGCATGATGATGATGATGAAGACCATGATGATGATGATGGGCAAGTGCTCCAAGTGTCTTGAATTTCAACAGTAGAAGTTTTTTCGTGAGGATTGGATGGTGGAGAGCATGATGGGTAAGACCGTGATGAGCAAGAGCATGATGTATATGACCGTGATGATGTAGAGCAGCATGATGATGAAGACCATGATGATGATGAAGGCCATGATGATGGAGTAAAGCAGCATGTACTCTTGGCTGAACCTTATCCTCAAGACCTCCTGTCCTAGATTCAAGCTCTAATTCAGATTTACTATCATCTTCAACTTCTTCAGACCATGCTAAAATATTAAGGAAAATAAAATTGTTATTAGAATTTTATCGCAGCCAAACAATAAAAGTATTTTTAAGCGTATAAATTAATTCAAAACTTACCTGAACAAGCAAAAGCTAGAATAATGCCGAAGGCAAGGATGAAATGCATTGAAAGTTTCATGATTGCGATTTGTTTACTGAACTGTAGTCAATGGAAAACCACAGAGGACTGATATGCTTCTCCTTAGTCTGTTTGGCTATTTATTGCAAAAATTTCTTTAGCATTGTGAATGGCTAGAATGGTTTAATCTACATTGGACTGATTTCAGTGATTTTTTTTTGCTTAAATTAACGGTGAGCAAGATTAAATTAAAATAAATTTCTATAAAAATGGACCCAGATACCTAGTAGTAAAAATTTCTGTAACTGAGAAGTATTTCATAGCCCCAACAAAAAAATTGGTAAAATTTCTTCTGGGTCTGATAACGAACAGAAAAAAAGACTTTACTGGCGCTGTGTGACTGTGTAACAGGTGTCACATTGTATTTGGGTTGTGTCTATTGCAGTTGATGGTATTTTGTGATACTTTGACCGGTCATTGACACAATTTGTCCAATTTTAGATTAAGAATTTGAGAAAAAGTGAGATAAAGAAGCGTCTACTTTGCAACAATAGGATTTCAGGTCGGGTTAATGACTCCGAGTATAAAATGTTGGAAGAAAAACATAAAAAGAAAACACTTCGCGAAGCTAGCTAAATTTCTTCATGTAGAAATTAATACCTACATAGATACGAAAAAGAGAAGGTGACAATCTGTACGATACAAATCAAAGTAATATTTGTTTGTCTGGCGCCAGTAATAAAATTAAATAAATGGTCGTCTATTAAAGCGAATATGTATTTATTTATATACAATATTCGGCGTGCCATTCAAAATCCAGATATCCCCTAAAAGTCCCTTTTTATTGAAGGCAAAGCTATTATGAAAGACAACACAACATAGGTATATAACTTTTGGTATTGAAAGGAGTCGCATGTAGCCCTTAACCTCGCAATTCTTATCTAAGGATCACATTCAAAAAGGGAGACGAATCCACAGAAATTCTAATGTTCCGCATAAAAGAGCCAGGGATCTACATTATATATAGCAAATACGATTCGCTTATCAGACGAGCTATATACGTCCTTCCAATCCAGCGAAACTCTCGTGCGGCTACTGAAAAGCAGATACATTCATTCCCCTTGTCCTATTAACGAGGCATCAATCAAAATAAAGGATATTGCCTAAGAAATAAGGAAGGAAATGTCCCACCCGTACAGCTGTAAGGGAACGATGGTTGGGTGAGTGATTTGATAAAATCTGTTTAGCCAAAGATTATTTCGTGGTAAACGAAAGCAAGGCGTATTAAGTCTTCAGCTTTAACGGATTGACGCCACGAGTGTTTACCTTTAGCGCTCGATTTTCTGATAAAACTTTATCCTTCAATCCTTGGGAATTTGTTTGAGCGTCCTTCGATATTAAGTAAGTAACACTAACGTAAAATAAGGTTTGGTAGGACTAAACGGACTAAGGGGAAGGTGCATTTTGAAAGTATAAATTGAAATTTTAGTGATTCATAGATTTTGGATTTCAGTTTCAATATGATTAGCATTAATGAAGAATTTCCCTTTGGAAGGTATTATTATGGTTTTTATATAGTTTGTGATGGTTAGATTAGTTTTACTTACGGAGAGAAGAGTAAAGAATTTAGTAAGGCGTAAATTTTTTTTAGGAAAAACGGTCTTGATTTAAGTTTATTATTTATTTATTTAAAGAAATCATCTTTAAAGCTACTTTGTTAGATTGACCTGATTATTAGTCTTTGCAGCTTCTGTTTTACTTCTTATCTTAAGAAATATTTTTGCCTTTGTATTTGATTGTAAGGAAAATTCAGAAATAAAATCCTCAATTGAATTTTTTTCTTGAGCTTTGGAATTTTTTGTGGATCAGTCATGTACACTTAATCTTTCAGACAATTCCCCCCAAAAAAGTCCAAGGAGTTTGGAACCGCATATTCTCGGTATAGTAAAATGATATCGCAGTGGTAATGAAACGTCATGAAACGTCTGAAGTAACTTCATTGTTTAAGCTGCAGTATGACAGGCTGCGCCATCTTACGTTTTCTTCGTACAATTCAACCAATTCATTCTATAAAAAGCCGGTTAGAATATCACGATGTCGATAAATATGGACGGTAACGTCATATCCAAAACCACCTTCGGCCTAAATACTCCTCCAGCCTGAAATCCGCATCAAACCGTGACTCGTAGTACATGCATTAGTGGTTTTTCAAGCACACATTGTTTTTTGGACTACAATATTCGACGAATTTCTCACTCATTAGCACGTTCCCGCTATCATGCACCATTGGTGGTACGGGCGGCATGTACCACTGGTGGTACACGGATCACTGTTCCTATGAGACAGCATGTACCATAGGTGGTACAAATGAAGAAATCGATTTTACGTGCCTTTTTTGTTCATGGACTTGGATGAACCTTTCACAGTTTTTATGGAATACCCAAATAGCCAGCATATGGTGTTTTGTTCTCTTCTAAGACTCCCCATTTCCCCCTGCTATGGGGGGTTAGATATTTCACGATTTTATGATGAAGCGTCATTTTCAAAAAATCATATTCGAGAACGAAGCATCCTATTTTTCTGATTCATATTCCAAATGAGGCCTAATGCTTTCTATTTTTCATAAAAAAATATAGCAGCTCCGAACGAAAAAAAAATTGTTAATAATAGTATTTCATGAATTTACGGTATACGGTGACTTTAAAAATTCATAAAAAAAAAATAACTTTGCGTGGTAGAACCTTAGAGCAATTCCAATTTTTTAGTTGTATTTTTGGTATTCGTGAGAAAAAGATAGGTGGAAAAAATTTGGTTTTGGGGGTTCGCGGGATTGGGGGTTATATCACTCCGCATAGGGGTCTCAAATTAAAAAGGAAAGAGAGTGTGTTCGAGTGGCGGGCTTTTTTTTTTGTCCTGTACATTTTGGCAGTTGGGTCATATACACCTCTCTCCTTCAATTTCATATATCTTACCCGTCCTTTCTTTGGTTCATATTAGAGATCTATTGCGAACATTTTTTGTTTGGGTGGCAAATATCGCCGAAGTAATGGTTCTTCGTAAACGCGATATTCAAATAAAACCATTTTTTCACTCAAAAAACGGCTATTTTCCATTTTTAAAAAGGGCTGGTTTCCTTTCTTTTCGAAAGTAGTTACCGATTTTAAAAACTACTTACATATATAATTAGGGGAACAAATGTAGATGTGATTTTATTCTACAAACAAACTTTAGCGTATATATTTAAAAAAAATTTAGAGTTACTTCTATCTGGGAAGACTACCAAATTGAACTTTTTTCGGGTAACTTCAAATTATCCTAATCCACCAAAATCGATCTTTCTATGTAAATGTTGGATGGATATCAATGCATAATTCTTTTTTCGTAATATATTTAAAATATAAATGAAATCAATTTTTAATTTCGGTAATTACTTAGGCGGTCTAATAATGGATAGTTAGTCACAACCCCTATTTGTCCTAAAAATAATTTTTTTTCTCTAAAACTCGATCCGATTGTAATTACCGTAAAATTTTGAAAATTCTAACCATTTTTGGGAGGGGTGGGGGCGGGTTGTGATAGGAGGAAACCACAAAATGTTGATGAGCTATTTTGTATGCCCTACAAACTGTGAAAGTTTCGTCCAAATCGGGGATGGTCCAGTGCGATAGCACCCCGACGCCAGATGAAGCGATGATGAATTCGAGCGCCGCCTCACAGTGAAAAACATGAATATCGGGGCCGGGGTGTGAAAGTGTTAATTTGGAAATGAGCCTCATCGATGAAGATAATTTTTCTTCAAAAAATCATCACTGTCTCGTACATAGATGTTCCAAAATCAAATTGGAAATGCTCAACTCTGCCCATATTCTGCAGGTCTTAATAGTTATGTCTATATTTTACCTTGTAAGCATGCAGTATATATGCAGGCATTTCGTAAAAGTTCGCTGTACAGAGGTTCTTAGAATGCAAAATTTCTAACCTCTATCCCGAATCGTTGATAAACGGTTCTGATCAATATTTGTTCTTGTTACGGTTAGACCGACAGATATGAGGACGACCAGTCTTTTTAGTGTTGTGAGTATTCAACTCAAACTCACCACTCTGTGTGGCGAGATGATGCTTTCTAATGAGTAAAACTTGTGCGGACTTAGTGTATCGTCTCCACGAAGTTTTCACCATTTTTGCAGTGAATTTTCACAGTTTTTATACGTTGCTCAGACTAAGCCTTCGTGTTTGCTAATAAAACGTAGTACTAAGGTCCACGCTAAGCAATATTTTATATGAAAATTTTGCGCGCTAAGAGTTATTGGCAAAAATTTATCCTGAATTTTAGCAAGAACAGTACTAAGGTCAAAGCACTAAATTTGGCTTTTGGGTTTTGATTAGAGATGGCACCACCAGTAAGTCTCCAAAAAAATTTAGCTTCAATTTATCGGCTTTACCGCGCTAAAAATATTTATTGTCAGAGTTCTGAGATATGATAAATTTATTGACTGCATTTTTGTAGTTAACGTAGTTTTGTACGTCTTTGCTGTAATTACGGATGAAATTGATTTCTTCTCGTGCCCGTATTTCCAATATCATTGTTAATTTTTTTTTTTTATTGTAAAAATTATTCATATCATTTTCATATTTTTAATATTTCCAAATAAGTTTAAATACCTATTTGTAGAAATATTATGACCGCGCGTTAAACTCCGAAAAAAATTGCAAAATGCTTCTTCATCTTCTTTTTTACTATATTTTTTCTCTGAGTCTCCGTTATCATATTTTTGCTGCTAAAGAACGTCCCGATATTGGAGAATCGCTAAAGTTTAGTTTAGCGTGGATCTTAGTACTAGACTTAACGGCTGTCATAAATTTAGTAGTTAATGTTTGTACTAAAAAAATGGTGTAGGTTTTATCGTGTCCGTCATTTTGTCTAAATAATTTCCCATGTATGACTTTAAATAATAAAGGAAAATAATAATTTTGTGTTTTAAAACGAGTACTACCAAAAAATATTATTAGACGTTTCTAGTATTAATATTTATTTTAAGATAGGTTTTATTTTATTGATATTTACTTGCAAGAAAAAATTTATATAGGAAACCTTTTTATGAGTTATTTTTATCCTAAAATGAAAATGTACTCCTCATTAACTTAATATATAGAATTCGCTTTTGGACAGATTCTTCGCATCCTGATTTGTAGCTGAATTTAAGCTCGGTTTTTTTCATTTTGGACATATTTGTAGTATGTCACTCCTTCTCAAAATACAATCATTCACAAAATTATTTCTGCACAGTAGTTTCGAGACTGTTGCTGTACAGACATCTGTAATTTGTGACGGATATATGTTTCCTAAAAAATAAGAAAAAACCGACTCATGTTTGTAAAGCTTTTATTTACATGACTTAGTTAAAAAAATTAAAAAAATTTATCATTCAACAAATAAATAGAACTAAAAGTTTTTTCACAAAATTATTTCTGCACACATAAAAAACAATTTTCACAGCGTTGTAACTATGTTATTGTTATACAGGGTGGCCCGAATGTCGCGTTAGACTTGAATGCAAAGAATTGTATGGGTGGGGGGAGGGAAAATTGTTTTTTATGTGTGCACAAATAATTTTTTGAAAAAACTTTTTGTTCTATTTATTTGTTGAATGATAATTTTTTTTTTTAATTTTTTTAACTAAGTCATGTAAATAAAAGCTTTACAAACATGAGTCGGTTTTTCTTATTTTTTAGGAAACATATATCCGTCACAAATTACAGATGTCTGTACAGCAACAATCTCGAAGCTACTGTGCACAAATAATTTTGTTAGTGATTGAATGTTACAATGCACCTTAAAAGATAACTTAGTGTGATGAGTAAGTATATTCGACATTTTTCTTCGGATCACTAGTGGTTCGCGAACCACAGCATGACGACCTCTGCTCATAAGCACATTTAGGAGCTCACTTGAATCAATCCAACTTTTTTAGACTGTTCTCAGCATAAAAACCCAAAGGAAAGCATTTGAGTAAATTCCTAGGAGAAAAGTGAATGCCGTTCTGTGCTGATTTTGGCCACCAATACCTCATAGAAATTCTAGAGAGAATCTAGCAAGTAAATTTCCAAGAAAAATATTAATGTTGGGCTCAACTGCAAGTTTGTCGGCCCCGATCATCCAGGTGAAATAACCGAATCAATCTAACTCTGTTGGAGCGATTCAAAATACCGAATATTTTTATTTATATGATTACTACGTCGCTAAGCTTACGTATACATGGTGCGCCATCTGTTGGTCCTTTTTTTAGTCGAAGATTTTTAGTACTTAATGTTACTATACTAAAAAATTCTTTGACGTATGAAAAGTCCAAAATATGCCATTTGTAGTCATGGAGTCGATAACAACACAACAGCGCATTTTGATTGTGCAAGTGTATTATGAAAATGGTCGTTCAAAAAGAACAACATTTCGTAAATTACGTGAGAGTTTTGGTCGACGTGGACGTCCTACTGAGCGTCAGTTGGAGAAATTATTGGTCGTTTTTAAGAAACTGGTTCAGTGGAAGGTCGTAGACCGTATCAACATGTTCATCCAGTTCGTACTCCTGATGTAGCGGCAGCTGTTAGTGAAAGTGTTCGTAATGAACCAAGGAACTAAGCATTCCAAGAATCATTTGCATCTATACAAAATTAAAATAACTCAACAATTGAAGCCACCAGACCATTTAAAACTTCGTCGTTTTATTGATTGGATTCTTGAACAAAATGAAGGTTTTTCATCAGAAATCATCGATATCGATGAAGCACATTTTCATGTGGATGGGTACGTCAATAAAAAAACTGTCGAATTTGGGGAGCGGAGAATCTCCATGTTATTCACGAAACAGAAGTTCATCCCCCAAAGATCACTGCTTGGTGTGGTCTATGGGCTGGTAGCATCATTGGGCCGTTTTTCTTTGAAAACAGGCAGGAAAATGGCCTTATTGTGAATGGGGAACGTTATCACAACTTGTTAACTGGTGCCTTGTGACCCAAATTAAATGAATTGGGTGTCAACGACGTTTGGTTTCAATAAAACGGAGCAAAATGTCACATAAGTCGTCGAACACTTCATTTATTATCAACAAAATTTGCCGACCACTTAATTTCAAGACATTCTGAAGTTTCTTGGCCACCAAGAAGCCCACAAACGATTCAACAACTTAAACACAACACTCGTGCTGAAATTGTGGTAATTGTTCCGCTTTAATTGGAAAAAGTCATCGAAAATTTTGATGTTCGGATGCAGTCCTGTAGACGAAACCGTGATGGGAATATGAATGATATTGGTTTTCATGCATAAATGGCATAGAGCCATCTTTCAATATCAATAAAAATGTTTGGCTTTTCATCCCAAGATGTGTGTTTTATTTACAAATGAAAACAGGACTAACATATGATCCACCCTTTATATGAAATCCTTCAGGAGTTTGTTTTATCAGTTATTTAATAATAATAGTTATTTTTTATTTGTTTAAAAGTCATTCTTCACTTAATCCTTAAAACACGTTTCATTCCTATCGAATACAATCTGCGATGAATTTACGAAATCTTGGGGCTGCATGCGTTAATCAATTCGAAATACATTTCTGTAATTATTGACTATGTTTCTCCTAATGACTATCATGTAGAGCTTCTTTTATGTTTTTGTTTTTCTACTAATTGGTGGCTGGTGAGCAAACGATTATGTCAATCTTAAAAACCTTATCGCGATCATAAGCAAATGCTTTTTTTTCTCATATTCGGCAAATTCTCTAAATTTTTTCAGAAACTACAAATCGGATTTTTCCCCAGAAGACACCATTCTTTTTAGGACTCCGCACCCAAAGGGTTCCAATGGGACCTACGACTAAGCCTCCGCTGTCCATCCGTCTGTCGGTCGGCGGGCTGTATCTTATAAACCGTAATAGGTGGACAGTTGACATTTTCACAGAGTGAGTAATACTATGTATATCTGCTATAACAACAAGTAATAAAAATAAAATAAAAATTAAAAAAACAAGAAACGTGTTTTTTGGCGTACATAGTGTTAAATCTTGTACGATGGTACGGAACCCTTCGTGTGCGACTCACACTTGGCCGGTTTATTTTTATATTTTTCCAAAATACATATTATATACCTTTTCTGTATCGTCAGCCAAAACGACGATTTTGAGAAAACACTAAAAAAGTGTCTGATTCCAATCTAGAAGCAAAAATACTAATGGCCCCCATTCACTTACAGATTATCTGCAGATTCGAATTGTAGATATATTTGAAGTCTAGGTAATCTGGGTGTGCATATAGAAAATTTGTATAATTTGACTGTCAACTAGATCGGCAATCCATGAACTGCTGACTATAGATCTGTAGATAAATACAACACACACATGCTCTTTATTGTCAGATAACGGAACTGCATATTTGTAAACTTTATACAAATTGTACAATTCCATCGTCAATTCATTATTTTCAGTTCAGTTTGATCTTTTCTTCGGATAATTGTGGCATCGTTCCCAACATATAAGAAGTACAAAATTTACTTTAAAATTCATTGAAGTGTAAACCTTACATATTAAATGAAAATAGTCTTTCACCGGTTCACCATTTTGCCTCGGTTTCCCTTAGTTGCAAGACAAAATTCCAACGTTGAAATGGCTCTTCCGAAGAGTAGAGGCGAACAATCATTTTCGACACTACAAACCAAGTGAAAGCTGCACTGGGACATACTTATTAGGCTATGCAAAACTAAATAACTTATCTGATTTGATGATTTGGAGACAGTAACGCACACAGGAATGGTTTTGGAGTGGTGTACCGATTCCACAGGAGTCGAAAAAATAGGGCTCTAAGTTCGCGTCCTGTGCCCATCTGAGCACCTAAGAATGGTATTGTATATTTAAAGGTTTTATTTTATTTTATCGGACTTTGAAATAATATACAGATTATATTTTATGCATAATTTGTAAATTATTTTAAAAACTCACCTTCGGGAGGGGGGGGGGGGGCAGTCCCGTTCGTCCCTCCTCGGCGGTGCGCCCCTGATTGGAGATAATAGCCGAAATTGTTAGGTTAGAGTAGAGGAGTAGACTAGGGGCACTCGAAGTTCGTATATTCTGTAAACGTTGCTCTGATATACATAAATACATAGCTCAAAGAATATTCGGCGTAGAATGAAAGCATTATCATATCGACGTATACTTTGTGTGCATATAAAAATAATGATATTCAATTCATTCCGAATTACAAATTCTAATACAATTAGAATCGAACCACATCAGTTTGTTCGAAACAAATAATAAAATCAATGTAAACAAAATTTGTAGAAGAATTGATTTCTTCTTTCCACAAAGCTCACCAACACACATAAACTTTCACAAAATTCGCCAATAATACCGTATGTTTCCAAATGGCAGCCAAGCAAAAAAAAAAAAAAAAAGTCAATTATATCCAAAAATTACAAATTTCTTTCTACTTTGCAGATAAAAAGTTTCATAAAAAGTCCTGGCATCCCTTGGAATATACGCAGAGATCTCCAGGCCTTTTATCAGTACAAAAACTTTTTGACTTTTCTTTTTTTCGATGTTTCTATAAGAAAACTCAAAAGTTTTAGAGAAATTCTCCTCTGATGTGTATGAAGCATATTTCCCGTTATCAGCGATGTATATTCAAATTTATCAAAGATAGAAAAGTTTCGTATAAAAGTTGAGATGTCTTCTGAGCTATCGCAATGGAAAATCTGTCATCTCGGATGGAGGCAAATGGTATTAGTGGATAAGTATAGATCTATGGTATAATATATAATAGAGCTTCAAGCAAGTTAGCGGCTATTTTATTCTATGTACTCACCGCTTTCATATATTCTATAAGAATCTATCATATTGCCCCCTCAGCCCCTTTCTTATCCTGGTGGGGAAAAAAAAAAGCATAAAGGCAACACTCAAGACCAAGCATCTTTTCATCTCGGGGTTATATGTTTATAGCTCGACACTGTAACAATAAAACGAAACAATTAAAACTTTCTTACCTGATTGTGTACCAAAGTATGTAGATAGAGGTACTGTGTCTGCCTGCCATATAGTCATTTCTTGTCCTTTCAATGTAAAAGACAGCTTGGCTAGGTCACTGGGGGAGGCAGGACGCAGGTTAACCTTAGTACGACTACACAGAGTCCTATTGTTGGCATTAAAATTACCCAAAATTGGTTGACTTCAATATTGCTGGCATATTATTGTTTGCCTCTATTGTGACCGTTTACATGCCTTATTCGGCTTCCTCAGCATCACTTTCCCTCCCCCTGCCTCGCTTACCCCTCTGCTTATACAATTTGGACTTAACCGCCCACTTCCTGCCCGGGTATTGTTGTAAATTGTCTTCGGATAAGGAACGAAATCTTAATTAAACATCAGCAATTCAAGTTGTAAGGGAAGAAATCAGACGAAAATATCATTAAAATTAATGGCTCGAAAGCAAAGGGCTTAGAGAGCGGGTGGATTCCGGGCGAGTGAATTGCCGGGTTTCCCCACTAAATATAGGAGAATTTGTCGGCCCGAGAAAAATTTCGAGAATTTTATTAAAGTTGTTCTATTGACTTTTATTAAAGTAATTAAAATCGTATTCGGATTCGCCTTATTTCATCGACACCCAGGGTGAAGGGGAGATTTGTTGTGTTAGGGCTTGTTATTACAAATAATCCACCCGTCACCCCGGGGTATCCCCCTGTCCGGAATTATACTCTTTCATAATTTTACCTGGCCAATTTATTTCGCTCCAGTCTCTGCGCCTCATTTAGGCAAATTCTGGGTAGATACGCGTCTCTCTACATAGGGTTTGTTGTCGGAAAAAACTTTCCCCATTAAGGTGAAATATATTATGAGCTCTAGCGAGAGCGAAACAATTCTGGTTTAGCAAGTTGCAGTAACGCGCTCCATTGCCAACGATCTAGGCGTTAAAGTGACTGCCCAATAAAATGTTGAATGGCTATAACCTGAGCGGCATTATGACTACTCTAACAAGACGAGCTAAGCTGTGAAAATGAGGGGGATAATTGCCTGCGTAGCGGATATATATATATACGAGGAACAAACACGTTTTCACTTAACGTTCAACAATTGCCATAATTCCAACCAAAGATATACACCTAGCCTGCTTCTACAAATTGTTTACTTGATAGCCGTGCTTCATATCCTTACAACAAACAGGACGCTGCTTTCCTCTGACCTCAAATACACTAAGCACGAATACAGAGAGGTTTCCTTGGAATTGCTGACCCTTAAGTAGAATTGGCAGCAGAGCACTCCGTCCCCGTCCGCCATCCATGAATCAAATGAAATATTTTTCTATTTCGCACTTGCCAGCTGTGCGAAGGATGTGGTGATGGTGATGACCATGGCTATACAAATTTGTATCTCGTTTACTGTGTAGTTCCGGCTTGAAGGAAACCAGGGTGTGGGAGATTTTCTCTGGATAGTTAAAGTTGGTTGGAGGGTCCACCTTGTCTACCAGTTTAGAAAATATGATGGAGCCTCAGCCATGTGTCCATTGGGAATTTGTTGATGATGGAACATTTTGTTCCGAACTATTACAGCCAAACTGACCAGACGTTTTGTCCTCTTATGGACAGATTATATACGAGAGGACATATGCTGGAGGTGTTAGAGCTGACCAGTTCCTGGGATAGACCGGGCGCTAGGCAATAATATTATGTAATCTACAGTTTGTGCTCTTCGAGAATGGAACATTTGCAATCGTCCAGTTTCCATGTCTATCTGAAGATACCTTGTGAATATTGTATATATACACACACATACATACACACACATACACACATCCATATGTGCATGCATATATCATCTCATCTTGTATATCGGTTATTTTTGTGGGCTTCCTGAATATTATGTTCGAGTCCTTCGCTCGTCATTCTTGTTTTTCTATATATTTCATCTTCATCATGTGCTGCATACCATATTTTCAGCATCCGTACTCACAGACCTCATGTTTTCATACAAGGACTCTAATATGGTTGGGGTATTGCAGGGGGGGAGGGGGAGGTACTGAATTATGTTTTATTGGAAAATCGTGCCTTGGATTGTTGCAGAATGCTGAGATGTTTTTATGTCTGCTTTTCTTCTACCAACATAAATTGTCTTCGAGTGTTAAGATAAATTGCCCAAAAACCTAGAAAGTAATCGTCAGAAGTATTTTGTGGAACACGACTGGGTAGAGCTACTCATCATCAGTACAAAATCGTTTCGCTTCACTGGAAAAAATGTCCCAAGGAGAAGCGCCCTACGGTCGTTGGGAGAAGGATATTTGTGTTGTTGTATTTTTTCCTTATTCTATTCAAGTAAACTTAGAACACTTCTTGTCTTCTCGGTAGAAGCAAAAGAAAAACCCCAAATTTTTGTTTTCTTCTGTTTTATGTTAGGATATTAATCATGGATTGAATATAGGGTGGTGGGGGTAGTCGAATTCATACAAGCATATTTGAATTGGTTTATGATATTTAAATAATATCAAGCGGGGGACAACTATAATTTTTCAAAGGGGATTATCATAGGTGTGATTACATTATTTTATTTGGCAAGTTTGATCTGAACTGCAGCCAACTTAAGAGCGTTGAAAAATTTTGATCATCATGATTAGTCCGTTTTGTCCCTATCCAATGACGTATTACAAAGGCTCTAGTAGCATTTGTTTTTTTATTTGCATTATTAACCATAGAATTTCCGCTTTAGTTTTTATATTAAAAGTTCTCGGAGCCCTCGTCAGTGATGAGTTCCGTTTCTATTGGATGGATGGATTGGGGGTGTAAACCAAGAATTCTGTAACGCATACCAGAGAGAGCTAGATAGTGACAAAGAAAGTGACTCCTCATTTCACATCCTCTGCACACAGAATTGTCAACAAGTTCCAACCTCTGAGAAATGAGTGTCTAGTAGGAAATGTCACTAAGTTCTCAGAGTAGGCATGTTATGTCCCAGTAACTTCTTCGTTAAGTTTGGGTTAGATTTATCCCAAAGTAGTGATGGGCGATGTATATTTATGTTTTTGAAACATCGATGATTCGTTCACGTTGTTCGATATGGTCGCATTCCAATATCGGATGACATCGATGTTATCTTTTTATGTTTGGAAAATACATGCTACACGGAACTGAGCAGGTATCGCTTTAGACCGTGCCATTTAGGACTAGTAAATAGACTTACGTAGAACTAATATGAAGTATATCATAGACTGCTTCATTTTATATTTGATTTGAGACCAACTGTTTTTTGGTAAGCTTGCAATCAATACGATATGATAAGCTAAGAAGGATGAAATAAAACAAAATCCAAGGCTTTTTTTAAATAATTTTTAATATATTAGATAATGGCTTAATCTAGGCCTCGATAATGTGGGCAAAACAATAATTTCACTTGGCTGCACATTATAGTCATTCTGAAAATATAAAATAAAATACATATGACCAAAAGGCTCAGTGAATGGGATATTTACATACACACACGCACAATGAGACCATGCAACACCTTATGGTATGTGTGAAGGTCGTACTGACGAGTACACTTCTGTCTACACTTCTGTCTAACACATTAAGAAAACATCGAGGACTAACGCACTCTTCTTGTCATAGAACCGCGGGAAGACATACGCTAATTAAACACCAACTAACTAATGTCGATTTCCACTGATATTTTAAGAAAAGTAAAAAACGAGTTCAATGGAACTACTTTTGACGCGATGAGAATAGTAGCTCATATCCGTGTCAGATTGAAATTTTCTGGAAAAAATAATATCACGAACAACGTAAAAAGTCTAAAAATTGTTACTTAATAGATTTTGGCGTGATTGCGGATGAATTTGGTAGAGTAATAGTTGAAGATTGATATGCAATGCTCAATGACATTCAGTTGTGACATTTCTCATGCAGATGTGTGCGTTATTCGGTGTAACACCGCCGATTTGTCCGGTGTAGCACCAGACTCATTTGACGTACACTTTTTCTAGTGGTGCAGGTCAATGGAACAATTTCGGTGTAGCACTGCAAGAAAAATGTAACACTTCTGCTAGAAAACTTGATCAATGGAATTACTTTTGCGCCACCCAGTATATGAATACTAGTATCATTAATCTTAATAGGTAATTAATAAAAAGACTAAATAAGATCGACCCTAGAATGGAGCCCTGGACGATATTACAAGTTTAGTGTACTGAATCAGAGAGTACACTGTTAACTTTTACTTGGTGTGTCCGATCCCTTAGAAAACTGCTTATGAGTGAAATAGTAAGTGAAAGAAGAAAACCTAAATTCAGTTACAATTTTTTTTAAAATTATACTATATATTATGATTATGATATCGCCACATGATTTAAATAAGTCCAACAAAACAATAATTTCTATTTCATTTTTTTATCCAAATCCTAGGGAATCTCAGTGACTATTTTCAACTATACTAGGTGATATCCAGATTACGAATTAGTTCAGGCCTTCCGGGAGCTTGACCTTCTCGGACGACATACTATGTTGTTATGGTTTTTTTTTTTCAAGAGTAACAAAAAATGAGTTAAAGGTTGAAATAAGAATTTCCTTGAATTGTAATAATTAGGCTGTTCATATGTAAACATTGTTATCTCAGTTTTCATTTAATCGAGTGAAAATTCATCGCGAAAAATAATTGAATAAACAAACTGTAGAAAGTGCAAGATCTCACAGAAGCTCAGCAAAAAAGTTAGTCTCGATAAAGCGGAGCAAGTAAAACCACAATGGCCGCTCATTCTCAGCTTGAACTTGTGGTTTTCACTGGCGAAAAGATTTTCACAGCTCGCCAATTCATTTTTGGTTGAGGGATCTATCTTCAATCGATTTTACATCTTTTTGGTTCACATAATCGGCCGCGACATCCAGATTCTGTGATTATCTTGGATTAAATGAATCAACTTCGTTAGTTTTAGTGCTTTAAGAAATTAACGTCGTCACATGTCAGGAATCAGTGTTTTGGATGATAGTGTGAAACGGCCAAGAACTGAATACATAGATAATCAGTTTTACAACAAGATTCCATTTTTTCAATAACTTTTTTTTCGTATTTTTCACTGAATCACTGAATTCAATTGAGGAATTTCATGAAGTAAAGTTAACTCTTTGTTATTGGACAATCGATCAATTGACTAAAATAATGTGTGCTTCCAATGGCTTTACACCGATCGCCTCTTTTATTTGAATGTTCCATCAACCGGCATGTGTTAGATTTCTTAAGTTGTATAACAGTTTGCAGTGTATTCAAATAAATGTATTATTTTTAAATTGACCCCATTAAAAGAAGTTTAGTTAAATGGATTGTGATCTTCTAGGTCAATGGCAATAATCAAAACAGTTCCTCGAAATTCATCTTGTATTTCTGGTTATATGGAATGTTACTCAGGCTGAATATCTGTTAAGATTTTTTCGATTAATCGTTTCTATCCTGCTAGATTCATTTCAAATGATCGGTTCTCTTAGATGGTCTTATTTTCTTTCATTTCGTATTCCATGTCAAGACCTATCTGAAAGCATTTCTGCTATTACTGTAATAAAGCTTGGGAGATCATAGGAGATCACAAGATCATTTTCAAGATGAAGCAAATTTGTGAAGAGCATCTGGTAGCTTTGTCAGCACAGAGTTGAACAGTTGAACATTGATAAGTATTTTCGCGTTTCTAATTTTGCTCACCGTCACGGATTTGAAGTGCTGAAGTGTTAGTTGTTATCTTAAGAAATGTATCTAGTCTTATGATAAGTTATTTAGCATTAAAAAAAATGTCCGATTTTTTATAAAATCCTGGAATAATTTTAATATTCAAACAAGGAACAATACCATCATCAATGTGTACTGAATGAAAATCATCTCCGCATCCACCGGATACTACAAGAACACAATTGAATATAAAAGTAAGCTCTATCTTTTGAATATTGTCAGAGACTAGAAATATTTCCAAATGCTATCGTAGAGTTAGATTCTACGATACCAAAGAGAAATACTATAGTGAATAATTACAAAAGAACTTGTCAAACTTTCTGTGAAAGAGCCACTCTCGCAGAATAGAACGGAGCGTTTAAGGTCTTAAGGCAAGTTCAAATACACAACAGGATCATGAGAGTTGAAAAACCCTTGCAGTAAAACAATGCAAACCAAAGCAAAAATGTGCATCCAAAACTGGCGACTATTATTATTACGAAATTCGGGGTGAGGGCGGAGAACGGCAACCTTAAAGATTTATATTGCCGTGCCCCTGTCATGTTAGGCCCAGCCCACATTCGTCCCTTTTAGGAAGGCTAACATCTCATTATGATTAGTTTTCCGAACGTCTGAGCGATTCACAAACCTCTGCCCAGACATTGGAGTCTTTGGCAAGCATATTCGCTGAGTACGTGGTCTGCAGACTATACCTCTTCATTGCAAAATCGACAGTTACTTACCTGTGGTCTTACACATTTTCTTAAGCATAAAACTAACTGGACAATGGCCAGTCATTATGCCAGTGATTAGCCTGATGTGATACTTATCACAATTGATAACCATCTTTAAGGCCTTTTTGTAGGAAGTTAATGAACTTCTTCGATTGCCTTAGTCCTGGAAGTTTCTGCCATTGTATCTGGCGGGTCTTTCTATTTGGTAACATACATTATTTATCCTATGAGTGGCGCTGTTGTGAGACCGCAGAAGTGTTCGGGTTCGGTAAATGGAAATTTCGAACCTTTTCTAAGTGAGTAATAAACGTTCGCATTTCATTCATACCCCTCGTGTCCGGTTGGGCATCTAAAGGTGACTTTATTTTCCTAGCTTTGAAGTGGAGACATTGGAGTATAATACCTTTAACGTGGCTTGGCTGGTTGAGTTTATTTATATGTTTGCATACCGATAACCTTTATTGATTCTAATGCGCTTTTATATTGCATGGATCTCTGTTTGAAAAACAGTTGGTAGAATCCCAGTGCATTGTGTACTTTACATCTCGGTTCATAGGCCCCTATATCCACCATATCATCCTTTTTAGATCCGTATGTGTATCAGACTAGGGATTCTAGTGATCTTCCAGTTTTGGCGATCTTCTATAACCACCTCAATGCAGAACATAATCTAAAAGTCTTGTGCGTTGTGTCTGTAAACTTGAAAACTATTTATTGAGCAATTTTGAAATTCTGGAAAATTTTTTTGTTGATCAACTAAAGGCTTAAATACAATTGCGACAATAGAGCTGCTGACGGTGGACTGCAGATTCCTATAGAAAATTGTCCCTATCACTGCAATAATCGTCGGGCGTCGGTTTAAGCCTTTAGTCTCCTGGTTTTGTTTTACTTTTTAGTTAGAATAAAGCTTAGTACTATAAGCAACTTTCTTTTTAATGAAAACATGTAGAGGAGCAATTCTAAGTCTGATATGGGACAAGTCCTTATAGCACCTGCTATTCCGAGGCATGCATTGCTTGCATTGTTCTTTTATTTGTTTTGATCCACCATATGAGGGTACCAAAGGGAATCATGTGCCTAATGATAATAGTATAGGACAAATATATAGAAAGCTGCGGTGTCCTTTTGTACAACATTCGGTAAATGCTATTTCCAGATAAGTTTCTGACCGAGTATAATCCCTAGAGACCTTACCTCTTTAGGGAGTTATTGGTTCATTCCGTAGCCTTTGCATTAAGTGAACGGGACGATAGGTGTTTTGCTCGGACTAATGCTTAGATCTTCGTTTTACAATGGATATGTGTAATTTGTCTTCAACATTAAATATTAGTAATAGCCATATTATATAAGACAAAAAGGTGAAGAAATTTATAACATAAACTGTAGGTACTTAGGTGGCAAATTTTAAACCTTTAAATTCCACACTAATAGTGATAAATTTGATATGACATTTCAAACATGTTTAACGAGATCAATCCACAATGGTAAAACGCTTACATGTACATTTCGTAGTCTTCCCTGCTACAATAAGTTTACTCGGTTTCATATAATTAAAAAAACTCGATTCCACTTGAATTGACAGAAGACAATAATAAACTTCGACAAGTACAAATAACCACTTTCTTGACCAAAATTGTAAGAAAATTAAGTTGTGTTGGAATCGCATTATAATGGGTGGCTAAAATTGATCTTGTCAGATTATCGGAGATGATCAGAATAATAAATCTGAAATCAGATAAGCTTCGCGTAAGTATAAAAGGCACTACTTCACTCAAGGAAGGCAATTCTGATCGTATTTAGAACAAGTGAAACTGTTATTTATTATACGCCTCCACAAGTCACGATAGAGGTATGTCGTCGATCACCTAATTCAGTCACCTGATCCTTCGGCTAATGATGTAAAATGTTCTTTTTATTTAAAAACTGCGCCGAACATCAACGGAGTTGGTACTTCGCCAAGAGAAATAGATTATAGGTGATTTTAGCTTTGGAGCAATGGTCAGTCTATACACACCAAGAACTTCTCAAACATTCAGTTTTCGCATGAAATCTTCAGAATCCTCACAAAGGCTAAAAATAATCAGAGGGGCTTACTTAAAGCTTAGACGAACATAGACTCATCCCTGACGTGGAACATCTCAAAGCCTCTATGAAACTATACAATTTGCGTCAGTCATTTTTTAATTGCAGCTTTCTATGCAGGCAGGTATAGGTGTGAGTGTATTACGACCCACGAATAATGAAGGATATTTCCTTTATCCTAGATTTTCTATGTTGATTGACTTGAAGATTTTATCTCTAAAACCACTCGCCGCTTTATTACATACCACCAGTGCGTAGTGTACCATCTCTTTTTCCATTTTTTGTTTTTATCTTGCAAAGTCCATCATTAAGCCAGGTGGGATGGTGTTAAGTAGTTTTCTCGTTTGTAATCTGTTAACACTTTTTTTACAAAGCAATCAACTTCGTCTTTAATTTATATAATCCTGGAATTTAAAAACGATCTCTCTTACTTCACACATGGCAATTTAAAATCATTGAAACAAATTCAAACCAAAATCCAACCATACCATCAACACCAACTAAATTCATCTTTTTCGTAGTAACATTTTTCAAACACATTAAGGACAGAATGGTAGATACAAGTGTGTTGGTGTGTATGTATATACGTCAAAAAGACCAGCTTTGTAATAGAAGAACATCCTATGTAACTAGCAGCAGTATATATGTATGTACCTTATACATGCAGTTCGTATACACATAATCCGGAGAGTTCAAAAAGCCGAGAAGGAAAAACTTTATTTCTAGAATGTCTTTGGAAAATATCCAATTTAACTTCCATACAAACGATCGTAAACAAAAAACGAATCTGCTGCATCTCAGTAACACAGTTTTGTCGGGACTTTCAGTTTACCTCATTTCAAAAGTACAAATCATTCAGGGGTAATCGACAAGGAGTGAAAGAGTTAAGGTCGGGAATAGTAGGTACCCATGTACCTGCTACATATATAGCACACGGGAATGAGTTTCTGTATTTATAGGAATAGTCTACGAGCTCCTGTAAATCAGCAACAGGAGATTCAAGTTCTCGGTAAAGTAATGAAAAACTTTTCTCGTTTCATCCTTTCCTCAGACGACTCGTAACCGTTTTTCTTGGCCTTCTGTAAATCCGTGAACAGATTTACCTGTAAGTGGTTCACATCTTTGCCGAATAGATATTATGTAGCTTGGGGCTGGAATACAGTACCTCTACTAATAGTACATTCTAGTACCTACACTGAATTGTGGGGGAGGCAATGGAATGGGAGGTATAGCGATGGGAGTAGAGAATTTCATTTTCAGAATAGGTAAAGATGGTACATAAATAATTTATGGATATACCTGGTCCGACGGGCATCGATTCAATTCGAATTTTTGCAAGTCCTCCCAAACCACCCAACCCTCTCAACCCGTCCCAAGAATCTGTTAGAGGAAATTAATATTGAAAAGCATACCAGCAATAAAAGCCGCACGCTAGTTAAAATTTTCTTCGCAATATTTTACCGAGTTTGTGAAAGTCGTTACGTTAGCAAACTTGCCACATTATTGCAGTCAAACATGCATGCCTGAACGTGCTTCCACTATGTTGCCGTAAATCCTTCGTGATGTAGGACTGGATACCCCGTAAAATGTGTCTCGTTCGGTTTGGGAAAGACTAAAATTACTGAACCCAAACCTATAGGCAAAAAACATTCCAAATGTTCGCAGCTCCATTACAGTGTCAATCTCAACATGTCCAAAATCGTCTTGCTTGGACTGGTGAAGGCTTTAAGAGCCCACTCATGTGAAACCACCTGGCAGGTGAATTACTGAACTTGAAGGGGACTCCTTTCAGTTAGCCACTGCTTCTGTTTCCATTTTGAATATGTATATGTGTTTATATGCATCTGTGTATATATGGTACTGTGAAATTTTGGCAGCCTGGTAAGGTCAGTTTTGGTCATCTCACCCGAACCCTCTCTATATTTACTACACAACGAACGTTCAGCAGATGTAAATTCATCAAGTACGGAAATTGAATATCATTGAAACGGTATTTTAGAGAGTATCGGAAATTTAATTTTCCATCATTTGATTGGATCAATTTTCCGCACTTATCAGAGAGGGTGAGAGCTTTGGGTTTCTTTGAAATAATAAAATGCTTTCCCGGATATAAATCATCACAGTGTGCGAAATCATATACCTATATGTATATGTACTCACATCAGTGCACTTTACGTTTCTTGCTTTGACTGAATGAGTTGCAGTTTTTCAACATTTTCAATTTTAATTGCATATTTTAGATGATTTCTAGTTTTCAGTTTGTTTTTCATTTACTGCAGTTTATTTAAGTAATGGATATGGCTAAGTTATTCTGGTGTTATTACAGTTTTTGTATTATTTAACTGGAGAGGCAACACTGTAGTTTTCTGGAGTATTTTCCTCATTTCATCATTTTCTTAAAGCCATTTTAGTTATATGCTGGCAATATTTTGGTTCGGTTTGTTGAAGAGTAGTCAGGATTTGTTTCCATAATGACTTTCTGATTGTTGAATAAATTTCCATAGTGGAGGAAATATTTACCAGAATAAGACTAGTGGAGTAATATGCCGCACTGACTCAATAAACTTTTGAGAGGAAATTATCTCCTCGAACTCATATCTAATGTGCTATTTCTACGGCTGTATATAGAGAGAGAGAAAATGAGAAAGAGAGATAGAGATAAGCGACATAGAGAGAGAGAGTGAGTGTGAGAGAGAGGGAGAGGAGAAAGAGAAAGGTAGATAGAAGGGGGATAGATAGATAAAGAGAGAGAGAGAGAAGTAGAAAGAGAGGGAAACAGATCCGAGTATGATCCGGATGATTTTAATAAATATATTATTTATCAAACTATTCACCTTTTCATCTATAATTTGTCATTTTAAGGAGTTTGTTTGACTCATCCCACAAGGACGAAGTTTAAATTTTCAAAAAGTCACTACAACTGAGAGCTGTGATACTTTTAAATGCTCTAAATCAAAGCCTGGACTCGATTGAATGCTATTTATCCAGCCAGTTGATTAGTCTATGATTTTGGACAGCAACATACATATTGTTTCAGAATGACATACCCGTAAGTCCGGCAGTAACATAATCGACGTAATATCCTTTAGAAAATGCATATGAGCATCTATGGCACGTATCCAAGAGTATATAGCTAATAAATAGCAGTTAAATTCACTCTATTTCAGACAATCCTTATGACACTCTGATCGTAGATGCAGTCCTAAGCTTTTCTCAACTGCACTATTTTTTCGTAATGGAGTGCAAACTTTGTTTAAACAATTCACTTTATCCAAATAAGCGATAGTTTGATTGTGCCTCTGTATTTTCGAATTGCCGTTGGAACTTTTCGCTCACCGACTTGACACTTCAACCAGCCGAGAGTGGTCAAATCACCCTGAAATTGACAAAAAACTTGACATTTCTATCAGCTGTTCCGTGTTATGTCAGCACTATACATTGAACCGTAGCGAAACTCAGAATCAATTCTTACAACTCCGCGCGACATCTGGTCTACCCCAAATGAACCACTCATGCTTATTCTACAAAGGGCCAACCTATACGTAGCAGCACAAGCACAAGCATTTTGCTGGACTTATTCCAGGACGTGGAATTACTATAATATTCGAGTTTTAAGGAAAATAAAAATCAGTAAAGTAATTTGGCGGAAGAAATTTGTAGAAAAACTTAACAAATTATTAAAATGAAACGTTAATGGAAATCTACAAAACTCGAGAAAAAGAGAGAAGATAAAAAAATAATAATGAATTCCAATATTTATTGACCTTAGAAATGAACACGAGTTTGACAGGTATCGAAGATAAAAAACCAAAAAATAATTTTGGCACTCGGTGAATCTTGCCAATCTTACACGATTCGAACTGTCAATTCCACTCGAAAAAAGAATACACCTGATCAGAACTAAAATAAAGGTTAAGATGAAAGAAATATTTTCAGGTAAAGATGAAAGAAATATTTTCCGACTTGTAGAGTAAATATAAACGAAATATTGGAACCTGTATTCAAATAAGAAGAAGAGGTATTAAATGCAATTAAATAAAAGTTAACGTGTAAAAACAAAGAAATTAAATGTAATTAAATCAGTAAAATTTAAATAAAGCTTGTAAAAACATAGAAATGAAGTATAATGAAATAAGTAAATGTGGCCTCACCACAAGAGTAGCTATTAAAACATAGAGGCCACCGCGTAGTCTGAAAACCAGTGAACAGTACAAAAACTGTGTAAAAGGGTGACGATAACAAGCACGTAGCGAAGACTGGAAAACTGTGTATGCCTTGTTCTGGTCGACCCTGTAGAGACGCCAACTTTCCTCGTGACTCGCCATAAAGCGTTTTTTTTTTTATTAATAGAATAAAAGAAAATTTACTAAAAGTAAAAAATGGAGAAAGTGTTTATTTCGCCCCAAAACTAGTTTCATAAAGGCTAGGGCCACTACTACTACCCGACAAACCGAAGCGCCCTGCGCTCCTGCGTCATCGTACCATACACCCAACTGGAGCAATTGTGTACCTCCCGCTGGAAGAATTGTACCACACCACACTACGTACGCTGGAAATCGCTCGGCCAGGTTACATCCAGCCCCTTGATGGCTGCCTGGCTATCAGTTTATATGCATATGTGCCGCGAGATCGCTCTGCACATAGATACCAATGTTGCCGCCTGATAAATCGCTGCTAGTTCTGCCTGAAGAACCTGCAGTTGTCAGGCAATCTATAAGACTCGTGCCACTGTAGATCTCTTGAGTACACTCCAGCCCCTCTGCCTACACTTGTCTTGGACCCATCCGTAAAAGTATAGGGATCGGATGCTACGACCAACTCTTTCTTATCCCAATCAATCCTGGTGGGCACCAAAAGTCAAGATTGGTATTTGGTAGTCTGTTTCTTCCTTGCAATAACTACAATCTATCTTCTAGAGTATATTGGAGTACCCAACAATCCTCTCCATCCACCAATCCGCAGCCCGAAGCCTGACAGCACTAATTGACGCTACATCTCTGCAATAGAGGTCCAGCGGCTGTAATTCAAGCATGACCCCAAGTCCTGCTGTGAGCGTGGTGCGCAGACACCCAGTTATTTCCATACAAGCAACCCTCTGGATTTTTGACAGCACCTCTGGGTTACATTTCGTCGTCAGTACCGTCCACCAGACCGTAGAGCCGTAGCAAAGGATGGGCCGAACAATGGCTGTGTACATCCATCGTAGCAGAGAACACGCAGAGGTTCGTTTGCAACAAAATATATAATTCCAATTACATCATTGGCCGGTATTCGATTCTCTCCATTACAATCGTGAATATTTTATTTCACACATTGAAAAATGCTCTTATACAGTCTATACAGGTAATAGGATCTTGATTTTTTCGGTATTAAAACAAATACAAAAGGAAAAGCCTCAAAAATGAATATAAATATAAAAAAAAAACTTTTTAAAGTGAAAAGATTTTTGAAAAATGTCGCTGCCAGCAAATATCGGCGTTGATTAAATGGAATATACGGAACAGTAATTCTCTTCTTTAATAGATCATTTGTAAAAAACCTCTATTATCATCTGGTATTGTTATGCCAAAATGTCCCATAATATTTTTATCTTTAAATGCATCTTGAATTCCTTCAAAATCTATAGGAGCTGTTTAGCTTAAAAGAAAGTAGGATTCAATTCGAAATCTTACTCAATTAATTTTAATGCTTATAATTTTTGTTTTTATTTTATTTATGCATGAAAATTTATGCATATAATTTGGTATTGTAAAAAAATCAAGAAAAATTTCACATTTTGAAAGAACAATCTGATGTCAGTACGCTAAAATTTTAAGCTGAAGGAGTCAGTAGAAATCTGACAAATCAGTGAAAACGACAACAATAGCAAGCATTTACAATCAATGAGGAAAAGAAATATTTTTACATACATAGTTACAAAGCGATGCGAAGAAACCATTTAGCTACTACAAAAGAATGTTAACTAAAGGAAATGTAATATGGATTCATCATTATATTATTATACAGGGTGTTTTCTCTATGGTGGTCAGTAGAGCAGGAGGTGATAGCAGTCATTAAGCCATACAAAAAATTATATGGCAGGGGGGTTGATATCAACTGGTTCGGAGTGACTGAGTGATTAAAAACAAAAAGCTAGTTTTTCACAATCTTAAAAAGTACAGGGCGTATGGTCAGCGGTAAGAGCTCATCCTATACAGAGCTTCATGGCCTTTCCAACGACTGCTCAACCACCCTGGTACTCCTCTCACCTATGAAGTTATTGTGGTCTAAATTTCGGTATTTCCTATCTTTTTTTTTTAATTTGACCTCTATTTTTCTTTCTTGCAAAAAGGTCGTTGCCATAATTTGACCTTTAATTTGACCTATTAAACTCTATGTGCTATCTGTAGGCAAGTACTATCACCTCTTGCTCTACTGACCACCATGGAGGAAATACCCGTATATTTTTTTATTCAATTTTGTCAATTGTTTTGCATTTTATTTTGCGATGGTAATTTCAATATTTCTGGCCTCCATGTCGAAGAATATAAATTTCGACTATAAGATCAAAAAATTGTGGACTTAAAGTCGTAAACATTTTTACTACCTAAAGTCCACAAATTATGTTTAATATAGACATAAAGTTGTAAAATTAAAAAATTGCCGCCTTTTGTCTCAAATAATTTCGTCTATATATCCGAATTTAAGTCGTATTCTTTTTTGATTTTCCTTAAAATTTGTCCTACTTTAACTTCAAAACTTTTATGATACTCATTCCTACGGCACTATTTCACGTAGTCCGTTTTGTTAGCAACAACAAAAGGCAGAAAAAAATCAGTTAATCCAATTCTTAGACGATCGTTAGGATCGTTGACTGCCACCAATTATAGTCATTGACATATGCACACACAAAAAACATGGGCTTTACCTCTTTTTTTATTTGGGATTAATTTTGCATCATACGGGTGCGAAGCTTTTTTTTATGAAATCCAAATTGTCAAAATTAGAAATTCTCGTTTGTTTTTCCCTGATTGTACTTACATAATGCCCCAGAAACACAGCAGTACTAATAAATAATTAACTAGCAAATAATTAGACCATTATGATTCATTGGGCAACTACAGACACACAGCGATTTCTTTAATTAACTTGCACTGTCAAACTGGTTTTGACATACTTATGACAGTGAAGAAGGGAAATGGATCGAACCGACGCTATAAACTGATTTTATATTAAAAGTATTTTGATAATATAGTTTATGCCTTGCATTTCTTCTTCTTTTTTTTCTACATGGCCAGATGCTCAGCGGAGCTTTAGATTTATATTATATACCAAAATACATTTAGTTTTAGCATATTTTTCGTCATTAGAGCTGCAAACAATTATTATAATCTGATTTTCGAGCCATAATTATGGAGATCCTGCAACTAAAAATTCCCTCGATTAAATTGTTAACCAAGAAGCGAGTTCTTTATAAGATTTTACGATCTCTGATGTTATGTTAAATTTGTGTATCACTTTTTCTGTGAATTTATGCACTTTTCCTGGGTAACATTATTTGAAATAATCAAATAAGGTTTATAAAAAACACTGAATATTAGAATCGGAGTCAAAATGGAGTTAGACCATAATGAACCTAATTAAGTGAAAATAACAAGGTGTAGTCTCAGTTTAGGTAAGAACGCGATCAACTATGTACCTATGCAGGATGTCCCGTTGCGAGGGTATAAGTATTGGACGTGCTAAGACCAACAAAACATGTTATGGGTAACGGCTCGGGGGGGGGGGGGACTTAAAGATATTTGGGTATGCTCACCCTGTACACCCTATGATGATGATTTAAAATTTGTTAGATAGATAATGGTTCTAACTTTCCGAAGGGTTAAAATAATTTATATTAGCAGAATTCTTTGATTCGAGGAAGCCATTTCCAAAACTCTCCTTATCCGTTATTTAAAAAAAAAAAACATGGTAAGCACAAAACCCTCCTTCCATTGTTGCCCTGAAACATTTGGAATGACATCCAGGCTCCAGAATTCATATTTTCCCCCTCAAACTGCAGCTTGAAATGTACAACTTTTCCAAAACTTGCCTTATCCACACCTAAGTGACTGTGTCAAAAGTCTCCCTATTTAATTTATTATTTTTATTATTATTTAATTATTTAACGTTATTCAGAGCTACTGCATTTATTTAAAATTCTTGTCTTTTACATCTAATACATTTATTTAAAAATTAATATAGCTTCATAAGATTATTGTGCCTACTTTTGTTGTCTAAACTTTGATTGATTGATTGAAAGTTGAGGCTGTTCACTCTCCAGACTTATGAGCAATTGCTCGTATGTTCCTGATGCTGGGAGCCCTCCTTGCCGACTTCATGCAGCTCTTACAGGAGGTGTGAGGCATTCTCGAGAGAGTTGGACAGTGACAAAGAAAGTGAGTCACTGCCTCGGGTTTTTTCCCGCATCCCCTACATACAGAGTCAGTAGCAAGCCCTACGTCATCTAGGTGGCCTCTGAGACGAGAGTGGCTCGTGAAACTGACTTCAGGTTTCTCAGGGTTATCTTGTTTAGTCCCAGTAGCATTTTCGTTTCTTTTGAGTTAGATTTGCCCCATAGCTCATTTGTACTTCTACCTGAAGGATTATCTAACCAAAGGCGACTATGTTGGTAGTCGGCCTAAACCAAGATATTAGAAATAATTTGGTTTTGTGCAATCGCAATTGTAGACGGAAGTATCCCCGAGGTTGCACCAACAGGAGTAAGCTCCAAAGTACCAATACCTTGTTGTTCCGAGAAAGAGAGTTCAAGGTGATTTACATTCTAATATAAGTTTGGAGTTTGTAAGGGGGTTTGGAAGACCTTGATATCTGCCTGTGTGTCTAAGCAGATTGTAATCTCTTCAGTTTCTGAGTTAAAGAGATGTCTTCCCGCTTCAAGGATGGTCTTGACTACAGTTCGGAAAACCGAGACATGGTTTTAAAGGTGTATGGCAATTTTCATATGAGGCTCCTCGCTGAAAACGCCTGCTCCGGAGTTTTCTTCCGATTTGGAGCCGCCTGTATATATGATAGGTTCTGTTAATGGCTGAAGTACGGCATGTGTTTCCCATTCTGCCCTATCTAGTTTTTTTGTTTTAAAATTGCTGTTCTGTTCAGCATAGTCAAGATGATATGATCGTTGTTCCTGTCCACGTCAGGATGTAAACTTTGATCATTATCTGAAAACGTATTAGAACTGATAAGGCGAGTTTTGAAAATGGCTTCCTCATTCATTCAACTTTTACAGTACTTAAAACAATTAAGATTCTGTACGCCTGCAGATAATTATATAACTGAACCTACTAATGCGCAGAATGCTCTCGCGCATCCTACAGGGTTTTCCAATAAGAGGTGTTATTTTAATTAGCCCGATATTTCGGTAGATGACACTTTTGGAGCTGTAATTTTTTGACATTTGACAAGTAGAAACTAAGCAATTAATAAAACTGGAACGATACACGATTCAACAACGCATTGAAATTATTAAAATTCACTATAAAAATGGTGAAAATGTGGCAGAGACGGTTCGTAAAACTCGCACATTTTTGGGTCGTCGTGAAGCACCTTGTCGGACTGCAATACAGAAATTGGTAGAAAAATTCGAGCTGTGGGGACAAGTTAGTGATGTGAAGAATAAAACCCGTGCACGTCGCTCAAGAACAGCCGAGAATATTGCTGTAGCCGAAAGTGTTGAAGAAAACCCAGGTTTGTCCATTTCTCGTCGTTCTTTGGAATTAGGCATTCCACAAACGTCATTACACCGTATTTTTCATAAAGATTTGGGTTTTAAGGCTTATAAAGTTCAGTTAACACAAGAACTCAAGCCGGCCGATCATCAACAACGTCGAGTCTTTGCTGATTGGGTCCTTGAAATGCATGAAAATGATCCGGAATTCCATCGAAAACTCATCTTGAGTGATGAGGCCCATTTCCACCTCGATGGCTTCGTCAACAAGCAAAATTGTCGCATCTGGGGCTCGGAAAACCCAAGAGTTATTGTTGGAAAGCCTCTCTATCCTCAGCGTGTGACTGTTTGGTGCGGTTTATGGTCCCGCGGGTCATTGGACCTTACTTTTTCGAAAATGAGGCTGGAGCAGCAGTTACGGTGAATGGATTGCGCTATCGACAGATGATTAATGATTTTTTATGGCCGGAATTGGATGGTATTGATCTGGACAACGTTTACTTTCAACAAGACCGCGCTACGTGCCATACTAGCAACGAAACCATTGATCTGTTACGGGAAAAGTTTCCGGACCGTGTTATCTCTCGAAGAGGTGATCACAATTGGCCACCGAGATCTTGTGACTTAACACCTTGCGACTTCTTCCTTTGGGGCCACGTAAAAGAGAAGGTCTACGCCAACAGCCCAGCGTCGATTCAAGACCTCAAAAATGGAATTCGTGAGGCTATCAAGGACATAGGGCAGCCACTTTGCGATTTGGTTATGGAAAATTTCATGAAAAGGATATGGTCCTGTAGGCGTGGTCGTGGTGGTCATTTGGTTGATGTTATTTTCCACTCTTACCCACCCATACCTTCCTCTTTATAATGAAATAAAGATCCGATCATTTATCTAAAAAAATAACACCTCTTATTGGAAAACCCTTTAGATGCGGCAGCAAGAAATCTTTAACTTATTTGACCGAAATAGAAATTGTTTGGTATTACTTACCATCTTGACCATCTTTGTTTGTGTTACTTATTGGGTTGTAAACAACCTCAACCAAAGTTCAGAATACAGTGGTGTTCAAAATTCTCGACAGTACTTGTTTAAATTTATGTTATTGCTTTCATTTGGCAGGATCAGGAATTGGTGTATGCTTTGTCCTTAAATTTTAACGTTTCTAATAATATAACTGCAGCTTTCTGCACAAATTTTGTACGCTGAAGCTCTACTGGTTTCTATTTCAGCTCCAGCAATTAAAAAGTTTGTCAGGCATTAAAGTTTTGTAGTATTTTTTTATCGCACACAGAAACACCACAGAAACACATTCACCTCTTTCTCACTTATTCAAAAATACATTCACAGGCGAAATTGTTATTTTCGCCGCCAACTTTGACCAATCTGAGTTAACCCCCTCCACCAAAATACCGAGGAGTAGATAGCTACTGCATATATTCTGTAGCCCGAAGTATATTTTACGTTTAACGTTAAATGTTTATCTGCAATCTACCGAGCTCTCACCAACATTAAGTCATTTCTCCACCCAACGTAGTTACCTACTTACAACATTTCGAGCATAAAATTCACTCGCCTTTGATAAGGACATTCCTCTAGGGATGGAATTTAATTAACACCTTCTACAACAGTAAAAATAATGTCCACTAATTAAAATCAGAAAGGTTTTGCATGTTCATGACGACGGTGGAATATATTTTGGCGCAATGTTACATATACCTACGAACATACCGCGCCCTTACCACCCGCCAGCCTCGCATCCTACAGCAAAATAATTGAAACATTAGCCGGCTCAACATTGGGATTCATAAAAAGGACATGGAAGTTGTGATGAGAGGACCTAGATATCCTGCTTAGATATTTAAGGGGAATACTCTTCCCGGTCTTCTCATCCTATTGAATTTTCCAAGCCGGACCGGGTTGTATATCCCAAAAGTAGCTGGTATGTTTCTTTGGTATTGTAAAGGTAGGGTTGGTGATGATGGCGGTAGTGGCGGTGGTGGTGGTGGTGTTGTTGTTGGTAGTGTTACTGGTGGATTGTGGAAATATTCCCACTTGTTTTTGTTTTATGGAACAGATGTCGTAACTCAGGTTTAATGCCGTATAAAAAAAAATTGAACGAGGCGGCGCGTTCAGGTCGCGTCTTTTCACTGGACTGTATAAGGTAGGGAGGGAGATAGTCTGCGAGTCCTGGATTTAGCTTTTCGGGGTTTTTCTTTTTATTTTTATTTATTTTTTTTATTTTAAAACTGAATAAAGCAATAAAAATTTTATCATTGAAATTGTTACATTAATTTAAACGGGTTCCTTCGGTCTACAAATTTTATTGCTTAACACTTCAACTGCTCGTAAAAGATGGAGGTTGATTGCGATCTTCCGAAATTACTTTTCTTGGTGAGTGTATGTGTTCAAATGTAAATGATGTTGTTTATGAAAACATGATCGGTGAAAAGACTATGACCTAAGATTTAAGGCAGATGTCACACTTGATTGAAAGTGTCAGTAACTGTATACACAAACAACTAGGAACAACAAACTGAATCTTGTAAACAAAAAATTAGGCTGAAAACGTTTTGTTCCATTTTTCATTAACTGCCTTGATTATGATTGCTACAAATATTTTTTTTTCTGTGGCAGTGTGAGAAATTCTTTTGAATGCGCCCCCCACTCCCCCCTTTCAAACTCAGAAAAATAATTCCGCGAAGCTTTACAATTTAGTCTGAAACCGCTGCAATATTATAAGAAGCGAGTGAACTTCCAATGTATTTTCCCATAGACAAAAATGGCACAAATTTCATCATTTTTTAATTTGTCTCTCTCTCTAGTTCGAAACTTCCACTGAACCTATTATCAAAATCAGTTCAGTGAAATCGTTAATAATTTCAATTCTGGGCTGGGGCGGAAATATCGGATAGATATTGTGTTTAAGTATGCGTATGCCTTTTATACCCTAGATGAAATGTAAAGGGTATATTTAAGTTTGTCAGTCCGTTTGTAACACCCAGAAATAATGATGGTAGAGCAAAATAAATTGGACACCCACGCATAATATTAAAAGTTTTTTTGCTTTTTGTATGTCCGTCTGTCTGTCTGTGCGTACGGTAACTCGAAAGCGCATGTTCTTAGAGAGCTGAAATTTTGTACACGGACTTTAAAACAAAAAGTAAAATTAAGTTCAAAAATGAGACAAATCGGGCAACTCTTTCGTAGGGTTGCCATACACAAACTTCGTTTTCCACTATATATTTGTGGACTACCTGAGAATGCGTCAACGTCGAGAGCTGAGATTTTTCAGATAGTATTCTTATAAAAATAGTAAGTATAATTTCAAATTTGGACTAAATCGGGCAACCCCTTCTTGGTGTTGCCATATAAAAATGTAGGATTTTTACGTATACTCTGGAAATGACAAGTCTTATACGATTTTAATATACTGAAAAGCTTTCAGAATATGAAATCCTATAAAATTAGTTATAATAACATTTTTATGTCCGACGAACCATTCTAGAAATACACGCGAAAGACCACTTCAAAAATTAAACTTTCACAGATGAGTTACCATACGAAATTACATAAGGGCATTCAGCTAGAGTATCATAAGAATTGGTCCTTTAGACCAGTTTTACCATTTTTACTTGTTATATTTAATTTTTGTTTGGAATTTAATTAATTACAAAAATTCTAATTTTTCTTTTATTCAACTTATGATTAATGGTTAGAACAATTTTCGCCTAAATCGCCCAAATAGGCGTACAAGTGGGGTAGTAAAACTTGCTTGATTTTGTCTTCAGATTCTCTCAGTTGGATCGTGTGAATACATATGTCGATATTTATGTGAATTCTGTTTCAGAAAAATCAATTATTACTAATGTGTATAAACTTCATTTAAAAAATAAACAATAAATGAAAATTTGAAGCTTAGAAGTGGCTACATTTACACGTTGTGGTCACGTGCGTGAATAAGACCAGGCAAGGACATCAGTTCTCAGTCACAAGTGATAAAATTTGATGTTTTTGATCTTTCAGTTTTAAGACCGTTTTTCTCGAAAACGCAACAAAATTTTGATTTCTGGATTTTCGTTTGCACTGAAAGCAAGAAGTCAGTCCTGTCGAATGAACGTAGCTTTTTTATCGGTATTTTTGGAGTTCTTGAAAATGCCCAAACATTGTATATCTTGATTTTCAGTTTAATTGAAAGTAAAAATTTCGCAGGTAGTCCAGGTGGAACATATTTCAGCGACCATAAAATAAAAGGATATCAAAGGAAACCAGGTGATTACCGGTTATGTCGAAGAACTCATAGAAGAATTCGTAGGCGCAGGTAAAAATGTATATGTCGTAGACACTTGATCTAACTTATCACGTCATGAAAATTCTAGGCAGTTCGTGAAATGTAGGCTGATAGTGTAACAGTTTGCCCTTAATGACTTTTTACACGAAGTGTCTGAAATATTTAGTTAATTTATGAAATGCTGCAATCCTTTACACCAATAGTGTAATACCAACCTATATAACCGAATGTTAGGAGAGAGAGATGAGCGGGGAGGTCGCGCCAGACCTGCGAGACTATAAACACATACACACACACACACGCGCATATATTCGATCTCACAGGCAGACGCCGTCTCATATTCCCCTCTTAGTATTCAGTTTTATCGGTTGGTATTACACTATCGGCGTAAAGCTTGTAGCATTTCATAAAGTAACTAAAAATTTCAGACACATTATTTAAAAAGTTATTAAGCGCAAACTATTACACTATCTGCCAACATTTCATGAAGTGCCTAGATTTTTCATGAAGAGCTAAGTTACATCAGGTGTCTACGACATATACATAGTAGATATCATTGGAGGTAATCACCACCCACATTCAGGAATAGACAACATATCTCAGTTAATCACGGAGGGTATAATTTAGGAGACTTGTAAGATCGTACGAAATAATTAGTATTCACAGAAAACTACCGTCAGGGTACCCAAAAGCTGGGTGCTCCAGACAATATTATCGTGGTGTGGAGTGTAAAAAAAAGTTCCCACATATCATGATTTTGCTCAAAGATGTTGACAAAACCCGCAAATACAATCAACTCAATCAGCGATCCATATCGGTGTCGAGAGCTGCAAAAATAATAGTCTCAGATGTTCTGGGAAGCTCTATGTAGCACTTAAAATAACAAAAGAAGTGTGCTTCACACCTTACATCAAAAGTAGAAAATTCAGTGTTGATAACCATGAGGCTGGATGATTGCTAAGCAGTTATAGAAGTATGATGAACACATATGTATGTATGCAAAGGGCTAATGAGGACTTCTTGATGGACATCTTTGTTGATAAATATGTACGCTCATTTGAGGATAGAAATAACGAATGCCACTCAATGGGTGGCCAATGGTAAATTAGCTGGGATAATCAACATCCCCTCGGAGCTGATAAAAGCAGGGCCACACCTAAAAAGAGATATATTTCAACGAATTTTGAAAAGATCACGGAACGACTGTACTCTTTCGGAAGATCGAATGGAAGGTATGATCGTAAAAATTTAAAGAAATGATCATCTAACTAATTTTGCTTAGTAGTAGCCATATGGGAAAGATCTTGTCAGACATAATTCTTATAAAATTAAAAGCACAGTCAATCGCATGGAAAATAGGCGGAAATCTGGGTATTTGAAAGGTTTCTCTTTCATAGATCATAGCAATTTACATACTATAGTACACTCTCTACCTAGGTTTCGTGGATTGCAAGAAGGCTTCCAATTAGATTGACTGAAGAAATATTCCCTAGAAAATAATAAAATTTTTAAATGGTTTTTATAGAAACTCCTTATGCATATTATAGTACATCGCAAGGCAGATCAGAATATTGGATACTTTTTTCTATCCTCATTGCCGTTCTCGACAACAGCTTCAGTGACATATACAGAAAACTATTAAAAATTCTAACAGATTTGGATTATGTTGATGATATCGACTTACTAGTCTATCGACACAATAACTTTAATTTAATGACTCAGAAATATTTTGCAGCAGCCAGCAGTCTAGCTGGCCTAAATCGGAGTATAGCAAGGGGGAGTGCCCATATTAGGCCAGACATATCCAGACATGAGACATGTCTTAAACGAAGCATTATAATATTTTGTTTTTATTCGAACTGAGGTACTAGATTTTTTGAACTTTTTATCGGCTCTAACTCGCTAGAGTTATGTTCGATCGAAAAACTGGGTTCACTGTTCGCTCATTACCAGCTACAATTCGTAGAAAATAAAATTCTCTGCACACTTTTAGGGTGTGGTAAGGACCTCCGGAGGGCGATGAAAGGAAGGAGTAGTTCTACTACCCCATATTGAATATCAAATTAAAGGTCTCGTCGAGCAATATCGAGGTGTACTTTTTTCCCAATTCGGAAAACTTTCTCCGGACGTTCTTGCTGCCGGAAAATCATTTTTATGCACATCGGTTACATACACCCCAGCCATATCTGGGCAAGTACCAAAGAAAAACTAATTAAATACAAGTACCGAAGGCCTGAGTACTTCAGCGTAAGTATAAGTACTGCTTGTATGAAAAGTACTTGTAACTAAGTACTAAGTCTAAAAAAAGTACTGAGTACTATTTCAAGTACTTTCTAAGTACTTTTTTAGAATCTTTGTAAGTTTTATTACTGCCAACTTACAAAGATGATCATGAAGTTTATCCAGTTCAGTTAATAGATATTAATAAATCAATACCTTTGAAAACTATAGTATTTATAAAAACCAGTGGCTACTATTTACAGTTTTCATAGTTTTCGGTGCTCAAGTAGAGTAAAACTTTCACCTCTCCTTGCTACACTCACAAAAACTATTAGTGGTCCGCTCAAGCACCCAATATGGCCTCCAATAATGCATAACAATTCTAAGGAAAAAATTTCCAGTCAATTTCTAAGAAAAAATTGAGGTCTTCCCTACATCAGGTCGAGGCATTCTTGAATAGAAGCAAGTACTTATATTCAAGTACTAAGTAAGGGCATTTCAAAGGTATTGAGAACTAAGTCTTAAGTAACGAAAATGTACTTTAAGTAGTACTTAAGTCTTTTTTTACTTAAGTATTGCCCAACTCTGACCACAGCTACTATATTTAGCTTATATTTTTGCAGTTCTTTCTTCCAATGATGGCTATTGAACGTCATTTTCCATGACGCACCCAATCCGCGCAATCACAAGAAGTAGAAAAGCGTACTTCTTCACCCAAGAAAGTCGCTCATGCTATATCCGATCGCAGAAGTTTTGCTCCGCTTAACTGAAATTAACATTGTTAATAAAATATGTTCAGAGTATGATAATAAATCGTTTAAGACATATCTTATGTCTGGAGTTGTCGGGCTTAAAGTTGTATGAACAGTGGGCATTCGTCTTTAAGAAAATGTCGATCTATTCGAACCACAGTTTCAGGCCGGCATCAATTGCAACAAAACTGAAGTTGCTAAGAATTATTGTTGTCTCAGTTGCATAGCTACGGAAACTATTAGTATAGAAGAAAATATGGATTTCTGTATGAATCGAAATTCCCCTTTTCTCAACTCTAGAAAAATTATCATCAAAACAAAACAACATTTAACATTAAGAAAGAAGTCTCACTATATATGTAGTGTTAACACAAGATGGCTCACCCAATTCATGTTACCACCATTTGCAGAGTTATTTAAATAGCTGTTTACGTCGATTTCCAAAAATTGGTTCAGAATGAACCCCAAATGAAGAATTTGGGAAACACTGCATCAAGTCATACTCCGTGAAGAAATCGAAAAAAAATGGAATTGGAATGACCATACTCTAAAAGTAAAACAAGGAAACAACATTGCCAAGCAATCCTTCGATAGAAATCCTCAAGGAAATTAATGCATTGAGATAACAAGAACTACTTACATTAAGAAAATCGGTACAAGCGGACACCAACCAGCAGTCTATGGTACAAAACAGAATCCGCCAAAGAGCAAGTATTTCCGTTCTATGGTTCTCCTGGGATCAACGAAGCTAAATAGATAGGTCGGTGTACACATACCTTCCAATCTTCACCTAGATGCCATCAATGAAACGTTTTATACTCACAAACGTACTGAATTTTAATTGATAAGAGCAAAAACCCACTTTAATCCTATAATCGAAAATAAAATGTTTTTTCAACCCCATTCAATTCTTCCTCTAATCGAAATTGCAAGAGGAAAACTGTAACTGCAAAATCATCGCGATTAAAAAAAAAATACTTTTAAGAGCCCCATAATTTTCAGATCCAATACAATAAGTGCCACCCCGGATAGTAAACTTTGTACATTTGTATGTAGTTCCTGTACCCCCCATATATACTATCTATCTATCTACCTTGGGGTAGGAATAATTTTTCCCTGGATACTTTACTTATTAAAAGCCATGACTGACCTAATCACCCGGAAAATGGAACTAGGTGTTCCGAGATGCTCCACAAAGTATAACTTCATGAAAACACAATGAATTTTCCACTTTGTTTCATTGCGGTAAAACCATTTCCTCGTCCGCCCAGCTTACATTATTAAAGGATCTCAATTCGTGGCATACACTTAAAAAAATTTACGATCATCTCATACAAGATATCCTCCTGTTTGGCTATTTTATATTCAGTTGTGGTGCCGGCAGTGTTCTCTTTGTGATATTGTGTATCAATGGCCATTTTCAGCCATAAAAAAATTTATGGATATTGCCATAAACGAGAAGGGGTAAAACAATAACAAAACATTATGTCTGATACCTGGTGGTGGGGCGAACGGGGCGATGGGGATGAATTTTATGAGATATCAATAAAAAAGACATGATTATTGCCTACAAAAGGTATGTTTCCAGTCAGTGCGAGTGAATGACTTCTCTCCGTTTTTTATTTATTGCTGGGAACAGGGACAGGAAAACAAATGACCCTGTGCATGGGGTATTAACCGAGCATACTTTGGAGGTATAGTGATAGTCTTATCATCTGATATATGTCCAAGGCCACTTTATTGCGGCTTTACAAGGGTGGAGGCGCGACATAATAATAAGAAAGGGGAGAATATTGCCACTCTTTAATGCAATGAGAACATATACAGATGGCATCGAGATTGAATTTTTGGTATCATCGCAGCTTTATAGTTGGAAATCTGTCGAAAGTTTTAAAATCCATTTGCATCCTATTAAAGGGATCTACATGGTATAGAGGACTATTGAGAGGAGGCTAGAGAGAAAAGCTGGTAGGTACTCCAAAACTGTATAGTGTAGTGGAGAGAATTGAAAAATATACAATGCACTCTCGTGTTTTATACATATATGCAGGATGCATAATTTATAACAACAGCAACAACAACACCAACAAAAAACAATTGTTGCCAACATAAATACAAAACAATGGAAGTGTACAAGATGACAGGATAAATCCCTTTTTAGGCGCATGCTGCGGCGCTACATCAGAGCTTATGTCATTTCCCGCCAGATGTAGTATACTGTGTCTATGTGTATGTAAATTCGATATCGTTTTTTAACGGATTATATAGATTTCACATTCACCTTCCATTTCAAGTAAAATGAAGCACACCTGTACGAATCGGTTGGTCTCTCTGTACAAATTATTGGATCTGAGGCCCGTAAAATTGCCTTATTTTCACACGAATCATGTACAGAAATTGATTCATAAAGCAATCAACATTGAAAAATGTTTCTCATAATTCAACGATAGTGGAAAGCGGGGGGGTGTGGGAGGGTGTATCATTGGTATGAGAATGTGAAAATGTTTTCGGTGGGAATATGATTTCAAATAACACACATACGTGATTTAGGTACGTAAAAACCCCATTCGATGTAAACATGTTTCCTAGTATTATTGTCACAGCTTTCAATTTCAATTTTATATGCTCCTCAATCGCAGAATATAAATGTTCAATAACATCGAAATTAGATATTTATTGCTACCAGCTGTATTTCAACATTCTTTTGGATTTTTTTTATTAGAATGGAGGCGTTATTATAACTAATAAGAATCTCTTCAACTTTAGTTTAATTATTATTAGTAGGTATTATTGATAAATGATGACTAGGACTAAATTTAACTCAATTTATTATATGACTTTCATCCTATAGACATGCACAAAATTTTTTTTTTTTTTGTAGACTTCAATTATATAAAGTGCATCATATGTCAGATCCATATATGAGACACATATGACTCATTTGTATTATAAAATAAAAATTCAAGGCAACTGCAGCAAATAAGGCCCTCCTAATTTGAAAATGCAATAAATCAAGTTTTTGGTGATATGGACCTACAAAGACAAGTTTTCCGTGAAGTTTATTTGTTTACACAACTAAAAAAAATAGAAAAACTATAAAAGAAGTGAGCGTTTGATAAAATAATTCAGTTTTATAAAACCTTTTCCAGGGGCCTTATTAAACTACCACAGTATAATAAAGCCCAAAGCAAAAATTAACTTTTTCAAAATCTTAGTCAACGGAATGATTCCCTTTAAATTTGCTAAAACTAAGAAAATCAACAAAACTCGGGTATTTTTATTAATTTCGAATAAAAATAAAAAAGGTCCTCAAGTGCTCAAGTGACTCCTCCCAAATAAAAGTCTCCAAGTACACAAACGTAGTCATCCTTAGAAAGTTTATGTGATAGGGCAGTGATATTCTGGATGTGAGAATGATTAAACGCCTCCACCTCTGTTATAACCTGATCAAATTGGACAGCGATCCTTTCTGTATGTAGTATAATATTCAGGGATAACTTCCAGGGAAGAAATCTCATCATGAAGCCAGGTCTCAGTGAGTACAACAATATCGAACTCGTTCTCAGTCATAGATAAATAAATCTATCTTATTTTGGTGCATAATCCTCTGAAATTTTGATAATAAATGGATAAAGTTTCTGAATAAAATTATTATCAATATGCTCTTAAAAAAAAAAAAAGAATTTATTTAGATTCTCCGGTATATAGCAAAAGATAAAAAATGGTTTTAATTTATTATTTCATCACATAGCGTCTACTTTTACTAAAAAAAAAAAAAGTAAAAACATAATTTTAAGTGTTGTGGGCGCATTCGTCAAATTAAAAAGGACACAGTTGGATATTTGTAGAGCCGTGCATAGCTAATATTTGAGTAATGCTGAAAAATGGCATTAAAGTTAAACTTCCAGTTTGATATTGATTGAACATTTGCGATGATATATTTATATTCTAGATTAAGTTTTCACAATTGAATTAGTTTTTTTTTTATTTCAATAAATAAACGACATAACTTCTTAATCTTTAGTCTTTCATTAACACAAAATCAAAATCGGCATGCAATTTCTTTCATCGAATCTGCACTCTCAATAGATGATTCTTGCCCTTCTCGAGACACTTTCGGTTATTTGACGTAATTTGTTTTAATTTGAGAAAATACGTATATTCCAAATACGATTCGTGGATATATTACTTGTAGTTATATATAGTCTAAGAGCTAGCAACGTTTTCGAGAAATGACTTTAGTTCGCCTAGTTTTTTGATATGCCTTTCCTTACAGCATATCAATACTCATGCGGTCCATCTGGCTGGTGAGATGCGTTGCGTTGACTTGTGCGCAATCCGTTTCACATGTAAAAAAAGCAGTTTTCAAAATGATTTTAGTTTGATTTTTGTTTTTTTCATCTGTTTTCATAAGTATCGGACAATATAAATTCACTATTCCCAGACAATTACCCCGTTGCTAGCACCGTGCCAGACTTTTTTTTTTTCATTACAAAAACAAAAATATTTTATTATGGCTGTAATTTTTGTACGAGCTAGTTTAATTATCGAACCACATGAAATTAATTTGCCAGGCGATAATTCGGTTGCTCATTAGGTACAGTACATATTTGAACCTGGTAAAGTGGTTTTTTTTCTCACGGTGTTGTTTTGAGAATATTTCATGAACTCAGCGAGATAGCACAATTTTGTCCTATTCTTTTTTTGTATAGAATTTCAGGAGCTACAGAAAAGCTTCTGGGCAAAATTGAGGTATCTGGCTCAGATTTGAGGATATTCTTGAAAAAATACTGGAAGAAAAATTCACTATTATACAGATCCGCTATTGTGTTAGAACTTGGATAGATTTCCACGGAAAAATTTATAAAAGCACTTATTTAGAATATAAAAAATGACAAGTTTTACTTTGAATAAATTAAATTCTGTAGATCTAGAAGATTTAGAGTGAGCATTTCTCCAAATGTGGTCACGTATTGGACTCTCATTAAATGCTGCCGTAATTCAGCTCTGCACGGTGGTAAGCTTGATAGATTGAAATTTCTGCACATTGAAATTTTTTGACTTCTACGTATTAGAAAATAAATCAAATCTGAAATCGTTGACATTGTTAATCTGCCGAACTCCACATATATGACAAACAAATCTTCCAAGGTGATGAAGGCACTCTTCAGTAATTCTTCATCATCGGTGGCAATATTTTGAAATGCAAGCTGATAATCTTCCGATTTTTCTAGTAAATTGAAAGGCCTCAATTTCCCTTTGCGAAAAAAAGCTGGAGTGCAATCACAACCTGTCATGGCGTGGAAGCATGGAAAAGCTCTAGATGCGGACGGAAGGACCCAGTGTTTTGTACATTTCATTGACGTTGAAGTAGCGTTCATGATTATTCACGCCCATGTAGATCCAAAGTTTTAAAGAAGCATTAAAATCGTCCATGTTACCAAGGAGTATAATGAGAATATCAAAATTTGAGCATTTTATTACAATTTCATCGTCGATGTCAATTTGGCAAATATGGTAGATAATCCTCGAACCTGCTTCTTCATGTTCTTCATATGATAATGACTCTTCCGTTGCTTTAATGACTCTATTATTTTCAACCCGATAAAAGAAGCATTTGTTGAATTTTAAGTGAATTATTATATCACCAATATAAGACGCCATATCATCAGTCCAGTGGTTGATAAAAAATTTAACTAATGCTTCCTTCAGTTGAGCAGTGAAATTATGAGGACGAATTTGATTTGGTCATATTGAAACCTCGCTAGCCGATTCATCTCGACGTTTACGTTCACTATCTTTGATTGATGGTGTAAAACATCAACGCCAGTTTCTTTAGTTGAGATACAATTTACTTTTAAAGCTTTTCCAAATTTTCCGTTTAAAATTTCCTTGCATAATTATGTATAGCCGCTACATTTACTCCCCTGCAAGCAGGTTTGCTCGGGAGAGATATTTCTTTGCTTCTTTTACGTCTTCCCTAGAAAACCGGCTTGCATACTGCATCAAGAACACTCGTGTGGGATGGCCCATTCCCGATCACAATCAAATCGATCTGGCTATTGATAATCAACCGAATTATCGCCTGGCAAATTAATTTCATGTGGTTCGATAATTAAACTAGCTCGTACAAAAATTACAGCCATATTAAAATATTTTTGTTGAAAAAAAAAGTCTGGCACGGTGCTAGCAACGGGGTAATTGTCTGGGAATAGTGAATTTATATTTTCCGATACTTATGAAAACAGATGAAAAAAACAAAAATCAAACTAAAATCATTTTGAAAACTGCTTTTTTTACCTGTGAAACGGAATGCGCACAAGTCAACGCAACGCGTCTCACTAGCCAGATAGACCGCATGCCTATTGAGATAGTGAAAGAGGGGTGATAGCACAGAATCAGCCGAACTAAAGTTCTTTTTTTCGTGACGTTGCTAGCTCTCGGACTAATACTAGAGTACGAAGTTTAATATGAGCTATAAAGTTTTTCACTTCACTTTGTGATTTTCGTGTAATACTATTTAGAAGTAAAAGTGATGAGTTGACCCTACTCTCACCCCTATTCATTGCATATTCGAAAAAATAAGAAATGTAATCACAATAGATCTCGAACAATATTAAAATTAAGTCTAACACATCTCCAGCTGGTTTAGTTTTCAAGGATTCTCCTACTCAAAACAGTTCTGTTTTATATTTTTTTTATATACTATTGTCGTAATGTGTTGTATCCAAGTAACAATTTTATTTTTAACATAGCCTACATAACTATTTCATAAAACTTGTAATAAAGCTATATAGTCAAGCCAACAATAATATGATCGTAAAAAATCTCTTACAAAACTAAAAGTGCCCACGCTACAATAAGCTGTGAGGGCCTATTTTTAAAACTATATAAAGCCTTACTGGTCTTATCTGGATTACTCTTTGCGATGATTTGCAGTCTTCTATAAAACTTTTGATAAAACTAAAAGCGTAATTTGAACTCATCAACCAATCCGCATAACGTTATCAAAACCATCATAAAGCTACTCCTCAATCCTTTTTTAAGATAAAAAGGCATTGGAAAACTATTTCAGCAAACCTTTTGGACTTCAAACTTCAAAATAAAAGTGATCTATAAATCCATAATTACATAATTACCGTAATAGAAACAAATAGATTTATATGTTCCACTTTACAATAATTTACTAAAATGTTGACATGTAATTCAATTTGAAGTAGTTATAAATACTAATTATAAGTGCAGTTTTAACAATTTAATGTAGCAAATTTTACGGCGATTGGAAATTTACTCAGAAATAATTAAGATTAGGAAAAGTTTAAAAATAATTGTAAAATAAGTTTTGTTTTATTTAAACTGTATTTAATTTTGATATTATTTTAAATACATCCGGAATTTATAAAAAGTTTGAAAATGATATCTCCTAGTTCTGAAACGGCTTAAATTCCTGAAAATAATTAATTTAAAAATAATTCATTTTAAGCATAAAATGGCGATTCCACATTAAAGCCTATTTGCTACGTGTACAGCCATAATAAAACCGTTTGATCTTAGGATGGCTGCCATTAAAACAATTCATTCTTTTGTAAATCTATTTGGTTTTAAGTAAAACCTTTCTGAGCGCTCGCAGACTTATATAATTCCATTTGCTATTAAATAAAACGATTTAGTTTTGTATAAACGCATTATGAAACTTAGTGCACTTATGATACTTGTATTTATATTTATTTGCAATCTGACCTCAACCGTGCTTTTATACTATTTACAAGGCTTATACATATATGCATTTAAATCTACACATTTCAAATCTATTTGATCTCAGTTAAAACCGTTCTAAGTCTATTGATACTCAAATAATGTTACTTATTCTTGCATAAATCTATTTAGTTTTATATGTATCCGTGATGAAACTTATTTCGACTTGTCGATTTCTTTCGATTTATAATCTAATTAAAAATTTTTAATCAATCATCCCGAAGCTGTCTCATCTCTTTGAAGCAAGATCATCACTTAACCAATTCCGTTTCTTTTTATGGAGCATTATTTTCCGATTCACCGTCACTAAGCATTCTTGGCATTAATATTTCCAGTACGTTAAACTGGACAGATCACATCTTCTCTGTTGCCAAAGAAACATCGAAATATCTTGGATTTCTTAAAAGGTGTAAGAAATATTTCGGCCCGTCAAATCTAGTGCTACAAGTCTTATATCAGACCTGGAATGGAATACAATATTCTTGCATGTCACATGACGAAGACACTTGGAAAGACATACTAGGTTTATAGGGAGTTTGAGTAAGCCTCTTAATATTATAATGACTTTGTGAAAGAATTTTGAAACGTTTTCTTAAAATCTCTGCGTATAATAGTTCTATGGTGTATAATGTACGCCCAGCCTCATATCTACTTTAACCCCAGGTTCCTGGGAAACGATACTCAAGTGGTAAATGAATTATGAAAACACAATTGAGCTTCTTGAATTCCTCAGAATAAATAAGATTAAGAATAAGTTATAAGACTAACACTAAATGAAAGCAATAAATCAAATAATAAATATAAAATAAATACGTACAATTAGTGTGAATTATGTATAAATAAAACGCCTACAATTAACAAAAATAAATTTATTAACTCAACTAAATAGCCTGCTGCAGCGATTAAAACGTTGACGCTTATTGTCGATATGTTCCCGCGTAACCATGGTCCAAGTTCAAATGGAAATCACACTTTATAAAATACTGGGAAATTTGATAGATCCTTCCGCACAACAACATGGTCGAGAGAGAAAATGAGAGCTCAAGTGGAGATGGTTTCCGGGTCTTTATTACAAATTAATAAAATATTTAACCATTAACAAAGTTAAAGGGAAGATTCGCAACTAACCGCTTGAGGACTACCTTTGTTTACTTGGTTGATGGACGCCAGGATCAACCATAAGGAGTTCGTCCAGGAACAAGTTTCATCCACGTGGGACATAACGTCGCCTGAATTCTTGTTTCGGCCATACGCCAATTTTACATTTTTTGAGTTAGGAATGCTTTATATAGTTTTCGGACACGATCTTTCAGAATCTGTAATCGGATTTTATCTATCTTTATTACTTTCTGGTATATTTAGTGACAACTTTCGTCCATATCCACTTTTTCGAAAGCTTTTTTCGAGTAAATTCGGACACATTCAAAAATTTGGCGTATGTCCAAAATTTTCATACAATTTTCGTACTTTTTATTTTATTTTCTTGTTTCGGTCATGTCCATGCACAACGAACTTGGACTGATATATATTTTATTATATTTAGTCCATATCCATACCTAAATTTATTTAGTCCACATCCATTTTTAAGGATATAGGTGAAAACGTAATAATTTGCTGTATCGTTCATATCCATATGGTTAAATCATAACGATATATCCAACTTATGGATATGTACGATTAAATATTAAATGCTTTTTTTATGTTCCATCCATGTTCATACGTTTTAACAATATTATGTGTAATTATTATGGATATGTACGAATAGATTTTTTTCCCCATACTTGTTTAGTCCATATCCATAGGCTTGTAATAGAAGTATGTACAAAATCATATGGATATGTCCAAATCTTATTTTCTCTCTATTTGCGGCCACATCCATCCATGTTTTGGTTTTCAATGTAAAAAGTATATATAATCACACCATAATGTCATAAGAAATTCAGTCGATATTAAGCAGTCAAAGCGAGAACATCGCTGTGTTAAAATGGACTCACCGACGCCTGAATTATCACCCGCACTTCTTGGGTAAGTTAAAAGAAAATATTATGTTTTTACAGTTTTAGGGCCGTATTCACCAACCAATGTTACAAAAATTTAATATTAATTTTAGTAAGGGTACGGTGGGGGGGGGGGGGGATTGTCCCAATTGAACTAGATTAGATCAATATCCATAGACCATATAGACGAATGAAATATGAAACAAAATTCAAAGAAATATAATAGCAAAAACTACAAAACAACCGATGGAAAGTAAGCACACAGCTGTGTTGTAAATTTTCGCTATCCGATTTCGTGGAATTTTTCTTCTTATTGCTCCCCTCAAACTGAAATTAATAGATTTTTATAACATTAGTTGGTTAGTTATGTAGGTATCTTCCTATATTAATTTGGTTATACATATATTTTATGTTTTTAGAATGCAGAATGATATTTTACCTTCAAGTGATTGTGAATCAGAAAATAATGAATCAATTAAAGAAAATAACGCTACTTCAGATAGTTGTAAAATGGACTTTTCAGGTGCGATATTGTTAGTATGTCAAAATTTTGTTTTTATTATAAATGGTAATTTTGCAGATGATGATAGGTATAGATAATGATCCAAATTTTATTCCATCTACTACGAGACCAAGCTCGTGTGGTAATATTTCTAAATAATTCATAACATTGTGAGTTAATTACTCTCCATGTAGATTCAGAAGGCCAAGAAAATGAGTCAGGCTTTAGAAATCTACCCTCTACTTCAAGTTTTAATGGTAATAAATGCATACAAGTCAATATATGAACTTAAAATGTTTTGAAATTCTTGCCTTTCAGAATCAGAAAGATCATTCTCGATTGTAGCTAAGAAAAAAAAGAAGCAGTCCAATCTTTGGGTAAAAAATGTAAGAAAAAAGCTAAGATAATCTGGTCAGGAATACACGAATCACAAAGGAATTAATGTGCAATCCAAGAAAATTAAGCCTGCTTGTATCCACACATGCTTTTTTATGTGTTCCAAAATTTTTACAAGCGATGATAGACAGAATATATTCCGAATGTTTTGGTCCATGTCGGATGAAGAGAAAAATAACTTTTATGCCAAGTTTGTTAAGCAAAAAAAAGCAAGACGTCGACGTGTTAAGGAATCCGTCAACAAAACCTTCTCATTTAAATATTACTTAGAATCAAATGGTCATATTCATAGAGTCTGTAGAACGTTTTTCTTGAATACTCTGGTTATTAATAAAGCCAGAATTTATTATTTTTTTACAAACTTGATAGATAAGGCTACTGGTTGTCCATTGAAGAGACAAAAAGGGAGATACGCAAAAAAGTCGACATCCTCAGAACAATTGGATAGTGTTAGAAAACACATCAACAGTTTTAAAACTGTGGAGTCGCACTATTGTCGATCTACAAGCCAAAAGATGTACTTGGAACAGGATTTAAGTTTAACAAAAATGTATAAAATGTATACTGATCAAAATGAAGGCAATATCGTCACGGAAGCAATAAAAATCACATATTGCTGTATATGGACGGAAGGTCATTCTGGGCGGTCTGGAAACGATATTACGAGTGCTTCACTTCGAATATTAGAACAATAAGTTATCTGAAATTCGAAAATAATATATTTTTTGTTCAATATAAAATATTGTTTCAGAATTGATTTTGTCTCATTTTTTCATTTAACAAAACTGTAAATATTTTAGGTTGGGAAAAATATATGAAAATAATCTATTTAATCTGACACATCACTCAAAATGCGTTACATTTTGCAGAAAAAAATTTGAATTCTTGTTTCGGACTCATCATCGGACATATCATACACTGTGCGAAACTTTTTTTCGGTGTATGGGATATAGCCAACCTCGAAAAAAATAGGTTCATTATTAAGTACTGTATCTTATCTTCTACAACGAGAAAATTGATGACACTCTGTGTACAGAACCTCCATATAACACTAAAACTATGACAAAAATTAAAAAAAAAACCTATCGCGTAAATTTGAAAATAATAAAGGTCCAACTTCAAATGCGTTTTTCTCGAAACTAGGTTAAAGGCGTATGGCCGAAACAAGAATTCAGACGACGATAAGCAGCTAAGTAACCGAGTTCTGGAATAACTAATTATTAAATAAAATACAACAAAACAAGTGGTGTAATAAAAAAAATACTAACTTAGATGTAGAATAATTAATCTTAGTGGCATTAGGTAGCAGTGTAATTTAGGACGGCCGTAGGGTAATGAGTTATTCCATTTATAGAAGGGATTCAAGAACTAAAATATTAAAGCATTATCCCAAGTCGAACAGTTCCTTATAAATAAAACTCCTTAAACGAATTAAAATAAATTTTCAGCACAATTCAAGTGTAAGCCAAGACCTTCCCTAGACTATTGGCTTACAGGTGGATGCCTACATAGTCCAGTAGCTCTGTAAACCACATTGTCCCTAAAATTAGATTTAAAATAGCCCTTCCGTGCTTCTTAACATAAGCTTCATGAGTCTTATTTTAAAGATTTATCAAAGATTAATGCAATAGTCTTGGAGGATGCCATAAAACCATAATAAAATCAAGCGGTATTTAATTCCTATTTGGCTGCCTAATGGTTTTATCCTAGTTGATTTTATGACAACGATAAAACTTCTATAAGTACAAATGGACTTAAATGCTAAATAATTTTAATACTACTCTCCAGGAGCTTTTTATAACATCACAATAAAATCAATTGGTCTAGCTAGAAGGACAATTGGTATGACTTACAATCACCATAAAACTATTTAGTAAGTTCAAAACCTTAACAAAACAATTATATAAGCTGAGCAAAACTAATAAGCATTTAAATTGTTACTTGGGTTTCCCAAAATCTCTCCTTATTTATTTTCGTCTATTTTCCTCTTATTTTTTTAGCACCCAATTATTCTGGCAATTTAGTCTATTTCAGCTATCCAGAGAACAAAAGACGATGAAACCATTTATCTTATAGATTGTGGATTTGCCGGATAGGGGGTTGAGCAGTCGAGACATAAATCCAATATGGTATTACTGTTTCAAAAATCATCTTTTCGTTCGAGTTGTGAATATGCCTTTTAGATTTATTTTATCATTAATAAATTATTAGTTCATATATAACCCCATAGCTACGTCCTTCCAAAGTCAAAATCTATACAATACAATACAGCGGTGTATTGCCAGTACACAAGATTATAGGTCTTTCAAGCACTAGAAATTAATGGGGAGAGGGTTACAATTTTAATAACTAAATTATAAATATATCTAAAAGTAAATAGCTTTGAAAAAAAAAGAAATAAAATGATATAAATCAAAAGGCGTAAAAGTAGTGATAGCAAGATGAAGGAGTGATATAAAAAGTAATAAATTTTAAAGATTGTAAGGCAAAAGAGCTTGAGCATACAATTGGAGTATTTGTATTGTATAAATTAGTATTTAATGCTCCAAGAACGAATAATTCGAAAGTGTGTAGTGGCTGCAAGGGATAACTGAATTAGTCAGGCTTATTAAAACATCTGAGCTTATAGAATAAAAAGAGCGTAAATTTAAGCAAATAAATACCTTAGTGAACACCCAACTCCAATCCTCACAATTTATAGACAAATCGGAAGGAGTCGTTAAATGAAACCTTCTAACCTTCTTAAGCAGTTTTTTTTATTTATTTAGTTTTTTATTTTAATGGCAGGGGGACAGGACACCCTATCTCAAGTACAGAGGCCATATCGGCCCATTGTGCTGTCCTGCTATAAGGCCATTCACCAAAAGCTTCCTGTCCTCTTATGAAGCGCATCAGGTCTTGGTGAGGCAGGGTTTTCAGCTCATCCACAGATAGAAGGACAGACCCTAGAGTATCCAGCCTGCACCGAGCGAAGGCCGGACACACACACAAAAAGTGTTCGATTGTCTCTGGCTCTCCCTCCAGGCAGGACAGATACTCAGGGCTGTCAACAACTCCCATCCTTGTTAGATGAGTGTGAAGTGAGCTATGGCCATTGATGATGCCAACCACAGTTCTACATTGTTTCCTTCCAAGCCCCATGAGAAAATCGGAGATATTCCCATTAGACCCATCAAGAAACATTTTTGTACACCTGCAAGTAGTTACTGTCCAACTTAATGAAGATTATACTGCCATATCTAAAATGAGGTAACAATAGTCTGCAAATTACCTTTAAGCAAATTACAGTATCCAGAATGCCAGCAGACTATCAGAGTGTGCAAAGTCCAGTATAGACCCTTCTTAGAATAGTTGTGACATATTCATAGGATTTCATTCGTGTTTTAAGCACCACTTTCAAAATTGAAGGTTTACCCTCATATCTCAAAGTGACACCATTCAATAATATGAGTGGAATATTACAAGCATCCAGAAAACTCATAATAAAAGCCAGACACTTAGATTTACTAAGATTAAACGCGAAATCATTATCTAGGGACCAGTTGGAGACTTTCAATACATCCAAGTTCATACATTCAATGCAGTCATCCATTTTATCCCATATGTCTACCAATATAAAACTGCACATCATCAGCATATAAATGGATACTTGCACCCTCAAGATAGCACGGTAGATCGTTAATGTATAAGCTAAATATTAACGGACCTAGAATGGAGCCCTGGGGCACCCCATAATGTTCAAAAAATTGTCCGAATGGGTATTGTTAATTTTCACACATTAAAGACGATTAGTTAGGATGTTTTCCACAAATCGTATAGAGCAAGAAGGGACCCGAAGAGCGTTCCGCCCCCGAAAATGGTAGACTTAATTTCAAAAAATTTCTTATTGCAGTTTTTTATATTATTAAGCCAAGCGCAGAGGACACTCTATGATGCACCGAACAGCATGGCAGGCAGGAAGGAGAAAGGGAAAGAATTAGGGGACACGAGCAAAGTGTTGGAGGTAATGATGAATGTCATCCTTGATCCTGTATGTATGTTTATGACATTAGCTTTACAAATATTCAAAACAATTGCATATGATAATTTGTATACCTTTATAGGTCCTTTAAATATCCCCAAAAAGAATTTTCACTAAGTCTAGATATAGCTAAATCGCTTGTCCTCCTAAAATAACCTTTTTCAAAGTCAACGCTTAGTTAAGTCACTTTATAGCAGGCACAAAATAGTAGATTCACTCTATTTCCATAAGTTGAGACTTAGTTGAATGGCTTTCTCATATCTGGAAGCATAGTAGATTTATCTCATTTCATTTAAATGGTAAATAAGTTTATTAACCCTTAAATAAGACTTCCTGATATCGAGACATAATTTTTTCGTACCCGAACACAATGGATCGACCTGATCGCAACACTATTCAGTATTTCTAACTAAATATTCCTAAAGGGGTGTAATCCTTCTAATTACCAGATAAAAATACCTTTTCGAAAAGTCAAAACCCAGTTTAATAGATTTGTGAGACCCGAAGGCGTTAGTTCCCACTATTTCATCCAAATCCAGTACTCCTCAATTATACTCAAAATAATGCTAAATAAGTTTTTCCTCTTAGATATGCTATATATCCCCCCTAAAATTGTTTTCGTAAGGTCTGGATCTACGTAAATCGCCTTCTTTTACTCGAAGGCGGTAGATAAAAAACCAGAAATACCTCCTAGTTACCCCTAAATGAGGTTTTACCGCCTAATTACTCTGTAAATACCCCTTAAAATAATTTGTTCCAAGTCTTGACCTAACTAAATTGCTTTCCTCTAACCAAAAATAACTCATTCACCTCATTTAAAAATTCCACCCATACCCCCCTTATAACCTTGTTTTACCTGCTAATTAAGATTAAAAAATCATTATTTTGTACTCACTAATTTCACTCTCATCCTTATACTCCTTTTCAACAAAAATTCTAATATATACAAGATCTCTAGTTGAATAGCATGTGAAAAAAGACAAAAGGTGAAACTAAAACGATATTCAAATTTAAAATGTAACTGGCATTATACGCTAAAACTAAAATTACAATCAGAGTTCAAAGCTTAAAACCTATGAATTGAAAAGCATTAGAAAATTGTCAAAAGAATTCAGTCGAAGAAATATTGTCATATGGAAACTTTGGTTACAATTCGATTGCGCGTCGTTGCAAGTTTATCCGGTACAAAAGCTGAGAGGGAGACTTGGATAAGACGTGAAAAGAAATAAAGCTCTAGGAGGCTGGTTGCAGCAACAAATGTTGAGCAACATTCTCAGCTGAAAGTACTAGGTCAACAACTAATTTGAAATTGATCACCGAGTTGAGTTCAAGGTGATCAGCTGGAAGCTCGATAGGTTAAAATTAGATTCCACTCGAAGCTGTTTCTGGTGACGACAATTCAAGTTTAAAAGAGCGCTAATCTTCAATGGGGTGAATGAAACGTTACTCGTGAATGGAAAGGTTGAAGATTGGAACCTATCTGCTAATTTGCGTAAATATGTAAATGTTTTTGCTTCAGTTTTCCCAAGCCGAGCACGAGCCGGGTATTGATAGCGCAAGGTAATTATCTCGAGTTTGAAAATTTTTAATCCGCTGTGATGCTACTGGAGCATGTGAGATATTCATTTATGCGAACTGGGATTGACAATTATGCATTGTAATAGTGTGATCCCATAGAAAGGGCCAGGATTCCGTGGAATAGGGCCAGAATGACTGAATTGGAAGAGATTGAGTTTGACAGACTTCACTTTCTGTGCTAATCAGCCAGCCAATAATTCAACTGGAGAGTACAAAGCTAGTGCTTTTTACAAGAAAAATGCAAGAGCAACGCTTATGACTTCCTATGATGGATAGAGAGTATCTTACCGTAGCAAGTGCTACCGCTCCACGATCTGGTGGATTGCATTGACGAGGAAATGTAACTTAAATGTGCTGTCAAAATTCTAGATGGCCGCTTGTCTGGGAATAACTGGGAGTTTGCGCATAACGCTCATGGCAGCCCTGCAGATCATGCTAGATTTATTACTGCTAGATCTCCACTTAAGGAGTGTAACTACAATAGCGGCGAACAATTTCTGCAGGAGCTGTAAGAATTCAGAGCAAATCGAATCCGTCGAACACGTACTTTTCGAGTGCCTCGATCTGATGAACAACAGGGGGAGGCTATTAGGCAGCTACTTTCTTTTAAGTCTGGGGTAGTTCCAAAGTAAAGAGTTCAGATGTATTCTGAGATTTCTAAAGGACGCGGGATGGATCTAGGATCCCATGAAGGTCAAGGACACTATAGACCCGCTGGTGGTCTAACAAGTAGAAGGTCCAAATTCACAGCATAAGAAGGGCTTGACTAGAAATGAAAGTGACGCAAGTAGAAGCTCCGGATGACCAAGCGAAACCAAAATAATGCATAATGTATGGCGGCCTGGGGTTTTGTAAGCTTTCTAGCCCTTGGAAAATGCTCAAATTTGCAAATTTTTGCGAGAGTTGTCGCGGTTAAATTGCAATGGAATTTGAACGAAAGTATCAAATTCATTCGTCAAAAATGCCAACCACAGACGAGATATGCAGATTGACGATTCTGTAAGTGGCATTTCCGTGCGTTTGTAAAGATCGCCGGTAGATGGCGAAAAGTGGGTATGCAAAACTGTTATAGATTTAATTTTTTTTAAATAGGTAAATGACATCCGCATCCAAGAAAAACAAAAAAAATTAGATTAATCGATAAATTGCAGAAAAATATTTCGCGAATATACCCACAAGATGATAATTATCAAAGTTCTTCTGAAAAGTGTTACTTTTAACCCCATACTCCCCTACATTATGCATTATATTAGTTTCGCTTGTCCATCTGGAGTTTCCATTTGCGTCACTTTCATTTCTAGTCAGGCCCAATATATACTGTGAATTTGGACGAAACCGGTGATGACGAGTACCACTTTTACCTACCCTAACGAGAGACATCAAGAAGCCAAGTAAAAATTTATTAATTTATGCTTTGTACTTTCGGTTCCCGAAAGTACGTCGGGATGTCCTTTTTGTTTTTGTTGCTTTCGTGGTATTTTGTGGTTTCAAGAATGCAACAAAATAATCCAACTTTTATATATATATAGAAAATTACCAAAAGATTATTATTTAGGGAATAAGGTGCTTTTTGCTGGCCGAACTTGTATCCAGGTGAGCGGGATGCTGCTATAAGGGAAAACGTGGCATGATTGCTCCCGACTCCTTCTTTTCTTGTGTGTATGTGTGCGTGTTTTAGTATTAGATGGATGGATGAATTAGCATTTCAAACTTTACATAAAAAATCGTTGTTGAAACGAACTGAAGCAGGATTCAGTATTTAAAACTTGAACTCCGTTAAACACTTAAGAAAAAAACTATAAAAAGTCTCATAATCACGGAACTCTAAGATAAGTAAAATAAAACCAAATCAACAAGGTGGGGACTGTGAGTTCCGTTCTTTAAGTCTTTTCTCGAAACAAAAAAATTAAAAACAAACAGTTTTAATTAAACTTTGATTTTATGTATATGTACTTTGTATATACATACATATTTGACATGAAAACTCTAGACCAAAGGAGTAGATCGTTTCAAGTCATTTTTATATAACCATGATTGATTTTGCATTATGCAATGGGCTCGATATTTATTACTCAATTTTACTTAATGCTATTTATGTTTTTATTATTATTTAACACTATGAGAAAAATTAAGTTAATTTAGATTTTTTTTTTCAATTCAGATTTCAAAACTGTTGTTGTTGATTTCATGGGATAGAGAAGTCATATTTGTTGTTTATCTGTCATTGAATATCCGATGCTAGTCTGGATTTCAATTTTATACAGGTGAGTTCAAACAGAGAATGGTTTCTTTGTAGTTTTGTATTGTAATCGCCTAACCCTGGTTTTATGTTTCGTCTGATAATAAGTCTTTAACCATTTTAGGGTTCATAAAGGTAAAGGGGTGTCACGATGAAGGTAGCTGGAACAGTTTCCATTTAAGTTGAAGATACCTGGTGATGGCAATAGATGAAAAAGGATTTTATATAGACTTTACATTCGTTTAAAGGTCACCTCACCATTATTTGTATGTATATGATGTCATATATCAGTGTCATAGTAACGTATACATTATAGAAATGTTTTTATAGCATCGTATATTGCGTCGCATAAGAATTGTAATAACTTTAGATGACGTATTGACAGTGGCGTAGCTAGAGCTTTTGTTGCCTGGGGCGGTCCTGAACTTGCCGCCCTTTCTAATTTAATCAAAATCAAGAGTGGTTATTAACAATTATTGAGCATAAATAAACAAATGAATAGAATCATTTATTTATTTTGTATAAACAGGTTGTACACATATAATAAAATTTCTGGTACGGACCCCTGATTGCGTGTGCCAGACTCTCTCTGGACTGACTGAATTATTTTTGTTTTGTTATTTTTTCACCTACAGTCTTTGTCCATTCACCAAGACTTTCTTTAGATATTCTATAATACATTTGAACGACTGGGTCTTCCAAATAGTTATGCACGTTATAGCAATTTGATATGATCCTTTTAGCAATTGATGGATTCTTCCAAATCCTTCTTCTTGTAATCATTCTTTATCAACTAAATTACTACAGGATTTATGACTTTCATTGAATTTTTTAACCAGTTACTTACTTTTTAACAAAAATCGCAACACTATTCAACGCATTTCGCTCGATTACTAATTTGTCAGAAGATGATGCAATATGCGAGTATGCAACGACAGTCAATCAGAAACGATTAAAAATCAATCAATCGGTAACAAGTCAGCAGACCAGTCGCTGACTGGACAATTAATTACCTGGACAGTATGCGGTCTCCCTAAGACGAGCAGAAATTGATGTTAAAATGAAGTTAAATGCACACAATATGTTTGTGTTAGTGGTGCTATATATATTTTATACATTCAAAGATAGGGAGTTGCTCGTTTTTCTCGTGTCGTAAGTGCTTCCCGCAAAGCTAGTGTTTATGGACATTTAATTAGAGCCATGGAAATGGACATTAATTCATTTTAAGTAGGAAATAATGTCCGTGGACATTATTGGCTTGGTCACTTCATTTCACCTTTAATTATATCACTTTTCCCAGATAAACACTAGACATTACCTCCACATCCGATTAAAGAGATCAATTATTTTTGTTTTGGGCATACATATCAGTACGCTATCAGTCATTTAAATAATTTTCAGAGAAACAAAGAAATCTCGCAATAAACTCGCAGCATAGACGAAATCAGAGAAATGGAGAAATCTCTGGCAAAACCGGAATTATCGTGCTGAGCTCTGTATTTTCCTCTCATTAGTAACATAATCAGAGAACCGAAAGAATCTTGAGGGAAATTGGAAATTCTCATTTCTTGCTTAAATTCGATATTACTTCCAGCAAGCGAGTTCTTCGCTAACATGTTTGCAGGAAAGGATCATATTGCATTCCTTTTTATTGTGATTGTAAATCGTATGTTTTAACAGAATGTCATACATTCATTTCCATGATTAGTATACGATCTATTGTGCTCCTTAAGAGACTCGCCGAAATTACCCCACCCTTGGGGCTAAGGTTTCCAATTATCCGACATTAATGATTATCGGTGGATTATTTCTCATCTCCAGCAGACTGAAGTTCATTGAAAATAATTTTCAATGAATTTCTAAAATGCATAGAGAATGCAGAAAAATCGAACTTTTCGACCCAGCGATCAGAGAGGTCTCATCAGTATGGTTATATCTGATCGCCTACCATAGATTATCCGGATATCGAATATTAAAAATTCAAAATATCCGGATACCCAGATAACTAAAAACAAAATAAATATAATAGGTTGAATCCAATATTTTATGGTGTTTTATAATTCGTTTATTTTATTTTATTCGAATATGTTAATAAGATAGTAGGAGAAAATTATATGATTTAAATTTACTTAATTTTTAAAAATGCATATTTTAAAAAGATTATTGCATTTAAATTTTCAAAATTCAGGCGAGTTCTGATTTTCGTCTTAGTATTAGCGTTCTGCTGCTTTATTGTAAGAAGTGCATGAAATAATATATTTAAATCAATTTGTTAAAATCATGAAATCTTTTCCCAGCAATGTAGGAATTACCTTGCTCTGCTCTTTAACATAGGTAATTGAAGAAATTGCCACTCCAGCTTTCGCCTCAGGGATTGTTTTTAAATTAGTTGTTATTAGCGTTTTGTTGACCTTCAAACTTACTATCATTTGGGATTTCTTCAGCTACTTCCTCGATGTCATCGTAGTGGGTTCTGTCATAAGTAAATACATTTAAAAAAATGTCTACTGCCCATAAAATGGGAGCACCATTTGAAGAGTAATGAAAACATTTATGGAATGTGGTATATTAACTGCTTTTAAGAGGATTATTAATGTCATAAGTATTTTATCTCAACGTTCATCCATTTGTTTTTTTAGTATGTTGCGATTAATTTTTACATAAGTTCGTTGCAAAGTTTTCTTACGTTTCAAATAGAAATTTACTAACATTTTCAGCGGTCAAAAGTCTTTCTGTTTCCCACGAGGAGGTCAATAGAGCAGGAGGTGATAGTACTCACCTAGACGAACTTAAAATACATGGCAGGAGGGGGGGGGGGGGGCATATCAACCGTTTAGGAGTTACAGGGTGATTAATAAAAAAAGCTAGATTTTCGCAAAACATCCTGCATCTTAAAAACTAGAGGACGTACGGTGACAGTAAGGAGCTCATTGTATGCAGAATTTCATAGCTTTTCCAACGACTGCTCAATCAGCCCCGTACTATTTTTGCAGAAAGGTCGTTAACATAACTTTTGTTTAATAAAAACTGTAAACTGTAGGCTGTCCTCTTTAAGCTGACCTTTTACACCCTCTGTGTTAACTGTAGCCGTTAAACAATTATTAACTCATAACCTATTTAGGTCCCACCGAAATTACACGATATTTTTTTAAATGACTTGCTAAGGGAACAAATCATCGTTGAGAATAGGTTTGAAAATAAGTTCGAGAATAAGTTTAGAGCTAATAACTCTTAAAGGGCTTCTCATTGGGTATAATAGGTCACATTAAAGAGGAGAGTCTACAGTTTACAGGTTTTATAAAAAAAACATATGTTAACCACCTTTTTACAAAATAATAGAGGTTAAACTAAAAAAACGGTAAGCAAATCCGAAATTTTTAGCTTATAGAACTATGATTTTTGATATGAGAGGGATATGGGGCTGGTTGAGCAGTCGTTCGAAAGCCCATGAAGGTCTGCATAAAACGAGCTATTAACTATCACCGTACGCCCTCTAGTTTTCAAGATATAGGGTGCGAAAAAGTACTAGTTTTATTAATCACCGTGTAACTCTTAAACGGTTGATATGCCCATCCCATGTATGCCATGCAATCTTTGGTTTGTCTAGGTGAGTACTATCACCTCCTGCTCTATTGACCTCATAGTGGTAAACACCCTGTATATTTACTGCATAATACATGAATATATTACAATTTTGGTTGATTAGCCCAATATTTTTTATATAAATAATATTTAATTGATAACCATTTAAAAATTTAAATGGCAAAAAACAAAATTTAAACATTTAGTAGGTTTTGTTTTATTTAAAATTTGGATAAAAAAACTAATTAATATTTTTTTACGAATTCTAAAAATTCCACCGCTCACTATGTTTTGTTTTGTTTTATTTAAAATTAAAACTAGTGGTACTTGACAAATTACTTGTTCATTCCTTAAAAAGCTTTGATAAACAATTCAGTAAAATCCACCGATTATTAGGACATTTCGATATTTTTATGGAAAGTAAATATATGTTATTTTGAAAAAAGCTGAAATATTGTACAAAAAAAGGGTATTTATTTTATTTTGAAAAAACATACAAAAAAAAATTCGGGTTATCGGATAATTAAAGAAAAATATCCGGATTACCGAATGGTCAAAATTGGTCATGTAATCTGAATAAATTGATATCCGGATATTCGAATTGGAAGCCCTACTAGGGGTTAAATGGCGAAATAAAAAATAAAATGCTTCCTATCCATTAAAATACCTGAAACGATTTATGCCGGAAACGCGCCGAAGTAGCCCAAGTTTACATTATATCACAAGAAGTAGCAATTGAATAAGTTAGACATTTGTAACTGTCTGTTACTTGAGCTCTGTCAAATCTGGATATGAAGCTTCTCAAGCCTCAAATGTTCTAACATTTGAGTTTTCGTCAAATCGGCATCTGACACTTCCCAAGTTTCACTTTAGAAACAAATAAAAACTGAAGTCTGGAAGGAAAATTAATGGAAATTAAAAGAAAGACGCGCTATTCATTAAGTTGAACCGGTATTTTAATAGCTAAAACGGAGTATCTATTGTAGACATACCTACGGGAAATTTCGGTTAACTAGCTTTTTTAAAGGGGGGGGGGGTCAGGTAATTGATATACTTCTTGCTCGAAGACAGTTAATTTAATAAAAAAACCTGCATGCCGACATTAAATCTTTACTATGGACGGACGGAGAGAAAAAATATATACTTCGTACATATCGGAGTAAGGAAGGTGAGAAAACCCCATTCCCACTACTACTGCAGCTTTGAGAATCTTATTTGTTCGTTTTCAAGAAATCATGTCAAGCCCAATTCCAATTTATTGTAAAAAAAAAATATATAGCATGATTAAAAATACCTGTGTTTTCTCTTATTCTTTCTTTTTTCTTTTGCTTTGTCTTGTTGTCGGTTTTCCTTCTCGCTTTTTTTTCTTTTATGCTTAAAACTAATGACATATTTGCCCAAAAAACACTTTTCGACTTTATCTTTTTTTTCCTTTATTTTTATCACTAAAAATTACTTTTTGTTATTTTAATTCTATTTAAATAATTTTTTAATTTCTTCTTTCTTTCAACAAAATTAATTTTCATTTCCTTCCGCGCATTACTCTTCTTATTCTGGAACCTTTATTCTATTTAGTCGATAGCCGGCTATCGTTTAAGCCAGTTGTCAAGTTTACTTTAATTGGCTACATTCAACGAACGTCGTTTTATTACAAATTTTCTTAAGAATTCTGGGCTTCTAATTTATAAGAAAGGCTATAATGAGATGTCGGCGTTGTTCAATTTCTCATGAGAGAAGTTACGTCTAACAACTCCAAAAGCAGCGCTTCTAAAGACTCCTGTCAGCTAATCTTCGATAATAATTTTAGCTGTAGATTTCTTTTTTATTTCTTAACCCACTAATGTCCAGTAAATTTATTTCGTTAAATTATAGTGAAATATTGAGAAGTAATAACTTGAGTTGTTGCAGTATTTTTTTTTCTGGCAGATTAACCTGCGAATGGGAATTCTCATGAGTCAAAATATAAAAATAAAATTAGTATCAACGAAAATAAAAATTAATAAAAGGAGTACAAATAAGTTTTCACCGTTTGAAAAGAGATGGTGACACCAGTAAGTTTTGGTTCATATTTTCTGATGTAAAACATCACATCGTAAGGTTGGACATCTGGCAACACCATAACCTCGAAGTATTTGCGATTTTGCATCAGCATCACATAGTTTTTTTCGCGTGGCAATGGTGAGTTTGGGGCCGAATAAGTGTTATTTGCTGCATCTTTTGATTTTATCTCTTTAATTTGAAAAATCTGCAACTGAGGCACATCGATTGCTTGTAGAAGTATATGGCGAGGCATTTTTAAGTGAGAGATGTTGTCGGAAGGGGTTTCAAAAATTTAAGAATGATGAGCTTGACGTCGAAGATAAAAAACATAGCGGAAGACTGAGGTGTAAGGTGACGAGGAATTGGAAGCATTATTTGAGGAAGGTTCATGCCAAACGCAATTGTAACTTGCATTTACATTAGGAGTGACTCCATAAGCAATTTACATCGTTTAAAATAGTTGGGAATGATTCCAAACTGAGGAAATTGGGTTCCACATGAACGTGGCCGAGAAACGTTGAACATCGATTTTGCGCTTGTGAAATTCTGTTTGGCATAAACAAAAAGGTTTTTGCATCGTATAGTCACTGATGAAGAAAAATGGATCCACTACGATAACCGAAAAAAGAGATAATCATGGGGACCACGTGGCCATGCTTCAACGTCAACAGCCAATCCGAATATTCATGGAAAAATGTATGCTCTGTATTTGGTGGGATCAGCTTGGTATCGTGTATTATGAGTTGCTCAAACCGAACGAAACCATTACTGAAGCACTCTACCGAACACAATTGATGAGATTGAGCCAATCACTCAAGAAAAAACGCGTCCAGTACTACTCCAGACACGACAATATTATTCTCCTGCATTATAATGCTCGTTCACATGTTGTGACGCCGCCGGTCCAAACCTAAATGGAAGCACTGAATTAAGAAATCCTACCCCACTCTCCGTATTCATCAGACATTGCCCCAACAATTATCACTTGTTCCGGTCGATCACATCATATGAAGATACCATAAATTGGGTTGATTCGTGGATAGTCTCAAAAGATGAAGCGTTCTTCCAGCGCGGTATCCATATGCTGCCAGAAAGATGGGAAAAAGTAGTGGCTAGCGATGGAAAATATTTTGAATAAGATACAATAAATGCCCAATTTTTGAAAACAAAAAAAAACTCCCGAAATATAATTGTTAATTAGCTTAAAATCTACTTCAATGATTCGCTTAAAAAACACGAACGTAGTATTAGTGGACATGGTATGGAATGGAATGTTGCATTTTCGACATAGATATACGGTGCGACCGCCACAATTTTTGCAACACGAATTTGGTTGATTTCCCTTCACTATCCAATGGTCACTCCTATCATATTTAATTGCAGATTGTGCTGGCCCCAACATATGAAGACTTGAGGTGGATCACGAATGCAAAGATGTAGTCAAATTATGATGGTGAGAATATACTTATTTGACTCTGCTCTAGAATAAGCTCAAAGAGTCTAAGAGGAAACATCAAAAGAAAATAATCGAGAGGAGACTTTATAGTTTCCTTAACCGGGTCCTTTTGTATGATGTGATATATGATATGATTGTGGGTTCGAAACAGTGGGGCTTCCTTGATTCACACTTCGTCTCAGGTTGTACTTGATGGTTTATGACGTATGTTTTAATCAGTTGTGAGTTCACTCTCACCCTAAAGCAATCTCATAGGTTGTGTTGTTTTCAATCTCGTCAACGCTAAGGTCACTATCAACATCGGTATTAATATCTGTTCGTTCATGTGGGGGGGGGGGGGAGTATTATCACTTCCGCAGTTACAAAATCATCTTCATACTTCAATATATCGTATATATCGTGTAATGTTAATCTACAACATATAAAAACTACTTACAAAGTACTCCATTATAATATCTAATTTTTTACTACATCAATTCCCAGTGGCAGACAATACTGCCACTCCGAAGAAATAGGCAAAAAATCTATAGCAAAATAACAAAAATTTGAAAAGAAGTTAATAATAATCAAACTATATACCTTTCTGTATAAACAAATAACCTGGTTATCTATTTAGTTAAAAAATTATATAACTTACCTCGGTTGATTCACTTTGGTATCAGGGATTGCTTCACCTTAAAATTCACTGTCACCTCACTTCACTATTTATGAGCAACTACTGATCTCTCTGAAGTGACGTAAGAACTTCTATATCAAATCTTCAAAGAAATAGATTTAACGAAAAATGAAGAACAGCAGCCATTTCCAAGGATTTGACGTTTTAAGTCGCATAAAGAGAAAAATTTAATGGTTATGATCTTGGCAGGAAATATTGCAATTTTGCGTTAATGAGTGTAAGCTTTGCTGATGTGGGGAAGGTTTACATCTTCCCTTCAGGGATGTCACATCTTATAATCGTTTATTATAATTCTCCTATTTGCGTACTCTCCCTTCATCTAAGGCTTATTACTCTTCAAACAAAGTTTGCAATCCAACCCTAAAAACAATAATCGAGCTCGTAATATGGCTCGATTTTGGCTATCCACTTTAAGGGAGGACACAATCGATCAGCTCTAGTCGGGGTATTTTAATAGCCTACTCTTAACCTAACCAAGTCTAACCTAAGGCTTATAGAATTGAAACACTGAAGGATTGAAAAATAATATAGTAAAGTTATAAATCTGACTAAGACTCGGGAAGATAATAAAATAAAAAACAAATGTCAAATAGTGAAAGACTTTCTTATATCCCACAGAAGAAGGGTGAAAATAGAGAGAGCAAGATTTTCCTTTTCTTTTGGAAGCATAATTTTTCCCAAAGACTTTCCATCAATTGGAACAGTTCTACACTTCTTAAGTTTACTATAATGGCCCCAACACACACACATTCAGTATATGTATGCTATTAGCTCTGCTAAAAGCGCAAAGTTTTACATTGAATTAGTGTCGTCCTTCCAATGTCAGTCAAAACAAGATTCATTTCCAAGAAGCACTACCGTTATACCTTCCTTTTTTCTGTGCATATTGTTAATGTCATCGTTCATTCGAGAGAGAGAAACAGCTTTCACCTGTCCTACATTCCTGTCAGCATCAATGCTCTTTGTATCCCGTATTTGTTGTTGAATTTTATCCACTTAGCTATTCAGCAGAATGTCAGGATGGGAAAAAAAACTGTTTTTCCTTTTTTCCGTCTTTTTTTTTCGTTTTTATAAAATCATGATAAGTTCAAACACCTTTCTACACCGTTTGCATTTGCATGGGCATGGACTCGAAACTTGAACACTGAGCTTTGACGGCAGCAGTGGGAACTGATTAAATTCAAAACGATGCAACTTTTGCCGTGGTAGTATATACTAAAAAGGGCATACACTAACCAGAATATCCCCATCGTCTTTGTACCATCCTGACCGGGTACAAAATAACCAACTTGAGTACATAGCGCTGAGGGTGCACACTCCAAAATGAGTTTGGAAAAGTGTGGGTTGTAAAATCTCAGCGAAAGAAGCTACTTTTTTCACTTGAGTTGGAAAACCGCACTAATACATTTGCATCTATTTCGTTACCGTTACCCGGCCCCTTCTACCTTACCAAACCAACAAATATCACCCACATCCATCCAACGGTGAATTCGCGAGCCCCATAACATTCTGCAGGCTTTTGGGCTGGGACAGGGAAACAAAAACAGTGAGCCAAACAACCCAAGGAATTTATTTTTAAATGAAAGAGGAGTTGGTAAGTGCAAAGCCTCCGGGGACTTTACAGCTTTGAGTCGTAAACTATTTTTGTTAGCACGGAACAGCACCCACCTCTCTCACCTCTCTGCAATAGCTTCAACAACAACAACAACAGCAACAACATACTGCTCTCCAAGAGTGTAGGCAGGGCATGTGCACACTTGTAGACAAGGCACCGTGTACAAGGATACAAAATTCACTTAATGTTTCGATTGCATGTTGCAATTATCAAAGTGGATATAAAATTTCTGATATCACACAAGTGGGACTTGCTTCCCAAACTGAACCGAGTTTCGTTTGACCTGGGGGCAGCTAACGGTAGAAAACTTATTCTAGCTTATGTGCTATAGTTTGGAAGGGCTGCTAGAAGTTAACCCTTCAGGATATACCGGAATAGTTAGTTGTGAATGCGCTGCCCTTTTGCATTGCATATTTCTGACAACTATGGGCTCGTAAATTTTTTTTTCTTTGTTTTTACCTCTGTGCTAAAAGTTCCATAGGAGCAGAGCAAAGCGAGGAATAGAAAAAAACTCTCCGCCATAAAGTATAGTCGGAATACGACTAAAGTTATAAAAACGAAGAAAAAGTGGAAAAAATGAAACATGTAAGTGCAGATAGAAAGCTCTTATTGAATTGTAGAAGCTTAGACTTGGGCTTACTGCTTGCACTTTATTGCTAAGGGTATCTGTCATCGCTGGGTCCTTTGGGTGCATAAATGACTTTTTTGCTATGCCTTGTGTGTAAGAAGGAAAATACTAGAAGAATTCGTATGCATAATTCGGTAGTCGTAACCATATCATTTATAGTCATAGGATCACATCTTACATGGGTGCTCGAAAGTTATTTAATTGATGTCAATAAATATTATCGTTTTAAGGGAGATAAATAAGCTCGAGTTTAAGATTGATTTCTTTTTTTTTTTTTTTAAATTCCGTCAAAACGTAATTGAAGTGGAGGTTTTTGAGGACGATAAACATCAACGGTATAAGACCGGCGCCATTAGATTAGCTGCAGAAAATAATTCAAAATCAAAGCAAACTAGAAATAATCGTAATTTTCAGAAAGTATCTACTATTAGCTAAGCAAGAGGAAAGAACAAGTAAAAAAGCTAGAACTGGTCTAAAGGACCAATTCTTATGATACCCTAGATGACTGACCATATCTCATTTCGTATGGTCACCCATCAGTGCAAGTTTGATTTTGGAAGTGGTTTTTAGCATTTATTTCCAGAACGGTTAGTCGGAGAGAAAAAATGATTAAAATCAATCATATTCTGAAGAACTTTATAGGACTGGTCGTTTTCACAGTATACATAAAAATCCTAAATTTGTATATGGCAACGCTAAGGAACGGTTGCCCGATTTAGTCCATTTTTAAAATTTCATTTACTATTTTTATGGAAACAGCATATACAAAATTTCATCTATATACAAACGTTGACGAAATTTTTGTATGGCAAACGTACCAAGGAGTTACCCGATTTGTCCTATTTTCGTACTTAATTTAACTTTTTTTTTTTCAAAAAGGCCCGTGTGCAAAATTTCTGCTCGCTAAGTGCGCGCGAATCTTGAGGAAAGACGGACAAGCCAAAAATCAAAATTACTCTTAATTTTATGCGTGGATGCCTAATCCATTTTGCTCTACCATCATTATTTCAAGGTTTTACAAACGGAATGACAAACGTTGTGTACCTACCTTATAGATTACATCTAGGATACGAAAGTAGCAAATATTTTGAGGAAGTAAAAGAAAATTAATACTAATTAAAAATATATTAATAATAGAACGGGAAACATCTTGTACATTCATACTCAACATCTCATAACACTTAAAGGATACTATCCGACAAATTCCATAGACGAGCAATTTGGACAAAGTAAGATCCCGTATGTAAAATTGGGCAATGCAAGAGTCTTAACCAATCTCAAACGTGAGTTCGTAGGACAGGTATTAGTAAATAGCCAACGAATGCGCAAGCCACCATAAATTTTATCCAACATACTCTTAACATGATCACAACATTTCAGGTGACAGTTGAACTTTACTCCCAGATAAGATACCGAGTCAATAAAAGACAACATGGCGTTATGGAGCATAACAGAAAGTATGTAATCAAAGTCATCCCGTGTATAAATCAAACACTATTGAGAGAAAGCCTATTATCAATTGGCCATCTGTGAATTGCATCAAAACCATCATTGATTATTAAAGTACAATTCTCAATCAAACTAAGAGGTCTGCGCAAGTACAATTGAACATCATCGGCATATAGATCTAACTAAGATATCAGCGATATCATTAATATACAGACAAAAGAGAAGCGGTCCTAAGACTGATCCTTGCGGTAACCCTTGAAACAAAAGCAAAAAATGAGAAAAGTGTACGATTAACATTTATATCTTGAAAACTGTTTGTAAGGAAGCTATTTATAAACTTGATCAAAGAAAAAGACAAGCAATAGTTAACGTACAACTTACGGAGTAGTTTAGAAAACACAACAGTATCAAATGCTTAAGAAAAATCCAATAAGACATGCACGTCAATTTCGACTGCATCAGGAGTTAAACAGAGATCAATCAGTAGATACCTTTAGCAAAGCAGCCTCACAACTGTGCCTTGCATGAAAATCAGATTGATAACTCGTAAGCAGATTATTTTTATTTCAGGAATTCTGAATTTTGTAACAAATAAGTATTTCCAAGACCTTGTCCAGTAAGCTAAGAATTCTAATATGTCTGAAGCCAAACAGGCTTATAGAGGCAGCTTTCTTAGGTGTAGGTATGATCCATGTTACAAAGAATGCAAGGTATTCTCATAACGAACCACATCTACTATTAGGGGACAAAATGATGTGTAATGTATAGGAAAGCATGGTAGGTACACAATACTCTCTCTCCTCTCTCTGTCTTTTCTATGTAACGGACAAAATTACGTCATACAACTTCTGTTAAAATTCAATAAGAATACCTTCTCTTCCCTGTACTCTGGGTATGACCCTAGAAACTTTCCAAATTTCACGGAAACAGGATATATATGTGCTTTACAAAGCTTCATCAAAACCAACCGCACAGGACTTTACACGAAAGATAGCTTCGCATAGCTGATCATACTCGATGCACCGGAAAGAAAAACAATTCATGATTTGTTCGTGTAAGGGATAAGTCTCAATGCAATGAGGTGTCAGAGAGAAACAATAGTACCAGAACACGCATTAAAGTGCTTATTAAAGGCCTCTGGTTCAAATAATCCTTCAGGACTCAAGTCAGAGCAAACAGAGAGAGGTCGACCATATTTAGTTCCAAAATAGCTTAGCTTACGCCGAAAGGGGCCGAAAGCAATAAATATCAGATAAACTTGAAAAACAATTGAAAACACATGGCTCTCAAAAACAACTTCAACTCAAGTAGTCAAGTAGTGATCCACAAAGGTCTCGCATACTGCAAAGCGTATACAGCAGAGAATAGAAGGAAGATTACTGATCTGAATACCATAATTCAAAGTATCTTAGCAGAAATCAGTACGTGCGAGACTTTATTAAAAAAAATCGAAAGAAATGCGAACTCATAAAATTTTCAAAAGACATCGAATCGAGCGATATAAAACAAGATGTTGATTTCTAAGTAATTAAATCAAAGAGTTTTTTTTTCGCAGATAATCCAGATATTAAAAAAACCGATAAATGTGGCACCGGTAGCTCAGTTAGTAAGCACGCCTATTACCGTTCCAGGAGTCGTCTTTTCGACGGTCATCTCGACCTGGTCTTGCGCTTTTCTGCTACATATTTATTTACCTTTAAACTTTAACAACTTCTTCTTTCCCATATTACCTACTACCCCTCTTTTAAAAGCACTACAATAGGTACTTAAGCTAAGAAATAGTTGTGGGGTTTAATATGAACATTTATATGGCTTTCACCATATGCAGAGAGAGGCGTTATAGTAGAGTCAAATGTAAAACATTTAGCAAAAGATGTTTTTTTTGCTTGAAGTAAAAAGAGAAGAAAAGCTGAAAAAAATTATAATCAGCACTGACTTTATTGGAATATCCCTCCACGTAGTTGAATTTAATGACGGTAGGTGGCACTTTTACTACAATTTCACTGTGAAGTCCCAATATGGGCTTTACATAAAAAGGGGGAGGTGCCGGTGTGATGGACAGGACTGGTGAACACAAAATTTTAATGTCAATATATTTTTTATTCTTCACAAAATTTACCTTAGCCTAATAATTCAATCAAACCAATTTCGATAATTATAAAAAATAATAAACTAATGAAATAATAAAATAATAAAACCAAACAAGAATTCAACTGATAAAAATAAAAAATCCAAAATAAAACGAACTCAAAAATCCAAAAAATCCAAAATAAATCGCGACTATTCCACGTTTAACCTGTAAAATATAAAAAACCGAGATTAGAAGGAATCTCTAAATGAAATACAAACAGAATGAGCTTCATTCACTGCTCATTAAATTTGCCAGGTTCAAAACTACCTTAGCCTTGGGGGTGCTGAAAAAAATATAATTTAATTTAAATATATTTAAGTAATAAAAAACTGGGTTCAATTCTTCCCTTCCTAATCAAGACTTAATTTCGGTTTAGCGCTTCCGATCTGTCTTGTCGACTGCTCAATTTGCAAGTGATTTGCTATTCCCAACTGCTCGCTATTTATAGCCGGGAATACAATGGGAGCAGTGCGTCTGTCGGTCGCTGTTGCCTTGACGCTATGCAGTAGTAGCGTGTCGCCATGGAGATTTTTGTTGTCGTTGGCGTAGTGGAGATCTCCTTTAGTAAATAGAAGAAGAAGACAACGTACCAGCTGCCTGTGACACAAATGTCATTGGAAGTTGACGGTAGTAGCCGTGATATTGGTAAGATTTTTCAATTTTTGTTTATTTATTTGCGTTAATGTATTTTCATGTTTATATTTTCAGTTTACATGGTACTGTGGCGTTCAAGGAGGAATGCAGTGTATCGTGGGAGTCGGATTCCACGGTTTTAGGTAAGTAAAAATTTCATGTAAAAGTCTCAGATCGGAATGATCTGAGATTTTTACTTTTTATTTATATTATGATTAATTCTGTTTTATTTTCTTTTTAGGGATGTTTATATAAGGCCAAAGGCCTAGAAAAAATAAAAATTTTCTAAAAGGAGAAAAAGGAGGCCCGAAGAACTACAGGCAATGCCTATAAAGTGCCAGGAGTTGCTGTGGCACTTTATATGTACATATAGTGAGTGTTTTTATTTATATTTGTTTTTATATTATTGTTCCACGACGGAACATCCTCCCGCCTCAAAAAAAAAGGAAGGTAGCTGGAGAATTTTGATTAAATAAATTTTGTTTGAAAAATAAAGTTAGTATTTGTCTATAACCCTTGTCCTGTTGTGTTCTTTGTTATTATTACTATGATTTAGAAAGAGTTCTTTTTTTAACAAACTTACGTTTCTTGACCTGTAAGCGTATGCGTATTTTTCCGTTTGATGTTTTGATGAAACGGAGAGTGTCGCCTTCGTCGGTTTGTACCCTGAAGCATTTTCTTGCTGTCAAGGCTTTTTCCCATGGTATGGGCTGCCTGCGGATCTCACTCCACAGAAGTGGATCAATAATAAAATTTGTTGGAGGCAGAATTGCGTCCTGGAAAAGTACTCCTGTTCGTGGAACTGGACGTGTCCTTTCTTCATCATTTGCCTGTACTGGTTTTGGAGGTGAGCTGGTACCTGGTTCCTCAGCTAGTTGTGGCGTTCTTGGACGTGGTTTTTTGAAATCCCGTGGCGCTGAGCTGACACATTCTGCACTTTTTTCGGTCTCATTTCGACTTGTTGTTGCCTGTGGGTTTTTAGCTTGTTTTGGACTTGAGCTGGGACGTGGTTCATGTAGCGGTTTGAAATAGGGAACTTGTGGGAGTACCCGTGCCCTTTTCGGTGCAGAACTGGGATATTCTACACGATTTTCGCGTTTTGTCCCAGTTGGGGGTCGAGATGGAGTCGTATGGACTCGAATACCTGGGCCTCGTGCGAGTGCCTGTACCTGTTTGGTAGCTGGGACTGCCTCGAATGGAGGCTTGAATAACCTTGGTGGTTTGGGCATCTCTGTTGCTCGTAAATGATCCTTTATTGGAGTAGTCTTAGGTAACGAAGGACCCCTTGTTTGAATATTCTCTAGATCGGGAATGTCATCGATCCAGAGACAGTCATCCAGGCAAGGTAATGAGTCCATAGTTTCAAAAAATAATAAACCAAAAAAACAACTCAAAAAAGAAATGATAAAAACTAAAAAAATTAACCAAATTAAAAGAAAACTAATGATGGCGGTCTTATCTACTCCATGTGTGCTTGTCAAGTGATGACTTCTTTCGATTTGAGCTGAAGTTGGATGAATTTGTATTGCTTTATTTTGTTTAATTAAGGCCCACACGCTTTATTTTTGAATTGAATAATGTGATTCGGGGATAAATGTATATATTTGTGGTGTAGTATTAATTTATTATTTATGTTAGTAATATTGTACTATTTAATTTGGCACTGATATTACGAAAAGTTATTGTGTTGAGAAAAACAAATGTCGTGCTTCGTTATGCCCGTGTGGGATCGTTTGTGCTTCGTGTGGGATGTTATTTATTTTTGATTTTTAATGTGAAAAATTTTGTTGAATTATATTTTTGTTTAAATGGGTAACTTGTATAATTTAATAATTGGCCGAATTATTTGAGTATTCTGTGTTTTGACAGTTGCTACTCTGACCCTTTTGTCCTGGCCTGGGTTGATTTTTATTATTCGACCTGTCGGCCATTTTGTGGCTGGACAATGATGATCTTGTATTAAAACTAAATCATTTATTTTGAGGTTATCTTCTGGTTTTTTCCATTTTTTACGAGCTTGTAAACCTTGAAGATATTCTTTTGACCACTTTTTCCAGAATTGATCTGTCAACCATTGGACATATTGCCAACGTTTGAGGGAAGTTGTTTTATCAGTGATAGACAGTTCTGGAATTGTCTTTAAATTTCGACCAATTAAAAAATGCCCAGGAGTTAAAATGTTAAAATCGCTTGGATCATTGGAAAGCGGTGACAGAGGTCTGGAATTTACGCAAGCTTCGATTTGACAGATTACGGTTGACAGTTCTTCAAAAGTTAAAATGGCGTTTTGCAAGGTTCGCTTCAAGTGGGTTTTTACTGCCTTAACTCCTGCTTCCCATAATCCACCAAAGTGTGGCGCTGACGGTGGGTTGAAATGCCACGTAATGCTTGCTAGTTCTGTGACAGTAGAACTGTCATGTGGAAATGTCTTCAAAATGGTTTTAATTTGATTGGACAATTCCCTGCTTGCGCCGACGAAGTTCGTGCCGCAATCGGAATAAATATGGGCGCATAAGCCTCGGCGGCTTATGAATCGCTTCAATGCAGCGATGAATGCCGCTGTCGTCAATTCCGACACGACTTCAATGTGAATGGCTTTGGTCGCCATGCATACAAAAATGCTTAGATATCCCTTGATGATTTTAGCGTTTCTTAATTTTGACGTTTTAATGTCAATGGGACCGGCATAATCGACGCCAGTGTGTTCGAAGGTTAATGCAGGGGTGATTCGTGATGATGGAAGGTTTCCCATAATCTGTGTAGATGGCGTTGGTTTTGTTTTGAAGCAGGGGATGCATTTTCGTAACTGCTGACGAACGGTGTTTCTGGCGTTAAGCAGCCAGTATTTGTTACGTAATAAATTGAGGGTGAGTTGTATACCTCCATGTAATGCACAATGATGAATGTTATTAATGATAATCCGTGACACATGATGGTCATTTGGTAGGATGATTGGGTGCTTTTGATTGTAGGTCAGTATCGAATTTTCGAGTCTGCCGCCGACTCGGATTAATTGCTTATGGTCTAAATATGGATTAAAAGTGAGAATGCGGCTTGTCCTTGAAATTGGTTTATTTGATTTAAGACAATGGAACTCATTTGGAAATGCTATCTGCTGTACAATGGATATGATAATATTCTCAGCTTCTTGTAATTCGGAGTATGTGAGATAGCTAGACTGCTTAATTGTGCTTTTAGATTTGCAGTTGTTAAAAAACCTTTTGCAATAAGCGACAATTCTTACTAATTTAGGAAATGAGGAATACCTTGTTAACCATTCAATTTCTAGGCCAGTGCAAGTCAATGCCTTGACTGTTCGGATTTCAAGTTCAGAGCACTTGTGAAACGTGGGCTGTTTTGGCCAATCCTCTCTGGATTGCTGTAACCATGATGGTCCGTTCCACCAAAGCTTGGATTCGACAAGTTCGTCCGGGTTAAGTCCTCGAGAGGCGCAGTCTGCTGGGTTACTTTTGGATGGTACATATCGCCATAGTCGAGGATGGATATTTTCCTGGATTTCTGCCACTCGATTTGCTATGAATGTTTTCCAAGTTGATGGCTGTTTTTGAATCCAGGACAAGGTGACTTCTGAGTCGGACCATGCGACAGTGGAACTGTCTGCGATATTTATGTCAGCTTTGATTTGTTTCATTAGACGGGAGAGTAAAGCAGCTCCACATAGCTCGAGTCTTGGAAGTGATATTGATTTTGTTGGAGCGACTCTAGTTTTTGACGTAAATATATGAGTGCTAATAGTGTTGTCGTTGTTTATGATTCTTAAATATACAACACCTGCAAAGGCCTTTTCTGACGCGTCGCAGAATCCATGCAATTCCATGCCTTTTGCTGTAGGTGAAAAACCTACCCATCGTGGTATTTTGACTGATTGGATGTGTTTTAAGCTTTCCCTGAATCTCTTCCATTTAATTGTGATGGCTTCAGGTAAGGCTTCGTCCCACGAATATTTATTCAACCATAGATTTTGTATAAAAATCTTGGCGATAATAATAATTGGTGCCAACCATCCTAATGGATCGAACAGTGATGCTGTCTCGGATAAGATTATCCGTTTAGTAAACAGTGGTTTTTGAAGTACGGGGCTTACCTTGAAGCTAAACTCGTCACGTGCTGGATGCCACTGGAGACCAAGAGTTTTAATTGTATCCTTTTCTGATAAATCTAGAACAGAATTGATTTCTCTGTGTTGATGAGGAATGTTTTTAATTAATTCCGGATGATTGGCTGTCCATTTACGGAGATTAAAGCCTCCTTTGGAAAGGACGTTAATTAGTTCTGTTTGTAATGTTAACCCACCTTTAGTATCATGTGCTCCTGTCAGTAGGTCGTCGACGTAAAAGTCGTTTTTTAGGCTTCGGGATGCAAGTGGATATTTGTCTTGCTCGTCTTCTGCTAATTGATGCAGGGTGCGGATGGCAAGATATGGAGCTGACGTAGTGCCAAACGTGACTGTTGTCAGCTGATAATCTTTTATCGGTTCCTTTGGTGAATCTCTCCATAGGATTCTTTGATAATTGGTATGTTCAGGATGCATTTGGATCATCCTGTACATTTTCTCTATGTCAGCGGTGAAAGCGATTTTATATAGGCGCCAATTTAAGATAGTAGCCCATAAGGTGGGTTGGATTGTTGGTCCGGCCAACATTTGCTCGTTCAGTGACCTTCCGTTTGTTGATTTTGCGGAGGCGTTGAAGACTACTCTCAGCTTGGTCGTCGAGCTTTCTTTAATGACTGCGTGATGTGGCAGATAATAATGACAGATGTTGTTCTGTTCCGCTGAATTTTGGGTTGATTTGAGTTCTGTCATATGTCCTAGCTGTAAATATTCCTTGATGCATGTTTTGTACTGTGTGTGCAGCTCGGGTTGTTTTTCAAAGCGTTTCTCTAATTGGAGAAATTGTTTCAATGCCACATGTCGGCTGTGGCCAAGCTCCGGTCCGTTTGGGTTTCTGAAGGGCAGTTTAACCTGATACTGACCTTGTTTCAAGCGCTTATGTGATGCTGTATATATTTCCTCACATAGCTCGTCATCGGGATTTGTTATTTTCCTTGGAATTTCCTCTATCTCCCAAAATTTTCTCAACTGTTGCTCTAGCTGATATTCTGGTTCTATTTGAACAGTGAACGTCTTAACTGTGCTGGGTTTTTTGCTGCTTGTACTTCCCATTAGGATCCATCCTAATTGGGTATGCTGAGCAGTTGGATCTCCAGGGGCGCCCTTTATGACTCCGCTCTCAATGATTTCGGCGTATACATCTGCTCCCAGTAGTAAGTCTATTTGACCAGGGTTGTAGAACTTGGGATCGGCGAGTAGCAGATGTTGCAGATAGAGTAGTTTTTTGACATCTATGGTGTCAGCTGGTACGAAATCTGTGATCTTCTGCAATATCAGAGCGTTGATCTTGGTTTCAAATTTCGTGTTGATTGATTTCATCTTGAATGATGTTTGTGCCTTCACGTGGGCGGTTTGAGATTTTCCTAACCCGCTGACTTTGACGTGTGTTGTTTTTCGTGGTAGCCTTAAACGTTTACTGGCAGCTTCAGTAATGAACGATACTTGTGAGCCCGAGTCTATTAGAGCTCTCATTGTATGGGTTTGTCCGTCTGGACTCTCTATATCGACTAACGCAGTTGATAATAATGCCCTACTGACGTTTGTCGAAAAGAATGACTTTGTTACTGGCTCATTACTGTCGTTAGGCTCTTTAAGTTTTAATTCAGATTGCTCTTGGTTATGTGTGGATAAATTCTCTCTTTCTAAATGAATGAGAGTATTGTGCCTCTTGTGGCATTGGAGGCATGATTTTTTGCTTGGGCAGCCATTGAGGTTATGTCCTGACGAAAGGCAGTTTTTGCATAACCTGTGATTATTTATAAAATTTAATCTCTCCTTTGGAGATAATTTTTTAAACGAAGAGCAGTGAAAAAGAGTGTGATTCTGCTTGCACATTGAGCATGTGTGCGATTTGTTCAAAAATGTGTAGGCATTTTTGTTGGTATAGTTTCTTTGGGATGCACTAGTGTGCGCCTTTGAGGTTTGATACCCGCTGCGGGGATCTCGAGTACGAACACGTGCCTCGTTTTGGTTTTTGTACTGACGTACATTTTCTTGTGTCTTAGTATTTTGACACTCTTGGATTGCTTCTAGAGTGCGGAACCTTGTCTCTAGAAACGTTGACAGATCGGAATATTTGGAAATTTCGTTTCTTGTTCCTTGCTCATGCTCCCACAATTGATGTGTTTCTGGAGGGAGGCGTTGAACAAGATGGTATATCAGTATGGCGTCCCAATGTTCAACTGGAAGCCCTAGATATCGAAGCTCATGAAGACTCTCTTCTGTTTGATCGAGAAGGGAGCGTATAGCGTGAGCTGATTCGGCTTTTATAGGTGCTTGACTAAGTAATGTTTTTAAATGAGTGTTTACTAGTACTCTCTTGTTTTCGAATCTCTTTTGTAAGAGTTCCCATGCCTTGAGATAATTCGCATCGATTACCTCGAATTGGCGTAATAGGCGTTCTGCTTCCCCCGTAACGCTAAGTTTTAGGTAGTGAAGTTTCTGAACCTTTGATAAGTTTGGATCTTTGTGGATCAGCGAATTGAATAGATCATGGAACGTATGCCATGTCTTGTAATTGCCATCAAATATTGGTATTTGTATGGGTGGAAGCCGAGTCTCAATTTTTGGTAGACGTACTGTCTGTGTGGCAGGTTGTTCTCTAGTATGAGGTAACGTTGGGAACGACTCCTCTAGCTCTTGTGACAACTTTGACATGAGATTGATATATAATTCTTCGGTCTCTTCGTATAAGTTGCCTTTGGCATATTCGCTGTCCACGCCGTTTTCGGTTGACCAGATTGCTATATGCGTCTCTGTAAATGCTTGCCATAGCTTTTCAAGAGATTGAATGCGAGTAGCATAATATTTCTTTCCTTGTTTGGTTTCTGAATTTGCCTTTCCATGGTTAATGTTGGCTTTATCTATTTGGTCGTTTAGACCCTTTTGAGTGAGAATTAGAATATCAACATCCGCCATTTTGTTTTCCCAGTCCTATCCGGCTCTTGAAGGACCAATGTGAAGTCCCAATATGGGCTTTACATAAAAAGGGGGAGGTGCCGGTGTGATGGACAGGACTGGTGAACACAAAATTTTAATGTCAATATATTTTTTATTCTTCACAAAATTTACCTTAGCCTAATAATTCAATCAAACCAATTTCGATAATTATAAAAAATAATAAACTAATGAAATAATAAAATAATAAAACCAAACAAGAATTCAACTGATAAAAATAAAAAATCCAAAATAAAACGAACTCAAAAATCCAAAAAATCCAAAATAAATCGCGACTATTCCACGTTTAACCTGTAAAATATAAAAAACCGAGATTAGAAGGAATCTCTAAATGAAATACAAACAGAATGAGCTTCATTCACTGCTCATTAAATTTGCCAGGTTCAAAACTACCTTAGCCTTGGGGGTGCTGAAAAAAATATAATTTAATTTAAATATATTTAAGTAATAAAAAACTGGGTTCAATTCTTCCCTTCCTAATCAAGACTTAATTTCGGTTTAGCGCTTCCGATCTGTCTTGTCGACTGCTCAATTTGCAAGTGATTTGCTATTCCCAACTGCTCGCTATTTATAGCCGGGAATACAATGGGAGCAGTGCGTCTGTCGGTCGCTGTTGCCTTGACGCTATGCAGTAGTAGCGTGTCGCCATGGAGATTTTTGTTGTCGTTGGCGTAGTGGAGATCTCCTTTAGTAAATAGAAGAAGAAGACAACGTACCAGCTGCCTGTGACACAAATGTCATTGGAAGTTGACGGTAGTAGCCGTGATATTGGTAAGATTTTTCAATTTTTGTTTATTTATTTGCGTTAATGTATTTTCATGTTTATATTTTCAGTTTACATGGTACTGTGGCGTTCAAGGAGGAATGCAGTGTATCGTGGGAGTCGGATTCCACGGTTTTAGGTAAGTAAAAATTTCATGTAAAAGTCTCAGATCGGAATGATCTGAGATTTTTACTTTTTATTTATATTATGATTAATTCTGTTTTATTTTCTTTTTAGGGATGTTTATATAAGGCCAAAGGCCTAGAAAAAATAAAAATTTTCTAAAAGGAGAAAAAGGAGGCCCGAAGAACTACAGGCAATGCCTATAAAGTGCCAGGAGTTGCTGTGGCACTTTATATGTACATATAGTGAGTGTTTTTATTTATATTTGTTTTTATATTATTGTTCCACGACGGAACATTCACAAAATGGAGAAAAATTTGACTCCACTTGAAAATGAATCAAAATGTTGCAAAATGATCTTCATTTGTATGACACACTGCTCATTTCACTCCATTTAATTCAAAATGAATTCATTGTACAGAGTGGCCCAAAAGTTTCTCCCCACAAACTTTTGTTATAAAAAGCGCTCGTGCCCCATCCTGAATAAGAATTACCAAATTTTTATCTGGAAACTCTCTTCTGTCATCCTGGCATGTTGCGCAAGCTGGTAAAATACTGTTCTGGTAATATGATCCATATACGGTTGTGTTTTCCTTAACAACATGAAGTCTCGACTTTCCACGTGAGCTGATTCCTCTTGCAACCATTATCTTGAGGTAAAATTTCGGCTTTTGTATAGGTTGAATAGTGCTTCGATCACTTGTTCTAACTTTCAAATTTTGCCTATTCGGCGTTTGGGTGCAAAACAATTGGGATTCATCCATGAAAAGTACAATAGCTCTCTTAGACCTTCCAAGAGAACTATCTTCACAGTATCCTCCGCTTTGCAACCTTCTACAGAAGTTAACTCTATCTGTAACATTTTTTCAGTAAGAAGCTGTTTTTTTCGTCGATTTAATGTACCGTTGAATCGTTGATCGAGACGTTGTCTTTCGCCGTTGTTGGTAATTTTTGGGATTGACTTATCGTTTTGGTCGCTATCCTTGTTTCAATGCCTGTCTTGCTTTCTATCATCTGCCTTATTTTCATTTTTGTTGTAGGTGAAAGATTTGTCAGTCTACCGGAACGTCTTTGGTCCTGTATATCGCCTTTCCACCTTTCCTTTCTAGCCATTTTCGTATGGTCTTCCTGTCCACGCCTAGTGTCCTTGATATTTCGGAAACGGATTTTCGTATGTCGCCAAGAGTTTGGATTTGAATCTTTGTTTGTATCCTATTCGAAGCCATAACGAAGAAGCACAAAAGTCCTCTAGGACAGGCTTTAAAAAAATAATGATTTTTCAGGTAGCGTTCTATGAAAAACCACTACTTACGATAAACAAGACAATAAAAAACGAGCAATAAAATTTCACAGGTAGGTTCGCAGAAAAGCCCTTAATTACCCCAGTAACTCAAATTAGCTTTATAAAGGCTACGTCCCTTTACCTGACTATAGGGACAAATGTTGTTTAATTTTTTTTCTTGGAAATGCACTATATCGCTTTGCATAGCTATTATTGATGTGTATCCTGTCGTAGCTAAACATTATATGATCTTTAAGATAGCTGAAGAGTTGATATTTAATCTCCGCTTAAGATTTTTGCTAGATTTTGGCAAGAGGTAATGAATAATGCGTTTACTTAAATAGGTGGGGAGTAACCTTTGGGCCACCCTGTAGATACAGTCTATGTAGGGTATAATTCCTGACTAGAACCTAAAAGGAATTTTGAGTAGGAAGAATGGGAGTTACTTCGAAGGGACTAACTTATTTTTACAGAAAACATGTAAGATAAGATAAGATAAGATAATATTTATTAGCGTGATAACTATTAAGATAACATCTGATTCACAACATTCAAAATTGTTTTATACTTAATTAAAATACATACTATACATATATTATTAAATATTTAGCTTGCAATATATAATCGTTAATATTTTAAATTTTTCTATACTACTTTCTATCTTAATTTCATTGGGAAGACTATTAAACATCTGTAGGCCTTTATGCATCAGTTGATTTTGTGTCCTCATCCTGCGCGCGTAGGGTAGTCTGAAGTTGTCAGCATTCCTTAGGTTGTATGGTTGTTCCTCACTAACATATCTCAAATTATTTGCTAGATAGTTTGGCATGAGCTTGTACTTGATTTTAAACACAGTAATCAGCACAATATATGATATTCTCTGTCTGACATTCATCCATTTCAAAGACTCAAGCATACTATTTATCGGCGTTCTTCTATCACAATTCAAAATTATCCTCATTGCTTTATTTTGCAGCTTTTGTAGTCTGTCAATCATTTCACCAGTGCACATATATAAAATTGTTGCACAATAATCAAAATGTGGTAGTATTATCGTGTTATATACCGTTTTCAAACATTCCGTTGGCACACTTCTTCTAATTCTGCTCATAAACCCTATTTTCTGCGCGATCTTTTTACACAACATAGATATATGGCTTTTAAAATTCAGCTTACTGTCAATAATTACCCCTAAATATTTCACTTCTTTAACACACTCAATAATTCCATTAGCATTAATCGTCACATTCGTGTTGCTGTTTAATATCATACATTTTGACTTATTTATATTAAGCTTCAATTTGTTGATGTCCAACCACTCTATCAAGCATTTAAGTTCCACGTTCATTATCCTTTCGCATTCACTAACATTTTCTCCTTTTATAAATAATAATGTGTCGTCAGCAAACAGCATTAACTTAACACTATTAAGTACTGATTTCATGTCATTAATATAAATTATAAATAGTAATGCACCTAGAATAGATCCTTGCGGAACTCCTATAAGAACATCCTCAGATTCTGAGTATGATTTGCCAAATTTCGTACGCTGTTTTCTATCCTTCAAATAGTTTATGAACCATTTCAGCTCTACGTTCTTAATTCCATAATTATTTAATTTTGCAAGTAATATGTCCCTGTCGATTGTTTCAAAGGCTCTCCTAAAATCAAGAAATACCGCTATTATTATCGATCCTTCATCGATAAATTTTTTCCACTCTGAAATCATCCAGATTAACGCCGTTTCACATGAATGCTTACTCCTGAAGCCTGACTGTTGCTCTACTAGTACTTCATTTTTTTCAATGTATTCCACTAGTTGTTTGTACACTACTTTTTCCAACAGTTTTTCCATTACTGGAAGCATATTAATTGGTCTAAATTCTTCACATACTTTAGTTCCTTTAGTTTTTTCTACAGGTATTACAACTGAGCTCTTCCATGTTTTAGGAAATTCTCCACTAGTTAGTGACTGGTTTATTATCTTTATCAAAACTGGGCTTACTAACTCGTAGTTGTCTAGTATCATCTTTATATTCATACTATTATCATCTCTTTTTTTATTCAATTCTCCACAAAGGACTTTCAGTGCTTGCACATCAACATTCCTAAACTTAAATTGAGTTTCTACTGGTTGAAGTAAGCTCCTATCGAAATTTTTCACTGCAATACTATTATTTATATCTTGAACACTTTTAATAAAGTATTTGTTAAATTTTCTTGCTATTATAAGATCTTCCTTTATCATCTCATTGCCAAATTTAATATCGTTTTGTACACTGTCATTTATCCCTCCAATTACTAACTCTTTCAACATTTTCCACATACCTTTTTGATCTCCCATCTTACTCTGAATTTTCCCTCTAACATAGCTAGTTTTAGCTTGTTTGATTTCAACTTTATATTTATTCCTTATTTCCTTATATAAATTCCAGTCATTTTGCGTACCGCTTAGCTTAGCTCTTCTGAATTGTATTATTTTATCTGAGTTCATTTTTTTCAGGTTTTCATTATACCACGGCTTATGGTCTCTACTGATTATTTTAGTTTTAATATACTTTTGTGATTTATATACCAGTTTATCTTCTAATACCATCGCACATTCATGTAAATCATCGAGAAGTACTAGGTCACTTATATTATTTTGGACAAGATCATTAGAAAACGCAGATTTATCATATTTAAGAAATGTTATTTCTTTGTCCGGTACTTCAATTCTATTATTCCCTACCTTAATGTTCATCTCAATTGCTTCGTGGTCACTTATTTTATAAAGATTGTTAACTTTCGCATGTACTCCATTAGAGTTTGTTATAATATAGTCAATAAGTGTTCTAGAATTGTTTGTCACTCGCGTTGGTTCATCTATTAATTGGTTATACCCGTGATCAATAATTATCTCTAAAATACGTCTTTTATATATACTGTTCGCATTACTCAATAAGTCAATGTTAAAATCTCCACAAATAATAAGTTCATTCTTACCCTCACAATACTCCTCGCACCACTCATCAAATTTTTCACAAAATCGAGATACAGAACCGCTAGGAGATCTGTATACTACTCCAATCCAAAATAATTTAGAGCCTTCACATATTTTACAAAACAAAAACCATATTTCATTATCTATATTAATTCTACATATTATATCAAATTGCTTATTGTTTTTTATGTATAATACTGTTCCACCTGTTCTATTTGATTTTGAGTCCACTCTAACCATATAATAATCCCTTAATTTTATTTCATTGTCTTGAATTTTATCGGTAGTATGCGTTTCAGATAGTGCAATTATATCAAAATTTTCTTCGTAACACAAAGTTTCCAATTCCTCAAAATTATTTATTAAACCTTGGATATTCATATACATACATTTCCATTCCTTTGGTTGCTAGTACTCAATTCTACGTCGCTCTAATTTCATTTTTCTTTCGTAAACTGGACACTTACGACTGCGAGAATTATGATTTACGTCTAGCTTGAGATTTAATTTTTGAACCGCTTCAATACAGTTTGCACATTTTTCGAAATTAGCATCACATTCTTTCCAATTGTGACTACCTGCGCAGCTCGAACATGTATTAGGTTTTGTACACTCAGTCGATTTATGGTTATAGCCCTGACATTTAAAACATCTGAGTACATTTATACATTCGAATGCCAGACATGTGTCCCAGCCTACTTTCAATTTTTTTTCCTTCATAATCCTGTTAAAACTTCTACTATCTACTTCGATTATGGCACTAAATGAATTTTGTTTTTTATTAGGTCTGCTACTACTTATGACTTTTATATTAGCATTCTTACAACATTCATTCTGGGCAACCAATTTACCTATTAGTTCATCTTTTTGGTACTCATCTTTCAATCCAACAATGGTAACTTTCGGCTTTCTGTAAGTAGGTATTTTAATTTCATACAACTCACTCAATTTTTCACGCGCTTGTTGCTCAATATTTTTGATTGACTCACTATTTTCACACTCAATAGCGATAACACCGTTCTGCTTCTTATAAACACCACTCACTTTACACTCAGTGGGATCAAGATTCTTTGTTATGTCATTTTTTGTGGCCTGGCAATCTTGTTTACTTTTTGGCTTAATTAACACTGCTGAGTTATTCTTCAAAGCATCTGCATATGATGGTTTTACTCTTTTTTCAATACTTTTATAACTTATTTTTTTAACTTCATTTAGAATTTTCTCCTCACTATTCATCACATCCTCTTCAATTTTACTCATTTTGTCAAACATTTTGTTCTTTTCATTAATTTCACCTTTAAAAATTTCATTTACATTCTTAAAACACTCCATGAGCTTATCTAATTTCTCATTCATGCATCTTAAATTTACTCTGCACTCATCACAAATAAACCACACATTTTCTTTCGAATTTATTTCTTTTATTAAATATTCAGTCAGACCCGTGCATTTGACGTGATATACTCTCCCGCAAATTCCGTTGCATGGAAAACCTACTTCCCCCCGTATGCCTTTTTCGCATTTTTTGCATTCCATTGCTGCACTGATTCTTCACTGATATGGGAAGTTTTATGTACATACACACACACTACTAATAACCTTAGCGGTTAAGAAAAAAATTTTCTGTCACTATCAGAATTTTTAATTATAATACTTTGCTTCCGATTTATATTTCTGATGCACTTTCACATCTATTTATATTCATTTTTCAGAAAACAATTATGCACCATAAATCAAAACATTTGAATGCTTAAATTTCACTAAATTCAACTAAATTTTCGGTACTTAAATTCACAGCGTGATCACCCGTTCGTCCACTGCGAGATCCTGAAATGAAGCTATCACATAAACCAACAATGTCTGATCATAAGCTGCTTTTGCTGACCTTTATCCTTCATTGGACCTAAGGAGATTGATAGTAATTTCAATATAAAATTCGGCACAAAGGAAATAGTAAATATTTTGTACATATTGGTATCAATCGTAAGAGGTAATGGTATGGTTGTTGAGTCCCATCTGTCAATCGAAGCTGATAGCTCACTCCATGATAACTTCTTGACAGGGCTGCAAGCTAGCACCTGGGCTATCTGCGGAGAGTATGGGGTAGGTCGTAATGAAGCTGCAATGTAACGCACCATAAATAACATAGAATGCGTGCGTTTAACAGAAACCAAGGTGACTGCAGACATCCAGTACTGAAGCAACTATTCACTACTTACCTTTAGAGATTGTAGTGAGGATCCAATGATAGCAATCCTCGTCATATCGTACCCCAACCGCCCTAGGCATCAGTTGACACTGGATTATGATGCCCCTTTAAACCTGAAATCCAGAAGGAAAAGAAAGGAGAACTCTGATCGGTGGAGAGGGAAGGAAAACATAAGTTTTACTGACTAATAATATTAATGTGTTTTGTTTTTTATTTGTTGCATTCAATTGTCATTGGGCAAAGAAAATAAACTCCCTCTCCCTCTTCATACACAAAATTTATTTTCAAGATAAATAGCAACACAGACTACACGCGATTCACCGAACGTCTGTCAGTCTACCGAAATGAATATTGAACGACAGACTTTTGTAATTTTTTCTTGTAATGCAAATAACTATATAAACTTATTTTAAATAAATAATTTCACTCTATTCCAAAGCCCGCCGAGGCAATTATTTGTCGACGAGATTGTAATTGCTTTACTGCACTTGAATGTAACTTCAACTTTTTCTTATTATATATTTTCTGTCCAGCTAGAGTGTGTCTTTCTTCTTTCCTGCTACATTACTCAATGCTCTCCTTTCCTCGCGAATTTCATTTTTTTTTTCTGGGACTTGGACTTTTTTTCGCTTTCAAGCAAATTCAATTTATGTCGTATGATGATTTGTACTAATCAACGATGCTATAGACAACACTTTTGATAATAAATATTACTACAGTTGCAAAATAAAATAAAAAATAAACTCTATTTTGCTTCCCTTAACGCTCACTCTTGTGTCACTCTTCCATACTCCACCAATCTTCTCCACCTCAATCTTCAATTTTCCTATATTCCTCCAAAGGTGGAAACTTTTCTTAACGCAAAAGTCGATTTTGACACACAGATGCCATTGGTGTAACTATAGAGATGTTCCACTCCATTTGGAAATTCTGAGGTTGGACTGGCATGCGACCATAGCATTGTAAAGTGACCACTGATTACATCAGACTGTTACATCACAGGAATAATTTTGTGAAAAGTCCTATTAAAAGAAAGATCAATGATGGAGAGGTGCCGTTTTCGATCAAAAAGCGATCATTGATAGTTCGGAATAAAAGGTTTTGCCCTAGATTCCAGTTACCCGTATTTTTCCATAAAGTACATGACAGATTTATTTAAAGAATGGGTTAGCTGATCCAATCGAATGCAGGTTTGAATTAAGCGAATCTGCTTACCATAAAATGCTGAGTAAATTCAATCTTATTTTAAACAATTTGCGGCATCTTCAGACGTCCTATTTCAAATTCATTTTATACAAAACAGTTCCAGTTCATTAAAGGATAATGCAAGATATTTGTTCAAATCCATATCAGTGTGTAGCATTTACTGCATTTTATACAAGAAACAGATAAGTATAACTCATCTAGCCCCGTTTTCATTTAGTTAGAGGCAAGGAAGGCGGTACACTTTCATTACCATTTTTCATCCTCCTTCCAAGTACACCTGCTTCAAATGCGACTTCCTCCTAAGAAAGAACGAGGCCAGCTCTTGCAATAAAATGCTATAAAATGCTATAAAATGACTCTGCAGTTCTGAAATGAGCCAAATTTTCCTGTTTCATTCCCATAATCAGCAGCAGAGCCTAAAAGCTTTTGTAAATGTTTTCGAAGCATCCATTAGGCGCTAAGTAAATTCCTTTTCTGCATTAATTCACCAACTATAGGAAGAGGAGGAGGGGGTGGGGGTAGGACAACAAATGAAAGAGCGAAATTATGTCAGGCCATCAAAATATATCAAGCATGCTACCTGGCAATTAGTCTGCAGTCAAATTTGCATTTCTGGGGTATCATCAATTGACTCAGAGTTAGTTGACTCAGTCTCGCTGTAGACAGGCACATTTGAAAGTTTTATTTAAGTTCGGGTATTCCTTCCGGTTTTGTCATCTTTGTATGCATGTATCTTAGCCAACCGTAGATTTCTTATACTATTCATGTTACTTCCTTCCACGAATAAGTCTTACTTTCCACACTTTTGATTTTCAATTCCGTAAACATGACGTACTCCTCCTTGGGCATATACTTGTAGTTTTTGGAGTTTCGTATTCCATGTTGTAAGACATTAATTGAGCTCCTCAAGAGTCGCCAATTAAAATTCCTTTCATCTAGATGGTCTCTCTCATAGTTTGATCTTTTGGTCTGACCATTTTGCGGCTATATGGGTGCTGACTTTCGGTTTCTCTCCAGCTACACTTCTCGAGCGTATCCCTTTCTTCTCTTCCCAACGCTACTATCGTCTTTGGCGAGCAAATATCTTATGTATAACTCCGAAAATAGTTTCGTGCATAATTTTTGGCCTTGTTGGGAAATTTTCTTGTGGTGAAACTTTCGAAAAACTGCTGTTAAAGGATCCAAGGAATTATTAGTGCGGTCAGAATATCTTGAAATTAGTTTAAACTTCTTGAGTTTAGGAAAGTGATAGATGAAACTTGGGAATGATAAAAATTCCTAGCATTTTGCCAGAGTATTTACTCTGTTCGAACGCATATTATGTAATGCAGATAAATTTTAGAGTAAAGATGTGTGCATGTGTGGGTGTATCAAATTGCTTATATCTAGTTTGCAAGTAATCTGAATCTGATCAGTCCGTCAATTAATTAAATTTAATTGCAATAGGAGCTTGGGTGCTGCCCGAGGTTAACAGAATACAAGATACATTATGCGTAATATATATATGTATAAATCTCTTTGTACGAACAGTAAACGTATAATATCAATCTTGCAGTTTTTTTAGTTAATTTTTTTTTCTCCATAGGCTACCCGTAATCATAGTGACAACATAAGTTAAATATCCCAAACTTACTGGGAAGATTTATACTTGTAATCCTTTGGATAGCGTTATTAGAAAGTTAAACAAAAGAAAAGTTATAATTGGTCTTTCTTACTTAGATCAATAATATTATACCGCAGATGAAAATAAAATTTAAATAAAGTGAAAACCAAAAGTTTTGTATGGCAATACCAAGAAGACTTTTCCCAAATTAGTTTATTTTTATAATTTTATTTAGTACTTTTATGAAAATGCTGTGCATAAAAAGTCCGCTCTCTACGTTGACGCGTTCGCACACGCTGCCCAGGAACATAGTGCATAATTACCTAACAATAATTTTGTAATTTTTTTATCGGTCAAAGTTAATAATTGTTCAAGAAGCCTTTTTCGGACTCTCCGGTAGTACCAACAAAAACCAACAAAATCAGAAAAGAAAATTCTTTATTGATTCTATTCCGAACAATTAAAATGATTAAGAAATGAACAAATAATAATAAGAGAACGGAGAAAAATGGAAAAAATCCAGATTAATTCAAAGTGAATTAATCTGTGTATGTTCGCAATGGACTGAAAAAAGCAAGAGTTTCATATCAGCAGAAACTCTTCAGTAGGCTAGATTTCTGCTTGCCGTAAACGGTTGAAAAGGATCGAACTAAATTTATTTCATATAAACCCAAGATAAAGATAAACGGTGAAAGAATTTTGGTCTCCAGTCTCTGATTTACAGAGACTTAAATCTGCGAAATGCTTACACGGAAAGAGACTTTTGTGTCTGAGGACCAAAAAATTAAATCTCCGGAGACCATAATAAAAAAATCTCTAAAGACACGTCTCCGAAGTGTATACAAGAAACGGGAATGCCTACTTTTCATACAACTTTAGGCCCGACAACTCCAGACATTAGAGATGTCTTAAACGATGCATTGTGATATTCTGAACATATTTTATTAGCAATGTTTATTTCTATTTACCGGTGGAAAGCTTTGGCGATCGGATGTAGCTTGAGTGAGTTTCTTGGGTAAAAAAGTATGACTTTTCTACTTCTTGTGATTGGTCGAAATTGGTGAGTCGACTTCCTATGAGAAAAATGTCTACAACAGAATACAAACGGCTATGGAAGAAATTGGAAAAAATATATGCTAAATGTATTAGCTGGGTTGTATGTGATATGTGCATGAAAATGGGTTTTCCGGCGAATTTCCGGTGGCAAAAACGTCCCGAGAAAGTTTTCTGAATCGGGAAAAATATACACCACAACAACATGCAGTATTGAACCACGCCCCGCCGGAGGTTCCTACCTTAAAAGAGTGCAGCTTTTCCTCGTTGACTTGAAATAAATACTGTTAATAAGGATGTTGAGAGTATTATAGTGCATCGTTTAAGGCATCTGTCATGTCTGGAGGTGTCGAGCCTAAAATGGGCATTGCCCTTTGAAGTTTGGTCTCTAGAGATATGCAGAAATCTTTGTTAAATGTCAAGCAAGAATTTGTTAGAAAAAATTATCTCAAAACTTGTTAAGATTTTTATGTTATGCGAAAAGTGAAAAAGTTTTTTTTTTGATTTTGTTGTTGTTTTTTTGTCACAAAATTACCAGAACTCTATTGACGAATCAAATTTTCTACCCTAAATCCATTATATTAATGATAAGTTTTTTTTATTTATTTATATGTAACAATTTGTTAAACTCACTTCACTCTATTCCTTTTCCTTTCCGATTGGACCTGCGCTTAACTGTCCAGAACACATAAATAGTCTCCGGAGACAGTGAGACGATAAATGAGCAAACTTTCGAGACCGAACCAGGAGACCTGTTTGTTTTAAAATATATGACAGGAGACCGGAAACTAAAATAGTCTCTATGGACTAAATCTCTCGAGAAAGTTTTGGCGTCTCCGAAGTATATACACGGATCTCCGGACGCCAAGGTCTCTCGCCGTGTAACTTTACCTGAAGATTAAACTCTGTGTGTTAATTATGAGGCAAACTCTGTATTTTACATGTCCAAGGAGGAAGAGCATAATTATTTTATAATTCTTTTACCTGATGCTTTTTTCAGCCTATTGCTGGCTTACACAGATTAGTTTACTTTGAATTAACCCGGTTTCTTTTCCATTGCTCTAAATCTTTCTATTCTGATGATCTTATTTTTCTACATTTTCCCTTCTCATATTTTCAATTGTTTCGAGTCACTCAATTTTGTTTATTTTTGCGATCTGTTGACGAGTAGAAAAAATTCGAAATTATTTCGTCCTAAATAAAATGATTGCGTGATATAATAAATAAAAAAAGTTTTGCTTTTCGTTGGTACCGGAGAATCCCAAAAAGGCGTAATTGGACAAATAAACTACCACAAAGAAGTTAAATAAACAGAAAAGTTAGAATTAGTCTGGTACCAATTCTTATGATACTCTAGATGAATACCCGTATATAATTCCGTATGCTCACCCATCTCTACAAATTTGATTGTTGAACTGGTTTTTGTATATAGTTCTAGAATGGTTTGTTTAATAGTAAAAAGTATTAGAACCAATTTCATAGGATTTCATACTTTGAAAAACTTTTCAGTCGTTTTCACAGTATATGCAAAAAAAAAACTAAATTTTTATATGGAAACACCTAGAAACGGTTGCCCCATTTAGCTCATATTTTAAATAATATTTGCTTTTTCTATAGAAGTGCCGTGTACAAAATTTCAAATCCCTATGTTGATGCGTTTTCAGGCAGTGTCCAAATATATAGCGCGAAACGAAATTTTTGTATGGCAACCCCCACGAAGGTTTTACCCGATGTGTCCCAGCGTCGAACTTCGATTTACTTTTTTTTAAAGCTGTGTGATGAAATAACAAATTAGAACATTTTTTAGCTTTTGTTATATACCGGAGAATCCCCAAAAAAATTCTTTCTTGAAAAAAATTTAAAGTCAGTGTGCAAAATTTCAACTCTCACAATAAACGACTTCTCAAGTTATCCTGAAGATGGACGGGCGGACAGACGGACATGAAAACATTAAAATAACTTTTCTTATTATTCTTGGCTTTACAATCCATTTTGCTCTACCATTATTATTTCTGTGCGTTACAAAAGCAATGACAAACTTAGCATATCCTTTCATCATCTATGGCACAGGAAAAAAGTGGATCCATCGAAAGGTATGTATTGAAATGCTTCTAAAAATTTATCCTTTATCAAAACCAAATTCTTTTTAGGTATGCTCTTAGCACAAAAATTGTAGGCATTGTTTAGCGTATTGGTGTTGGATTAGGAGTAGCAAACTCTGTTGAAGTGCAAGGAGATTCCAGCACCGAATTACATTTGAATGCATTTTGGTTACGTGGGAATTGCATCATCCATAGGAACACAATCGATAAATGGACTACTTAATGCAAAATCTGGAACATTTCTTTCTATTGCAGAAGCAATCTCAAACCTTGTTTTTGTTGGCATTACAGAGCTCTCTGATGTATAATGTTTGGAAAATTGCATGTGGGCTACAAAATTATCTAAAGAAGGAGCTAAACGACAATTGTCAGGAAATGTGCAGAATTATGTCAGAATTGAATATTGCAGTCGATGGTGATAAAATTCCCTTTCAATAGCAGCTAGAGTTCGCAGTAATACAATCAAATCTGCGGGGACTTTAGTCTAGTTATTTCAACTCTCTTGTTCTGATGTTAAAGAGATTCCAGATTTAAAAGGTCGCGCTAATGGATATGAAGATACCTTGCTTGGATCAATATTTAAGATAACAGAACTTTCGGAATACATTTAAAATCTTTTCTTCTTTTGCTTAGATTTTTATAGTATGCAGTCTGGAGAAAAATAAAATTTAATTTATTCATATTTAACTGTTTTTTTCTTTTTTTTTTTAGATTATATACATATACAAATTTATTGCAGATTTCCTCGCCACCTTATCGGGTACTACTTAAGACGCGTTAACCATTTAGTTATTTCCGAAGGCTGGTTTCCCCAAGAGGCCTATCCACCATTTAGGGTTAGATGAAACGTGGGCACCAAGATTAGGAAGTCAGGCTTAAAAGACATAGCCAGAGTACACTACAAATAAAGAATATTTAACCCTATCGTGTTTACTGGGACACATAGGTAACAACAAAATTTCGTATTTGCACTAAAAACACTCTTAATGGGAACTTGTTGTCCCGTTTCGGTCATTATACTCGCAAGTATCGGCATTTGTGGCTGTAGCTGTCATTCAGCACATTCATTTTGTGCAATAGTAAAGTTGGTTACAACGTGTTTTGGAGGAGTAAAAAAGTGTGTAGTGTTTTTATTGTTTTATTAGTGTTTTCACCGTTGATTTGATGGAAAACGTATGTATTTATTGTTTCATCAACTTATTGAATAAAAAACCTATATTAGTAATCCACTTTCCGAATGGGGAACACATTTTTTGTTATGGGTCGTTTTGGTATTCAATGGGATCAGACTATCCGAACAGGGTTGAATAATACATATAATTTTTTAAATTTCTTTTAGGAGTGCTTTGCTAGGAGGAAGCCGAAACCGACACCGATGGATTCTGAAATTGAAGAAATATTGACTGAGGATAGCGATCATGACCCATTCAGTAATTCTGGATCTGAATATTTACCGACTAATGACGAATATTTCGAATATGACGAACATTGCGACGACAACACAGAAGAAAAATGTATGCCAACTAATCCTGCAGATTGTTCTGATCGCCCTTCAGAGTTTACACCTGTAGCTTAGCAATTACCTAGTTCTATTTGGTTTCAACTATGTACATCTGATTCTACATTTACGCCGAGGAAAGCAATTCCATCTAAACGACATTGTATACTTGGTGAAAAGTTGATAAGTTCACAAACTCCATTGGAAGTGTTTTATAAAATATTTCCAAAAAGTCTGATCATATATATTACACAATGTACCAATGAGAGGCTGCAAATATATTGCAAGTCTTCCAAATCGCATCAAGTTGTCTTAGATACATATGAAGGAGAAATAAAAAAAAATATATGGTTACCTGTTAGTCATGGCTTATAATCGTGTTCCTGATATGGCTCAATATTGGTCGAATCACACCTCTCTTGGAAATCACGCAATTAGGAAAGCAATAGCCAGAGACCGTTTTATGTTTTTATCATTAAAACTTTATTTTGCTCCACCAGAAAAAAGCGATGGATCTAGTAAAACATATGGTAGAGTGATTGCGAAAGACTTTCATGCAGAGTCACCAGGATAGTCCATACCAAAACATATGTGAGTCTATGACTAAATTTAAAGGTAAATCCTCACTGAAGCAGTATATGCCTCTCAAACCTATAAAACGTGGAATAAAAATATGGCTGCGCTGCGATGCTGAATCAGATTATACTTATGACTTCCAAATATACAAAGGTAGAGAGACAGAGCAACTGCAAGGAACTTTGGGGCAACGTGTCGTAATTAGTTGGACCAGGACAATTACAACTCCTGATATTACGTTGTGCTTCGACCGATTTTTTGCCCAGCGTCCGCTTACTGGAAATTCTTGATTTTGCGGCATTAGGTACATGTATGGCCAACAGGAAAAATCTTCCAAAATTTTCAAATAAATTGAAACGTGGGGATTATGAGTTCCGTGCTAACAGTAAGCGCGTGATCTGTACAAAATCGCATAACACTAAGGAAGTGATGGTATTAAGTAATTGTCATTCAAGTACTGCTTCCTCTGTCGTAAAAACTTCACCTGATGGAGCAAAAATGACTATTCCTTGCCCAGAAATCATTAAATTTTATCGGGAGATTATGGGTGGAAGAAAGTTTTCTATCGTTACTAATTGATGGCTGCAGTAAATCTTTCGTTCTGTACAAGGGGATTCTGAACAAAAAAAAAAAGGCTCAAGCACAAGAATCAAAAAGTACCTATAATTATTTAAAGGAAAACTTAAAATTTGCTTGGCATATATAGTATATTAATACACAATGTTTTTGATTTGCATCGATGATAGAGATTAGCAAGTAAATAAAAACCTAATGAAATTTTGTTAATAATAAGCAAGCTAGCAATAGATGTTCACCTAACCACCAATCAAAACTTTAATTTTAAAAATATATTTATTAAATTAATTCTGTATTCCGAATACGACAGAGATTTTGTTTCACAGTTTGACCTTATTTTATTGAGATGAAAAACAACACTTCCTAAAGAATAACTATTATCAGAATTAAAACCGAAAGAAAGAAAATATTTATATACCTACAGCACTAAATTTTAATTAAATTAATAAAATTGAATTAAATATTTCATATCGTTTTGTCATTTTATTTTGACATATGTGGAAATGTCATTGCATTGTTCTTTTCTTCCAGAAAATAGTTTTGCTTGTCATTTCGCCTCTTTCCCTCTAGTACAAGTTTAAGAATGCCATCAGTTCTTTTTCTTCCACTTTAGATTTACATAGGAACCTTTGTATTAGCGATTGACTAGTGTTTTAGTTAAAACTGTTGAAAGAGAAAATATAGTCTCTTTATAGAAGTATCCTACTCACTTGACAACTTCGATAGAGCTGGGCTACTGTATAAATATACTGTGTCTATGGTATAAAAATGGGATATCGTCCCACTTCCATTGAAAAGGAGAAGAGATTAACTCTTTGGCGAGTTGCAAATTGTTGTTATCTTTGACGTGGAGCTATCATCGAGCATATTCCAGGGAACTTCAGCGATGTAGCCAAGTTACACTTCCGCCCTACTAGAACTATTCGGTTGTGTCAAACCAGCTGTTATTGATAGCGATGTCTTCAGCTATGTTTTTAAAAAATACCAAGAGAAGGATTCGGGGTCAGGTTGTCCCAATAAGAACCTACCAAATTAGTTTACCGAGCGACAATGACGACGAAACGTTGTTCCAAGAGGAGACTGACATACGTCAATCTGTTTGTTGTCTTGCGATTTGCAAGTGGTTAGGTTGTCCCAATGATAACCTGATGCATCGCATGCCCATGAAATAAACGTTATTTATTTAAGGAAGCATTGGACTTCTGGAGAAAAAGTAGGTAAAGTCCTTTTCCTGAAAAGTTGTTTTCAAGAATAATGGATAATTCCATCATCCTTGAATATTTTAATCTGCAATGGAATTTGATGAAGCTTTAAAAAGGAGCAAATGAAAGTCTCTAGAGTTTGAGTGGAGTTATTTTTCAAATATAGTAATGTATGTAATTTAGAAAATTTTGCACGGATGATGAGATGAGATGGGCTGAGTTGTTAGATTATATTAAGTGTGTACGGTATATAATTAGGATGGAGTATGTCGATAAATTCTTTAGAGTATCCTAATTACTCTTTTGTTGCGACCTCTCTCTCTAAAATAACTCCTTCCTCCTAAAATTTACGCTTGAAAAATTTCCGCTTTTTGAAGGAAGTGTAGTCACTTAAATGTTCATAAATTCATTCACAGATATCACAGGATTAAACTGGAGCACTGATTAAAAGAAGGCTTTTCATCATTTATAACAGTATGCAACGTATTACGATCAGTTATTGAACTTAACATCTTTAAAAAAATGTCGTACACCATAAGAACATAACTTCTTTCTTCCTAAATATGTGCCGTTAATAATTCTTTCAAGCATAGAAAAAATTAATTCAATATCTGCTTCCATTTAGATTTTTTATTTTTTATTTTTATATGAAGCCAAAAGTTAACGTGCGATTCCTACGTAACGTACTTCAATGGAATATTTAGAAAAATATTTATGAACGACAAATGTATGCGTTAAGAGATGAGAAGACCTTTAAAGATTCCGCAATAAAATTCCTTTCTCCTCGAAAATTAATTAGTTAAATATTTCATTAATAAATAAAAAATATCTTCGTCTTTGCATCAAAGTAAGTATAAAATTTTCGAATAAATTCTCGAAATTTTTGTCATGCAGCGAATGCTGATCTTATTCCAAGTTTGACAAATTTTGCTTTGAGTACATCAATCTTTTGTTTTCGTTTGATGTATCTACAAATTGAAACGTCTCAAGTTTTATTAAATATTTTTAATACTTAAGTAGATCAGTCAGAATTGCATCAGTTCGGTATTTGAGGATATATGGAGTGTTTTTTCAATAAGTACCAACAGTATTGTAATTAGAAATAATATAAATTTATGATAATTAGTACTAACCAAGCTTGTAAACCAAATAACAAAATATTAAATAATAATAACAATAATTGAAAATGTGATCATGGTTTGAACTTTTGTCATATTCTCATTTTTTTATTAAGTGCTAGTCCATAGATGCGATAATCTGAAAGTAAAGATATTTTGTAGTTAACTGTTTAATTAACAAGGAAAATAAATTATTAAAGAGGAAAGTAACGAATTACCTGTGATTAGCCATTAACCTCTTAGTTGTAATTATGTTTGTTTATAAATATCAATGCACTCAGCATTGGAATGATGATGTGAAGCAAGCGGGCAATGCTTCAAAACGTCAGTTAGAAAGGAGAGGTTTATTTTGGGTACCAGACGGAGTACTTATCAATTTTCACTATACAGCGTGTTTCCTCCATGGTGGTCAATAGAGTAGGAGGTGATAATACTCATGTAAACAAACAAAAAATTATATGGCAGGTTGGCATATCAACTGTTTCGGAGTTACAGGGTGATCAAAAAAATTTAGTTTTTCACAAAGTACAGGATACATGGTCACCGTCTAAAGCCCATGGCCCTTCCAACATCCGCTCAACCAGGCCCGCACTATTCGCAACTCAGCAGTTATGTTGGTGTAAACTAAACATTTCGGATTTCCTTACTTTTTTTTATTTTGACTTCTATTTTTTTTTTGCAAAAAGGTCATTAACATACCTTATTTTTATAAAAACTGTAAACTATAAACTCTGGTCTTTAATTCGACTTGTTACACCCTACGTCCTACTGCAGCCATTAAGGAGTTAGCTTTTGTGAAAAACTAACTTTTTTTCTTAATCACACTGTAACTCTGCAACGCTTGATAAGGGCGGGAGGGGGGGGGGAATACATTTTTTGTTTGGCTAAGTGATACTATAACCTCCTGCTCTATTTACTCATGGAGGAAACACTCTGTAGAAAAGGAAAAGTGATGGTGATGGTGATGGTTTCGGTTTTGCTTCCCAATTCTTGATTAAATCAGCACCCAACCTTCCACTAATTAACACGCGTGGATCCCACTTGAATCATCTGTTAAACAGACAAATTTTTATATTGAATTTTGAGGAAACCCGAGTAGATGAAATTTCTCTGACTATAGCAGCAGAAAGAACTAAAACTTTCCCAAATAAAATTGGAAAAATAATAGTAGTAATATATTACGTTCCGTCTGAGTATACGCTTAGAAAACTTAACGAACTATCAAACATGGGGCTTAATTTGATAAAACCGACAACTTTGGTAGCTGAAGAGGACAGTTTCAATTAACTTGTGGAAGTAAATCAGTTAGTCTATTCAAGGGAAAAAAAGATGGGAGAAGTCGATGCAGTAGTGCGGGCTAGTTAGTGCGAGGAAAACCCAAAAGAGTAAATTGGTATCGGACTTGAGCGAAGAGAGAAGGAGGACTAACCACTTTAAACTAACCAACGAGGTAATAACTAAAGGAGATGCAATCATATGTACGATCCGTGTACATGAGCGTACCCAAAATTGCCCTGCATTTGTGTATGTTTCTCTCCGCCATTTTTGGTCTTCGCTGTCAAATCCATACTTAGGTTTGGATGGTTTTGGGCTTGGTGCATTGACGCAGGAAAACCCGTGAAATAACCGTAGGGGCCACGATGCAAATATTACTCACAAACTTTTTACCACTGAACTTTTCTTCAAAATTATTAACTTTTTTACGTTCACGTTTGCAAATTCAGTAAAGACTTTTGAGTATATGAAAATAAAAGCGATTAAAATTGCGCATAGGTTGTACAATTCAGTACAGGTGTACAAATTTTACGGCGCTTATGTACAAACAATATCAATGTCATTGTGTTAGAATTGGGTACGCGATATTTTCTCATTTGCATATCCTTTAGTTCTTACCTCGTTGAAACTAACCCAACATGTAAGGCCGTGACACATTAAAAGCAGAAATCAGCGGCAGAAGCAGAAGCAGAAATCCAACATTTCTGCTTTGTGAACCACATTGAAAGCAGAAGCAGAAAACAGTGAATTGTCATTTACACGTGTCAGTTGTAAGATTTTTAAAAACGTTATGTTAATTGTTAATTAATTTGTTATTTCTAACAAAATTAATTAGTTTTCCTCCATAGACATTTTGTTTTTCTCGCATCAAATCTCTTGAACACTTCTAAAAGAAAGGACGCCAACAACTAAATAAAAATTTTAGCTCTCTTTATATTGGCAGTACTGAGCAGAAGCAGATGTAAAGGTTAGGTTATAGTTTAGACTATCAATTAGAAGTGTTAGAACTGAAGACGTTTCGATGATACATAACGAAAACAGTAGGAGAGGTTTTTACATTAGAATGGATCATCGGATTTCATATATTTTCACATTCCAAAGAATTCTTCAATACCTTACAAATATTTGGAACTTACTGTTTTTTTCCAAAATATGTGCAAAATTTTCAAATACAATCGAAATTTTAGTATGTCATCCCTACGAAAGATTTGTACGATTCAAACCATTTTCGAATTTAAATACAAATTTTTAGTGTTCCCACAAGTCAATCAATCATTTATTTTGAATTTGTAGTACACTTTAAAGTACGGCTAGGTTAACTGAATAAACTATAAAATAAAATGAAACACCAACAGTACATTAGAAAAATGAAAAATAAAACAAAACAAAAATAAAACAGAGAAAAGAAAAGAGAAAAACAATTTTTTTTTTAAATAAACATAGTAGGAAAATAATAATAAATAGAAAAGGGTTCGACACAATCAGCATAGTAATTTGTAAATTATAAAAATAAAATTATATTATAAGTTTCTTAAATTCACCGACAGAAGTTGCACTCTGTGCATGAGCAGCTAGGGAGTTCCAAAGGCGTGTAACCTAGACCAGGTAAGATGCTTCTAGGATGGATAAATTGAAACTTGGAATCAGAAGTTTGTGTCCTCTCAAAGATTACAGAAATTTAGCTTCACAAGATAAATACTCCGGCTCACCTGAACGAATAAGATTGTGTAGGAAAATTAGTGCCTTACCCTTTAAGTAAAATTCCAGAGTACAACCCAAGATCGATGGTCTGTAAGGTGTGATATGAGAAGAACGACCCAAACCAAACACAAACCGTATACAGTCATTGAAAGCAACCTCAAGCTTTCGATTGCAAACCGAATTTACTTTCATGTAAATTAAACTACTATAAAAGGCACCAAAAGTGTCCTAACTAGTCTCAAACGCAAATCGACCGGAAGTACATTGGCAGATGGCCACAGCCTTCTGAACCCACCAAAAATTTTACCCACTATAGATTTAATATGATCACAACACCTCAAACTATTATTAATTTTCACTCCCAAATTGGTTATACAGTTTACATAAGGTAGTTCAACTTTATTAAGCATAATTGGGGGAAGATCCTCAGTATTAAGGTCAGAATTATAGAGGGCTATGCATTGTGATTTATTGGGGTTAAGAAGCAGTTGAGTATCAATTGACCACCTAAAAATTTCTGAAAGATCATCATTTATTCTGCAGATACAGTCCTCAATCAGTCCACGAGGTCTACATAAGTACAGCTGCACGACATCTGCATGCAGATGCAGCTGGACATCATGTACCACATCACATAAAACATTAATGTAGATACTAAAGAGGAGATGTCCTAAGACTGATCCTTGAGGAACTCCACATACTAGATGCATCTGATAAGATGGAACTGTATTTACGACCACCTGTTGAGAGGAAAAATAAAAGTTTGCATACAACTTACGCCGCAATTTCTCATGTACAACACAATCAAATGCTCTAGAGATATTTCGCCAGGAGATCATTATATGATACGTATTTTCAATCTGGGCTCACATAAGCTTTTCCAAGACCTTGGCCAGAAAACTGAGGATACTGATAGGACGCTAGTGTGCCAGCTCTATAGGAGATATATTTTTAGCGACAGAAATAACATTAGCTATTTTCCATACTTCTGGGAAGTGAGATGTAGTGAGACAAGTGTTCATGATTTGCCAAATATAAGGAAAAATGTAAGGCAGTAATATATTGAGAAAACGAGGATTTATTTCATCAAAACCAGTAGCATGGGACTTGATGGAATATATCGATTTAAAAAGCTCATCATTCTCCACACACCGGAAAGAGAAAGAGAAGTAATATCCAAATATTAGTAAAAATCGAAACTTTTGCATAGCAATACTATGAAGGAGTTGCCTGATTTTATCCATCTGGAAACTTTTACATGTTTTAATAAAATTACTACGTAGAAAATTTCAGCTCTGAGTATATTATGCGTGATGTGGTTTTATCATTAAACGAAAATGTCTAAAAAATTTTTAATTTATCTAAACCACAAAATTGTTGTAAAGACTTCAGAAATGGACACGCATTTCTTTCCGAAAAAAGATTCCCAAAAATGTTCAGCCTTGGAATAGATGTTTTCATGGAGAAAAGACGAATATACTCATAATCTCAGTTACACAAAAGCTTTCATGTGCTTAGAAGTACTAGTATTATTAAGGTAAACAAGTCTATGTTCCAAAATCACGTTCCTTAATTCTGACGTTCCTCAGCATCACATTCATAGTTATGCTTACTCCTAATTTACAGAATTTTAAAGCCAAATTTTCTGTAAATTAACCAATTGTTTAAAAAGAAACATGACATTGACACGAGTTTCTTTATATTGAGTGTTACGAACACATAGGGCCTCCCCGTGATTCAACCCATCACGAGTTACTTGTTTTTTTTTTAATCTATCCAACGATAAAGCCTTACAAAATTCTTTAACACAAAAATATTGCATACCTTTAGGCATTTATCAACGTTTTCAATGGATTTGCGTATACTAGAAAATGACAAAAGACTTGAAATGGGTTACATTTTTGCCGAAAGGTGCTATTGATAAAATTTCTGTGAGTGCTTGAGCTCTCTAAAGTTCCATGTAAAGAGCTGTCATTGTGTGTTATTGTGGTTATTATTTGAGAAAAAAAAATGTACATTTAAAAATATTTTTGTAATACCCTTGTGTATAGAACTATATAGTGATTTGGGACAAAACACAAGTCACAATTTGACTTAGTACTACGCGCTACTACTACAGAGTAGATGCAGGGCTGAGACAACTTACCCGGGGGTTGCACCTGCAAGGACAACTTGTATGCAAGCCTCCCTTCCAACACGATTTTTAACTTGACAACAGAAGGCAGTTCGATTGATGTCTTATCATCTTGCATGCAAGTTCGTTTAAAAAATGGTATTGAGGCGTAAAGTCATGCGTATATTGGAAAATTATAGCAATAAAGGAAGTAGCAAAATAATAAAAACCCAAGAAAAAGTTAAGAGGAAGGTGACGGTAAATGATGTAATGCAAATGATCCCAGAAAATCTCATTTTTCCAGAATAAATTTAACAAATTCTCTCAAGCATTTCTTTTCCGCCATCTTGAAAACTATATAATGTCAAACTTCTATCACCTCAGCTGCCATGGTTTTTCATCATACAAGTTCGCTGGAAGCTGTACTGCCAGCATGGCAATAGAGGTTACACGTGCAAGAAGTATGGCAGTGCAGCTTCCATGCAAGCTGTACTTGCAGGTGTAACCACTGGGTTACCACTAGATATGAAAATCTCCATATGAACCCGGATCATATTTTGAAAACTCTTTAACTTTTTATTGAACCAAAGAAAGCTATCACTGCGTAGAATTTATGTGGCATAATACAGCAAGAGATAGAGAGATTGTATAGAGCTTTCTATCAGAGGGCCATTAGCTCCTTTTAATTAGACCGCATTTTTGGGAGTTTTTCACATCTAGATGTAAGTTGTCTCAGCGCAGGGTAAGCCAGAAATGCCTCATTCCAATATAAAATCAGCGATGTTTGGACCTGATGTAGGGAGAGCAGCAATTTCTTCTTAAAAATTTACTGCAATATTTTCCTAAGAAGGACTGCTTAGCTTCTTTTGCAGTTATCTCCAAAACCATTTACCGGACTCAAAAACGAATTACATATCTAATTAGGAGATAAAATGTAGAGGCAATTTGATTTTCCATACAAACTTTAACGTGGTGATTAAAAATTCTTATAGCATTTCTTCTGTACTGGAAAATGACCAAATTTAACATTTTCGCGTGACTTAAAGTTATAAGAGGATACCTTCAGATACCAAAATCCATTTTCCCGGTAAGTATTGCAAGGATTTCAATATTTTGTTTTTGTAAATATAGCCGGGATATGCGATGAATTCATAATTTAATTTAAAACTTCATAGCTACCTAGGTACCTTCACAAAACCCACCAAAATGAGATAATGCCGTCAGTTGAGAAATATTCTTCTTACCTCTCCACAACTAACCCAGCCGAGAGTTTTGTCGAGTGGAATAGAGATTTTGGTAATTCTCAATACAAATTCCCCGAGTTACAGAGTGCAGAGAGCAGAGTTAACTGTCAAAAGAATTCTTATCTCCACAAATCCACAACTCTCCGTGTTAGTGAGTCCTGCCCCTGGCAGGCATTACGCACAACATTAGTATTCACAAAACGACTCTTATAAAACTATTTGGTGTTATAAGAATATCAATAAAAGCCCAAAAATATATAATAAGCAAATTTTAAAAATTAGCAGTGAATTGGATGTTCTTCAATCAACAACATAAGCATGTAAAAGTCTAGTATTAGTTAAAAAAAATATTTCTCGTATTCCTTCCTATATGAGGTCTTCCAAACCAAAACAAAAAAGAAACCCGCCCAATCTTCCGCCATTCCATTTAACTAAAATATGGAATTCTATAAATTTTTCCGTGATAATCATGTCGAACCTGTTCATATTCCTTGTCATATACACAATCTCATACATATACATAAATGTACATACATTCAACCATAAAAGAGAACATTTTTATTACGAATTTTCGAAGATGCTTTGAAGATTATTCACAATCAGAATGGCGCATCTCTCCATCCACGAATTCCTTTTATAAAGAAAACTGTCTACGGAATTTCTCATTCCTTTTTCGCCGCCTGGGAATTGAGGATAATCAAGTCTGCCAGGGAAATTGTTCTCTGTCAGACAATTTCCGATGATATAAATCATCCAACTGTAAATTCTGTGTTGTCTATTAGAGAATCGTAGATCTGAATCGAATTTTCAATTCTTTTTTTCTTCCTGGTTTATTGTACTACTAGAATCGTACTACAACAGATTCTCATACTCCCCAATGGCTTTCAGGAAATTCATTTCAGCGGAGAATACTGATCCTGTTTGACTTTGTGGTGGTGGTGGTGGTGGTGGAAAGTGGGATGTGTTGGTCTGGAGCGATACCTACGTACGTAACTAAAGTATCTGCAGTACCTAATGTGAATCAGAAGTAAATTATGGCCCAGGAATGTCAGATTAATGGGGATAAGAAGAGGAATGTATAGTGCCTGTTTTGCCATTTGAAGTCAGTTTAGCGTGATTTTGCTGTTTATGGGCGATGTCACATATAATACGAATCTTCGCCATGGTGTAGTCGTGGTAGATCGTGGTAGAAATACAATTCGACTGGAGTTCAAAGTTTTTATCAGTAGCAAATTTATTTTTTTCAATTTTAATTAAATGCTTCTGTTCCTATGGTCTAATGTTATCTGAAAATAATAGCCGTACTAAAAATTAATGACCTAAGAATTATTTACTCACAGAAAAGCCAGGTGACGAAGTTCTATCGTACTGTGAATTGTTCGTTAGACGATAATTTGAAAATTCGAAAATGAGGGTTATTCTGCCTATCAGATAATATCATAATGGGATTGATAATGGACTGCCTATGGATTGACTATCGTTCATTGATGATTCATTAACGAAGTCACTGGAATAGGGCTCGAATGAAGTGACTGGAAAGCAAAATCTGGATTTTTTTTTATATTAAGCCAAGCTCAGGGGATACTTTACGATGCGAAGCACAGCATAGCGGGAAGGAGATAGGGAAAGGGTTAAGGGACTTGAGGAGAGTGGTGGAGGTGCTGATGTATGTCACTCTTAAATCTTCGCAGATTGTACGCCCGAGGATTGTAGATTGTTCCACATTCACAAAGTTTGGGATAAGAAAGCATCACGGAATTTTATTGTACGGCAGAAAATATTTTGAAGGGTAAAAGGATGTGCGCGATTTGCAGCGCGAGTATTGCATGCAGGAATCATTCTACAAGGGCTCAGACTATATATTTCATCGGAATATTGACCACTCATGTAGCGATAGAGAAGCGAAAGATATCCGACATTGCGGCGGTGCTCGAGTAAGTAGATATATGACGAGATATTGCCACATCTCGAAGGAGTCGAAGGCTCCCTTTTGGACAATTTGCAATGAGGCAAAGGCTGTGCGACCAGCCTCGACCCAGATATAGGAATTGCATTCCATTCTAGGTCTGATGTAGGAATTGTAGACAAGCTCTAGATTCGATGGGCTGAAATATTACTTACACATTTTCAGAAATCCAAGACATTTCGATACTTCTTTGGCAACAGCAATGATATGGTCTGTACAGCTTAACTTACTGGAAATGTCATTACCCAAAATGAGTAAAGACAGTGTGCCGTAAATCAGTGCTCCATAAAATGAAATGGAAGTGAAGAAATTATGATCTGATTTTAAAGAGATGAGAGAGGTATGGGTTTTAAATACATTGAATTCGACGCGACTCGCTTTGCCCCAAGCGAGGAAATTGTCAAGTTCGTTATTCAATGATCTAGTCATGCAGTCACGTCCGACACATTCGGAATTCCCTGTAGAGTCAGCAAGAGTATCAAAGGAGTAACCGAAATTAAGGGAACTGTCATTGGCAAATCTATGGATGGAATTGAAAGTAAGGAAGAAAATGAAAAAGAGACTTGGAGAGATAGACGAGCTCTGGGGTACACCGGCATATGTAACACCATCAAATACAACACGTATTTGGCGACTAGATAGGAAACTTCCAATCCATAATAGAAGAGAAGGGGAGAGACCATGTGCTCCAAAATTGTGGAGACTACGGTTCCAATATTCCGTAAGAAAAGTCTGCAAGTCTCCAGATGAGCGTCCAACTCGGAAGCCATACTGGAGATTATTAATGAGTTGGTATTGGGCATATACCAGAATTTGGTGAAGGTTTTGAGGTCGACTAACGACTTACCTCTTAATTTTTTTCTTTCTTTGTCACAACGAAGGTTTTCTGATAAATACTAAAGACGAAAGTAATAAGCCCTAACGTAGTAAATGCCTTCTTCAATTGCTGCTCTCATATATAAGAAAATTATTTTACAGGATGTTTTGAAGGAATTGCAAGACCCAGGAATTAATATGATTGGGTGCAACATAATTGAGTCAACTGTGTTGTGGGATTTCTGAATGAAATTCGTTTTTCAAATTAAATTATCTCATCATATGGCGAATAAGGTAATTGACTTGTCGCACCACTACATTTGACTCTTTGAGTGGGGTAGAGTACCCCCTCAGGGAACTTGTGGAGACTGTGAGATCTGCATGTCTAATATTTTGGGCATGATCATTGGCTATGATTAGAAAGACTGACTTGAATCAGTATCAAGAGTTGTGGCAATAAATGATAACCTGTGTGTGCCGAAGTTACAGTCAGCTGAGATGATTGTAGCATGGAAAAATCATTTCAGGCGGAATGTAGAAGCTCTACAAAATAATTAGAAAGTTTTAAAATAGAGCGGTCATAGACTAGAAAGTCCATGAAACTTTTCCGAAGAATCAATGGAAATATAAGAAATAGATAGAGAGCGTATCCTTCCTGAATAAAAATATTGTTGTTCCAGACTAGACCATACAAATTCTATTAGGATCATTGTGGATTAATATATAAAGTGCCTGCCATTCGCCTATCTTCCTAGCTTTAGTATATACACGAGTTTTATATACTGCCGGACAAATGCAGTGTCTATTACGGAGAGCTTGCAACAATTTACTAGACAACACTATTGGTATATATGGGCCAAGAGTCCATAAGGCACGTCGATATATACAATGACAGCTAGACAACCATTAAGGCTTGATGGTTAAATTGAAATTAGTGTAGTTATCAAGACCATGCAAGAGGAATTCACTGTATGTCACAAAGTGATTCTATGCTGGGTACCAGGCAACAGGGATATAAAATGGATATATCCGCAGCGATAGGTTATATTAAGATCCCAGTGAAGTTTTAAAAGGTAAGATCATCAGGGCAGCCTATCGAAAGGCAAACTTCTAGTGATTCATCACGGATATCTGGCATATTGCGAAGCAATTGTGGGCTGCATATGACAGGAAGAGAGCACGAGAACTGCTTAATGACAGTAGAACAAATACCAGGAATCTAGTAGGGGTCCCTATGGGTCACTTGGCTATAGAAGACCATGTTAGAAGACTGTAAATAGAGGCGAAGGATTTCTGCAGGAGCTGTAAGGACTCGGAAGAACTCGAATCGGACCAACACGCGAGTGCCCCTCTGATGAATAAAAGAGGTAAGCCATTATGTATGTAGCTCATTCTTTTCAACTCTTGGGTAGCTGCATCCCATGAGGTCAAAGGGCACAATGAATCCACTGGAGTCTAAGTGAAGCATGCTTGTCACTTCTAGGCCCGCTCCTACCTGACATAACATCACCCAGCATTAGTGAGTAGACCATATATGGAAAGCTCTTCCAGGACATGGTATTCTTCCGAAAATAATCGAGTTGAGAAAGGACAACTACAAGATGCAGAGCAGGCAGCAACTGGCCGTACTGAAGAGTATTGGTTCATACTGATACGAAACGCCTTATACGTATTGTTATGACAAGGGTGTTGACTATTTTCGCAGTTTCTATTGTACTTGCTTTAAAAAATCACTTCTTCGCCCGCGTTTTCAATATGGCTGGCGGTATACAAAACAAACTATTATATCATCTTGTAGCTCTAGATTATGCTAATGATTTTTCCCCATTGACACCAACATTTTTACACCATGCTTCAAGATCTTTTAGTATTCTTAAAAATGTCTCCAGTCAAATGAGGATTTATAAATTCACTCGAGCGAAGATAGGATCTACGACGAAAAGAAGATAATGGAATTAAGTATATTGTAGCTACTGTTACTCTGTGATACTAAAAAATAGAAGTATTAAGTAAGATCAATATCCAAATACTGGAAGTACATGAAGCGAATTGAAAAATTTCACACAGGACTGAATGTTGAAGGGATGAAAGCGGTTCAATGATCAATTTGTATTCCAGATAACCTAGCTATAACCCTTTCAGTATTCTAAATTTTAGGTGCAACTCAAAGTGCCAAAACAGGGAGATTTAATATTTAAGAGCAATATGAGACTTCAACAGACTTCGCTCCTAAGAACAATATTATGGCAAGTATTGCGGTATAAATGCTTACTGTAAAACTCAGAATGCTTATTGAAAATAAAAAAATAAATAAAATATGGCTAAAATCTTAAAATAAAGAAGACAAAGTTTTCCAACGATGCGCAAAACACCTATACCCGTTGCACTTCTAAGGAGTTTCATAAAATAGTAAAACTATTAAAAGTTTATTGGTACGCTTTATTCTCCAAACCGGATCAAAACTTTCCGGCAATGTAACGTTGCAATATCCGTCAAAGTTTTTCGAGGCATCATGCAAAAATCCCCTTATAATGCCCCGTCAAAAGAAGTCTCTGTTTAGGTAATGACTACAAAAAAGGTAGCATAGAGAGAACGACTTTATACGGACTTTTCAATAACAAGAAAAAAAATTCAAACTGCCTTGCGAAGTTTGTGATATTTTTGTCGAGCAAAATGAGAGCGTGGATTGGCGTGGGTGGACAGGAGGGAGTTTGGGTTGCATACTTAAAGGTGCTTCTGGTACATTTTGTTCCGGGCATATAGTCCTTCCTTTTATCATGATTTTAATGCTCGTAAAAAGACGGTTATAAAAATTTTGTGAGAAGAAAAAGTTTCCACTTGAATATGTGGTTCTCCACAATGTTCGTTTTCCAAAGTACAAGTTTTGCAAGGAGTTAGTGAGGGAGGCGGTTGGGGATTTGAACAACGCGCGGATATAACTTCTTGTCGAACGATTCTGAAGATACCTTACCTACTACCATCGTTGAATGGACGGATGTTGCCTGGATGGCATAAGTAAAAGACGTGAACAAATATACAAACATAAATCAGATTGGGAAGATGGGGCTGGGTTATGGATGGTATGAATGTATGAGGGTGCCGGAACTCTTGTATGCCATATCGTTCCTCAATATAGGAAGTTGCTTTTATGCTAGGGAAACTTTCCCTTCGATAGATCTTCCTCTATGGCTCATGTGTTGGCGGAAGACCTTTCAGGGATATGCAATATGTTTCAGCTATAAAATTATTTCTCTATTCAAAAACTACGATTGGGAGTACATATATCCTCCTTCGACTAAATAAATGGACAAATCGCCTATTCGTTAGGAGGATAGAATCTAGGATGCTGAAGATGGAGGGAGACGGGCGACTGGCGCCCTATTGATTATTCAATATATCTTGATTTTGTGGCTTCTTTATCACTAGCCCGATAGGGCTCTGTTATTAGACTTCGTTACATGAAAACTTTTCCATATACAATTTGGAGTCCGTGCTGCTTCTACTCTTGCTGCTGCTGCTGCTGCTTAATTATCATTCTAATAAATAGTTGCAAAGAAAATCTGTTCTTCGTTTACAGCTAAAAAAGTTTGTCTGTGTGTTGTTTATCCGAGCGTATGTAGTTATAATTATGGTTGTTTCGGAATATATTATTCCACGAAATTTAATTGCATACACACATACCCACACACCATCCATAATGAGGCAAATATTATTATTGGTGTGATGCAATAGAAAGATTCTTTTAAGTTTGAGGTTAAGAATATTATCGTCTCGTCTGAATGAATAATTGGAGAAGCTTGAAACGTTTTCAAGTTATACAAGGGGACTACAGTTTAAATAAAATTTAGCGCTAAAGTTGAGAATATTTTAATATGATTGCGTCTTCAATTATCTCTTGTTGTACATTTCGTATACAATTAAAAATGAATATTATCTACTTCATAGAAAACATTTTCAACGTGAAGCACTTTTCCAATTAGGATAAGTTATTTCCTGAATAGAAACGAGTTTCTAAAATATGCATTCAAATAGCTCACCTATTTCGATGGAACATCACTTATTCAATCTAAAATTTATTATCTATTCATATTTCGAAGTAAAGTAAAATGCACTAGTATGCCGTAAATTTGTACATATTTCAGGCATTGCTGGAAATAAACGATATCTAGCACTAACAAGTAGGTACTTAACTATTATAATTGAACAATTAAACAAAAAGAAAAAAAAAAACAAGGAAAAAAGCTACAAGAACTTATCGTTATTGATCACAACTCATCAACGATCACCAATATGGCTTCCGGACTGGACGCTCAACTGGAGACTTCCTGACTTTTCTTACAGCACTTTGGGATCGTAGTCTTCATAATTTTGGTGAGTCTGAATATTACAAAAGTCTTTGATAGAGTCTAGCATCTTATACTTTTAGATAAACTTAAAGCACTTGACATATCCCCTCCTTCTCTGTTGTGGATTGAACTATTCATATCTAGTTGCAAAATACGTGCAGTATTAGATGACGTTACATCTAAACGTCATCCCATAATTGCCGGTGTGCCCCAGAGCTTCTTTATCTCTCCAAATCTCGTTTCAATTTTCGTCAATGATCTGCTTAGTTCCATATCATAGTTTCGCTGATAACAGTACCCTTGATTTCGCTTACTCCTTTGACACTCTTCCAGACTCTAGGGGGAATGCCGCATGAATAACAATTTTGATAATATCTGCGCTTGCAGCAAAGCGAATCGCGTCGAATTGCATCTAAGACCGAAAGATGTTTTATCTGTTTAAAATAAGATCAAAATTTAACCAGTCTTATTTCAATTGATGGAACTTTAATTTCAGAGTCACTGTCATTAAACATTCTTGGCTTTAAAATTTCCAGTAAGTTAAAGTGGACAGACGACATCTCCTCTGCTGCCAAAAAAGTATCGATATGTCCAGTATATCTGAAAAGATGTAAGAAGTATTTCAGCTCATGAAATCTAACGCTCGGCTAAATGTCCTGCATTAGACCTAGACCTGTATAGGCCGGGGTTGGTCCACAGCCTTAGCTTCATTGGACATTATCCATTGTTCAAGCTCATTGGGCATGTGGCAATAACTTGTAATATCAATTCGCTCGAGCACCGTCGAAATGTTGAGTGCCTTTTTCGCTTCTTTATCTCTTCGAACCAAATCGATTCAAATATATTTTTGTAAACAGACAACTTCTGAGGAGAAAACATCCTGAAAACAATGCATCAAAACTTTTAGTAAAATTAAATCTAATCGAATTACTCTTAATAAAAAAACAGATACAGAACCAAACAAAGCCATGTATATGTCATCTACATAACACAATGCACATATACAATACAAAAGTATAGCCTCATCGAACAGATCAGAACCTCTTCTAAAATTCTTCTTGCTATGCGTTTTGGTTCGTTGCTATGCATATTGTGCCGCTAGTATCTTAAGATCACAGCTGCACTGCCAATTTTTTTGATCATGCGCCTCTCCTAGTCCATCAGTGGGCAAGCAAGGACTATATAAACCACAAACTGGCTCACCTCAATCTCTTTTTTACAACTGGCATCGCTTGAGGTAGGTTGGTTAGGGACTTACATTTATATCGAGTCTCGACTGATATAAATTTTTACTAATAATCATTTATTTCTGGTCTCGACGGAAATGAAGAAATGAAGATTATACTTAACTAAACTTAAGATTATTATAAATTCATTATATAAAAATGTAGACATTTTAACAAATATTTTATTTCAAGAGAAGAGAAAAAAGAAAAACTAAGCAATCAAAACTAAAAACGGAGGTACATTTTTGACTAAATTTTAATATATATTTATTTTTCCCGGACGGGAATCGAACCTACACTTGTTAGAATCAGTCAATGATGGATAAAGAAGAATTTTAAGAACTTTTATTTTTAACGATTCTAAATCAAATTAATAAATACAAGAAGAAAAAACAACAGCCTCGTCCGGGGTTTGAAACCGGGACCTTCCGCTTGCCGGGCGACTGCTCTTACCACTGAGCTAACGAGACAGATGATATTTCCTCTTGCATTTATCAATTTGCTACTAGCCTGAATGTCCCGGTTTCAAACCCCGGACGAGGCGGTTGTTTTTTCTTCTTGTATTTATTAATTTGATTTAGAATCGTTAAAAATAAAAGTTCTTAAAATTCTTCTAGATCTAAATTTTAATAGTTCATCTAATATTTTTGCGTAAGAAACACATGCACTTTGAGAAGGCTCTTATAATTCTCTTCATTAAGCTGTTGTTTCAATTCCTGGGGAACCGCATTATATAATTTGGGACCAAGGATACTACTATGCCTTAAACAACTTGTTTTTGTACCAAACTCAATATTAAGGGGTCGAGTTGTTTGCCGGGTGAAATGCCCAGAGCAGTGAATTGGGAACCTGTCAAGTTTTCGGAACATGAATTTAAGCAATGTGAATACATAGATCTGACGTATAGTCATCACTTTGAATTCGTTAAACGCTAATTTGGTTGAAGAAAACTTTGATTGGTTAAGACACACTTTCACAATTTTACTCTGTAAGTTACATAATGGTGTGATTGTGTTCGTGAACGTTGATCCCCAGGCAATGATCCCATAACAAAGACTGCGCTATTGCATAATATATCATTTTTATGTAGTAAATTTTTAGTACATTTCTAATTATTAGAATTTTGTAAATGGTTTTCCGTATTCCCTTGCAGGCATTAGTTATGTATTTATCCCACTTTAATTTGTCGTCAATAATCACTCCTAAGTACTTTACCTCTTCAACAGAATGTAGTCTTTTTCCGTCTACTTCCAATTTATACTGATCAACAATTTGCTCTTGTTGACCTTGCCCGAAAAACATATAATTGGTTTTGTTTAAGTTTAACGCAAGCTTATGTTGAGCTAGCCAATTAGACACATGTCTGAAGCTAATAGTTGCTAGAAATAATAGCGTATTTGTGTTTTTGTGTTTAAACAGGAGGACGGTGTCGTCGGCGAAAACCACAGCATGCCCCTGCATTCCATTGATTTCTAATTTGAAAAGATCGCTAACGTAGATAATAAAAAGTATGGGACCAAGTACTGTTCCTTGGGGTATTCCACATTTAACTATTAATGGATCACTTATGACATTTCCTATTTTCACGGCTTGTACTCTATCGCTTAAGTAAGAACGAAAAAATGATAGTTCTGTACCCCGTATTCCTATTGATGATAGTTTGTCTAGAAGCTTACCATGATTCACTGTAGCAAAAGCCTTTTATAGGTCTAAGAATATTGCCATAGCTTTCTCACTTTTATTAATTGCAATGTTAATGAATTCGGTAACATCATAAAGGGCATCGTTAGTGCTAGACTTATGTTTAAACCCATATTGGTTGTCAGCTATACTATTATTGTTATTAAGGTAAGACATGAGTCTGGTTTTAATGCATTTTTCCAGTAACTTTGCTATGTTAGATATAAGTAAAATTGGTCTGTAGTTATTGAAAATAAGTCTGTCATCAGTTTTATATATAGGTATTACCACTGCGGTCTTGAGCTTACAGGGGAAGGTACCTTGATTTGTTGTTAGTAAAAACACCACTGATCTTGATCCAAATTTAAAAGTGCATTCATTTCAGTCACTTACTCACGTTCTACTAACGAGCAGTACATTATCATTATATACATATGGCTAGTGTTCTGATGAAATATCTAGTCTAATCCCTCGCAATTCTCGCGCTACAAACCGCGCACATCCTTTCAACCTTGAAAATACCTTTGGCCGTACAGCAAAATTCCGTGATGCTTTCTTATTCCGAACTGTGCGAATGTGGAACAGTATACGATGTTCTCTTTTTCTTCGGGCTTACAATCTGCGAAGGTTCAAGAGTGACTTACATCAGGAACTCCACCACTCTCCTCATGTCCCGTAATCCTTTGCCTATCTCCTTCCTGTCATTCTGTGCCTTCCTTCATAAGGTATCCCCTAAGCTTGGTTTAATAATATAAGAAAAATAAAAAAAAACATGAGTATTTGTATTTGTTAATATTTTCTTTTTCCTTCAGGTTAGATAATCCAGTAATTTACGACAGTAACAAGACAATCGTAAGCTTGTGACTTTTATATCTTCTGCTCCTGATGATAAGTTTGCATTTTAATTTGAGTCTTGATAATAATCTCTTTCCTTGTTATCCATTTATTATAAAAATTTCTCCATTAGATCTGAAAGTAACTGGCTGTTCCTTAAGTTATATTCGTTTCGTTCTTCTCAATGAGTTAATTCGTTTTATGCGTCTTTCAAGGGATTAAAATGGAATCATACTAACTAAACAGGCGGAATATTATTGGGAGTGTTATATTACCTTCAAGTCCTTTATAACATTCATTCATATACATGTGTATACCTAGTCATATGTATAAAAACACTCCACCCTTTATTTTATAACCTTATTTAAGGGTGGTACGCAATAACATTTTATTTTCATTTTATGCCTTTTAGTATTGTTTAATTTTTCCAAAGGATTTCCGTTGTCAACACAAAAACAAAAGGCCGCATTCTATTGAAAATAGCATAAATTCTAAAAGCACCCTTCAGAGTAGAGAGGTGGATTTGAAGAAGAAATTCATATTTTAATGAAGACAAATGAGGGTTGGCGCACAGTATAACGATTGAAAGCACTGTGAAAAAGCAAAGGATTCAGAAATTCATAAGCAAAAGTAATAAACTTGACGGTACTAACCGGGTGGTGTGTGATTCCAGCACAGGCTGGTAATAATAATAATATTTGTCGAACCCGTGCCATTTCAACTTGTAAACAATTCAGCCTGAGAAATATATACATACCTACCTATACATAAGAACAATATCCTCGTCTTACTTTTGTATTCTGCTCCTCTCTACCAAAACGTTAAATTAAAAAATAATTTAAAAATAATTAATTACAGTGTATCCAAAGACAATAGAGGAGAAGACCCCCATCTCCTCTTAAATTCGCTGATCATTATCATTCTGGAGAACATCAGGCTTCACACAGTTTATACAGAAGGAGTAAAAATGCTGACACTTGTGTCATATTTCATATAAAATTCTGCACAAAAAAAAAACATCTCTCTGATGATTTTACATTTTGCACAATTTACCTTACCTTCCGCACCTATCCTACGATGACGACATATAGGTGAGCCACTTCCATAGTTTCCCGTCGTAGATTTAAAGGCGTACAAATCCTCTATCGGATGTGTTTACAAAAGGATTTTCTTCGCTGGCAAAGAACGAGAGCACGAGGAAAACTGTCATCCTGGAAAATTCTCAGCAATATTAAAGACCATTGAATCGTCAATCTGAGTACGACACTGAAGCTTATTGAATTTCAGAATTCCGGATTTAGCCAGATGACAAGTTTACATATTCACTGTAAAATTGTCTCATATTTCATTTTACTGTTTGCACAGTCAAGTCGCCTTACTACATTACATACAAACATATACACGTCAGCATTATACTGGAATAGCATCCTGGCATATAGCGGGTGGGTCGGAACCCGGCTGGAGTTGAAAGTACTTAAACCTTTTCAGTGACATTTCCGTTGTTGGGAAATAACAAATAAAACTGCTTTCATTAAGCCCGCCTTTGATTTAATTCCATTTGAGATTATCTTTAGGATCTTTTAACTCTGATTATGCTGCTACTGCTGCTGCTGCTGGTAGGTAGGTATATGAAAAAACATGGAACTGAACTGGTTATATTAAGTTCAGTTCAGTGTGTGGGGCTTTTTGAATTTTCCCTTTGAAAATGGCAAAAAGGCATGTCTGTCGCAATTCCAAAGAAATGCAAACAATTTTAAAATGAGTGTCTGGTTTATATGTACACGTGTATGTATGTATGTGCTGCTATGTACGTATTTTATTCGTCTAGGTATTTTCTCCTCGTTTAAAGTTAATCTAGATAGATGCTAGCATACAATAGGTCATTGTTATCAGCACACGATCATTGACGTAATTGTTCCCTATTAAGTCTTTATTGTGGATAACTCAGCACTTTGCTTTTTTATATGTTTGACAGCCTTTAGTTCACCCTATAAATTCCTAGGTGTTGGAAATTCTGTTGAAATGATTTTTCTTGATTTCTAATCCAAAGGACAGTACCATCTAGTTTAGATGGCAGAAAGTATTGTTACGAACGTTGCCTTAGTTCATTATTCAAAATACAATATTTCAAATATAATTCACGAGTTCTTCCTTTATTTAACTCTACTACTGTTTACTTTTATCAAATTAACAAACAATCACCCATGAACTCTAATTTAATTCTCGCTAATACTGTATCCCAATCCAAATAGTTTACTATACGTTCACTTCACTATCTCAGAGAACACTCTCTTCTGAAGGTGACAAGTGCCGTATTTATACTCTACAAATTTGTCCAGAATCTTCCCGTAGATTCCATTCTAGTAACATCGATTCTTCTAATCTAAAGTTGTTTATCTCCGTACTTTATAGATATCACTTGTCCTTTTCTATTGCACGAACTACGATTCTCCGAAAGTTATTTATGTCCATACTTAATTTAGTCATTTTATGCGCAGTATCTATTTCCAATAGATATAAAACACCAATGGACTTAAGGAGTATGTGTAAATATAATTCCTATTCAATGTATTGTTTTTTGTTTTAATACGTTATAAGATAACAAAATTACGGAATACATTGTGGAGTTACCATACTTAGCCAATAAAATTACATGAAAACTAAGGAGAATACAAAAAATTTATTAGATAAATACAGGGTACTTCAAATCAAGGTGCATTATAGCTACGGTGACCATTTTTGGGAAATTAAAATACAGGAAAAATGCAAAATTATGTTAAAATAAAAAAAAAAAAAAAAAAAACAGAAAAAATAATCATAAAATATATTTATATTATTATTATAAAATTAAGTAAAAACAATAACAAGTCTTCTTGACTAGAATGCAAAGTTAAATAAAAGTTTTTATAATATTATAATTTAAACTAATAAATTTGGTTTTATAAATAGTCTTCTTGACTAAGGCTAACAAAAAAAAATAGAAAAAACTACATAAATGTTAAATTTAGTTATGAAGTTTCATATTTTTCCACAGAATGGATTTTTTTTAAAGCATCTGGATTGTTAATTAAAAATCCTTTAAATTCTGAACAATTCATTTTAAAATTGCATTTTGTAATTAATAATGATCTTAAAGTATTTACTTTTAATTGCGATTTTCCGGTGGTCCAAATATTATTCATTATTGAAAACACTCTCTCGGTAGCAGCATTTGAAGCTGGTAGACATAGACAAAATTCAACAAGTATCACAATATTATTATATGCAATCATATTTGTCTTAAAGTGATTGGAAATTTCAATCCATCTTTCATCTACTGATATATTTTTTACCTTCCAGTCTTCTATTTTTTCATTATTTGCAAAATTTTTCACGCAGCTCACTTCATCAAATAAATCTTCATTATTTATTTTTAAATCATTTCTAAATTCATTTAGATAGGATAAAGTTTTTTCAATCTTGTCCCAAGATAACATATTTCGTAACAATATCCAGTCGAAAATTTCTACATCTCTAAAAGCTTTATCCCACTGATAATCAACGCATGTCTGGTAAAAATTTGTTACATGTTTTTTGGTTATTGTTTCATCAAAATCATTATTTTTCTGCAATTGAAGTATAATATTTTTGACGGTACGGGGTAAAAACAGTTCCTTTTTCCGTTCGACCAATTTAAATTTTAAATTTTTTAAAATAGTTGAAGCCTCAGGCATTGAAATATTTTGTGATTCTACATTAAGAATAGCTTTATGAAATGTTGAAGCTTGGCTATATGCAAAAGATAACCATAATTCAGCACAAGGATTCATAAAAAAAACTTCGTAATATTGTCGGACATTTTGGTTGAGACATAAAATATAATTTTAAAGCTTGAAATACTTTTATGATTCTTTCCAAAGCAGGCATTAATGTTAACCATCGAGTTTTGCTATGTCTTAATAACTTTTTATATTCTATTTCAACATCTTCACATATTTCTATGAAATTTTCAATTCTAACTGTATAAATATAAAAAAGAGAATAAATTTTGACAATAATAACTTCATTATCAATAGGTAAGCATTCTGCTGCAGTTTGTATGCGGTTGTTCAAAATATGTGCAGCGCAATTTACACCTATCAGTTTTTGGCCAATGAAGTTTTACATTTTGTGAAAGATATTATTCTGACCTTTTCTGGCGGTGCAAAATTACAATTTGTGCTGTCTCCACAAAACGCTATAATTTTACTAATTATTCCATTTTTTTGAAGAGTATCTTGCACATATTTTGAAATAATATCTGAAGTTTCCCCAATAAGGTCTTTAACATCCAAAATATTAATCAGAATTCCTTTATTCGGCAGAAAGTATCGAATTAATATTGGACAAATTTTAACATTTTTGTGATTCGAACAATCTGAATATATTGTGATACATTGAACGTGTGTCAAATCTGCTTTGATTGTATTTAATGACATTGGTGTAAAAATATTGTTAACAATGGATTCACATTTTGTTCTAGCACAAGAATATTTTTCATTGAAACACGATTTAATCAGTTTTGTTGTGCAATCGTTAGACCTAAATGAAAAATTGTGCTCAACACTGTGAAATGTCAAAGTACCTTCAACAATAGCCAGGTCCTTTTCTTTATCATTGAATGTATTACTTCTTAAAAAATTCGTTAAAACTTTACTTGATGATTTGGCTAAATCTGCTCTTTTATGCTTTTGTGTTTGCAAATGCTGTTTAATATCAGTACGTCCACTATTTGCAATAGAAAAATGTGCCAAACATTTTTCACATCTCACCTCATTGGAGCTACGTGTTGTTTTAATAAATGGAAACTCGCTTTTTAAGTCATTATTGAAATTACATTTTCTTTTTGTTGGATCCATATCTCTTTAATAAAATGAATGAATGCTATTTTAAATTTAAATAAATAAATTACTAACCAAAAAACATTCACATTTTTATTTTAACAAAATGATATTGACAATTCAATTTCAAGTTGACAATTCACAATGTTGCCAGATTGTAGGAAATTTCCCATATCCCAGTAAATAAATTTTTCACTTTTGGAAATGTAGGGAAAGTATGCAGTTGGATTTTTATGATAATTTTATATTTATGTTCATTCAATGTATATGCTAAAAAGAGGACATTTGCATATCAAATTAGGAAATAAGGGACATTGTACTGTCCTGTATCTACAAAAAAATCTCAAGGGACAGAATGTTAAAAAACAGGACTGTCCTGTAAAATACAGGACGGATGGTCACCGTAATTATAGCCCAACAAACATTGTCTGGTCAATAGTACATACCATAGACAGTCCTTTGTACTGAAATTGAAAAGTGGTCAAAATCAAAACTTGGTTAAATCGAACATCTTTTTGACGTCGACAGAATGTACCACCTAAAACATGTTTTCAGGCGGAAATAAGGTCGTCATATTAGCCACCAAAATAACCTCCAAAAATATACTGAATGAGTATATTTTGGTCGCTCAGAAGACGTCATTATAACACCTGAAACACGTCTTCAGACAGAAATAAAGTCGTCCATGCGCACGATAACTCGAGAACGCGGGTACTTAAAGAGCTGAAATTTTGTACACGAACTTTAAAAAAAAAGGAAAATTAAGTTCGAAAATGAGACAAATCGGGTAACTCCTTCGTGGGGTTGCCATACAAAAATTTCTTTTTCTACTGTAGATTTGGACACTGCCTGAGATCGCGACGACATAGAGAGCTAAAATTTTGTACATGCTGTTTTCATTTTACTAACAAATAAAATTTCACAAATGAACTAAATCGAGCAACCCATTCTTTGTGTTGCCATATAAAAATTTAGGTTTTTTACGGATACTGTGAAAACGATCAGTCCTAAACATTTCTATTGTACTAAAAACTTCTTTAGAATATAAAGTCGTATAAAATTGATTTTAATAATTTTTTCTGTCCGACGAACTGTTCCAGAAATATATGCGAAAAACCACTGAAAAAATCAAAATTGCTCAAATGGGTGACGATACGAAATTTCATACGGGCGTTCATCTAGGGTATCATAAGAATTGGTCTTATTGTTAGACCAATTTAAGCTTTTTTACTTGTTTTTTGTTTATTTTCGATCGTTTGAAAATGCTTTCGGAAAGTGATGACAAGTTTGTCGAAGAGCAGAATATTAATTATCGTTATTAATGATATGAACTGTTCAAACACACAGTTATCGCACTTGAAACCTAACGAATGGTAATAAGTCAAATGTTCAAGCACACTGTTATCGTACTTGAAACTTGCTTATTTATTAAAATTCCCGACACAATTATCGCACCTAAAACTTTGACCACCTTTTTTAAATATTTATTGCACTTGCTTAGTTACATTTAATTACAATAAAATAAATAAATCGGTAACCAAATTTACTTCTTCAGGACTTGACTAGAATCTCCTGTCATTAATTCAATTCTACTGCGCTTTTTTTTCACAATACACAGATTGTTTGATTAAAATTTACTTTGGAGAATCAAAGTTTTTAAATTGATCCAGTTGCTTGCTACTTATCTTTGTCGTTAATATAGCAACTATGTACGTCGGCTTAGATTGTCTGGACTGATGCCCAAGGCCGGTGCGGCGTTGACAAAAAAAAAAATATTGTAAAGGAAAATAAGTCATCAAATTGTTGTCAAAATTGAAAAAATGGTAAATTTCGAAATTCGACTTTTCATCGCAACGAAATAAAAAACATATGTTTAGAAAGGCCTATCTCACTTCTTTCATATATCTGAAAAAAACTTTGCATCGAATAAAAAACGGTGGAGTTTTATTATATACATGGGCCTACTAAATAACGGTGTTTTTGGTCTAAAATGAGATTTTGAGGGTGTATGAGAAATTTCTAGTATGCCAATAATTTTCGTTCCACTAATTCCTCGTCAAAAGTATGCGTGTAATTCTAAAAAGCACTCTTTGTGCTAATAATTATGCTACACATTTATATTTTAATTTATTCAGTTTTACCTTCACTATTCTACATAGCACAGACATATTCACATATCACAATGCATAATAGAACTTTAATTTCCAACAATAAAACAAAATATATTTTTTACTCAAAAAATTGCCTGGATATTGATTTTTACAATGATTTAAGAAGAGCAGTTATTTTAGCCCACAGAACTTTGTTCTCAGCAGATGGATAAGTCCCGTCAGTTTTTATGGTTTACTAATTTTATGCGAAATTTTAGGTCAACGTATTATTTTCCTTATAAAAATCTAAGATCTTTTTCCCTTCTATGGTTTTTTAAAGATGCAAGCTCAATTCCTAGAATATTAATATTATAAAAAGAGAATATTTAATTAAGCATCATTTTTAGCGATTTAAGAAGATTTTCGGCAGTTTTCAGATGTTTTGATAGGGAACCAACAAAACAGCCCTCCCGCTTTAAGGGTGAAGCAAAATTTACTTTTCGACTAGATCATGTTCTGTTTCTGTTGTTATATCTTTATATTCTTCTAAATGAGCCTAAATAAACACCTTGTTCAAATTATTTGAAATATTGTATCTCTTATCCATAAATTGGTGTTAAATTATTCAAAGATTACTCCGAAAGAAGTCAAATATTAACCTTAAGTGGATAACGAATCAAAAACACCAGAATTTTTTAGAGTGTATGTTTCAGAAATACTTTTTTTCAACAAATGTATCCCACTGCTTCGAGTTTTGGGACACCTTATTCTCAATAACTAAAATAAAATAAAACTTAAGACATAAAATATTCTTAGTGGCGCTAAGAACCACAGACCGAAATGAATTTATTACATATTTTATAAAATCCAATCACACACAAATTAAAATAAAACATTTCATACTAAAAAGTATATTTAAAAACCTTTTTCCATTTTAAACTGATTTTCTAACTTAGCCAAGTTGAACTCCAGACTGTGAGTTTGAGCCACTATAAAGCGTTAGAGGACCTCCTGCACCAACCGAACTTGATGAGCTTGAACTTGAATAGGATATACCATTTCCTTGTTGTGGAGATGGAATCATATTAACACCACCTGGATAATTAGCAGGAATACTAGGAACACATGTGTTACCTCCATAGCATGTAGTACAGCAGCTTACTGGAGAAATTCCTTGAGGTTGAGATATACCGACTTGCGTCCCTCCTGGTAAAAAAAACTGAGAAGCTCCATAATAGAAAGAAGGAACTATCGTACGAAGAACTATGTCCAGAATTGAATCAATTGATCTTTGTTCGATGGCGTCATCTCCTCCTTCTCCTCCTCCTCCTTCTCCTACTCCACCTCTTCCTCCTAATTCTTCTATAGATTTTCCATTTTCATTGTACATGGAAAGAATATTTTTCCCTTCTAAATCCGTTTCCACAGCTGGCCACAAGACGTTTAATTTTTCTTGTAATCCTATGTATATGTATAGGTAGGTACATAAGATACAAATTTTAAATATTTTAATTTTTAAGGACGTAAGTAAGTTTCTTTAAGTGAAGGACAAACCAAAAACAGGTGCCATTTCTGGTAATAATATGATCACACAAAACTTTCTATAGTGCCGTGATATATTAATTATGCTAAAAAAATAAAACCATAAATAAAATCAAAAAACGTGATGTAATTTATCAAAGTGAAAAACAATAAATCATAATAAAAAAAAAATCCGAAACTCAAACAATTTGCTTTGTACTATATATACAAAAATTTACCACTAAAATCGAACTTTTTATGAGAATGTGACTCTTCTGGCTTACTAGGACTATCTAAATTAGCTGCGGAACGTTTTCTTCGTAGAAAATATCCAGGATTATATCCATTTGCTCGAGAATTTGAATATGCTGATGAAAGTCCTAATGGTCCTAAACCAAATCCGCGTGAACCAGATTGACTTTGGGCATTTGTAAATTGTCCAGTTGCTCCTGCTCCGGATTGAGCTAGTACACCACGGTTGCGGTGTAAATCAAAACCGAGAGGACCAAGGCCTACACCAAGGCCGCCATCATTATTTTGACGTAAACCAATTCCATTTTGAAGATTACTCGTTGATAGACTTGTTCCTACTCCTACAGGTCCTACACCAAGATCATGTGAAACTCCTCCAGTTGGTTGTCCATTTGAGTAGCCGCGATTATTTCCAAGCGTACTGGAAAGTCCTAAGTTGCCAACATTAACACCCCGCGAGTAACTGTCTTCAGCTTCAAAATTTCTCCGGCCACCACCGAAAAATTGTGCTGAGAAGAGAAAAGTATTAGAAATTTTAATAAGTATTAATATAAAAAATGTAAATATCTGTTAATATTTGATATTTTCCGATGTTTATACTTAAAATTGAAAATTTATTTAAGCAATATTAAAATTCTCAGCTCACACTTTAAGATTATTACGTGGAGGATGAAATGGGTAAAACTGATAGAATTCATAAAAATATTTCAGTGGGATTTTTGTAATTGAATTTTTAATCTGATGCCTCTCTTAGTTACTTAACTTTGAATCAAATTTCTTTTAAAATAATTTTTTTTTTTGGCCTGTTTAACATTTTGAATTTTCTTCTTCTTCTTTTCGTAGGTACATATTAATCTTTGGTATATAGAGTGTTTTCCGTATAATTGATAACTGACCAACTGTAAACGGGTCTCAGTGAGAAAATCATAATCTTTGAGTCAGGTGGAGGATAAATCCAAATATTTGTGCAGAAGTCCTGAGTAAATTTCGTTTAATGATGATAATGGTTTAAAATTGAATAATAAGACTGCAAAGTCAACGTTTTGGAATTTTCACTCGGGTTTTTATTAAGTTAATATTTTATTTGTTTCAAATAACATGACGATTTAATCAGAATAATGTCTTCAGTTTAAAAGCTACCGAAATTGACAGGAACAGCGTTCACCTTGTCGAAAAACGAAAATTCCAGATAGCCCAGAAGGGGTATCATATTCCGTGCTTCAGCCATTAACAAACCCTATCATATATACATATGGCTACAAATCGGAGGGATTTTCTATCAGGAGCCTCATGTCGAAATTGCCATACATATTCGAAGCCATGTCATGGTTTTTTTTATGGGATGTAAAGGCCATCCTTGAAGCAGGAATGCATTTCCGTAACTCAGACACTGAGGACATGAAGATTCCAATCTGCTCTGATAGCCAGGCAGTTATCAAGGCCTTGCTAAAACCCTTTACAAACTCCAAACTTGTATTGGATTGTAAATCCACCCTGAACTCCTTTTTTCGGAACAACAAAATACTGGTACTTTGGGTACCAAGTCATAGCGACATTAGCAGAAATTAAAAGGCGAACGAACTTTCTTTCGTATCTTGGTGCAACCTCGGAGGTATACTCCTCCACAATTGGTATCGTACCAAATCACTTTATTTCTAATATCTCGGCCTTGACCTAATTCAAAAGAAACAAAAACAAACAACTGGAGTTAAACAAGCCAGCTGTGAGGACCCTGATGTCAGTTCTCACTGGGCACTCTCGTCTAAGAGGTCACTTTCACAGGATAGGACTTGTTGCTTACCCTGTATGTAGGGGTTGCGAAGAGTAACCCGAGACAGTGACTCGGTTCCTTTTTCACTCTCCAGCTCTCTCGGAAGAGGGTTACAGATTCCTTGGCTCCCAACTTATGTACGAGCTGCACGAAGCCAGCAAGAAGGGCTGGAAGCCAATACTTAAATTCGCAAGAGCATCCGGTAGGGACCTACGAGCAATTTCTAATAAGTCTGGATGGTGAACAATGGGCCTTTTAAGCGGTACGTTCCTGTAAGTGGTCTCCACCTCAACTTGCAATCAATCAATCAAAAACATCTATCAATCTCTGCAAATATAACATTTAACCCTTTTCGCGTTTGTTTTTTTTTTTTTACTTTTGTTTAAAAATATTCAGCAGAAGTGGCTTAAAAATCTCAAGACATTTATTGGCGTTTTTAGGATCTAAAAAAAATGAGTGCAAATAATTGCAAGAAACTCAAATTTTGGATAGGTACACAGTGTCAAAAGTCATAAAAATCAAAATCTTTGAGCTACTTAAATGATAATACATATAAAAAATAAATTAATAAATTTTGAAGTTTCGAATCTCCAACTACGCGATAGGTTTGGACGAAAAATATTGTGGGTTTTTAGAATATTCCAAAAATTATCTATCTAATAAATTTAAATCCAGATGACAGGTTGTAACTTTTACAAGTAGTAAAAAATAAAAAAATATAATCTCTAACCGCAAAGTTATCAGGATTGGCTTTCACTTGCAATAAAATTATTTTGGTTTTCTCAACAAGACCTATCCATACTTGACATTTTGCCAACCGTTAATGGAATACCCTGTATTTTGTATGTGTAAAATTCAAAGCTATAATTACTCCTGTATTAAATAGCTAAAATTACATCCATCCAGCAGAGCAGCAGTACCAAAATTTTTAAAATCATTTAGAACTTACGTCAAAACAAAATTTCTTACTCCTCCACTGTGTTTTAAATGATGTGAAATAGAAAGAACCCAAAATTATCTTTAAATGTAGTAATGAATCCTGCAGGACGCAGTAAAGGAGTTCTTCTTAAGATCATGTCATGTCATAATATAAGATGCATCGCGCAATTAGTACCTACCTAAGGCAATCCAACGAACATTTAAATGGATTGGAATTGAATTGAAAGGCATGAAGCCATATAAGGAAAGAGCCAATGCGAAACTCAAAATGGACCTCTTTGAAGCATTGGAACACCCGTTAATAAACAAAATGCGCAATAAGCTGCTTATTGAGATTTATTTCACAGAAAATATATTTGTGGCTATATTTTTGATATCCTTGCATAGGCTAGAACAGTGATAGACATTTTTGGGTTTGCGCGCTTAAACAATCGACCTAAATATTACTCTTCATGAATACTAGCACGAGAAGGATTATCTAAAGATTATGTCCAGTAATATAAATTTTCGGACTCAGAAAATTACTTATAGCTAAAGAGATGAGCATAATAATGGTTTTTATGTTGTCCATCATGTATTTTTTTTTTCTGGTAGATTATACCCAGCTCATCGTGGAGGGTAGTGAAGGGCGTCAGTTTTGAAAATTATAAAAAATAAATAACGGAAATGGTTATATTATATTTGGATGATCCAAAAGTGATTGGAAACCTATTTTCTACCAATTCATGATGATGAGATTTTCCTGAAATATCCTCGAGTCCCTTTATGCACAGCATAATATGGCCATTAATGAAGATTTGTGCTCTCCATACCTATCCTATATTTTTATATATAAATAAATATATCCAGTACCGTGATCTTTTCCCACATTCAAAATAAATTAAAATTGGTCTTTAATTAGTTGAGGACTCCACGAAGATATTGGCATAATTTTCTGCCATGTAATAGAGCTGGGCAATACTTAAGTACTACTTAAAGTATATTTTCGTTACTTAAGACTTGTTGCTTAATACTTTTAAAATTCCCTACTAGTACTTGAACATAAGTACTTACTTCTATTTACTTGTATTTAAAAATAAATTTGTACTTAAGTATTTTTGAGTCTATTTAGTACCTACAAATATCTAACTCTTCGAAGAGAATCAAACACAATCTTTTGTGCAGCTCTATTTTTGTTGAGTCTTAAAACACACAGAGAGCTGTCAAAACGCACCCGCACGTCAAAATAGAACCCTAAACAAACTAAAAACATACAAATTGGGCAAGTGGAACAAAAACCAGTAACGCCTTGCTCGAATATAAAATCAACGATGCCTAAACCAGATGTAGGGAAGCCCTCAATGTTTTCTTAGAAATTTCTTGGAAATTTTTTCCTTCGAATTTTTATGCATTGTTGGAGGTGACAACGGTTAACAGATACTTGGGCCTATAACCTATAACAGTTGTTATGAGTGTAGCATTCATTTCTACTAAGAAATTTCCAAAAAATATTTGGCAGCATTTTTATTCACTTTGCTGGCAAATAGAGTTATTTTCAAATACAATACTTCATGTGATCCGTTGTCGGCCTCCAGTGATGCATAAATATTCAAAATAGGAAAACTTTGTATTATTAAAAGCAAATAAAGTATTTTTGAAATAATGAATTAATTAATTAAACATTTTTTAATGCTTTTGAATGAGCTCCGATAAAGTTAGAAAATGAAAAGTGAAAGTTTTACTTACTCTACGTGCAGTGCCGGTGGCCATTAATAAATAAATACCTTTTGAAAACTATAATATGGTAACCACAATTTTTTCAAACGTATATTTACTTATTAATACTAACTAAACTCTATAATCTTCATTACATTACTGCCAACGTTCAAAGATTCTGAAAAAGTACTCAGTACTTTTTATAATGTTAATAGTTAGTCACAAGTACTTTTCATACATGCGGTACTTATACTTACGCTGAAGTACTCAGATATTCGGTGCTTGTACTTGTATTTAAGTACTTTTTCACTGGTACTTGCTAAGCTCTGCCATGTAAGTATATCACCTTCGCAACTATAAAATGGCTAAACTTGGAGACACACGATTATTTTATTAAATTAAATTTATTTTTTTATCTATTTTTTTTCTAAATTAATTGCTTTATTTTTTTTATTTATCCCAGCTCGAGACGAATTCCAACCGTAGACTTTAGTCTAAACATCGACAGTTGAGCAAGGTATGTTCAATATGGGGAGTATGTCATGACTCGGATCTTATCTAGTAAGTTAAATATTAAACTAGTTCTAGAAATGCATCTATTTCGTCATCATATCAATTTTATCATAAATTTAATTAATTGGTTAATTTTAGTCGTCCAAATATTATGTAACCATTTCTACAATGGACACCACGATTCATTTATAGGAATAATTTTTAGAGCGGTCTATAATCTACCTAAAGGAACCTAATTTACCCATGGAGAGCGCTAGACCCATTGTTGTACTCATCTCTGTATCTAAACACTTCACAAATAGATAGTCATGCCATTTAAAAGGCCTCCAACAGGGATATAAGGTCATTCATATAATGAAATAAAAAAATTGGAACCCCATAAACAACTTTTATAGGAAAATTAAATAAAAAGCATTTATGATTTAAATGAAAACCTGGACAGAAGTCAAAATAATTGCACAGATTATAGATACTGGTTGGATTGGCTTATAATTAAGGATTTACATGGACTAAAAGAGAAAGCAATTGTCAAATATCCTTGTAAATTTCTAGCTAACAATAATTGTTGATAAAAATTTCAATTTAGATCGAAAAAACGCAACGCATAATCGAGAAATGCTAAAGTTTATAAAAACAAGAACATCAAAACTCGTTTTTAGTGATTTAATTATTATTAAATAATCGAAATGTTTGGAAATGCCCAGGCAAGCATAAGAACCAGAGCAGGTTTTCCTTGTTTTTATGAATTTAAGTTTCTATCTGGAAAACACGTTTTCGTTTACGAAATTTAAATAATTTGAATGTATTTAATTATGATCTCGGGTAAACTTGAATCAACCTCTTTGTCTATATTCAAAACCAACGTTTTGACAAATTCAATTTAATTCAAAAGAGATTTTACTTGTGGGGAATTTTCCCCTAACAAGAATCTTCAAGGTTGGCTTATCACATTAAATTCGGTCATTCCCCGTAAAATACACGAGCAAACGTGAAAACTTAATAGAAGCATCACAAATAATACAACAACACTGAAACGATAAGAAAAATTTTATGCTGGTGCCAAAGTGGTTTGGCAGCCAAAAGGGTTACCGCACTACCAAAAATTGGTTAAACGCGGAATTTCGGTTTAACTTGCATGGAGAAGAAATTCCTTTATCGTCTACCGAGTGCATTCTGAACACAATATGAGCACGTATACACTTCATTTGATATGCCCGTGGAACCGCGGAATGAATTATTGCTGGAAAATTCCGTAGGCAGATCCTCCCAAAATTGTACACACAAAGGCACACAATGGCGGAGCAATATTGGAGAGGTATGGGTTCGATTCGGCCCAACTCAACTCCAAAAAATCCCTCAAACCCGGAACCAATAACATCACACTCACCACACTTAGCAGCAGCAGAGAAATTAACCTGGAAAATACCGCACTGAACGCATTAAACATATCCTTCCTTCCCCTCCCCGCCATTCACTAATTTCGGCGGATAATATTGTGTTCGATAATAAATTCCGGTGAATTTATTAAGCCGCGGCTTTTTTACACTATCCACAATCCAGAGCAAAGCACTAGGGGATTCAGAATTAGGGATGCGGACACTACTCAGGAATCAGAGAATCAGGACAGGATGGGGAGGATTCGGGGAGATATAGATGCGGTATACTCTAGTAGATGGAAGGACTTGGACGCACACACATACACATGCACTCAAATTTATGTACATACAGCCACACAATGCACAATGGGTGGTGCAGCAGTGCACCTCCTGCAGAACTATTTACCTCGGGGATGGCACTTAATGAGCGCGTGGATTATTAATCCGAAAATGACAGAAGGCACCAAACCGTGTCCCATGGTAGATGGTAGACTGCAAATGAATTGACGTTTATCGACGCGTATAATTCCCGTCTGGGAAATAAATGTGACTGGCCCGGGAGGCGTGATTTACACTTCTAAGCTGACCAGAGCTTTCGCGGCCTGGTTTAAAGCGTCCGCGCCAACGAGTTTTTGATGGCTAAATCATTGCGAGCATTTAATGTTTCCTGACCGTGACTTAACCAAGCGATGGCCAATTACGATAACTTTTGTCACGTAGCGCGGTATCAGGTTTCGAAAATTTCATTTTAATTTCCTCAGCGGGTAAAACAGATTGAGGGTGCGACGGTAGGGGGTTCTGCAATAGGAAGTTCAGAAGCAAATTAGTTGTCTCCTCTACCATAACATTTGATAAGAAAAATATTTTCGTTATCAGAATTCACGTGAGAGCTAAGAATTTTAATTTTATTCGCGTAAATTAAAATTGGGCAAAATGTTTTCAATTGAAAATCTCATCATGAGTAAATGAAATGCGAATATCCTTGAAATGTTGAAATTTGTTTAGATGTTTTGGGAAAATTTGGTGAGTGACGAAGTTCAATGAATAAAATTAAAATTGAGACAGCATTGGATTGACTGAATCTATATGTGATGTAAACCTACGAGGGCTTATATAGCTAATTAAATGATAACGTAATAAATCGTTTCGGTGTATATTCTTGCAATATTTTCGGCAGCAAATTCTTAACTTAATTTAATAAGGTAACTGCAACATAGGTTGAAGAGAGCCAAGAATGTAAAATGGAGGCTTGAAAAAAACTTGGCAGGTTCAAATTGTCCTCCCCCTTGCTCACTATCTGTAGCTAAAATTGGCCGAGATAAAGGGGTTTGCATACACCATAGATAACAATATTAATGAGTGGTGTATCCAAAGCCAAATAGATCGAAATCGAGCTTCTAAAATAGATATCTCCAATTTGTCTTGGTAACACTATCTACTATCTTCATTGTAATTAGGGAGATAGGAAAAAAAGTTTATGTACTGATGTGTTTTGCCAAACTGTGTGTGATCAGAGATTGGAGCTTAAACCAGCCACTAACAAGCTCACTCGTATAACTTATACTGGTTTATCAGCTTTGTGATAACTTGGAGCGTCTCTGCCGAGTCACGCATTCCCGAACTCCTGAGCAACCAGTTTATAAAGAATAGGAAATTTTATTTCGAAATTTGCGTGTGGTAATACTTTGCTGAAGGTGGGAAGGTAGAACGTTAACTGGGTAGGTCTTGATTGTAATGTATATTGAAAAAAAAAATGTTATTCTGAGGTCAACGTGTAATAAAGCCACTCAGAAATTGGAAGAAAAAATTAAATAAAAACGAAACTATATTTACCATGCGAAAACCCAGCGGGGCATTGAATAAAGAATTAATCCCGAGTAGTCTTCTATGAAATCCTGGAGGACTTTCAGGTGGCCAAACAAATTATTTGTACTTTGGAGGTTTGCCCTTTGTGGCCTAATTGCACTAAGTATGGCCTGATCTCTAACATACAAATTTAGCTGTATCAGGTCCAACATAGCCTCTAAGGCCGCAGTTGGGCAGGTATGTACATATGGCACCGGTTACTCTTAGACATGTAGTTTTTGCAAACTAGCTTTTGTTGTTGTTTTTAAGTGACGGTTCCAAGTAATTGTCTTTGGATGTGATCTATTTAACTGAAATAAAACCATGCATCGGCGACCAAATTATATTTTTTCCTGATTAAAATGTGTGTAAAAGTGTGTTGTTGGTGCCCTATACAAGGGGCCTCTAATAATTTACATAATTCATTATTTGACCCCCCCCCCCCCCTGCTAAACGATTGTCAGACCTATCACTACAATGTTAATTGAGGATGACTTCCATTCTAATTTGTTTGCGCGTAGCCCACCTGTCAAATTTTTTCAGTTTAATTGATGTTTGGCTTACCGATAAATAAGATTTATCTAATTCATTTTACAAAACTTCCCCAACTTGATTGAAAACGAATAATTGATTCTGTTCCAAATATTTTTTCTGGCATTTTGCAAACATTAACGAATATTCTTATGATTGGGAATTAATAATCTATTCCATGAGATGTGTTGACTGCTTATCAATTAATTATTTCAAGCACTTATTGTTCAATAGGGATTTAAAACTTCTGAAATTTGGCAACATTTGCGTAATCATTAGAAAATGACAAGTGGTACCTATTGGAATGGGATAGTACTAATAATTAAGTACGGACATAAACAACTTTAAGTTCGGAGAAGACAAGCGACATCTATTGTATCGGCCAGTAAATGACTTTAGGTTCGGAGAATCGTTGTTTCTGACATTGAATCTCGGGAAAATTATAGGGTACAAGCCCTATGCATAGAACTACAAATAAGTAAATATGCAGATGAAGAACGCATATCAGAAAAATGAAAATCTTATCAACATTTCTGGTAACTAATTTAGTTAGCTACGACAAAAATTGTAGCTAAGAAATGTTGTTATTAACAGAAAATGTTCCTAGGCACACACTCAAGTTTCTATCTTTTACCAGAGCAATGCAAAAGCCTCGCTCCAATATAAAATAAACGATGCCTCGACCAGATGTAGGAAGCACTCAATTGTTTCTCAGAAATCTACTGAAAATTATTTATTAGAATTTACCTGGGGTTACAAGTAATAGTACAGCTTGCATGAAAGCCGCACTGCCATACTTCTTGCACTGTAACCTCTACCGCCATGCTGGCAGTTCAGCTTTCAGCGAACTTGCACGATGAAAAATCACGGCAGCTGAGGCGATAGTAATTTGACATTATGCAGTTTTCAAGATGGCGGGAAAGAAATGCTTGAGAGAATTCAATAAATTTATTTTGGAAAAATGAAATTTTCTGGGATTATTTGCTTACATCATTTACCAAAGCCTTCCTCTTAACTTTTTTTTTTTTTTTGGGTTTTTATCATTCTGCTACTTCCTTTATTGCTATAATTTTCCAATATACGCGTGACTTTACGCCTCAATGCCATTTTTTAAATGAACTTGTACAGGCTGAACTACAATAGAAGTATACGTAAGTACATTTACTTACGTAAAGCAAATGCGCCCTTTAATTTAACAGGCGTACACAAATTAACTTTAACTCGTGTGAGGGGAACTTTCGTTAATTTTAAATATCCAATTTTCCATGTGCGTTAAGAACCACTCATTCCGTACGAACGCAATGTGTCCAAAAAATGAAATTATTACTAAATGATTAAAAGTGTAATGTAAAAATTAAAATGGAATAAAAATGGTATTGTAAATTAATAGAAAGCACAAATCTTCAATTACATAAACTTCCATTTGTTAATTTTTTCACTTTTACCACTTTTTAAAATTGAAAACATTAAATATCAAGATAATAACTCTTACGGAATGTGAAATATATTTAGGCCAACAAATATCAATTTTTCGTAAGTAAACCTCAGTCTCGTTCAATTTTGTAAAGTTATTTACGTCTATTGTAGTTCAGCCTTATGCAAGATGATAAGACATCATCCGAACTGCCTTCTGCTATCAAGTTAAAAATCGCGTTGGAAGGGAGACTTGCATGCAAGCTGTACTATTTCGTGTAATCCCCGAGTTATACGCATTTTTGGAGGCTGACAACAATTTTTATAAGCGTAGACGCGTAAATATGCAATAAGAATTTTTTTTTTTAGGAATTTAGAGAAAATCTTTCGGTAGAATTTTTAATCATTTTGGTGGCCGATCGGAATTATTTTCAGTTACAATACTTTCATTTTGGCCTTTGTGTTTGTCGGCCTTCAACTGCCAATAAGCATTCATTTCTTCTGTTGTTGTCAGCCTCCAATAATGCATAAAACTTCCAAAGAACAAATTTCCAGTAAATTTCTAAGAAAGAATTGAGGCATCCCTGCATCAAATCGAGGCATCGTTGATTTTCTACTGGAGCGAAGAGCTGGTTTGTTCAAGGCTTGGAGCTATCGTTGATTTTATATTCCAGCAAGACGTTGCAAATTTTTTTAAGTGACTCGCAACATGTATCTGACTTCTGGTTTGTTATTCAATTCACTATTTGTATTCTTATTTACTTATTTGCGATAGAACTATATAGTGATTGCGAATATGCTTCCTTATATAATGCCAAATGGCTCCACTTGTACCATTTTGAACAGATTTTCCCAGGCTCAATCGCTAAAAGCTCTTCAACTGAAGTATTGACAAGAGTTTAAGGGATAAGCCGTAAGATCATAAGCAAAGTAATAACATCCAAAGAGAAGTAGAAAAACCAGTACAGCCTCGCTAGAATATAAAATCAACGATGCCTTGACCTGATCCTACCTGATGTAAGGAAAGCCTCAATTTAGAAATTTACTGGAATTTTTTTCTTTAGATTTGTTATGCATTATTTGAGGCCGACAGCGGGTGCTTGGGATAATAATAATTTTTATGAGCATAGCCGCGTAGATGAGCAATAAGCATTCATATTTTCTTAGAAATTTACAGAAATTGTGTTGGCAGAATTTCATTTCGGCAGAAATTTTATTGAGTCTGATGGCCAGGAGCGAATCTTGTCTCACCCAGTGTGGTGAACGTAGTAAACTATTTGGATATTGTGTTTTGAATAACGAACTAAGGTCACGCTCGTAACAATCGGAAAATCTGACTTCGATCTAAGTTCAGTACGAAGTTACCTTCGATGGATCTATGTCACAAAATTGATTCAAGGTAGCCGAACTACTCTATGCAAGAGTCACTTTAAGCCTATTGAATTAAATTTAAATTTTGCAGTTGCGATTCGTATCCTACGCCTCCACCCACTATCGAGGTAGTGGCTGACTTGGAATGGGGAACGGGTCATGACCCCCATCCCACCAAAATTTTAAGTAAAAATTATTTAGTTAATTGAGTTATTTGAAAAAATGTATTTTTTATTTTATATTTTTTTTTTTTTATATAATTCAACTTCAAACAAATTTTTTAATCCAAAACTTAAAAAAATCAAAATTTATTTCAATGAATATTATAATGTATGCATGTGATGTATGTGTATAGATTTTTCTCAGAATTTGTGTTTGGGACCCCAACTTTGGGTGATCCCCGAGAAACACTTCCCAAACCACGAAACAGACTCCCTCACTACCACATCAGAGCCCTAACTTAATCCTAACTCCTAAGATTCTAAAATATTTGCAGCGTTCTTATGTAAAACAACTGACATATATGATATGGACTGACTACGTCCATAGAAATACACTGTAGAAAGTGGACTCACTTCTATATAGCGTTCTCTTTTCGTCTAAGCACAAAAAATTGTACCCGCATGAAATAGCATATCAAGCAGTCCATATTATATATGCCAGTGTGTGAAACTGAGAAAAGTTTGGTTTGAATGAGTCCTGCAGTTTGCACCCCAAACTACTTTTCTATTAAAAAAAAAATGATTTTTTGGCTCGTGCACGATGGGTTCCGTACCATCGTACTAAATTTTGTACTTTTTATGAGAATAGGCGTCAATTGAAAAAATAATGCCTACTTATGATAATAATAATGAATGAGAAAAAACGTGGGAAAAAATGCCGAAAAATCACGTTTCTTGTATGGAGGCCCCCTTTAATTTTCAATTTTATGTTATTTATATGCTGTTATAGCAGCAATAGATATACACTTTGTGAAAATTTCAACTATCTACCTACTACAGTTCATGAGATACAGCTGCCAATATTTCTTTTTCTTTTGCGTAGTAGGAAGCATTTGACTCAATTTTCTAGTCAGGATAAATTCCCAAGAAAAAAATCAAAAATGTCTCAATTGAATTTTAAATTTACATATTCAAAATATATTAGAACAATCCTTGGGCGTCTTGTTCCATCATATCTTCTGTTTAAAGTTTTCCTATTTTTTAATTATATTATCTCCTCTGGACGACCAATTAATTTATATGAAAAAGTACCACTCTCCCAATCTTCACGTACCTAGTTTTAGTCAATCTATAACTGGTACTAAAGTTTCGGTCACTTGCTCGGACTTTTCGGTGCCTGGAATGGCTAACCTTTAATGTTCCGAAGAGGAAGATTCGTCGGTACGAAGTTCAGGAATGCTTTTCTTTTACATCTATCTCTGCATATAGTTGAAGTGCAAACAATAGAAACTTACAACTATTACCACAAATGAGATTCGAAAGATGGGTTCAAGAAAAAAAACTTCTTCCCTTCATTTGAACGTGGACAATAGATGTAGATAAGAAGCCTTTCACAAAAAAAAAAAATCTCCCGCACCGAATTCAGCGGTAACCTCTTATACCAACAAAATCCCAAGAGAACCACAAGAACTTCCGTTAAAATTTAAAAGATTTCATAATTTAAGTAGTGCAGCCCCAATAAAAATGAAAAAGGCTAAAATCGATACTGTGGAAAACTGTTATCGTTCTGTATCCAAAGTTTATGTTTACCTCCAGTCAGTCGCCTGGGCTTAAGAACTTCCTTCATTTTTCAGCATTTTTACGAGAGTAGAAAAAGTTTATCCAAAACACAATGGAAGAGGAACTTTCAGTATCGATGGCTCAAGGCATGAAGGACATAAATGTAAATCAAACCCTCAACATTATATGAGGACGGGGGTAAATATGAGGACAAAAATAACCTCCTATACTTTCCCACATACATGTATGTATTTTGTTGATGCTATATCAGTCAGAACGGTCTAGAACGATATTATGCCTTGCACTGATATCGAAACTTTCGGCGAAGAGATTTTCTATGCAAAATTTATGTCACCTTAGCCCCGACCGCAAATGACAAAAGTTTGAATAGACCCAAGAAGGTATAAAGATTTTTACCTATACACATACTTTACCTCAGTTTATGTAGACTGTATATATATATATATATATGTGTGTGTGTGTATATACATCTATATTGCTGGAAGAAAAATTTAAAGGACCTACTTAAATGTGAAACACCTGAGCGATGACACCCACTTCCCGTGTCGGGATCATAAGTTTTAAAACAGACAAAATTATTGATTCCTCATTCATAATCCTCATCTCTTAACTGTAGTGCACGTAATTGGTTACGAAAGCGGGTTGGAACTAATTGCTTGCAAGCGTTGTATATTTAACGCCTTTATGCTTTGCGGAATATTCCTTCAGCAGACGTAAGTGAATCTCTTTGATGTCACATCAATTCAAGGAAAAGGATAAAGAATTCACACACCCCCTACCGTAGAAGTGTTGAAGGAGTTATTTGACGGATATAGAGATGGAGAAGGGGAATGGAACGACGGGTATAACCCGGTAAAAGGGACCAACATGAAAGGGTTGTTTGGAAATCGGATCTTCAAAAGATAAAAAGGGATTTGCGAAGGTATGGATACTTTAACATCAACCCAGATAGTACCCGTATGTAAACCCGGGAAAATGATATCCTTCGCGGGTTTTACAACTCTACCTATACCTAAAGTATTTGTGCTGCGATTATAAATATACGCTCCCAAGATCCCTGGTTGCTTTGGGTTGTGGGGTTACTTAAGAAAATATATTACTACCGCCTGAGATTTAGTTTTATACCCCCATATAGAGAGACCGCTGGAAAGGAAATCTATTCCATGAAACTAGCTCTCCTGCAGCTCTAAGGAAAACAAATTTGCAAGATTTTGAGCATAAGAACGATGTTATTTAAAATTAGAAACATTCCAGCTAAGAAATGCATTGAGAATTTTTTCTTGTGTTTTTTAAAGCTTTTACGTGCTTAGAAAACAATTTCGATAGTTTAATAATGATGTTTCAGTGCCATCTATGATACAACGAGAAAAGGTTAGGATTGCGTCTTTCAGATAATAATGAGAAAAACGTAGTCAACATTTTTTCTCAATATAATTTAACAATTTCCTAATTACGAAAAAAAAAAAGTGAGTTGACAGAATTTTTCCTTTTCAAAAGTTTCGGATAAATTCAGAATGTGTCAAGCAACCCGAAATGTAAAATTTGGTCGTTTTTAGGCCTCGAGCGGCTATGATATGTGTCTTTCAGAGTTTTAATGTAAACAGTAATAAAACGGTTCACAAACCAAACATATATGGTGTCTAAATGAATTTGCTTCAAGCCATGAAAGGATCTAGCAATTCTCAAGTAAATATAGGGCCAGTTTCAAGCCTTTAGGAGGAGGGCAGCTCAGTTACTCGATCTGAAATTTGTATTTTTTTCATGAATTCTTTTAGGCGTATAAGAAAAAGATATTTGTAAAACTCATTTCAAAAATTTATTTGTATCGATGTTGAGGTGTAAAAAAACATATTTTTCTATTAATTTGTATGTCATTCATTTTAACATTTCCAGGGACCTATTTCATAAAACTATTATCAAAGACTCAATTATACAAAGATGTTGCAGGTATATGGTGTAGCCTGTCCATAGAGAACTCAATTTTCTAAAATAGAATTGAGTATCTTAAACTCCACACCCAACAAATCTTCTTACGGAAGCCCTCAATTTTATCTTAGAAATTTACTGGATAATTTGTCATTAGAATTTGTATGGATTTTTGACAGCGATAACGGCATACATGAAAGTGTTGTACTGAAAATGTAACTCCATTCGGCCTCTAAATTAATAAAAACTCTGCCGAAACATTTTTTGTAAATTTCTAAGAGGGAATGAATGCTTATTGCTTAACTATCGTCTACGCTAATAAAAATTATTAGCCGCCCCAAGCCCCTGTTGTAGTTCAAATTAATACAAATTCTGTAGAAAAATATCCAATAAATTTCAAGGAAAAAATTGAGGCCGTCCCCTGGTAGTCAAGTAATGTCATCACAAAATAATGTGGAAAATTTGTCACAAAAAAGTGAAAATAATTGTGAAAACAAAATGTCACGCAATAGTTTGACATTTATATTGTGATTTTCAACCATTTTTTATTAACAAAATTTTCACAAGCCACTGTGAACAAAGTGAGACGAAATCCATTATATAATGTTGATGATGGAAGAACAATTAATTGTGTGTAAAATTGATAGAAGGGAAAAGGATTAAAATCGCCGTCCGTCGTGCTATTAACCGACTGTTGCACATCAGTTTTAAGAAGAAAATAAATTTCTCTGGAAATAATATTACAGTTTGACAAAATGCCGACATTTAAATGGCACAAATTCAAGTGAATGAAAAGTCACAGAATTTATTAACATTACTGTGAGAATCTTAATTGTTGTTTAGGTCACATATCATGTGACAATTGTCGTCATCCCTGGCCATGGTTTCAAATCATATTTGTCACATAACTAGACTCGAGCTAATGAAGATAGCTTTTCAGTTTGGCCATAGAAACAATAAGGATTTACCAGAAACATGACTTCAGAATAGTGCGGCTGGTATAAATTGTTTAAATGGTTTCTTTAAGCGGCACAAATAAATATCTCTCCGCAAACCAGAAGCGACAAGTTTGTCACGAGCGACTAGCTTTTTTTTGTTTTTAAATCTTAAGGAGTGTATGTTACGATATTCCTTTGCGCCGGATAGAATATATAACTTAGATGAAACCGGTAATTCTACGGTTCATGTTCCACCCAGAATTATAGCACCAAAGGGCGAAAAGAAGGTTGGTAGTATTACATCTGGTGAAAGAGGGTTAAATGTTACAATGATTGCTGCAATGAACGTAATGGGAAATCATGTCCCATCGATGCTCATATTCCTGAGAGTCAATTTTAAGGATTATATGCTACATGAAGCTCCACCCCACCGGGAACTATTGGCGGAGGAATTCCTAGTGGATGGCCGAACGAGGATTTGTTCTTGAGGTATCTCAAACACTTCATTTCCTTTGTAAAACCGTCTGAGGAAAACAAAGTTCTCTTGATAATGAATAACCACGATACACACATTTCTATCCCGACTATTATTGAATCGAAAAATAATAATGTCGTTCTTCTAACATTGCCACCTCATACATCGCATAAGCTGCAACATTTGGATCGAACAGTTTTTGGTGCGTTCAAGACATATTATAACCAGGCAGCAAACGAGTGGATGCTCAATAATCCCGCCAAACCCGTCACAATTTTTAATATTGCACAGATTATTGGGAAGGCATTCTCTACTTAAAATATTGTCAAGTTAAAGGATTCGAGGTGTCTGGAATTTATCCAGTCAACGAAAATGTTTTCACCCAGAACGAATTTTTATCCGCATACGCGACTGATAGACCTATAGTTAGTGAACTAGTAAAAAAAGAACTATAAGGACCATCGTCGTAGTTGAGTGCGTGTAGTCAGCTGGAGCAGACGTTCCATCGTGCGTGTTACTGGTGTCAAAGTGTTAAATAGCATCATCAATCTTTAGTGCAGTGCAGTGAAATTTTTTAAATATCTACCACGTCATAATTACTAAAATCCGCCGCGCCGTTTTTTAATACATCATCAATTAAATCAATACCAGCCAAGTCCAGGCTTTTCTATGCCCTGCCGGCATTCTTCCACAAGCCAGCAGCACAGTACGGTAATGTTTATCTAATCTCCCATGTACATAAGTGATCAGTGCAAGGTCATTAGCCCTTGTCACTGATCAGCAATACGGGTGTCCCCAGTTGTGGTCATTGAACTGCACGGTCTGAGGTACTGAAAGCAGCAAATAGGCATAACACTATTGCTGTTTTTTTTACCTCGCTGTGTCGTTGACTGCAGCTGGTTGCCCCTAAATAAATATTTGTGTTGTTGTGTGTCGCTCTTTCTTCTGCTTTTTTGTTTTTTTTTTTTTTTGCTTTGGAACATGCAGAATTTTATTTTAGAATTTTGCAACATTCGCGGATTGGGGGAAAATCGTTTTTCAGTGTACTGCCACCTTCAATCAAAAAATCCGGCAATTCTTGCGCTAAGTGAAACCAAGGTCGTTTCTGATGCTGATTCTAATCAATATCACGTCCCTGGTTATAGCTTAGTGCCTCTTTTTTCTCCACATAGGGGGATCGCAATATATATTCGGAATGATGTGGCCTTTACCATTCTAAAAGATTTTCCACCTTCTGCCAATCCTGAGTTTTATTACATCTGGATTAGGTTCAAACTTTACAGGCACATCATATACTTTTGCTTCCTTTATCGCAGCCCAAATATGTCTGATGTCGACACGGTATCCGCATTTCACAATATCTCCAACAATATTGATCATCTGCTTTCTGTCTCCCCCTCTTCCGAAATCGTCCTGGCAGGCGATTTTAATGTCCATAACATACCGTGGCTCAGACATTCTTCTACTACACGTCCTGCGGGCCGATTCGTTGAACTATTTTGTGAATCTTTCAATTTGCATCAGCTAGTGGATGCACCTACGAGAATCCCTGATGCAGCTGGAGATAGGGACAATTTACTAGATTTCTTTCTGTCAGCTCACCCTGACAAATATTCCATCTCAGTCGGCTCCCCTCTTGGTAATTCAGACCACTGTCTAAGCACGGCTCAATTTATCACCTCAACTCTGCGCCGCCCTACTTCTCCACCTGCAAGTAGGATTCCCTGGCACTATAAGAACGCTGATTGGGAAAGTCTCAATCAGTATCTTAGAGATATAGATTGGTCGGTCTGTTTTGCTTCGAGGGATGCTGATGTATGCACATTAGAACTTAGTAACATACTAAGTCTAGGCATGCGTGAATATATTCCGTATTCTTACAGCAGATCTCAACAACAGCAAAATAGCTCTTGGTTTAACGATAAGTGCAACCAAGCTAGAAAAGCGAAAGAGTTTGCTTTTCGCGCCTATCAAGTGCATCCTTGTCCAGAACTGAAAGGAATCTACAAGACTGCACGAAACACCTGCAAGTCCATTATCCAGAGAGAAAAATTTCTTTTTGACCAGAATATTATACAAAGAATCTTGGCAAGCCGCAAAGGTAGTAAAGGTTTCTGGTCCCTGGTCAAAACCATCAGGAAGAACTTCAGCAGTTCCTCTATACCTTCACTACTTAATAATAGTGAAGTGCTTGTTGACTCCCTGGATAAAGCTAATATTTTGGCTGCTAGATTCGCATCAAATTCTTTTCTTCCACCCACTTCACAGGCACCTGTCGTGCATCCCCCGTGCGGATGTGTACAAGAACCAATACACATCCGTACGAGGGATGTGTTCAAGGTGCCTAAAGGAATCAACGTCCCTAAAGCCGAAGGCCCTGATGGTTTCTCGCCCCTATTAATTAAAAGCTATGCCTCATCCTTGGCTAAACCTCTACGCAAACTATTCTACCTGTCCTATTCGACAGGAAAATTTCCAACTGCTTGGAAACTAGCTCACGTTCAGCCTATTCCCAAGAAAGGAGAGGGTAGCGTTCCCTCAAATTATCGACCAATTGCAATCACTTCGATTCTTTCAAAGGTTTTTGAATCTATCATTAACTCCAAATTAATGAATTATCTGGAAACCAATCAGCTCATCAACGATCGCCAATACGGCTTCCGGCACGGACGCTCATCTGGAGACTTGCTGACTTTTCTTACGGAACGTTGGAATCGTAGTCTTCACAATTTTGGTGAGTCCAAAATCGTTGCTCTAGATATTTCAAAGGCCTTTGATAGAGTCTGGCATCTAGCTCATTTAGCCAAACTCTGCTTTCCCTTACTTTCAATCCTATCCATAGCTTTGCTGATGACAGTACCCTTGATTTCGCATACTCCTTTGACACCCTTGCGGATTCCAGAGGGAACGCCGCATGTGTTAAACGAGACTGCATGATTAGATCATTGAATAACGATCTTGACAATATTCTCGCTTGGGGCAAAGTGAATCGCGTCGAATTCAATGCATCTAAGACCCAAAGCTGTCTCATCTCACTAAAACAAGATCATCACTTAACCACTCCCGTTTCGTTTGATGGTGCATTAATTTCTGATTCACCATCACTAAGCATTCTTGGCATTAATATTTCCAGTAAGTTAAGCTGGACAGATCACATCTTCTCGGTTGCCAAAGAAGCATCAAAATGTCTTGGTTTTTTGAAAAGGTATAAGAAATATTTCAGCCCATCAAATATAGCGCTCCTCTACAAGTCCTACATCAGACCTAGAATGGAATACAATTCCCATATCTGGGCCGGGGCTGGTCGCACAGCCTTAGCTTCATTGGATATTGTCCAAAAGAGAGCATGCAAGCTCATTGGCGATGTGGCAATTACTCGTCATATCGACTCGCTCGAGAACCGTCGCAATGTTGGATGCCTTTCGCTCCTTTATTGCTATATGCATGGCCAATGTTCTGATGAAATATCTAGTCTGATCCCTTGTAGAATAGTTCCTGCACGCAATACTCGCGCTGCATCCCGTGCTCATCATTTTACCCTTCAAATTACCTTCGACCGTAAACTAAAATTCCATGATGCTTTCTTATCCCGAACTGTGCGAATGTGGAACAGTCTACCATCTTCTGTCTTTCCTCCGGCACACAACCTGCAAAAGTTTAATGGCGACATACATCGGCACCTCCGCCGCTCTCCTCATATCCCTTAATCCTTTCCCTATCTCCTTCCTGCCACGCTGTGCTTTGCATCATAGGGTATCCCCTGAACTTGGCTTAATAATATATAAAAAAAAAAAAAAAATCGTCCCTAATAGCTGCGACATCGCTTCAGCCAGAAATTGTTTCTCCCGAGGCAATTCGACCGTTTCCCAAGGCGGCACCGAGGCAAGCCACTAATAGAGGTCGACGAAAAATTCGGAAGGGCAGGATTCTTACCGATACACCCAGAGAATGCAGAATTAGAACTTGTAGCGTTGATCAGAAAGAAAACTACTCGACCAAGAACTATAAAAACTGCAAAGCGCAAAGTTCTAAATTATATTTTATCAAAATCATATAAATCAGCGCCCAGAATCGCAAAGGAGAAAGCAAAATCTTTTATTGCAAATGAAGATGAAACACCGGAAGAAGATTTTGAGGGTGATGTCTACTTTTAGCATCTAATACTATAATTTAAGTTTGTCTACCTATTATTACTTAAGTTTGTCTGTATGGATATATTATATGTTAATATCATTTATGAATAGGTGTTTTTTTTTTTTTTGTTAATAATTTATTACTTAGGACTAAGGTACCAATCATGATGGACCAAGGTACAAGACAGAATCGTGCCTTGTTCCGAAGAAAAAGCATATGGACAAAATCTACGGTAAGTCAAAAATAGTAAATACTAGTAGAACAATAAATAAGAAATTTTGTAACAGACATTTCAGGCTCCAATTTGTGTAAGATGGATTTTATGTATATGTTTTGCATTATGAATTATAGCATGATTTGTGAAATTTGGACCGAGGTACAATACCTTCCCCTATGGGTGAATTTAAAAGTTCATATATCAAAAACGAAGCCATACGCCAACTTTTTTGTACATGTAGATAGACAAGTCATTTAGTTTCAAAATAAAAATACAAAAAAGTACCAGAAGTCCACAGTAGTAAATAATATCATTTTTCTGGAAAAAAAAAAAATACTATTATTAACAATTTTTTTTTCTTTCGTTGCTGTTATATTTTTTTCTGAAAAGCATAAAACATTAAGTTTTATTTGCTATTTGAATTAGAAAAATAGCTTGCTCCGTTCTCGAGAGATGATTTTTTGAAAACGATGATTGATCGTAAAATCCTGAGATTCGTGGCCCCCTATGGGGGGGGGGGGGGGTTGTAGAGGTAAACAATAAAATATGGGTGAACTATCTTGGTATTCCATACAAACTATGAAAGTTTCATCAGAGTCCGTGATAGCCGGGTGATCAGTATGGAATGGTTGATATTAAATCAAAAGTTTAATTTAAACGTAAAACTTTAATTAGACCAATTTTGAAGCATCCTATTCTGATGGCCAACAACTATTTTTTCTCAAAATATCTGAAGAACCAGAAAACCTTTATAGGAAGAAAGTCTCCTTTCAAGTGCATTAGCCTTCATGTCTATGTCATAAATCAATTTTTCATTATACCTCTACTAGTTATTATCCTTCATAGGCATTAGATTAGTATTAATTGATTCTAGCCCCATATTTGAAATGTATAAAATCAATCTATATATGTTAATTGATTGATACCCCTACTACCACCTGCTATTCAATTTCAGATTGCGCAAACAACACAAACACACACATAAACACAGTCAGTATAAAAGTGCCTAAAGTCTTGTCATACCAATCTTTGGTAATTTAGTCCGTCAGCAAATGTGGGAGTTTAGCGATTTGTTAGTGGATATCTTACCTAAATCAATGTCTAATATCGCGCGCCAAGTGAACAAAACGATTGTTATTGCTGCGACAATAATTATCCTAATTCAGTGCATAGCTTTAGGGCAAACTCAAGAGATAAACACGCCAACGACATAATTATTATGACCAGAACGTATAGCTAAATACTGCCCAGAGGTGACGGTTAAGGTCGTCCAAACTGATTAGACCAATAACGCTGTAATTGGTGCTACCATGAAAATGACTCCTCACTACTAAACTGTCAATGGAAATTGGCGCAATGGGGCTGAGAGACACTTTTCAAATGACATTTTAACCATTTAGATTTCCATCTGGAGTAATTTTTTGTAATTTACCGCTTCCTACCTTTGAAATTGTTTTAATTTCTGTATAATGCCTCGAGGTTATATTATGATATAAGAGGGGCTCTGTGGGGGATGAATGGATGGGGGGATGATATCTTAATGATCTTTAAAAATAAATTTATGAATTTTTGTGATTATATTTAGCGCGCGTGTTTGTTGATATTTTAATGTTTTTCTTTTCTAGAGGAAAACAAACAATTGCTTACTGCCTATACATATATAGTAGGATTTTGATATACTTACATAGACTCAGGAAAAGTTTCTTTCCACTCACAATAGAATTTTCTTAAGAAAACAGAATCTAGCATGACATTGTATGTTCCATGTGGAAGTTTAAAATTTATTTAACATTTTTCTTATGAAATTGTTGACATAATTGTAGAAAATGAACATTTGCTATAAAAACTGCTTTCTATTGGGCTGAGTTCTTCGGATTAATCTGGGATGCTATTTATTTATCCAACTCCAACTGATAAGAAAGTTGATTCCCTCGGGCAAACACTTAACAATTCGATTCCGTTTTCGATTCAGAGTTTCCGCATTCAGGTCTCCAAATGTCAATGGTTAGCTAGTGCAATTCATTACATTCGATCCATAAAGATAGTCTATTTCAGTGATAAACTAAATACATAGCAATCTTCGTCATGCTGGAGAAATTTTCTGTGTATTTGGTTAGGACTTGTTTCAGATGAATATTGATCCAGATGATCTTAATAAATTTTTTCCATATCTCAGCTCAGGTCCCTAGCGTCAGTTCCAGCATCTGCTCGGTTAATGGCTTTACCTTTCACGATGCTGATGAAGTTTTATCAACATCACATGCAACTAAATCAAATACTATTGGATTAAATTAGTTACCATATTTATTCCTAAAATTAATTGTTACAGAAATATTTAGAGCTCTTATGCATATATTTAATCAATGTCTTACAATTTCAAAGTTTTCTGCGCGAGAGAAGCCGGGTCTTGTTGTTCGTGTTCCAAACAAGTCTAACATGTGAGAGATCCAATCAGTCTTTTTTTGCTTTATAACAAGAGATCTTTGAAAGGCTGGTGTATTTGTAAATCATGAATTATTTGAAAAGAAATTCTATATTATCAACTTGGTAATAAGGATACCGACCTTCTCACAGTTTTGAGACCTACCTTTTGAATATATGATATTGATGATATACATTAGACCCTGGCTCAGGACTGGGTTACAATCTTTTTATTAGGCAGTTCATGCGATAGTAAACAGCTTTCACCAATTACTAACTATCGACTTAAATTGAAAAGAAAAAAAGATCTATATCTAATTACTAGAAAAAGCGATAAACTTAAATTAAAACAAAGAGTAAAACAGAAATGAAAACTACAACTAAAGCTGGCAACGCAACTAATAACAAAGAAATAAAAATTAGAAAAAATAAAGGAAGTAAAAATAAATATTAGAAAACTCAATAATAAAAAGTAATAAAAATAAAAAATTATTACTACAAATAAATTCAAAATAAAAAAAAAACGTAAAAAATGGTATAAATAATAAATTTACAACTACTAATACTTAATAATAAATATCAAGAGGAAAAAGAAAAAAAAATTAAAGAGAAAATGAAGGAATGAAAGAAGGAAGATATATTGAGAACAGGAAAAAAATAATAGCAAGAGACAAAAGTAAAAGTATAGATATAAAAAAGAAAAACACCTTCCAAGAAAACATTTTATCCATGGCATTACGTTTATAAGTTGCAGGACAAGAATGGAAAAAATCAAGAACCACTGAAATAATCGTTATGAGATCTTTGAATTCTAATAATAATAAATAATAAAATAATAATTCTACAAATAAAGGAATACAAGATCATAATAAAAGAGATAAAAATAAAGAAAAAATTGGAGAAAAATAATAAGAAATATAATTATACATTAAAGGTAGGCGACATTAATCTTATATTTGTGCGATGTGATTCAGTTAACGTGTAGGACGAGATAGAACATTTATGGAAAAATTTTGAGAGAATATAGCAATTAAGCATTTCTTAACTATATCACCACCGACGAATTGTTAGAATTGTGAGACACCCTGTAGTTATCATCGCTGCAAAATCGACTGATAAAAATAAATGATAATTCAAGGGAAAACAAGCAACGATTTTATTTTATTTAATAGGAAATACAACAAACAAGTGAAAAGTCCGTTCTCATAACGATATCACCAGTTAAAATAGTTGAATTTTCTGGAATTTTACTTGAATTTTTTGGGATTCAAAAATATTTTCAATATTTTGTTGGCCCTCCTCGACTTTCTGCTAATGCTAAAAGTCGGTTTGGCATTCTTCCCCCGAGGTTTTTCAGCTTTTTCGTCCCAAGACTGTTCCAGGCGGCTTCCACGGCTGTGGCGCGCAGGTCATTCACGTTGCTGAACTGCCCGTTATTGACGTACACCTCTCGAACCTCTCGTCTGGGAAAAAAGCGGGCCAGTCCATAACTAAACCAGGCTTTCGTCGCTATACTCGTGTGGATAGCGGCATTATCCTGCTGGAATATCCTGGTGGACGGAAAGGCTAAAGGAAAGGTTTCTTTAGTACAAAAGGCTCCCCAAACCATTCAGCTACCGCCACCAAAATTTTGCCGAGAAAAGTACAACGGGTCTTTTCTCAAATCCCTCCAATAATGCTGGAAACCTCCTATACCGTCGACGTTGAACTTTTTCTCGTCGGAGAAATTTACCTTTAATACACAGAAAGATCGAACCTAAATCGCACAAAATGAAAGTTTACCTTGTTCCACTTCCGATTAACGTTTACTCTGGCAAACTTTAGGTGAGCGTCTTTATGACTGGATGAAAGTCGGGGACTTCAATTTTGGATTTTCCAGGTGTCCATGGCGTGTAATTGTCCGGTAAATTGTCATACAGAACACAGGCAGCTCACGTTGCTTGTTTATTTGAACCAAGCTTTTCAAGGAATTACATGGCATCTTAACAGTTCTTCTTTTATCCCTTAAGGAAAGCTTTCTTTTTGGTCCTTCTCTTACGGTTGTAAGAATCTGGATTTTGCAGGAATTTTGAAACTATCACATGATCCCTCCCACTACTACTTCTGACAAGTACGTTCCCTATGGCATTTTGATAAATTTTGAATGAAACTGGGTTTTCAGTAAAAAATTTTAACATTTGCACTCTAACCAACACAAATTGCGACTGAAAACTTTGATGGTGATATAATTATGAAAACAGGATTTTCACTTGTTTTTTTGTATTTTCTATTAAATAAAATAAAATCGTTGGTTGTTTTCCCTTGAATCATCATTTATTTTCATCAGTCGGTTTTGCAGTGATGATAACTACAAGGTGTCTCAACTCTATCTTTGAAAAATTTACAATTCGTCGGTGGTGCTGGTGATATAGTTAAGAAATGCACTGTAGACAATCTCCTTAATCTATCGTTATATTCATAATTGGACTAATCAACCGAGTAAATCGTCTATGAACGTTCTCAATTTCTTGGCATATGTATATCATAAAAAGGGTTCCACATAGAGGACGCAAACACTAAAATACTCCTTACGAGACTGACGTAAAGCAATTTGAACGATTGAACTTGTTTAAAAGATTTCGTACATCGATAAATAAAAGCAAGGGATTTAAAAGCCTTATTAATTAATTATGATGTGCTTGTCAAATAAAAGCTTGCCATCAAAGATCACACCAAGGTCACAAATTTCAGAAATCTTTAGGCGAAAACACAATGTGACCGACACGACAAAAACGCCGTAAAAAGCGCCGTACAAAACGTCTGCGAAAATACAATGCGAGCGACACGAGCGTGACAAGAGCTGTCAATCCCCAATTAAAGTAGCATGTGTGGCCGTTTTGGTTAATGAAGATAAAAAACAGAATCAACATAGAAGAAGAAGGTGTGCCCAAGAGTTAAATAAAACTCAGCCGGAGTTGGGTATCCATGCGGCTGCATTTTTTTTCGTATAATACGGTAAAATTTTACCACCTTAATTAACTTTTCTTCCATTTTTTATTCAACCAACTTTGATATTTTCCACGGCATTATTATTTGCTAATATTTTTAATCTATCAAGTCATAAATATGATTGCAATGAACGCAACCCAAAATCATAATTTTTCTAAACGCACCCTAAACGTGCGGCAAATTTCAATTTTTATTTAAGTTCGACGACAACGTCGAACGATGTCGTCAGCATTGTATTTTGCACCATACACCGCCATGTTATTAGAACCCAATTGACAGCGTTATTTACGTCGTTCTTGTCGTGTCGTTTACATTGTGTTTTAGCCTTTAGATATAGGAATTCCATCAAAGTGATAATTCCAGTGCATAACATTCAACTTTCTTGTAAAGGTAAAATTTAATGAAAGGAAATTATTTTTACACCAACTAAGTAACTGCTCAATATCAAACTGCTGTTGAATGCAATCTTGTGGCTCTTTTATTATTTTATATATTTTCGTGTCATCAGCATATATCAAGCAAGATGAGCTAATTGCATCTGGTAGATCATTAATATAAATTAAGAATATTCGAGGTCCAAGTATAGTGCCTTGTGGGACTCCAGATAACCGAGTGAACGAGTCTGATTTAAGACCATTTATTACCATACTTAAGCAACGATTGGTATGACTCAAACCATTCAGTAGCATTATTATTAAAACCCATGCTAAGCATCTTGCTAAGTACGATAGAATGATTTCTCTTGTCAAAAGCGTTACTCAAATCAGCATAAAAAGCATCAATTTGCTCTCTATCATCTAGTGCTACAGTAATAGCATCAGTAAATATAGATAAATTAGTTACTGTAGACCTAGCTGAGCAGAAACCATGTTGGTTATTAGAGATGTGAGGCTTGAGTTGTGGATATATAATATTAAACCCGGTGTTTTCCCTTAGAAGGCCAATAGAGCAGGAGCTGATAGTACTTACCTAGACTAGCAAAGAATTGTATGACGGGGGGGGGGAATCAACCGTTTAGGAGTTACAGGGTTACAGGTTTTGCATAAAAAAAAACCCTATATCTTAACAAGTACAGAGCGTATGGTTACAGTTAGAAGAAGAGTTATGGTTTTCTAAACTAAAAATTTCGGATTTTCTTACCTTTTCTTTTTTTTTCTGCAAAACGGTCATTGACATAATGTTCTTTTTTTATAAAAAGTATAAACTGCAGACTCTCCTCTTTAATTTGCTATCTGCACCCGTTAAAGATTTACTAGCTCAAAACCTATTCTGAAAGCCATTCTCAAACCTAAATTTGTTCCCTTAGTGAATGCAAACACGTCATTTTAAAAAAATATTGGCTAATTTCGATTAGACATGAATAGGTGTTGAGCTAATAGCTCTGTAACAGCCGCAGATAGTCCACAGGGTATAATAGTTCAAATGAACGAAGAGAGACTACAGTTTAAAAAAATTACTATTTTGGGTGATTTTAACGAGGACATTCGCATTAGTGCCCCAAAAGAGTTCATGAGATGCAACTTATTTCTCTTGGGGCTTCAAAGTTTACTTCATGAGTAAACTACTACCACTACTGGCCGCACTCAAATTGATTGGGCATTTTCAAGCCTGGACGCAAACGCAGTCACTAGATGAAATCGTCGCTCGTTTTTTATTTTATTTATTTATTTATTTTCTATTTGTTGTTTGTTTTTGTGTTGTTTTTATTTGTTTATTTTTTTTTTCTTCAAATTTTTCCCTTGCCCATAATGTAAGCTATAAGGCGCGTCTACAGGTTGCGGGTAGTGGAACGACCTATAAATATATACAGTAATATCCATATACAGGTTAGCTGCGAATATTCAAATAAGCAGCCGCGGAAAATACATGTAAAAATATTTAAACAAAATTTAGCTATTGTTACACTGAAGATGTCAACGATTTCATCTAGGGTATAATATAATTGGTCTTCGACCAGTTATAACCTTTTCTCTTGTTCTTACTTGGAACATGGGCTTACATCCATGTCATTGCCTCATCTTCGTCGTCGCTGTCGATGATTACCTTTGGTACATTTTCGCATAATTCACCATTGCAGAATCCGCATACAATAGAACACTTCAACCCAGCTTTCCTGCAGCCACATCCTCCACCGCATCCCTTTTAGCAATTGTCTGAAATGACATTTAATAAGGTATCTGGGGCAGGTTTCTCTGACATTGGTTCTAGAGTGAGCCTATTGATACCAAGTTTCCAGCCACAGCCGGATGGATTGTTTTTTTGTTTTTGGATTCTACATCATTTTTAAATGCATGATACCGTGCAGAGTGCTTTGTTGTTGGAAGAGAAGCTAGGTTAAATTTGCTTATTATTGTCGATTTTGCTAAACGTTGGTAGCGGACTTCTGCCAAGGTTTCCTTTTTATGTTGCCATCATACAAAGCAATAAGAAAACGTGATCCAGCGTATGCGATGTCTTCTGGTGTTGCGTTCTGATCTTTGAATATGGCAATGACGGCATTGAGTCCTTTACTTTTTTGGATAAACGAAAAAAAAAATTGGTTTTCCCTTGGTTGTAGAAGGCTGATGTCGTGTCAATAACCGCTAACTGCATATAAAAACAGAATGTTTTCGGCTGTTTTTTTTTTCACTTTCAAACTATTCGCGGAATTAACTGTTTCAATAGTTTTGCCTCTCCCTGGTTTGCAAAGGTATATGTTGGTTTTTGATAATCCTAATACTGTCAGAAGAACTAAAAGATCGACGTCTTCGCTAAAGATAAAAGCAGCGTCAAATAATAAGCAGAAGGATATCACTGTATTGAGAACAGTAAAAGAAGCCTGTTCGATTTTTTTTTTTTTTAGCATCAAAATCAGACGGGTCAGTGTTGCTGAAATTGAGATGGATCCTGATCAAGTTGAGTTTATTGTTGGTGCTTTGAGTGTATCTCGCAGTGGATATTGTAAAATAGACTCTATGGCGACTTTATGGACCTCGAATATGGATGCCCCTCTGTTATTTTTGTTTCTATGTGTATATGAAGCTTTGTAAAATCTGCGCATAGTGATTTTAAAGCTTTTACCTTTTTCTTAATGTTGTTTGGAGTCTTTTCTCAATTTCTCAATAAGCGATCTCCTTCACCAGATATTTTTACTTGCAAATATCTTCCTCAATCATAATGAGTATGCGTGCTTGTTATACCGTTTTGATAATGCTATGATAACCAAATTTGACTGACTTGAGAGGGTCAATTAGTAATAGTTTGCAATGAACAGCGAGATTTTAAAGTGTGTTAAATTTGTGTTTGTTGTCTGAACTGTGAGCGAAGTATTGAATCCGCTCATTTAGAATAACACATTGATTCATCAGTGTATTGAATTAAGTATAGTTCTTTTAAAAATCACTGTTACTTTATTTTAGAATCTAGATATTCATATACAAAGCACTTCCTCATAACATCGAACTCGTGAAAAGTGTCAACCAACAATTTCAGTAATTTCGTTGAAATGAAATTACTTCCCAAATGACCTACAGAGAAAATTTTAATTACTTGTTTACATCGCTTTGCGGGGAAATGTACTTGTTATAAATTAATTATTACATCATGTACTAGAACATATTGAGTGACGGTTAAATATCACTTGAAATGTTTGTTCACATGCGAGCACGTAACATGAAAAATCACTTCAATTTGAAGCAGATTTCTATATTTAATGTTATTGTGATGATAATATTATGAATTTTATCATTTGTAAATAAATTATAATATTACTAATATTAAAAAATTTACCATGAAAAGATTAGGCTCAACGATTTTTTGGAAGAATGTTGTGACACATTCGACTTACCAAAAACGTGTTCGTACAAAAAATGTAGTCAAATTAGACTTCTTCAAACTTGTGTGAGATATTTTTGTCGCAGGATCAACCGCTGAAGAAACCAAGAAAGTGGACGACACCGGCCCGCCACAATCTCGAAATCTTGAATTTTTCATTGGAGCCTAGACCTAAATAAAATACACGTTTTCCGATGTTTGGGGCATTGCATAGTTGCATATACTTAAAACGAGTTTTCCTCTTTGATAAGGTTAGTGCTACCGCTGTTGGTATTATTGTCTCGATGGCAACTGGTTAGTCCCATTCATAATTTCGTGGAATACCTTTAAGTAGTGTGAGAGATAAGTAATTGTTAGGAGGAATTTAAAATTTAATCTCTTAACGGTACTTATCAATATAATCTCTTCCTATTATGTACACTTTTAAAAGTATAACCACTGGTTAGCCCCCCATTTATTATCAGAACTTAGAAGTGTGTGGTACGTTTGCTTTTGTATATTGTATTGTAGGCGTTTAACTTTACTTTTTTAAAGTTAAATTGAAAACGGATAAAGGAAAGAAGTAGTCAGCAGAGGAAATTGGTCAAATTAAAGCTTACAAAGTAAGCAATTGACGAATAAAGCGAACATCGAGAGAGTTGAAGAGGAGTTCTAAGGAAACAAGGATTTTTTTTTAAGAATTCTCAGAATTATGGACACAATTTTTCTGGATGTGTTAAATACGCCACAACAGAGCTCGGTAGGGGGGACTGTCAAAAGGATACTAAAAAATTGTGTAACTTTAAAGCGACTTCATTTAAAATAGAAACAACCAGTAAATCGGTTTTGGGCATTTCATGTTCCGTCCAAAATGCTCAGGTCTATCGTTCTGAAGTACGATATAGTTCGGCATAACCCTCCAAATCCAAAAATAAAAATTAAAATCATCTGGAACATTTGATCAGAACCTTTTGACTTGATGTTTGCAGATTAGGAATTGAATGCCAATCGAAGCAAAGCTTATCTCTTGCGCTCTATTGTGGTATTCAGCATTCTCAGATTTATCAAAACCATTAAGAGGAGTCTGTACTCAGCAAAAATTTCAATTTAGATACCAGCGAGCCTGTAGGCAATAAAACTTGTGTCCTGAAAGTATGAAAATGCATATAAAATTAGCCTAGACGAGGCGCGGATCTAGCATTGAAATTAGGGGGGGGTCATTTTACAAATAAAATCATCGAGCAAAAAAAAAAAAAAAAACAAACATCCAACGCCGGTTCGCGGTCCATGGAGCAAAAAAAAAAAAAAAACATCCAAGGCCGGTTCGCACCGCAGTACCTACTGCAGTACTTGCTATACTGCTATACTTGGAACTAGGAAATCCGGAAATCCGCATTATTCAGGCGGTGCGGATGATGTGTATACTTTCTTTTTTAAAAACTAATATTTTTATATTTTTAATAGAATAGGGTGCAAACTGCAGGAGTCATTCAAGCCCAACTTTTCTCAGTTTTACACACTGGTATATATAAAATGGACTCGATATGCTATTTCATGCGGGTACAATTTTTTGTGTCAAAAATAGTTCATACGTCGGTGCCAACATTGAAAAATCCATTGGCGGAAAGTTGAAAAGCGAAACCTCTCGAATTTCTATTAACCCAAATAATTAATTTAAAAACATTTATTTCGACAAACTCACTTATTTATTTATTGTTTACAGCCCTTTCTCAGTTCGCACGTTACATAGGAAAGTGACCAACTCAAAAAATGCAACTTTTCAGGAGAGCGAAAAAACGAAAAGCTGTACATAGAATTAATTCTAGCTTAACGTAGTAATTGTTTGCTAAAAATAGTCTGAACTCTTAAATTTGTTAGTAAATATATTTCTGAAGATTTATATAAAAGAAATTTTAAGATTTTGTTACCGCAGTTGGCGAGGTTAGCTGTTAATCCCGCATCCACTTAAGTTGTGTCGCTTTTCTTTGTTGCGAAATAAATATTTTTACAAGTTTTTTTAAGTGGCACAACTCAAAATACGATTTTTAAGAATTAAATTCCGTACTTTGAACTTTGTGGAAAAATGTCATAACTCATAATATAATTTGTAAGAAATAAATGCTGTTTTGTGGAAAAGTGACACAATTTAAAATAATACTGTTAAAATGTCGAAAACATATTTACGTTTGTTATGAAGATCGTCACAACTCAAAAAGTGATAGTGGGCACGCTTAGGCGGAGACCAAACCAGTTTGGAATAATTGGAAGCCTTTGGTCACAGCCATGTAAAATTACCAACCACTTCGGTATGGTTTGTAATTACGCGGAGGAAAAACCAGAAATTTTGACCGGTTTGGTCCCCGCCTAAACGCGCCCACTGACACACTGTTCTATGAAGAATATCTCTGTTCTTCAGTAACAGAAAAGTGACACTACCGCTATCTAGCGGCAAAAACAATCAGATAGAAATATGCCAATTTCATGGTGTAATTAACTCAAAAACGAAAAATTTTGAGCTAGGTCACATTTCTATGTGACGTGCGAATTAGTAGTTGGTGGTTAGATCGAAAGAGAACGCTATATAGAAATGAGCCCACTTTCTGCAGTGTATTTCTATGGACGTAGTCAGTCCATATTTTGAATGTCAGTGGCTTTACATAAGAACGCTGCAAATATTTTAGAATGTTAGGAGTGTTAGAGTGTGTGAAATTGCCATCAGCAATTGATTCAAATTCCTCAGTTAAAAACAAAAAGTATTTCCCATAGAACGACTTGGGACAAATAAAAGTTTTAAATTTCAACCCAAGTCGTTTCAATAGAAAAAAGCCCCACGACAAATCTTACCTTCAGTAAGATTTGTCGAAAATAAAAATACGATATGTATGTACATATATACCTACATACTTATCGGGCGCAGAAAATTTACTCGGTGAAGATTTAAACGATCAAGTCTTCACCAAAAAGCCTCCTTTCAGCAAATTGTCGCGAGCGGAATACATTCTGGGTGCAACAATGTATGCACGATAGCAAGACGATGGTTTGATATTTATGAAAATATCAAATTTCATTTCAACCATCGTCCGCCGCGGTAGGCTGAACACTAATTGTAAACAGGTAAAGAAAATAGAAGTTGCGATAAGAAAAACAAAATAAACGTTTTGTGAAAATAACCATAAGAGGAAGTTTGTGAAAGAAAAAGTTTGTGAACAAAGCAAAAGTAAAAAATATATATATATAAATAAAATAAAAGTGTGCGAGTTGTCTTAATCATAGCTTCCTGAAACGGCGTAGAGTGATTGCCTTCGACTAAGGTAAGCCCCGAAATATAACAGGAGTTAGGACTAAGTTAAGTTAGGGCTCTGATGTGGTAGCGAGGGAGTCTGTTTTGTGGCTTGGGAAGTGTTTCTCTGAGGTCCGAAACCAAAATTTCGAGAAAAACCTATACACATACATCACATGCATACAATAGCATTCATTAAAATAAATTTTTATTTTTTTAAGTTTCGGAATAAAGTTTTTTTTTAAGTTGAATTATATAAATAAAAAAAGCATAAAATAAAAAAAAATTATTTTTTCAAATAACTCAATGAATTAAAGATTTTTTCTCAAATTTAGGGGGGGGGTCATGACCCCCACGACCCCCCCCCCCCTGGATCCGCCACTGCTAGACGTAGACCACAAGTCACATTAGAGACATCTAGGGTAAAAGACAGAAACCCAATATGCGAAAATTTAAGACAAAAATGAAAATTTGCAGTTCAAAGAAATTGAAAATTTTTAAAGAGATTTAACCCTCCTGAATTTTATTTTGCACATAATTGGTAAATATACTATTTTGCTTTATATTTCTAAAACTTTCAACGAAATATTGCAATTTTTCGTCGGTGAAATATCGAGAGAAAAAACAAGTAACCATTAAAAAATGCGCCACTAAAAATGAAAAAAATCGACGTTATTTGCTAGATTTAGGCTTTATCTCTCTAAAATAGTCACAATATAAAGAAATGAGAATACCTACTAAGAGGAATTTGATTTGAAAAAAAAAAAAATTTTTACCATTTTTTACAAGTTTCCGAGCTAATATCTCCATTCCAATACATTTTTTTTTATTTTTCTCGACGTTATTTACTAGACCTCTTCGTTACCTTTAATTTAAGATATAAATCATTTTTCTGCTACAAATAGTTTGCTAGAAATTCGCATTGAAAAATGTATGAAACTTGCAAATCTTGGTACTGACTCCTCTTAACAAATGAGTTTATGAAAAATGATTTTAAACCCTTAAGAAATAAATTTAAACCCTGAACAAATGATTTTAAACCCTTAACAAATAAATTAAAACCCTGAACAAATTATTTTAAACCCTTAACGAATGAGTTTCAACTGTTAACAAAAAAGTTTAAACCTTTAGCAAATATATTTAAATTTTTAACAAATTTATATTAAAAATATTTTATTTCAAGTTATGTAAGCATTTCAGACACTTTATTTTAATTACTTATTACATGTGTATGCATACATTATATCTGCAATACTACTGACTTTTCAGATCAAAGGTTGACCATCCTTAGAAATAAGTAAAACCAAACCCATTACATATTTGGAACAGTCACTAGGTGCGATTTGTTGGAGGCTATCTCTGATCACTGAGAGAATATTATATGCTCTACTCATATAACCTAAAACTGAACGTAATCAGTTTAGAAAACGATTATTCGATATGGTTTAATATAGGCGAGTAAGAAGGGCCATCACAAACTTGTTGTCAGGCAGAAATAGAGAAAACCTATCGGAATTGCAAGGAGAATTTGCAATGATCCTGTAATGCAATATTGCTTGGTTACTTATCGCAGCAATAAGTGTAACTTTTCTGCCACGTACTGCTTTAACTATAACTCGAGCACTGAATGGTCAGAAGTATTGCAGATACAATAGTGAACTAAAATTTGGTACACGGTGTTTTCATAGCAATAGAAAATAAAACTACAAAAATGGTGTAAATCGGGCGACCTCTTCTTTATGTTGCCATACAAAACTTTTCACCATATATTTGGACACTGCTTCACGCATCGAAGTAGAGAGCTGAAATTGTGTACACGGACCTCTTTTTAAAAAAGTGTAATTTAAGTTCAAATATGGGACTGGTTGCGCAACTCCTTCGTATGATTGCCATACGAAAAATTTGATACGTGGTGTTTCCATAGCAATGGTAAATAAAATTTTAAAAATGGACTAAATCGGATTACCCCTTCTTGGTGTTCCCATACAAAACATATAAAAATTTCGCCTTTTACTAAATATTTGGGCACTTGACAACGCGTCGAACGTAGAGAGCAACACTTTCCCACACATATGAATGCATGCACGCAGAATCAAACCTGCACAAACACACGCACGCATGCGCAGGCGCATACACACACACACACGGTAAAACCCTATAGTACGGAATCGAGCGATCGAGTCAGATAATAGCTTAGATATTATGCATCTATAAACAATCCACCCCCACTCCCAGCCATCTAGGTATCTATATTATCGCCGGGTAAAACCTACGAGCTTCTTCTAGTACTTGCATATAAAATCAAAAGTACCACACGCTTACAGGCTCTGATAACCAATGAGGGGGTTAACCAATTGTTATATTTTTAAAAATGTACATAATAGAAAAAGATTATATTGATAAGTACCGTTACGAGATTAAGTTTAAAATTCCTCCTAACATTTACTCACCTCTCACACTACCATCCCTTAAAAGTATAGAAAATATTTGTCTTTCTTAAAGGTATTCCTCAAATTATCAGGGGGATGGGTATCCAGTTGGCACCAAATGTATATCAAAATCATTTACTGGACTAACTGCGTACTGGTGGAATGATCACCCTGCCTATGTATTTTTTTTTTAATATTAATTAATAATTACACATAATTTGAAGCCATAATTACACAGAAGTACAGAACTTGATTTACTACACATGCCAGGACACTAAAGAAAAGAACACTCTTGAACACTGCAGTAAAAATACCCACACGCATCAATTATCATTCATGCACTGCGCAAAGTCTTGCAACTCTAACACTCTTTCACTGCAAGATGATCTCTAAAACTGATCCTAAACAAAAAGGATTTAGTTTATCTAATCCACTTTTATGTCCCGAAACGCAGCTCTAGATAAGATGGAAATTAAATTTTAAAAAAGATAGGCTCACTCCTGTTTTGTTGAACATTCCATCTTTTTTTATTGTTCTTGTTTTTCGCAGCCCTAAATTAGTTTACGTCTGACATTTGTTCAACAAGTCCCAGATGCCACATACATCTCACTTACAAGATAAACAACTTATGTAGGTTCATAGAATCCTGTTAATTTTTTAGACAATTAAAACAAACAAACAAAAAAAAAACAATATCAAATGCGAAACACGTACCCTGCAATTACAGCAGTAGTACACCCCCAATTTCCAATTGTTATAAATTCCAATTTCCCATTTTCAAAATGCCCTTATAAATCCTCTAGAATAGTCGTCGCACCAAATAAAGCGAAATCGACTCCTACCATGCGGCTGTAAATAAATAAAAGTGCCACCACCACTTAGTTTTCTTTCGCCAAATTAACGCCGAAATAACAGTTTTAAGGAAACAATTCCACGGTGTTTTTCACATGGAAGGCATATAGTGCAAGGGTTGAGAGATGGGGAGCTGGGGCAGGTGGGAAGGGTAGACCATAATGATTTCCCAATAAGGACAATACTCTTCGAATAGAGTTAAAACTACAGTTCCGATTCACTTTTACTTGACAAACGACACGGGAATTTTCCAACTTGTTACGCAGGCAACTCATTAGCATTTGATTTATGGTGGAGCAATTGAAACCAGTGAAACGTAGAATTGATTCCCAGTCGCCATCGTTTCGGTCATTCGTTATCGAGATCTTCCGGCATGCTATATAGACTTCAGTTTCAGTCCAGGAACCGCTATCCAAAGTTCCTTTTGGCATGCACTGAATTTTCGTATATATATGTATGTAGTACCTATCTACCTACATACCGCTTCTGACACGCAACCGTTTGTAGAACAACATGATTCCGCCGGAGCGCTGATTTTTTTTTTTATTAATACTTTTTTTTTGTCGTTCAGACTTCGTGACATTCCCATTCAGGTCTCACAATCGATACTCCTCCTTAGTCCGGATGTCCTTCGGTCATAACAAAAATTCGACAGGAAACAGCAAACCAGTTCGATATGTGGTTGAGGACTGTGTATAGCCAGTCTTCCATGTGGTGAAGGCTCTATCTTTCTCTATTTTCGAAGGAATTATTTTTAGTGCAAATATTGTGCCGACACTTCTATGGGCGATTGGCATATTCTATAGAGTGATTCCAGTGCTAATAATATCTTCCGGCCAATTGGGCCTCCTTTATTTCTTAATTCCCTCTGAAAGGGTCACGTAACAAACAGGGAAGGAATAAACGTTCAAAGAACCATTTGGGCCGGAACTATTACTGAAACGACTTTGGAGACTTACTGTAAACGCCGGATTTTGCGGGAGTGTTACATAAATTTCCTCGTTGACATTGGGGCCAATGGACAGACGTTCCAAAAAGCACATTCCTCTGGTGATGTGATTTTCGCAGCTGTCAGAGGTAAAATTATTAGCAACGCAGGAAATTTCGTTTCCTCATGATGGACAAGCTATAAAGCCTCCTTACAAATAGAGGCAGAGGGAAAGGCTGCTGGATTGTTAATGCACTTTGCAAATCCTCTTCCTCCTCCTCCTCCTCCTCCTCCTTCTCCATATATAACGTAATAATTGCACCAAAATAGCAGCCTGAGCAAATCCAGCCTGTATTTCGAGAGGATATTCTATACATATGGGGGATATGTAGCGTTACGTACTAACATAGATACGTACTATATGCATACGGAGCCAGCCATACAAACTCCAGCTCCCAGGCTCCCATTTACATTTCCATGAGTCTCCCGTTAAGTTTGCTATGTTGCCATCGCCTTAATGCTGCAATCGTAGTATCGACTTTCTGGATATATGGTTGCATGGCCCTGCTGTGTTCCCATAATTGTTGCATGTCGCATTAAATTACTAATGCCACACTAATAAATTTTAATATCGACATGACATTTATGATCGCTCGGTTCGCTCAAATTAGTTTTGGACTGGCAGAGAACGAATGCAGCAGAAGGACATACGACTGTCTACCGAAGCGTATTGCGGTGTCAATCAAGCGGGCCTCTGAATGGTTTATCGGGTATTGCGATAAACTGTAAGAGAATTTTCAACGATCGGTATGAGTTCAGGTGGTTAAATATTCGAAATTTATACAAAAATTTGCCCACGTATGTATGTAGCTCCATCTGTGACATATGCTCGAGTAAAGTACCTTTTAATTTTAAAATTGACAGCTGGTACCGATGTTTTGCTTTGAATACCATCAATTAGCAGGGTGGAAGAAAAAAGCTTTTCGATGTAAAAATGTTTTCAATTTGTGCATTTTTTTTTATTTATTTTTTTTTTATTTTTTTTTTTTGTGACTAGTGTATGAAATGAACTTTTGCGTATTAATACAGGAGAGAAAATTAGAGATGGCAGAATATTCCTCAATTGCACAATTTGCCAACTTTCTTATGACCTTGCAACATAAAAGGGTTTCACCTAATTGGGTTGTGGGATATGTCTTCGACAGATTATTATACAAGTTGCCCAATGTGGTCTTGTACCCGAAGGCAATGAATAGGTTATACTTAGAAAAGCCAAAAATTGTACGGGTGGGGAAGCGGAAATTGCAACGGTTTTCGAAATAATGGGACTTAAACAAATTTCGGTAAGTTTTTATAGATCACCCTGTAAATTGATTATGTTTAAGAAAAAGTACATAAAACGCAGGTTACATTTTTGGGTACGGAGTGTAATAAGTCAATTAAAAGCTAAGCTTTTGGGATTCTTAAATCTAATGTAAACAGTTGGTGATGACAACGTGTCTTTTGATAAAAAACAAATAAAAAAATGTGTTAAAATTCCGAAATTTTAATTTTGTTCAGCCATAACTTCAGAACACAGAAGAGGAAGGGGAAAATTTACAGACACTTGTAAAGGTCCAACGATTATAAATCTAACAGTTAATAGAAGTTGTAGATTTCCGTTCACCAACCCATACAATTTCTTGTCTGAGCATGACCTGTCCACAGCCTTCGGGTGTATATATGGGATACCCTGTATAAAGCGTTGAATTGGGTTTGCTCTTTTTGCAAATCTGGCAACAGTGAGTTTTTGCAGCCATAATTATGCGATACCATTTCCAAAAAAAAAACTTCATTTGCACTATAGAATAAATATAGTTTGGCACCACTTCTCTTTTGGATTCAATGTAAATTTATATAACCGATTCAGAACAAGGAATGGTCTCAAAAATCGTGGTGAAGTTCAAAATTTTATGCTGAAATTTTGGAATGTTGCAGTGTTCATTAAATATTTGATATTCCTCCTAGCGGAGGCTCTATAGGTAATAAAACTCGTTGTAGTTTGCAAAATTTTGAAGGCACTTCTCTCATAAACTTTAGCTCGGATTTTCAAACAAGGACACGAATTGGAAAGTAAATTATAAGAATAATAATTATTATAAACACCGAGATCATGACCAAATTCAAAAAATTGATATGTATAGGGTCGAAAAAATTCTTACACCTACCTACTTTAGTCATAAATCAAACTGAACTATTTAAGTGTTCTGTTGAAATAATTCTGACCTGAATATCTTATTAGCAGGTTACCAGATTTGGTGAAGAGCATTGCAATAATAGTGCAATACTAGTTTGGATTATATATTAATGAGGATGGGGTATGTTTGTGTAAAATTCATATTTACGTGTGATAGAGAAGGGGGTAGAATTATGGGATAGCTATTATAGTTTTAATGATAAAAGGCCCCAAAACAGACATATCCAAAAAAATAATGGTATAAAGATAGTAAATTTTATTTACTTATCAGTGATATTAACATAAATAAAGTAGACTACAACACGCTCAAAATTTATTTAAAACAAAAATATCAAAATTATAAATTTCCAAATTAGGGTAGTAATATGAAACTGTATTAAAATATCAAAAACAAACGAAAAATTGTGACAAAAAATGTGCAGTATCAGTGATAGTAACTCATTAATATTATACAACATTTTTTGTATAACTCTATTACGGGCCTACAAAAGTCATCATCATCATCTAGAATACTGCTTTAATAGTTGGTAGAAATACGAGATAGTTTGATATTATTACCGAACAAGTGTCTCATATTGCAACCAATTGGTTTTTTCAATAAAATTAATAATTTAGTGAGAAAAACTCAGACTTTTTTGTAATATATAATTATATTCTAAAACTAAAGTAAATATAATGTAAGTTACCGTATTTTTGTTTGAAACTGGGAAAATATACTAGAAAGCAAAACATGTGGAAGAAAACATTTTACTTATGACATAACTGTGAATATTCAGCACGCGTCAAGACTAATAACGACATGTCCGCCGGCTGTCTAAAAACCTTCGCCGAACTAAAAACAATGCTAGCCTAGCTACGCTTTAGATATCAGTAGCGTAGGAAGACGAAAACCCGGATGTCTCAAATTGCTACCATATCTCATATTTCTACCCCCTCCTCTTTATATATTTTTTTATAAGGGGGAAAATGGCTTCTCCTTAATTTGTATGAATTCTAAATTTAGCATTTCTAATTGTACCAAAAGTACAGTGCTCTTTAGTGATTCTTTGTACTAAAATAGTAATTAAAAGTGATTTATAGATAAGTTAATAATACATGTATGGATTTATGTGTTTACACTTGGTGGAATATATTTTAGACATCTTTGTTTGAGAAAAAAACACTTGCTCCGATTCCACAATTATTTTAGATCTGGGTCAACTACGTTATGCTAATTGCATACATACATACTATACGCTAACCGAGCTACATACGCACGTTAAGAGCTATGTAAATGCATACAACTTACAAATTTACAGTTAACCGATTGATGACAAAGGAAATTCTGTAACAATTTTACATAGAGATGTTTATTTAGAAAAAATGCAAGACTGTTTAACTAATATGAACATAGAAGAGATAGATAACAATCCTACATCAAAGTATAATCGTCTTGTCATAAGTACAGTAAATAACTCGAATTTAATTCTTGACTCTAAAGATAAATATTTTTTAAGGAATAGTAATCCCTCCATACCTACTTTGTATGGTCTCCTAAGCTACATAAAAACAATATCCCGGTTCGACCTGTTTCGTCTTTGTTAAATGTTCCGTCCTAACTTTTGGGTAAAAAACCGAAATTATTCCAAAACTTATCAATTTTACACCCAAACGTTCTGTGAAGAACTCAATTGATTTAATGAACAAAACAAAGCAGTTAATAGTTCCAAATAACGCGAAATTGGTCCCTTTCGATGTAGTATTTCCTTCTATTCCCATTGAGAAATTAATTGGTAATTTAAATGACAAAATTCTATGTGAAGTGCGAAACCCTGAGCGTTCTCTCCAGCTTATGAATTTAATCAACATATGCATTAGACAAAATTATTTTGGATTCAATGAAAAAAATTGTATACTCAAAAGGATGGACTTGCTATGGGATCGTCCTTTTCTCCCTTTTGTGCCAAATTTCATATGGATTCCATTGAAAAGTAGATATTTAGTTGTAATAATTTAGCTAAACATATATTGACTTGGTATCGATATATTGATGACATATTTTGTATTTGGACTGGAACAGAGAGGCAATTAACGAGCTTTTTAAATACCTTTTTAAATAAAATTGACGACAGTATAACATTTACTGTAGAATCAGGGAATAAGAGTTTAAATTTTTTAGATTTCACTATAACTATTAATACTAATAAACTTTTAACATTTGACATCTATCGTAAAGCTACATACTCGGACACAGTTATACCAAGCCATTCTTCCATGGATATGACTCAAAATTAATTTACGAGATGCTTAGAAAAAAACAAAAAAGTGGTATCCTGAATTCCATTTTCCCTTTACCTATGTCTAATGAACGTAATCTAAAGAAGTGGAGAAAAATTCTTTATTTTCACAATATATCTGAAAACTTAAAAAAACCTTTAGCTAACAAGCAGATAAACCCTGCCCTTTTTAATAAATTCACCACTAAAAATTTGGGTTAAAGAAAGCCATAATGGATAGGAGCGGAGTCTATAAAGTAAGCTGTAGCAATTGCTCAGGGTTCTACATAGGAAAAACAAAAAGATCTTTGAAAATTAAGATTCAAAGAACACATTCATTCATCTAATTCAAATACTCCAACTTCAGGTCTTGCCAAACATCTAAAATCTTCTGGACATAAATGTTACTATTCAAAATATAAAACTTTTACATAATATTGATGGAGGACCAGTACTGGATAGATATGAGATATTTGAAATCAGAAAGACTGATGATGACGGTTATTCTTTGTTGAATGATCAGATTGATTTTATAATAGGAGCCCCCCTTTTAAATCCTAGCCTAATTAAGTTTCAACATTAATTAACAAATTTTATATATATATAACTCATTGATGATCTTTTGTTCGTGTGTAGCTCGGTTAACGTATTTGTAAATTTGTAGCTTGGTTAACTCGCATTAACGTGCGTATGTAGCTCGGTTAGCGTAGTATGTAAGTATGCAATTAGCAGAACGTAGTTGATCCAGATCTAGTTTTAGTGCCAACCCTGATGATGTCTTAAGCAGACGAAACGCGTAGATTGTTACTCATTTTTTAAATAAAATAATTGTAGAATCGGAGCAAGTGTTGTTGTGAAGTTTGCCTTCATATGCGTTATGTGTCGTTAATTCCCAGTGTGTCTTTACCTTGTGTTGTTATTTGAACTAATGATACAGATGAACTTTTTTTTAGTCAATATCTCTTTGGGAGGCCCGATACTGATACTATATGCTGGAAGGCATACTCCTCTCCATTGTATTGTTTTTACGAGCTACATCCCTTGAAGTTTTCCCTCATCGTAAGGCGTACCTGAAATGCATAAGTACATTTACCTAATGGGTATGACCCGACTAATGCATTATGATGCACCCCGGATACATATGTAGAAGAGAGGGGCTAATAGCGTAAAGGATTTAATTTATTCATTCTCATGGAAAAAAATTAACATTCAACTGGAGCCAAGTGAAATTGCTTTTCGTATACTTGATGTACACATAACATTTATTCATATGTATTAGTTTTATAGTTTTGGAAGCTTAGAAGTAAATTTAGCAGTAATGTACTAATCAAAATTTAAAACTGTTAATTTTGAAGAAAAATATATGACTTAATTTGAAGTAATAGTAATAGTAGTATTAGTAGTAGAAGTAGTCGTAGATCTTGTAGTTTTGAAGTCTTAAAGTAAATTTAGTAGTAGAATATTAACCAAAACGTAAAATTGTTAACTTTGTCGATTTTCGCGAAGCAATGGTTCCTAAGTTCCAGAGAGAAAGTAATGTGAAAATTAAATATAAATGAAGTGAAAAAAAAATAAATAAAACAAGAAAAGTAACGAAGACAATTCAATTTTCAAAGATAATAAGATAGACAGCTACTATGTGTAAAGCGCAAATATTAAAATATTAAATAAACAAACTTTTCATTGCAAGTAAAAAAAAAAAAACAAAGGACAATAAACAAAGCCAAAATTATAAAAGAACGAAATATTAAAATAAAAGTCATTGGTTATGACTAGTTCAAGTGTGGACTACAAGTTAACAAATCGTAATAAGCGAACACAATTATTTGCAAATTCCGACGGATGTACTAAAATCACTTGTTCTGGGACAAGGAAAAGAGACAAAAAAGACGAGGGAACAAGCTCGCGAACGCTCTCTTCCGTTTTTAGGTTTTTGCTACAGTGCAGACTAGTCAAAGTAAAAATAAATAAAAAATAAAAAAAGGCAACGCTAAATATTAAATAAAAGAAAAATAAGATTAGAAAAAAGGATTATATTAAAGAAAACAAAGAAAAAAAATGTTGGGAGCTTTGGACTATATTAAGATGTTGTATCTTGGGAAGCATGCAGTCTAGTAACCCAAAGCCAGGACAAAGATCAAGGATGGGTCGAAGCTACGTATATAAAGGGTTTTGCAATAAGAGGTGTTATTTTAATTAGCCCGCTATTTCGGTAGATGTCACTTTCGGAGCTGTCATTTTTTGACATTTCACAAGTATAAACTACGCCATTAATAAAAATGGAACGATACACGATTCAACAACGCATTGAAATTATTAAAATTCATTATAAAAATGGTGAAAATGTGGCAGAGACGGTTCGTAAAACTCGAACATTTTTGGGTCGTCGTGAAGCACCTTGTCGGACCGCAATACAGAAATTGGTAGAAAAATTCGAGCTGTTGGGACAAGTTAGTGATGTGAAGAATAAAACCCGTGCACAAGAACAGCCGAGAATATTGCTGCTGTAGCCGAAAGTGTTGAAGAAAACCCAGGTTTGTCCACTCCTCGTCGTTCTTTGGAATTAGGCATTCCACAAACGTCATTACACCGTATTTTGCATAAAGATTTGGGTCTTATGGCTTATAAAGTTCAGTTAACACAAGAACTCAAGCCGGCCGATCATCAACAACGTCGAGTCTTTGCAGATTGGGTACTTGAAATGCATGAAAATGATCCGGAATTCCATCGAAAACTCATCTTGAGTGATGAGGCCCATTTCCACCTCGATGGCTTCGTCAACAAGCAAAATTGTCGCATCTAGGGCTCGGAAAACCCAAGAGTTATTGTTGAAAAGCCTCTCTATCCTCAACGTGTGACTGTTTGGTGCGGTTTATGGTCCCGCGGGGTCATTGGACCTTACGTTTTCGAAAATGAGGCTGGAGCAACAGTTACGGTGAATGGATTGCGCTATCGACAGATGATTAATAATTTTTGATGGCCGGAATTCGATGGTATTGATCTGGACAACGTTTTACTTTCTACAAGACGGCGCTACGTGCCATACAAGCAACGAAACCATTGATCTTTTACGGGAAAAGTTTCCGGACCGTGTTATCTCTCGAAGAGGTGATCACAATTATTCACCGAGATCTTGTGACTTAACACCTTGCGACTTCTTCCTTTGGGGCCACGTGAAAGAGAAGGTCTACGCCAACAGTCCAGCGTCGATTCAAGACCCCAGGGATGGAATTCTTGAGGCTATCGAGGACATAGGGCAGCCACTTTCCGATTTGGTTATGGAAAATTTCATGGTCATGGTGGTCATTTGGCTGATGTTATTTTCCATTATTAACGGCATACCTTCCTCTTTATAATGAGATAAAGATTCGATCATTTATCTCAAAAATTGGCATTTTTCTTTGAATATCAAAATAACACCTCTTATTGGAAAACCCTTTATTATGCTTTCTTCTCGTAGGATGTAATTTTTCATGAAAGTTTAATTGTTTCAATCGTAAATTATAGTTTTGTGAATGAACTGCAAAAATAAACAGCCACGGTTAAAAATTTAACATTTTCCAATGCCGATTTGTTTGTTAACAATTATGTTATCATTGTTTGTTTACTTCCCTTAAATTATTTCAGCTATATAATGACAATCCCAAGAAATATTATCAGAAAATAAATTAGGGCAGTAGGAAAATTCTAATACTATAATTTATTATTGCAACAATTCAACTTTCCAAAAAACTGTTTTCCTATGGGAACAATGGCGATTCCGAAGTGTGGATTACAAATCTCGTCCGCAAAGCAATATTTCACTAGTTACTAACTATATATCACTGTTAATTACTTTTTTATAACATAAAACACTTAAAGAATACAATATAGCCTACCCCGTTTCATATATAAGCTAATGTCCCCCTCCCCTTTCCATCAGTTTTCCACAGTTGTTAATTTTTTTCTTAAATTTTATTGTTCTTTACTTTTTGGATCTGTTAATATCGCAGATTCCCACAGTCAGCTTAGCATCCCAAGAATGATAGATCATAATATTTTGAGTTTATGTGGTATAGCATCGTCCTGATCTAGTATGATTATATGAAGATCATAAACAAACAGAAACTATTATGCAATAATCGCCATCCATGTTCATCCATGTTCCTACTTTGTTTAATGAATTTTCCCTTGTAGGTGATGGAACAATTCCACTTATACCTATGCCGAAGGCATTCCTTAGATTTCACCTAAAATTTGAATTTTTGTATAGGAAATATTTATGTAAGGCCTTGGAACGTTTAAAGTCATACTACTTTTAACAAGAAATTCTAATAATAGTTTTAATTTCCACTATATTCGACCTATGAAATATATAATGACCTCACTAATTTCACTAAATTTTACAATGTCTCGTTTTATGAAAAACATACATCTTGAATAGAGAGTCTTACATATGTCGATTTCGATAGGGCCATTTCAGTGTTGCATTTTTTCTGGCAGTGCCCCACTTTTTCTACCAGTAGTGGACTGTAGTCGATTGAACATATTTCTGTCACATTCCTTGTATCTGTGGACACACGTAATAAATGTTTATTGATATATAGAAACAAATTCCTCCTTAAACTTGATAGAAATAACCCAAATAAAATCTTCTAATTCATTTAACTAAAAAAATTCACAAATATTCATGACAATTGACTTTGACAGAGCAGATGACAATTCAAGTTGAATATGTATTTGTAACACCGAGAAAAATTGCAGTGCAAAATAGGGGAAGTTCAGTGCAAACCTTGCATTGCACTTCTGCTATAAAAGTTGCACTGAAGTCCCATCGAAATCGACATTACTCAATATTTCTACGAATATTAAATTTGTTACTAGCCGCAATGAACTTTCTTCTACGCCGCAGCAGCCACAGTTGATTTGCATTAGCATCATAATATGGATTCTTTTTTTCAAAGGAATCATATTTAGCGATCAGCTACTGAAAGGCTTCAATTAAGCAGCCTGGATATAACTGAAAACTTGCACTATATTGCCACATTCACAATACAGAGTGGAGTAGAGTAATGTAGAGTGGCAACTGGCACTTTTTTTTTCGCACGCAGTAGTGCATATGGATATATCTGTTTGGCTCAGAGTAGCGCAGAGTAGAGCTGCATGAAAATAGGTTCTATTTTAATTTCACGCTGGCATTTCCGAAAGCTTACAAACTGGAATTTCAAACTACTAGCATGTAGATGGCGTGGAAGATACTCCATACTTCTTTTTATAATAACTAACATGTTTTAAGGAGCGTTTCCAATGACAGAGTAGAGTGCAGTGAGCATTTACCAGAGTAGCGTGCACGCACAATACAGAGTGAGCTTCATTCAGATTTTCGAAATCATATGTAAATTTTGTGACAGATTATCACGTGTTTACATTTGAAATATATTTCAAAACACATCACAAATGGTGTTAAATTACAGAAAATATTTCTATAATTACACCAGAATGATTTGAATTATCACAAAATACAAACTAACATTTCTTATGGACACTTTCTATATTCCCTTGATGAATTGAATTCGAACATAAGAAAATTTTAATTCTTAATTGACTTTATTTTGTTGAAATTGTATCATACAAATACGAAATACATTTTTAATTTCTTTTAAGAAATATTTATTTTTGGGTTTTTTGTTATAATTTATTAATTTTCGTTAGTTAAATTTTGTATTTATCAGTGCGACATCTGTTTGAAACTAGTGTTTCGAAACAAATGGTAAAAGCATTCGAAACTATCAACGTGAGATTGGGATTTGTTCCATTCTGACGCTACTCTGTGAAATCCACTCTGGTGGGAAGCGCGAAGAACTTATGTGAGAGTGCAAGCTTGCTTAAAGGAGAGAAAATGTAATCTGGTGACTCCACTCTACTCTGCCATTGTAAACGCTCCTTTAATGTTATTTTCTGATTTAATATTTTTTGTGAATGTTAATAAAAAACAAGAGGTACTTTTCTCAAGCTTCATGATTTAAAAACAAAAAAAAACTTTTATTTTAGCTAGTTTCGAAGCAATTTTACGGTGCAACAGGTGTCTCCTTTTTCGAATTTGTTATTTTGACAACGATAGTTTTTTTCTTGTTTGCTGATTTGGCGTTGTATGGTGATTTGTTACGTCTGATTTCAAATTACGAAATTCACTCTGCGCTCTATTGTGAAAGCTTCACTCTGGACTCAAAGCTCACTTTGCTCCACTCTGCTCCACTTTGCTCCACTCTTTGCTCCACTCTGCATTGTGAATGCGGCATTAGAGATTACTTCGGAAATCCTAGATAAATATATTTAATGCCTAAAATTCGGCCTTGTTTGATTTTTCAAATGCTTTCTATACATTTCACACTCATCCACCATATACTTTTGGATTAGTTTATCTAGGTATTTCAAACTCAGTCATGTTCATTCATTCAACTCCTATTGAGTTTTTGATCAGAACGAGTGCTTTTTTTTACGACATCTAATATCGAATCACTGGGTTTACTCTTCTTCAGGATGTTTACAGATTCTTCCATACCACGTGCGTATAACGTCTAACTATAAAACTTTCACTCTGTCTCTCTCTCTCTATTTTTCTGCCATCAAATATACATCTATCTATCTCTCTATCTCTCTATCAAGCAGTTCTTTCTTATCCTTTAATCTATATCTATCTGTCTATAAATATCGCTATCCTCTCTCTATAAATATTTCTCTCCCTCCCTCTCTCCATTTATTCTTCTCTCTCTCTCTCTCCCTCTCTCTCTCTTGTCATATTTCTCCAGATATTTAAGGGTTTGCTTGTAGACTAAACCAAGCCATAAATAGCATCAATAATTGCCCAGAAAATAATGATTCATACTTGAGCCCATCAAAATTTAATTACATTTTGTCTGGGGCAAATTATATCATGTTTTCCATAATTCTTTGACAAACACATTAAAGCTAAACATTTCGTCCTCCTCGTCCAATATAAATCCCTAAATTACTTAAGCCCTTGCTCCAAGAATCAAAGGCAAAACACATAAAATATATGCCACCATCAAAATTATTGATTGGCTTCCAGAATTTCAGCCTAGATTGAGTTTCAAATGTCCTCTAAATGTGCTTCTGAAGAAATTTTGAAACGAAATGAAACGTGCTGAAAAACTGATTATAGATAAAAAAGAATTGTAAAGGATCTTTGTTTTTCGAAAACATTAAAGTGTTTCAAACTCTATTTGGAGAAAAAAAGGCAAAGCGAAAAAATAAATACGATTTTTCCAGGACTTTTACAAAAGTTGTCTATAGAAGACAAGGTATTCCCATTAAAATTTTGGCACATTGCAGCTGATAGCCTGTGACGTAATTCTGTGACTAATGTATATACATTTTTATAAGAAAGACAGAGAGAGAAGAGAGATTATTTTGTTTTCTGTACCGTATTTTCCTATATATTTTCACAATATTTCGCAACTTAAGGGGGAGGCTGGTTCGTAATTAGAGTACCTTATATTTTGTATACCTTGGTCTAAAGTCACACGGCGTATAATCAAGGTCAGTTTCGCAGGGTCTACAGTTGGCGCAAACTATCGTCAAATTCAAATTTCCCGGGGTAATTTTCGGAAGTTTTTCGTGAAATTTCGCATATTATCTTTCCATAAAAACAAGGTCTGTAAGCGTTTATTTTCAAAATCAAAGACATTCGAAATCTCACTTTATACTTGGTTGTGAAGTGTTAACCTACTTTTTATCACAAAAGCTCTTCCGTTCATGTTCAGTAATTGTTTCTGTTTTCAAAAATAAAACGAAATGCATAGCTATTCAAAAATTGTCATCTTTTCTCCTAGTCAATATTATATAATTTTATTGAATGTTTGACATTGCCATTCTCAAAATCTCTATTTATATAAAATTGAAATCAAAAACAATAATTTTTTTAATCCGATGACCCAGTCTCTCCTAAAGCACACCATCTCTCCCCAAAAGTGGTAGTGGTATATATCATTTTTGAAAATATAATTCCATAAAAATCTACTTAATAGCCATCTCTGACATCATTTAAGACCAGGTAATTTTCACACCTGCCAAGGCCCAAGACTGTTTTCAAATTATTAGCTTCTAAGACAATTCATTAGTTTTCCTTTTCCATCGGAACGGAAAAGACCCACCACCGGAAAAAAGGCCCGTCATCGTGTCAAGAGAAAGAGAACTGTTTCCGCCACTGTTTACCTCCTTTAAATTAATAATTAACCAGCCAAAGCCGAATGATGTCAGATGAAAGGTTACTTTGAGTTCGGGATTAGCACGAAATTAGTTCCCTTCAGGCTTTGATTTTCTGGATAATAAGCCATTTTCCTGAATTGCTTCCATTAAGAGGAAGGCAGTAAGGTAAGCTTCTTACGGTTGGCTTCGTTAGGACCACAACAACTTGATATTCAACCGGAGTACTGCCATCGCATATTTTTTTTTTATATAAATTTTACAACACTAATTATATCTTAGCTGAGAAAATGCGATTTGCGGTGTATTTGTGTATTAATATTTTTCTCTGGTAATTAATTTATGCCTTAATGGCTCTCGTTGGTTACATTCCAAAACATAATCTCCAAGGAGGACTCAGTGTTAATAATAACAACAACAACCAAGCGGTGGAGTTCTGTATACTATAACCTTGCAAAATTGTGGGCGAGAATTTCGCCGATAATTTTTCATTTTCATTCATTAACTCCCGGAGGGAATGGGAATATTGTACTTATTGGAAATGGGACAATTTTGTAAGCAAACTCTTCAAAACACTTACAAACCTCCACCCCAGATATATTTTGAACAACTACCAATTTACAAACCACTCGAGAGGTACTTCATACCAGGCGATACCCATGTATACATATATATGTATATTCTGGAACATTGAACCCATCGAGCTTACAGGATAATCTTAAAAGAGCAAACAGTCATTCACTTAGTCCTAAATTCATTGCGTTAGGAGTGACAATTTGACGACAAAGTAAATTCTAAGTGTGCTAGCGGTCATATGTAACAGGCCCGAAGAATAGCCTTTTATCGTAGAAAGCTATCCTTCTTTCTCCCCATATACACAGCTCGTTTTCACCAAACGTCCTCATGGGTCTTGTCTAGCTAGCCACAAACTTCTCCATTGGGCTGTTTAAAGTGAAAATAATGCACGACCCTTATGGAAAGAGGACTACTGTACGAAGGACTAGCCAAACACCGATATCCTTCGTATATATGCGGTTGTTATCCACGAGAACAGTATAGAACAGGTCGAAAGACCTTCAGCTATTACTCTGGAGTAAAGGAATTTCTTTGTAGCTCTTGATGTAGTCCTTTGTAAATCTACAGGCACAGAGGCTCTTTGTGTTTCCATCATAAATGAGACTGACATTAAATTATCACAGAAGCAGAACTATGCATTTGCTTTGCAAACATATGTATGTATATGTATTTATGTGGCTAAGGATTATATATCCATATATATATGTAGCTAATCCCTAAGGCTATGTCCTCTTCGGACCACATGACTCACGCCCAAATGCATACAGGCGAGATTGATGTATTCTGGAGTGACTTAAACTTTCGCATTTACCTCTTTTGTAAATCTCTTCGCATATTCAGGTGAATTTACTGTCAGCATTAAGCCAAAGATCCTCCCTCAACTCCTCTTGTTTCTTGTTGAATTATTGCGCATTTTCGGCTACACTTTCTACCGGAGATATCAGAAATGTGTCCAAGTTTCCTATGTACAGTAGAACTTGGATGTCTGTAACTATGCGGTATAAGGAAGCTTTCCACTGATATTTTTGTGAAAACGGTATATGGGTACGGGATGATACCCGTCCAAAAAGTGGAACAAGCGAATGAAAGTTTTGGTGGGCGTTTGTCATTGTGAATGACATTTGAAAACTCCAGGCGATGCTTAGCTCGCCTAGTTAAATTCAGAAATTGTCTAAATTTTATTTCAGGATCTCATGGACCAGTTTTGTTGATACAGAAAGTTTTGTAAAGGGGAAACGAGGAGAGGGTCCTAGTATCGTTGGATGGTGAGTTTGTGAGTGGCGAAGTAAAGTCGATCTTTTGAAGACTTCTGTGATATAGTTTCTTTGGCTTTAAGCTGTTTTTAATGGGCAAGTGACTTCAGTTAATAAGTTGGTGAATGATGTTGTATAAGTTCTGCTGTTCAATTTGTTCAAGAAAACCTTGCCTGTATATACATTTGTATGGATGTTATGTACTCCATTGTGCTTTCTTGTCCTCTGATCTGTTAAATGCTTCTCAATTTACGCACAGCTAATGGATTTTGGTAATGCAAAGTAATTGCTTCACAATACCTGCCCTGAAGACATCAAGGGGTGGATGAAAACGTGCCTCGTCGGCTTCTTGGAAAAGTGCAGATGGACGTTGTTAGAATGGAGTTTCTTTCGTATTTCCATTATGTATCTATTCTTTTTCCTCGAGAGAGTTAGGTGAAATCTGAATTCGAAACTCGATTCCGGAAGATTTAGCTTAATAGATCAGATGACAAGCCACTGAATTATTTCGACCCACATAGTCGTCTTGCACTATGCACTAATATTTCAATAGCACTCTGGAAAAGACCGTTAACGTTATGCATCATCTTAAACTTTCTCAATAATTTATCGTGATATATTGGATGGAAGCAGTTGGACTTTGTTTTGTGGATTAGCCTTCAATTCAATTTAGGATCGCATAGTTGGTTCGAACTCGTGTGGTTTTGTTCGAAAATACATCTAGCACTAGATCAATGACATGTATATAAATGAACTGACTGATCTCGTTTTTCATGTGGCACTAGTTTTGATTTCAGAAAGTATACTCTCACTGTCAATGCTATCAACTGTCGTAAACTGGCGCCATATTTAAATTATTTGGGAATTTACTTAAACGCATGTCAGTGGGATTTACAGGAGGGATAGCCAATAGTTGGAAAAATATCGATAACCGATATTTCCATTCTTGTGTTTTTTTTTCAAACTATCGATACACCAATATATTGGCTCTTAAAATATCGATATCCTTAGTATTGTCGATACGATATTTGTTATTATATGTATAAATATAGTACCATGCAATACATACTATGTTGTTAAAGGTCTCGCCGAGTACTGTCGAGTGGTGTACTCTTTTCTGATTCAGAAAAATTTCTCGGGACGTATTTGTCGCCGGAAAACACATTTTCTTGCACTTGGATAAAATATACCCCATTTCCTGCATTTCGCATATATTTTTTCCATTCTTTCTTTCAGAGACATTAGTGCTCTGTTGTGAACATTTTTCTCATAGGAAGTAATTTTCCACCACGCACCAATTTCGCACAATCCCGAGCGGAAAAAAGTGTTCTCCCCGAGTACTATCAGTATCGCACTTGGGTAATATACACCCCAGTTAGTACATTTCGCATATATTTTTTTCGTTCCTTATTTCAGGGACATTAGTGCTCTGTTGTGAACATTTTTCTCAGAGGAAGTCACTTTCTATGACGCATCAATTTCGCACAATCACAAGAGGAAAAAAGTCCACTTTTTCATACAAAAAGTCGCTCTCAAAATACATCCGATCGCCAAAGCTTCACCCGCTTAATAGAAAAAAATGTTGTTAATATTCGAACAGAAATTTTCTTACCGATACAGCTATTGAAATATCTATACAACTATAGTTAAAGTATGAAAATATCGATACTGTATCGTAAGTGGATAAATATCGATATATCGAATATCGTATCAGTATCGGCCATCCCTAATTTACAGAATTTATCACAAAAGTACTAGGGACTATTTGTATTGTTAAATTTTAATTAGGAACCGAAGAAAGTGTTTTTTACAAGGCTTTTTGTTTTGATTGCCAGTTGGAAATACCGCTGAACTTCAAGCAATTTTTCCTTCCGAATCGTTACAGTTCAGTGGGAAAGTATGCTCTCAAGGAAAAAGACAGGAATATGGTGCCATTCGCTTTCATGCATTTTTGGTACAACGAGCAGCCCATTTATATATATAGTGGGCGTAGATTTGAATTGATAGAATAAAAATAAAAAGAAAAAACAAATAAACAATTCTGAGTTTTATGTTGGTTACTTTGTATCAGATTAGCTCTAACTTACTCCATACATTGAAACGGAAGATTATGTTATCAATATAGTTTTATTGTTAAATAAAAGTTTTAGTTCCTACAATAAAACGCAACTGCATATATAAGGGCTTTTGAACTCTTTGAACTACAGAGGCGAGTCTGATGTGGACTATCAAAGCAAAAATGGCCAAGTCGGACAGCATGGCTGTTGTATTTAGTACCCACAAACTAAGCTAATTTGTCCTTGTCCATGTTGATTTTCATTAACATATTTGAAGATTCAAAGAAGGAACTCTTAGATTACGTTGCTGTTATCGCAATAACATTTTATTTCTTTCGTCGAAGAACGTCGTCAATCCATTCACGGTGGTATCGACGTAGCAGAAATGCAATACATATTTTTGCACGAAATTTTTTAATTTAATCATGAATACTTAATTGTATACTTCTGTATGATTACCTATGTATGTCTCATAACCTTACCAAAGTACAGTTCTTACATTGAAGTTTAACATCCGCAATTTGATTTGATGTCAAACTTCGCTGAGTATGTATATTAAATATAGCTGAGCAAATTTCGGCACATATTACTTAATTTCTTTTGGAATCCGACATTTTCCCAAGTTTCAGATTTTTTTTTTTAATTTTAGATATTATTTTCATAGAATCGGCGTGTGATATCGTCAGCGTATTCAAAGTTTTTCTAAGCAATCTAGAAGTTAGAAGATCTTAGTATATTGCCTATTTTCAACTGTCAATTATGCTGATATATTCATCATTCCTTGTCTAAATTGAAAACACACCATCTTTTACAAAATTTTCCATTCTGAGGCACATTTCTCATCGAACTTATGTATGTATAAGACTTGAAGCTGGTTTATAATTTATTGGGGTAGACTGCTTTACCATTATACCCTTGTTTAAAGTTTTAGCCTACCAAGTCGAAAGCCTTGTCTTATTCTACAAAGGCAATGAACGAAATTGAGGTAATTATACTGATGGTATGTTTGTGTAATATATTATGAAACCAACAGTTCATAATGAATGTTAAATTTACTGCCACTGTTTATTATGGATCAAAAATATGAGCTAGACTTCTCCCAGAGTTCACAACTGCCCCTATAGTTATCGCACTTTTGAAGTCTCCATTTTTTTTTTTTAAGGTATAATCCAGTGAAATGCGATTATTTGAAATATGATGATTGATTATATATATACGGTTTTTACCTCCTCTTATGACGAACTAAGTCACTGTAGTATTCTGGTACTGTCATTCATATATGAACATAGTAAAATTGAGAAAAGCCAAAAATTTTTGTTATGCCTTCATTCCTAATTTATATTCATATATGACCGAAGATAAAGTTGCTCATCATATCTTATGGCATTGGTATTCTCCGAGATAGTATAGCGTAGAACTTACGCCCTTCTCCTTTTATATAGCCCAGAAACTATCTTTCCGTGTTCAAAAATTTCTTTCAATTTTGCGTTAATTAACATCAGTTTTTAGCTAATCTGTCGTACCAAAAATTGGTTCCAACGTAGTTTTCACGTGCTTATGCTTATGACAGACATCGATAGCGAGATATTTATATCGAAATATTCCGAATATCTAGATATTAAAGTACCTTTAACAAACATAAAAGACGATATTGATGTTACAGACCGTACCTACTTTGACAACTCAATTGCGTTGACAGGTTTTTAAGTGTAAGCAATTTTGAAATAGAAGTAACTAATATCTTAGCTTTAATGCAAGCTCAACCGCAACTATTAAATACAAATATAACGGATTTATCACTAATCAAATTTGTACCAAATTTTCAAATGATTTTTCCCGATTTTCCGGGTTTTCCATGGAAATTTCCGGTTCTAGTTTTGACAGATTCAATTGTCACGCGACCTGTGTACCAAATTTCAGCTCGCTGTGATGGGTCTACGAGAGTGTCGAAAATAGTAAAGTAATAGACAAATTCGTGTACGAGTTAAAGGGAATGGCTGGCCTCAAAAAGGCAGTTTGTTCGTAAGATAAAAATCTAAGTTTTGTTTGTAGTTGATCACAAGTAACAATGCCATAATTTTCAAAATTTGCTGCATATTGTTAATTGTTTTATCTGCAAATTGAGGTCGCCAGAGCTTCACTTCTTTGATCCTTACTTCAGATGAACTGTCATGTAAAAGTAAAGTGTAAGTTTTGATTGTCCACAGGTTGCCTCATCTAAAATTTTATTCTCTCCGGAAAAAGACATGAGACACTTGATAAAGCGTTGCGAAGGTATGGTAAGATGGAGATACGATAATAATCTTCAATCATTACGTTGCATCGTTTGGTTTAATGAGATGCAAGTCTTGTATTTTTTCAAAAATTTTCCGAAAAATCCCCGTCGCTTTCTTCATTCTTCAAGCTCATCCTTTCCAAGGTCTGACAGCATGATAGCTAGTGTCTGGCGAGTTTTGATTTCATTGAGCTCAACCCAATGATAAAGTCAAAGGGTGCATTGAATAACGAATCAGAATCGATACTGGAAAATTCACAGTTTTGTTGGCAGAAAGCAATTGAAAAACAGCGGATTTTATAAGGGCGAATCTAAATTTTCACTATTTTTTTGTATGCTTGATTAAAATTACAGCACAATTTTAACTTACATCGTTACTTTCCAACCGTGGTTTTTCACAAAAAAATCGAAGGATGTTCTTTTTTAACACTTCATAATTGTCATCATTAAGTATTTTCTAATACTTGGTATATAATACTGTTTAAGCATTAAAAAATTCACAAGTCAATAACTTTTATTGAAGAAAAAGAATGCAACACAAATTCAATTTAATCAAGTAAATTTCATGAACTTTTGCTGCATCAGCAACACCTGCAGGCAAATAATAATTTCGTGAGATTGAATTTCACGCATAAAATTTGTTAAATTGTTTTTTGTTTTTTGATTCCGCATATTTCTCATATTAAAATTTGTATATAAATATCGAGCTTTTGTAAATAGATTTTAGAATAAAGTTTTTATTAAATGAAAGCGTTGTTCTGAATTTAATTAGGAATCCTTAAACGAACCACATTTGAATTGTGGAGCAATCCTTCATGGCTCAAACAAAAACTGATGACTCCGACGTGAATTAATTAGGAGGCCTTCTTAAACTAACCAAATCTGCACTGTGGAGGAATCCTTCACGGCTCAAACAAATACAGTATTAGTATTAGTACCATGTAACATGAAAAGCAGTACAACTGTTTTTTTTTAACATTACTTACATTATCCGTCTACCAGTTTCTAGATTAACTAAATTAGGGTGTATTTACATGGAAATAATTTGCGAGAACTGCTGCGTCACTACTTCAGAAATAATTGTTATGCTCGGGTGTGAACCCGACCTCAGGAATTCTAGCCCAGTTGGATTCCTTAACTACCCCACTGACATCTATAATTCAGAGTAGACACGATATAGCTCTCTGGGAAAAACTTCCACGTTGGGGGAATGACGGGGTTTTTCGTTGTTTTGAAATTTTTATGGCGGTATTCGCAGAATTTTAAAGAATCTTCTTTTCTCCAATTGATAAATACAATTGGTGAGACTTTTCAAGCTCCAGTAGAAACTCTATTGAGTTGCACGCGCAGCGCTTTAAGTTTTTCGTCTCCTTCACTATCCCAGAGCCCGAATTCATAATATCAAGGTGAATAGATCCATTTCTCCGTCGGTTTCAGGTTCTTATAGGTGCATCAGAACTATATATTAACATAGCCATGGGGGTCTGGGCAAGGCACAAAGAGAATCGATATAACCAGAGCCTCACGAGGACCTCTAAGGTAAGTGGTATAGTGTCGCACCAGAACTGAATGTGTGTTTTGTTCGTTTTCTTGACACTAATAATTTTTGTTTATTGTTCCTAGTAACACACGTTTTCCTTTTTCTTCACCCAGCCCTCTCCGTACTTAGTTGATATGGTAGTCTGCTAGTCTGAGCATAATGCTACCACGAAGTGAGCTATCAGCCTCAGCTGATAGACTGAAATATACGTCCAATACCATCACTTGTTACTCGTATATAGTACCATAACAAATATATTTGTAGTCGTGAATCTCGCTGCAATTAGGCTGGTGTACTCACAGGGGTCAAAATAACCCCTTGATAAACCCAGTGTTACGACAGTATGCGAAATTGAAGTTTATTTGGGGATGATGGAAATCTTTGTCCTAAATAAACGTCACATTCCATAAGGGTTATTATCTTAACATTTAGCGGTTTCTATCAATGTTTGGTGGGGATTTCAACCCTTAAAACGCCCTGGTCACATCAAAGTTTGGTTTCGAAAAATGTAAACTGAAAAAAAAAGAAAAAAAAAACAATTATTATCGTAAAATGATTTTGTGGAATATTTCAAAATTCATATGCGAAACTTTGGCCATGTGTTGAAGAAATCTTTGAAATACAATGAAAATATGAGTTTTTTGATTTTTTGGAGATGATTTTTTTCACAAAAAAAAATAAAATAAAATAATAAAAACCAGAATATTAAAATTGTTGTTATTGTTATGTCTTTCTTTTAGTTTCTGAATGATTGAATCGAGCAAGATGATTATTAGCTGAGCTATTTTTTATTTAATAGATCATAGAGCATTGTCTAGCCTTAGCTGGTAGCTTCATATAGACTACCGCTTATGAAAAGTCTGGGACTATATAAAGATAGTCCTTCGAGAAGATTGGTTAGCAGCAGCAGCAGTGTGACTTATCGACAGACTATTGTTGCAGCAAATGAAAGGATTTAGTTGAAGCTACGTATCCCGGTAGTATGTATGAGGCACCGTTAGGTGTCGACAGTAAACTTCCAGTAACGCCTTTATTACTGATATGGGGTCTGAGGCGGCAAGCGGCAAAGAAACCCAAGTCGGCTTGCTTTATCAATCTGCCACACTGTAAAATGAAGTTAATTTCTAGGCATAAAAAGAAAAAAACACATGGAAGGACCCTTTCTTTACTTGGAAATCTTCGAAATGATTAATTCTTACAAATCATCGTATAGGTTTGAACCTTTCATTATTTTTTAAAAGAAAATAAAAACACGGCTACTTGTTGTATAGACGGCTGACAATAGAACAAATAGTTTAATATTTTTTTTTTTACTCCTAGCATCAAAATCAATGCCTACTCACTTTCACTTTCCCAATCCTCAAAGTGACCTTCGATTGGAACGTGAAACACTACAAATTAATTGTAAATTGCCTAACGGCGCTACCAACGTGCAGGTCGCTCCAATGTCGCACAACAAGTATACTAAGTTTCTTACACTGCATACGGCTATTTGAAAAAAATTGTAGGCTTAACTTCAAAAATGAGACAAATCGGGTAACTTTTTTGTGGGGTTGCCATACAAAAATTTCCTTTTTCACTATATATTTAGACACTGCTTGCATTCTGACAAAGTAGCAAATACAATTTCTAAAATTTACTGAATCGGGCAACACCTCCTTGGTGTTGCCATACAAAATTTTGGCTTTTCTTTAAATTTTACTCTTGCTTTCACCTATGGCACAATATTATTGATCTAAGACTAATTATAACTTTTTCTCCTTTTTGGGTGTTTTTGGATCTAAAATTCGATATTCCTCTCAGCATACCATATTACACTGGCTGCGTGGATTTCGACAGTAAATAATCAGATTCGTTAGCATGAATTTATATCATTTTCAATCAGATTTATGTTTTATTAGGAAACTTAGGACCTTCTTAAATTGCTTAATGAAAAGAAGAACAAAAAGTTATACCTCGAATTAAATAACTTTCAGCTTCATTTCACTTAATAGGCTGAGAGTTTAGAGTTTTAACAATTTCTTCATTCCTAACTAGACTATTGAAAAATTCCAAACTTAGGAAAAGTATTCTAAAAAGCAACAGCTTAAAGCACCTTCATTCTCCGAAGGTCAAAAAGTTAAACGAAAAACAGGAATTCAAACGTCGAATACTCTTCGAGGAATTTTATGCGATCCTTTGATTTCATCAACAATGTCACCTCCCATCACTTGGCACAATTAAGAGATAACGTCAAATGTAACATTTTAATTTGGTGGAAGACTGAGGAGGGATACTATCAATTTGTCCACTTCAATAAATAATTAACCAATCGAGTGTAAGCAGCTTGGAGATTGTTTTCCAATTAAATCAAATTGAGTAGAAAGCACACGACTCGAATTTCCAAAAGATTTCCGATAAAAATTTGCCGACGCCGCCGCGTCGCCCGTCCGCCCAACCACCCGTCCACCAACCAACCAACCAGTGACTAAAAATCCGAAGAGGAAAGTTTTGTGTCCTATTTAGTTCTGCTTCGCTGTTACAATCCCTTCCTGAGGGTTTCCTCCAGCACACTTATATCCTTGTCCGAGATTTATTGTCATCCGATACCGTAGAATGGGCCCGAAAATCTGAGTATATCTAGTGCATAAAAAAAAAAATTTGGAAAAAAAAAGAGCAAAAAAATTCCAGAGCAATGCACAGCGAAAAAAAGCGTGAAGAATCGCCGGAGCTCTGTCCTGACAAATGGATTTTCCTAATTTGCTATTTGCGTGCACCTTCAGACATACTCCGGCTGCACACGATTCCTTTCCACTGCACCAGCATATATCACTGCACGGTCGTATAAAGTGCATATTAACAGTGGACTTCCGGCTTTATTATATGATAATTTCCTTAGCTGGAAATGGTTAGAAAAAAAATGTTGGCATCGACCCAGAAGGTGGTGGATCCATCCATGGACAACGGATGGGGAAGGCCTGGCCCACATAAATTATGTCCTGCTGTGTTCTGTATAGATTGTGTGGGTCGAGCCGTGAAGTTTATCAACAAAAGTAAGAGCCCTGCATTTGGATTATGGAAAGAGAACAACGGAAAAATATTCCCATCTGATGAGGAGGGCAGGATGAGCTATATATATTTACATACCTACATAATAAGATAGGTCGCACTAATTAGGATTTGTGTAATTAGCTAAGATGATTTTCTTGATTAGGAAGGGCGACAGTTTTAATTTTCATCCAAACTGGTGGATATCTCTCTTTGTCGAGAGCAAAGCCTTCGGTTGGTGGCACAAATGGGCAGATGGGCGGACAGAAGAACCACTTTCTTCTCCGCATAATACGAAATAATGTTATTCCAGCGCCGTCCTCATTAGATTTGTACCATCAAATCTAGTTAGTGCCAGTTGGAGATTCCCAATGCGCCTAATTAAAATTCATTTTCGTAATGAATTTTGGCACATCGTTTGTGGTTGTGTCAATGCGTTAGTTACTTATCGCATCAATTAATTAACACTTGTCAGCATTTGATGTCTTCAGCGGATTAACATGTAATTTGCATTCAGGGCAAATCGATTGCCATCAGGCTGGTAAGGCTCATGTTAATTAAGCAACTCTCTTCCTTTGTACGCCTCCTTTCGACGCAAAGCAGCCTGTCCTGTTTGCTTGTATATAAATAGGCCTGCGACCAACATATACACTTATATACATTACTGTCCTGAATTAATCCGTGTGTAACAACATAGTAGCAGTATAGAGCAACACATCAGTTTCACTTTAAATCTTGCATAGGTATTTTGATGAATAGCACCATTGTAGCGACAATGACGACAACAACGACTGTACGGCAATGATGACGACGACTATACGACAACGACGATGATAACAAGGACGACAAAACTGGATATCGAAATCGGGAAAACCTAAAATAGGAAAGCGTAATGGTGTGCCGGGACAATAAGGTACGCCATCAATCTTCCGGGTTTTCTTGATTTGACTTTATGTCGGGTGACATTTTAATGTGACTCCACTAGGTTCAGCTGAGCTCACCGGATGTGTATATACATATATATATACACACACACACACAGAGCTACACACAAAGTAACGTTTTCGAGGACTAAAACAGAGAAAAATTAGAGTTGTCACTAGGTGTGAAATTAATATAAATTTTTCGTTGAAGGAAACATGCAATTTTCTCCTTCTGCATTAATTCCTTGGAGTTACCATCATATGGGTGTTGACTACTACAAGGAGTGGCAGTTGGTTAAGTAGAGATATTAAGGTGTTGATGGGTATTATGAAACAGTTTTAGGGTGTATCTTAATTTAATGAAAGTAACCGAGTCCTTTATTCATTAGTACATAGTACAAGTACGTTAATATTCAGATTTTTGTAGGGAAGATATTTTTTTATTTCCTTTTATTTTTTATAATTCAAACAACAAAAGGAAAGAACACAAGACTAACACACTTACAATATGACGTACAATGTGCAAATTAAAACGTAACAGGAACATTATTCAAATTTGCATAGCAAAAAGAAGAAGTACAAATGTGACCTACACTTCTAGTAGGTACATATGCCTCAAGCGTATATGTCACTAGACTAATTTCAGAGAATGAAAAATTATAAAGTCTACGCAGGACAATTTCTGATCCCACACAAGTATTCAAAGCAACATAAATTCTGTAAATACAATCTAATTTTTGAAATATTAGCTCAGTAATTGAACTTAGGATTTGCGCTGATAACTAGACTCTCCGTATCCCACCGTATACCATTCTCATAACAGTCTTATCACGACCACAACAATTTATGTCTGAATATAGTCCTTACCCATCTTCTAAAAGAAATACAAAAGGGAAGAGTCCTTCCAAATGAGCTACTATCCAATATGAGATGCTCTGACTTATTATTAGATTTCAAACTAATAAGTCAGGTGGCATTTTTATCTTACGGAAACTTCTACATAATGCTGGTGACCCCCAAGGCTCGATCCTTGGGCCAACACTTTTCAATGTGTACACCTCCAATTCCAGAATAATTCAAATACAACCATATTGTTTTACGCGAAAGATTCTCTAACATATTCCTACTCAATATAACCAAGCACTGCCACTAGGAAAGTTAAGCAGCGTGTAGTAGGAGATCTACCACCAGAGGAAGATCCAATGTCCCTACACTCGTCATTAACATTGAAATTGAGGTTAACGGTGAAAAGCAACAACCTATAAGGAACGTCAAATAACTTGGCGTCTGTTTTAGAAATCTCCTCAAATTCAACAGCCACTCCAAGGTAGTTATGAGAAATACCAATTACGACTACAGTGTCCTCAATACCGTGATTAGAAGGGAAAATGACTTACCCAAAGGTACTAAGCAGTTAATTCCACCAATATTTACGAATTTCTTCCCCATTTATCATATCATCTCACCATGGTATAAGATGAAAATCGGGATTCTAGAAATGAGAATCCTGCGGACTTGTACCAGACTATACAAGAGGTCTGACAAACTCTACTTCCCAAATACTCATTTATAAGAAACTGCAAACATTACCCCAACTGAGAACTACCTTTTAAATCTCTATCGGGAAACAACTCGAGAAGATATCTCAATACCCCAACCACCTCACCTACATGTCACAGAGTTCAGATTTTAAACCGAAATTATATCCCGAGCAGTGCTTCAACGTACATGCAGAGGTATATATATAACCGCTATTGATTTGTTGTTCCCGTTAAGGAGTTCTATATGCTACATCCGAAGGTCTTCATCAGATCTTGGCCAAATTTTTGTCGAACTACCCTGACATCACTTTCTAAATATAAATAGAATTATCTAATTGGTCTAGGAGTACCAGAGATTCGAGATAGGATCGATTAAAAACAATCAGTCGAATTGAGACCCTCTTTCTTTTGAACCCAGTCCTATTTAAAAAAAACTTTGCACATACAGTAGGATTGCTAGAATTAGTAATAATTAGTATCTTAATGTGGCACAATAGAATTAACTTAGATTAATAGAAAGTCCATCTATTATCAGCTTTAAAAACTCAGTGTCTGATCACAGTAACCTCCTACCTCTATACACAAAGACGACATCAACATAAAAAGTTTGAGTCTTCGGAAACTTCCTGAGGAAGATTTGTTTTGATTGGGCCTGAGGCGGTTTTTGGCCAACCAAACAATCACACGTCAAGAAGACCAGAATTAAATTTGTACACTGGGAAAACACCGGAGGGCAAGGGTGGAAAATTCTTGCGAAACTACTCAGCTGGTCTATTCGCGGACAAGAGCATGAGTAGTCGCTATAAGGCAGAAGTACTTGGGAGAACATTAATATATTGTATAGGACAATTGTATTGAACTATAGTTGTGAATCGAGGGTTTGTAACCTGAGTTACAATATTGAGACAAACGAAGAAATCCATTACGTATTCGTAACAGAACAGAGGACAAAAATATTCCTCATGTTCATCATCAAAATAAATCACACTAATAAATTGGGTCATGCAAATCAAGCTCAATAGCTATATACACAAATTCGTATAGCAATACCAACATACCCAGGCGTACGGTTAATATCTACACATATATAATAAATAGTCCAACCGAATGCCAATTAATTAGGGGACATTCCATTTCCAATTCGCAGTAGTTTTTTTTTAATAAAACAAGCATGATTAGAAAATTCGCTACAAAAATTTCTCATAGATGGCGCCACTATAACCAAGCACAATCAAGATACGAAAGAATCCCTAATTAAAATCATCTGGTCATAGTTATATTTAGAGTAGAGTGTAAGTTTTAAGTTTTCATACAACTAAATAAATATTAATATTATCCAAAGCTTCGAGAAGTCTGTAACTCCTTACAAATACAACCAATCCTGATACGTTAAAATATTCTCCTTACCAGAAACCATCAAATTTCCTTAGTTATTCGAAAGGTAAAGAATTTAACAATTGGACGAAATTCTAATTTACCTTTTACATCCAATTTTAAAATTTTACCATCCCTTTCATAACAACCAACCAATAAGGAGGATAGATTTTGATATAAAGTTTTCCTATACATAGCGGATTTTTTTTTTTTTTTTTTTTTTTTGTATAAAATAATAACACTCAACTGTGGTCATCGGTGTGGAAAAGGTCGCATTAATGTAAAAATCTCTGATATAAAGCGACATCCCAAGCGATAGATTCCTTTCAAAATTCTATGCTCTGCCTCTTCTACATGGGCATTGATAACCTGACATGAACCATTGACATTATAAAAGCATCATTTTTCGTAGCATTTTGGAAATTTATTGATAATGGTACGTATATGTCCTGTATTACGGACATATCAGCGGAGACCTTTTTTTTTTTTTTTTCAAAAGAAGCACAGAATAGATTGAAGGCCTCTGCAAAAGTTCAATAATTTTTATCAGAGATTTTTATCTAGTACGCCCTCATGCTATCTAAATTGTCCATCACGGATCACTGGGTTCAATTTGTATTTCCTAAAATGGTCATTTTATTAGGTCGTTTTGTCAATCGATTTTTATTGTTGTCCCAGCCGCTGAAAGACGCTCTGAATTTTACGGTATTTCAGGGTATTATATACATGCCCTGCCGTCTAGACTTCCCCTTTTTGCTGTAAAATAAATTCCTCGATTATACGCTTTTATGAAGAAGTTTCTCGAAAAAATTCTTACACGAGTTTTCAAATTTATCATTTTTACTTTTTTTTCTATTTTTTTATTTTTAAGATAAATATTTCGGCGATATTGCCATCAAGTTAAGTGGATTGATTTAATTTGTTATGGGACAGTTAGCTAAACGACGACGACGAAGAGGATGAAGACGACGACAACGACAACGACGTCAAAAGCATTTAGAGATTAAGCAAAAATATGAAACTGAATCAATTCAATTAAGGCAAGATTTCAGCACAAAATATTCCTCCGACATGCTGTGTGATGATAATAATAATTAAAATTAGCGAGGAAAGTGGAATTCCGCAATCTAGACAACATTCTCTTGGATATAAGATAAAGCGCACACACAAGCAGAATTCAAAGGATGCCAGAATTCCTGAGCAGAACAATACTTGGCAGAATCAAGCATCCAATATCAGACCTAATTGAACTCCCAATTAAGGTGAACTGATCCAATGAATCAGAAACGAGATAAAGGACAAACCAGCATCACAAGCCACCCCACACAACCATCGTAGGACTAGGTATATCGTTGAAATCAAACCAGTGAAAAGGATACCCGGCCGGGCATGAATATAGAGGGCGGCACGTATCAATCCAATTAGAAGGTCCCGGTTATGGGCTCTATATCTCCCTCTAATGTTTGAAGCTTATATCTATCCCTGCATCGCTATACGCCAACCCCTTGCTATGGTTTAAAATGTTTTTGCCAGAGCAGTAATTATGGGCGACGCTAATGAAAAACTTTGAAAATTTCACATCTAAATGAGCAACTCTTTGTTAATTAGTGCGCTTTATGCAAACTTTGATTTTCTCTGGCATTACACAAAGGACAGAGCTTTGTTGTTTAACTTTTGATTTAGAGAGGACCAAGCAAACCGGTTTATTGTAAGGGCAAGGGTTGGGGAGAAGACGAAGTACTGATATATAATACACAGACTGAATGAGTAAGTATAAACAAAAATTCACTCTAATTTCCTGCAAAGATATATAAAAATTTGTAATTAATTGGAAACATTAATGAATTTTGGGATAAATGGATTTGCAATATTATTGGTGGAATTAAGTGTGGAGATAGGCTTAAGGAAAGGCTTTCATTCTTAAAAAGTTGTTCGCAATTGCTCACCATTTCATAAATTTAATTAAGTATTTGTTTTTAAAATGGATAATTTTAATAAGTTGATAAATTTCACTTATCACAGAAAGCCATACGCAATTTTTATACAAATCTTCGAATAAGTTTGAAATCATCAAATGTTTTCTGTTGAAGTACAAAAAAAAATAGCCCTTCGTGTTTTCGGAGAAATGTGGCAACAGCGAATTAAGTTTGCTTGCAACATTACCTCTAAGAACAAAAGTTAAGTGTTCTTTGGGCTCCTTAAATCCATGGTGCAGACATTTCATTTTTACATAAATATTTTCTATCAGGTATTTCATTTCAATAAAGGCCAGTCTCATCCTAGCTGATGTATATGTTACAGTCAAAACACGAAATCAGTCAAAACCCGATTTTACTAAGAAATTCTAGTTCTAACAAAGCGCTCTCGTTAATTCTAGTTTTAACTGTGTTATATTAGTTAAAACTAGAATTACCGAGAGCGCTTTGTTAGAACTAGAATTTCCTAGTAAAATCGGGTTTTGACGGATTTCGTATTTTGACGGAACATATGTATAATATCGTCATCAAAGGAACTTTAATTAATTATCTATTGAATTTTTTTTATATCCAATTATTACCGGAATACCTCAACATCTGGTCAAGATGTGTTCAAATATACAGGGTGTCCTGCACATAGATAAAAATAACTCGAGAGGTAAAGATCTGATCAAGACAATTGTATGTTTTTCGCTATTACCACTTAAATCCTGTAACTTTTCTTAGTATACAACGAGGCTTGATAAAAAATTACGCGAAATTTGAATTTTTCTCAAAAAATCTATATTTATTCTTCAATATTAATTTTTCCACCCTCAAAGTAAGCCCCATCAGATACAGGCGCGAATACAGGGGGGTCACGGGGTTATGACCCCCCCCAAAACGCCACCTCACCAACATAGTGAATTGAATTGGGAAACACAATGTGGACTGCAGAGCGAGATGTAAAAGTTTAACAAGGACGATTTTCATATTGTACGAGCAAAATGTGTAGCTGACGCCGGCGTTTAATGCTTGTGCTGGAGCGTACTTTTCCCAATTTTTAACTTTAGCACTACTCTGCGTCAACAGAGCCAATCTGCGGCGGCGGCTGAGTAGTAATAGTGGGTATAATAGGGCCAATCTATATCGAGAGCTACTCGCTGCAAGCTTCAAGCTACAAATGTCAGTATGCACATATGGCGTACCGTAAAAATTGCTACATAGAGAGCTTCAAGCAGTGTTGAACTCACTCTTCATTGTAAGCCATAGGTATAGATTAAATTACAAGGTATTTAATAAAACGGTTTCGAAAGATCCCAGCCAGAAGGAATATGAAAAGAATTTTACAAACAATTTTGATATACAGAATGAAATTGGTGGAACAGAAAATCAAGTAAATATATCATTAGCGCGATGGGTGGGTGTCAGTAATAAATCTAGAGGCGGATTTGGGTAAAACTGAAAAACCAAATAAGAGTTTGTCTACTATAACTACAATGAAAAGAAAAAGGCCAGTTTTAGTCGAATGAAACCAGAAATTTCCTTGAATTAAAGTCGATAAAGAAAATGATGTGTTAATGCGTAAAGTGTGCTTTGTGAAGCTTAGGAATTGTAAAATGCATCTTTCGAGATTTAACGAAAGAAGTTTATTCTGAGTTGTCCAAATCTGTCTTTTAAATGAAATGCTTAGCATTTGTAGTAGAATATAATTTGTCATTTAAATTAATTAATTATTATAATTATATTATAATTATATTATAATTAATTAATTGTGAAAGGACCAAAGGTATCAAACTCCTTTCACAAAAAGTAGGTCCATACATCTTGAATAAAATATACGCAGAATTACAAAATCAATGTTTTTCTATAATTATTGACGATTGTACGGATATATTGTCTCTGAAATGCTTTATTTTGTTGGCGATATATTTTGATATTGCTTAACAAAAAAATTACTTATTTTCTGTGCTTTATGGAAACTGAGTTACAACAACAGATTCCATGCCGTTCGACGTTTTTTTTTCGAAAAAAAAAATTCCCAAATCTTCTCATTTGGTGCGGAACTTGCCAGTACAATCTTAGGAAAACATAACAGCGTATCCACTAAATTACGCTCAGTAGTACCTGACGCAATATATGCAATTGCATGTTCAATGCACACAGCCAGTCTCTTATACATCCAGAAAGTTGCCAAACCATATTGAAACACTTACTAAAAATAGTTTTTTTTTTTAAATATATTACGAAACGACAAAAGGAGCTGAAGGAATTTCAAGAATAATTAGCCATAAAGACACATGAAATTTTAATATTGTCAGATACCAGATGGCTTTCAATGTATCAGGTAGTTCAATGTTCATTAAACAGCCGGGATGCTTTAATTTTATAATTTTCTGTATGCGTATTTGAAAATAGGACAGAAGCTGCAAAATCAATTCTCAATAAGCTGACTTTTAACTAATATTAAAATTATTTTTTTTATTTTTACAATACGCTTTAAAGCTAATAGTAGAATTAAATTAAGTTTCCAATCTGAATAACATAAAATTTATATGTATATTGGGTAGAGACTTTAAATACAAGTTAAAGATTTTAATGAAAAACTTTCTCAAAGATGCGTATATCGACTCAACTAAAGATTGCAAATTCATATATTGTGGATCAAACGTTTATATAGAATTAGAAAAGTTAAATTCTTCAGAATCTGAAGTTTTTTTTTTCAATAAAAAATAAATTTAAATTATCCTATTTAAATAGCTTTTTAGATTATGAATATGTAAAAGACAAACATTTTTCTGATATCTTACCACACCAACTGAAGACATTCAATTATTATTTATTGAAATGAAAACATTACTAGAATTTAATATTTTAACTGACAAGCGATTTGAAATTTGCTCAGATTTCTTGGCTCATTTATATAATAAAACAAAATTATGTTTAGGACATTGTGGACTTTGGCTTTATATTTATTAAAACTGCCCCATAGCAGCGCAGATGTTAAAATATTTTTCTGTCTTTTAAATTATGTAAAAGATGAAAAAAGGAGCCGATTAAGTAACGACGTGATAATTAATTATATTCTACTTAAACAATATATCAAAGAAAAACACTTAAACTGTACAATATTTGACTCCACTGAAAATTTTATAAACTAGTTTTATCGTGAATAATAGATGTATGTTTTCGAGTTAAATTTAATTAATTACATCCATGTACAATTCCTCTGTTGTCATCTTACGTGTAGGGGAACGTGCTGTACCTCGGACCGGTTTTTAGTATTTCCCAAATATCTCAAGTGCCTTTTCCTAAATTTACTTATGCTATTGGGATATATGTTTTATCTGTACTGTCAACTCACAAACCACCCACAATATAAGAACTTACGTAGTTTTTTGTTAAATTAAGTTTTATTCATAGGTGTCATTTTGGTCCGAGGTACAACCATGTGTTGTACCTTGGACCAGTGGGAATTGTACCTTGGACTAGTGGGAAGTGGACCTTGGACCACCAGAAAAATCTGTTAAGTTCGCTAGAACAAACAACTCGTAAATAGAAAAAAATATTCTAACGTTTTATTTTATATTCAGTAATAAAGAAATAACACAAATTTAAATTCATTTAACAAAACAAAGACTAAAACAGAAGAAAATAAGGAAAAAACAACGTATCAAAAAGTCAAATTGTAAATTCAGTTTTTTTTTGGATTGTTGTACTAAATTCCATATCTGATCATTATCACAAGACCAGTCACTGTCGCCATTAAAATCCTCTTCAGAAGAAAGCTGCTCTCTAATAAAACTTTCCATCTCTTCGCTGCTCTTGGTAGCTGGTAACGTACGTTTCCTGTTTCCTATTTTCTTGGAGTAATCCTTCTTGAAATGGATGGTTTTGCCAGCAATTTTTGATGATCTTGGGATTCTGTAGACTCCGCCATGACCTTTTTGACAACTTTAGGTTTACGGATCGATTTAGTGGATTTTGATGCCAATATTCCTCTTTCTCCGGAGTATATGTTAGAATTCTAGACTTACCTTTTCTTCTACCTCCCCGCGTAATTTTTCTTGACTGAGCTTTAGGATAAGGCTGAATCATTTCAGGGTTTTTCAATTTCTTCTTTGTTAAGGAGAGATTTACTTTTACGCACGAGTTAGGATCATAATTTTCTTGTTCTTCAAAGTTGATTGTTGTTCTAGGAATATCTTCTATTTGCTGATTAATTAGTTCGTTACTTGTGTATGTATTGATGTTCGTCTCCAGAGTATTTTTTGCTTCTGATGGAAGAGGACGATCAGTAACAAAGGTAGATAAAAACTCATGTTCCTGAAATATGTTGTCATTTATAGGCCAAATTCCTGTTTTCGAAAAACCACTTGAGATATTTTGCACAGTAAAGGCTTTTGTATAAGCTACAATTTCGGCGACAGCATATATCGTAACAGTTTTACCTGGATTTGATAGCATCCACTGCCCAACGGCCTGGTTATAATAAGTCTTATAAAGACCGAAAACTGTCCTGTCCAATGGCTGAAGCTTATGAGAGGTATGGGTGGAAATGTTAGAAGAACAATTCTTGACTTTTTGGCCCCTTCAATAGCTGGAATTCTGATATGGCTCTCATGATTATCCATAATAAGGAGGACTTTTTTTTCTTGTGAGCGCCAGACATCGTTACCGTATGTATGTTTATATTCGAAGGACTGACTTCCAGATTTGCGGCAAATTACTAAATGTCTAAGCAATGTTGTCTTCGAAATTTAATTTTGTTTAGCCGCAGAAAGAATAGAAACATTGTGTACGAGGAGTTCATTCAAGGCGACCTTAACATTATCCATATTAATGGGAGTAGGTCTTACTCCTGTTTTACTTAGCGGCATTATGATATTTAAAACCTGAAAAAGTTGAAAAATATATCTTTATAGGTAGCACTGATACTTATAAGCGTATAAGAAAACTGCGTCATACTTCATAGATATTTTCTTGGACCGGTCCAAAGTACAACAAGGGACCCGGTCCAAGGTACGACACAGGCAACGTTTATAAAAATGTGAAATTTTCATATAGCAAGAATGTATGAATAAATAGAATTTTTGCACAACAATTTACAATGCTAAATATTGTATAGGTTTAAATATAGGAACTAGTAGAAGTATGCTTACCTTGAGTATAGAGAACTTTTAATGTTAAATACTAAAAAAAATTATAGCCCGCCAAATTTTCCTTACTAATTTATCACACAGTGCTCAGAGTTTCACAGTTTATCATAAACTGAGCAAATGCGGCACATTAAGCAAGCTTTAATACTGAGAAGACTAACGGTTGTTTCCACCGGTAGGAGAAAATATCGTTTGCGGTCCGAGGTACAACACGGTTCGAGGTACAGCACTATCCCCTACATTATGAATATACCTATATTATGAATAAAAATTATTTATTTAATTTTTAAGCCAAGAAAATATTACGTTTTTTGTTTTTGTTATATTTTTGTTTCAATAAATTTATTAAAACAAAGCTTCAGTTAATTACTACTCTATAGGGTTATATTTATGTAAGATTTTAAGTTTTCTATAATTTTTTTCGTCTCTGGCTACCCAAACCACATTTGGGCTGCACTAGAAATTTTTCGAGTGGCAACACTGGCTTCAGGTTACATGTTGTAGCTAGCAGTACATGAAGCAATAGCTGATTTTAGGCAAATTTCTAATTTTGTAGCTGCAATAACACCAATATGATAATAAAGAAAAAGTCATGTGTCATATCAAAAAAATTCTGTCAATACGGATGAAGAACACGTATAGTGGAAAAAATAATTAATTTGATGCAAGGAAGTACGATATAATGGCACCAAAACTTGAAAAACTCTCAAAGAAAATTTCACTTTATTCACGTTAAGTTGTCAGTACGAATGTGTACCAGATTGCGCTTCATGAAGCTGAAATAGAGCTTCGTGTAGCTTGTAACTTGTGGAGTGTAGCTCTCGATGTAGATTAGACCTATTAGTCATTCGCTCGTAGCTCTTCGTCTTTGAAAGGTGTACGAATTTTTTAGAAATTTCTTGTGTTTTTATATAGTGTCGAAAGGTCATCTCATGCCGCAGGAATGATAAGTAATTTCGGAATACATATTTATTTGAGTGTTTGACTTCTTCCGACTTCCCCTCGCACATTTTAGGTGTGACCCCCCCCCCCCGATGGTTATGTTAGTGGGTGTATTTGTAAAACAAATGACGGAAAAGTAAAAGAATAAATTCAAAACCAAAATTTTGAATTTGAAGCATCATAACTCTGGAGAGGGAAGAAGTGCGAGGGTAGTTTATCATTCATAGGAATGACCCTATGGTTTTGCATACAATGCCATCTTAAAATAGACAGTATACCTTGTACTTTTCAATATGTAGGCTGTTTAATGAAAAAAGGTAATATTTTAATCACCCTGTAACTATCTGGATAGGGTGATATTTTGCACCGCTCCCTGCCATACAATTTTTAACTTGTCTGGACGAGAGAAATCATTTGGCAAAATATAGTCATATTAATCTTGGACACCCTGTATAATTTACTAATACCAGCGCTTTCTCAAATCTTCAAAGAACTTCTCGGTCCCAATTTTTGGTACCTATGGTATTTAGTTCCTTCATCGATTCTCTTTATCTCTTCAATATTGGCAAAATCTAGGCGAACTGGGCGCTAGTTTGGATTTCATATCTATACATCGCTATTTCATCTACAATTATGACCCGTTACAAAACCCTCGAGAAGTACTTCCCAAGCCATATGAAAAACAAATTTATAGATGTGTATGCTAGTACAATTCTCTAAAATATTTTATATTAACTCTTATGGAAAAAAGACTTTACATTGACTTTTTGTGTATATGCCATAAAGCCGAAACTACTATCCACACAGGAAAATAGGGTTCCAGTAATTCTAAGCTTGGCTCCTTGCCTCGAAGTCCTGGCCAAAGCGCCTTGGGACATTTAAGATTCTTATATCCTATGTACCTTCAACCAGTTAACCCAGTAGTATGACTTAAGAACATTTAACGACCTTTTTGTATAACCTCATACTTACATTCATTTATTTCGGAATTATACATGTACAATAGATTTCTGGCTTTTTATCTTCCTCAACAGATGGCGTTCCTTCGCCACCATTCGAGCGACACGGTTCAGTCACCTTAGATTCAGCCATCAAAATGTGATTATCAAAAGAATTTTATTAAAATATTGACAATAAAATGAACGACATCACGTTTTTATGGTTGCACAAGAAGGCTAAAGTCAAAGCACGCAACACAGTGGATATTGCCTGCCCTTGCAGCGCTGTAAAAATTCATTTAAAAACGGCTTAACCTTTTCACCACCACTGTCGAGTCGACAAGAATCCGCGTGCTGAATATAAATTTATATTTTACGGTTCGACGGCAGTGAGTGTCAAATAGTGAGGAGATTACTCATTGGATTGCAAATGGCAACAGAATCATGGAAAATTCCTAATAAAAACAGCTCAAGGCGTTTATGGCAGGCAGCAAAATGTTCCATTGAGAAAGGAGCATTCATGCACAGGCGCTTTCAGTCTTGTCTTGCCTTTTTCTGTAGTATAGCTGAAGAGGTTTCAACAAAATATTATTCATCTTCTCAGAATTGCAGATATCCTTGAAGGGAGAGTATTGCGAGATCTTTCTTAATAATGCCATATTTTAGTGAAATTAAGTTTTGCTATAAATGGAAGGTGGATGATGAATAGAGGCAGCGAAATGGATAGAGAAAGAGGATAAAAGATATTTTCCATGTAAGTCCGTATTGAAGAAGCTAAGGAGTTTCATTTATTGTAATAATTAGGATTTAAAGTAGTCGAGTTATTTCAGAAGATTTGTTATTTTCGATCTTGTCCTTAGTACCTAATTGTTTCAATTAAATTCTTGTCTTTGCAATTTAATCAGATACTCAAAATTAAAGTGGGACTATAACGTATGCATCAGTTCTGTTAACTAAATAAGTGCAAATTTAATACCGAAATATTTAAAATAAAATAAAATTAGCATATCCGTTAAAGAGATTCTAAAAATACATTCATACCTGTGAGATCTAGTCTCAAAAGTAAGGAAGGCTACCGGTTGGAAAAGATAACTCACCCTATATCTCAATTCAAATATAAATTTTTTATTCATATATCTTAACCTAAATATCACAATTCAATTCAAATAAAACTTAAAATCTACTACTAATACTAATGCGTTAAAACGTTCAATAAAATTCATAAATAATTCTATAAACAAGAACAAGTTAAAATTCAATTAAAAATTCAATAATAAAAAAAAAAAAATCAACAATAAAAATCCAATTTGAATTCTCTCCCCCAAGAGTTCTCCTTATTTCTGTAATAAACGAAAAGAGAATAATTTTAGTTCACTGGAATTAAACTTCCACAAATTAAATACAGAATAGGATTTTGTGAGAGTGGCAGCGACGATGTAGCAGAATTATAATTCGGCTGCAACGTGATGAAGCGTGTAAGCAGAATTATACTTCTGTTACAGCGAATATTGAAACGTGTAAAAGACAACTTATTCTGAAAATAAAACTTACGTCCACAACACTTTTACTGACTTTTCTATATTTTCTATCGCTCCACATTTTATTTTTTATTTTTCTCATGGCTCCTCGAGACTACTTGATTCTCGGGTAAATACATCGGGGGTATATCTAGACGTATATACCTCTATAATTGCCAGTAACAACCTTCCTTCCCAGCCATTCTTCGGTTTTCGTTTCTGGTGTTTATGGTGGTTGTGAGACCTGAGGACTTATGATTTTCTTCGCTTACACGTGTAGGCAGAATTATACTTCCGCCACTACCGTTCTGAATTGTGCAAGCAGAATTGTACTTCTATTACACTGATGGGGAGCAAATATTATATTTTTCTAGAAGCTTAGACTTCTACATTAATAGAATCAAACTTCTATATGAAGGAATAAATAAAATTATGTGAACAGATATGTCCCTGCTTCATGATGTGTTGCACTGGCAACGCTTGGTTTCGTTTACTAAACTTCTGTTTGTGGTGACACCGGATGTTTGACATAATGTCACTAGATGACATTAAAAAAAATGTAAATATGCTGAAGGTGTATGATTCATTAAAAAAATAACTATTAAGGAAGAGGGGTATCGTGCGAATACAGTGTACGTGTTTAAGTAATTCAATGACGGTATGAACTCTGGTAGGGGGGGGGGGGGGCGGGGAGAAAAGACAAAAGGGCCTAGTGCCTATTTGGCGTCAGTACAACATTTCTGACATTTCATAATTTTGAAACGAAGTTCTCGGATTTGAATTCGCGATATTGTAATAAATAAATAATATAACAGGATTTTTACTTAATAGTAGTGTCAAATAAGTGTAATATGTTCTTTTGTGAACGACATTTTATGCAATAGTGACTCCGGAGTCTTAAATAAGCGTAAAGAAGTTCGCTGTGCTGCAGGAACGAACGGAATTATTGTCGTGGGAGAGCATTCTTCAAGTAACTTTAATAGCTTTACTAAGTATTTATAGTGTTTCTAGCAAAATAAAAGTGAAATATTTATAAAAATAAACAGCCACGGCAAAGAATTTAACAATTTTACCAATGCCGGTTTGTTTGTTTACAATTGAATTGTCATTGGTGTCTAAATTATGCCAGTCATACAAAGAAAACGATTTATTATTTGAAAATAAGGGGCGCTAAAAATTTGTTTATTTTACATAGCAATTTGGATTATAAAAAATGGCCCTCTTCAAAATGTCATGATTTCATTACTGCCATGACGAAACGAATACAAACACAGCACACTAATACATTTCGCCGAGTGGATTAGGTCTTTAACCGATATGCCGTTTCCTTATTAGTTATTTATTCAATGGTATGATTATGTCCGTTTGTTGTTAATTATATATTTTCCAATTCAAATAATAATACTTTTTGTACATTTATAGATGGAATGGACTCTGGGATATCTTGTAGGAGGGATTGGCGGTGGTGGAGCTCTTTGATTAGATGAGTATTTAAGTCTATTTAACCTTTAAGTAATGATTCTTTGTTGTTGTTTTTTTTTTTTTGTCTTTTTATATTTAGAAGAAATATTTTCATCTGAAGATGTTAATCAACGAGGGATTTATTATCCAGAGTTGTTCATCGCGACATAAATATGTAATGTGGACTGAATAATTCCATAGTTTAGAGCATATATCAAACAGGAATGCGGGTACCATATAAAATTCGTGTACAGGAGTGAAGTTTTCTTCCCCTCATAATATTTCGAAGGGGACGACATTAACGAAGGACAGAAAATGCAGAGCAAATGAGATGCAAGCACAAAAATGACAAGTAAAGGCCGAAATACAAAGATGCCGATACGAGATTTATGACGAAAAAATAAATGTTTCCCTAACGGAAATACCATCCTGTCGCGTCAACTTATTGGACTTAGCAGACAGTCGCTCAGACTATTTGCTAACGCATTCACTGGTCATGGCCCCTTCCGTCACTTCCTGAAGAAGATAGGCAAATGCGACAGTGAACTGTGTCGACTGTGCGAAGAGGAAGATGAAACCTCGATGCACGTTATATGCGAGTGCCCAGCACTTGCAGGTGTAAGGATGCAAATCACTGGAAGAGAACTTATCTCTCCAGATTATGTCTGCAATCTAACTCCGAAAGCAATAATCGAGCTCGTTAAAAGACTCGATTTTGCCTAATCACTATAGGGAAAGGCACAATAGATCAACTATGGTCGCGGTGTCCGCAAGGTCCTGGAGGCCTAGTGGCCCCTACTCTTAACAACAACAACAATGGAAATACCATGTTGCTGTACCCAGTGGCGCCGACCGATTTTGTCGCCATAACCAGAGTTGGGAATAATTCAACTTTTGATTTTGACAGCTGAGAGTAATGAGCAAAAAATTTCTTTCGAGGAGCAATTAATTAATTTAGTGAGGGAAATGAAGTATTTTTATGCTAAAAGAAATCCTCAATATCGAAATACATAATTAAAAGAAAAACAAATAGAGAGAAATTGGAGAAAAGTTGAAAATAAGTGGTAGATGATATTTTGTAATCCACATAAACTCAGCGTTACTCATTCTTTATTACACTTTTACAACTTTTTTTTTATATCGTTCTAATTTTGTTAATAAATTGTAACAAAAAATTTTACCATCTACATAGTTTGATATGTCAACTAAGAATGTCGGTGTTTTTGGGTTAATTCAGCGACAGTGTATTTCGGCCTTAACATGTGGGACCAACGATGATAAAAAATCGGATAACTCCTTCATTGGTTTACCATACAAACATTTCGTTTTTACTAAATAGAGGCTGTTCCATAAATGGTGCGACACCGGAACACGAGATGAGCAAAAAATTGTATGGATGCTGGGTTGGGATCCTAACGCTTTCCGAGATAACGGGACTTAAAGATATTTGGGTATGTTTTTATAGATCACACTGTAACTTCTCCATGTTACCCCCCTCATCTGTTGATAGCAAATCATTGGACCTTTCCAACGGTCTATAAACGTTTCCCCTCCACCCCTCGGTTTTGAAGTTATGGCTTAACAAAATTGAAATTTCACTCTTTTTTTTTTATTTAACTACTATTTTAATCGTAAAACACGGTATCAATACTAAATTATCATTTTGGATGTGAGAATCCCAAAAGCTTTACTTTAAAATGACATTTCGCACTCCTTACCCAAAATTTTACTTTTCTGTATTTATTACACTTTTTCTTGAACATATCCATTGACATTTTCACTGGATTCGCTTAAGAAAAAATGAAAAAAAAGCTCAGAAAGGGTAACTTTTTTTCGTACAGAGTGTAATAGGTCATTTTAAAGCTAAGATTTACGGCTTCTGAAATCTAGTACGAAAAACTGTTATTGATGTGCTTTTTGATAAAAATAGTGGGTAAATAAAACAAAAACGAGTTAATATCTCCCTTGTCGAACCATAACGACGATTTACTATCTACCGAAGATTAAATCATCATCATACAGAGCAACATGGAGAAGTTACAGGTTGATCTATAAAAACAAATACAAATATCTTTAAGTTCCGTTATCTCGGAAACAGTTAGGAAAAATTTTGTTTGATCATCTAAGGATGATCTATCCATATCCTTCGGATTATACACCATTTACGGGAGATCCTGTATTTAGACATGCCTGAGAAAGCGCCTACATAGAGAGCTGAAATTTGGTGCATGATGTTTTCATAGTAATAGTAAAGAAACAACAAAATTAGGTAACCCCTTCTTTGTTTTGCCATATAAAAACAAAGATTTTTACGTGTACTGTGATCATTTTAGTTATTATAAGATTTTGTTGTACTGAAAAGTAGTTGAGAATATGAAATCCTATGAACTTGGGTACAGACATTTTGACTGTCCGACGAACCATTTTAGATGAGTGACCATACGAAATTACATACGGTCATTCATCTAGGGTATCATAGGAATTTTTACTGTTGATTCTTAACTAATTCTTAAAGTGTCATCTAAATCGGTAGGAGTGGCGTCGGTGGGTGATCGTCTTCTAATAGAATTGCTGTATGTAAATATTTATATGTTATATAATTTACATGATTTGATTTCTATGATTTCTGAAAATTTGGTACGAACTACCCCATTCCCTTCATTCCTCCTATTTGACACAAATATATACGGCACTGTGTGGAAGTAATGTAGAGTCGAGGTAGGAAAGACCAATATGTGAGTAAAAATCGCTAATAATGATGTCTGTTTTGAGGTCCGGACCTCAAAAGGGAAAAACGCAACTCTTATAATTTCACTATTGCGTCTGTCCGTCATTCCATCTGTCTGTCACAGATCTTGAAATTTGGCAGAATGTATTTCAACAGACAAAGATTATGTTTTTTTTTATTTTAAGTTTTTAATAGGGGTGAGTTGGTACCGCTGAAATTTTTATTTTTTTCGCTATCGTGTATGGTATCATTTAAAAAAGGCAATTTCATGAATTCAGACAAAGAATTCAAAAATTTCCGCCCAAAATGTGCGAATCCTGATCATTTAGGTTTCTAAAGCTAAAATTTTGATATTATCAGAGTCAGTTAGCATTGAGTCATAGAGTCATAGATAATAGGAATACTGCTGCTTTTTCGTAAGTGTAAAAAAAAATTTTTTTTTTGTGACAATTTATAACGAAACAAACCCCCCCCCCCCCCTTGTTGATAAATTTAAGGGGAAAACACAATTCCACCGTTTCGATCCGATTCGTACAAAATGTCAGATTTGCATATTTGAGTCATGTACGTGCAATTGGACACATTACACCGACATGGAACGAATAGAAACGGAGAAGTTGAGCAAATTTCAACTTTTACAGATGACATAACCTAGAAAAATCATCCGTAAATATTTGTTTATACTCAAAAATTCATGAAAAGGCTTTTGTTGAGGAATTAAAAAAGACATGAATTATATGAAAAAAAAAAGAATGTTTTCATGGATGGATGTAAAGAGGAAAGACAAAAATTTGGAAAAATTTTAAAGGCAAGTGTTTGAAACCGAACGGAAGAATTGTGCTCATACATCCGTTAGATTGAAATGGGTTGAATTGAATCAGAACGAAACGTCGGAATCGTGTTTGGCACTTTATGATACGAAACCCTTATTTCGCGATCCCGCCTCTCTCTCTTAACCGTTTTGTTTTTCTTAAGTTGTATGCATAGTGATAGCGTTTCTAAGTCATTTACAAAATTCATAAAACAGGCCGAAACCTAATAACTTTTGAATTTTATTAATTTTCATAATTTTCTCTTGAATTGTAAACTTAATTGGAAATTATTTTGCAAATTGTCTTTCGCCAATTTAAAGTAATTAGCACTAAAAATAACTGTCAACATTATACGAATTACTGTTTATTTGACATTTTATTGGAGATAATCTTTCCAGCTCAGCAATGAACAGTTAATTAAAAGGATCTGCATCGGATAGGACGTATATATAGACACAGGGAAACATGTAATACCAGCGGGCAAACTATTTGTCCAGTTCCTGCCATCATCGCTGCCAGTTAGAATGGACTCCTGCACAATATCCGGTATCTTTTCTCCCCCACATTTCCCCCTCCCGACCAACTATAGAACATCGAAAGTAAATTTCGTTCTACAATATACAGTCCTATGTAAGATCTATTTAACAGGAGGGGAGGAATTTAATTTCACTTTTTACACACACGAAAAATATCCCAGGGATGAATACTTTGCATGGAGTACACGTCCCTCGTTATTTTACTTTTGTTACATTTATAATTTTTTTCCCTCTTCTTCCATTCCCATAGTGCATACACACATCCATATATACGTACAAACCTATATACGTACAGTGCTAGCTGAATGCTATACAAAACATCTTAACCTGTGGAAACAATTGGATTTTACGACTTGCTTCAAGTACAACATCGCGTCGGACGAGCACAGTGTGCGTTTACTTCTTGGTTTATATATATATAACTATGTATAATATGTGTTTCTTTGTGCATGTGTGTTTGTGTGTAGGCGGTATACTGGGTCGCAAGCATAACTTATCCTGGCTGTTGCTCCCCCGTACTGATACTTATTGCCCCAGAGCTGTACACGTTTCTAATTACTTTGTGGCAAAAAAGGTAAGAAGGTTGGAGCGAAGGTTATTATAATACTGTCTTTCGCATAAAGGGATCCTGCTAATTGCTTCAAAGATGTACGCTACCTTCCCCGTGGGTCGTTCCTTGTATGCTTTCTAACCTGTGGCTATAAACCCATTTTCACTATGAAGATTCCGGGGGCTGCATAAATGCGAACGATGCGCAAACATTCAGTTCAGTTTTGGTACTGAATTTTAGAAATATTTTCGGCTACTTACTACGTATATCTAGTATCTATCTATCTAGATACAGAAAGGACTAGAATGAATGAAGGATGCAGATAGAAACAAAAAAAAAAGAGTAAATTTGTAGAAATGAATGTTTCTTTCTTAAATCCGGATGACCCAGGATCTGGGGTTTATGTTTTTTCTTTTTTTTTTTAAAAACCCTTTTCAATCACAACGAACCTGACAACGAGGATTAAAGCGGAAATTCTTCGAGTTTGGGCAAAGTTTCGCTTTTATTCTGGGATTTAATACACCCCTAATAGACACAAATATCTGTTTGTGAAGGAATTTTTTTTTTCTCTCATTTGCCTTCTTCCTTTTGACCGCCCTCAACGAGTGGTGAAAGTTCCTAATTGAGTTTTGTTATCTTTCTACTTAGCTTGACAAAAATAACTTTAAAAGCTGATAAAAATGAAAATGGATTGATACAAGTTTTCATATATACGTAGTAGCAGTGCAGTAAATATATAAGACTTGTCCTATGTATGTATGTATGTCCTTTCAAAGGACTCCGAATTAAATTTGGGTTTTGCTTGGTTTTTTACATTCGGGGCAGATGCATTCATTGACATAACAAAAATTAGTTGCGATTTTTTTATCGAAATTACCGAGTTAATTATAAATGGGTTTTTGGAATTTATGGTAAATCGGGGTGCAGCAAAGCCTTGGATAGAAGACACTATTGGAACCTGAAATAAATTACACACGAAGAATCGTTTCATCTACACGATAAAAAAAAAATAACTAATTACATTATATATTATTATATATATGTCACCTATGTCACCTATGTCACCTATAATTATGGATTGTAAATAAGGAAATTTGTAGAATAGAACTGACCACAACCAGAAACCAAAATTATTTCAATCACACAAAAAAATAATCAACAATACATCAACGCTTAGCATGAAAGATTTAAGCAGAATTAAGCCTGAAAGACATTCACTGCAGTAACTTTAACTTCCATTTTGTTTTCATGGTACCTTATTTGGTTGAAGTTGGAGCTGTCACAATAAATTCAGTTGCAGCAGCAGTAAGTGCAACTTCAACTTCGACTTCGAGATATTTCAAAGTTGCTGAAAAGGGGAAAGCCCATTTTAGGTCCGACATGAACAGATATGAGAGAAATCTTAAACTATGCATTCTGAACATATTTTATTAGGAATGCTTATTTCAATTAAGTGGGGAAAGCCTGGGGGGTAGTCAAATTTTGATCTAGTACGCTTTGAAAATATCTAGTACAGAATAGAATAGATTAGGTCCTAAGGAGAAGTTTGAGTACCAACACTCTTATACTCGGAGCTTTAAATAACTATTTATAGCCATCCCCCATACTCACTTTTTTAGTATTTCCCTCTTTTTTATTTGAGTTGAGGTACTAGATTTTTCGCACTTAATATCGGCTCTAACTCGGTAGAATTATGACGGGTTCCACTGTTCGCCTCAGTTCATTACTAGCTACAATTTGTGGAAGAGTATTTTTCTCTGCATACTTTTAGTGTAGGGGGTACGAAACCGAAGCGATGGGGTGGTTCCAGTACGGCATGTTGCATACCAAATGAAAGGCCCTGCGGAGTATTATTGGGTGGTGTATATTTTTTGCTATTCAGAAAACTTTCTCGTGACATTTTCGCCGCCGGAAAAACCTTTTTATGAACTTGGGTCACATACACCCCAGTTACTACATTTAGCATATATTTTTGCAACTCTTTCTTCCCAAGAAAGAGCTGCAAGAATATATGCGAAATAAGTGCTCTATTGTAAACATTTTAGTCATAGGAAGTTATTTTCCAAGTGCACCAATTCCACACAATCACGAGTAGTAGAAAAGTTCACTTTTGACCCAAAGCTTTCCCCCACTTAATTGAAAAAAAAAATTGGTAATAAAATATGTTCAAAGAATCATAATGCATCGCTTAATACGCCGACAGGATTACCACAGATGTATGCAGCTAAGTAAAGAGAACCGGGGTTTGGCTAATGGCCCTGCCAGAAACATTCATTAAGAGGTTATAAATGCCAGCTCCTGTTAAGTATTTAGGTAATTAGGCTGCTATGTCTTAAGTACGTGTAGTGCAGGCACCGTAATACAGATGTTGGGTTAGTAATTCTAGATTTATGATAAGAAAACAAAAGAGTATTTGCAAGCAATTTTACTGCATTACTTTTTTTCGAAAAAAATTTGCAGCTGAAGCACATAGAATGCTTGTGAAGACTTACGGCGACTATGCTCTGTCGGAAGCAAAATCCAGATTGAATTTGATGCGTCAAAAATAAAAATTTTCAGGTTAAGGACGCAGAATGCTCTTGCGCACCGAAAAAAGTTTGCAAACGAAGAATTGGAAGTATTACTTGAAACGACCCATGTCGGACACAATATGAAATTGCAGAATCAATAGGAGTTGATCACACAATAGTTTCTAAATGCTTAGAAGTATTAGGAATGATGCAAAAGCAAGGAAATTGGGTATCGTATGAATTGAAGCTAAGAGATGTCGAAACGCGTTTTTCATGTAAGAACGGCTGCTTCAAGGGGAGAGAATAAAAGCTTTTTTGTATCGTATTGTTGCTGGTGCTAAAAAGTGGAGATAGTGCAGAAGCCAAATATCCATGGCTCAAAGCCCATTCTATATATTTGGTTGGAACAGCTAGGGGTAGTGTTTTATGAGCTGCTCCTCAAACCTAACGAAACCATCACGGGAAAACGCTACCGCCTATAATTGATTCGTTTGAACCAAATATTGAAGAAAAAATGGGCGCAATACGAATGTTATGGCCCAATATACGGAAATTTCTTCCAAGAATCAAGAGCGAATTCTGGCAAAATAATCAGCGATTACTAAACAATTACCTTGCATGGAATTGCTCTGCAACCGTCGGTTATTTTGCTGATTAGCCCAACAGGTGGCTGCGATTTTAAAAAAGAATTTTCTATGCAAAAGCAGGCGTTTCGTAATAGCAGGAACTGTATTACTCATCAGTATGAATTTATCGCTTTCATGAAAAACAGCGAGAACTTATTATTAAAGTCCACAATATTGAGAGTAAAATTTATCAGATATACTATATAACCATGATTCATCATTTATTCTAAATTGGATTATCTATATGAGATAAGATATTTTTGAAATCGTGTTTTTTATACTGCTGCAAAATTAGGGCTGCTCTTTACAATTTTTCTGTGTACATCATCTTCACTATATGGTTTTGTGTGTATATATTTAAATCATTTTGTATATACCAATATATTTTATGTAAAGTGTTGAAATTTTTTTATTAAATTCACATTAGTTTTTTTTGCGGCAACTAGCCCAGTAGTAAAAAAAAAGGCGAAAAATTTGGGTCAGCAATTTTATTGCTCTAACTTTTATAGCGGTCACTGGTAGTCTAAATTCAAAATGGCGACTAAAGTCTGCCGGTGCGTTGAATTTAGGGGGGGGGGGGGTTGATTTTGCTCAATGTCTCGGCCAATTGTGAAATCGATATTTTTAACTAAGCGGGAAAAAGTGGTAAAGTATAATTATCGAATTATCTCGGTTATAATTACATTTCGGACCTAATTGCACAGGAACAAACTTCTACAGAATTACATTTTGATCCTACGAGTTTTTTCCTAGAACCAATATTTAAGGTATTGTATTTTGCGAAACTGTTTCCGCACCACTATAGGGGTATAGTTCCAGGGGCGTTATTTTGATACGTGGTAACATCTACATCTCGCAGTCTTTTTGAAAGATCGATAAGCCTGGCCTTATTCTTGCAATTCCCCAAAAATTTCTCTTGCGTTATAGAAGGGACAGACATTGCGTTGACAACGATGCCTGACGAACGATGTTTGGCGGCACTTTTTCACTGCTCCCAACCTTTCAAAACGACCGGCTCTCAATATTCAATGTAACCGTCGAATACTTCAACAACCCCCCTTTTCAGATTGTCGGTTCATGTACAAAACATGGTTTTCACATATAATTTTCAATGCCTCATTCGTACAATGCGATACAAGTTTGTGCGACCACATCACAACGTCTGTCACCCAACCATTCAGAACATTGCAGCGCCACGAAGCAACAATAAAGTGAAGACCTGGTACCCTTCCGCATTCCTTCCTCGTTGAACAGAGATAAAGGATAAGGTGAAAGTTCGTAAGCAAAACGCGTCTGGAAATCTACCCCTGTGGTGATGCCGAAAGGAGTTCGCAAAATATAAATTTTACGTTGCTCTGTGCCTTTATCGAAAGGTAGGACCTTAAATATTGGTTCTAGGAAAAAAGTCGCAGGATCAAAATTGTAGGAAATGTCATTCTATATAATTTTGTTCTAGTACATTTAGGCCCTAAAGTTAATAATAAACGAGATAATTTGATAATTATACTTTACCACTTTTTCTCGCTTATTTTTGAAAATATCGATCGCACGATAAAAATTGTAAAATGGCCGAGATATTTAGCGAAAACAACCAAAGAAACAATTTTGTTTATATAGTAGTAACCATTAGTAACCATAAGGTTTCCATTACCAGGTTATATAATTTCGGTTATATAAACTAGTACCCCAAACTTCCTTGTGAGCACTATAAAACCCTTATAAAGCTTAAATGGAGGTTTATATCAAGTTTACCGTGACTTGATTAAGGTAACGTTATATAAATAAAGGTTTTATAAAATGTGTAACACAAATATTCTGGTTACCTTAATATAACCTCTTATAAAGGGTTTCCCAATAAGAGGTGTTATTTTAATTAGCCCGGTATTTCGGTAGATGTCACTTTTGGAGCTGTCATTTTTTGACATTTGACAAGTAGAAACTACGCCATTAATAAAAATGGAACGATACACGATTCAACAACATGGAAATTATTAAAATTCACTATAAAAATGGTGAAAATGTGGCAGAGACGGTTCGTAAAACTCGAACATTTTTGGGTCGTAGTGAAGCACCTTGTCGGACCGCAATACAGAAATTGGTAGAAAAATTCGAGCTGTCGGGACAAGTTGGTGATGTGAAGAATAAAACCCGTACACGTCCCTCAAGAACAGCCGAGAATATTGCTGCTGTAGCCGAAAGTGTTGAAGAAAACCCAGGTTTGTCCATTCCTCGTCGTTCTTTGGTATTAGGCATTCCACAAACGTCATTACACCGTATTTTGCATAAAGATTTGTGTCTTAAGGCTTATAAAGTTCAGTTAACACAAGAACTCAAGCCGGCCGATCATCAACAACGTCGAGTCTTTGCTGATTGGGTCCTTGAAATGCATGAAAATGATCCGGAATTCCATCAAAAACTCATCTTGAGTGATGAGGCCCATTTCCACCTCGATGGCTTCGTCAACAAGCAAAATTGTCGCATCTGGGGCTCGGAAAACCCAAGAGTTATTGTTGAAAAGCCTCTCTATCCTGAACGTGTGACTGTTTGGTGCGGTTTATGGTCCCGCGGGGTCATTGGACCTAACTTTTTCGAAAATGAGGTTGGAGCAACAGTTACGGTGAATGGATTGCGCTATCGACAGATGATTAATGATTTTTTATGGCCGGAATTGGATGGTATTGATCTGGACAACGTTTACTTTCAACAAGACGGCGCTACGTGCCATACAAGCAACGAAACCATTGATCTTTTACGGGAAAATTTCCGGACCGTGTTATCTCTCGAAGAGGTGATCACAATTGGCCTCCGAGATCTTGTGACTTAACACTTTGCAACTTCTTCCTTTGGGGCTCCGTGAAAGACAAGGTCTACACCAACAGCCCAGCGTCGATTCAAGACCTCAAAGATGGAATTCGTGAGGCTATCGAGGACATAGGGCAGCCACTTTGCGATTTAGATATGGAAAATTTCATGAAAAGGATATGGTCCTGTAGGCGTGGTTGTGGTGGTCATTTGGCTGATGTTATTTTTCATTATTAACGGCAAACCTTCCTCTTTATAATGAAATAAAAATCCGATCATTTATCTAAAAAAATGGCATTTTTCTTTGAATATCAAAATAAAACCACTGATTGGAAAACCCTTCATAACCCTTATGTAACCCAGGGTACTCTCGATTTATTTATTTTGGTCATAGCAGTGGTTGCGGTAATATTTCAGTTACCTTTTATAAACTTTGTTTGCACAATGCTCGGAATTTTCTTGGATTGATTTCTTTTGTTACAGAAATTAATTTTCGTTACTTTTATAAAACAAGAAAAGATAAACATTTACGAAATCTATCTTGGATTTGTATAATGTGCCTAATATTTTTATATATTAGAATCACAATTTTTCGGCATATACGTGGTGAAATTCAGCTGCAATTAAAATCTTACTGTGAATATCATCATAGATACATCTAAAAAATACAGATCACTCCAAAAATAAGAAATATTTAAGAATTTTAATTAAATATGACAAAATTATAAATTTTCAATCAGTATATAATTCAGAAATGTTAAATACCTAAAATGATCTATTTTTGTCATGTAAAAATAAAACAGAAGCCATCAATCTTCAATTTAAAAATCTTTGGCTTAACCGACATTTTCTTTTTATCTGCAATTCAGAGATGAAAAATGGCTGCTTGTACTTAAATGAACAAATTTCCATTATAAAAGTTCAAGTAGGTGCGGCAAAAAGATCTGACGGGTTTTGCCGCTGTACTGTTGAGCGAGTAGGTGGTGGGGGTTGTGAAGCGCATTCCAGAGCCCACGCCTGGATATTTTTAGTAGCCATGGGGCAGTGGTCAGGTCAGCACCGTGCGTTTGTTTTCGAGGTATTTTTTTTTCTGTACGCGTTTTAATGTGGGTCCAAGAGGAAGAGTCCCAACTGGTAACACAATTCTGCTATTAGGAAGTACCTTCAGAGCTACGGATTTAATGTTAAAACGGAAGTCGACAGGCCGTCCAAGGTCAGCCCGGACGCCAGAGAATACCGATCGAGTAACAGAAGCTGTGGAAGCCAGTCCTCGGCGGCCGGCTCGTAAACAAGCTGCCTCTTTGCACATGTCTGACCGCTAGATAACAGGAATATTACATTTCGATCTGCATTTTCATCCATACAAAATGACTATTGTCCAACAGTTAAAGCCTATCGACTATGTAAATCGAAAATACATTTGCAGAGCAAATGATTGACTTGATGCCTGATGACAAAATTTTCATGATGAGCGACGAGCCACATTTCCATTTTGACGGTTGTGTAAACAAACAGAGCCTTCGATATTGGTCGGATACAAATCCTGAAGAACTGCAAGAAAACGCCGACCTGTCTCCTGTAATGTTAGAGAAGGTATTCAACAGCATCAATGCTAGACTGGAAGAATGTTTGGTCAAAGATGGACATCATTTAAAGGACATTATCTTCAAATCTTAAACGGATGAAATCGGTTGCTCTGATATTATTTTCATTAATTTACATGAACACCTTTCTGTAATAAGCAATAAAACAATTTGTATCACTTTTAATTTTAGTGTTATTTTTATTTTAAATCCGTCAGATCTTTTTGCCGCACCCTGTATAAACTTTGGCTCTATTATACAGGGTGTTCCGGGAAATATAAGCCAAACTAAAACAGATGAAAGTAGAGCTTATGTGGGATCGGAAACGTCATTACACATTTTTCCATTTGACGCTTTGCTTTCAAAATTTTCGCATTTTTCTTACTTTTCGCAAAAAACGTGATTTTTTGATCATTTATTTGTTTATTGTTTTTTTTTTATTTATTTGAATTTTATAACTAATCACTTTTTCAAAAGTGGACACTTGGAGCATTCTAATAATAAATAAAAAATTTCCCAGAAGCTATTATTTCCAAAGTTTAAATTGCAGCATATGATTGTGTTAATCGACCTTTGAATTACTTCAAAGGTGAATTACATGGAAATTTGTCATAAGAAATGTTTTGTCAGATACCTCTAGAGACTACCTCAACTTGTACCCTTTCTAATGGTATCAACCTTCCTGTATTTAATTTCCACCTTTTCCCTAAAACTAGCCTCTTTTTATTTCAGCATGATCTCAGTAAAATTTCACTTCTCACACATTGTAACATTATTGCTTTATTGTTTTCAGGAATATTACTGCGTATGTTTTCCTAAGGGATAACACGTCAGGTACCTGGATACATATTCTCATTTTGGTTCATTTTCTAAGAAATGTAATGTTTTCGATAAAAGAAATTGTCTGAATTTCACTAACAAGGCAAGTTAGTTGCATTATGTAAAAAATCGCTGTCCTAAGAAAATAGTATGCATTTAATTTATTTATTTATATTAAATTGTGAAGTTTGTTAATTTTATTTATATAAATTGTTCAAAGGATTTACCTCCAACTCTTAAACATAATCTATTTCTTATAACAGATCTTTTAATCATTCTTGGATTTAATTCACTCTTGATTTTATTAATTGCTAAATTTATTAGTGAAGAGAGATGTTCTATGGGCCTTATTTTTTCTTCGTAGACAATTGATTTTATGTACCCTCAGAGGTAGAAATCCAACTGTGTAAGATCAGGTGAATGTGGAAGCCGGTCCATTTCTACCGATCCAACGTCCACAGAAATTTACTTCTAGGCAATTTACTATTGTTCGCCCATAGTGCGCTGGAGCTCCGTCATGTTGGAAAATAATGTCTCTTCTCTTCTATAGTGGTTGGATAGATGGTCTAGGTACGACGTGGAATTTAATCTTAAGGAAAAGACTACATGGCCAATTAGCATCGCGAAAAGTATAGCGATCCATATCCAACACTTACTAATTTTCTCAATATAAATCTGTCCTAAGTCTTAAGCAAAACGATAGTTAAATGTCAATTCCTCTAGAGAAGAGCTGAAAATGAAAAACTTTACCGAAAAAGACACAGAACAAAATCTAAAGTACCCAATATCAATTTGCGAAAATCCAAAGTGACTAATCATAATACCTGGAACCTAGCGTATAATTTCTTGGTGAAATATTCGGACTTATTCTTCATATCCTGCAAATTAATACAGCGATAATTGAACAACGTATGAGAAGTAAAATTTTACCTAGTTCATGCTCAAATGAAAAGAGGCTAGTTTGAGGGAAAAGGTAGAAATTAAATACAGGATGGTTGATACCATTAGAAAGGGTAGAAGTTGAAGTAGTTTTTAGAGGTACCTGACAAAACATTACTTATGACAAAATTCCATGTAATTGAATTACTTCAAAGGTCGATTAACACAATCATATGCTTCAACTTAAACTCGAATTATTATTAGAATGCTCCAAGTGTCCACTTTTGAAAAAGTGATTAGTTATAAAATTCAAATAAATAAAAAAAAAAATAACAAAATATATGATCAAAAAATCACGTTTTTTTGGGAAAAGTAAGAAAAATGCGTAAATTTTGAAAGCGTCAAATGGAAAAATGGGTAATGACGTTTCCAATCTCACATAAGCTCTACTTTCATCTGTTTCAGTTTGGCCCATAGTTCCCGGAACACCTTCTAGTAATATTTACTCTAAGTTATATAAACCAGTGATTGAAACATTTCCATCACCAACTTATAAAAACTTTAGTAACTTAATTCCGCGATAACCATTAGTAACCTTAAAAAACTCTAATATAACTACGTCACCAATTGGTAATATTATAAAACTCTTATATAACCACTCAAATTCTTATATAACCGAGTAACCATTCTATATCACTTCTAAAACAACCCATCACTTTTAGTCACCAAAATTTGGATAAATTGTTTTTTGAGAATCCCCCCTAAATTCAATGCACCGGCGGAGTTTGGTCGTTATTTTGAATTTGAATTAACAGTGATCCACCCCCCCCCCCTAAAATTAAAGCAATAAAGCTCCTGATGGGAATTTTTCCAAGGTCATATGCTAATCCCCACTGGACTAAACACGGACCAAACAGACAGACTGACAAATAGAGAGTAAAATTTGTAAGAATATAATTTCTTTAACAATTACAACGAGAAATAAACAAAAGACGAAGCTAGACACGACATTTTTAAAGTTATATCTAGAGTTAAAAATTATATTTCCCTGTCCAACCTAGTGAAAATCTTCAAATCATCCATCCTTCACATCAACAACACATGCGAAGAAAATTGATGGAATTGTTTTTCCAATATTTTGTTAATAGATTAATCCAGTTTTAGATAAAAGCAGTCCTTACCTTTTCTCTCTTCACGATGATATTTTCAATTGAAAGCTTTTTTTTCTTTCTTTTATTAATATTAAAAGAACATTTGTAAAATTAACAATTAAAGCCTCATCAAGCGAAAAATTAGTTTCCTATACAAAATCTATATAAAAAATCGGCTTAAAGTGACAGGGAAATGTACGCTGTTCCAAAAAAAGAAATCAATGCTTAGGTGATGGAAAACAGATGGCGCTGATATGAAGTGGAGAAATTTTCCTGCATCGATTTACATATCCAAACATTTATACCGTTTTATGTTAGGCGCTTTTTCACATATAAACAATTTGTGAGATTACGCCTATTAGTTCAGTTCAGTTTAGTGTTATTTATTAAAATTTTTAAAAAGGAAAATATTGCTTGACAATTAATTTCTCAATTATTCACTTTCCACTTTTATTTTACACTTTCTCCGCAACTGTTTTCCGTGTAGAATTATATATTCCGAATGGAAGCGAAATTTTCGCTCGCGATCACCTTACTAGATTTAAGTAAGAAAATCTTCTACTAAGTGACTTCATAATTACGTGACATTTTTACAGAACCTACATAAATATGACACAAAATCTGTCAAAATTTATTATGACATAAAAAACAAGTTAGACCAAAAATGGAGATAATTTCAAATTGACACCTGTTTCTAAACATCCAATAATGAATGCAAATTTCCAAAAAAAAAAAAAAAAACTTATAAACGCCGCTACCATCGTATTTCATAGAGCATCGCCGACATTGCTTCACTTTTAATAATTTCTGAAAGGAAAATATGAGGATGAATGCCGAGATTTATCTTGAGGGCAAACTCGTATTTTAGCCGGGAATTCCAGGCTCCGACAGCAACGACATTCACGGAAATGTTTACAATGTCCCGAAATCCAATTACACTTTAGCATCTCTGAAATGGTTAAGGCTATCACATTCAACAGCTATGAATTGATAAATTCTGTGAACATTAATCACTGCCTGACAGTGTTCCCTTTTGCCTCGTGAAAGGCTTTTCTACGTGGATAAATATATATATATATATAGATAGATAGATATACATAAGTAGTAGTAGTAAGTATAACGAGACGAATATCCGTAGAAATCCGCCCGACAATCCGGATCTACTCTCCTGCAGTGACAGTGGGGTTGTGAAACTTTTACTTTATGTTTACAAACATAAATTCGCTTATAAGCTATCCGCTCTATACTCGCATCGAGACTAATAGAGGCCAATCTTTTACCAACACCGTGTCACCATTTGGACGTTTTTGTTATTGTTGTTGCCTGCTGGTAAATACTTACTTCGGAACTGTGACAGCCTCAAGTAATTCCAAATTCAAAATATTTTCACTCGCGTTATAAATAACAGCGTCTTTCATGACAGAGCGACATTAATGTTCCTCACCTGTCAATAGGCTATTAGTAACACAAAATATGGTAATCGTAATGATATAAAACCCGGGGAGTAGGTAGTTAGGAGCTTATACTTGGAGCACCAGGCATGTTGTATTGATTTTCTATACCAGCGCTGACAATGTCTAATTATAGATTCTACTGTGTACTCTAGATTCAGTCTATTGTGAGACTATCTACGTTTTGATTCACTTGTATATTACTGGGGTGCTGTACAGTTCCTAGCACTATACATCAGATCAAATGTAGAGTATACCCATGATAGATGAGAAGTTTAACTACTAATTTTGTGTGAAATTAAGCAAGGATTATTAAGCGGAGTTTACTTGGTATTCTGTGCAGCCCTCCTAAAGGTTTGCATATAGTACTTTCGAGAGCATTTATGAATATCTACTAAATCATAATGCCTTGTATGCATAAACCCCCCCTCTCTACATCCTGCTTATGTAGTCCTGGAATTAAATCAATATACAGGAAAACTCAGTACAAAGGTCTAAGCGCACAGCATAAATGGATCCATAATTTACCATTAATGAACCACAATGTGAGGACCTCAGCTCCATAAAATTTCCTCTTTTAAAATTCCTCAAAGCTTACACACTCGTGTTGCACGCGAATACCTATACCATTTCCAGTCCATGGTTTATTTTGGTTTTGTTTTGTTTCTTTGCCTTCGTTCACATTAATTTTTCATGTTTCTCGTGGGAAACTTTTAAGCATCCTGGAATTATATCAACATCAAGCACGCCAAAAGGATTACAGATTTATAGTCCTCACAATAGTTGACATTGGTCGAAATGGGATGGCGCAAGCGCGTGCGGCTGGTGTGGGCTGGGAAGACTAGAAAAATAGTGGCACACAAATGGATAGTTATACTGCATACAGGTGTACATGCAAGTAATATATAAATACTGAAATATCCTTAATATAGCTAGAACGAAGGATACAAAAACTACATTCTGAACTGAATTCATGTTCGGATTATTTGGCAATGAATTTCATTCAGCCGAAACACAGTCTGTACATAGCTAGCTTGCTTATGTTTTATATACATCTTCCGGCCTATACTATTTTCTATATACCTCTACATAAACAATACCAAGGAACGACCTATGGGATTAGGGATTTAATGCAGTTGCAGTATAGGTATATGTACTATCTCAATATTGAGATATTCTATAGGATACGGTCCCATAAAATCACGTATAAAGCGATTCCTTTACCGACTTCCCTTATACTATATATGCAATCATCCTTCAACAAGTGCATAAACACAATCCCTTTTGCTACTCCATATAAGCAAATCTTTAATTAAATAGTTTAGAGCCGAATAAGCTGCTGCTGCTCCTCCAGGCATTGTCCCGTAGCTGGGTCCTATGAAGAGCTGATCGTAATTGAAATTTAATACTTCACTCACTGAGTGCGTTTAGACAGCATCTAATTTTCGCCTATCATCTGCACATTGTACATGGTTGGGATTATTGGGAGAATCTGCTTCGATTCCATCTCAATTCAAGTTTGTTTAGGTTTCGGCATATAATCTTATCAATCCTGGGAGCGAAAAGCTCAATCTGCTATGTATGTGGGCCGTCAATACAGGAAATCGAATTTTGATTAATACATCAAAGAGCGTCATTTCGACTGTTCGTTTACTTAACATTTGAATTGCGGATTTTGTTTTTGTTACAGATATCCTTTGAACTAGATGTCAATCAAATTTTGATTTATGCCGGCTTTTAGGATGCAAAGCAAATTTTTATAAATCAATATTGAGTGAAAAGGAAGATTTTATGTTTTACTTTTTTTTTATCCAATAAAAATTAATATGAGAGAAACAACTGACGATAGGTGGGTGTCTGTGTGTGTATGTGCGTTGAATTGATGGTGGTTGAGTGCTTATAGAAATTTCTAAAGAATGCCAAATTAAGGCTTTTCAACCTACCTGTGAATAGATGCTGTAAGAAGATAATTATGGAATTTGGTTTCGGCTAATACTCACTGTTGCATTATTGTGAGGTTTAAATGAAGAACTAACTACACAATACTCCTAAACGTGGGCGGCAATTGATTAATATTTTTGGAAGCGTGACCTATTCAAAAGTTATTCTTTTATTTAACCCTACTGTTTACTTTTATAACATTCACAAACATTCATCAAATCAACTCTACTTTAGTTAATGCTACTACTGCGCTTCTAATTATCGCATTACAAACAGTTTACTACGTTCACTTCACTGGTTGAAATAAAACTCGGCTCATGGCCGTATTTATATTCTATAAATTATCCTAGAACCTTCCCGAATATTCCATTCTCGAAATAATTATACTACGAACCTAAAAATGGCGCTTGTCCTTCCTGTGATACATTAAGTTGTTAATGTCCGTATTTAATTAGTGATTCCACACGAAGCATGTAGATGTCGCTTGTCCTTTCTCTATTGCACCCAATAATATGTTAATCAATCGAAAAATTATCTAAAAGATCAACTACAACTACAATGGATTAAATTTTCTCTCGATTAAAAATTTAATCGATTAAATTTTAGTCAATTGACGTATTAGTCGAATAAAATTTTGATCGACTAAAAAGTTAATGAGCAGTCCCGATTAAAAATATAATCAATTGACATTTCAATTACACATAGAAAATGCCGATAAATTTATTGCAATGCTTAGGCTAATTTTTCAGGCAATCTGTAGTCTTTATTTTATAATTCTTTATTTGCTCGACGTTTCGGGTCTTGGTTTAGTACGCTTCTTCAGGAACTAAGTACATGGAAATATATGAAAAATGTATAACCACTTTGTATTCTTTTACTTCTAATTTCGATGTTATAGGACTTTTTTTTAAATGTTCGAACATATTTCACACATTAAAAATATTACAAGCGTAACTGAACATATATAAATAAATAAATTAAAAATTTAGACTAATGTTATACCTAAACGAAACTTTAAAGGATCACAGATCAATGATGTGTGGAGTTTTTTGTCACGGGAATATCTGACCTAGATAAGTTTTACTGTTAACATTACCTGGAAGGCATTAGTAATGAGTACATGAACATACCTAACGTTGACCTGGTTTAGGAAGGCAAGTGTAATGTATTGATGCATCGTATTTTTGAGAATGCTATGTACCTTTCAGATAATACTTAGAGAAGGCAGAGATATTCATTCGTGTTGTTATCCAAAAGATATAGAAATTTGTGCAGCTATATTTGCAGAGGCTAGTTCGAGGGAGTGGGTGCAAGTCGATAATGAGTCATATAATTTCATTGTTTTTCTAAGAACAATAAAGGAAGGAAAAATGCGTGCAGATGGAAAATTATATAATTTCTGGATTATTTTAGAAGAAATGAACTATTTTCATTTAAATATGAGATTCAAATAAGTGAATACGTGTTTATTTTCTGCACAGTTCTAACAAAGCAGGAAAACTTCTTCCCTTGATCTCTCAGTGAAACCAGGAGGATCGTGCTTCCCTCCACCTTCCGGAGAGTACATAAATTGAATGTTTTTTTTTCCAACGTTCCGGAATATTCATGCTTAATGGTTCCGTTTACTTTTCGCTTCCAAAAAATTAATAAGGAATGCTTCTTTTCACCTTCCAAACAATAGATCGTATACTAATCGTATAAATGTATTTACGACATTCTGTTAAGACATTCGATTTACAATTACTGCATCATGAATGCAATATGATCCTTTTCGGATGTCTTTATAACGTATATATCTGCAAAGTGGGGAATCTATTCAACATCGGCACAACGTCATCTAAAGTTATTACAATTATTATGCGATGCAATATACGATGCTATAATAACATTCCTATGTCATATACACTACTACACCACTGATATATGACATCATAAAAGCATTGTTATAACGCAAGTATAACATAGTTTATGATTTAGGAATTACTGTAGGTACATATACATACAAATTTCTAAAGATTGTGTGAGTTTATTCTTTAAAAAATTACTTTTCTTCAAGAAAGAATTTTTTGGGATATCTCCGGTATATAGCAAAAGCTAAAAAAATGTTCTAATTTGTTATTTCATCACACAATCCATTAATTTTTGGTGACAAGTTTCAAGTCTTGGTTTGACTCATCAACAGGTCCCAAATAGCGAAATTGGGTGATTAGAAAAACAAATGAAAAAATGAAAAAAGAAGAAAGAAATGAAAAGTTTAAGAAAAATAGAAAAAAAAACAATTTTTTTATTTATTAAAAAAATTTTAAAAAATTTTAAAGAAACAGATTCATTCGAAGCGAATCGAACCTGTATACGCCACGCAGTGGGCTGAAAAATGAAGAAGAAAAAGGAAGAAGAAGAAGCGTTTCGTGTCAGCAGAAAACCTTCCACTCATCGGTGCAGCTTGGTTTTCTGCCTGCTGCAGACGCTTGAAAAACTGAAACTGATCTCTTCACATATAAACTCAGAATAAATTCTGGGTGTGAATTATATGAGGAAAAAACACTCCTATACAAGCCCAGTAGGAAAAATAAATAAAAAAGAGAGTAATCTCTTTTTATTTAAAAAATTACATATAATATCAAAGTATATACAGGGTGTTTCATAATTGGTGCACCAAACTCAAGGGTTTGATAGTTGTGGTGGAGACAAGCAAAAAATTATAAGGTGAAGGGCGGGTAAGACGCGTCGTTTCGGCGGTAGGGGGAGTTTAAGATTTTTAGTACTTCTTCGACTTTACACCCTGTAACTTTCTTGATATATACCCTATCAAGGTATGATTCAGCTCAGATGGTAGCAAACCGTCTAACAATAGAAATCACGCCTAATTTTATGCAATTCCATGAAAATTAGCAAAATTAATGAAATTATGCATCATAAAAACGGGAATATCTCAAAAACGGTTGCATTTAGGCAGGTACATGTGCTTATTCAAATTAAAGGTAACATTCCAGGGTTTCTAAGTCTTGTAATAAAACTGTATAGTTATCATGCATTTTGGCGGGAAAATCGTTAAAATTTGAAAAAATTAGGATTTTTTTCCAATTTTTTGACTTTGACGTCCTACTACTTCCGACGGAAGGTGACAGGAAGGCTGATTGGGCATTCACTTAGACGGCTATCATCTGAGATGAATCCCACCTTGATAGGGTGTATATCAAGAAAGTTACAGGGTGTAAAGTGGAAGAAATACTAAAAATCTTAAACCCCCCCTACCGCCGAAACGACACGACTTCCCCCCCCCCCCCCCACAAACTTATAATTTTTGCTTGTCTCCACCTCAGCTATCAAACCCTTGAGTTTGGTGCACCAATTATGAAACACCCTGTATAATTGCAATTTGCAAATATTTATTGGACTTGTTAAAATGAAAAAGATGTGATGGTGTTGAATTATTTTGTATTACTTCAAAGAATGGCATGCCTGTGATATTATAAGAATTGAAATATTTATGAATTATGTTTTCAGTTTGCTAACTCTCGGAAGTTCATGCAAAAGAGAATTTATCGTAAATATTGGTATTATATTTCGAAAAATTCTAACGCGCCCTCTTTTCAAGCATTTTCTAAAAACTAGTTTTTTTATATAGTTTTCTTTTCAAAAACACATGTTCTCCTTTAACGCAAAATTTACTTTTTATTTAATTGAAATAGGTTATCCTGACTATTCCGATTTGTATATGATACTAATGACAACATATTTTGTTAACATAAACATCATGGTTTCTATATTTTATTTCACTATCCATGGAAGCTTTTATTTTAAATTGCACAGTAATTTTTATTACTATAGAACCCATTTAAAACGTCTCAATCGTATATCATGTAGTATTCCCTTCTTTTATGACCCAGTTATTTTATCTGACTGCCATTCATCGTAAAGGTGTTGCGATAGCATATACATATTTAAAAAAAATACCAATACATACCACACTTTAACAACACACATTTAGCCTAATCGTATTATTGTCGTATAGTAGGTTCTTATAAGTGCAATACATCATTAGATTTTAAATCAATCATATATATGTCATAATGAGATCCGTATGATGGTCGTATATTGATCGCATATTATTGTTTTAAGACGTCTTGCTTTTTAATGACAGCTCATTTTGGAGCAAGAAAACAATGCGGGCAACATGTCTTTTAAGATTCTAAAGACCGTAGAAAGCGGAAAATGTATATAACTTCCGTGCCAGAATTGTGGGAATCATCAGGCATTTTATTTTGGTCAAGAACAATCAAAATCGATAAGCTTCGCTGCAATAAAAACAGTGCGCCGGAATCAAGTTGGCTGCGTATAGAAAATTGTTTGGTGAAACGCAGTGGCATCGGAAGTTTTCGCGAAGCTCTAATATTGGAAAATGACTTCGCAGATTTAACTGACACGGATTCAGAGCAAATGTAATTTAATGTGCTGAATTTATTTTATGTATTAAATAAAATGTACGTTTCACAGATTTCTTACACGACAACCCAACTGGAAAAAAAGATTGGAAGGAGATCTCCAAAATTACAATTACCGTTTTACCGAACTGATGACATGTTGATGACATGTTCAAAGATTCGTGCCGTTCTCAAAAACGATCTGCTGTCTTTTGGAAGTTCAACTATTCCATAATTTCTCAATATTTCCAATAAATTATTAGTAGCTACATGTGTAACTTTATGTTTTAATCTAATTTCGTCCATTAAAACATAATTTCTACATACACTTTTATCAGATTGTTCCTGTTCATCGTCGGGGCATCCGAGCAAATGCGAAAAGAAAGACGGAGTTGTTACCTTCGTAGAGTGTATCGTCAAAAATACGTTATATGGGACTGCGTTAACTATTTGTGATGAAGGTGAGGTAGCTTCGGATAGAGTTTCACACTCTGTAATTGAAGAGATACTTGTCAAAGTAGTACTGAAGTTAGAAGAACTTGCGATATCGACATTTCCAAATTTTTTAAATAACTTCTAACTTTTCTATAATAGCATGTGGTGTGCTTATATTTTTTACAAAAAATTTTACCACTCCTCCTCACTCTATTTTCCATATTTAGTTCCTCTTCGTCAATATGCAGTCACACCTTTGACACTTCTGCACTGATATAGTTATTATGGCTGAAATGCGACACAATTGCGATTTGTAGAAAATAGTGTCGTAATTCAGACATAATAACTGGAATAATGACAACTACCCGCCGTATATAACTTAAGTCATAATACTTGTCATAAATCTATCTTAACAACTGGTATTATGATTTCAAAATTATAAGTTAAAAAAATTGTATATTCATCGTATTTCATGTATGTTTCGGCTCACACCAACAGTTTCTAATTTAACCTCATAAAAACGTAGCACATATGCAATGCTGCCAACATGGCAGTGTAAAAAGTTATTGGCGTCGGCAAGGGAGGAGACGAGAGAGGTTCAGCCACTACACACGAGAAGGAGCAAGAAGTGTCACGAGCAGCGAAGCTCCTAGAATTATTTTTATACAGTACACATTAAAATAATAATATAAATTTGTTAGTAAAGTGCGTCACGAATTATCGCAATAAAGGAATAAATTTAACGAAGGCATCTTTTCATTGAAAAACCTGCCATCCCAAGACGTTTTAAGTAAGGAGGCCATACGGGCCCCCACAAAATGGTGACCCCGACGTCGCTTTGAAGGCATGCAGAAATGAAAAATTATCATCACGTGCGAAAAATGGTGCAGAATCAAACAATTCATTTGTGTTTTTTTTCTTTTATTAAAAAAAAAAAAAGCAGTGAATTTCACAAAAACAATCATCAATCAAATACAATGTGCAAGCCTCGTGGTGCAGGCAAGCCACGTACATCTCAGAAAACAGATTAAATCAACAAAAAAGTCGCATAAAGGCAAACTCAACAAAAACAACAGAAGCCTCAACTACAAAATCCAGCGTTGGATGTTCAATTTTGACTCGCATAATATTGGAAACAAAAAATCATCGTCAGGTTATCATCATACCACACGCGCATATTTCGGAACGACGCAAGCCTTATCAATTCATCAAGTGAACACGGATGCAGCTCTTATTTTAAACAATTAGGGAATTATCATTCATTTAATTTACAATAGAATTTTTTGTACTCAAAACTTTCATTCTCTATTTTTAGCTAAATAAAAGTACAAGTTTGATACCACGCGGGTGATGTACCTGATTCAACACAATAGTACAATAAGCATTACGGAAAACGAAGAAAAAATAAAAATTTAAATGGAATTTGAAATTAAAAGCATAAGTACACAAGAAATAAATAAGAAGTGAGTAATATTTCCATATCACAAGAAATTATCATTTTACAATATTTTAACCTATCATATATGACATAAATATATTTCCAAAATAATTTAATTTCACGAATCATTAGATTCAGCAAAAAATTTTTACTAACTAATTGAATTTTGAATTGCGAGTGCCAAAACAATAGCCCACTTGCTATATAGATATATATATATAAACGTAAATAAATTCTCACATCATAAAGAATATACAATGAGAACATTTAAAACTCTCAATAAAATTCATAAAACATATAGTGCTTCTCAGTGACTAGTGACGTTTAAAATGAGATCGAATGTTTAAGGATAATAATTTTTTTTTCGTAAAATCCTACATGTGGTTGACTCCGTGAACTCAATAATCTAATAGATGTATTTATCATTCTTCATATCAAAATAAATCAGCAAATTATTTAAATAGAAATATCAGAACTCTCTCATTTCTGACAAAATAAAAATAATCGCAAATAGCATCTGGCATTCACACATCGGTACGAACAGTTTTGGTTTCCCATTTGGAAATATCTGTAGACCTGGGACAATTTTGTTTCTTTGCCGTTTGTGTCACATGTAGTAGTAGATTCCGGTTGTACCGAGTATTTTATTCATCATCATATTAGTATACCAGTTATTATATTTCTTCGTTAAAAATTTTATCTCATCCTGTTAGCCTTCTACGTGCTGAAATAAATCTAAACCGTGGCAATCGCTCGTCAGATTCTTGCAGATTTTTACATTTCGTTATGCTCGCAAGGTTCAATTGAGGGAAATACCCTTTAGGGCACAACAATAAAAAGTTTCTCTCTATTAGTCGAAATTAAACAAGATTGCCTCTAGGTTTTAAGCAAGTTTCAAGTTTAGTGAATCTAATCAGCACATAGGAATAAAAATTTATTCCAAATCAAGAAAACATTTCTAACTGACAAATATACAAATATTACCCGCAAAACATGTCAAAAACAAAGGGGACCGAAAACACCGGAAGCACAAGCGCGACTGGAGACGATACTCTTCCGGAAGAACATGAAACCAGCGATAATACACAAAGTGATTTAGCCAGCGGCAATAATATTTCCCCTATCTTATCCCTAAATTCTCTAAAGATACCACCATTTTGGAACAGTCGACCAGACTTATGGTTCTTGCAGGTAGAAACGCAATTTCGCCTCAAAGGCATAAGCGCATCCAACACCAAATATGATCACCTAGTCGCATCTTTGCCCACCGAAACCATGGAAATCGTGGCAGATGCACTCTTAAATCCACCCAGTAGAGATAGATACGACAATTTGAAATCTCTTCTTTTAAACAGAAGCCGAGATTCGGAAGAAAAGAGACTTGACGCCTTGCTACACAAAGTAGAACTCGGAAATTACAACCCTTCCGAACTATTTCGGCATATGGAAGCTTTAGCAGGGGGAAACAGTCTAGTTAACAAGTCTCTCTTACGAAAGCTATGGATAAATAAATTACCTACTGCCATACAAGCATGCGTAATAGCCATAGAGGGTACAAACAACCAGGAAAAAATCTTTAACATCGCCGACAGGATTTTTGACTCTACGTCGTCTAGTAAAGTTTCTGCAATATCAGACAATGGTATAAAAAATTTATCGAGACAAGTAAATGAACTATCCGAGCGTTTAAAAGGTTTAGAAACCCGTCAAGGCAGAGAAAGAGATAGATCATGTTCTTTCAATCGTTTTCGTCCCAGATCTAAATCCCAGTCACAATTTAAACAAAACATTTGCTGGTTTCACAAGAAATTCAAAGAAAAAGCCAAAAAATGTATCCACCCTTGTACTTTCGGAAGTAAGGAAAATCATCGGCCAAAAAACCTCGAATAGCCACTTCGGGCGCGGCATCGAAGATAGGCAGATCGTCAAGCCGCCTATTTATTTTCGAAAAAAGGTTGAAAATATACTTTTTAATTGATACTGGAGCAGAGGTTTCCATAGTCCCAAAAAGATTGTTTCCAAAATACACGAGAATAAATGACAGTAACCTTGTTTCTGCCAACGGCACACCTATATCAACTTTCGGTTTTACACATCTGTCTTTAGATCTGAATTTACGTCGAATATACGATCACTCTTTTATAATCGCAAATGTAGACCATCCCATCATAGGTGCCGACTTTCTTTTCAAATATGACCTCCTGGTCGATCTTCGCAACAAGAGAGTAATCGATGGAACGACCACATTATCTACAAGTTGTATTTCACGTTCTATCAAAACCAACTCACCCAAGTTATACTCCTTTCAGGACGAATTTGGATCCATATTGGATGAGTTTCAATCTCTCAAAGCCCCACCAGACTTTACTATTCCAGTAAACCATAAGGTCGTCCATCGTATTAACACACACGGACCCCTACCTTGCGTTAGACCCAGACGACTTAATCCGGAAAAATACAAAGCAGCGAAGGCAGAATTCGAATTAATGGTTAAATTAGGAATTTGTCAACCATCCTCGTCCCCAGTGGCTTCACCGCTTCACATAATCCCAAAAAAGGATTCGCCAGACTGGAGACCCTGCGGGGATTATAGACAGTTAAACGCTGTTACAACTCACGACAAGTATCCTCTGCCAAACATTCAAGATTTGTCTGTAAACCTACATAGTTGCACAATATTTTCCAAAGTAGACCTCATCAGGGCTTATCACCAGATCCCGGTCGCACCAGAGGACATTTATAAAACAGCAGTTATCACTCCGTTCGGACTCTTTGAGTTCCTTAGAATGCCTTTTGGCGTTAGAAACGGTGCACAAACATTCCAACGTTTTATAAATGAGGTACTTTCGGATCTCGAGTTCATCTTTGTATACGTTGACGACATACTAATTGGCAGCAAATCACCACAGGAACACAAGGATCATATCCGAACACTCTTCCTTCGTTTACAAAAGTACGGTATCAACATAAACCCGGCCAAGTGTATTTTTGGAGTTGACAAATTAGATTTTCTAGGGCATACCATAACTCCAGAAGGTATCACACCTGCAGAAAGTAGAATTCTTGCAGTAAAAGACTTCCCAACCCCATCAACGTCCAAAAGATTGCAAAGATTCTTAGGTATGATAAACTTTTATCACCGATTTATTCCGGATATAGCGCTAAGCTGTGGACCTTTGTACGATCTTCTCAAGTCCTCGAACACAAAACAAAAAAGCAATAAAACATTGAACTGGACGGTTGAACATGAAAAAATTTTCGAAAACGTTAAATCAAAATTCGAAAATTACACCATGCTTGTTCACCCCAATTCAAAATCCAAAATAAGTCTTTGCGTGGATGCATCCAGTGACGCCGTCGGAGCGGTGTTACAACAGAGCAGTGCTGAACACGGTCAATGGCAACCGTTAAACTTTTTCTCTAAACGCTTAAAACTTTCAGAAAAAAAATACTCCACCTTCGACAGAGAACTTTTAGCTATTTTTCTAGCCATCAAACATTTCCGACACTACCTCGAAGGTAGATCTTTTACAATATACACAGATCATAAACCACTCACATCAGCACTATTTTCAAAAACAGACAGATCTCCACGACAAAGCAATCACTTAAATTATATCTCACAGTTCACGCAGGATATAAGACACATCGAAGGAAAACGAAACGTAGTTTCTGACACACTGTCTAGAGCATTCATTGACTCAATCAACCCTACTGAAAAACTCGATATAACAACTCTGGCAAAACTACAAAACGAGGACAAGGAATTAAAAGAAATCCTCAAAAATGCTAACCCAAACTCTTCCTTCAAACTCAAAAAAAATTTTAATTCCTCCGAGAACATCGAAGTATGGCATGAAATCAACACCGGAACGAACAGACCGTACGTTCCTAAAAGATTAAGACGTAGTATTTTCGAGGCGCTACATAATTTGTCTCACCCTGGCATCCGTGCTACTAGAAAACTAGTAACATCGCGATACTTCTGGCCAAAAATTAATAAAGACATAAATTTATGGAGCAAAGCCTGTTTGTCGTGCCAAAAAGCTAAAGTTCATCGACACACCTCAACACCACATGGAAAATTTGAAATCCCAAGCGGAAGATTTCAACACATTCACATGGATATAGTAGGACCTCTTAAAATTTCAAATGGTCACGAATATCTCTTAACTTTCAAAGACCGTTTCACTCACTGGCCCGAAGCAATTCCCATAAGGGATATCAATGCAAAAACAATCGTCAATGTCTTTATCCGTAACTAGGTTGTTTTATATGGGGTTCCAGCAACAATCACCACGGATCAAGGAAAACAATTTGAATCCCTTCTGTTTAAAGAGCTGTCAAACATGTTAGGCTGTCACCGAATATGCACAACAACGTATCACCCGCAATCCAACGGCAGCGTAGAGCGTTTCCATAGACAATTAAAAGCTGCCATTAGAAGCACCGATGATCCTAAAAATTGGTATTATAATATCCCATGGATCCTTCTAGGCATCAGATCAGCACTAATGGAAGATTTAGGAGTAACTCCTTCGCAATTGTTATTCGGTCAATCGCTACGACTTCCAGGAGAACTATTCATATCAGACACACCAACAAATACATGCCTAACCTCAACCCTAGCCAAAGACATACCTTAGTGAAAATTAAGCCACAGATATTGAGATCGCGAAATCAACTTAACATTTTCGTCCCCCAAAACATGAACTCTTGTACACATGTGTTCATCAAAGAACACGGTTTTAAAGGTAGCCTTAGCGCTCCATATTCGGGACCTCACCCGGTCATTCAGAAGCACAACAAATTTTTCAAAGTTTTGGTCAATGATAAAGAAGAAACGGTAAACGTTGACAGACTAAAACCAGCATTTGTCTTGAATCAGAATGCAACACCCACAGGTACAACTACAACTAGATCAGATTTAAAAACAAAAATAATGTTTAAAATTTAATTAATAATGTTTAATTTCTGTACAAATAGACAATCAATTTAATTAAACAACAATTCCTAGTTAGCATTTAAGAAAAATAATAATAACAAAACAAAAATTAAACAATAATATTAAATCAAAAGTATGTTTTCCATTTGAATATTGTATATCGCAAATAAGAAAAAAAAACACTCAAATAAGCTAAAAAAATGTAATGTACACAAACAATTATAAGCTTAGTATAAAGAATTTTTTGATTAAGGGGGAGTGATGTAGCGGCTCACACCAACAGTTTCTAATTTAACCTCATAAAAACGTAGCACATATGCAATGCTGCCAACATGGCAGTGTAAAAAGTTATTGGCGGCGGCAAGGGAGGAGACGAGAGAGGTTCAGCCACTACACACGAGAAGGAGCAAGAAGTGTCACGAGCAGCGAAGCTCCTAGAATTATTTTTATACAGTACACATTAAAATAATAATATAAATTTGTTAGTAAAGTGCGTCACGAATTATCGCAATAAAGGAATTAATTTAACGAAGGCATCTTTTCATTGAAAAACCTGCCATCCCAAGACGTTTTAAGTAAGGAGGCCATACGGGCCCCCACAATGTACATTATAACGTTGTTATGATTTGAATTAGGACTTCAAATGTGTAAATGTGAAGAGTCGTATGCAAGCATTAACACGGCATAGAAACGTTATATAAACTGCTCACGATCGTATTAAATATTACAACTTTAGGATCGTAAATAGAGCTTTTCCACCGTTGTAAGAACAAAAGTTTTCATCGTAAAGACTTTAAAGCTATAAGGTGCTACTTGGGAAAGAAGGCTATCTTTCACCTTACAGTTCGTGCAGACGTAAGGCGTGCAAGTGACCACACTTGCAGATATACCTCCCGTCATAGGACATCAATGCTTTAGAAGAAATGAACTGGGTATGAGAGAGTATTGCCTTCATACCTTTCACAGAATGTTTCCGGAATGCATCCGAAATGCTTTCGTTTCCCGCTGGGTAATACTGATCGTGGATCGTGGATTCTTGGTTATGTATTTTTATACCCTAGATGAAATCTATATGGTATACTAAATTTGTCATTCCGTTTGTAACACCCGGAAATAATGACGGTGGAACAAAATGGATTAGACACCCACGCATAATATTAAAAGTTATTTTGATTTTTACATGTCCGTCCATCTGTCCGTCCGTCCGTCCGTCTGTACGCATGATAATTTGAGAACGCGCATACTTAGAGGGCTGAAATTTTGTACACGGACTTAAAAAAAAAAAAAAGTAAAATATAAAGCTGGTACCGACGGATCACTATTTCTCAATGAAAACTTTTCCCTGCCGTCAAAAATTATATCAGCTTTGTTTACAGCACTAATAATACCTCGGTTAAATCCTGCTGTTGGTTCAGACTTTACCTCGCTAACCTTTATCATATCAAGAAACTGATAAACTTTATCCAAATAGACTTCTTTACTAAAAATGGTAATAAAATCGCCCTTATCAGCCTTACATAAAATTAATTCTTTATCTTTAAGTTTTTTGTTAACAGAACTTAATGCTTTTTCCTCAACTCTATTCCTATTCTATTTCCGCTATTAATTGCACTTGAACATTCAAACTTTGTGGCTACATCACTTTCATCTAGAGCGGCATCCACGTGTGTAGCGAGATTTAAAATTTCTTTGTCTCCTATTTTGATAGATGGGGCATGATTTAATTCACATGCCAATAAATTACGTTTGTTACCAGAACAAAAAACATATGTTAGGTTCATTAGCCTCGGTTAAAATCTAAAGGAATTACTTTGATGCGCATGTTTACTATATTTAGTAGTTCGGTCCAGCAATACTTCTAACTTCTGTTTTGTTTTTTGGCGATTGTACTGTGCAAATGCCAGCATTCTTTCTTTCTCACCGCAGGTTTGCATGATCACATCCAATTCCAAAGAATGCAAAAACACTGAAAGTTGCGAAAATATCACTTTCATGTGTGCACTTATATTGTCGCTAGTCTTGTAATGTGACTTAAATTCAACAAACATTTTCTCGGATTTTCCCATTTGGGAGAAATTCCCGAAGAGCAATACTTCGATAATTTTTCGGTTTTACGAAATTTTCTCGACATATGGCTTTCAGGTTCCGAACATGCAGTATAATCCGAAAATTTTTCGTTTTTACGAATCTCCTCGAAAAATTATGAAGTCTTCCAAAAGAATTATCAGCACATGATTTTTCAGATTGTTCATGACAATGCAAGCGTGCCGGCAACAATCTTTTCAAGTATTCGTCCGAAAAGAAGTAAAGGGAGTGCTGAGAAATTAAAATTTGCATTTGGTAAATCTTTCTCATAGCTTGGTTGTTTATTTTCAATTGGATATCGAGTAGTTTCCACAAAGCATAGTTTACTCGTTTATTCAATTCGATATCGAATAGTTTTTACGAAGAAATCTCGAAAACATATGACCCTTAATTATATATAGCACCACCACACGAAAATTCTTCGAAATAGGCTCGAAAAGACGAATCGATATCGAGTCGTTATTTCAATTCGAATTAACGTACCTTTTACTTTATTTTCGGATCGAGATCGAATCGAGGACGACTTCGAGATCGAAGTTAAACTTCGAATGAACGGATCGATTCCGATTCGATCTCCAATCGTATTGTTTGCTGGGTAATTTCATTATTCAGCCATTTCACTTTAGTCTTGTGTATTAAGCGTTTTGGAAAATTGCAATTTTTGCACTTAGATTTTATAAAATTAGGGGAAAATGTATATCGTTTGCACATAGACGTGAACCAAATATTATAAGATGCACCTTCAATTTTATTAAAAGTTTCTGATATAACACTTCGAGTTTGTCAACTGACTCGTTTTTGATATAATTGTTTGATTATTTAGATAAGAAATGGTGGAATTGCCTTGATAACATCTTTTCAAAAAACACAAGTTACTAGTTCCACAATTTTTATTTTTTTATTAAAAATTTTTCTGAAGTCTTGAAGTTTTTTTGAAGTTTGCACATAGATTAATTTACATAGTTAATAGCTCTGGTGATGCCCTAAGAAGGCGAAACGCGTCCACTTTGTTTGTTTAATAAACGAATAATTAATAAAAAATAAAAACATAGAGTGTGGAACTAGAAACAAGTGTGTTATGTCTCTAGCCCCTGCTTCTACGTATAGTCTCAAATAAAAGATTACTTCTTCTAGTCCAATAATTAATATTGTTATGGAGTTATGAAGAGTGACTGGCTTGGATGTAAAGTCCAGACTGTCAGCATGAGCTGACAGATCACTCGACGGACAGCGTTACTGCAGGGCGGCACGCTAGCTCGCCTCGGCTCATTGGCGGAGAGTGTGGGGAAGTTCTACGAAAAACCTGCCGCTGCCGTCAGCCATAATCAAAAAAAAATTCGTGCCTATCCAACAAAAGCCGGCACACATTCGGTCCTGAAGGGACCCTTACGTCACTTACCTGCATACCTAGTGGAAGGCGCAGATGTTTTGCCTTCTTTCCCGGCCCCATCCTCCCATCTGACTCTGAGGGGCATAATTATTCAGGGTCCCAATTTGACCTGTAAAAGAGAGAGAGAGAGAGACTAGGCGAGCCTAGATGACCTTCATCCTATGTGAGAGGGCTCTGGGATAGTGAAAGGAAAAATAAGAATTCCTGCTGTTCCATGACGTTATAAAAATAAAGTTTATTTTATCTAGATCATTGCACTCGTCATAGGCAATCGGGATCTCTATTATAAACAACAATGTTTGTTAAATCTTAATTTCACCCCCGTAGCATTCTATCGTTCTAATAGCTATAGAAGACAAAAACTTAATATACTTTCTAGTAAGCCTTTCAAATTCCTAGAGAAACTAAAAGTTATGACAAGGTCAAATCTGACAACTGTACAAACAAATTTGATAAAGAGCTCTATTGAGAAAATCCCCGACAGTCTCCTTTTTCCACTTTTTCTTTAATTACCTTTAATACCAATCATTTCTGGTACTATTACGTTCATTGAACGAAGCAATTCCCTCCATGAAAGGCCTCCTGGATGGTAACTGCGTTCCTGTAAAGAAAAATCTAACAAAACAAAAATTTTGAAGTTGCCGGGATTTTCCTTACAAAAAGGTAATAAGAATCTTCAGTCGATAATCTGATAATAATAAACTTTGACAAGCATTTTCTGTCAACATCTAATGTTAAGAGTAATTTCAGTGATAATTTTCTCTTTCCATATTCAAAAACTTTCACATCTACGACAAATCAAAAATATGTTAAGCCTAAACTTTTTATTATAATAATAGTAATAGAGTTTCCAATGTAAGTAGGTAAGTTTTTATATTGAATTTCTTGTAATTTCCGTTTGAAAAACAAAATCGTTTTGAATTGAGTTTCTGTTCTTTTTGTTTGCTTTGCAACTCCGCAATGTATTATGAAACTCAATTAGTATATGATTTTATTTATTTCAATTATGAATACTATATTTTATGTACACAGAGATCTACACATTCACGAATAGGTAAGTATTATTACTATTATAATGTACGATGATCCTATCATCTTTTATATGCCTTCAACTTTTTCTTTTTCTTCAGCTGCTGTATTACTTACATACAATAAAAATTTTGTAATGTCTTGTCTTCTATTTATGTAGTAGTAATTATGTTACGATATTCATTTTTTTCTTTTTTTTTTAAAACTGGTTTTAATAAAACAATTGAGAAGGGATTTTACAAAAACATGTCCTCGAACTTAATAAAACAGGAAAATATTTCCATACAATTCTCGTGCTGAACTTGAAATGAACGAAGAATTCAAAACTAGTTTGTGATCAACTATTTGTATTGCAAGAAGTGAATTGTTGATGAAATCTTCTCTTTTTCTTTCGTTTTCTTTTTCTTTTACAATCAATAAAGTGCGTAAACCAAATTTTCAGTCCCGTAGCTTTATATAGCCGCAGTTTTATTTAAGGCATCTTATTTGTGATGAATATAAATTCAACTCCTCTATATCGTCTTATGGCTTTTAAAATCAAACGGATTATTCTTTTGTTTCGTGTACAAGTATCGATGGCACGAGTACCGTCAATAGATTATCATTTACAAGATCGCTATCTATTATGTGCGGAGCCATTCCCGGTCCCATGTGTATTTTTAACCTCGAAAAATTCTTGTATAAAAATGTGGGCAGATTTCGGATGTGACAAACTGCATCTGCATAAAATTATCTATCTCCCGCGTTTCGAACTTCATGCCTTAATTAAATGAGTGTACGATACCTTAAAAAAATTTTTTTGTTGCAGCTTACTTTCCGCTGGCTAAACTCCGTGGTCTGATGAACCCTCCTTCATGAATTTATAGGAAATTTTCTTTGCAATCCTCGTCTAAATTTTTTTTTTTCTATTTAGATTTTCGTTTAGCACACACTGTTCAGGCTTTATCGTCGTGCTTTTATCCACTATTTTTCGGGTTTTTTTTTTTCAAGATTCCTTGGTTTTTCATGTAAAATAAAAACTATCTGCTCGCGCACTATTTCTCAGCTCACCTCGACGAAAAGTAAAAAAAAAAAACTTCTTCCTCTTTTCTGTCACATCCACCTGTCACCTCGAGCTTGAGGAAATGCATCTCTCTCGGTCGGGGTGCGTTCAAGTTTTCTGCTATGGACAGCAGCCAGCCGGCCTACACGTTTCAGTATGTCATGTAGCATATGGCTATATGCCATACTCTACGACCATATCAATATCTTTATTTCTAATTATATAAATATTTAAGAGAAACCTTTGCTATGTGTCAGCTCCATTCATAAGAGGAAGTGAGTCGCCATTGGCAAACGTCATCGCAGACCTTACAATTATGTACATTAAGCTAAGTCTCCATGAGTTGATAGTATTCTATCTGAAGATTTAGATGGCGTTTAGTGACATAACAAAGTGTTTTTTTTTAAAAATGTTTGATCGAAAGAGCTAAAATTGGTATTTCCTACAATTTTCAAAGAGCTTTAACTTCCACAATAAGTGGAATTTTGACAAAATATTTAAATTGTAGTAATAGCTTATATATGGCAATAAGCAGCCTAATTGATGACGTCTATTCAGAAAATTGGTAGAAGTACCTTGGAATGGCGGTTACCATAGCAATTATTTATCACACGTCAAAAATTGGAAAATTCAAAAATAAGTGCAAATAAATAAGCTAAATAAAAAATGTTTCTTTTATATATTTGCTCAATATCTCATAAGTAGAATTATCTCCACCATTCTGAAAATTATTTAAAAAAAAAAAAACATTTACAGCGCAAAGGGGCCGCTAGATAAAAACATTGGACAATAATTTTTGGATTTCGATTAACTGCTTCACTTTATGATAATTTGAACACTTGAAATAATTGATTCGGGAATTTTAGATCCTGTTCAACATACAACCAGAAATTTCCACCAAAAACAAGAATATAAAATTGTCATCAGAGTTACCCCCCATATTTATTAGGAAAAAGCAACTCCATTACAGATTAAGCTAACTTTAATATAAATACTAACCCCCTCCCCTCGCTGAATAATATTCCCGACGTCCTATAAATTATCTGATTCTTCTAATATCCTTGAATATCTACAGATTCCATGCGAAATGATGGTTTTTCTTATTTGCCGAAAATCGTCGACGGGATATTATCAATTCAGAGCATGTTGAGCACCGTGAAAACGTCCTTAATGATAATCTTGTTTGGAAAGTTTTCGCGTGTACGTAGCACAGCACTGCTATATAGCAGCACAATACTTTTAGGCACCTGTGGGTTCTGTGCAAATATTCTCCATATTGATTTGCATAAGCACCTGTTAGGAATCCTGGTCATGTGGGCCGTGTTGTTGCGGTGTATTCAATACGAAAGGTGCCATGCCATTGTCAACAAATTTTCTATTGCTTGCTTCGGATTCGTGCTGAATATGTCGCCGTTAGAGTATTTTTGATTGAGGGACCGCCACTTTATATCCGGGACATGCTCTACACATTTTTCATTTGTGTGGGAATATTAGTGATTACAAGCAGATTGTTACCAAATGGGAAAAGATTAATTTATTTTTTATTTTTTGCAATATCAGTAGAAATTTGTTTTTCTTTTTTACCCATTAGTTTCGATCGAAATGTGTATTTTTGTGGGTATGTATGTGTATCAAATTAACCCATTGATTGCATGGCATGCAAAATTAGCCCAATTTATGAGACTTATGATTTTATGCGTTGTATGCTTTTGATTCATCTATAAGCGTCCAGTAGAAATTTATCAAGGGATTTTTACTGGCAAAAGGATATTCACTAAAAATATAGAGAAGATGAGATTATGACTTGGACCTTTGATAAGCGCTTGTATCAATTTGAATGTTATAGTCTAGTCGGATTAATCTGGGGATTTAATATTTTGATATCATCAGCTTACTGAAAAAAAAAAACAGATAATTTTCGTAGATTTGAGGAACATATGAATTAAAATTTTCAAAAATATGACCCAATTGGACTTAGCCTATTTTTGACACATACGAGTCTACCCTTTATATCCTTCATATGCGTAGGCCATATATCTCATTTTTGCCTCAAAGATGCGCATATAATTCATAAACACGGAAAATTAATGGAGTTATCTTGTTTTTGCAGAAAACCAACGAGAATAATATATTTATTTACGGTTATTGCACACAAAAGTTCACATATTTTCTTGTAAAGCGGTAAATAACTGCTTAAAATAAGAAGTAAAAAGGTAAAGGAAATTCAAGCAAAATCTTATTAATTAAAGAAAAAGTTAAATTCAATTGAAAATATTGTACTATAGCGAGCCTAGTAGCAAATATAGAAAATGATAGTGTTACATTATGTATGTGTCAATGCATCTGTTAAACACGCCGACAGTGGCAACACTCTGAACATTTAACGGAAGATTATTCCACAAAAGTGCGGTTTGAACAAGATAAGAAGCTTCCATGCAGGACTTACGAAAGTGAGGAATCAATATGTTCCTGTTAAATTGTGACATTGTAAGCTGAATAAAACACTAAACTAAATCTCATAAGTACTCTGGTTTGTTCGAGCTAAATAGAGAATATAAGAAAACCAAGGCACGGCCTTTCAAATACATAGCCAAGGAGCATCCGAGCAAATGCGAAAGGAAAGAAGAAATAAGGTCAAATCTTTACAGCCCAAAAATAAACCGAATAAAGTCGTTGAATGCCACTATAACTTCCCTGGAGCAAACGCTATCTAGCTTGGGAAACACATTTCTACCATGCGTGAAGTGGGGCAACATTAAAGCTAACAGACAGACAGCAGACACGATGAGAGCTACAGACTTTGGAGCCGTACAAAAACTTTGTTGACCATGGCTTCAATGTGATCACAACATTTCATCTGTTGATTTCAAGACAACTCCAAGAGTTTTAACTTTACTTACAATACGCAGCAAAACGTTATTTAAATCCACTGGTAGGATTTCACTAATACCAGCCCTTGGCTGTCTGTGAAGATGCCCAAAGAAAAAAAAAAAAAAAAAAAATAATAATGAATAGCCTGACTAGAGAGATGGAGAGAGTGGTGGAAAGGAGGATAGCTCTGTAATTGAAATTGAATTTCAATTAAACCATTATTGTAAAATTTAATTCAATGAGACTTTGCAGGATGTAGTATCAAACGATTATGTTGTATCAGGTGTTAGTTCTTTCCAAATCACAATTTATACGTTCAATGCAGCCTTCAAGAAGACAGGTCGACTTAAATAGAGTTGTACATCATTGCCATGCATATAAATGAATCTATACACCTTGACCTACATCAGGCAGATCATTGCTTAATAACTGAATAGCAAAGGTTCTAGTATTGAGCCTTGAGGCACCCCACAAAGTAAAGGCAGTGCAGAGAATGAAATATTATTAATATGTATACGTTGGCTGTGGTCTGCATCCCTTATCGGTGCAATGGCAAAACGACTAAAATTAAAAGTACCACTAAGTTTCTGGAGAAGGATATGATAATCCACACTATCGAAGGCTTTCAAGAAGTCCAGACTTACAAAAACACTGAACTTTTACTGATCCAACGACTTCCTAAAATCAGAGGTCACCTTCAGAACTGCAGTCTCATAGGCGTGGAAACGTCAAAAACCCGATTGATAACTGCAAGAAAATTATTGGCCTCAACAAATTCGATTATCTGCTTATATAAAAGCTTTCCTAAGACATTGTATATGAAACATAATAAACTAATTTGGCAGAAATCAGGTGATAATTTAGGAGAAGAATTCTTTGTAATAGAAACGACTTTTGCCAGGTAAAGCATGTGTTAACTATATGCCAAAAGAATCTATCAATAATGGGAGATAAAAGCTTAATGAAACTAAGTAGATGATTGTTCGGCCCAACTACCTCTAACTCGATTGAATCCACAGCATCCACAAGCTGATTGTGATCGACTCCACGAAAATAGAAGGAATTGGTATTGCTATTAAATGAGATATCTCTTATCGGATTACTAGCAGATATAGAAGAAGCAGCCAACGATTTTCACTCTGTGCAGAACTAATAGACGTGAAAAATATGTTTAAGTCTTCGGAATTTAAATAACAAGAAATTTTGTTCTGCTTACATCCACAGATACCTGCATATCGCAAATTTCGCTATACAGCTTTAGGCCAACGATATATGCTATTTTTCCTCACTTGATTGGCGTTTTATTCCTTAAAGATCACTTTATCTGCTTTGGCCATCTTTGGTTATCGGGGCTCATCTTTACACATTATTTCGATTTTGACTTCACTGGACAGTGAATACTGGCTACTATCAACTCCGACAATGACTAGCCTTCTAGTCGGTAGAAGAGAAGTTGCCATTTATCAACTCCCAATCAGCCAATCGTTGATCGTACCCCGCTGAATGCTAGTAATTACCAGTGCCACCTCTGAAGGAGCACATACGTCGCTGGCTGATAAATAGCAGTCTATCAGTGCATAATTCGTCAGTCAGCCAGAAGCTCGCCAGTGCACATATTTCTGTACGTTGGCGCAAAGATATACATCCGCCTTTTGGGTGGTCTGACGCTATGCCTTTTTTCCTGTCCTAATACCGTGCTAAACGCAACGATGTATTCTCACTTCTTGCGCGGTCTCACATTACACATTCCTTTCATGTTAAACGCTATGACGAATTCTCACTACTTGCGTGATCTGACGTAAATATCGCCTTTGAATAGTATTTATAGTATAAATTAAATCTAATGTAAAAATAGTACAACTGAACTGAAAAACTTTATATAGTTAGTAAGCATTAGATAAGGGCAAATATTGTAAAAGGACAGCAAGGATTAATAAAGTTGAATTCTAATAGAACATTCCTGGCAATCCTTCTCACTACCCGTCGCAATAGTCGGCTCGACTTACTACGTTTATGATTATGTTCAAGGGGTTACTAAAACGCTTTGAACTACCTGAACGCTAGCGAAATGGCGATGTTCGGTTTTTTACTTTCTGATAGAGGTTTATCAAAGTCGAGACCTCCATGACGAGACTCAACCACCGACAATTTTCTCACCTTACGAAGCCAGAGGAATCATATAGCTACGCTGAGTGTGTATAATGTCCAAAGTTATTCGCACCTATGAAATGTAGCATTTTTTAAGCGCATCAATCAATTTTACTTTAATAACTTCCTTAACAATATTTCTTCAATTGGAATTTTATAATAGCTCTATTATTCTGGAAATAATTCAAATCATTGCAACCATGCTACGCAGTTCTGAAATCGGGATTTTAATAGTTTTGGCCATTTGATGCTTTATACTCGTTTTGCCCATGTGCAATAGACTAAAAAAAATTTTCAGTAAATATTCTTCACCCCGATGAAAAAAGCTAATTCAATATTGATATACTTCAGTCAGAATAAAGGGAGAAATATTTGTTTGAGAGGCTTTTCATTTACGTGTGACAAGGACTGAGTAATGGTTAGAAAAATATTTGGTCCTTCGAGCCGGAAAAAATTCACGGTTTTCCTTAAACTGTTATTATTAAGACAAATCATTATTCTAGTAAGTATTTGATATATTTCTTTTGCAAACGTATGTAAATAAAACATTTATGATTGTGAGGATCATCTCCAAAAAATCCCATTTAGCGAGATAATAATAATAATAATTTATTTAACTGTTGAACACAAGATTACAATCCTTTACTTGTACAAATATAATAAGGTAAGAATTAAAAATTATATTGAGCAAAAAATAAAAGAAAACCCAAAGTACTTAATATTTTAGTTACCATTTAAACACTAAAAAGAAATAAACTAAAAAATTAAAAATCACAACAAATTAAAAATAGCTAAACAACAATAATTTACAAGATTGCACTCACCGTGCGACAGAAAATCATTCAAGAATAATTAAATATTAATGTAATAATGGGAGGAAATTGTTGTTAAACGTGAGCTTTAATGAGAGTCTTAATGCATTGACAATTTGGGCCCGCTCAAGACTAACGGGTAGCCTGAACATGGAAGGAACGTTCCATAACTAATTTACTGAATCGCGCAATTACAATATCATGAGTACTTGGCGAAGAAGAGAGTTGCAAAAATTGTATCATATATTTTGCATGGCTGCTCTTCAATATTGTGAAGAGAAGAAGAATCGTTTCCCGCTTAAGCTAAGTACTCAGGGATCAACCAAGTAACGTGTTAATAAACGGGGAAACATGATCAAATATTCGTTGGCCACAAACAAATTGAATGCAATCATTGAAAGCCATCTTCATCCTACGCCTACACTCATTATCCAAGCTAGCAAAAATATGACTTCCAAATGTAAAATAGGGCATAATCAGTGTAATTACTAATTTCAACCTCATTATTCAAGGTTACCGAAGGTATACCGATGACGGTTAAAGTGCTGTTGTAGGAAGTTATGCACTGTAATTTTGCAGGATTACACTGAAGTCCACTGAGAATCAACCTCCTATGTATTCGACATAGATCAGAATTAAGACGATCAATTCAATCCTCAAGCAGACCAATAGGCCTACTTACATACCTCTGGACATCGTCGGCATATATATGTACCTTCACATTCTCTACTACCAAAGGATGGTCAGTAATAAAGAGACTAAATTATAATGGGCCAATCACAGAGTCGTGAAGAACACCACAAAGTACAAGCAAAGCATTAGAAAATGTATCACCAACCTTAACCTGCTGGGAAGGATTATTGATAAACGCCCCAACCAGGGAGATGACTGATGTTGATGCACTAAATTTATAATCGGTTGCAAATTTTCGAAGTAGAAGGCTATAGCCTTAGAGAAGTCCAAAAGAACTAAAATGCCAAAATAATTATCATTCAAAGCTGCTCTGATGTCCGTAGTAACCTACAATACTGCAGTTTTACAACTCCGAAAAGTGCGAAGTCCAGATTGCGAAGGAGTCCAGGATCTGTTTACATCTACCCAATCAAGGATTTGATTATACACGAGTTTTTCGAGCACCTTCGATGGAAAATATGAGATACTTATGGGGCGAAAGGCCTAGGTGATTTGGCATTAACCCTCTTCGGGATCGGCAGAACAGTAGCAGTCTTCCAAATACTGGAAAACGCGGATAACGTTCGGCAGGTATTCAAAATATGATGATATATTTATCAATTAAACAGTATTTTGTATAGGCATGGTGGAAGCAAGTCCGGCCCAATCGTACCAGGCTTCATTGAAAAAACGGCAGAAGTTATCTGTTCCAGATCTACTCCACGAAAATAAAAAGTATTATCTGAGAGGGTATGCTGAGATAGGCATTGAACATCATGAGAAGTATCAAACTTGTTTGTAGAAGGAATTCCAGCGGAGAAAAGTACGCATTTCAGTCATCAGGACGTAGTGAGTAAGTCGGTCTTTCCGGACCACACACACCAGCTTGCGGGAGGTTACGCCAACGAAATTTGAGTTTCTGGTCGGTTCTAAACTTACTACTGTTGTACAGACGTACCATTTCTTATAGCTGACGTAACTTTGTTGCGGACAAGTTTATATTTAGTAGGTAGCTCATTAGTTTTCAAACGTAATATCGGTAAGAGTAGTTTCTTGGAGAGTTACTGCACATTAAAAAATTGAATATGAATATGGTGAATATAAAAGTACGAGAAATTTGAGGTGAAATATGTGACAAAATATGATGCCTAAGCTACGACAAAGAAATCAAGATCACCACCTGATCGACTAACAACACCTTACCTGTATCAGTCACAAGGAACATGTCGAGTAGTGAAAGGATTATTCCGTTAAAATAGGTTCGTTGGGAATTGACTACATTGAGATGAATTGTTTGGAAAAAGATGACATAAGAAGTCATCGCGAAGAATATTTATATTAAAGTTACCTCCGATTATGATATCAGCACAACGTTGCGAAGCCCTGGATAGTAGATTCCCTAATCTCAACACACTATCTAACTTATAATTCTCTAGGGGACAGACGGTATAATCTTGGATTTTTGAGCAGACCTCAACACCTATGAAATTCAAATCAGCACTCCCAGAAAGCAAGCCAGTTTCGAATTCAGATCATTGCTAACATCACTCAAGGTCCAAGAAACCCTCTTGACCGCTCAAACGATAAACCAATAGTTTAGAACAATCACAAATTCTCAAGAATTGCATTAAGTATTGAGAGGCATAGAAACCTGCACCGTCAGATGGATTGGCAACATATTCGAGAAACGCTCCATAACAGCTATCATAAATGTCGAATCCACAACAATCATGGCCGCCCACAAAGCGGGATTTTATCACCACTCTTATGGCTCCTAGTTGTGGATGAGCTATTAAATTTACTCATGGCAGCTTTAAGACCAAAGGATATGCTGATAACATTGTCATCTGTGTTAAATGAAAGTTTGCATCAGCCCTATCCGAGCTTATGCCAACTACTTTTAACATCGTTAGCAGATAGTGCCTGAACGTGGGACTATCAATAAATCCAGGTAAAACAGTGCTAGTTTCTTTTACTTGGAAAAGGGGTCTTCAGATCCCATCTCCTCTAAGTTAAATGAAATTGCAAAAGAATTTTCCAAACAAGCAAAATATCTGGGAATAATCCTAGACAGGAAGCTTACCTGGAATCCCCACCTGGAAATGATAACTAACAAATACATGCGGGCATTCAGTTCTTGCCACAAGCTTTTCAGGAAAAAAAGGGGTCTGAACCCCAAAATGACCTTATGGATCTTACAGGGCATATGCAGACCCATACTTCTTATGGGACAAATGTATGGTGGCCTAAAACATTGCAGCCAGCCACCAGGAGAACCCTTGATAAGGTGCAAAGGATGGCATGTTTAGGCGCCTTTACCTCGTGTCCCCAACGTGCACTTGAAGCCATGTTTGGCTTACAGCTTCTCTACCTCTTTATTCAGAGCGAAGCAGCGGCTAGTGTGCTACGAAAGGAAAGGCCAGATGAGTGCACCTCTTCCAGGGTGGAACATCTCTGTATCTTCGAGCAGGCCAACATTAACGACGTAGAAGCTCCAATAGATACTATAACCAAGAGACTTGCTTTTGAAAGAGGTTACAAGGTAACCACAAATGGAAGAAGCCAGATACTTGACAGAAGACTCCTGCTTCGGCAACGGGCCCAAGTTCGGTATACTGACGGATCCCGGAAGGATGAGAAAACAGGGGAACTTTTCATTCCGCTTGGTGTCTCAGCTTCCATTTTTCAGGTGGAAGTCTGTGCTATATAGGTTGGAGCTCAGGAAATCCTAGAAAAGGGCTGCAAGAACTCCAATATCTACATTTTCTCAGACAGCTGCGGTCCTAGCTCTTTCTTTTCAAGTTTTTGAGTCGAAATTATTCTGCAGCTGTTACTCAAAACTCCAACTGCTGCCTACGGACAACCAAGTAACCTTAGTCTGGGTCCCTGGACATAAAGTGGTGGACGGTAATGAAAAAGCGGACGGACTGGCTAAAATCGGAACTGCATGTCCGTATGCTGGTCCCTTACCCGACATTTGGCCTAACAAAAAGCCACTTTAGGGGGGAACTGCTTATGTGGGAAAACAGGAAATGGGATTTCCTTTGGCGTAGCGAGCACGTTCCAGACGTTCCAACTTGTTGGACTTAGCAGACTGTCGTTCAGACTGTTTGCTAACGCAGTCACTGGTCATGACCCCTTCCGTCACTTCCTGAAGAAAATAGGAAAATCCGAGAGTGAACTGTGTCGACTGTGCGAAGAGGAAGACGAAACCTCGATGCACGTCATGTGTGAGTGCAAGCACTTGCAGGCTTAAGGCTACAAATCACTGAAAGAACACTTATCTCTCCAGATAAAGTGTCCAATCTATCTCCAAAAGCAATAATCAAGCTCGTTAAAAGACTCGATTTTGCCTAATCACTTCAGGGGAAGGCACAATAAACCAACTATGGTCGCGGTGTCCGCAAGGTCCTGGAGGCCTAGCCACCCCAACTCTTAACATTAACATTGAGTATTGAGAACTATAAGCAGTTCACTCTTAGTTTTTGAAGTACAGGGGGTAAATTGGTATCGCGCGGGCCGTCGAGGTGGATGATTTGAAAATTGAGATCTTTACATGATTTTGCAATTGATATTCCTGTAAGTCTGTTACCTTTTATAAGCTTCATTTAAAAAGTGTATGACTACGAAAATCTCGAAATCCATAAATTTTGTTTAGTAATAAATATTCGAATAAACTTACACAAATAAATGTTTATACTTGTAAAATTTTACGTATATTTCATTTATCTTAACAGCAACGCTCTTCTATATACTAAAAAAAACTATATTTACATAAGAAAATATTCAAATCAAAAAGGCGCTATGAATATATTTAGGCATTTGACTATAGGATCCCGACTCAGGTTTATCCTTCCCTCCCCTACTCCCTAACCCAACTCTGCAACTTCTGCTGTCGTTAACACATAAATTGTCTTATCATCAGACAAACAATCGGCAAATTAGATTTCGGGGTTATAAACAACCCTTTCCGCCGGAGAGCTCATAAAAAATTTTATCGTGCCATAAGCTGCCGAAGAATGTCCAACCGAATGTTTGGGTATCTGACAATTCAGCAGTGCTTCGGTAGTCCCCATTTACCCGGAGACGAGATGTCAACTAAGCGAAAAGCAAGAAATTGATTGAAAAGGCAGCTGGTGCGCCTTTTTAAGCAAGAAATGCCTTCTTGGACTCATAAAATGGCTGGGTTCTTTAGTCCTGTAATTAAGTTAATCCTTGTCTGTTCGTCTGCAAAAAGCCTCTTAATGCTCTAATGTACTGAAGTGTGTATGTGTGGTTGATTTGGATGCTTCAAGGATTCTATCCATAATAATAGTAGAAGTAGTAGTAGTAGTACCTACGCAGTAGAGTCTATGTATCGTCTTGCTTCGTCTTATTTCTGAGAGCTCATTAAAAGATCACAGGCCTAAAATAATTTGAGGGTGAAAGTTTTGCCTCATAATCTTGTTACATTTTATTGAAACTCACTTAAGCAATTCAATTCACGCCTTATTACATTCTGGAGATATGCTCAAGTTATCCGGGGTAAATAAAACTGAAATGAACTAACTCTGTTAGGTCTACGTAGAGAGCGTTCTCCATTAAAGCCGGTAGTACATCCGTAATTCATCAGCATCTTTTCACCATGAATGACATCCATTTCCTGCAATTTTCTTCAAAACGCTACTGATATCAAGATACATGGGACTCTAAGACACATACCAACATATATAAGATTTTTGCTTTCCGTAGCTATTATCAGAGGTACGTATATGTTCACGTAAGTATACACATGTAAGTATGTACATATGGCATCGGGTAAAAAAGTGAACTGATGTGGAAAATGTTAAGGACACTCTGATTGCTTTTGCCGGAAAAGTTTATCGCATCAGAAGCCCTACTAGCACCATGTGTCAAGATAAATTTCTTCGCATTAATCTGTTAAATTTCTCTCTCTCTCTCTTCTCTCTATGTACGATGAGAATTATGAGAGGCAGCTCGGGGCGGCGGCGGTGATTGTAAAAACGATCAAATTGTGCAGTTCAGGTTGCAGCTGATGATAAATGTCATTCTGTCAAATCAACAATTTGGTACCAAGAGAAGTTCAGTGGTATATAGGAGTTCCACCATACCGGATATCATAGTTCTTTGCCCATGTCCTCCTTATTGCATACAAATTACGGCCGAGAGCACGATATGAAATTAAAATTCATCGCGCTTATAACATCTATACCATGCCCCGATGCCGGGTATAGGAGGACCTGGTAGGTTTTCAATGGTGAACGTGAGAATATCTCTGGACTTTTGGCTGCTGGACTATTTCAGTTGTGCTTAAAATTTGAACGGGAGATCGACCCGGTTTCATAATGGGGATATCTGGATTTATTGATTTTCAGTTTTTTTTTTTTAATTTAATTTATGTCTTGGATGAAGTAATCCACTTGAATGTCGTCCTTGTGTCTATGGCGTTAGTACACACACATACATTCACATACCACATACATTTCCTGCAGCATGGTAGCTTTTTTTTTTTGGGAAAATTCCATCTCCGCCTTGTCTTTTTGCTTCAGTTCATTAAGCAGCACATTCAGTACTCGATTAAATCACATTCACTATATGTACATAGTTTAAAGCTGCTGTATAGAAAGAGAGAGAGGGAGAAAAAGAGAGAGTTGAACTATGTTCAGAATTGGTTGGTTGAGTGAAAATTTAAGGAAAAGTCGGTAATTGTGTCACAGCTTTAAGGTATTTTTGGAAAAAAGGAAAATTGTTACGAATAACTCTGTGTATGCTTCTTGTGTACAATCACCAAAGGAATGCTACTGAGAAAGCAATTCAACTCGATACAATTCAATTGAATCTAATTGAGTATTCCGCTTGCAGCTTTTGCTTTAACAAAATCTTTTAAAAGTGATTTAACCTGCATGCTGAAGGAAAATTTAAAAAACACTCACGCAAAACATAAGGTCATGGAAATCCTGTCGTACAAGGACTACTATTGACTATACATCCCGCTACTTCGATATTCTGACATACATAATACATGTATACGCACATATGGCTATAGGTATATATATCCTTCCATATCCTTCCTCCTGTGCAGCTAATCGATATTTACAAGAATATATCACACAATGTGTAAGAAAGGAATAAAGTTCTTTTTTTTTTTTTTTTAAGAAAAATAAAAAGTTCCAGAGTGCTCCGGGTACTATATATGGCAAGGGGATGGGGGTGGGGTTTATAGTTTATTTATTCATTTTGTAATAGCTGATGGTGAGGAAAGAGAGGGAATTTATACTGCCAAGACTTTTAAAAAGGACCCCAAGGATTTAAGTCAAAGAGGATTTCTTTTCTCAGAGAACTTTCAGCGTGGTCAATTCAATTTGTATTATTTTTTTGTCTTCTTAAGTTAAAATAGCCATAGATAGAGAGCTGTGTTTGTTGTTTGTGTGTGTGGGTTTGTTTTATTTTCCTTTTTTTTTTCTTACCTTCTACAATCTTAAGACTAACGATTTTGGTGAAGAATTCCTAGTATAAGAAAATTTAATTATGTGCGGTTTTATTTCTATATACTTTGAAATACAATAGCCGATTGTCTAATTTGTGTGCCTTTATAAAAATTTAAAAGACAAGCATCGAAGTACTGGTCATTTACTAGCTTTTTAGCAGACAATCAAAATTTTATAAAAAAAATTTTTAGAACATATTGCATGTTTCAATCAGAAATGCAGGGCGATCTCATCATGACAGCAATGAAGCCCTGAACTGGACTCAGATGTCCAAAAGTAGTCACTGTAGTGTAGACAGCAAGCAGTTCAAGGCTTCATTGCTGTCCTGATGAGATCACACTGCACTGCTGATCGAAACATGCAGTATGCTCTCAAATTTTTTTTATGAAATTTTGATTTTCGGCTACAAAGCCAGTAACTAACTAGTACCTCCGTATTTGTCTTTTAAACATTGCACGAAGTAGGCGGAAAATTTCCTGTAGTACTCAAACCCCCCTTCTTAATAAAATTTTTTCAAATTTCCAAAAATAAAACCAGCGCTTCTGAAAGGAACACAATTTAAGCGCTTCCCTAGGCATTATTTGGCAGACTTTTAAAAGAATGTTCACTGATCTGTTCAGAAAAATAAGCAAAAACGCAAGTAAGTAACTCAAGAGCTTTTATAGCCGTTACTTGGAAGGAAACTTTATAGAAGGTTATATGATGATTTCCAGCAGTAGTTCAACAAGGGATGATTTCATCTAACTTTCCACGAATCTAAACTGTAGATTTTTTCCCCTATTGTGCGACCTAACGTAATTTTCATTTTTATTCCTTCTATGGTAAAATCATTGGGTATACTAAATTTGGCATTCCGTTTATAGCACATTAAAATAATGATGGTAGTTCAAAATGGATTGGACACCCAAACATAATATTAAAATCTATTTTAATGTTTACATGTCTGCCCGGCTTTCTCTCCGTCCGTCTGTCCATCCGCCGTCCGTCCGTTCCTCTGTCCAACCTTATATTTGTCCGTCCTTACGATAACTTGAGAACGCGTTCACTTATAGAGCTGAAAATTTGCACAAAGTTATTGAAAAAGAAAAATTTAAGTTTGGAAATGGGACAAATCGAGTAAATCCATTATAGAGTTGCCATACAAAAATTTCCTATTTTGCAATATATTTGGACAATGCCTGAGAACGCGTAAACATTGCGAGCTGAAATTTTGTGCCCCTTATTTTCATAACAATAGTCACTATAATTTCAAAAATGGGCTAAAACGGGCAACCCCTCTTAGTGTTGCCATATAAATACATATACTGTGAAAACGATCAGTCCTAAATGTTTGTATTGCCCTGAAAAGTTCTTCAGAATATGAAGTCATATGAAATCGGTCATAACCATTATTCAGTCTTCACACAGGTATGTCACCAATATCCCACCGATCTACTTCCAGAGTCCTGATTAACTCACCTAATATACAAAGAAGGAAAATACAAAGTATCTTACCATAAGAATTCATTTTTTATGCAAGTTTAATTGTTTCAATAATAAAATATAGTGCTTTAAATAAAATATAAGTGAAATAGTTATAAAAATAAATACCGGTGGCAAAAAATTTAACATTTTCAATTGCCGGCTTGTTTGTTTACAATTGAACTGCCATTCTCTAATTAATAGCCTTAAATTACATCAGCCATACCAGGGTAACGACAAGAAATATTATTTTAAAACAAATGGAAAATTCTTAAAATTTTCAATTACAAAAAAAATTATAAAATTATAAATTTATAATTTAATTTAAATTGTTACGTTATAATGGGATCTCTTCTATAAAATTTCTCAATACTTAATAAAGTTTCAGCCACTAAATTATGTGCTTGCTTTGAAAATTTCGTTGTTAACTATCTCCATGACTCAAATGTACACATCGATCTACATATTCTATTGCATGAAGCGAAATGCTTAAGTTTTTCTCCCTCATATGCTATAATTTTTGCTATATAATTTAAGCTAGAAAGGCTAAAGAATTTAACATTTTCACTTATAATTATTACAAAACAAAACAACAAAAATGTTTGTTTATTAAAATTTTTTCAATTAAAATCAACACTTCAAAGTGAATTTTCTGTGCTAGAATTAAATTTCAATTATCTACTACGTAAATACAGTTCCAGCCACAATTTACGTCTACGCCTTTATTAGGCGGCTAATTGCGTAATTTCACGCGTTAATTCTGATTATATTTCCAATTAGTTTATTAAGTGATGCGATAAAAGGCCTACAATTATTTTCTATTTACGGAGTTTTCTTGTCTAGGTTTTCTTTTTACCTGTGGGTCTTGTCAATTTTGATGTGTAAAGAGTTTAATTATACGCGCCACACGAATCATATTAATCAGCTGGGCTAAGTGGTGGCATAATGTTACCATGTCGGTATCGATTAGCCCACTAATATTTTTTTTTTTTACAAAAATTGTAAACGAAGGTATTTTTTGGATGAGAAGCACGAATATGAAGTCGATTTTTTTATTTATTTTTTGCTTAGCCACCAGATGTGAATATAGATAATTTGCCTCTAGGCCGATATAAAGGATTAAGGAAATAATAAATCAGGCGTTATTTAAATTGACTTATAGTAATAGCCATTAATTGAAACAAAAAAAATAATTAAAAGGTAAATTAACAAGTAAAAAAGCTAGAATTGGTCTAAGACAAAATTCGTATAAATACCCTAAATGAATGTAATTGTATGTAATTTCGTGGTCAATGGTCACCCATCAGTGCAAGTTTGACGGTTGAAGTGGTTTTTCGCATGAATTTTTGTAACGGTTCGTCGGATAGCCAAAATGATTATAACCAATTTTATAGGATTTCATATTCTGAAGAACTTTTCCATAGAATAAAAACATCTAGAACTGATCGTTTTCACAGTATACGCAAAAAACATATTTATTTATATGGAAATACCAAGAAAGGGTTGCCCGATATAGTCCATTTTTGAAATTATATACTATTTTTACAAAAAAACTATGTACTTACAAAATCTCAGCTCACTACGTTACACATAGGGGTATTTGATTGAAAAAGTTGGCCAAAATTATTTCTTGTGTGAAATGGATCTAGGGTAATTGTTTCATTAATAGAAAAACTGTTTTAAAGCATTTTAAAGATTTTTTTATAAATAAAATACCAGAATTGCAAGATGCTACGATTTATTTAATTTTTTTCTTAATCAATGCTAATGTCGACGTTTCCGGGTTCAGTTTAACTTTTCGTCTATGCACTCAGTAGCAAATTCAATGTTTCTTTAGAGAAGGAACCCATTTTCGTTTTTGGTGGCTTGCTCATAAGTACTGGATCTGACGTTATAAGCAGCCCATTTAAAATATCAGAGACTCAATTTCTCAAATTTTTCTTGCGAGCTTTCGCAGCTTCTTCGGACAATTGTTCGATTGGAAGTAGACACAGAGCATTCAAAATTACTTCAGAACCATGTCGGAGTATTTTATGGATCATGGAGACATTGAATGCCATTTATACAGCTGGACATAGAGTTCTTCGGTCTATCTTGCTTATTTTTGAACTTCTTCAATGTTAATTTTGTGACCACTCAATAATACCTCAAGTATGATTTTAAATCTATTACATATATTATTCCAGTATTCAGCTAAAAATCGTCTACTACTGTTTCCATAAAGACCGATTTACGTTATGATGACATGCCAGTTTTACAGAAATTGTGAGGGAGATAGAACATCGTATACGGAAATTTATTTACGAGTGACGACAGAAGCAAATACGCCCTACATTTTTTCCAGACGTCGATTTGTCACTGTGTGCCTGTCCGGAACCATAAAAAGACCTCAAGCGTAGTAAGTTTTTATAGTTACTGAAACTAAAACATTGTTATTGGCAACCCTAATTTGTCAATTTCGACTACAGGAGCTGCCATATTGCTGTTTTGTTACTATAATTTTATGGCATATGTCTGTTAACATTAGCTGTCAAGTAAAATTAAAAATGGAAGGAAAAAAAAGTAAGTTTTTAATTTATTATTAAAAACTTGAAAGTTTCTAATTATTTCTTTATACAAAATTTTGAAGTTATTTCGGAGGTTGTTTTCCGACCAAAAGCATGGACAAGTGGGGATACAGACTCACTTCAGTGGAACTTTTCCTCGGCTCTGAAGAGATAAGGCCCAATCTGTGGAAGGATGTACCCCGTGAGATAAGTATGAAACAACATACAGCACATATAATTCTCATTCTAATTAATATTTCACTTAACAGACGAAGCAAAAATAACCAGTATAAAAAAATATGGGACAGCATTAAAAGCGCTTATATGCGGAACAAAGCAGGAGTCCCAAGTGGGTCTTGCGCCACCACAAAACCGTATAAATATGCCAAATTGTTATCTTTTTTAGACGACAAATATGAACCCAGACGGTACAGTAGTCAATAAATCAAAGTCTTAATAATTTCCTTATAATCAATTAAATTTATTTTGCAGAACAATGTCAACAATGGAGCATATGCTTCACCATCAACATCGACGGAGAATTCATACAGCGTGCCTACTTTTGAAATACCACACACACCAAAACGAAAAGTGCAGTCGGAAAGCATAGCTTTGAAACGGAGAGTCTTGGAAGCGATTGAAAATAGATAAATTAGAAGCGAAAGTTATGAGGATAGCTTTGGGAATTTCATAGCCCTTGAATTAAAATCATTACGGGAGCCTTACAAGGCATAATTTCAATTTGAAATTATTAGTTGAAAACGGTATAATCATATTATTTAAAATAACTGGTAGAAGGTCAGTATAGGTTAAATTCAGATAATAAATGAGCATAGCCTGAGATTTGGATGGGTTGAGTCTGAGCTTGTTAAGTTCAGCCCACCTACTTATGCATAGAAAATCTTTGTTTAGTTCAGTAATTACGCGTGGGATATCATTGATGGGAGCAGATATATAAAGTTGTACATCATCGGCATATAGCTGCAGTGAACATTTATTAATGTAATTTTCCAGATCATTTACATATAGACTAAAGAGAAGAGGACCTAAGATAGATCCTTGTGGCACTCCTGAATAGAGAGAACAGAGCTTGGAAGATTTCGAGTTACAAACAACTAATTGCTTCCTATTAGTTAAGTAATCATAGATGAGTTTAGCCGTAGGACCAGCAAAACCAAATTCTACAACCAGCTTATTATATAATAATTTAAAATCGTCAGAGTCAAACGCTTTCGAAAAGCCATTTACTTGGGTCACCTATACTCCAGGTACCACATTTCGCATATAATTTTGTAGTTATGTTTTCCATGGCCATAAGTTGTGAAAATTTTTTCCATAGGAAGTCATTCCGTGCAATCACGAGAAGTAAAAAGGTCCACTTTCTCACCCAAGAACCTCATTTAAGCAATATTCGATCCACTCGCTTAATTGAAATAAATATTGTTAATAAGAAAATATGTGCATAGGTCTGTTCATCTCGGGTCTAAAGTTGTATGAAAATTCGGCATTCCCTTTTAGCTATAAAAAGTTGAGTAATGCGCTTAATCGTTCTTCTTTGTTCACCAAGTTGTCAAAATGGATACATTTTCGTCAAAAGTTCAAATTATTCAAAGATTTTCAAGTTTCTGAAACTCATCAATGTCATCAATAAAGTAATTTTTTCAGAAATAATTTTAGTAATTTGATCCAATGTGAGCTTTTCCGCATTTTATTTTCCCTTTTTTTTTTCTTTTTCATAAATTTACAGTAGTAATAATTCCTATTTATAAAATTTAAACGTGGTAAAATTCTTTTTCATCGAACAGCATTTTTGAAAGTATTTTGATCTTATTGTCATTATTGTGCGAATTAATTAATTAATTACACAACATAATACCCATCAAATAATTTATATTTATCCAATACTATTTATTTCAGCATTTTCCGATGAGAGTAATCAATTAATTAACTATTCATGATATGCAACTCTGCCTCTATTAAGATCATATTCACACCGCATGAAAGCTTACTTTGCAAAATTGACAATCAAAAATTTTAATTAATCATTTTTTATGCCAGCAGTAGTGGATAGAATTTATTAACAAATTTTTATATAAAAATAAAGGGAAGAATTGAATTAAATTGGTTACTATGGTTAGAATTCAAAATTTTTAACAGAATTATAATACAGGGTGTTTCCTCTATGGTGGTCAATAGAGCAAGTGGAGATAGTACTCACCTAAATGAACAAAAAAAAATTGTACGGCAGGGGTGGGGGTCATATAAACCGTTTGGGGGTGACACGGTGATTAACAAAAAAAGTTACATAGTTTTTCACATAACACCCTGCATATTAAAAAGTACAAGGCATATGGAAATCCCAATGACTGCTCAACCAGTCCCGCAACCCTCTTCTCACGGGAGTTATTGGAGTCTAAACTAAAAATTTTGGATTTTCTTACTTTTTTTACCTCTATTTGTTTTTGCAAAATCATCGCTAACATACCTTCTTCTTTTATTATCTAATTTTATGATTGTTTTAGTATTTGCATAGAATAAACTAAATGAAAGAGCAACCGAATTGTAATAATCTACACAGTAAAAAATAATTCCCTAAAGTGAGTGGCAACAATTAGTGCAACACAGGTTAGGCATTTGTCGATAAGATTAGGGAAAGCTCCACCTTGGAAAACTAAGATTAGGTTTTATCCCTAAAATGTAGGTAGGTTTATCTCCCTTAAATGTAGGGAATTTTGGTTTTCACCCCCTAAAATTTAGGGAATTTTCATATTTTTTTTAAATATAGGGAACATTCCCTAAAATGTAGGGAATTTTAAATTGTTGTTTTGTTCCCCCCCCACCCTAAAATGTAGGGACCATTTCTTAAAATTTAGAGTATATTCCCTAAAATTTAGGGAATAGATGATAGCACCGCACCGCTCTCCACCATAGGTGAAGGTGATAGAAGACCACCCCTTTTAAAAATGAAGAATGATCTGAATTAAAGATGTGCGGGTAGTAATCATTCGGTACAAAAGTATTCGTTACTTCATTAAAACCTGGGTACCGAATACATACTTAAATAATTATTCGTTGCTTGTACTCATATTCAGTTGATTCAAAATTTTCGTTTCATGATAAATTCGGTATTCTATTACCTATACGAATACAGTGTAACAATGGAAATCAAATAACTACAATTCGTTCTACGGCGGTACCCGGTTAAAGTTTTCGATAAAATTTCATGCCATTGAGTATTGTACCTATACGATTACCAAACAGGATTAATCACACTTTTTTTTCCCAGTTGTTCACGTAAGTAAGTACCGAATCTTTTTTTTTTCATCACTAGTATGATAGTGGGGGTGAGAAGTGAATAATAAACTGCGGTGGTGGTGCTAAAGTTAACTTAATAAGAAGTTAACCCTAGTATCGAGTTTGGGCAAGGTAAAATTTAACGTGGTCTGCAAATATTTCACATTAAAATCGCTAGTATAATGTTGATGTATGTTAATTTGGAGAAACCAAACTAACAATTCTAACTCTTCAATCAATAATAAAAAAAAAACTGAGAATTGCCATAGAAATAGGAAATGCCAGCATTTTACCAGTCACTTAATGCCTTGAGTCTAGGTATCGAACTCGAGTAAAATGTGACTTTTCCATACAAATTCTAGAGCTGGTAAAATCGGAAGCCGAAATTTTATTGAAGATTTTACTAGTGCAGTACGGAGTTGTAAAAACTCCACTCATTATACCCTAGATGAAATCATAGGGGTATACTAAGTTTATCATTCCGTTTGTAACACCTCGAAATAATGATGGTAGAGCAAAATGGATTGGACACCCATTCATAATATTAAAAGTTATTTCGATTTTTGCATGTCCGTCCGTCCGTCCGTCCGTCCGTCCGTCTGTGCGCACGATAACTCGAAAACGCGTATACTTAAAGAGCTGAAATTTTGTACACGGACTTTTGAAAAAAAAAGTAAAATTAAGTTCGAAAATGACACAAATCGGGCAACTACTTCGTGGGGTTGCCAATTAAAAATTTCGTTTTCCGCTATATATTTGGACACTGAAATTTCGTACCTGATGTTTTTCCTGCATTAACAAATAAAATGTCCAAAATGGACTAAACCGGGCAACTCCTTCTTGGTGTTGCCATATAAAAATTTCGGTTTTTTACGTATAATTTGAAAACGATCAGTCCAAGACATTTTTATTGTACTAAGAAGTTCTGCAGAATACGAAATCCTATAAAATTGGTTATTACGATTTTTTCTATGCGACAAACTGTTCTAGAAATATATGCGAAAAACAACTTCAAAATCAATACTTGAATAGATCTGTGACCATACGATATTTAATACGGGCATTTATCTAGGGTATCATAAGAATTGGTCTTAGACCAATTCTAGCTTTTTTACTTGTTTTACTAGGCATTTTAATGCCCAAAGCATAAAATTAAATTAAAATTTTGACATTTTCTATTTCTGAAAGTTAAAATTCTTTTAATCAAAATGTAAAAATGACTATTTGTTTTCTATAAATAAATATTTACTCGCGATTTTAGTGCGCAATATTTTAAGAACCCGTTAAATTTTATTATGCCCAAACTCGATAAGGTTTTGTGCATTGAAATGCTTAGTAAAATGTGTGGAGAATTTATAGTGACTTCTATTTCATTTTACATAGAGGGAACATTTAGTTTTTACCTGAAAACTCTGTACTGCACTAGTAAAATCATCAGTAAAACTTTCGCTTGTGATTTTACTTTCACTAAAATTGCTATGGAAATGTCACATTCTACTCGAACTCTATACTAGACTTTAGGAAACAGGCGCACAAAACTGGAAAAATTCCTCGTTTGGAACAAACAAAGAAATATATGCAGGCGATTTTCTGATGAATGAAAGAACCTATCTATGCATTGCCCTAATGCGACTGAGAAAACGAGTTAAAAACAAAAATTAAGAGAGAAAATCATTACCGGAATAGTAAAATCTTCTTGAGTAAATCCTTTCAAATTATTCATAGTAATGAATTTTTCGTACAAACGGTCACCCTACCTCAATTTTTTAAGAAAACCGAAGATTTCGCTTTGCGCAGTTTGCTGAAATTTCTATAATTTCTACAAAATAAAATTCTCACTTTTCCCAAAACTATCAGAGAAGACAGCATAAGTTACACCCACTTAATTTCTTTAGAGCAAAGGGCAATTGCAACAAAATATTTGGGATCAGTTGCAACTTCTCTTCCTTCTGAAAGAATATTTTCGACTACGGCAATAAAAGATAGAAGGAAGGTTATAAAAGATAGAAGGAATCGATTTTTTCCTGAAAATGTTGAGAAATTAATCTTCCTCCATGCTAATCAAAATATTTCTTAAAAACTATTAATTTACTTCTGAAAAATGGTATTTTTTTCTCCTGAAATATTTTGTGTTTTATTTTTCAATTCTTGAACTCTAATTGGGCACTATTGTTTTCATATTTAATTAAATACTCCTTTTCATAAAAATATTGTTTAATTAATAAGTACGAGTATACTGCTTGAAGAGTATTTTACCTAAAATACCGGATTAGAAAGTAACGAATTAAAAGTAACGAATATTTTTCGTGGAGTAACGAATGAGTACCGGGTAACAAAAGTAACGATATTGCACATGCCTAATCTGAATAGCTCATTTCTTATGGTCCATACTACTAAGTAGTATGGAAGTTATATTGGTGCACTGGGGACGCTTAAACAAAATATTTAAAAACAATATATGACTTGTTTTCAAGAACAATGTGTGAATTATATAAACGAAAATATTTTCCATAAAAAATGTATCATAATACCTTATTCGTTGAATGTTCTCTTCCTTATATCCAAGTGAGCTTAACATTTCGGGAATTTTACGTAGTTTAGAGGTTTTCTGGCGCCAGATACCTAAATTCATTCAATGTTCCACTAATTTGAGGAAATTAAACTGATTTTGCCTTTCTATCAGAGAAAATTACATTTATTTTTAGGGAAAAACGTGTCTCAAATTTATGGAATAGTCTTTATATTTTTTTACAGTGTATATATAAACGTTTCCCATGCAATCATTTCGTTAATTCTTTTTCTTAAGTATATGCATGGGCGTAGCCAGGGTTTTGTTGTGGGGTGGACCTAGTAGGGGCCAATTTGGCACAAAATTTGAAAAAGAATATTCTTCAATCAAGTATTGTTTTTCAAAAATGTGTAAAAGTTTCTAAGTCGTTAATCAGTGTTAACACCAAGTTTCCTTAGATCAAGCAAACTATTTTATTGATTACCGTTGTTTGATTTCGAGTAAGGGTTGAGCCATTAATAATAAGTGAGTGACTTTAATTTTTGGTTTCTTTTGTTCCTTAGACTTAATTGCCGTCACTTTTTTCGAATTTTGTGCTTTTTGGATACTCTGCTCTAGATTCATTTTATAATGTGATATTGTCAAGTTGGCTGCATGAGTTCTTCTTCCCCTATTAGTAATGCTAGTTTGTTTAATTTTCGGTGGAGGAGAAATGCCCCATGGAGTGAAATACATTTCACTTGTATCGGGGACAGGCTCAAAATTTGATGCTAATGAAGTCAAAGCTGCGTTGATTTGAATATTTTTATCAGCTATGTCGAGATTAACTGAGTTTCTAGAAGTAGAAGATTCTCTCTGTATCACTTGTGTACTTTCGTTTGTGTTTTTGATACTATTGAAATGATTTGGATAATGACAAAGCTTCTTGTATGTCATTTTGACTTTCACAAAAATTCTCACCCGCTATAAAATCAGATTCGGAAAATATGTTTCTATTAAAATGATAGATCCCCGTTAATTTAAAGCCGCTTATAACTATTTGTCCCGTTTAGACTTTCAAATAAGCTCTTTTAAATAGCTGAGCTATATCTCGCAGGACTACCTTTCGACTACTCTCCCTGATAAAGTGCCTGATTTCCTTATTATAAAAGTTTTTAAATGGCCCCATGAAGGTTCTGTCCAATGGTTGCATTTTGTGGGTTAAATGTGGAAAGAGTGAATTATAATAACATTATGGTGACGCGCCAGCACTACTACTTTTATGTTTCTGGTATGGCTGTAATGTCCGGATAAAATTAGCAGAACTGGCTCCTGGTCTGACGGTTTTGAGAACTCCAAGAAATGATGGACCCATTGTATGAAAATGGGCAATTGGACTCATCCAGAAATGTGAAATGCAGCCTTGGAATCAGCGGGAGCGTTATTCATGAAGAGAAAAAGAAAATAGGGCGGAATAAAATATCCACTAGCGCTCATTCAATTGATTACGGTAACAAGAGTACCGCGCTCAGCAGGTGTTATTGCTCTTATTTGACGCTTTTCTTTCTTTGCTAGAATTTGTGGCTGTTTACTCTGGACAATGGATAACCCGGTTTCGTGACGGTTGTAAATTATTATTGGTGTAAATATCTTCAAGGATATCTAAAAATATTTCTAAAATTTCTGGAGTGAATCCTTTCGCCCGGTCAATGGGTGTGTGCCCGTTTGTTGGCGAAAACTCAATTTGTCTTGATGTCTTTTCTTATAAATCCGTAAAGTCAATCTTTCCCTGCACATTTATGCAGCATGGAAAATTGTTTGGGTATGTTATTTTTTTTTTTTTTGCCATCTTGAATTCCAAAGTACGTATGTATATCCGCTATAATAAGACCCCAGAAATGGCTTTCCATTTCCTGTAGATATTTTACCAGTTGTTCTTCTATTTCTTTATTAAATTCTGGCTTTCAACCTATGCGAATTGTAGAAGTTCGTTTATTGATTTATCACTTTTTGTAATGCATTGCAAGGTGGTATGCGACACTTCAAAAGTTTTTGCAGCCAATTATATACCCATTTCGTTATTCCTAACAGATATGATTGCATTTTGCATTTGATTTCTATCCCATTTTCTAACTTTAGCACCTTTCTTTGGTACTTCCGGATCAGTCTGTAATTTAAGTCATGAATTAGATAAATGCGGCAAATGTGGAATACAATACCAGTTAACCCTTCTTCAAGTATCCCACATTATCGGAAAGTGTACTTTTATATAAATTTCAGACTGAGAATACGAAATAAAAAAGTCATGACAACTTACTTTAAAAATTCAAAAACGATCGATTAATCTTCCTAAGTAGCAGCAGTGCCACTCCATTACATGAGAAATTGTTAATAAATTATTCTGAACTAGGCGCTAGTATGAAGAAAATTTGCATCACATTAAGCGTTAGAGAGATGTGCCGCTATACCACATTACTCTTATACCACAATACCCGATCTTACACTATATAAATTTCAACATAATATGGCGTGCCAAACTTGTCCGACTTAAAGGTCAAAATTACATTTTTTTCCTAACTTTAGGTTTTTTTATATTTACTGTGGTTGATAGGATCTAAAATTTTAAGCATAAAGTCCAAAAACCTTGTTTAGATCAAAATATCTACAAAGTCAGGGAATTTAAATCCCTTATTTCGACCGGAAGGTTCATTTATCTATTCCAACTTAATTTTGCCTTCAAAGTCAAAAGTGGCATAAAATGCTCCTAATTCTATCTAATTAATTTTCGATACTTATTTTCTAGTACGGCAGCACAATTCCGGAACATTTTTGTGGTCTTTCATTAAAAAATTGGTAATTTATTAAAGTTTGTAATTGAAGATATATAATTTTTGTTATTTAAATAAATGTTTGAGGTTAATATCTAATTACGGTATTCACATGTACATTAAATGCGATTTAAAGTTGGCTTCATCTTACTCTTTACGATATATAGGTACATTGAGTTGTGATGATACAAAGGTCGTCGAAATAAAATTGTACCTAACTTTTATACAGAGCCGTAGTAAATGCACCAATTCGCGTCCACTTCGTTATATAACATGCTATAAAACGACGTATAGTATTTTCCTTAACGTGCAGATATTTCTATATCCTCGTGATCGTGTATATGTCTGCTACCCCTAAAGTGAACAATAGGATGGTTGAGTTAAATCTGAGTCATCAGAGCTCAGTTCATTAAGAATAGGCATGTAAATAATGCGCACATGCAACATCACTAAATGAAGTATTATCAGACATTCGACAAAGAAAATTTTCTATTAGAACAGCATCTACCATCAAATAAAATTTTCCAAAAAAAACAGGATAAATTGTCTGAAAGATATCCATAGAAAAAATTGGACCATAAAGTATTTTAACGAAAACAGAAGAAAAAAACTACATAAGCGGTGTGAGTCGTTAGCCAAATGTGGATTTCAATTAAGTCCTGATAGCCTTTTAAGCACAGTTTAAAACAAGCAAAAACACTAGAATTGGTCTAACACTAATTCTCATGATACCCTAGATGAACGCCCGTATAAAATTTTGTATAGTCAACGATCTATGCAAGTTTGATTTCTGAAGGGCTTTTTCGCAGGACAGAAAAAATGATTATAACCAATCGTTTTCACAGTATACGTAAAAAACCTAAATTTTTATATGGCAACACCAAGAAGGAGTTGCCCGATTTAGTCCATTTTGAAATTACATTTGCTAGTAAATGAAAATACCACGAACGAAATTTCAGCTCTCTATGTCGACACGTTCTCAGCCAGTGTCCAAATATATAGTGGAAAACGAAATTTTTGTATGGCAATCCCACGAGGGAATCGCCCGATTTGTCTCATTTTCGAACTTAATACTACTTTTTTTTTTAAATTCCATGTAAAAAAGTTTCAGCTTTCTAAGTGAATGCATTCTCGAATTATCGTGCATAGAGGCGGACGGATGGACATGTAAAAATCAAATTAACTTTTAATATTATGCGTGGGTGTCCAATCCATTTTGATCTACCATCATTATTTTGAGGTTTTACAAACGGAGAATGACAAGCTTAGTATACTCTATGGATTACATCTAGGGTATAAAACCCAGCCTCGCACACGAAGGGTTCGCATTGTCTTATAATGTAGCTTTGGATCGTAAGCGCATGGAATTCGACGCCTTCACTTTGCACAACCGAATATATTAACAAAATCGTTATTCAATGATCTAATGCTAATCATTCAATATCGTTTAACACATGTGACATTCCCTCGAAATCTGCAAAAGTGTCAAAGGAATAAGCGAAATCAAGGTGCAGTAATCGGCAAAACTATGGATGGGATTGAAATTAAGACAAACAGACCATTGAAAATTAAGAAAAAAAACGGAGAAATAATAGAGCCCTGGGGCACACCGGCATTTATAGGTTGAGCTTCAGATGTAACACATCAAACAGATCAAAAACTTCCAATCCATAATAAAAAGTGGAGAAGAGAGAGAAAGTCCTAATCTTACTGTGAATTTTATCACAACATTTAATTTTTTAATGACTTTACAAATCAGAAATAACGAAAAAATTAGTAAAGCCACATCTTTCAAAACGACATTTATTTAACACCCCCATATAAAAGCAGCTTTTATACAAATTTTTAACCTCGACGCGATTTGTCATCTTGGTGGATGCAAACTGGCTTAGACTGGACGCAAACTGGAAATTTCCGCATACACTGATATTTTCAATTATTTATTTTAAATTACAAGATAAATATTTAGCTTGCTAATGTACTACAAAAGTTTAAACATCGACATTAATGGACGATTTCATAGTCAAGGCGTAAGCCACAGCGATGGCTTAACCCAAGGCTTAATAAATACTTCTGTTTCGCAGTCAAGGCTTAAGTGATATCAATGGCTTAATGCAAGCTTAACTTAAGCTCTCATCTCAAAGGCTTAAGCCTCAGATGTTGCTGTGAAACACATATGGAGATTATTGCAAAATATGTATTTTGCCTAAATATTATAATTTTCGTTATTAAACGGACGTACATATTTCAAAAGTTATACTTTAAAACTAAATTGAAATTTTCTAAGAGAAAATTAATTATCTAGTTAGCAGTGTTGAGTACTGTCTGGCAGCTAGTGTCAACATTCCATTTGACTATTTAGGAAGAAACCAATCAGTTTAAGACAAAAATGAGTGATTTATCTGATGCATATAAGAAGGCGCCCGCAAAAGTTCCGACTGTAGAAACATTCTGCAACAATGGTTTGTGAATCTTATATCCTGCCAGATTAAAACCACAACAAACTGGTAAATAAAAAGTTTTCTTCTCGCTTGATATTTAATCCACAATGGCAATTAGCTTTAAAAAAATTCACAATTACAGCAGTGCTGACAACTTATAAATTTTCATCTGCGGCTTAACTAAGCCTCAGCTTACTGAGTACTGTGAAACCTAGTAGACTTAAGTTCTGGGCTTAAGCCACACCCGTGGCTTAGCTAAGCTTTTGCTTAAGCCTGGACTGTGAAGCCGGCCATAAGTAAATTCTACTAAAAAACCTTCTTGCAAGGATGGCATTTCCTGAAATTGACGCGAATTTTTGTTTACCCTATATAAAGCTTTTCTTTACAGTGCGTTGCGTTTACCATTGCAACAATTTAACCAGCTGTCATTATAAAGTAATTGTTCTTATTATCAACTTTCAAAGTAAACTTTTCAGCTAAGTTCAGTTCCTTGTAGATGACTTTACATGTGGAAAACTAATGTTGTTCTCTCGGAATATCAGCTTTAATGCGTAGACTATATTCTTGAGAAGTAGTTGTCTTACTTAGTTTTGAGAATTCCATAAATTTTCAAAGAGATGTGAACTTATTTCAGATAATATGCCAAACAGTCTAACAACGTTCACCACATAACACAAATTATGGACATTACTATCAATCAGTGGAATTTGTCCATAATTTGTGCCATGTTGTCATCGTCCCCATAAATCTCAATAAATTTTTCAATGTACTCTTCCAAAAGTCTTTCCGCATTATCGATGTTTTTCTGATAGGTTTTACATGACAATATGGTAACTGCGGAGCAGATACGTAACAGAAACTCATCGTGTTTTCCAGTGGTAAAAAACCTTTCAAAAAAACAGGATCACGGTAGAGCAAAAATGTTCTATAGTTAGATCCTTTCAAAAATTTTAAGAATTTTAAACTTTTAATTACGCGTTGAATTTCCAAAGGTTTTGTACTGTTGAAATTTCTAGCATTTCTGCATCTCCTTCATTTCTTTGACACTGTTCACTTGTTGTTGGATCCTGTGAATTGGTACTACTATCGCAGAGCATTTCTGAAATCTAAAATTAATTCCTGGGTCCTTGTAGGGGAAAATTAATAGCATCTGCCTCCCTCAGCTACTTTAGTACTCTACAATAATTGGTAATAAGTTGATATGGCTTATATTTTGTTTTATTTACAATATTTTTATCTCGCAGCACAAGTTTTATGAATTTTAACACAAAATGAAGCACAATGGCGTCTAAGAAATCTTATATTTATATTGACAGATAACAGAAGGAATAAAAAGGCGATTTTACTTTTAAGTTAAAATTTCTGGTTAATTTTGCCCTCTTAACACTTTCTAAGTAAATTTTAGTAGTCATTTCGACTATATGGTCAAAATAAAGCTTAAAAAAAGAAAGTGGTGTGATACAATTTGGGCCTACTAATGTCGTCATTTCATTATTAATCAGAAATTGGTAAGTTCGTCGATTTGGTTGTTTAGGTAAATTTTAAAAAGCGTTGGTGGTTATTAGGTAATATATGACATAATAATTTACCTGAAAAGTCTGTAGACGAGCATACGTAATAACAGAAACTAACGTAATCTAAACCAGCATATTCGTTTTTGTAGCGTGATGTGAACTGTGGCCGGTAATGATGCTAACCATAGTTCTACATTGTTTCCTTTCGATTCCCATGAGAACATCAGAGATATTCCCATTGGGCCCATCAGAAACAGCTTTGTACAGGTTCGCCCATCTCTGTTGATACTTTCTACGCCAGGGATAATTCTAGTCGCTTCTTGGGGCATAAATTGGGATATTTTAACCCTAGTTTAAAATACAAAGTTAACTTGACTTTAAGGGCAAGATTCTTGTATAAATTAGGATTGTACAATATTACTGAAGTAGGTAGATGGAACTTAGAATTGGTCACTTTATACCTATTCTGCTGCTTGGACTTACACATTCACCCAGGATAAGCATACGACACACAGGCATCTCTTCAAATATTTACAATTATATCTGAGACACCCTGTATAATCACTTTAATTTTCCAAATTGTAATTTGTTTCCATGTGCAACTTTGAGATTTTTTTAACTTTGCATTTCATCTATTAAGTATTTTATTTTTTATTTTTTTATTCTATAATTAATACCTATAAATTTCATTTGAATGTCTTATAATAATGGTAATTAGCAGATTTTAATCTATTTTAGTTCACTGGTGGCTTTAGTTAATCCACAATCCATAAATGAAATTCGCCTACATTTTCCAAATTGTTTTCCCCACTAAAAAAAGAAAAGTATAATTGAAGCATATCCCTTTCATTTAATTTATGACGAACTTTCTAAAAAGTGACTATGAATAACTTTCAAACACTAATCCTTCGTATCAATTAAAAAACAATCACTTAAGTAAAACAGTCACCTATACAACGTTGAAATTTATGTGGCAAATTTTTTATTTTTTTATTAATTTTGTCTTTTGCCTAAAGAATGAAGGCAAAAGAAACCGTGAAGAAAATGATCTTTAAAATCATTTAGAACTAATTAAGAAGTCCTGGAAGAAATTTCATTTTAGTTAGGGGCAATCATCAACATTGACCGCCTTGTGTTCATAATAATTGAAAGGACACTCCTACCAGCTCTGCCTCTTCCTTTGTAATATTTATTTTTTTTTTTTTTGTATTACAAAAAGTTCATATAAATCTTGATAGAAGGGTCGTCATGGGTTCTTTGTATCGTAGACGATGTAAATCGAATATTTAATAATCACTCGGCGAAACATTGAAAAGCTTTTTACTTCCTTATAATTTGTCCCATTCATTAAATTTCTACGGTCATACCGGTTTACCCACAACCTTTTTTTCCGATTTTCGTTTTTCTTTTTCGAATATGAGAGAGTGAGTGAGAGAGGGAGAAAGAGAGATATAGGGCGAATAAAAAAAGGGCCGACTTAAGTACCGGACTTAAGCCTAAACCTTTTATTATGAAGCAAGTAACCAAAAAATTTCCATAATAAACGGAATGTCAGTCACTTCGCAGCCAATTTCTATCACAAAATACCTAACTACCTTACCACCATACAACCATATTCTATTATAAATGGTGACAATCTAGAGACAGAACGAAAGGATGTCACTGCAGGACATTAACGTCCCTATTCAGACAAAAGCTCGCCAAGTAGGCGGAAGGAAGAGCCAAACAAAAAAGAAATAAAATAAGAAAAAAAAACAGAAAAAAAACGCGATGAAATAACACGATATCGATTTTCTACACGGTCATGGGACAAGTACAGAGTTCCGTAAATATTGTATCACGAATGCAATAGAAGAGTTAAGGAATGGGTTCGGCTTCCGGGGATGAACGATGACGTAATTCTTCGGGTCTGGATTTTTGTTTTTTATTTTGTATCTTTTTTTTTTATTTTATTTTTTTTACCAACCCAAAAAGAAAAGAAAGAAAGCCACCCAGCGTATATGAAATTTATGTCCTTTCGGGATTTATGCTTCAAAAGCCTCCATGGCATACACTAGACGTCTTAAGAGCCATTATTCCTTTTTGATAGCAGAAAGAGAATTGGGCTAATGCCTCCGTACCGCAAAACGTAAACAGGTTGTTAAAGTCGCCGGACAAAAATGCTTCATACTGCCGCAATATTATTCTAAGTATGTGTTGCTGCCAAAATGGTAGCCACCTCCGCCACATTAATGCTATCATCAGGACAGGAAGGGATCACAGAGAATGCTTTTATACGCAGCCGTGAGAACACTGCAATGTTTATAATAGTATGATGGTGTATGATTCAACAAGGTGTATCATAAACTGTATAAGAGTTTCCCCAGTTACTAGCCGACCGACCCCGTCTGCCTGGGTCATACCCCTCTGGAATCTTGGAAGTGGGTTCTAACTCATATGTATACTACATTCATATATACATACATATTTCCCCAAGAGAGTTGAGCTTAGTTAGTATATGTGTGGCTCCCTCACAAAAACAATACACAAGCAATCCGACTATTCGGGACGAATATTTTATGAAAAGCCTTGATAATGGGCAAAATAAAAATATTTCTTCATCGACTCCTCCGGGGTTGGATGGAAGGTCGAGGCGATGAGTCATATAGAGGTGTTGTGCTAAAGAATTAACAACATTTTACCGTGCAAGGTACACAAGTTTTGTGGAAGAGAACTTTCTCACCATCATCATCGACAAATGTTTTTTCCTTGGGCTAAGTAAAATTGAAAATGGAAAACTTTTCGGTGGATGGAGGGTGAGGGTGAAAAAAAAGGGCTATATGGAAAGGCAAATTGCGTTGGCAGATGGTTTATACACGTAACCCTGTTTCTGCTTTTTCGTTTTTTTTTTTTTTTTTTTTTTTTTTGTAGTGATAGCAAAGACCCGTCTACAGTGGAATTTATTGTTACGGGCCTCTGCAGAAAAATTGAGCATCTCACCTTTCACATATCTACACATCTTGACTCGAACTTTATTGTCCCTATTTGCTCTGGAGGCTAGGAGAGAACAACAAATAATTCAAGTAAAAATGTGTCGTCTAGGTTTAAATTTACTCTATGTGAATGTATACGAAAACAGGCGCTAGCTATATGCAGATGGAATTTCATGGTGGTTTATTTGATGTAAGGTGAGCTACTTCTGCATGATATATTCCATTTATTTTGTAAACCTGTTTTTTTCGCTTTTTAGACTTCTATGTTCCAACAAAAGGGATAAGAAATTTAGAAAAAAAAATGAGGAAAATGGAAAATTTAATAAAGTGGAGTGCTATAATGGGTCCCAGGAGCTCTTCAAATTACGGCTAGACTTTAATGAGCCGAAATTATATGAATTAGTCTGGTAAATCTATTGTTATACATTTGAAAAGGATGTAAATGTTTTAATGAGACTTCATTGAATATCCTTAGATTCATGCATAATAAAAGGGATACGTGATACCGATGGCTTTTATATAAATGATCCCAGTAGAGTTAATTTATAAAGTTCTAAGTAGGTACTTGTCGGTAATAAGGACTTCTGCTTCAGAAAAAAAAACGACCATTTATGAATGATGAAATCAACAACAGAACCATTTTTTTTAATTATCTTTTAATATTATCCCAATATTTTTCGATTGGCCTTCTACCCTAAAAAGACTGTCTCCATAATGACTTAATTTATAAATAAATGGAGTCAAATGTGCATGTGTCACAAAAATTAAGTCCATCAAGGACCCATTTGCAATATTTCCCTTCATTTTCAGATGTAGCAAATTTTTGTCCATTTAGTGAAATTTCTGTATTAGTGCCACCTACTGTTGTGAGATCTAGTCTCGTTCGTGAGGGAGGAGAGCCGGTTCAGAGGATAACTCAGTTTTTATTTCAAATATAAAATTTTATTCAATACTTAAAGTACAAATTCATTTTGCTTAATCTAATATCACCAGAGTTCATCACAATAATTCAATTCAAAATTAATCTAAAACTACCCTACAAACTAATATAAAATTCAATAACAAAATTCAAATTCAACATAAAAAAAATAAATTCAATAATTCGAATTCAGATACGGAGAGCTCGCCACCCTTGAATTATTTGCTCTGAAAAGGAAGAAGAAGCAAAATGTTAATTTCTATGAATCACCTAAAGTTTTCTGAAATAAACTTCAAAGGGGTGCTACGTCTAAGCACACGGAAGTAAAAAGCTTCTAGAGAGTTCAAGCACTCAGGTTATCCCTGATCAGAATTATCTTCTGTGGTGATGCGTGAGGGCACACAGAAGTAAAATGATTTTTATGGAAAGTTGAGACACTCAGGTTATCCCTGATCAGAATTATCTTCTGTAGTAATAGGGCGCTCAGGTTATCCCTGATCAGAATTATCTTCTGTAATTATAAGATGCTCAGGTTATCCCTGACCAGAATTATCTTCTGTATAATGTGAAAGGAAACTCAGGTTATCCCTGACCAGAATTATCTTCTGTAATAATGTAGGAAACTCAGGTTATCCCTGACCAGAATTATCTTCTGTAATAATGTAGGAAACTCAGGTTATCCCTGACCAGAATTATCTTCTGTAATAATGTAGGAAGCACAATTCTTTTTACTCAGATTAGCTCTGATACAGATCAACTCTGCCAAAAGAATGGTGCCATCTACTGAAATTCATCGGCTTTATATAGCCGCTGTAACCAGTTATGTCTGTTTCGCCTCGTGGTGTTGCCCTAGCGACGTTTACTTGAATTTTATTCGAGGCGAAAACAGCTGGCTGTCATAATGTCATTTGATGACATTACAAGAAAAATAAATACGGCGGTGCCTGTAATTTGGTAAGAGCTTTGTTGATATTTTTTATTTATTTGTTGTCTATTAGTTTCCTTTTTATTTTTAGAGACTACATTTCACAGCCGCAACATTCGGTGCTACCAGCATTTGTGGAGTTTTTGTGGTTTTATCACAATTTGTTTTGATGCCGTGGGTGAACCCCTGAACCACACTGCCAGCAGCAAATCGTTTTAGATAAGTATTATGCAATTTATCTACTTGAATCTAGATACTTTGTGTCCCTTTTGTATATTTTAGGTAGACCGAGCGTGAAGCTGAGGAATCATATCTGCTGCACAAAAATTGACAGCAGAAGATTTATTATTGTGTGAGGACCGAACATCCTCCCGCCTCGAAAAAATATGTATTTATATATTTGTTTTATGAATAAACTTACGTTTTGTTGATAGAAGATGTGTAATTTATCCCTCTTCCTTTTCATTTTCATGGTTACATCTCCAGGCAAAGACCATTTGCAGAACGTCTTTGCTTCCCTGATGACGTTCCAAGGAGTATTAGTTGTTTCCAGTAGTTTGACGACAATTGGCGTGGCGATAATACTCCCAATTAGATCTTTTGGAATCCCTGGCTCTGATCTCTCTGGTGTTTGCTCACTACTGGGTGCCGGCTGATCTTGGAATTCCTTTGGCGGAGTAATCGGGACATTCATATATTGCTCTTCTATATCCTCGGTGATTTTTTGTGTTGAGAGCGTTTTTCAGTTTTGCCCTTTGCTGAATGAGGTGCTTGCTTACTCGGTGAATGTTGAGAGATCGTTTTCTCTACTGCGTTTGGTACTACTCCATGTAGATTTTCCGACAGTAGAGCAGTACTAGATGTTTTATTGTGATCAGCGCATTCTGCAGGTTTTGCCTTATGAGGTTGAGTGCTAGGTGATTGCTGGGTCGATCTACTAACTTCTGTGGACACCACTTCGTGCAGAATCGGTAGACTAGGTAGCATAGCCGTTTGTTTAGTAGGAGGAGGTCTTGGCTTTGTTGTTTTTCGAATCACGGGGTGATTCGCAATCGGTTCGGGCCCAAATTTCCACGTTTTGTTGGGCATAGGCATTCCTCGTAAGGCCTTTACTGAAGAAGATGCTTCTTGTGCCTCAAATGGCCTGACCTTTCGTTTGATGGGTGAGGAATGTACAGGTGATGGTCGTATGATGACTGATTTCATCTTCCGTTCCTTCTTGGGTGTTGGAGGTAGAGGGCTGATAGGCCTGATTGGCTTGAAGGGAGCCAATAATTCTGGTGGAGTTGGAGCTAGACCAGCATCCACAGAATCCAAGGATTCCGAGTTAAAAATCTCCAATAATTCATCCATGGTAGAAAAAAAATGAAAAAATGAAAAAATAAAAATATGAAAGAACTCAAAACGAAAAAACCACTGCGCGCACTTGTCAACTTTCAAACTTGAAGTGACTTTTGGCGGATTTTGGAATCGTTTATATTTGAATATAACGGGTATTTTGGAATTTGGTAATGCCAGAGAGTAGAAGATTTTGGTGGGGATATTTGATTGTCAGGAGTTTTTTGTGAGCGGGAGAGGACAGATTTTAGAAATTGGACGGGTGAGAATATTTTTTGCAGTTTTAATAGTTACTGCTCTGACCAAATTATTATGACCAGTATGGATTTCAATAATTCGACCTAATGGCCATTTTCCAATTGGGATTTGGTCTTCTTTTATTAAAGCGAGAGTTCCGATTCTTAAATTTTCCTTTTCTGTCTGCCATTTTTGTCGTTGGTGTAATGTTTGCAAGTAGTCTCGTGACCATTGTTTCCAAAAGTTATGAGAGAGGGATTGGATGTACTGCCATCTCTTGAGAGGATGTTGTTGAGGGTTAAGTGGGGAAGGTTCTACTATGGTGAGATTATGACGACCAGTGAGGAAATGTCCGGGAGTGAGTATATTGTAATCGGTGGGATCATTGGATAAAGGAGAAAGGGGCCTTGCGTTTAAACATGCCTCTATTTGAACTAAAATTGTATATAGTTCCTCGTATGTAAGTTTTGCATCCTTGATTGTTTTATAGAGATGGCGTTTGGTAGATTTTACACCAGATTCCCATAAGCCTCCAAAGTGAGGTGCTGCAGGAGGGTTGAAGTGCCAGGTTATGCCTTGGTTGGCAAACTCGCTGGCTAAATTTCTTTCAATTGTTCTGATAGATTTCTCTAAGTCTGATTGTAGAACTCGATTTGCTCCTACGAAATTCGTTCCTTGGTCTGAGTAGATGTGTGAGCAAAGGCCTCTCCGTGCAACAAATCGCTTAAGAGCGGCTAGAAAGGCTGGTGTAGATAAGTCAGAGACAAGCTCTATGTGTATGGCCTTAGTGGCCAGGCAAACGAATAGACATATATATGCTTTAGTAGTTTTCGCTCCTCTTAGTGTAGATGTTTTCATATCAAGCGGGCCTGCATAATCTACCCCAGTATGTTGGAAGGGTAAAGATGTGTTGACTCTAGCGGCGGGTAGAGAACTCATTAATTGAGTACTAGGTCGTGCATTGAATCGAAAACATTCGACACATTTGTGGATGCGATGTCTAATTGTATTGCGGGCGTTTAGTAACCAATAATGATTTCTTATAGTACTTAATATTAGTTGGGTGCCTCCGTGTAGAGTATAATGATGTATATGGTCTATAAAAATATTGGTTATGTGATGATTATTGGGAAGAATTATAGGGTGCTGTTGGTCGTAATTCAACTGAGAATTTGTGAGACGACCTGCAACTCGTAACATATTTTCAGAGTCAAGTTTGGGATTGAGTGAGAGAATTCGACTCTTTTTAGGAAGGGGCAAATTCTTCTGTAAGCGAGTGATTTCGGTGGAAAAGGTGATATTTTGGATAAGTCTAATTAAGCATTGTTCTGCCTTTTTTAGCTCCGAGACTGTTAAATATTGAGTAGTGGACTGTATTTTGCGCATGCTGTTTATAAATCTGAGACAGTATGCTGTGATTCTTACGGTTTTTTGAAATGATGAATATTTGTGTAATAAGGTTATTTGTTCATCGATGATTGTAGTGAAGACTTTTGGTTTTTTGGACTCTAGTTGAGTATGTTTATCTTGTGATTATTGAGGCCATAGATCCTCGCTTGGATGTAGCCAGTCTGGGCCATTCCACCACATTGAAGTAGTGACCAAGCTGTCTGGCAGAATTCCCCTTGATGCTACATCCGCTGGATTACTCTTGGAGGGAACGTGTTTCCAAGAGACCCGTGGCATATTTTCGTGTATTTCGGTTATACGATTGGCCACGAAAGTTTTCCAGGTTGAGGGATGTTTATGTAGCCATGACAAGACTATATTGGAATCTGTCCAAGCTATTAATTTGACTCTTTCTAATTCCAAATCGATGGTAACTTGTTTTATGAGTCGAGAGAGCAAAACAGCCCCACATAGCTCTAAGCGTGGGATTGAGACTGGTTTGATTGGAGCGACCTTAGTTTTTGCTGTTATCAATTGTACCTTTGAGCCCTCGTTTGTCTGTATTTTTAAATATAGAACAGCTGAGTAAGCATTATTGGATGCGTCACAAAAGCCATGGAGCTCCATATCTGTTGAATTAGGCATGTAGCCTAGCCAACGTGGAATCTGGATGTTTTGAATTGCATGTAATTGATTTTTAAAATAATTCCATTCTCTTGATATTTCTGTGGATACAATGTCATCCCAATCGCATTTTGAGAGCCAAAGTTTCTGAATTAAGATTTTTGCCGTGATTATGGATGGAGCCAGCCATCCTAATGGATCGAAGAGAGATGAGACTTCGGATAATATTATTCTCTTTGTATATGTGGTTTTTGGCTCAGGAATGTTAACTTTGAATGAAAAGCAGTCTGTGGTTGGATACCAATGGATGCCAAGAGTTTTTATGGAATCGTGTTCTGAAAATTCTAGGTTTGTTTTCAACTCTCTATGATTTAATGGTATATTATTTAAGAGATCATAATGGTTGGCAGTCCATTTGCGCAGGTTGAATGTCCCTTTTGCTAAAACTTCAATGAGTTCATGTTGTAGTTGCTGTGCCTCATTCAAAGTATGTGCTCCTGAGACCAGATCATCCACGTAGAAGTCTCTCATGATGCTCTTAGCTGCTCGAGGATGATTGATCGCTTCGTCCTTTGCTAGTTGTTGTAGAGTTCTGATGGCGAGATATGGTGCTGGTGTAGTTCCAAATGTGACCGTAGTCAGAACATAATCTTTTAATTTTTCATTTGGACTGTCTCTCCAGATTATTCTTTGATAATTCTGGTGTCGTGGCGTCATTTGAATCATTCTGTACATTTTCTCTATGTCTGCTGTAAATGCAAACTTGTACAGGCGCCATCTCAGTAGGGTGGTCCATAGCGTTGGCTGGATTGTAGGTCCAACTAATAACTGCTCGTTTAATGATTTTCCATTTGATGTACGAGCTGAGGCATTAAAAACAACCCGGAGTTTTGTTGTGGTACTCTCTTTGAGCACCGCATGATGTGGGAGATAATAGAAAACATTGTTGTCGTATGATGTACTTTCTGTTGGTGTAGGTGAGATAGGCCTCATGTGGCCGAGTTGAATGTATTCATCTATGCATTCCTTGTATAGTTTGTGCATTGTTGGATTATTCGATAATCTTTTTTCTAGTTGGAAAAATTGTTTGACAGCCATGTTTCTGGACTGTCCAAGTTCGGGTGAATCTCTGGTCTTGAAAGGTAAATTTACTTCATATTTGCCAGAGGGTAATCGCTTAGTTGTCTCTTGATAGAGTTGTTCGCAGAGTTGATCTTCTGGTAATAGTTTTGATTGGGTGCTATATTCCTCGAGCTCCCAAAATTTTCTTAATTGATCGTCCAACGTAGTGTTTATGGTGGTGTGGGTGGATAGCACGGTGGTAATAGTGCTTTTCGCTTCTGGTACTGCTCCAACCAGAATCCAGCCCAATTCTGTGTTTTGGGCTGTGGGTGTATTTCTAGGTCCTCTTTTAATGCCATTTCTAATAATGGCGGCGTAAACTTCTGCTCCAAGAAGAATATCAACCTCTCCCGGAACCGAGAAGGTGGGATCCGCTAATGGGAGATTGTTAATGTGTCTCCAATTTGACACGTTAATCGTATTAGTAGGTAGCAAGTCTGTGATTTTTTTTATCACGAGCATATTGCTTGTAATTTTGAACTTGGTATGTAATGACTGAATGATGACAGTCGTTTGCTTTACAGCTGTATTGGTGGGCGTTGTACCAAGTCCAATTAGTTGATGGGTAGTTGGGAGTCCTTTAAGCTGCAGTCGCTTAAAGGCTCTTTCAGTTAAAATGGAAACTTGAGATCCAGAATCGATCAGTGCTCTAAACACTATTGTGATTCCAGATGGTGATGTGACATTTATCAAAGCTGTAGAGAGTAGGGCTCTCTTCATATTAGATGTTAGGAAGTTTTGAACTTGTTGCTCATTATTCCTGTCGGCGGGTGAGTATTGCTTTGTTTCCATATTGGAATTTTGGGTGAGCTGATTGGGTGATTTACTTTCGTAATGGAGCAGTGTATTGTGATTTCTGTTACAATGATAACATCTTTTTTTGCTTGTACAATTTGATGTTGTATGGTTAGGTGATAAGCAATTCTTACATAAATGCTTATTTGAGACAGCTTCGTGTCGCTGTTGGGTGGTCAGAGTTCGGAATGTTGGACAGTGAAAAATTATATGGTCCTTTTTGCAGTGGCTGCAATTTGTTTTATTAGGTGGGGGCGCTGGATTCTTAGATTTGTTTAAGAGTCCATACGTTGTTCTAGGTGAGAATGGTTTTCTCTGTGTCGTGTTTGATGACATATTTTTGCTTCCTATCATTTCCAGAGTTCTGAAGCGAGACTCTAGGAATTTTGTGAGTGTCTTTAATTCTGGTAATTCAGTGCTATTATGTAAGCTCTGTTCCCATAGTTGATGAGTGTCTGGGTGCAATTTCTGCACTGTTAAATATATAATTATTGGATCCCAATTATCAGTTACTATTTCTAAATTTTGTAGTGCTAATAAAGCCTCGGTTATGTTATCTAATAGCCTTTTAATATTGTCGGCACTGTCATGGTTTATGGTTGGGAGAGACAATAATTTTTTTAACTGTACATTGACGAGGATTCGCTTGTTTGAGTAGCGTTCCTTTAGGAGTTTCCAAGCTGGTTTATAATTTGCGTCGCATATTTCGTAATGCCTGAGCAATTTTTCAGCTTCTCCTATTAAATTCGTTTTTAGAAAATATAATTTGTCAACGTCTCTTAAATTATTGTTTTTATGAATAACCGAATTAAATAAATCGTGGAATGAAATCCACGTAGAGTATTCTCCATTGAAAATGGGAAGTTTAATTCTGGGGAGTCTTTCATTATTACATGAATTTGTGCTAGCATGTGATGTCTGAGTCTGAGAAGGATTGTTGACAGGCGTTGGTGTTAGTCTGTCTACATCCTCTTCCATGCTTGCTGCTTTTTCAATATAATACTCCTGTACATCACTAAATGTCTCTTTCGTGAAATATTCTATTGTTCGATCTTCCTTTGTTGCTCTCTTTTGAATTACCCTATGCCGCGTTTGGAATTCTTTCCAATATTCGGTGAACGTTTGTAGGCGTTTTTCTGTCGATTTGACAGTTTTCTTTTTACCTTCTTTTTGATGCCTTTTAAAGAGGTCTTCCATCAACTCTTTGACCTCTTTTTGAGACTCAACCAACTCTAATACTGAGCTAATGGTTTCGTCCCCGGCGTCAGATATACTGCCTTCATCATCTGTAGGCATTTTGTGTGTAGGCTTGAATCACGTGATAGTATTAAGCAATGTATATTTTATATTTGATTAGACTGAGTTATCCGGCCTTGAAGGATCAATGTGAGATCTAGTCTCGTTCGTGAGGGAGGAGAGCCGGTTCAGAGGATAACTCAGTTTTTATTTCAAATATAAAATTTTATTCAATACTTAAAGTACAAATTCATTTTGCTTAATCTAATATCACCAGAGTTCATCACAATAATTCAATTCAAAATTAATCTAAAACTACCCTACAAACTAATATAAAATTCAATAACAAAATTCAAATTCAACATAAAAAAAATAAATTCAATAATTCGAATTCAGATACGGAGAGCTCGCCACCCTTGAATTATTTGCTCTGAAAAGGAAGAAGAAGCAAAATGTTAATTTCTATGAATCACCTAAAGTTTTCTGAAATAAACTTCAAAGGGGTGCTACGTCTAAGCACACGGAAGTAAAAAGCTTCTAGAGAGTTCAAGCACTCAGGTTATCCCTGATCAGAATTATCTTCTGTGGTGATGCGTGAGGGCACACAGAAGTAAAATGATTTTTATGGAAAGTTGAGACACTCAGGTTATCCCTGATCAGAATTATCTTCTGTAGTAATAGGGCGCTCAGGTTATCCCTGATCAGAATTATCTTCTGTAATTATAAGATGCTCAGGTTATCCCTGACCAGAATTATCTTCTGTATAATGTGAAAGGAAACTCAGGTTATCCCTGACCAGAATTATCTTCTGTAATAATGTAGGAAACTCAGGTTATCCCTGACCAGAATTATCTTCTGTAATAATGTAGGAAACTCAGGTTATCCCTGACCAGAATTATCTTCTGTAATAATGTAGGAAGCACAATTCTTTTTACTCAGATTAGCTCTGATACAGATCAACTCTGCCAAAAGAATGGTGCCATCTACTGAAATTCATCGGCTTTATATAGCCGCTGTAACCAGTTATGTCTGTTTCGCCTCGTGGTGTTGCCCTAGCGACGTTTACTTGAATTTTATTCGAGGCGAAAACAGCTGGCTGTCATAATGTTGATGATTTGATGACATTACAAGAAAAATAAATACGGCGGTGCCTGTAATTTGGTAAGAGCTTTGTTGATATTTTTTATTTATTTGTTGTCTATTAGTTTCCTTTTTATTTTTAGAGACTACATTTCACAGCCGCAACATTCGGTGCTACCAGCATTTGTGGAGTTTTTGTGGTTTTATCACAATTTGTTTTGATGCCGTGGGTGAACCCCTGAACCACACTGCCAGCAGCAAATCGTTTTAGATAAGTATTATGCAATTTATCTACTTGAATCTAGATACTTTGTGTCCCTTTTGTATATTTTAGGTAGACCGAGCGTGAAGCTGAGGAATCATATCTGCTGCACAAAAATTGACAGCAGAAGATTTATTATTGTGTGAGGACCGAACAACTGTCATTAAAATGAGTTGGATTTAATGGAAAGCGGAAAGTTTTTTCAATAATTGTACCAGTGACAGCCATCAGCTGATCGTGAATGAAATTTCCTCGCAGCATTTCTTCTCTTTTTGTGCACTTTCTACAAAATAAATTGTCTTTATTAAATGCTTTACAACTACAGTAAATGCTCGAAAAATTTTTTGATAACATTTAATTGGTTTATTAAAGTCTGCCATGATCCTTACTCACATTGAGCAACTGTCAATGACATTCCAAATGAAATAATTTTCGTCCATAGTCTGTCACCTCTTCGTTTCCTCAAAATGATCGAACTTCATTATGAACACACTCTGTCTATGGCATTAGTTCCGGACAATTTGGAGGACTCACTTCCTTGGTTACTATGGGTATGCATTGAACATCGCAGGAATCTCTCGCTTTTCTGCCATTGTCTTAGTCCGGCCAAATGAAAGCTAATGCAGCATGCTTTCTAAAGAATTGAATAAGATGCTTCTGAAGACACATCTGTATTTATTGGGCCTGTTGTCATGGATGGTAATGATTTCTGGAAACAACGAACATATTACTTGCCAAATTAAGTAATTAACGGGTAATTTGGTGCACCGAAGATTGTTAAATTTGGAATCTGCGTATTCCTTTTATTTTGCCAGATAAAATTCGTATCCTGGAAGGTGTTTGAATTCTGCTTCACGTAAATGTCATCTTCCTTTTTGCAACAGTCGAATTTTGTTAGGAAATTTTCATACAAAATCCGACTCTTGGATCTTGCAATTGGAATCTTTTCTCATTTTCTAAACACGGAAACTTCGTGGGTCCTCGCTTCTTTTAATTCGATGCACCGTAGCAGATGACGTTCCATCATCGTCAACCATATCGCTCAACGACTTGTTGGAATTTCGTTTAAAGTTGTCAACCACTTCTTTGGCCAATTTTTGATCTACCGATCCTGATTTTCTTCTTAACCTGGACTCTCTCTAGACACTTTCAAATTCTCGAAATTTACTGCGAACATTTTGGATGGTCATCCTCCAGATTTTCCATTTTTTACCTAAGCCTCTTTGAGACATTCGGACTTATTATATGTGTGGTTTGACGTTGTTCTTGGCTGCTTCCATTTTCCCTGCATAGGAACTTTTCACTTAAGTCAAGTCTGCCTGCGCCTTCGAAGTCTTTGCTGTGTTCCAGCTTTGGACATACTTGAAAAATTCTGGGGATTAACTTTGGCCATGAGTTCAATTCTTCTTTTCGATCTTTAGTTTGAGGGGTTGTGCATTTGACGCGATTTTGTTGTTTATTTATTTCCTACAGCTGCTGCAATATATCAACTGTAGCAAATGACTTCTCGCAAAAGTTTGTTAGTTAATTTGAGAGGGGCTGGATATGTTTCGCAATTTTAAGAAGTTTAAGACTGGAAGATGCCTATTTTGGCAGGTTTCAACAGAGACATTGTAAATAGATGTAAACACCTCTTTATAGATACAATCTTACTAGTGTTACCTAATTTTGTTTACCGGGTAATGAGATGGAAGGGAATAGGTGGTCGGATCTCTTTTTAATCAGTCCTTATATATGTCTGAATGTGTATTCAACTCGTATGACCAGTAATTCTGATCAATTCCAACGATTCTCTTAATTACAGTTGCAATTTGCTCTTAAAATCAGATCCGTAAGTGTCCTAAGAAGTACAAACGAAATTGAGTTCTTTGATAAAACCTATTATGTTCTTGTTTTGGAATATCCTCTAGAGAGTGAAATGCCTTTCCTAGATGTTTTTATTCTCTGTGGATATGAGCTTTATTCAGAAGATTTGTTGTCCTCCATGTAAAATCAACGTGTCTGGCTATTGACTTTACCCTTCTTCTTAAGACGGTATCCAAAGGAGTAATGCCCAGTAATTAAACCCATTATGAGCCTTACTTTCTTTTCTGTTGAACGTGTGACAATTTTTTTCTTGTCGTGTGTTGCGAATTTGTTATAAATTTCTTCGTTTGGCTAAGTCATGTAATATTTTGCCAGTATGCTAATTTAATTTTGTCATCCCAAAGCCTGACCTGTGCTGAAAGATGGTTCATTGGGTGGCTAAAAACAAGCTCAGGGCCAATAATTTATATCTCAAATTATGTGCTCGGTTAGCAATTATAATGTCCTTTACTAATTACAGTTATGTCAAATTAAGTATTTCTTCACGGAGAGAAAATGACAATTTTAAGTCTTATTAAATTGGCATTGGATAAAAAACAAACGTAAACGAATTAGTTGATGCTGGCTTATTTTTTGAAACTGCAGTTTTTAATATTCCATTAGTCTCTATTGTGCAATTACGGAGAAAGGTATATTGATAAATTTAAGGATGACCTGAATATTCAATTAAATTCTCCAGATGAAGATGTACCTGAGTGTGTACAGTGTACGGCAGAACATAACATAATATTCACCATAGTTCATCATAATATTATTCAACTGAGCGATTCCAAATAAACTATTCAAATTTGAAAGCAGCGCAAGCGATTAATGAACTTAGTGCTCCAAAATTATTTGATGGTAATGATGACGATGAAAATAACGAAGAAAAAGGCGAGGAAGAAAAATTAAGTAAGAGTAAAGTGAGGAAGAAAAATGTCAGGAAGAAAATCATGAAAACTTTTAAAGTAATACAAAAATTCAATTCGCAGTCTGTAACGAAAATTATTATGATAAAGACACAAATAAATGTGGACAATCTGGAGAACTGGAAATGAAATGAATGTAAAATAAAAAATTAATAAGGGCTAGGCTTATTTTAGATACACTAGAACTAATGATGAAACGATGAGCCGTAATTAATAATACTTGTTCAAGAAGGCTTTTTTTAGAATCTTCGACACAACAGCAAAAGCGAAAACGTTTTATATTTGTTATTTCATCACACAACTCAGATTTTGGGTGGCAAGTTGTAAGTCTTGGCTTTGACTCATCAACAAGTCCCAAATAGTGAAATTGATTGACTCGAAAAAATAAATGAAAAATTGAGAAAAAAATTGAAAAGCAATTTTTTATTTAAAAAATTTAAAAAAACATTAATTAAAAAAACCATATTAATTTGTAAGAATTGAACCTGCCCGCAGTGGGCTGAAAAAAAAGAAAAAGAAAAAATGCGTGTTTCGTGTTAACAGAAAACCTTATACTCTTCAGTATGGCTTTCTTTCTGCCTTCCATAGACGCTTGAAAAAGATCAAATTGATCTCGTCTCAAATAAACTCAAAATAAATTCTCAGTTTGAATTATATGACGCAAACTTCTAGTTATAATTCTCTTTCAATTTAAGTTTCCTTTGGATTTATTTGGAGATTTTGTAATAGAAATTTCACTGCTCTGTGAATCGAAATTTAATAAATTTTACTTCGAAGTTCATCATTCGGTATTTGTACTAGGTCAATAGTAAATGGTAGTGGTGATGATGTCGTTCGAGAGTCACTTACAATAATATCATCGTCAGCTGTACAAGTTTCTCCACATTCCGTTATCGCCTCATAAGAGTAAAGTTCAGCATAACAGCTATCGCAAAGATATATATCAAAAAGTGTCAAAGGCTCAATCGTTTGTTGTTGTTCTATAGATTAAGATCAGCAAACATTTTCGATTTTTTTGTGCTTGATCGTATGTCATACTCTCATTACGGAATATTACCAGTAGTTTATTGTTTCTTCCATCGTAAAGTGAAGTTGCTGAACGATGGTTATTAATAAATCGTAATATTACATGCTCGTAAATAGCTAGGTCTTTCAAAAAACTCACGAGGAATATGCTTTTGTGAAACTCTTTACCAATGGAAACAATCCTTTTCACTTTCTCCAACAAATTCCCAGCAAGCCTTTCAAGTTTTACTACTGGAATTTGAAAAGAAACATCTTTGGGCCACCATTCCGGCTCACTATAATCTACATTCCCCGGAAGGCAACATTTAGCAATGTGCATAAGGTGTTTCGTATCAGCATGAACCAATACTCTTCAGTATGGCCAGTTCCTGCCTGCCACAGACACCATAAAAAGAATGAAATTTCCCAACTGCGAGTCTGTTAATTCTTCCAGGGAAGTAGGATATTCATTGGCGCAAATAAAAGAAAGATTTGAAACCATATTTTGATGAACTTCATCGATATCATCCATGTTGTAAAACATCGAATTCTCCAAGTCTTTTGGAACCCTTTTTGCACAGGTGGACCAAACAAATCCTTTTTTTTGCGTTCATAATACTCTGGCCGATTTTTGGCCAGTTTTACAGTCCAGGCTTAAGCCATAAGTTTCGGTTTCACAATACTCAATAAGCAGAGGCTTAGTTAACACGCAGATAAAAAAAAAAGTTATCAGCACTGCGGTAATTGTGAATTTTTAAAGGAAAATTGCCATTGTGAATCCCAATGAAGAAAAAATATCAAAATAAAATATTTTTATCACTCGTTTGTTTAAAATGTGCGCAGTTTTTACCAGTCAGTTCAGCTTTTTATCTGCGAGTGTATCAGATCCAAAATCATCTAAGCCGAATGTTTCGACAATCTGAACCGAGAATAATGTTTAGTTTCTTCCTAAAACGTCAAATGGAAAGCTGACACTAGCCACCAGACAGTACTCAAAACTGCAAACTATATTGCTATTTTTCGCCTGAAAAACTTCAATTTAGTTTTAAAGTATAACTTTTGAAAAATGTACGTTCGTTTAATAACAAAAATTATAATATTTAGGCAAAATATTTATTTAGCAATAATCTCAATATGTGTTCAAGCAACATCTGAGCCTTAAGCCTTCGAGATACCGAGCTTAAGTTAAGCTTGCATTAAGCCAATGATGTCACTTAAACCTTGACTGTGAAACCGAAATATTTATTAAGCCTTAGATTTAGTCATCGCTGTGGCTTAAGCCTTGAATGTAAAACCGGCCATTAACATTTCAAATCAGAGTTTTAAGGACCTTTTTTCCATTTCTTCACTGCCCTCAGTTTTTCTCTTTAAATCTTTGGTGCTGTCACTCTAAAAATCAACGACTAGAACTCTTCTTCTTCTCCTTTTTGTTTTTTTTTGCATCCGCCGTTCTGAGTCTGCCAGTTATAGTTCACATAGTCTGAAGGGACAACGCAGCACAATGCACTGTATGGCTGCAACTATATTACAGTCAGCCAGATCTCAGTGGCTCAGTATGGTGGAACATAGCAGTATACTGACCTGTGTACGCTACGACCATAACAAATGTTTATATTTGTAAACAATTTCAGAAGATATTTCAAAGTACTTTTGCTAGAATTTATTTGCAACAATTACAGCGATTTTTTCAAAATATATCAATTGTATAGTCTGGAAAGAAAGTGTCACCATATATGTATGTAGTTTTATGATATAGGGCCTGGATTTTTTGCTCACATTTGTATCCATAAGCCGTCGTCATGTAAAGTTAGCCAAAAAATAAGGTTACAATTCAAATGGCCAAAGACTTATTAGGTATACCTTCTGCATAGCTTGTACACTATGCTCTCATTTAACAAAAGTCACAAACTCTAACTTCCTATCGTAAACGACAATCAAAATACAAGATAATAAGACCTGTGTCGCTAAATGTATCATACAAAAAAAAACGTTTAAATTCCAATTGCATCACTCTTCATATTAATTCCATTTATGATGATAGCTTTAAGCTAAAAGTAAATCAAACCAACAAAAAAAACACGAATTTTTGTTCTTTTTTTTATGAATCGCCATACTTTTCCAAATACACATTTTGCGAGGATATTAACTCTGGGATGAATCAAGAATTGGTTGAAATCCCTATCCTTAGGGTTCAGAGGTGGCAAAAATATTTATTAACACTGTTCCAAAATATTTACGCACATTTGGGTGCCAAAAAAAAAAAAACAAAGGAAAAAACACATAACCAAAGAGATAGCAAACATATGTTATTTCAATGCGGTGAAAATAAATCGGAATAAAACGTAAAAAGGATTGAATCGATGAACCCTATGCTCTACGCTGGAAAGTATAGGTATGCGACCCTTTATCACCTCAACTTTTAGCCCAACCTGTGTATTTATGGTTACCACACCCTTCAAGAGCAAAAACCACTCTTTTGTGTGTGATGTGAAATAATGTTATGTCACAATGTGTGCCACAATTTTTGTCATGTTGGTCGTATACATAAGTATGTATGTAGATATATATGTTGACATTTATACGCATAGCATCCAACATAAATGCACAATTTCGATCGCATACCAAGCGAAAATATGTAGCGAGAATTTTGTGAATCGATGTTGCGTGAAATACGGGCAAAATCTGATTTCCAACTATAAGTGAAAAGTTTTACAATTTCAGCAGAGTCAGGAACCTACGTCGTATGCATATATGTAGAACCTTCAAGGTACTTTATGTCCAATTGCACGTACATGTATACATACAAAAATATGGAGGCGCAACAGATTTGCCCATGAGCATAATTATTATATCCAATAACGTCATGCTGCGGAATTATTTGCAGAGATTTTGTCACAGAAAGATGAAAATATCTCACGGTGCGCGGTGTTGCGGCTATAAAATTTCCTAATTAATGGCTAAGTGCTAATGTGGCGGTCGTGTGATATGCAAATGAGGAACACCCAATCACCTGGAGATGTATGTACACTTAATGGTCCACTCATCTCGCGTCGAGATATTCTATGTTGTTTTTGTTTTTTTTTTACTGTCGTCACAACATAAATGGTAAAATCTTCCATATCTTATCTCTTCAGTGTTTCTATGGAGCTTTTGTTGTCTATCTACAGAGTCACAGTAGAGAAGAAGGAGTGTTCATAACATTTGATTGCCGGTAAAATTCTCGGAGTTCATTGAGGCTTCTATTCTTTTCGGGGGTTTTGTGACAAATAATTTGTGATGATTCCAATCATTCGGACATAGACATGGGAATAGACAGATTTTTTTTGCTTTTATAGAAGTAGTTTTACCGTTGCAAGAACTTTATTCAGCGATTTTTTTATAGATACGGTTCTCATGAATTTTGACCCAATTTAAGCACTGGCACCTGAGATATAAAAGCTAATGCAGCGCTTTTTGCGACTTGTTCTTGCAAAAGTGTTCTCTTCTTAAGACCCCACAAAAAACGAAATGAAACGAGGCTGTCGCTTAATATTTTTTCTTCAGGTTGTTATTGTTATAGGAGTAGCTCTAAATGGATCAGGTATGAGAATTCTGTTATAATTATGCTAAAAAAAAAAAAAAAAATTTTTTTTGTTAATTTAGTTTCAGCTAAAAGTATAGCGGAAGAAAAAAAGGATAAAGATGTAAGTAAACCAACTATCCCCACTATTAAATCAGAAGAAAACTTCAAGGATGAGGAAGACGACGATAATATGAAACCCAAAATAAAAATAAAAACACCTCGACGAGTAAAATACGGTGTTAAAGCTGGCCATAATACTATTGTTTTGCCAATACGAGCACCCGTTTCTTATCAGGATACTCAAGGATATCAACTTCAATTGCCAAATCAATATGGTGATTTTTATAGTAATCCAAATACTGATGATGAATTTGAAGATTACGCACTATTAGAGGAAGACTTAAATCCAGGCTATGAATATGGAGATTCGCTTTCTGGAGGTGAAGAGTTCGCTCTAGGCTCCTATGGTTTTCAAGATTCAGGATTTGATGATAGTATTGATGATATCGATGATGATGATGATGTTGATAGCTCACCTAATCAATATGAAGATTGGGAGGTCATTGAATTACCACAAAATTATAATATAATTGAAGCAGATACCGATTATGATTCAGTTGGCTATTCCAGAAAAGTAGATAGACAAGCAAATACTGATGGAATGTTCTCATGTAAATATGATAATTATGTGATTCATACCAATCAGCAAATGAATTGTGATGAAGTGAGAAAAAATAGTAAAGTTGGAAATATTTCAATTGTAACAAGAAAAACGAATCGTAATCGTAAGATAAAGCAAAAGAATGGTAGTATTAAAAAACGATATAGGAAAAATTATAGTAATTATAATGGTAGTGGCAGTAGAAAGGATATGCGACGAAAACAGGTAATGAGACCACAATACACCAATGATCGTCGAAAGCAAACCAATAAACGTAGAAGCTATCCTAAACGTATACCGAATAGAGGTAGGAATCGCATCCAATATCGTAGACAAACTGGAAGACAAGCTCAAGAAAGACTTTACTTTTTAAACTAAGTCTTAAGGCTAATTTTTATAGTGATAATATTAATAGTATATAATATAATAATTTAGTGATTTTATTTAATATGTGGTCCTTCAGTATTCGAAAAAGGTTAGTTGTAAACTCTGTTCTAATAAATTTTATGAAAAGTGTGGTTTATATGGAAATTTTTGTTTTCTTTTTATTCACTGCAATTTTACATTTCTCCCCACTTTTATAAGTCAAGAGTAATTTTTTTTTAGAGATCGAAGATAGTTGACTGCTAATTACTACATATATCAGAACTATTTAAAATTTTTGTGAACAATTGTCAAAAATATGATAAAAAGTAGTTTAAAAAAAAATCAATAAAGTTGTAGCACAAATAAGTAAATATACAGATGAAGAACATCAACATTTCTGGTAACCAAGTTAGTTAGTTACGATGAAAATTGTAGCTAAGAAATGTTGTTGTTAACAGAAAATGTTCCTAATGTTCAGGCACACAAGTTTCTATCTTTTACCAGAGCAATGCAATGCCCCGGTCCAATATAAATTGAACGATGCATGATCTGTCATACGGAAGCCCCCAATTTTTTCTTAGAAATTTACTGAAAATATTTTCTTAGAATTTACATGTATTTTTGGAGGCCGACTACAATTTTTATGAGCGTAAACGCGTAAATATGAAATAAGAATTTTTTTTATTTAGAAATTTACTGAAAATAATTCGGTAGATTTTTTGGCCTCTAATAATGCATAAAACTTCTAAAGACCAAATTTCCAGTAAATTTCTAAGAAAGAATTGAGGCCTTCCTATATACATCAGATCGAGACATCGTCGATTTTATATTCAAGCGAGGCGTTGCAATTTCTTTTAATTAACTCGCAACATGTATATGATTTCTGGCTTCCAATTTCCTATTCGATTCGTTTCGTTATCTGTATATTTATTTATTTGTGGTTGTAGGCAATCTCACTTCGCCCTCATATGTATTACAAAATTGACAAGTGATTTTTCCAGGGAAAAATTTGTTAATCAATTCAATCAATACGATCATATTTTTCGTTTCGCAAGAATGTTTCTGCATTACGCTGTGTGGATGATGTGTCATTTTTTAGTATTTTTTTTTTTTTACAAAAAGTCATTTTCAATAGAATAGTTGTTAGCCATACAGCAAGCCGGCCATTTTGAAATTCCGACATTTGTGAAATTTTTCATCGGGCGGCTGTACAGATGTTTATTTCCGATTGTAGCTGATAATATAATAATTTAATAGTCATTCCGTATTGTGAATTTCTCATACAGTTGTTGTTTATATCAAAAACTGTGACTTAATTGAGCATGCACATAATTAATTTCGGTAATTTTATAAGGAACTACGCGATGAAACATTATTGCTACGGTACGTCTAAGCCAAGGGAAGGAAATTCCTTCCTTCCCTAAAAAGTTCTCGTCTGGGTTAGGCTTTAGCGTGTAAACTGCAGGAGTCATTCAAACCAAATTTTTCTCAGTTTTACACACTGCCACACTGCTCGATATGCTATTTCATATGGGTACAATTTGTTGTGTCAAAAATAGTCCTTACGTCGGTGCCAACATTGAAAAAACCATTGGCGGAAAGTTAAAAAACTAAGCACGCTGCTAGGGAAGTAATTTTAATACAACATTTAGAAATTTTTCTGCGTATTTTATGAATACATTAAGCCTTTCGCAAAACACTTTTTATCACTAATTGACACAAATAATTAATTTGAAAACATTCATTTCGACGAACCCAGTTATTTAATTTGTTGTTTACATTTCTCTCTCAGTTGGTACTTGGTACTTAGACCGAAAGAGAAAGCTATATAGATTTGAGCCCATTTTCTGCAGTGTATTTTTATGGACATAGTTAGATAAGAACGGTGCAAATATTTTAGAATGCTAGGAGTTAGGACTAAGTTAGGGCTCTGATGTACATAGTAGTGAGGAAGTCTATTTCGTGACTTGGGAAGTATTTCTCGAAGGTTTTGGATCACCCAAAGTTGGGGTCCTAAACTCAAATTCTGAGAAAACCTACACACATACATCACATGCGTACATTAATATTCATTGAAATAAATTTTGATTTAGAATAAAAATTTTTTTTGAAGTTGAATTATACATAAATAAAAAAATATATTTTTTCAAATAACTCAATTAATTAAATATTTTTTTTCCGAACACTGGATCTACCACTGCTATAGTACCTAGTTTGAAAGGAACTCACATAAAAGAAGATGAGGAAAAGAAAGAAAACTGAAGATGAAAGTCTGGAATGATCGTAATTAGGGGTTAAGAAATTCAGCTTAGCGAGGAGAGGAGATTAGGCGGAAGCATTTCGAGTATATTTGTATAAGATAAGTAATTTTTCTTTATCCTTTCTGATGTGTCTTAGCCTTTAAATTTAAATTTCTTAAAATAGTAGTAATTCTTGTTGTTTTCCGCTATCTAACATTTTACTAAATTAAGCTTAATAAAAGTGAAGCGAAGTAAAAGGCTTGTAAAATGTGTGAATTAGAGTAGAACGGTACAGGAAATACTCGAGTAACAACAACAACAGATTTTTAAAGTTGTGGAAAATTTTTTTAAAATTTATTTCCTGATAACGTAGAGCTAGTGGACCCACATAGCACTTGAAATTAAATTAACCCATCCCCTTCTTCATTGAGCTAGCATCCATTATATACCTGAAAACAAACTGACATTGATCATAAAGATCTTCATTTAACCACAACATGCCCCTGCTTTTTTTGTAATAAACTCCAAGCAATGAAAAATAAAACTTCTTACAAACTTTAACTCTCATCTTTAGGAAAACAAGAAAAACAAACGTTTAAGCTCGAAAACAGTCCAACACATTACTCACGCACATGAATGTTCATAATAAAGCAAACTGGTTGCTTGATGGCTTTAATATGTTGATTCCATCCTAAATATTTAACGATAACGAACTCCGTTGAACTGTTGAACCAACTGAAATATAACGTGAGAATTTGACGATTTTATTGTTTCATAACTGAACCTTCCGCAATCAATTTTCCAACAGAAACAACAACGGTCAAAGCTTTTCACTAGTGGACTCTTTAAATATAAACTGACGATGGCTTTCGATAAAAGTTATCAGAGAATTGTAAAATTGTAATTTAAAATTGATTTAAAATTTTACTTGAAAGCGGGCCAAATTATTGGGCTTAAGAGCATTTTTCAGGGCATATGTAAGTTAAATGGCAATCTGCTAACGAATGCAATCATATATTTGTAGGTTGCAGTAATTACGAAAAAAAAAAAATATTTTATTTTAATTTTCACAACAAAACCAGAATCCTTGACACAAGTGACCATCACTTTTCACTTTTATGATGGAATTTGATTGTGTGGTTTCTGTGTCATGTCATATTTGATGTAACTTGGGCGAGATAAATCAAAATAACTTCAAAATTAATTTGTTATGTGTAAAATGACGAAATTGTATGGAATATATTTACAAAAAAATTATTTTATATTTTTCATTGATAAGTGGATAGTCATTGTTAATATTTATTGATTTCAACATATATAACTTTCTCTCTTTGGTTATTACCGAAAAATTGATTTACAATAAAATTTTCTCTCTCACTGTAATTCCCAATATGCGATGCTGAGATGAGATTTAAGTATTGTTGAATTTTATTGTTGTAATAATGTGAATAAACATAACATTTCCAGTAAAGCAACAATTTCTACAAATGTAATAAAAATTATTTTTCAAAAATTAATAACATCAACTTCCCAAAAAAATTATTGCTAAATTTCAGGAAATTCATTTAAATAGAAGTGTAAAAATCATACCTAACCTTCATAGTATTTTTTTTTTCATTCTTTTTATGTAATTAAAGCAAGGTCATGGGATACCATATGATGCAAAGCAAGGCATGCCAGGAAGGGGATAGGTAAAGGATTAGCGGATATGAGGAAAGTGGCGGAGGTGCTGATGTATGTCATTCTTGAAGCTTCGCAAATTGTGTAACGAGCAACATAAGAAAATAGTAGATAAATATATATATATACACCCATAAAGTCAATGGTATAAGAATAATTAGGGCACTGGCATTTCAACCAAAAGAAAACAGACGTAGATGTTGTTGTTGTTGTTGAACAACGACGCCTTATCCGGCAGTGTCCAAATCTTGAAAAAATTATAGTCTTAATAAGTCCATCAAATTCTTAGTAGATGATGACGCGACTGGTTGAGTTTTGAGAATTCTTTCCTCTAAAAATTAACGTCTTGCGGAGCAATAATAGAATACATGTCTCCCCCTTCCCTTATACCTTGTTATTGTTGATTATAAACTACCCGATGACTCAATCCGCAGGAATCACATATGGATGACAGTTCAGTCCACCTATACGTGTTTCAGCAAAAGGTAGAACACCTTCATTAACTCTTGCACTGGTACTTCCACACATTCTGCTTCCACTATAAAATATGCCCTAAAAAGATAAAAACAAACCACAAAGAATAATTTTTTAAATCAAAAACCATATCTACTTATCTAAATACAACTTCGCGGCCACTTCAGTTTCCTCCAATTATTATTTACGTTTTGGAAGTGTCACAATGGCTACAAAAAGGTGACGAGCCTCAGCACAATCACCCATTCCCATTTCCGAATCTACTCTGACCTTCCCATATTATCCAAAACCTAAATTTTGCTTCCATCTATGCAGGAATTTACTCGTGCTGCAGAAATTTACTTCTGCTTTTCATCCACATCTGAGCAGAAATCTAATTCTGCTACTGCTACCACGTTTGCACAGGCAGCACAGATAAAAACTTTTATTTTGTTGTACCTACACGGCACAGTATACGTCAACTCTGGTTCAACGCATACATAATTAGAAGTTTAATTCTGTTGCAGAAATTTAATTCTACTCTCACACAGCAGCTTTACATACTGTAGCATATACACTGCACCTACACGCTGCAGCGCTTCCATTTTTTTCTACAAAGGCCTACACGTAGCAGTATGCTACGAAAAATCCAATTCTGCTTGAATTATGTAATTTATGCATCTAATGGTGAATTCCTTTCTTTTTTTACAGAAAAGAAGAGAGCAGAAATACAGTGGCGGCAATGACGTACTTGCTGGTCCATACCAAAATTGATTTTAATATAATATTAAAAAATCTCGTAACAGTTCTGCTGATTTGAGACTTAGCAAAAGTAAAAACTAAAACAATTCATAAAAATGAATTAAAAATCCGCATAAACTCAAATTATATAACGAAAGTAACCGAGTCAAAGTCGTGGGATCGAATTCCACCTGGACATGACATGTTTCTATGGTTTTCCTCTTAAAGCAGTGACAAATTAATAGCAGAGAGCAGAGAGCAAAAGCAGATTTCTTTCTGAAAAATGCACCTGCTCGAGCACTAGTACATTGAAAGAAAGCAAAGGCAAAGACAGGAGCAATGAAGCAGGTAAGGAAGGTTGGAAGCCGATCTAATGGTTTATAAGAGTGTTTGGTTGGGACATATGAACTTATTCAGGGGTCCTGAGAAGTGAACAATGAGCCTTGTAGTGGCCTACGTTCTAGGGTTCTCCCCCCAAGGGAACTCTATCTCTTTTCAATCCATCCAAAGTCAGAAGCAGAAGAAGAACTTGAAAGTTGATCAAATCTGAACAAGTCTATCTGCTTCTGCTCAGTACTGCCAATCAAAAGAAAGCTAAAATTGTTATTTCATTGTTGGCGCCCTTTCTTTTAGAAGTGTCAAATAGGTTTGATGCGAGAAAAATAAAATGTCTGTGGAGGAAAAATGAATTATTTTTTTTAGAAATAACAAATTAATTAACATCTACTTTTTAGAAACTATTACACCTGACATATGTAAACAAGTAAGTATCACTGTTGTCTGCTTCTTTCTTTACTCGGCGTTCTTTCGAATTTTATAACATTTTCTACTAAGCAGATTAGTTAGTACGATGTAAGCTTTCAGTTAAAGCAAAGCTGCGGCTTGTCAACTAAAAGTTGAAAACAGTTTTCCTAAATATCGATGCGATAATGCCAAATTGGTCCTTCTAGCCTAGGTTTTTTTTATCGGAAGAAACACCGAGTACGCATATGTCCTTGGATAAGTTAAATTGACTCATACCATATAAACAATTGACATAGACTTTATGAATTATATTTGCCTTAAAAGAACCACTGTTAATCAATTTGGGAATCAAACAGCATATTAAATTTGCCGTTTGCCGGTCACTGCTGCTGTTATTTTCGTGACAAATAAATTCTCGTCCATCCTTGACTCAAGCTCGTCAGATACCGCCTAAGTTGTCCTTTAGTGCTTAAGTTGCCTGTATTGGAAACATTGGTTTTTGGGTACGGGCCTAGCATTTTTGATGTCCATCTCTTTAGGTCTGTGTGCTCCACAGATTCGTACCCGATAATTGTAATTCACAATTACATTACAAAATTTTAAGAAAATCCGGAAGTTTTCAAACTTTTCCCAATTCACAGCTTCGTGTCTTTTTGAAAAACACACTTAGAGCCCAGGGTGAATTGTAACACATACAATTGCCTTCAAAGCAACACTTAGTTTACTCGAATGGGATAAGTAGTTTTTGAGATATGAATCCATTGGTGGACACGTGTCGAATGCAGAAAATAAAACATAAACAGAAAATAAAATAAAATAAAAAATTGCTCTGCGTGTGCGCTTTTCGCGACATCCGAATAGCAAAAACTTTTAGACGAGTTATGCAAGTTTGAAAATAATTCGAGGAAACTTAACGCTTGTTTGGGCGCCATTGGGGCCTCCTACACCCAGAAGGAATTTTCGCGTGAAAACTATTGTGACAGGAAGCATTAATTAAGACAAGTCTTTTGCCGACCAGTCGATGTAGTGTTCCCTACCTAAGTTACATATATAATTTTTTTTTTCTTTTTTTCAAAAGTAACCAATTTGTTTACGACTGTTTACAAAAAAACAACCAAGTAAACAGCCAAAAATGATAATTTCTATTAAATACTAGAACTTTCAGCATTTGAATTTTCATGCGTGTTATTCATTATGGAGGTAAAACCAAAATTACAATATTTAATAAGGATCTAAAACCATATATCCACAAGAATCCTTCACTACACAAAAGGACCACAACCACAGTACTGGCGAAGGTAGCGTGAATTAAACACCTCAAGATGGAACCAAAATTATGTTTAACGTAAAATTGCCCGCATTAATCCACCCAGAAGTTTGCTTACACTGCAGTGGGTTATTTGCAGGTGTTGGGCTATACCACATACACACAAACACACATAATATATAAATACACATTTTACCTGTGCGGTCGGCCACATTCAACATAGGCGTTATTGCTTCTCCCGATCTAATACCAATATACCTATAACAGCAAATAGAAACCCAAACATCCGTTAAATGACACATAAAGAAATAATTAGATGCATGCGTTCCCCTTACCTGAACGACCGCAACCGCTTACCACATACAACACCGGTATGTACGAAATCACATCCAGCATCCAGCATCATATCTGCAGAATCAGCTTGAATCCATTAGACAATGGCCGGCCTGCACATCACATCAATTCATGCCTGATAGAGCACATCCAAATTGCACGGTTACCCGTACCAAGGAAAGATAGGAATCTATCCACCTGCCACTCCCAAAGTGGTGGAGGCTACACAGGTTCAGGATTCTTTAAGAACATACCCACTCCACAATATCCTCAACAAATTGCAAATTGAAGTCGGACTGGCTGCGTTCGCTCTGTCTATCAATTGATTTCGTTACGGCTCTGTAACCATTTAAGTTGGACTGCACTTGCTTTCGCACTGCGAATTCTGTTTAATGTATTGTGAAATGAGGGAATATTGCTGGAATACCGTTTGAGGGCACCGGGAATCATTTCCAGCTCTCTATACAGTCAGCACAGTAATGACCGTAATATTTTCGCTGTCGAAATTCAATGCAGTCGAATTGGATTGTCTCTATGTTCGTCGAATCGAGGTTTACCAAGAAGTTGGACGGATCCACTGTATTTTGATTATTTGTTTTCGTCGACACAATCTGAAATGCAAATTATGTTTTTGGTTTCCTCTCCCCCCTCCCCTCGCACTCTTAGTCAAAAAGAGTGGCAATAACAGTTTGGTATTAAAATATATATATGTATTCCACCACCCCCTCATCCGGCCCAATAGCTGAAGGATGCGAGTGGAGATGCGGGTTGAATTGCAGCAGGCCATATACAGATACGGGCCCGATCCAGCCCGGCTCTGCCCTGAATCCCGGACTTATCATTTTACTCAGCCACAGATGAGACTCGTTGTTGTGAGATGAATCGAAAATATTACAAAATTTAATTCACACAGCTGTGGGTTGTGGGAAAATTGAAGTACACGGAGATATTTACATTCAAATTTTAAAAACTTATATTCTGCTCCTTTATGCAAATCATCGATTCAACAAAATATTGTGCTGTTGCTCATGGTGCTGGTGGTGGTGGTGGTGGTACTGCTGCTACTGCTGCTGCTGTTCCTATTACCATGCTCCTTGCTTCCCGCAATACTCCAACATGTTAAACGAGTCCTTTTTCTGCAGTCATGGAAGTTGGAGTAAAAATGCCGAAAAACCAAGGAAGGAAGAGCTCCTGGATTATGCAATGATAAAATTTACAAAACGACAGGTAGAAACAGGTATTTCCAAGTCGAAAGAGTGAAAACTCTACTCCGAGTGAGGTGGGTGTACGCAAAAAAAAAATAACATAAAATAACTTTTCTCATAAAATATCAATTTTTCGTTGAGTTTTCATCTACAAGTGAGTACTGCTGCTGCTTACGGGATACGACTGCATTCAAGGAGATATTAATGATGACTGAATGCGATTGGATTAATATTTAATAATTTATCAAATTTGATAACTGTCAGAACTGTCAAGCCTATGTGTGTTGAGTCAATCAAATGGATTTTTTCGGTGTTTTTCAAATTTATATTGATAAGCATGATTTCAATTTGATGATTCGTTTTCAAGGTGAAGTTATAATGTGTATAAACACTCACACCATGCAAGTAGCTAAATATCACGTGGTGTGTATATAGCTCCTTCGAAGGGTTTCTATACAAATATTTCGTGTTTTACTTTATATTTGTACACTGCCTGATAACGCGTCGTTGTTCAACAACACCAACTACTATTACAATAGAAAAGATGATAGCAGACGACATTGAGAACAAAAATAATTTTTTTTTGTCAAGGGCGCCAAATTTGAATTATGAATTCTAACTAAGTGTCCGCTTGCTAGTTTGAAAGACTTGGCAATAGTTCAATTTTAGACTTCAACTGAGTACATATATAGTATAGACTAGAAAAACAATTCAAATAGGTGTGGTCTAAGACAAATTTTTAAAGATTTCCTATATGAGTGCCAATAACTATAGCGGCCCATTTATTTCTAATAATTTTCGTTGGACGATAAAATATGGTCGTAAATAATTTAATATATTTTTATATTTCAATAAAAATTTTAACAGCATTAAAAGCATCCTGGACCTACCAAGGCTAACGCTCGATTACCTGTCCTTCCAGTGCGGCTATGATTACATACCTATACGAGTACTGCCAGTGAGCATTTAAGCTGTCGTTATGCTCTTGGAGTAACTGACGTCAATCTATAACAGTGTAAAGTGAAAATATTATCGTCAGTAAAGAAAATAAAAGAAAAATAAAGAAGAAAAAAATGTAAAACGAAGTAATAAGCCCTGATCGAAGTAGTGAGACAACTACTAAAATAAAAGTATTGCAAAGCATCTTACCTGCACCTGAAGTGTACGACAGGTGCAAGGGTCCCTCGATGACCTGAAACGAAAAAAATGAAATTAAGTAGGCATTATCAAACAATTATAACAAGTTAAAGCAAAATGAATACTGCATTGAATTAAAAGAACAAATATAACAATAAAAACTCAAGAAATGAACATCCAAGAGTTTTCTTTGCACATAACCACAACCAAAACAAATAAGTATAAGGCAGTAAAATTACAATTAATTTACTTGCCACAACTAAATAAACATAGAAAAGGATAATCAACCATTCAAAATATTAGTGGACATTTCAGGTGAAAAAACACCCACAATAAAACTCACCTGCACAGGTATCCACCAATCTTAAAAACGTAGAAAACCACAATAATTCAATAATTTATTATACATATGTAGTTACGTGTACTACATAATATTCAGCGATGTTGATACTACACAAAACACAATAAAAATACTAAAAAATAATAATAATAAAAACAAACTGCGCGCGTTTGACAGTTCGAGTTACAAATTACACGGTGAACTTCATACTCCCATGACATGCGATACGTCAAATCGGGATAAAATCGTCACACGATTTCAATAGTCGCACTCGTTTCGCGGTATTTTTCGCGCGATTCGCGTAATTCGTGATTTTTATAAGTTCCATTAACACTAACGCGTGCGAGCAAGACAAAACAGGTAAAATCATGAGAGGAATTTATTGGAATGAACCGAAAAATGGCATGTCGATAAAGTAGATCAAATTTACGAAAACATCAATTAAAATTAATAATAAATCTTTATGGGAAGGATGCGAAAAAATGTAAAATGCATTTTGGCATATACAAATAATAACCTAAAATCCTAATAAAGTCATAAAATATTATATTTCGAAGATTTCACCTTATTGATAATGAAATCGGGACAAAAATTTCTATAAAAAGCGCGTCATTCCTTCACTCGATCTCTTATTTTTAGAATTGTCATAAAGTAAACACATGGAATTTGGTCATCCAGTTTATTTTTCATGCAAATCATCATCGGAAGGTCTTAGAATGTTCTTCAAAATTTTCTTCGGTTTCGACTTATAATTTTCCACAAAATTTTTCAACGACTCCATTTCTAAATTTTGAAAGTAAAAATCTGTCACCAAATTTCGTGGCAATTTTCGGGATTTCTTTACGGATCAGCAGCAAGCTTCCAGAATCCAAATTTTAAGGAAATTTTTTCTTTCACAAATATTAGTCAGGAAGGTATTTATTTCATTTATGTTTTACAACCAATTTGATGTTATGGGACGAATGTAATTGCATGTTACAAGGGTGTAATTACTGGTCACAAAATAAGCTAAACAAATTGACCATTAAATACTAATAAAATTTATTCCTTTTTTTTTTTTTGTAATTTTATTGTTTTTGACATTTTGTGAAAAATATGCCTATATGGGATCTTTTGCAAGTCATGCTCAAACAGTAAAAATTTGAATAGAATTAATTATTTAAAGTGCAATAACTAATTGGGTAATTAATAGAGAATTTCCTGAAATACATATTTAAACAGATAAGGTTTGAATTAGAAAACATTTCAAAAACGCACGGGCTGGTGTCATTAAATTAAACGTAACATATTTGAGTAATTTCTTGTATTCGTTGAACTACATAAAATTTTTGTTGTGCTAAACTTAAGTTTAATCAAAGTATTATTGTTTTAAGCATTGTTATTGTGAATTTTATGATCAAAGGTGAATAAGAACCAAACGATATCTTTTTTAATCCCTACACTACCCACCACCATTTTGATTTTCAGAACAGTGCAAATTGTGGTTTATAAACGCATCTCAACTAATGTCAATTATTGGAATTGACATATGGTGTAAATAAAGTTCGTTCAGTTAAACAACTACAACATCTAGATGTGAAAACCTCACAAAAAAGCGGTCGAATTAAAACGAACTAATGTCTCTCTAATAGAAAGCTCTATACATTCTCTCTCCTTCTTCCTGTATTATGCCACATAAATTCTTCGAAATGATAGCTTTGTTTGGTTAAATAAAAAATTAGAGAGCTTTGAAAAAGTTATCCGGGTTTTTATATGGATATTTCCTTACCTGGTTGTTTGTTGTGTGTGGTTGGACCACGAAAAACTAACACCTGATTTTCAAGATCATCCCCGGATATCCTAGGCTGACGAAATTTGTTCTCTAATTTTTTCTACAGTCTTAATTGTGGAGCTTATCTTCTTTTTAAAAGATTTTATTTAATTTTTTTGCTGCTACAAAACTTGCATTAAAAATGTCGATTATTTCTAATACTGCTAGAGCTAATCTTGGCACACGTGTATGAGTCTCGTGACAAGGCAATATAGTAGTATATCTAATATCGTTCTAAGTCCAATATGGCCAACCCTACCAAGATGGCGGACTCCGGTTTTCTTCGCGACCTTTTGACATCCCAAGCAACATTTCTACTCTTTTCCAGGTCAAATTTACGTCTATTCGACGTAATTTAGAGCATCAACTAATTGCAATTAAGTTGAGATTACTTAATATTTACGTCCGTTTTACGTAAGTGGAGAAATAAAAGACTTCGTATCGACGTAAATATTAGGGAAATTAGGGAATATTTCCCTATAACGCAGAGGACACATTTCCTTGATTTGGTTAATTTAAAGTAATTTTTACGTAGAATTTACGTAAATTTTCCATAATCTCGACCTATTTTCTACCTAGTTTAACTGATGTTAACGTCATGTCAATTTTTCTAAGAATACCAACACGCCAAATAAATATTTTAAATTTAAAATAATAATTTTAAAGTTTCTTTAATTATTCTTTGGTTTGACACTTAGAAGCTTGAAATTAATTGAAATATTCTTCAATCGTTTTTAAATTAAGAAAAATTCATTTATTTTGGGTGTTTTTGCAGTAATTACGGAAAGAAATAAATCAAGCTTTCATGCAATTTTTCTATTCATTCCTTTAATATATGACAGCCATATTTTGTTAAATAAATATGGCGCATATTACATATCTCGACCTAAAAGTTAGTTTGACTTAACATTTTTCCTTAAACGACGACTTTCCTGGATGGCAAGGGGAAATATCAAAATTTTCGACTTTGAGGACAAAATTCCCTAATTAGGTCATTTTGTTATCAAATGCAATGATAGCTTTTTCCTATAAAGTAATTTCTACTTAAAATAGGGCGTTTCGCCCTGAATTATGGTATTTCGCCTATTTAAGGCGAAAAAGATTTGAGAATTCAAAGAATTAAATTGATTGTCAAACAGAGATACGACGGTTTGGATATTTCGATATTACTAGCTCCTATATTTTAAGTATATATTAAAAACAGTAATTAGTCATTAGCATCAGCATTTGGATACAAGATTAAAAAAGTGGGTGAGTGCAAACACAGTTGAATATGCGTATATTCCCCATGGGTAGGAAGCAAGTAATCAAGTGTATTGGCAAAAAAAAAAAACAGAGAAAAGATGTGAATGGTACTCCAGAGCCTGACTGATTCCGATATAAATGTGTCGCTTTTCTTAAAAACTGTTTTTTTTTACATGTATTATTTTATTTTCAATAAATCAAAGTATCAAAGAAGAAGATTAATCGGCCCTATAAGCATGAAAGTAAGACAAGAACGAAGGTTTTTGTAGTACATGATGAAGAAATATGTACTCCACAGCTGTAATTATTAAATGAAAACTCAAACTAATAAAAAAAAGTAAAAAGCTAGAATTGGTCTAAGGCCAATTGTTATGATACCCTAAATGAATGTCCGTATGTAATTTTGAGTGGTAACCTCTCTGTGCACGTTTGATTGTTGAAGTGGTTTTTCGCATATATTTCTAGAATGATTCTTTGGACAGGAAAAATGTTTAGAACCAATTTTATAGGATTTCGTATTCTGAATAACTTCTTAGTACAATAAAAATGTCTAGGATTGATCGTTTTCACAGTATATGCAAAAAAACCTAAGTTTTTATATGGAAACACCTAAAAAGCGTTGCTTGATTTAGCCCAGATGAAATCAATAGGATATACTAAGTTTGTCATTGAGTTTGTAACACCTCGAAATAATGATCGTATAGCAAATTGGATTGGACACCCACGAATAATATTAAAAGTTATTTTGATTTTTGCATGTCCGTCCGTCTGTCTGTCCATCCGTCCGTCCGTCCGTAAGTGCGCACGATAACTCGAGAACGCGTAGAGAGCTAAAATGTTGTACACGGACTTTAAAAAAAAAGTTAAATTAAGTTCGAAAATGAGACGAATGGGGCAACTCCTTCGTAGGGTCACCATACAAAACTTTCGTTTTTCACTATATATTTTGACACTGCCTGAGAACGCATCGATATAGAGAGTTGAAATTTGGTACATGGTGTTTTCAGTGTACTTTCAAAAATGGACTAAATCGGGCTACTCCTTCTTGGTGTTGCCATATAAAAATTTAGGTTTTTTACGTATACCTTGGAAACGAACAGTCCAAGACATTTTTATTGTACGAAATCGTATAAAATTGGTTATAATCATTTTTTCTGTGCGACAAGTCGTTCTAGAAATATATGCGAAAAACCACTTCAAAAATTCAACTTGCATAGATCTGTGACCTCACGAATTTTTATACAGGCAATCATCTAGGATATCATAAGAATTGGTCCTAGACCAATTCTAGCTTTTTTACTTGTTGAAATTATAATTTGTTTTCCTATAAAAATGCCGTGTACAAAATTTCAACTCTCTACGTTGATGCGTTCTCAGGTAGTATCCAAATATATAGTGAAAAACGAAATTTTTGTATGACACCCCCACGGAGGTGTTGTCCGATTTGTTCCATTTTCGAACTTATTTTAAGTTTTATTTTAAAAGCCCGTGTACAAAATTTTAGCTCTCTATGTGAACGCGTTCTCGATTTATCGTTAGGACACACGGATAGACAGACGGACATGCAAAAATTAATATAACTTTTAATATTATGCGTGGGCGTTCACTCTATTTTACTCTACCAGCATGATTTCTGTGTATTACTAAAGGAATGACGAACTTAGCATACTCTATAAATTTCATCTAAGGTACAGGGTGGGCCAAAAGTCACCATGGGGTTTAAAAATAACTAACTTTTTCGTTTGTACATTGCTCCACACCCTGTTGACCGTTTCTCTTCATTCCTTTTTTACATGATAGCCAAATGTCTGTTCTTCATAGGTAAGCATGTTTCCCCACCCCACCTTACCCCTCCTTTTTTTCATCCTACCATATGTTACCAATTTAATTTTTAAACCCCATGATGACTTTTGGCCCACCCTGTATAAAAATAGAAATTTCCCTGTTTTCGTTAATCAATTTTGATATTTGGTGCAAAGGTCCGTAGTTGGGCAACTCAGATCTCAACTTTGTAAGAAACCTTTTGTTAAATATGCCTAAACATATTATGTATAGAAAATTGTACTTCGTTCCTTTAGCGAAGATACATAAAACCTCAATATCGAAAGTAAATGGCACAGGCTAAAGTTTTTAAGAAATTATAACCAAATATTCCTGCAAAGTGGTCCATAGTTAGAGGAAACTACAGTACATAATGGTACTCTAGGGAAAATTTCCAATTTTCAGTTTTGTTTTCACAAACCTTCCAAATATGTAAAATTTCAAAATAATTGTTATGGTCATATCACACATGGTGCCTACTTGATATGGATTAACCCAAGTAGCTCCGTGACGTTGCGGCACCGCACGTCCATATTGCGCGCACTTTCTGCCGCACATTCCTACGGCACCGCATTTGTGCCATAATTCGAGTCTCTGAGCACTACTGACACAAGGAATATGTATATAAAGCACGGAAATAGAATTCTCAAAATTATTTGGATGTATTTGTTTGTATTGATTTTTCGCTTGCCGCTATGTTACCGTAGCCACACCACACGGCCAAAACACTGATGCACCAGGTCTTAGATTTCTTTTTAGAATCTTAAAATAATGCCACAAATTGCGTGGATAGTAAATAAATAAATAAATGGGTTTCATTGCTTTTGAAAGTATGATTAATCTATTGAAGATAAGGATAACAATGGCTTTATTGTCCAGTCGAGATTTTGCCACACAAAACCTGAAATTTTACATATTAAAAAAAAAAAAAGAATTCTTAAGTGCTTAGATGGACTCAGGACGCGATTTTAGAGCCCTATTTTTTCGACTTCTGTTGGATTTGGGATACATATGGTTACCCCCTACCCTCAAAGGCAAATCCTGGGTGCGCTACTGCACCTACGCACCTTTCTCCCACATTAGTCGGCATATTATTTTGAAACTGTAATTTTCAGTCAGTTCGTAAACCTACGTTTATACAAGAAATCAATACTCGGGATACCAACATCAACAACAAATTTTTTTTTCTTTTTTCAAAAATATTAACTTTTCCCAAATTTAAGAGATTTTTTTTTTTTTTTTTCAAAAATCAAAAACTCCCCCAAGAAAGTTGTTTTATTTTTTTTAGAAAACTTCTCTAAACTTAGAAAAATGTTCACACAATTTCCCAGCCTGACATTTTGTAATTGAAAAAATTCAACTTAACATCTGGATGCTTTTGTATGAATGTGTGTTGTGTAACTACACACACTACGTATGCGCGTAAAGTTTGGTATGATACCCTCAAAAGTCAAGCCTTGTTCGTTATATAGCGATGGTGCCAAAATGTCAGTAGATTTCGGTTCCAATAAGTTTTCTTTTCTTGACCTGCTTATTCTGCGAAAAGTTCAATTCTTTTCTTCTTCGACTTCTTTCCCATAACTTTGCTGAAAACTTTATTCACATAACTTCAAAGAGGAATGGTACTTCTTACGCCAATTTGAACGTCACGCTAACAAGTAATTTTTCAGAGCGAGAAAATTCAACCTCAAGGATATTTGCCCGTCAAAAGTCAGCTGAAAGGAAGAAAAATAACGAAAAAAAAATAAGAAAGAAAAAATTTGAAGAAAACTGGTGAACGAGATGAGAGAGAGTAAAGTTTTTGATGTTATTAACGAATATTGCACCAAAAAAAGTAAAACTTCAGTGGCACATTTGTTGTGTAACACAATTGGGGGTTTTTTTTTTCTATATATATATAAAAAAATAATTGTTACGGATTTCCTTCTGATATAAATAAAAACAAAGAAAGGAAGGAGATTTAATCCATAATAAAAGTATTGATATTAATACACCACCACAAAAAAGGATTTAAAATTTAATCACACACCCACACAATAGGCAAAAAAAACCTCTAATTATACTTAAAGTGGTGACATTAATCGTTTTAATTAATTTTGATTCGGAAAAACCGCAAATGTCCGGCAACATTTATACAACGTTTCGTACATTTCTCGGTAATTCCCGTGTGGCAATGGTGGGATTATGTTCCTCTGTTTGTTTACACTATATAGTTGGTATAGTATAGCTCCTTTCCTATATTTCCTGACAAGGGCCGAGAATGAGCGTAATTATGATAACCATATTTTTTAATTAATGACACATAAATTACTTTGTAATTATTTACACGAATTGACACAGCAAACTCTACGGCCGCCGCGGTGCCCTATTAAGTACGACGAAACGAAAAACTGTGCTGCTTCAAATAAATAGAAAACCAGAGGCGAACAGAAAATATGCAGAATATGACCTTAATCTGGTGGGTAAACATTAAAAAATGTTTTTAATTAAAATTTCTGGATTATGTGCAGCATACCCTATACATATGTGTGTGTACAATTTAGTGTAGGTGTATGTATATTCCTGCTTTGCATCTCTGATTGGAAGTGATTTTTTTTTTATATTTAACTGAAGCGCATTCGATTAAATTCATTTAAAAACATATACCCGCGCGCCACGAAAACAAACAACAAACCGCGAAAACAAATCCATCCAGAGATATTATGGATGGTTCGACCGTCGAACGCGGTATTCCACCCACATACATTTATATAGAAATGGACAATTAAGGCTAACCAGTAGGTAAGTGTTTTCTCGTACCTACATTAAAGTCCACACCAGAAAAATGAGATAAAAACATTTTATTTTTTTGGTGGAAAAGAATGCCTATCAGTGCTGCCCGGAGATTTTCCTCTCAGCTGGACATAGTTTTTGTCTGATTTTCGATTTCATCATTATCTCTGGAGAGGATTTATGAATAGCAGGTAGAAATAGAAGAAAAAAAAAGAAATGTAAAAAAATTATTGGGTCTGATAAGAAGAGGAAATTTTCCAATGAATAAAAGTTTTTCAAGTTTTCATTGTGGGACACTTTCAATTAATTTAATAAAAAGTGTAAACAAAATTTATTTATTTATTTAATTCACTGAATTCTTTAGTTACAAGCGATAGAAGCCAATGAAATTAAAAAAGGTTGTAATTGGTTTAATTGGTCTAATAGTATTTGAAGAGAGCACAGGGTAAGAACGATCTAGTAAGTCACATTTTAAACAAATTGAGATTAACTAAATTTTAAGTTTCAGATACTACGACCGCAGACAAGAAAGACCCAGGTATCGACGACTGTACTAACAAAATTATGTATGAGAAGAGCTCGTAGCAAATATCAATAACTCACCGATCTCGGCACGAACCAAAATGTATATGTTTTCCACCGACTTCAATATATAGACTGATGACAGCTTGCAAAAAGTGAAACCAGCATAAAATATGTTTTTTATGTTGCAAGCGATTGGTGCTGCTACAAGATAAGAAAAATATTTCCTGAAGGGAAATTGTTATATATAAAAGGAAATTATTTATTGCAATCTTATTAACTTGATAATTTATAATAATATCTCAAAGTAATAACAAAAATTGTGTGCTTTAATATTTGTTTTTTTTTTTTTTTCTTAATACAGAATTGGTTTTTATTAATTTAAAAAGAAATCTTAAAAAAGATTAAATGCATTACAATCATGAAAAAAAAAATATAAAAATATGAATATTAAAAATTTGCGTGTCCAGACTATCTTCTCTTGAAATATGTTCTTATAAGGTATGTAGGAATGGTTCAAATTAGACCAAGCATTATTCTTCAGATATTTGGACTAGTGCATAGATACATGACCAATATGATAGGTAATTCGCCTTTCTACCTGGGATGTGAAAGTGGCGGCTTTATTCTGGCTATAGCAATAAAATTTATAATAAAGAGTTTAACCCCAAAAAGACTGAACTAGTTCTCGTTATACGTAGAAGAGCTATCTCGACTTTTGTTACCCCAAAACTGGCCAACATTAGCTTTGACTTTAAAACTGAAGCCGAAAACACCTAGGATTGATATTAGACTCCAAATCAAATTAGAGTACAAAACGCAAATAAGCACGTCAAAAAGGCGGTCCTGAATGTACACCGCCCTATCCTCACCTATGGAACTTTGGTATGGTGGAATACCCTGGAAAAAGAGACCCATCTGAAAAGTTTTACTTAAATACAGAGCGCTGCCTGTCTATGTAGGTATTTCAGGAACTCTTCGAACAACACAAATTGCAGCAATGATGCCTCTTGACATCCATAAAAAATGTATAGTTGCAAAAAGTGCACAGAAACTAAAGGCAAATGTTTTCCAAATGTTTGTCAGATATTTTGCAAGCATTTATAGAATATTTAATGTGTGTGAACGCAAATTTTCCATGGATGTTTAAAAACGGTTCAATTTAATTCAAATGAAATGGAAAACATTTGATGTTTGTTCAAGTTTATATAGTAATTTCAGTCAGTTTTCAAAATCTGTGGATAGTTGATAGAATTATTTGATTCTTACGATATTTCGAAATTCGGAAAGATCGTCAATTCATCATTAAATAAATCACGAGCATTGTACTGTAATATTTTGTCTACAAATTGTCTATTCCACCATCTCCTTTTCCAGAAAACGTTGAGCGAAGTACGACGAAAGATGCACGTTACTTCACTCGGAGAATACATGATTAAAACTGAATACTTTGAAAATATTTTTCACACATACTTCCTATCAGACGTTTGGCAAATGTTTCACAAATATATAACAAACATTTGTCAAACATTTGTCAACTGCCTATAAATTGTTTTTTTTTTTATATGTTTGAAATATCTTTTTTCAAATGTTTTTTATACATGGATGCACCTTAAGAAAGTCAGCCTGCTGAATAATATATTAAAGATTTCTCTTGATTGCTTTCTCTTGAAACAGCATACAGAGAGCTACGGATTACATTGTCTCACGGCTAGATTTTGGGAAAGGTTTCTCAACCAGCTTCCTAGTAGGGAGGAGTGGGAAGATATTTCTTTACGCATTACTCGACAAAAAATGTGGGAATGAGAACCAGGATATACTTATAATTCCTTCAAATACAAGAATCGTACCATCTACTTAACTGCTGTGGTGTAGTTATTCCAAGCTACTAGTAACGCATTATGGCTATTGGAAACAATTTTTAACGTAACTAGTGATTGAAATATTTTGTATCGAAAACGAAACTGCAATCAACTCAACATTTTCGCAGTAAGCTAGGAAAACTAGGTGTTAAGTGTTGTGTGCGTGGCTAGGAAGAGTCCAGCTATAAATATTCTTAGCAGAAGAATCAATTGGAAGGCCTCTCCCCTAGTCAATTATATAGTTTTTTTTACATATTACTTGAATAAGAAACTGAACTGAAACGGTAGTAGAATGAAATTTCAGCTAAGTATTTAAATCCAATGATAAACGTACATTTTGTTCATGAATCTCATTCTACCGCCTTCCTAAGTTTGCCACCCGGTGACAGTGCACCTGCACGACACAACCCCCCCCCCCCCAACACCTTTATATGCTGCTTGAAAATTCCCTTCGTCCTTTGTCCTTTTTATTAATTTACTAAATCCCAATAGCCCTAAAATATGTGCCTTTATTGGTATAGCATGAAATTCCAATTTGTTGCACAATTGTGCCTACATACAAACTGTTCGAACCAGATTGTATTTAGTAGAAAATTTCTAACCAACATTAGCGCCTGCATTTTGGTCAATTTCCCCGGGGCATATATATTTATGTAATTTATGTAGGTAAGGTACCTACATAATTACGTGTAACTTTTCAGCGCCGAACGTAAATTCTATAAATTAATGCCAGCATGAATGTCACGTCTAATTTTAGCAAATTACTGAGTGCGAAATAATTAATTATTTCCAAAAATTTTACTCTGCAGCAATTTAATTTCTCCTTCTGTCGGTCGGTCTGGTACTGGACGCATGGATTCACCCACAAAATTATTTTGTATTGTTTATAGCCATGAAATCTGAATCAACTCCATCTATCCACCCAACCACCTACCACCTCTCCCTTGGTCCATAGTCACTTTCATTCACTTTCGTAATTCCGAAATTTTTAGATAAACAATTATTAGAGTTGACCAAACTTTTATAATTCCATGCTGTGATTGAATAAATTAAAATCGGAAAATTCCTCTCCACTTGCAAATATTTGTGGTGAAATTACTAATTCTGCGTGGGGGAGTGCTTTTCTTGTTGTTGTTTTTGTTGTTCTACACCCTCCTCTCCAAAACCGGGTCCGTGTAAAACTAAAGTGAATGATTTTTACGGTCACGTTGTACTAAAAACTTTTCTATTTACTTTTAGGGTTTGTTAAGCAAAACGTAAAATTTAAATAAAACTTTTGGGGGGGGGGGGGGGTAGCGTAGATAAGGGGACATGCAGTGTAAACGACAGAGACTGACTCTCTTTTGCTTACCATCCAGCAGAAAATCTGGAAAACTTCCTGACCACCTAATTCAACAAAACTCGCAGACAATGTTGTATGGCGGGATCTCTCTGGAAGACTTGACATTGTTTCATAAAGTGTCCCGTCTGTCTGGATATACCGGATACTGGGTCGAGTAGGGCCGGACGGAATTACATACGCCGCAGAATCTAATTGCCGCTCAGGGTACATAAATTATGCTGTGGATCAGTAGCAGTTTATCAACATTAAAAACTTACAATTAGAAAATACTTTTATCCTTGCAGCAACAGCAGAAGCAGCAGTAGCTTCTGTTCCATATCAGGAGTATACTAGCATACTGCTGAAGGAGTTAGTCGAGTTATACAGAGAAGCCGGAACAGGAGCATACAAAAAGTGACAAAAACTTTTGTGTCGAATAAAAGTGAACAAAGTTTTATTGAGTTCTGGAGCGCTAAAAACAGCACAACCAACCCACACTAAGCATATATAGGTACAAATACACATACATGCTATGCTAGGGATGGTCTAGTTGCACACGTAGAAGCAAAGGAATTTGTTGACTTTAAACAAACATGAAATGGCTGGGGATAGAAAGTGTCGAAAACTTATTCGGAAGATTTGAAAGTTTTCGCTGAATGAGTTGCCAACCAAATCCGATCGGCTTCATCTTACGGTTGAATGCCTTAAATATAAAATCTATTTTATTTTCACTTAAGAATTTTTTTTTTCTTTTGTTTTACAGACAGTAAATCTCTGTGATGGATACTTTAGATAATCTTCCACTCATCAGATTTAATGGAAACTTTTTTGGAATATCTAAACGTAAGAAGTTTATATTTCTATAAATTGTAGCTCAAGATACTGTTTTTAAGGGAATGCAAAATATCATTCTAAATGTATTTGGAGGTGATCAGATCTTAAAAACTAAATCAGTATTAAGTTCGATTCGATTGGAAATTGAAAATGTAATTTTTAATGAATATGTGAAAGACCTAGCAGAATAAAGAAAGGAGGAGGAGGAGAAAAAACAACTCACATTAAGCCTTGGTTCCTTGGATGGAGCGCTGAATATCATTCTGAACCCCACCTAGTCACATTGGTGCGCATCACGTCCCTACCTAGTTTCCTCTCGACTTTTATTTAGCTTTATAGCGTCTACTACTAAGCCGATTAACATAACCTTGGCCCCCGCACATGGAATATTTCGTAACCATATTGTGAAACCAATCGTTTGTGCTTCCCCACGTCCAGGAAGAAGCGTTTGGAGAGGAAGCCTTTTTCTATCGCAAAATAAATAGAAATTGAAACACTACACTTCCTGGATTTTTTCATGAATTCCCTTTTTATTGTTCTTCAGTCTCACAAATGACCTTCGTGTTTGTTTTTTTAGAATATTTTACATTTTATGGTAAAAGTTTCACAAACTCTGTGGCCTTTAATTATTCTTTTATAGATACGTGAAAAAATACGAAAAAGTCTTGATGCATAACAACTGCATCAAAAAACTGAAATCTGATATGCCTGTTAATCTCATATTAAAATATTAATTTTAAGACGACAAGAATAACTGTATATGTATGTACCGTGGGAGTGGAATGTGTGTCGTGATAACAAAATTTAATTTACGCTTATTTACATTTTATATTAATGTGAGGGTGAATTTTTGAATGAAATTGAATTTAGAATTGAAATGATTGAAATAATTTTTGTTTTCACGTTCAAATTGCGTTACATCAATATATTAGTTTATCGACCGTATGGTTATAATGCGAGGGCGTTGGGTATCTGAGTCACAAAACACCTGCATCGAATAAATAAAAATAAACCTTACTTATTGCGATATCTTCCGAATGATAAGAAAAGTTTGGAATTATTTAATTTTTTTATTTTTTATTTACTACATCTTTTTTTTTTTATATATATTCTCCTTTATTTTGTACGTACCTTTTTTTGCATACGCTTAAACACGATTTTCGTGTAATTCACTCTTCTGCCAGTTGAGAACGGTAAATGTTAACCCACACATCTTACCTAGTAAGAAGAAATTGCAAGATGTGAAGTTCTAGACTGCAGTGCAGGGGAATTATCAATTCCACTCTTAATTCGATCAGGAATTCGATAGACCCAGATAGACCGCATATGCGATGTGTTTTCAAATTAAAAGATTCATTGGTGTGACTGTCATTTTCTTACTCCCGGCTTATAGAAATAAATCCAAATTTACACCTTTCACAATGCCAACACTGCTAACTTTCTATCAACTTACAGACCCCTGACTCGGAAAGATTTTGTCTGAGCGCCTGAACACCTGAGCACCTGAGAGTTCCGTTCGTGACGAAAGAAAGAGTTTTACGGTAGTAAACGTTGATTGGATGGATTTAGATGGGGGTTTTTTATTTAGAATGGGTGAATGGCGAATTTTCCGATGGGGTAACATGTTCTTACGTGTTGGGGGTAGTAAGTATCACTCTTTGAGAGTGTCGATCGTGGCAAAAATGTTTTAGGGTAGTAAACGTGGATGGATTTACGTGGGGTTTTATGATTTAGAATGAGTGAATATGGAGCTTTACGATGGGGTTGTAACTACCACACTTGGGGCTATCCAATTCGAGCCGTGTGTGATATGAGTCGAGAGTCGAATATCGAGAATCGCGTTTCAAGAGTTGATTTTCGACGGTCGATTTTCGAGAGTCGAGTTTTCAGAGTCGATTTTCGAGAGTCGAATTTCGAGCGTCAAGTTTCGAGAGTCGAGTTCCGGGAGTATGACTAAAACTTTTAAAATAAATAACTTTTGTGAATAAAATGCACTAAAAATAAAAAATATTTTTTTTTCTTTTTCAGTGATACAAACAAAAAAAATTTAATGCAAAGTAAGAAATGCTAGAACTCAAATTAAATCTTAAAAGTTCGTGCATGATTTCCAGTTAAACAATTGTAATTATAATTATAGATGCCCAAACTTTTAAGACTTAATCTGACTTCTAGAATTTCTTATTTTGCATTAAACTTTTTTTGTTTATATTACTGAGAAAGAAAAAATATTTTGTTTACATTTTAGTGCATTTTATTTAAAAAAGTTATTTGTTTTAAAAGCGTAGCTTTGCTTGAATCTTTTGAGCATTTTTTTTTTCTGCTTTCTTTTGAGTCTCAGGTAAATTGTGCAGTATCCATCGAGCACAAGTCTTTCTGACGATGGTCAGATTCTCATGCAGGATGATTTTTAATATTCACTTTAGTTATTTTAAGTACTCTTGCTGTATTTATCTAACTTTAAAATTATAGAAAATCATAGCTTGCTAATTTTAAATGTCTATTTTTTGCCATCGTAGATGAAAAAAAAATATTGTTCCTCGAATCTTTCAAAGTTGCCTAAACATAGATACATACATTTCGTCTCATCTCGAATTGTTTCACGCTTAGCCACACTATTGTTGATTACAAAAGCTTTTGATAGAGTATGGCATCCTGCCCCCTATTATCTAAATTTAAAGTACTTGATCTCTCCCCTCCATTTCTAATATGGATTGAAAGTTTTTTTTTTAACTTGTCCCCTAAAAGGGGTTGTACTTAATTGTATTACATCTGAGCCTCACCCTATTAATGCCGATATCCTCCAGGGCTATGTAATGTCTTCATCTGTCTTCTACATTTTCATTAATCAACTGCTTTCCCTTACTATCAATCCCATCCATAGTTACACTGATAACAATACCCTTGATATCGCTTACTTCTTTGAGACTCTTGCGAACTCGAATATTGAATTTTGTCGAGTTCAATAGACCTAAGACTAAAGTTGTCTCATCTATTTTAAAACCATAGCAATATTTTAGACTTCGTTTTGTTTTGATGCAGCATTGATTTTCGATACACCGTCAGTAAGAGTTCTTGGCATTAACATTTACAATTAATTAATCTGGACAGATCACATCTTCACCGTTGCCAAAGAAATATCGAAATGTCTTAGATTTCTGAAAAGACATAACCTATTAAATTTGGTGCTCCTTTACAAGTGTTATATGAGACCAGAATGGAATACAAATCATACAATTCCCATATCTGGACCAGGGCTGATCTCACCTTAAGTAACATTGGAGGTTCAATTTCCTATTATCGAGGGCCGATCGACCTATTTTGGTTAAGGTAAATAAGGAAGGAAATTTTACTTAATTATACTTAATTATTAGGATAAAATAACGCAATAATTCTTTTTTAATTTACATCATAGAAATGAAGGAAAATAGGGAAATAAGTAAGGAAAATTTCCTAAATCTGAGTAAACTTTCCTTACTTTTTACTTAAATTTTACTTAACTTTGAGGTCAAATTTAAGGAAATGTATGGATTTTGGATCTATTCCCAAGCTCAAGGCTAGATAACATAAATATTCCCTAAATAATTCGCTATTCGATTGTGTTCGACTTCAAAGTCCGAATTCCCAAAAAAGTTAACTTCAAAGTAAATTGGGCTAAACGAAAACGTTTAGTGAAATGCCTAATAGTTAAAATTACGTAATAAGTAATACAACCAAAAAATTAAGTTCATTTATTTCTGTTTGGCTTCAGTATCACTGGAATGAACTGCTGCTCCCATTTAATCGCTTCATCAAGATTACAAAAGTTGCTACTATTTACGACACTTTATATCGGAATCAGTCAAGCTCTGAAGTATCATTCGCATCTTTTCTCAAAGATGTTACACTTGTTTTGGGCCAATACACCTGATTACTTGCTTCACCTTGTATCCAAATGATGATGCTATTGACACGGTTTACTGTTTTTGTGATGTAAGTAAAATATAGGAGTTAGTAATATCGAAATATCCAAACCGTTGTCTCTCTGTTTGACAATCAATTTAATTCTTTGAATTCTCAAATCTCTCTTACCTATTTAAGGTGAAATACCATAATTCAGGGCGAAATGCCCTATTTTAAGTTGAAATTACTTTATAGGAAAAAGCTATCATTGCCTTTGAACACAAAATGACCTAATTAGGGAATTTTGTCCTCAAAGTCGAAAATTTTGATATTTCGCCTTGCCATCTAGGAAAATCGTCGTATAAGGAAAACTTTTAAGTCAAACTAACTTTTAGGTAGAGATATGTAATATGCGCCATATTTGTTTAACAAAACATGGCTGCCATATATTAAAGGAATGAATAGAAAAATTTCATGAAAGCTTGATTTATTTTTTTCCATAATCACTGCAAAAAACACTCAAATAAATGAACTTTTCTTAATTTCAAGCTTCGAAGTTTCAAACCAAAGAATAATTAAAAAACTTAAAATTTTTTTCTTCGAAAAATTAACATGACGTTAATTAACATGAGTTAAACTAGGTAGAAAATAGATCGAGATTATGGAAAATTTACGTAAATTCGACGTGAAAATTACTTTAAATTAAACAAATCAAGAAAATGTGTCCTTTGCGCTATAGGCAAATATTCCCTAATTTCCCTAATATTTACGTCGATATGAAGTCCTCTATTTCTCCACTTACGTAAATCTGACGTAAATATTAGGTAATCTGAACTTAACCACAATTAGTCGCTGCCCTGTCGAATAGATAAATTTGACCTGACAAAAAAACGGAATATTTTGCATGGGACAGCCTTAGCTTTACTGGATATTGTCCAACATTAGCCTTCAAAAGTTCATTTTCGATGTGGCAAAAACTAGTGTTACCCGACTCATTCGAACACCACCGCAAAGTCGGATGTCTTTCGCTCTTTTGTTCTATGCGTGGTCAATGTTCTGTAATAAATTATTCCGAACTGTGCGTATGTGGAACAGTTTCCCATCTTCACCTTCATACAACCTGCGAAAATTTAAGGATGATTTACATTAGCTCCTATACAACTCTACTCACCATTCCTAACTCCTTTCCATATCTGCTCCCTGCCATGCTGTGCTTTGCATCATATGGTACCTCCTGAGCTTGACTTAATAATGTAAAACAAAAGACCCAAAACAATGACATTGAGACAGGCGAGCCAGCTATTAATCAAATGACAATCACAGCAGGTAATTTTCTCTCAGGTAACGATATAAGCTAACCAAGTAAAAAGTTGAATTATTCTTCGGACATGGGTAATGGAGCCCCAATTCAATTTCAAGTCAATTTCAATTTATTTTTATACTGTAGAATTAGGACAAAGTCCCTTTAAGCTTGCACAATCCAAAGGTATCAAACATAATTATAACAATATATGGAGTATATGGAAGGGAACTAAGTAAAGACCTAATTATGCAAAATACTTAATAATGTACTTAAGGCACCTAATATGTACAACATAAGTAACCTAAAGAGCTAAAGAAAAAGCTAAGTAGAGAGAGTAAAGTATAGTAAAGTGCTGAAACAATTAAATTGTGGGATTCAGAAAATTGGCAAATGCCCACGTGAGACGACCGAGCAATATTATGCTTTTTATATGATTGGGTAGAGAATTCCAAACTTGAGCTCCGTGATCTAGTGGTGACGTTTTTATTTAGAAGATTATATATGAACTGGTATATTGAGGTTATTGGTACAGGTCGATGAACTGAATTCTAGTGTCAGATATACGATAAAAAGAGGGCATCAAACTAACTAACTCAAGTAAGAGGAGAATTTGCTTGACAGTAAATAATATCAGAAAAAAAGAATAAAGGTAATACAAGTGATTTGACGAGCCGCAGTCTAGTTTCAAGTGGAACAAGCTTAGCTGATAACCATAATCTGCGCAAAACACAATATATCCTATCCACCACATTAGTAATGTGATCGTCCCAAGTAAGTGTGTCAGACCTAAGTTTCTACAGTAATATATCACTACAGAGTCAAGAAGAATGTGTGGAAAATAGGACGTTTGCCTGAATGCCTATATGAAGTTCATGACTGTATATTACAATAAAATTCGACTTCCGCGGATTTAAGGGAATCAATTACTTACTGCCCAATCCCTGATATTGCAAAGGTCGTCTTTAATCTTGCTCGCAACATTTTGAATTAACCCAAGGAGCCCCGAGATAGACCTGACATCATTGGCATAGAGGTGTACCTGAAAGTGAGTTACTACAGAAGGCATCTCGTTTAAGAAGACGACCTAGAACAGAGCCCTGAGGAACTCCTGATAATGCCAGACTCTCTGGTAAGATATTATTTACAAACACCTGTGCGTTCATCCATATAGTTAACTATAAATGAGTTTAGCCAAAGAGTGAAAGGCAACTGAGTCGAATGCATTTGAAAAGTCAACTATAGTAATAAAATCAACCGGATTATTACCTACATTCTTATTAAGATCGTGGATAATTTTAACAAGATCTGTGGTGCAGCTATGTCCTAAAACCAGATTGAAATCTGTAAATCAGGATTTTGAAAGTGAGATAAACCTTAATTCGCGAACACATTAAGCGTTCCAGACTTTTCGGCAATGTACAGAGTATCATCTGTAGTCATTAACAGAGGAAGGTCGAGAAGTTTTATAGATAGGAGTAACCTTAACTGAAGTAACTGGTAAGACTACTTCATCCCTAGTTACAGGATGGAATGAAAAATCGGCAACAAATGAGGCCTCCTACAAATAAGTAGCAGCGTGTAAATTTAAGGAACGAGAGTTATGACCAACACCACTTATAAGGTAGGAATTCATGTCATTATCTCACAGGTTTCATAAATTTTGTCAATCCCAGTAGCAAAACGAAATTCAGGTCAAGTTGAATGTCATAGGAAAGAAATACTAAATCGTGATCAGAAATACCAGGAAGTTAGAACTGATCATGAAATAAAACTTTGAAAACATCGCTGGATATAAACAGACTAAGTAAGGAACTACTATTTTCCCCAAACCTGGTGGCCGGATATTTACAAATTGCAGGTCAACACTGGACAGATTGTCCAATAGAGTGAGAAATTGACTATTGACGAGAAGAAAATTTGTATTAAGATCGCCAGTCAATAATAAATAAAATTCCATTTGAAGATTATGATACGGTCAACACTCAATGGTGTCTCGTCACATTTGGTGTGATAACCAATTAAAACAGGTTAATTAGAATGTTCTTTTATTAATCGATATCCTTGCATGTCATATAAGTAAAGCTTATGTACACACGTGTTCGTACATATATATATGTATATTCCTTATATCGCCAATCCATTGAGCAGATAAGCAGCAAGTGAAGCCCACAATATATTCCCACAAAAAATACGAGAATTAGGAATTGTTAAGATCCGATTTGACTGCGAATTCTTTTTTATTCATTTTTTCTGATGAAAAATTGTTCCATCGAAACTCTGTTCAGGTATTTATTGTATGCGTGGTTCATGGTATGTTATCCCAGGAATTTTGTTCTTCGTTTTTTTTCTTCTTTTTTTTTTCTTTTTTTCCTTTTTTTTCCTTTTCTTTTATTCGTTCCTCGCCTCCGACAGCAGCCTTTCCAAAAATATTTATACAATATACCTTGAAAATTGACAAGAGAACGAACAGTGGCTAAATTTTTCTTGTTGGTGAAAAACGTGAATAAATTTTTATTAGGTTATGTATAAATAATGCATCACCATCAATCAAGTTGCTAGCAGCGACGGTAGTGGGGACAGCAACAGTTTTATAATCTAAACAATAAATTATGGTAGCCCACGGCCGATATAGTCTCCCATCTGAATTCAAATTGAGGTCAACGCACCGTCATAAATCAATATTAACCCTTCCAGCAACACCCTTCAACTTGTGGCATAGAATCACCATGTAGAATCGAACCTTTTGCTGGATGCCTCCCGGTAGGATGTATAGGGAATGTGGTCATGCATATCAGATGAACGACGTCAGAGTCCATTGAGCACAAAACCAGATCGTTCGCCTTATATCAAAAACATAGCGGACAAAGGTCTGGAGTGGTCTGGAGGCGATAGAAATAGGTATATGTATATATAGAGAATAAATATGTATTTATACACATACTATCCTTATATTTACACCTATATGTATCTGTAACGAAGTGAGTAAATGTAGAACTAGATAAAAGTACTCTCCCCCCTATTCCACCACCCTAAATAGATTCAACTAATCTGGTTATTGTGGAGATTTTAAAATCTGTAGAGCATTCCATGACGTGCGGCACGACTACAATATAGGGAGAATTGGTAGAAAGGGTTGGGAATTGAACACTACCAGATTTGGTGAGACCAACACCAAGGGTTGGTTGCATGCAACCCAGCTCTTGAGCAAACGAGCTCACTCGAGGATTTTGTCTAATCTAATTCAATTTGCATCGCAGCACGCGACAGGATGAGTAGCTGCATGCCAACAACAACAACAATACCAACAGCGGCGGCACCAAAACTGATAAGAATTAATTTGAGTCGGTGAATAGTTTTACCCGAATTAATCGATCAATCAGTAAACGGTGGTGGTGGCGGCAGTTCCGCCTCTTTAACTTGGGACTATTATTGTGTATAGGGAATTGTAGACGGACGTAATCAGCACATCAATTTGTCTATGAATTAATTTCCTTCAATATCAGAAATTTACACCGGTAGATGGGGTATACTGCGTTTAATTTCGAACTGTAGTTACTTCCAATCTCGTCGAACGGTGCAATTTCAATGAAGCAATTGTCTATCCGTCAATAACATTCCAGCTATCGTCGGAAAACAGTATTTCAGAGGGTGAGGGAGAGAGAGAGAGAGAGAGAGACCTGAAATTGCCTCGAATCTCATTATTTCCGGACAGCATATCATCTGCATATAACAACAACAACAGCAGCAGCAGCAACATCACCAACAACATTCATTGTAGAGCATCAAGGCGAATCCTTTTATGAAGAACTGTTCGCGAACCAATTAACGATAAAGTAAGTTTCAGGATGGATAAATTCCTCGGAAGGTTATTTCAGGATTTACGAATACTGAAAACAGCATCCGCACCAGAACAGTTTGCGTCTTGTCTGCAGATTTCTGAAAGTGCTTACTCATCATCACCATATCACGCCATGCCAGTAGTATCCTTCTTGCTGTTGCACAATATGAGAGTTTCCTTGTTTGCAGTCTGTATGTATGCTGCTTGGGCTATATAAAGTCCTAAGCCCTAAGCCCTCGGTAAAAGAGAATTTTCATGCATATTTTTTGCTTAGCTTTATAAAATATGCGCACGTAATATTGTTAATTTTTTTTTTATCGTTCGGATGTAGTTTCACTTGCCGATGTAATTTAGTCTCTATAAAAAATATCCAATTCTTCTACCAGTTTTTGCTGTTACAGAGGAGTTGATAACTGAATGAAAGTGAAAGAGGACTAATCAAATTTAATTTTATTCTAGGATCAGTGCTTGAATTTTGTAAAGGTGACTTGCTAAAAGTGAATTCCAAACTACTTCAATTCATACAAACAAACTTATGGAAAAAGGAAAGCTAACCCCCCTCTCATATCATGGAGCTTCAATTGTACTTTCACAATTTTGATAACCGAAAATTGTAGAACATAAGGAAAGTCCACTTCAATGGTAACACTGAATGCAGTTCCAGTTAGTATCTTCGGCGCACAAGCCGATTGGTCTTTCTTGACTTGTAGAGCTTAATAATATAGGCGATCTAAGTAATATGAAGAAAATCAAAAACAATAGCGGACCCAGCATAGAGCCCTGTGGAACGGCGAATTTGATATTAGATACTAAAGTCAAAAATCCTGCCATTTACATACACACATATTTGTTTGTTGTGTCGCCTGTGACAGGAATTTATGTATCAAGGGTATACAGACTACAAGATATGTTTAATAAGTTTTTGATACCTAAGTTGTGACATGTGTGAGACTGATTTCGCATAGTGGCTAGCAGAGAAAAAAAAAAAGGTGAACAAAAATACACGAGGAATTACAAAATCGCGTATATAGGATGATGTTATACATATATATGTTTTGACACCATGGATTATATTAAGCCTAATTAGTATTCTGTATATTGCAACTATGTACAAATTAGATTGCCGTTCACGTAGATCTATAAGATATAAATTCTCAAATATTTTCTGATAGTCCAAGCTATAAAATGATTGCGAAAAAACTAGCTCTTGTCCTCAAAAAGAGAAGAATATACAATTTCAATTGTTAATTTTAACAGAGTTATTTTACGGCTGCGATATTTACGATGCAGAGACTGGGTGGGCGCGGATTTGATGATTACCTACAATTTCTTACATATCGAAGCATTTCAAGTATTTTGGAATTACTTAGTATGATTATGGGTTGAAAATTGGATGGATTTTAGAACGAGATTATCTCTTAGGTTTGAAATTTTTTTTAGTTTTTTGTTTTTTTATTTCCTGTAGGTGGGGTTGATGGTTCATGCGCTCGTGATAGAGCCAACGGCGACACCAAAACCCTCCCATAGAGTCTACCGAGAAGAAATCCCCCACTGGAGCTCTACCAACATATTCGGAGCGACGTTCAGTGAACGCCTGCAGGATGTTTAGAATCCTGTAGGTAGAGTTCGCGGCGGATGAACTCGTGATAGAGCCAACGGGGGCATCTAGACTCTCTTAAAGAGATTGCCGAATAGCATGTGCTAGTTCCTTTTTATTTACCTTTTTTGTTCCGAAGCAGTAACCCGAGCTCAACTTCACACCCTTGAAGTCAAATTTGGCCGTACAATGAAATTCCGCGAAACCTTCATAAGCCGGACAGTACGAATGTGAAACAGTTTGCCATCATCTATTTTTCCTCTTTGCTATGGACCGCAAAACCTAAAGCGCAATGTGCACCTTCACCTCATTGACTCAACCTAATAATCCCTGATTCGATACCCCTTCTTCCTTTCCTGCCAAGGCTGAGCTACGGTATCATAGGGTATCATCTGAGCATTGGCATAATCATAAAAAAAAAACATGAAAAAAGCAAAAAAGGGTCAACCTGCATGTGGTGGCTTGAAAGGGCATCCATAACCAATAAATAGCTTGTTCCACTGTGATGGTATCTCTGATCCGTCCCGCACGGAGCGTGCACTGATAAGCCAATGGCTTCGGTATATCGCTAGCATATGCTCAACCAAAATTTATCTCACCATATGAATGCTGGGTCGAACCACACATTGGGCGCCCGCACCGATGAGACATAAATTTAGTACTGGCTAGCTTAGCACATCAATATAAATGCTTATTTGCCTATGGGTTCAGGTCCCAAGAACAAATACATGTCGTCACAGGGTCCGAAAGGGAAGAAACCTCACTAAACTATTTAGGTTGTTGAATGGTAGAGGTACCTCCGACTCGCCTCTATAGCGACAGGGTGGGGGAGTGCTGACAGACCGTTTGGTTAGGTTACAGGCCTATAAGTACATCTCGGATTTCTTTGGTGCAGAGACAACTATCGATGTTAAACGTGACCATCTTTCAGCGTCATTGATACCTCCGGAGACCCAACAACCCTGCCCTATTATGGTCACATGCGGCTAGGACATAATAAATGTCGGCACTGGAGCTAATTACCTCTACTGATTTCACTGATACCTGTACCTCAAGATAGAAGTTGATGCCCCGGGGGAAGAATTCGACACAAATAATGAAAACGTCGAAGAACAAGCATCGGAGATGCCGGAAATGAGTGAGAGGAAATTCTGGAAAGTCTCACCAAAGAAAAACAAAATAAAGGCAATTTAATGTTTTCAATTTTTTTAAATTTATTTTAATATTTCGCTTTCTTTAGCTTTTTATTTTTAATTTTTTATTTATTTTTTATGTTATAAATATATTTTTCATTTAAAAAAAGCAGGCTTTGATTCGAACTAGTAGAGTCTGGAATTTTCTATATATTTACTATTTGAGTCAATTGTGTTAGGCCTTATATTGAACAGCGTTCTATGCAGTTAAACAGACGCAAAGCAAATAAATCTTTAAATCCAGTATTCCAAATAATCCGATAGTGTTTTCCATAAGTAGGCAAAATAAGGTTGCAAATTGCAATGTCAGTCACCCCTCGTACTCCCAATGTTTTTAAGTTACGACAGTTGTTTTTTTTTATTATTAACTTAAGATCATACTTCCCTCTGCAGTATTTCCGATTGGCGGTTACTGCCTTGACATTATATGTAGAGAAGTGTCAGCATTCTTCGATATAAGGGCACTTATGACTTAGGTTGTTGAATCTTGAAGCTTCAATGAATATTCGAACATCGAAACCTCGAGTCTTCGATCTTCGGTTGGAATAGATTCGGAGCTTTGTAACTACCATGTCACCGGTGTTCAATATGGGACCAGTACGTTATGTCGAATATAAAAATATCGGAAACATCATGGTCGTATTTTAGAGAATTGAAAAGATTGATCAGCTTTTCAAAACTTAATAGAAAACTTCATAATATCATTAAATGCGAGGAAAGACACTTGCCCGTTTATTAATTCATGTATAGTAAAAAACTCTTGCCGTGTGGTTTGTGCAGCTTTAAGTGTGTCATACAAGAGCCATATGTGTAGTTGCTGCACAATTTTCAAATTACTAATACTGCCAACAATTAAAATTGTTTCATTTAGAAAACATTTATCCTTCCGCAGCTCTTAAATTGTCTGGGATATTTATTTCTTCAATAGTTTATGCTTCTTTTTTTAATTGATTAAAATTGATTGTAGAAGGTTGTGACGTCATTTGATCCTCCGGAGGATTTTCTCGGATGTCAATAGTTCGGTAGGTAGAAAAACGTTGAAATTTAACTCTGGATAACTTCACTGGATAAGGGGTCCAAATAACGACAGCTGGCTTACGTTCTTTTTCTTGCTTAAATTAAATTAAATATTAAAATGACTAAAACTAGCTGAGAGATACGATGGGATAGCCTTCCGTTGCACATGTACTACTACTAATTCTCTTTTTCTCTTTTTCACGTACCTACTGGCGATCATTTTTGAGTCAATATTTTCATTATCGGTGTTTTAATTTTCAATATGTCGTACCACACCCAATGCCATTTTTAATCTCCTCTCTGAGATAGAATCAAGTTTGCAGTATAAAACGTTGACGTATATTATTATGGGAAGGGTTAAGTCTTTTATATGTCGCAAATGAGTAATGTGAAATTAGCCGATTATCTCAAGGATCTAAGGCATCCGTAAATACAGCCAACCACATAATTTATAAGATCATTCCAAGTTAGGGTCGTATTGAAGATAACATCCAGATTACTAGTTGTAGTTAAAAATGGAATAAAAGTGGATTTCACAAAGATTTTAGGTAAGACGACGTAATTACTTTGCAACTAGCCATTGAGATATAGCTTAGAGGTCCAGATAAATCAAAGAAATAAGTTCGTCCAACCAATTGAGATCAAGAGCAGTTGAAACTTCCTTATCGTCAGCATTGAGGTGAAAAGCACATGGGTATCGTCAATAATGAAAACACTGAAGAAGTGAGATGAAAGCACAGAGCCTTGGGATACACCGGAGCTCATGGGTACTCATGGGTAAGAGAAAAAGTCAAAGATGTGCTTTGCTGCTCTATGGGTAAATAACTGTACTCAGTTAGGAGTTTTCTACAGGTTAAGATATGGCTTACCGAATCATTGACCTTTGAAAAGTCTAATAACATGAGAATAGTGAGTACATATCAGAATCGTGTCAAAGGATATACGCAACTTTAATATTTGATTTTGAAATAAAACGAATATCTAAATTTATTACTTTAATTCTGCTTGTAATAGTCTCAAGTACCGCCGAACTATGAATGATTTTCATCTGCTTGCTGCACTTCCTCCGATTTAAGGTCTCCTGGAAATAAACAGCTCGTGTACAAACAGGTTCAGTGAGATTGTTCTTAGAGGTACCTAAATATCTTAACCTATACAACCGTAGCTGCAAAACAATTAATTCCAAGAAAATATTCTCTCTTGCATTCAGAATGAGTAACATACCACCTAGACAAATCAATACAGTGGTTAATATCACTCGAAGTGTAGCGGATATCATGACATGATAATTCATTTTAGCAGAACTGGATCCCTGAGCTACCCAACACCATACCACCTCGACAAATCAATGATGGTACACCTAGAGCATACCACCATGACAATTCAATAGTATGGTACTACACAATCATACAATCCCAAGAGATTACTCGCTATGTCGCCAATGAAGCAATGCATCCCTTCTGCCGGCCACATTCATCAATTAAATAACTTATGAAGATCCCAATCAGTCCCCCAATCACAAAATACCTCTAAAAAGAATTACTCAGCATTATCTCTTAGTTCTGAATCTTGAACACTGTACCTACGCGCACTACATATTGCGAGAACTTACTACACTTAACTGACCTAGGATACACAACTAGCTACATTCCTACTAAGCAATTATTTTCTACCTGTACTAAATCATGCGAATGTGTAAAAGGTTCACAATTTTGGTATTTTCTCTTATATTATCGTTAGTCCTTAGAAGAGGCGTCATTCAACTATGATATGCACGAAAGCCAGATTGCCATTAACTCCAGAAACCCCAAGATTTATTCCTGCATAAGATGAATGTGAAATGTGAATCTCCCACTTTTTCATTTAATACTCATTAAAAACTAAATAAATCCTTTAAAACCTAAACTATGTTAAGTCATATTAGCTCAGATGAACTATTCATTTCCCCTTATATACCCAATCAATAAACTCAATTTATCTTAAGTATTTCTCTCAACGTCAATCCTCATTGAGATAAATACTGCTCGAGCATAATCCCTTTACCCAAATATGACCGCATCAATTTGTGATATACAAACGAAAGTGCATTTCCCACGGAGATTCATGCTGAAATTCCTCTGTGGATTATTGTTGAACAGGACATAGGCGTCAAGAGGTAATCATTTAGTGCCAACTGGACGTGTGACTATTAAGTGGCAAAATCAGTCAATCATCACTTCTAGGCTCTTTCTCTCTGGACTCTGGGGAATCAATATCGACTGTTACGAAATAATAATCTGAAACAGGAAATACCTGAAAAGGATGATTTCAATTCAACTCTACGTTCGAACGAACTGGTCAACATGGCTTGAGTGAATTGTGTGGATATTGGAAAATTTTTAATTTAGAGTGGTTTACAAAAATTTTTAAAGTAAAATGATTTGCAAAAACAAATGATATTTTTTAGTAAAATGCATGCTCTTCCGTTACCTACACCGAGCAAATACGAATTCCTTTGATTGAAATATTAAAAGTTAAAGTTAAGAGTCGGGGCGACTAGAGCACTAGGACCCTGAGGACACCATGACCAGAGTTAATCAATTGTTAGCTCTCCTAAAATGGTTAGGCTAAGCATACCCTGTTTAAATGGTAATGTTAGCCCTGCTCTTAATTTTTCATGTAGAGCCTGTGAGATACCCCAATAAATCTCGCTGATTGCGGTATAGTTGAGACCGAAATTTTTTTACTGTTTTTACTGTTTTTCATTATTGTTTATTTAACAAGCTAGTAGTATAACAAACGATCCGGTAAAAGATACTACTATGAGCTGAGATCGATCATATTGGTACTTAAAAGATACAATATAAAAGCTAACGAAGCTAAACCCTGTTTTCTTATATAAGTATAGAGAATAGCCAAAGCACGGAAGGTTTTAACACATTTTTGTAAATGAAAACTAAGGTGATAGCATAATGCCATCCCATGATGCTAAAGGCATTACTTAAGGGGGTATTCTAGTCTAGAGGCCCGAATTTTAGGTGATTTTTGAAGTGCCGTAAAAAAATGGCAATCAATATCTTTCTATCCATTTTTTTATGAATTATTTATTAACATTACAAGAATACAGAAAAAAATTAAAAAAGTTGAAAATTAAAAAAATTAGCAGCTGATGAAGTGGGGGGCCTCAAAAAATTGGCGCGTGATCATGCCCACGATTCCAACCCGCCTAGCAATCCGAAAAAAAAAGATTATTAGTCTAGAGTAATGTCGCTATGTCCGGAACTAGGGAAAAGTAGAAAAATTTTTTTTTTCACAAAATGGCCGCTGCCTGAAAAAAAAGCTATTTTTGTACCACTTTTTTTGACATTTTCGAATTTTTTAAAAATAGTAAAAATTGATATTTGGGGATGCGGCTAGTTCTGGACATAGACAAGTCTATAAACAAGACTTTCAAAAAAATTTCAAGGAAATCGGTCCAGTAGAACTTGAGAAATCGTGGGCATCGTTTTGAAAAAGGCACTTTCGAGAAAAACGCGTTTAAGGGGTAACGCCACTGTAAGTTTTTTGAAAAATCGTTTTTTTGTTTTATTGGCTTAAAAAATAGTTTAAACCTTCTAGAATAAGAAAAAAAAAGGTCCCGTGCGAGAAAATGTTTTTTTAATCGAAAATGGAGGTCGCCACCAAGCGCGTTAAACATGTCCTGGGAAGATGGCTATGGAGCCGCCATTTTGTTTTTTTTTCGCTGTCAAAAATATATCAATAAAGTTCAATGTATGCCCGATAATACCCTTAAAAGGTTTTTTTCAAACACCTTTAATTTCGCGAGAAAAAAATTCGTGAAAAAACCTTGTTTTTTAGCCGTTACAGTAGCGTTACCCTTTAAAGTCCAAGTGGTTTAGAAGTTAGAATTCAACTGTTAGCAGCTGGATGCAGTTGAACACTAAATATAAAAAATACAAGCCACCATTTTGAAAAATCCTCTTATAGGCATATTCTTGAATAGTTAAACTTTGAAAATATGAAAACAAAAAAAATATATTTTTTCGAATTTCTAGACTAGAATACCCCCTTAATATAAAAGCAATTCTTTGATCTATAAACACAGCAAAAGCAAAATAAAAGGGAACGAAAATACAGAGAAAAGGGCGAATGCATCTCCATCCGGAAGCCAAAAAATAAAAATTTCACCAGGAATTTACGTAATGGTCTTTTTAATGTCTCAAATGTCATCGCCGTCTGTATATGACAAGGTAAGGCGTTCCACTGTCATATTGTATTATTGTCGTATTATATCAGTTTAGAAGCCCTCCAAAACAGATGAAGGAAGTCTTGAGATACCGAACTTAAATTCCCTAATAAAATTGAGTGAGATAAACATGGTCCTTAGGTAAGGTGGTTGTTCTCCCCGTGGTCAGAGCGAACATGTTTAATTGCGGTGAAAATAATACCACTGCTGTAAAGTTAGGGATTCATTCTCGCCTGTTTTAATCTTTATTTAAATAAATACTATGGCTTAGTTATTATAAGATATGTAAACATTTAAATATGTCAAAATTCAGTAAATTAAAAACGCAATTGAAATAGAAAATATGATAATGTTGTTGCAATTGACTTTGTACTCACCTGGTCAATATTTCTCCTCCAAACTTGTTTTCGTACGAAAATGCTGCTGAGTTTGAAAATGCGCTTGCTTCGGTGGCTCATATTTATAGTAACGTCCTTGTAGGGGGTGACTTTAATGTTAATCTCTTATCTTCAAATGCATTTGCCCATGATTTTACAGATTTCACTCAGTCTGTATATTTGCACATATTAAATAATCTCCCCACCTTACAGGAAATCCTTCGCTTTTGGATTTATTCATGAGCAGTGAGGAGCATCGCATACTCTTTCATAATCAGCTCAGTGCTCCAAGTTTCTCGACCATAATCTATTTTTTTTAATGTATGATTTTGCACCTTGTCCTAGTCAAATATCAAACTATTTTCCTTATCGTGATTTTAACAACATTAATTTGTCTGAGCCGACCGAGGCTGCCTTGGGATGGCATATTTTCTTGTACTGTCCTTGGTTCACATCCAATATGTGCCGTCTAATTGCAGAAAGGGAGTTCTTTTATAGAGAGTTTAGGCCCCTCAAGACAAGTTTTTCACGCACGTTATTCAAAATCGCACGGAATAAAGCAACATCGGCCATTAAGTCGGCCAAATATCGATATTTCAAAGAAAAATTAAATCCAACGCTTTCAAACATGATTCTATGGAAGAATCTGAAACAAGCTGGAGTATATGGGGGCATCAAAGAGGAAATTTCACTCGACCCTAATGATATGAATAGATTTTTCGTGTGGCATAATGTGAATCAATCAGCATTACCTGACAACACACCATGCTTAAATAACCCTGAGAATACTAATTCTTTCTCTTTTTGGTGTATTGATTACGCAGAATATTATAAGTCTATATTCTCTATTAAATCTAGTGCCACTGGTCCTGATAGTATATCTCCAAAATTCCTGAAATTATTGCTGCCTTACATTAGTCGCTATATATTATTTATTTTTAATACCAGCCTAACATCATCTACCTTTCCTTCTAGATGGAAAATTGCTACTGTGTTACCTATCCCTAAAATAAGATGTTATGTTAACCCATCTGATTTTATACCCATCAGCATTTTGTGTTTCCTTGCAAAGGCTTTGGAAAAGGTGATGTACACTCAAATCCAATCGTTTGTAGATAACAACAGAATGCTTTCGCGTTGTCAATCAGGTTTCAGACCAGGTTATAGCTGTCAATTGGCTGTCCAAAAGGTTACTATAGACTTAAGAAGAGGCCTGGATAACGACGATATTGCAATACTGGTTTTACTTTACTTTAAAAAAGCTTTTGACTGTGTAAATCACTCTATGCTCCTCAACAAACTTCAAACCATTTTCCGGTTTTCTTCTAGTGCTGTCCAATTGATACAGATTTTTTTATGTGATAGATATCAACAAGTGCGAATCAACGATCGTTACTTTGATTTACAGCTGCTTTTCTATGGCGTTCCCCAAGGATCAATTTTAGGCCTATTGCTGTTTTCCTTATTCATCAATGACTTACCAGACATTGTTCAATAGGCTGGTGCCCATTTATATGCTGATGACCTACAAATATACAATAATAGACCTCTCGGTCTTACTGAAGACTCCAATGTAAGGATGACTTAGTACGAATCTCTGGTTGGTCTCAGCGTAAAATCCTAATAAGTCTAATTATTTAGTATTTTCCAATAGTACTTTGGAAACTGACCTTCCGCACATCATGTTTGGGGGTGCCATATTGACTAGGGTAAGCGAAATTACGAATCTCGGTGTTATTCTTAATTTGAAAATGAAATGTTGTGATCATGTACGCGTAGTGCTGGGTAAGGTGTATGGAGGTTTACGATGGCTCTGGCTTATTAAGCACTGACATTAAATGTAGATTAGTGAAAGCCCTCATCCTGTCCTACTTCTCTTAAGGGAACTTAATTTTTCCTAAAGTGGATATAATGATTGTATCCTCTTTATTTTCAACTTACGTAGATTGACCATGGCTGTACACTGAACATCTACCTACGACGACAAGCAATTCTATTCCTCTTCAAGCTTATTCGTCCTGATTAATTAATGGATAAGCTTCAGTTTCTTCAATTTAGGCGTCGTTCTGATCCTCGGATTCCACGTCATAATTGTTTAGTTCAGGAAAACTCTTTCTTCATTCAGATCCCACGCCTTTGGAGCAGATTACCTGCTATATGGCAGAGAGCGGTTACGGTCGGTGAATTTAAGAGGTTGCTATATTCAATTCAGATCTTAATGATTTCAAGAGTGCTGCTAATTAATTAGTTAATTAGCAATTTTCTTGCTTTATGAATTAATGACTTTAACATCACATAATTATTTATCTCTTGCTTGAGTATATTTGTGGTAGCAATATTTTCATAGTATAATTCTACTTGAATTTAGTTTTTGCTATGTGATTTTATTTTCATTAATATTTTATATTAACGTTTAGTATAAGTAACTATTTGAACATTGTTTTCACTGTAACTATATTTTTGAGTACTTACAAAAGATTGTTAAATATTGTGTACCACCCTAGCTTAATAAATTAAATTGAATTGAATTGGATGCAAACCATCAACACCAACAGCATTAGAGCCGATGGACATTACTGCGAAAACACTTCTATTTCAGTAGCCGAAGTAAAGGAGAACCTGTCAAAAATCGTTTGATCACTTAAAAAATTTGAACTCGATCCTTCATTATGTCATTCGCATCAGCTTCTATAATGTTATTTTTGGAGTTACCAATCCCAATTTCCGAAAGACTCTGCCACAATTGGTTTTTAGGCGAAGAAGTGTTAAATTTAGAATTATGATATTGAAGCTTTAACCGAGTTATTTTTATATTTACCGTAAGATCCGAAAATTTTCCCAACATTGAGGAGTACGGAAAGGCTTCCATCTTCGGTACGGGATATCACGCCACAAAATGAATTCTGGAATTCTGTAAGCAAACCAGGGACATTGGGTCCTAACCCCCAATACGTCGTCTTTTTAATGGTACGTATTTTCCATGAAGATACGATATTAAGCCGATATTAAGTTTGTTAGATGCAGGAGTTGATCATCAACAGATGCAAATGAGAAAACCAAGCTCCAAATCATGCCCTCCACTTCATTGAGAAAACTCTGAGAATTGACGTTATTGTAGTCATGATACATGAACATTTGTTCAGCAGCACACTGAGGACGTAAATCATAAATCCCTAAAATTAGATCATGCTTGGAAAAACAAGGTATTGAAATCTGATTAAAGAACAGTAGTGATCAGAATTGGCTACAAGTAGTAGGTCCAACAGAGTAGCTGAAGTTGAAGTAAAATGTGTTGGGATGAAGTTAAATACAGATAGACTATATACCCCTAATGATTTCTTTTTGCTCCCATCCGTAAAAAACAAACTCCAAAGACAACGATTTTCAAAGCCAGAAGAAGCGGTTGAAGCGTTCAAAACCCATATATCTCAGATACCTCAATCGGAATGGAAAAAAATCATTGAAAATTAGTTTTACGCGTACGCAAAAGTGTGTGTATATCATCATGACGAATACTTTGAAAAGAATAAAGTCGCTTGCAAACTGCAGAACTTATGGTACAACCCTCATATTTTATTATTCATCAATTTTGTATTTGTAATGAACTGAACATGATGATCGAAATACTATAATCAGAACTTCGCAAATATTAAAAGAGATAAGAGCCAAACTTTTAAAACTATTATCATATTACAGGGTGTTCCTCAAAATCTCTCTTCCAACTCTTCGCACATGCATCATTTTGCTTATTCCAACATCCCTTATCATCCGTGGTAGTAGAATATCAACCAAACTCTGTAACTATATTTAGTTACCGTACTCGTACTCGTACTCGCTCTCAAGGATGCTATTTGAAATTAGATTTACAAAATCTAGAAAGAAAATTTAACAACCCTAAAATCAATATACTTCCTTGCCTTAAAAATAAAACAAAAACTAAAAAAGCAGAAAGGAAAATCCCTGCTTCCATCTTAAAATGCATACCTAGCACATACAGGATGCATCCAGGCATATAGGATAGGTGCATGCCATCGTCAAGGCAATCATGCCAATTATGAATCCATAAATGAGAGAAACGTATCGATCTCTACTTACCATTTATAATTGTCACCGTAGAGCATATCACCGTTAACAAATATACATGACCTCACATACCACAGAATCTACGTCTTGTATTCCATAAATTTACCAGCTACTATACTCAAGATTATAAGAACAGAACCTCTCCTATCACCACCCCCACCATACCTAGTGCAAGGACGAGGAGTCAACTTAGTGGTGCAGTTTTACGAGCATTTGCCTTCCAATGTTGAGGAAGTTTATCACCGTTTCGCTGCTCATTTAGAAGGTGAAGGTGGAGGCGGTGCTCTGATGGTGCGGATGCCTGTGAATGAATCTTCCACTTCCTTAGCGGTTGTGAGCCAGAGTTTAAATCGGTACGCTAACGTATGCCCAGATGCACAATCCTTGCATATGTGTTATGCGGAAATGCTAGAAAACTTTATAGTCGCGGAAGGCTCATAAACTTCCCAGAGCATATTGTTTGCTAAGACAAAAGTTTTGTATGACATGAAACTGGGGTGTAAGTCAAGAGATAGCAAGACGCCCATTAAAGCTTCTCTCCATTTACGTACAAACAAAAAAGAGGAACGAAACGATTGCTGCTTAGGTGAGGGGGTGGTAAATATGATATTGTGGCAGAGTGTGGTTATACACAAGCAACCAATCCTTCATATTCATGTGTGGGGGTGGATTGGTTGGTTTCACGAGACGTGGAAATTATGTTTGCATTAGCCATAACCACAAGATACCCCCGGTAGAGCACTGAACCTGACCACATTAAAACCACACTTCTGATATGAATGCTTCTAGATTTGTGGTGTTTTCGGAATGGACATGTTTTCTCTTTTTGTTTCCTTGTTGTTTTTTTCCCTGCACCTATCTTAAGTTCTAAGTCTTCTAACGCCTTCGTGTAAAACTTCCTCTCCTGATGGAAAATAACGTTCAAGGTCCCCAGTGAATATCGATCTGAAATATTTCCATGATAAGATTTATATAACTGGGAATTGGCAATATAACCCAACATGATTAATCCATTCCGCGTTTTTCATATGAATTAGTTCATTAGGCCTACTGTGGATGGCATGGTGGCTAGCATCCCCTCATTCTTCCCTTCAGTCGCATGAAAAGACAAACGAGACCACTCATTCCACCTGTGTTCGGGGACGTGGATCTCATTCAGCTACAGCCCAAAGTATGTGTGTATGTGTCTGTACATTATAATGAAAATACTGGAAAAATTCTCTTGACGCTTCCAACTATGGAGGATTCCAGCAGCAGCACCTAAAATAGATTTATTAGCACTCAGTGAATTTTGGCACCATATTTTTCGCTGGTTTTTACATGATTTTGTATGAGGAAATTCATTCATATTTTCCGCCGGTAAAATTGTGTGAAAAATGTGGTTTTCAATGCACCTCGGAAAAACTGGAGTTTTAATTTTTTCTAAAAACTACAAAACCAAGGGGACACGGTAGCTATAACATCGTCTCTGGAAATGGAATTTGTTTTTTTCCTTTTTTTTTTTAATTTAGACGACGCGGTGTTCCATGCAACTGCAATCATTTTAATTCCAAACGAAATGCAGCTATGCATTGAAAACGAGGACTTAATCATTTCATTGTGAAAAAAGTCGAGCGGAAATGAAGGTATAAAGGTGTATAGGAACAGGTATCTAGTTAGTTAGTTAGTTAGTTAGTTAGTGTCTATAATATATTATACGCCAGTTACTTTCCTTTGATGGAATTCTTTCGAATTGGGAACGCGATTTTTCATGAAAAGGTCAGAATTTTTTAAATATGATTTTTTTGAATTCGTAGTTTTTGTTCAGTGTGGAAGACAATTCAAATTTGATATAGTTAGCATCATCCATGGAAAAAGGTTTTTTAAGATCGAAGGCAACTAGGCTACTTCTGAAAATGTAGAAATTTTTAAAGGTCTAAGAACGTTAATTTATTTAAAACTCATCTAGTTGATTACTACAATAGTAATACAATATTTATTTATTAAAAAACGAATTGCAAAACAGTAAAAACAAAAGATGAAATCAGAAATAAGGAAGCAGATAAACTTAACTAGTATCCAATTTGAGTTTATTTTTCAGTTGCGGTTTTGAAAAATTCAAATTAATATTGTCGGAATGGTCATTAAAGAGGTGGGACATGGCAGTTAAAGGTTTGTTCGCACCGTACATGGTTCGATGGTAAGAAAGGTGGGGAAAGTTGTGGCTTCTGAGCGAGTGGGTTGGAGTTGATATACGAATTGAGCTTAACAGAAGTAGGGAATTTATTGTTCCCTTCAAGATATCAAAAATAAAAACAAACAATTCTAGAGATATTACGTCTAGGTTCCAGCGTCTGCAGAAAGGGCTGACATACTATATTATAGTACCGACCACACAAAGGTTCGCAGCACAGAAGTTTCGTAATGTAAGGGTTGTCAAATTCCTTAGACCATCTCTTAACGAATCCCAAAATCGAATTTTCCCTATTGATTACGTAATCGATGTGATCCTCAAAAGAAAGGCGAGAATTGAGAATCACAACTAGATCTTTGGTTTTGCCAAGACTAGATAAAGAACCCCCTTCTAGGACACATTTGAAACAAATAGGGGACCTATTGCGAGCGAAGGTTTTAGTTGTGCATTCATCAACGTTTAGAGGAAGACAATTATTGGGACACCAATGAAAAGTGGCTAAGTCAACCACTATAGGAGAACAGTCATCATTAGAAATAACAACACGATATATTTTGTCATAGTCCGCATGAAAAAATATTCTGAAATTATTTAAAAGCAAGGACACATATTTGATGTATATAATGAATAGTAGTGGGCCAATCATACTACCTTGAGGAACACCAGAGGTATTAGCTATCTCAGCAGAAAGTGCTCCGCGAAATATAACTCGCTACGTATAATAAGATAAGAAGATAATTTACTGAAGGCTTTGCTAAAATCAGTGAAGACGCAGTCAACCTGCTTACTGGACTCAATAGCTAGTATATAGTAGTGAATATGCTGGAAAGATCCCAAAAATGGTTTACAGTAAAAGTGGAGCACGTCAGTGACCAAGGCTTCAAAAACTTTAGCAATATGGCAAAAGTTGGCAATGTCCCTATAATTTGAAACATCCAATTTACTTCCCTTCTTATGTAGAGAAATAATCACAGAATACTTCCATGATTTTGGGAAGGACCCAATGGACAAGGACAAATTAAATAGATAACTCAGGACGTGGAAAAAGAATGAGCTGCATTTCTTTAAAAAGAAAGCGAGAACACCATCAGGTCAAATACAAGATCCTTGGCTTCAAGGGAAGTTGCCGGGAGCCTTGTCAAATGAGAGGAGTCAGTATTAGTATTATCACAGTTTGAATCACAGAAGGCAGTACTAAAGAATTCAGAGGAAAACCGTACATGAGTTGCCACTTTCAGAGCCACACGGAAATTCAAAGATGCTGGGTATTCATCTCAATTACGTTTAGAATTGATAAATTTCGAAAACTCTTTAGGACAATTACGAAGCGCTAGTTTCATATTAGCAATATAGTCACTATATGAAATATGAAGCCGCGCTTTATTTTTAAGATTTTCTAAGTGCCGTGAGGAGCTGATCAGCCAAGGCTGAGGTGCGTGTGAATTAGAAGAAGTGGGGACTGAAACCGCATATGATCTTATGGATATACACTAGCGTCATTCAACCCATGTTAACCTATAACGCAGTGGTGTCTGGAAAGCAATGGATTTCGCCCATCATCGCAAAATATTGGAGAAGATTCAAAGACTGTTCCTTCTCAGTGCAAGCGGCGCTTTTAAGTCAAGTAGGATTCGTGTTCTGGAGGTTATCCTCAACATACATCCGTTGCAAACACATACAATAGGTCCACATGAATCCATTCATGAGTTTGTCCAGTCTGTCGCACCTGGTATCGACAGAGATAGCGACGACCTCTTCGAGACCATGCTGAAAAGCAATTTTGAATGTAGAATTCCTTCCAGGGAAGAATGGGAATCACATTCCATGTTTCAACCATTGACATGCCCAATTCAATTTATACCTATGGCTATAAGTCCAATGAAGGCACCGGACCGGGAGTTTTCTGCGAGTAGCCTAAGATTGAATTCGACAAGCATCTTGAAAACCATGCCACGGTTTTCCAGGTAGAAGTCAGGATCATTCTTGAAGCGGATAGGCACCTCCTTAACTCGGACACTGAGAAGAAGCAGATAGCCATCTACTCAGACAGCCAAGTAGCTGTCAAAGCTTTGTCTAAACCCTTAATACCCTCCAAACTATTAATGGAGTATAAAACCAACCTGAACTCGCTCCCTCGGAATAACAGGGTGATAGTGCAGAAGGTATCTGGTCACAGCAACACAAGCTGCAATGAATTGGCGGATGAGTTTGCTGGTCTTCGTGCAGCCTCCGAGGAACTTGCCTCTACCATCGGGATTGCACCTTGTCTCAATCATTTCAAGCTAGGCTACCGCCAACACAGTAGCCCTTGGTTAGAAGATACCTCAGGCAGAACAACAAAGGAACTGTGGGGTAAACCAATCCCAAAATACACAAACAAGCTCCTAGGACTTAACAAGCCAACCCTTAGAACTCTGTTGTCTATTCTTACTGGTCACTCCTCTCTTATGGGTCACTTTCACAGAATGAGGCTTTTTCATGATCCTACATGCAGAGGTTGCGCAGAGGAATCCGAATCAGTGACTCACTTTCTTTGTCACTGTCCGGCACTCTCAGGAATACGTTACAGATCCCTTGGCTAACACCTCCTGGACGAGTTAAACGATGCCGGCAAGGAGGGCTGTGGGCCAATACTGAAATTTATAGGAGCATCAGGTTGGGACCTATAAGCGATCGCTCATGGGTCTGGAAGGCGAACAATGGGCCTTTCCTTAACCTATGTTCGGGGGATCCCTAGAGATCTCAAACCTCTGTTTCAATCAACTGCATATTGTTTTTATGACCCCTCACTATAAAAAAAAATATTTCTCCAAAATCCTAGAGTGATATTACCTCTTAACGTTTGCGTTTGCGGTTTCCAAGTCTTATTGGGGAGATGTGTCCGCACTTGTGCGTCGTCAGTAAGTGCGAAGGTTTGAACGCCTTCTGGCGCAGGAAACTAATGTCTTAACTGCTAACTTGAATGCCTGCTTAACGTAGGTAACAGAGCGATCCTGCACACCTGGCTACTGTTCGATCGATTGTTCCACAAGCAGCTAGATTAAGAGTGACTACCTTCTGGATTCGAAAAGTTTTTAGAGGACCCCAGTCTATTTCATGAGGACATGAAACTCCCGTAATGTTGATCTGTTGGACGAGTGTACCTCTTTAGCCTACACAGTCCCTATGACAGCTTGAACGGGTGCTATTCCGGAATAAAGTCTTGACTCCAGTCCGAAGTCGACCTTATGCCAACTTCACGAACATAAGAGCAACAGATACGATTCTAGTACTGCAGGCGGGATTCGCTTCTTCCACATCAGATTACCAATTATTATAGGCAAAAATAATCGTAGACGCTGAAGAATAATGACTCCCAGGTAATATTAAAAAGAAAAAAATACGAGCTCTGCAGTTCCGAGGTCCCCTCAGAAATTATTCTTTATTCAATCTTGCTATTACTGGACCTGTTAATTTTCCTTTTTATTTTCTAAGCTTTCTTTACAGTGTTGTGGAATGACCGTTCGACATCAGATTTTTTTTTCGATTTACACAAAAGCAAAAGCCTACTTAGCTAATCCGCTCTTTTTTTTTTTTTTTTTTTTTTTTTTTTTTTTTTATATTATTAAGCCAAGCTCAGGGGATACCCAGAGATAGGGAAAGGATTAAGGGATATGAGGAGAGTGGCGGAGGTGCCGATGTATGTCGCCCTTAAACTTTTGCAGGTTGTATGCCGGAGGAAAGACAGAAGATGGTAGACTGTTCCACATTCGCACAGTTCGGGATAAGAAAGCATCATGGAATTTAAGTGTACGGCCGAAGGTAATTTGAAGGGTAAAAGGATGAGCGCGGGATGCAGCGCGGGTATTGCGTGCAGGAACTATTCTACAAGGGATCGGACTAGATATTTCATCAGAACATTGGCCATGCATATAGCGATAAAGGAGCGAAAGGCATCCAACATTGCGACGGTGCTCGAGCGAGTCGATATGACGAGTAATTGCCACATCGCCAATGATCTTGCAGGCTCTCTTTTGGACAATATCCAATGAAGCTAAGGCTGTGCGACCAGCCCCGGCCCAGATATGGGAATTGTATTCCATTCTGGGTCTGATGTAGGACTTGTAGAGGAGCGCTATATTTGATGGGCTGAAATATTTCATACACCTTTTCAAGAAACCAAGACATTTGGATGCTTCTTTGGCAACCGAGAAGATGTGATCTGTCCAGCTTAACTTACTGGAAATATTAATGCCAAGAATTCTTAGTGACGGTGATTCAGAAATTAATGCACCATCAAACGAAACGGGAGTGATTAAGTGATGGTCTTGTTTTAATGAGTTGAGACAGCTTTGGGTCTTAGATGCATTGAATTCGACGCGATTCACTTTGCCCCAAGCGAGAATATTGTCAAGATCGTTATTCAATGATCTAATCATGCAGTCTCGTTTAACACATGCGGCGTTCCCTCTGGAATCCGCAAGAGTGTCAAAGGAGTATGCGAAATCAAGGGTACTGTCATCAGCAAAGCTATGGATAGGATTGAAAGTAAGGGAAAGCAGATCATTAATGAAGATTAGAAATAGAGTCGGAGAAATAACAGAGCCCTGGGGGACACCGGCATTAATAGGATGAGGATCAGATATAACGCCATCTAATACAACACGAATTTGGCGACTAGATAAAAAACTTTCAATCCATAATAGAAGAGCAGGGGAAAGACCAAGTGCTTTGAGTTTGGCTAAAAGGGCTAGATGCCAGACTCTATCAAAGGCCTTTGAAATATGTAGAGCAACGATTTTGGACTCACCAAAATTGTGAAGACTACGATTCCAACGTTCCGTAAGAAAAGTCAGCAAGTCTCCAGATGAGCGTCCGTGCCGGAAGCCGTATTGGCGATCGTTGATGAGCTGATTGGTTTCCAGATAATTCATTAATTTGGAGTTAATGATAGATTCAAAAACCTTTGAAAGAATCGAAGTGATTGCAATTGGTCGATAATTTGAGGGAACGCTACCCTCTCCTTTCTTGGGAATAGGCTGAACGTGAGCTAGTTTCCAAGCAGTTGGAAATTTTCCTGTCGAATAGGACAGGTAGAATAGTTTGCGTAGAGGTTTAGCCAAGGATGAGGCACAGCTTTTAATTAATAGGGGCGAGAAACCATCAGGGCCTGCGGCTTTAGAGACGTTGATTCCTTTGGACCTTGAACACATCCCTCGTACGGATGTGTATTGGTTCTTGTACACTTCCGCACGGGTAATGCACGACAGGTGCCTGTGAAGTGGGTGGAAGAAAAGAATTTGATGCGAATCTAGCAGCCAAAATATTAGCTTTATCCAGGGAGTCAACAACCACTTCACCATTATTAAGTAGTGAAGGTATAGAGGAACTGCTGAAGTTGTTCCTGATGGTTTTGACCAGGGACCAGAATCCTTTACTACCTTTGCGGCTTGCCAAGATTCTTTGTCTAATATTCTGGTCAAAAAGAAATTTTTCTCTCTGGATAATGGACTTGCAGGTGTTCCGTGCAGTCTTGTAGATTCCTTTCAGTTCTGGACAAGGATGCACTTGATAGGCGCGAAAAGCAGACTCTTTCGCTTTTCTAGCTTGGTTGCACTTATCGTTAAACCAAGAGCTATTTTGCTGTTGTTGAGATCTGCTGTAAGAATACGGAATATATTCACGCATGCCTAGACTTAGTATGTTACTAAGTTCTAATGTGCATTCATCAGCATCCCTCGAAGCAAAACAGACCGACCAATCTATATCTCTAAGATACTGATTGAGACTTTCCCAATCAGCGTTCTTATAGTGCCAGAGAAGCCTACTTGTAGGTGGAGAAGTAGGGCGGCGCAGAGTTGAGGTGATAAATTGAGCCGTGATTAGACAGTGGTCTGAATTACCAAGAGGGGAGCCGACTGAGATGGAATATTTGTCAGGGTGAGATGACAGAAACAAATCTAGTAAATTGGCCCTATCTCCAGCTGCATCAGGGATTCTCGTCGGTGCATCCACTAGCTGATGCAAATTAAAAGATTCACAAAATAGTTCAACGAATCTGCCCGAAGGACTTGTGGTAGAAGAATGTCTGAGCCATGGTATGTTATGGACATTAAAATCGCCTGCCAGGATGATTTCGGAAGAGGGGGAGACAGAAAGCAGATGATCAATATTGTTGGAGATATTGTCAAATGCGGATACCGTGTCGACATCAGACATATTTGGGCTGCGATAAAGGAAGCAAAAGTAGATGATGTGCCTGTGAAGTTTGAACCTAATCCAGATGTAATTAAACTCGGGATTGGCAGAAGGTGGAAAATCTTTTAGAATGGTAAAGGCCACATCATTCCGAATATATATTGCGATCCCCCTATGTGGAGAAAAAAGAGGCACTAAGCTATAACCAGGGACGTGATATTGATTAGAATCAGCATCAGAAACGACCTTGGTTTCACTTAGCGCAAGAATTGCCGGATTTTTTTATTGAAGGTGGCAGTACACCGAAAAACGATTTGCCCCCAATCCGCGAATGTTGCAAAATTCTAAAATAAAATTCTGCATGTTCAAAGCAAAAACAACAAAAAAGCAGAAGAAAGAGCGACACACAACAACACAAATATTTATTTAGGGCATCCAGCTGCAGTCAACGACACAGCGAGGTAAAAAAAAAACAGCAATAGTGTTATGCCTATTTGCTGCTTTCAATACCTCAGACCGTGCAGTTCAATGACCACAGCTGGGGACACCCGTATTGCTGATCAGTGACAAGGGCTAATGACCTTGCACTGATCACTGATGTACATAGGAGTTCAAAACATTACCGTACTGTGCTGCTGGTTTGTGGAATGCCGGCAGGGCATAGAAAAGCCCTGACTTGTCTGGTATTATATTAATTTAATTTGTATAAAGTATTAAAAAAACGGCGCGGCGGATTTTAATTAATTTTTGTTGTTTTGGCGATGATGTTTTAAAAAATTGCACTGCACTGCACTAGAAATTGGTGAAGCTAATTAACTATTAGAACCAGTAACACGCACGATGGAACGTCTGCTCCAGCTGACTCCACGCACTCAACTCTCTCAACTCTAGGTTCAGAAAAGAGTTACTAGACGCGAATTTTGAAATTAATGTTTGCTAGGCTCACAAAGTGGTTGGACAAGTGTTCGGAAAATTACGACCCGGCATACACGTGTCGCTACTATTATATATATACTATTAGCATCCCTAAGACATAAAAACAATCAATTGTTTGTAATAACGTCATTACTCTAACACCATCATACCATAAATTTTGAAAAGAACAAGTATGTGAATTTTGAAATTTCTTTGGATAAAACATTTACGTCTTCTTTCTGTGAAAGGATCATCGAAACTTCCCTACAATAAAAAAATAGACAAAATACCAACGAACATTAACACGTTCAAAAGGGATGACATTGAAATTTTTCCGATAACCTTCAACTTAAAAGCCGAAAACAACAATAATTGAGCTGTATATACCGAAAAGGTCAATTTACCATTTAAAAGAAGCCAAATGTCTTCGCCATCTATAATTCAAGTGTTTTCGTTTGTTCCTACCAAGAAAGAGTCTTTACGGCCCCATCTGATGAATAAAAGATTCCAGTCCGGAACTAATTCCCTAAGCCAACACACAAATACAGACAAACAGATTTATTTCAATTTGCCATCATCAAACGTTGCCTCTCCTATCCCAACTGCAGAGAAAGCACAAGATACCGGTGATAGAAGGGCAAAAAAAAAACAATGAAAAAAAAACAAAAGAAAACAAAAAAAAACAGAAGTGGGAGGGGGAAAGGACAAACTTTCAGGCCCCGTTAAATTTATGGAGGAATTGAATTTCACAGGGCGTGAATCAAAGTGAAACTTTTGCTTGAATGAAAGTGCATTCGTCCAGGAATGTGCTCTTACTGCACTAAAGGATCTGGTGGAATGGGTTCTGAGTAGACTGGGATCGGGATGTGGTATCCTACAAACATAGTGTGTCTGCTACTGACTCATCTCTGGAGTCTTACACTTGGTGAGAAACACTCCCTTCTGCCTTACCCTTGGGTTGTGCTTTTGGCAGGTGACTAAAAATTAATTTTTATATAAAACTGTAAGTTTGCCCAGATTTCCGGTGAGAACTTTGCGGTAAATTGTTTTTCTCGTAAAACTTTTCAGTTTTCACTTCATGGTCCATTTTACAGACCCACATTACTATAGCAGGGATGGAAGTGTGGATGCAGGACTTCTTTCCATCGCCAAAGTCTTTCCGACCTTCAGTGCAGAGTGCATATATATACATGTGTTTATGCATGTATATGTTTAGAATAATCTCTGCAGGATGTTGACCGCAACAGGAACATCTCTTTTCTCTAGTCTCGTGTAAAATGCTTTCATGATTTAAGTGTATTCTTTAAGGCCCTTTTCGGCTCTTACATCACCACAGTACCGCAAGCATATACGGAAGTGCGAAAAGCTAAGAGAAGAATGAGGCTTCAAGGAGGTATAGCCCAGCAGCTAGAAGCACGAGAGCTCAACGTGTATATTCATCACGATAAAGAATCATCCGACAGAGATTTACTTCCTTTATTTAACGATATAACAATGACAAGGCGAAGTGCAAGAAAACCTAGGCACCATACCGGTAATCGTGGCGGGGGGGGGGGGTCAGTGCGGTCTTATGCGAGGAAAGGAAACTCTGTGCAAAGCCAGCTGCGGTTACTGTAAAACGTGCACATCACAGCAGTCCTTATCATAAGATGGAGGTCGATTTGGCCTTGCTCTCGTATAATTCATTTTATATTACATGAGCTTGCCCCCTACCTGTCTCCCTTTCAATATCGTTCCCTAATTCCAACTGAACGGATTAATGCAGAGAAGAATGTTACATACATATACCTAACGAATCCATACATACATATGTACGTTCGTATATTACCTACATATATAGAGATTTTGTGAATCACGACGGCAACAAAGATCCTTTCCTTTCGACTCGTGTATGAGCAGGAAGAGAAGGAGTAGGGGAGGTAAGTGTATACGGTGGTGTGAAAAACCCTAGCAGGTTATATAGGATATTGAGCGTTAAATTAGGTTTTTCTAAGAAATGAAATTTTACATTCTTTGAAAAGAAAACGATTTTCAAGAAACCTTTTGTACATTAGCATTTGAAAGAGAAGATATCCTGATGGCAATAATTACGAGGGAAAGGCATAAAGAGATTTTTGGAAAATCCATTGCCATTGGTAGGATAAAGATATTATGAAGCTGGATACCACAGATATTTTAGGAGTTTTTATCATGCATGTGGGTTTATAATAGTAATAATATTCAGGAGCAAATACAGCTTTTTTAGTCAGTCTTATATTGATCTGAGACCAGAAAAAAAAGGCAGTTCATATAAAGAAAATACAAAAATTTATCATTTTTCCTTAATTCTTCCTTGAGTAAATTTATACAATTTCTAGATTCAAGTCAAAAGCAACAACGGTCATGCATTACTTAATTTTCTAAGCTATTGAAATCTGCCTTCTATTGAAAATTAAGAAGCAATAGAAAAATAAAAATGGCCTCAGATTCCACATATTAAAGCCTCTGGACTCTACTCCTACCATATTTCAAGCTAGCCATAGAAAAATGCGCTAATACTTACCTGAATTAAAGTAGCCACAAATGGCTCAACCATTAATATCCACTGGGATAGTCAAGCTGGCCTTAAGGCCTTAAAATCCTTCAATACTAAGTGAAGGATAGCTTAGTCTGCTAACCCTTAGAATACTTTCGAGAAGATAAAAAGTTATTCACATATGGGTACCGGGATATGAAAGCCATAAAATCAATGAAATTGCTAACAGCGTAGTCAAAAGAGGAGCGAAAACTCCTATTGTCGGACCAAAGCCATTTTGTCGCAGTTCAAAATGCCACCCAGACCTATCCTAAATATCTGGGAGAACAAACCAAATTCCTGTAAAAATCTAAAGATAAGGTTGTAGGCGCATAGGCGTATAAAAATAATAGTTTCGGTGAAACTTTTTCTGAGGTTGCATCCAAATCTTTGATTTTGTCAAGTCTAGTAAATAAGTATCCATCTAAAGTATAATTGAAGTCCAATGGCCTCCTTTTACGGCAAAAGGACATTATAGTACATTTTCTGATATTAAGAGGAACATAGTTAATAGCACACTATTTATGAAAGGTGTCTAAGTCCGAAATTAAAACTACACACTCGTTTTCATCAGAAACAATACGAAAGATTTTGGCATCGTCATCATAGCAAAGAATTCTTGAATTAGCCAAAATCAAAGATACATCGCTGATGTAAATTATAAAAAGGAGTGGTCCAAGATGGCTGCCTTAAGGAACGCCGGAAGTATTATCTATTTCGTCAGAAAGAGCTACGCAGAATATAATTCACTGTGTACGATGAGATATTTAAGAACGAAGTCAATTGATAAAGACAGTAGGAAAACCAAAAACAGTCAACTTGTGAATTAAAATTTTGCGATTAATTTGGTCAAAAGCTTTATTGAAATCCGTGAAAATTCAATGAACTTGCTTACGGTTTTCAATAGCAGAAATGCAGAAATTACTAAACTGCAACAAATTAGTCGTAGTAGATTTACCTTTTATAAAGAAAGCCATGCTGGAAAAAGCACTGGAAAGGCTTGCAGTAGAAGTACAAAACACCACAAACCATGGCTTCAAATATCTTACCAATACAACATAAATTAGCAACAGATCTGTAGTTAGAAATGTCGGACTTATTGCCCTTCTTGTGCAAAGGAATAATCAAAGAAAACTTCCGCTATTTAGGAAAAACCCCATGGGTTAAAGATAAATTTAATAAATAACACAAAATAGAAACGATGGACGTAGCACAATTTTTTATGAGCGTTGAAGAAACGCCATCCGGACCGCAAGAAAAACATCAGCTATGCTTGAAATATACCTGAAGGCAGACGCTACATCGAACAACAGTTCTTTAGCTTGAAGACAAGTCAGCGAAAGCTTCGTCAAATGGGTAAAATCATTATAACTAATTTCACAGTGTTTATCACAGATGGCTGTTTTGAAGATGTCACCAAAAAGAGTGGCAGTCTCTAAGGAATCAACACTATGTTACCGAGTGCCATTGAGAATGGAAGAAAATACAAGGCCAAGGGGTTTTTCAGAGTCATTAGTTACGCCACTAGACTGCATTAGGCCTGAAGAAATAATGTTGTCAATAGAAGATATGGCATGTTGAGGAGTCGCTGAAATTGAAGGCAACAAGCCCGCGCCATCCAGAGAGTGTTCCCAGTTAGCACTAGGCAATTTAAAGTCACTAAAAAGCAATAATTCGTCTGCGGGCAACACAACTTCAGTAAGCCTATAAATATCTGAAGCCAGAAAGTCAAATATCTCATCTGATGGGCATGGAGGGATGTAAACTGTAGCAATATATACGTTTTTGTGTGAGAGCTTAAGAGCTACAAACTTCAGATCGCCAGTCTCAACAAAATCGATTAACATGCATGGAAAGTTGCGACGAACGGCACAAGCACAAGCATCCAAAGCCAGACAATGGTGGTCACGGCTAAACACCAAAAGCTCGGAACCAGAAAGCTCTGCATCTCCAATCTTTGCAGACAGTCATGCCTCTCTCAAATAGACCACGTCAAAACAGGAGTTCGTCGAGCTTGTAAAAAGGCGAGTCATCTTGGAGTGAAAATCAGTTACATTGGCATAGTGGACGGAGATTTCGCCTACAAGTTTTTTGGCTTAGCCGAGGATCCAGAGCGTCCTTTTGGAATAAATCCACGCATAATAGCATTATGTTGCCATAAATCCGGAGAGAGGACCGCCTAAAACAGATTTTCCGGATCTATAATTCTAAAGGACGCAGAAAATGAGCGTTTCTCACGATCATGTCGAGTAGCTAAATTTTGCAATTTTGTGCATTACTTTCTACAAATAGTTGAATATTAGAGCATATAAGGGTTTTCCAATAAGAGGTGTTATTTTAATTAGCCCGCTATTTCGGTAGATGTCACTTTTGGAGCTGTCATTTTTTGACATTTGACAAGTAGAAACTACGCCAATAATAAAAGTGGAACGATACACGATTCAACAACGCATTGAAATTATTAAAATTCAATATAAAAATGGTGAAAATGTGGCAGAGACGGTTCGTAAAACTCGAACATTTTTGGGTCGTCGTGAAGTACCTTGTCGGACCGCAATACCGAAATTGGTAGAAAAATTCGAGCTGTCGGGACAAGTTAGTGATGTGAAAAATAAAACCCGTGCACGTCGCTCAAGAATAGCGGAGAATATTGCTGCTGTAGCCGAAAGTGTTGTAGAAAACCCAGGTTTGTCCATTCCTCGTCGTTCTTTGGAATTAGGCATTCCACAAACGTCTTAAGGCTAATAAAGTTCAGTTAACACAAGAACTCAAGCCGGCCAATCATCAACAACGTAGAGTCTTTGCTGATTGGGTCCTTCAAATGCATGAAAATGATCCGGAATTCCATCGAAAACTCATCTTGAGTGATGAGGCCCATTTCCACCTCGATGGCTTCGTCAACAAGCAAAATTGCCACATCTGGGGCTCGGAAAACCCAAGAGTTATAGTTGAAAAGCCTCTCTATCCTCAACGTGTGACTGTTTGGTGAGGTTTATGGTCCCGCGGGGTCATTGGACCTTACTTTTTCGAAAATGAGGCTGGAGCAACAGTTACGGTGAATGGATTGCGCTATCGACAGATGATTAATGATTTTTTATGGCCGTAATTGGATGGTATTGATCTGGACAACGTTTACTTTCAACAAGACGGCGCTACGTGCCATACAAGCAACGAAACCATTGATCTTTTACGGGAAAAGTTTCCGGACCGTGTTATCTCTCGAAGAGGTGATCACAATTGGCCACCGAGATCTTGTGACTTAACACCTTGCGACTTCTTCCTTTGGGGCCACGTGAAAGAGAAGGTCTACGCCAACAGCCCAGTGTCGATTCAAGACCTCAAAGATGGAATTCGTGAGGCTATCGAGGACATAGGGCAGCCACTTTGTCATTTGGTTATGGAAAATTTCATGAAAAGGATATGGTCCTGTAGGCGTGGTCGTGGTGGTTATTTGGCTGATGTTATATTCCATTATTAACGGCATACCTTTCTCTTTATAATGAAATAAAGATCCGATCATTTATCTCAAAACATGGCATTTTTCTTTGAATATCAAAATAACACCTCTTATTGGAAAGCCCTTTTGTTTAGAAAACGATTATTACACTTTCTTGTACCTTGTTAGAACTGGCCTCATGGGGCGTACACTACTGAAGATCGGCATTAAGGTCGATGTTCAGATACCGGCACAGACGTGCATCGACCGGCACCGGCATTTCTTGTGCACATATAACGACATAAAACTGAAAGGAAACTTTCAATTAAGGTAAATATCAAGAGAAAACTATAAAAAAGTGATTCCATGTTAGCTTCAAAACTATATCAGCAACCGACAAATGTCTGTATGATTTCTAGCTACCGACAGCAACCGGCAATGCCTGCCGGTATCTATCGGTGCCGGTTTATATGTGAATTAGCTAACTTAATTTTATATAGAAATAGTTTGTCTGTCTGTGCCGGTTCGTGCTGTGCCGAATTTCTCGAGAAAATAGTTTATACTCGAGAAAGGCGCCAACACTCAAATCCCAACCAGGATATCGGAAATTTTTTTTTTTAATAGTCCCGTCCCGTTAGTGAGTGGCTGGCAAGACAGTATAGAAATCATAGGAATACGTAACAAATTAAATCAAATACCGACAGTAGCAAAAACAGGAAGAAATGTGCGGTGAGCTCTCGACTTTTTGTTTCCTTAGAATATAAATTCTGGTTATTTTAGAAGCTGTTGCCGCTGTGTTGAGAGCTCAGTACAGGCTTGTAGTAGCAATTAATACAAAATATAATGTACTTATACTGTACTAACTTTTTCTACCGACAATACTCAGAAGTTTTTCAACATCACGTTTTAAGAAGAATAGTATAAACAGAGACAACGTATATCTAGATATGAAAACCTCAAAATAAAGCTGTACGAAAGCTGGCGCCCTAATAAAAAGCTCTATACATTCTCTCTCTCTATGCTGCATTATGCCACATAAATTCTTCGCAACATTTTTTACTGATAGCTTTCTTTTGTGGAATATTAAGTTAAAAAGCTTTGAAAAAGTGATCCGGGAGATTTTCATATCTAGTTATATGTTTTCTTTGGTATAAATGAGGATTTGGCAATTTTTAATATTTACAATAAGTTTGTAAATATTCAACAATATTTTATCTTCTCATGCAGCTTAAAGGTATACACGATTATAAACGGAAGGAATCAATTATTGAGCCAAATAGTTCCTCATCACGGCAATAAGCCAAAAGGCGATTTGAAGGCCCTACTACTGATCAAATAATTTTAAGATATAAATGTTTAATAAAATTACTAAAAGCCACAAAGAGATTCAATTTGCAACGTAATCCTGCAGAAGTATAAGGCAACTGATGATGAAATTATATATTGTACTGTTAAAAGGAGGAGTTAAGTTAGTTCAGACCATAATGAAACTAAAAACTGAAGAAAAAAATTTAGTGTATCTATTAATGTATTAACTAGCATTGAAAATAAAAGATACGTGGATGTCATCATATATATCAAATTTCTAAAGATTCGCCAAATCTTGGGTTGGTAGGTGTTTTGCCGAAAAAAACGTTAGTTCGAGTTGCTATAACACAAGAATTAGTAGGAACTAGTATTTCTATTGTATAAAAGATATTGTACTGTAGATAATAAGTGATGGTGTTGCCGTTATGCAGGAAGTTGAATTGGAAAGTTATGTGTTACAAATCAGCAACTATGCTATAATCATGGTTTGCACTTAGCTATTTTGAAACTTTTTACATTGAGACGAAGAAAGAAAGTGACGCATACAGGAAGATAATAGTGAGAGTGAAGATGAGATTGTTTATCAGAATATCAATTGATATTTCAATTTGAATTATTGAGAAACCGAGAGTTGCAAATACGAAATCTTATAGAATTGCAATTATGATATGAGAATTTTTAAATATTTTTAAAATTTTTAGTATGTGTACTGTATACCCATGATACAAAGATTAACATGGTATGGCCAGAAAATCTGTCAATTGGTTGCTTGCCTCCTTTGGTGACAATTGTCAGAAATTAGTTCGTCTCAATTTCAATCGTCCTTATCACAGTGAAAAAACATTTCTATTTGGAAATTTCTTTACTTTCCCCCTAGCACATAATTACTTTTCCCGAAGTAGTTTAAACGAAGAAACTAATGTTTTGTTAAATATATTAATATATTGAAAACGTATTTCAGTCAATAAAATACGAAAAATTCAAAACAAGTTTTCTGGAAATGACTTTAATCACCTCATGACGTAGCAACACAAAAAATTCCTCTCGAATCGGCTATATCTTGTTATTTTTATATCATGCTGTATACCTACGGAAAATTGCAAAAATATTCAAAAACTCTCCTGTCAAAAATATCGTTTTGCAAACTTATGAATATAAATAAAAGCAGGAGTTATTATTTTTAAATTATAAGACAAGTTGGCATACTACGGAGATTATGATCAAATGATTTTTACGAATTAAAAAGCCTTTACAAGTGAGAGAAGATTTTATATTGTTAACTGCAGAAGGAGTCTTAAAACATTTATTTAAACGAAATTAGAAAAGGTCAGCAATGAGCTATGTGTTAGAAGTTTCCAATTGCAATTAAAGACGAAATAAGTAAAAGAATAAACAAGAACATCATAAATCTTAACAAAGTCTCACTTGAGAAGAAAAAGATATATGTACAGATTTTTGAGACTATTCTCGAAAAATTATGTAATCAAAATTGCAAAGGAAATGTTAAATAGATAATTTGTTAGTTTTAACGAAGCTCCAATCTATGGAAATGAAGAAATGTTTCTTCAAGAACAACTTAAATTTATCTATAATAGACAGTGACAGAAAGTGAGCCCAGGTGTTGCTGAAAATTATTAAACAAAGAATTCAATATATTGCAAACAACAGATACAAGAAAAACAAATTTCGAACTACATACTTAGAGATGATTTGTGTCCAATAATTAATTAGTGATGAACGTAATTTTACTATTGCGAAGAATTTTGTTAAGAAGAAGAGAAATCCATTGTTCAGTACTACTTTTGTTGCGCTATGTTTTTTGAAAAATTATATCAAAGCTGATCAAAAAAGGAATTAAATTTTGTTTTGCAATCATTTTATATCTACACCTACATATTCAAATAATAAATAAAATATAAAAATTCTGTATTAAATAGTGGTACATATTTTATTGTCATAAAACCTTTTAAATTGAATATAACCAAATAAATGTTATTTTATATATTATATGAAAATTCTCGAGATTTCCGAAAACTATCAAGAAATCTTAAACACTATGTGCAGGGACCACTGACATATATATAAATGGACTGCTTGATCTCCTGTTTCATGTGGCACCAATTTTGATTTCAGAAAGTATGCTCTCACTATCAATGCTGCCAACTATCGTAAATTGGCGCTATATTTAAATTATTTGCGAATTTACTTATATGCATGTCTGTGTGATTTACCGAATTCACCACAAAAGTATTTGGGACTATTTGTATCGTCAAATTTTAAGTATGAGTCGAAGAAAGTTTTTTTATCAATGATTTTTACAAGCAATTTCTCGTTCCTAATCGTTATAGTTCAGTGGGAAAGTATGCTCTGACGGAAAGAGACAGAAATATGAAAGTGGTGCCATTTGCTTTCATGCATTTTTGGTTCAACGAGCAGTCCATTTATATACATGTCAGTGGCAGGGACCTTTATGTGTAATACCAACTAATCATAGCCATCAAATTTTTTGTACAGCTTTTTTTTTTTTTGTATTTTATTAAAGTTGAATTTTGTATTTTTAATAATCTAAGTTAAACAGTCCTAAATATTAGTTTCCAAAAGTTGTAATTATCTTAAGGTTGACTGATTATAACTTGCTAATAAACAGTAAAAAACTCGGGTAGTCTGGTAGAGAAAATAGAAGATGTTTCGTTAGAAGAAGATGAAGTGTTGCATTCCTTTGATGATATAGCACTTTTCCTTAATGTTCCTCTGTCGGATACTTTTGAATTTTTAGACAGATGGTTGGATACATAAGATATCAATAATGAAAAAAGATTGATGTTGATTGAACTAAACAACCACAATTATTTCATGTTTAAAGATAAATTTTACAAACAACTTGATGGCACAGCAATGGGGTGTGCACTATCTCCATTTTTATCTTCTGATATTTTTCTTGGATACTTGGAAACACAGTGCAAAGAAAAGGATTGGTTTCCACGGATTTGGTTTAGATATGTTGACGACATTTTTGTAGTAGTTAAGAAAGTGAAGGTGATGTCCATTCTGCAGGAGCTCAATGGTTGGTTTCCATCTATTAAATTTACTTATGAAATAGAACAAAGTAAAAGTCTTTCTTTTATGGATATTTTAATTAAAAGAGTCAACAACCAGCTCAATTTTTCAATATATAGAAAACTTACTAGCAGGCAGAGATTTATAACATCAGATTCCAACCACTCCTACCAACATAAAATGTCTGCTTTTTACTCCATGATCCATCGTATTCTGAATATTCCGATGACTGACTTTGACTACAAAAACGAGTTGAAATATATCAAGGACACTGTATCGATAAATGGCTATTACCCTCAAATAATTGACAAAATTATACAAAAAATAAACCAAAATACATAAATGGATACGTACCATCACTACTTTGAAAAGCGATTGTGAGAAGAATGAGGTTAAGAGAGTGGTGATTACATATTATTTTGAATTTAATTAAAAGAAACTTTAAATGCACGATATGTCAATTCCTGTAATTGACATATGGTGACCTGCGTTTATAAATCACATTGGTTATAATTCACCTTTAATCATCAAATTCACTGATTTAACAAAATTCAATAATTCTATACACCTAAAATTAAATTTAGCACAATTCAAATTCCAATTTCTTCAATAAATGTAAAACAAAAAAAAATGTTTACTCAAATATATTATTAATGTTTGACACACGCATGCATTTTTTAATTCATTCTTTATCTATTTAAATATTTCAAAAATTTCACTCTTAACTAAAATTACTTAATATTAATCTACATAATTTATTTCAACTAAATCTTTACTATTTAAACATGTCTTGCCAAAGATACCATATAGGCATATTTCTGGCAAAATGTTACCACAATAAAAATTACAATTTAATATATTCATGTACCTAATAAATGCTGAAATGAAAAAATGACTTTTATTAGTGTTAAAATTCAAATTTGTCTTGGTTAATTTGTGACCAGTAATTATACCCTTATGGCATGCTATTACGTTTGTCCCTTAACCTCAAATTGTTCAGAAAAATGAATAAAATAATTGACCATTAATAAATAAATTCCTTATAAAATATGAATTTGTTGAATCCCTTTGCTGATCCGTACAACTTCCACAAATTAAAATGGCCACGAAATTTTATGCCAGAATTTTCACTCAAATTTCCTAAGTGGAACCTATGAACAATTCAATGAAAAATCCTAAGTCCAAAAACCGAAGAACAATTGATATCCAAACAAAAAAAAATTTGCATGTGAAATAAACTATGACCAACTTGGCATATTTTAACTCAATGACAACTCGAAAGAAAAAGAGATTGAATGAAGGAATGACACGCCTTTTATAGACAGATTTGTTTCAATTTCACCATCCATAATGTGAAATTATCAAAATATTGCCCTTTCGTGAATAAATTAAGATTTTTAATTCTTATTGGTATATGCCAAAATGAATTTTACATTTTTTGGCATGTTTACCATAAGGATTTAATATTAATTTTCTTGATTTCCATTAATTTTTACGAATTTCTGGTCTACTTTATCGTCGCGCCATTTTTTACTTAATTCCAACTAATTCCTCTCATGACTTTTTCTGTTTTGTCCTGCTCGGACGGTACTTCTCTTTCGCACTCGTTAGTGTGAATAGTAATTATAAAAATCGCGAATTAAGTGAATCACGCGAAAAACATAGCGAAACTAGCGCGGCTATTAAAATCGCGTAGTGATTTTACCCCAATTTGACATATCGCATGTCATGGGAAATTGAAGTTCGCCGTGTAATTTTTACTTCGATATGTCAAACGCGCGCGAAGTGTTTTTTGTTAAATTTATTAAATTTAATCGTGTTTTGTGTAGTGTTTGTGGATATTTCATCTCTAGGGTTCATATTACGCAGGTAATTATAAAAATTTCTTGGATTATGTTGCATTTTGTGTTAGTTTTTAAAGTTGGGGGATACCTGCAAAGGTGAGTTCATATTGGGTACCTTTCACCTTAATTATCCATCACTTTTCAAAAAGACTAATGCAATTGCCTTACTAATTTTGTTTTATTGTGTTGATTGTGTTATAGCAGTTAATTTAGTAGGACTTCCGTGCATTCTATGTTATTTGTTTTGGTGTGATTAATATGTAATAAAAACCTTGCCTGCTATATAGCTTTTCATTTATTTGTTTATTAGTTCATTTGTTACTTGTTTATATTAATAGTTCAAATTTTTACATGTATTTTATTTGTTTAACTTCATTTCCTTTTCTCATTTCAGATCATCGAGGGATCTTTGCACCTGTGGCATACTCCAGGTGCCGGTAACATGCCTTGCCTTATTTTTATTTTGAACATGGTAACTTCCCTTTTTTCCGTTCCAGGTTCGTCGAACACATATCATCCAGAAATTACCGGGAATCTTAAGAACATCTTTAAGAAAACGGAAAAACAGGTTGTTTCAGTGTCTAGTGTCTAAGAATAAGCTTGGCGCTCATCTTTGCAGAACCAAAGATATAGTTGATCCCCTGGATAAAAGTGGTATATATTCCTTAAATTGTTCACGTAATTTTATATACATTGGCCAGTCATCGAGAGCGGTTCAAATGAGATAGCATGAACACAATAGACACACGTAGTAAACAACGAAAGTAATAGATCAAGTGTCGCACATCATATTTTGAATAATTTGAACCATAAACTTCACTTAGATGACTTCAAATTAATTAAGGCTGAATCGAATAAACAGAAACTAGACGCTTGGGAATCTCTTTTTATGCATTTGTATGAGGACCGCTTGATGAATTCTGGAGAAGCACCGATAGAGCATGGCCTCTTTTATTTGCTAGATTGAATCTATTGATAGCAGATACTACTTCAGTCAACACTCATTTTTCTGAAAAGATTTTTATCAGTAACTGGCACTTGATGTTTGAGTTATTTCCAATTTATTGTAGTGACCCATTATTATATTTACTGTACTGTCTATTGAAATTGTTTCTCAGTTTATAAAGATTACCGATGATGGTAGCTCAGCTATAGAAATGTGTTTATAACGGGTTTTCCAATAAGAGCTGTTATTTTGATATTCCAAGAAAAATGCCAGTTTTTGAGATAAATGATCGGATCTTTATTTCATTATAAAGAGGAAGGTATGCCGTTAATAATGGCATATAACATCAGCCAAATGACCACCACGACCACGCCTACAAGACCATATCCTTTTCATGAAATTTTCCATAACCAAATCACAAAGTGGCTGCCCTATGTCCTCGATAGCCTCACGAATTCCATCTTTGAGGTCTTGAATCGACGCTGGGTTGTTGGCGTAGACCTTCTCTTTCATGTGCCCCAAAGGAAGAAGTCGCAAGGTGTTAAGTCACAAGATCTCGGTGGCCAATTGTGATCACCTCTTCGAGAGATAACACGGTCCGGAAACTTTTCCCGTAAAAGATCAATGGTTTTGTTGCTTGTATGGCATGTAGCGCCGTCTTGTTGAAAGTAAACGTTGTCCAGATCAATACCATCCAATTCCGGCCATAAAAAATCATTAATCACCTGTCGATAGCGCAATCCATTCACCGTAACTGTTGCTCCATCCTCATTTTCGAAAAAGTAAGGTCCAATGACCCCGCGGGACCATAAACCGCACCAAACAGTCACACGTTCAGGATAGAGAGGCTTTTCAACAATAACTCTGGGAATGTCCGAGCCCCAGATGCGACAATTTTGCTTGTTGACGAAGCCATCGAGGTGGAAATGGGCCTCATCACTCAAGATAAGTTTTCGATGGAATTTCGGATCATTTTCATGCATTTCAAGAACCCAATCAGCAAAGACTCGACGTTGTTGATGATCGGCCGGCTTGAGTTCTTGTGTTAACTGAACTTTATAAGCCTTAAGACCCAAATCTTTATGCAAAATACGGTGTAATGACGTTTGTGGAATGCCTAATTCCAAACAACGACGAGGAATGGACAAACCTGGATTTTCTTCAACACTTTCGGCTACAGCAGCAATATTCTCGGCTGTTCTTGAGCGACGTGCACGGGTTTTATTCTTCACATCACTAACTTGTCCCGACAGCTCGAATTTTTCTACCAATTTCTGTATTGCGATCCGACAAGGTGCTTCACGACGACCCAAAAATGATCGAGTTTTACGAACCGTCTCTGCCACATTTTCACCATTTTTATAGTGAATTTTAATAATTTCAATGCGTTGTTCAATCGTGTATCGTTCCATTTTTATTAATGGTGTAGTTTCTACTTGTCAAATGTCAAATGACCACTCCAAAAGTGACATCTACCGAAATAGCGGGTTAATTAAAATAACACCTCTTATTGGAAAATTCTTTATATTAAAATAACCTTGTGAAACAATAAGTAGCCTTTTTCTTACTCTATATCTTTATTATTTTTCTATTAATTTTGAAGTTTTTTTTTTCTTATGTGTATTACCTTCAACCTCGCCCTCTATTACAACCATCCTAATGATGGAGTCGATTGTTGCATTTTACTTTTTACATTTTAATACATTTCTTGTGAAACCTAACCATAGCTCTGAGGAACATAAATATTACCATAATAAATACCATTTACGTATCATTAATCAGTTTTTATCTAACTGTCATATCTAGGTTTTTACAAGCTGTTGAAGTTGAAATGTTACAACCGTAGTCAGTCTACCCTACCTAAAAAAAAAAATCCTATCTGCAGAAAATCTACTAGAAACTAACAAAAATATACGAAATCACATATAGAAATATTTATAGCTACCCAGCTATTGTCGAGTATACTGTCACCGACAAACCGACAATTTCCTTGCTTCATCATTCCAATAAGGGAGTTAAAAATTCCATAAGAAGACGTACATAGATCCAATCCCTAACTCCTTTCTACACTATTAAATACATACACATGTACATACATATGTACGTACGCGATTCCTGCATACATTACGCGTGACAAAATTTGGTAAGATTTTTATTCAAGAAGTATAAAAGCCAAAAAAAGGAGCACTTTCAAATTTATCATCAATAAAAACTCAACCGACACAGCAGCTTTAATGTGTTTTTAGCTCCGACGATAGAGTGAAAAAGTGCTCACTACGAGGACCAAAAGCTTGTGAAAGGTTTACAGTTTCCGGTTAGGAAATTAAAGAAAGAAAAAAAAACACGGTTGCAAAAAAAAAACACCCACAGAAATAACAATGGAATCTTCGCACAACACAAACATCTTTTGGTGGCAAATACCATTACAATATTTCCTTAACTGTCTAACATGGGATACTTAAGCACATACTCATTAAAGTTCCTTTTTCTGAGATTTTAAAGGGATCGACTCCATATAGCTAGTACCACTTAGCATAGACACAATGAAAGTTCAAGAAGACGAGATGCCGGCGTTTCGGTGCGGTACATCTTACTACATACATATAGTATATTCACGACAACGGTGCAAGGAAAAGTCTGTGAAGTGGATGAGAATGCCGAAATTACATTGCAATTGCTCTCCTTGAAGACCTTCGCCAAACTCAAGTTTCTAAAGTTGTTTCTCCCACACAATTCTGTGGTCCTCCTTATGTTTTCCAGATATATGTATATGTGTAGTATATATTCGTCGCAAAAACATTGAAAATTGTTACTCTCCGAGGATTGCACTTCTAAAAACTTTTAAATGAGAGTTTCTAAAGGTGAACATAGTTCAACCCTTTATGGTACTTAACGTCATTCCCGAAAGGAAAGCATAAATATTTTCGGGTTCAGAGGACTGTCTTAATGAGGATTCTTGAGCATTTCAAATGGCTTTCCGTGAAGGAGGTGCCAGAAAATGTGAGACTCACTATGAATTAGAGCTTCTGATATAGAAGAGGAGGATAGGGGGAGGCGGAACCTATTGAAACAAACTTTAGCGACCATTTATACAAATATTTTCACACATTCATTTTGAAGTTTATTTTTCTTTTGATCTGCTTAAGTTTTTTATACTTTCTCATTTTTTGGATGAATTCTCTGAATTTCATTTATGATTTCATCATATTTATAGGCTTGAGAAGGTCTTTCCATACTACTCCTACCGCAATCGCTTAACAATATTCATCAAGACTAACCATAAAGCATCTTCGAAATGGTCTCCCTGAAAAAAAAAATAAAAAAAATCTCAGCTATCAATTTCTCGGTGTAAAGTTGAAAATTCGTCACCCATAAGTCGGGTAAATCCAGATGAACTTTTCCCATCTCTTTAATTACTACGAGAAACATCGTTGCGCCAAGTATAAATGACGGGGCACAACAGTAGATATCTACCTAACCTAACCTATACCCGTCCTATGTATGTATAGAACAGAATAAGGTTCCCTTCGAGTTCGAGAGAGAGTTCTACAAATTTTGCAGATTCCTGAAACTTATCTTAAGGGAGGCGGCCAGGATACACTCTAAACACTGAAACAGTGTGTTATCTAACAAGTACACTGACAAAGGTATTCTTCCCCTGTCCCTTAGGAGATCTATGAGCTCACTAGATGTATTGTTGCATGGTAAAGTGACTTTCTTGTTCAAAGATAAGAAGAGTTGGAAAATCCTAGAAAGTTGGTTGACTTTTGAATGACTTCTTGGTTTACGTGATAAGTGGGTTGGAAAAGTTCCTCCTATTTCAGGCTCATTCTAAAGGCTCTTCTTGTTTGGTTCAGGTGGGTATGCCGTCGACTAAGCATTACCACAACTTTTGATACATTTTTGTTGTCTTTTGAGATTTTAATTTGCGCTTTTTATTGTACTTCTTATCCCATTTGTAGTTTGCCGGCAAATTTCTTCTCATTTACTTTTAATTCCTTTGGTTCCGTTTAATGTTTAATGGCTGCTGTACTGTAAATTATGGTTGATAGTTAGTTTTTTGTTTAATTTGGTATTATACTTATATGTACAATAAGTATAAGTTAAGAATGTAAAACATTTTAGAATCTTATTCAGATTTTTTTTTCGATGTTTCCACCACATCTAATCCTTATAGACAGACCACTTACTTGAGAATCCACATAGAAACCTGCCAAATCGCCATCAACAATACCAAATTACAAAAAAATGATTGAATTTAACTACAATGCATAGATAAGGGGCTAATGAAAATCTAGAACAGATTTTTAAATAAAGGAGGCAGTTTTGTAATTTCCTTGCTTACAGGAGGCATAACATACAGATTTATCCCTTATGAGCTCAATCCAACTATGAAATTGAAATATCTAGGATACTCCCGAAAAAATAACTAACGATTTTTGTGACTTGTTATAACCAATATAAATAGTGAATTATTTACACCAAGTATAGTAAAGAAATTAGTTGGGTCATACGCTTAGAAGAACTGCCCAAGATATCTACTAAAACGCAAAACATAACTTGGACTTCTAGATTTATATTCTGCTTACAAAAGTTATCTAAATAGATTCTTACCTGTTGCAGTTATTGCAGTTGGAAGAATGGTCTGCAATAGTCTGCAGTATTATTAAAATAAATATTTTTTGAGTCGTTGATTTATATCGCAGATAAGTAAAATAATAAGATAAATAGCACCCGATGAAAAAATTCATTGATCTTGTAACAGATATGTTGGTAAGCATATAATAAAAACACTCGAATTCCTATATACATTCCACCAGAAACAGTAGATTCAATCAGTGACGAAGACTTAATCGATAATGAAGATCAACGATGCTCTGCCAACTTCATAAAGTGGTGTTGAAGTTGAACACGACTCTGGTTTCCACTAATCGCATAGTTGCAAAACAGGCTCTTTTAAAAGGTACAACTGATATACCCAGCTCGCTAGATAAAGATGAATTATACGTCCTTATTCTACTTTATTATTCTAAAGGGTTTGATTCGCTAAACTACTCTAAATTACTTGCTAAATTGTCTACTAATTTTCTGTTTCATTTGACTGCAGTTTTTCCTATCAGCAAGTTTTTGTTTGGCAGATTGCAGTGAGCAGTTCTTTTAATACTTTGCCTGTTACGTATTCATTGTGTACCTCAGGGATCTGTTTTGGGTCCTTTGCTATTCAGCATGTATATCAATCAGATTCCTGATATTATTAAAGACTGTAAAATTCACATATATGCCGATGATGTTCAGTTATATCTTGCTCGTCCCAGTGGACTAGTAGAGAATTGTATTGAACGATTAAATTATGATGAGAGGAATGTCTCGAATTAGGCGACTAATAATGGCTTAGAACTGAACTGCAAAAAATCCCAATGCATTTCATTTTATCAACGGCCGATTGGAGTCTCTGTTTTGTCGCCTGTGTTTCTAATCTAAATCTAGGTGTTCCGTCCACATACTCCGCTTCTTTCAAAAGGTCACAAAGTATCGAGATATCAAATCGATAAAAATAACTGAATACCTATCTGAAATTTGAAGAAATCCTCCACGCTTGCTTCATTATGAACAATTTCAATGTGAAAATAAATAGAAAATCACATAAATTACAGAAAGAAACCAACAAATAGTAAACTTACCAAGAAACATACATATTCATTTGTTTACATTGCTCCATGTTGACACTTCCATGATATTACGTCACATCATATGTTCTCATCTTACAATATAGAGAGTACAGGAAGTGTGATAAGCTAAATTTGACGTAGTCAAATTCTGGTTGTGTTAGTATCTATTACCGCTGTAGTGAAAGCACAGTACCGGCGTGTAGTAGAATCAGTATAGAGAGCGGGGCAAGTAGATGTATGATTGAAAATATTGCAGTTGCTCCCACCGAAAATGCTCTTGTCGTGCTCTTAGTCGCTGCCACTGCGCCAAGATACCCAGGGAGTTTCTTAGCTGTCAGAAACGTAAACAAATCTTTAATAAACAAATATTTCATCATTTTTGTTATTAATTTGTATGTCTCTATTTTCCTATAAAAAAAGGATTTATCAAAATTATAAGCTCCTGAATATGTACAGCAAAAAATTGTAAATAAGGCAAAAAATTAAATTGAAATACGTAAATAGCTAGAACTCCTAATCTACAAAAATCAGAATCAGTTGACTCGATTTTTTTTTTTGATTTCTAAATGCTATTTGATAAGTTAAAAAAATATATTTTCAATATAAGAATTAAATTGCAACTATTTCAATTTAATTTACAATTATAATCACAATTATAGGGACTAAATAAGACCTTTGCCCGACAAAAGGTGGTATAGTTCTCATTTTTATATGTGTTATTTAGTTCCGGGCTCCCAGAAAAATTCAAGGTTTCACCTTTGTAGCTGGGGAGCAAGGTCTGCGCAATGCGCCATCTTGGAATAAAGGTATAAAAAATTAGGTTTTTTCAAAATAATTCCTCAACGCTTGATCCTACGACAAAAATGGCTGATACAAATTTGAAGAAAAATATAATCCCCAAATTTTTTGTAAGTCTGATGTGTTACGAGTTAGAGCGGCGGAAACGTGAACATTCCTCCTAAGAACATTATACTTATAGTACCCCTTATATAGGGCGCTACGTTTATGGTTGTGCATAGGAGATCAGAATTGATAGTAGTCACCTAGTCTAACAAAAAAACTGTATGGCAAGTGGGAGCGAGATCTCAACCGTTTCGGTGCTACAGCGTGATTAAGAAAATATGCTAGTTTTTCACAAAATATCCTGTATCTCAAAACGTAGAAGGTGTACGGGCACTTTCATTTTTGTCGTAAAATCAACCGTTGAGGAATTATTAAAAAAAAACAATTTATGGAACCTTTAGTCCAAGATGGTGGTGCGCGCAGACCTCCCCCCCCCCCCCCCCAAGGGTAATAAAAACTTGGACTTTTCATCGGGGCCCAGAACAAATCAGAACTACCCCACCTTTTGTAGGGCAAAAACTCTTACTGACTGGACTACTATTACTACATTCTTAGATATTTCTTTCTATTTAATTGTACACACCTTAGTAGGTAGAGCTATGGTACTATTTTTAGATTTCTATGCCAACAAACCCAATCAGGTACACCTCCACGCCAGATTTTGTTTACTACATAAAGTTCCCTAAATTATATTATATCCAACCAGCAGATTGAACATCTTAAATTCGTAGCTGTATTAATAGAATCTGTAATTTATGACCCACAAGAGAGGGAAAAAAAACAAATTACATATCACTAAATTCCGCCTACACTAAATATAGTCCTTTAGGGCTTTTTCCAGTGTAACCAAAAGTATTCGTTAGGCTGAATGAGGCGATCTATTTTTAATAAACCGGATGAAGTCATCAAAAATTCATCAGGCTTTTAACGTGCCAAAAACTTTCTCACCTTTAGTGAGTTAATTCTATGGGCTAGCCCGGTATGTAGCCCGGTTTACATCCCAAACAAATCTCCCCCTCTTCTCTCACCATCACCTTCGGCAACATTACTTGTTCCGAACAAACAAACCAAAATAGGGTATGTATATTGTTAATCCTACTGTAAGTCAATCGAGTAAGGGTATATGACCTTTGGCTACCACCATCACCACCATAACCAAACTTTGGGTGGGTCCAACGGCAAATTAACATCTTAATGCGTTGCAATGTTCCTCCATTCCTGTGTGACATTTGTTTTAATCAACAGCTTATTTCAGTGTTGGTCCTTGAAATTATTTTGTTCGTATCCTTTGTATAAAATGCAGAATTGCTGGTAAAATGAAAATAACGGTTTGTTGCTTCTTCTGTTTTTCACTTTTACATAACTGCGTTTTTTTATATATGTATATGTATGTACAGCAGGACATTATACAGAATTGGAGTGTACATTTTTACATTATCATCTTAGCAAACTTAATTTGAAACATTTATCTTTATTGTGGGTCCTTGCTGCCGCAGTGTATCGTATTGTAAGGACAAAACACTATTGTTCGTTGTATGGAAATTTTGGTGTCATAAGTGGTATCCGCAAGAAAATCTAACATAAACCGTATTGGGTTTAACAACATGGTTGCAAAGTAAATGAAAGTTTCAAAGGATATTTTTTCGTGTTAACGATGCTGTTGTGAAGTGGTATTAGTGACCTAAATAGGTGTTGTAAAATATTTAAAAAAAAACAACTTCCAAGTTAGATAAGGCGAAAGTTTAAAATGATGTAACGTGCTTGTCTTGAAATTCTTGAGGTGTCTGAAATCTTATAGAAAAAAATGTGTGAGGTCTTGGTAGACAGTTAAGGAAGATACCACTTTTTAAGATTATTTCAAATTTTAGTAAAATGATTTTGAAAAAAATTTGTTTTCTACACATCCATACCTAGACCTCATAGAGTATGAAAAAGTACGTAGCAGCACACATCTTAATAAAACAAAAATCGTAAATATGTATCACAAAATTGTAGACGAGTCCGTTGAGAGATTTTATGATCAGGTTATAACGTCCCAGGTTGACCGTATTTCTTACGTTTCACAGATCATAATCAGCTAAGAAATTTTTGCAGCATCCTTCTAAAGGAGAGAAGATAAAGCGAACACCAATGCTGCGGTAAAATAGAGATTCCCTTCGTTGTGTGTGATACTGTTATGGGGCCGCCACAAGTTTTCGTCTTCAATCTTTTAGATTTACCTACGCACCTGTACGCATATCTACTATATCATTCACGTGTTCTCACCATGTCAGGCAAGCATTCCAAATATCCACCTGGTGGGCTCGTTGATATTTCTCACCTGGTTTCATGTGAATTTTTGGAAGATTTTATACATAGCACATACCTTCATAGGTATATAGGTGTGTATGCCTTTTCGTGTGAATATCATACATACATAGTTCTAGAGATTTAGGTTCATTCGTTCATCTGACAGATGCGTGTTTTTAAGATGTTTTTGCCGAAGCACACAAATAACATGCACTTGCAAAACATCCTCCTTTCCCTCCATTTGGGCTCCAACATCAACCATCTATACTATACACCAGCCAGCATCTAGCTCTCACACCTTCTACCCCCCTATTCTAAGTTACCCTCATTCTACACACGAAATTGTTCCTCAAATATAACGTCAGATATTTATGGACGAGCAGTCGCAAAGCATACAAAAGAGTCATGTTTGATATACTTCCACCATTGTCGCCATTGTTGTTGCTATTAGCAAGCTCTTTTGGCAGCTGGTTTTGGGTTGATTCCACCACTACTGGCGGGATCCTCCGGGTACCCAACATTGGGGATGGGAGATCCATAAATAATAATTTGTACTTTCGCAAAGCAACTACGTCCCTACGTGTGCTGGGGTTTATTGTGTGTTCTCTCATGCATTTATTATATGTGAACTGCTGCGAACTTTGTTTTTGTTGTTGTTGTTATTATTGTTTTTTTCTTCTTTTTTTTATTATTTAGAACTGTATTAAGCCTTGTTGAGCCTTCCATGCGTGTTTAGATATTTTGAGTTGAGATATATACGGGAATGTTGGTATAGGTAAGCAAATAAGGTAGGTACCGAAGAAATAAAATAAAGGAGAGGTAGGTGAAATTGGAAACACGCTAGCTATGAGAGGAAAAGGTGACAGTTGAAACAGGTGTTTTTATGGGGAATTGAATTCGTCGGTATTTATCAGGATTTTCATGTCATTTTTGCTTTCCGAATAATGGCTAATTTGGCAAAAACAAAAAATAAAAAAAAAATAAAAAAATGTAAATAGGAGATTTTCCTAAAGAGCAATTTCATTAAGTACATTTAAATTGACACGGAGTTTTGATGTGAGGGGAATTTTAAGTTTCTGTTGTAGTTGGAAACATTTAGTCGAGTGGGGTGGCAAGGGATTTTATTGTGGAGATTAGATTATATGCCTAAAGGAAAAATATCGCAATAAGTACCTAATAAAGGCTAGTATGTGCGTTAATGGCATTCATGATAGCAGCCTCTTTTAGGCTTGCTTTACGGTCCTTTTTCCTAAGTATTAGCCTCCACATCTCGACACTATCTACTAACTCTATTGTTGTTTTCAACAAACGGTGTAGAGTAGCTTTCCTGTTGATTCAAAAGAGTCCAGCTATATACGCCAATCTAATTGAATTTCATTCTAAACATTTTAAAATTATGCTCCTATTTATTGACTCCTACTGCAAAGTAATCTGTTTAACTGAAATTTTACTCCGTGTCCTTTTTTCGTTACTCTATGTGCTATCTTCCTTTAGTTACTCCTCTATTCCAATGCATGCTTGCTTTCTGATAGGGACCCCTGATGATCTCTAAAGCTCCGATTGTGATCCTCATATAAGTTAGCGATGTGGAGCTATCCATTTCAGAAGCTTGTTCCCTAGGATATCCTCATTTCCAGATACCCAACATATGGTCACCTTGTGCCGTGTAGTCCATTCCACTAGGCTGGTCTCGCATAACTGCACCAATTTTGATTTTACAAGCACAGCATCTAGCAGTTTGATGGTTGCTAGACTGTCAGATGTGCCGTGCGGACTGGGCACTCTGCAGATAGATACCATTTTTGTCACCTGGTAAATCACTGCAAGCGCAGCCTGAAAGGCACTACATTCAATAATAATAACCATTACAAATAAGAAAATAATAATATTGCGTAACTCACACACTAATTCAAATTCGAAATTATTATACCTACCTATACTTACCATTTGGCACCATGTTGAAATTGGTGACTTATTATTATTTTTCGGCAGTTTGGTTTTAAGTCCATCGTTAGTTGGCCAACGCGGGGAAGAAAAAAGTTTATATAATCCCATTTCTTTCATGCCTGTTACAGTCTTTTTCTATACCTCCCCCCACCTTTCGCACAAAATAACAAATTTTGATTCCACATATCCCAACCGCAGCCCATAAATCCTTAAATACAAACTTACCGATCACCCTATACAATTTAATGGATTAATTTCTGTGGCCCAAAGAATCTCGTGGGATGATCGTAATCCCAATTTTCGGTTAAAGTTCAAAGGGTAAATGTATCCTTCTACATATACAACATACATATGTACATATGCGAAAGGTGGGGAGGGGAATAGAAAAAGACTGTAACTGTAACTGTATGTGACCAAAAGAAACTAGTGCTTGAAAAGTTAAAAGAAAGCCTGGAAAGCTTCCGTTTACCTGTCTGTCTGTCCAACGTCCATCCGTCTGTCCGTCCACACGATAACTCGAGAGCGCATATATTAAAAGAGCTGAAATTTTGGACACTGGATTTTAAAAAAAAAAGTAAATTTAGATTCGGAAATGGGTCAAATCGGGTAGCTCCTTCGTAGGGTTGCCATACAAAAATTTCTTTTTTCACTATACATTTGCACACTGTCTTAGAACGCGTCCATTTAAATAACGGAAATTTTTTACATTGTGCTTTCAAAGTAATAGTAAATACAGTTTTAAAAATGGACTAAATCGGGAAACCTTTTCTTGGTGTTGCCATATAAATTTTTTGGGTTTTTACGTATACTGTGAAAACGACCAGTCTCAGAATATTTCGTTGTACTGAAAAGGTCTTCGAAATATAAAATCCTATGAAATTGGTTATAATCATTTTGCCTGTGCCACGAATCGTTCTAGAAATATACTCAAAAAACCACTTCAAAAATCAAACTTGCACAGATGGGTGACCGTACGAAATTACATATGAGCATTCATCTAGGGTACCATTGGAATTTGTCTTAAACCAATTCTAGCTTTTTACTTGTCTAATAATGCAATTCGTTCACCTCAGCTCTCTTACCCTTGACACGTTTTCCATTATTCTGAATCATTAGAAATCCAAACCTCTGTTTGACCTTAACCTCAAAAACTAGAGACTGTAACTATTATGAGAAAATCTTAAGATAATAGTTAAAATTTAATTTATTTTACTTTTAGTTCTATGAAACTGTTATAAAAGACTTCTAAATTTTAGATCATAAAATATTGGTGTTTATTAAATGTACATTTTTGCACAGTTATGACTATTATCGAAGATTTTGATTTTCTAAATCTTATAATAAAAGTCCCTACAAAACTAAATAACAGTCTTGCTGGACTTTTATAGTTTTAGTTCAATGCTAAAAGTTATTACAGACTTTTATTAATTAAAATCTCTTCATAAAACTCTCATAAGACTTTTAACTTTTTAGTCTCAAGATTACTGTCTTATAGCGAATTCGAAAGGGCTGCTCTAATTGCTCTAGAATTTCTTTACCTTAGAACTTTTGTTCGAATGACATTTTCAAGTCACTCTTGTAAGATTTCTTGTTCGAATGAAAAAAAAAATAATTCTGGCAGAAAGAGCGAAAAGAGGACTTTTTCAACTCTGTAATTTGAAGTAAGATTTGAGGTTGCTCTGTTAGCTTATAATATATATGTGTATGTATCCATATGTATATAACGTTTTTTTTTGCTAATTGTATATTAATTTCTTACCATCAATATCTTCGCTTTCCATTTGTACAGAGTTAAAAGCAAATAAATTTTGCAACAATAATCATCTATTCCTACACAAAAGCACATCTAGACTTCAAAAGTGCATGCAATCAACACCGAACATATTTATATCTTCTCAGATCGGATAACAGAAAACGAAGCAAGCTAAAATCTAGATCTCCTATTCGAATTCACCAGTAGAAGACTTTTCGAAAATTCAGTCAGTTAGGACAGTTATAGAAAACTCTTATATATTTAAGTCTCATAAGAGATTTCTCAGAGATCTTAAATTGTTGCAAGTTATGGTATTTGTTATTTTGGTATAAGAAAGGAGATAAGAATAAATATATACAGGGTATTTCCCACTAGGAGATCAATAGAGCGGGAGGTGATAGTACTCACCTAGACGAACCAAAAATTGTACGGCAGGGGGGGGGGGGGCATATCAACCGTTTAGGAGTTACAGGGTCATTAAGAAAAAAAGCTAGTTTTCACAAAACACCCTGTATCTTAAAAACTACAGGACGTACGGTCACAGTTAAGAGCTCATTGTATGTAGAACTTCATGGCCTTTTCAACGACTGCTCAATTAGCCCCATACCCCTCTCCCATCAAGAATTGTGGTTGTCTAAACTAAAAATTTCGGATTTTCTTACCTTTTTTTTTTAATTTAACCTCTATTATTTTTGCAACAAGGTCGTTAATATAACTTTTTTTTATAAAAACTGTAAACTCTAGACCTTCCTCTTTAAGTTGAACTATTACACGCGATGTGCTATCTGAAGCCCTTTAAGAGTTATTAGCTCTAAACTTATTCTCAAACCTATTTTCAAACCTATTCTCAACGATAATTTGTTCCCTTAGCACGTCATTTTAAAAAATATCGTCTAATTTCGGTGTGACCTGAATAGGTTGAGTTAATAACTGTTTAACGGCTACAGTTAACACATATGGTGTAATAGGTCACATTAAAGATAAGAGTCTACAGCTTACAGTTTTTATAAAAAAAAGTAATTTTAACGACCTTGTTGCAAAAATAATAGAGGTTAAATTTAAAAAAAAAGGTAAGAAAATCCGAAATTTTTAGTTTAGACAACCATAATTCTTGATGGGAGAGGGGTATGGGGCTAATTGAGCAGTCTTTGAAAAGGTCATGAAGTTCTACATACAATGAGCTCTTAACTGTGTACGTCCTGTAGTTTTTAAGATACAGGGTGTTTTATGAAAATCTAGCTTTTTTTCTTAATCACCCTGTAACTTTTAAACGGTTGATATGCCCCCCCCCCCCCTGAAAAACAATTTTTGGTTCATCTAGGTGAGTACTATCACCCCCCGCTCTATTGACCTCCTAGTGGGAAACACCCTGTATATAACATATATAGATTTGATAAATATTATAAAAAAAATCGAAAATTTGTTTAGTTGTGATATCACTAGTAGAGCTGAAAGTATCGAATAGTTTTCTATCGGGATCATCCGGAATAATAGAGAACTGATTTCGGAAATCCGGATCCGTATCCAAACTATCTGGATCCGAAACCGAACTATCCAAATCCACACTAAGCACACAATGAAAATGTTGGGGGATATTGTCAATTTTCTTTGCATAGCCAGAATTAGTATAGTTCGGATTTGGATAGTTCTGATACGGATCTGGACTTCAGAAATCGGATCCCAATTATTCCGGGTTATCCGAATATCAAACTATTCGGATACTTTCAGCTTTAAGAGTGTTAAGTCCTATGCAGGTCTAAGCGTGAAGTGGAGGTGACGGGGGTCAATGACTGAGGAGACTAATTTTTTGATAGTCACACTTTATTGATCACAATTTTTAGCTATTAATTCTATTTTTAAGTTTAAACATTATTTACCACAAAAAACTAAAAAAAAAATAATAATAATAAGAACGTAACAAACTCAAAAGCAAAATAATAATAAATGATAATTCAAACTCAAATAATAAATAAATTTTAACATAATTCCAACAAAAAAAAAAAGGGAATCCAAAACGATGCAGAAGATGTCGTTTTAATCTGTAAAGACAAAAATTCTATTAGTTTCTATTCAAAAAAGCATAAATAATTTATGGGCCCCACTACTGCCTATATGAATTTTTATCTAGGATTCAAAAGGACCCTCCGGTATTGACAGATGCTGAAATTTAACTAATGCAGACTTCTTCAGCGTCACTGTTACTGTTCGGCCTTTTTTGTTTTTTCTTTTTATTAAACAAATTATTGTTTGAAACTCAATAATTTATTTATACTGTGGGTGTGATACGCCCAAGATTTTCCAAAACTTAGTCAAACTCATTGTTTCTAATCTGTCTCGGAAGACTACACATATCGCAATGATTTCCAGCTCGAGCCCCTGCCTTATTTATACCCTGAAAATGTACAGCATAAATTGGGGCTGTAAGTATCACAGCAGCTTGGTTGAAGTGAGAAGTTGGACTAGTGTCGAACATCTGACTGTGTTTGGCGTAAGTCATATGTGATGTCGTTGATGTACATAGGTATATGTGCTGTCAAAGGTAAGTTTTATTCGAAAGTGGGATTGAGTTTATACTCTTTCGAGATCCATATAGAGTCTGCAGGCAATTTTTCAACCTACTGCATTAAGCATAGGTTTTCTGTACCCGATTCGATTCGATTCAGACTCACCAAGTATTTGGGTAGTTACTCGGGCTCGGGACTTGACGAGTCCGAGTCCAAAAATCAGTAAATTCAAAAGATATACGTACATGTAGAAATGTTTTGATAATTTCTAGATTCATATTGTATTTTAATTTTTTAATTTTACACATTGCTGCGGACATTAATAAATATACTCATTTTCACTTTCATATGTATTGTATTTGTAAATGACTTCAGTCGGCCACCAAGTGAGTAAAAGTTCTATCGAAATATTTTCTGTAAATTACTAAGAACAAATGAATGCAATAAGCAATCATCTACACGTCTCAGCTCATAAAAATTGTTAGTGGCCCAAGCACCCGTTGTCGGTTGCATACAAATTCTAAAGAAAAAATTTCAGTAAATTACTGAGAAAAAATCCTTACATCACGTCGAGGCATCGTTGAGTTTGTATAGGAACGAGACATTACCGTCCTGGATAACCTGGACCGGGCGGGCATTAGTATTGATACAGTCTTCTTGAACCGTGTTAAACGTTGGTTTGTACAAAATTTTAATAGAGAGTTCAATCATTCTATTTCGTGCTTATTACACTACAAAATTCGGTTTTGATACTCATAATAATTCAATATTATTTGCTGACAACTATTATAATTGACGAAGTTGTTTTATGTATGTATAAAAGGTAATTATTAATTAATAAGATCAATTTATTATAAATTTTATTTACTTTTTTTTTCTGTTCAGAAACAATGTCAGAAGAAAAAATCATCGAAAGACTGGGAATATTTCACTCAATCGAAGAACAGAAAAGCTGAGTGTAATATACATATATAAAACAAATATAGCTGTTGTTGATTCAAGCACAACATCGTTATTGAAGGACCTTTAAACTCATAATATTCATCCAAATTTGGACAAACGTCAACTCGAAGCTGATTCTGAAGTTGGATGTTCAATTAAAAAACCAACGACAATGATGGATTTCGTAAAACGTACAAGTTTAGAAGAATTTGCTTCGAAATTGGCAGCAGTAGATGGAATTTCAATAAGATCCATTACCAGATCGAAATTTATACGAGAATCTATTGCTAAACGTGGATGGATTTAAGTTGCCTAAAAATGAAACCGATGACCATTTTAAAACAATGAAAAATAAAATGATTGGCGAATTGTCAGAGATAATTAAAAATAACCTGAGATTCGGCTTGATACTAGATGAATGGACCAGCTCACGAATGAAGAAATACGTCAATGTAATTCTCCACGGCGCTGCAAATGAAGAACCATACAATCTTGGACTAATTCGTATATGCGGATCGTGTACAGCAACACAATTACTTGAAATGGTTACTCACCATTTGGCTTCGTTTGAAGTAAATTATGAGCAAGACAATGGACAATTCCACACCTGTATTCTTGATGCAGTATGCAAACCGCTTTTTTAGGGAAGAGGTAAAAAGACGCCGAGAGGTATCCCTTTGCGTCTGTTCACCTCTTTTCTAAAATACTCGTGTGGGATGGCCCATGTTGCCACAACAGGTGATGGCGCTTCTTAGATGGTGAAATTTGGAAAGGACTGTCCAACATTTTATCAATTGTGTCTCAGTCATGGAGTACATCTTGGAGTGTGCGATTCTTTATATAAGAATAAATCAAACAGCTAAAAAGAAGAGGAATTATTAATTGATACTGACGATGAGAATGAAAATGTTTTTGTTGATGAAGCGGATATTGAAGTAAAAACAACAACAGAGGAGGATATTGAGGAGGTTTCTAGTATTCATCAAATAATTAATTCGAAAAGTTTTTTATATTATCTTCCGTTAAAAATGGAATTATAAAGCATGACCTCAGTCAACAAAAGTAAACAAAGAATCGGAAAGACAATAACCCATACTGAGTTCATCGCACTACCGGATAGCCGATAAATATGAATCAATAAGAACTGTAAGCAAACGTTAGCTTACCAGTGAATTTTTTTGAGCGTAATATTGCACTCTCAGCAATAATTATACTCGGACAAGAATAAAAATAAAATTTATCGATCGTCCAAGATGATTATATCAATATTGGCATACCCTGGCTTATCCACACAAGAGCGGCATACTCTGCCATTTCAACATTACATCGGCATACTCTTCCATACTAAATTACATCGGCATACTCTGCCATATCTATAGAACACCGGCAAACTCTGTCCCTTTTATGTAACATCGGCTTATTCTGCATTTTCTCCGACATCGGCGTACACCGCCAGATCCTCTAAAGAAACAGCTGCTCTTTAGCTATTCAAGTAAGTACGGCAGCTCTCTGCCAAAGTGACATCAAAATTCTTTAGAAAAATTTGTTATCAAAAAAATTTAAAAATGCTTAGACCTCGTCATCCACTCCCGGTTTCCTTCAAGACACATTACAAAATATTGCAAGTGAAAATCAGAGCTAAACTAGGCCACAACATTGAGTTAGTTTTAGATTATCAAACTCGTTAGAGTTCTCTTGCTACAAATATTCATCGAGGAAATTTTAGGAGATTTCAACTGTTCGCAGATGCTTGATGACATCGATTTTAACGAGCTCAAAAATCTCCAAAATTTGCTTAAACCTGTGAAATCGGTAATCGAGGTTTTAACCCGAAATCATACGACTCTTCGTTCAACTGTCATTACATTGGTGTATATGAAAAAAAAATTCCAAGTGTAAAAGTAAAATAGCTTTTGAATTATTAGAAAATATGAAGAAGAGAATTGATAAGCGAGTAAATGTAAATTTAACGTATTTGTTCAAAGCGCTTAAAGATCCAAAATTTGTACCTACTAAACAAGCTTTAAACTAAGCCACACATTTATTAAAAAGACTTTACCAAAAACAAAAATGTAATAATGCATCAACGGAAAATTCACAAGACCAAAAACTAATAACAGTTGAAAATCAAAATAATTTGACAATGGAGGACGAACTCTATTTAATTTTGAAAAACGCAGCTGAACCTCCGAAAGAATCCGAGGTCTATAGCAAACTTAAACAAGAAGTTTTGCTTTTCATAAATACTGGAAAACGAACAAGTAATCTTGATGACCTGTAAAACGTACTTTACTCCATAAAACCAACTTCAGCCACTAATGAAAGAACATTTTCGATAAGTGACAGCATCTGTACTACAATTAGATCAAGACTTGCTAACAAGTCTCTTGAAATTCATTAATATTTCAACCTTAAGACAATTAACTTTAATAAAACAAATGTTTAAATAGTTCTAGTTTTAAGGTTTAATTTTTGAAAATAAATAAATTTGAGTACATTTTCTTTTTAATTTCTTGGCACGACCACAAATTTCAGTTGAAATCTTGTAACGTAATAAATAATTCCAATTCTAACAAACTTTAGTATTTTGGTTTATTGTTACAAAAACTACAGTTATGAGAACCGTTATTGAACTCCAAAATATTAAACGTTTTCACTTATTGATTTGAGTGTAGATTTAGATCCGGACTGGACTCGGACACGACACGGACTCAACGAGCTTTCATAATTTGGGACTCGTACTCGCGGAGCCCTAAAAACACGAGTTTCCAGAAACCCCAATTAAGCAGAGAATTAAACTACAAATACCGAAGTACTACAAGTATACAAGTCTACTAAGACTGTTACACCATGCCATAAAAGCGGAAGAGTCTGCTTTTCGCGGCTATCAATTACATCTATGTCCAGAACTGAAATAAGTCTACAAGACTGCACGGAACACCTGTAAGTCCATTATCAAGAGATAAAAATTTCGTTTTGACCAGAATATCAGACAAAGAATCTTGGCAAGGCGCAAAGGTAGCAAAGGTTTCTGGTCCCTGGCCAAAACCATCAGGAACAACTTCACCAGTTCCTCCATACCTTCATTACTTCATAATGGTGAAGTGATTGTTCACTCCCTGGTTAAAGCTAATATTTCAGCTGCTAGATTCGCTTCAAATTCTCGTTTTCCACCCACCTCACAAACATCTGTTTTTCATCCCCCATGTGGATGTGTACAAGAGGCAATACACATCCGTACGAAAGATGTGTTCAGGGTCCTTAAGAAGATCAACGTCTCCAAAGCCGGAGGTCCTGATGGTTTTTCGCCCCTGTTAATTAAAAGCTGTGCCTCATCCTTGGCTAACCCTCTGCGCAAACTATTCTACTTATCTTATTCGACAGGAAAATTTCCAACTGCTTGGAAACTAGCTCACGTTCAGCCTATTCCCAAGAAATGAGAGGGTAGCGATCCTTCAAATTATCGACCAATTGCGATCACTTCGATTCTTTCAAAGGTTTTTGAATCTACCATTAACTAAAAATTAATGAGGTATCTAGCAACTAATCATCTCATCAACGATCGCCAATATGGCTTCCGAGCTGGACGCTCATCTGGTGACTTGCCGATCTTGCTTACGGAACTTTGGAACCGTAGTCTTCACAATTTTTGTGAGTCTAAAATCGTTGCCCTAGATATTTCAAAGTTTTTTGATAAAGTCTGGCATCCAGCCCTTTTAGCCAAACTTAAAGAATTTAGTTTCTCTCCTGCTCTTCTATTACGAATTAAAAGTTTCCTATCTAATCGCCAAATACGTGTTGTATTAGATGGCGTTAGCTGAACCGCATCCCATAAATGCCGGTGTGCCTCAAGGCTTTGTTATCTCTCCGACTCCCTTTTTAATTTTCATAATGATCTGCTTTCCCTTACTTTCAATCCCATCCATAGTTTCGGAGATGACCGTACTCTTGATTTCGCTTACTCCTTGGCACTCTTGCGAACTCCAGGCGGAATGACGCATGTGTTTGCGGACTTCAGGCGGAATGACGGATGTGTTAAACGGGACTGCATGATTAGATCATTGAATAACGATCTGAACAATATCCTCGCTTGGGACAAAGCGAATCGCGTCGAATTCAATGCATCTAAGACCCAAAGCTTTCTCATCTCATTAAAACAAGATCATCACTTAACCACTCCCGTTTCGTTTGATGGTGCATTAATTTCTGAATCACCGTCACTAAGAATTCTTGGCATTAATATTTCCAGTAAGTTAAGCTGGACAGATCACATCTTCTCGGTTGCCAAAGAAGCATCCAAATGTCTTGGTTTCTTGAAAAGGTGTAAGAAATATTTCAGCCCATCAAATATAGCGCTCCTCTACAAGTCCTACATCAGACCCAGAATGGAATACAATTCCCATATCTGGGCCGGGGCTGGTCGCACAGCCTTAGCTTCATTGGATATTGTCCAAAAGAGAGCCTGCAAGCTCATTGGCGATGTGGCAATTACTCGTCATATCGACTCGCTCGAGCACCGTCGCAATGTTGGATGCCTTTCGCTCATTTATCGCTACATGCATGATCAATGTTCTGATGAAATATCTGATCTACTCCCTTGTAGAATGATCCCTGCACGCAATACTCGCGCTGCAAACCGCGCACATCCTTTAACCCTACAAATTACTTTCGGCCGTACATTCAATTTCCGTGATGTTTTTTAATCCCGAACAATGCGAATGTGGAACAGCTTACAATCTGCGGAAGTTTAAGGGCGACATACATCGACACCTCCACCACTTTCCGCATATCCCCTAATCCTTTCCCTTTCGCCTTCCTGTCATGCTATGCTTTGCATCATAGGGTATCCCTTGAGCTTGGCTTAATAATATAAAAAAAAAATCAGAGACTTAAAAAATAAAAGCCTTTTACCATAAGATTTAAAGAAATAAAAGTCTGCGGTAACAGTTTGCAACTTTGATTATAAAAAACAAAATTTTTTTAAAGCAAATATTAACTATTTGTTATTACTTCTCAAGTAAACCAATCATCAGTATTGATGAGACCCTTTTAGGTGATTTCCAAAAATAACAATTATTTTCGGTCCCTGTCACAAACATATTTTCAAAAAGTAATGACTCAAACTCAATGTCTTCTATCCTTGATTATTATAAGAATGTCGCAATTATGACTGTAAAAATGTTAGCCCTTAGTGTGTATCACATTCACCAAGTCCGACCTCATTCCACACATATCAATATGATATATATCCAAACACTCACATCAATAACCTGTCGAATTGGAAAAATGACAACACTCATGATATTATTTTTGTATTTTTGTATTTTTTTTTTTTTTCATTTCATTTACCGCATCCGATTTCTGTCAATTATAAAAATTTCACGAAAAGCAAACAAACATGGGAAGGAAACGTACGAAATTTCCTGGGATAACAAAGCCAAACTATATTTCCGTCGGCTGTTGACAGAGGTGAGTAAAATCGGGTGAGTGGAATGTGGGAGGTATTCGAATCGACTCGTGTAAAAAAAAAAAAAGTACCTTTTCATGTTTTTAAAATTTTTTCCCGAATTTCTAAATTCTGATTTGATTTAATTTGACGGTTGCGTGTTCATTTTAAGCACGTCACTTTGGGGGCCACGTTCACGTTAAACAAATCAGAGCACCTTTATGATTTTGAAGGGGGGTGGGGGTGGGGGTGAGTTGCAGCTCAACAACCATGATGAGGGATTTATATCAAAGGTAATCTGAGGATGGGAGGGAGAATAACAAGCCCCTTTTTCAGGCGGTCTATACCTGTTTCCGTTATTCACTCTTATGTTCTCTGATTGGATTTTTTTTGCGCTTCATTTTTCCATTTTTTCCTTTATTTTTTTTTATTTACTTTTTTTTTATATATGGGGATTTTTACCGGTAGTATATTTGAATGAAACTCATCCCAAGAGATTAAAAATTAATTTTGAATTACCTACGCAAAGTAACATTTGCTTGCTGCTTACAGCACCTGATGACAATTTTGCAAAAAATATACCTACAGCCGTGGTTACATCCATACATACTCCGTATATATGTGTTCGCATACAAAAATGTTATTAAAACTTGAGTAGTTCTCCAAAATCCTGAGTACATGTTTTGTTTGGTGGCTCTGCTCTTCAGCCAGTCTATCAGTCAGTCAGTCAGTCAGTCAGTCTCTAGTTAACCTCGCGATGTTTTATTTACCTTCCAAACGAATACTCTGCTGAAAACTAATTCCATGTGGAACATGCAGAGCTCTCGGAATGCATAGAAATTAATGAAACGATTTAAGTGAAAACGAAAAGTATGAATATGTTTCAAAGGCAGAGGGTGAATTTTTCAAAACCGTTTTCTGGTCACCACAGCATCCATGGAAACAACGACATGGGACGCATTTAAACCTTATGGCATAGAAAAGCCATGTTCGGGAAAACTACATTTATGCAAACTGTAACTTCACTGAAAACTCTTCTAATGAAATTGCTTTAAACTGGATGAATTCGTATTCATTTCCTTTCCTCCATGTGTGTACAGGATGAAGGTTGTACATCCCTACATATGCCGGAAAAAACAGAACAACTTCATTTCCTTGTTTTCATTTTACAAAATTTTCACTTCCAGCTGTCCAGGTTTAGGTGAGAAGAGTAGTCCTTTTCGCAGGGAGTTTCTATTCATGCCGACGACGACGTTATATTTCTAACAAAAATCAAAAGTATGAATTTAACTACCTCTCATTTTTGTTTGTTTTATTTTTAAACCTGAAGTCTGTTGAAATTTTAATGAATTTTAATGATTCCGACTATCTGCTCGGTTCATATAAATAAGGCACAACAAATTTTAACTCTTCGTTCAAATAAAATAAGAAAAAAACAAGTGATGTAACATATTTTATATCTTCTAATTTTTCAAGACTTTTTCAAGCCTTCCTTCGATGTTGAATAACTCTTCTTGCTTAATTTCACAGTATTTCCGTAGAAACCAAACCAAACCAAGCCAAAACCTAAAAAAATGTAGATCAGATAAGCATTTTTATTTACTACTCAATGTTGAAGGATCATGGGAATCGTCCCATATTATGGGAAATTCTGGCTTGGAAAAACTTAAAAGGGGAGAAGGGAATAATTTCGTTATGGGAAAAATCATATATCCAAAGTTCAGAAAATATTGTCTTAAAATTGACATAAAAAATTGAATTTTGCTACGCAAGTATGTTTAATCAATTGCGCATGACCGTGAAACTCTAATATAGACAACTAGATAAAAAAAAACTAGACATAAACCGATTAAACGAGCTAATGGCCCTCTAATAGAAGGCTCTATACATATAAAAGTTAAGACTTTTGAAAAAGTGAAACGGGCCTATGTGGCTAGCTTTTCTTATCTAGTATGCTGTCTGTGGTTGGGCACAACCAACTTCAGTTATAGAAAGTAGCGTTAGGGAGATAAATGCTTTAGATTCTGCAAATTTCATAACGAATATGATGATAAAAATTAATCCTGCATCTCGTGGTGAACCACTTCACTAACCAAAAATTATTTACAAATGTAAAAAAAAAATCGTTGGTTTAAATGTTTATGAATTTAGTTTTATTGTTAGTGGATCTTGTTTAATTCTTTATGGAGAAGGAGTTTAATTCTTTGTGGAAAAGTTTTAATTCTTTATGGGGAATGAAAAAGTTTAATTGTTTTGTAAAAAGTTTAATTCTTCGTGGAAAAGGTTTAATTCTTTTTGGAAATTGTTTAATTCTTTTGGAAATGTTTCATTTTTTCTGTAAAAGGTTTAATTCTTTTGGAAAAAGTATAATTCTTTCTGGAAAAGGTTTAATTAAATTTTAAAGTGCTATATACTAAGTTTGTCAATCCGTTCATAATGCATAGAAATAATGCTGGTATAGCAAAATCAATTGGGCACTCACGTAAAATATTAAAATTTTTGCATGTCAGTCTGTCGGTCTTTTTGCCCGTCGATCTGCCCTCACTTATACCGATTTCCATTGATCACGGTTTCTAGCATAAGTGTTATACTCAAATCATTTTATTGTCATGCAATGTTAGAAACGATGTACGTCAAAATAATTCTAGTGTTACACTCGAAAACGGGTAGTAAACTGAACAACGCACACATCAATATTAGAAATGTCACTGCTGATTACCATGGAGCTTCACATATTCATCTTTTCGTATTACTCCAACAAATTCATCCGCAATCCTTTGAGCGCATGATTTAGGCTCTTAGGTTTATGTACATCTTGTGATATTATTGACTAAAAGGTTAAGTTCTCATACTAGACTTTTCAGATTGCTCCTTTGTAGCCACAAGTGCCTTTGTTTTTGTTGCCCTCTACACTGCTCTTACAGCAACCAATGCTGGATTGTCATCCAGAGCGACTGGGGTTATATTTTTAGACTCAGTTTTGGTCCTACGAGTATGGTGGGTAGGTCAGTCGTTTCGATAAAATCTCTTATCAGAGTGAGGCGGTTCATACAATGGGATGTGTTTGGTGCCCCAAGGAAAGAAATCATTCACGAATTCACGACAGATAGTGTATTCACGCCCCACTCTAATGCAGTCTTCGGCACTATGATATTTACACCTTAATTTGATAGGTCTTTTTTAAATGGGGTATGTATACTCCCCCCCCCCCCCAGAAAAAATTAGACGGAATAGAGGTGTCATAGGAAAACGCGATTTGTCTGAGGTGAACAGATATTATGGGACTGCCATGCAAATTGGGAAATCATTGACACTCATCCCATCGTTAGTGCAAGACCATTCAAGATTTTTTTTCTTTTTTGTAAACCAGATTGAGAGATTCTGTAAATAAATTATAATCTCTTACAAATTATTATGACACCGAGACGGATAGAACCTCTATAATAAAATATCTGCTTGTAGAAGCTTCTACTAGGGGCGCACAGAAGGAAAGAACGAAATGTATCACATGTTAAAAAGCAGAGTCCAAAGTTTAAAGTTTTTATAAAAAACAGTTTTGTAAAATAAAAAGAGGTCAAACTCAAAGAAATGAAATAAAACCCGAAATTTTTATTTTATACCACCAAAACTTCTGAGAGGAGAGGAATACGGATCTGGTTGAGGAGTCGTTGGAAATATTATGCATGACAGTGCCGTAGATTTTGTACTTTTTAATATACAGGATGTTTTATGAAAACCTGGCATATTTTCTTATTCATCCTGTAGCTCCGAAACGGTTGTTATGTATACCCTGTATAACCCCGGAATCTAATTCTGCTATTTACAAATACTATCTTAGCTACATAAATTCGGTTTTTGACATTTCGAGTTCAAATGATGGTTTTCTTGTTCTTGAAGATCTGAACTTGATACTATCGCTTGAGGAGGACTCTCTAGTTCCAACAGAGGCTTATGTCTGTGGCTGAATGTGATACTCTGAGTATTATCTTCTTATGGACTTAAGCAAGTAAATGGCATTCGTAATGTTCGCAACAGGATTTTGGATCTGAATTTTGTCAATTATGATTCCAGTTCTTGTGTTTCTCGTTCATGGGATCCTATAGTGGCTGAGGTTCTTGATAATCCAGCTCTGATCAATCAGGTCGACAATACTTATAGTGCTACTCTACTTTTTGAATTTTGATTTTGCTAGAGCCGACTTTGCAAAATTGAAGTTCATGTTAAGCAATATCGATTCGACTATTTTCGTTAATGTTTCAGATGTTGATTCTTATTTTTTATGAGAATTTAGTTGTACTAATAATTGGTTCGATGATAGTCTACGTAATATGCGTAATGCTCGTAACAAAGCGCTTAGAATATATTATAATTCTAGATCTATTCAAATAGTTATTCACAGTTATTCTTGTCTTAGAAAATAGTTCTTATATAAATAATGTCCAAAGTAATATTAAATATGATCCTAAGGGTTTTTGGAACTTTTTTAACTCTAAGCGTAAAAGCGATAGTTATTCCAGTAGCATATCCTTTTTGAATAGTTCTAGTCATGATCCGTATCTTATATCAAATTATTTTCCGGATTATATTTCCAAGTCTTTCAGTGTCGACAATAGCAATGCGACAATTTTCTTATGTGTCGCCTTATATGTCAAATTGTTCTAGCTAATATTCGGTGTATTATTGTATTAGTAAGCAAGTTCGTAAGTTGGATTCCTTCTGTTCTATTGGATCGGATGGTATTCCTAGCATTGTTCTTAAATAATGTTTTGATAGTCCTTCGTAGGCGATTCTCTATTTATTTAAATTATCATTGTCAACGGGTGTATTTCCTGATGCTTGGAAATTTTCATTTGTTATTCCTATTTTTCAAAATCCTAATTATCTGTAATACCCAAGTTTTTTTAATGTATGATTTGTGAACTATTGACGTTCAATTACAAGCAATTAATTAGTTCAAGAAAACATGACTTCAGATCAACGTCAACCAACTTGAAGTTTTTATCATCTGTTATTGCTCATAACCTTGAGAAACGGTTGCAGACGGACTGTACCCATACCGACTTTACTAATACCTTTGACAAATTTTTCCATAGAGTTCTGCTATTCAAGCTCTTAAAAATCTAGTCTCGGACGTGGGAGGGAGTTCCGGTATTTAAAGGTCAACTAAGTCATTTAAAGTTCTAAATATAAAAATTTTTTAAAACTCATTTGCTTAAACTAATATCACAAATTCATTTAAACTTAAAACTACAACTATAAAAATTCAATGTAAAAATTCAATTAAAAACTTCAAACAAAAAACAAATTAAAATCTTAAAATCAAAATTCAATTGACTCCTGCTACCAATGACTTATTCGGTCTGGAAATGAAGGAGAAAACCAAAATTAATTATCTGTCATCAGAATGAAAGAAAAAGAAAATGTTGATGCTGCTAATGCGTGAGGGCGCAAGGGCAGCAAAATGCTTCTATGGAAAAACTAATTCAGATTATGTCGATTTCGATGGGACCATTTCAGTGTTGCACTTTTGCTAGCAGCGGAAAACTAGGAGCACTGAAGTCCATCGAACATATTTCTGTCATATTCCTTGTATTTGCAGGCACACGTATTATATACACGGAATTGTCAAACGTAATAAATGTTCTTTATTGATATATAGAAAGAAATTTCATCTTAAACTTTCTGCAAATAATCCAAATAAAATCTTTTAATTCATGTAACTCAAAACTTTCACAAATAATCGTGACAGTACACTTTGACAGAGCAGATAACAATTCAACTTGAATATGTATTTGTAACACCGACAAAATATCCAGTGCAAAGTAGGGGAAGTAAGTGCAAACCTCGTGTTGCATTTCTGCAATAAAAATTTTCCCATCGAACATTTTCAGTGTTGCACTGCTGAAAAAAGTGCAATACTGGTGTTGCACTGAAGTCCCATCGAAATCGACATTAGTCTCTGAATATAGATTTATTGTACCCAAGGTGGTATCAATATGAGGGCACAAGGCCAGCAAAATGCCTTTGCTCGTACATGACGGCACAAGGGTAGCAAAGTTCTGTAGACGGTAAAATGAGTCAGATTAGTCTCTGACGGTATACTGCGCGTGCGCAGAAGTGTAACAATATGCTACTATAAAGAAGAAGCGCAGATTAGACTCTGCAGCAGAATTAATCTTCTGCTTAGGTGTGGGCAATTATAGAAATTTGAGATTAGTCTCTGAAATATAAAATTAATCTTCTATACTGAAGTTGGGAATATTCTTCTTGTTACTCGGACTAGTCTCCGAATCAAATGAACTCTAAGCCAAGAATGATTTTCTGCTGCGGCTCGTCGGCTTTATATAGGCGTCGCATCCAGTTATGAGCTCTCGCCTCTCGGTGTTGCCCTAGCGACTTTTATTGAATTTGATGACTGAGGCGAAATCAAGTGATTTGACGTAATGTCATTATGTGTCATTACGAAATGTAAATATACGAGAGGGATGTATACTTTTGAGGTAAGTTAATGATATTTTGTACAATTTTGCTTATATAATGACAATTTTGTTTTTGGTGTTGAAACTATTTGTTGGAGTATTTGGACATCGCTGGACCAAAGAAAGTAAGTTCCCAAATGTCAGATAAGTATTTTTCTTATTGATTCTTGAAACTTGATACTTTATGTTCCTCTTATTTTTTGTATTTTAGGAAATATGTCAACAAGGGGACATATCGGGGAAATCTCACTAAGTCGGTGGACTGAACATGCTCCGAGCTGCATCATTGTGAATAATTTTAAACAAACATGTTAAATTAATTCGTTTGACATGAAATTCGAGAGCAGCCTGTGGTCATATCTGCGTAGGCCATAAATGAATCTTATATATACAGTCATTAGATGCCACATCTAGCTTCCTGCGGCAGCAGAGTCCACACGACTGAATACTAGACGATAGAATTACTGTAGGAGGGGAGTTCTTATCATCTTTAGACGTATATTAACACTTAAAATATTGGCAAATAACCACAGGCGACGTAATCCAAAGTAAATTTTAGACAAACAACATTTCATATTAACATTAACGATAATTTCAAGAATACGTACCTTATTGACAAATGGCCAGATATTCCAACCTAACCAAACAGAGGGAAAAGACAGTTAGTCTTAAGAGTCCAAAGCAATGCGCAGTGACTTCCCAGCATATAACTTCAATTATTATTTATAAAGGGATTAAACAGGAGAGGACCAAGGGCAGATCCCTGGGGTATGCCGCAAACTAGTGGAAGTAAATCTGAGACCTTAGAGAGAGAAAATTTAAAATCAACCGGAGAGTAGATGAAGAGAAATTGAAATTATCTAAGAGATTACACAAAAGTTTACTATGGTCGACACTATCAAACGCCTTAGAGAAATCAAGTAAAGTTAGGATGCAAATCTCACCACTGTCCAAGGCTATTCGGATATCAGTACTTACTTTGAGTAAGGCTGTGTCACACCATTGAACAGATCGAAAGCCAGACTGCCTGTCACAGATTTAGTTGTTAATCTTCAGTTAATCTTGAATTTGCCAGTACATTAACTTCTCACGCACCTTAGCTGAGAAGCACAGTAAACTTATGGGTCGGAAATCACTTGGGGTCTGGGGAGAAAACTTCTTTGGAATGGGAAGCGTGTTAGCGGTCTTCCATAAACCAGGGAATAAAGATCTAGTCAAACAGTGATTAAAAATTAGCTGAAAAGGACTCAAAATAAAAGGGAGTATGAGTTTCAGAAACTTAGGAGTGATTAGATTTGGACCCATGGTATTTAATTTGATAGAGCAAATTGCTCTGATAACCTCGTCCACTTCAATACACCTAAAAATAAAGCTGGAAGTGGCAGAACTACTACCAGGTAGAGTAAGAGAATCACTGCTACTGTGTATATGACTAGGATTATATGATTGGGAATTCACAAAGTGCTCATTAAAAACTGAGTGGTCAATGACATACTTCTTCACTAAATCACTATAAACTCCGGCCTAAGGTAAATTCTACCACAACTTTTTGGGCGGCAAATTAGAACTGAACTTATCAGCAGAAAATATTCATTTAGAATAACGAATTTTGCTGGTTATTCGATTCCTTAATGTTTAATATAACCTATGACTGTGTTCGGTTTTGAGGCGCTGATATTGCCAGTAGAAATTCACTTTCTGCAATAATAGAACGGATTTCAGTAGTCATCCATGGGCAAGTGTATGGCTTAATTATTTTTATCTTAAGTGGGACATATTTATTGAATAAATAATTTATTAACGTAGTAAAGCAATTCAACTCCTCAAATAATGCTTCGGAGTCAATATAATTATAGTCACGAAATGAAAAATTTTAGAATCAATTAGATCTAGCTACAAATCATAACATAAGAATAGGATGTCATGATGCAGAATACTAGGTGGTTTTAACTGATTGTTAAATAAAACATTAAAAAACGTTAAATAAAACAATGATGGACTTGATGTACGATAATAGGTTGGTAATGAATTGATTACGCTAAGGTTTATGAATTGTATATTAAAGACGATTGATTCAGCAATTTTATTGATAACTTGCAGGTCAATATTAAAGTCACCTCCTACAAGTACATGCTCATAACGTTGAGTAACCGAAGATAAAGTATTTATGAAATGCAATGAAATTTCCAGCGTTATAAGTTTAAGGTGGACATAGAACATATTTTTGCCTGCCAATGTCCACTTCAATGCAAATAAAATCCAGTACTCCAGAATTGGAGCAAGCAATAGCTCTAGCATTTAGATTGTTAGTAATGTAAATGGCAGCCCCACCTCCTGGACGATCACAGCGGTCACCCCTGAAAAATTTGTAGCCATCAAACCAGACTAAAGAAGAAGGGACTTCGGGATGCAGCCACGATTCACTTACAAGGATCGCATGTAAATTGGACACTGAAAACATCAATTTCAACTCATAAATTTTCCCACGTATACTATGATCATTGATATGCCTAACATTAAAACCTTTTGAGTGATTACAAAATATCTTCAGTAAGGCTCCTACTTTGTCAAGAGGATTCCAAGATTCATGAAACACAGGACGGACTCAAACAGTAGGCAAAGAAAATAATGTCTTTATGGTTCATGACGAGATTTTAGCAGACAAAACTTGAATTCCAGACCACGAAACGAAGCAGTTCTTAAGTGCTCAGATGGGCAGAGTACGCGAATTTAGAGCAATATTTTTCCAATTCCTCCTTGGACTTGGGACACCTATAGTCCCCACACTCCAATCCCCGGTACGCTACTGCTGTAGACATTATGTCGGTCCGTCTGTCCGCACGTACATTTTACGTTTTTTTTTACCTGAGAATGCGTTGACGTTCTAGAATTAAAATTTTATAAACGATTTCCTTTTCTTTTCTTTGAATTGTATTGTAATATAGCCTGGGATGTTCCTAGGCAAATGGTAAGTCCCAGACGTTGGAATAGTAGAAACTTAGGACCACTAGATAAACTGTTCTAGAATGAAATACGAAGAGCAAATCTAAGGACCTCTCATACCATACTGCTCAATAAACGAATTTGTAACAGTAATAAAATTCCTCTGTTCCTTAATTCTTCTGCTAAAAACCTCACAGAAATGTTTAAATTCTAAAAAGTACACAAGCTGAAGTTGTCGAAATCTTAAAGGAATCCAACAAAAAAAATCTATAATTAAAGCCAACCACTTTGATCGAATTATATTTTCCATTCTTTATATTAAAATTTTTCCTTAAATCCGTCTGTCCTAGAACACGTATTCAAACATTACAAAAAAATAGAAAAAAAAGGTCTGCACTTTCGAGGACTCCATAATTCATGCTGCTCGACTTGAAGTCCTTATTAAGTGGGTTGAACTAAAAAATTGATATTGATTTGTCATGCTACGGTTCCCCTTTAATCTGATGACGATATATCCAGGTACTCTGGCAGCCACGTTCATTTATTGATTCGTTGGCATTAATAGCAGCAGCAGCAGCAGCAGCAGCCACAGCAGCAGCAACAGCAAACTGCAGGCCGCGACCTTAAATTTTTACCACGAAATTTAAAACTTTTTCATTTCATACTACGACGCGACATGCAGCAATATTTGTGGCGGTTGAAGGATGACACCACATTATTATGTCCCAGAAATAATAGATCACGACTATAAAAAAATAAAAAACAAAGAAAAAAGGACGATAAAATTAGCGAGCGTAATTTGCAATTTAATACGCTCTGCATGCCGTGACGTGATTGGCAATCTGCCAGATTAGTAAACAGTCCTGGAAAAGCCTTCATCAATCACTGTGCTTGCTGGGTTATTTTGAAGCTACCCCGAAAATTGAATTCTCGGACACAAAAGGATCCTCGATGGAAATCATTAAAACGTGTTTAAATTTGAATATTTTCCCCGTCATGGATGGAATTCCTGGATGGCTCTGAGACTGTGAACAAATTTTGTAAAGTTAGACTCCATAATCGCGGTCGCAACAGCCGTGAGAATATTACTTTTGTACAGAGTGAGAGGTGTGGTGGGTCATTATTAAATTTTCGGGTCTGTTGTCACTGAATAAATAATAACAACAATAAATTAAATAAATCGCTTACACCTTTGAGCTGTTATGGAACCTGTACTTGGGCATTTGGTACGAAGTTCGTTGAATGTTAGCGATAAATTTCAAATAAATTTTTATAGTACCTATAATAAAATAAAATAAAAAAATCTTAGTGGGAAATTTTCTATATCACATATGGCAGTATGACTGTGAGATGCGTTGATTAAATTGTTCAAATTTCTAGCTGTAATTAATGGGTGGTCTGACAACTATAATATTTCAGAGTTTAAACTTCTTTAATGCTCTGCTAATTAGTAATTAGTTCTATGAGCTGTTTTCTTTTTCCCTTTTTATGAAGGGGGACAGGAGAACCCATCACAAGCACGGAGGCCGTAGCGGCCCTTTATTTTCCTGCAAGAAATCCATTCACCAAAACCTTCCTGTCCTCTTAATGGATCGCATCGGGTCTTGGTGAGGATGGTTTTCAGCTCATCTATAGATAGAAGGGCAAACCCTAGAGAATGCAGCCTACTCCGGGCGAAAGCCGGAGGACAAGTACACAAAAAGTGTTTGGTTGTCTCAGGCTCTCCTTCCAGGCAGGACAGACACACAAGGCTGTCAACAACTCCCTTCCTTAATAGATGAGCATGAAGCGAGCTGTGGCCGGTGATGATATCAACCACAGATCTATACTGTTTCCTTCCGAGCCCTATGAGAAAATCAGATATATTACTATTAGGTCCATTAAGAAACAGTTTTGTGCACCTGAAAGTACTCAGGTTTTAAGAGCATACCGGGGAAGGCTTGATAAGGCACTTCCCTCAATCCACGATTCCCTTACAGGAAAGCTAACAGACAAGCGACGCCCGAAACGAAGCTCTGGTACAATCGCATCACGTGGCATACTGGCCAGGGGGTTTGCCAAGTTCAACCCATATGCCAAACGTCAAGCTATAATATTGCTACCATACCAAAAACCCCTTACTCTTGACGTGGAGTCTCTTTTGAATTGAACTCTTTCTGATGTTATGCAGTATACTTATCATAATGATGGTGCTGTCATCTATTGGCTAATAATTTAATACCGCCTCTATGAATTAATCTATATAGCCGGTTTTGGTAATTTTATTCATTTGATAAGTTTTCCATCGAATTATCTTGAGGATAAAAACTTTATTTATGATGGAACAGAAATTTTCAACCAAATATCGATCAAGTCTCTCTTATTAGTTTTGTTGGTATTATTGGCTTCTATATAGTATGCCTTTTCTGCCTTTTTTCTGTTATTTATTTAATTTATTTACTCGAAATAGGATTTTCATTTATAACTTGACCTTTACATAAACATAGAAAGTCGAATGATATACCAAGTGACAGGCATATATCAGGCAAAATATCAAAAGTATCAATCAGAAATGCCTTCAACCTTTTTTCACGCCCTCTATGAAATTATTTCAAAGTGAATATATATTGATGTGTATAAAACTCATGAATTATTTTAGGATATTAAAAGCAAAACAGAAAACATTTGAGTAAGGGCAGTGAATGATTTATCAAAATCGAAAATAAATTACGAAAAAGAGCTGTCTGGAATCGTAGTTAATTCCCTCTTGTAATGGTTTTTAACCGCAAATTATACAATCAGTATGACATGCAATGTGCTTCCAACATAAATAGGGCTTGTTTAGGCAATATTTTGGTTATCATACTTCTGGTTTCCCCAAAGCACTAAAATGGTTGCCCTAAAGCACTAAAAGTAAATCTACTACTATTGCTAATCCAGAAGAAAGGAGATCTCTTTAGCCTACGTATTTAAATAAGAATATAGTACTGAGATCGATTGAAGCAGTTACCGAATTTTTATTCAGAAGCTTATCAATATCTGATTTATTGTTTTTTTTTATTTTGTGAACTGCTTATACTCGGTCAAACAGTAAGGGTGACAAAGCAGAAAGACTTTGCTTGCGGGATGTTTTCACGGCAAAACTTAAAAATACCCCGATTCTGGTGTTCCACAGAGTAGTCGCTTCGGTCCGATGCTAGTTCAATTCTGAAGAATTCGAAAACTCTTTTCCATGATGCTAACCACTATGAGTTTTTTTTTAAACTTTTCAGTTCGGGAAAATCATATTCGTTGTATTTTGTAAAGTTTTTCGCAGAATGCGTCTGAAAAAGCGTAATCAAAGTGGTATCAAAATTTTTAGGGTAAGGATTGTATTATTTCGCGTTACGGAAAGGAAAGTCCTACCATTTGACAGCTGTCAAATATCAGTCTCATCCAAACTGGTATTTGTCTAGTTGAACGGTTGCAATTTTACATTATGAACCGTTTTACCACAGAACAACGCGTTAACTTTGTTAAACCATTCTACAAAAATAGTGATTCTGCTGTGGCCATATTTTGAACTTTACGATAAAATTATAGTCATCGTACGCATCCTACTGAGCACACAATTTCAAATATAATGAAGAAATGCGAAGAAACTGGGTCGGTTGGAGACATTGTAAGGCCTGTGCATCATCGTTCCGCAAACTCGACCGAAAACATTTCCACTGTGAGCCATAGTATTGAGAACGGCCCAAATTTATCGATTCCACGGCGCGCTCGGCATTTGGGCTTGTCATACGGCAAATTGTGGCATATTTTGCATCTGGACTTACACCATCATTTGTATAAAGTGCAAATCATTCAAGAATTGAAGCCGGCTGACCATATATTGTGCAGAGAGTACGCCGATTGGGTGCTTGAACAACAGGCTGCGGAACCTGATTTTTCGAAGAAAATTCTCTTCAGCAATGAGGCTCATTTCACGCTCCGCGGGTACGTAAATAAACAAGATTGTCGTAGCTGGAGTAGTGAGAGCCCGCAAGTGATTACTAAGATGCTATTACACCCGCAAAAAATGACCATTTGATGCGGGATGTGGTACGAAGGTGTCATTGGCCCGTATTTTTTTGTTTCGAAAATGACGAAGGTGTGGCCGTTACGGTCAATTCTCAATGATAAATAACTTTTTGTGGCCTTCGTTTGAAGGTATGTAACTGAACGATATGTGATTTCAGCAGGGTGGCGCGATAAGCCACACAGCACGGCCAGTTTTGGCTTTACTCCTCAAGAAAATTCCAAGACGAATTATTTCACGATTTGGCGATGTTAATTGGCCACCAAGATCGTGCGATTTGAAGCCTTGCTTTTTTCGTGTGGGGTTAAGCAAAAGACCGTATTTATGCGAACAATCCCTCAACATTGGAGCATTTGAAGAATGACATACGTCAAGTTATGGCCGACTTATGGCCCGAATTGTGTAAAAAAGGCATTAAAAATTTCCTCAAATGGATTGAGTCTTGCAAAAAGGCCCATGGAGGGCATTTGAATGATATTGTTTTTTAGCATAATAGCAAAGTCCAAGCATCATGATGAAATAAAAATTCTATCGATATATGAATATTTAATGTGGGCTTAGCATAAAAAGGGGCAGGTGCCGGTTTGAAATGACAAGACAGAAGGTTTAAAGTGTCAAAATTCACTAATTTATTTATCACAATATAATTCCTTAAAAACTAGGCAATTCAGGTAGGTACCTAAAATTAATTTAATTCTATTTAAAATTCACTTCTTGACGGTTTAGGACTATTAAAAAATTACCTCTATTCAATTCAATTTTTACCTACTATTACTAATTTTTATTTGGACTCCAAAGTTAATAATGTCGGCTTCCAATGGCGTTTTAATTGCTCAAACTGTAATTCAGAAAAGATAATCATTAATAAAATTAAAAAAGCTAGGGTTGATTAGAGAAAGTGAGCGTCATAGAACTGCTCATGTAGGCTATGGCTGGGATCAAAACTCCCAATGGGATGCTGAAAAAATATTTAAGCCTTATTAAATTTTGTAAATGGGTTAGTAAAATGGGATACAATAATTTCCTTAGATTTGGTTATGCAAAGATTAATATGGCTTCAGAGCTGCCGGTCTACTTCGTGGCTCAATCAAAACGAGAGTGATTTGCTGCTTACAGCAGCCCGCTATTTATAGGCAGAAACACAACTGGAATTGTGCCTACCGGTGGCTTTAACAATGAAGCCCAGAAACTTTATATCGAGATGACGTGCAGCTGCGTGTAATACTGGGATAAAAAGTACATCATTTCACGTCATGTCATGTTTTGCCACCACATAGGTTAGGTGCGGTTAAGGTAGGGGCGACTAGGCCAGTAAGACCATGCATACACGTGACCAGAGTTAATCTAATTGTACCCTCCGGGACACTCACATATGATACGCTGGGAGGTTTCATCTCTCTCTCACTGTTCGCTGTCGGATTTGCCTACTTTCTTCTTCTTCATAAAAAACAAATCGTAAGAACCCATGCCCAGAGACTCTGTTACTAAACAGCCAGACGATTGTATGCAAAGACTAATTAATTCCGGCTTTTTTATAGCCTAACTGTTGTATATGGACCAGCATATGGGTTATTGGCTCCAGTTTTAGCCAAATCATCCGCTCTTTCTATACCCGTCACTCCTTCGTATCCAGGAACCGTAAACAGGATTACTTTGTTGTCCCCAAACAGTAACTGGGGTTTTTTGTGCCGTTCTTGTATCCCCTATTCAGACTTTACTGAGCTCCAACTTCTATAGCATAGACCTCTGCCTGAAAAATGGAAGGTAAGGTACCAAGGGGAATGGAGTACGGAATGCCATCCTACCTGTATCAGTCAGTATACCAGCCATGGGCCGGTTACAGAAACTGTAGTCCTCTGTCTGGTATCTGACTTGTCTCGTTAATGGTTACCTGGTAACCTTTTTCGAAGGAAAATATTTTGGCCATAACATTTTTTAGAGCATCTAGGTATTTAATATTGAGCTGCTCGAGGATGTTAAGATGTTCCACACCGGAAGAAGTGTGACCTGTTCGTGCGATGCATTCTAACTCGTTCCTTCCCTCTGGATAAAGAAGTAAAGTAACTGTGAGCTAAGAATGGCTTCAAGTGGTCGTTGAGAACATGATATAAAGGTGCCAGGGGCATCACACATTTCTCCCGTAAGAAAGTGCGAGTGTGGTATGCCCTGAAAGAACCTTAAGGTCATTTTAGGGTTCAAATCCCACTTTTCCTCGAAAAGCCTTTGGGATGATCTGCATGCTTACACATTTGGTTTGTTGATTATCATTATAAGGTAGGTCTTCCAGGTAAGCTTGCTATCCAGGATAACTCCTAAATAAATATTCTTCGTTTTTGCAATATTGTTGTTTAATACCATTTAAACTAGGAGCTGGACCTGGAGCTGTGTTTTTCTAGTGAAAAAAAAACTAATACTGTCTTACTTGGGTTTACTAATACTCGCATGTTCTGATAACATCTAGCAACAATGTTGAACGTAATATTCATAAGCTTGGGAAACCCTTCTTCAAATTTCCCGTTAACATAAATGACAATGTCATCAGCATATCTTTTGGCCCTGAAAGCCGGCCACTTGGAGTTGGTTTAATTTAATAGCTCATCCACAACTAAGAACCATAGTAGTGGTGATAAAACTTCGCCTTGTTGGCAGCCTCATCGTTTAAGATAGTTGTAATTGAGAGTTTTTTCCAAAATATTGTCAATCCATCTGCTGGTGCTGATTTCGATGCCTCTATCATCGGTTACCATCTTGATCAAGTCAAACAGGGTATTGTCGCAGGCGTCTTATATGTATATCCATAAAGGAACATAACAGAACCTCTTATTCTGTGAGGCTTTCTTGATAGTCTCTTCTAGACTCCTGACAGCATCCTCTGTAGATTTTCTGAATTCGTGTGCGTATTGATTGGTATTGAGTGGACAACTTTGTCACCACATAGTCTTGATCAAAATCGTATAGTAGAAATATGTGTGCATCTTCAAATGTATATTAGACCCCTTCTAGATAGATTCTACTCTACATTACCACTAATCGAGTACCAAAACAAACAAAATACCTTAATCATATATTACCTTTACATAGTACACGTAAAGCTGATTAGATCTTTTAATTTTATCCGAATTTGTTAGTGTCCTCAAAACTATTCATGTACCTTTATCTGTGCTACTCCAGAACACATCCACCTACCTATATACATTCAAACTAGGATCAAATTATGTTAGAGGTCAAAACAACAATGTCCGAAGTCAAATTCTAATCCACACTACTTGTTTAAATACTCTACCCCTCGTCCCGCCCCGCCCTCGGCTAACTTCAATCAACCATAGAATAATTTTTACACTGGATTCCTTCATCCCCGAAAACGGCAAAGTAATACAAATTACTCTGGCCCCACAAATCAATCGATGTAAACTAATTACCTTGGCAAATTAATCGAATCCAGTGCATCGACAAGTGGAATGGGAAGATTAGGTAAAAGCTAGAAGGCTGGTAGTTGGCATCTGTAAAAAAAAAAACTGTCTCTCCCTAACCCCATCCCTTACCATTCCTGATCCTTCTATTCTTGGATGGAACCCCATCTTTTTTTTTCTGGAGTTTGCTTTTTTAGTGTGATTAATGGGGTGGACTGGCCAGGCTTTGCCAGCATGAATAAATAAGAGAATTGTTCGGGTATCCATAGAGCAGTGAACCTGGGTCAATCTGTCTACCATGACATGGGTTTCTTTTAAGTGAACTGGGGCTAACTCGCCTCGGAGGTATTAAAACGCGAGCGACTCCTCTATCTCTTTCCCTTTCTGTCTCGGTTAGTAGTGACCTAGAATGTGAAATTGCAAAATTGATGAGATCAATTGGCTGAACTTAATTGGGCGATGTACGCCATTTGGGGATATAACTGAAGGGCTTCTACTGTGACAGTGAACCCATCATCATAAGGGTATCCGCTGCGGCATAGTAACTAAATGGATTTTTGTTTATCCATGGCAAATATGGTTTGTTTGCCTATCCATATATATGTATGAAGGTTCTCTGTACACATGTATGCAGAGGTGATATACCTATTACAATACAGCGACTCTGTGAACCTGTTTGAGCTTCCGTCGCATGTTTAAATCAAATAATTAAAATTTGCTTAAAATTAAATAAACAAGCGAATCATGTTTGCGCCCAGTTGATCCAACAAATGAATCGAACAAATTCCAATTTCAATGTGCAATATGCAAATAACTATTAACACATCTCCACAGAGTTACAGTAATAATTATTATATCATGTACCTGTCTCTCAGTAATAAAATTGTAGGTGTATATTTTGATGTCCCCTGGTCCCTAGGTTTCAGGTTACACGTTCAACGTTTGTATACCCCTTCTTATAAAAGTTCTGCAATTTCGACATATTTTGTTTTCAATTCTACAAATCCCAGGGAAAGTAAACAAAAACAAAAGTGCAATGAATTCTTTCCCGCGTTTTTTAACTTGTTATTAACTTTGGCCTATTTTTTAATTGGAACTTCGATGAAACGAGGAGAAAGTACGGTATAAAAAAAAAATAGAATAAAGAGGTCCTCCCTGGGCATATTGCGGAAACTTAAAGTAGATAAAAATGTGGGGCTAAAGCTGAGCAAGCTAAGCTAAGCTATAGATAGGTATTGGCTGAAATGAGAATGAGATTTCCCATTGTGTAAGGTACCGCGGACGGAGTGAGAAGTTTCATTTACAAGTATAAAAAGTTCTCAACTTTTACGATAAACCTTGTTTTCTCCCCCATTTCGTAGAATTGTTTTTAATGAAGCGTGAAAAAGTTAGGTCCGTTTTAAATAGGCAATGGAGAGAAGGAAAAAAAAAGTAAACTGGCAAATAAGAAAAATAAAAATTTTTAGGGAGTGTTTCTATTTTTTTGTTTTTTTTTTTTGTTTTTTTTAACATTTTCTATTCACTTGGGAAAAAGTTGTTTCATTATTTAGGTGTAGGAGGATATTTGGTGGAATAATTATTATTTGGCGATTTCTGAGATAGGAAAATATTATTCCCTTTGTAATATATAAAATTTAGAAATTTAATTCTTTCTCGGAAAATTTTTATGATAGTTTTCTGTAACATGATGGAAAAACTTCCGATAAAAATTCCCGAGAAATTGAAAACCAACCTATACACACAAAAAAACAAATACCACGGTTCTAAATAAGTAGGTCATTTTTGGTGCAAATGCCATCTAGTGGCCGAAATCGGCAACTAAAAATATTATAACAAATCACTTTTTTGTAGAATCAGTTTTGTGGTTTCGCCAAAATATGTGCTTTTAATCCGTAGCATATCTAGGGAGGTGGTCTTTTGGGCGGCATTTTTTATATTTCTGTCTAAATTTAGATATTTAGATTTTTTAGCTTAATCACGTATGTAAACAAACATCAGCTGTTAATACTTTCATTAGCGCCATTGTTGTTGTTATTGTAAGCAGAGCCACCATCGGTCATGGACATCGCCAATACGGAAGAGGAACGCATTTGTTATCTCATGATGATTGAAGCAAAGCTAACTTAAGAACAAGCTAGGAAGTAGAAAGAGATTTCCTTAACACTAGATTGCCTTTTAATTTCGTTTAGAAGAAAAAATGGTGTCTATAGCAATACACTTTCTTAGAATTTGGAGACTTTGTGTACATGATATAAATGTATTTATTAATAGTTGTATTTAACCCCCTCCCATCTTTGTTTCTGATATATTGCTCAAAAACAGTCGTTTTGACTGCTTGGAGAAATTAAATTAATTAAATGATAATTTTATTATTGAATTTCGTAAATCTTTTATATGACTAGTCTACACCTGTATATGAATTTCATAAGCAATGAGATGAGCAATAAACATTTATTTCTTCTTAAGAATTTACTGAAAATATTTCGGCAGATTTTTCATTTACTTTGGTGGTCGACTGGAGTTATTTTCAGTTACAATACTTTCAAGTGTACCGTTGTCGGCTTCCTATAATGCATACAAATTCTAAAGAAAAAATGTCGAGTAAATTTTTAAGAAAAAATTGAGGACATCCTTGCTTGTAACTTTAAATAAGTAATATTAAATAACATTAAAATTAATTTTAAATACGTATCTTCTCCATTACAGAAATGAGTCATTTGCTTTTGGACAATTTAGGTATACACAAAATTTTGGTCTTTCTATTATTAAATGTTAATAAGTAGAAAACGAAAGAGGGAAGAAGAAAAAAATAACAAAAAAATTAAACTGTCTTTTAAAATTTTACGAAACGAGACAAGAAATATTGTTAATAACCACTTTTGATTTTGATTGAGTTAGAAAAGGCGTCAGATTGAGGACCACCCCAGGCGGCAAAATCTTTAGCTACGCCACTGCCTTTAATGCTTAATATCCTAGAAAAAAGAATGATTTAAAAAATTCTACTGAAAGGACGGAAAAGGATATTTCGTGATTTTCCACCTCTGATTATTTACCCACCATTTTCTACATCAGTGCATGTCATATCGGGACTTTTTCTCTTTTTATTTTGTAGAAGAGACTTTAACCAAGTTTTCTAAATCAAGCAGTTACAACAAAAGTCAGCAAGATAATACCAAAAGGACATTAAAATTCAATATTTGAAAAAAATATAGATTGTTTTTCATAAGTTCACCCAAAATAATATAAATAGTTTTTTTCTGCTATTCAATCTATTTATTTATTTATTTATTAGTTTTTTTGTTTTTATATAGATAAGATACCTAAATACAGATATTTAGCCTCGGTATTCTTTTACAAAATATTCTTGAAGGATAGTTTATAACCAGAATCCGCTTCGACTCTTGTGTGTCCGCGTTTAAATTCCGTTGTCGACTATATTAGCACAATCGAAAGGTACGGTGGCAATGTAGAGGTTCTCGAATAAATAAAATGCAGGCGTATTCAATCCATTGAAGTTAATCATTTTATTTCACCAAAAGAGATTATCATCTTAAATATTATTCGTAATTATATATAACTAGAAACGACTCTACTTTACTTATTAATCTTTATCTAAACTTTTACTTTAGTAAGATTCGGTTACTGTCCCTGTCAAAGAAACTCGCGACTTGTAGCTTTTTTTATATGACATTTCCAGAAGCGGTCAATCTGCATTATTTTCCAGAGGCGTTCAATCTAAATAATTTTCCAGAGACGGTCAACCCTACAGCAATTCCTCTAATTTTTGGTTAGAATTTCATGAATTTCGGTAGACGATATATGAGCCGTTTATTTTGAAAGTGGTGCAAGCTCATTTTTTCCGACGAAATATTGAAATAGTTTCGTTTAAGTTCATTAAAAAAAAATTAATTTAAAAATATTTATGGGATGTAACAGTGAACTTTTGTGTGGTTTGAAGTTAAGGATAGTGTAAATTTATTAACCAATTATATTTACTAAAAAATTCTGAAGAAAACAAATGGACATGCGCCAAAATAAACGCCTCATCTGTACATTCCAAAATAAGAAGAAAACCTTAATCACACAACAAATTTCAGTTTTTTTTCGCATTTTGAAAAATTACGCGCGGACTATTTTATTTCTTTCTGTGTTCACAGAGTAACATAAAATTTGATTTGACAGATTAAATTTCAAAATACGACGCCCCTGAAAATGTCCCTTTAAAAAGTCATTGGCTCGCGTGCTATAACGTGACACGCCTTTATATTGGAGCCACATCCACATGTCCTCTAAGTAGGCCAGTTAAATTAAAAAACAAAAAAACAAAATATCTGGTAAAAAGCTATAAATTGGTGGAGATCTTTATTTTGGCATACTTTTGAAGATAGTAAAAGTCCTGAACTCTACTTCGAATGGTCGATCCGCCATCTTGAAAAAAAGATGCTCCAATCTAGTTTTTTCAGCATATCTCGGTAATCGTTGATCCGATCGCGATGAAAGTTATTATAAAAATTAAAGCTCATTAAATTCTATATAAAAAGGTATAAATCATTTTATTCATATCTTCAAGATTTTTTCTGTTACACACTGTCGAATATGAATGTAATTTCTGTAGAATCACACTCTCTGTCTAGAGCCTGTAAAAAAAATATTAATCAACAATAATGATCCAATTTGTGCGTAATATTTCTCATACACATAAAAATTTTACAACTCCTACTACCCAGCAAACATTGTGAAGCCAATGCGAATCACAAAAATATCACAAAGTGGAACATAAATTTCGCTAGTGAACTGAAATGAGATATGAAAGCGAAACCTCGAGCGGGGGCAAATGTTGACAAAACATTGTATCACATTAGCGGCATCACTTCGGATCCACCTTGCCTTTCTTTTTCGACAAAATGTGATAAATTTAAATGTATCGAAAATGAATATTAATCTACTATGTTAAGAGGAGTCAGTACCAAGATTTGCAAGTATCATACATTTTTCAATGCGAATTTCTGGCGAACTATTTGTAGTAGAATAATGATTTATATCTTAAATTAAAGGTAGCGAAGATATCTAGTAAATAACGTCGAGAAAAATAAAAATAATTGTATTGGAATGGAGATATTAGCTCGGAAACTTGTAAAAAATGGTAAAAATTGATTTTTTTCAAATCAAATTCCTCTTAGTAGGTACTCTCATTTCTTTAGATTATGACTATTTTAGAAAGATAAGGCCTAAATCTAGCAAATAACGTCGAGTTTTTTTCATTTTTAGTGGCGCTCTTTTTAATTGTTTAACTCTAATAGTACTTGTTTTTTTTTATCTCGATATTTCACCGATGAGAAATTGCAAAATTTCGTTGAACGTTGTAGAAATATAAAGCAAAATAGTATATTTAACTATTATGTGCAAAATAAAATTTAGGAGAGTTCATTGTCGTTAAAAATTTTCAATTTCATTGAACTGCAAATTTTCATTTTCGTCTTAAATTGTCGCATGTTGGGTTTCTGTCTTTTACGCTAGATGTCTCTAATGTGACTTGTGGTCTAGGTCTACGCTAATTTTATATGAATTTTCATACTTTCAGGACACAAACCGACGTATAGTAAGTTTTATTGCCTACAGGCTCGCTGGTATCTAAATTGAAATTTTTGCTGAGTACTGACTCCTCTTAACGATAACTTTAGCGACTCGCAAATGAAATCTCTCATTTTACCCTTAATGTTAATCAAATGCCATTTTAATTGCTTAACTTTTACAATTCACTGAAACACAAACATAACAAATTTCTGATCTGTTCACGCTGGAATGGAAAAGTAGAACCGAAAATCTTGAAACTGTAAAATTGTCAGAAGTTTGGGCACAAAACCGCGCACATGCACGTTTTATGTAAGATAAATAAAAGTGTACAAAATTTTGTTCGCGTTCGTTTCGCTTTTATATCGCTTCGATAACAGAAATAATTTTTCTGTCGCATTTACTCTCATGTTTCGCGTTGTGCAACTCTATTGTAGCTTAAATTTCGCTGTTGCGGACGTTCGCCAAATTGTTCGCTGGGTATTTAGTATTATAGAATAGGACCCCTACTGGGAGTATCCTTTTCTATGAGGTTTCACAGAACTGGAGATTGTAAATTTGCGAGGCTATCATCATCATCTCTTATTTATCATCGATCACGAAAAAATCATACCCGTCAAGCTAACTCTCAACAGGGTCAAAGTAGAATCTGAGTTCAGACATGATGTAGGAAAGCTTACATTATTTCTTAAAAATTTACTGGACATTTTTCCTTAGAATTTTTATGCATTATTGGACGCCGAAAACGAGTTGATATTTTAAACGCATAGAAACATAAGAGTCAAGAGAGTAAAGAAGACATAAAAATAAAAAAAAGTATAAGATGAAAAATTTAGAAATATCGAAATTATCAACTATAGAGAAAAACAAAAGAGCAAATGTGAATAAATCTGTACATAAACACAGATATCAGCTCCAGCAATGCTCCACTATATACGTAAATATCAGCTGAGCTCCAAAAGTTTATAATGTGACGTTTTGCAGGTGTTCAATAGTATTAATTTTAATCTCCAAATCTCCTTCACTTCTCTTAACATGAACTAGTCCGCTTCTGGTTATAGAAGCAACGAAACAGCATTTCCAGTTGATTGCTAGGCATTCAAGTAAATACTTGGTATTTCGCCTCGTATATAATTCCTACTTGAAAATTATATTTTAAGTACCTACATATTATGAGATCAGCTTGGCGTATACGGCAAGCAGGAACCAAGCCGTACTGATGTGTATACAGTTCTTGCTAATACGAAACGCCTGCTTTTGCATAGAAATTTCCTTTTTTTAAAAGATTTTTCGTTTGTAAAAGAGTTTTTTCCACTCAACTTCCGTTTAACTTTTAGTCAGGTTGCTCAAGGTTGCTTAATTGTATCGTATAGGTATGTCGATTACGATCTTTCTCTGTATAAAGATAGCCCTGGGTTTATTAATTGGATATATAGAAATTTGTTCATATGTAAGGTCCGAGAAAATATTCTTCATATTTTCTACAAATTTGTACACCAACGAAAATACTATCTTTATCACAATCTCGATTTAACTTCAATCTTAATTCAAAGTTAAATAATTTACTAAAACAACGTAGAAATTTTAAGTAAAGATAACCAATTCTTGATAGATCTAACAAATGCTAATATTAGACATTAGATTACCTCGTTAATCTCCGAACCTCTGTTTCCTAATATTCATCATATTCCATTGGATTTATCCACTCTTGAACATGTCAATAGAGGAGAAAATGTAATTTCCAGAAAATCCCATTGGATTAGCCCAGATATTACAAAATTCTAACAGTACCTACTGATCGCCAATCGAAAATGTCATTAAACACCGGCACATATTTGATGCAATGTGTCAAATTTCCATCGAGGTCCCAATCAAGCACAATGCAATCCAGCAAATAATACCAGAAGGTGTAAACATAGCCTGAAAATATCATCGGCAACACTATCCATATGGGTATTCATTGCTCTAATTAGCCAATCAAATATTAACACTCTCCTTTAAGCGCCCTTTTCTCACACCCCCTCGAGCCGAGTTCATTTCTAGTTATATGCGGAATCCTTAACACACCCAAAACAGATGGAGCAGGAACAGATGTACTCAGGCAAATAAACAGCGAAATGAAAGGATAATTTCGGGAATCAAATCAAATCAGAGCTGTTGCATGTTATATGAGCTGAGCATGCCTTCTGCTATGTCCTGATTGTTTTTGAAATTATTGCTGTAAGGATTCTCCTGGAGCACACTTCGTCTTGTAGATAGGTAGGTATGGTAGATTTGTACTATTTATGTATGTCTATGTAGACATAATGGCAGCAGTAGAGAAGAGTACGTGTGCAGCCAAATTGTTTGGGTATACCCCATATATCTAGTAAGAACATCAATGAACTGACAAAGATACGTTGCTATATCCTATCATTCAGGATGCTGTTACCCAGCACATACGGCTGGCATCTCTCTATTCTATTAAGGACGACATACCGCATATACATGGCCATATGTATGTACACTCTATGTGTGCATACAGTACTCCCACAGTATCCTTCTCATTCTGTGCTGACATTCATTGTCTGGAGGAGGAATTGAATTAGATTTAAGCCCAGATAAGTGCCTCTTGGTACAGTAACCCAATCCAGCTGAGCTAAGATTGTAATTTAATTTGGCACCTAAACTTCAAGGGTGTGTTAGAATCTTTGTGCGGTTTGATTCAATTTAAGAACACGAAGACGACACTATTATGAAACCACGCTCACTCATTGTTCATTGTTGTGTGTCTGTCGTCCCAGAGGTGTGTTTAAGTTACAATCGGACTTCTATGTTTGGGCAATCAGTAACCAATTCAAACACTCCGGAGACACATTTCTTAGCAGTTTCTTTTTATCTTGGTGTTTATCTTTGCCTGAGAATGTAATAAAGTTCAATTTATTGTAAGATACAAGAACATTTTGGTCCTTTTATTACTGGTACTCAGATTATGACGCATCGGTCTGGCTTGGATTTGGTTTTATCGAAATTTTATTATACAATTTTAGAGGACTTCTACTTATATTTCTGGCTGGGAATTGTGGCAGATTATCTTACAATGTGTCTACTAAGATAAATCTTATGTTACAATGCCATGCATGGAAAAATATCTGTATATCAGAACTGTTAAAACTACTCTCAGATTGCTACATATTATTTATTATCCGAGAGAAATCTCCTTCCATTAAATACAGAAAAAACATAAAGGACGAGGTCTAGACTTAATCAATTTGTTTTGAAATCTGAGCTTAAGAGAAATCCTATTACACACGTAGGGATAAGTCTATTTCACCGAAATTTCATGAAAATATGGTGTATGTGTCCACAAAGGAGTTAGTCTGGTGCTGAAAATGTAGTTGACTTCATAAAATATTCTCGATGTCTCCTTGTAGCGACCTGCTATAATTAACTCTGTAGTTGAGCTAACTGCTGACAGCTGAAGCTTATCAACAATTATACTGGTGGCAATTTTGTGCTGTGAACTGTCAACCTATACTTTACAATTGGAGTGATTCAACGTTGAGACATTTGGCGTATCATCCAAAAACATATCATGGACAGTGAATTCAATAATTCTACTATAAGATGTTAGAAAAAGTTTGATGAAATCCTTAAAGAAATATAATGAAACTAATTTGTGGTTCTGGGAATTGGGGGACACAAATGGCACATATTTTACTGGAGTGAGAAATGTTCTAGAGGATTTAAGAGAAAATTTCTACCTTAGACTACAAGAAGACTTTGGTTAGATTAGATTAAGTTAGGTATAGGATTCAGAGTAGGGCCGACTAGCCCACTAGGGCTGTGAAAATAGCGCAACCACAATAGACCTATTGTGTCCTCCCCTAGAGCCGTTAGGTTAAATTTAGTCTTTTCAAGAGAGAATGCTAACAACTAGGATTGGAACAAATTAAAAACACTACTTCTAATTGTAGTTAAAGTGTTTGTCTGGTTCTTGTCTTTTATCGATTGTAGTAAGTCATTCCATATTCTAATAGCATGAGACTGTGTACATATCGGATGATAGAATTTATTTATTTAGAGCTTCATCAAAGATCTGATTACTAAGTTTACAAAGAAAAAATAGTATTCATAACAATAGTAATAAAAAGAAAAGTAACTTTAACTAAGCTGGTCTTTATTTAACTTTTTGGAAGATGAAAGTCAGTGCAATCAAACTGGCAGTTAAACAGACGAGATCTTGATGAAATGGGCTAGTGCAAACCATAGTTCGTACTATGCTGAGGAACCCAAATCTTTTGTCAACCATCCATCTAAAGTATAACTGAAATCCAATTGTCTACTTTTACGAGAAAAGGACATAGCAGTACATTTGTTGATGTTAAGAAGAAGACAGTTAATAGCACACCATTTACGAAAGGTATGTAAGTCCAAGTTTAAAATTCCACACTCGTTTTCATTAGAAACAATGCGGAAGATTTTGGCATCGCCAGCATAGCAAAATCAGAGATACATTATTAATAAAAAAAAGAGTGGTCCGAGATGGCTGCCTCGTGGAACACCAGAAGTATTATCTATTAGGTCAGAAAGAGCATCGCGAAATATAACTCGTTGCTTACGATCCGGTTAACAAGAACGAAGCCAGTTGACAAAGACAGAAGGTAAACCAAGAACAGTCAACTTATGAATCAAGATTTTATGATTGATTCGGTCGAAAGATTTACTAAAATCCATGCAAATGCAATCGACTTGCTTTTCGCTTTCAATTGCAGAAATGCAGAAATTAGTAAACTTTAACAAATTAGTCGTAGTAGATTTGTCTTTTATAAAGCCATGCTGAAAAGAGCGCAGGAAAGGCTTGCAGTGGAAGTACAAAACATCGCAAACCATGGCTTCAAATATCTTACCAATACAACTTAAATTATCGACAGGTCTGTAGTTAGAAGTGTTGAACTTATTGCCTTTCTTGTGCAAAGGAATAATCAAAGAAAACTTCCACTGTTTACGAAAAACACCACAAGTTAAAGATAAATTAAATAAATAACACAAAACAAAAACGATGGACGTAGCACAATGCTTTATGAGCGTGGAACGCACGTAATCCAGACCAATAGTAAAACTGTATATCAGGTATGCTTGATAGGTACTTGGAGACAGAGTCTTGGTCGAACAACAGGTCTTTAGATTGAACAGAAGTCATCGAAGGCTTCGTCAAATGGGTAAAAACCTTGTAACTAATATCACAGTGTTTATCACAGAACACAGTTTTAAATAGTCACCAGAGATATTGACAGTCCCCAAGAGATCAATACTATCTATGTTTCCAAGACCCAATGATGAAGTGTATCCATCATACTTGCGCTTAGAGTTCACAAACTTCCAAAAATGCTTAGGTTCTGTACGCAAGACTAGCCTCATTCTATGCACATTATCATTATAGGAATCAGTCAAGTTCAAAATGTACTGAGTACGCAAATTAGGATAAGTTACATAATCAGCATCGCTCCTTGGGAACAGAACCTCCTCCAAGCTTTATCCCTTACAATTTTAAGATGCTTCAAAGAACCATTGATCCAAGCTTGACAATTCGAATCACAATTCAAACTAATAAGTGGTACACAGTGAGTCAAATAAAGAAATAGATTGTCATAAAACGAGCTCACAGCTTTATCAATATAACGTTCCCCCAGAACATTGGTCCAGTCGCAAGCAGATAGCCATTCAAGTTACCGGATGAAAAAACAAAACTATATGTAGTGCCGGATGATGACTTGTTTCACGAACCATAGGAGTTAAACAACGCTTAACGAGAATACCATCGCGATCGGACGAAAATACCAGGTCCAGAAATTTTCTAGAGTCATTAGTTACGCCGCAAGACCGCATTAGGCCTGAAAAAATAATTTTATTAATAAAAGATCTGGTATGTCGAGGAGCCGCCGAAAATGAAGGCAACAAGCAGCACTAGGCAAGTCCAAAATGCAAAATTCGTCGGCAGGCAGCAAACCTTCAATAAACCTATCGACACATGAAGCCAACAAGTCAAATATCTCAGATGATGATCGTGGTGGGATATAAACGGTAGCAATATATACGGTGTTGTCTAAAAGCCTGAGAGCCAGACATATAAACTCCAGATTACCGGGATCAACAAAGTCGACCAACACGCATGGAAGGTCGCGACGAATACCGCAAACACTCCACCTTCAACAGGACCATCCAGAAACAGACGATAGCCACGTCGAAACAGAAATTCGTCGAACTTGTAAAATGCCGATTCGTCTTGGAGCGAAGTCTGTTTACGTTAACGTAGTAGACGGAGATTTCTCTACCAATCTTTTTGCTATAATAGAAGATCCAGAACGTCCCTTAGGAATAAATTCATGCAAAATGGAGTTACAGGGCCATATATCTACAGAAAGCACTGCCTGTAACAGATTTTTCAGAACCAGAATTCTGAAGGACGCAGAAAATGAGCGTTTCTCACGATCATGTCGAGTAGATAATTTTTTGCGGGCAAACTAAGAGCTCGGAGTTCCGACACGTGATGAGATGTGTTTAATAATCTTGTCTTCAGTGGTGTCAGGATGTACTCTAGCAACGAAAACACATTTAGGAAGCTTGCCTGGCCGCAATGTAGCAACATTTCCAACTATAGATACCTTCCCTATAGTTGGAAATGTTGGTTGGGCAACAGATTCTAATTTCTCTGAGATCGAATATAAGGGTTGATGATCTAGTAGTTGCCGTTGTAACTGCGGCTGTTATACCTGCTGCGATTCATGCTGTTGCTGCTGCTGCTGAGGCTGCTGTCGATGTATTTGCTGCAGCTGTAATTGTTGTTGGCCGCGCAGTTCCAGCTCCGGCTTTTGATACTGCTTGTTCGGGCGCAGCCGCTATTGTTGTGCCCATTCTTTTCGTTGTTGTATTTGGTGTTTATGGTGTCGCTGCTAATACTGTAGTTGCTGCTCTTGATGATTATCAATCCGTGATTGTAGCATATGCTGCTTCAGCGTATGAGTTTTGTTCCACTGCAGGTTTTGAAGCAAATTTTCATGCTACTCCAGGTCATCGCAAGTTTGTTTAGAGCCAGGAGCCAAATGAAAATGAAGTTGTCGCCGCAAGTCAGTCTCGTTATTCTAATTACGACTTCTAAGGAATTGTTGTTCCAGTCGAATTCGATGCTGAGAGTTTATAGGTGGCAATAATTGAGGAGGTTCATATAGTTGGTCATGTCATTATAGCATGTCCAACTTGTCCTTATGCGAATTTATGTTATTAATAACAACATTAATAGTGTTTTTCATTTCCTTACTGGAAGAAGTCAGATTATAAATGTCCTTTTTAATGTTGTTTATGCCAGTCTCTACTATATCGAGAAATGGTCCAAGTAATACAGGCTGAGATTAAAGCGAATCTCAACTTTTCTTTTATTATTGTAATCAAGCTTTCCAAATATTTCACATCCATAGGTCATAATAGGTGTATTAGCAATGAACGCACTAAAAATAATCGAGTAGGCATGGGTGTAAAATAGCTTGACACCCATAGAGAACAACATCCTGCATAAACTCTACTCACAACAGAATTGATGTGGAGATTCCACGTAAGCGTTTTATTGAAAATTTCCCCAGGAATTTTAGTTGAGTCAGCAATAGGCACAACAGTGTTGTTAAAGAAAACTGACGGAAAACCATACGTATTAAGCTCACGCCTATGGATAAGTAAATACTAAGATTTAAAGGGATTCAGCCTTAGTTTATTATTACAGGACCACATGTTAATAGCTTCCAAATGCTCATTTACGCGAAAAATGCAATCGTTAATGAGACCAAGTACACTAGATCTATACAATTGAACATCATAACTCTCGAAAGTAATCTTCGCATGACAAACATCGCTACCAACGACATTTATTATGCAAGATAACTTAACTATTTTCCATTCAATACTTATTATTTTATTTTTATATTCTGATTGATTCCGAATCCTACTACTTCCAATATGCAAACATGTTGTGATTCTGCTGTGGTCAGAGCTAGATCATATTCAGAATCCTTCACTATATCGATTGCAGGCCGAATCACCCAAAGCTGGTTACGTTCGAGTTTGAAAAGAGTGTGTTCATCATACAGTCACCATAAAGTTTGGTGCAGAATACAATAATTAACTTGAGCAAATATATCATTTAATAAACATAGAAAACAACAGCGGCTCAAGAATGGATCCCTGAGGTACACCAGATAACACTGATAGAAAGGAAGATTGAGAACTATTTGAGGGTAGTTTTCGAACCTTATTTGAAGATATGCATATATGCTTCTTCAGTAATTTTCAACCTTAAAGCTACTGTTCGAGGTTTCATTTTCCTTTTCGCATAGTTGACACAGTTCGCTGTTGAATTTTCTTATCTTCTTTTTCAAAAATAGCGGAAGGGGCCATATAAAGTGATTACATTAATAAACAATATGAACGGTTGTCGGCTAAGAATAATAAGTTTCCGTGTCTGGAAAAGAGTGGAGGTAAATAATTCCTTTACTTGCCTCATATACTAAAGTAACTTTTTGGTATGCCCATTTGTTGGGTAGAAACCAGTATACAGACTATTGACTGCTGTTTTAACCACATCATCCGATTTTTAATTTCTCAACGCTCATTCGTATGCAGGAACCCTAAGATTACTTTGTTGTCCCTAGACAGTATCCGAGTCTCTTGTGGCAGCTAAAGGCTAATTTCAACTCAAAGTCTTGAGAGAAACGGGCCTGGTGCATAGTTTGGCTTTCTGAGAAAATATATAATGAATTCTTTTCCGCGACGCGGTGTTAACACTGCGCCACCGAATCTGCCATTCTCGTGCTCTTTTCTTCCCAACTGTTGTGGTAGAATAAAGAAAGCCGGAAAATTACAGATTCTATAGCGGTGGTTACACCGTGTCACAGAAAAGAATTCACTAATAGATGTTACACTTCTCGGAGCCCATTTTTAGGGTTTTCCGAGCTTTAACCTCTATAATGTAGACTTCTGACTAAAATATATAAGGTGATGCACCCAGCGGAATGCAGAGTTCCAACGCTGCACATATCTTAGTATCCTTCCTGGATACCTCAGTATACCAGACATGGGCCCGTTGTGAAATCTGAAATTCTCAGTCTAATATCAAGCTTCTCACATTAATGGTTACCTAGAGGTTACTAGGGGTTCGAAGGAGTATTTTTTGTGTATAACATCTGTTAGAGTATCAAGGTCCTTAATATGGATCTGCTCGAGGATGTTAACATCTCCCCACCGGACGAAGATGTGACATGTACATATTTCATCCATCCATCCATCAATTGAAAGATTACATTTAATATATTTATTTCCTATTCCTATATGGATTTTAATCACCCTCCTCACATGATTTCTTCTTATCCTATAATCTTGAAAATGTTTCGATTAGACAGGAAAGCTGCTTTAAGTTCTTTAAGTTACAAGCCTATACCTACTCGAAACTTATATTGTAAAGGCCTGAAGGTGAATAGTTTGGTCAAGCCGAATGATGCCGAATGATGAAGACAACGGTTGTCCCATTACTACAGGATCTTTTAAGAGTGGATGACTTTAACATAGATTTACCTGCCTGCCTAGATTGACCAATATTGGGTACGAGCATAGGCACCGAACATAGAAGCATAGCTGAATAAATGACAAATACAGATGAACTGGACCAAAAAGAGTTTTGAGATGATCACCGGATTATGCTCAGGCTTAGTTTTAGTCTTAGACTTAGGTACTTCATTTTTTTTTTATTCATTCTTAACTTTAAAGGATAGACGATAAAAAAAAGGTATGCATGTATATTGACAGCATAATCAATAACTCTTTTTCAGTGTAACTATTTTGATATTCATGTTGATAATAAAATCTCCCCACAAAATTGATATGAAAAATTTTAAATTTATGTTTATGCACCTTCACCACCGGTTCGTCTATATCCTCTATAATTTAGGTAAATTAGTGGTATTACTTAATTTTACATACCTAATTCTAGCACTTAAGATGCACGCAAACTTAAAAGCCAACTCAAACTGCTGCACACCCTCACTTAAGTATTGATTTCTGCAACCCATCCATTAGTTCACTATATTTCTCGCAGCCAAATTGCACTACGCACAGTTAACGTATGAAATGTTATGCATAAAGTGCATATACACATCATGCACATATACATATTACCATATATAACACAATGCATATTATATATGTATTTATGTATATATTTATATGGCTTGATATAGTATTCTTGTGTGTGTGTTTTCCGTAATTTTAATAAGAGAGAAAACGCTCATCCTGGCAGTTTATGCTAGAAACTCGGATGTAGGCATACACATACATCTCGCAACCTTAATTAAATCGTAAATCGAGATATTTCCGCCGGTGATAACCGGGTTCCCTTCCTTTTCAATTCTGTCGCGTTGCAGAAGTCACAATTCACCAACTATACTTTACTTTACTTTACTTTACTATACTCTTTACTCTACACTATACTCGCAGCTACCACAAACATCGCCTTGTTCCACAAATAATGAGCATTATAATTTCTGCGTCACATGAAATATGCGCGACGTTTTATACAACCTCAAATAAACTAAAGGTTATGCCACACAGCAAAAGGAAAGAACGAGCTTGAGTGCAAAATAATCCCCGGAATGAGAAAATAAATTCGGATATAACCAGCTTCCGCTTATGCCTGGATACAGTTTCCCGGCACTTGTCCAATTTAATTTCCAGCTCCCTCTAGGACGATTATAACAATAAATATAATTTTTAAATTAAGAAGAAAAAAAAAGAAGCAAAAAAAAAATAGAGCTACGAAGAATGATAATAATAAGAAGAAACCCTCCTCTCCAGACGCCTCCTGATATAGTCTAGTAGAATCGTTGCTGGAAAAACCGAGAGAGAGACTATACTACATATACGCTTTCCTTTCCGCAGTTCCCGTAATTATGTAGATAGCTCACGGTGTACATCCACCAGACTACGACCCATTCACTTCCACCTGCTGAGGGAATTGCTGCACTTTGGGACAGAATTTATCTTATGTCGCAGTATATTGCTCCCAGGCTAGTATAGGGTCTTGGTTGCAACTGAAATTAGGATAAGTTCTAGATGCAGCTTTGTTTATGGACAATAAAACTGGAGTGTAGCACCATCATGTTCGGGAACTTGCTATGAAAGTCTTGGTCAAGTGAGTTCAAGTTCTGTTCTGAATTGCTCCCTGAGTAAGGGATTCGTATTCTATTCTAGTCCCCGCCCTCCCTCCCTCATGACTCCATTAAGCTATGACTTTTACAGACAGAACTTTTAAAACAATGAACCGACATTTTATGATATCTCAAACCTGGGGATGAATGTATTCAGAGCAGTTTAAGTTTTTGAGTGAATCTAGGTAGAAGCTTATAAATTACCGAGAAGTTCTCGTGTTTATTTCACTTTTAATTGTTACTGCCACCACAGATGCGGATCGAGATGAGAGTATATGGAAATAATGTTAATCTCAAAAGAAGATTAGTAGGTACCTACCTCGCAAATGATAGTGGTTGGTTTGGGTATGTCAAATTCAATTATTACCAAATAAAATGGCACACAAATAATTCAACTCTGGTGTCAATTCTCACTGGGCAGTCTTTTTTTAGGGCTCACCTATGCAAGATGAGGTTTGGTGATGATTCTATATGCAGAGGATGCGAAGAGGAGTCCGAAACGATGACTCACTTTCTTTTTCATTGTCCTCTTAGGAAAGAGATACAGATTTCTTGACTCAAACCTCCTAGATGAACTACATGAAGCCGGCAAAGAGAGTTAAGAGCCAATATTGAACTTGATCACAGCATCCAGTTGAGACCTATGAACAATTGCTCATAAGTCTGGAGGGTAGACAATGGGCCTTGTAGTATGCGTTGCGTTGCAGAGATCCCAGCCAAAGTCTCAACCAATCATCAATCCAACCAATCAACATTTAAAAAGGTTGCAATTTTTTTGTTGCACGGTAATTTTGGTCCATTTTGGACGCCATTTTTAAACATCAGGATGTTGTTCATTCCACTAATTTACAATGTGCTGATGTAATTTTACTTGCGTTTTGTAATTAATTATTTATAAATTATTCTGTTACCAATGGCACCTGTAACGAAAAAGACATTAGCTGCCTTTATATTTCTTATATTTTTAGAATTTATGTATATTTTTAATAAAGCTTAAACAAAACGCAAATTCAACAGGTTGCATTTTATTGGTGTACTTAGTAGTTCGAAATATATTGAAAAACATCACAAAAGAGAGATCTTACGAAGACAAGGTGCTCATCCTATACATGTGGAATTAGGTTAATAATTGAAACAATTCCTCACTTGATTTGTCCAGCAGTTTAGAATGTTCGTTATTCTCTGTCACCATATGGAATAGAGTTACCAGGTAGATAATTGATGTGAACTTAGCTGGTTTGGACTCCAAATTATTTTTGGTTTGGATCCCACATACATAGACCAGTTTGAAAAATATAGAATGCCTAAGAGGCGAAAACCTAGTTGCCAGAATAGGACAACTCGTAAAATATACCAGGTGTAAATGTATAAACTGATAATCACCGCTACATGAGGTGCACTAAATTTACATACTACACTACTGGTGCGCCGTGCATATAAAAAGGGGGCCATCATTGCAGTACAGGCCCATTCAGACTAGACTAGTTACTTGCACAAGTTGAGACTCTCTTCACGTCCCTATGAATCTTGTAGGTCCAAATGATGCTTACTTGCAACAAGTTGGAAATCTTGTTCCACTCTTTTCAACTTTTTAGAGCAAGTCCACACTTTTAACTTAAATTTTATGTGAATTTTAAACATGGCGGATAGATTGCGTTCCAATATATGTATAGGAAAGCATGGTACATAGAATACAATAATCTCTCCTCTATCTCTGTCTTTCCTATAAAAGTGTATATACATTAGTCCCGAAATTACATCACAGCACATCTGCTGTAATGTGTCAAAATTTTAATGAGAAATTCTTTTATTCTCTGTACCGTGGTGTTCCACTTCAGGCAAATGCCTGTAAAAGTAGTTCCACTTCAGGCAAATTCCCGCAAAAGTGTCAGCATGAACCTGCTCATATGTGGCAATCTAATTGTATAAGTAACCTGCCGAGTCTAAATGGGCCTTAAGGCCGGAACACAATGTGGCGCGGTAGCTCGTAGCTGGCGCGGTAGCCAGACCTGTTAAAATTTGAAAGCACGGAAAGTCTGTGATGGCGTTCCAATGTGTAGCTGGCGCTGGCGCTGTAGCTCATTTTTGCCAAATTTTAATTTTAGGCGCGCGCCAAATCTGACAGGCGTTGGAAATTAATATTTTTATTGAAAAAATCGTCATCATTCTCCTTTATATATTTAAATGTTTATTCGTAGAATCCTGAACTCATCCTCTGTTGATATAGAGGTCTAACCTACCACTTTCTGCGTTTTTTGTCTTTAAATATTTATAAGTAAAAAAGCACAATTGCGATACACATTCTAAAAAGGCCATTTCTTGTAATTCTTCCATATTAAATACTATTTTCAAATTGCATAGATCAAATAAAAGAAAATAATGAGGTATTTCACCGTCCGTACCATTGGCTACAAGCTGCATCATTGTAACCAATGTTAGCTACATGGCGCGCCAGTGCAAGCTACAGCACCAGCTACTGCGCCAGCTACGAGCTACCGCGCCACATTGTGTTCCGGCCTTTAAGAGCAGCAGATCACTCTATCTATCGAGGCGAGACAGGTCGATCTATCGTAATCAGGCCAGACCAGTATACCAGTTAAGAAGCAGAGATGACGTTAGCAAACCATCACTCTACGTACACTAGAGGGAAAGTATAAGCATCGCATTAAGGCCCGAATCACTTCTCAGTCGACTTCGACTTGACTTTAAGTCGAAGTCAACGCTGAAGTGAAATTTGTATTTAAATTACGACAGATCCGTCAAGTTCAACTTTACCGATAACTTTCCACACTTTGTTGGCCGCAGTTGACAACAACTTTGCACTTTGAGCAAAGTTCAGTTTAAATCGAAGTCGAAGTCGAACTTGCAATTAAAGTGGGAAATAGAATGTGGTGCTGTCCCTCGTAACTGGCGGTGCACACCACACCCTGTCCAGAAGCGGCCCTTGCACCAATTATATTTACTCGTGATGAAGACACAGATGTCCTGCCCTCTTTGCCGTGGCCTATCCACCGAATGACACTGTCAGTAGTAATTTCTGTAATTTTATCAAATTGGATTTCTGTTTTATTGGAATTGAGAATTGGGATATTCTTGTTTCAGTCGATACCCAGAATAAAGTGAAATTATTAATTACTGACTGCAGTCGATACACACATAAAGAAACTTTATTTCAATCGATACCCACAATAGAGTGTTTTTGTTGTGTTTTTGTTAGTAAAACCCTTAATGCTGTTGATACCCACACTAAGAAATATTATTTCAGTCAATACCCGAAATAGTGTTATTTTTTTGTAGTCATTTTCTTAAAATTGAAATTGAAAAATCTCTTTAACGAACCTTATAAGCCTCGTTTAAGTTTAGTTTGCTCACGGCAGCGAAGCTATCTCGATGGTATCAGTAATTTTCGTACTGCAGTCGATACCCGCAATAATATATTTTATCTCAGTCGATGCCCAAAATAAAGTTTATATTTGTTAATATGTGAATAGAATAGAAATTATCAAGTTGATCGTTGGGCTGCCAAACTGGAAACGAGATCGATTCAAGTCAGATTTTGGTTTATATAACATAAGAACAATAGCTCAGCACAGCAATTGCACTTCATTACTTATTTTTGAAGTGTTACCGTTTTGAATATTGTTCTTAACAAACTGTTTCTAGCTGACTATCTAATAGGAATTTTTTGCCTAAAAATGTAATTTATTCAACCGAATGCAATTGCAAATAATAATAATTTTCGCGTTTGTCAAATATGATTCTATATCAACAAACCTGTAAAATACTTAATTACATTGGTACTTAAGTACTAGTAACAGTACCAGTACCTGGACTTGTACTTGAAAAATTTTAAAGTACCTACCAGTACCGAGACTTGTACTTGAAATGTTTTTAAGTACCAGCACCGGGACTTGTACTTAAAATATTTCAAGTCCAGGTATTGGTACTATACTGGTACTTGTACTTGGAATTTTACAGGTCTGTATATAAATATTCCCCTGCAAATGGCGCTGCTGCTTTGTTCCATCAAGTTGTTTCCATTTTGCCTTCTAGTATAATTATTTCTTCCAAATTGATACCTTTACGCGGAATGCTTGTATTGACGTTTGTAGGTGTCACATCAACACGGTCATTTATCACTGAATAAATAACAAAACAGGCAACGACATATCTGTGAATTTAGTGCACATAAATAAAGCCCTAAATAAAATGAGCACCACGCGTTTTTATTGTAACGCCAGTTTGTGGCGTTTGTGATACAATGAGAGCCACCACTGACATATATAAAATAGACTGCTGACACTACTGAAATTGTTTAGATTTTATAGTTGTCTCTTTTTAATTTAACTACTTTATTCCGCTGAACTACAAATAATAAGTTCTATACAAAATTCGCCATAGTCCAGTTTGAGTTCAGTGGTTTCAGGGACAGAGAGAAAAACATTCCTTAAATTTATTCCAAGAACAGAAATAATTTCGAATGCATTATGCATCTGCAATTTGTTGAACTTTTAATATGAATATTAAATCGAAAATAAAGCTTGAAATTTAGAGAATTGTCACACCCCTGCCGACAAAATTTGTCCCATTTCCCATATGAAATAGAATGTTATATATGTCAGTGAGACCCACGGGATGTTTCACACTTACCAGTTCGAACTATCTGAAGTGTGTTGATTATTTCTGTGAAATTGTGAAGAGTGTTTGAAAATGAAATTTTTTATTTTAATCTTGTCAATAATTTCATTTTTTCTCTTAAAATAAGTCAGGGAATAAACATAGAAACTTTGTGTTGCCACAAAATGGAGTGGCTTATATTGGATCAAGCTATATACGAAAACTATTGATTTCAAGTCATTTTATGGCGCATGAAAATCGGGCGCCGCTCATTGTATTTAGGGCTTAACCCTTTCGTACCTGATGGAACTCATAGGCCCCATCAAAATTTCAAGAGCTTCGTATGAGCGCTAAAACACCTTTAATGGGATTTTGTTGTACCGTTTCGGTTGTGGTTGTAGCTTTCAATCAGTAAATTTCTATGACGTGTTTTGGAGGAGTATTTTTTGGAGCAGTACTTTTTAAATGTTTTAATAGTGCTTTCGCAGGAGATTTGATGAAAAAGATATGAATTTATTGTTTCAACTTATTTAATAAAAAACCTGTATTAGTACTCCACTCTCGGAACACATGGGGAACAATTTTTTTTTTATTTATTTTTTTTCATATGGGTCGTTTTTGTCCCAACAGGTGTATTCAATTGGATTAAGGTATCCCAGCATGATTGAATAACATATTTTTTTTTATTTCTTTTAGGAGAGCTTTGCCACTAAGAAGCCTAAACCGAGACCAATAATTGCGAGGACAACACAGAAGAAAAACTAACTAACTAACCCTACAGATTGTTCTGATCAACCTTCAGAGTTTGTACCTAGTTATATTTAGTTTCAAATAAAGACATCTGATTGTACATTTACGCCGAGCAAAGCTATTTCATCTAAACGACGTTGTATACTAGGTGAAAGATTGATAAATTCACAAACTTCATTGGAAGTGTTTTATAAATTTTTCCGAAAAGTCTAATCATTTATGTTACACAATACACGAATAAGAGACAGGAAATATATCACCTTTCAAAATCGTATAAAGTTATCTTAAGCAAGTGCCACACCAGACTACTGATATGGTGATGGTGATGAAGATGATATATTGCAAGGACATCACAACAGTAGATTATGCTACATCAAATTAAAGTTATCCGATTTTTCTGTGTCAAAAGCACAAGTACTTAAAATGGAATTATTAAAAAATGGAAGAAAAAGGCAAAATAAACGCAAATATTGGATGTGTAGTGCGTTATATATTAATATACACTTATTAATAATGTCTGGATTTTTTAATGTCATTTACAGCTGAAGAAGAACTAACTTTCATTCATGATAAATTATAAAGTACAAAATGTAACTATGAATCATGATCAATAATAAAATTGAGCCATCATTCATGATAAACGATAAAGCCCAACTATCATTCATGGTAAGTTATAATATCCAGGAAAAAACATCTAGGACGGATTATTTTCACATTTTCCGTAAAAAACCTAAATTTTTATATGGCAACACCAAGAAGGGGTTGCCCGATTTAGTTCGTTTTTGATTTTTTTTTTCTATTGCTATAAATACACTATGTATCAAATTTCAGCTCTGTATGTTGTCGCATTCTCAGGCAGTGTCCAAATATATAGTGGAAAACAATATTTTTGTATAGCAACCCCACGAAGGAGATGCCCGATTTGTCTCATTTTCGAACTTAATTTTACTTTTTCTTTTAAAGTCTGTGAGAGCTTGTCTCAAATAATAAGAGAGAGATGCCGATTGTTGAAAAGATAACTCAGCGTTTTTCAACTTCAAATATAAAATTTTATTCAATAATGCATTTCCTTAACTTAATATCACAAAATTCAAAAGAGCTTAAAACTAGAAATTCAAATTGACAATTCAGTGGATATAAAAATTCAATAAAAAAAAAACAAATGGTCCAAAAGAAAAAACGTAGTCCGTCTCTTTAATTCTGAAAAGAAGAAGAAGACCAGAATTAGTTTCTGTTACCTTATTAATTACTAGAATAAAAATAATAATGCTACTAATACGTGTGGGCGCTAGGGCAGTAAAATGACGCACATAAGAATTTTCTATGAATCAATTTTATGGTAGCGGCCCTCTCAGACAGAAAAGCTGAATAAGCAGCAAAGGGATGCAGCAGCGTGCTGCAGCGTGTGGTTCAAAACAGAATGAGACCAAATTTTCAGATTAAACTCTGAACAGAATTATACTTCTGTATTAAGGATAGGAATATATTTCAGATTAAACTCTGACCAGAATTATACTTCTGTATTAAGGATAGGAACACGATTCATATTTTTCAGATTAGACTCTGAATCAGATGAACTCTCTTTCCTCAGGGAAAGAATGATTTTGTGCTGCGGCTCGTCGGCTTTATATAGCCGCCGTATCCAGTTATGAGCTCCCGCCTCTCGGTGTTGCCCTAGCGACGTTTATTGCAATTGCTCGTATTCTGACTGCGGCGAAGGCGAAGACAGCTGACTGTGTAGATGTCATTTCATGACATGAAAAAAGGTGTCAATATACGGAGGTACAATGATTTGGTAAGTTTGTGATTTATTGATTAATTTCTGATTAATCATTAGTTATTGTTTTAGTTAAAACATCTGCACAGGTTCCATTAGGAGTGAGATTTAGAGCATTTTATGCTTGGGTGCACTAATTGAGGACATCCAGTGAAAATACTACATACAGGACGCAGCAGATGTCAGATAAGTATTCTGTTGATTACTATTCTTTTTAAGTTTGATACTTTGTGGTGCCTTTTTGTTTATTTCAGGAATTGATGAAAAATGGTAGAACCAGGCTGGACGCTTTAATTGGAATTTAGGTGGACTAAACAAAGTCCATGCACAAAATTTCAGCTTTCTAAGTGAACGCGCTCTCGAGTTATCGTGCGCACAGGCGAACGAACGGACGAACATGCAAAAATCAAAATGACTTTTAATATTATGCGTAGGTGTCCAATCCATTTTGCTCTACCATCATTATTTCGAGGTGTTATAAACGGAATGAAAAACTTGGTATACCCTATCAGATTATATCTAGGGTATAAAAATGGTTCTTTCTTGTCTTTTGTCTTCTTTTCAGGGTTAATATCACGGAGGGGCCGAAGCCGTTGATTTCTGTTCAGACTCACTGCATCGCTTTCCTTATATGAATTGGATATAAGCAGGCTTTTCTCCTTATTGCGGGGCAAAATCTAGGGATTTCGCAAAAACATAATATTTAATTTCTTTTTATACATTTTGTTGTTATATAAAAACCAAAATAAAAACACACACCCAATTTTTTTAGCTTTTAGACCTCCTAACCTGCCAGAAGTTATGCATCTGAGGGTAAGACCATAACAAAATTTATAATAACTGAATTTCTTTATTTTTTATATTTTTTTATATTTTTTTTATATTTTTTTTTTATATTTTTTTATTTTTTATTTTTTATTGTTTTTTTTTCAGTATTTCTTTTTTTTATTTAAGTATTTTCCAGATTTTTTTTTTTTATTATTTAAAAAACAGCCATGCGTATTTGGTCGCGTAATATGGGATTTTTGTTTTATAATTAATTAGCATATTAATGAAAACTCAACTATTTCAACTTAAAGATTTATTTTTACCTGTATTCCATGACTGGTAAAATAGAAAAACAATTTAAATACTAATCCAACTGTCATTGTTGCCAACCTAACAGTTCAAAAAAGGATTTACATTTTATATTAAATATTAATTAACATCATCACATAAAGTCTTACACCATCGCGATTTTGTATAAATATTTTACAATTGATTTTACCACACTCAAATTCAGAACAGTTACACATTTAACTGACCCCCACCCCCTTACCCCTACCACAATCTACTTAAGCTTAAACTAATTCAATACTTAAAAATTCAAAATGCATTCACACACAATAATTTATCCTGGATAAGCTTTTCTATCTTATTACTTATTAATATTACACTCAACTCCTTTCAGCATTACTACCTAAAAGTATACCAAAACTAAGAGCACTAGCAACACTAAAAACATACAAACAGAAATAAAAATTGTAAATATATAATGAAGCCGTCATTAAAACTACCCTTAATAACAAAGGTAACCCTTAGCTTTTACAATTATTATTATGCTTTTACAATGCCTACACCATGTTAGGTACTCTACGCCCCAAGTAAAAAACACAGGGAACGGACAATGATGGCTGGCAGAGAGCAACTTATTTAAACTGGGAAAAAAAAAGAAAAGAGGGAACGAGCTGAGCTAACTAATCACAAATAGAAAATTCATGCATTTCCTTTGTTTCAGTAATTTTCACATTTTCCATGGCTCGCTTTTTTCTCTCTGCGCTTTGAATTTAAATGCGAAATTTCTTCAATAATAATTAAAAAAGAAACTTTCACCAGGCAGATACGGAATTTTCTTTTTTCCTCCACTTACTTCCATAATCCTGTAAAATTCAGCTTTAGTTATCTCCGTAACGGGGAGCACTACTTCACAATTAGCATATTAAAAAAGTGCTTATATAGTCGTTGCTACCTGTTGTTTTATTACAAAAAAAAAAAAAATCCCATACTCAGAGAGAGGGTGGGGGATACAAAAAAATTAAGAAATTACACAGCTTTAGTTGAGAAGTTTGCGGACAATGTGCCGTACATACATTTTGTATAAGGACTAGACTCGAAAAGCAACAATAGCCACTCTGAATACTTTAAAATTTCTGGATTAGTTGGGGATTAGCTTACAAGTGCTATGCTAAAGTTACTCGTAATGTTTTTTTTACTGCGGGCGTGTTTTTATATTTAATACATATATGTTAAATTTTTAAGGGTGGAAATTCGGTAATATGTACCATATGCAATAAAAGTTGCAATAAAAACAGGCAAACTGCCAAAAAATAAATACGAAAATCTTCCATTAGATGGCGCTGCAAAATATGTTGAAATACTTCTATTGCTGAAAATGAATTTGAATTTCAATGAGTGCATACTCTCATAAGGTGGATAGTACGTGCTTTAATCATAAAAACTCATACACAAGCAGATCTGGTTATCACCTTAACGGATCGAAGAACTAGACACTGTTAGACCACGTAACTGGTAGGTAGCAGAAAGTTTTCTGCAGGACGCTTGTACTCGAGGGGAGCAAATATTAGAATGGCCAGTTCACATGAGAACAAAAAATGCACTTTACTTATTTGTGCTCATGCAATGAAATGAAATTTTACTTGATTCTGACAGTAATAGAAAAGTTTTTGAAAGTATTTTCTTGTATCATTTTCTTCATTGTTTTAGCTGATCAAGTTTTACTCTTTGAATTTGAAAGAAAAAATTCAAAATGCTTACATTAGGTCAAAGAGTAGCTTGATACTTTTCACAAGTTCATTGGCACTAGCATAGATGGCATAAGAACTAGATATTGCATGGCATACTAGAGCAGAGTATACAGATTGTGAAATGGATAGTGCATTCTGGAATAGATCATAACATACTTTAGAGTATGCCGAAAGCAAATGTTTTTATAATAGCAGTTTTGTATTCATTTCATCGACTTCCTCAATACCTCAGATTTTAAAAAATATGAATCACTCGACGTATACATCATTTCAAATGTTATGGTCCATTCCGGACTGGACCACCCAGCCACATAAATTTTGTATCCTTTTTGTGTACTGCATGCGACATCTAGTTCTTGTGCCATCTATGGTACTAGTCATGTCAAAAAGTCGAAAAAAGGTCCAACCATGCATTTTGGATGGGCAACAATTTTCTATGCTTTTTTTATGAATCGGAGGGTATGTGGCGGGTATCTTGAAAACAAAAGAACGCGCAATAGTTTTTCCATTATATATCTGTAACAACTGTGTGTGGAAACTTATTTAGGTTGTTAGCAGGGGAGCCATCACTCCCCCTGGGTTACATTATCAAAATGTGCCTCCTACTTACCAACGAATTTCAGATTACACGAATTTAAGCATAAATATACTGAATGTTTGATTTTCGTGTGAAGCAGTTTGTCGCTAATGTAGGTATTTAAGTATAATTAAATTCGCCGCAGAATCGTTTTACGATGCTGCAGAATTATTGAATATACAGGGTGTCCCGTAAATGATGTAATATCCGAAGGCTACAGATAGGTCATGCTTAGATGAGCGAAAAGTTGTATGGTGGGGGAGTCGGGGGTCATCCTAAAGGTTTGCGATATAACGGGACTTAAGGATAATCGCTGGACCTTTCCAATGGTCTAAAAAATTTTTCTTTTCTTCTCTCCGTTTTGAAATTATGGCTCAATAAAATTAAAATTTCGGATTTTTTACTCATTTTTTTTTTCTTTAACTACTATTTTTATCAAAAAACACGTCAGCAGTACCAATTTTTCATATTGGATTTAAGAAGCTCACAGCCTTAGCTTGAAAATAACCTATCATATTGTAATTGTTGGTGTTAAAGCTGATTCTTCTTCAATAGATTCTTCTTTAGTAAGAACTTGCTGAATCTTACTTTTCGCTTGATTAGGCTTAATTTGCCGCTTTATTTTCTGAAAGCCCTCTGTGCTAGTAAACAAACAAGGCAAGGCTATGTGCCGCTTTATTGACTTTGCTTTAAAAGGGGTGATCAGGCTGAAATGCCGCTTTATGATCAGTGTAGGCTAAAGATCCGAGTGAAAACAACAGTAGCCGTGTGAATCAAATCTGAATTTATTTTCCTACTCTTCGTCTTTATATATTATTACAACACATTATTTCTTACGTAAAGTCATTCCATAAGCAAGAAATGTCAATTTCAAAAGTCAATTGTTAAATTAGCAATTTCACTACTTTCCTACTTATCGAATGACCTTTCACAATAATAAACTTAATTGTTTGTTGTGACACATATTTTTGTTACTCGAAAATACTTTTCGTTACTTGACTTACTGCTAGATTACAAGAATTTGCTGATTCTTACAATTACTTCTTGAACTACATATTAACTGATCGGAAGTATTGCGAGTCTTTTTGTTTTTCATATTACATATTTACAAGCATGATACGGCACTTACACAATAATATATGTTTGTACAACTGTGCATGTAGTATACACACATGCTTATACATGTAGTTCATTCGATACGCACTTTGTATGAATGTATGTAGCTCTAGCTTCGTTCTAGTAGTTAATGATCCAGCAGTTTCACTTCAGGGCTCGAACTGTAAGCTTCTACACGGCACTAAAGCCTACGCTATTGTAAATCTGTACCACGCCATAGCAAATAAAATAAATGTTTAATTAACAGTGATCGGTTGTTTTAGATCATAAATAATACAGTGCATATTATGTTACAAAAATGATTAATTGAGAGGCGCTTTCTTTCTATAATGTGTATATGTACTACAACACTCTGTACCGAAATTATAAGCCTTTCTGCATTTTTTTGCACCTTTTCTTAAGTATATCTAGCGAAAATGGCTGAAAAAGTTCAAAAGTGCCAGAAAGTAGGCAATTATCTTTTGGAAATAACTTTTTTCAGTCATTTTTGCTGGATTATTCTTAAGAAAAAGTGCAAAAAAACGCAGAAAGGGTTACATTTTGGGTACCCAATGTCATATTCGGTCATTCCAAAGCTAAGCTTTTGGCCTTCATAAACGGAATATGAAAAATTAGTATTGATGACGTGCTTTTTGATAAAAATAGTAGTTAAAAAAAAGACGGAGTTAAAAATCCAAAATTTTAATTTTGTTGAGACATAACTTCAAAACGGAGAGGAGGACGGACCATTGGAAAGGACCAACAATTATTTATCTACCAAAGTTTAAATCATCATCATAGGGTATAACGTTCAGAAGTTATAGGATAATCTATAAAACCATACCCAAATATTTTTAAGTCCCATTATATAGAAAACCGGTAGTCTTATGTAAACTACGACGATTTATTAAAATATCTGTCAGTTCGCGACACCAGTAAAATTATAAGGATTGTATACCTACCTTTCGTAGTGATTCACCACTTAAAACAGATTCATATTTCATATGACAATATTCAATATGGGGACGTATTTGATGTGGTTTCAGTATATTTTTCAAAGTACAAACGAACGCATAGCATTTGTGTATAGAAGTATTTATATTCACGAAAACGTTTATCCCTTGACTATATGTTTACAATATTTTTCACTTTCCTTAGGCGTCTCCATTTAAAAACTAATTACGTAGATACTTAAGCTAAATTAACAATGTTATTAAATTTAAGACTAACTAGGTAAACTTGAACACATCATTAAAAAAATGTTGGAACCTGTAAAATTTTACCAATTGCGGAATCTACTAGTCTATTATAAAAGAAGGCAACAGACTCAAACACCATTCCTACTACTATATATGTATAACATAAAGAATTCGCTCCTTGCATACCATTTTATACGAGAGTTTTTAGATTCGCTGGGAAAGACAATTGGCTACTGAATTGGATTATAATTATTGTTATAGATAATTTTGCCAGACTGAAGCCTAGGCGAAGGAGGCTGTTATAGTTGCCTTATTTATTCATAATTCATATAGGTGTATATGTACAGGGTGATTCAGATCAAGATACTTTCCGGTATACCACGTAATTCCTTGAGGTAAGATGATCAACAAATTGTTCCACATACCCTCCCTTAGAAACCTTCCTTTAGGAGTTGTGGCTAGTGGAAGATTTCGCCAATATTTGTGAGAATAAATGAGTATAACTTTTGAACTACACTATAGATTTTGGTTATTGTTAGCTTATTAAATAGCCAAGAATAGTAGCTATTGAAGAGTGTAGTACTCTATATTTTTTAATTAAGCATCTTTAAATTATTCTCAAATATTTTCACACACAAATTTCATAAATACCGTTATTTATTTCAAAAACTTTTGTGTGTAAAAAAATCAAAATTTTGGAAATATTTGAGAATAATTTAAAGATGCTTACTTAAAAAATACAGAGCAATACACTTCTCGACAGCTACTATTCTTGGCTATTTAATAAGCCAACAATAACCAAAATCTATAGTGTGGTTCAAAAGTTACATGAATATTGGCGAAATCTTCAATTAGCCACAGCTCCTAAAGAGGTTTCTGGGGGGGGGGGTAGTGGAACAATTTTTTGATCAGCTTACCTCCTCAAGGAAGGACTCTTGTTCTGAATCACCCTGTATATCTAATTGATTTTCAGACCCCTAAAATATTTTTGAGAATAATTTAATTTTATTAGATGTGATTATAACCGTTTTGTTCTCTAAAACTCCGTTTTATCGCGTGAAAAAATGGAAAAATAGAATTATTAGTATGTGACACATAGATAAGGAAAAACTTTGAAATTGGGACTAAAGTCACCAAAATGTTTACACAAAAGGAGACTTTCGTCTGTGGAGACTTAGTGATCTTCTTATGGTCTCCATAGAAGAAAGTTTCTTGAGTCTCCGAGGTGTGTAGACGAAAATTGAAGTTTGGTCTCTAGAGATCTCCAGAGATCTTTGTTAATTGTCAAGCAAGAGATTGTTAGAAAGAATTATCTCAAAAGTTAATAATATTTTGATATTATGCGAAAAGTGAAAAAGCTTAAAAAAATATATCCTTGGTGTACAAATTTTACGGAATAAACACAACAAATTTGTGAGATTGTTTTTTTTTTTTAATAACCAGAACTCTATTGTCGAAACAAATTTTCTACCCTAAATCCATTTTATTAATTTCTTTGTAACAATTTTTCAAACTCACTCCACTTTATTCCTTTTCCTTTATGAGTGAACTAATACTTAACTGACCAGAACACACAAATATTCTACGGAGAACTGGCGATGAAAATTGGACAAACTTTAGAGACCAGAGACCAAACCTGGAGATCTGTTTGAAATACACGGCGGGAGAACGGAGACCAAAAAAGGCTCTAGAGATTATACATGGGTCTCTCTTTGGCTCTCCAGAGTCTAAAAAAGTGGTTTCTGAAGGCCAAAGTCTGTCGCCGTATAGTTTAACCTTAAAAGGTGAGTGGCATAGATTAAGCAAAAAAATATACAATTAAGTTAGGAGTTTCATTATCATTAATTTAATACCTAAAGTTCCATCCTAAGATTAACCGTAATACGCGGGATCTTATAAGTAATACGATATAAAGGTTTTTATAAAAGGTTTAGAGTAAAAATATTGTACAACAACGTACGACGGATTGAAGACTAAATCTTGGTAGTTAATAGAGCTTGAAAATGGCATCCTGCTCCCCTTGCCGACGCTCACCCCCGCCGCCCACGACGCGTTCTTATTTTACACACATCATTATCAATATTTTGGGCTTTATTTCATTTGCTTTCGGGCCTTATTTCATTTAGGTGGCTTATTTCTCGTCCACAGCAGACTGAAATTCATTGAAAATAATTGCAATGAATTTCTAAAATGCTGGGCGATCAGAGATAACCATACTGATGAGACCTGTCTGATCGGTGGGTCGAAAAGTTCGATTTCTCTGCATTCTCAATGCATTTTAGAAATTCATTGAAATTATTTGCAATGAATTTCAGTCTGCTGTAGACGAGAAATAATCCACCTATAAGTTTTTCTTAGTTTATCCAAGTGCCGTATGGCGACTATGGGGAATAATCACTCAATTTGAAAATTGCAACGAAAAATAGTTGCTCTACCATATAATTCACACTTGCTTTGGCAATTGGGTGACCCTGTCATCGAACTTCTATGGTAGGTGATCAGAGATAACCATACTGATGAGACCTCTCTGATCGGTGAGTCAAAAAGTTCGATTTCTCTACGTTTCATTTGGAAATAAAACCCAAAACTTTTGGGTCCTATTTCACTTATCACTTTTGGGCGTTATTTCCCGGAGATCTTTTAATTAACATACAAAAAATGTTTGCATGCAAAGTTAAAAAATAGTTTTCCGCCTCTAACCTAAAAACAAAGGCGGTTCAGAAAAAAGTGCTATATTCACAAATGCCAATTTTTTCTCATTTCAATGATTACCCACGATCAGTCCGTAAGAAAATGTCTTAACATTTTCGAAAAAAGAAACCTTTCTTCGAAGCATTTTCGTACTTAGAATAAATACATAAATCGAATTATGCACATTAGTAAGTGCAATTTTCGCATCCAATATTACTTCACTCCGATTGTAAATTAATGATCTACAGCCACAAAAAAGAAAACATATTTCCCCCCATTTCCGTACCTTTAGAGAATATTGTTTTTTTTTTCATAATTAGGATATTTTATGACACTACGAAAAATCTTTCCGAAGATACCTCAAGAAATCTCTTGTCACATCAAATCAAATAACTGAGTTATATAAAAAATTCAATATCGAAAACTTTAAAAATGATTTTCGAGTTTCGAATGTTTTGAAAAACTAACAAGATGGATGTCCCAAGAAGTAGTGTCAAGTTGAAATCCAAAGGTAGAGCACTCCCAGGGGTACCCGAATCACCCCAATGTATGTTATGCGATTTTGCGTAGTTTTCGAGTTATGATTGACTTTTTTTCGTTTTTAAATCGCCCTCAAAGATTTTGTACATTTTATTATTTTGGACTTAATGGAATTTCAAATTTTCTTTTGACGCAATTGTGTACGCTATGGAATCAAATCTTTTCGCATTCGATGGGCCTAACATTCAGCTAAATTGAAAAAACAAATCAGCAATGTATTTCAATTATTCAAGTCACTATCACCAAAAATGTGTTCGAATTTGTAGTTTGGTGAAAAATCACGAAGAAGAAATTATTACTCGAAAACTATCCAAAATCGCATAACATACATTGGGGTGATTCGGGTACCTCTGGGACTGCTCTACCTCTGGACTTCCGCTTGACACTACTTTTTGGGACACCATGTAGTATGACCTATAAAATTTCAAAAAAATGAAATTTTAAAATTAGAGGTTCAGGATTTTATGCCCTCTAACTCCCTCCCTACTCAAAAAATACACTGAAATTTGAAACGAAACTTAAAAAAATAGATTCCCAATAACTGAGAATTTTACAAAACGCCCATTTAAAAAAATTCGTGCGATTAAAAAAAAAACAGTTATAACAAAAAATCGAATATTTTTAATAAAGTTTTCGATTTCGAATTTCGAATCAACTCAACTTATATTTCCAGCATATATAAAAATTTAATGAATTTCAACTTTGCTACTATTTTGCTCGTAAGGATGAACCACATTCTATTCCTCGACCTGTTTCGCTTGTTCAGATACCGATATTTGAGAGTACTGCGAATATATGGGCAATAATTTTTTCAAACTTTTATTGAAATAGAACCAAGAAACTAGTTACCATCCCGAACTAATTTGAAGGATTTTAAAGTAGAAAAATAAATCTGTGTAAATTTTTCTACATTCCCCTCCTTCTATTCCGGCAGTAGATTTTGAGTTCTACTTAGTTCACGTTATCCATTTCCTTTCGGGTACTGGATCCAGGGAAGTGAATGTTCAGCATGACTTCAACATTCTTCTATTTATTTTCAAGGATCATTCTATAAACTTTAATTAAAATTTCCCAGATAAAATAAATCAGTTTTCACTACCCGGATAACACCCCCATCCGTACCATCCCCTCCTCCATTAATATTTAAAAACTCAACTAAAATTTATGAATTTCCACCCTTTTTACAAGTCTGCCAATTCTCCCGATAAATTCATCCTTCATGTGTGTGTATATTCTCGCAGCCTCTATATACGCATTAAGATGGTTCAATGGTCCTTTTGATGCACAATTTCAAGTCCTTTCAATTCGCGGTCCCTTGGAGTATAAATTGATTTCGAAAGAATCGGATTGTTATTAATTTTATCAAAAAGCGAATTATAAGCCGGTGCATCCTGGTGGCGCGTAATTGTATTCGAAAAATTAGCCAAATGGAATTTAACCGTTTTATTACGGACAAAATTTAACGCATGAGTAAGACCTACAACTCGTGCCGGTGCCCCTCCTCTCTGTTGTAGCCTCGAATATTTTTCTGGTCAAAAACTTTTCACCACATTTCACTGACACAGATTCTTTCGGGTGATGCTCACTTATTGGCCCCGGTGCCCGGTCTACTGGGCCCCCATTAACAATTATATCACTTTCATAAAAAAGCGATTTTTCATTCCAGAAACAAAGGGAATCTGTTTGTGTGCACCCACGTACTTATGTCTGTTTGGGAAACGCGAAGGAGGCACTGCACTGCACTGGTTTGGTTTGGTTTTTCGCTGACATCAGCGAGAAATATATGAGCGCACAGTGTGCATATTAAATTGTACCTAACACTCTGCGTCCCGTGCGGGATGCAAGGGTGAATTTTATTTCCACTTTTACTCCATTGTTCTCGTCTTTTATTGTCGAATAACGGCTTAGTCGTGATCGTTGTTGGCGTTCATGTTCCATATGTGGATTTCGAATCTTTCTTTTCTTTTTTTTTTCGAAAAGATAAAAAATTACAACACAGTTTTAGTGAAAAAGGAGAAATTTATTAAGTTTGGATTGGTGGGTATCTATCATAAGGACTTTGTGTTTAAATTGAACCTGTCAAATATTTACTGTTCTATGTCGAGTTGGAAGAGCGGAGAGAGAATCCTACAGGGTAGGTGAATACTGGTTTCTATAGCGAAAGTTCCACTTGAGTTATATGGGCATTATGTAAGAGATTTTGGTGCAGAAAATGGTTAATGGCGAATGAATCCAGGACAACAATATCGACATCTTTTATGAACGAAAACAAAATATCAAAATTGCTTTTATCTTTCCAACCAACTTGCAACCAAAAATTGGTCCTTAGTGCTTAGTTAGAAAAATTTATAGGAACCTATCGCCTGCACTCTTCATTGCAATAGCTTTACGAATAATAGGTATAACAAGCAACAGGTTAGAATACAGTTGATGATATTATGTGAAGGAAAGGAGGGGTGAAATTTCCACAATAAGGTAGTAAAGTAATAGTAATGGACGAAACTCAATTCGCAGGTGTACCAAACTTTTTCTTGGTGAGCCTCATAGGAATATCTCTGACTTTCTCTTGGGGCTCTAAAGAAAATGATTCAGAACTGTGGTTGACATCATCACCGGCCACAGCTCGCTTCGCGCTCATTTAACAAAGATGTCCTGCCTGGAAGGTGAGCCTGAAACAATCGAACACTTTATATGTGCTTGTACGACCTTTGCCTGGAGCAGGCTAGATACGCTTGAATATGCCCTCATATCTGTTGATGAGCTGAAAAGCATACCTCACATATACCTGATGTGTTTCATTAGGAGGACAGAAACGTTTTCTTGAGAGTTGATTTGGTATTCTTAGCCGCCTTGTCCTCCGTGCTTGGAATCTTTCGTTCCTTTTCCTTCAATAAAAAATAGAAGGTAGTAATTGATTTCCCAAAAAAGCGAAACATGTTTTAACACAGCCCAAACCCCATTAACTCATTTATGGAGCTTCGAAATTTTCAAGCCAATCTAATGGAACGGAATCCAATATTGATTACAATTGTTGGAGTAGTTCACTAGTACTTGGCTTATTGAGTACGATTGTCGATAATAACTTCTTCTATGCCAGAGTAACAAAAACACTACTGTAGTTTGCATGTATAAAGTCGACCCAATGTAGAGTCAACCTAATGGCGGCTGGGAAGATTTACAACGCTGGTATTAATTGCGGATATCAAGTCAACTCTAGGCCGTCTTAATGACTGCTATAGGATTATTGTCAACGCGATGTTACTGGTAAGGATTGCTCCTGTTCGTCCTGACCAAGTCGACCCTATGGCGATGGCAGCATATAAACATTAACGCTGATGTTGGAGCTATAGTGTCTTGTAGCGGACCGACTGCCCTTTGTGGAGGTCTGAGAAAACGTGAATGCTGAAAGTAAGTTTATATTGAGATCATTAAGTATCATCGATCCTTCTTGCATTGACGTTTATCTTTATTTCATGTTACAATAGCTCGGCAATTAAATTACTTATTTGCTTTTGTATAAATTTTTAAGTACATCAGACTGCAATTTTTTTGTTTTTATCAATTTATATTCAAATACAACCTAAACCTTTCTACGTTCAGCAAAGTATTACTAGACGCGAATTTCGAAAAAAAAATTGCCAGGCTTTTACACTGATTGACAAGGAGTTCGGAAATGTGCGACTCGACACAGACGCGTCGGCACAACTCGATAGATAAAAATTTAAGAAAATAATTCGGAAAGTAACACACAGTTCAGTGTTTCACTTACCAAATCGTTCACATAATAATCAATATTTCTTCTAATATCTATAATTAATACTCACATTAAAGTCGAAAAATGTTTATCCATGACATGCATTGAAACCCTAAAGATAGAAATTATGCAAGGGTTATATCTTTAGTAGTTGCAGGACTCCTTTTTCTTCTGTCCGGAACTTTATCAGCTAATTGTGGCGGTTCTTTTTGAAGCGAACTTATCACCTGCCTGTGAAGGTTCTCACAGGAGCCTCCCAAGTCAACCAATCGTTTCTTTCCAGCAGCAAGGTTTAGTATCATCTGATGAGGCTGTGAGGCTTAGGGGCAGAAATGGTCCAACGCAAAACGCGATATTAAGCAATCCAGATCAGATTGTGGTGAGAATTGATTTTTTTCTTTAATAATTCAGTTGATGAACTAAAACTTAACAAACTTGCTACAAACTATTACAAATTTTTTTATTGAACTTATAATAAACTCTTAAAAACTCTTTTACAAACTTTTATTAGCCTGATATCTATTGCCCGTTAAGTTTACCTAAAATTTTCCAAAGTCTAGCTTAATTATCTTTTGCAACTGACAAGATATTTCGAGCAAAGTAAAGGGTATTTAAATATAGCATTCATAGCAGCTCTTTTTGTTTTTTTGTTTTTTGTGTAACTTGTAACGAAGTCACATGACCATCCACTATCCCAATCACACCCAGTCCTCTTTTTGCAAGATATTCACGTGAACATACCGTTATAAAACACTTCTTCACAGAATATCAGTAAACAGAACGCATATCACTCAGATGACAACAGCCGACACCATAGAGAGCCGCGCCTATAAAAAGGGAGCCATCAAGGCAGCAAAATCAGCTCTCGACCTAGACTCAACCAGTAAACGTCAGCAAGAGACCAATCAAGTCAGCCAGTATAAAAGTAAACCAGCAGATCAGTTCAAGCTATCAGACCGATACCAGCCACCAAGAAGAGACGGCTCCAGCAGTTAACCGACCAGCCCTGTCCTCCAGTGGAAAATGATAAAATAAGCGTCGCACTAGAGACGCAGTCAGTTGCCTACCAGCACCTCGACTGATGACTTCGTCTTCTAGTCCCAGTATTTAGCCTAGTCCGTACTGGCTAGATCTAAGGCGTACGTTAATCGTATTGGCCATAGTAATATCATTCGTACGAATTTCCGACCTGTTTGCCTCCGTGCTGGCTATAACAACGGCATCCGTACGTCTTTAGTAGTGGCCCTGGTACTAACATTCGCACGTATTACCTCTCTCGCATTTCCCCGTGTTGGTTATACCTACGGCATCCGTACGTTCTTCGTATTGGCCATAGTATTAACACTTCGCACGCATCTCATACCCCGCTCTTCACTCGTGCTAGTTATATCTACGTAATTCGTACTGGGATTAGTAATAGCATTCGCACGCATTTTTGATCTCATCTTTCGTGTTGGCTCTACCCGCAGCATCCGTACGTTCTTCGTACTGAGCCGGGCTATAAGCATTTCGCACGATAAATCTCTCCGTAGATAAGCATACTACTGTTAATAATATTAGTGATAAATCAAGTGCAAGGAAAGAATTACAAGAGTTAAAAATACCAGTGTACTAGTGTTAATAATATTAGTAACGAATCAAGTACAAGAATTAAATTTCAATAGCTAAGGATACCAGTACAGTAGTATTAGTAATGCTAATGACAACATAAAGTAATGAATTTTACGAGTTAAATTAATACAGAGAAACCTTCAAAGTATTGTAAGAGGTAAGTAGTGAATAAAACATTATTACAGTCAAAATATTAGTGCTCTAAATATTTTCCCCAAGGTCGTGGCACTTTGCCCTGGATTTCCTCTGACTACCCGTTGCATTCATTCAACGTTACAAGTTTATCGAATATGTCAGGTGCGAACTTGTAGCCACATATCCAATCAAAAACGTCATTCACTACCTTCAGCAATAATTCCTTAATTACACAGTTAATCTAAACAATCTAGCCCTGAAGATACAAAAGATAAAGTGGATGCTATCAAATTAATAACACTGCAAACACATACACTAATCCCACAATTAATTACAAATCGTGAGGCCTTTCTTAACACCACCACCACCACGCCTTTTGCACCTCTCTCTCCGCCCAGTTACTATAGAAATTAATCCCAAAATTTGTCATGTTAATTTGCAATCAGTTTATAAATGTAAGCTGACCTTATCAAATTGAAACTCGCTTATGACTCAATATAGTTCAGGACTACAACACACGCCTAACACGTAAATAAGGGCCCTTCCTGAATAAAATTTATTAGCCACACAAATCGTGCTCGATAATAGTCCAATAGATCTGCATATAGCAGGCCCCCCACGCCCTAAATAACACCAATGTAATATCGACTGCCACCTATATTGACTACCACCTACCAACTACCTACCTATTACACCTATATTGTACTTTCCGCTGCTATCTGTAGGACAATAAATTTCATTTCTTGCTACAACTTAATCCGCCCACTCGAAATGACTCATGACAAATCAAAACACCTTGTAATGGCCCGCCTAATCGACACTTAATCGAAATATAAGGACCTTTGCAGCACTTGGCACGTCGTCACTTCTATACTTCAGCAGTGTCATCCCCTGGGTAAATATGCGAGATTGTCGAACCTTAGCGTGAATTTATATTCCTTATACACCCACGCGCACACACCTATCTATATATAAATTTGTTGTCATTTTGAAGAAATACATCGATGAATCAGTTTAAGTAGTAGGAGCGGGGGCGGTAAGCGAGCTGTAGCAAAATATGTAGCAGTCAAGTCCAAGTCACTTCCAGAAGTTCGATGAGAAAAACTTTTCACCACGAACCACTAAAGAAACATGCCCCTTTTCTGGAAACTGGGAGCTATTTTGTTGAGTGGGTGCTGCTGCTGCTGGTTCTGATTGTGATTCTGGTTCTCATTCTGGTGGTTAACAATTGAGCACAGACGATGAAAGACTGAACAAAATAATAAAACAGAAATAAATCACGCCGCAAAGCACTTTGGACGTCATAAATCCAGCCTGGCCCATAAACCATACCTAAAACTTAGGTTAAACAACTTCTATTTATTTAATAACAGCGTGTTTTCAGTGTACCCCCGTACAAACTGAGCTGAGCACTTTGCCACAGATACAGAGTCGTAGTAGAATTCGAAAGAACTGGATGGGGGTAAATTGAGATATATTATAGCGGAACCCCCTATATGGCCGCCACCCTCTTTTGCGACCACAGATTTCTCACTTCTTAAATCAACTTGGTCCAGTCCACTACTTCTGTACTGCCATATACTTACATAGTCACTTCCATAAGGACACGAATTTTGTTACTCGATGGATGAGAAGCGAACCTAGGAATAAGGAAAAAAAATGAAAAAAAAACAACAGACATATTCTACTGCCCCCTCCCCCTTCTTCCCTTCACGTATGAAAGGGGTGTGTTAGTTAGCACCATAAAACCAAAAACTTCGCACATAAATCATATGAAATTGTCACCGGGGGTCGCCCACTAATCTGATTCTCGGAAATGGCTTTGACTTTTTAGGGAGGACTTATTTGTTGAAGGCCAAATTTTGTGGAAACTTTTTCATTTCATTTGTTCATAACGACAATTTCCACCAAGAGTATGCCCCACCGTGCACCTCCAGCAACTATATCCTTGTGTAGCATCTTTATTTAAGGACTCCTACTATATCTGCTATCGTTAGGTAGGCTGTGCATACTATACGGGAAATATGTATATGCGATGGCTCCCCACTCTACATCCATGTATGCATACATATTTATATATATTTCTACCTATATCTACTATTATATTATACTACTGTGGTACTACATTCAATACTACACTGGTCTCCTATATCCGGTCTATTTTCAGGACAGAAAAAGCATTGATAGGTAAATGTACCTGAGGGAATTGTGTCTTTGTTTTCTGGTTCGCTTGGTCAAATGTGGGTGATGTAAATATTGATTTATGCTGCACCGTTTGGTGATATCGATTTTTTCGACTAGGAGGACGAGGATTTTTTTCTTGTCGGTCATTTTTTTTTTATTTATCACGTTCGTGTTCGAATTAAATTCCCTGTTTATTGCAATATACGAGAGCAAAAAGGAGGGAAATATATGCAAATCGAGTTCAATTATAGAGTCCTTATCACTTGCCTAGGTGAATTGAGAAAATTATCTTTTCAGTTTGGTTTATTGATATAAATATTTATGTACATGCATACACTATACACAGTCACACATACACACATGTAGTATGTGTTTTGAAAATGGTCCAGAAGGAGACCAATCTACTCTTGATTTCAATTCTCCGTAGGTCTTCATTATTTACATCAAGCTTTTGCTGTTGATTAAATTAATTAGGAAATGAATCGATCTCTATTCAATTTATAAAAAACTAAATTTGCATGGAATGCATATTTACTGAAGGGGGTTAATGTAATTGATTCGTACAAATTCAGGAAACATGACCTAAAGAAATATTTCAAATAATGCAGTAGATCGATGAATATTACAAAATGGAAACATAGCAAAATTGATTTTTTTGAAACATAGAAACTTGACAAAAAGAAATTGGTTTTGTTGACATTTTTACTTCCATAAATTTAACACCTTCAAGAAGACTTTTGCAGTACGGAGGTCATACCATGGTCATTAAATATAAAAAAAAAATCACAATAATGACCCACTTTACAGATAGCTGAGATTTTTAGCTGGGACATATGTATCCCATCAGGGTACCTTCCTGGGACAAATATGGCCCAACAGATCTGAAAGTATATATTTTATACGAACAAATAAAGCGAATGATAATTTTTGTATTCAAAACTGAAGCATATTCATTCAATCATACATTATACCTAAGTGTAATGAAAATTATTTCTATGTGTGTGTTAGAACTGAAGCAAGATTTACAATATTGGAGGGAGCTGGTAGACTTATCAAAGTAGATTGGGTCTTTTCTCTTATTTGAGAACAGCGTGCACAATATAGTCGGGTGGGAATTTCTATTAGCATATGATTCCTAATATTGCTTAGATCCCTAAATCCCTTGAACGGTTTGAACTCTTTCCTTGTTCCCTTGCTATTTTCACATTGGCGTTGTCCATCGTTCCGTCAGAAATTAGTTGTTCAGCTAACACAAATAGAAAATTTAGGAGAGGCCATTATTTCGTGGTGTTGAGATGTGAGTACGAACTGATTGAATAGTTTACCGCGCAAGTAAGAAGAAGTCAATAGAATACTTTTTCCACCAATTCAATGACTTTCTATCCAAATCATAGATTTTTGCTATTTGATCTGAGCGGAATCTTCGGCATATTCTCTCTTGTCGATAAGCATTTTCGTAGAGCTGTAAAATTAATATTCTCGATATTCCGATATTGCTCCAACTATCTTATTTACAACCCCTTCACCTAAGGTACCCTCTAAAAGCATAAAAACTTCTTTCCCCTTTATATCATTAGTATAGCCAGACTCTGCATCACATCATATCCACATTTTAATGGTTCTCTTTATTGGTTTGACTGGCATGTACTGCTTCATGAAAGATTCTACTTTGACCTTTATCAACTACTTGTCAGCGCTTTAGAACGGACTATCATTTCTATACTTTTCAAATGTGCTTTTGAAGCATTCTACAACATTCTCGATGTAACATGTTTTACCAGTGCTATCAAGTTTGTCAGGTTCAGCTAAATACATTTTTGACTTAAGAAATCTGAAGCGATCTCGGAATATTGCTTGCTTGATAGCTCCAATTCCCAATGAGAAGTCTTGAGACCAATTTCCGACTATTGGTAGCAGGGGGTTGTAGCACATTACTAATGCATCGGATGACAATCATAACTTCTCCATAATCCATATCCTCCATCGTTTGCCGTTTTGCCATTCCAAAACAAAAGGGTCTTAGGCTCTCAATGTGCAGTATACTTCAACAAACTTTTGGGAAACAGATTTAGAAATATGTCTTTCGAGGTGGAATTTCTTGTAAAACTGTTGTGTATGATGCAAGCCCGCTGGAGCTCACATTTTTTATTTTATTTTTATTTTTTTATTTATCTTTTTTATTTTTTATGTAAATCTGCAAAGTTTGATTACTAGATAACCCACCCATACGACCATATCCGGCCTAAGATGGGAACTTTCTTCATCTTCTTCGGATGACAATTCATCCACCGACAAATTATGATCGTTTCCGCAGGTAGCAGTGCTTTTAATATTTCGGCTATCCTCTGAGTGTTCCAATTCCGAGAAAGATGTTTCATTTCGTGTGAAATTTTCTACATTGCTTCGACATTTTATAATATTATCTAAAAGAAATTAACCAAAAATATATTTAGCATATACAACAATAAATTTGAGAAACAAATGAGACTGACGGAACAAATACATCCCAGCAGCATAAAATTCTGACTAACTCGCTTAAAAATCGAAAATTCCTCAAAATTTTTTACTTACATAAATAAATTGTTGCGCAAACATAAATTTCTGCTGAAGAAAATGTACTTCTCGATAGGATATAAAGCCTAAGCAAAGCCATATCACATCAGATATCAATAATATACGTATTGGTTCGTATCCACGATATATTTAGCCGAGACACAGTGAATTATTGAGATTTGCTACGAAGCCTTCTCATATACCTATCAGTTTGAAGTACAGCCGTCGATAACTGGCTGAGTATTTCTTGTCAGTGCTTCAACTAGCTAACTACCCAAGAATGGAAATTGTTTTGGCTTTCAGATGGATATAAGTAAAATCTTTGCAAATTTAGCTAATGCATAAAATCCGCGAAGAGATCTGCTTCCACAAAGAACCCTTTGAATATCTTAGGAGAGCATTTTGAAAACGATATTTTCTAGCTATGGTATTGTACACTACCATTTACAAGCACTGGGTGAACTGGGTAAAAATCATCGGTGTCATTAGCTCAGTGGTAAGAGCGGTCGCCCCGCAAGCGGAAGGTCCCGGTTTCAATCCCCGGACGAGGCATTTGTTTTTTTCTCTTGTATTTATGAATTTGATTTAGAATCGTTAAAAATAAAAGTTCTTGAAAATTCTTCTTTCTCCATCATTGACCGATTCTAACAAGTGTAGGTTCGATTCCCATCCGGAAAAAAAATAAATGCTTGAACAAACCAGGAGTCACGCCTTCTGTGATTGAACTGAAGTTGGCCGCAGCCAACACCAACTTTGCACTTTGAGCAAAATTTAGTTTCAGGTGCAGTCGCAGTCGAAATCGAAGTTGAAATTGTATCTTGCCACATGCATTTACCATTTGGGTAAAGTCGTAGTTGACTGATCAGTCATAATAGTAATTCACGCTTGAGCGACAGGTGGAACGAGGACTGTTTAGAGAATAAGCTCTTACTGATTGGGAAAAATCCAATCTAGTATACAGATAGTCAGGTAGCTCAGATATCTTAAATTATGGAGGAATTATATCGCATGATATTTAAAGAAGTAAAAGCTGCCGTGAAAGAAAGTTTGCGTAGCGTCCCATATACCTTGCAGACAAGCACATTTATAAGATCGGTCTAGTTCAAAGTACGATCAAAAATAATTTCAAGATTCCCTACAGTAGTACTATAATGAATTATCACATTATTCAGAATAATATCTGGAAAGCAGAAAGTACCCAATGCACTTTTATAGATCACGATAGCATTAGATTTAGAGGCATTTAAGCTCAAACCATTATTAGTAGCCCAATTAAGCACACCAGCAAGGTCTTCGTTAATACGGTATATAGCATCCTATAGGACTAGAGATGTAGACCTGAAAATCATCAGCATACATGCGGTAGTCACAATTTTTCAAAATCATTGGAAGATCATTAATGAAGATAGTGAATAATAAGGGTCCCAAGATGGAGCCCTGAGGAACTCATCCCCGAAAAGGAAGAATTTGAAAATTTTAAGGTAAGTTTATTTAATACTAAAACGTGATGAACTATGTCAAAGGCTATGGAGTAGTCAAGGAGGACGAGCGCTGTAAATTTATCATTGTCAATTGATTTGCTAATATCGTCTGTAATATTAAGCAACGCTGAGGTACAGCTCCGCTTGAATCTAAGGCTCAATTGAAGATTAGATAGAAGATTGTCCCTATCTAAAAAATCGGTTATTTGGGTGTGAAGAATTTTTTTAAAGGCTTTAGATAGAAAAGGCAAAATGGAAATAGGACCATATTCCGTTGAACCACTGGACCTCTTGGGGATAGGAATTATTTTAGAGTACTTCCAGATACGAGGAATTGTAGATCTTAAAATAATGATATTAAAAAAATATGTGATATAAGGAATAATTACAGGCAAAAGACCTTTTATAAATATGGGATAGAGGTCATCCAGTCCAATAGCATTTTACTTGACAGACATTACAGCAGAATAGACCTCTGCCTTATTAACTTGAATAAAAGCAAACCGATCAAAAGGATCTAATGAACTTAAAATATCACTAGGATAATCACTAACATTAGGGTCCGTGCCATTCAAGTTATAAGAAGCAGATACGAACATCTGGTTTAATTCACTAGCGTTTATATAGATACAGCTGAACTTATACTTCGACCAACCCCAAGATTTCTAAGATTTTACCAGAGTTTTTTGGATGGAAGAGTGGTATTTAATCTTGCACGAGATATCTCACTATTAACTACATTACGTGCGGACCGAAAATGGTCCCAGCAGTCAGCTGTGCCGAAGCGACGCCATCTACGATATGCATAATTTCTTCACATTATCAAAAGCCAAATTCTTATCGTAAACCAAAGAATTTGAGGATTAATAATGCATCGATTTCTCAGTGGAACATATTTATTAAAAAGGTATTTCATAAGCCTCATAATATAGGCAAATTGTTCATTAACTGATATTAGTGAACAAATCAATGTCCAAGCAATCATTTGGGCCTCTTCAAGAAGTTCACCAAAGTTAATATTATGAAAATCTCTGTAAGAAAAATTTAAATCGCTTTCAAATTCAGAACAAAGATTGTAAATGTCCAAAATAAAGTCATATTTGGAGAATACTGAAACGGACACATGCATAAAAAACAGCACTCAATTAGGGTCAGCCACAATAAACAAATCCAATATGGTTGCAGAAGTTGAAGTAAAGTGTGTAGGCTCTGAATTATATACGCTCAGGCTGCATGTATTCAATATATCTGTAAATGATGAGATAGTAGCATTAAGGCTTGAAATATTCACATTAGAATCATGCTAATAAATATGCCTCAACTTGGATAGGACTGCCTCCAAGGCAGACAAATCCGAAATATTGGGGGGGGCCTATAAACGACACTAACCAGACATGTTTCTGCATTAATTAAAATTTCAATAAAAATATACTCTGTAGAAAGATGATCTGACTGAGCCGCATTACGAAACTATTTGCCTCCATTTTGCTAAGAAGATCTGTATAAGGGAATCGAGAATTTTCGGAAACTTTTTAGAACATTTCATACCTCCACGTGAATTAGAATAAAAGGAGATCAATCCATTCAAAAATTGGTGTACGAAGATTTTGTTTGGTTGACGTTCTAGGGTCATAATTTTGTGATTCAAAACGTTCGAGACACTTCTTTTTTCTAGTTCTTGTTTTTTTCACGTTTGCTGGTAAAGGGTTTTCCAATAAGAGGTGTTATTTTAATTAGCCCGCTATTTCGGTAGATGTCACTTCTGGAGCTGTCATTTTTTGACATTTGACAAGTAGAAACAACGCATTGAAATTATTAAAATTCACTATAAAAATGGTGAAAATGTGGCAGAGACGGTTCGTAAAACTCGAACAGTTTTGCGTCGTCATGAAGCACCTTGTCGGACAGAAATTGGTAGAAAAATTCGAGCTGTCGGGACAAGTTAGTGATGTGAAGAATAAAACCCCTGCACGTCGCTCAAGAACAGCCGAGAATATTGCTGCTGTAGCCGAAAGTGTTGAAGAAAACCCAGGTTTGTCCATTCCTCGTCGTTCTTTGGAATTAGGCATTCCACAAACGTCATTACACCGTATTTTGCATAAAGATTTGGGTCTTAAGGCTTACAAAGTTCAGTTAACACAAGAACTCAAGCCGGCCGATCATCAGAAATGTCGAGTCTTTGCTGATTGGGTCCTTGAAATGCATGAAAATGATCCGGAATTCCATCGAAAACTCATCTTGAGTGATGAGGCCCATTTCCACCTCGATGGCTTCGTCAACAAGCAAAATTGTCGCATCTGGGGCTCGGAAAACCCAAGAGTTATTGTTGAAAAGCCTCTCTATCCTCAACGTGTGACTGTTTGGTGCGGTTTATGGTCCCGCGGGGTCATTGGACCTTACTTTTTCGAAAATGAGGCTGGAGCAACAGTTGCGGTGAATGGATTGTGCTATCGACAGATGATTAATGATTTTTAATGGCCGCAATTGGATGGTATTGATCTGGACAACGTTTACTTTCAACAAGACGGCTCTACGTGCCATACAAGCAACGAAACCATTGATCTTTTACGGGAAAAGTTTCCGGACCGTGTTATCTCTCGAAGAGGTGATCACAATTGGCCACCGAGATCTTGTGGCTTAACACCTTGCGACTTCTTCCTTTGGGGCCACGTGAAAGAGAAGGTCTACGCCAACAGCCCAGCGTCGATTTAAGACCTCAAAGATGGAATTCGTGAGGCTATCGAGAACATAGGGCAGCCACTTTACGATTTGGTTATGGAAAATTTCATGAAAAGGATATGGTCCTGTAGGCGTGGTCGTGGTGGTCATTTGGCTGTTGTTATTTTCCATTATTAACGGCATACCTTCCTCTTTATAATGAAATAAACATTTTTCTTTGAATATCAAAATAACACCCCTTATTGGAAAACCCTTTATATCCATATCTTCAGCAAATTTTGTAACACTGGCAAATTTCTTCATGAAACTCAAGTCGAGAAGAAAAAAATTTTTTGAATAAACAGTTATAACTCAGAAATAATTTATGTTTGTCAAATGCAAATGTTGTTATTATTATTATTATTTTTTACCCTCAGTTATTTTTTTTCCGCTTTAACATCTGATGTAAGTGCCTCACTTGCCTCAGTCTTTTTAAGGCTCTGACTCACGAGTAAAATTGCTGATCTCGCGGATATTGTTTCCACAGAGAAATCCTGTTTTAGTTTTATTTTTAAGGGCGAAAGTTCCAGCTGCTCTTTATCAAATTTTGTGCATACAGGTTTCCTGTATTTATATAAATATTTTTCTCCAGCTTCTTTATTAAATCTTGCAATTTTTCGAAAAAAAATTCAATTTCATCTATTTATTTTGAGTGTTTCTGTTTCTAGCATTACTTGTTTGAAATATGGCATTATTCATATATTCATATTCAGTTTATTTAGAGAACAACTACACAATTAAATTCTTCAATTTATAATTATGTACAGGACCTACGATAATTCGAAAAACGAAACTTAATACCTAATAATACACCAATATTTATATACTTATATTTAAATAAACTATTTTTGAATTAATACATATTATGTATGCTAATTAGTAAATAAATAAATGACATTATTGACTAAAGAATATTGCATGTCCAGGAGACACCCGTGGATATGAATGACAAAACGATGTACAACAAATGGCGCATCACATTCCACCATTGAGGTATTAGTTTAGCCACCGTGGCACATTAGTACGGTACTAACAGGTTTCAGTATAAAGCGGTGAGTAAGTCCATACTTAAATAAAGTGTATTAAATTATTTTAGAAAATTTAAAGTACTTAATCTTGCAGTGAATTTTTCGAGAAGTTATAGTCTGTCAGTTGTATATGTCAGAAAAGAGAGATAAGCGCCAGTCGTTTAAACTTAGCTTTGGCTCACTCGACAAGGTTTCGTCTCTGCCAAAGGACTCATCAGAAATGTTAGATTTTGGCTTAAGATAGCCGGAGTGCACTTAAGTGCGGTATTAGGTGGATATTGTTCTAGTTCGTCAGGTCAAGTAAGTGCTTATGTATGTTCATCCCACATTTATTGTTGGCTAGTATCGTTGTGTTTACCCTCCCGAGCACACTATCAGTGTTCAGCACTATCTTAGGAGCTCCAGGTTTTACATACAGTATGGCCAATAGACACTATATATTGATCTAGGCCTCCTACATTTGTACCCGAACTCTAATACTGTTCTCTTCTAGGAGCTGTTAAATTTAATAAAAACTGTTGTAATATATTAACAATAGATATACATACACTATTACGGCCTTACATTATCAGTACAATCATACACGTAGAGGCACGAAGCCTGAATAAGTATAGCGACTTAGTGCACAGCCAGTCAGTCTATCTTAGTCACTCGATATTGTAACTTCTGTATTTTATAGGTAGTAATATTTTTAATAAAGTAAGATTATCGTGAGGTCAAATCTTTTATTATAAACTCCATCTTCAACATGGTGTCAAGTGTGCTTTAAATATTTAATAAAAAAAAAAAAAAAACGAAAATGCCAACAGAGAAGACAACGTTAAGTTCTAATCAAAGCTCCACGGCTGGTGGTGGTTCATCGGATAACAAAATGGCCGTCGTCAATCCATCATTTACCTCATTTTCCATGCCGCCACTAGAATGGAACTCGTCAAATCTACCTATGACATGGAATAATTGGATAACCCAATTTAAAATTTACGCGCGTGCCACAGGAATTGAGGACTGCTCAGACGATAAAAAAGTAGCCATTCTACTTCATTGTATGGGCTCAGGATCCCTTCGAGTATTTAACTCATTCAATTTAAACGTGGATACTGTCAAATATAGTGACCTCATTACCAAATTCGAAGAATACTTTTTACCAAAGGTAAACATTGCAATTGAGCGTCACAAGTTCTTTTGTAGAGCTCAAGGAGCAGGTGAGTCTATAGACGATTATATCACAGCGTTAAAAAACCTTAGCCTATCCTGTGAGTTCTGTGAGTTACGTGAAAAATTAGTAAGAGATATTTTCGTATGTGGCTTAAGCCAAAATTTTATACACATAAAAGAGAGACTGCTTTCTGAAGGAAATATCGAACTAGACAAAGCAGTGGAAATTGCAAAAAACTTAGAATTAACTAAAACACATGCACGGCAGCTTCAAGAAGGTATAGCGTCATCATCTTTTTCTGATAATGCAGTTATTGGTGCTCTTCACAAGTACAAATCAAGACCAACACAGTCATATTCTCCAATGATAAATAAACATCAACATATACTTATTCAAAGTCACAAATCCAGATGCAAAACTTTAGTACACGTCAACCACACCGAAAAGATCAACAATCAAGTCGAATTCAGACAAGCAATACAGCGGGATCAAACAGTCGTCATAGTATACCACTAAACCAAGGTAAATGTCGCAATTGTGGTCAAACACACAGATTTAGGTGCCCTGCTTTGGGAGTTATATGTCACAGCTGCCACAAAAAAAATCATTTTGCATCAATGTGCCGATCATCACTCATGGTCAAGAGCATTGATTCACACAATATCAGTAATCAGCTACAGTCAGACGAGGCTTTGTTTTTGGGTTCATTGACTTGTAATAGTCTCAACAGCAGCACAAATTCATGGAATGTCGAATTATTTATCAACGGCATTAAGGTTATTTGTCAACTCGATACGGGAGCACAACCGAACGTAATGAGCTTATCGCAGTTCAATCAGCTGCAGTTGAAATCTTCAGTTTTACAACCATCGACAACTGCGATATTGACATTTAGTGGAGAACGGCTTCCTTTAATGGGTAAATCAAAAATTAAGTGCTTTTATAATAATAATTCATATTATATAACTTTTTATATCGTAGATATTAATTGTCAAACAGTATTAGGTTTACAGACGTGCACTGAAATGAATTTAATTGCTAAAGTCAGTGAAGTGAAATGTATTGTTAGCAATGAATCCAAAGTTATAGAACAATTCAGTGATGTTTTTGATGGCATTGGATGTCTCCAAGAAAAGTGTCATTTAGAAGTCCGTCCCAATGCATCCCCAGTTATTGTGCCTCCCCGAAGAATACCGTATAGTTTAATTAATCCCCTGAAGGATGAATTGTCACGTCTTGAAAATATTAATATCATCACCAAAGTAAGTGAACCTACTGAGTGGGTAAGTCCAATCGTAATTGTTAAAAAACGATCTGGGAGTTTGAGAATTTGCCTTGATCCGCGTAACCTAAATAAAGTGATAATGCGTTCACATTTTCAATTCCCAAAATTAGATGATATCAAAGCACAGTTGTGCCATGCGAAAGTTTTCACATCTTTGGATGCAAATTCCGGATTCTGGGCAATACCACTTGATGAATATTCTTCTAAGCTTTGCACTTTCATAACCCCCTTCGGTAAATACAAATTTCTTCGATTACCTTTTGGAATCAATGCGGCTCCAGAAATTTTTCATGCCAAAATGATAAGCTTATTCTCAGATATTCCAAATTTAATAATTTATATCGACGACTTTTTAATTTTCGGTAGAACTAAAGTTGAGCATGACTCTACATTAAGGCTAGTACTTGAAAGAGCTAGGAAAGTTGGCCTTAAATTTAATAAGTCAAAATCTAAATTCAGTTTAACTGAAATCTCATATTTAGGACATATATTTAATAAAGATGGAGTTCGTCCCGATCCAACGAAAATTGAAGCAATATGCCAAATGCCACGTCCTAATTCAGTATCTGAGCTACAGAGATTTCTCGGAATGGTAAATTATTTAGGAAGCTATATTGATAATCTGTCGTCAAGAACTAGTCACCTACGAGAATTATTAAAAAAAGATGTATTATGGCATTGGTATGAGTCCCATGATAAGGAATTTAACAATCTAAAACAAACCCTCACGAATAGTCCCACACTCACATACTTTAATCTTAACAAGTCAATTACTCTAAGTACAGATGCCTCTAAAGATGCAGTTGGAGCTGTCATAACACAGGACGGAAAACCAATTGCCTATGGGTCTGCTACTTTGACGGAGTCACAGAAGGGCTATGCTCAAATTCAGAAGGAACTTTTCGCAATCTTGTATGGTTGCACGAAATTTCACCAGTATGTTTATGGCCATACAGTCACAGTCGAAACGGACCACAAGCCCTTAGTGTCCTTATTTTTAAAACCTCTTTACAAAGTTCCTCCTCTCCTGCAACGAATTATGCTCAAGCTCGCAGCATATGATTTAAAAGTTAACTATAAGCCAGGTAAACACTTATATATTGCTGACACACTTTCTCGTGCTCCTTTATCAAGATTTGCTTTACCGGAGATAGACGAAGAAACTATTCTGAATTGTAATCTTCTCACTTCATCTCTATCTGTAACAGAAGCTAGACTAAATGAATTTAAAATAGCAACCAAAAATGATCCAGTATTATCAAAACTGAAGAAACAATTTATCGAAGGATGGCCGAACCGTAAAGATCAAGTCGATGAAGATGTTCGACCTTACTTTAACATACGTGATGAAATCTTTTCCTTCGATAACTTGCTATTTAAGTCTCAAAGTTTAATTATACCTACTACGCAAAGACATATTACGTCGAATACATGAAGGACATTTAGGTATCGAAAAGTGCAGAAATTTAGCCAGACGGGTTGTATATTGGCCAAACATAAATAACGATATCCTAAATCTTGTCAGTAATTGTGAAGCATGCATACGTCATAGGTCCAATAATCAAAAGCAACTGTTGAAACCACACGACATCGAGGTATTTCCCTGGTACAAAGTAGGCGTTGACCTCTTTGAATTTAACAAATGTACATATCTACTTGTTGTCGACTACTATTCGTCGTATCCAGAAATTGCTCTGCTCTCTTCGGGTCACAACACAACTTTGGTTTTAACACAAATAAAATCGATTTTTGCTCGTCATGGAATACCACGCATAATGATATCTGATAATGGTCCTTCATTCAGCTCTGCCGAGTTTAAAAAATTCAATAGTGATTGGGATATAGAGCATATCACATCCAGCCCTTACCTTCCACGATCTAATGGCCTTGCAGAAAGAACTATAGGCTCCATTAAAAGAATTTTCCAGAAGTGTCTCGAAACAAATTCTGACATATATTCCGCGCTACTACAATATCGTACAACACCAAATGCAAGCGGATTGTCTCCGGCTGAGCTTCTCATGTCAAGACAGCTTAGAACTAAACTACCCGCAAAACAAAACGTCCTAAAGCCCAAATTAGTTAATACCAAAAATTATTCAAAACATTTTCGAAACAAACAGTCAAAAATGAAACTTTATTATGATAGGCATACAAAATCTTTAAACCCATTACAGAATGGAGAGAAAATATATTATAAAAGATCACCTACTTCAATATGGTATCCTGGCACTGTCTTAAGTCATTGCAAAGAGCCTAGGTCCTATCTAGTTACAGATGAAAGTAATGGTACCATATTTCGTCGAAATCGCGAACACATTTTAAATAATACAAACAAGGATCCTAATGCACATAAGGATAATACGGAACAACTTACACCAAGTTTATTAAATATAAGTTCTTATAGATGCGATCAAAGAATATCATCTGATACAAACTCTAATACTAATATTACGAATCAGCCAATATCAAACGTTGACAATCAATCTAATCTCATGGACTCCAATGGGAGTCATGGGTATCAGACTCGCTTTGGTAGAAAAATAATACTGCCAGATAGATTAACCTACCCGTAAACGATCTAAAGACACTTATCTTAGGTTAAAGACACAATATGTATTAACTGCAGTAGCGTCTCAATTTTGATTTAAATCTGATATAATACCTTTGGAGATTGCTGTGAATCATATTAATAACTATTATATATTTAAAAACAAATGTGTATAGCATAGTATTGATAATACATACCTCATAATGAAATCATATACTAATGAATTACAAGTAGAGGCTTCTTACAATAAGTTAAACTTACAGAATGAATTTAAACCGAAGCTTTGGACTTAGTTAAGTAAAATTTAAAAAAAAAATGTCAATTATTTTGAACGGAAGATGTTGTAATATATTAACAATAGATATACATACACTATTACGGCCTTACATTATCAGTACAATCATACACGTAGAGGCACGAAGCCTGAATAAGTATAGCGACTTAGTGCACAGCCAGTCAGTCTATCTTAGTCACTCGATATTGTAACTTCTGTATTTTATAGGTAGTAATATTTTTAATAAAGTAAGATTATCGTGAGGTCAAATCTTTTATTATAAACTCCATCTTCAACAAAAACATTGCAAAAAAGAGCAAGTGCAAGGTTAGTGTTATTCATGTCCAAAAGATACCCGTGGATATGAATGACAAAATATTGTACAACAAATGGGGCACCACATTAAAAACATTGCAAAAAAGATTAAAAACATTGCAAAAAAGATATTAAAAACATTGCAAAAAAGATTATTAAAAACATTACAAAAAAGAGCAAGTGCAATGTTTTTAATATCTTTTTTGCTATGTTTTCAATAAATTATATATAACAAGGATCGGAAATTACGTCTATTGCTGCTACTCTTTATGTTATTTGGGAGAGCGTTCCACAGTCTCACAGATTGTACCAAAAATTGACGTTTATTTGTTCGATATTTAAAACTCCGCTGAATTAAATTAAGTGTTCTTGATGATTGTACAAAATTAATTTTATTAAATAAGTAAATGTACTTCTGGTTATAAAATATATTCCCCAGAAACAGTTTGTAAAGACTTCTCTTCAATTCGCCAACATCTTAAGTTTATTTTACTCGGATCAGTGGGAAAGGTTTCATTTACGCCACAAGTATATCGAGTGTAAAAATGACTTGCGAACAGAAAACGCTACTATCCTCTCATTTTGCCGCGTTAATAGGAAATCAGCTTAAGAATTTGGGTTGTTTGCGTCTTACAAAAAAATTTATTTTTGAAGACCCTTTGTCGTCATTTCCCCGGGCATGTTTAAAGACCCAGTCCGGCCTAGCCTGGTAGCATCTTTCTCTGCTGTCCAGCGGTGTAAGGGGGGGGGGGGGGGGGGACGTGGAGGAACGACGTTCCGGCACCTTTTTTCAGAAACGGAACGCATTCCGGTACATTTTTTAGTAGTCATTTTTTTAATTTCAACCTCGCTCCAATATGCCTCGACCTGATGTAGGGAAACCCTGAACTCTTTCCCAAAAACATATTGGAAATTTTTTTCTCAGAAGCGATCAAAGTGAATAAAAACTGTGCCCAATTTTGTAAATGTCTAAGCAAAAATTAATGCTTATCTACACGTCTGCGCTCATAAAAATTGTAAGCGACTCAAGTTGACGGTCTCCAATAATGCATAAAATTTCTAAAGAAAAAACTTCCAGTAAACTTCCGAGAAAAGTTCGAATCCCATCAATGACTATTTCATTGCGAATTGCGCCAGTAACCAGTTAGTCTGTGCCAGTAACGTTGTTGTTTAGATTATGTTATTGTGTATAACGCCAACGTTGTTTTGGTAGTTTGTGGTTTCTATTTCCATTGTAAATTATAAGGTAATTTAACTATTTTTTAATATTAAATATAATGCATATTAATTTTAATTATTGCAGTAATATTTCGAAAATTCTACAATAAAAATTAATTTTTAATATTAAAAATTTAAAATGAGCGAAAAACATAAATAACCCACTTTGGACAGTTTCTTTGGAAAAAAACTTAAAACACAACAAGAAGAAAATGTGCAAGTGCTGGAAACTAAGGAAAAACAAATGGATATCCCATCAACATCAACAGAAAATGTTCAAAAAGAAGCAGAATCTCCATTAATAAATTGGCGGAGTATTTGGACTGCAGATATGTGGTTAGAAAAGAAAAAAAATTATGCTTGGCTAAAATGCGATTCCGGAAAACTAGGATGTCTGAGTTGTTCGGCTATTCAAAATTTAGGACCTATAAAGACGCAGGGAGTAAGCATCTCAAAAGAATGGAGAGGCACTCAGGTATCAGCTTATGGAAAGGATAAAGCCGCACAACTAACTTCTTTGCGAAAAAAAAAATTTCAAACATTGTAAAAGTTTTTCACATACAACAGCTGAGAGAATATTAAAAGAAGCAGACAAGCCAAAGCTTGAAATTATTGTAGATAAGTTGAAAGATTCTGAAATTTGTAGCACCAGTAAGGTTTTTAGAACTGCTTATTATATTGCTAAACATGATCGTCCATATTCTGATCATTTTGATTTACTAAAACTTCACGGATTACGATCTAGATTCAGTGCTACAGAAATTATTGATTATATAGGAATTCAAATGAAATCCAAAATTTGTCAACAAATAGTAAAAGTTCAAGGAAACTTATCTATTATCATAGATGAATCTACCACTTTAAGTAAAAAGTCTGGTCTTATTATTTATTTAAAATGCGAAACCGATAAAATGATCCTCATTTCTTGTTTCTTGATTTAATTGAATTGCAGGATCAAACAGCTAACACCATAACAGAAGTTCTCTTAAAATGTTTGGAAAAAAAAGGGTTTTGATGACAATTATTTAAAACACCATTTAATTTCATTTACAAGCGATGGGGCCAGTGTTATGTTAGGAAGAAAATCTGGTGTAGGAACAAGACTAACACAGAAATAACCGAATCTAATTACATGGCATTGTCTAAACCATAGGCTCGAATTGTCGGTAGGAGATGATATTTCTGAGGTTAATGGGGTTAATCATTTTCAAATATTTATGGACAAGTTATACTCCTTATATAGTCAATCTCCGAAAAATCAAAGAGAAATTGAAACATGTGCAACTACTCCCGGTGTAGAAATTAAACGTATTGGACGTATATTCAACATCAGATGGGTGGCCAGCTGTTTTAGGACTGTATCAGCAGTTTGGCAGAATTAGTCATCTTTATGTCATCATTTCGAAAATGCGAGTAAAGACAACAACCGCACTAAAACGGAACAATCCATGTTCAATGGATTATATAAAAGAATATCATCGAAACAATTTATTCAAGATTTGGCCTTAATGTATGATGTTCAATTCGAGCTATCTATTCTATCAGAAGCATTGCAAAAAAGAAAAACTTCAATAGTATATGCAGACAAATTGATTCGCCGCACAATCGCTTATTTAGAATATTTAAAAGATCCTCAGATAGGAAAGAAGTCGTTGGAAGCAATTTCTGCTTGTAAAATAATGCAACTATCTTCAATTTCGTTGACGGATAATAAAATGGCAAAATTGATTCACAGAAATCAATTCTTAATTAGTATTGTTAATAGTATGAGGAATAGGCTAAACATAAAGACTACATCAGCAAATTGTTCAGGTTCAAAGACTTCTGACAGTTCCGACATTGTTAAAGAATTGCGAATTCTTGAACAAACCGAATGGCCATCTGAAATTAATATGGAATTTGGAGAAAAAGAAGTAAAATCTCTCTGCCAATGCTTTAATTTACCTTTGGGGAAAATTTTAAATGCCTTTAGAGATTACTTGGCTTGTGGCGGTCGTAATATTTCAGACAATTTGAGAACGTTAAAAAAATATTCTAAAATTATAGCTTGTAGTTCTTCAGAATGCGAGCTTGGTTTCAGCAGCATGAATTCAATTGTAACGGAAATAAGATCACGCATTTTAATTGATCATGTTGCAAATTTATTGTTTATAAAACTTCATGGACCACCCTTGGAATTTTGGAATCCAATTTTATACGTAAAAACCTGGTTGCGTACTCATCGATCCGCTACTGACCAGCAAACTAAAGAGCAGGGGCAAATAATGAAATTGTGTTTTGTAGTACACTATAAGTGTACTACATAAAAATAATAATATCTTTAAGATTCTTATTTGTATCTTTTTTCGATTTTTTTTATGTTTGTGTTTGTTAATATTTTGTATAGTAAGAATAAAACAAATAAAAAACTTACAAGGAAAACAATAGTTTGTTTAACATAAGATGATCTCCGAAAAACTTTCAGCAAGCTGCTTGTGGAAAGTCACATTTTTTATTATTATTATTTTTTTTTTTTTTTTTGCTCTCACCATGCGTTCCGTTACTTCTTATACCAATACACCACTGCTGCTGTCCCTCCTCAAGTGCCATCACTTTTGTATAGTACTACATCTTGTGGACCTACATTAAAAATGAATCTACAGGAATCTGGACTTCTACCAACTGCAATGGATCCCCTTGTTCCCGAGTCAAGTCATGATCCCGCACTTAAAGTTAATGTTTCATTCTGCATTTGATCCTTTTAATTTACATACTCACAATGCATCTCACAACTTTAAAAAGTCTTGATTTTTCAAGACTAAATTTAGACCTTTTCTAACTGCAATTGGTCGAATGTTCTAAATGAGCGATATATTCAGTTGTGCAGTTGTTTTACGATATGTTGTTTGAGAGTTTTATTCATTGTTCACATAAATAAATTAATTTTGCAAATTCCGCCATTTTAGACCTTGTCAGCTGTAACACACTGCTGCCGAAATAAACATGAATTTTATTTTTGAAATCTGTTAAAATTCCATGCGATAATAATATTTAAAAAGAGTTGTAGAGAGAGAGAGAGAGTTAGAGAGAGCAGGATGGAGACTACTTCATCTGCGAAATAATAACTCTATTTCCGGGACAATGGGAATGAAGCATTCTGCCGTCCTCAGGTATAATTAAAAATGCTAATTAAATGGCTAATATACACACATTTGTATAGGAATGCAAGATGCATAACATTCCCCATGGATGCTCCATTTCTATCTGCATTCAGAAGGCATGAAGCGGAGGTCGGTGATGATGATGCTGATGATGGCATTGCATTGCAGGCAGTGCTCTTCCGAAGGTAGGTTCCCGGATGAAATCTTTATCATCCTCCGGTACCTACACCTATTAAAGCTGTGTCATACTATGGAATGGATCCTCTTATTCTTTGACTTGTTAAAATTCCGTTCGTAAAACGCTTTCTGTGCTGCTTAATGCATATATAAAAAAAACCCCGCTGACACGCCGCCGCCACCTCCTGAAGCTACACAGTTCCCCACCATCCGTTCGGGCATAATATACGAGAACTTAATAGGAGCAGAAATAAGGTCACAACTTGGAGGAACTTCGCAATTCATGGGTAGTCTTTACCACTCAAAATATATTATTAAGGGTTGAGTGCTGTGCAGTATACACACGTAAGTATATATACTGACAGTCACGGTAGGGTAAGGAAGACGAGGAAATTAACAGGAAAACGTCTGAAGGTCATGAAAATTATTTTGCTTTCATTTATCTCTTCTTTCCTCGGCGTGCATCTCCTTCAGTTTGTTTTTTTTTTTTTTTTCAAATGTGGTGAAGGTTTTTTTCTTTCTTTTCTTTTTTTTTTTTTCAATACCGTTGAAACACATTTTAGCAAATCCCTTTTGCTCGAGACGGTATGAATGTCGCACTGAAACAATCTAATTGAGAAAATTATGCAATTTTTTAGTTGAATTGAATAAAAGCGCGAGCTTTGAAATGAAATGCGCAGAGTAAATAAACGAGCGAGTTTTCATCCTGGAGTCGAGAGAAGGAAATGCAAATTTTCAATGAAGTTTTTAATTTCTGAAGGACGATGTTAAAAGTCTTTTCGCCACTATTTCAACACTGAACATTTTTAATTGTGTATAAATATTGGACTAGAGTTGGGTGGACTGTCACTTTCGATGTGGAATTTCATTTGCTTTTGTACTTTACAAAGCAGAGTTTCGGTGACTTTGGTTTTTGAAATAGGAAAATTAAATGATGGTTTGGTAGAAATACATGTAAACAAACATTGACATAAATGATAGTCAAATATTAGATCTCTTTATAATACCTACCTTTTTTTTTTGATACTCTGTTAATCTCTCGCTGGATATGGAATAGATGGAGAAATTTATATACGTAATGTATTTTGAAATTTCATCAACAAAAGTACGACAAGTTAGTCAATTGTTTTTGAGATTGTGACAAAAGTTTTTAGCTATAATTATTGAATATGCTACACTCGTTTCTGTAACTATCAAATTGAGAAGATCACAACTGCAAATCTTTATTTCACGCCCTAGTAACCAGAATTCCGATGTCCTCACATTTTCCAAACTATACTACAAAAATATTGGACGGAATTCCAATATTTATCTAAAAAATTCCACCACAGACCGATGTCTTTAATTGTTCCGAAGTTTTACCTTGCTCTATTTTGCCATTCCTAGGAAAATGTAGCGAATTTCCGTAGAAATTTTATATGAGATAAGAACTGTAAAAGCAGTGGACAATTGTGGACAATATTTAAAACTGTTCTTTGATTTGTCCTTTATTTTGCTGAAAAATTCCGTATATGAAAATAAATGGAGAAAGTGTGGACATACGGCAGAAAAAGTAGAAATTGAAATCTTCACTTTGTCCAAAGAAATCTCCATTCCTTTTTCTTCATTGGAAAAACAGCGAACAACTACTGGACAAAATTTTTTTATAAATTTGCCGTTCTTTTTATTTTATAAACTTTATCAACTTTTTTCTTTTTATTTGATGGAAAAGTGTGGATTAACAGTGGAATTGAAAATTCTGGACATGCTATGGAAATGCTATGGATATTCTTCAGAATGATTCTGTACTGTATTCAGACTTTATCCATTCAAATTCCAATGTGGAACTGAAAAATTTGGACATGCCATGGATATTCTTCAGAATGAATCTGCACTTTATCAAGGCGTTATCCAATGAAATTCCAATGATTAATTGTTTCTAGGAAAAATTATATAGGGTTTTGGTATGGAACTGAAGGGTGTCATGAGACGTGAAATCATTTGCATTTAGTGTTGTGTATGCTAAAAGACTCCATAAGGAAAGAAATAAACAGGAAAAGAATAAAGTAAGATATAAATTTAGTTATTTTATTACTTTTAAGACTAATAACTTTTTCGTTCACAGAGAAACTGGAAGAACAACACCCAGCATTGCATAAAATTAAGATTTTTTTTTCTTTCTTCTTACAACTGAATTGTTTTGTTTTGTTTTAATGAATTTCTAAAAAAATTAATATTATTTTGTTAACACTAATATCTTTAAAATGCTTTTTATTTATTGTAGCAGGGAGAAATTCTAAAAAATTCCTGAAAAATAATTCTGCAGAATATCCGGAAAAACCTTACATAGAGCATCCGTGGAATATATCTACTAAATTTCCAAAAATATTATTCTTATGATTTCTGAAGAATTTCTGTAGAATAATTCTGCAAAATATCCAAACAAACTCTCCATAGAGTATCCGCGGAAAATATCCACTAAGTTTCCAAAGACATTGTCCTTATTATTTCTGAAGAAATTCCTTGGAATAATGACGGCATACTTTCCTCGGACAGCGTAACTTTTGCTCCGTGACAATCCCATAAAATTCTTTTGACATTCTTGGGAATATTCCACAGAACTGATTCTTCGGACAGAAAAATTTCTAAGAACATCTGTTGAACGTCCTAGGACTTGGTTATTAGGGGTCACTTTATTGCCATTCTTAATTACTGTGTTTCTGTATGAAACTGTCCTCTATTCTCTATTATGCCTACTACAGAACTCTATTCACCATATGAATAGACAACTAGAAGTGTTTCTGTAATATCGCGAATAGAGTTTCGGTTCTCTATCAATTGAAAATATTTTCGGGTGAATTCGTGTCATTGAGTTTGAGATGACAGTTGCGAAAATTAGTGAGAAAGCTTTGAAAATTAATGGAAAAGTGAATTTGAATATTTACATTATTATTAAACTGTATATTTATTTATTAACGTCTTGGATGGCGGTATTAAAAAATTATCTGCAAAGTTGTATGTCACTTCATGGCGGCTTTGTGAATCACTTTTACAGCTAATTAAAAGTATTTCGTAAAGGTTTAAATTATATATATATATCAGTACATTATATAAATAGGTAACAAATTATTCACTTTTTTATATTTGCAGAAAAAATTAACGGGCAGGATAACCAAGCAACAAAAACTTAGACTCTTGTGTGTAATGAAATCCATTATTTTTGACCGTGGACAGTATATGTACTGCCAAAAGTAGCAGTATCAATCAGGAATTATGCTGGAAAGATGCTGCTTCTGAGTTAAACCAAAGATAACTTAACAAGAACCTTCAGCTGGCCTATAAAAATGCACAAGTAGTATGGTTATTTGTAGATGAGAGAATATTGCTCTGTTTTCTCTGTTCTCCACAACCCCACATCAGTGATGCCACTTTGCTACAATTGTAGCAAAAATGATACTTTTTTTCATGTCATTCGAAAAATGCTACTTTGATACTTTTTTTCTACTATTCTGTCTAAATGCTACTTTTACAATAAATTCAGACAATCGAGTTTATTACAGATACTCAATTTACAGGAAGTTCGAGATAAATTTTCTAAAAGAATATGGTAGCTTGGAGAATTCCAGGATTATGCTGGTGTAAAGCAGAAAAAAATCCACATAGCTCCAACGAGATTGCTATCTTTAAAGCAAGTTCTTGACAGAATTTTGGAGCAATAGCAAACTCTTCAATTATATTTTATATCATCTTCGTTAAAAGACGATTTACTCGTAATAATTGCAAGAAAAATTGCTGAACAAATGGGAAATCCTTTAATTAAAATATATTTGTACTTTTTGTCACAAATCCTTCAAGTTGTAACTACTATTAACTGAGTTTCAAGCAGAAAAATTTAGGTTACATACATTATGCAAAACAATTGAGACAATCTACGAGTTAATTTTGTTGTTTTTCATTAAACCTGACGTAATAAATAACTCAGATTGACGACTATAAGGTCACATATCCTTTCGTTTTGTATTGATTGTATATATGTAGACAAATGAGAAAACGCTTCGATTTAAAAAGCTACTTTTTAAAAAACTTGTGTTGTCTAGATCGCAATAGAGCATGCAAATGTAACGATATTATTTTGCCAATATTTAAAGCATTTTAAAATCTTTATAAGCATTCTGATGTATTTAGAAAAAATTAGTACACAATGACGAATATTAAAGGTGCAATCGAATTTAAATCAGTTGACTGATCCTGAAAGTTTTTGGACTTATCTTTCGACTTTAAAAATTTGATTGGGGCAATATTTTTTTAAAGAACTCTGTGATTTCGTAATGAATTTAATGTGTCTACCTAGTTGGAGATAAGAATAGAATAGATAAGATAAGAATAAGTCAAATAGATTTGTCCTAAAGACCATTGAATGCATAATGTTTGCAAAAGGACAATTAAAAATTCGAAATAAAAAATATTTTTGAACAGACACCGTAATTACATAAAGCAAATTTATTTAAGGAAAAAATTGATATTTATTGTTCAACTAAGCTCTACGTATATTTTGTAATCCTGCGACTTATTCAGTTTTAATTTGTACGAATTGTCAAAATTGTTTTTTATACTTAACAGAAAGAGATATTATATTTTTTTTAAATAAAATCTTATTATTAATTTATACTTATTTTTCTTTAAGATTGCTACTTTTTGCTACTTTTTCCCTTGAGTCTTGCTACTTTTATTCATACCTCTTGTGGCACACTACCCTACAGCTATACATACGCCAACGCCAGCAGCCATGCACAGTTTTATGTTTCACTAAGATGCCTAGCTGAAGAGGCGAACCGGTTTTTCTATTAATTTATCTACTCGAAAATTTTTCATAAGAACTATTGCACAGCATATTTTGGCTACCCTCATCCATGAAAATGTTTAGCCCAAGCATACGAATCAATGCAACTGACAGTGATTGTGATGTGGCTAGACTTCTTGTAGCCCACCAATTGCTATCCCATCCGCTCATCTTACTATTCTCCCTTTGTCCTGCTGCAATGCAATGTTACCCGGGGGTTACACCTGCAAGTACAGCTTGCATGCAACTTGCACTGCCATCCTTCTTGCACGTGTAATCCAACTGACATGCAACTTTCAGCGAACTTGCATGATGAAAAATCATGGCAGCTGGGAGATAGTAATTTGACATTTATACAGTTTTCAAAATGGCGGAAACGAAATGCTTGAGAGAAATTCATAAATTTATACCGGGAAAATGAAATTTTCTGGGATTATTTGCAATACATCATTTACCAACACCTTCATTTTCCTTTTTTCTTGGGTTTTTATCATTATGATACTTCCTTTATTGCCATAATTTTCCAATATACGCAAGAGTTTACGTCTCAATGTCATTTTTTAAATGAACTTGCATGCAAGCTGATAAGACATCAACCGAACTGCCTTCCGCTGTCAAGTTAAAAATCGTGTTGGAAGGGAGGCTTGCATGCAAGCTGTACTTGCAGGTGTAACCGTGGGGTTAATGAAAATTCTCCAAAACAAAGTATTCTTGATGAAACCGGTTTCTTAGAGAAGAGGTAAAAGAAGAAAGAGTACACGCAATGCATGGGCATAATGCGGAATGCAGGCTCTGGCCTCTGGATCTAGCGCTGGTGCTTTGACGATGACGACCCCCCCCCCCGCCGTCACTCACCTATAGATGGGCGATTTTACAAAAATATCGATATACTGAATCGGACGTCCCACCAACAAAAAATATCGATACAACGATATATCGGATCAAAAATTATCGATTATCAGATCCAAAAATTCGTGCTTAATTACGGTTTCAAGTGAAACACTGAATATTGAAAAAGCCATAAATTGTGCTGCAGCAATGTTATTAAGACCAATTTCGGTAAAGAAAGATCTAAGAAAAATGAAAGTATGCGTATGGCATATATATAATTATATATTATATAATTATCATTTAAATTTATTAAATTTCTTAACGGAAAATAAAAAGGCTCTCCCATTGTATACAAGCCAAAGCACAAATGTGTTGACATATCACAAGTTCCACACCAGCTGATATTATTAACGACTACTTGAATAAAAAATGCACCAACTGCAGAAAATGCTCTCAATTTGACTATTTATCACGCTCCACATCCCTGAAAAGTTGAAGTGCGTGGAACTTGTTTTCGTACAAGTAAACTGGTTGGTATGCCAAGAGGAGGTGAGGGACAGAAAACGAGGTGTTTTAAAACAGTTACCTCGCTTGTGAAAACCCAACGAGGTAATAACTAAATGAGGTGCAATCATATGCACGATCTGTGTACATGAGCGTACCCAAAATTGCCCTGCATTTGTGTATGTTTCACTCCGCCATTTTTGGTCTTCGCTGTCAAATCCATACTTAGGTTTGGTTTGTTTTGAGCTTGGTGAAATAACCGTAGGGGCACGAAGCAAATACTACTCACAAACTTTTTACCACTGAGCTTTTCTTCTTAATTATTAACTTTTTTACATTCACGTTTGCAAATTCAGTAAATACTTTTGAGTATATGAAAATAAAAGCGATTAAAATTGCGCATAGGTTGTACAATTGTGTACAGGTGTACAAATTTTACGGCGCTTATTTACAAACAATATCAGTGTCATTGTGTTAGAATTGGGTACGCGATATTTTCTCATTTGCATCTCCTTTAGTTCTTACCTCGTTGTGAAAACCATGTTTAAGGCTGGAGTGTGGGATGTTTCTTTTCCGTTTCTGGTTCGGAATCAATGAATTTCGATCTGGATTTGTACTTTCGGAATGAAAGGACTGCTTCAGAACTTGAAAAATTATACCTTTCCGATATCGTAAGGATACCGATATCGATACTACGATATTTTGTTAAAGCAAATATCGATACAAAATTTCCAGAATTTTATGAAAAAACGTCGATAATCGTAATATATCGATACAATTTGCCCATCTCTACACTTACCACTGTTGATTGGCGGCGGACCGTCATTCAAAGCAGAGTTTTCGTAAAATTGGTGAAAGCGAGTCGTAATATCACCACTGGTGTGTGGTGGCTTGTAAACGAACAAGCAGGGAGCTTTCATACAATTTTTGAGAGCGGGTCGTAATTGAACGACCCGTCATATAAAACTTTTCAATATACGAGATGCGTATTCTTTCTATTAGATGTTCTTTGATTAAACTCAAGAGTGGTAGAAAGAAAAGCCCCGAACAATAAAAAGTGTAGGTTTTAATTATTTTATTAAAACTTAAAGCAAAAAATACTTATATCAGTGCTGGATTGACTAGAAAAAGTATTTCGTCACCATGGGCGCTTATGGCTATTATTATATAGATATTATGTACTTATATACAATTAATTTTTGCTTACATATTTATATTAATGTTCTTATCAAATATTGCACATAGAAAATAAGTAAAAAGCTAGATAACTAAAGGAGATGCAATCGTATGTACGATCCGTGTATATGAGCGTACCCAAAATTGCCCTGCATTTGTGTATGTTTCACTCCGCCATTTTTGGTCTTCGCTGTCAAATCCATACTTAGATTTGGTTGGTTTCGGGCTTGGTGCATTGACGCAGGAAAACCCGTGAAATAACCGTAGGGGCACGAAGCAAATATTACTCACAAACTTTTTACCACTGAACTTTTCATCTTAATTATTAACTTTTTTACGTTCACGTTTGAAAATTCAGTAAATACTTTTGAGTATACGAAAATAAAAGCGATTAAAATTGCGCATAGGTTGTACAATTGTGTACAGGTGTACAAATTTTACGGCGCTTATGTACAAACAATAGAGGAGGAGATAGATCAAGTGCTTAAAAATTTGGGTAAAACGGCAGGATGCCAGACTCTATGAAATATCTAAGAAAAGTCAGCGAGTCTCCAGATGAGCGTCCAGTCCGGAAGTCATATTAGAAATTGTTGATTAGTTGATAGATTTCAAAATACTTTATTAACTCTGAGTGAATGATAGATTCAAAAGATATTGGAAGACTCGAAGTTGTTGGACTATAATTTGAGGGATCACTACCATCTTTCTTCGGAATTGGCTGAACGTGAGCTAGTTTTCCTGTTAAATATGACAAGTAGAATAGTTTGTTGCGCAGAGGTTTAGCCAAGGATGAGGCTCTTGGCTCTTGTACGCATCCATGCGGATGATACAAACAAGATATCTGCGATATGTATTTTGAGGCTACTTATTCGTGGAGAAAGGTATAAATATGAAATGGCATATTTGTCAAATGAGATGATAGAAACAAGTCTAATAAATTAGCTCTATAACCAGCTGTACCATGCTCTCATGTTGGTGCATCCACTAGTTGTTACTCACAGTAGAGATCAACGAAACGCCCCACAAAACTTATGGTAGAAGAATGTCTGAGCCATGAAATGTTGTGGGCATTGAAATCGCCAGCTAATATGATTTCAGAAGGGAAGGAGATAGAAAGCAAATGATTAATGTAATACTAAGTATGACTTTAAGTTTATACTATATCATATCAGACTTACTGTGCTGAATAAAAATACAAAAGATCCCGATCCACCACCCCTGATGATCCTTCTGAATTTATACTTTTAGTCAATCTTTTCAAGAAGCTAGTACTACATGAAAAACAATTTCGATTCAAAAGTGCAACACATGAAAATGTCTTTTTCAAAATCCATCTGTACCGAAAATTTATATTTCATAAGCACAGGGTTATCACCAGGAAGAAGACATTTTTAAAATCTGCATTTAACTTTAAATTATTTAGCTTAGCTCTTCAATATTGAACATACACACATACCCCGATCTTATTTTATTCCCTTGTACTACAATTTTGAGAAGAAGCTGTATGACTGTGTATGTATGAAAAGCTGCAAAGTTTGCTAAAAAAACCGCGCACAAAAAAAAAAAAAAAAAAGAACACACAAGAACAAAAAAATCAATGAAAATAAGGAAAATCTTCTTTGAAAAACATCTTACTGAAACTGAAGGAAGAACACGCGGTCTAATGTTATTCATATTCCAGCCTTAGATTTTGTATATGTATACTGAACTCCCATAAAGTTCTTAAACAAGGATATATGCATCTTCGGATCGATACAGTTTTATCTTGGACTACCAAGACGCAGTGTATCACCAAAGTATAGATAAAGCACTCGTCGTATATTTTATAAATTCCTCAATAGTTTAGAGCAGCATCTCAGAGCTCACTGTAATCTGTCATGTTGCTCAAGCAAACACAAACGACGTATGATGCCGGAGAGAATCAGTGAATATTTTCATATCCTTGTAGTTGCTTTTCATTCACAGGACAAATTGCAACCTCACATGAATAAATAAATTCCAAAGAACACTTTATTTGTACGTGATACTGGTGGTAGTAGTAGTTGTGTACGCTATACAGAAAATGATAGTGGCCCACTTAATTTTTGTTGCAACTTGCAAGGACGAAGGAGCATCGCCTTGGTCTGGCAAAGGAAAGCTTCAGTAATATTTCAAAAGGTCAATTCTTTATGCTATAGGATTACGAAAAGTCTATTCAGAAAAACCCTGAAAACTGTTTCGTCTGGAATTTAAACGGATATACTTACCTACCTGCCTGCCTGCCCACCTACCTGGAAACTATATTTCAATCGAAACTCTTTTAACATTGGTAAGACCGGTTCGGTTATCAAAAGACTAGCATAGAGGAGAGAAGCCCGAACGGATGATGTTAGACACACAAAAGTGTGATGTATGAAAGTTGGAAAAGGCAACAAGCAGCACCACTTGAAAAATCATTTAGCTTCCTCTGAAATATTCAACATCTCCACGTATGTATGTTTGAGTGTTTCATCAATTGACTTCTGTTATTTTTTTTTTTTTACCTACATATTTTTAGTCGACCTTCTAGCGTTGTTGTTCATTCCCCAGAAATTTTATAGTTTCGAATCTGTTTCAAGGTATGGGACCATGAAAATGGAGTCATTCCAAATACTAAAGTAGTTCAAGAAAAAAAAAAAAAACAAATATAAAAATTATTGGTGCGATTCGGCGACTACATAACTCTGTGGGCTACTTTTCTCTGTACTCTCATGTGCTCGTGGTCTTGGTAGATTAGTTTAAAAGTGCATTGACTACCGTCACAGAGATCCGATGCCAAAGCGGCCCATTGTGCTGTCCTGCTAGAAGGCCATTCACCAAAGCCTTCCTGTCCTCTTAATGAAGTGCATCAGTTCTTGGAGAGGCAGGTTTTTCAGCTCATCCAGTGATAGAAGCACAGACCCTAGAGTATTCAGCCTGCACCGGGCGAAGGCCGGACACACACAAAAAAAGTGGTCGGCTGCCTCGGGCTCTCCCACTCAGGGCTGTCAACAACTGCCATCCTTGTTAGATGAGCATGAAGTGAGCTGTGGCCGGTATTGATGCCAACCACAGTTCTACATTGTTTCCTTTCGAGCCCCATGAGAAAATCAGAAATATTCCCATTGGGCCAATCAAAAAACAGTTTTGTATAGCTGCAAGTATTCAGGTTCACCCATCTCTGCTGATGCTTTCTACTAACATCCGCTTTAATGTGAGACCCAATTCGCGAGATGGCAATGCATACGGCGCGTTCCGCATCGAACAACGGAGAACCAGAGCCATTCCTAACTAAAAGGTTAGCCCTTTCATTCCCCATGATCTCCATGTGACCAGGAACCCATAGAAGGGCCACCTTTTTGTGGATAAACAGCTTATCCACAGAAGCCCTGCAATACCTCAGTAAGTTAGATGTTATCCGTGGGCCACTCAGAGCCATCAAGGCTACCTGACTATCCGACAGGACAGCAAAGTCTTTCCTCTTGATTTGCATGTAAGGGCTAACTTCGCTGCCAACAGTATGGCGAAGACTTCAGCCTGGAAGACAGTGGTGTGTCTACCAAGTGAGTACTCCTTTCCAATATCAGGCTCAGGATAGTAGCCACCCGTCCCAGCTCCCTCATTAATGAGAGACCCGTCGGGTGGAAAATTTTAGAGCGGACCGGGGAAGGCTCAATAAGGCACTTCCCTCAGTCCACGATTCCCTTCCAGGAAAGCTCACAGAGAAGCGACACCCAAACCGAAGCTCAGGTACCATCGCATCACATGGCATACTGACCAGAGGGTTTTCCAAGTCCAGCCCGTACGCCAGAGAGCAATGGGAAGAGCCAGTCCAGCCGCCCCCCCCCCCACATCGCCATGAGCGCAACCTGCACACAGCTCTTTTGGCATCTGCCTGAATGACTAGATCCAGGGGTGGCAGATGTAGTAGGACCTCCAGAGCAGTAGTAGCGGTAGATCTCATGGAGCTCGTAATAGGTTAGCAGGCGAGCCTTTGCAGGCCTGCCAGCTTACGGATCGCCGTCCGTATAAGCATCCTCGGCCACCATACACAGGAGGCATATGTACGCATGGGTCTAGCGATCGAGGTGTACATCCAATGCACGACCCTCGGTCTCATGCCCCATGTGCAGCCAAAGGTTCTCCTGCATTGGGCACAAAAACTGAGGCTTACTTCCTCTAGTTCCCTATTGCCTACTACACTCCACACTGAACAATTTTTCTACCCCGCTCTTGCAATAATATACAGTATTCTAGTGAGAGCGAACGACGTTTTGAAAATTCATAAGATTTTCACGGTGCATTTTTGCTAATAAACAAGAGATGGCAGCCCCATCTTTGTGGTAGATACTTTAGGTTAAAGATTTAGAAACTGAAGTAGAACCTTGAATATGGACATATAGCAAAGTCTGGTGGAGAGGCAGGTATGTGGAAACTCGATGCCCTGTTTAGACGGGTCAGTATGCTAACTCTGCCTCACAAAAACTTGTTGGCAAGAAGATGGTTGGGGGCAGGAATGAAGCATCGCCTTATCAACAGATTTCGTGCGGCAGAGTCAGTATACTGACCTGTGTAAACTATGTCTATGAAGTCAATGGGAGTGAGGATGGAAAGGAGTAAATACTGTTCTCACAAAAAGGGTACTACTACTGACTTTATAGTCATTATCACCAACACCGGATCTATACCAAAGCATATTTGCTGCTTGGTCAGTTCTCTTATACCACGAAATTCTTGTATGATTAGATACGCATCGCAGAAATACTAAATTATGATTACAGACAAGATCGAATATTTTTCTTTAGTTCAAAATGAGGTTGGATGTTATGTAAAGGTACCTACGGTTACACATTGCAACTTTTGCTACAGCATAGCAGCTGACTGCACGCACGTGCAAAAGAATCTAAGGTGGTGCCAATGCCGTTTAGCAGAAGCAGAACATTTTCAGATGCTGAAGAGAAAATCTCGTGTTCAACAACGTCATCGTGAAGCTCGATTCGCCTCGCAAAGAACCCATATGGGTTGGAACAAACACAGGGGAAAGGTCATCTTTTCTGATAAAAAGAGGTTTTGCCATGATAGTCCTGAAGGCTTCCGACATAATTTTTATGACATAAGAAAGGACGAATTATTTTCAACACGACGACAGCAAGATGGAGGTGGCGTTATAGTCTGGAGAGTCGTTTGGTTATGTCAACGGACGAATATTCGTTTCCGCAGTAGCCGTTTGAAAGGCGATGATTACATCAAACTCGTATACGAAGAAATTGCCCATTCCACAAACAATCGGTGTGAGAACGACTACATTTTTCAAGAGGACAATGTCACTCGAAAAGTTAAAAAATACTTCGAGCGCAACACATTTCAGACCCTTGACTGACCTTCTCCAGACCAAAACATAATTGAGTACGCATGGGGCATCTTTCACAGAAAGTGTACCAAGGACGACGAATATATGCCAATGTTGAACAGCTCAAGGATGCCATAAAGGCTGCGCGGAAAAGGATGCCAAAAAATTACGTTAAAATGCGCTTTAAGTCATTAAGATCAAGAATGTTAGAAGTAATTGCAGAGACGAGTGGCCATAAACATTATTAAAATAACATAATATTATATTTTCCGTAAATAATTTGTGTTTACTTTTAAAATTCTGTCCTCTATGCTATCCACTTGTCGCTTTCAAATTGCAGGTAATTGGGAATTCCCAGAGTGTGAGCGGGTTGAGAGAGGAAGAAAACTCCTTATTACCTTTAAGCAATGGAAGAAATGCCTATCTGGAAATACTTGTCCTTCTATACAAAAATGCCTCTAAATCATGTTTTTGAAGTGGTGCTCTATCTAGTTGTCGCGGAGTGCACCATATATACCTCCAAGTAATAGAAAGCAAAGACCACAGTAGGTTTCCTTTACTGAATTTCTTATTATTCTCTTATTTTAATAAAATATATAATACAAAATATAAGAATACCATGACCCTTACTAAGATAATTAATTTCCTAAAATTCCCCAGAGATTCCAACTACCCCCACCGCAATGTCTAGAATATTCTACAACATGCTGCAGTACACATCTTAATTGTAGCCCCATAAAGTAATTGAAGCTCCATCTTAACCTCAAGGCAATTCATACTTGCAGCATAAATGATGGACGAGTCGATAATGTGCGGTTGATGTGATGCGTGAATACACCTGGTGCACTTACCTGTAATATCTGATAATTTTCTTAATTAACATTTGAATTATTGACTCCAAATTAAATGTGGGTGGAGAGTCAGAAATAGTAGACGACCGGGGATGGCGGCAGCACAGCAGGTACACAGAATTCAGTGAACTTTTGACTTTAGAGATATCTCAATTAATTTACTGTGGTCGAGGGGAGATTAATAGTCGCCTAATCGATTTCATGTAATACCTGCAAATAGAGTACCTACCCTATGCAGGCAACCTACTCCAGCAGGTGTAATTACCCTGGTGTTATACAGGTATAAGTATCATTGAATTAATTGCATATCGATATGTGCGTATATAGATGAGATTAGATTAGGAAATTTCAAGATAAAGGTCCAGATTGAATTGTTCTTAGCCTCAATTAGTACTTCCATCTTGCCCGTTTGGGGTCATAATTTAAAGACTACTTGAATGAATTTATGGGCAGATTTGGAATTTAAGAAGAACTAGAATTATTTTTTTTTATTAGATCTTCTCCAACCTTACCAACGCTTACCTGTCTGCTTTCTTAATATATGTTTTTCGGCTTAAAAAATCCTGCGAAAATACGGAGAGTAAACATCAAATTTACAAAATGATTTCTTTTATTCTTCAACAATAAGTAGGACTTCATCCAGAGTTCAATCATTCGACACCCGACAATTTGTGATTGGTTTGTGGTGTACTTCAAGAATTATAGTAATACCGGGGACAGCCTTGCAATTTCAATATTGATATACTGATATTGCAATTATGTCAATTGCAATATAAAATTTCAGAGACACACATGAAGTTTAGTATACTGAGAAATTAATTCCACTGTAAAAAATGTGTACAATTTTTGCCGCAAGGCTTAGGTATTTTCCCCTAAAATGTAGGGAATATTCCTTATGTTTTAGGGAAAAATACCTAAGGTTTGTGACAACAATTGTGCACATTTTTTACAGTGTAGGTAGAGAGCTTACATTTGATTTATCACTTGATTTATCATTTAATTTGTAATTTTACTTAGGAAAGTTCCGCGAACGTACAAAATGCGAGCAAATATTGTCTATATGGAAAATAAAAACGAGAAAGACACTTCAACATGACAAGTGTCAAATATTAAATGTCAAAAAATTTACAGCCAACGTTGCAGTATAAAATTCGGTTCTAAAAGTTTCGCGTATTAAATGATTATGGTTTATAACTATGGTCATATTACAAAAAACTCGTATACCGCGTACATTTTTCGTAATTACAGTATACACCAATCGTATACCGTATTTCATAATCGACATAATCCAAGCCTAACGTATATCTGTTCTTTAGATCGCACTTCAAGGGAGAGCTTTGCACATATCTGAAGTAATTGAAGACCGCATGTTACTGCTAACTAAAAACTGGACGAGATTTAAGAGAATGCTATCAGATTTAGAATTATCCAAGCCACCAATTTTAAATAAATATCAATCAAAGATATGGCTCCATAGTCTGGTAGACGGCGCTCAAGAAGAAATATAATCTGGATGAGTTGTCGAAAATCCGGGGCGAGTCTGTATGATCGGTAACACTGACCAAGTAGCCACTACTCGGCCATGTTTGTGTTGCTTACCTACCACTTCTTTTATTTAATTTTTTTTTCAAGGCTGGGGGACACGAGACGCTATCCCAAGCATTAAGGTCATAGCGGCCCATTGTGCTGTCCTGCTAGAAAGCAATTCACCAAAACCTTCCTGTCCTCTTAATGAAGCGCATCAGGTCTTGATGTGGCAGAGTTTTCAGCTCATCCACAGATAGAAGGGCAGACCCTAGAGTATCGAGCCTGCACCGGGCGAAGGCCGAACACGCACTTAAAAAGGGCTCGGTTGTCTCTGACTCTCCCTCCAGGCAGGACACACACTCAGGGCTGTCAACAATTACCATCCTTGTTAGATGAGGTTGAAGTGAGCTGTGGCCGCTGATGATGCCAACCACAGTTCTACATTATTTCCTTCCGAGCCCCATGAGAAAATCGGAGATATTCCCATTAGGGTTCCGTCTGTATATTATTACAAAGTCCGATAAAATAAAATAACACCTTTTAATCTACAATAGCAGTCCTTAAGTGCTCAGATGGGTGCAGGAAGCGACTTTAAAGCCTATTTTTCTGACTTGTTAGGACTTGCACACATATGGTCCCCCCCCCCCCCCACCCCCAAAGCCAAATCCTGTGTGCGTTACTGCTCTAGACTCGAAAGGCGAAGCTTGACTGACCCCGCTAGAACTGTCTATTTATAGGTAGTACGAACAATATTAAGCGCGGATGGAGTAACCAGTCCCATCCTTAAAGAAGGATTCTATATGAAAAGGCCACTGTGACTAACCATGACCTTATGGCCTTGATTTACAAAGCCGAATAAATAAGATTGACCATTTGTACAATGTGGACACAAGATAATGTCCATATTTGGCAGCAACGTGGTCGCTGATGGTAGCCCATATCGCAGACAGAGAGTGAGATATCTTGAGTCTAGCATGAAATAAGCGGTCATTCTTCTGATCACAGGATTACGTCTTGATTTTGAATCTTGACGAGGAGTTGCAATTAGATTTCTTAGAGATTGGGATATAGGTCTCTCTTCTACCAGTAAGAATGTCATGCATGCACTGATCCGACTGGTACTCAACAAGGCAGTAATATCTCTTAAAGGTGCTGATTGTCGCTTATAAAATCAGAACCATGCTTATAAATCGCTCTGGGATTAAGTCCTCATTGGCAAGTACCCACGTAAAACTACAAGAACGTTCTGTATGGGTATACTGGATGAAAGTGCCTTTAGATTAATAGCAACTGAAAAGACGGAGTTTGGTGGAAAAAGAGGGAGTTCCAATATCATTCTGACGGCATTGATATCAATGTATAGTAGCAGAGTCCGAAATACCTCTCCTAACTTTAGTGGACATTTTAATATAGTTATACCGACTAGAAGGGACTTGCAGGGAATGAAATTTTTTTTACAGCACATATCTCTATTTTCGCATGATGGATCCAAAACAAATACATACAGCTACAGGAGTGGTAGTAGACGTTCAGATTGCTTGACAAATGTAATAATTTATAGGCAAAATTGGTGGCAATTCACCCAGCATTACTAGTGGTATCTATGCGTACAGAACCGGATTTATACACTGACAATCTAATAGCCATTAAGTCGTTAAATGTTGTGGTGATAAAATCAAAGCTGGTGCAGCTTTGCAAAGATATCCAAGTAGAGACACAAGGTGATCATATGCTTAGTACCTGATCATAAAAATTATGAAATAGCGGCTGAGCTAGCAAAAAAGGACTGCGAAATGAATAACACAGACGCATTATCGTATGTGAGAATCCCCATCGAAGCTCTACAAGCCGATATCACCAACGGCAGCTAATGATGAATCAAGCGGTATAACTGTTATATTGCAAGGTAATCATGGCATATGTACAATAGGAAGAAAACAATTGAACCCCTGGGGGAACAGAGGGAACATCAGAAAACTAATACAGGTATTAACGAACCATTGGGCCATAGCTAACCATACTAGAAGACTGAGTCTAGAGTCAAATAATTTCTGTCGTAGCTGTAAAGCTCCCAAGGGAATCGAATCCGGTGCTTAGGGAGTGCACTATTTTTACGGTCAAAAGAGGCGCGATACTTGGTAACTACTTCTTCTTGGTATTGAAATGTAAACAGTTTCCTTAGAGAATTACTGTGGATCTATAGTTGTTCTTAATACCATAGATTACCATGAATCTATGTGCTAGAGATAAATTTAAGAAATAACACTTAACAGGAAGTGAAAGATGAAACACATGTCTGAAGAAGATTTTTATTTTTTTAGAAAAGTTTAATGAGAATTTCAAATTATTTTATTTCTCAGAGGTCTTATAACGCAACTGAGTATTTTGTAAGACCTCATATGTAGTACCTAAATATTTCTTAATTAAATCACAAATTTTCCAACAAATCAATCTGCCGAACATTTCCAATGCATTAAACTGAGTTCATTAGGATTTAAATCTTATCTAGGCAGATATTTTAGAAAATCCCTGATTTCAACCAGAATACATTCACCAAAACCAATAATAATTTTTTTATATTTGTCTACAAAAAAAAAAGAACAATAAATATAAAAAACAAAAAACAATTTATTTCCGGTCCGAAACATTACAAAAGCCACAGTTTTTCCATAAGGATAAATTGAAAGCAAATACGTGCTGAGCGCATTCATGTGAATGGAAATCATAATTTTGCTTCAATTTTTCCCGCCTTATGTCGAATCATTGTCCTGGAACACCGTTGAACGATATAACGGCAGGTAGAAAAGATAAACCATCCACTTTCGTAAATTTTTACAGCCCCCGCTTTCGTTATCACCATAAAAGTTTATCTCACAGAAATAGGCGAACGTCTTTCTGGCTCGCGGCAATCAGCTCAAGGAGTTGTAAGGAAAGAAAATATTATGACGAAAGAAGGACGACGAAGGCTTTAGGCTCTATTTCTCCAATCCTATAGATATATATATATATATTATATGGAGGTGGAGGTGGTATACTTTATAGCTTATAAGTGTGGAAAGAGTGGGATACGGTAGCCGTGGAGAAGGTTGGATGGATTCGAGAAGAAAAGAAAAGAAGAAAAAAGGCTGCGATTCTCCACACCGTTCTAACATAAAGATAATTTTTTTCTTTTCTGGAATATATACCTACAACAATAAGGCGTAGAATTATTTTGTGTACAGAAAAGGATTTCATTCCAGAGGGCGCTGTGTTTGTATTACTTCCGCAATGAGCTTTGATGGTTTTTTTGCTTCACAGACTTCTCGTCTTTGAGTTAAGGAGCCCTCGAGGAATTTTTTGATTTAGAATGACTGCTGGAGGTTGTTTTCAGAGAGTTAGGGTTGGTTGTGTGGTGCTTTGATATGCTTATATCTATATATAGTAAGGGTATATATATTTCTTACCATTTAGAGGTATATATATGTATATACCTAGCAGTAGTAAAATCGTCTTGATGTTTCACCAACCTTACACTTGTTTACTATTTTCTGATCCTTTATGAGGATCTATTTTCTAAAACAATTTCTAACAACGTACGTTGACTTTTTCACCTGGAAGGCATGTCATGTGAAACGCTTTCCACCAGGATGGTAATTGGCGTATGATTTTTAAGATGTTTGTTGTACCGCAACAATACAAACGTACATAAATTAAGGTGAACAATTAAAACCCTCAGATCATCTTAATCTGAAGACTTTAAATAAAAAAGCTCACTGCCCGTCAAATACCATTCCGAATCATGGTGTATAAAGCAAAAAAAAATATCTGACAACACGAAAATAACAAAAAACAAATTACCATGTCCCACCGATTACCACAGTAGCAACCATTGACGTTTGTCATCACCTTAGAGCATATAACCATTGAATAAATAAATAACTAATAAGGATGCGGGGTTCCGTGCGAATATAGTGTACGTGTTTAAGAAATTCAATGGCAGGGGGGGGGGGGGGACTGACCAGAAGACCTACTGACTATTGTGCGTCCGTTCAACATTTCTGACATTTCATATTTTATGAAATTGTAATTGCTGCCTAAATTATGTCAGTTATACAAAGGCAACGCCAAGAAATATTATCTGAAAAAAAGGGGGCGCTAGAAATTTGTTTATTTTACATAGCAATTTAGATTATAAAAAATGTCCCCCTTCAAAATGTCACGACGAACCGAATACAAACACAGCACACTAATACTTCGCCGATTGGCTTACCCTGGTAGACAACGCTCATCAGTTTACCAAATTTTAGTAACGATGCGGGCAGGGGCTCTTATGTTAATTAACACAACTTTTTAGCAAGTGCGATAATTTGAGTTTATATTATGTGGTCGTACGGCAACTAACTTTTTTACTAAGCGCCTCGATGAAGTTGTTCGCCAACTCATCTATCAAGCTCATCAATAAATTGGTATGGATACTGATATATAGGTCTAGTGCGATAAAAATTTCCTTTTCTTTTGCTATACGCCTTCGAAGTGCAGACTGAACTTTATCATTCGTTTGTGAGAAGCGACGGTGAAATATAATTTTTTAATCATTGGTTAATTATTTTTTCATTTGTTTATGGATAGTATGTTCCCATTTAGAAAAACAAAAGGAAAAATTACCAATTTATTATTGATATTTGTAATAGGCATATATATTAGCCGCATTCCAAAAATATATATTCGTCGTATCCCTGCACGAAAATACAACAGTATAGTTGTATTTTCGTGCAGGCATATGGGCATATGACATGCGTGATAATCCAAAATCTGTTATTTTCTGAATTTAAAAACTATATCAACCCAGATAATCATGATTACGCTCAGCGATGAGGGATTCGATTTATTCACATGAATGCGAGGTATACTATATAAGTGAGTTTAGTCCCGATGCTAGAACAAAATTCAGCATTACATTCATCCAACCAATCATCATGAGCTCATCAGTGCGCTCATGTTGATTGGGCTACCAGGGTTAGATTTTCACCCAATACGCCTTTTCTTTATTAGTTATTTATTGAATGCATATAACTAAACGAAGCGCAACAAGCCCGAAAAATTGTAGGATATCCCGCTATGTGGTAGAATTATGTTTATGTATTCATTATGCTCATGAAAGTAGTAAATCTGAAATATTTTTGTAGGGGGGGTTGGCGTAATTATTTAAAATAAAACAAAATTGTAAACTGCAACTGAATCATTAAGGAACTAATTAACATTAGCAAGTTAAGCTAAGTTAAACTCGTTTTGCCATTCCACCCCTTTGCTTAAGAACCAAGATTCCGTCATACAGATAGGGCTTTTACACAATACGTGGCTTCGTTTATATTTATGTTCTAAGGTCATCACAGCCAAGGTTCACGCATGCAACCGTTGTTAAAAAACTTTTAAACTGTATTTTACATTTTGCATAGTATATCAAAGCAAACGGATTGAAAATTGAAGAATTGAAGCCAGTTGAAACCTTGGAGATTAATAGTAAGAGTATTGAACCAAGCTAAAATCCGTATATTTTCATTGCAAAATATATACTTTGTGCTTCACAGCACACTCCGACTTGAGAAAGCATTGAAGTCCTAATTCAGGCAAAAAACCGGCCATATAAATAGAGCTTTTTTGCTGACAATCAAAATGCTAAGCCGACGAGACTTAACCGTGGAGTTGAGTGGTCGAAACTCTCTCGGTGTGCTGGTGGAGAGAGGCTGCGTGCAGGGTGACGTGCTCTCCTCAGTACTCTGGTGTATGTTGGTTGACTCACTCATCACGGTGCTAAAAAAATTAGGGAAACTCATGTGAAGTGTATGTGGTTGACATTCCTTTGCTAATCTCCATTCACAGCATGTCTGCTGCCTGTGCCTTCATGCAACGAACCGTCAATATTGCTGAAGAATGGTGCACGGTCATCACATTACGAAAGTGAACCCTACAAAGACCAAATTTGTGCTCTTCTACAGAGACGTTAGCTTGGGCACTTTGGACACACTCTGCAACTATCTTCCCATGTGAAGCACCTCGGCGTCTATCTTGACTCAAAGCTGACGTGAGGAATGCATGTAGAGGAAAAATTTAATGCGGCTATGAAGGTTTTTCCTCAATGCAGGAAAAACTTTTGATGCACATACGGCATAAAACCGAGTGTTGTCCACTGGATGTACACCTCGGTTTATAAAACCCATGCTCACATATGTCTCTTGTGTACGATGAGGACTGAGCTTCGGAAGCTAGCGGGCCATCAAAGGCTTGCTTGCAGGCTCCGTTCGATTCACGGCTGCTGTTACCATTGAGGTCTTACTTAATCTGCCACCCCTGGATCTTGTCATTCAGGCAGATGCCAAAAGGCTGTGTGTAAATTGCGTTCATGGGAATACTGGGTGGACGGCTGGACTAGTTCTTTCCATTATTCATTGACTTACGGGCTGGAATAAGAAAACCTTTTTTGTCCGCTTGGCAATTAATGCGATGGTATCAGAGCTTCGTTTTAGATGTAACTTCCTCTTTTCTTGAAAGGGAATCATGAGCTGAGGGAACTGCCTTATCTAGTCTTCCCCGGTCAGCTCTAAAAATTTTCACCGACGGTTCTCTCACAAATGTGGGAGTCAGTACTGGTATTTACTTTCTTGAACCTGACATTGAGTTGGAGTACTCATTTGGAAGGTGCACTCTGATGACACCTAAGCTACTGGAGGACTGCAGGACGTCTGTGTATAAGCTATGTATCCACAACAAGATGTCCATCAGTGGGTTCCTGCGTACATGTGGATCATGGGGAATAAGAGGGCCAACCTTCTAGCTAAGTCTAGTTTTGGTTCTCCCTTCTTTGGACCGGAACCCGCATTACGTATTGCGTTAATCAGATCTCATTAAAACCAATCAGAAGTAATGAGCAATCCTGAGTCCTTACTTGTGTACAAATCTTTTTCTTGATTGGCCTAATAAGAATTTCTCTCGGAAAAAAACAATGCAGAACTTTGGTTGGCATCATCACCGACCACATCTCGTTTCATGCTCATCCAACGAAGCTGAGAGTTATTGACAGCCCCAAGTGTCTGTCCTGCCTGAAAAAAGAGCCTAAGACGGTTGGCTCAGAGCACTTTCTGTGTGTTTGTCTGGCCTTTACCTGGAGCAGGCTGAACGGTCTGCCCTCCTACATGTGGATGAAATGAAACACTTACCATATCTTGACCTGATGCGCTTCATTAATTGGACAGGAAGGTTTTGCTGAGGGGGTTGTTAGCAGGTTAGCACAATTGGCCGCCTTAGTCTCTAGTCATGGATTCTCTCGTCCTCCCGCCTTCAAAAAAGAAACATCGGTAAAAACAGTCCAGCACAATGAAATATACTAGATACTAGATACTAGATTCACCTAACCTTTTTTAAATATCTATAATTTTTCCGTATTTTATTCTGTTGGAAAGTACTGATTTCTAGCACATTACGATCGGCATAATTCAAGTCTATTGAATTTCCCCGATAAAAATGGACAAATTACTAGTAGTGTTTTTCAATTTCAGGTGAAAGCACTAGAGCACCATTTTGGATTACTGTAATGTATAGATTCATTTTTTTTTTTTGTACTTCATCATCATTTTGAATTTATCATTTGGATTTTTACTTGCTTTATTATTATTATTTTATATTTTGTATTAGTATTTTTGTTTGCTTTATCCATATATTGAATTTCTAGTAATTATAAAAATTTGAGTGAATATAAAATTGACTCTTACAACCAAAAATGTTATCTTGTTATTTTTGATCCGATATCTCCCTATGAACTCTAAGCTAAAATCTAAAGGAATTATTGCGCAAGTGTTTCAATTTATGAACCACAATTTTATGGGATATACCAAAAACAGATTGTTTGAATATCGGAAACGAGACCCACAATTCACCAGAAATTGTGGGTGATGTACCTACACATATAAAAAAAAGACGAAAAAAAAACATGTGCTACCAGTTACGATGACAATGTACCTTTTTAAAAATCAACAACAAAAACACCAACAATTCACGAGGATGTTGTGAAAATGTACAATTTACCTTCTAAAACGCTAGAAAACACAACAACTGTAAAATTCAATGGCAGCAACAAAAAGGACTCATCTAAAAAGCTCAAAAGCACACACACACACAGACAATGCCACAGGAAAACTGTCGGCAAATAGTTCAATAAACCAGCAGATGTCACCGAATATCTTCTCTTGCACTTCCTCAACTCAATTCCTGTATTATAAAGTGTTTGAAGAAAATACCACCGCTCTTCCCTATTCAAGACAAGAGCACACCAGACAGGACATATAACCAGCAACCGATTACAGTTCATATATAGAGTTCTATAGAAAAATGGTATCGAAGGAGGAAGCCATAGAGACCTTAATATATACAGAGAGAGGTGTACTGACGTTGATCCTATTTCTATTTGCAAGAAACTTTTCCTGCACAAAGGTAGACAGGATTGCATGCACAACGCATAAAACAGGATCAAATAATACAGAAAAAAGTTTCCTCAAGTCGGTTGCTCTGTTTTTCTTGAAAGAGACTTTAATCGTATCCTTTTCGCTCGCTACTTGCACGTATCAGATTCCTTTGAGCCTTATTTTCGTATATTTTTTTTTTTATTGCCCGTAAATGGAACTTGGTTAGTTCTGATGACATTCATACATACATACATTTACATACATACTTACACGGATATTGTATATCCCTTTAAAGGACACAGCATTGCATAAAGGATCAACGTGCATTCGAGCTGCATTTACAAACTACTGAAGCATATTGTCAACCCTACTCAGCACTTTCTTGTGAACTCAACTCCATCAAAATAAGGGATGAAAAGGTATAGGTGGAGTGAAAAAAAAGTAGATAAGGGAAGGAGGTGGAAGGGGCAGATACTGGCGACATTTTTAATTTATTTGCAAATTTTTATAGCTGCAGTATCTGCACTTTATTGCAAAATTCTTAGCGTACACAGGAATAGCTTGCAGGCAAGCAAAAAGGCAGCAAGCGAGGCGGCTTCTTCTTGCCTTGCTCGCTCCTTCCCACTTATAGTTTAATTTAGTAAAGAGCTCTTCGGATCTACGTCAAGTTCATGGAGATAAGTGTGCTATGAAGTGTATGTGCAGCCCGGGGTAGACGTTGTCTTTTAGTTAGGCGAATTATATTCGGGTCCGCTGTTTTATGGGTGGAATTCTTTGGCAATAAACTACTCTTCATAAGTCCTATCTCCTCGAAAATATATCCTTAACGACGTCAGCTGTAGCATTATTTTTATCGTAAAATTAATGCAGCGTTTGAAGGGATCTGCTGGTGTTTCTGATGCTGCTGATACTGCTGATGCCATTTCTCCTGCTGCAACATGCTTTCATATGCTTAGCGCAGCCTGCCTGATACTTGGTGCTATTATTATTAGAGAACAAGATGGTACTAAAAAACAAAACAAAAAAAGGCGAAAAAAATCGACGTAATTAAAAGTGGTCTCTCTCTTTCTATAAGAAGTCAACGTCAGGCTATTCAATTCAAGGTGCAGGTATAGTTAAGAAAAGTATAATTATATAGTCTACATATATAGGTAAGTGCATACAAACCTACACAAGGAAACTTAATTGGCATTTGGATGTTCTAAATTACGGTCCACTTTCTGAGGATAGATGCTCTTTGAGGCATGGTCTTCTTTGTGCCAAAGTAGGTAGTACTTGTTCAAGCTTTGGTTGGCATTTAACTTTTACATTTCAATAGATTTTCGGAAGTAGTTGACCCAAATGTAGCTATCGCAAATACAAGAGTATTTTAAAGAAGAAGCTTGTTGAAATGCTTTTGGGTAAGTTCGAAATTGTACAATAATAAGTGATTCTAGTATATTATATAAACTGCAAGGAAAAAGTGGAATTCTATGTGAACTATGTCATTTCTATACTTCTCTTCAGATTTTTGTCGAGTATTTCTACAAGATTTCCAGTAAGAGTTTGGATAAGAAATTCACGATTTTTGTACACCAGACTAGTAAATTTTAGAGTAATTAAAGCAATAGAACAAGTAGTAAGAGAAAAACGAAGTAAATTTTTGAGGTTATGTTGTTTTTCTTACGTTTAAATATATTTTGGCTTAGCCAAAGCTAGTTGGCATAGTTCATGCAATTTTATATTTTTCGAATAATTATATCTTTATATCTTAAGGCGTATGAAATTTTTATTGGTTGATAATGAAACCTACCCGATAACTGAACAACGAAAAATTTGCACATACCAATATAGACTCCTTGGCTGATGTCACTTTAAGAGTTTATCGCTATTCCATTCACCATATGTAAGGTCCGTCTTGGCGGTAAATATATTTAGTATTCTAACTAACATAATGATTGGAGATCGAATCGGAAGCTACTCGCAAAATCGAAGTTAGACTTCGATCTCGAGGTCATTCTGTACTCGATCTCAAGCCAAAAACGAAGGAAAAGAACGCTATTTCGAATCGAAATAACGACACTATATCGATTCATCTTCATGTATGGTAAGGGGGAGTGGCATCTCAATCGTTTCGGAGTTACAGTGTAATTAAGTAAATTCGGTAGTCTTTCACAAAGTACCCTTTATTTAAAAAAATACAGAGTGTATGGCCACTTACAGAGCACATTGTATGCAGAACTTAATGACCTTTTCAACGACTGCTCGATCAGCCCCGTACTCCTCTCCCCTCAAGAGTTATGGTGAGATAAACTAAAGACAATTTGTTCCCTTAGTGACTGAAAACACGTAATTTAAAAAAAAAAAAAAATCGTCTAATGCCGGTATTACATGAATAGCTTATGAGCTAATAACTGTTTAACGGCTACATTGAGCAGATAGGTATAATAGGTCAAATTAAAGGGGAGAGTCCACAATTTACAGTTTTTATAAAAAAATTATGTTAACCACCTTTTTGTAAACAAAAAAAAAAATTTCAAAGTAAAAAAAAGGTAAGAAAGTCTGAAATTCTTAGTTTAGCCCACCATAACTCCTGAGGGGAGAGAAGTACAGGGTTGGTCGAGTAGTCGTTGGAAAGGTCATGAAGTTCTGCATACAATGAGCTCTGTAAGTGGCCATACACTCTGTACTTTTTCAAATGCAAAGTATTTTGTGAAATACTACCGAATTTTCTTAATCACCCTGTAACTCCGAAACGATTGAGATGCCGCTCCCCCTTACCATACAATGTTTTGTTTGACTACTATCACCTCCTGTCCTATGGACCACCATAGACTAAACACCCTATATGAATGGTACTATATGTATACATTTTTTTGGAAGAATGTTCACGTCTCCATCTCTGTAACTCCTTACACATCAGACTTACATAAAAGAGATTTTTATAAGAATGTAGGGAATTTAGTCTTCTTCAAATTTATATTTTTACATTTTTGGCGTAGCATCAACTGTTGAGGAAATATTTTGAAAAATCCAATTTTTGGTATCTTTAATCCAAGATGGCGAATCGCACGGATCCCCCTCGAGGATCTAAACTTGGATTTTTGATCGGGGTCCGGAACTGAATAACATATATAAAAATCACAACTACCCCACCTTTTGTAGGGCAAAGGCCTTATTTAGTCCCTATTGACTAGACAATAAGCATATCCAGCGAAAATGACTGAAAAAGGTCATTTCCAAAAGATAATTGCCTACTTTCTGGCACTTATTGAGTTTTTTCAGGAATTTCAGCTTAGATGCTTAAGAAAAACTGTAAAAAGCACAGAAAGGGCTACATTTTCTGTACAGAGTGTGATAGGTCATATTAAAGTTAAGATTTTGGACTTCTTAAATCCAAAATTGGTATTCATGACGTGCTTTTTGATAAAAATAGTAGTTAAATAAAAAAAACAGTAAAAATTCCGAAATTTTAACTTTGTTAAGGATAGAAAAAAATATATAAGACCGTTGGAAAGGTCCAACGATTGCCTACCAAAGGTTAAACCATCATCTTAGGGTGTAGGTGTAACGTTCAGAAGTTACAGGGTAATCTATAAAAACGTACACAAATATCTTTAAGTCCCCTTATCTCGGAAACCCCGTTAGGATTTCTCCCCCCCCCCCCCCCCCTCTCACTATACAATTTTTTGCTCGTCTAAGCATAACCTATCCGTAGCGTTAGATATGCCTCCTTTATTCTAACGCAGTTTGCGAAAGAACTTTTTCAAAGGTATTCGTCATTAAAACGTAACATAGGAATAATTTGAATACCCACACGATCAATGCAGAAATTCTTATTACAGCAATTACAAAAGTAAAATGAGAAAAAAATGTGTCTTCGCTTATCCTTCATAATATGTATAAGAATTGTAGAAGAAGATTTCAAACAATAAGAAATTTTAATTACAAAGCTAGATGCTATATCGATAAGTGTTATGGAATTCGATATAAAGCTACTATTAACAGCTATTGAAAATTAGATTAATTACTATCAAAAATTCAAAATAACAGGAAATAATTAAAGATAAAAAGATTCAAATTAAATAATGAAAGCTTAAGGAAATTTGATGAATCGACAAGAGGGGAAATATAAAATGATTCCTGGTATTATATTATTATTACATAATGGTTATTCTGATTTCGGAGAGAGGGGAGTCTCAATCTCACATCTGATAACAGTTTTGAATGAGTAGAGGGTAAAACTGAGGATGTCAACATCGTTTAGCAGGTCATTATGATTTTTCTCAATCCTATAAGAAGGAGATTTATAACCAAGATTGGTTCTGGCAGTAGGGATCTGGAAAGTTAAAGGTGAACGGGTAACTCTAGTTGGATTACAAAATTAATGCTGCTTCATGCAACGAATATGGTTATGTATTATCTTAAACAAGAAAATTTCATCAAGTAAAAGACGCCGCTTTTAAAGGGTAGAGATACCAAATTTGTCAAGTTCAGAAAAATATTTTAGATAACATCCATCCATTTTGTGTTGCAGAATTCTAGTAAATTTCCTCTGCACAAATTCAATCTGTTGTATATACACACCATAAAAAGGATTCCAGATAGTGCACGCATATTCGAGATGACTTCTTATTAAGGAATTGTACAGGGTAATAAATGAGGATAAAGATTTAAAAGATTTACAAGCTCGGAATAAGAACCTAAGTAATCTAAAAGCTTTGGAAGTAATCCAGTAGATGTGTGATTGAAAAATAGTTTCTGGTCGAATATAACACCCAGGTCTTTCAATTCAGTAACACGGTCAAGATAGATATCAGCAATTTTGTAATGGTAATGTATCGTATTTGTTTTTCTAGAAAAAGTTAAGGTTTTACATTTGGAGATATTCAAAAATTATCCTTGCTCCAGTTCTCCAAAGCAAGAATATCTCTCTGTAAAGATATGCAGTCCTCTTGAATCTCCATAGCTTTCAAAAATTTTGCATCATCTGCGTATGAAAGATATTCGCATATTAGTTAGAGGGGTAGGCCATTAATGTAGATGAGGAATATATAAGGACCAAGAATGGTACCTTGCGGGACACCAGACGTTTGCACAAAACCATTTAAAACTACTATCTGGAGCCGTTCATGGAGATATGATGCAAACCATCCTATTAGATTTGCATGAAAACCTAAGCAAGACATTTTTAGTAATATACGAGAGTGCATGATCCTATCAAAAGCCTTAGAAAAATCAGTTTGAATAGAATCAACTTGTATCCCCTCATCAAGGCCAACGGCAATTATGTTAGTATACCATATCGCTAAGTTCGTGACGGTGAACTTACCCGGAAGGAATCCATTTTGTTGAGAGTTGAAAATGGAGATTGTTTGGGGCAGAAGTTGGTCGTAAATTATTTTTTCAAACACAAGAGCTAGACTATTAGAGATGGATATAGGTCTATAATTTGCTATGGATTTAGGATCATCGCATTTAAAGATAGGAGTAACGAAAGATTTCTTTAGCGTGGATGGATAAAATTCGTGATGTAATGACAGATTGAATAACACGCTTATTGGGGTACTTTAAACTGCAGAGCAATTCTTCAAGAAGATTTTGGGTACATCGTCGGGTCCTGCTTTCTTATTTATATCTAAACCTATAGAAGAATTGTTTGTACATCTAGCGGAGTGATTGGAAGCACAGAAATAGAAGTGTCGGAAGATAGAGGAGATGAGAGGGGTGTTGAGGCAACTGTGGACGTGGACAAGTCATTATCACTGGTGTTTTCAGAATATACTGTCTTGAAATAACGAGCATGACTATCACAAATATCTTGAGGTGTATTGAAATATGTATTATCATAATACATTTCACTCTATAGGAAAGACGTTTGATGATTTCAGCGTTTTTGTATAAGCCCAGAATGCTTTAATGTTGCTTTTTAAAGCTCTCTCAGTTTCTTCTAACACTCTTTGATTAGTCTTTTGGACAATCGACGACATAGGAAAAAACTCGCATAAATTTTGGGGTGTTTTAAGTGTTTATATTTACGGCGATAATTTTCTTTTTCTTTTAAAGCTTGGATTAATTCGCGATTGTAACTATTTGGATATTTTTGGTTTTCAGGTTGAAATAATGGGACCAAGGTCGAAATACAATAATCTAGAATTAAAAAAAAAAAATATAAAATGATTTATTTATATCAGTGAAAAACTAAGAAGAGAAGTCAACTGTAGCCAGATATTCATTGATAACAATGTAATCGGCCCTGCAAATGAAAAGTTTTCGCACCTTTGTTCTATTATTGAAACATATTTCACAAAAAAATATACAATACAATATAAAAACGTTAACTGAGCATATAAATAAATAAATAATTTAAATAAAATAAATAAATAAATAAATAATTTAAATAAATAAATAGGTAAAATTTAAATTACTGTTTTATTTCAGGGATCACAGATGAATGGCGTGCGGATTTCTTTGTCATATTGTGATGTCAAGTTTTCTAAGTAATGCTCCGAAATAGAATTCGCACACACATTCAATAGCATCCACAATAGGTTAAAATTCACCATCGAAAAAGAGAATAATAAAACAATCCCATTCTTGGACATCCGCTTAATCAGAACAAACAACAATAAAATAATAACAGACCGGTACTGTAAACCCTGTAGTTCAAACCGGATACTGAACTATTTCTCCAATCACCCACAAAAAACAAAAATTAACACAACTCAATCATTCATAAATAAAATATTTAAAATAAATATCGGCAATTCACACAGAAAACAGAAAAATTGCAACAGACATTCTGACGAAAAACAACTATCCACACCACACAATAGACACATTAATCAAGAAAGCAACAAGGAATACTCATTATTATAACACCCAACATAATAGTATGATTAACAACATAATAAAATTAGACAACACTACCCCAATATACAGATCTATCCCATATATACATCCATTATCCCTAAAAATCGCCAGGATAATTCAAAATAATAATAATAAAATAAAAATGGCATTCAAACCTATAACGCAACTCAATAGATGCTACTCAAAATTAAAGGACCCTATACTCACACAAGAAGTCAATAATGTTGTCTACAAAGTACCATGTGAAAACTACACTACAGCATATATAGGACAAATATCAAAAAACTCAAAACCAGACTATCACAACACAAAACATACATAACCAAGAAAACACCACGATCAGCATTAGCATCCCACACAATAAAAACCGGACACATATTCGCATTTGATAATGCGACAATTATAAACACAGAGAAAAACAAAGCAAAACGCGAATTCAAAGAAGCATGCCACATCTACATGGAAAAAAGGAATCTAACTAATTTAAGACAAGACACAGATCTAATAAATAAAGATTACCAACACATACTTAGATAACTGAAACTTGACATCACAACATAAGAAAGAAATCCGCACGCCATTCATCTGTGATCCCTTAAATAAAACAGTCATTTCAATTTTACCTATTTATTTGTTTAAACTATTTATTTATTTATATGTTCAGTTAATATTTTTATATTGTATTGTACATTTTTGTATATTTTTTTGTAAAATATGTTTCAATAATATTTTTAAAAAAATTTTCATCATACCAAGAACAAAGGTGAGAACATCAAATATTTTAATTGTACACAATACTATCTTGTATTCTAATGTAGCTAACTCCTGAAGAAGGGTACTAATCAAGACCCGAAACGTCGACTGAACAATAAGAAAGCATAATCCAAAGATCGGAGTTTCCTTAAAAAATATCCCAAACCTTACATAAATATAAGTGAAGAATAATATTATGAGAATCCTTTTTGAGTAATATACGCATACATATTTTTTTTAAATTTAAGACTGAAAAATATCGACTTGATCGTACTCACATCAAAATATCTTTTTGTTCCTACCTATAAGTTTTATATTATGTCTTGAAGGTATTATTTTTTTTTTTTTTTTGCATTTAACATTTATACTAATAATAATTATGAAACATATAATAGTATATATTTTAATAATTAAAAAATGAGTTCAATTTTCCCTGAAAATAATCAGATCAAAAAACGGAAATCCCGGTACTCATATCCAGAAACTTCATTTTCAAATTCTGGCAACATTAGTTAGTGGTGTAAATTGGGAATAAAGAGGTGGGAAATTTCAATAGAAGGTAACGAAAATTTATGTTATCACCACAATTAGGCCCTTCTTGCTGACAATAGCAGAGAAACATTTTAGCAACACAATTAATCACTGGAGAACAAGGACCTCTTTAGTTAGTATGCTCATACTCTCGTACGAGAGTGTCATCTTCATCTGGACACTGTGTGTGTGGGCATAAACTTTAATGCAAAGTTGAAGGAACTCAGTGCAGAAATTAAGCAGTCTAGCTATATATAAAAAAAAAAAATAACAACAAAAATTCCACTAAATCAAAATAAATAAGGTGAAAAATGAAAGAAAAAACAACGACGACGACGCTACACGAGTTTTCCATTTCCATTTCCATAATATTCATAAATAAGAGAATAATTTATTACCGAGCTCTTTCAGGCATGAAATTCCAATGAGATTTCAGATGAAATTAAAATCCGTCCTTAGCATTTTGCTCAACGAGGAGTTCTAGATGAAAATTAATTTTAATAAATGCGTTTTCTTTTTTTTTTATACCACGTGAAAAAATGAATTTGCTTTGCAATTCTTAAGTGCTTTAATGTGAGGTGGTCAAGGTTTATATGTACATCAGCTAAAGACGTAGTTTTTTTTTTTTTTTTTGTGATATTTATTTAATTTATAATAGGCTTGCTTCGCACAATAACATTTTTTATGGAGCTTTTTAAGTAATTGGTGTGAATTGTGTTGGTGGAGAGGTCTGATTTTATTATTATTAGTATTTATTATTAAATGCAGACACAGATTTCACCTCGCACCTAGTGACTGCGACCTTTGTAAGCTTAAGTGCCCTAGGCTGCTCATTCAAACTTGAGATCCATTACAAAATTCATGACGTTCTTAGGCGACCATCTTTTGTAACATTCCCTGACTTTTTTTTAATGTTTTAGCCTTACGCGATCAAGAATTTCACAGTCGGTACTGGATGTATTCAGCAATTTCGTCATCTTTCATATATAAAAGCCATCTTCTTGACATGATATCTGAGTAAGCAATGCCCAGTAAGTAGGTCCATTATAGGTCTTAGTGTACTTTCCTGCTGAGCGTGAGGAATATTTTTGTACTCTTTTGCAAGTTACGGAATAAATTTCTACGCTAGTCTCAGCTGTGGGGTGTTTTCCCAATTTAATTCTGTCCTCCCAAAGCCTAACTTGTACCAAAAAGTGACTCTTCGGATAGCCAAATGCAGAATTAGGGCCAATAACCAAAGATCTGGTTCCTTCCTTTATAAGGCGGTGCACAATCTCGTTACCCTTGATGCCTTCATGTCCTGCCACCCAAATTATCGTAATCTTTTTTATTTCAGCTAATCGCTTCGATATAGTAAAACAGTCCAAGACCAACTTAGATTCAAAGGTATGCGAATTTAATGCTTTCAGTATTGTTTGGCTATCTGATATTAAAGGCATGTCAGGCTTACAGTGCCTTAGCGAGTTGGTAGTTTGGGCCATATATGCCCACGCCTGCCATCCATTTTGAATCCATCTGTATACCATTGAAGAGATCATTTTTCAAAGAGTAAATTCTCAGAATATCACTGTTGAGTGTGGACGATCCTCCAAGATAACCTTAAATGGTCTTTCGAAGTTTCAGTACAACATCTAAGATAGGATTAACCATCAGAACCTTAAAAAATTGTCTTTCTGGTGGCCGAATAATTTTACCTAAGTTGAGGAGATATGACCTCTGCATTGCACTGAGTATCGCCTCCTGCTTAACATGCAGATGCAGTAGAAGCAGGTCACGCACACCGTCTAAGGCTGCAGTCAGTCAAGTACGTATGGCACTAGTTACTCTTAGCCATGCAAGCCGTAAACTAGCTTAAGCTGTCTTTTGTTCAATTTTTGTACACCAAACGATTGAAGCATATGTGATCATTGGTCTTATCATGACCACAGGGGCAATTTTGGTTTGAGACCCCATTGGGGTGGACTCCAACATTTGCTCTAGGGGGGGGGGGGGGGATATAAAATTTCAAATATGAGGAAAAAAATCGAGTAAAAACAAAAATAAATAAGTCAAAGAATCTATATTATAAGCCATAGCGTAAATCTGAGCGATCGATTACCTACTTATGTATATTCCATTACTTATTATACTCGTATAATACTTAGTGACAGGTTACATTTATAGAAACACGAACACATTATTAACAATAAAGGTAGAGATTACTCTATACGATTTTTTACCGAGTTAAACTTATATTTGTTCAAGAAGGAATTTTTTTGGATTTAATTTGTTATTTCATCACACAACCCATTAATTTTTGGTGACAAGTTTCAAGTCTTGGTTTGACTCATCAACAGGTCCCAAATAGTGAAACTGAGTGACTTGAAAAACAAATGAAAAAATAGAACAAAGAAAACAAACGTGAGTCGTAAATTTCTCATAAGTCCACGGAAAGAATTTTTTAATAATATTAAATCTTCGATTTATTAAGCACAGTAAATATTTTTTTTTTAATATCAATTAAAAAAAAAACGATCGTTTTAATCCAAATTTTCTCACTATTAAAAAAATGTTTTCTAATATCGAGAAAGATGAAGTTTTCAAAATTTATTCTAATTTACTAAAAACTATCAAATTCTTCTCAAATACACTTTACTAAAAGTTTTCTGAATTTAATCAATGATTTATTAAATATCTCTTTCTGTATGAAAATGTGATAAAAATTTAAACTTAAATGTTAAAATCAATAATTATTTGCTAGAACTTAGTAAATATCATGCAAATAATTAGAATTTCGCAAACGGTTATTCGAATTCAGGAATCACTTCCTTAATTTCAATAAATACATGATATAAGTTTTTTGCTCTTGGGATAAAATTAAATGGTTAATTTACATTGTATAACAACACTTGCAAAAATATGCACGTGTGTTAGTGAAAATTATCAGCAACATTTTACAAAACATTTAAGAATACTTGTAGACTTCAAAACAAATTGCCGCAAGTTGGTTCCTCAAAACGAATTTAATTATGCGTTGTTCTTGTAGACTATTTAAACAACAACAAATCATAGAATTGAGCCAAATTCATAATTTCTTCTTCGCATTAGGTGAAAATATTGAAGTTTTTTAAATATATTGTCAGTGTTTTGTGTGTTTTTTAAATACATGTAGGAGAGCCCTACAAGTCTTATAAATATGTGCAACAGTCTTCAACGTATGTATAAAAATGCAACAAGAGAGCAGTGGGAAAAGAGCCCTCGTGCAGTCAAGTAGAGCCAAGTTAATTTAAAAAAATTAAACGTTTTTTTCTGAAGATCGTAAAGTAGAGTTCAGGTGCCAAGATTATCGTTTGTTAATTTCTTTTTCATAATTTCTAAATTATATTTAAGTATAGCTAGTAAAATTTTGTGAACTTTTCAAGTGAAATAATATTGCTTTTTTTTTAAAAATAACACATCTCGCGTTGTAAATTAAGATACCTCGGATCCTATCAATCCCTTGAAGCCCACATACATATGTATACTGCATAATACGATTGATTGATATGGAAACAACTGGTTTTTATTTTTAAATTTTCCCACCATGTTTCTTTTTTTCAGCTATAAGATTTTCTTCAGTTTCAAATTTACAGTTGACAGCTGTTGATTTAAAAGATACAATAACTAATGACTTTGTTTCAGATAATCATACCTGCATGAAGCATAAAGGCTCTGTCATGAAAAGCTATTCTTGAGAAAAGCACACCTACATGAAGAAAATATATATATAGGTACTAATGTGATGTAGTAGGCGATCAGAGATAACCACACTGATGAGCCCTCTTTGAAAAAACATTTTTTTTTCCCAATGAATTTCAGTCTAATAAAGACGAAAAATTTCCAGCTTAAAGTTTTACTTGGGTTATCCGAGTGCCATACGGCAACAAGGGGAATAATCACCTAATTTGGAAATTGCAATGAGAAATCTTGCTACCATATAATTCACACTTGCTTTTGTTAAAAACTATTTATTTAGAAAATTGGGTGACCTCTATCATCGAACTTCTGTGGTAGGCGATCAGAGATAACCACACTAATGAGACCTCTCTGATCGCTGGGTCGAAAAGTTCGATATTTTTTCTGCATCTCAATGCATTTTGTAAATTCATTGGGGAAGAAAACATTTTTTTTTCCAATGAATTTCCAAATAAATAAAGTCTATAATTAGTTCTCTTAATCTCTACATTTCATGGTATACATTTTAGCAAAACTCAAATTCAATTTATTGGCAAAATAAGATATTCATAAACATTGCGTTTACTTATATTAATCTTTCAATGTTTAATTCAAATAAACAGGTCGCTTGAATCTGGCATAACGACTTTCTGAATATAAGAAAAATAACATCAATATGAACTTTCAACATTTCTAGTTTTGTTATTTTAATGCTAAAAGTAAGAAAATATGACCCCTTAAATTTAGTATTATTTACTTGATAATGATACAAGCAACCAAAGGTTGAATGAATGATTCTATATAAGAGACTTTTAAGAGATCTTAACCTCTTAAATTTAGCAAGTAAGAAATTCCAGCAGAATTAAGGCCTAAGTACAATTGCGTCGGCAGACGACGAACGACGGTAAGCGGGCGACGATGTTGCCATCGGGATTGAGCAAATTCTAATTTTGCCGTCGCCGCTGCAGTGTTACCAACAAAATTAATCGAATGAAATTGTTTTGGCATTCAGTTTTGTCCTTTTGAGGTGGTAGTACGCCGCGGTAAATTTCAAGTAATGAGCTTTGAAGAAAAATTTATTGAGGAAGTACGAAATCAGAGAATAATTTATGATTTGCAAAACAGGCAAGACAAGTAGACAAAAAAAACGTGGTCTGGATAGATATTTCAAAGCGTTTAATTTAGTAAATTTCTGCATTTTCAGTTTTTTTTTCCACACTTTGGTCCATTACATTTCATTCAATATAATATAAAATACTCTTATTAAAAATCTCCTATTAAAACGCTCGAAACATTTAATAAATGAAATTTCAGTATGTTCTTCTTTCACAATCGTCGCTCACCGCCTGTCGTTGCAATTGTGTTTCCAATCTTTCGACGGCCTGTTTTGACAACCGAATTTCCTGCTGCCGTCTGCCGTTTTCCGCTCTGCCGACGGAACTGCGCTTAGGCCTTTAGTATTCTACATACATTTTTGTGGAGAAATATTAAGTTTAAGAGGTTAAAGCGGGAAACAGAGTGCTAAATTTTCCAACCTCGACCTCAGTAAAACTTTAAGAACCTCAACCTGTAGGGTGATTCTGATCTTTTGTCGTACTTGAATGTCAAAATATACTCCTAAATGAAATGACCTTTTCTACTGATTTGTTCATGTTTTTATTCAGGTCAGCAACCCTTGCATGACGTATAATGAACTGAAAATGACACTTCACATTACAAATTCAAAATAATATTTCGAATTTCAACACTTGTAATGCTCTAATTAGGTGTAGAATTTTTATTTACCAGTGAAAAATTTTTGTCACAACCCCTGGGAGCAGTTGACTAATTTGTCGTATATTTAGGCGTGTTTATTGACGTTTGTTCACCGAAAATTCATTATAGTTCATTTTGTGGTAGATAATAGTGAAGACACAAAATGAACTGTGTTAAAAGAAAAAGTATGAAAAAATATGTCAAAATTCAGGACTAAATAGTACGACAAAAGATCATAATAACCCTCCTGGTAAACTCTCCCAATTTTTGTAACTCACAATGCGAGCGTTGACAACTCTCTATGATAGCAGTAAATTGGGCTGTTGGTTAAAAATCCAAATTTTTTTGTAATAATTTACTACAATAGGAACAACTTTTCACATTAAATATCCTTCCCAAATTTTTTTTCAAAAAATTTCCCGTACACTTTTTCCCGATAATAAAAATTAGCTGTCAAAGATGACAAAGTTCCAGCAGAGTAGAGAGTAGACCTACTCGAGTACAACCTCAACCTGGTCAACCTCACCAACTTTGTCATTAGGTTCTTCATAACCTGATCTCATATATTCTACAAAACTGTCAAAGTTGAGACTGAGACTGAGGTTGGAAAGGCTAGCATTGTGTTTCCCGCTTTATGTTAAGAGATATTTGACAGATATTTTCGTTTGCTAGAATACGAAACCTCTTTAAAAAAAAATCTCCACAAAATTTAAGAGATCAGCTGACGTCTCTTAAATCTCTTAAATCTTTACATAGAATACCAATGCCTGCTAATGGCCTTTGACAGTCCAGTTAAGAGGATAAGAGCTCTTATCTCTTATGTAGAATCGAGGGGTTTTTTTTTTCTAGAAAATAATAAAAATTTACTTGGCGCAAAGTCAACAGCTTTTTTACTTGATATTTATCAACATTTTCTTAATATCAGTAAATTTTTCTTTAAATGTCATTCGTGTGCGTTTATTTACTCTGAAAAAATGCAAACATTTTTCTTGTACTGAAAATTTCTTAATGACATAACTTTAAATTTTTTGAGAAAAATTTAAGACTAAATAAAATAAGTAAAAACCGAGTTTTCAAACAAAACTGAGGCCAAGTCGCATGAAAAAGTAGAAAATAAACTTTTCTTCACACACAGAGGTGGTTCAGATTTTATTCGCTGACAATCACCGATATATTTCAGTATGATCAATCAGACGTAATAAGTGATTTGATTCATGAATAGAAAGAATATCCAAGAGAAATGTCAGAGGTGGACTCAGATTTTTGATTGGGACATTTCTCTTGAATATTCTTTCTCTTCATGAATCAAATCACTTATTACCTCTGATTGATCATACTGAAATTTATCGGTGATTGTCAGCGAATAAAATCTGAGTCCACCTCTGTGTGTGTGAAGAAAAGTTTATTTTCTACTTGTTCATGCGGCTTGATCTCAGTTTTGTTTGAAAAATCGGTTTTTACTTATTTTATTTTCTGCCTTTCTCACGTTAACTAAAGTGTTATTACGTACTGCATGGAGATATTTTAAAACAATTTTTAAGTCATGTTTGGTGCCGATCCGAAAACAAAAATTTTTCGAGTATCAAATAGTTGAAGTACTGCAACGGTTTTCTGAAATTCAAATTATGTTTTAAACAGCGCTTTTTAGCTGTATTCCAACTTGATCCCATATAACATGAATTTTCCCGATTTTCCATGCTTTCCACAGACCTTTCTTATTACTATGAAATTCTTTTTAAAAATTTACATGAATTTTCCTCGATTTTTCATGCAAGTTTTCATGATTGTTGAAGAGAAAGTATTGATACTAGTAGGACGGAAAAAAATGATTCCGCATAGCTTATAAAACTTTTTTTTAGGAAAATTTTCCGGAAAAGTCGGAAAATTTCGGAAATTTTCGGAAAATTTTCCAGAAAAATTGGAAAATTCTGCATTTTTCCTGAAACAAATCTATCACTAATCATATCGATGAAAATTTTTCCGATGATTTTCCCGCTTTTCCGGGTTTTCCATGGAGTTTTCCATGGAGTTTTCCACAAAAGCAACTTTATGCAACTCATTTCGCTCTACAACTTTGTCTTAGGTTGAAAAACGCTCAAATGCTTCCTTGGTCGGAAAAACTCCGGAAAAGCGTTTTACATGAATTTTGCTCGATTTTTTCTGCAAGTTTTCAACATTGTCGGAGAGAAAGTAATGATTGCAGTTGATAGGGAATTTGATCCTGCATAATTTAGAAAACTTTTTTACCGGAAAATTTTCCGGAAAAGCCGGAATATTCCGGAAATTTTTTTCGGAAAATCGGAAAACTCTGCATTTTTCCTGAATGGGACTTATCACTAATCAAATTTGTACCAAATTTTCAAATGAATTTTCCCGATTTTCCGGGTTTTCCATGCAAAATTTCCGGTTCAAGTTTTGATAGATTCAATTGTCACGCATGAACCTGTGTGCCAAATTTCAGCTCGCTGTGATGACGAAAAGTGGGTCTACGAATATACTTGATAAATATAAAAAAACAAAAACGTTGATTCAAAATTCACACTAAAAAATGAAAAATAATTATCACTTCACTTGATGAATTCTTATATTACAAAAGTTTTATAGAGTTCCCTTCAATTTGCACTTAATTAAATTTTAAAATTTTCAAGTTACACAAAGAAAGCAAAGTAATTTAATTAAATATTTTGATAAACATAAGGAGCTCCAAATTTCAATATCAAGAAATTGTTATTTACTGCAATGTTAAAATTTCTTGCTTTCTATAGAACTTTAGTGATGTACTCAGTAAGTAAGTCAAGGGAAAAATTATTTTCTATTTTCAATTTGAATTTTGAAGCAGTCGTAGCATTTCCATGTTGCCACTGCGGCCTACCAAATTTCAAGTTATTTTGCTATTTTCTCAGCTAATGCCTTAAGAATTGACCTCCTTTGATAATTGGACTATTATTTCCTCAAGCGATGGTGCTTATAAATTAAACCTTCTTTTTCTCGTGAATGGAACGATTACTACAATATTTTTCCAGAATTGACACAAAATCCAATTGTCTGGTACTAGTTTTGGATTAATGGCATTCTGGATTAAATCAAAGATTACCAAATCATATTTGCCCCTGATTGCTATGCCTAGGTCATTCACATATCTCTGATTATCATAGCCAGAGTTGGTCAGCTGTTATAGGATGTTACCGAGTCTCCTTCCAAGTTATTTATAATTTTCCGGCTTCCAAGCATTGCTTTTATTCATTTTACTAAAAAGGTTTCAGCTGTTTCTTTATTACCTGCAAAAGAGGTATGATAGACTATAATCAGAATGAATCTAATAAATGTGAGTCGTATTCTAAAACAACCATATAAATATATTTGAGAAAAGATGAGATCAATTAATTTTTTTTTTCGATTTCCTAGGAAAAGCTAGAGGCACTGTAATCGATATATGTATCACTTTTTTAGCATTTTCCCAAAAATGCACTCTGCCACATCAATTATTTAATTTCATAGCTTCATACATTAGCATCAACTCGATAAATGCAGTAAATATAAAATGAGCTTTAATTGGTAGAATTGGTAGAAGCTTTCAATGATATGCTCTCATACCTTACGTGTTTAATAAATTCTGCACCTCTTCTTCCTTCTAAATGTACAAAATTCATTGTTTGCTCTTGGTTCTCTCCAGAGATTAAGAAATTAATTGTTGAATGAACGTGACTTCTTGTAACATCAGTAAAATGAAGAAAATAAAAACTTCAATTTCCCTAACAGTCTCTTTTTATTTATTTAAAAATCGCGTGATCTTATTTGAATTCTTTCTTTTGCTAGAAATAAAAGCAATATAAAAACTTCACCACCATCTCAGGATATATCCTCTTCGCTTATTTCAAATCACAATTTTGTTTTCGTTAATTTGATAAAATTGAGTTTGATATCAGTTGCGTATAGGGTGGGACGGTGGGGGCGACATATTTTGGGGCGGTAATTTTTATATTTCTATCTAAATTAAAAATTAATGACATGATAATGTTGTAATCCACAGAATCATTTATAATAATAAATATTTAATTTAACAAAAATGCGTGCTAAACCTGCAGTCCTTATTGACATTGAGATATTTAAGCTTAATCACATATGTAAATAAATTTTAGTTTTTAATAAAGGGTTTTCCAATAAGAGGTGTTATTTTGATATTAAAAGAAAAATGCCATTTTTTGAGATAAATGATCGGATCTTTATTTCATTATAAAGAGGAAGGTATGCCGTTAATAATGGAAAATATTATCAGCCAAATGACCACCACGACCACGCCTACAGGACCATATCCTTTTCATGCAATTTTCCATAACCAAATCGCAAAGTGGCTGCCCTATGTCCTCGATAGCCTCACGAATTCCATCTTTGAGGTCTTGAATCGACGCTGGGCTGTTGGCGTAGACTTTCTCTTTCACGTGGCCCCAAAGGAAGAAGTCGCAAGGTGTTAAGTCACAAGATCTCGGTGGCCAATTGTGATCACCTCTTCGAGAGATAACACGGTCCGGAAACTTTTCCCGTAAAAGATCAATGGTTTCGTTGCTTGTATGGCACGTAGCGTCGTCTTGTTGAAAGTAAACGTTGTCCAGATCAATATCATCCAATTCCGGCCATAAAAAATCATTAATCATCTGTCGATAGCGCAATCCATTCACCGTAACTGTTGCTCCAGCCTCATTTTCGAAAAAGTAAGGTCCAATGACCCCGCGGGACCATAAACCGCACAAAACAGTCACACGTTGAGGATAGAGAGGCTTTTCAACAATAACTCTTGGGTTTTCCGAGCCCCAGATGCGACAATTTTGCTTGTTGACGAAGCCATCGAGGTGGAAATGGGCCTCATCACTCAAGATGAGTTTTCGATGGAATTCCGGATCATTTTCATGCATTTCAAGGACCCAATCAGCAAAGACTCGACGTTGTTGATGATCGGCCGGGTTGAGTTCTTGTGTTAGCTGAACCATATAAGCTTTAAGACCCAAATCTTTATGCAAAATACGGTGTAATGACGTTTGTGGAATGCCTAATTCCAAAGAACGACGAGGAATGGCCAAACCTGAGTTTTCTTCAACACTTTCGGCTACAGCAGCAATATTCTTGGCTGTTGTTGAGCGACGTGCACGGGTTTTATTCTTCACATCACTAACTTGCCCCAACAGCTCGATTCTGTATTGCGGTCCGACAAGGTGCTTCACGACGACCTAAAAATGTTCGAGTTTTACGAACCGTCTCTGCCACATTTTCAGCATTTTTATAGTGAATTTTAATAATTTCAATGCGTTGTTGAATCGTGTATCGTTCCATTTTTATTAATGGCGTAGTTTCTACTTGTCAAATATCAAAAAATGACAGCTCCAAAAGTGACATCTACCGAAATAGCGGGCTAATTAAAATAACACCTCTTATTGGAAAACCCATGGTGGGTCGGTGGGGGCGACATATTTTGGGGCGGCAATTTTTATATTTCTATCGAAATTATTGAAAAATTAAAAATTAATGACATCATAATGTTGTAATCCACAGAATCATTTATAATAATAAATATTTATTTTAACAAAAATGCGTGCTAACCCTGCAGTCCTTATCGACGTTGAGATTTTTAAGCTTAATCAAGTACGTAAATAAATTTCAGTTTTTAATACTATCTTAAGCGCTATTGTTGTTATTGTAAATAAAGCCCCCATGGGTCATAGGCATGACCAATACGGAAGAGGAACGCATTTGTTATCTCATGGTGGTTGAAGCAAAGTTAACTTAAGAACAAGTTAGGAAGTAAGAAGAGATTTCCTTAACACTAGATTGCCTTTTAATTTCGTTTAGAAAAAAAATTATGTCTATAGTGATACAATTTCTTAGAATTTGGAGACTTTGTGTACATGATATAATCTTTGTTTCTTATATATGTATGTGTTATACCGATATTGCTCAAAAGCGGTCTTTTTGACCGTTTGGAAAATTTAAATTAATTAACACTTAGCCGACCGATCGGGCAGATCTCTAACCTTGACTTTAGCCCCTGTGCATAGAACTATGTAGTGATTGCGAAAATGCTTCCTTGTGATAATATCAGATGGCACCACTTGTACCATTTTGAACAGTTTTAAAGGGATAGTATAGTACGTAAGAGTGTACAGCCATGCTACACGAAACCGATCAGCTTGTAACCCGACCATCTCCGATTTGGATGAAACTTTCACAATTTGTAAGGAATACCAAAACTCACCCATTTTTTTTTTTTTTTGTTTTAGCCTACCACCCCTTACCCCCGCTAGGGAAGTTAGAAACTTCGTGATTTTACGATAAGGCAACATTTTCAAAAAATCATGTCATATCATATAGAAAAAAAGTGCTAGAAGTGCTCTCTAGTGAATAATACTATTTCAAAAAAATACTATTATTAACAAAATTCTTTTTCGTTCAGTGCTGTTATATTTTTTTAGAAAAAATATAAAGCATTAAGCTTCATTTGAATCAGAAAAGTCTGTTGATCCGTTCTCAAGATATTATTTTTTAAAAATGGTGGTAGAGGAAAACAAAACCATAAGGGTGAGCTATTTTAATATTCCCTACAAACTGTGAAAGTTTCCTCCAGATATGGTCGGGTCTCAAAGTGATCGGTTTCATGTGGAATGGCTGAATTATTATACATATACGAGTGCACCAGGATAAACCTAAAAAAGCTTTAAATAAATAAATAAAGTAAATTATTATATATTTTTAATTATATGTTTTGTAAAAACAATATGTGAAATCGTTAAACGAAACCCAAGAACGGGTTGCCAAATTTAGTCCATTTTTGAACTCGTATTTGCTATTGCTATGAAAACACATTGCACCAAGTTTTAGCTCTCTACGTCGACGCGTTATTAGGCAGTGCCCAAATAAATAGTTATAAACGAAATTTTTGTATGGCAACCCTACGAAGGAGTTGTCCGATATGTCTCAATTTCGAACTTAATTTTACTTTTTTTTTTTAAAGCCCGCATACAAAATTTGAACTCTCCATGTTGACGCGTTCTCAGGCAGTTTCCAAATGTATAGTGAAAAACCAAAGTTTTGTATGGCAACACCAGGAAGGATGTGCCGATTCTAATTTTTCTCTCCCTAAAAACCTTTTACGATCGATCGAGCCGTTCTCATGTGATGATGTAACATGAAAAATGCTCGGTGGACAGCGTAGTTTGACTTTCCCGAGCGCTGTGTAAATCGTGTAGTTCACTGTGGCGCACGCGGTCGGCTAAGTTTTAAATGAATTTTATTATCGAATTTCGTAAATCTTTTATATGACTAGTCCACCCCCGTCATCTAATTTCATAAGCAATGAGATGAGCAATAAACATTCATTTCTTCTTAGGAATTTACAGTTCGCCAGATTTTTCATTTACTTTGGTGGACTGGAGTTATTTTCAGATACAATACTTGCATCGGTGCCGTTGTCGGCCTCCAATAATGCATACAAATTCTAAAGAAAAATGTCCAGTAAATTTCTGAGAAAAAATTGAGAGCATCCTTGCTTGTAACTTTAAATTAAATAAAATGACATTAAATATTAATTTTAAATACATTTCTTCTGCATTGCAGAAAGAAGTCATTTGTTTTTGCGCACTTTAGGTATACAAAATTTCGGTCTTTCTAGTATTAAAGTTGATAAGTAGAAAAAGAAAGAAAGAAGAAGAAAAAACATAACAAAAAAATTAATCACTCACTTAAAATTTTACGAAGAGAGACAAAAAAATTTGATTTTACTTAAGTTAAAAAAGGTGGCAAATTGGGGACCGCTTCAGGCGACAAAAGCTCTAGCTACGCTACTGATACCTCAAGGATCAATATTAGCCCCTCTACATTTTTGCTGCCAATTCAGTCAATAATGGAAGTTTTGACAGAATTTAAAAAACATTAGCAACAAAATCGTAAAAATTAATGCTCATGGACGATATTAGGCTCAAATCATTCATCTTGATGTGGAGAATATAGAAATATTGATGGAATAGAAGAATTTTTGAAAACTTTTATTTTTAACGATTATTAATTAAATTATAAATACAAGAGAGAAAAATCACCGCCTCGTCCGGTTTTTGAATCCGGGACTTTTTAATTTCCTGGCTACTGCTGTTACCTCTAAGCTAATGAAAAGCGGAAGGTGCCAGCTTCAAAACCCGGTCGAGGCGGTTGTTTTTATTTCTTTCTTGTATTTATAATTTAATTTAGAATCATTAAAAGTTATCAAAAATTCTTCTATTCCATTTATATGACCGATTGAAAGCCTTGAGAGTTCGAGTCCCGTTTGGGACAATATAAAAATTAATAAAAGTAGAAATATCATTTTCTATCAAAATCGGACTTACTGGAAGGAATAAATCATGGCACGATTAATGAAGAGTTGTGCTCTCCATACCCAGTAAAAGTAATTGTAAGTGCTGCTTCTAAAAGCAATAAAGGATCACATTACTTTTATTAGATTTCAGTATTATATCTAAGAGAACTCCAAAAGAAGCAATTCTGGATCAGAGATAAAGAAGTGAGATAGAATTAAATTATGCACAAAACGTGTTTTTTCTTTTAGTAATAATTTAATTTGCATTTCATTTCAGTGGGATAATTATAAAGAAGAGTTTAATTTAGAGCTCCAGTTTTGATCATTTCGAAGTTCAAAACGAGTGCTCCTCTCTGAATAACATGACTGTGTTAAAAGGAGGTCAAATAGAGCTGATAATGAGCATATCCTAAAAGAGCGCTCCCCAATTAATTGTACGATGATCACCTTTCCTATTGGGTACTTATCCTATATTTCCAAGTATGTATGAATAAATATATCCAGTACAGACGCTTCCATTTTCAATTGCTGAAGTCTTTTTACCACATTAATATACATTCTGTCAAATAAGTTTCGAGACTGAATTTTTCCGCGTTAATTTTCTTTTTTTTCTCAATTTTTTTATTTTTCAAGTTGGTAGCATTATAGTGTATTATGGCGCTGATTTTGAGCGCGATCTGTCATTTAGTTTGTTGAGACAAGAATCGAAAACATAAGTTGTTTCAATAGTGTCTGGCGATTTTTACTATGGAAAAAAAATCGATCAACGAGTTTTTTTTTGAAATTTTTTGTTGAGAACGAAATTCCTTGTTCTGAAGCGTTAAAAATGTTAGAGAAAGTACAAAGCGTTCAAAGAGGGTCATGAAGCCGTTAACGATTTGCCTCGTTCTGGACGGCCTTCAACCTCAAATACTGAGGGAAACGTCATTAAGTGGAGAAATTAGTGCTTGATAATCATCGTTCCAGTCTCAGAGAGCTAGCTCGTGAACTCAACATCTCTCATATATCTTCGGACTATTGTGGTTGATGTTTTGGACATGCGACGCGTTGCAGCCCGACTCAATTTTCTTCAAATGGAGCATCAATCGAGTGTGCGAAGTCATGCTAGAACGAGTAAATTTGGACCCCACATTCATCGGATGCATCATTACCGGTGATAAGACTTGGGTCTATGATATGCATGATATGCAAACCAGCCAGAAATCATCGGAATGGCGCTTGCCAAACAAGCCTAAACCCAAAAAACGAAGGCAAAGTCGGCCCAAAATTAAGGTTCTTCTCACTGTTTATCTTTTATTGCTTTAATTTTTTCTCTTCTCTTCTCTTTCTTTTAATTTTGATTTGGTCTTTGAATTTTTGATTTTATTTTTAATTTTAATTTTAATTGTTATTTTGTTTTTGATTTTTTAATTTTAATTTGTTAATTTTGAGTTTAGCTTTAATTTTGGTCTAACTTCTCTTTTAATCTTAATTCTGAGATTATTTTTTATTTTTAACCTAATTTTAATTTTGATTTGCCCGTCTGTTCAATAGATACTAATGTAAAAGATCTTGTATTGTCCTTTACCATATATATGTATATATTATCTCTCTAACTATTATGATCAATGTATTTCCAGATTATTAACAAGATTTTTATAACAGGAGTTCACTATTAGGCCTAACCTTATTTTATTTATGTTAAGGAACGTCACACAAAGCATAGTCAGTTGTTCTTTATATGAAAAGCGTGATTGTTAGGAAGAGTTAATAAAAATAACAAATAAAAAAGATGAGCAAAATAACCCCCTGAAAAATCATAAAAAAATTTTTAAAATAAAAAGAGAAACATAATTTAATTTCAACTCCCAAAAACGAAAATCGAATTTGCTTAAAATTAGTTGCTTGAACAAGTGCATTGGTGCAGTTTATATGCTCCCTACTGTGCTGCACAGCACACACACACATATATCACTGTTCGCGGACCTTCCCAAAATACTCTAGAAACCTTTCAATCTTGAATTTAATTTAGGTGTACCTATGCATCCATGCAATCCATAGTTGCAAATAGTTACTGAATCTCTCTTCCACTACATAGTACAAATTTATACAGAAACTAAAATCATGTTTTCCCCTCAGACTAAATATGAAAAAGCATCAAAAGGCACAACGTTGATTAGACCAGTGCCAAGAAAATTGGAGCAATTAGGGAGCACACGAATATTTAAAGGAAAAAAAAAGCACTAAAAAACGCGCATTCGAACACACACACTTCCTCCAGTAATGATAACAATTAAAAAAAGCTTAATTTACCGAGTATGAAGCGTACCTAACTAATTAAGGTATATGAAGACATCTCCATTTTAAGCTCACCTCTAAAAACTGTCTCGTATTAACTGACATAGAGGTAGCCTGTACGATTTTACCTGGATGTCTATCTACGGAAGATACAGAGAAGCGGATGCATTCTATGGAGGTAAGTACTACAACAATAACAACAACAACTGAAGCGCCCCATATTCTTTGGGACCTCAAAGCAACATCGTTCACACTCAATATTTTATGCACATGAGAATTACACAAGCTTGGTGCAGTGCATGAATAAATTAGTATTGAGCGAGTAGATTAAGTTGTAGGTACGTCTGCCGTAGAAATATACATAGAACATAAGTCCAGATGGGCTTACTACCTATATGTATAGTTGTAGTATAGTGCTCCACCACGCGTCACAGTCCTACTCTAAAGTGCTGGGCTGGCATAGTATTTACCTGTTGTTTCACGAGAGCTCAATGCATATATACATATAGGAAGCAAAGGAAACCATTGCAATGCAAGAGAGTCCACACTTTGCTTCCAGGTCTACTCTACTCTACCCTACCCTCCCATGGCGTCTCATAATTTATCCTGGGTTCCCATCTCGACATATTCTAGGCACTCTTGAATCTACTCTAAAAGGGTAAAATAATATTATGCCAGTCCGCAGTCATTGCACCTCAACCTAAACAGTACTTATTGCCTGAAGTGGGGAATGGTGCTGGTGGTGTGGTGAGGTGACTTTTATACTTAAAAGCTGAGCTGCAGTAGCAGCCCAGTGCAAATTGTGTTTTCCATTTTCGATATCATCAGCTCAACTCACCCAGCCCGATAGTAACCTATCGGAGGAGGAACTCTAAGTCTGAATATTTAGTCTAGTCTTAGTGAGCTCATCTAGATTTCAATTATGACGCGATCCAATTAAAAGTGTTCTATATGAAGGCTCTTATCGCACTTCACACGGTTCTGAGAGTTTCGAATAATTATGCAAAGCAGCAGATATACCAAGGTATCCGTTAGGATTGTTGTAGAGCACTCTCAGTCTTAACTAGCCATTCGTCGTCGTTGGCGCAATTACAAAGTGTTTACGTTTTTTTTTTTTTGTTTGAGACTCTCTGCTTGTTTAATTCCGGTATAAATTTACTTTAAGACCTCTAAGTTACTGTGGTTGACCGAATACCTACTGTAAAAACGCACAATACGTGTCTAAAGAGTGTGTGAGATTGTCAGTGTGTGTGTGAAGTGTGTTGGTTATAATTCAATTAAATAACAATGACCCCAGGAGTAGGACAAAATGACCAGGAGGAACTTTTGCCAACATCTAGACCAATCCTAAGAAGAAATGTAAGTTCGTTTTGTTGTTCTGTCGAGAGACACTAAAATAATAAGAGAGGTGAAATTTCGTAAGTTTCAAAGTGTGATGTAGCATGAAAATGGATTTTAATTCACTTCACAACAGACGCTACCTCCGAGATAAGATTTCTTGGTTGAGATACGCGACAACAGACAGATTTGTTTGCACTTTACTTACTGTAGAGCTACCTCGTGTGTTTGTTGCTGCTTCTTGTTGTTTAAGTGAGTTTACTTACGTTTGTAGTTTTGTTGTAAGTTTATTTTAGATGGTCGCCGGTTCATTCATATGATTGGGATTTGTGCACAAACCGTAAACTTGTTCAAAATTTTTGTGTAAATCTTATTCTGGGTGAACTGTAAGTATAAATTTGTATTTTGAGAAAAATTTAAAACTCGAGAAGCTATGCTTTCTGATAAATGTCATATCTACTTCAGCTTTAAGCTGATACAATACCGACGCATGTTCAGCGTGGACCAATTTTACACGTACTTACAACAAAAAGTATAAAGCAGTTCTCCAGAGATGGATTAGTTAAAAATGTTTTATATATATGGAAAACAAAGCACACCAATGTATTCTAGACTCCGATCTAAGAATTGCTATCTAAAACGTTTCTAATCTGAAGCGATCGCTATCGATCTTTTACAAAATTGGATCGCTCAGTTCCAACCTCTCAAAGAACATACAGCACATATGCTTCAAGGTAGTATTCGGATGGAATTTCATTTTTAAACCAAGGTAGTATAGGATACCCGTTGTTCTTTTTTTTTACCCTGACATACCATAGTAGTTTTCCTTTGTAGTTTATTAACATCACTGATAATGTCCATCCATGTATATATTAGGCTCAAGTTGGATAACTTTATTTTAAAAATGGGACATTCATGACGATGCTTATTAGCTGAGCTAGGAGAATTTTTATTACCCGTCTCTAAACAGCAAGGATCCTATGCCTAAGTCCTTATCATACTGCTGATCATCCTTAAAACGATTTCCTATAATTTTTGTAGAACATTAAGTTGGTACTCCGCGTGATACATCCATCTCGCTTTACACTAAGCAGGGCTTTCTTCACGCATGGGCCAGCTAGGCCTGTGCCCAGAGCTCCGGCATCTATGGGGACCCCTGGCCGCTGTGATAGTAGCCTAACCGACGATCAATTCTTCAACCAGTAAAACAACCTATTATAAGTTGGTTTAACTGTTAGAATTTAGCTACTGAAAGTAGACCGTTGAATTTATTCGAACTTCTATACATGGCAATAAATTTTGCTAAAAAGTATTTCTTTTTAATTTCCGGCATTTTTTCATGGTATGTATGTAATTAGCAAAAATTTGTATACTGTTGTTTCCATTTAGGACTAACGCCCACTGGAGACATTTTATCATGCAACTTTTTTATCACTGTCGCCATCCTGTCGCCATGGGCTGTTTATTACGTACACAGTGAGTAACTGTCATCCAAAAAGTCATGTTTTATATCACCATTCATCAATATAAATTTCGAGAAGACGCAGGCATAAGGATATAGAAAATATCTCAATGTCCTTCCAATTTGGAGCGAAAGGTTGCTTAAAGGAAAATGTTAATGTTTGATAAACTACAATTCTATCCTGAAAAAAATCCTTTGATATTTCCGTATGAGTATTGAAAGATTTGATGATTTACTACTACAGATTTTGAGACCTGTTATAACTTATCAAAGTATGAATATGCGATCATCAATTGAACCCGAAGAGAGACTTGCGGTAACTCTAAAGCCGCATTCACAATGCAGGGTGGAGCAGAGTGGAGCAGAGTGAGCTTTGAGTCCAGAGCCAAGCTGTTTACAATACAGCACAGAGTGAAATTCGAACTTTGAAATTAAACGTGACAAAATGCCATAGCAACACCAAATCAACATGCTTGTCACTGTCAAAATAATAAATTCGACAAAGGAGACAACTGTTGCACCATCAGATTGCTTCGAAACTAAATAAAAATTAACGTAATTTTTTTGGTTTTTAAATCATGAAGTTTGCAAAAAATGCCTCTTGTTTTTATTAGCATTCATAAAAAATATTAAATCAGAAAAATAACATTAAAACGTATTAGTTATGATAAAAAGAAGTACATATATAGATTTTTCCACGCCATCTATATGCTAGTAGTTCGAAATTCCAGTTTGTAAGCTTTCGGAAATGCTAGCGTGAAATTAGAATAAAACCTATTTTCATGCAGCTCCACTCTGCGCTACTCTGAGCCAAACAGAGATAGCCATATACACAACTGCTTGCGAAAAAAAGGATACCAGTTGTCACTCTATGCTACTCTACTCCACGCTACAATGTGAATGCGGCATAAAGGTGAAGTTATACGGCGAAAGACTTTGGCATCCAGAGAGCAATTTTTTTGCCTTTGGAGACCCAGAGACTCGTGTATATGTATTCTTCGAAGATGCAAAAAATCTCTAAACAAACCTAGTCTCTAGAGACTTTTTTGGTGTCCGATCTCCCGTCGTGTATTTCAAAACAAACAAATATTGAATAACGATCTTAACAATATCCTCGCTTGGGGCAAAGCGAATCGCGTCGAATTCAATATCTCATCTCATTAAAACAAGATCATAACTTAACCACACCCATTTGTTTTGATGGTGCAATAATTTCTGATTCACCGTCACTAAACATTCTTGGCATTGATATTTCCAGTAAGTTAAACTGGACAGATCACATCCTCTCTGTTGCCAAAGAAGCATCAAAATGTCTTGGATTTCTGAAAAGATGTAAGAAATATTTCAGCCCGTCAAATCTAGCGCTCCTCTACAAGTCCTACATTAGACCTCGAATGGAATACAATTCCCATATATGGGCCGGGGCTGATCGCACAGCCTTAACTTCATTGGATATTGTCCAAAAGAGAGCCTTTAAGCTCATTGGCGATTTGGCAATAACTTGTCATATCGACTCAATCGAGCACCGTCGCAATGTTGGATGCCTTTCGCTCCTTTATCGCTATATGCATGGTCAATGTTCTGATGAAATATCTAGTCTAATCCCTTGTAGAATGATTCCTGCACGCAATACTCGCGCTGCAAACCGCGCACATCCTTTAACCCTTCAAATTACTTTCGGCCGTACAGTAAAATTCCATGATGCGTTTTTATCCCAAACAGTGCGAATGTGGAACAACTTACCATGTTCTGTTTTTCCTCCGGCATACAATCTGCGGAAGTTTAAGGGCGACATATATCGGCACCTCCGCCACTCTCCTCATATCCCTTAATCCTTTCCCTATCTCCTTCCTGCCATGCTGTGCTTTGCATCATAGGGTATCCCCTGATCTTGGCTTAATATTAAAAAAAAAACAAAAACAAAAAAAAACAGGTCTTCAGTTTCGGTCTCCGGTCTCAAAAGTTTGTTCATTTGTCGTCTCCAGGTGTGGTCAGTTAAGTAGGTATAGGTCTACTCGGAAAGGAAAAGGAATTTAGATTTAGAGCAGAAAATCTGTTTCGTCAATACAGTTCTGGTTATTTTTGGAAAAAAAAAAACAACCACAAAAATTTGTTCTGTTTATCCCGGATGTATTATTTGTTAGACTTTTTAACTTTTCATAACATAAAAATTTCAATAACTTTTGAGATAATTCTTTCTAGCAATCTCTTGCTTGACAATTAACAAAGAACTCTGGAGATCTCTAGAGACGAAACTTTAAATGTCGTGTATACACTTTGAAGACGATGTCTTTACAGACTTTTTAATTATGGTCTTCGGACACCTAATTTGTTGGTCTCCAGAAACAAAAGTCTCTTCCCGTGTAAACATTTCGGAGATTTTAGTCTCTGTAAACGGGAGACATGGAGACCAAAAGTCTCTCACCGCATATAAATACTTTCATAGATATTTCTTCCCACATTTTTATCTTCAAATTGCTATCAGAATATTCCTTCAAATTGTTCTTGTATAAATAGGGGTGGTCTCATTTGCACTTACTGTGTTAATTTTTCATTACTAATATCTTTCTCTCACACTATTCTTGCAGCAGATATTTTTCAAAAAAAGATGTATGAGTTTCTTCCTTGCATCTCTCAAAACAGTGGCAGTCAAGCGCCAACAAAAATGTAACCAGGGCGTGCACATTCATATAAACGTGATAATTTCGTGACCCAAAAGTTGCTAGCCAGAGAAACTAACATACTTATGTTATTATTCCTGTTGATAATACATAGTATCTTAGAAATAATCTCTGTTAGTGAGCTCCGTATCCTAAAGTGTCCAGGACCCCCACTTGTCTAAAGACAGCCATGATATTAACCCTTGTGCAGACATTTAGTTCAACAACTTCTAACAGACCCAAAAGGTCTGTAAACAGACCACCTACTCATAAAAGGTGTATTTATATAATGGATCTGTATATGACTGAAATTTAATTTGTAATAATAAAACAAACACTCTGTGTATGAAAGAAATCTGATCATTTATTCATAATTCGATAGGATTTAAATACTAAGTTAATAATAACTTCTGATTTGCTCAAATGATGTCGTGAAGTTGAGTGTTGAGTTAAGTTAAGTTAAGATCGTCAATTCAGTTCTGAACATGCTGGAGGTGGCCAGATACTAAGGCTCTGTCAGAAAGTTATTGAATTGAGCTATCTAGAGATGGTTGTTTTGCATGGTCTTTGGTACTTGCTTGAGATGTTCAGGTGTTCGTCATGATCAGAGCCTTCCACACAATTCCATTCAAAGTTATATGATGGAGGTCATAAATTATTTTCGGATGACGATCGAAATTTTATCTAGCACACAGACAGGACACAGAAAGGACTTTCTTCAGTGTTGTACACTATTATTGGAGTGCAAAGATAAACGTATAGTATATATAAAGGGTTTTCCAATAAGAGGTGTTATTTTGATATTCAAAGAAAAATGCCATTTTTTGAGATAAATGATCGGATCTTTATTTCATTATAAAGAGGAAGGTATGCCGTTAATAATGGAAAATAACATCAGCCAAATGACCACCACGACCACGCCTACAGGATCATATCCTTTTCATGAAATTTTCCATAACCAAATCGCCAATTGGCTGCCCTATGTCCTCGATAGCCTCACGAATTCCATCTTTGAGGTCTTGAATCGACGCTGGGCTATTAACGTAGACCTTCTCTTTCACGTGGCCCCAAAGGAAGAAGTCGCAAGGTGTTAAGTCACAAGATCTCGGTGGCCAAATGTGATCACCTCTTCGAGAGATAACACGGTCCGGAAACTTTTTCCGTAAAAGATCAATGGTTTCGTTACTTGTATGGCACGTAGCGCCGTCTTGTTGAAAGTAAACGTTGTCCAGATCAATACCATCCAATTCCGGCCATAAAAAATCATTAATCATCTGTCGATAGCGCAATCCATTCACCGTAACTGTTGCTCCAGCCTCATTTTCGAAAAAGTAAGGTCCCATGACCCCGCGGGACCATAAACCGCACCAAACAGTCACACGTTGAGGATAGAGAGGCTTTTCAACAATAACTCTTGGGTTTTCCGAGCCCCAGATGCTACAATTTTGCTTGTTGACGAAGCCATCGAGGTGGAAATGGGCCTCATCACTCAAGATGAGTTTTTGATGGAATTCCGGATCATTTTCATGCATTTCAAGGACCCAATCAGCAAAGACTCGACGTTGTTGATGATCGGCCGGCTTGAGTTCTTGTGTTAACTGAACTTTATAAGCCTTAAGACACAAATCTTTATGCAAAATACGGTGTAATGACGTCTGTGGAATGCCTAATTCCAAAGAACCACGAGGAATGGACAAACCTGGGTTTTCTTCAACACTTTCGGCTACAGCAGCAATATTCTCGGCTGTTCTTGAGCGACGTTCACGGGTTTTATTCTTCACATCACTAACTTGTCCCGACAGCTCGAATTTTTCTACCAATTTCTGTATTGCGGTCCGACAAGGTGCTTCACGACGACCCAAAAAGGTTCGAGTTTTACGAACCGTCTCTGCCACATTTTCACCATTTTTATAGTGAATTTTAATAATTTCAATGCGTTGTTGAATCGTGTATCGTTCCATTTTTATTAATGGCGTAGTTTCTACTTGTCAAATGTCAAAAAATTACAGCTCCAAAAGTGACATCTACCGAAATAGCGGGCTAATTAAAATAACACCTCTTATTGGAAAACCCTTTATATAGTAGAACAAGCCTTTAGTTCTTATTCCTCCAAGGTGAAATATTATAAAGTTTGATCCAATATCTTGCGATCATTCTGAATTGCTGAATTTATATCGTGAAGAGTAATGAAGTCCAACAAGTGTCCTTGATTATGTATGGCCTTGATCCAATGATCGCCTTTCTCCTGAATCTCGTCATAATAGTCTTCTTCTTCTTCTAATGTAGGTGGTAATCAATTCTAGGCTGCGATCCTATTATAATCTGCCTTTGGAATTCATGTATTCATTTCATTAACTGAAAAAATTACTTCTAACAGTCTGGTGTCAAACATCTTCAGTTTGATTGATTAAATAGGAGCATTTTCTGGTTTGTAGAAAGCAAATGCAGTTTTCCTGTTTTGATATAAGGCAGGCCGCCCACCGAAGATGCAATTGCGTCGTGCATATGCATAATGCATATGCACTTCTCATAGGCTGTATAGTAAGGCGCTGACGAAAAGAGCAAATTTCAGCGCATACTGCCAAGCAAATTATAAAGGAATTATTTTTATCATGACGTCATCCTATGATTATTCCAATATCGATCCTTTACGCATTGTTCAAACGAAAATGCTTGCAGCATGAGTACAGCAAATGGCCTTGCATCAGGCAATTGCTGTATTGGTGTGCGGCGTGTCACTTAAAAGTACAGGTTGCGGCAAAAAGATTGCTTTATTGCGTATTACAGACGGGTGTTCATGTAAATTAATGAAAATAAAATCAGAACAATCAATTTCATCAGTTTAAGATCTAAAGATAACCTCCTTTAAATGATATCCTTCTTTGACAAAGCATTCTTCCATAGCATCTCTTACTCGATCTATATTCTCTGGCGTCCGCGCTGACCTTGGACGGCCTGTCGACCTCCGATTTAACGTTGAACCAGTAGCTCTGAAGCTACTCACCCCTAGCAGAATTGTGTTACGAGTTGGGACTATTCCTCTTGGACCTACATTAAAACGTGTACGAAACTACCACTGAGCAGCAACGCAGGAATCGTCACTTTTAAAAAATGCCTCGACAACAAACGCATGGTGGTCACCCGGCTACTAAAACTATATACGTGTGGGCTCTGGAACTCGTCAATCCCCACCACCCCCCCCCCCCCCACCACCTACTCGCTCCACAGTACGGCAGCGAAAACTGTCAGATCTTTTTGCCGTACCCTGTATATGTGATATTTTTTTGAAGCCCATGCATGCACAATGCATTTGCATCTTTGGAGTGTGGCCTGCGTAAGATTTCATTGTCATTATAAATGACCCCAAATGATGACCCCAAAAATATTGTTGAGTAATTTACCAAGAAAGCCTGTTTTTCCTCTCTATTTTGATTGTGCTCTTTGTAGGATTTCATTGGTTGGTTTTAAAAGAGATTGTCTTCGGCTGGATAAATTTTTAAAAAGTTCCAGACAATATGTAATCTGAGTTAGTTTTTCGGTAGTATCAATATGCTCTTCTATCACTCATTATCTCTTCTAGTGGTAGTGTTAATAATTTTAACAATTCCTAGGTCTTCAATATATAGTCCAGTTTTCAGTTAAAGTAGATAATTCGTAGGCTTGGGTGACAACCATGGCTAACCAGTAAAATAATAATAAGGCAAAAATATGTAGAATTTGTTCGGTGGAGTTAAAGTTGAATTATGTTCCTTATCTGGACTGATTTGAATGAAGATGATCAGGTCTATACCATAGTTCTGCGGTTCTAACTGAACTACTGTGAGTCGCTTTCTTGATGATTTTCTTTTCTTTGACCTCAGGGTCATCATGAGAAGAATCCTCATCCTTAAGTTCATTTATAGGCCAATGACAGATTTTATTAACTGACCGTTTTCTTACATCATTTCTGTATTTCACTGATACTACTCAAACTATTCCGTTTTCTTCAGGATATAGTGACAGGATTCCAGTCAATATAACCATTTCTGGGGCGGTAAATTGCCTTCTTTTACAAGCACTGGTAGTTCTCCTATGGATGTACCTTTACGTTCTGTGTAGCTAAAAGATGTTCAATCTCGAAAGAAACAAATTTTCCGTACAAAATGCATTATAAATTATATAGATCTGGTCAAAACAGACTTTCCGTCTGGTAGACAGTTCTAGCCGGTTGCACCTGAGACTTTCAAAATAATTTCAAAATTTCGACTTATTTTCCATTGTAGACAGTCAGAGGCTGCACCAAGACGAGCGAGCTTATCCACCCTGTTATTTCTAGAGAGGGAATTCAGGGTGGTTTTATACTCCAGTACTAGTTTGGAGGTTGTAAAGGGTCTAGGTGAAGCCTTGTCAGCTGCTTGGCTGTCTGAGAAGATAAGGATCTAAGCTGTCTTCCCGCTATAAAAATGACCCCGACTTCTGCCTAGAAAACTGTGGTATAGCTTTTAAGGTGTATGGCAATTTCCAGATGAAGCTCCTCGCAGAAAACGCATGCTTCGTATTTGGAACCATCAGTGTAGATAATAATAAGGTTTGTCAATGATTGAAGCACAGCTCGTGAGTCCCACTCTGTCCTGGATGGAATTCTAAATTCAAAATTGCTTTTCAGCATAGTCTCGAGGAGATGGTCGCTGTCCCTGTGGATGCCAGATATGATAGAATGCACGAACTTAGAGATGAATTCGTATGGAACTCTTCCAGTATGAATCCAGCTCTGATTAAGATGTAGTCTTAGGGCTGCAATTTATGCCGCCTGATTGATATGTATTTGTATAGGTTGTATGTTGAGGATAACCTTAAGAGCCCGAATGCTAGTTGACTTAAGAGCGCTGCTTGTACTGCAAGTACGAGAATTATTTACTGAATTAAAATGAAAAAAATGCAAAAAGGATTGCAGTTAGGCGCAATCGTTTATTACAACCTTCGATCCACTCTACGCAATTATTAAGCAGTCTGCAACTTGACAGATGAATCTATTTTTATGCTTTAATTTTTAATCCAGTTCGATCACATGTAAGTTAATTTAAGTTAAAGATTAAGGTAAAAGTTTTGAGTGGCTATTTAATTTTACTGGTTTCAATTATCAGTTTCATCAAAAATCAAAAAAATGTTTGACCAAACAGACATAAACTTTTATGAACATCAGTAATTCATCAAATATTGAAATAAGAACAGTTGAGCTACATTTAAAAACACCAAATGATTAATTTTTTTGTCTACTAATTTAATAAACAGTATAAAATAATTTCCCAACAATTAAAAGACAAGTTCCGAGGTCCTGTCCGTTTGTTGAGTTAAAGCCAAAAATCAAAATTTCATGAAGAAATCTTGAGAGTATAACTAAGTGTTTCGATCACCAACATAGGGCGATCTCATCAGGACAGCAATGAAATCCTGAACTGCCTGCTATCTACACTACAGTGAACTTAATTGATGATGGATCATATAAAGATTTTTTTTTCAAAATCTAAATATGAATTTCGGTTTTATGAATCGTTAAGTAAAGGGTTTTCCAATAAGAGGTGTTATTTTAATTAGCCCGCTATTTCGGTAGATGTCATTTTTTGACATTTGACAAGTAGAGACTACGCCATTAATAAAACTGGAACGATACACGATTCAACAACGCATTGAAATTATTAAAATTCACTATAAAAATGGTAACAATGTGGCAGAGACGGTTCGTAAAACTCGAACATTTTTGGGTCGTCGTGAAGCACCTTGTCTATCCTCAACGTGTGACTGTTTGGTGCGGTTTATGGTCCCGCGGGGTAATTGGACCTTACTTTTTCGAAAATGAGGTTGGAGCAACAGTTACGGTGAATGGATTGCGCTATCGACAGATGATTAATGATTTTTTATGACCGGAATTGGATGGTGTTGATCTGGACAACGTTTACTTTCAACAAGACGGCGCTACGTGCCATACAAGCAACGAAACCATTGATCTTTTACGGGAAAAGTTACCGGACCGTGTTATCTCTCGAAGAGATGATCACAATTGGCCACCGAGATCTTGTGACTTAACACCTTCCGACTTCTTCCTTTGGGGCCACGTGAAAGAGAAGGTCTACGCCAACAGTCCAGCGTCGTTTCAAGACCTCAAAGATGGAATTCGTAAGGCTATCGAGGACATAGGGCAGCCACTTTGCGATTTGGTTATGGAAAATTTCATGAAAAGGATATGGTCCTGTAGGCGTGGTCGTGGTGGTCATTTGGCTGATGTTATTTTCCATTATTAACGGCATACCTTCCTCTTTATAATGAAATAAAGATCCGATCACTTATCTCAAAAAATTGCATTTTTCTTTGAATATCAAAATAGCACCTCTTATTGGAAAACTTATTTGCTATGGGTCACTTTTTTTTTTTGTAACCACCTTTCATCTTATTTGCTATGGGTCACTTTTTTTTTTTGTAACCACCTTTCATCTTTTTTTTTTTTTGCAAATATACCTACCAAGGTTCTTAACACCTCTTCGTATATATGTACATATCTCGACAAAAACTCTACATAATTTTTATATCTTATTCTATGCATATACGTAAAGAAATCAATTCACAAAACGCTTGACTAGCTTCGGCGTAATCGAGATCACCAAGAAACATATTCGATTTCATCATCTCCGCTAGAAATCATAATTCGATACTCTATACACACACTAAAATCTTTCCATTTCCAGTTCGATTGATGTGGAGGCGCCTTGTCTACATAGAAATTGCGAAATCTTATACCAAAAACCCACAATAAGATAAAAAAATGAGATCAAATGAAATACAATAAGACTGTAGATGTGCACAATTAACGAGTACCTGTACATGTATGTAAGCATGTATATTATAGCTGTGTTCTTTGGATCTGCTCTGAAAGGAGATTTTGTATTTAAGTGACTATTAAAGATTTATGAAAAAAAAACAATCCCATCAAATTGCAATGGGTTTCTACCAGACGAACTTTAAAGCCGGTTCTAAAATCTTTTAGGTTCTACTGCAATTACTTATTTCCTAAAGAAAAATTGACATTACGTGAAGAAATTTTTGACAATTGTGCGATATATATAAAGAAAATAAATAAATTCATGATTCCCAATTAAAAATGAAGATACACATAAAATAATTTTTATTCCTCCAATTGTAACTTTAAAATTGATTCGCCTCATGTCAAATAGCCGTTCCTTCCGCAGCTTTTGTTGTAATAAAAAGAAAACCCCGAAATCAAACAAAAAGGATTTGTACAAGGGAATAGCGGAAAAGAATTAGAATTTTTGGTTGCCTCAATACTTTGCCTCCCGAATTAAGAGTTTGTGACGAAATTTGTATGTCAGCTGTAGACTTCGATAATTTGCTTAAAAAAATTACACCTGTAATAAGGAAAGAAGACACTGTTAAAAGGAAGTCTTTTTCACCTGAAGAAAGATTAGCACTAACACTCCAATTTCTGGCTACAGCTAAGATGTCTAGAAGAGACTTTCTGCGCCATTATTCCATTATTACGTAAAAAAAAAATTGTCTTAAGATGACTCCTATATTCATTCCCTTATGTATTTGTTCAGGATTCCAGTGCAAACTACTTCGAAAGTTGTTCCAGGTCGTGTGTCTTTTTTTCCACTCCGTAGATCGAACAGATTTTTTAGAACGTTTAGCGCACTATGACAAAAGATACAAATACAGAGTGCTCTGAGCGTTCTGTTAGTTTTTTTTTTTATATTGGCAGCACTTGTGATTTGTGAATGTTAATTGATATAACAAGACCATTGAATAAATAACTAACAAGGAAGCAGGATATCGACCGAATACTAAGTATACCTGAATAAGCCACTCACTGACAGTCGGATTGAACTTGGTTGGACTTGCTTTGACGTTTAGGAAAGTAAATATTTCAGAGTTCCGGAAGTTCAGCGACTTTATCAAGTTTATTATTATTAATAAATATTACAAATGTGAAATAGCATTTTTTCTGAAGCTTGAAGTGTGTGCCTTCATGCAACGCGGCCTCAATATTGTTGAGGACTGGTGCACACGTCATGATATGACAAGGAACATAAGAAAGACCAGCTTGGTGTTTTTCTCCAGAAGACGTAAGCTTGGGTACTTCGTACTTCCAAAGCTTTTTGAACACACTCTGCAACTCTTTTCTCATGTCAAGCACCATGGAGTCTACCTTGACTCGAAGCTGACATGGGGATTGCTCGTACAGGAAAAAGTTAATGCGGCTAGTAGCGTCTTCGCTCAATGCAGGAGAACTTTCGGCTGCACATGGAGCATGGGACCAAGGGTTGTGCACTGGATGTACACCTCGATCGTTATACACATGCTCACATATGCCTCCTGTGTTTGGTGGCCAAAACTGCTTGTGGGGACTGCGATTCGGAAGCTGGCGGGCCTACTAAAGCTTGCCTGCTTGGGAATTATGGCCTCTATGAGATCTACGGCTACTGCTTCTGTTGAGGTCCTAGTTAATCTGCCACCCCTGAATCTTGTCATTCAGGCAGATTCCAAAAGGCCTGTGTGCAAATTGCACTCATGGGGATGTTGGGAGGATGCTTTTGCTTTTCTCATTGCTCTTTGGCGTATGGGCTGGACCTGGAAAACCCTCTGGCCAGTATGCCACGTGATGCGATGATACTAGAGCTTCATTTTGAGCGTCGCTTCACTGTGAGCTTTCCTATAAGGGAATCGTGGGCTGAGGGAAGTACCTAATCGAGCCGCCGTCGGTCCGCTCTAAAAAATTTTACCGACGGCTTTCTCTCACTAATGAGTGAGGTGTGATGGGTGTTTAATTTATCCTTATCGTGCCATCTGGAGAGCTCTCAATACTTCGACTTATTGGATCCATAATTTCCTTAATGGATAAGAACTTTAACCTGCCAGATCCATGTTAATCCTTGTTCAGCATCCTCAGAGCTTCGAATCGACTCTTATTTCCACCAAACAAAGCTCAAAGTACTACACAAAACAGATACATGCGTTTGACAGTGTGACCATTTATGAAGCTAGTTATGCCTCCTTGTTTATGTTAACTCTATAATAATATACAAATAATAATATTGTAATAAAGTTATAAAGATAGGAAGAAACTATGGAATTTAAAAAGTATTTACATTTTCAATTGCAGCTGGTTGGAATATAGTGTTTGACAATTATTAAAATTCTGAAATTGAGCAAGAAAACAGTTATTGTTTTAGAAACATTAAAATTGAAGGATATGCAAAAAACTGTATTATTCCAAGAGTGCTACCACATCAAATCAACATACATTTCCGAATATTATCAATAATTACATTTGAAATAATGTACAAAGATTTAACTGAATTTGTTTGAATCCAGCCGGCCTGAAATTTCAGTAGATAAGCAGTTACTAATAAAATTTTAGTATTTAACCTACCTAATTTAGGTAAAAAAATTATATTCCTTTCCAGAGAATGGGCAATCTGATCCAAATGTGTCAATTTAAGGCACGAGATTTTTTTTTTTGTAAATATATGGCAGGCGGCAGCGGCAGATTTTTCGTGGAACCTCCCCACAGTCTCCGCCAATAGCCGAGGCGAGCTAGCGTGCCGCCCTGCAGTCAGCGCTGTCCGCCGAGTGATCTGTCAGCTCATGCTGGCAGTCGGGACTTAACGTCCAGTCGTCAATCACTCAACGTAGTTCCATAACAAAAATGGCACGTGATGACAGCACCAAGACGGAGTTGCGGGACTTAGCTCGTTTTTGAAATTAAATTGACTATTTCTATAAAAACTCCGTGTACAAAATTTCAGCTCTCTACGTTGAAACGTTCTCAGGCTGTGTCCAAATATCCATATAGTGAAAAACGAAATTTGTGTATGGCAACCCTACGAAGGAGTCACCGGATTTATCTCATTTTCGAATTTAATTTACTTTTTTTTTTAAAAAAAACCGTGTGTAAAATTTGAGCTCTCTAGATGAACTCGTTCTCGAGTTATCGTGAAGACGGACGGATATGCAAAAATCAAAATAATTTTGAATATTATGCGTGGGTGTCTAATCCATTTTGCTCTACCATCATTATTTCAACGTGTTACAAACGAAATGACAAACTTAGTATACCCTATATATATAGATTTCATCTAGGTTATAAAAACTAAGCTGTTAAATTCGACCTTATTATCTCTCAACCCTAACCTAAAAAAATGACTTTTTCAACGATAATTTCACTTTATCTAATGACTATACATACATAAGTCCTCCAATGGAGTAACTCCGGACACAATTATTCTACATATTATTTCCATTAGTATGACTTCCAATTAATCCCTTTGAATATAGAGCTTTGTGCATCGCGAAATGATGCAGTATCCGCCATTAACTTTTCCGCAATTACATTAATCAGCTTGACAGCAATAATTCGCTTATCGTAGAGTTTTCACAGATAGTAACGAGGATCACAATTAAGAAGAAAGCACTTGCCATTACCAACTAACTCCACCGCAGCTTCAGAAAGTGCATTTTAATAAGCCCCAATAGCACCATACAGAATGCACTGCCCTACAAAAAAAAAAAAAAATCCGCATCTTTGATGCATATATAACCAAGGAGCAAGGATGTGTGCATTTGTGTCAAAGACCCTATAAAACTGTCTAAAGTGTACGAAAAGGACGAAAAGGAGCTTTTGACTGACTGGGGCTCTTATGTATGTAAAGCAGTCTCATCTCTGATAGCGTTCAGACTTTTCTTAAGATAAATTCGAAGGGGATGAACTTTCCACTTTATTTAACTGAATGTGCAGAAGGGCGAGGAAATTGAAATGATTCGCCCTAACTCATTCTCCTATAGCTCGAATCGCTGTTGAGAATCGCTCGGAATTTGCTGATTTTCTTTTTTTTTTTCCTGAATTCTTCTGTTGCGGATGATGAGTGGCTTTCAATTCAAAGATAGCGTTGAGTTTAATATTTGAATTTTAGAAAATTCATTCAAGCGTAATTGGAGAGATCTGCGGAGATACTTTTATGGAGTGTATTCAAACTGATTTTAAACTCATTTCTTTGCAGGCGGATGATGGCGGTGCAAATGAATCGAATATTCCTACAACGGAACAGACTTCTATTAGATTTTCGCAACCAAAAAATTATGGTACAGTGACTGCTACGGATACTAGCGGACAGATTGAACGGTTAACTTATGCTTGGTACAATTTGGATGTATTTGGTGAGATGCATCAAGATGGCTCCAGTATTGGAAGATTTTACAGATATACGAAAAGTTTTATATGTTCTGAAAAACGTATTCCAGCTCCTAGAAAGCATCTACTTAAAAACGGTAAGAACTCTTGAAATTAAATATTTTAAAATAAAAAACATTAAAATGGCGAAATCCATTTCCTACGTGGTTCTAATGATAATATTTCATGGAGGAGATGGAAAGTCAAGTTTTCCTTGGGGGCAGCAAGCAGGATATTCATTAAGTAGGAAGTTTTTATAAATATCTACTGCATAGAACTGACTGAATTTCCTGATTAAGAGAATTGATGAACAGAGTGAAATGTAGCACTTACGTTCAAATAGGTCAAACTGTGACGAGTCCTTTGCCCCCCATTTATAAGTAGCAATTTCCTTATTGACTGAAGTTTTACATGACTTTCACTGATATTTTGAAAAAAAAAATTTAATTACGCTTCGGAAATAAGACCAGCAACGGATTATTTTAAAATTCAATTAAAATCTAAAATAATAAGTCTAGAGCCCTACTAAGTTTTAACTCAGCTCCAGCAAAATATCATCTCAGAACTCAACTAGAATTTGCGGTCTGTACGAATACAGGTCTCTATCGAAATTGAAAATGTAATTGAAAAAATTAATATATACAGGGTGTTCAATTCAAATATGACAAATATTTGGACAACCAAAAGATTATATGGGTTAGGTAGAAAGGATCAGCAGATTCGGCAGTATGAACTACAGATTGATTAACAACAAGTTTTTATAATTATTTGCAAAATGTCTTCAATTTTCAAAATTACAGGGTGTACTAAGTGTTACATAACCATTCAGCTGTGGACATAAAAAATCTTTTTACATTGACTATTGTCAGGGCCAACCTGATCTTCGTATCATATCCTAGCATACTTTTTACGGGTCACAGCTTGAGCTGCACTCACACTCCTACCCGGTGAAAATCTGTGAATTTTCAAAAAAATCAATTTAAAAAAAAATAAAAAGCGATAACATTTTGATAACGAAGATTTTAGGATTTCAAAGTGGGGTTCTTCCAAATATGAAAGAAAATAAATAAAAATGTAACTTTTAATTTAGGTTTTTATTTCTTCAGGTAATGTATAATATAGAAAAGAAGCAATTAAGGGTGACCAAGAGGGTGAAAGCTAAGAAAATTGCACTTATTGAGATTTTTTCAAGCGAACATTTAATTCATATAAATGTTGTTTTGTTTAGCATAGTAATATACACGTTAAACTATCAAAAATCAAAAAATACTTTTTTGCTTCTTTTTAGGGTTCCGTACCCAAAGGGTAACAACGGGAACCCTATTACTAAGACTTCGCTCCGTACGTCACCGGGCTGTATCTCATTAACCGTAATAGGTAGACAGTTGAAATTTTCACAGAGTGTGTATTTCTATTGCCGCTATAACATGAAATAATAAAAATAAAATTAAATTAAAAATTAAAGGGGGGCCCCTATACAAGAAACGTGATTTTTTCTGCGTTTTTTTTCTCCTTGTTTTATTCTCATTCATTGTTATTATCATAAGTAGGCACTTTTTTTCAAATAATTTTCAAATGACAGCATTATTATTATTTTTCAAATGACAGCTTATTTTTTCACATGACGCCTACACTCATTTGAAAAAATAAATAAAAAATACATAGCGTCAAATTTTGTATGATGATACGGAACCCTTCATGCGCGAGTCCGACTCGTACTTGGCCGGTTATTTTTTAAATAATTTTTTTCAAAAATAAAGTTTTAGGTTAATGGAGCAAAACGTCCTTCCGCGACAGTCTGCCCGAGAAAGGTCCCTTTCTGGTGCCCGCTCTCCAGAATTTTGAGGTCGAAAACAACTATGATTTTATAATATTTGACTAATATACAGGGTGTTTCCACCTAGGTAGTCCATAGAGCAGAAAGTGATAGTACTCACTTATAAAAAATAAAAAATTTGTATTCCAGAGGGATGGACCCCCTCCCCCCTCTAATCGTTTCAGAGTTACAAGGTGATTAAGAAAAAATTCTAGTTTTTTCACAAAACACCCTGTATCTTAAAAAGTACAGGGTGTACGCTCACTATCTAAAGCTGATTGTATGCAGAGCTTCATGACCTTTCCAACGACTGCTCAATCCCCCTATTCCTCTCCTCTCAGGACTTATGGTGGTCTAAACTAAAAATTTCGGATTTTAATTTGACCTCTATTTTGTTTTACAAAAAGACTGTTAACATAATTATTTTTTATAAAAACTGCAAACTGTAGACTCTCCTCTTTAGTTCGATCTATTACATTTATGTGCTATCTGCAGCAGTTAAGGAGAAGAACTCGTCTCCGTAGATGAGGGGCTAAAAACGAGGTTACTTGGGACAGTAAAATTTCGCTTGTGAAACGCATACTTGAGACAAAAAGAAAACACCTAAAAGATAGGGACCTCAAACAATTATCTAAGAGAAATAAAATACTGAAAACTGATTTAATTCATTTTTCTTAGGACGAAGAGTAAAAATGGGCTCTGCGGCTTGGTAAATTACGTGAAGATGCTTATACAAACAAAAATTTATTAAATGAAAAAAACGTTCATTGGTAAATGCTTTAAAAACGTAAGTCCAGCATAAAAAGTATTAACACTTGACCCGCCAATCGGTGCTAGTCTGCGGAAAAGATAATTAATACTCTTCCCACAGAAAGTGTGTTAGAATCCATCCCTCTTCAAATGAGTAGTAGTGAACTCATCTTAAGTGTTACCTTTCAAGTAGTACATGTAGCATTACACTTTTGCAAATTCTCAGTCTAAAACGCAGATGCACTCTCTCCCAAACTGGTAACCCGCTAATAAGTTGAACCTAATTTTTTAAGAAAGACCGTACAAACTTTATTGCATGTTTTTCATTTGAGCCTCCATTAGAATATACGATCTGTCCGTCTTGCATCACGCTCTCTTAATAAATAATAATAAACCGAGAGTTCATTTGTCTGAAAACATCATTCAATTTTCCACTCAAAAATCCTACGAACACTATAAAAGCCTTGAAAATTTTTAATATCACACTAACGTAAAGCAGATGGTCGTATGAAACATCAGCAGAGATGGGCGAACCTGAGCACTAGCAGATGCACAGAGCTTTATTTCGATGGGCCCAATAGGAATTCCACTGATTTTCCCTTGGGGCTCGGAAGGAAATAATATAGAACTATGGTTGGCATCAACACCGGCCACAGCTCGCTTCACGCTCATCTACAAAGGATGGGAGTTGGAGACAGGCCTGAGTGTCTGTCCTGTCTGGAAGTAGAGCCTCTAAGACAAAAGAACACTTTCTGTGTGCTTGTCCAGCTTTTGCCCGTAACAGGCTGGATACTCTAGGATCTGCCCTTCTATCTGTAGATGAGCTGAAAAACTTACCTCACCAGGATCTACTGCGCTTCATTAAGAGGACTGAAACTAACCAGTTAGAAGCAGTTAGCTGCCCTGGCCTCCATACCTGGGATCTATTCTCCCCCTGCCTAAAAACAAAAAGAAAACCTAAACTCTTGCCTTAAACTTAATTCAACTATATATAGTTTCAGGAATAGCTTACCCTGGAGAACTTTTGGCTATACTCGGTAGCTCTGGAGCTGGAAAAACTACACTTCTAAATGCTTTAGTTTTCCGTTCACCATCCGGAATTCAAGTGTCACCATCAGCAGTACGTTTGCTTAATGGATATCCTATAACTGCTGAAGAAATGCAAACTAGATGTGCCTATGTTCAGCAAGATGATCTTTTCATAGGATCGCTTACAGCGCGAGAACATTTGATTTTCCAAGCACTTGTAAGAATGCCAAAAACTCTATCCTACCGTAGAAAAGTAGAACGAGTAAATCAAGTAATACAAGAACTTTCGTTAAACAAATGCGAAAATACAATAATCGGTATTCCTGGAAGAATAAAAGGACTTTCAGGTGGTGAAAGAAAACGTTTAGCATTTGCATCCGAAGCACTTACAGATCCACCGCTTTTATTATGTGATGAGCCAACATCAGGATTAGATTCGTTTATGGCAAACAGTGTCCTTCAAGTACTTAAGGGACTCTCTCAGAAGGGTAAAACTGTCATTCTTACAATTCATCAACCATCATCTGAACTATTTCAACTTTTCGACAAAATACTCTTAATGGCAGAGGGTCGTGTCGCATTTCTTGGAACACCCGATCAAGCAACGGATTTCTTTTCACAGTGAGTATTCATATATTTTTTTCTTTTAAAGCAAGACTTACTAAAACTTCCTATTCGTGAAAGACTTGGAGCTCCATGTCCTGTAAACTACAATCCTGCAGATTTTTACATTCAATTACTAGCAATAGCTCCATCAAAAGAGATCCAATCACGAGAACGAATTGGTAAAATTTGTGATAGCTTTGCAGTTGGTAGTATTTCGCGAGATTTAGAGCAAACATTTCGGAAGTCAAGCGAAAACATTACACTGAAACCTCTGAGTGATGAAAGCATTTCAGGATACAAGGCATCTTGGTTAATTCAATTCAGTGCTGTTCTATGGAGGGCTTGGATAATTGTACTCAAGGAGCCGCTATTGGTGAAAGTTCGGCTCATCCAAACTACTGTAAGTATTTTTCCACTCATACATTTCGACATTGAATGCGATGGCGTTATTCAACTGTTGAAAACCTATTGAGGCACCGATTCACCAAGTTTGACAGATAATATAAGAAATTGATCTAATCTAGTGGATTAACTTAGACCAATAATAGAGTTGATCTTACCTGATGAATTGGTGCTGCGTATATATTCCAACATGAACAAAATATAGTAACAAATAAATTTGGTCATTTATTTACTTCAAGATGGTTGCTGTTTTAATTGGACTGATTTTTCTCAACCAAGAATTAACCCAGGATGGTGTTATGAATATAAATGGAGCAATCTTCTTATTTCTCACGAACATGACCTTCCAAAATGTTTTCGCTGTTATCAATGTAAGTATGTATATCGTTTATGTGTTAAATAATACTTATACATAAAATTTAAAATCAAACGCATATATAGGTTTTCACTTCGGAGCTTCCAGTTTTTATGCGTGAGACTCGCAGTCGCTTGTATCGCTGTGATGCCTACTTCCTTGGAAAAACTCTGGCAGAACTTCCATTGTTTTTGATTATACCATTTGTATTCACATCGATTGCCTATCCGCTTATAGGACTTCGTTCCGGAGCTATTCACTATTTGGTAGCGTTAGGAATTGTAACACTTATCGCCAACGTTTCAACATCTTTTGGCTACTTGATTTCATGCGCCAGTTCTTCAACATCAATGGCTCTATCGATAGGCTCACCTGTCATCATACCATTTCTACTCTTCGGTGGATTCTTTCTGAATTCAGGATCTGTTCCGATTTATTTTACTTGGCTTTCGTATCTTTCGTGGTTTCGTTATGGTAATGAAGGATTACTTATTAATCAATGGGCCGGTGTTCAACCTGGAGAGATTATTTGTACACGATCCAATGCAACTTGTCCAAGTTCCGGCCAAATAATTTTGGAAACTCTGAATTTTTCGGAAAGCGATTTAACAATGGACTTTGTGGGACTTATATTGTTAATTGTGGTCTTCAGAACCATTGCTTATATCGCACTTCTTCTGAGAACTAAAAGAAAGGAATAATTTTTGTTTTTGTTTTTATTCTTTGTTTTTTCTTATCTTTTTTTTTTCTTTACAATTAAATAGGTTTGACTTTGTACTGTTTGTTGCTATATTATAAATAATGTGTTTTTTTTAATCAAATAAAAACTTGAAATAAATAATTAATTAATTTTGTGGCTCTTAGCGTTTTAAGATTATTTAGATGAGGTAAAATTGAAGTCGAAGTATAAAATCTGGCAATATTAAATTGAATGAACGAGGTTCTGCCGAGATGTACAGAAATATTCCTCATTGAAGGTAAAACAATGCATGTTTTTTGCTCAGTGTTTTCATTTTTGTATACTTAGGATCTGAATAAATTTTTAAAGAATCTTTATTAACAACTTACAGACCCCTGACTCAGAAAGTTTGTGTCTGAGCGCCTGAGAGTGCCGTTTGTGACGAAAGAGTTTTAGGGTAGTAAACGTGGATGGATTTACATGGGGTTCGTGATTTAGAATGAGTGATTTGGGAGCTTTCCGATGGGGTAAAATATTCTTACGTGTTGGGGGTTTTGGGGTGGAGGTGATAACTACCACCCTTGGGATTGTCCAATTTGGGCCGTGTGTGGTATTAGTCGAAAGTCGAGATTCGAGAGTCGAGTTTCGAGAGTTGAGTTTCTAGAGTCGAGTTTTGAGATTCGAGTTTCGAGAGTAGTTTCCAGGGTCGATTTTCAAGAGTCCAATATTGATTCTATTTTCAAGAGTCGATTTTTGAGTGTCGATTTTCAAGAGTCGAATTTCGAGAGTCGAGATTCGAGAGTTGAGATTCGGGAGTCGAGCTCCGAGAGTATGACTAGAAAATAAAATATATTAAAAAAACTTTTAAAATAAATAACTTTTGTAAATAAAACGCACTATAAAGTAAAAACTAGTTTTTTTTCTTTCTCAGTGATATAAACAAGAAAAGTTTAATGCGAAATAAGAAATGCTACAACTTAGATTAAATCTTAAATGTTTGGGCATGAGCTGCAGTTAGACAATTGTGATTATAGTTATGGATGCCCAAACTAATAAGCCGGGTATTTTGATGAAAAGTAGTATGTTGGGAAAATTATCATAGCCGAGGTAATTAATCTTTGATTCAGTTGTCCTGCAAATATTTAATTTAAGGCAAATAGGATAATATATATATTAACCCTACCTAATTAGCATTCTTCGAAAATTTCTTCCACCATTTAAGTTGCAAGAAATTACAGTCCAGCCCAAGAAATTATGGTGTTTGAGCGAAATGCAAGCGACCTATGTATGAAAAACACCAGTAGCGCAAGCAAGAAGTGTATAATGTCTATTTTATGTGGGATTAAATTTTACTATGATTACGGGATCAACAACTTATATTATATAGATAAAAGAACTCTGGCGATATCTGAATGCTAATGAAATTTTCATGCCAAAACGAAATGAGAAAGCTACACGAGCAGTCCACAGCTGATGGCAAGTGCGGTTATAGGGGGCGATGAGGGCGATCGGCCCCCCTAGAGCAAACGTCTGGATCCGCCCTTTCAACCAACAGTGTGTAACATCTGGTAAATTTCAAGTGGTGAAACATGGTCATCAAGTAAACAGGCTGAATAGCAAGAATAATACTCTACGGCAGTGCAAAATTCAGGTGAAACATAATCGAATCTTCGTAACCCGAAAACAAACCTTATACAATCATTAAATGCAACACGTACCTAATTTTCTGGAGCAGTGTGAATTTAACATCGGGAAAACAAGTGAACCGTGTGTGAAATACTGTAATATTACCGAATAAATCAGATAACACCGTACTTTAGGCAGCGGAGGGTGGCGTAAATCGATCAGAGTTAACAAGATTGCAACATTTTATATTAGAGTTTAAGGTGACCCCAAAAATACGGACTATATCTATATAGGAAACCCCATTCAGAAGAATAGAAGGAAGTGGTGAAGAGTCAAAAGTACCAAAGGAAAAAGCGATACACTGTGACTTGCTTAGATTTAACTTAAATTTATTGTCAATCGATTAGGTGTATATGTTATGCAAATCACAGTTCATGCTAGACACATAGTCTTCGATGAGACCTAAAGGACGACTGAATGTCGTCAGAATAAATATGGATGTTGACATCTTGTATTACTTCAGGCTTATCATTAATGTGTAGTAGAGGACCAAGAATGGAACCTTGTGGTACTCCACAAAGTAAACTTTTTTGACCGCCCGTTTAAGAATTCCTCGATTAAATGAACGGTTCGATACGAAAACTGGAAATTATAAAAAAAATTGTGTAACAAGTTTAGATGGCAAACACTGTCGAAAGCTTTGGAGAATTCTAAATACTCCAGAACACAAATCTCTCTTTTATCAAGTGTAGCGTGAATGTCTGTTGTGGTTTTAACGAGAGCACTTTCGCAACTATGCTTGGGTCGTAACCCAGATGGACAGCTACTTATAAGGTTGCTTCGCAGTGTGTACTGCTGAACCTGCAAATATGGTAGTTTCTTCATAGTCTTCGAAAGAAAACAAAGTAAGCTGATAGGTCTGTAATCAGCAAAAGTTGTAACCGCAGCCCGCTTAGGGATAGGAAGTTGGTGCGCTGTTTTCCATATCTTTGAATGCACCGATTTCATACTGCAGATAATGAAAATATATATAAGTGAGCAAATAATGAGCAGCGCAATTAGCTTCACCTTCACAGAACGGGGTGACATACTGTAATGGCCGACAGCATTTGATTTAATAGCAGAAATTGCATTCAATTCTGCAATTCTATTCACTACCCGGAAAGTAAACACATCAGAGCTATCAAGAGAATTCAAACTTTCCAAAAACCGTATACTTCGGCCGGCATTGCATGTTTGTTTATTGTATCAGTCTGTGCAGAGAGGTATCAACGTGTTTATGCTATTTAAACATGCTTTTAACATTATTGGCCTTATTACGCGCTAGGACTTTTTTGTCAAATACCTTATTTTAAATTACTAGTAAAAACTGCCCGTTCTTAGAACGGGATTCTCTCTTTAGTTTATATAATTTTTTTTTTTCCTTTTTCTTTTTCAGGAACCGTAATTACGAAAGAAATCATGGGATAATAATTATTTTTAATCTTTATTATTTAAATTAAAAATAATTATTATTTTTTTAGATAAGTAATTATTTTTATATTTTATAGTTGAAGATAATAATTATTTTTGATTTTGATTTTTTTCCCCTTTTTTTTCAAAAATAAAATTCATTTGCTATAAAAATAATAATTATTTGACGATTTTTATTATTTATAAATGAATAAATAAAAGCTTTGTGCTGCTAGTAAATATTTTTGAAAAATAAACATTCAAATAATTGTTATTATCAGCAAAACGTTCAGATGAAACTCAACGGTTGACTTCCAGCATACTCAACATGTTTTGTGATTAGTGTCAACAGTTGAGCTGAGCTGAACACACCCATTGTGTTTCCCGCTAAGTCTCCGGAGACTTTTCTGTTCTCCGGTCTCCCGTCGTTTATTTTAAAATAGACAGGTCTCCAGATTAAGTCTCAGGTCTCCAAAGTTTGTTGATAATTTGTCGTCTCGAGTTCTCCGGAGACTATTTGTTGCAGCGTTGTTAGACGTACGATAATCTCGTACATGTACGCGAATTTGTACTCAGGTACTATGTACGAGGCGAAATGTATTCTTGTATTCGAAAGTACGAAATTTCGGCGTCAACAATTTTCCAACCAGAATTTTCACATTGTGGCAATACTACAACCAAAAAGCAGTAGTAAAAGCTAATTTAAGAAAAATAAACAAAACTTCATTTAACTTCATTTTTTTGTGGGAGCGATAGTTTTAGGCCTAATATAACCATTTACTTCAGAGAAAAGTACGAGAGGCTCTGCAACAACTATGCATAGGAACTAAAGCACGTTTCCTTTTCCTATTTCCCTGTTTGTGTGTTCTGGTCAGTTAAGTGTAGGTCTACTCGGAAAGGAAAAGGAATAAAGTGGAGTGAGTTTAACAAATTGTTACAAAGAAATTCATAAAAAAAAATAATAATTAATATAATGGATTTGGGACAGAAAATTTGTTTCGTCTAGAATTCTGGTTATTTAAAAAAAATCGCAAATTTGTTCTGTTATCCTTTATCCCGTAAAATTTGTACACCAAGGATATATTTTTTTAAGTTTTTTCACTTTTCGCATAACATAAAAATATTAATAACTTTTGAGATAATTATTTCTAGCAATCTCTTGCTTGACAATTAACAAAGATATCTGGTGAACTCTCGAGACCAAACTTCAATTTTCGGGTACCTATACACTTCGAAGACACGTATCTGTAGAGAACTTTTTCTTATGGTCTCCAGAGACCTAATTTTTGGTCTCTAGAAACAAAAGTCTGTTGCCGTGTAAACATTTCGGAGATTTTAGTCTCTGTAAACTAGAAACTGGAGACCGAAAGTCTCTCACCTTAAGGAAGTAAAAAAAAAAAATTATATAGTTTTTGAAAATGTATATGGAAACGCCACATATTTTTTTTTGCTACAAAACGTTATTTTGGCCTACAATTTGTTATCGATAATGGCAAAAAAATAACATTAAAAATTAACACTTACCTACAACGGAAAAAAATCACAAATAACGATTATAGATGACGGACAAAATAAAAATCACACAATAAATTGTTATAGAGGACGAAAAATATTAAAAGTTAATTATAACTGTTTTAAGGCGACTTAAAAAGTGAAAAATAAAAATTAATTAATTTAATTTTTATTAAAAGTCATAATCGTTATGGTCCCTGTTTTTTTTCCTTTTCCAAAGAGCGACACTTGAACGCGGCAGATTATACACCTATGTGATATTGTTTACGTTATACGTTCAACTCACTGATATGTATCTGTATAAATGGACTGACTGATCTCCTATTCCATATGGCACCAATTTAGAATTCAGAATAAACCGGAGACAGACTTGCAATTTCAATATTGGAATTTGCGCTTAACCGCAACTCTGTCTCTATAAACTGAGAAACAGCTTGGTATCGCTCAGTGTACACTCAGTAGTAGTAGGTACATTGGAACTCAATAGTGAAATTGTGAAGAATGTACGCGGTATACGAGTTTATTGCAATATGACGCTAATAAAAAAATATAAAACATAATCATTTAATACACGAACCTTTTAGAACCTAGTTTTATACTGCAATGTTGGCATTCTGACATTTAATATTTAACACTTGTCAAATTGAAGTGTCTATTTCGTTTTTATTTTCCATATAAACAAGTAATTTCGCAATATTTTCTAGCATTTTGTACGTGCGCGGAACTTTCTTACGTCAAATGACAAATCAAATGTAAGTTCTCTAATTAATTCTCAGTATCGTAAACCGCAAAAATGTCTCTGAAATTCTATTATTGCAATATGACATAATTGCAATATCAATATCTCATTTTGAAACCGCAAGTCTGTCCCCGGTATAAGGCTCTCATTGTCAATGCTACCAACTGTCGTAAACTATTATGGAAAGCTGATTATGTCACATAATTTATGTGGCGCCATATTTAAATTATTTGAGGATTTACTTACATATACGAGTATACATCTTAGTGGGATTTACCGAATTTATCACAAAAATATTTGGGACTACCTTTGTTTTTAAATTTTAATTATGATTCGAAGGAAGTGGTTTTTACAAGACTGTTTGGTAGGAAAGCTTTGATTACCAAGTTGACAGCTCTACAAATACCGCAGAAGCCTTAACAATTTCTCATTACCAATCGTTACAATTTAGTGGAAAATAAGGCTCACATGAAAAGAGACATAATAAATATAAAAGTGGTGCTATTTGCTTTCATGCATTTTTGCTGAAATTTATTATTTTCAGGGGCATAAACTAGTTAAACCAAAAAGATAAAAAGAGCAGCCGATTTATATTGCTTACATGCATAACATAGACCCCTGACACTACTGGATCGCTTTGCTATAGTTTTTTTCTTTTTGTTTAACTACGTTATGCCGCTGAACTTCAAATAGAAATAATAATAAATCACCGCAGTTCAGTTTCAGTTACCGGATTTTCCAAATGAATATATACAATAGAAATAGATGGCAATACAACATTTGTAATCTTTTCTCTGTCCCCCATACGTAATTTTAGGGATACGCAAACAGAAATTGCTTAATTTTATTACCTTAAAAATCGAGTCTAAGGATTATTTATGTTATAGAAAGCAAGATTCCAATAAAATTAATAAATTCGAATGTATTTGGAATTTGTTGAACTTGTAATATGAATATTAAACAGAAAATGAAACTTGAAATTAAGATAACTGTCACACCCCTGCCAACGAAAGTTATCCTATATGAAATAGAAAATGAAGCAGTCCAAGATCCATGATACAAAGATTAACAAGATATGACCCATTTGAGAGGAACTTTCTGTGTTGCATTTGGAGAGAAATGTAATTTACAGCGAATATGTTTTGAGTTTTTCGTGTTGTATAGAGTGAAAGACGTTGTATATATGTACTAATATTAAAATATTTAACAAAACATTAGTTTCTTCGTGTAAATCAATTCGGTAAAAGTAATTATTTGCTGGTGGGAAAGCAAAGAAATTTCCATTTAGAAAATCTTTTTTACTTTGGTAAGAACGATTTGTGACATTTGTCTCCAAATGACGTATGCACCCAATTGATAGATGAATCGACCATTCACTTTAAATGGTCCATGATATACATCGCTGTGATTTATATACTTACATGTCAGTTGTCTAACATTTACTAACTTCACGATAATTATACATAATTTGAGTTTTCATCGTCGCATGTCGAATTTTGTTGACGTAATTTTGTGCCAATAATAGGTATATATTTTACATTAAAAAGTTCAGAAAATTTTATTTTTCTGTGGTATTTCGAAAAGTTTAGGCGTAATTTTATTTAAAATTAAAATTTAGGATTGTTTCTTTTAAAAATATGGTAAAACCTCCATAAAATTTGCCTGTTTTGGCTAAAATCAAATAAGTATATTTTCTCAGATAATTAGGATGAATTTGTTGATAATTGTTTTTAAAATAAAAATATATTATGGTAAGTAGGTAGGTACCTACTTGTTTTAAGCAAAAAGTGTGGCAGCTTCCATTCAAGAAGTAGAAAATTTGCCCCGTCAATTATATAAACAGGATTTTATGACATGGTAATTTATTTTACCCACTCATGACAAAAACATATTGCGACCTTTCTTGGTGGCATAGTTTTTGCATGACAATACTGCATATGTAACCATCATCTTTAAATTCATTTTATAAAAGCAGTAATTTTTCATATTTGTATAATTCAGAATATTAAAAGAAGTTATTTATAAAAACTCTGTTTTGCTTGAAAACTCCACAAATTGACACGAAGCGTCACCAAAATGGCGCATATCCGGATTTAGTGCACAGACCTTGTATTCTGTAGACCGTGGTCACATTTTGTTCTATTTATTTTCAGTTCTTAAGATATTTTTGTTCAAAAAAATATTTTAGAATAAGTAATTGAAATATTATATGCCAAGTAACAAACCCTGGAAGAGATAACACATATTCCGATTATATATAGTTTTTAATTTTCCTTTTTATGCAATAAAAGAATTTCGCTCGTTTTAATTTGAATCAGTCTCATTCTCATCAAAATTCTATCTGAACAATTGTTTGCTTTTCCACTTCACTTAGCAAAGCGAAAAAAACATTTTTTATTAACCGTATCTAAATTAAACACTGCACTGTTCACCATAACTTTTACTTAACATAAAACAAAAAAACTCAAAACAAATTCGTTTAAAAAAAAACGTTCAACAGGTATACCAATCCAAACAGATAAAATGGCGGTGATACGTTTGTGAAGTATTTAATTCAAAGTGCTATTTCAGCCGAAAGTTTTTATGAAATCTGTAAGATTGAAATAAGAAAAATATTATTATTTATTATTATTTAGTTTAGTTCATTTATGAAACCAATTAGCAGAATGATAAGAAATGAGCATAAAAGGTGATATTCGGCTGGCTCCATTGCTTGACGATTTGTTTTCCTTTCGTAGTACCTAACTTAATCGATATTACGAACAATTAGAGCTAAAAATATCTTTTCTAATGGTGCAGAATAATTAACTAATACTAGCAAATTTTATTATCACTAATATCCACTTTTTATAAATTTTTAGAAATATTTTTAATTGAAAACAATTCTCATAAAAGAATTTTTCGTAACTTTCAGTTCACCCTATAATATAAACGCTTCGCATGTTCATGCATGACAGCTGCTACTTCTGCGCTGTGTCATTTTGACAGTTTTATGAAAAATTTTTTTTGTATGAATCGTTTCGTTTAATAGAAAAGTGGCGGGGCAGGAGAGTAATTTTGCATTCTGCAATCGTTCGAATAATCAAAATCGCGCGATGACTCCGAATATGGTTAACTGAAAAATTGCAGTTAAGTGATACCTACTCAATTGTTTCGTGAATACGCGAATAAATTCAAGTGTTCCGTGATAAAGTGACGTGAATTTTCAGTGTAAGGTAAACAAGGCCTTTAACCTTGATCATTTTTGGTATTTGCAACTTGTGTAAAAAGTGGTTGGTCAGATAGAATAAATAATTCGGTGCAGGAAACAACTTGTGGCAAGGATATCGTTATGGATATAGGCGCACTAACCCAAGAATGGGATGAACTAACAAATGAGTACAAAGAATTGGAGGTAGAATTCAATAATAGCCTTTCAAAGGCGCCACAGGTTACGTAAAGTTGGTAGCTACATGGGATGAATGTTTACTTCTAGGATACGAACAGAAAGTACTTGGAACTTCTTGAGGGACTCTATGGACAGCAGCAGAAGTGTTTCAATGAAATTAAACATCAACGGTATCGCATGAGCCAAATAAACACATCTTTGAGAACGTAAGTACCTAGACAAAACATTTTTTCATTTCTTCTTTTGTTCTTATTATCGTCAATTGCCAGAGAAATTTTTCTAAGGTGTAGCTGCTCGGTAATCTTTATCAGTGCTCAACGCAAATTTTGCGATAAGCACTGTTGTTATGCTTCAAATTATCAACTAAATTGCCATTGATAACAAAGAGCATTCAATCCCAATCACTGACATCTACTTAAGTCTCGTTTTAGGAAATTATATTTTTTCACTGATTGTTTTTCAGGTTAAAAAAAACTCGTGATCCAAAAGAGAATGAAGCTGTTGCTGAATTGGAAAAAAATATTTTGAAACGAAAGGCTGAAATACATGAAATCGAGCAATCACTGCCCAGAAAGTCTGGATTTTATTTAAAAGTATTTAACTGCGGCTAGTTTGAGTTAAAAAAAAAAAAAAATTGATTTTTCCTCAATACAGATTATCCTGGGAGATGTGAACGTGTCGATTTTTAACAGAAATGACAAAGTTCGTTACAAAGATGATTACGAGAAGTTCAAGCTCATTCTTAATGTGATAGGTTTAATTATGGCATTTATCAATCTGTGGTTAAATTACAGGTACGTTTGAGGTAACAGTAATCCAAGAATTGCTTAATGGAAAATAATCGGAGTGTGTTTTAGTTTTAGTGTTTAGTTACCTCAGTCATTATCAAGACTTCGTAATTACTGCAGCTCAAAGCTAGCTATATCACAAGGAGTGGGTTCACTGCCATTGAAATAGTAACATATTATTGACTACGAGTCACTACCAAAAACTATTTTGCGTTCAGTCTGCCAAATTTTGACAGTAAACGACTGTCCTTGACTACGACTATCGTTCACTTCGCACTTTGAATGTACCAAATAGTCGAGTATATTTGACTACGGTCAGGAAGATAGTCAACGGTAGTCGATTTGACACAACTACACTATGAAAACGACTACATAATTCATTGTGCAGTGAACGCGCTCAAGGATTTTTAGCTCCTCGAAGGCTTGTTAAACGTTAATTTTCAAACAAATGAAAGTGATGTAGTTGATTCCGTCATTTTAGTCGAGGAATTATCCTTTCTAACCTAAGCGGAAGCTGTAGAGGTAGATAAATTCTTGACTAATACAGTTAATTAATTTGTAATTTAGTTAAGTTATATGGCGAGCCTAAAACGGTGAATGAGGCGGCAATTTGTTATGGAAGTATGTGAAGCGACTTGACCAGGACGTTAAGTCCAAACTGCCAGCATGGGCTGACAGATCGCCTGATGACAACGATAGCACAGGGCGGCATGCTAGCACCTCGGCTAAGGGTGGCGGAGAGTGTGGGGGAGTTCCCGAAAATACCTGCCGCTGTCATCATCCATAATCAAAAAAATTTCATGCCTGCATACAAAAGAGCCGACACACACTCGGTCCTGAAGGGACCCTTACGTCACTTACCTACTTACTGTGGAAGGCGCAGATGTTCTGCCTTCATGGCCTTGCCCCATCCTCCCTATGACTCTGCTCGGCACTATCTGCAAAGTCCCTTGGCTGACCTGTAAAGAGAGAGACTAGCGGACCTAGACGACCTTCATGTTATAGGGCTCCGGGAAGGTGAAAGGAGAAATAAAAGCGTTTAGTAATTCATGATTACGTTATAAAAATTCAGTTTGTATAATTAATACTCGCTTATTGGTTATCTACTTAGTGACTTTACAGAAAGTATGCGCGATAATCTATGACAATTATAAGTATACTCTACTATACTAGTTGATACCACTATTCACCTTAATATCGATATAACTATGAGGGGCTATTATAAAGAAGGGAAAGAACGCCCGGAAATTACGAAATAGTTACTTATGTAAAATTGAACCTCGTTCTAGTTAAAACCAGAATCAATACTTTATCCATATCCAACGTGAAGCTCCTTACTAACTTTAGTGTTACTAAAACTCATATGTAATACCACAAAATATCAGCATTAAAGAAATGGAAATTCTAAAAATTATAAATAAAATAATTTATCTAGTAGGGTAAATTTGATTGGTGTCTTAATTTAATTCCACCATATTTCTTTAAATACTACAATTTTTCATTTTATAATAGCCCTCTGCTCTTTACGTATTTCTACCTTACAAATATTTTCAAAATTGGACAACTATTGATCTGAAACTTTTATACAGGAGATAAATGTGACTAAACGGCAGGGATACATTCTTACGCAGACTTCACACATTTTCATATTCTATATATTGTTTGACTTGCCTGATTAATTAAGTACTAATAGTAATTTCAGTCGTCTTCTTTTCCTTTTGTTAGTATTTTTCTTATTGATTTTTTTTTTTCTATGCTTAGTTAACTTTTTATTATATGGCGATTTAACACAATTTGACGAGAAAACGTTTTATCGCCTTTCTACGAAGATGATGTTCTTTGGAATTCGAATTCGAAGGAACACGACACAGACGCAAGGTGACGATTTTTCTTTTCTTTTTTTTTTTTTTTTTTTTTTTTTTAAAGCAATAATTAACTAAAGTTTATTTTAATCGTTTTTCATCAATATTCAATTCGTTTAAGCAATTTGTAACGTCAAAAATTTTTTTTTTTTTTTTTTTAAAATAAAGAACCGTCTACGAAATGCTGTTAGACATAACCTTAAAGCACTATAATGCATTAATTCATTAGAATTTCTCTTTCTTTTTTTTTTGTGTTTCTCAAGAATTACCCTTACATATTTAATTAAAAATTAAGATATTCATTCTGTTTCTCTAATCAATAGTCAAAAAGAACTTTGTTAAAAATTAATATTAGCACAGTTGAGTCCTAAGGACGTAATAAATTTTAACCTTTTTTCGTTGCATTACTTATGTGTGTCATTTGTAATGATTCAAATTTTCTTTTCTTTTTATAATTAAAACATTTCTTTTTCTTTTAGAACATGATATGGAAAATGCGCGAATGACTTTCTTGTAATCATGTAATTTTAAATGTGCCACTTTCTATGAATAATTTTTTTTCATTTAGTGGTCTTATCTAGATTTGTCTAGTGGTTATGACGAGACTGAGACAGCTACTGCTGGTATAATCAACACAATCTTCTACATTTTACTCTGAAACCATTGTAGCATGTGTGATAACCCTGAGTAGTAAGTTAAAATCAAATTTTTTCCTTGGAGTAAATAATCAATATGATACGTTTTAGTTAACCGCTAAACAAATTAAGTGCGATCGAATTTTTAAGAAGCAAGGTTAATTCTCCCACTGTAATCCACGGATTTTCGTGCCATAATACATGGTAATATGCAGAGATGATGGCTGGCGTTCTGGAGTTTAAAGCTGAATACTATTTTTAATTCCTTCTGGAGTGCAGCTCATTGTCTCAGCAATGCAGTGATCAGCACCAAGTGATTCTCGCACGGTGTATCGGATAATTTGATCACCCTTGCTACAGCTCAATTATCAGCGCATTAAGGCTGTTTCAAAAATTTGCATAAAAACCTGCTAGGACCGTTTTACTGGATCACTTGTAAGGAAGAAGAAATTTTTTATATAGTAGCTGTCTTATTTTATAGGACTTCGATTCTGGCGGCACTTAATTTTGCCCAAAATACTTTTTCCAAAGGTTTGGTTTTAAATATTTATACTTACTTTATCAGAACTTAAATTTCGGCGTGTTCCCAATTTTCTAAGGCAATACTTCGGTAGTTTGCTCATCATCATCAGAAGATCCTCTGATGAGAATTCAACTCTTGTTTCGTTCGCGATGCAAAACAGATTTTTCGATTTTTTTCCGATGAAATTATCCGGTGAACACTACTTATCTCCCCGTTTTACCACACACCTTGTTCAAAGTCGAGACTTCAAAAAAATTAGAGAAGCTTCTTCTTCTTTCTGTCACTGAACATGACACCGAGCTTGAGGAAGCATTTCTCTCGGTCGGGGCGCGTTTTGGTTTCATGCTGTAGTCGACAACAAGCCGGGCATACACGCTTCAGTCCGTGGTGGCATAGTGCTATATGCAATATGCTACGACCATAACAAATTATACAGAAGTTAGATATGTCTGCGATGTCTAATCCTATAAACGTATCTTAGGCATGCATTTAACACGCGTATTTTAGTCAATACTGAGCTTTGCAAAGGATATATAAAAGAAGTAGGCTATAATGAGCGCTGTCACTAGTTTTTAACGGATAGATTTTGTAAGTGTTGAGTATGACACTGAGCATATTGAGCGTTGTTCGTAGTATATTCGTCCACAGATATGCTATATGAACAGTACAGAATAATAGAAACAAACGGATTGGTGAGCTGTTAAGCTCTCCTTATTATTGAGCATATTATCGTCTGTGTTTTTAACGAATTTTAAAGGATGTCTTCATTAAGTGAAACATCAACTCATATAGATTCTCTTAAAGTGCAGCTGCGCATATTTAATTTTGGGAATGTCTGAAGCGATATCATTAATGAATACTGAAAAAAGAGACGAGTCAGGACTGTTCCCTAAGGTATATCTGAGTTTATTAATTTTAGTGACATCTAAATATCTAAGTCCTTTAACCACTATTTAACTTTTATCTTTAATGTGGCGCCAAATCAAATTCTTTGCTGAGGTCCAAAAGAATATTAATTACACTATGTATTACAGTTCTGTACCTATTTCTAAAAGATCAGAAAGCAAACATACCCCATGGGTTTAATTGGGGGCTTTAAAGTTAAAAAATACAAAGAATAACGCATATAAATTGCTTAAAGCAAACTATACTTCAGAAAATGTATCTAATTTGAAACGTCTATAGCGGAAATATGAATTTTTCCGTAGATACCTTTTTAAGAAATACATTTGGTCTGCTGAAAGAAACGTAGAAACTAACAGTAAAACTTTTTGGACATTTATCAAAAATAAGAGAGCTTCGAGTAAAACTCAATCCCCCTTTCTATGTAATAAGAGATTCTTCTGGATTTCCTATTCATATGGACCTTGATAATGTGATCTCAAACAATTTACAAGAAAGCTGGGACTTATTTGCTGATTGGTTCGAAACTGTTTATGTTTCAGATCCCTCTCTCTTCCTCTACTTTTCTTGGGATACCCCTGATGCTGCTATTGATCTTGGTTCCATGTCGTTGGATTTTAATGAAATACAAAATTCGCTCAGTTCTAAACAATGATGTTTTTTACAGCCACGATTTAGTTCCTAACATTTTATTTAGCAACTGCAACGCTACACTTGCCACTTATTTAACAATAATTTTCAATGTTTCACTTAGACTAAGACTTTTTCCAGACCAGCAGAATTTTTCTTTTATTACTCCTATATAGAATACAGATTATAGGCATTCAATTAAAGATTCCAGAGGAATTGCCAAATTTCTACCTATTCCCAAGTGTTTCGAAAGCATAATAACGAACAGGATGTATTTTCACGTAAAAGAGACGATATACTCCCAGCAACAGGGCTTCGTGAAGAGTAAGTCTTCAACAATCAATTTGGTATTATTTAAAAGTTATTGTATTAACGAAATTGAAAGTGGTACACACTTTGACGTCATCTATACTTTCTTAAGGCTTTTGACTGGGTTAATATTAATCTGATGGTAAGGAGACTGCATGCCTTCGGGTTTTATTCCTCCTTTCTTAGGTGAATTTATTCGTACTTAGTGATCGCTCGCAGTGTGTAAAAATTTACAGTTAAATCAAGGGGTGCCGCAAGGCAGCCATCTCGATCCCCTATTATTTATGATTTATATCAATGATGCGGTTGAACTATGTCTTTTGTACACTGATGACCTAAACATTTTCTTGCCAATAAGAGATATTGCAGATTGTCTACATCTTCAAAATGACCTAAATAAACTTGTCGTTTGGTGCTCGTTAAATGGCTTGGAACTCAATCCTAGCAAGTGTAAGAGTTTCAACTTTTATCGTTGCATTAATCCTATTTTGTTTGATTACGTGATTAAAAACATTAGACATAGGCCTACTGAGAATAAAGATCTTGGTATCATTTGTGAGCAGTTTGCATGTTGTTTACGTCACCTGCAAGGCATTTAAAATGCTCGGCTTCATTAAGCGTTACTGCACTGTTTTTCAAGACCTTTACACTTACTTACTAAAAGCTTTATATGTTTCACTAGTTTGCTCCATATTGTAGTATGACTGTAGTTTCATGCCCTTATACTACTTAACATATTAAACGCATTGAATCTATACAAAGATCATTTACTCATTATGCTTTGCGCGGGCTTAACTGCGAAGCTGGTTTTCTTTCATACGAGGCCAGGTGCCAGTTACTGGGGCTCCAAACATCAGAGTCTCATATAAGGGCTTTCAGTATTAGGTATGTTTGTCAGAGATGTTTTCTGCTACAAGATTTGCTCACCCGAATTGAATGCCTTATTGAAAATTTATGTGCCTGGTTTCTCTATTCAATCTATTATCATCATACAAAAAGCTCCAATTACTCATCGTGAGATAATGTTTGGCTCCATGTCAAAATTAAATTATTAATTATTTCATTATTTTTGAATCCTAAGTCCGTTTAGAATCGTTCAACTCTTTATGATATCGGTTAAACTTTTACCCACGAAATCCAAATCATGTTAGAGTATCCGAACACATATTTTCTATTGTTGTTCAGCAAAATCATTTTATTATTTAGCAGCCTTTTTGCCAGGCAAAATGAATATGGTTGCTTACATTGAAATGATGGAATGCATGATGGTAGAACAGGCAGATCAATTGTGCGGTACATACTTAATAATGTAGCAACATAATGCTAATAATGTAGCAACATAATGCTGCTGTCCCATACTGCAAATTAGAGAACTCGTGGTGAAGTCTTACAAGGCGCATTTATGCAAATGGATAGTAATATTACTACATAAAAGAGTTAAAATGCTCGATAACCGCTTTCTGGAATGTAATAACTAGAGAAGAGTGTGAAAATTTAAAAAAAATAATTTGAAGCCGGATATTCGAAGTGTTTCAAAAAAATATAGGCCCAACGCATTATATTTTAACACATTCCGCGTTCTTAACAAAGTACGACTAAATCTATTGATACCTTTAAGCGTTTTATACGAATTTCGCTGTTTTTGTTACCAGTTATTGCTTATTGTTGTATAAATTTATATTCATGAATTGCTCTATCTTATTTTCGCGTTATAATCAAAATAAACAAGATTAATTCTATTTGCACCGTTTCTCAAAGTTTTTATAAAAATTGAGGAAATTTCATGGTATTTTATATAAACTTCTACCCACGTTTTGCGGTATGGAGAATCCTGCATTACTTTGTTTCTTGTTACAGATGAAAGCTCTGTTAAGTTCTTCAATCAGCTTAGCCCTCAAAGTATCATCATGAAATTTATGCATATGAGTTCCTAGTAGAGAGAGGTTGAAATACCGACTTTATATCGGAATTATAATCGCATCGATATTAATGATATGCTAGTGGAATGCACGACTCTCCTCTGGAATGCAATTAATGAATTTATTGATGTTGATGACCAAGCAGAGAAGTTCGATTCCATCATACAATATTTGCATAATAAATACGCTCCTCTTCGCTCACATCGTAGTTATCCACATAGAATTCCATTGATTACGGAAGAAATTAATAGCCTTATAGCAGAGCGTGAGTTCCTTTTTCAGAGATATAAATATTCCAGAGCTCAGTATAAATAAATTAGAAATTTGGTAACTTGTAAAGTACATTCTGCAAAGCGTTATTATTTGGGTCACAAGCTTAATCCTAGTCTCACTTTAAAAAAGTTCTGGTCAAATTTAAAATGCTTGGTAAAAATTTCCAAAACTCTGATTTTGTTCTGAATGATCTAAATGAACATTTTACTTAGTTTTTAGCACTGGTATTTGTGCATGCAACTCCTCAATCATCATTAGGTGATGGTTTCAGCCTCCGCTGCGAAGATTCTTTAGAGGTTTGTAATGTCATTCATTCGATCAGTTCAAACGCCAACGGGCCGGATAAGATCCCTCCGTTTTCTTGATAATACTTTTGCCTGATATTATCTGTTGTCAAGCATATACTTACTACTGCTTTAACAACGTCAAAGTTTCCAGAAATGTTAAAAACTTTACACCGTAGAGGTTTGGATCGTTTAAATTTGTCTCTTATTGTTCTTGGGAATACCCCGCTACCCCACTTAGAGCATATAAGGAATCTTGGTATAATACTAAACTTGCAAATGAACTGCTGTGATTAGTTTAGTTTGGTCTTTACTGCCATAGATTTTAACTGTTCGGGAAAATTAGGGATCGCATTTAATAATTGCATAAGATTCATACATATATGGGCTTCGACGTTATGATCATATAAGCCAATATAGAAATTTAATTCTTGTTCCCTTAAAACATATCTTTTGCATAAATCACTAGCTTTCCTTTATATTTACACCAATCGCCTGCATATCTTTACAATCGCATAAAATTCTTCCATGAATATATTGATTCCTCCCTACCGTACAGTATTGGGCCAACTTTGAAGCGCATCAGGTCTAGGTGGGGTAAGTTTTTCAGCTCATCCACAGATAGTAGGTCGGACAAGCGCACAGAAAGTCTTTGGTTGTCTTAGGCTCTCCTTCCAGTCAGGACAGACACGCAGGGCACATCAAGAAAAAGTTTTGAACATATGCAAGTACTCAGATTCGCTCATCTTTGCTTATGCTTCATGAGAGACCCGATAACCGAGGTCGAACTGGCAATTCCTGCAGTGGGTTCTGATCCAAGGAAGGGAGAACCAGAGCCAGACTTGGCTAGAAGGTCAGCCCTTTTAATCCCCATTATCCACTTGTGCCTAGATACCCACTGTATGGACACCTTGTTGTGGATACACGCTTATCCACAGACGACCTGCAATTCCCCAGTAACTTAGATGTTATCCGAGGGTCACTCAGAGCCATCAAGGCTGCCTGATTAACCGAAAGGATAGCAATTCCCCAGTAACTTAGATGTTATCCGAGGGTCACTCAGAGCCATCAAGGCTGCCTGATTAACCGAAAGGATAGCAATGTGCCATTGCTATGGCAAAGACCTCAGTCTGGACACTGTCTTCTGCCAGGTTCAAGAAAGTAAACGCCCGTCCCCTCACTAGTGAGAGAGCCATCGGTAAAAATTTTTTGAGCGGACCGGGGAAGGCGATTCCCTTAAAGGAAACGACGCCCAAAGCGAAGCTCTGGTAAAATCGCATCACGTGACATGCTGGAAAGAGGGCTTGGTAGGTCCAGCCCACACGCCAAAGACCATTGAGAACAGCCAGTCCAGCCGTCCTCCCGCAATTTGCACACAGCCGTTTTGGAACGACAAGATCCAAGGGTGGCGGATTAAGTAGGACCTCAAGAGCAGCAGTAGCCGTAGATCGCATGGAGCCCGTAATTCCAAGACAGGCAAGATCAGGATCGCGGTCCCCACAAGCATCCTCGGCCACCACAGCAAAAACATGGGTCTAACGATCGAGGTACATCCAGTGCACAACCCTCGGTCTTATGCCTCATTGTGCAGCCAAAGGTTCTCCTAATATAGGTTACTATTAACATTTTATTTTATTTACATAATGCGTCCATCCATTTCTTAGTTTTTATTTTATTTTATTTTACTGTTCTATTTTTTTTTTCTTTTTTCCTATCTTCTTAGTAACATTTCCCGATAACAGTTTCTAGATGTACATACTGATAAGATTATACGTATCTAATTCGTCTAATAAATTGAATAATTGAATTGAATTGAACTTCGCTCAGTGTATATCATTTGGGCTAGTCAATAGTCAATTAAATTCCAAATTTACCATTAATTCCAAAAAATTTTAAACTTTTATGGTTGGGTGAAGTAAAATAACAATAAATTAATTTTGCAACCATCACTGAAGTCCGGAGTGCCGTCTAAATATGTAATGGAAAATGAAATTTTTGTATGTCAATCCTATGAAGGCGTTGACCGATTTGTCCCATTTTCGAACTTAAATCTGCATTTTTCTTAAAAAGCCCCTGTCTAAAATCTCAGCTCTCTAAGTGAACGCGTTCTCGAGAGGACAGACGGACATGCAAAAATTAATTTTAATATTATGCGTGGGTGTTCACTCCATTTTGTTGCTCTACCAGCATTATTTCTATGCGTTACAAAAGGAATGACAAACTCAATATATGATTTCATCATCTAGTAGGTTATAAAAATATGCAGTTCAGGTAAAAAGATAAGGCTATGAGTAGAGGGGACTAAACCTCTAGGATCTTGCTGACACGTCGACCAGAGTTGATCTATTTTGTCCTCCTCCAACGTGGTTAGGCTAAATCTATCCTTTTTACAATAAACACGAAATGAATGCTGACGCGCTACTAAATCCTTGGGTCTCTTACTATTTACAAATTACAAAACTTTTCGTAACTAGCAATGGGTTGCAAATTTTTATTCTGAAGTGATTTACAAAACTGTTGCAATCTTTGCACGATTGTTGTTAATTTTTACTCATATTTTATTGGGAAATTTGTACCCTGTAAAAAACAGTACCATCAAGTTCATAGCCATTAGAATATGGCGATCAAAGGAAAGGATATTGCTATCCTTTCGGATAGTCAGGCAGCCTTGATGGCTTTGAGTGGCCCTCCGTTAACATTTAAGTGACTGAGGGACTGCAGGTCGTTTGTGGATAAGCTGTGTATCCACAACAAGATGTTCCTTCAGTGGATTCCTGTGAACATGAGGATCATGTAGATGAAAGGGCTTTCTAGTCAAGTCTGACTCTGAATCCTCTTTCCTTCGACCGGAACACGCTGTAGATGCTGCCACCTTGGTTATTGTGTCTCTCATCAAAACGGATGTTCGCATAAGACATAATCAGAGATGGGTGAACCTGAGTATTTGCAGGTGTAGAAAAATTTTTCTTGCTGGGCCTAGTAGGAATTTCTCTGTGGTTGATGAAAGCCACAGCTCACACTCATCTAACAAGGATGGGGATTGTTGACAGCCCTGAGTGTTTGTCCTGCCTGGAAGGATAGCCTGAGACAACCGAACACTCTGATCTGTGGATGAGCTGAAAAACCTCACCTAGACCTGATGCAATTCGTTCAGAGGACAGGAAAGTTTTGTTGAGAGGGTTTCTAGCAGGTTAACACAATGGGTCGCCCTGGCCTCCGTGCTGGGGTTCTTTCGTCCCCCCATGCTTTTAAAAAAAAGTCAATAGTCGCAATGTTCATTTTTCTAAGAGCCATCCGATCTTCTATTCGATATTTAATTTTCCACATTCTTGTTCTCCTGAGCGTTTGCTTGCTCCAAAAGCTAAAGTTATTTATATTGAATCAGTCTGGTTGCAATGCATCGACTAGTTCGTAGCACTATATTTTTATCGAAAAAAGCTCGTTTAGCCCGCTTACCTTTAGTTCAACGATCTCTATTAGGTCCAGGGCGTTTTAAATTTATTCGAACTAAGTAGACTACCAGGGTAGCCGCGTGAAGGTATATTCGAATGTATTCTGCAACCGTTTACCAACAATGCGGCTCCTACTGTCCTCTTGCCACAAAAAAAAAATCCCTTAGAAGTTGCATGTATCGTTTTGCGTAAGGCTATCGCTAAACCAAAACCTTATTTGTAGCTGGGACAATTTAGATATGAAAATCTCAAAGAAGCGGTCTAAATTAAAACGACCTAATGGTCCTCTAATAGAAAGCTCTCTCTCTTTCTATTGTACTCTTCGCAAAATTTATTACTGATAGTTTTCTTTGCTTGAATATATAGTCAAAGAGCTTTGAAGAAAAAGTGATCCGGGTTTATCTGGAGAGTTTCTTATCTACTTGTCTGTTATTTGTGCTTTCAGTAAACATACCTTTGTGAGTTACAGAAATTCACAATTTAGAGGAGTGGAAGGAAAGGTATGAGGGTATGAAATATTTCATTCAATAGCTTCAAGTCTGCACCTACAAAATTTTGCTTTTTTTCACCGATACGCCATCTATAACTGGCCAGTTGTTAACAATATTAGAAATCCTCGCTATTTGTAGCTATTTAAACTCTTGATGTCTATTTTGATATGTGGTCACAGACCGTATACTATGAGGAGATCTGTTACCCATCTGTAGAGACATCTCAGTACATCAACATCTTTTTCTTCTATCTAAGAGGCATAAACTTATTGAATCGACCCATTCCTAAAGGATTATCAAACGAACAGCCCAGCTCTATGCTATCCCATTCTATTTTGGTAGAAAAAAAAAAACAATTTAGCACAGTTTGCTCTCCCGCTTAATCAGTCCAATATTTGACTAGTTTCTGTCTGTTCTTAAATAAAAGAATTTTAGGACACAACCATTTTTATTCTTTTTCGAACCTTCTTCATCAACAATTAAAAGTAGTCCATTTTTTTTGTATTTCCTCTTCTCAAATTTCATAATTCTCTCACTCTAGAAATTTCCATGACTTACAAACGTTTTGTGTGCAGATCTGTTTAAATTCAGCGAGTTCTATATTTCAAGCACTGTTTCATGTATAGTGCACAGCACAGCATACCTAAAGTAGTCAAAATTGAGCTTCATATATACTAACAAAACTTCAAAAGTCTAGTGCTATCTAGTGTATTACGAAAACGACGAGACAATTCACGCCAACTCTTGAAACATACTCAGACGTAATGGACTTGGTTGGTTGCATATGAAGTTTCAAAATGGTCCTTGTCAAAAGAAATACGGAAGAAGAAACACAGTCCCACACACACTCTATTTTACAGAGCGTTGAAATTAAATAACATAAAAATCTGGTTGTAATCTTCCATCTAGCAATATTCTTGGTGAAACTTGAAAACTCACGAGCTTTCAAAGTATTTTTAAGAGAACTGTGAATTGATTTGAATAGGGCCCTTGAGCTGGCATTTCTTTTCCTTCTTGTATGGTACTACTGCACCCTGACGATACGTGAATCAATTTTGAAAGTGAATGGATCGAGAATAAAAGGCTGGTGGAGGGCTCATCACTTCATATCAACAGTGGCTGCAGCTGTCCTTCTAGTTTGGCCACAGAGTGAACCATGGCAGCTATTCCGGACTCAATTTATGTATTTCAATGCTTATATAAGTAAGTAAAACACGTAACTTGTGTGGGGGCAGTAAATGTCGTCGTCGTTGCTACATGATTTGGTTTTTTTTCATCCTGTTTTTTTTTCAGGCATGGTCCAGTATTTACAATTTCGATATCAAGAGGGTGTACTGTATCGTTTGAAGGCTCTAGGCGAAAGGCACAACATGGATATAACAATAGAAGGATTTCATTCATGGATGTGGAGGGGATTGAGCTTTCTTTTTCCATTCCTTTTCGCCGGTTATATATTCCAAGCATACAATGCTTGGACACTGTACAAACTTTCATTCCACAAAGATATGACATGGCAGGTGAGGAGAGTATTGCATTTTTTGTCACATTCATACATACAAGACTCATGATAGCATTGACATTATTTGCTTTTATATTTATTTTCCTATAGATTCCTGTATTGAGTGCTTTGTTTACTATTCTATTCGTTGGAAATACAACAACAACACTCTTAGTCATCCCACAGAAGATTAGAGAACGCGCCAAGGAACAGTATCGTTTGATGAGTTTGTCCTGGTCGATGAAAGTCTGTGAGGAAATCAAGGTGTTTTCTTCTTTTCTTGTTTAAATTCTAGGAAAATTTTAACATATTTTAACAATTTTCAGGGTGATATTAGTGTTAGTGCAGAAAATTCCACAAATTCCGGAAGTCCTAAAGGTGAAAATCCTAGCAGTAAACATGAGAAGTTACAGTAAAATGATTTTTGTTCACCATGGGACGGACTACTAAAAACTATTTATTTGTTGCAAAAATAACAAAAAAAAAAAAACATTCTGGTTTGGTGCGCCCAGCGAGTATTTATAAAATTTTCTGAAATTCCTGAATTTTGTTTTTACCCGATATTCCACCATCTCTCCGCCCACCAGCCAGCCCAACCCGCCCACTGTGACCGGTTATTATTAGGTTTCTTTTCCACAAATTTATTTCGTAAGGAAAAAGCTGTAGTTTTCCTTCAAGGATTGTACATATTCACATGCACACAGGGACTGATGGTAAAACTTACTAAAAACTATACTTTGATAGAATTTTTATAAGAGAGAGCCGATTTTCGTCTTTCCCAACAATTGCAGTTAACTTAAGTTGTGTCCTAGGTGTAACTATGATAGGTAGTAACGGTTAAATAATAGAATTTATTTAATAGAATTAAAATTAAAGTGTTGAAAATGGGAATATTGTGTTGTCTTTTCACTTCATTACCTGATGTTTTACTTGATAAGTTAAGAATTAATGTTACTTTTTTTTAATCAAATTTGGGCTATTTTTACTTTTTCAAATTTACACGTTAAATTGAGTGGTTATTTCAAAACGACTCAATAGCATTTAATTTCATAGACTCTAAGATTTGGGTGCCGCTGGTTATATAACACCGGTAAAATTGGAAGAACAGTGCACTGCAATTCTCCGTGGACCACTCGGTTGCCTCATAAATCTAAGAACGAAGGCAATGTTAGGTGTAGGAATCTATGAGCAGAAGTGTAAGTTACACAACGCCCTGGGATCAAATTGGTTTTCAATAAGAAATCCACGTTATTCATTGAAACGCGCATCAGAATCAATCTACATAAAGGTTATCGGCACGCTACCAGACATTATGGAAACTCCGACAGCCAAATCGCAATAAAAGAACTAAATACCAATACCTTCACTTCAAAGCTGGTTTGGGACTGTAGGATATGTCCTAGATCTACTATCAAAGTCAAACAAAGTAACCCTTAGTTGGGGTACCAGAACACGACATGAAGGTAATGGAACAGCTTGGCTAGAAATCGAGTAGAAGTCTCCTTGACTAAAACATGCCAAGAATATTTTATTTTTAAAAAACTCGCTGGCTGGTTATTGTTCATTTATGTACATGATAAAGGGCAAAACAACAAACGATAACTGCTGATTCTGCAACTAAGAGTGTTGCGGACTGTATTATGTGCTGGATATTATATAGGTTTTTAAATGAAAGACTTCCGATTTACTGATATCTTTATTTCTCCGACTAGCGCACACCGACACTCTAGTACTTACTGACTACAAAATAGAGTTCATTATATCTGACCGCCCTAACACATTGACAATTAATAATTTAAACTAATACAGCTGAGTTGCAACAAAGAGGTAAAATCTGTAGAGCACGTACTCTGCGCATGCGTAGAGCCTTCTCACCAAAGATTCGAATGTTTGGGTAAGAGATTCATAACTCTATTAGATGACCAAAAAATTGATCCTCACGTTGTAATAAAAAAGAAATTCTAAAAAGGGTGAACGTGGACTGCACCTAATTCGGTAGGGGTATAATGCAAAAGATCTTTTTGGTCGCAGTTCGTAGAGGTCTGATCTCCAGCCCCCACCACCAATTATGATAGATTTGGAGAACTTGTCATATGAATGGAGGACACATCAGCCGCAGGAGAAGAAATTGTTTAGAAGACGTGCAAAACACAAAATAAAGATCTCCATATATCTCGCATTTCTGGATTATGAACAGGCATTTGACTGAGTAGATTGAGCCGAATTAATAGGAAAATAATGTAAGCTAAAGAATATCGTTTGAAAGAGAGTCCAATGTAACCTAATATTTCCGCCTTATGTGCCTCGACCCATCAAAGAAGCAGAAAGTAATGAATCGGTGTCACTGCTGAAAAGGATCTGATGTTGCCTGTGAGGACTTCTTTCGTCTTCCTTATATGTAAATGTCATAAGTACGATAACTAAAATTGTATAACTATAATCGAATATATTTGTAAGTTAACGTTGGACCGGGAATATTTCTAGGGAGAGAAGTAGAATTTTTTTGAAATGCTCACCAAACAATTAATAAAACTGTCCACATTTTCTTAATGAAAATTTTTGTACTTTTGTTTATTTTTTTTATATATATGTCTCCTAGTGGATTAATGTGCACCTAGGCAAAAGTACGCGGACCATTTAATAAAGTAAAGAGATCATCGGACTAGGATGAATATCAACAATTAGAATTGGAAGATCTAAGTGTCGATCATGGTGCATATTCATAGCTTGTGCTAGTATCCGCAAGATCTTGTCCAAGAGACAAGTGGACAATAGCTATATAGGTTAGAATTGGAAAATGAACTTGAGAGTTTTATGGCAGACAGTTGATAAGGAAACAGCAGTCAGCAGATCTCATCGCGGAGAGATGATTATTGTTCCAACAGAGAAGACTGAAACACTGCAATAAGAATCCTCAGACCACGCATTATTAAATGGATAAGATTTTTCTTTTCTTTGTGCAGCTTTGCGTGCAAATTTATCTTAAAAGCATGGAAAAAGGGTAAAAGTGACAAATATGTGTGGACCTAATGTAGTAGGCAGAATCAGTGCACAACCAAAGTTGTATCGTTGCTTAACACTTCAGTAGGTGCCAGGACTCTACTCTATAAGAGCATTATCCACTGATATTTGCATGCTACATATGTCTCGAATAAGATGAAAAATTAAAGTCCGCCAACTTGGAGAAGATTTCCTACAAAATTATATATAATGGCAAAATTATAGGTAATGGCTCTTCCTCGAAAGAGCGGAAAACCGATGGAAAAACTACATATAATAACAGTGGTGTACAATAAACAAATAGCGGCCGCAGTGCAAATGTCTTGCTAAACCACTCTAACACCATTCTAGGATTTTGGTAAAATAGTTTTATTTTTTTGCTTAAAAACTACTTTGGGGTCATAAAACCAATATACAGTTGGTCATTAGAACCGTCCATGCCTTCAATAACTTAATATCGTCTTTTGGGGCACTCAGTGCCCTTAGTGTATTTTGTATGATATTGTTTTATTTGGCAATATAAATATGTGATAAATTGAAAAATTATATATCACAAATTTTATAAATTAATTGTTGATGTTGTACGAGATCTTTTTGATGGCGGTTTACCTAGTGTCGATGGTCCGGCTTGATCACCACCGCTGTCGTCATCGTCTTCTTCATCAGCTTCTAAATCGGGTCCCTTGAATTTATTCAGGTAGCACGTTTCATTTAGCACGAATGTAGTGTTTGATACACGTTGGCTTCAAACACAAGTCGCACACGGCAGTCGTTATATTATTTTTCGTTGCCCTATAGTAGCACATTTTTTTTAGTCACTTGTGAAGCTCACAAGCTCACAAACTTCTCAAAAACAGGACACCGAAGTAAAGGCACCTCTTTTTTTTTTTTCTTCCTCTAGTGATGCAAACACTTTTGGCCATTTGTGTTTGTTACTGCTAATTGTCCCCACTATAGTTTAATTGGGTTCACTCAAATCCTTCGCCAATGCATAGCTTGTAAAAAAGCTATCCATTGTGATGTTCGCACCAATATCCAAATATCGTTCAGCAAGTCGCATCACAAGAGAATGCGCGAATCCTTTTGAACGATCTTCATTTGGTTGTGTACCCAATACAGTTCAGTTGCAAGTGATTAATTCGTTTTCGAATCGAAAACCCACTAAAATTTGATACCATACTTTCCTGGTTTTGATGGTAGGTATATATTGACGAAAGCTGCATCTATTTCGTGTTGACAGCACTTGCTCATCATCAACCATATATACCGAATTGGAGCCAACTTTGTCTTTTTCTAATCGAACCATTCGCATTTTCGATTTGAAAAAGTTTGAAAAAGTTTGAAAAAGTAGGAAGAAGTCTCTTTTAAATTTTTTTATCATATATATACGAGTATATACGAGTAATCGGCGCAAAAAAAATATAAAAGCATTTCATTCCTTTTTTCAAACAATAAAATAAATATGTATTCTAAAATTACTTACCATCCTGTGATAGGTACGATAGATGACTTTTCGTTCGACACTATATAAAATCACAAAAAAATTCAAAAAAATTCGTACGTGTTTCAAATATGAAGAGCTACGAGCGAATGGCTATTATTGCCACTTTTAGTACTCATAAGAAACTCAAAGAAACACCCTCACCGCAGGCAAAGATTGAATAACTAAATATAGGACATAGAAGATATTTTCGATTGTTTTCCATTTAATGAATAGTGGTAGCCGAAGGTTCAATACAACGAAAAAATACCACATATGATATTATATTTGCACTGTGCTCTTCGTGATCTAAATATTAAAATTCGCTCGGGGACTCAGTGTCCGAAGGACGATTCTAAGGTTAAAAATTACTTTGGGGTCATAAAAACAATATTCAGTTGATCCTGTAGCGAAATTGTGTTTATTTTTTAATGTTCAATTATCGATTTTGTAGCAGCGCATCGGAACGCAGTAAAAATAGATTTAAATTTTGATAGTAGCTTCACAATTACATTCTCTATGAGAGTACGTCACCGTTTTTTTTATTACATGTAAACTTTTTATTTTATAAAGAAGTTACTGCTTATTTTTTGGACTCGAGATATTCCTACGTCTTACCCCGTAATCTAAATTAAATTCATAGGAATTTTCTAGCGGATTAATTCCATCATTTCTTCCAGTAGTGCCGCAAGAGTCCATCCTTAGCCCCTTGTTATTTTCAATATTTATCCATGAAATTTTTAAATGTTCAAACATTGCCATTTCCATATATGTATATTTTGAGAATGTTCAATTGCTTATGTTCATGTTATAAATTGAAAACTAACTGCGCAGCTTGACAAAATCCAAACTTTTTCTGTATTAGGTACTCCGCCAGAAAATATTTAAGTAAACTGTGCGGCTTTAAAATCTGCATGATAATGCCGCTAGCATACGTATCCATTACACTAGTGTGACCTTTACAAGTATACAAATGTTAGGTATACATCATAATAAATTTAAATAAAACAAATCACATTCAACACTCATCATGATGACTATCATTAGACTATCTATCATCAGTTGAGAAACCACTTACCATTTTTCCCATTTATCATGTCCACTCAACGAGCTATCATCGTTTCTCTTTTTTTTCCTCTTACAACTACGAAATTAATTTTTTGAAGTTATTTGATGAGATTCTCAACACCAGGCATTTTGTGCCTTTCTTGGCATATGATAGCAAATTTTAATTCAATTAGGCAAAACACTTTTGAAGCTCTTCCATCTTCCCTTCCTTCTCCTCCGTCTAATTACTGGCTATGACTTGTGCTTCAAATATTATGATAATGCATTCCGCTCGAGAAGATGTTCAAACAGAATTATTTCTAGGCTCTCAAGCCAACTATCTCTCGCTCCCTTTCGCCTAGAGATTTCTCCCTATCTTTTGGGTTACAATAATTAAAAAAAAAAAAAAGAAAAAAAACTGGAAAATTAATTAATCTCATTCCATAAGCACGCGCGACCATTTCATTATCAGAATCAACCCTCTTTCGTTGTCATCGCCGCCACTACCCCGCGCTGGCTTCATTGTCATCCTGCCAAACATTCGAATTCTTCGCCAGCAAAACTCCAACGAACGGCGCCGTCTTCATCATTTCGTCATGAATAATTTACAACCCGACATTCTCATAAGTGGAAAAAGATGAAAACGGATTTTTACTGAATATCTGATGCTTTGGGAGCATTTGAAATTTCATTAGCTGTGGCGAAGCGATGGCTAAATGGGTAATTTGGCGTGTGGAATATCCACTCATCTCATTGTATTTTAAAGTGTGACGAGGTGAGGGGGATTTGTTGCTCAACCTCATTATAGATTCTTATGATGGGAGCATGTGTGTAATCCTAATCCGAAAAGTGGATAGCTGCAACTAAAAAAAAAAAAACAAGATTTTGCTAATCGAGCATCGCTGTAATTGGAGTGATTATTTCAAATTGTAACGAAGTTAAAATCTTCTCATTTGAAAATTCCGAAACTTTAAAGATAAATTTGATAATTAAATGTTCTGGCAGCCCTAAAATATGAAATTTATTGGTGCTTTGCTCACAAGAATCAGTTGCATGCACTTCCCAAGAGGCGAAGAAGTCAATTCGAGTAGCTAAAGCGGCCCATTCACGGCGAACGTGTTGGCCAACTTGGTGTGTCACACATGACAGGGTTTTCTGTTACACACTGTCAAACATGCTGTCCAACATCAGGACAGAAACACATATCAGGAGCTGCTAGAATGGAGTTCACTCAAGATTCAAGAATGACGAATGCGTGATAAACATCGCCCTACACAGTTCAATATGTTGTCAAACACGTAGCCCCGCCCCTTAAAATCATTTCCAACCGCTTGACACAGTGGGTGTGACACCGTCAAACAGGCACACACACGGTCAAATCTGCGTGACAACATCGTTTTCGTACTCGAGTTGGCCAACATGCGTGACCGTGTATGGGCCCCTTTAAATTAGCCATCCACATTTGAAGTCAGAAATTTTCTTTTCTTTTCGTAATAGAGTTGTAAGGGTTCTAAGTAATAATAGTGTATGAACTCCACTTACCCATTCATTTGTTAATGGGTATGTACATTCCCATAATCTTCAAAGGAGAATGCCCGACATGAGCAGACATGAGAGATGTCTTAAACGTTGAATTATGTACTCTGAACATATTTTAATTAACAATGTTTATTTCAATTAAGCCGGTGAAGGCTTTGGGGGTCAAAGTTTGATGTAGTTCATTTTGAAAATTTGTCTCTGCAGGAAGCCCCGGTGGGGGGTAGTTATAATACGGCGTGTTGCATATCAAATTAAAGGTCTCACCGAGTACTATCTGCCATTAGTGCTCTGCACATTCACGAGAAGTAGAAAAATCAACTCTTTCGCCCAAGAAAGTCGCTCAAGGTACATTCGATCGCTGTTCAGAGTATCATAATGAATTACTTAAGACATCTCTGATGTCTGTTCATGTCGGGAATTCCCCTTTGTTAAGGCCGATTGGCTCAAAACAACTGGAAATGCACTTTTAGTTTAAAATTAGTTTACTGGTTTTACAATTCCAAATGCATGTAAATTGTACCGTAAATATCCAAAACTGCTTTCTTGTCTATGGTCTGGGCTGTTGAGTGCGAGTCAGGTCAAAGTAAAACAAAAGGTAAGAAAATCTGAAATTTTTAGTTTAGATCACAATAACTCCTGAGGGAGTGGTTGAGCAGTTGTTCGAAAGGCCATGAAATTCCGCATACAATGAGCTCCTAACTGTGAACGTACGCCCTGTACTTTTTAAGATGCAAGGTGTTTTGTGAAAAACTATTTTTTTTTAATCACCCTATAACACCGAAACGGTTCATGTGCCCCTCCCCCCTGACATAGATTTTTTTGTTTCACTAGGTAAGTACTATCACCTCCTGCTCTATTGACCACCTAGATGGAAACATCCTGTATACAAATGCCGATATATTGCTCTAAGTCTTCTTTTGTAATGAGTTCATCTGAATTGAGATTTTTCTGTTGCATATAAGTTTGATTCTTTTACGATAGACTCCAATATTTCATTAGTGATGAAGTGATGAATCTTTGTCCACATCTGAGAAATCAAAGTCATCATCTTCACTGTCGTCAAATCCAATCAAAGACTGTTCAACTACTTCCTGAAGTTTTTTTTATCATAATCCATTGTCCTTTCTAGCAGCAGGCAGTGCGTAATGTAGATAATATACTTAGCGAAAAATAGCAAGCGAACAAATACTAGTTGATATAATTTATCGATTTTTGGTTTAGTATGCCCCCACTATCCCCATATTGCATATATAAATATATAACAACATGATAAACGTCGTGCGAGCGGGTGGTACACTACTTCCACCATCGCGGGTGTAATTTATACGGTACAGCTTGGTTGTTTGACCCATTGGAGATAAAACATACATATGTCGATATATTATATTTCCGCGATCACAATCAGATCTAACTTTTATGTGAACATGGGGCCATATATGCATCTATTTGGTTATTCCGAAACGTTTTCGCTCCCATCACGGAGCTCATCAGCGGTGTTCCATGAGATATTTTTTACCTACTCGGTGCACCTACATGAACAATTTTTCAAATGTTTATATATATAATTATGCATTTAAAAAACTTAGTTTTCAATTTGGGCCACAGAGTATATACGCCAAGCAGCCATCCCCGACTAACGAATCTAATCTACAGCAGTGCGTAATGGTTTGAACTAGCAAATTTTGTTTTAGTTCTGGGGAAAAAAAGGTATCATACAAATATAATTCTAATATACTTAATTATAATTTTTCTAGCCAAAACATTTCTGATTTTACTAATATAGGCTTATGAAATTAACATTTTGATTAACATTTTGATTCGGTGGCACACTTTATAGGATTACACTTTGCGCACAATCGCCTGATACGCATTTCCACTCTGCTGTTGAACATCTACATATCACAGAAAAGGCATTGAAAACCAATCGCAAGATTTATAAGTAACATTTCAGATTGTAGCAGATATGATACATTATCCAATAAAGGTTAATTTTAATTATACCAGCCCCCCCCCCCTCCCGTCCCTTACCATGCAATATATTTACGAATAAGTAGGTATAGTCTTTAATGCCCATAATGTCGAACGATACTTCTATATTTAAATAAAATTCTTCCAGAAATTTTCACTTACATAGTCGACTCAATTCTCTGCATTATAATTCAAATCACTTTTTTCCAGGTGATACACACTTATCATATCCACTTTAGTCTCACCTCAACAATATAAACTTGAGCCCTATATTTCTCATCATAAAATATAAAATGTATAAGAGGATCACAACTAGAGACATAGAACATGTTGAGAAGACTAATGAGCACTAGAGAACGCAGTTCTCTTGTTCGACATACCTATCTAGACCTACCTCCTTAAGGATAAAAAGTTAACTAGTACCTACCACCCCAGGTAGGTATATGGGGGTTGGGGTACACGCACACGCTCTATGAACACTTCATTCAGAAGCTCAAGTCGCTTAAAAAACGGTTATTCAAATGTCTCACCTGATTGAATGTCGTCATCGCCTCATCTTCTATCTTACAAATAATTTATCTCCGTTCATTTACAATTGTGGTCTCGTTCGTTGTAGACAAGAAGTGATTTGAATGAATAAAAACATCGACGAAGTCTATACACCCGCACCATCAACAGCATCTTTTAACTTATTCCCTTCAAATCTTGTGATTTTTGTTTTTTTTTCTACCTTCATACATGTACTAAAAGCAATACTAAAACGCATATACTTATCTGCTATATAAAATATACCAAGGCTCCGGTATCAGAGGTTTCAGCCGTGTAAAGTCCATTCTATCGCACTATGAATAAATTCTTCAATGCGATTTATCACTCATACAAACACACAGACAGGCAATTTTATATTCTCCTCTCAACATATAAGGATAGCTATCTATGGTGGCAAATCAGAACTTGGAAGGTGAATGAAAGTGTTTCATCCATCTAGTCTCTCTTGATGGGCTGGCTGCCGCCTTACTAATAGAAGCATGCAAAACAAGCTGGGTGGAGAGATTCTGTGAGACATCTCGTCGTTTTATCTCAATTTTCATTATCTACGCACGATAAAAAATCATCTGAAATCTCATCAAAAGGCTCCTTTTATCCTCGTTTTATGTTTGACATGGGTGTTGTGTCCCATAATGCCATCTTCTTCTCTACAACATAGTGGATATCATCATAGCTTCATGGAATTCACCACAACAAACTGGTGGTGCACGAGTTTCCATTCAAGGCGAGCTTTATATTCACAATCAGAGAATGAAGAGGATTCGCTACGCATACAAAGTAGATATATTTACAATGCGAATGTTTCTCGTATATCCTTGTTAGGTACGTAATATCCTCTTTTGTAGGTATCATCCATTCCAGCAACCTGCGAGTTCTGTTCTGCCACCGCTGTCGTAATACATAAAAAGGGGGTCAAAGAGATTCTTGTTCGTTGCGATGTTTTTAGGAGAAAGGCAAATTGAAAAAAAAAACTCACAACAAGTCCAGACCTCTTTTCATTTAGCATGGATCTAGCATAGTTGAGAAGAAGACTTGATGATGCTTTGATGAGCACTTACCTGCTACTTAAGCTCACTCGAGAAACCGCTGATGTGGGTGACTTTGTCGTTACCCCAATTTGGTATATAGAAACCTCCAAATGAAGTAGATGAATGATAAAAGTAGTTCACTCAATTGCTCCCTGATTCTTGAAGTCATCCCATAGAAATGGGGGATTTATGTTATATTTATATCCAGTGGTAGTAGTAGTAGTAGTACTACTTAGTATTTCTATATTTTTAATGAACATATATATTTAGTTCCTAGGCGGTCCAGCTCACTTCCTCCCTCCCCTCTTCTCATCTATCTGACCATCCAAAGTGATTTCCATTTTTGAATTTTGATTATATATTTTCCTGAAAAGCTCTCTTCAAAATCTATCTCAGCACCAACAGAGTGTTGTTCCCCATTGCATTGGAAGACAATGGTAGAAGGAATTCTATGTTGATTGAAGTTGAATTTTCCAAGAGTCTTGAAAAAACATCAACTACTTCTATATACTTAGTTCAACGAACCATTTTCTCCTCTCCCCCAGTCCACCAACAACAACAATATTTCCTTCTATCATCTATAACCACTATTTTGGCTATTGGTGCGCTGATTACTTCATCCTTTCCATTATAATGACAAAAATGTTTGCTCTTAGCCAAGAAAGGAGACTGTGAATTAATGAGGTCGATGGTCGGAAGTCCCTTATTTAAGAGGGTCGAGATAAAAAATAATTTTTCACGTCTTCCTGAAAGCATTAGTCCTTTTTTTTTGGGGTTTTTTTTTTATGGAAGCTGGTAAAGCTACGCGACAGTTTTGAATTGAACACATCGCAACTATTCAGAATTCTAGTTAACACACTATGCGCGTGCTTATAAAGGTTATCTTCAGCTTTTGATCCTTTTAACATTGTTCCACTTGTCTTTACTAGAAAAAGTGTTCCAATACCACACCCCCCGCCCTCACCTTTTAATAAAAGCAGCGCAAGTTGCTCTTTTCTTTTCTCCCTTTACTTTTATACAAGGCGCCCATCCTGCCCTTAATAATGGAGGACAGCCAAAGGGAAGAAAGCCATTTAGAAGAATAAAATTCCTGAAAGCGTATCTCTATTGTTCCTTGCCTGTCGTAAACGGCTCGACAATGTGGTGCTCCTCTGCAGTCCTCCAGATGTGTAGTTAGTGAGTGTGCTATTATAGTTAGTGATTGTGTGTCAGTGAGTATGAACGCTATTCCTAAAGTTTTCTTAACCTCTTTTGACCTCGTTGACAATTAGTCCGTCTTATGTTCACCACCAGAAATAAGTTCAATTTTATGGTCGACAATTTGTCTTAATTAGCATTTGTTACCAGCCAACAGGAGGAGAGAAAGGAGACATATAGTGGCATAGTCCAACTGGGCGGGTAGACGTTGTGCGACATGAAGAACTCGTCGTTTAAGTAGTTTGCAAGTTTGACACTATTGGACAAAAGTGCACTAAAGGTTTGTTCCCATTAGAATGAAGGGATTTTGAGGTGGAAAGAAGGGAAAAGGTAGGAAGGAAGGAAGGAAGGAACTAAAACTTGTTATATATGAAAATTACTTGAATTCCTGATTCCTGGTAATTGTAATGGGCTTTTTGAATGACACGAACATATTTGTCATTTATTTTGCCTATACAATTATTGTGGTGTTGTTATATGTGTAAGTAGTAGGTATGTCATATCACGAAGGTGTTAATAGCAAGAAAAGGAACTGTTAGAACGGCTAATACTGCAGTTTTATGAAACTGGTTAGCCATTTAGGGTAGTGGGCTTGCAACAGAAATCTACTTCATGAAATCAATTGTGGACTAATATCACTTTGTCCTTTAGTTAGAGCACGATAAGCAACAATAACTAAAAGTTAAATCATTTGCCGAACAGAGGGTGCTGGTTGTAACGAACTTTCAGAAATGTTCGGATCGAATAAGAAATGCTGTAGGTAGGTACTTGGACATAAATTTTTTGATCGGTTAGTTTGATCGATCTTCACAAGAGGTTTGACGATTTAAAATAAAAGGCGATTTGTTGGATATGACGAATATTTTTTATTCAGGCTAAACCTATTTTTATCTTAATTTTTCTTATCTATGTCTAAATTAAGCCTCAGCGTGAGGCAGATTCTATTAACACGAAATCTAATGCCCTAGACGCACAGCGCTCTTAATGAAGAAATATCTAACAACTCAGTAGTCTATAATGATTCATTATAAACTGCAAACACACAGACTTTAATTAAGTTGTACTTAAACTTATCACGTTAAAGAAGCAATATGGATCGAATTAACGCGATAAACTTTGTTTTTATTTATTTTATTTTTCAACTTAACAATTTACAAATGAGAAAAACATTATATTGAAAAGAATATTGAAAATATAATTTGTGATTTGCATTTCTTCTTCTTATTTTTCAAATCTGCAAATGCACAGCGGAGCTCCAGATTTATATTATGTGCCAAATCTAGCACATTTTTCCTCATTATAGCTATAATGAAGGAGGAAAACACTTCATTAGTGTACTCCATTGTACTCCATGTGCTGGAGATATCAAAAAGCATTTTGCTAATTTTATCGAGTTGGCTGTAAATTTTATAATTGTTTTTGGATCAATAGTAAGTTTTAACCCCTGTTCACGAGCGCGATACGATACGTGCGATATTTTGGTGACGTCCTGTTCTTTCCATAGATCTATCTCTATTTACGACTGGTTTTTATCGTGCGATACGTTCACAAGGTTGACAGAGGCTACAACTTAATTTGTTTAGTTTTTTAGTGGCAAGCAGATATTAGTGTGAAATTTACATATATTTATGTTTTTATATTTATATATTTATATATTATAATAAATTTCGACATCACTGCGAAGCTTTAGCATCCGATTACAAATGTAAACAAACATAAATGTTGAGGTTAAGGTGAAAATCGCACCAAACTAAGAGCATTGTTGCGATAAATTTTGGTATCGCACGAAACGTAGAAAGAGTAAGCATGTTCAGCGACAAAAACATTGCTGCAGCCAATCAGAGAACTGTCGCGTGCGATAAATCGCGCTCGTGAATCATATGCAAAGAACATTCGACATGTGGAACACCAGTTGGAGGAATCTTCGTCAAAAGATGAGGATTTTTCACTTTCACAATCCACCTACAGTTAAGATGATGGCTCGCCCCAGTCTGAATTGTAGGAAAGTGTGATGCACATTAGGATGAACGCGTTCGGCTCGACGCGCAGACTAAAATCGTAGCACAGCGTAGCATAAATGGGAGTCTTTTCAAATCCATTGTTTCTTTGATATTGCGTATACTGTAAACATAGCGTACAGTAGCGTAGCGTAGATGAGCGTAATTTGAACCATACGATTGGTTGGAATTTTTAAGCTCGTAAAAAGCGACAGTCGTTGAAAAGTGAAAATGGATTGCGACATTTTAATATGTGAAGTGTGTGTTCGGCTGTTGTCAGAGTGCGCGCGAGAAGCGGATTAGAGCTGAAGCTGACCAATGCGAAAGGTCGCCCGAGAAAACTATGTACGTCGTATACATTTTCATACAAATTCTCGCGATCGCGTCAAAGTAGAAGCAAAGCGGAACTGAAAGCATAACTGATGTCAAAGCGCAAAGCGAAAAAGCTGGCCGTGCAGTGTTTTCTGGCGTAAGCAAAAATGGGTTTTTCTTTACCATCTGATGAAATTCCCCGTATTCCTTTCTTTTACTATTTAATGCATGCGCAGAAAATGAATTGTCTTTTGCAAAAAAAAATAATTGCAAATATTTTGCGAAAGAGAATATTTCTCGTCGGATGAGTACATAATGTTACTTTCCTAATGTCACAACGAGATGTAGTAAAAACTAATTCTGAAACCCAAAGGTATACATGTAAAACCATAAGCGGGACTCGCATTGACTCAGACATCTCTTGTATTGATTGTCGCATAAACAAGCTCTGTTTTAATCTCCGCTTCGCCTCTCGCACACTGTCTGACAGTAGACTTAGAGGATAATTCATTGGGTGATCCCACAATATATAGAGTAACGACTGAGCTGGACTGAGCTTCCTAAGTGGAGCAAACTGAACCGAAATTTTCCTCCTCGTTTCGAAATTCCACCTTTGAAAAACCTTAAAAGACTATTTTGTCATATACTCCAGGGTGACGTATCGTAGATAGATAACTGGAAAATTACCTTAAAGACTAAGGGAAAATTGTTTCTATTGTCCAAGTAAGGCTATAGTGCCATCGACAAACTAAGAAAAATGTTTTTAAGGGGATAGTAAAAAAGTTAATAGGATCCTCTGCGACAGTCACAGATAAAAACCAAGTCGAATAGATTTTGGCAACTTGTTGTCTCTCAAGACCTGATTTCAACTATAGAAACATTAAATTGAATAAAAATTCTTATAAATCAAACTCACATCAAAATACAGAATTATCAACATTCCTTCAAAATTGTTTCTTTGTCAAGGAAAGAATTCAAAAATTTAAGGATGAAAAGCCACTTAAAAAGAAAGAAATTCTTAAAATTTATGGAAAAACATTTTCAAAGAAACAGAGAGCAAGGGAAATTGCCATGTGTGCAAGCTTCGAAGATCAAAAATGATAAAACGAGTATGGCATCGGCAAAATTAACACCAACCACATGACACGTTAACGTTACTCCTCTCGTTCGTTTTATCCTACATATGTGAAAAGAAAGATGCTGGCTCCGTTGACAACACTGTCAACTGCGGAGATGAATCTCGACGGGTAAATGCGATCAAGTTGAAAGAAAGTAAGTACATCACCACTTTTCCTGGTTGCAGATATTTTTACTTTGGCACGAAAGCACCCTGTCACAAGGACGGAATTTTTCTCGTTTTAAGATTCATGTTCTCTTTGAAGGTTTAATGCCGCACTTCAAATGGTTTTTGTATATACGTAAAATAAGCGTAAGAAAATGCCGTCTATATGGTAGGAAAAATATAAAAGAAAGTAGCGAATTCCCAAGAAATATACGCGCGAATATTCATATATATCTCTACAGGTAAAGAAATGTTAGATGCAGGAGGACCGGAAGAAAGAAGAGCTGAAGACTATCTGGGTTGGGGAGGGAAGTGATACAAAGAGAAAAAGCGCCGAAATTGATGGAAGGAAATATTGAGTAGGATGTGGTGGATAGAGGGGGGGGGGGGGAGTTGAGAAACACAGAACATTTTCTAGAGATCCATCAGGAAGAAAATGAAGAATTCTACCAGGCATTTCGAATTCATGAAGTAATAAGGAAAATGTCAACTTAAATCGACTGCTTGCTCAACTTCATCGTTGAGACAAGTGAGCATGCAAACCCATCAAATTGTGTGTTGGATATAAGAAGAGCGAAAGGGAAGAGGATGTCCCTGCAGAATTTGGGGATGCTGAATGGAATTAAAATTAAGATAAATTGAAGCTACCCCACACTTAGGTATAAATGTATTAAATGTTGGGCGGCTATATGTAGATTATTATTCTGTACGCACTTCTGCATCCATAATTATAATGCAATCCTCAAATTTTACTCCATCCAATGTACATACTAACGCGAATCCATAAAATCGCAAAATTTTGCTTAATTTCAAAGCGTTCTTAGTACATCAGGTAACACTTATTATGCTTTGTAAATTTTCAATTCATGAAATGTGCTAAGTGAAATTCACCCACAGACACTTACTGGAGCCGAGCAGCAATTTCAATTTGTCGTAATTAGTCCTTTCACTTAAGTACTTCGTAAAATCGCTTTCGGAATTTCAAAGTCAGCTACCTTCTTTGGCATCCACCAGTACCGCAGAATTCGCTTCTTTACCTAAGCTTAATATGGTCCTCATTTACGGTAGAAGATGTACGGCATGATCTGATTACGCTTTCATTTCTCAACTTTTGCTAGCACGAAAGGTGGCATCCTCAAAACACTCGACAACTGTTACACAACTCTCTGCGCTGACTATATTTAGCTCTGTAATCTGTCTGTCTGTCTGTTCTGTCTATAAGTACCTACAGCTACCTACATAAATATATACCAAGCAACCCCTCCACCAGCACCAGTAGATTCACTCCTCCGACATTTTCAAGGAGTGTTAATATAAAATTTTAATCGAATTCCGGGGTACATGGAGAAACAAGCCCAATATCTTGTGCAGTTCGACTCTAACATCCTATAAATCCTTCAGGACTTGTGCTTTACTAAGTATAGACAACATCATGGAATATAAGCTTGGTATATAGTTCTACAACGTCGTCGGGTACAGGGTGTATACTGGGGTCAAAGGGTTCGGCTTTATGTTCTCTATCTGGAAAACATAGGCTTCAATATCCTGTCAATGTTATACAAAAAGTTACTTCCTTATCTTCGTGTGGTATTAAGAACATTTGAAAGAATTTAAATGAATGGGAGAACGAGGATCCATGAAGGATGATAATGGTGGTGATGGTGGTAGATATATAAGCAAATAAGGCAGAAAAGCTTGTTCACGCGGTTTCTATATGTCTCTATAGCACTAAAAATTCACTTCCACCTGTTTAAAGTTTAACGCCATGGAAAAGGAATGCAATGTCCCCATTTGTATAGAGTGAGCTCCTTTATGCTGGCTGCTGCTAAATAACATGCACATCTCAAATTAAGGGATTTAATACGGATGTGTTTTGCAGAGGCAGCCTGAGAGAGTAGGTAGGACTCCTTAACATATGTATCGTAGGTTGTCGTCGTCCCTATTATCTATACAGTTTTGCTCTGCGGCAATGGCGTGGCGGAGTTGGAGTACAGGACGGAGTTCATTAAGCACTTTTCTCTCTACATTCAGGTGAATGAGGAGCATACGTTTCTTTCTTTTTTTTTCCTTTTTTTTAGCTTTGTTCATTCAGAGTATTGCGCGTTGGTTTTGAAGAGTTTTGGCGTGTTAGCTTCTTGCATAAGCAGATCATACTTGAGTTTGATATATTCTATAAAAAAAAAAAAAGTAGGGCAAAATACGTTGAACTTTGCGTGGCCAAACCTAATTTTATGTGGAATTATTGGTTTAGAGAAAAATAAAGCAGAACAAAAAGGATATCATACATACTTAACTACTGCGCCTTTTGATGCTATCTACCTGGATTATGTGTATGAGGGGACTTAGCTAGCTCAACAATATGCAAACTATGCAGATGGATGGGTATAGAGTGACATTCAGTCAGGCTCTGCATAATCTTGGAATGATTACGTTTTTCCAGAAGGTTAAGCACAGTAGTCTAGGGATTTTAAGATCTAATCATATTTTGCGTCCGCTTTCGTGCAAAGAAGAATGTTTGACAAAGGAAAACTTAAAGATTATCGAAGTACTATAACTATGTCATATATTCAGCCATATGCAAATCTGTCGGAGAATCATCTGCGTAAGGATCCGACTCAAGAGAACGAACCAAATTAAATTTAAATGTGGAAGCAATGGAAAGGTTAAATCATATATTTCCTAAATTTTTACGCTGACAAACAATTAGACCAAAATCGATTAACGAGATCAACTCTGTTTGGGGTTCTTCTCAGTTGTCGTCAACTAGGTACTAAGCCTCCCCACTTTTGGATAAGTTTTTAATGGTATAGAATTCTTGATGTCCCTAGCAAACATCTTTCTGGTACCACCAAAAAGTGTGTAGTCTATAAAAAGACTACCAAATGGCGCTAAAAATAATTGAGACATGTAAGAATTCCAAATGATAGGATCTAATAATTCAATTTTCAAACCCAATGAAGGAATTAAAGGAGCGCGGTGGTTTTGTCAGCCTGCCAAACAATGCGATCGTTTCGAAGAAACATTTCGGAATGTAGTTACATACCCTCAAAGTATATGTCTGGTCAAGCCATGCTAAACGACAAACTTAGCGAGAGAGATATTGAAGCAGAATAGAACCATTTAAGATCGAATATTGCCGAATGTATTGCATCAAAAGAAAGGGTAAGCTAAACCTAATTTATTGACTATTGGCTAAAATAGATAATATCGGAATTGAAACCCTGGAAACGAGTTGACAAAAGAACTGACGTCTTACTTTCAATGCAACTGAAAATCTAGAAATTCATTTTTTCCATAAAAACGATCAGACGAACTTTTTAATTTCAATCAAATCCAGAAATCCATTTTTTTGCGTTTTCGAGATAAACAAAACCATGGCAATTTTCTTCCCGGAAAACGAAAAACCCCATATTGACAAAATTTTGATAATGTTGAATCACAAAAAGAATTAATTCATGCAGAGTAAGACACTCTTACTAGCTTCAGAGAACTTATAACGTACACAGTCCTAGAGTTTTTTTGTGATAACGAGGAATACTAATGTAAAAATTAAAAACAAGTGGTCCCAGTAGGGATCCTTGTGGAACACCTAGCACCTGGATCAGTTCAATAGTAAGCTTCAAAGAAAACCAATTTTTATGATAGAATGGTAGGGAAATTGATACATTCCACAGCTCTAGGAAGAAGAAGATAAGTAGTCAGCTGTCAAAATTCAGAGTTCATTTTATTTTTCTCATTCATTACCACATTGACCAACAACTGTATGATTTGCTTCCAATCGAATCAAATCTGTATACTTTTATAAAAGAATTTCAGATGCAATAGGTCTCCAGCCATGACAGAAGCTATGGGAGACATTTTAAAACCTGATAACTAACTCAATTATAAAAGTTTGTGTTATCATAAAACTACTACAGTTCCTTTTTATCGAGCATGCAGCTATTGCGCCCTTTATAAAATATCGAAAATTGTAGCAAAATAAAAACAAATCTTAATTCAGACAGTGACGACTTAATTTATTTACGAAGAAATAAGAAAACAAAAAAATTCTCAAGCACTTTGCATTCCCCAGATTTTTCTTCTGTCCATTATTATTAGTCCTTAAATTGCCACCAGGGATGAGAATTAATTCAATTAAATGGTGGTTACAAAACTTAATTAATTTTGAAAGAAGCTCGACAGTTTTTTTTTTTTTTTGCCAGAATATAATTTGCCCGATACTGAGTTCCCTTATAAAATATTTTCTGCTTCTTAAAGATTTCATTTTTTTTTGGACTTGTATATCGATTTCTAAGATAAATTTGAAAGTCATTTCAAAGAATATTTCTCGAGGGAGTCTTTTGCTTTTGTTGTTTATGAAAGTATTGGATTTGTATTACACACCTCTTCAAGCAAATCTGTTTCTCTAAATAAGTCCAACAGATCGCTGGATTACTTAAATTTGTTATCAAAAATGACATCAATAGAAGCCCTTTCCCACAAGCACACAATAAAGAAAATTCCGAACCATCGAAAATGCTTACCTAATAGTTGTACCCAAATTGATCGAGATTGAGTATAAAATCTGAAACCAACAATATACCTCCTAAATGTATAAAGCTCTTTACCCACCTATTTTGCACGTCTTTGGACACATCTGTAATACGACATTCGTATTTCCTCGTGCCAGGAAACATATTGTAGTATTACCTGTTACAAAATCCTCCCCTCCCAGTACTACATCAGATTTTCAGCCTATTAGTGTACTGTGCTTCCTCTGTGCTAGAAAGGCTAATGTGTGATCAATTAGAGTAATACGTCATAAGCCAATCGCTTTTTACGCAATGGAAATCTGGATATCGAAAAAACCATACTTTTGAGACCGCTCTTTTGAGGATTATTACATCGGACCTACGTCTAGCACTTGATAGACACGAAATTTGCTACTTGGCTCTGTTGGATATTTCGAAGGCAAGTTACTTCTGAAGGTAAGTTACTTCTGAATAAACTCTCTGAGAGATTCAAACTCAGTAGGGTTGCCATTAAATTGATTCACAGTTTCCTATCGGAACGCGCGCAGCAGTTTAACGTTTTGAACTCTTTTTCTACAATTGACACTGTAAAACTGGGCGTTCCTCAGGGTTCTATATTGGGACCAGTCTCATTTTGTGCATTTATCAATGACTTGCTGGAAGTAATTCAAGGCTGGAGCATTCAGATGTATGTATATGACCTCCAATTGTATATATCTAGGCCGGTCCGTCTCGTTGAGGACTTCGCTGCTAGACTAAAAGATGACTTATTCCCCATTGGGCTATAAGTAAACATCTTGATTTAAATGCAACCAAGTCAAATTGCATGATTTTCGCCCGCGCTGGCGTCGATATATTTGATTTTCCCCCCATCGCGCTCAACAATAACCCTCTGGTTCGAGCATCTAAAAACTGGGGAGTTATGATTAACAGTGGCACAGCTTGCTGTGATCACACCAACGCTGTCTTACAACAAGTTTATGATACGCTTAGAAGGCTTTGGCTATTTGCCGCGATCCTCCTGATCACAATTAGGCTCAGACTAATAAAAGCCCTTGTCCTACCATTTTTCACATTTGGTAAAATTATATACCCTTTCAGTGATTCCTTTTGCTCCAGCAGAATTAATGTCGCGTTCAATGACTGTACAATGTTTATTTACGGCTTGAGACGGTATGATCATATCACTCTGTATCGATGCTCACTACTAGGGTGTCTCTTAGAGCTTTATCTTAGCCATAGATCGTTATGCTTCCTCCACAAATTAATTGGGGTTAAGGAGCCTCGCTATTTAATACATTTTGCTTGTTACTTGCGATCAAGAAGACGCCTTGACTTAATAATTTCACGCTTCACCCATCTAATTGACGAACGTTCTTTTTTTGTTCAAGCCTTCCGTCTATGGAATTCATTGCCTGCTGATTTTTAGCGTTTAATTTTGGTTGGTGTGTTCAGAAGGCGTTTATTTTAGTATTTAATCTTTGATGACTCTTCATAGGTTTTTGTGCACTCACTCAACTCGTGTTTACTGTCATTATTATAGTGTTTTATTTACTTTAAGCTAATTTTTTGTTTTTGCTTTATTTTATCCCGCTTGATATCATGGTTATTATTTATATATTTAACTTTAAGTTTATTAAATTATATGTAATTGTATTTATTTGGCAACTAAATCAATTTGTTTTTATTGTACAAACTGTTGTACTCACCAATTAATAAAATATTATATTGTATTAGATTGCTTCACCGTCACAGAATCATACGTTTACGCAGAGTTCTCGGTAGTATCTTTAAAATTGTTACAAAAAATATCGGTTAGGAAATACAGTGGTTAAGAAAATATAAGGACAACAAAACCCCTAACGATAACTACACCAATTTCAAATTACGATAAGCACAAAGACATCAACCACCAACAAACTCCTCTTCGTGATACGTTGTTTTTAATAAGCAACAGATGGCAGCTCTCGCATACTGCAGACTAATTATCTGGGCTGCGCTCACGTCGGCGATTGCAGTCGACTGCAGTCGACTTTAGTCAATTTGACTAAGAAATTGTCGTTCTGGTCGTACTCAGAAGTGTACATGGACACGGCTCTTTTAATTGTATGTGTAGGCGGACGGGGCATTTTAGGGACTGTTCATATAAACCAAATCGCGTTCACGTCGTCAAGTCAATTTGACTGCAGTCGACTTGAGTCATTTAACTTCGTACTCCTGAGGTGGAAGTAAGTTAACTCGCGGGGAAATAGGAAAGTTTTTCAAAATGGAAATGGATAATAAAAATTTTATGGTGATTGATGAATCAGATAAGACCTAGAAGTGTAACAAATCTCATAAAAGATTTTAATTTCAGAGTTTTTTTTAGGGTACGAGGAAGCTTAAACGAATAATTAATAATCGAAGCACAAGTTTCTCGTCTGGCGTCCATTTTCTTTTTTACCTCTTTGACGTTTACTCACACATTCTCCAGGCCGAGTTAATTTGACTGCAGTCTTTTTGACTAAAGTCGACTGCAGTCGCCGACGAGAACAGACCCCTGATATAACGAAAATATAAGATTGAAGAAAACTTGCTACCAAAAGGAGTAAAGATGAATGAGAAAACCTTTCTTTAGCCTCACTGGTTTGGTCACGTTCGCACTTGGTGAGCACGAAAAGAGAAGAGAGACAAAATTTAAAATAAGGTTTGAGAAAAGACTCGTTTGTTTTCGAGATACTCTCAAAATTTGTTCGACTATATTGTAGAAAGACTTAGTTACCTTTGAGATACACTCAAAATTTGGATTAGATGGAGCCCGGATGATCGGAGAGTCTATTGGTATATTTTGAAGATAAAGTGTTTTTGAGGGATAGTTCTTTTATAAGTATAAAATTTTCGGGTCTTATTTCCCATAAAATAAGCAACGCTCTCTAATTAAAATTTGTGATACAAATTCGAAGGCTAGTCCATGATTTTGAGTGGATTTTTTTTTAAACATTGACATCATTGATTTTGATAAGTGCACATGTGCTATGCATTGAAAGACAAGAGAAATATAATTCAAGAAGAATTTTTTACCTACCAAGATACACTCAAAATGTCGATTCGTTTTCTTCTTTGTCTTCTGAATTAGAAAACATTCTCCTTCACTACTCAGAGCAATCAAGGATAGAAGAAAATATTACTTTGAGCAAAGAAAAATAAAGAGGTAAAGATGGCCGACATTATATCGTAAGTGTACATGACATCGATAAGGTTAAGTTAGGAAAGACGGGTGCGGTTCGAAATATCCAGCCTGCCTTACTTAGATCGCCATTGTGCCCCTTGACATCATGCGATAACCTTTTTGAAACCGTCCGCACTCGAAAAGTACATTTTGAATGGATTTTATTTCCACCGGATCCTTACAACTACTGCAGAAATAGTTTTCCGCTATTCCCAGTTTACTAGCTTGATCTCCAATGGCCCGTAATGACTTTTACTAGATTCCTAATATTTCTTCTACTGCCATTAATGAGTTCTTTCGTCTTGTTCCTGTCATATGCAGGCCATAATTGCCCCGCATTGTATGCCAGATTTCTCTGTTGACCCATCTGAAGCTTGCCTTTGTATAGGCGCATCTGATGATTTGCCTTTTGACAGCTCGGGATCCTCACATAAGCTACTGCTGCGGAGCTATCTATATCAAAGACTCTTTTGGACAACTCATCAGTCATTTCTTTGCCTTGGATATCCCCATGGCCAGGTATCCAGTATATGGTCACCCCGTGTAGTTAATTCCTCAAGGTTGGTCTTGTATAACTGGACCAATTTTGATTTTACCAGCACAGCAACCAGTGCCTTAATGGCTGCCTGGCTCTCAAGGTATATGCAGATGTACTGTACGGATATTACCACTATCCTGGGGTGACACCCCTACCAAAAGTTAAGAAAGGTATTTGGTAGTCCCTTTCTTCACTACAATCACTACAGTCTAACGTCTTGAGTATATTGAAATGCCAAAACCCTTCTTTATCCACCAAGACCCCGTTATTAGCCTGACAGCGCTTATTGCCGCCACACTCCTGCCGTCAGTTCTTCCCAGTCAGGCAACCCTCTGGTCTGGATTATTGACAGCACATCCAGGTTACAATTCCCCGGCAGGGCCGTCCTCCAGAATATGGAGCTATAACAGAGGATCGGAGGAACTATAGTTGTATACTTCCATCGTACCACCATGGGCCTTAATTTCTAGTTACTACCAAAAATTTTCCAGCACGTGAAGAAGGCCACACTGGCTTGGAATCAAATATTACTCCCAGAACTTTGCTTCGCCAGAAAGTAAGATTCTCTTCACCCAACATTTGGAGTCCTAAGGTGTGCTCCTGCCTTTTTGTAAATAGCTCTAGAGTTTTCTTCTAGGGGCTTACACTCAGTTCACTATTATTAGCCCAATTAATTAAGCAGGGCATATTCGAGGCTGATGACATAAGAGCAGGAATCCATAAAAGATCTCTTCTAACAAAAACTAGTTGGTACGGATTTGGTCGTCATAATTCTCCTTGCTATTATTCAGATTCTCATGTACATGAACCAGATGGCGTCTTAAGATATCTCTATATCAAGGCTCACTCCTATATATTCATAGCATAGGATACAAAAATAAATGTCACGAAGAGGGGGACATAATTTTTCGCTACACCCCTAGCAGAAACTCAAAATTGGTGTTGGAAACATCTCAAAAGTTTTCATCTAACAAACACAAGCACCCGCATCGAAAGAGACTTCACACTCTATACTTTACCTACCTACCTACCTACGTACTCCCTTGAAGATAAATTTTAATTTGTGTCAAATTTTCATGCTTTTCCCGCTATAATCAAAATGTTTAATTTAGTAATTATTAAAGCTGTGCTGTGTGCGAGTGTAAGGATTTGAAATTTTCTCAACGAAATTTAATTAAATCTGAATATTTATAGGAGAGAAAATCTCTCTGGCTTGACATAGTTTGAATAAGAGCAACGTGTTGCTCCCAGGATATCATTTCATCCGGAGTGCTGTGTACATGATTCGAAAACACTTTCACCGTAATAACCTTTCTAAGGTATCCTTCTGTCTTATCACTGTCATAATCACTAGCACGTAATCGTCGTAACATGATACACATTTTGCTTTCATGCTTCATTTTAGCAGACTTGGCATTCAAAGTGTTCATCGTAAATGTTTGCTATTCCCGAGCTCTTAGTTACTACTACCCTTAATAGATGTATGTATGCATGTATGTAGGTATATCGAACGTCTAAAGCCATATCCTCAGAACATATTTAATCCATTAAACCACTTTATAAATGCAAATTTGTAATTGAAATTGTGCGTGGAACACATCTTCGTCGTAGACCATACTTACTATCCTAGAGTCTTGTCATGCCCTAATCAAGTCAGACGTATAATACTTGGAAAGATACATGCCAGCTAAATAAGGACCTGATGTTTCTCTTAAAAGCAACGGACACTTTAAACCACAAATTTCGGAATTGCTCAACATTAAGTTCATATTATCATCTAAAAGCAAACGTAATAATAAACCCCAAAATGTATTCTATAAGGGCAAAAGGCATCAAGACTTGAGTACCATTACGATAATATTCAAAACAAAATCCTTCTTAGGTTTGGGGAAAATTCAATAACTTTCAGGAAATTTCGAATACTTATTCCAAGATTAAATTTCCTTTCTCCAAATTATGTAATTAATATCTAGCTTGTATCTTACCTGAAAAAGCACTTTATACAAATAAGCAAAAGAAGAACTAGAAAGCGGTATGAGATTTTTGCTTTTTCGAGATCCGTACAAACAGGCAATTTTGAACCTGCTGTATATGAGAAGAGAAAATTGAGGTACAGTCAGTTTCTGGCGTAAGGCCGAAGATAAAAACAATCGATAAAGAGAATTTTTTAAGAGTATACTGTGTGTAATGTGTTTCGATCAGCAGTAATAGGGCGATCTCATCAGGACAGCAATGAAAAAAAAGAAGAACTTTGAATTTCTTGACTCTGTATAAAAAGTATCCTCATGAGTAAATTTATAGAGCAAGTTTTTCTAAAATTTTATTTTTAAACTTTAAATCTCTTTACCCAAATCTCCTCCTGACTCCAAACTGGATGTATTTCCAGTGGCTACTAATTAATTACTTGCTGCGTAAACGCCAGATTGGGACTGATCAACTTCCAGACTTGAAATAATTTTTGAAAGCACCAAACCGCCTTAATTACGATTTGATTTTCGCAAGGGGAGCTGCTATAATGCTGATCTACTAAGGCTGCCCCTATAACAGCCTGAATGGGTGCTATTCCGAGAGGAAGGCTAGAGCCGTGGAATATGTTTCCAGGTCGTGCATGGCAGACCTAAGAAGATCTTAGTCTCTGAAAGTAAAGCTTAAATTTCGGCTGTCTCAATGACAGCCCGTCTGAATGGCTAGGATTAACAGAATTGATGAAGTGCTGGTGTTCTCAAATGTCATTAAATACAACAATGGATGAGTTTAATGATCTCGAAACGGTACCATGTATTATGGGTAGGTCACAGCTAGTACATTAGTACTTTATATAGTAAAATCACAATATATATTATTTTATCTAATCTTCAACTGGACTCGAACGAGTAACTTCACTCACTATCGGCTAGAGCTTAACCAGTCTGTAGGTAGTAAATATTGCTAGGAGTAATGTAAAATTCTAACATGATAGGTGTAGTGACCACGTGCGCTCAGTTTTATGTAAATTTTATGGTGCACTTCTTTTAATATTTTTTTATTTTTGAAATAATTTTTCATTAATAAAAAAACTATTCTGACATTCTAACCCGTTTGTTTTTTTAATATTTATAATTATTATACTTTTATCCACTCAATTACCCTTGACTAAGTAACTTTGTGCCTGAGGACGCCATTCGTGACGTAAGTGTGAAATTTTCGGAAAAGTTTTAGGGTAGTAAAGTGGATGGATTTGGGTGTTTTTAATCTAGAATGAGTGATGGGTTAAAATTTACTTACGTTCTTCGGGGTTTTGGGTGGGGTAGCTCTCTCATGTAAATTTTTTTTTACATGGAAGTACTTACTTTATATACCGTTATATGAGTTTTTATCAAAGACGTAATGACAAAAAAGTAGATAAGAAAATATATTAAAAAACTTTTAAAACAAATTGCACGAAAAAGTAAAAAAGAACTTTTTTCTTTACTTTAAATGTTTGAACTGTTTGCAATGAAACATTTCTTGTGTATATCATTGAGAAAGAAAAAAACTATTTGTTACCTTTTTAGTGCAATTTATTTTAAAAGTTTTTTTTTTTTTTTTAATATATTTTTCATTAATTAAAGAAAAAAAAATCATACTGGGATTCGAACTCGTTACAGATAAAGTCTGGGCTTTTCTAATATTTTTATACGTGAATACTTTATTTCACAGAAAGACTCCAAAATATTTGTGTGATCAATTACACTTTTTGCGTTCTGTACGAAATCAGAATTTCGATCATTATACCACGTTTCCGTAGAGCAATCTACGGGAGATTTTTCTTTATTCATGGCATACGTTTGTGGAAAGTACAGCCGGTAAATATTCAAAAAGCTGGTCTCTTAACGCTTTCAGGGGATTACTTGAAAATCATTTTGCCATTTGATCTAGTAGAGCTTTGGTATTGCGTTTCTGGCGACACTATCGATTCACTTTTTTATCTCTGCTGCAAAAACTATACCTTATTAATGCACAACAAGTTTTATTCTTCTCGCAAAAAGGAGAATCGAACTTTGTAACAACAAGGAGGGAGAACTGTAATGCACACAGGATGAAAAGATTTTAAAAATGGTACAGCTTCTAGCCACGTTTACAATGTAAAATATCTGAAAAATATCTAATCTCAACTACCCTAAATGTGCTATTTTTGATGTTAAAACAGCTCTGGTAAAGCAAATTATTTGGTATAAACGCAAATTGTTCTTAAAATCGATTGTAGATTATTATAAAACTATCGTAAATGTATTATTGCAGGCCTTTTGAGAGACAACATCTGACTTGAGAAGCATCCTTAAATTTTGAAAAAGTAGTCACCATCTCGAAAATTTCATATGTCAGAACGGATTATCCTAGGAATATCTTGGGTCGCACAGTTAATTGCATGTAGGCGCCTAGGTGGTACAATAGTAGTTATTGTCTTTTCCGCCATATATATATATTAATGGATTATATAAAAAATTCTTGACATTCTTTTTCACATTAATTTTTAATCAGCTATTTTTCAATATAACTTGAATTCTATAGCTTTCAAATGAGCGATATTTTACTGTCCTAAAGTGAATAGAAAAATATGTATGAATTTTTAAAGAAGGCCAACCAGCACAGTATTTGTGCAAGATTTTAAAAATGCCATAACTCGCGAAATACGCATTTTATAGGGAAATTTTGTAATTTATACTTAGTTTCGTTTTCACAAACCCTCCAACTATTGTGTTTAGCGCTTCTATGTCTTTATTTTTATAGTTGGTTTTTTTGTTTTTACACGTTGTGAAATCAATAAATAAAATTTTAGTTTTCGAGTCATCTTCAAGTTCTGCCAGTTAAGAAATTAGCTTACAAACTTCTCATCATCTTACTAACTTCAGTAAATCCATATAGAAAATGTTAATTCGTACCTAGTTGTAACCAACATATTTGCAATCTCAAGTGATTCCAATCAGGTTTCACTTTCTAAATCTTAGCTAATTACATGGAAGAAACATATTCCCGTTGCGCTCCACAATTCATTATGTTCGTTAAAATTTTCATGCTAATAAATTCATAGCTCTCTAATCGATCTTCATATGCAGGAAAGTTTTTCCTTGTTGTAATACCACAAATGTTTCACTATAAGGCTATATTCGTTGACGTCGACGGCTCCACCTCCTACTCCGTCCCTTCATCCTACGTCCTTATTTTACTTCTAACTTAACTTTGAAATTTCATGTTGCTACTATCATGCAAGGAAGCAAGCAAGCAGCAGGTTTTTGCATCCAAAACTTATAAATTCGGATCTGCTTTATTCCGGCACACTCCGCTAGCTACACATGTAATTTCTTGCTTCCTCTTGACAAGACTTTTAACCACATTTCCTTGCTGTGCATTTCATACGATGGCAGCTACTACAAACTTTTTCAATTTCTTCCTCATTTATGCAATTTAATTTATCGCGGACGATTCCCGTACCCCGCTCATTTACCACTTTCCTTACTATACACACATATGTACATACATAGCTATGATTTTCGACTTATGCGAATTCATTTCCCAAAGAGAGTTTACTTTGAGTTTCTAACTTTCTTTAGCCGGGTTAAATTTTTAACGGAATCAATGGAGCATATTTAGGTAGAACATAATTTGTATGTCGATCTATTTCTATGATTAGTTCACAAGGATAAGTTTTTGATGAATAGCAATAAAAGCAGCAGATGAAATGTAAATTAATGGTTAGGAAAGTAAGAAAAACAAAACCGTCAATATTTAACCACTTCAATTGTTTATAGAAAATGGTAAGTTAGGTTAGGTTGAAGTCCTGGCCACCCAGTGACGGTGTTACCAAAGAATTATATTCAATTATTGATAACAAAACTTATCTTCAATTAGTATGTATTAAGTTTTTTTGATAATACTACTTTCTTTGAAATAAAAAACTCTCGGACTGTTTACTTGGTGGTTCAAAAACAGGTTTGGGCTCGCTGCGTCAAAGTACCCATCACAGTCGAAAGCTTTTTTTGTCTTTGAAAATTTAAAAAACGTACCAACGTGAGAAAATGAAAAAGTTTTGATGCATTACAATTGCATCTAGAAACTGTAATCTGATACGCCTGTTGTCGTCGTCATAAAATATAAATTTTAATACGGCAAGAATATACAAGTATGAACATGTAATTTGAATGAATTAAAGCGTTATATGTATGTACTGCGTACATGTGAAGAGGATTGTATGTAGGTAAGTAGGCATACCGTGGGAGTGGAATGTGTGTCTGACAATAAAGTACAATTTATGCTTAATTGCATTTTATTATATTGTGGGAAAGTGAATTTTAATTAAATTTAAGTTGATATGAAATGATTTAATGATTTTTGCTTTCAAGGTCATATCCCCGATACATTGATATATTGTATAGGACAATATATTAATGTATTGGACTGATGGTTGTGTTCCGAGGCATTTGGCACCTGAGTCACAACACTTACAAATAAAGTTTTGAAGATTATGTAGCAATAAAGACGAATTGCCCACACTCAAAACACAATTGCATAAGGTAAGATATTTCTTTACTCTGACTTATATTATTTATTTTTTTTTTTCGTAAAAACTAGATGGCGCTGAATACGTTTACACTACACATTTGTTTACATAAATGTCTTAAAGATGGATCTTCATATTTGTTTTTAGGACAAGGCCCTAAATGTGTACTTAAAATTAGAATGACAGTGAATTCAATGCATACATCGATATAGTTTCATTCCCATGATGTTGCTTTTTTTTTGCACTAATAACAACAGAAACGTAGCAAGTGATGAATGCGCGTTCCATCTTAAGACATGGTGTAGTTACTAAAAAACTGTTCATTCTTAATAATTAATTTAAGCACATTTACCAAAGCTTTGAAAAATTCTTTAGGAGTTAAACACTAATTTTAAAGAAGAATTTTAAGAACTTTTATTTTTAACGATTCTAAATCAATTTAATAAATACAAGAAGAAAAAACAACCGCCTTGACCGGCAAGCGGAAGGTCCCGGTTTCAAACCCCGGACGAGGCGGTTGTTTTTTCTTGTATTTATTAATTTGATTTAGAATCGTTAAAAATAAAAATTCTTAAAATTCTTCTTTACCCATCATTGACTGATTCTAACAAGTGTAGGTTCGATTCCCGTCCGGGAAAAAATAAATACTAATTTTAAACCTGGTTTAGTCGTTGCATAGGATGATGGAGAACTTTCTTCACCCAACAACTGTTTTCTCTGAAAGCACAATGAAAAGTCACGTAAAAAAGATAAAACTAAAGATACGTATTAAATATTTTACATATATTGGACGATTTTTACTTATTTCACTAATAGATCTTGCAAAGTAATTGTATGTAACTGTTTCATTGAAAGCTGCACTTTGCAGACATGTTACTGAAAACGTTTCAAACACTGGGCACCGGGTTTTAGTTATTTAACATTCCTAGCATTTGGCTCTGGCTTGTTATAACCTCTCTAGGTCATGGTATAATGATTAAAGGTATGCTCAAATCAAAAATTATTTGGCTGTGACGTCATTTGTAGCCATATTATTTAGCATTTATATGAAATCTAGAAAAGAACAAGGAAAAAAGCTAAAATTGATCTTAGACCATTCTTACGATAGCCTAGATAAATGTCCGCCCGTATTTAATTTCGTATGATCACCCATCTCTTTGATTGTTAAAGTTTTTCGAATCTGTTTCTAGAACAGTTCGTCAGACAGTAAAAATGATTATAATCAATTTCATAGGATTTTATATTTCAAAGAGCTTTTCAGTAGAATAAAAACGTATTGGATTCATCCTTTTTAGTATATACATAAAAAACCCCAATTTTTGTATATCAACACCAAGAATGGGTTGTCCGAATAATGTTAAGTTGTATTTACTGAAAATAGCCATTTTTTGGTAGATTCGTTCACAGGCAGTGTCGAAATATATTGTAGAAAATGAAATTTGTGTATGGGAACCCTCGAAGGAATTACGCACTTTTTCTTAATTTCCAACTTAAACTTATTTTTTTAAAGCCCGTGAATAAAATTTTCAGCTCTATAAGTACATGCGTTCTAGAGCTATCATGAGGGTGGGCGGACAGACATGCAATAATCAAAATAACTTTTAATATTATGCGTGGGTGTTCAACCCTTTTTTCTCTACCAGCATTACTACTATGCATTTCAAACTGAAAGACAAACTTAGTATATACTCTAGGAGATTTCATCTGAAGTATAAAAATAATTGTTTTTTATCCAATTTCCTTGTTTGATTCTCCTTTTTTTATTTTTCCCTTTCTTTTTATTACAAGAAACTCCTCTTAAAACAAAAATGTTGCCCTTTTCAACCATTTATACCTTTTCCCTTCTGTTTTTCTAAGTTCTCTCCAATAAATTTAAATCAAAACCAGCACCTACACCTTGGAACAAAATACTAGCCCAGTAGCAGAAGCGTGGCTCCCCAAAAAATCTGTTTTTTTATAGTTTCGCCTTCTCTCCACGATATTAGACACTCCCAATTAAATATTTGAACGTTTAACCAATCGGCCACTTTAGGCAAAATATAAAATTGTATAATTGTTTATGCTGTCACTGGTAGGATAAGAGTGTTACATCCTCGATAATGGAGGACCTTGAATGAGGATACGGGTATAACAATTTAGAATAGAATAGAATATATTTCATTAGTAGTACAAAAGATAAAATGGTCTTAAACGTACAAAGTGAATCAGAATTGTACATAATTAATTAAATAATTGTGCAACATTAAATGTGACGGATTATATTAATTTACTAAAAACTAGAACTAAGATTAGCCAAACTAAACTAACGAATAATTATAGATTTAAAAATATGAGTAAGTAAATAGAGTAAATTTATAGAACTGAGAGAAGAATAAGAAAAGAAAAAACATGTATACAGTTAGAAAAAAAAAGTTATTAAATAGCCATAACAATATGCATCCAAGTTGCGCCCCAAAAGCTTAGGATAAGTTTAAAGGCAATATTTATTTGTAAAAGTTTCTGTTTGGAACCTGTTCGCTGTATGTTAGCTGGCAAACGAATGCACAAACCAAGCAAATGCCCTGGACGAAGTAAGAGCGCTCATCGAAAGGTCGATATGCTGGGATGATTGCAGGAAACTAATGGCCGGTTTCACAGTCCAGGCTTAAGCCACGGGTGTGGCTTAAGCCCAGAACTTAAGCCTACTCGGTTTCACAGTACTCAGTTAGCTGAGGCTTAGTTAAGCCGCGGATGAAAATTTTTAAGTTGTCAGCACTGAGGAAATTGTGAATTTTTTTAAAGGAAAATTACCATTGTGGATTAAAAACTAAGCGAAAAGACGAAGATTTTTTTATTTACCAGTTTGTTGTGGTTTTTTTCTGGAAGGATATCAAATCCAAAATCATTGTTGCAGAATGTTTCGACAACGTAAACCATCAAAGCCGAATGTATCTACAGCCGGAACCGAGAGAATAAAAATCAACGTCATCCCATTTATCGAAATGTTGCGGGCGACTCTTTATAATTTTTTCACGGGTCACACCTTGCGATATTATATTATACATTTCTTGGTCTCTTATACCCTCTGCATCAGATAAATAACTCATTTTTGTCCTAAACTGTTTGGTTTCTTCTTAAAACGTCAAATGGAATGCTGACACTAGCTGCCAGACAGTACTCAAAACTGCTAATTAGATAACTATTTTTCGCTTGGAAAATTTCAATTTAGTTTTAAAATATAACTTTTGAAATATGCACGTTCATTTAATAACAAAAATTATAATATTTAGGCAAAATATATATTTAGCAATAAATTCTTATGTGTTTCACAGCAAAATCTGAGGCTTAAGCCTTCGAGGTGACGGGCTTAAGTTAAGCTTTCCTTAAGCCAGTGATTTCACTTAAGCCTTGACTGTGAAACCGAAATATTTATTAAGCCTTGGCTTAAGCCATCGCTGTGGCTTAAGCCTTGACTGTGAAACCGGCCATCAGTCTCTCAAATAGGTATGAGGGCTGCTCGCTGTATATATAACTCTATAAAGGAATTTCAGTCTGTAGTTCATTAGATAAGTTTCTATCGGACAACCAAGCAAGGATGTTACATAAGAAGAGATGTGACTATTCCGCGGTAATTTGAAGACAAATCGGGTTACGTCATTGAATGCAATCAAGAGTTTCCTATGACAGATTGAATCGAGAACTGGATATATCGTACAGCAAAAAGGAAGTTTCCGCAGGCATCCATATATTTTCCTTAGTGTAACACTGACATGATCAGAACAGGAAAACTTTATCTTGAGATGAAACCCTAAACACTTTACAGAACTTAGTCTATTGTCGTTCAAATAGATTAGTGGTTAAGAGTCACGGCTATAGATCGCCAGGCAATTGGATTTATTATGGTTGAGAGCTCAGTTATTTTGCTCTGACCAGTCATATAATCGTTTAAGATCCTCATTTATCCGACTTACGCAATCTTCCACTAAGCCAATTGGTCTACTAAGGTATATTTGCATGTCATCAGCATGCAGATGAATGGCGACATTTGCAATAACATCTGGGAGATCATTGATATAGAAACAGAAAATCAGGGGACCAAGTATAGATCACTCCACACGAGGGAAATATACTTCTCGAGGTAACATTATTTATTTTTACAAATTGGCTGCGCCCATTTAGAAAATTTTTAATGAAGGGTATTGCCGATAAAGAGAAAAAGAGTTTATTACCCAATTTAGCTAGCAATTTCGAGTGATCTATAGAGTCGAACGCCTTACTAAAAGCAAGTAGCACAAGAGTAGTCAGATGATCTTCATCAAGAGCCATATGAATATCCGATGTCACATTCAGCATAGCGGTTTCACAGCTGTGGTAAGGACGAAACTCAGATTGTCAGGTTGACAGTAAACAGTTTCTTTTTGTGTAGTTCATGGTTTGCTGGTATACCACCATTTCAAATACTTTAGCCAAGTAGAATAGAAGGTTAATTGCATGGAAGTCACTTTGGATATATGTAGTAGATTTCTTTGGGATACGCACCATCAATGCTTGTTTCCATTGATTGGGGAATTGAGATGTAGTGATGCAATGGATGAAGACGTGCGTTAGAGCTCTCACTATTCTAGGCACAAAAATTCATAAATATTTGGGTTTCAGTCCGTTGAGTCGTGCCTCATCTGGTTTAATAGTAAAAAGAATCAGCAAAACCTCAACTTCATCAACACAATGAAAAGTAAAACCCTCAGCAGAAAAACCTTCAGGCCAAGAAGACGCGCCTGAGACGGCTGTCGCAAAAATATTATTTAATTGATTTGGGTCTTGATTTACAGCTGGTATCTCTCGCCCCATGAACTTCTAAGTCACAAATAATTCTCCATAATTTCTTGGAAGGCTATAGCTTACATATACTTCTTACAAAAATACACACGCTTCGCAGATCTTATCACGGAATTTGCCTTATGCGGACTCGTTTATATCTATTTCTCGCTTCAGCTGAACGGATCAAATTATATTTACCATATAGAAAATTACTTTCCGCTAATATGTTCCATATTTCAGCTGTAACCCATGAGCATCTTTGTGGCTGAAAATGGCAAAAGTATTTGTATTTTAAACAATTCGGTCAAAGTATGTAAAAGGATGCCTACTTTATTATCTACAGAGTTAGATTCGTAGAGCTGTCCTAACTTTTGGTGGAAGTGTCAATGTATTGATACCAACCAAGAGTGAGTGGGGTGGGAAGGAGATGGTGCTAACATCCGATATTTCTATTTTTACCGATGGATCCAAGACGAGTGTGGGCACAGAGGCTGGAGGGCCAGTGCCGGACAAATGTATTATTTTTCAAGCAGAGCTCGTAGCGATTCACCAGGCGTAATATTGGCATCTATGTGCAGAGAGTCCGCACGGCACATCTGCATATACACGGACAGCCAAGCCAAGAAATTGGTGCAGTTGTGTAAGACTGGCCTTGAGGAACCGACTATGTACGCTGCACAAGGTGACCGTATGCTGGGTACATGGCCACAGGGATATTCCAGGCATGGAGATGACTGATGGATTGCCCAATAAGGTCTCTGAAATGGATAGCTCCGCAGCAAAAGCTTATGTGAGGATCACGATCGGAGCTTTAAAAGAGGAGATTATCAAGGACGCCTATCAAAAGGCAAGTCTACGGTGGATCAAAAGGGAAACCTGCCATATCATAAGGCAATTATGGCCTACATATGACAGGAAGAGCGGTGAATGATTTCTCTACGAGCTGTAATGACTGAAGAAAGAATGTATTCTGCGAGTGCCCACCTCTGATGAAAAAAACAGGTAGGCTCCTAGGTAGCTACTTCTTTTTAAGTCTGCGGCAGCTGAAAAATAAAGAGTTCAGATGCATCCTGAGTTTTCTAAGGGAAGCAGGATGGATCTAGGGAAATTTTTAGATTATCCCATGAGGATAAGAGGTACAATGGACCCACTGGTGGTCTAAGTGAAGCAGGATAGATATTTATAGCGGCACCCCTCTTTCCTAACCTAACCTAGATTCGTAGAAGCTACTCCAGGATAATTTCTGGCACTCCGCTAGAAGGCGATCATTACTTATGTTTTTATAATCCCGATACACTAAAGCATATTGAGGAGTAGGTTTAAGCTTAAGAGAGTAAGTTAAATACAGACAGTTGTGGTCAAAATCGCATGATGCGCTGATTTAAAAAAAATATATATGATGATGATTTTAAAATTTCGACGACTTTTAATAGGATCCGTTGTTTTATGATCCATAAAACTAGATAGTATCTATTGGAAGAGCAGTCCTTTGTAGACTTGTTCTTAATTTCCCTTAATTCTTTCCTAATACATGGGGATATATGGAGAAAATCATATGTGTTTATGTCAAATTCTCTAATTGAATCTAGAACCTTAGATGGGTTTTGTCTGAACCACCCATTCAACTATCACTCATTTATTACAGCATGACATTCATAATGAACCCGAACACATAGAATCATGAACCAATGTGTAATTCATTAGAGCACCGTTCCCATTTTCAGGATCAACCAAATAATCCTAAATAGAAAAAAAAAACTCATCGAGTATGTACTAAAAAACGAACGAAGTTTCATGCTACTTACCTATATGAATTTCGCTGCGTGTGATTTAAGTGCAGGCTCGCAATTATTTTTCTATGACACCACGACAATAATTCACTTTCAAACTCATACACGAGGTCAGGTGATATTCATCTAAAGTGAAGTCTACAGCAGCAGCAAAGGGAAGATGTTTACCTGATCTAGATAATCCGTGGCACAAATAACGATGAATTGCGCGATAAGGATTTATGTTGTCGATGTCACATTAAAAACTATACTAAACCCAGTAAGCATACTGATAATGTATAGTAACCCCTACCCTCCTTCCTTCCATCGTCATCATCATCGTGTAGAGCTCGTTATTATTAGCACGTTTGATGTTTTCTAAAGTGGCAGTCATTGAAAGTAATTTATAGAGTTGAAAATAAAGCGCTCACCTTTCGAAATCCTCGACATTTGTTTATCTAACCTAATTCCCAACCAAGTTAGAGACATCAACAGCAGCATAATACCGTCGAGCTTTTAACACCTTTAATGGAGTTAATCTATATAGAGCTGTTGGGGAGCACAATTTTGCAAGCAGCACCCCAGAATGGTTGATAGGGCGGGGGGGGGGGGGGGGTTATGAAACAGTAACATTGCATTCCCAGAGATAATTTGTGTATAGATGTAAATGGGGCGAAAATCTTCGTTGGCGTTATGCTAACCTAACTTCAAGTCCCAAAGGATCTTGTGGAGTTATCGAACTGCAGAGGAAGGCAGTCATATATATATATACATTTACTATACACACACACATACACATACTGCACACAACACGAAGGAGAAAGGGATGGTAATGAATGACTTCAGTGAGTGAGCACCATTAGTCAAAAAAAATCTTTCGTTTTTCTTGGGTAGTTTCTACAGGAGTAGTGGGTGAAAGATGAACGGGGAAGGTTATTCGCTATTCATGTCTATGTAGATTTATTTTTTCCCGGCGCACGTGACATCGATTTAAGGCGAAGACTGCATAAAAATTTACTGCTTCCTTTCATACATACAAAATTATCAAATTCAGTGCCAGTGGAGCGAAGGATTGTAAACTCAAAGTAATTGAAGAAGTGTTTCAATTTCAATTATTATCCTTTTGTATCATGAAGACTTTCCTGTAATTACTCATGCCCCTCCCACACACCCTAATACCGTTAATATGTGTATTGAGATACCAAATTATAATTTCTGTATCTAAATCTCTATTTTTCGTATGATGTTTTCCTTCCAGCTACATTCTAACATCCTTAAATCCCAATACTGGTAAGGATTTAGGTAAAATAAATCAGAAAAGAGTAGATAAACTTTGGGGAAGGGGAAGATAAGGGGGACTTATACATAATTAATAAAGTTGACACTTCATAGCCATGATATCTACAGCAGATAAGCTCCGCCTGTCTTTGTTAAGTTTAGTTTCCTCTTTATTGAAATTTTGATCAAACTTCTTCCTATATCCTGTCCGACATCCCCCGTAAAGTTTTTGCCTATAGATTAAACTTTTCTGTTCAGGTCACTAAAATGAGGTTAATACCAGGACAAACTTTTGTTTGGAAACTTTCGTTTATATATATATATACATACATATATATAAAGTAAGTACAAAATTTTGTTATCACTAGAATAAGTGCTTGCTATCTTATGACACGTTTTAATCCCTTGCTGTATATAGCTACTACTCTCAAAGGAAGGGTAAAAAGGTCCTTTTGACACTATAACTATCGAGTTATGGACGTATAAGGAGCTAATTTTCGTAGCTGTCTGCTTTTGACTTGAAACTAAATTTTCGTTGATGATAAAGAGACTGCTGAAGTGCGCAAGCAGACTAATGCCCGAAATTTATATGTATTTGGGTGGAATCAAGTTAATTTATTCCGTAGATATGGTCTGTGTGAAGTATTTTTCCCGACTTAGTCGATGAGATTTTCTGGATTAATTCAGAGATAGTGTACTGCTTCTATGTATGTTTGGATGTACATATATCTCTGGAAAAGCACTTAAGATGAACTCAAAAAGCCTCCGTGTCTTGATAACTCCCGATCACTGTAGGATTTTTCTTTGTTTTTGTAGATAGAAAAGAAAAAGGAACTGGGGATCTTAAATGGATATTGAGAATACAAAGATGATGTAGGAAAAGTTATAGCTTCTATTTCATTACATCGAGGTATCAGATAGGTCTATTCATTGTCAGGTACATATATTAGGTGTTTGCAAGAAATTCTTAAATTCGTCGTACTTATGATAAAATGTTAAATTAAACAAAAATCTAAATTGTCTTGTAGTTAATTAAATAAACTACTTTTGTTGAAAAAATTGAATTGATACTTTTTAAGACATACCTAAGACAAAATGATAGTTAAATACAACCTCCATCTGTCCTTCAAGATAAAAATACGAAATAGGGTGAAAATAGATACAAATCTATAAAATGAAGCCTTAACCTGGTACACAGATGACTCTAAAACCAAATAAGAAGTAGAAGCAGGAATATATGGCGTAAAGTTAATTGCTTGTATCTATCAAAGCCTAGAAAAATATTCCTTAATATTCCAGGCAGAGGTCTTATATGCCATCACTAGATGTCCATACGAAGATGTCAGCCAATCCTACACTAACAAGAAAGTATATATCTGTACAGATAGCTAAGCGGCATTGAAAGCCATCTCATCAACTGAGGTCAAAACAAAGTTAATATGGAAATGCATTCAAGCATTAACAAACCTTGGCACAAAGAACCACCTAATATTTCAATGGGTCAAGGGTGGATCTAGACATTTGCTCTAGGGGGGATTTAAAAATTTTAATTCTAGAATTTAAAATAAGAAAGAAATCGATTGCATATATTATATTACTTAGCGACAGCTGACAGCTTACATTTATGATACCATGAGCACATTCTTAATAATGTGGTGAAATATAAGACTGATTGAATTTGAGACAATACAAAATTTGATACACCTGTAGATAATTTTAAGCAGTATAGAACATAATTATGTGTTGCACATAAAATAGTATTGGACGCAAACTAAGCCACACTTAATAATAAGAAATATATTGGGGAAAACTTAATTAATTCCAACACTCGGCAAAAAAAAAATCGTAAAATATTTACCAAAGCTGTAAAATCTCGATCTGAAAGTTTTGAAGAAAACTAATCTGTAGAAATTTTGTAGATTTTATAACACATTTAAAAAAAATTGTAGGTACAAATCTATAAAACGTTTCGTAAAAAGAACCCACGTACTCTTGTGATTGTGGAAGCTTGCTTCGTAATTTCCTTTGGTAATATAAAATGTAAAAATTACGAATATTTCGTACATGTGTACGTATTCTATAAGATGAGTTTACTGCTGATTTTTTACGTTTTTTGATCAGGTTGATATAGATGACGGATTTTTATGTATTTTTTCAGGAAAACACCGATCGTTTTTGTTTTGAAGATAAAATTTTTATTTCATTTATTCGACGTTTCGAGTTCAGGTGCGGCCCGAATAAACCGAGAATAACCACATAAAAATAGTCTTCAAACCAATAAGTAATAAACTGAACAACAAATACACGAAAACCAAGAATCCGATACCTATACAAGAAAAAAACAGCGTGGTATACAAGGTTAAATGCGAGAACTGCAACGCTGCGTACATACGACACACATCAAAAAAGCTTAAAACTAGACTATCGCAACATAAAGCGTATATCAAAAAGGAGACACCGCAATCAACACTAGCATCCCACTCAATAGAAACAGGACATGTATTTTGTTTCTATAATGCAAAAATAATAGACACGGAGAATAATAGGAAAAAACGAGAACTAAAGGAAGCATGCCACATATACGTTAATAAAAACAGAGTTATAAATCTAAGACAGGACACAGAACTAATAAATAAAGAATATAAATACATACTGATCAAATTAAAGCCATAGTATTAGTCACCTATATAAACGTTTTCTTCTCAACAGCTGTTCACTTTCATATTATCCTCGTAGCATGTAAATTGTTTTTTATTTGAAGTCTATTTTAATTTATTAACAATGTATTTTATTTTTACTTTTATTTTAATGTAATCAGTTTTTCCATTCTGTATAATTGTTATTTATTATTACTATTTTTAAGAAAATCATTTATACGCGCAGACAAAACAGCTATGTCAAAAAATGTTTGTACCAATCTCAAGAAAACTGACTTATGTGCAATTTTATTTATGTAGTGCTCCTGAAGAAGGGCCGCACCTGGACCCGAAACGTCGAGGAAATGTAATAAAAAATGTATCTTCAAAACAAAATCGATTGGTCCTTTCCTGAAAAAATACATAAAAAAAAAAAATCCGTCATATTCTATAAAAAGATTTTGTTCCGTTTCAATTTCGTAAACTCAACAAAAGTATCGTAAAATTTATAAAACACTTGCAAAGCCGAACAATGAAGTACAGGTAATCTCTGCATCAGTCAGTATGCTACCAATTGCGTGCATTTCAAAGTAGAACATGATCGTTCATTGCTGACTTATCTAATATTCCAAAGTTAAACTAATAATAGTACATTCTGCACAATTAATGAAAAACATAATCATATAATGTTTTTTCATGTTGAAAAATTTTGAAATTTCCTCGAGTTCCCAACACTCTTCACGACACTTTTCGATATGGGAGAAGAATGGTTATGGAACTATGTTGAGAGTGATGGAACTTGGAAGTGAAGTCCAGACTGCCAGCTGAGCTGACAGATCACTCGATGGATAGCGTTGAAGGGCAGGGCGGCACGTTAGTTCGTCGCAGCTATTAGCGAAGAGTGTGGGGGGTTCCACGAAAACCTGCCGCTGTCACCGGCCATATACAAAAATGTTGTGCCTACACAAAAAAAAACGAAGCAGCACACATCCGGTCATGAAGGGACCCTTACACCACTCATCATTACTTTTCTGAAGTCGTAAATGATAGGCCTTCAGCTGCATTGTCCCATATCCACTCAATGACACTGAGGGCAGCAGTCATTTTGTTCAGTGTCCGTTTTTGGTGATCAGAAGAGGAGCGGACCTAATCAACCATCAACTCGAGGAGGGCTCCGGGAGAGAGACAGAAAGCGAAGGAACTAAAACATCATTGTTCCCAGATTAATCTTGAGTATTCTGCAATCTGATGCTGAATCTTTAGCTTTAGCCAGCATAGATAAGTACTGTAAGGGGAGAATGAAATCGCCCCCTAGAATGAGATCAGGGAAAGAAAAAAATTTCATATGAATAGGTAAAATAAACATTTAATGATTTACTTTCTCACTACTTATCCTCTGAAAAGAAATTTAAAAAATGTGAGCTACCTAGACCTTATTGTATCTTAAAATGACGCTACATACTCTATCTCTTACAGTATTTCAAAATGACTCAAAAAAAAAAAATTCTTTTAATTTTACACAAATTTGCCAAGGCATATGCTAATAGGACCTGTACTAAAGATGGATAAGTATATAATTAATTATATGTATATATAGAATAATATATATATAATTATTACATTTAAATGCGAAAAACTTCTTTCAGCTGCTGCACTATTGTGAGGAAGTGCCAATAAATTGTAGGCAAATACAGCCAAATTTGCAAACATACTATGACCAACAGTATTTTTTAGTTTAATTATATATTCCCAAAAAAGTTACAGTACTTGTGAATTTGGTTTCAATTAGAGAATTTAATTCTAATAAAAGGTATTTGTCGTTACTTTGAGAAAGATTTAGCTTTTAAATATTCTGGACCAACAAATTTCAATGCATTCAAGGATCATTAAAATTTATGCACTTTTGGGTTTGTACTGCTAAGTCTATGCAAAAGTTTTGCACATCTTTCGCAAACTTAAAGGCTTTCTCATCTGGTAATTTCTAAAATAAAGTTAGGGTATCAGCTCCAAAATAAATTTGTTTCGGTTCCTTAAAATTGTTTTTATCTCTTGGATCAATCAAGCGTCAAGCAACTATCGGTTAATAATTTTTTTTTAATTTTGTTACATCTCGTAAGAGTATATGAATCTTTGGCGATTCAGATTAAAAATTTGTATTCAGATCAATGACTAAATTTTAAAATATATTTCAGGAATAAAAACTAAATCTTTATATTATGCTTGACAAACAAATGCATTGTATTCCTTTTATTTAATCGTAAAAAAATAATAATAAGCTGTAAAATATAGCTTCAAAGCGTCCTAACATCGAAGAAGGTACACAACAACTTCGTATAAGAAGAACCATCTTGTACCATAAACACGAAGTATCTTATGCGGCTTAATGTTAAGATATTCTTGAAACTCTCTTACTTCTAGAAAACAAAATTCATGAAGACTTTTACAAAAAAGTTACACTAATGGACTGCAATGCCTGCAGTTGGCGTAGATAGCATTGTGTATAAAGCGTTTCGCATCAGCAGGAACCAAACTCTTCTGTATGGCCAGTTCCTGCCTGTTGCAGACAATAGAAGAAAATGCTAAGCAGACCTCATATATAATCTCAGTATAAATTCTGAGTAAGAATCATATTAGGCGAAATACTACGTATCTACTTTAGCGTATGAAGGCAATAGAGTCCAGTACCGAGATTCAGCTAATTTGTGAGTGATTCACTTCAGTCACATCTTTCACTCACTTCATTCACTCATTTTTGAAAATAAAATGATTCCATTAAAAAAGTGAAGTGAGTATTTTCGAATATTAACTTCGAATGTCATTTTCACAGCTTTTTGGCTTTTTTATGTGTGAAAATGAACACGGCTGCGAAATATTATCCTCTAAACATTTTATGCAGATAATAAGGAGGAATATAATATAATATATTCTAAGAATTTATTTTTTCAGCTCTTTTCTCCCGTGCATTGGGATCCCTGTGCACCAACAAGCATCCCCTTACATTATAACTTTATTATAGTCCATCAATTAGAACTTTCTAGTATGCAAATGGCGAGTTACAATTTATTAGTGATAATTACTATACGTACTTACCATTTCTAAAATAAAAGCGCTGCTCGATAATTTCACTCCCAACTCATCGCAAAATTGAAGGTGAGTGAAGTGAGTGAGTGAATTTCTTAGCAGAATCAAATTTTCAGAAAAGTGACTCACTTCACTCACTTTTTGCCATTTTCGACGTAGCTGAATATCGGGACAGCACATTTTTTCATTTTTATGTGTAGTGCTATCTTTGAATTAAAAATTATAAGCAATGTTATTAAACAAAGCACTTAGAATCTTATATTGTTAAATGCACAAAGAATTAAACAACAAAATTCCTCAATCAATCTTTTAGTACGGATGCTTATTGAAATTAATTCATTTTTCCATAAGAACAAGTACGAAATCGTACTACTCTAATACTTTTACAAGTAGCAAAATCACTTTGTGTCATGGCCTGGAACATAAAGAGGGCACTAGCACTTTAATTACGTGATACCCTTTTAAATGAGGCAGCAAAAATGTTGGATATGAGACACTTTAAGTTTTTTCGCACTACCTAGGTATTTGATTAAACTTTAGTTATTTTACATTTATATCTTTATCCTTGAGTAGACATAAATCTCATATTTGGGAATTAAAAACAAAAAACCTCTTTAGACGAAGATAATCTTAATTGGACAATTTCGCGTTTAAAACTGATTGAAAATAATTTCAATGAATTTGCAAATTGCATTATAATGCAGATAATCTCAATTGAATTTGTCTTGCGAAATTCATAGAAAGGAGGAAAAATTATTTGCGAATAATTCACCAAATAACGAATAATACTTGTAATCAAATAAATTTTTATTCGTTTTTTTATCTTTTATATTTATTCGAATAAAAAATGCCCATGCCTGATGGATACGATGATACAACTACACTCTAAAAATTTGTTAAGTAAAATTACTAGTTCCGTACAGAAAAATTATATTAATCATGAAATTCAATGGCGAAATTAACTTTTTTTATTAATTTTCTACTATAATTGATAATTTTACTACTGTTCTCAGTTGATTTTTACTAAATGTCCAGAAAATTTACTTTTAAAACGTTGACTACATAAAAATATGTAAAACTCAACCAATCATATGAAATTTTACACCCGTAAATCGAATTAAATTAAAAAAAAATTATTTTCTTTTGTCCAAGTGATATTTTAATCGCTTATAAGCACTCTTATAAGAAATTAAACTAATTCCGACTTTAATTTTCAAAAGTTATTCTTAACTGAATCCTGCGTATGGTCAAGAGAGACGGCGCATGGTAAACACTATCTTTACCTTATTCTTTCTGCGGTGATTACATCTACAGCCAACATAAAAACATCAAATGGCATAAGTAAACGTTCAGGAAGCAATATTTTGTGTTGGTAGCTCCAACTCTGCCATAGGGCGAAAGAGAGAACTGTAAAACTTGTGCCATTCTTTCCTATAAGAAAATGGTAATACGCTCAGTCCATTGTTATAAGTCAGTGGCGGGTACGCTGTAATATCACTCTAGCATCGGAATAATGCTTTATAAGTATTAATACTAAAACACACAAAAAGCTGGAGAATACTAATAATGCAATAATTTTGTTGTGGTAACTGTAGTAATTTTGCTGTGTAACTGTAGCAACTGGCAAAAACCCACGCCACTGCATGATCTGATATGTAATGACAAATTGAAGTTTATTAATATTCCGACATTATTGAAGACAACACTAAAATAATAATGAAAAAAGGAATGCGACCGAAAATTCCTCGTTTTTAAGTTCACCAAATATTATTATAATTAAATCGCCTTGGGCAACAGCTATTAGGCAGAGTTTTAATAGATACATATCTCTAGCTCTATCTATGCTTCAGATCTGGGAGAAATATGTGCATGGTTTATTACTCATAATAGAAAAAGATTATAAGTGCTATATTAGAAAAATCCTAGTATCGGTGGCACAAGCGATTATTGCTGTGCCGCTTTTGTACGTTATATTTTTCTCGCTGTTGTTAGTTAGAATATTGCTGCACGTTTAGTATCAAATCTGTTGCGTGCGAAAAATTGCAGCAAGATGTGTGACTTAACAACATAAAGTCAAAAGCAAGATTATGCTGAACAGAATTTATTTAGCCCTTGTGCACCGAAGTAAAATTTCTACCATTTAGTACCCAAACTCCAGTAAAAATAGATGGTTTAATGGAAAAATTATGTATGCAATAAAATTACGAAAATAGAGTAAAGATAAATTGCTATATTTAGCAAAATTCTTCATGGTTAAGTAATTTTACTTAATACGAGTAAGAGGCGTTTACTCACTGAAAGTAAACTTAGTTTTGTGCAGTAGTTTTGCTTGCCAAATAATTGAATTTTACATACTAATGGTATAGTAGGCAACTACGATGGCTCTGTATTTTGTAGTAAATTCCTTCGAAAATATTTTTTAGTGTATCATTTCGTTTGATCTCATGAAAACGTTGCATACACCTGTTTTATCAACAGGTATCGTTGATTACAATCGGCAACTGTGAACTGGTCACACTACTTAAGTGTACATTATCTGAGGAGAACTAAAACACGAACAATGTCTATCTGGGAGAAATCTATTGCATTTCGTGGGCCGGGTACAGGAAATTAGATCATGCTAACTTAATTACTTCAGAAATTTTGTAAAGACAAGGGAGGAAAGCTGTTATGTCTTCAGACGGATGAGGAGAGCAGAATCGCAATATTAAAATGTCCTTAATATGTTCTTATGTAACTTAATCTGACCAGAACAACAATTGAAAGGATTTGAACATATATTCATGGTTAGCGGACATTCAGATCTCCCTTACGATTCAGAATTAGATTTAAAAAACAAAAAGCATTTCAATTTAATTTTATGTTTCTGATAACTGGATTTAATTTAATCTAGGGAGCAAAAAACTAACAAATACAAATTTAATGTTATTAAAATGTAGAAGAAAAACTTTTCCTCCACGGTAGGTACAGCTACAGAAATATCCATAATGACCAGTAAAACTTATCATAATGAAACTAAAGCACAATAGCTAAAAATTCTCTGTACTTATTATTTGAAAGTGCTTTTGAAATTTATTTCAAATATGAAATAAAGTGAAATACAAAAACATTTGCAATCCATTGTTATTTCAAAAATAAATATCAAACTTCAATAATTTTTTAATTGATCTTTCTTTGCTTTACCCAGAAAGGAACTTTATAAGTGAGATGAAAAAAAAGACTTATTTCTGTTATTGGTATTCATACACCACGAATTTTACATCTTATTAAACATATCTAAAAAAGTCGGGGAAACAGTTCCCATAGGTATAGAGGATAATAAAGGCAAAAGTATATTTAGGAAGTGTCCCGATATCTTATCTGGTCAGCTAGCATTCGATCTAATTGAGAGAAGAGCACGGTATTCCTCTGTGAAATTCACGCATCGACATCTGACACAAATTGTAGGAACTATAGTTCCAATATCCGATATCAGTGATGATATTAATGTAGTGAAGTGTCGATTTACGTCATTTGAATCAAAATTACAGCTTGGAAATAGTGTACCATGAATATATCCACTCAATTTAGGTTGAACCAAATTTTGTTATCTGGAAGTTTTGGATCAAGCTTAGCACCATAGTAATTACGCATATTTTGTTAGCAACTTATACGAAAATTTATATGCGTTTTTTGTATTGTCGAACATCAATATTTCCGCAAACAGAAATTAGGCAGAAATTAGAGGTAGAATTGATTATGTTACACATTCTTTTGAAACTGGAGAGTATATTTTGTATTATAAAAATCATTCATATGTTTTGATTTTTCTTTGTTTCAAAATATAAAAATTTATTTTTATGCAGTGGTACATTTCCTTCATATGCTCTCTCGCCTAAATATATCCACCTAGATACGCTGGCCTTTGCCATCTTAAAACAAAAAATTCGCGTGTAAAATGAAGCAATACCAAAAAAATCCACAAAAAAAAAATACCACTTATCAGAAACACTCTTCTTTTGGTATCGTTACCCAATGTATTTTGCCCCAAAATTTTACCTCTTTCCATGTTAATCTGAATATCCTTTCCTCCGTTACGCTGCCCTGCTCCACTTGAACTTTTCATTGTAAAGAGTTTCATCACTTGATAAAAATGGCTTATCTTCAGTTCACAAATAGTTCAAAAGATTCCCGGAACTAAAAAGTGATGAACTCAATATAAAACGGTGAAAAAATTGATGAGAGACGAAATGCAAACAGGAAAACAGTGAAATCGTCCTTCGACATTCCGCTCGAAGGGATTAACTATTAGTGGACACAAAAGGACACCAACAAAAAATCAAGAAGAGCCGAATGAAATGGGAGGGCACAAAAGTTTTGCATATACAAACACACACACATACACACAAGCCAGTTACAGGATAAACCCCATCATAGGACTGTTAACGTGGATTTTGTTTTCCATACATTGTTTAGCGAGTTCCCTTGCAGTCGAATGGCTTTTTGTGCTAACGGTAAGAGCTCGACCATCCGCTATCGATTTAGTTGTCCATTATTTTCAGATTTGTCCTAATCGAAACATGTCCGGCGAGATACAAAAACTCCCAAGCAGATCTGAATTTGCAAAGTTTCTTGTCAATAGGTTAAACTCGGAATAATGTATCCTCGGCACGTATACGGCATGTTGGGTGGATATATACTGGTATTCTATGTAGTATATCGCATGCGATTCTAGAAGAAGAAGAAGGTAGGATACGGGGTCATCGTAATGCGGAATTTATGTAAATTGGTTAGATTGCAACGCGGTCGTGCTCATAGTTTACTACTGTCTTTAGTCGGTTAAGTTAGCTTAGCCCACCCTCCTTGGTACCTACTAGATACCCTAGGACACATTGCCAAGGAATTAAGCAAATCAACAAAAACAACAATAAAAAAAAACTTATTCAGTCAATTTCCATCTGCCTTGGGCTATCCAAAGTTCATCCTTGACATGCTGCTGAAGGTCTTTACTTAAGTTTTCACCTTTTAAGGCAGAAGCCCGGCATGTAATTACCTGCCAATATTGAAGCACAAAAAAGACTAACCTCCTGCTGGCTCCCTATAGAAATGAAGGTTATATTTTGTGGACTCAAAGTAGTAAGTAAGTGTTGTGTGGCTATAATTTTCCGTTTTAGAAATTTTAGTCACGTACCTTAAAGGTGCACGTACCTCAGGAGCGCACATATGCAGACATTTGAGAGGGTAAAGAATGGGCAACGTACGGTAAGAAATCTTCGCTCCATATATCGTTTGGCCGGGAGAAAAGATAGATTTCTCCTTCATAGTAAAATAAACTCGCCCGTCCGCACGCCCGTCCGGATAAGCTTAGTTAATTTCGGGTAAACGTTAATATTGTTCTTGTTTTATGCATCACTCAGATAAATTGATAGTTATCTGGTTGGCACAAGAGTACGAGCCAATGGAATTTCAATTTTCATCCCCAGAACCAAAGATTTTTTTTTAATCGACTCAACGAACCCCAAATCGATTGGGTTTTGGTGGTCTTTTATTTTGTGTGAGCAGCATTCATAGTTTTTGGCAGTAAATTCTCAGTAATTCCCAGCCATCCCATAAACTTTGATAATTTTGTGATTTCGAAGTAAAAGTTCTGCTAGCGTAGATAAGCTTTTAGCATCCATAGAATCGGATTTTTTATGGTATCATGTACAATTACGAAAGTTTCCACCAACTCATACCAATTTCATATATAGTATATAATACGTTGAGCGAGCGCGCAACAATGTCAAAATAAAATGAGACTCTATACCCACATAGAACGGGATCGTCCATCTTCCCGATTTCCCAAGTTATTTTGGAGACACAAAAGTTTGCCTTTTCTATGCCTCTTCGAAGAGTTTCGCTTCATGGTCATTTGCTCATGGGATTATAGTACACCCTAAAACACGTCTCTGACATAAGGTAGAAAGCTAATTGGGTCTAATAGGACTTAATTCTCTTCTGGATCATCGTGAAGTTAAGGACCAGCCGCCGGCGAAATTTTCCCCTGGAATTTTAGTTCAGAGAATAAGCGAAGAAGGATATAGGGTAGATATGTATGTAAATATAGGCAAAGACGCTTCAGACAATCGCTATTATACAAGGTGTTCTACTCTCTGGGATCAATTAGGATTTAAATTAAGCATAAGGACGAGAAGAGAAGTATTTAAGTAAAACAACACGTGCTAACTCAATGTCGACATTAATAGACACCAACCCGGGGCCGAGTCTTTGAGGCAGGTACCAACAAAATTCAATTTGAATCGCTTTTGATGTCGTTAAACAAATTACACGAAAAGTTTATTGCGTTGCATTTGGATGAGGATGAGCCAATTTTATACGAAATGAAGTGATATCTTCTATATCCATATCCCCCATACTACCATAGCTTGGTAAACTTAATGGAAATGGGATTAAAGAAAAAAGGTTTAGAAGTTGTGCGTACAGATTAATGAAGATTTTGGTCTTTTAATTGAATCACACTTCAAAAGGAAATTAATTTTCTTTTTTTTTGTAAAACAAACCTAGATTATAAGCAAATTTGGAATGATTAAAGTGCCACTTTTACACGTATAGGTATACATGTAAAAGTGTTCAAAGCTTGCAATCTATGAATATTTTGGTGTTAGTGAGCATCCAAAAAATATCCCTTAACGATAATTATTTCCATAGATCTTGCTAATTTTAACATATGGAGGTCTGTTTTTCCATGCTTAAACTAAAATTCGTATCGTTCATTTTGTGTGCCGATTTTAATGTTTTTCTTTCAGCAGTCCTTTTCTTTCCAGGAAGAGCTGCACAATTTCGAAGGAAATGGTAATGTTCATTTTAGGCCCGATACCTACATACATGAGAGATGTCTTAAACGATGCATTTTGATACTCTGAACAATTAACAATCTTTATGTCGAGCGGTGGAAGCCGCGAGGGGTCACAGTTTGATCTAGTACATTTTGGAAAATCTAGTACAGAATAGAATTTCTTAGGATCTGAGAAAAAGTTTGAGTACCTAAACTCCTATACTCGGAGGCTTAAATAGCTATTTATAGCAATGCCCCTGGTCACTTTTTTAGTACTTCCCTCTTTTTTATTCGAACTGAGATAGTAGATTTTTCGCACCTAATATTCGGTTATTTTCGATCAAAAAATGTTTTTCATTGTTCGCCTCAGCTCATTACCAGTAACAATTCGCAGCAGAAAATTTTTCTCTGTATATTTTTAGGGTTTCGGGTAGGAACCCCGGCGGGGGGAAGGGTGGTTCCAATGCCGTATGTTGGATATCAAATTAAAGATATCGCAGACTACAAAAGGTGATGTTCTTTTGCCCGATTCAGAAAAGTTTTTCATAACGTTTTTGCCGCCGGAAAACCCATTTTCATGCATTTGGATCACATACACCCAAGCTACCACATATCGTATATATTTTTGCAGTTCTTTCTTCCATGGCTGTTAGTGCTTTGTTGTGAACATTTTTCTCATTGGAAGTAATTTTCCTCGACTCACCAGTTCCGATCGCCAAAGCTTTCCTATGCTGAATTGAAATAAACATTGTTAATAAAATATGTTCAGACTATCATAAGGCATCGTTTATTTAAGACATATCTTATGCTGGAGGTGTCGGACGTCGGACCTAAAGTTGTATGAAAAGTGGGTATTCCCCTTTTCTTGAAATCGGTGGACTGTAGAAAGTGCAAGACAAGTCATTAAAGTTTCCATTGCGAAATTGGCTTGTATTCGCAGAGGATGTCCTCCAATGTTTCGATACGCATAATCCACCGATGGTGGATATGCCTATCCGATACCTATATCCTAACTTTAGATATAGCAGATGTACCTAAAACTTTTGAAATGTAACATAAAAGGCCATATTCACCTAGCTCAACCTCTTTTTTTTACTTTTTAAGCTATTTGTATGCAAGAAGGACACTTGAATATTTCTCCACTGTTGTGTGTGAACCCCAAAGACCTGACTTATTATTAGAAGCTTTAATCATCAGCTCCAGATGTATTTAATTTAGGATACTCGAGCAAGCAACCAAATATTCCGGTTTAAAAAACTTGATTTTTTATAGCCTGGTAGAAGGCTGAGTAAGTCTTCAATGGCTGTGATACAACTAGAATCTCTAGCCAATGTAACACGTGTAAATTGACATTCGTTGCAATTTTTACGACTGGAACTTGGTTTTTTTATAATAAATTTTCTGGTTACCATACGGGAGCCACATATGGATCTGATCAGAGTTATATATAATCAGAAAATAGTTTTTGATTTTTGATCCCTAAACCAAGTCTATCATATTCGTAGTAAAAAACAAAATATGTACATTGTGTCTACTCATACTAAGTAGTATTCGATTGAATGAAGGAGAGACTTATCATTATCGGAGCTACGCGCATAAATTCGTCGAATAAGGGATTCCTATCCGCATCCTCTACATACAGAGTATAGATGACCCATGAAAAATGACACTGAGTGTCCAGTAAGAATTCACACGAGGGTTCTCAGGAAACTTTTTCGTTTTTCATTTTACCTCCCCATAGTTCCTTTGTAAATCTAGCCGAGGGGCCATCTAATCAGAACGACTGTGTCGGGCGCAAGCCGAATTATTATAAATGTGAGGTGTGTGATTGTGGATACTATATAATACTATAGTAAATATGACATATCAATCATTAGTATTGGTGCAGCCAATCCGCAGATATGATTTTTTGAAAATATGCTTTCCCAAAGAATTTACTCAAAATTAAAAAAAAAATGGGAGTAGGGATCGAGTGACAAAACAAAAATGGATGGGTCGAATATTTTTACATGTGTTATCAACTCCATTCTGAAAATCGTAAAGAGTCAGAAATGCAATAAAAGATATTTTTTTTTAGTGTACTGCTATGAGTTCATTAGAAAGCTTTTTAAGTATTATATTTCAAATAAATATAATATTGTTTGAAATTTAAGTTAATTTTCGGATTAACCACATTAATTTTAGTGGCCGCGAAATGGATCAATATTTACTATCATGAGCCAGTTGCATGTATTGGTGGCCTGCAAGCAAGACTTTATTAATTAGTCTGATTTAATCCATTGTATATAAGAAAATATGAAAAAAAATACTGCTACAACCACAAATGAAGCATTGTCGGACGTTTGACAAGGAAAATTTTCTATTAGAGCAGCTAGCAAAAAAAAAAAATATTCCAAAAACATCATTGCAGGATAAATTGTCTGGATGATATTCAGAAGGCGTAAGAAAGTCTGGATCACAAAGTATATTAACGGAAACTGAAGAAAGAATTTAACTGGTGTGAGTCGTTAGGCAAATGTGGGTTTCCATTAATCTTTTAAACATAGTTCAAAAAATTGAGCAAGACGATGGCGAAATTGGTACAACCTTTTCCTGAAATACAATTCAGAGCTTGCATATCGAATTGCCGAAGGCTTAACTGAAGCCAGAGATAGGGTTTCTGAAGAGGTTATTCGAAAATGATTTGATGAGCTGCAAAATTATACAAAGGAGATGAATACAGGAGACATATTTGAAGAAGGAGTACGACCACCTAAGGATGTAGTCAATAGCCATGCCAGAGGACTGTTTTTTAGACCAGCCTTCATGAGAATATATCACGAATGGGGTAAATACATGGTTAATCACTGCATAAATTCAAAAAAATGTGATAATTTTTATTTACGGCCACAAGGCCCATTTAATATTTTAATTAAGCGAGCTTTTCAACGCAAACGGGATAATTTTATACGCTCTTCCTCCCAACACAACACATATGCTACAACCAGCGGATGTCAATGTTTTCAACTAATGCTCCATCAAAACAAATGAGAGTGGTTAAGTGATGATCTTGTTTTAAAGTGATAAGACACCTATGGATCTAAGGCGCATTGAATTCGACGGGACTCACTTTGCCTCATTTGACACATACGGCATTCCCTCTGGAGTCCATAAAAGTGTCAAAGGAGGAAGCGAAATCAAGATAATTTTATCGGAAAAACTATGGATGGAACTGAAATTAACGGAAAGCAGATCATTAATGAAAATTAAGAAGAGAGACGGAGAGATAACAGAGTCTGTAACTATCTACTTTGACAAATATGTTCGATCGTCAACGTGCTCCCATAAGCACACCGTTGGACGACATATTTGTAACTGTCTGCCATGACAGATTAAAGTCAACAAATCTCGATGACATTTTCCTCCACCGTTTCATCAGTCAATAGCTCGAATTATGTCAATTTGACATCGAAATCCTTCAAGTCTCTACATGATTTCACTTAGGAGTCCCGTCACCATGAAACTCGACCTCAACTCTCATGCAGAATTCAGATTTCCAAATAACTTCTGAAATCTAAAAGCAATACGAAAATTATAATCTCAAACATGCTGCCATCTATTGACTGAAATCTTGAACTTTACAAAAATAATACGAATTGAATAAAAACTTATCGGTTTAGCCTGTTTGGTGTTTGCATTAGCTAGCTTGTCGTTGGGGTGGGTACGTGATACACTCTCAGTATTTGTTGACAGTTACTTTAGAATTTAAAATAAATTACAGGCTGTTTTACTATCGAAGTCCATTATTTCATTCGAACAGACGGACCTAGCAACAAAAGAAAAATTAAAAACAAACCGCCACACATCGGACATTAAAAGGAGGAAAGGGAGGGAGCATCCCCTGTCATCATTACTACATCACGCCTCACAAAAGCTCCTCTGTCACCACATTATTTTTATTCAAGAAATACTAGAAAAATTCTCTCATTGAACATTCTTTTGTGGTCACCAAATTATAAACAAACAAAAATTAAACGTCGTATAATTGTTCAAACAAAATGCACTGAATCACAGCTCTAATGAAATATTTACAGCAAAAATTTATTGGGTTCTCATTTTTCGGTTAGAAAACTGCCCACTCGTATGATAAAATTAATCCCTAATATACTACAAACAAACTTGGAATATCCTTTATTTTCAGTTCAGGAAATAACTTTTTAAAACAAAAATCCATCCTCAAGAAGATGTCTACAGTAATTATTATGTCTTGTACTCTGAAGGATTTAAATAAACAAATAATATGTTATCTTTCTCATTATTTCTCCTTCTAGGTTGATCCTCTTTATATTATACATAAAACAAACTTTTTCTTTTAAATTTGCTTCATAAAATTCGCGCTAATATTAATTCGTCCTGACTGTATGTATATTGATATTTATTATTACTAAAATTTCTTGCATATTTCTCTTTTGTCTTATTTTCCTAATTAAATACCATTTAAGATATTTTTCTTTCCACAGGTTATTTTATATTTACAATTTTTTTTTTTTATTTAACACAAAAAAAAATCAACAAAATCTTATCTTATAGATACTATCATTACATTATTTCATTTTATTTTATTTAAAATTTTTCATACCAAAATCTCTTGATAAAGTTCATATTTTCCTTTATTTTGACTTACTTTTCTTCTTGTTTTAGTACTTTTTTTTTACAACGACGAATCTGCTATCAAGATTTACAAAAACTTTAGTTTTACTGGTACTATACAACCATCATTGAAATTTAGAATTCAATAAAAATTTTTAAAAAAAAACTTATAACGGTGAACGCCATTAAAATGGACGCCATGACACTCTTGAATTCTCCATTCAAGCTTTATTTTTCTTTATATTTATGTATATTTCATTTGATTTCTGCACATAATTCAACTAATAAATCTTTTTTTAGCGAACACACTTTTTCTTTTTTTCTATAACTGGTCATCGTTTTACATTTTCCTTTTAAACAAAGCACGCTTCATTTTACTATCTTTTACTTTCCTATTTTTCAGATATTTCTTCTACAACAAAACTCCTACTCTTCAACAGTAATAACCAAAGTTAATAATTGTAATAACAGACGACTCTTCTCGTCAAGCCTCTGGATCATTCTCTTTTCGTTTTGTTCCTCCCTCCAATCATCATTTTACATGACGATTCTTAGAACATATAGCAAAAGGAATGGTTGAATCGTGTATAATTCGTGTACATGAGCGTAATTTCTCAAGAGCAGGCAAGGGCGGATCCAGACGTTTGCTCTAGGGGGGGGGGGCGATCGCCCCCTATAACAGCACTTGCCATCAGCTGTGGACTGCTCTGTATAGCTTTCTCATTTCGTTTTGGCATGAAAATTTCATTAGCATTAAGATATCGCCAGAGTTCTTTTATCTATATAATACATATAAGTTTTTGATCCCGTAAGCATAGTAAAATTTAATCCCACATAAAATAGACATTATACACTTCTTGCTTGCGCTTCTGGTGTTTTTCATACATAGGTCGCTTGCATTTCGCTCAAACACCATTATTTCTTGGGCTGGACTGCAATTTCTTGCAACTTAATTGGTGGAAGAAATTTTCGAGGAATGCTAATTATGCAGGGTTAATATATATATTATCCTATTTGCCTTAAATTAAATATTTGCAGGACAACGGAATCTGAGATTAATTACCTCGGCTATGATAATTTTCCCAACATACTACTTTTCATCAAAATACCCGGCTTTTGTGAGCTTTCGATCACAAAAAAGTGCAACAATGCTTGTACTGAAAATTCATTAGTGATATAATTTTACATTTTTTGAGAATAATTTATGACTAAAAAGGAAAAAACAATAAATATATCAAATAACTATCTAGAGTTTTCCATTTAATCAAATTACATTTGTATAAAAAATTTTAAATTTTCATGGTACACAAAGAAAGCATATTCAAAGGAAAATAATTTAAGTAAGTATTTTGATAAACATTAGGAGTTCCAAATTTAAATTTTGGGAAATTGTTATTCACTGTAGTGTAATTTGAGCTGTTCAGATCCTGTTTTCTCTGTATACGTTTTAAATATACAAATGTAATATAATTTAAAAATTTAATTAAATACAAAATGAAGGGAAACTCTGGAGAAATGAAGGGAGAAATTATTTTCTAATTTTTTAACGCCGGTTTAGAAACGGTCTTTTTTAAAATTTTTTTTTTTTGTATTTTCTATTTCATTGGATTAGAATATAAATTTTGATTTATTATTATTAGAGCTCTAGGGGGGGGGGCGATCGCCCCGATCGCCCCCCGCTGTATCCGCCACTGAGAGCAGGTGACTATACATAGGAGTAAGTGAGATGCTGGAATGAGAATTTGTCAAAGCTGCTTGCATGATTGTCAAATGTGATTTTGTTTTGTGAACAGGTTTATGCAATCTAAAATTCTTTTGCGAAATTCAACAAAAGTACGGAATCAGTTTTTTTTTTCAAAACTATTTAATTTGGAAGTTTATTTTGTGTAAAGTATTATAGTGACACTAGTGTGCATGTTAAAACCTTCATAACAATTAAAAAAACAGAAATGAAGTGTGCGATCAGTGCTTGCAAATATAAATTGGATTATAAACTAGGGAATCCCGTTTGAGGCAACTGCACTACCTAAATTATCTTTTATGTGAATTGTTTCAAAATAAAGTAGAAAAAGAACATTTTTTAACACAGATGATCCGCTCAAAACCTTTGTTTACTTGTTGCAAATTGACAAGTTGCTTAGAATAGAGATGGCGTGTAAACACATGTAAAAATGGACTACCAACACAACCAGCAATTCATTACGCAAAATTTGGCTTATCACCATTCCTGTTTGCTATATGTTCTAAGTGACGATTGCATCATCCTTTGATTAACATCATCTCTTCTCTTATTCACCTGACAACACTAGTTAGAGGGACTATGACGGGGATCTCATTAAAATAGCCGTCAGCCGTTCCTTTCCAGATTTATATTCCACTCTAAAGGCTTAAGGGCACGTTTAAACATATGTAAGTTGTTTCTTGACAAACCTCGACCACGTTTCTGCGGACGCCATCTGATACTTATGTTTTGTTACAAGCCCTAGGGCACATTGGCATTTATAGGGTGAGGCTTAGATGTAACGCCATCTGATTCAACCCATATTAGGCGACCAGATAAAAAACTTTCAATCCAAAATAGAAGAAATGTGGAGAGAGCAAGTGCTCCAATTTTGGCTAAAAATATTTTGAACTAAATATAGCTTTAAGTCAAAATTTTGCTTTATTATTTAATCTTATAAAAGGTTGAATTCCATTATGTTATTAGCTCCTTCTTGATTTGTTCCTTGTAATTTAATAAAAATTAAAGATGCGCCGTTATCCAAAAAAAACAATTTGAATGGATTTAGTTTTAATCTGAAGAATATTATGTTACTGTGAATTTTATCACATCTTTTTATATTTTAATGGCTTTTCAGATCGAGAATAACGAAAAAATTAATTAAGTTGTATTTTTCAAAGCAACATTAATTAAACATAACTTTTTTCCTGGAGGCAAATTGACACCATAATGGACGCAAACTTGCTTAGACTTGGCGAAAACTGATGATTTCAGCATACACTGATATTTTCAATTATTATACAAACTAGATAAATCTTTTGAGTTTTTAATTTAAATTAAAAGACAAATATTCGGCTTACTATTGTACTGCAAAAGTTTTAACATCCACATTAAGTAAATTCTACTAAAAACCCTTCTTCAGTCCTATAGATAATATTATAAAACCCTTTAAAGAATATCTTATATATGCATTGCGGATTGACTCCTCTCTCTGTCTCTACAGTGATCAGGAAAAAAAAATATCTAAACAATGCAATGACAAACTCTGTTGCTACTCTGTTGTACATACAAGAAATCACCTATAGGAGGCCCTTTATCCTCTGGGATTTTTCCTTCTTCAAACAACTAAACGATATATCAAGGCAGCTGTAGTTTTAAGAAGCACATTCGTCATCCATCTTTTCGACAAATTGATTGGAAGAGAATCGTCCTTATATCGGTTTGTTTTTACTTTGTGTCTTACACTAGTTAAAGTGAAAAACAGTTTTATTCTTAATAAATATTTCTATCGATTTCAAATCGTTTTCCGGAGAATTGTTTGCTAAAATAATACTGTCAACAAGGATGTTTACAGCAAAATCCGTAAATGTAAACACTCCCATAACTCAAAAGGTTTTTCAATCCGGAAATTAATATCTAAAAAACAAAAAACAAAAAAAAACTCTTAATCAATTTATAAAAAGTATTAGTTTACAATCATCAATTTTCCCCCCCACGGCGACAACAGGACCACACACACCCCCCATGTGTAACTTTATTATTGAATCCAACAAATCCTTCCAGAGTTAAATCCCTCAAATTACTTCTGTCGCAGCACTGATGAATACCCTTTCCCAACCATATCGAAGTCCCACAAATTAATTCAATTACCGATAATAAATTGTCCCAACATTTAGTGTAAGCCCTCCCCTGGGGCCTTCCTTGAGGATCTTAGATCTAGCAGGGTAGGCAGCAGGGGGGGGGAGTAAGTTGTCTTGTTCACATTGGACTCCAGAACAAATTTAATAAAACCCGAAGTGGACATCTTCAGCAATCAACAGTCCATTGTTTGTACAGGACTTGTAAAGATGACACAAATCTTCATCGACAAATTCATTACTCTTACAAAACTCAGACAGAGAGAGAGGGGGTACGTAAAAGGAAATGCCTGCACGCCGAAAGGATGCTGTGGAAAGGAGTCGTTAAGTTCGTGTCCCGATCATTACACAATTTTGTGTGCAAACAATTTTAATTGACCCGGAATTGATTTGCGCGTCAGGATATAGTGGCGGCAGTTCTGATGAATTCCTCTCTGGTTTGATTAGGTTGGTTAGGGTGAACTGACATGACATCGTCTTATTCATTCAGGAATTCAGAAATCAAAATTTTCCATAGTTTGAAAAATCACATCATATGTAGGTATGTACATATATCATCTCTACGTACATTATGTAGAGGTATAGAAAAACGTCTTGTGACATAAATGGAAAAACAGAGTAAAGATTTTCACGCCTTTGATAAACAGGAGTGGCATCCTGTTAGGTTAAGTAAATGTGCTTGTCTTGTGATGCTCCCTTTATGTCACGGTACAATGGGGACGAGTCTGACAGGGAAGAGGTCGATATGGTGTCTCTTGTAATTCACGGAAGTGTTCATTCATCGTTTCCACTTTCTGCTACTGCTACAGGAATATATACTTCTGCACAGCGAGTAAGTGAGCTTTGCTTTTGGTGACGATGCAGTTTTCCCTGATAGCAGCAATTGCAGTACCAGCAACAGCAGCAGCACCAGCAGCAAAACCAATTTCTTCCTTCATCTTTCCTGCACCTAATGCGCTGCTCAAACCTGAAAGGACACAAATTTTTCCTTTCCATCTCTGCACAAAGTACATGTGGCAGTGGTAGAGTGGTGCAAACGAAGCGAAATGAGGTACGATTGCTTGCTATCATTTTGAACACACACAGCAAAATGGGGTATAGTCTTGCGGGACTATGATGCTGCCTTGCCGGGGCTCACATCTCGCCCCACTTTACATTATTAAATTACCTCCGGGAGTTTCCGACGTTTGTGAAATAGAGGAAGAGGCGGTAAAAAAAAAATAAAAAAAAAAGGAAGAAATATCGGTCGAAACCTCTACTCGTTAGCCTCGACTCCCTACGTAATAAAAACCCTTTTCCCAGTCAATTTTTCTCGAATCTCAGGAGGGCATTTTAACTTTGCATTCTAATACAATTCCTTGGAATATAGGTGATCTCTTCACCGCGCACCCATTCACCAACGGTGCGGAGAGAATGCGGAAAATTCCAAGTGGATAAAAAGCGTGTTGAATTGAGAAAGGGTTTTATGTATGTATGTAGGTTTGGTTTGGGCGAAGGAATGCAACATTCTCCCGTCCGTCTAAAGAAACTCAAAGATCTGAAAAGGATATCGAGAAAGGAAAATTGAATTTGATCGCCAAAGCCATTAGGGGGGTTTCTATATTATAAGAATTGAGAGTGCAGTCAAAGGTGATAGTTGCTTCTTTAACAAAGATTCGAGTTTTTTTTAGGTTTACTTTATCGAGTAGGATTGTCGTCCTTTGGAAATTGTCGTTATAGATGTACATGTCTAGGATAAAAGACACTTGCAAGGATATTTCTTTAATTTTGCTCTTCGTCCTATTTCCGTCCAACAAATTCCGGATTATATTTGCTCTCATGGCGCAAGATACACATCGAAAATAAGTTTATGTTAACACAATTGAAACAGAAGCACCTGGAATACTACAGTACCTATGTATGTACATATATTTGGATGTATGTTGCTGCATATACATATCCCAAACTCTCCGGAACAAGTAGCACAGGTTAATATTTAAAGCAGCAAGGCCCCGTGTACGACAAAACAGACCATGCCCTTGTATGATGAGAGTATCTTGCCGTAGCCCCTACCCTGCCCCAATTCGTTTAGTGCCCCTCCCCCTTCCGCTTTTCGCTGTTCCGACCAGACGATTTGAATTTCTTGGATTAGCCTCCTACAAAATTGAAGTCTTTCATTTATGTAAGTGCCCCCCCCCCATCCCGGTCTTTTTATTGTTGATGCTGCTGCAAAGAAACGTAAAGGAACTATAGGATAAAGGGATTAGAGTTGGAGACATATACAAAGGCGTTAGAGATAATCGTTTTATGATGATTTATCCCTTCTTTGGCGATATTTGCACTGTTTTTCCAACTGTTTATCTATGCTGGGGATAAATTTCCGCTGGTGACTTTTTCATTCTCCGCAGGTCTCATGAATTTTAAAAAATTAAATTCGAGCAATTTGGTTAATGTTGCCGGTTCCATCTTATGTAATCGAGTAATAAATCATATTTGCATGTCTTCCTCAACCCCCGCCCCCCACGTCTGTTTGGGCCATTGCTGCGGGTAGCATCCATATAACGTTGCCCTCGAGTATATTCTCTACGGCATCGGCACACTGTTCCTGTTTTTAACCTACAGGTTTCTGAAATTTCTGCGAGATATATAAGTATGTATATAGTGTATACAATGTATATATAAGTATACAGGTATACACCTGTACATTATATACGAAATATATACAATATACTACCGGTGCCTTTTTGGATATTATGAATTACATAACTTTGGGCCCGCCTGCATGCGGAAATATGATTAAATTCCAACCAAATGGAGGCTTGACAAGGACCTTTTTGTGTTAATATTTCTGCTCTGAATCAAATCTGAGATGAAATTAATCTCCTTAAAACAGGACAGTTCCGGAGGTGAATACATTCCATCAAAATTATTTGCTTTTGTGCTTTGTATCTTGATGTCATAGAAAATTGTACATCCTTTTCTAGAGGTGTGTGTGTGTGTGTGTTTGTGTATAAAAGGAGGGAATTTGCTTTTCTAAACTTTGAGCCGCTTCACACATAGATTTCTATGCTTTAGTTAGACTATTGTCTTTTTGAAAGATACAAGATGAATACGAGCAACACCTTTGTTTTTGACTCTACAGATTTTGCCATCACATCTGGTGTTTTATCTTTAGCATATGCCCTTCAGCCATACACTCATAATGTATGCTTTGTGTAAAAGAATATGTTTCTTTCGAAAATCCAAAAGATCGAAACAAAACCCTTTCATTCTTCCGTGGTGGATTAATTATTAGATAAGGGGAAAATAAATTAACGCCTTTAAGCATGTGAAACACTACAGTTATTATTATTTCTTTTTTATGCTTATATTATAGAAACGCGTGCATCTCATTTACAGGGTAGGTGGCGTGTTTGTCTAATCTTTGTGAATTTTTAACATTTGATGTGCACTTTGCAGTTATTTTAATTTCGAATTTTTTCGAGCTCATATTTCGTACTTATTTTTAATTTATTCAGCTGGTGTTATTTTATCTTTTAGATTGTCGGTTTTATCAAATAAGTTAAAAATGCTTTGGAGTAAATTTAATAACAAAAAAATAATAAAAATATCAAAAGAAGTAAAAACGCTGGTCGGTAAAGCTATTTTAGATATGGTGACAGTAATTATGCCAGCTTTCGAATTTCGTAGCATAGGGTAAAGTAGTCTATTTCCGTCCACTCCCAATACCCGGTCACACTTTTCAAAAAATTCCACCATTTCGATCCGATTCGTACAAATGTCAAATTTGCTTATATGCAATTGGACACATTACACCGAAATAGGTCGAATCGAAACGGACAAGTAGAGCAAATTTCAACTTGTACAGATGACGTGACCTAGAAAAATCATCTGTAAGGATTTGTTTAAAGTTGAATGAAAAGGCTTTTATTGAGAAAATAAAACACATCAACAAAAAATGAATGTTTTCATGGATCGATGTAAAGCGGGAAGACAAAATTTGGCAAAACTTTAAAGTCAAGTCTTCGAAACTGAACGGAACAATTTTGCTCATGCATCCACTGGATCGAAATGTTTGCCGTATAAACCCCTGAACACGAGCGCGACTGGTTTTTTATTGCTCGATACGTTCTCAAGGTTGACAGCGTCCTCAACTTAATTTGTTTAGAGTTTTGCTATGAAAATTCATAGCGAAATAAGTCAATATGAAATTGACTCAGTTTGCTGCTAAGTCTGCAGCTCGAGAATTAAGTTTAAAAAACTCTTTATGCAAACGAAAAATCTTTAAAAAAGAAATTTCATTGCAAAAAGAGGGCGTTTCATATAAGCAGGAACCGTATAATCGTCAGTACGGCTTGGTTCCTGCCTGCCGTATTCGCCAAAGCAAACAGCCAAGCTGACCTCATGTATAGACTTAAAATAAATTTTAAGTGTGAATTATATGAGGCGAAATACTACGTATTTACTTGAATGCCTAGCAAGATTAGCCCTATGCGGGACTAGCATTTCATAGAGTTTTGCTATGAAAATTCATAGCGAAATAACAGGAACGAATAACAGGCAGGAACCAAGCCGTACTGACGATTATACGGTTCCTGCTTATATGAAAAGCCCTCTTTTTGCAATGAAATTTCTTTTTTAAAGATTTTTCGTTTGCATAAATAGTTTTTTCAACTTAATTTGTTTAGTTTTGTGGTGGCAAGGAGATATTAGTGTAAAATTTCCATATATTTATGTTTTGATATTTAAATATTTACATATTATAGTAACTTTCGAAAGCACTGCGGATCTTTAGCATCCAATTACAAATGTAAACAAACATAAATGTTGAGGTTAAGGTGAAAATCGCACCAATTTAAGAGCATTATGGTTTGTTCACGAGCGCGACTTATCGCATGCGACACAGCTCTGATTGCCTGCAGCAATGTGGTTGTCTCAGCTATGCTCTTAATTTGGTGCGATTTTCACCTCAACCTCAACATTTATGTTTGTTTAAATTTGTAATTGGATGCTAAAGATCCACAGTGCTTTCGGAAGTTACTATAATATGTAAATATTTAAATATCAAAACATAAATATATGGAAATTTTACACTAATATCTCCTTGCCACCACAAAACTAAACAAATTAAGTTGTAGCCGCTCTCAACCTTGTAAACGTATCGCACGATTAAAACCAGTCGCATGTAGAGATAGATCTATAGGAATAGCAGGACTTCACTAAAATATCGCGCTCATAAACTGGGACTTACTGCGATAAATTTTTGCATCGCACGAAACGTAGAAAGAGTGAGCATGTTCAGCGACAACCATATTGCTGCAGCCAATCAGATCTCTGTCGCATGCGATAAATCGTGCTCGTGAACAAACTTTAAGAACTCATTCCTTACATCGAAACCTTCCCTATATGTATTCAAAATGGTTTCATCCACATGCTTGTACGGGATATGAAAAATTGTTTGCTCAGAAGTCAGTGATCTGTGGCCAGCAAGCGCATGCGTTAAATTCTTAGCATTTCTTAACTAGACGAAGTATGGCAAATAGGTAAGTAATAATTGGTTTTAAAGACTTATGCGTTTTTAGTATCTTTTTCTTGCAGTAATCAAATAGCATTTTAATATTAGGAAAAATTAGTTTTTTGTGTTTTTTTTTATATTAATTTAAAGAAATTACAATTTTCAATAAAATGTGATTGAATTTGAAATCTTAAAAATAAAAAGTTTTTCTAAAAATTCTTCTATTCCATCTAACCGATTCTAAAAATTTCATGTTCGAGTCCACCATTGGATAAGATCAAAAATAAATAAAAATTACAAATTTATTAGTTAGCTCAGATTTAAGAGCAGTCGCCCGAAAAGCAGCAAGTCTCGGCTTAAAAAACTAGACGAGGCGGTTGTTTTTTGTCTTGTATTTAATAATTTGATTTGAATTGTAAAAGTAAAAAGTTTTCCCAAAAATTCTTCTACGATTATTATTAGTCCAGTCAGTACGGGTTTTTGCCCTACAAAAGGTGGGCTAGTTGTGTTATGGTTGTATGTTGGAGTGATTGGTCAGGACGTGAAGTCCAAACTGCCAGCCTAAGCTGACAGATCACTCGATGACAGCGATAGCACAGGGCGGCACGCTAGCACCTCGGCTAAGGGTGGCGGAGAGTGTGGGGGAGTTCCCGAAAACCTGCCGCTTGTCATCACCCATAATCAAAAAATTTTCGTGCCTACTTACACCAAGCCTAGCACACACTCGGTCCTGAAGGGACCTTTACGTCACTTACCTGCATTCCATGGAAGGTGCAGATGGCATGCCTTCCTTGCCAAGCCCTATCCTCCCATTGACTTTGGGTGGCACAATCGTCCAAAGTCCCTTATTGACCTGCAAAGAGATTAGAGCGGACCCACTCGAACTTCACATGAAAGGGCTCCGGGATAGTGAAGGAAGAAATTAAAGCCTCTAAGAATTCATTTTCACGTTATAATTACAAAACTTGATTTAAAGTGAGTACAGGAAAAAAAGGTGTACCGATAAGCATACCATTAGCTTATGAAACTATGTAAAAGTACAGTAATATAGTATTAAGTAGATAAAGACGTACACGTAAGTACACAACAATTTCATTACTTCAAAGTAATAGGCACAGATAGAGATTTCGCTAAACTAGTTATATAAATACGTGAATATTTTATCAAACTAAGATTATGTATATATAGAGGTACCGGAAAGGAATCTCTTCATCATAAGGGCACTATTTTCTTTTCCCTCTATATAGAAATTTTTTTTTTCTTTTTGTTTAAACATACGACCTTTCGTATGTTTTATATATAATGAAAAACAATTATTAATATTAAATTAAATACCTTGGTAATTTGTTATAAATGAAAAAAAATTTCTTATTGTTATGTTAATGTAAGAGACTTCTACCGAGCATTTAATTATCGAAACTGAAGCATGAACATACTAAAAGACAATATATAATATTTCAATAATACTCACGGTGAAATTCCACGGCATGATGAAGCTTCAACATCCGCCACCTAGTAAAAATTTAAGTTAAAATTTAGGTTCGTTTTACGTTCGGTAGGTCTTCTCACAACGAGGCTCTATCTGAGTAAAATAACAATTACCTAACGGCTCTCGTACCTTGGCAATGCTTACAACTAAAGGCACTTGAAATAAATTTGTAACTTTATAAAATACAAAATTCCAACTAATGCTAAGGAAATTAAACCAAATGTTCTGATTTTGGCACTAAACTCGTGAAAAAAAATGAAAACTGTAAATTTCAGACCATAAGCATAATTGAATCGCTATCATTTCGTTCTCGACATAAACGCAGCTCACATGATTGTTTGAGTTTATTCACGAAATGTGAATTTCTCCTAAATGGTTAACTGGTCATATGTATAACGTATATATATATGTATAAAATAATAAGGAGCACGTCACAACGATCATGAGACCAAACAAAAACCCACACAAGGTCATGAAGTCTACTTGATGCGATGCGTATAATTATGTTTGCTTGTCGTCACTAGTTTTCTATTTCATATGCTATTGTAGACGAAATCTGTTGTTTTCCTCACCTTCAAAATCTATCATTTTCTTGTCGTTTTCGAAAATGCTCACAAATTGCCTAAAGAAACTAACACTAAACATCCCTGCTGTTTACAACCGATATAGGGAAGCTAAAATTCTTCTTTTGGCACTTCGAGTGCACTTCTTAAAATTAAAATAGTTATTTTAAAGTAATTGAAACTTCCTATCAAGAGTCTACCTGTCTCGTGCCATAGATTCCTTTTCGAAGTTCAGAAGATAATTCCATGGGGGAAATGCGTATAAAACTCCAGCTGTTTTGGCTTCGATGTTCAAAAACAAAAAAGAGGGAAATTCCTCCTGCTGCCTTCGCTGTAACTAGAGCCCAGTGATTTTTATTTCCTCGCAACGAGTGCTATTGTAAGCTGAGGATTATTATCCTCCTCCTGCGACCAATGTGAGATGTCAATGATGCAGACTTACAGTCTCATTGTATAGCGGTGACTTTGCTGCGGCCGGAATTCAGATGCCGTACTTTTTTTTAATTTCGGCTGGGTCGTGTCAAATACCTTCACTAATTGAAAGAAAATTATTACCATAAATGAAAAATCTCTTAAAATTACTTACAGGATGTATTTTATGCCCGATGTTTAGAGAAAAGATATGTTTCTAATTTTTTCGACGTCCTCTCGAGAAGATCTGACACTACAGTGACGATGGTCTTCTTCTGCCTTGTCAGTCATGTCAACATGGCACCTGAGCGTGAGGAAATTCATTTCTCTCGTTCGGGTGCGTTCATTTTTTCCTGTTTGACACAGCCGGCCCACACGCTTCAGCACGTGTAGCATTTTGCTATATGCAAGATGATATGACCATAACAGTTGTGATTTTTATATATATTATTTAGTTCCGGGCCTCGTTGCAAAATCCGAGTCTCCACCTTTTGGGCGGTCCGCCATCTTGGATTAAAGGTACCAAAAATTGTTTCTTTTTTTTTCAAAATAATTCCTCAACGGTTGATGCTGCGGCAAAAATGTAAATGTATTTGAAGAAAACTAAATTCCCTAAATTTTTTATATAAACACTTTTCGCCGGTGTAACTCTTTACACATCAGACTTCCAAAAAAAGTGTTAATTCGAAAAATGTAGGGAATTTAGTCTTCTTCAAATTTATATTTTTACATTTTGACGAATTATTTTGAAAAAATACGCATTTTTGATACCTTTAATCCAAGATTGCTAACCGCGCGGATATTTCAACGAAGCCCGGAACTGAATAAGATATATAAAAATCACAACTACCGCACCTTTTGTAGTGCAAAGGCCTTATTTAGTCCTTATTGACTGTACTATATCGTTTATAAATGTATACTCAATAAAGAGCTATGGCAAATCAAAAATAAAATTAAAATAAATAAATGAAAACAAAATGATGACCAAAAATTTAAGTAAAAGTAAATAAATTAAAATAAAGCCTAAAAATGTCACATACGTCGAAGAGAGGCCATATAGATGAGGAAGCATCACAGAAGTTGATTCAGAAAAGTAAAGAAAATAGAGTATCAGTATGAAAAATCAGTCAAGCTTATAGAATTCGCAGATCTGACCTTCGAGAGAAAACTACGGGGAAACTACCCAAAAGGTGTTGTAATCTCTGGACCTACAACTGTTCTCACAGAAGCGAAAGAGGAAAGAATTGTTGATTGGTGTATCAAACTAGCAAATGCGGCTTTTCACTTAGCTTAATATTGTTTAACAAATTATAAATGATGATAAAAAAGAAACACCTGTCAAAAGAGGTCGCCCGGCTACAGCCTTATTGTTGTCGTTATTTTTGAAAAAAAAAACCTCATGAGATTGCTTTTTCTACACCAGAAGGTATCACAAAAGGAAGAATCAAAAACTGGATGATAGCAGAAAAAATGAAAAGTCTCTTTGTTAATGGGCTCAAAATCCATCTAACACTAGAACTAAACGACTTCTGCAATTATGGAATAATTTTGTATGCTCGTCCACCGAACACTTTCACTGCAACCTGCGGACGTAAGTGAAAAGGAATGGAAAAATATTGCGATGAATTTTGAAAAGCAACCTAAAAATGCACATAAAGTTCTAGCAAAAATTATATTTTGTCCATTTTGGAAATTGTTTTGGACACAGGAAGCTTCCGCTTGTGGACGGCTTCCATTAAATCCAAGTGCTGTCAATTAAATTACCCAAAATTTGTGCAGAATTTAATCGAAAACTTTAATCAAGCAAATCAAAAAAGCATTTCTGTTGACAATTCTCTGCGTGTCGTACCCCAACCTCCCATGGCACCAGTCGACACTGGATTCTGATAACCTGAAACTAGAGAATGAGTGGACTTAGTCAACCCTCATAATCATCAAAATAGGCTCAGAGAGATAGAAAAATCTAGTGTTTAAAGAAATATCACATCGATGAATTTATTGAACCACCCAACGGCCTCATTTAATGTTAACAACAATTACACCAGAAAGAGATGCTAAATATAATTTTTCTAAATTCTATAGTTAGCACCACTTAAGTGTGTTTTCGGCACTTTAATGTCGAAATTCAAATTCAAGAATAAAATTTATTTTAATTTTATCTTCTAAATCCTACAATTGACGCCGGTACTTATCGGGACGAAAACGAAAAAGTGTATGAAGGCACGCACCATAATTATACATTTATTTTTTCTGTTGGGATCTCGACTTGAGAAGCTCTTCTAGAGTCACTTTGCTGCAATTTAAACGTGTAATAAAATAAAATTCATTCATCCATGCACTGCCTATCTACTATCTTCCTACTACTATTATTTCTTTAAAATTTCTTTGGTATTCACCCTTTATTTCTTCTATTAACCAATAAAACCGTTGCCCGCCTCTCAAAGCGTGCATCAGCTGATATCGCTGTTCATGATGAGTGTGAGTTGCGTCAGTGGCCTAAAACCCTTTATTCCATACATTTACGTAGGAGTCCCAGGTGCACTCCCAGCCTGTAGAATTCCAACAAATTACAAGTTTTATTAGAGACGCTCTGGCTCGTACTCCTTGCATGTTTTAGAATAGGATTCCTTCCTTTTTTCAGGAATAGAATCTGACCATAAAATTTGCGTATATATAGATAAAACACGACAGAAAAAAATTTTGGCGGATAAATTCACAACTAGGCTTCACAGCATTCTCATGGCTATCGAAATACACTTTTATATAACTTTGATATTATTAGTTTTCCTCCTTTTCTGAAAAATGTTCCACGTACTCACTTGTGCCTGCCGAGCAGGAAATGTGGTAAACGAGCACGAAATCAAAAATGCTTCATTATTGACCGTTTACTCTATGTGCCTATGTGACACATAGTTGAAATATTTTAAGTGTGTAAGTATTGTTGCCACATTAAGACCTTGTCAACGATGAAATGGCGTTGAATTTGTAGAATTCAGTCATCATAATTTGAGGAAATAATTTGTGATTGATACTATAATAGTAATGTCATCGTTGAGTCATATGTGACGGTTAGCATTTAAAAAAAAAAAACAGTTTGCCTAATAATTTAACCACGTGAGTAGTGAAATATAACATACATAAGTAGAGTTGCTCGGGTGAGCTTCTGAGTATTTTAAAATATTAATTAGACCTACCCATTTCTACGAAAACTTTAGTGAAACTTTGTGATCTTATAAGAATAATGATTCCTGAACATTTTCTTTATATAGGGATAAAGTGTTTTAAAAAAGGGATCTGTACATTTACTTTCCATGAATGAAGTATGATACAGGGACTTATGGTCTTCCTCTTTTTAAGAATAGTAGAATGTGTTTGTGACCAATTCTAGGCGTATACGTCTATTTATAATTTTTTGCCATTGTGGTGTCACTAGTGAGCTTGTCAACGTTGCGTTCTTTACCGCTTGTAATTATTGTGTCATGTATTATATACGATACAAAATATCGTTGAGTCCTCGATGACTTAACGAAACTTTTGCCTACTGGATGTCAGATGCACAACCAGCATACCTTATCCATCATGGCTGGCTTAATCACAACTCTTCGTTTCCAGCATCTTTCCTTCCCAATTTAGTCCGTTCCTTCAACGTGAAACTTTTCTTAACAGCTGTGTATCACTCAATTTTGACACACAACTGTCATCGGGATAGTTATGGAGATGTTCCAGCCGGGGCGGAATTCCTGAGGTCGGGATCGCATGAGATCAAATTCCTATGCTATGCCATCTTAAGAATATTCAAGGTAAAATTGCTCAGCACAGCAGTAAAGTGTACTACGATGGATTGCCAAATAACCTTTTTATTGTGGAAAGATACACAACACAACAGTAAAGGGTACATTGAAGGATTGTAAAATATCCCTTTCTTGAAGGAGAAATACTCACCACAATATCAAACTGTGCTCTGATTGATTGCAAAATTACACTTTTATGAGGGAAAGATACACAACACAACAGTAAAGGGTACAATGATTGCTTGTAAAATTGCAGTTTCTTCAAGGAAAAATACTCACCACAATCTTACATAGCAATTCTTCAAAGTATTGAAAAAAAAAATAATGTAATTCAAATACATTCTTGAGCTACAATTATTGTAATGACAAATATTAAATATAGCTCATCTTCAGTGCGAACCATAATTCCATAATATTAATACATTAAAAAAGTATCCAAAATGGGGAATGATTATAGTTTTAAAATTCTAAAGGCCCTATTTCGACTTCCAGGTAAAACTTAAAATTTACAATCTCTGGAACTTTTAGTTCTATCAACAATTCATGGTCCGTTGAACAAAAGATTTGACGATATTTTCAATTTGACACCAATCAGTGAACATTTTGACTAATTGCGACCATTTCCAACTCTAAAACAGGCAATTTTTCCGAACAATGTGGCTTTATGCGGTGACCTAAAAACAATTCATTAGTCGTAATGAGCCCTATTAATCGGTCTTAGCAAGGGCAAAAGCTCCCGAATTTCCACCAATATGTATAAAAGTCGACAGGAGTGTCTGCTCCTGAAATATGTTACGTGATCTATTTTTGTGTTATATACACACACACAAACACACGAACACACACACCACACTACATCATAGTCAGTGAAAATAATCACCCCCGGGGTAAATGTTGCCGGACCGATGTCAGCAGGAAAGAAATCCGTCTCTAGACAAAACACTTGACTGCTATCCGTGTAACAAGTCCTTCCGGGGAAAATAGCCCTTTCGAGTCTCGTACCTTTTCAATAACAGCAATAATGGAACCGAAAAAGGATAATAGGATGAGCTTCCTAACGAGCAATTTATTTCGTTATTATGCGTAAATGATTTGAGGATGCTGCTGGCTGGATTCTCTCATTTTCCGCATTATCATGTCTGATGTTCGGCTCGGTTACTATCTATACTATATGTATATAGTCACTATAAAGAAAACCGAAAGACTTTCCTATATCTACTAGAATACTATTCTGGGTTGGCTGCTGACCCGCCGCCCGTTGTTCGGTATCAGAGGTATTGTTGGTATAGTTTCCTTTCGTTGTCCTGTTCCTTTTTATGCTTATTTTTTTCGGGTTTATTGTTATACTCGTATATACGAAATCGAAGGAAAGTTGTTCAGGATGAGATTATAGGCGGAGAGAGCAACGTCATTATGTTTTGTTATCCTTTGGTATATAGAGGAAGGAAAATATTGAGATGGTGATGCTATGGGTACTATACAAGCACTTTATTCAATAAAAAGGTTTTACCAGATCCGGTTTGTATGCTGGTTTGAAGGACCGCTGCGACCACCGCTCCCCCCCCCCCCCACCCGGGGCAGGACGATCTGAAAAGACTTAGAGCCCCAAAAGCCACACAACTGTACATCTCTATATTGTTAGTTAGTGTTCTGCTCTGCACTGCCTCCGGTTGAAAGAAACGAACTCAATTTCTTTCTTCTCATCGTTGAAATTTTTTTGTTTTTTTATTTTTTTTTTTAACTAATGGCATGCATCCTTTCGTGATTTTCAGATTTTCATGGGTTTCTGCAGAATTAATGACGTCTCTCGTGCTTGCTTTCCTTTGAACATAACACAAAACCATAGCAGCAGAAGCAGCAGCGCAAAAGCATTATATCATGAGGCCGGTATAGGTTGCTTATCCTGAGCACAAAAAAAAAAACAAATAGAAGCAAGACTCCAGTAAAAGCAACAAAAATTCCATCGTCATTGCATCTCCTTATATATAGTAGTAGTGGTAGTAGTATATAGTAGGTACCTATCCTTGAAACTTAAATGCAATTTACGATAAAATGCGCTCAAACATCAGCTCGAAATGAACTCTGTCATCTTAAGGAATGGAAAAATTCATGGAAATCAAAGTTAAATGAACATTTCCACAAAAACTACGAGCTTTGTGCTTCAAAGAAGTTCCATTAGAGAGAGGACGAGGACAAGTGTAGTGTATAGTAGAGCATCTATGCGTTGCCGATGTGGTATGATTTTAGTATGCAGGTCGCATATAAAAAGCTGCCACAGTAAGGGAACAAGGATGTTAGATCTAGCGTTCGTATAGATGTTTTCTACGGGTATTCCATCCATCCTGATGTTACATACCTATATATACACGTTACCGTACGTATTCCAAATTTTAGAAATCTGGTCACGTTTTTATCTTTACACAAATGCACGTTCACAATTACACGTACCTATTTGGTACATGTTTTATTTTGTATCATTATCCTCCCCCTCCGGGTAGCGTACCCCTTTCCAGCAGCTCTCCTATTATAGAATGACACCGTACTATATATAGAGAGGGATAGGGTACGGCCTTAGCCAGGATAAACGTCTTCATTTGAAGCGAAGAATCTTGTAGCAATAAAAACGCAAAAAAAAAACGAGGAAAAAAAACGAGAAAAAAGTTGAATTCTCACACATCCCCCGATTCCAGTAGTCTCTAAAGACGAAACCTCATATCATGGGAGACGTCGCCGAGGACGCTGCTGCTGCTACACATATGGTCTATAATTTCACTAGAAACTCACTATAATAAAGCTCGACGGAAAAGGGTGGCAGGCACAGAAAAGGGTGACGCTTTAGCGTGCTGCCATAGAAAGGCAGCTCATAAAAAGACGACATTGATCGACATGAAAGTCATAAAATTACGCCTGTAAACGTAAAATTCCAAATTTTTCGCGCAACAAGGAGCATTTGCTTTCTGTGGAAAATTGTGGGTGTAAATGCGTGTGTCGTGTATACAAGTTCGCCGACGAAAACAGAAAATAAAAATAAAAATAAAAAAAAAAAAATAAAAAACGATGAAAAGCCCTTTCAGACAACGTTTCCAGCGCCTTATGCAAACATCCTGGCAATTTCCGTCAAAAGTGTCAGCACTTTATTAATTTAGCATCTTTTTTTTTTTACTGCTTAGCTGCTAGCTGTCATTGTCGCATAGCTTTGCCTCTCTCATCCTAGATTAATTTCCGAGAAAAGGATCCCCCCTGAACATTTGCTTGCAGGTGTGATGCGAGGCATTAGGTTATAAAAATGTGTTGAATACTAGCAGCTCCCCTTTTCTCCGTCTCTTCGCCCAAAACCCCGAACTCTACTTCGTCATCGTTTTTAACGTTCTTATGTGAGAGAGGATTAATGAGATGTGCACATCCTGGAAAAGCTGAGCTGCATCATATCTCCACCAAATATGAAAAAGTTGATGCGACGACTATTAGCGCTCCGTTTAAGGCTTTGTTTCGTAATTTTCCCGACGGAATAACTTTGGGGGTAACAATATTCAGATTAGATACAGTGGATTAATTCGGTATGCTGCAGTTTTGTCGTAAAATGGAATAGGTAGAGAAGGATCCGGAGCCGACGGATTTACAGATGAAAATTGTAATTTCCGGATTTTGACATACAGTTGATTTTGGGAAGCATTTCTTTGTATTGATGGGTATAGTATTACGGGAAAATTTTCATTTGTTATTAGACCAATTATTGGCGCGAAATTCTGACAGTTTTGTTGATAATCAACATTCGTGAAAATATTTATTCCAGTTTACCCTTTTTTTTTAGGTTTTGTAAGAACTGTTCCTCGTTAATACTGAAGAATCTCAAAAATTATCAAAACTACACAAAACTTTTTTAAATGCATTAATAGTACCAGACGCCTGTATACTGACAGGGATATCATTCCTCAGACAGATGCTTTGGACAAAGTAATATCGGAGACAAACTTGCTGTATCGACATTGCAATATCGATATTGAAATTATGTCGTATTGAAATATAGATTTTCAGAGACACACTTGCGGTTTAATGAATACTGAAAATTAATTAGAAAACTTACATTTGATTTGAGATTTTTTTTCTATATTTAAAATCAAACGAAATCGACACTTCAACTTAACAAATGTCAAATATTAAATGTCAGAAACTGTTGCAGCAAACATTGCAATATCAAGTTCGATTCTAAAAAGTTCGTGTATTAAATAATTATGATTTATAACTAGGGTTATATTGCAATAAACTCGTATATTGCGAATTTTTTCGCAGTTTTAATATTGAGTTCCAATGTTCTACATACTGAGTGTACACCAAGTATATACCGAGCTATTTGTCAGTATATACACAGTAAAAAGAATTCCCTAAAGTGAGTGGCAACAATTTATGCCACTAAGCTTATATATTTTTTGATAATATTAGACAAAGTTCCACCTTGGAAAAAGTGGAATAGGTTCTTATCCCTAAAATGTAGGTACTTCCAAGTGTAGAATAGTACCTACTTAATTTATTGAATGATCTCTTCCTTTTATCGGGAAATTTTACGTACTTATAGGTTTTCTGGTACCAAATACCTACATCCATTGATTGTTCTATTGATTTGGAGAATTTTAACTGATTTTCCCTTCTATCAGAGAAATATTACATTTATTATTAGGAAAAAATGTCTCTTAAATTTAGGGAATTGTTCCACCTGTATTACAGAGTAGAGACACACTTGCGGTTTAGTGCAAACTGCAATATTGAAACCGCAAGTCTGTCTCCGGTATTAGAGCTTTCCATTACAGCCTTATGAAAGCGAAGCAATACCAAATTTTTATTTCGTTGGCAGGTAGTAAAGTGGAAAAATTCTCTAAGGTACTCTCTATTATTAACTGTTAACAAATTATACAAAGAAAACAAGTTTCTTTCGTTTAAGGTATAAATGCAAAAGAACAACCCAAAAAAACAACATCGGATATTTGAGACATGGTCAAACCCACACAATCCATAAATGAGCCCCACACTTTCATTTAGTGCAAGTTCCATTTTGCGGCTACAGATACTATCCAATTTTTTGGTAAAGACCAAACATCCAAAAGTGAAATAAGGCAAGATTTATATTTTTACTAGCCTTAGACGAGAACGACTAGATAATTTATTCGATGAAAGCCACAATCGGCGTAAGCTCCGTAGATTTTCAGATCATAATTTAATGTTATCACAACACTTCATATTGTAGTTTAATATGATCCCACAAGATTAGTGACCTTATATAACATCGGGAATGAAACATCGTTACAAAGTGTAGGTGGTATATCGATTTCACTGAGCGCGCTATTATAAAATATATTGTAAAGTTTCCTCCCAGGATTTACTAGCATACAATTATATGTGGAACAGGCACAAATCCAAATTGTATTAATTCGAATTCGGTCCAAATCAGAGTTTATTCGTACAACGCAATCCTCGAGGAGACCAACAGATCTCCTAGATACAGCTGTACATCATCAGCATATAGATGAATTTTGACATCATGCACAACTCTCGGTAAATCCTTGATAAATAAGCAAAAGTAAAGGACCCAGAAATGATCCTTGAGGAAACCCTCGCACTAGCGGCCGATTAAGAGGGAGGCAATCTTTCACAATGACTTGTTGATGACAGTGAGATAAGAAGCTGGTTATCAGGGAAACTGCCTGGGTATTAAAATTAAAGAAGGATAACAGCTTCTGGAGAAGAATGTGATGGTCTACGCAAACAAACTCAATTTCAAAAGAATCGGAGCAGATACTTTTAAGACAGCAGTTTCGCAGTTTTGAGAAGAATGGAAGCCCGATTACTAACATCCTGATAAATTTTTGGATTCCACATAACAGTATTTACTTGTACATAATCTTTTCTAGTACTTTCGACAAAAAACACCGTAAACTTATTGGACAAAGGAAAGGACTTTTCGGGTTCCGGCAGTATAATTGCTACTTTGTACTCTCTAAGGAACGTAGATGATATTAAACAAGTACCAATGATATGTAAGATATACGAACCAATGTACGGAAATAATAAAGGGTTTTCCAATAAGAGGTGTTATTTTAATTAGCCCGCTATTTCGGTAGATGTTACTTTTGGCGCTGTCATTTTTTGACATTTGACAAGTAGAAACTACGCCATTAATAAAAATGGAACAATACACGATTCAGCAACGCATTGAAATTATTAAAATTCACTATAAAAATGGTAAAAAGTGGCAGAGACGGTTCGTAAAACTCGAACGTTTTTGGGTCATCGTGAAGCACCTTGTCGGACCGCAATACAGAAATTGGTAGAAAAATTCGAGCTGTCGGGACAAGTTGGTGATGTGAAGAATAAAACCCGTGCACGTCGCTCAAGAACAGCCGAGAATATTGCTGCTGTAGCCGAAAGTGTTGAAGAAAACCCAGGTTTGTCCATTCCTCGTCGTTCTTTGGAATTAGGCATTCCACAAACGTCATTACACCGTATTTTGCATAAAGATTTGGGTCTTAAGGCTTCTAACGTTCAGTTAACATAAGAACTCAAGCCGGCCGATCATCAACAACGTCGAGTCTTTGCTGATTGGGTCCTTGAAATGCATGAAAATGATCCGGAATTCCATCGAAAACTCATCTTGAGTGATGAGGCCCATTTCCACCTCGATGGCTTCGTCAACAAGCGAAATTGTCACATCTGGAGCTCGGAAAACCCAAGAGTTATTGTTGAAAAGCCTCTCTATCCTCAACGTGTGACTGTTTGGTACGGTTTATGGTCCCGCGGGGTCATTGGACCTTACTTTTTTCGAAAAGGAGGCTGGAGCAACAGTTACGGTGAATGGATTGCGCTATCGACAGATGATTAATGATTTTTTATGGCCGGAATTGGATGGTATTGATCTGGACAACGTTTACTTTCAACAAGACGGCGCTACGTGCCATACAAGCAACGAAACCATTGATCTTTTACGGAAAAGTTTCCGGACCGTGTTATCTCTCGAAGAGGTGATCACAATTGGCTACCGATATCTTGTGACTTAACACCTTGCGACTTCTTCCTTTGGGGCCACGTGAAAGAGAAGGTCTACGCCAACAGCCCAGCGTCGATTCAAGACCTCAAAGATGGAATTCGTGAGGCTATCGAGGACATAGGGCAGCCACTTTGCGATTTGGTTATGGAAAATTTCATGAAGAAAATATGGTGCTGTAGGCGTGGTCGTCCTCTTTATAATGAAATAAAGATCCGATCATTTATCTAAAAAAATGGCATTTTTCTTTGAATATCAAAATAACACCTCTTATTGGAAAACCCTGTATTTTGATGAACTACGGTGACAAACTGTCTGGACCGATTCCACCATACTTAATAATACTGATACCTAGCCTTGGCCACGGAAAGAAAATCTGTTACGGGTACCGTATTCTTCTAATAGATCATCAGGTAAGTTTGGTTGGCTAATTATCGTAAGTATGCTATCAGATCACAGTCATCAGTCCCAGCTTGCCATATAACCTCGCCAGTTTTAAATTCCGTCATATTGGTAAAAAAGAATGGCTAATGTTGAACTTAGAAGTATAATATTGACGTTTATCACCTTTAATAGACAAGTTAGTTTTATTACGTGCAATCGTGCATACCCGGTGCGCTACAACAGTCATAAGGCTTCTATAACGATGATACAGATACTCACGTTTAGATATAAGAAATCTTATTCGTTCGCAGAACCACCGACAACCATTCGCAGTTACGCACTTCTTTTTGACAGGGATGTACTTTTCAAACTGATTAGAAACTAGCAAGTGAAACGTAGACAATTGGTGGTTTACTGAGGCAGACTCAAATACCGTGTCCCAACACATGGATGTACATTCATCAATTAGAAAATTTTCGTCGGTGTTATTGTAATTGGGATATGGGTAAAAATTATGATAGAGACTCGAATCTAGAGAAAAGACTATGCTTCAAAGTGCGATAAAATCTTGTCAGAGTCGGCTACAAGAAGCAAATCGAGAATTGAAGAATTGGTGGTATTAAAGTGCGTAGGAAATGAGTTCGCTGTATACAGGTGAACAGAAAGTAGAAGATGAGAGAATTGGTACTTCTTTCATCTATCGCCACATGTAGCTAGCTAGCTACTGTAGCTACTGTCTTCACCAAACCAGCTTCTATTACTTAAATATTTCGAAGAGATTTCCAGTTGGCCTTCTCCGCCAAGACATTTCATAATCAGAAATCTAAAAAACAAAATTGAATCTGAACTTATTGTATACCTATGATTCTCCGAAATATTATGATTGGCTGTATATGTATGTATTTGACACCTTGTTTGCAGAAATGAAGCTTAGTGAAGATCTCAAATCATGCTCCTCCATCAAACTATAAATAACTGATACTGAAGCCTCCTTCCCCCTTTAGAAGTTTTCTTTATTTTTATGGCTCTTATTTGTTGTAAATCCGGTGCCAAAAGTTGTTCAGTAGTGTTTCTTCGAAGGACTCCGAAAAGGTGATTTAACCACGATTTCTTGTGTTTGTTCTTTGTGTTCTGCTTTTATTGTACCTACTTTTTTATGTTGATCGACTTAAGCAATTGTCTCTAACAACCATGAGACTCTGTTCTAAACTGCAGAGGTGTAACCAAAAGTCACGAAACTTCAAAGTGTCAATTACAATCCTGTAGTTGTATACACAACCATAGGGTTATATAATATGAAAATATGTAGTTCTTTTCATAACTTTAGAGCTGTAATTCGCAACTACATAGTCGTTCTGAGATCTATAGGTAAAGCTGATTGACGGAAAATGGACGCTTGAATTCAATTAAGGAATAATGTAGTATCTAAACGCGCTTGTAACAGGTTTCTGTAATTACTACTACTATTTTTAAATCAATGAATTTGCTTATTAAATCAATGTCACAAATCTAATCTAAACTGAAACAAGGCTTGTTGCTAACATTTTGGTTTTGTGCAGAATCCAAGAATGATTGTGAGGAGTATGTATGTGCCAAGCACAATTAACAACCATGGCTTATAGCTCGAATTTGGTTACCAAGCCAAATACACATTCAGTCTTTACAACTCATTAAGCGAGAAAAACAGTCGAAGGTTCGTATATAAATAATGAGATAGGATCGCATATGGTTGTTATAGTCCCCAAAATGATAGCTCTAATTGTAAAAATATGTTCGTTTATAGCTCTTGGAACCCTTTACGCGAACCAGATGGTCGCCAAAATTAAATAGTTCGGAAAAATGGTTCGCACAAATTTCTACTATCTGAAATTTGTTCTGAAACACAATGAAAAAATTGCCAACTATTCACAATCTGAGCCGGAGCTGGTCGTATAGCCTTAGTTAGCTTCATTGGATATTGTCCAAAAGAGAGACTTCAAGCTTATTGGTGGTTTGGTAATAACCTGTCATATCGACTCAGTCACTCACCGCCGCTCCCTTGTAGAATGATTCCTGCACGTAATACTTGCGCTACAAATCGCACACATCCGTTTACCCTTAAAATGACCTTCGGCGTACAATAAGATTCCGTTATGCTTTTTTATTCCGAACTGTGCGAATGTGGAACAGTCTACCATCTTCTGTCTTTCCTCCGGCATACAATCTGCGAAAGTTTAAGAGTGACATACGTCAGCACCTCCGCCGCTCTCCTCACATTCCCTAATTCCTTTCCCTTTTTCCCTATTTCATTGCTGCCATCCTGTGCTTTACATCATAAGCTATCCCCTGAGCTTGGCTTAATAATATAAAAAAAAACCAAGCTTGTTATTGTGAGAAGGCTCTTACAACGGTGGTTCCGCTCGCAAAAATTGAATAGTCTTCGCATTGCAACTATCTTCATCTGTGATAACTATTTTTTTTTTTTTTTTTTTTTTTTATATTATTAAGCCAAGCTCAGGGGATACCCTATGATGCAAAGCACAGCGTGGCAGGAAGGAGATAGGGAAAGGATTAAGGGATATGAGGAGAGCGGCGGAGGTGCCGATGTATGTCGCCCTTAAACTTTTGCAGGTTGTATGCCGGAGGAAAGACAGAAGATGGTAGACTGTTCCACATTCGCACAGTTCGGGATAAGAAAGCATCACGGAATTTAAGTGTACGGCCGAAGGTAATTTGAAGGGTAAAAGGATGAGCGCGGGATGCAGCGCGGGTATTGCGTGCAGGAACTATTCTACAAGGGATCAGACTAGATATTTCATCAGAACATTGGCCATGCATATAGCGATAAAGGAGCGAAAGGCATCCAACATTGCGACGGTGCTCGAGCGAGTCGATATGACGAGTAATTGCCACATCGCCAATGAGCTTGCAGGCTCTCTTTTGGACAATATCCAATGAAGCTAAGGCTGTGCGACCAGCCCCGGCCCAGATATGGGAATTGTATTCCATTCTGGGTCTGATGTAGGACTTGTAGAGGAGCGCTATATTTGATGGGCTGAAATATTTCTTACACCTTTTCAAAAAACCAAGACATTTGGATGCTTCTTTGGCAACCGAGAAGATGTGATCTGTCCAGCTTAACTTACTGGAAATATTAATGCCAAGAATTCTTAGTGACGGTGATTCAGAAATTAATGCACCATCAAACGAAACGGGAGTGGTTAAGTGATGGTCTTGTTTTAATGAGATGAGACAGCTTTGGGTCTTAGATGCATTGAATTCGACGCGATTCACTTTGCCCCAAGCGAGAATATTGTCAAGATCGTTATTCAATGATCTAATCATGCAGTCTCGTTTAACACATGCGGCGTTCCCTCTGGAATCCGCAAGGGTGTCAAAGGAGTATGCGAAATCAAGGGTACTGTCATCAGCAAAGCTATGGATAGGATTGAAAGTAAGGAAAAGCAGATCATTAATGAAGATTAGAAATAGAGTCGGAGAAATAACAGAGCCCTGGGGGACACCGGCATTAATAGGATGAGGATCAAATATAACGCCATCTAATACAACTCGTATTTGGCGACTAGATAAAAAACTTTCAATCCATAATAGAAGAGGAGGGGAAAGACCAAGTGCTTTGAGTTTGGCTAAAAGGGCTGAATTCCAGACTCTATCAAAGGCCTTTGAAATATCTAGAGCAACGATTTTGGACTCACCAAAATTGTGAAGACTACGATTCCAACGTTCCGTAAGAAAAGTCAGCAAGTCTCCAGATGAGCGTCCGTGCCGGAAGCCGTATTGGCGATCGTTGATGAGCTGATTGGTTTCCAGATACTTCATTAATTTGGAGTTAATTATAGATTCAAAAACCTTTGAAAGAATCGAAGTGATTGCAATTGGTCGATAATTTGAGGGATCGCTACCCTCTCCTTTCTTGGGAATAGGCTGAACGTGAGCTAGTTTCCAAGCAGTTGGAAATTTTCCTGTCGAGTAGGACAGGTAGAATAGTTTGCGCGGAGGTTTAGCCAAGGATGAGGCACAGCTTTTAATTAATAGGGGCGAGCAACCATCAGGGCCTGCGGCTTTAGAGACGTTGATTCCTTTAAGGACCTTGAACACATCCCTCGTACGGATGTGTATTGGCTCTTGTACACATCCGCACGGGGGATGCACGACAGGTGCCTGTGAAGTGGGTGGAAGAAAAGAATTTGATGCGAATCTAGCAGCCAAAATATTAGCTTTATCCAGGGAGTCAACAACCACTTCACCATTATTAAGTAGTGAAGGTATAGAGGAACTGCTGAAGTTGTTCCTGATGGTTTTGACCAGGGACCAGAAACCTTTACTACCTTTGCGGCTTGCCAAGATTCTTTGTCTAACATTCTGGTCAAAAAGAAATTTTTCTCTCTTGATAATGGACTTGCAGGTGTTCCGTGCAGTCTTGTAGATTCCTTTCAGATCTGGACAAGGATGCACTTGATAGGCGCGAAAATCAGACTCTTTCGCTTTTATAGCTACTATGAGCAAGAAATAAAAAATAAATCAATTCCTGTATTTGAACTAATTTCACATACATTGCATCCGACTAAAAAAAATTTTTTTTTACGGATTTGAATTTCTACACTGAATAGTACCCGCCCTGACGTTTTATTCTCATAATTCGAGGTTTCTTTTCATATGGGTCGCACAGACCCAGTTACTGCATTTAAATCTTGGCAACTTTGTTCTTTAAAATATTTATAAAATTTCACCTGTTTAATTGAATTATTAGAATCCACCATCAATGGATTAAAAAAAATCATATGAATACCTAATGATGCGCTCTATCAAAGAGTATAATGAGAGCTCGAATAGAATAAAAATAATTATACTACTTGCCCTGACTCACCACCACCCATAATGACTAATTACCTGCTCTCCTCTTTTCATGTACCTAATTGTACAAGAACTCCAGCTGCCAATAATGTAATATCTCAGAGTAGCGTGTTCATCCCAAATCTTGTTGTAACTTATAAAGTTCAACTAATAAGTTGCCTAATCGTCCGCATTGAAGGAAGATCAAAATCTGAGCTCTGAAGTTATTTCTCCCCTCCCTCTCCAAGTTCCGCAATTAAATCAATTGTTCTTTTCACTTTTTCCCCCCCATTCTCCCATTCGAACCTCACTAGAGACACAAACTTTTCAGTTTTAGTTCTTTTAATCACTTTCGGAGACATTTTTTTTTACCCAGCTCCTCCTCAATGAAGTTCAACTTTCCGACTCTGGATAGTTTGTAAGTTTCACGAGATTTAATTGAATTACTACGGCTAAGCGAACTTCTGTCTCTATTAAAGGTACGGACCAAGTCGTAACACTATCATTACCTCAACATTAATAAATTTTCCGCTTTGTTGGTGTACATATATAACTTGTCATTGGGGCGGGAATGGGGGATTTGGCATTTGTATTCTACTATAAGAGCAATTGTTTAAGGTACGATTTGAGCTAAAAGTTTGTTGTGCACTTGCAATTATGTTAGTTTCGAAGAAAGTTTAAGTTTATATACACTCGCAATGGAACACTTCAGAGGTGAGTTCCTTTTGAGTTCGATACTCTTACAAAATCAATGCGCGTGTATATGAAGAGGAGTCAGTTGTAGTTGAATAGTAGGTAACAACTTGAAAATTTCTGAAATAAATTAAATGAGGACACCTTTAAAAATATCATCCTGATGGAATATCGCCTCCTACTTGTAATTGCATCCGTCACAACTTACTGTCCCCAAAATCGGGAAAGAAAGTTACTCCATGAAAGATGCATAGCGCAACTCTATCACAACTACTAGCTATACCAGGAGTAGCGTTAGCACAATGAAAGGAAGCAAATAGGTGACCCAGAAGTCGTTCAGCATTTGATACAATGGAAACTGTTCATTTCACAAGCATTTCTTCGTTGCTTGCTACAAAATTTATCTATTTTCTCTGTATATAGAACAGACAGAAGGAGAAACTATAGCACAAAACTGGGACGCTAAGGATACAACAATGAGGATATGAATGACATTTTAATGGAAAGTAAACAGCAAAATTTAAACGCTCACCTCGTTGAATCCTGTTTCGACTTTTCGAGGTTCGGTACTCTACTCTACTCTCCTCTATACCTATACATATTAAATATATATGTCTGTGTAAATTTAAATTTTTAATGACAGTTTTAATCTCTCTCCTGATCTAGTTCTTTTTATAGTTTCTTCATTTCTCGGTTAATTTTCACCCAGTTTATGGGAAGAACATTCTCAGGGATTCAGTGCTCGAAATAAGTTTAATTTTCGTCGTTAACCTAAAATTTTATGTATAACTTGGTTCATATGTATATTGAAGAGAAAGAGAGAAAAACAGTGGGGGGTGAGATTGGAATAGCGAATCTGGTACAATTATCCGTGGCCTTTAACACCAATCCACCATCCCCAAAAGAGTTTATATGCATGGGGTAGAGAATAAATCTACACTAGAATGGCTGTAAATCAAGAAGTGAACGTTTAGGGGCTGTGATGTGAAGTGAATCACGATTTATCTGAGTTTCTAAATTCGTCTCTTTATTGGAGTGTTTTTCATGAGATAACTGTATGAATTTATGAGTGCCACCGTAGGGAATTACCTGACAGGGAAAATTTTGTACAAAAAAAAAAATATATATATATAAAGACAAGAATGTTTTTTTTTCTTACTTATTAGACGAAGATAAACCAAGGATTTTCAAAGTTATTTAAATATTTTCATAACGAGAAACTTGAACAGATTGTGATATGAGAGTTTAAAAAAAAGGTAGGTATGTTTAGTAAAAGTATAAGGAGGATGATAAAAGAAAATCCAGCTCTGGAGCAAACGATTCTTATCTCAAAATATCAGTATAAATGAGTTTATAAATTCTGCATAATTAGAACTATCAAAATCGATGGCTAAGAGTAAGATATTGCAAATTGTTTCTTTGTCGATATTGTCGGGAAACTGTATAGAGATTCAGCGATTTTGATTAAGCATCAAGGACACGTTCTAGTTCCTATCTCGTTTCATTGAGGTATCAGACAGGGTTGTACATTGTCAGGTATGCTTTATGATCTTTCTTTGGAGCCGCTACTAAAGAATCTTCGTCGAATGCCTGTAGAATATTCAGTTCGTTTGCCATATACCAATGTGAGTCCTCTTATGTTGGCATATGCTGATGACTTTTCTATGATGACGCTTTTCCGGTCACTAGTGCCGTTTTCAAACAGAACGATATATCAGAACGTATATCAGAGCGTATAGCAGGGGCTAAAATTAACCTTCGTAAGAGCGAAGGCTGGTGGTGTGGATGTGGAAGCTAGAGATATTGTGCAGATACTCCACTAAACATCCAATAGACTTGCCTAAAGTATTTAGGTGTGTATATCGGATGCGAGAGTAAATTAAATAATAGCTCTGGAGAAATTGTCTAGAGCTGTAAACTCATGGCATAGTTGACTATTTCCATTATCCTTAATGGGAAGGGCAGACGTAATAAATTATTTGATTGCCTCGTCCTTCGTTTATTTTCTGCTACGTTTGATGAAGACTTTGTAGAACTTTTTCAAGCAAAAACAATAGACGCCTTTTGGTGCGGAAGACGATGGGATGCTGAAAGCACGTTCTGTCTCCCAATCAAAATATATAGAGTTTCTAAGTGTATGTAATCCAAAGAGTGTTTTGACGAAGAGACACCTTGATTTCTCAGTTGTAGGTGAATGTACCGGGAGGATTCGCTATAGGGTAGCATTACTACCTACTCTCTGTTCGACCTCCTTATCCACGTGACTGGCCACAGGCCACAGCATCTAATCTCCACGATTCAGACCTGGGGCAGAATCAGGGCAGCATTCCACCTTAAGTTTAATTCTGTAGGGTAAGCACAATTCGAGTTAATCCCGATCAGATTCACTCCTGAATTAATAGATTGAGTGTTCGGTAATGTTCGAGGTTTTCAATCTGACATACATCTATTGATGGTTCTCGGAGATATTATCGATATCTCCGGACACTTCCGAATATAAATTAATACTTCGCAGGATACACGACCTGGTTGGGTCTTCGCGTGAGAGATTTCACCAACTTGGGACCAGTGATCCTGGCCTGAGCTGGAAAATGCTTTCGTTTTGAGCAGACCACCTCACACACCTTTCAGTACACTAACAACACGTGTGCTCCGTGACGTGCTTATGTCTCAATAAGGACCTACGGAGTTTACAGGTTACAACAGATAGCGAACATACCTCGGGGTCAATATGGGCGTGATGGGAGGGATAATTTACAGAGTAGTCTACAGTTATCTATTTAATTACAAAGATGCTGATGTAGCATTGAAATAGTTACATCACAGTTATAAGCATTGTAATCAGTTTTCGATTATTGACGAGCGGGTTCAGAGGATATGCGCAGTTTTTAGTGCTGGTGAAGGCACCCTAATTCACATGTTCTTTACTTGTCCGGCTTTGAAAAATCTAATGGAATTCGGGCGCAATATGTGTCAGTTAACCACCCGAATTTCGGCATTACTAGAACATTGTTTCTATGGGGACCAATTGTTTCTAGTCAGGTGAGTTGTTTGATTAGCTTCGTGTTGACGTTCGCCAAATCTATAATGACAGAAACACATCCAGGCCTCGAGGCTTCCCCGCGGCGTTGTCAAAATTTCCAACACGGGTTTTTAAATGATGCTACACAAAAACAAGCTAACAGCTAGCCTTAAGGTCTAGCCGCAAGGCGCGCTTTGCTCAATGTTGGAAATTTTTCTCTCTCACGCCTACTTCTATCAACAGATCTACTATCAAAATTACAATGACAGCACCGAGCCCGGTGGTATCATTTTGTTTTCAATTCTCTGAGCCAAGCCTAGAGGAGAGCTGCTGAGATGTGCTTCTACCTTTATTCATTTGTATTACATGAGAGTCGAAGATAGGACTCAGAAAACTGACACACAACACACGCGTCCATGCACACGCATTTAAGAGGTACTCGACTCGTTGCCGAATTGAAGAGACGTTTTGAATATTTGGCAACGAACGCAGACACATTCAACTGCACTTGGCAGCCACTATTGTCAGTGCAAGACGGTGTTCTTGTCTTTTGCTAATGATTTAGCAGGCCACAGATTTGCAACATTTGTCCACGGGGCTTTTCCTCACTTTGCAGCCATTGCACAGTTTTGGGAGGTTGTTGCGACAAAAGTTCTCTCGAAAATGAAATTTCATGGAAACTTTTCCCACAAATTATTATGCAAATTTCCACAATTTTTTCCTAGGTAACAAAATGTATAAGAAATATACTAAAAGGAAAAGTTCCCGTAACTTTTAAACACTAATTAGTTTTTTGATATAGGAAAGACCTCTATAAAAGTACATTCGAAAATTAAGACTAAAGTGATCAGTGTTACTAAATATCGGCTATTAAATACAAACTCTCATCCCTAATCACAGTTCTAGTCATATCAACTAGGTATACATAAGCAGATTTGTGCAATTGTGTTATTTTCTTATTCTCATCAAAGTTCTCAAATGTTTTCTATAAAAAAAAAAAACAAAAAGCTCAATATTTGAGTTTCATGGTGATGCGCAATTGATTTAACATACTTGCGCAGCAAAATTCAATTTTTTGTGTCAATTTTAAGAAAATATTTTAATATTTTCTGAACGGGGAAACGAAATTATTCATTTCTCCATTTTTTAATTCTTTCAGGTCAGAAATTCCCACAATATTGGAAAATTCTCACGATCTCCCAACGCTGCCGATTCAAGTGCTGTGGAAAGACAAGCAGTCCGTTAGAGATTTTTAACAGAAGGGCTGATAGGTGCAGTTTGTAGAGCTCTCTGATACTACAGAAATTCTATAACGGTATCACGTAAATTTTTTCGTTCGTTTGATTATTAATTTCTAATTCTGTTTCGGTTCGGTGCTAAATTGAAAAATTTGTATATTGAAAATTCGTGCGTTCAGGTTTTATTAGATCATTTTGAAAATTTAGAACATTTTGGAACTGCCACTTACGCAATTGTCAAAATTGGGACTGCTTTTAAATTTTTATCTCTCCTTTAGATCATTTTCAAAATTCTTGTGTCCGTTTTTAGTGTTTTTTTTAGAATTTTGTGTCATTTGTTTTACATTTTTGTACCCGCCGCAATAACTTTAATCTTTTTAATCTCTTCCTTAGAATTTACTTCAACGTGATTCAATGCAGATTCATATGAGTTACGTTCCCGAAATCCAGACTGGTTTTCAATGAAGAGATTATGCGAATCAAAGTCGTTTTTTAGTTGGTCAGGGATGATTTTTTCTAAGATTTTCTCATATGTCGGTAAAGCATTTATGAGTCTACAGTCCTCACTCCCGATCCTTATACCTTTTCAATCTGCGAAACACGAAACACGAAGCACAGGGAAAACGTTCAGAGTACAGTAACTGATGATCATCATTCAAATTTATTAAGGAATTTTTGAAATATTTGTTTTTTGTTAACAAATTCGACTCTATAGAAATTCCAATTCAAAATTAACAAGAAGGCATAATCTGTTCCACGAAATAGCAAATCTCAAATTCATCAAAAACGATACTTTTGAGCTTAAAAATTGACTTCGTTCGATGAGAAAATACAATGATACATTCAGCGGTATCTAACATTTTTTTTTACCGATTTAATCAATGGAAGTTATTTAGAGACGTTTTTCGAAGAAAGTGGCATTTGAAAAAATATACCAACAAAAACAAAATTTGTGTGTAGGCTCAATATATGCAAAACAAATAAAAATAAAATAAAGTCATTTTCAGTTGTCTTAGCATTGGCGTTCAAGTTTATTTCAAAATTCCTACATAAATGAAAACATTTCAACTTTTTTAATTGCCATAAGCAAATAAATAAAAGAAAAAATATTTTTCTTTACAAATCGTCGAAAGGCATCCACTTGATTAAATTTTACATAAAAACCCAAAACTCTGTGCTCTGACTTCATTCTCTCAAGCTTTCGACATGCTAATAAAAGTTTGGCGCGCTCGTTTAATGCGCTCAACGCACAAAAATTTCATTATTTTTAATCAAAGGGGTATGGGAGGAAGTTAAAGCAACAATGTTCATTAGGTGAAGGTTGTATAGTCCTTCTTGTAAGTAATTGCATTTTCCTTCATCAGCCAAAAAGAAATTGGAAAACTTCCAGTTAAATAAAGCTGGTCCCATCCCAAAGGAGCACTCAGGATGCAGTGTGTTTAAATGGGGATAGATAGAATGGAAGGAAACAGGAATGATGAGGGATGCCACCTATGTATGCTTAAATCTCACACCCCATCGCATTGATTGCATAAAGCGAATAAGATTTTGTTCTCATAGAAAGAATAAAAGAAAACCAGGCGCGGCAGCAAAGAGTACTATACTCGTAGATAGCTGAAACCGTGTGCTGTACTATGCCTGAGCTGCCCTTTCTTCCTGCAGCCGCCTATCTGTCTGAGGAGAAAAAGTTGTTTTTAAAGAGAAATTAGAGGAGCACGTTGAAAGCTGCTGCAACAGCAGCAGGAGCACACAATGGACAAACAAGTCCTTGGAAAAAAAAACAGGAGAAAATTGGCGAGCACCCTGAAGTGTGTGTATTTATTTCAAAGGAACATCCAACGCTCTTAGCCGCTTTCTGGGTATATATGTATGCATACATATATGCATACCAGGCACAGTCAACAGATTCAGCCCCACATGTACATATATTCGTAGGTATATATCAGGAAGGAAAAGCATCCAGGGAGCAGTTTGTCTTGAATATAACCTCACAGCGGCAGCTATGATAGCGTTTGTAGCATCTCACTCTCTTTATGTCCTTTGAACCTTGTGAGTTTCTTTTAAGGAGCTCACGCTGGAAAATACTTTTTAAGTTTTCAAAAGTTCACATATTTTGCAGACGAAAGGTTTCTTGAACACATGAGAGATATGAGATAAGCCAGAACATAAGCAAATACACTTTGAATATGGAAGGTATATACAGGAGGTCTGGCGCCTACCATATATACATAAATCTCACTATATAGTGATATAGTGACAGGTTTGTAGATCCCTCCATCTCAATAGTGCATTTTCGCACAAGCACATATATTACAGCTTTTCAATACCTACATATATATGTATGTCTTTCATGAAGTTTTAAAAATAAATGCACGGTTATACTAGTTATCTATTAGAATTTTTAATAGTTACAAGTAGTTATTATTATTATTATTTATCTTCACAATATAGCTGCATCGCTTTGTGTAAAAATCCAAATCTACAATCTACATCAGAAAAACATAATCATAATCACCGACAAAGTTCACCCACTTAGGATTCCTCGTTCAAACAATTTTTCCATATACACTACAATTTTACATACGTCGTAGCCAATCAGGAGTATCCAGCATACGGTGGTCACTTCCCAAAAAGGCTAAAGACTACTACCGACAGTAACAATCATGCTTCTTTTGATGGCTGGGAGGTCTTAATATGTCATTTTATGAAAAATCCAATATTAATTTTTTTTTTCAAAAAGTAGCCAAAAATCGAGATATTTTGAGGAGCTATAACTTTAAAAGTCAGAGAAATTAGTTATCTATTCTAATAAACAAATAAATGTTTATTTTTGAATTTCTTCCATTTCTCAGGTTCCACTTCGCTAAAAAGTTGAAGTGAATGGAGATCGTCTTCGTACTGGCGCCAGGAAACTAGTAGTTGGTGTGTCAAGAGGAGGTGAGAAACTGAAAACGAGGTTACTTGGGACAGTAACTTCACTTGTGAAAACTATGTTTAAGGCTGGGTCTATGTCATAATTGGGACAACTCGGTGCACAGTTAGCAAGATGGGCGGGGTGTTAAGATTTTTGAATAAATCGCAAATTAATTAATAGAATATTTATTTAAACACCTAAGGCAACATATTAACGTTTTCTAATTTTTAAATTTGTCCCCCAAGTTTTATTGAAAATGATTTAAAAATGAAAATTCAGTGATTTTTTTTTTAATTTCTCTGGTTTGCGGAGCGGGGCTGCCACAAATTTGAACTAAATTAAATAAATTTTTAACATAAGCTCATTGAAGTTAATAAGCAGAAAATAACGTGTTTCGATTTTTAAAATTCTACTTATTTTCGTGAAAATTTGATGCAATAGATTGCTTTCTTACTGGGTAAAATGCAGGTAAAACAAATTATTGCGTCGAATTGTCGTAGATATAAGTAGAACTTTAAAAATCGGAAACCGTTATTTTCTGCTTATTAACTTCAAAAAGCTTATGTTAAAAATTTATTTAATTTAGTTCAAATTTGTGGCAGCCCCGCTCCGCAAACCAGAGAAATTAAAAAAAAAAATCACTGAATTTTCATTTTTAAATCATTTTCAATAAAACTTGGGGGACAAATTTAAAAATTAAAAAACGTTAATGGCAACATTAATGGCAACATTTAAATAAATATTCTATTAATTAATTTGCGATTTATTCAAAAATCTTAACACCCCGCCCATCTTGCTAACTGTGCACCGAGTTGTCCCAATTATGACATAGACCCACCCAGCCTTAAGGACTATGTACACAACAAGCACCCTACCCCCCTTAAATTCAAATTCAATAATCAACTCAGAAGCATTCAATTTCAGATTAACCTTCAGTTTTCACTTGCACTCTGGGACTGTCACTGATGCTGAATTCTGCCAGGCGCGGAAGCATTGAAATTAGGGGGGGGGGGGGTCATCTTGCAAATTACATATGTCGAGCAAAAAAAAACGCCAATCGGTTTGCATAGCCACCGCAGTACTTGGAACTAGGAAATCCGCATTAAGCGGTGTGGATGGTGTGTCATTTGTTAGTATACTTTTTTTTTTTACAAACACTAATTTACTAATTTTTTAATAGAATAGGGTGCAAACTGCAGGAGTCATTCAAGCCCAACTTTTCTCAGTTTTCCACACTGGCATACATAATATGGACTGCTCGATATACTATTTCTTGCGGGTACAATTTTTTGTGTCAAAAATAGTTCATACGTCGGTGCCAACATTGAAAAATCCATTGGCGGAAAGTTGAAAAGTGAAACCTCTCGAATTTCTATTAACCCAAAAAATTAATTTAAAAACATTTATTTCGACAAACCCACTTATTTATTTATTTTTTACAGCTCTTTCTCAGTTCGCACGTTACATAAAAAAGTGACCCAACTCAAAAAATGCAACTTTTCAGGAGAGCGAAAAAAGGAAAAGCTGTACATAGAATTAATTCTAGCTTAACGTAGTAATTGTTTGCTAAAAATAGTCTGAACTCTTAAATTTGTTAGTAAATATATTTCTGAAGATTTATACAAAAGAAATTTTAAGTTTTTGTTACCGCTGTTGGCGAGGTTAGCTGTTAATCCCGCATCCTCTTAAGTTGTGTCGCTTTTCTTTGTTGCGAAATAAATATTTTTACAAGTTTTTTTAAGTGGCACAACTCAAAATACGATTTTCAAGAATTAAATTCTGTACTTTGAACTTTGTGGAAAAATGTCATAAATCATAATAAAATTTGTAAGAAATAAATGGTGTTTTGTGGAAAAGTGACACAATTTAAAATAATACTGTTAAAATGTCGAAAACATATTTACGTTTGTTATGAAGATCGTCACAACTCAAAAAGTGACACTGACACACTGTTCTATGAAGAATATCTCTGTTCTTAAGTAACAGAAAAGTGATACTATCTCTATCTAGCGGCAAAAACAATCAGATAGAAATATGCCAATTTCATGGTGTAATTAACTCAAAAACGACAAATTTTGAGTTAGGTCACATTTCTATGTGACGTGCGAATTAGTAGTTGGTGCTTAGATCGAAAGAGAACGCTATATAGAAATGAGCCCACTTTCTGCAGTGTATTTCTATGGACGTAATCAGTCCATATTTTAAATGTCAGTGGTTTTACATAAGAACGCTGCAAATATTTTAGAATGTTAGGAGTGTTACATGCCAAAATTACCTAAAAAGGGGCTTATCTCTCTTTAAGGCGAAGAAATTGCCATCAGCAATTGATTCAAATTCTTCAGTTAAAAACAAAACGTATTTCATATCGAACGACTTGGGACAAATAAAAGTTTTAAATTTCAACCCAAGTCGTTTCAATAGAAAAAAGCCCCACGACAAATCTTACCTTCAGTAAGCCTCCTTTCAGCAAATTGTCGCGAGCGGCATACATTCTGGGTGCAACAATGTATGCACGATAGCAAGACGATGGTTTGATATTTATGAAAATATCAAATTTCATTTCAACCATCGTCCGCCGTAATAGGCTGAACACTAATTGTAAACAGGTAAAGAAAATAGAAGTTGGGATAAGAAAAAAAAATAAATAAACGTTTTGTGAAAATAACCATAAGAGGAAGTTTGTGAAAGAAAAAGTTTGTGAACAAAGCAAAAGTAAAAAAAATATATATAAATAAAATAAATGTGTGCGAGTTGTCTTAATCATAGCTTCCTGAAACGGCGTAGAGTGATTGCCTTCGGCTAAGGTAAGCCCCGAAATATAACAGGAGTTAGGACTGAGTTAAGTTAGGGCTCTGATGTGGTAGCGAGGGAGTCTGTTTCGTGGCTTGGGAAGTGTTTCTCTGAGGTCCGAAACCCAAATTCCGAGAAAAACCTATACACATACATCACCTGCATACAATAGCATTCATTGAAATAAATTTTTATTTTTTCTAAGTTTTGGAATAAATTTTTTTTTAAGTTGAATTATATAAATAAAAAAATTATAAAATAAAAAATATGTTTTTTCAAATAACTCAATTAATTAAATATTTTTTCTTCAAATTTAGGGGGGGTCATGACCCCCACGACCCCCCCCCCTGGATCCGCCACTGAATGCTGCGTTCCTTTTCTCGTTCTGAATGAATCTGTATGAATCGACAGAACGATGTCATAATTTAATTATGTGCTCATAGAAAAGGAACGAAACAGAACCATTTCAAATGTTTGATATTTCTTCCATTTGATAAAAGCAAGTATAAATTCGTAAAAATTGTTCTTTATGAAAAATAAAGCTATTTTCCAACAAAGGCAACTTAAACTCAACTATACCACTTCGTCCAAATTGTAAACAACACATTCACGAATACAAATTAAAATCGTTCTACTTGAGTCCGGGAAAAACTCAGGTGCATTCAGAACGATTCGGAGTCCGAAAAAAGCGATGACAGATTGAAACTAAATCGTTCGGCCCGAGAAAAAGAACGACATGGATTGAAAAATTTCATTCTGAACGAGAAAACGAACGCAGCAGAAATCTTTAACAGGCCTTGCCATACCTTGGGCCCGGTTTCTGTAACTCGGATAGTTAGGGACTTTGGGAGATGAGAACTTTCGTTTTCCCCGATTAAAACTCCCTAACTATCCATTAGCGATTCTCTAACATACTTGGGGAGTTAGGGAAAACGTGAGAAGTATTGCAATATTGAAAGACGGCTAACTCTGTGTGGGAGGGTCGTGGTTTTTTCCTTCGGATTTTGGTTCTACAGTTGAAAAATATAGATGAAAATTTTTTGGGTAGGGGCTTTTGGGAATGGGGGTCGTACATCCCTCATTGGGGGGTTATCCAAAATACGTCACTTTTTCATCTTAAGAAGGACCAAAACCATTTACCAGACTTAAAAACTAATTACATACCTAATTAGGGGACAAAATGTAGATGCGATTTAATCCTACAGATGAGCTTTAACGTGCATATTTAAAATTTTTATTTCATCTCTTCTGTACTGGAAGACGACTATTTTCGCGTCATTTAAAATTTCATATTCCATACTTCTCTGTAAGTATTGCAAGGATTTCCAAAACTTGTTTTTGTAAACACAGCCAGGATATGAAATAAATCCATAATTCAATTTGAAAATCCTAGGTACCTAGGTACCTTCACAAAACACAACAAAAGCAGCCAATACTGTTAGTTGAGAAATATTCTTCTTACTTCTCCACAACTAACACGGCCGAGAGTTAATGCAGAGTTTGGTACTTCTCAATACAAGTTCACCGAGTTACAGAATTCCGAGTGGAGAGTTAAGTGTCAAAAGAACTCTCATCTCCATAGCTCCGCAACTCCCCGAGTTAGTGAATCCGACCTTGGTTACATCTCGTCTTTGTTTTAATATCTTCAAGGAATCTATTGATATAGATATCTTCTAAACTCATTTATAATTTCCTTCTAATTCTTGTGGCTCTGGCCAGCTTAGGTTGTTCTTTCTTTGAAGAATCGACGCCCGTCAGCTGCTAGAATTCGACTTTTATTATCCTCATCCGTTTTCCTAGAAACGTTCTTACCTACCTATGTAACTACTTAACTCACCGTAGTGTAGCAATTCAATAAATTTGAAACTGTTGGTTATCATACAAAACAATCTAAAATAGAGAAAGCACCCTTTAACCCCACACACAGGACTGATGACAAGGGAAACTACGGGTACTGCTATAACGGAATTTTTGGGGCGCCATTTAAATCACATTAAATAAAAATTTGAAATTATATATTTATATCAAATAAATCAATCGCCACACACTACTTAAGCCCTAGAAACAATGAGCGCAACGGTTTTTTTACGCGCCGCAAAGGCAAAATTAGTTTGAATCAATGGTTTTCATATACTATAGCTAGAGCCGTAACCCCCGGAATATAATACAAGCCATGAAGTCGCCGAAGGCAAAGACACATTAAAAGGCCTTATCGTCCGGCATACACACCGAATTTCATTAAAATCCACTCGAAACTACCCGAACTATAACGAAAAATATGTTCGAAATTGGGCATTTTCGAACGCGATTTGCCAGTCTCAGAAGGCAAATTGAAAAAAATTTCTACATCCTTAATCTATATGAAAATAAAAAAAATAATCTTCAAAAAGTATGCACAAAAATTCAGAAAATCGAGTCAATCGAGTCGAAAATGTTCGAATTTCGAAATTGAATTTAACTTTAACAACTAACGAGTTATGTTCCGAATCCAACGGTATATTCATCTTAGCTGTAGGTCAAACAGTTTCGAAGGAGATAAGAGTTCCCGCAAAACGCGGATTTTTATGCAATTCGAATTAATTTTGCTCAAGTTATGAGAGGTATGTTGCAGGCAAGTTTTTACTGTAACTCTGGCAATACTTAAGGTGGACTAATCGTGTTGGACTTTTATAAAAGATAATAAATGACGGATGTTTTGTATTAGAACCGGATTATCTGTTGGCATGGTTACTTTTCGAGATTTATGACTTTGAAGACAAATGAATTTTCTGACGAAAAAAATGTTTTGACAACAAATCGCCAATTTTTCCATTATGTGTGAACGTTTTCAAAATCGAGTCATACCAAATGAGAGCCTGTAATGTTACGAGTAAAACACAAGAAAAAGGGTCGTCCTGTGAGCAATCTGAACTGAGTTATGGTCAAAAATATGACTTAAGGTCCAAAATTTCGAAAAAATCGAAAATCGCCTATAACTTCGAAAATAGTGCGAACTAGAAAAAATGTTATATAACATTTTCGATCGCAAATATTCTGTACTTTTGACTCTTAAAATTTTTTACCATCTCGACGGGACACCCTGTATAGCTAGAGCCGTAACCCCCGGAATATAATACAAGCCATGAAGTTGCCGAAGGCCGAAAACTGTCGCTCCCACAGCAAAACGAAGTTAAAACACTTTGCGGCCAAATGTTTTCTTTCTAATAGTTAAAAAAAAATAGCACGTAGAACAAATTTATGGAAATTATAGCGTTTGAACAAAATACAAGCAACTTTTATATGAAAAATTCCTGCAGTAAGACAAGGCAAGAAGACCGTGGATGTCGCCTGCTGACCGGCCCGCTGCTCTCTTTTTCGACTTTGTTCATGGCTTGTATATTCCGGGGGTTACGCTAGAGCCCAAGGTATATAGAATACAAGCTATGCTCATTACGAACCCCGTTCCGCCATTAGCGAACAAAATTACACGAAATGTATAGAAAAGTACGATACAAAGGACACAATAATCTCTCTCCTCTCTCTGTCTTTTCTATATAGATGGATATCGTTAGCGTACAAAATTACGTCACAGGACATGTGTCAAAATTTTAATGAGAATACTTGTATTCTACATACCTTGGCTAGAGCCAATGTAAGCTACTTTGGACCGCCCGCCGCAAAGTTTGATCAAACTTAAAGCTTTGCGTCGTGTTGTTCTTCTTCTTCTTTCATTTTAAGAGAGCAAATGAAATTATTGACAAGTTTGAAATAAAAAGTTTCACTTTTTTGGTAATAGTGTTTTTCATAAACCTTTAAGGCCGGTACACACGGTCAAGCAAATCATACGACTGGGCCGTGCATGGCCCAGTCGTATGATTTGCATGAACTTCTGTAGCGCAAATCGGAGCTTGAGTTGAGATTGAAGTCTTACATGAATGAAATCCAACGAAACTATTGCGTAAAAGCAAACCTGATGACTTTGCAATAGAAATGAATTAAAGTTTGAATAAAATTCATTGCGAGGGGAGGCAAAATGACACTGGGCCATGCACAAGTCGTAAGATTTGCTTGAGCGTGTATAGCGGCCTTTAGGGCAGGAATACTTGCTTTAATTATCATAGGTCATTTTTTTTATTCATTTTTTAACACTTTTCACAATTTCACAGAAATAATAAACACACCTCAGATAGTTCGAACTGTCAAGTGTAAAAAAAAATATTAAACTTTGGCCTTCTTTCATGTCGATACAAAAATTGTGAAAATGTTGCCATGCCAACTAGATTTTCGTTCTCCAGGCAAATCCCCAGACATGATTGCTGACAAGACAAGAAAAATAGCTTGTTGAGATGCAAGGTTAGTCATTCATAATTTAATCGTTAGTACTCCATGTCAGTATTCACTGTCACCCAATATCGAGTAAATGGTTTCAACAAATGAAATGAAATGACTTCAGTCCCAGTAGGTACCATGGGGATCCACATACCGTCCCACATTTTAGAAAGTCACAACCAGTTTTGGAGATTTAGATTGTCTCTCCAATATCTACCTATAGAGCTGGAATTCATATATGTATAATATGAAGTATAAAAATTCCTTGGAATGGAGGTTCTGTTTTCACCTAGCTCTGGCTTTGAACTGATCGCACGGCTTTAGTTTTCAAAAGTGAGCCTTTAAGCTCATGAGCGATATAGCAATTTGTCATATCAACTCGCTCGAGCATCGCGGCATTGTTGGATGCCTTTCACTCAATGTTCAATGTTCTGTAAAATATCTAATTTACTTTAGATTTGTTTATAAATTATTTTCACGTCAGTCTAAAGGTTTTATTCACCTTTTAACTGATTACTATGACCCACTTTAGAAACCTGTAGGTAAGGTGATGCTTCATTTCTGACCCCAACCATCATCTACCCATTATCTTTCGTGCGGCAAAGATAGCATTACTGGGGCCCTAAACAAAGGCTGATTCCCTATACGTTAAGACGATGGTTGGAGGCAGGAATGAAGCATCACCCTACCTACAGATTTCGAGCGGCAGAGTCAGCATACTGACCTGTCTAAACTGGGTCATACAAAAATACGGATTTCAAGGATACCACACACATGCACATTCATTTCGAATGGTTTTAACAGCTTAACGTATATAGAATCTGCTTTCGTTATTCAAGAATAGGACCCGTGGTATTCTTAAAGCCCGCATTCGTTATTTTCGTACGCAGACCATTCGTTATATAACGATTTCGAAAAAACCATTTGTAATTCAAGAACCAGGCCTCCTGTTCTGTCTAAATTGGGTCTATAGGTAGGAAATTGGACCAACTTTGGATGTAGAGTATACGTGCCATTTTCATAATTTCATGTGATATATTAACAGAGTGGCAATACCTTTGATATTGATTTGTGATAGTTTTATATCAGCATGAATATATTTCATAAAATTGATTCTAATTATTTTCATCCTGTTAATTACTTTCCCAATGAACTTTAAATGAAGCGAATATAACTAATAGTTTTTTGTTTTTTAATCGACAGACTAAGATTTTCTCTCCATAGGTGATCTGGAAATATATAAACAAAAGGAAACATAGCTTACCTCCTCTTATTATCAGTTTTCAGCTCATTAATAAGTCTTCTTGATTGGGATTAATTAGGCTGTGCAAAATCCGTTTCGTTGTTTTTGTTTGATTATCTTAAAACTTTTAAAGATTTTCACACTTTTAGATATCTGTTTTTATATTATTGAATCGATAGAATTTTTTATTCATTTTCACAACATTTTCAGCAATTTTCTTTTTTTTTTAAATAACAAAACCTCTTAAAAACTTTTAATGAATGTAACGTCCACTTTTTAAGGGAGCAAAAAACTTCACGTCTTCACTTTTTAAGGGAGCAAAAAGGCAGAATGATCAACATTTCTCCGCAAGGCGGCTGCGGAACGGCAAATACGGAACTTTTGGCGTGAGTGTCGCAAAATGTGGATTTTATCCGCTGGGTGTGCGCCCGGAGGGCGGAAATGGCGCTAGTGGCTAGTGTGTGGCGCTAGTGGCTGTCAGTTTTCTACCAGAATTCCAAACCATCCGTCTTAAAGTCTAAAATCCACTGAACTTTTTAACATTTTGCGACACTCACGCCAAAAGTTCCGTATTTGCCGTTCCGCAGCCGCCTTGCGGAGAAATGTTAATCATTCTGTCAATAATATGGAGGTGAGACATTTGTCGGTTTTAAAACAACCATTTAGGTTCACAGATGCATAATTGTTCTATATTGCGATTTGAAGAAGAAGAAGGACGCAGTGACACATGGCTGGTTGCATGACAGTTCTCAATTCTCCAATTCTTGTTTTATTTTTGGTTTCGGATCTCTCAATTGCTAATTATCGTAATTTGCTTGCAATAATTAATAACATTTTTACTAATTAACCAATATCGTATATTTCCAGTTTTAATTGTGCTTTTGACTCGAATATTTTCGAAAAACATTAGTTTATACAACTCAAGCTCCCAAATCCAGGCAAACCACCATCAATTTGGTGACTATTCTGGAAGAGGAAACGAATTCAAAGTCAAAGTGTATTTATTTCCGAACCCCTGCTTAAAGTATCGTTCAATGGAATTTGGGAATACTTATTTACGATTTCAGTTGCTGGTAGATAAAAAGACAGCTCTTGAAAATGAGAACATGAACATGAAGAAATTATAGAATGTTTCTTGTATCGCGTGTGGGCAGTGAATCAACTTAATGGTCTTTATTGCAATCTAGATAAAAATTACGTATAAGTGAAATATTTCTCAATCTTTTCGTATTCTTTTCCTGCCAATTGTGGCGTTGCTCTTCATTTCTAATTTTTAGGAGTTAATGTCTACACAGGCATGAGCAATGTTGTGCCTACTGGCTAGGTTAATGGAAAATCAGGCAGAAAATCAAATTTACCAGACGGGAAAGTGTTTACATGAGCAATACAAACAAAACGTTTTAATTCGATTTGCCCGTGTGCCTGCGGTAGGCATTTGATCGCGTAGTTTAAGCGTGAATTACAATAACGACTGCGACTTTGCCCAAATGGTAAATGCATGCGGCAAGATACAATTTCAGCTTCGACTTCGACTGCGACTGAATCTAAACTTTGCTCGTAGTGCAAATTTATAGTGTTGGCTGCGACTAACTTCAGTTCAATCACAGAAGTCGGGACTTCTGGTTTGTCCAAGCAGTTGAAACGTTAATTTAATTACAAATTTCACCTCCGCATAGACTTCGGCTTAAAATCAAGTCGCAGTCGACAGATCAGTCGTAATTGTAATTCAGGCCTTATTGCTCCTGTAGATATTATATGAATTCTGTTAATAGTGCAGGAGATTTCAACAGTTTTAATTTATTTTTTCAATAGAACTTAAAAGAAAATATAACAAAACTTCGACACGTTTGAATATTGTCGTCCAATCACCTGGTTTACTCCCATTACAGTCTATATATTGGCAAGGGGAAAATCTACCGGAAAACAGGTATAGTTTGTTTATCATTGTGCTGTGGTTGAAATAGCCTGAAACATCCGAAATTCCATTTAAACTATAGAACACTTGGTTCTGGGTATGAACTTAAATTGTGTATGTATCGACTGATTATTCCACCTTTATTCTGCCAAAATAAATCTGGGTTTCTGGAAATAGTGGTGGGAATTGTAGTCTATAGGCAGAGATGTAAGTTACACAAGACTGATCCTACACAACTGGTTTTCAAGCAGATACCCACACCCACGCCATATAAACTTGCATTAGAATCAATTTACAAGAGAGTTATCGGCACATAATATTATGTAAACTTCGACAGCCAAGCCTCAATAAAGGTACTAAATTCCAATGCCTTCAATTCAAAGCTACTTTGGGCAAAGTTGACTTAATAATAAGTAAAGAAGCAGGCGAGATTTCCGAGTGTTTTACATTTAAAATGTACACGACAAGAAAAGGAAGAAAAAAAAAATCAAACTCTTTAAAACTTTTATGTGAGAGCGCAAATTGCATGCAACGAAACAATGGCAAATGATTCATTTTCATAAATAAATGAGAAGGGCGGAGTTTTCACGTTTCACTCTCGTAGGGCCATCCCAGACGAGTATTCTTGATGCAGTATGCAAACCGGTTTTTTAGGATAGAGGTGAAAGGACGCAAAGAGATATTTCTTTGCGTCTTTTCACCTCTTCCCTAAAAAACTGGTTTAGTCACATGTTATTACTGTAATGGACACATGCTGTTGCTGTAGTCCTATGATATTTGAACATTCGATTTGCTCTGAAAAAATTAAGTGGGAGAAACTCATGCTCGATTCTCTGATATTTTCGGGGAAAAATTAGGATTTCATTTGAGGGGAGTTTTACATATCCTTTCAGTATCTTGAACTAAGCGATATTTATCTTCGTCTTAAAAACGTGAGGTAGTGTAACCCGAAGTACATTATTATGAATATTTTGAGGGATTCTATAAGAATTTGTCGTTCGGGTAATCTTACGTTCTCCCGATTTTTGTTTTTAACTCGTTGTCTCAGTTGCACTACAATAATGCATAGCCAAGTTTCTTTCCCCCATTCATGCAAAAGACGAAAGTATATGGCATTACCTGTTGCGGTCTAAAAACAAAAATTTTCAATTTTGTTCGGCTGCTTCCTACCTTCATATTAGGTAATCTTTGCTTTGCGACTAGGGATGTCTAGGGATCTACTATTAATTAATGTTAGCAGAGTACCAAATATACGAGTATGTGCATAGAAATCTGCAGTGTAGTTTATAGCTTAGGTACGATCGGGCACGAACCGGAAAAATATTGTCTTGATTCGATAACATGTCAAAACGTAACAAAACCCACTTTAAATCAGGTCCAGTTAGTTGTTCCAGTTTTAGTATTTTTGTAAGCAGAGCAAATAAACAAAATCTCTGTGACAATTTTTTAATCAGAGATTGACAAAACCACCGAGTGTACTCTTGCTGCGTTTATTTTCTCGGTAATAATGAATCGGTTTCAATCCGTGCCGTTCTTTTTCTCGGGCCCAATGATTGCCATAGCCCATGGGAGATTATTGGAACTTTTTACGGTTGAGAAGTATTCGGGGGTAGGAAAAAGTCTGTGCTACCAAGTTTCGATGGGGAGTACGGGCAGCATACCTACTATGGCTGTACAGATGTTTATTTGCGATTTGAGGTGATAATATAATAATTTAATAATCATTACGTTTTGTGAATTTGTGATGCTGTTATTGCTTATATCAAAAACTGTGAATTAATTGAACACGCACACAATTAATTTCGGTAATCATATAAAGAATTACGCGAAGCAACATTATTGTTATGGCACTTCTAAGTCAAGAGAAGGAAATTCCTTTCTTCACTACAAACTTCTTGTGTGCGTTGGCCCCAAGGTATATAGAAGACAAGATATTCCCATTAAAATGTTGACACATTACAGCTGATAGCTTGTAACGTAAATTTGTCAATACTAAATATACATTTTTATATGCTGCATAGTTTCGGTCATTTTGAAATTGAGAAAACCGAACAGCTATGCAGTTGTTTACTTTCAATTTGAGTTGATAATATATGTAATAACTAAATTCTCATTACATGCTGTGAATTTTTGATTAATTTATTTTTATACCCTAGATGAAATCTATAGGGTATACTAAGTTTGTCATTCCGTTTGTAACACCTCGAAATAATGATGGTAGAGCAAAATGGATTGGACACCCATTCATAATATTAAAAGTTATTTTGATTTTTGCATGTCCGTCTGTCCGTGCGCACGATAACTCGAGAACGCGTATACTTAGAGAGTTGAAATTTTGTAAGTAAAATTAAGTTCGAAAATGAGACAAATCGGGCAACTCCTTCGTGGGGTTGCCATATAAAAATTTCGCTTTACGCTATATATTTGGACACTGCCTGAGAACGCGTCGACGTAGGGAGCTGAAATTTTGTACATGATGTTTTTACTACATTAGCAAATAAAATGTTTAAAATGGACTAAATTGGGCAAGTCTTTCTTTATATACTTTGAAAACGATCAGTCCAAGACATTTTTATTGTACTAAAAACTTCTGCAGAATACAAAATCCTATAAAATTGGTTATAATCATTTTTTTCTGTGCGACAAACCGTTCTAGAAATATATGCGAAAAACCGTTCTAGAAATATATGCGAAAAACAACTTCAAAATCAAACTTGAATAGATCGGTGACCATATGAAACTTAAGACGGGCATTCATCTAAGGTATCATAAGAACTGGTCTTATACCAATTCTAGCTTTTTTATTTGTTTATATAAAAATTTGATTGAACACACACACACAATTAACCTCGGTAATCATAAGGAACTACTGCGGAGCAAAATCATTGTATTGCATGCATGATACAACGATTAACAGGGTATGGACGAACTATCTCTCAATTGTTTGTGTGGCTTATTTCGGGACAAATGTCGCAAATTTGTTCGTCTCAGTTTCAATGGTCCTTATCAAAGTGAAAAAAAAATTTCTATTTGGAAATTTCTTTCTTTTCACATTACCCGATGTTATTTGAACGAAGAAACTAATGTTTTGTTAAAAATATATATATATATTCAAAACGTGTTTCAGTCAATATAATTAATACGAAAAACTCAAAACAAATTCGCTGGGAATGACTTTGTGTCCAAATGACGTAGAAAAAGTAAAAATGTTGTCGAATCCGCCATACTTTGTTATCAGATGGCATGTATTGGCACAAGTGCACCAATTTCCGTGTGCTGTGTGCTAGGTAAGTGTACGTCGGCCCAAAGTTTGTAAGTAAATTTAATCTACTCTTTAAGGCTTATAATAAACTAGAAAATGGTTCGATCCTGAATATCCATCAAGCATCCTTAATAAATTTATATTTCGTAAGCTTTTGAACCGCTTTTCTGGGAAAGTTTTTTAAAAGTTAGGACAAACTGGTTCTTTTTATCATAGGTCGAAACCGCGACACTCGCGCCACTCACTTCAATACTCTCCGTCGGCGTTGCCATGAGTTTCAATAACTCTCCGTCGTTTGAAACGAATCCGCCTGGCGCCCTCATTCGGGAAAAGCAATATAATTACCTAAAAACAAAGCCAAACACTTCCATTCACAAGTCCCCGCCATGCGGTAAAGGTGAAAACCATATAACAGAAAGTTGTGACGATCCCACTTTTAAACCAATGACCCAATAGAAAAATCAATACCGGCCATATTGAAATCCCCACTTTTTATGAAAAATTCTTGCTGCCACGCCTCTTAAGGGTGGGATAGTCGTAGGGGTAGGATAGACTTTATTAAAAAAAAAGCGTGAATTCTTTTTCATGTTCATCATATTAAAGTCGATTTGAATTTGTCCGTTAGTTACTTTGGATGTGAGCTTGAGTTGCGGCTGTATGCTACAATCATATCCACCGTGTTTCTACATTTCTTGGATATTTTATCGTCAGTAATGTATCCTGACATCTTTTGAATAATTTCTGAATTTCATTTGATTTCTTGTGGATTTAATTTTATATCCACCGATAACCGATATGAAGTGTGGTACCTACGCAGGTAGGGGTATTACTTAGCGCTTTGTATTCAAATTCTTATCATATCGTAAAAATATCCATCAAAGAAATTTTTGTTTTTGTTTTATCATAGTGCACTGAACTTTTTTCTGTTCTTCAACTTAGGTACCTCTGATGAAGGACGAAGATAACACGCAGTAGGTAGTAAGGCTTGCAATTAGCCCACTTTCTCATTATGTTATGAACAGCTATTGAAATCGTGGGTTAAGTTATATAAAGCGCCATCATTTGTGTGGGAATCCCACGATGTTTGAATTTATTTTTAAATACAAAATCTCGCGTTTAGGTTGAAACTGAATTTGAATTGGAATTTACTGCAGGAAGCAATCTTATTCCTGTATAGTTTGAGTGGGCGGTTGGAATGCTTAATTTTTCCGAAGGACACATTCAAATTAATTGGCTTTTGTCAATTTCGTTAGATGAAGACAACGAAACAAGCTAGAAATCTCAAAATCTGGAGCAACGATAACATAATATTGTTTTGCAACTATAGACTTTGACTGATATACGCTTTTGAATCTTCCAGGCTATGGCGAGACAAATTGCAATTATTTCTTGACCAAAATATTTTTAGAAATAGAATCCTTTTTATTTTAACTCATTAAGTCAAATGGTATCACAAGATAGCTGAATTTCTGACTATTAGAATTTTAATAATTTTGGAATCTTTATTTTTTGGATGCTTTCAACATGTCTTTCTTATTCAATGTAGGTAGGTAGGTACCTACATAGATCTTGTGGAAGAATTTAGGAAGATAAAAATCAGTGAACAGGGTTACTTATTTATCAGTTGGGCTTCTAGAGTCTAACATCGCCTGTTAGAAATATTTCTATGATGTACATACTAGGCACCAATGTTCACTCAAATTTTGCCGTACACAAAAAATAAAAACTAAGCAATTTTAGGAAATTTCATAAACTTCAAAAAAGGTCTATTGAAATTTTCCCATAAAATCATTATTTTACAATAGAAGCACGTAACACCTGCAAATCTATTATTCAGCAAGCTAAGTTCCAATTCGACCAAAGCATTAGACAGAAAATTGTTATGGAAGTATGTTGAAGGCGACTTGACCAGGACGTTAAGTCCAAACTGCCAGCATGGGCTGACAGATCGCCTGATGACAACGATAGCACAGGGCGGCATGCTAGCACCTCGGCTAAGGGTGGCGGAGAGTGTGGGGGAGTTCCCGAAAATACCTGCCGCTGTCATCATCCATAATCAAAAAAATTTCATGCCTGCATACAAAAGAGCCGACACACACTCGGTCCTGAAGGGACCCTTACGTTACTTACCTACTTACTGTGGAAGGCGCAGATGTTCTGCCTTCATGGCCTTGCCCCATCCTCCCTATGACTCTGCTCGGCACTATCTGCAAAGTCCCTTTGGCTGACCTGTGGAAGAAATTAGAGCGGACCTATGCGACCCCGAATTGAAAAGGCTCCAGGATGTGAAGGAAGAAAGAAAATATTCAATCCATATTTACGTTATAATGATCAAAATAGGCTCATATATAAACATTGTTATCAACCTACAAATAGATACATTCTCTATTATTAATTCAATTCCATAAGTACATACTTTGGGTTACTAAAGTGATCGTCCACAGAGTACTTGATTATTTCTTTTCTAAATTCACAAAAATTTTCTGACCTTATGTACATAGTAGATTTTATGGACACAACCTTTTATGCACCGTATGGCTTACTACGCTCAATGATATATATCCCGAGGTATTAATAGTATATAATATATAAATAATGTTTTCTTTTCTTTTCAGTTATGGCTTACTTTTCGTTTTGTATATGAAATGGTATTGATATATGTACGCGAGCCATCTCAAAGGAGATGCGCGGGTTTTCAATGGTTGTTCTTTCTTTATATAATAATATTTATACCTGCATTGCCGAAAATAAATGTTTTTTAAAAGCTTTACTGCCGTTTTTTTTTTTTTTTTTTTTTTTTTTTTTTGTTATAATTCAAAGTATTATGAGAAGAATTTATTACTACACCTGAACGTTGCGACAAACCCCGAATAGAAAAATAAAAGAATACTTTAACCGACTGCTTCAGTCGTTACATAATTCTAAATCATTGTTTATGATGCATTGATTTCTTACATGTCTATTTACTACAGACACTATATCCAAGTCACATTTTTTAAAAAAAAGATCCTAACGACAAAAATTCAATGGCACTACACATTGAACTTGACTTTTCGTGGCGCTGATAAGTTTGAATAGAAATAATAAAACAGTCTTCAGAAGGTACTCTTAAAGGCGTGACTAGGAAGGACACCTTTACGGAACAAGCGCATTTTAGGTCTCCCGAAAGTTGGAGAATTCGAATGCTTAAGATACGGGCTTATATCCTACAATAATCATAGTATTTGACACTTAATCCATAAATACTTTCCTCTGACAGCCTTACTTGGCGATAATTTCGAGATCGAGGATTGTTAGTGCACTTGTCGGTCATATCTACTAGGCACATGCATATCTTACAGTTCAAAACTATGCTCCTAAATCTAATTAACAAAATCAAGTCAGGATTCCAAATTACATAAGTAGCTAGGCGTACCCATGAAGTTAGACGTATATGTATGTAATTATAAGTTTAAGTTCAAGATATATATATATAAAACGCACAAAACTTGACCATATCAAAAAGGTTCTGCAATGCTATGCGTATATGTATGTACTTATAATCTTAAGTTTAAGATAGATATATATAAAACGTGCAAAAATTAACTAACCATATCAAAAAGGTTCTGCAGTGCAAGTCACTGCCGGAACCGAAGTGTAATACATATGTATGTTAAAAACAAAGTGTAATATTTCAAAATTACTCACATGTGAATCCTCGGCACGATGAAGCGCTTCAGCATTGCCTCCTGGATAAGAATTAACTGGAATTTTAATAATTTGATTACCCTGCTCTATCGCCAGAACACTTTTTGGGGGATGGTACTAGGGTTATGTCGCTTATTATATGAAAAAATTTTTTTTCCTTATACTAAAACATATTTCTCGGTGATCAGATGGATCCTGGTGAAGTTAATATTGTTTCAATAAAATTTTCCCCGCTTTTTCTGCGTGCCGTAGGAATGAATCTCCTGCTGCGCGGGTTGAAGGTTAGCTCGAGTTCGGGGGCCTCCAATATGGGAGGAATGTGCCCTCCTACTTCTTTTCCCTCTTTTAGAAAATGTAAATGCACCAGGTCCGGTACCAAGCTCAAAACTTTATCAAATTAGAACTTGCCCAGCAAGTGGAAATAATATGCCTTATTATGAAAATATCCCTCAAACATTTGCTTTTCATACGTCTCTCTAATAAGAGATATTATTTAACACAAAACGAAATATAAATTAGTTCTTTTAACTACCTTTTCGAGGTTTTTCCTGACGTACGCCACACCAGATTCGAATTCCAACAGATCCTTTTTCTTATTTCATAAATGGGGCTCCGGAGGGAGACGCCAAGTTTTATGGGGTGCCGTTGGCGGATTAATCTTTGGTTACTGTGCGAATAATGTACCAGGTGGGGATGTAAATTTATTAATAACTATAAGTATTCTTCGAACTTACGTGAGGGTTTTTTTTTTCTTCGTCGGATTGCGGCGAGAAATATTTGATCTTGCGGGATTTTAATCTTAACGACCTTACTTTCCTGCTAGCAAACTATGACAGACCGATATCGATGGTCTTCTTCTTCTTTCTGTCACTGAACATGACACCGAGCTTGAGAAAGCATTTCTCTCGGTCGGGGCGCGTTTTGGTTTCATGCTGTAGTCGACAACAAGCCGGGCATACACGCTTCAGTCCGTGGTGGCATATTGCTATATGCAATATGCTACGACCATAACAGGGCAGAGTGGTCTGCGCCACCCGTGGTTCAGACGACGCTGAAAAATGGTCGACTGAGCTAGCCGGTCTTACACATAGGCCTCATCACTGCGGGCGCTCAATGTGTGTCACGACCCACGACCCTATGCTTTCCTCATCCTCAGACTCTACTTCCGATGACACGTCGAGGACACATCCTTGAAGTCTCGTCAGTCTTCGATCAGACTTCGACATCCTTCTCCGTGTGGGGAAGCCAAAGCTACATCGACAAGCTGGTAACCCAAAAAATCCAGCCGGTCGATGCCTCTCTGCCTTCCTTCACCGAGATGCTGAGGAAGCCCCGCGATCAGTAACCTAAAGAACTGATCGCTAAGCTTTCCCGGCGCAACCTCTCACCCTGATCTCAGACTGCGATTGTTCAAGGGTGTGTCTCCAAGGCGTCGTCGAAGTAGTGACATGTTGACAGCCGAATATGGGAATGGATTCCAACAGGTATATCACCCACCATTGACGGGGCAATAGGAGGGCTTCGTGATATCCTATAGTTTACCAGTTACGCTGGCTGGATGCCTTCTTAGGGCTACCAGGTATAGATCTAGTACTACTATGTCCGACGATTAACGAAACGTTGCAGCTGGACAGACAAGGAAAAATTTTCCTCCTAATGAGGCCGATCCGGAAGGGACTATAAAAGGTTATCTACTCACAAGCGGTAGGGGTGCTATAATGAGATTGACTTTCAACAGGTATATCACCCACCATTGACGGGGCAATAGGAGGGCTTCGTGATATCCTATAGTTTACCAGTTAAGCTGGCTGGATGCCTTCTTAGGGCTACCAGGAATAAACGACAATAAGTATCGACGATGTTTTCATACTGATGATCACTGCTTGATGTCTTTAGCGTGATAGACACCTAACAGTTTTCCCCGCAGATCTTCAAGTTCGTATAGTGAGTTTCCTTTCTTGGCTCTAACCCGACATTTAACAAATTTTCGTCCCAGTTTAGCACTAGTCTGCTGTTGGAAATTGCTTTGGGCAAAAGTCCTTCTAAATACCTCCTGACCAACTTTGAACTCGACGGGTTTTGCCCTGAGATTGTAGGCTTTTGAACCCTGTTCGAATGCGTGTTGTAAATTTTCCTGCACTCTCGCACGGATCAATCTCATTTTATCTTCTGCGTCCACTCTCAGTGGCTCATTAAGAGTTCCAATGCTCCTCAAGATGGAATAGGAGCTGCCATGTTCTATCATTTGTTGACCGAAGAGTGTTCGATAGGGAGAGAAACCAGTAGCTTGATGGAAAGAGCTCCGGAGGGAACTAGCTATTTGGCTCAGTTTCTCATCCCATCTGGTGTGTTCCTTCTGGATATAGGCCCTAATCCCTGACAACAGAGACCGGTTTACTCGCTCTGAGGCGTTTGCTTGCGGCGAGTAAGCTGCCGTTCGCATATGCTTTGCCCCATACTTTTCCAGTAGTCTGGCGAACTGAGCCGAGCAAAACTGGACTCCATTGTCAGAGACTATGGTCTCCGGAACTCCGAACACGTGAAACACTTCAGTCTCAATGAATTGGCATACATTGAGCGTAGACGCTTTTCTCATAGGTTTGAGAAGTGGGAATTTAGAAAAGTGGTCAAGAACTATCAGAATGCAGGCGTTTCCTTTAACTGACCGAGGATATGGACCTAAGAAATCGACGTACAGCTTTTGCCATGGTCGTTCTATCACAGACTGGACTTTCATCGGTGGTCGCAAAATAGTATTAGGAGCCTTCGTTTCTTTACACACGTCACAGGCGGCTACGTAATTTCTGACATCAACTGTCATTCGTGGCCAGTACAGATGTCTTCGCAGACGTTCTAGGGTTTTCCCTATTCCTCCGTGTGAAGCTAGCGGCGGATCATGCGCTCTCGAAATGACGTCAGTGACAAGCCCACGTGGAATCCAAAGCTTCCACGCTTCTTCCTCCTGGATCGGATCGCCTGTTCTCGGAACAGTCCGAATATAAACGAAGCCATCCCTGACGCAAAGATCTGGTAGTTTGCCAGAAGTCGTTTTAACCTTATGCCTCAGTTCTTCATATTCCAACGAATTGAAATATGGCGAACTAAGGTCAACTTCCGGGCCAGGATCTTCGTTTGTGTTCATGCTGTCACAATGAATGCGTGACAGCGCATCAGGGACTACGTTCAGGCTTCCTTTCCTGTGTTCAATAGTGAAGTCGAAGCCCTGAAGCTTCAAACTCCACCGAGCAAGTCTTCCGCTGAGGTCCTTTTGAGACATCAGCCATTTCAAGCTCGCGTGATCCGTCACTATCTTGAACGGCATAAGCTCTATGAAGGGCCGGAACTTCTGTACGCTCAAGACTGCAGCTAGGCATTCTTGCTCTGTGACGGTGTAATTTCGTTGAGCGGAGTTCAACTTTTTCGAGACGTAGGCTATTGGCTTCTCGTGGCCATCGTCATCTAGCTGAAGCAACACTCCTCCAATACCTTGTTGGCTCGCATCGCACTGAATGACGAACGGTTTGGTGAAGTCTGGACTCACTAGCAACGGAGCCGAAGTAAGTTTTTGTTTGAGTAGATCAAGAGACGTCTGGGCTTCAGATGTCCATTTGAACTGACTCGGGTTTTTCAAAGTGTCTGTAATGGATGCAGTCAAATCAGCATAGTTCGGAATAAACCGTCTGTACCATCCTGCCATACCTAGTAGGCGTCGGGCTTGCCGAACAGTTTTAGGTGACGGATAGTCAACTATGGCTGATATTTTGTCAGGGTCAGTTCTCATACCTCCCCTTCCTACAATGAATCCCAGGTATTTAGTCTCCTTGATACAAAACTTGCTCTTCTCGACGTTTATAGTAAGGCCAGCTTTCCTCAAACAATCCGCTACCCTGGCTAGCAGCATGAGATGAGTGTCAAAGTCAGATGATAGAATTAATAAATCGTCTAAATAGACGAGAACGTTCTCACGCAGATCGAAAGGAATGACTTTATCCATGAGGCGGCACATCGTTTGGGGAGCGTTGCATAGGCCGAATGGCATCACTGTGTACTGATAGAGAGGATGACCAGGTACTGTGAAAGCGGTCTTCTCTCTGGAATCAGTGTCCAGTGGGATCTGCCAGAATGCATCTTTCAGGTCCAGGCTCGTTATGTAGTTTGCCGGAGGAAGTCGACTCAGAAGTGCGTCTATCTGCGGTAGCGGATAGGCGTCCTTCTTCGTAACCGAGTTGACCTTCCTGGCGTCAAAACAAAGCCGGACCTTTCCAGGCTTCCTTACCAGAACGACTGGAGAGCTCCAAGGACTCTGGCTCTCCTCTATCACACCCAGCGATAGCATTCGCTCTAATTCTGCATCCATCAAACTTTGCACTGCCGGGGAAATCGGATAAAAGCGCTGTTTTATCGGGGCGGCGTCATTCGTATCAATCTTGTGAGTGACCAATGATGTTTTTCCCAGGCCTAAAGAGGCGAAAGAGGGGAAAAGCTGTTTTGTGCTCTCTAAGCGTTGGTGTTCTAAACTAGAAAGGATATGCCCATCGGTGTCAGAGGTAGCTATTCCACTTGGATTCACTTCTGCGACTATACCTAGGACATCCGGAGCTAACCCAAAGAGGCGCCAGAAGTCTATTCCCAGATATAGTGCCTGTGTGAGCCCAGGAACCACGTAAAAACGCACGTTTTGGGTCTTATCACGGAAAGTGACGTCCAAGTTCACATGACCATGAACAGTCGTCATGGCACCATTAGCTACTTGGACCTGTGTCCGATATTTCTTCCATTCAACCTCTGCTTCAGCAAGCTTCTCGAGAGCTCCCTGGCCTAGAATACTGACAGTGGCACCACTATCAAGTAATCCAGTCTCAGTTCGCCCGAGCAGCTTTACTTCTGCGTACGGTCGAATGTCGTCTGGCATCGACACGGAAATCTGTGCTAGTTTTTTCCTTTCCAGTTTCATTCGTCGACAGTATTCTCGCCAACGAACGGTTGATCTTTTCCTTTTCGGTCTCATATCCCGGTCGGGAAACATAATCTCCGCTAACTCCGCTACTGAGGAGAAAATTCGGTCTTTTGCTGTGTTATATCTCTGCAGACGCGTATGATACGGCGTCAGCGGATGTAAAACTGGCTTACGCCCGCTCGTCATAACAGAGTTTGGTGGCCGTTTCAATACAGAAGTAACAGGAGGCCAAATCTCCTGCTCAGTAACCTTGTCAGCTACACGTGCTATAGGTGTCAACGGGACATCGAAGAGTAAAGACTCTTCTAAGGAAGTGTCTAGTATTGTCATGGGCTCCCCAGAAATGGAAATGGGAGCTTGAAGATCTGCGGAGAAGTCTACTAAGTTCTCCGCCCCTAATAATGAAGCACTTGTACCATCCGGTGTCCCGCCAATATCACCAGAATCACTGAATGATATCAGAGGTTTTTCGTCAGTGTCTGCTAATGGAGCGGACTTTCCTCCTTGCTCGAGGCTTGCACTGGAGGGTTCGTTGTCGTTGCTGCTTGCGACGTCGACGCTGGTCGGAAAAAGGTGGTGGTATTCCCGACCCGTCTCTCGTTTTTCTGTCTGCAATAGCGGCAATCAGGCTTGAAGACATTCTTGCGTCCGCATCCATAGCAGAACACAACTTGTCTTTCTTGTCTACACTCTTGATAAAAGTGACCCGACTGGTCACAATTCCAGCATACAATAGCATTTTTGTGTGACATACTCGATAGCTCACCTAGGCTGTTGTCACTGCCTATTGCTGCTGCCAGTTCCGGATCTAAGGTTGGAAAATTGTCAACTTCGTGCACCCGTTGGTTCCGGTGAAAGTTCCAACTACCAGCTGTTGCGATACGTGTCTGCGTAGCTTGAATACGCGTGACCAGCGATCTCAGCTGTCCTATCGTATCAGTAGGATGCAGACATATTTTTTCTTGAATCTCCGGCAAGAGATTCGATTTGACAATCTCCAGAAATTCTTGGTCTGGCATAGCATTCTGTAGCTGATCGCGCAGCAACCCCAAATGGTGGTGGTACATTGCGAACAGTTCACCAGGCTTTTGTTTTCTAGACATCAGTTGGAGTCTAGTCTTCAGATCATCTTTAGGCGTCCCCCATTCGTTATACAATCCCATCTTGATGACGTCCCAAGTTGGAAATGGATTTTGCCTTAGTACTGACCAATACCAGTCCTTCGCTGGTCCTGTCAATAGCGTAAGCATATTTCTGACTAGTAATCCAAAATCTCCTTCAAGAGCGGAGTGCGTGAGCGCTTCGACTCTGAAGATGAACTCGTCGACAGAGAGGTCCAAGTTATTCCCGTTATATGTCAGGTTCCATCTCCTGATTGGACTGCCTGATCGTCGGTATCCTACATTAGCAGGAACACGCATAGGTGGTGGAGGGGGTTGAGGTGGTATAAAGTTCGGTCTGGACTGATTTGTAGGCTGACCAAAAGGTTGACCAAAAGGTTGACCAGACGGTGGTGATGGTCTCCTAAATGATTGCCTTCCCCGTGTAGGAAAGTCGTTTGACGGCCTCTGATTGCTTCTGGACGAAGGAGGTCGTGTGAAGTCTGCTGGCGGCATTGCTGCTGCTACTTGTTGTCTGATATCGTTTCCTAACTCAGACCGCAAAACATTTAAACCCTGCTGGAGACCTCGGTTTATTAGGTCTTCCATCTTTATGCTCAAGCCTGCTATCAGCGCATCCGTAGCAGCTGAGGTGTTGTGGTCTTGAGCTGTACGCGCTGGAATATCACGTCGAGGACTCGGGTTTACAAAAGTCCTTGAATGTAAGTCAGGCATTCCTGGAGACAAGGATCGTCGATTCGAAGGTGGTAAGTCAAAGTTAGGCAAATCAAAGGTTGGCAATGAGTCGCGCCTTGTCGATTTCGCGGGCTTCACCTTCTTCGGTCTCTTTGGGATTGCACCAGAATATTCACTGAAGTCCTGTTGCGTAATGTGACGACGGCAGTTAGGACAACTAGAATGTTCACCTATCCAATGCTGCAGGCATGCCTGGTGGAAAATGTGCTCGCATACAGTCATGACCGGCTTCCGATCTACTGACCAGCTTGCGTCCCGGCAGATAGAACATGGTTCAGGCAGCATTGTCATACCGTTTGTCGCTGGAGGTGGTGTCCTCACTGTAGCCATAATGAATTTAGACGTAAGTCAGGTAAAAATTGTCAAATCAGGGTTTAGGATGGTTATCCCAAAAAAAATTCTAGAAGTTGCACGTTTGGAAGAGACACGCTCCTTCCAATGTGATGATGGCTAAATACTATTTTAAAGTCGAAGGCCTTGGGCGAGATACTCAAATTCAGACAAAAGTTTTCCCAAACGTTCGAAGAAATAAAAAAAATTAGAAAAACAAGGATTCGAAAAGTTAATTAAGGCTTCTCAAATCGAGATAGTGTAAAGAATGAATTCCAAGACAAAAACCAATTTCGGGAAGCGTTAACAGCCTCGTCGAATAGAAATATTAAAAAAATCTGAAGATTACTAGGGATCCAACAGATCACGAAAACAGTTCAAGCGTTTCAAAAAAAAATCCTTCAACAGAGATCATACAATTTCTCCCTCACCTCCCGAAGCTAACTCCCACATAAGAGGTCAGGTCGCTCTCTCTCCCCCAAGGTCAAAAACAGGATACAGGCAAGTGACGTGAGTGTGTGCATTGAAAAAGTCAGAGCTCTTGCAGAAATCTGGGAAGAGTAAAGTCGGAGGTATCAAAGACTGAGAATGCTGCCAGAGATTCTTCAGCCAGGCAGTTAGCAGTATGCCAACTCCTGATCACTGAAGATCTCCAGCATCAATCCCATCCTCCGAGAACTCGTTCTCTTCTCCTCACCGAATCGTCGTGTCCAGCTAGTTCGCTAGCCGGGCAGAGTCATGAGTCTGGTCAGCTAATTAGCTGGAAGCCAAGAAGTTGTCTCGCAGATTCATAACTCTGTCTAGCCAGTTGCCCAACAGAGACATGTCCCCACAAGAGCTCAAACGAAAATTTCGTGAGGCCACCTACCATTTCCATGGCAGAAGGCCAGCGGGAAAGATCATCCAAAAACATTTCCAAAAACTTTCAAAAAAAATCAACAACTGTTCAGGCTTGAGGCTTGACCGAAGTCAAACCTAAAGCCGGATTTCAACTTCCAAAAAACTTTCATTAAATTCAAAAAACGTTGCTTTACTTTAATCCAAAAATTCAAAATATCAAAGACTTCCAATAAAACTTTCAAAATATTACGTTACTTTACAAAAAAAATTTTCAACAAAACCAATTAGACTCAGGTCCACCCATATCTTCTACTGGATGTGAGACCTGAGGTCAATCAACTGGCAGACACCAGATGATCATCTCTCTCAAAGTCTCAGTCCCCAGTAAAATTTATATTTAGACCACCGAAGTCTAACTGAGGTGGCCCCACGTTGGGCGCCATTTTGTTATGGAAGTATGTTGAAGGCGACTTGACCAGGACGTTAAGTCCAAACTGCCAGCATGGGCTGACAGATCGCCTGATGACAACGATAGCACAGGGCGGCATGCTAGCACCTCGGCTAAGGGTGGCGGAGAGTGTGGGGGAGTTCCCGAAAATACCTGCCGCTGTCATCATCCATAATCAAAAAAATTTCATGCCTGCATACAAAAGAGCCGACACACACTCGGTCCTGAAGGGACCCTTACGTTACTTACCTACTTACTGTGGAAGGCGCAGATGTTCTGCCTTCATGGCCTTGCCCCATCCTCCCTATGACTCTGCTCGGCACTATCTGCAAAGTCCCTTTGGCTGACCTGTGGAAGAAATTAGAGCGGACCTATGCGACCCCGAATTGAAAAGGCTCCAGGATGTGAAGGAAGAAAGAAAATATTCAATCCATATTTACGTTATAATGATCAAAATAGGCTCATATATAAACATTGTTATCAACCTACAAATAGATACATTCTCTATTATTAATTCAATTCCATAAGTACATACTTTGGGTTACTAAAGTGATCGTCCACAGAGTACTTGATTATTTCTTTTCTAAATTCACAAAAATTTTCTGACCTTATGTACATAGTAGATTTTATGGACACAACCTTTTATGCACCGTATGGCTTACTACGCTCAATGATATATATCCCGAGGTATTAATAGTATATAATATATAAATAATGTTTTCTTTTCTTTTCAGTTATGGCTTACTTTTCGTTTTGTATATGAAATGGTATTGATATATGTACGCGAGCCATCTCAAAGGAGATGCGCGGGTTTTCAATGGTTGTTCTTTCTTTATATAATAATATTTATACCTGCATTGCCGAAAATAAATGTTTTTTAAAAGCTTTACTGCCGTTTTTTTTTTTTTTTTTTTTTTTTTTTTTGTTATAATTCAAAGTATTATGAGAAGAATTTATTACTACACCTGAACGTTGCGACAAACCCCGAATAGAAAAATAAAAGAATACTTTAACCGACTGCTTCAGTCGTTACATAATTCTAAATCATTGTTTATGATGCATTGATTTCTTACATGTCTATTTACTACAGACACTATATCCAAGTCACATTTTTTAAAAAAAAGATCCTAACGACAAAAATTCAATGGCACTACACATTGAACTTGACTTTTCGTGGCGCTGATAAGTTTGAATAGAAATAATAAAACAGTCTTCAGAAGGTACTCTTAAAGGCGTGACTAGGAAGGACACCTTTACGGAACAAGCGCATTTTAGGTCTCCCGAAAGTTGGAGAATTCGAATGCTTAAGATACGGGCTTATATCCTACAATAATCATAGTATTTGACACTTAATCCATAAATACTTTCCTCTGACAGCCTTACTTGGCGATAATTTCGAGATCGAGGATTGTTAGTGCACTTGTCGGTCATATCTACTAGGCACATGCATATCTTACAGTTCAAAACTATGCTCCTAAATCTAATTAACAAAATCAAGTCAGGATTCCAAATTACATAAGTAGCTAGGCGTACCCATGAAGTTAGACGTATATGTATGTAATTATAAGTTTAAGTTCAAGATATATATATATAAAACGCACAAAACTTGACCATATCAAAAAGGTTCTGCAATGCTATGCGTATATGTATGTACTTATAATCTTAAGTTTAAGATAGATATATATAAAACGTGCAAAAATTAACTAACCATATCAAAAAGGTTCTGCAGTGCAAGTCACTGCCGGAACCGAAGTGTAATACATATGTATGTTAAAAACAAAGTGTAATATTTCAAAATTACTCACATGTGAATCCTCGGCACGATGAAGCGCTTCAGCATTGCCTCCTGGATAAGAATTAACTGGAATTTTAATAATTTGATTACCCTGCTCTATCGCCAGAACACTTTTTGGGGGATGGTACTAGGGTTATGTCGCTTATTATATGAAAAAATTTTTTTTCCTTATACTAAAACATATTTCTCGGTGATCAGATGGATCCTGGTGAAGTTAATATTGTTTCAATAAAATTTTCCCCGCTTTTTCTGCGTGCCGTAGGAATGAATCTCCTGCTGCGCGGGTTGAAGGTTAGCTCGAGTTCGGGGGCCTCCAATATGGGAGGAATGTGCCCTCCTACTTCTTTTCCCTCTTTTAGAAAATGTAAATGCACCAGGTCCGGTACCAAGCTCAAAACTTTATCAAATTAGAACTTGCCCAGCAAGTGGAAATAATATGCCTTATTATGAAAATATCCCTCAAACATTTGCTTTTCATACGTCTCTCTAATAAGAGATATTATTTAACACAAAACGAAATATAAATTAGTTCTTTTAACTACCTTTTCGAGGTTTTTCCTGACGTACGCCACACCAGATTCGAATTCCAACAGATCCTTTTTCTTATTTCATAAATGGGGCTCCGGAGGGAGACGCCAAGTTTTATGGGGTGCCGTTGGCGGATTAATCTTTGGTTACTGTGCGAATAATGTACCAGGTGGGGATGTAAATTTATTAATAACTATAAGTATTCTTCGAACTTACGTGAGGGTTTTTTTTTTCTTCGTCGGATTGCGGCGAGAAATATTTGATCTTGCGGGATTTTAATCTTAACGACCTTACTTTCCTGCTAGCAAACTATGACAGACCGATATCGATGGTCTTCTTCTTCTTTCTGTCACTGAACATGACACCGAGCTTGAGAAAGCATTTCTCTCGGTCGGGGCGCGTTTTGGTTTCATGCTGTAGTCGACAACAAGCCGGGCATACACGCTTCAGTCCGTGGTGGCATATTGCTATATGCAATATGCTACGACCATAACAAAATCTTTACTAGACGAAAGGGTATTAAGAGTGACTTATTTCTTGTTAAAACAGTCAAAAACAACTTCACCAGAGTTCTTCGGAGATGTTTACGTACATGCAAGATGTTAAGAGATGGTGAGTTCGAGATATCTTCTCATCGACGGAAATGGGTTGAGCTGGAGGTGGAGTACGTTTGATTGATAACAGATAACATTGCGTTTTAGAAGTATTAAACAAGACCCGAGTCGCTCTGCTCCAAACGAGTATTGTTAGTTAGTTTAGTGAACTCAACATTTGGCTTCGTTTGTCAACGATAACATTCCCACGGGAATCAGCTATAGAAAACTATGAATAGGATTGAAAGTCAGAGCTAGCGGATTATTAAAAAAAAAAATGGCGAAGAGAGTAGGAGACAGAACAGAACCTTGCGGTATATCGACATAGATTATAAAACGGTCAGAAGTAACTCAAATTGAACGGTGGGTGAATGGTGGGAGAGAAACTTTCAATCCATTTTAAGAAACGGGGGTCTAGATCCAATGCCTGTAGGTTAGATAAAAGAGCAGGATGCCACATTCTATCGAAGACCTTCGAAATATCTAAAGCGATTATTTCATATTTACCGTATTTACCAAAATTATCGACACATTGACTCGAACGGTTGGTAATGACTGTTAGCAAATTTCCAGGAGAGCAAAAGCAGCTGTATTGGCAGCCGCTAATAAGGTGATTGGTCTCTAAATACTTTTTTCATTAATTGGGTGCTGATGAGTATTTCGAAAGCCTTGGAATGAATCTACTAACGGCGATTAGTCTATAGTTTATAGTATCGCTTGCCTCACCTTTTTTGCGTATTGCCTCAACATGTGCAAATTTACATGCCGAAGGAAAGACTCGTGTTGAATAGGACAGATGAAATAGTTTGCGTAAGTAGATGTAGAGGCGCAGTACTTGAGTACGAGGGGCGAGGCCCAATGGCCTTAGACACATTGAGATTCGCGAGCACTTTGAAGACTTCTCTTATGTGGAAATGCAACTGCCTTTGATTTTAATCGCATGTTGGTGGTGAAGGAGGAGCTTGCAAAAAAGGTGATAAGGAAGAAACTTACCTGCAAACAAATTGGCTTTGTCCAATCATTCGGGGTTATTTTTTATATTGCCAAAAATGCGATAAAATGCCTGGACTTCTTGCAAAGATGCAAGAAATGTTTTACTCTATCAGACTTGATGCAAATCTATAAGTCTCATATCAGGCCCAGATTAGAATATAATTCCCATATTTGGTCAGGGGCTGGACTCATTGCATTGTTCGCGTTGGGCACTGTCCAAAAAAGGCCATTCGGTTTATAAACGATGGCATATCAAGAGCAACTATTGATTCCCTGTAGCACTGGCGTATTGTCGAATGTCTATTGCTCTGACAAGTACTCATTATGGATGATCTTCTGTTTCATTCACTCGGATGGGATATAAAGCCGTATATTACGCAGACGACCTGGTGATCTTGGTCACTTGTAGGTACCGAAACTGAACTTTGCGGACTGATGCAGAACGCAATTCAACTAGTCACAGACTGGGCTACGGATTTCGGACTTTGCGTCAAACTATTGAAAACAGATCTATGCATCTTCGCTAAGAAAAGTAACATTTCCAGATTGAACAGGTGTAGGTTCACAATCCTGGAACTGAAGGACAGGGTAAATTATCTAGGTATCATATTAGAGAGAAAATTAAGCTGGAAACCATATCTTGCGGACAGAGCGGATAGAGTTCTTACAGCCTTCGTGATGTGTCGCAGATAGATCTATAGGGAAAAAGTGAGGACTAAAACCGTAGATGATCCTATAGATCTACACTAGCGTCATCCAACTCATGTTAACCTACGGTTATGTTTTGTGGTGGAAGGCAATGGGGCAAGGAGATTGCAATTTGCTCGGATAGCCAGGCAGCTGTCAAGGCCTTTACAAACCCTTTACAAGCTCCAAACTTATATTGGAATGTAAATCCATCCTGAACTCCCTTTCTCGGAACAACAAGGTATTGATACTTTGTATGCCAGCTTACAGCGACATTAGCGGAAATGAAAAGGTGGTGAAACTTGCTCGTCTTTGTGCAGCCTCAGAAATATCCTCCTCCACAATTGGGATCATACCAAAATACCTTATTTTTAATATCTCGGCTTGGGCCAACTGCCAACACAGTCGCCTTTGGTTAGATGACCTTTCAGGTAGAACTACAAAGTACCTGGAGGGCACATCTATCCCAAAAGAATCGAAAAAGCTACTGGTGCCAAACAAGCCAAACCTGAAAACCCTTATGTCAGTTCTCACTGGCCACTCTCGTCTTAGAGGTCATCTATACAGGATAGGGTTTTGTTACTGACCCTGTATGTAGGGGATGCGGCGAGGAGTCTGAGACAGTTACTCAATTGCTTTGCCACTGTTCGGCTCTCTTAGCACAGATTTCTTGGCTACCATCTCCTGGACGAGCTGCATGAAGGCAAGGAGGGTTGGGGACCAATACTTAGCTTTATAAGAGCGTCAGGTTGGAACCTATGAGCAATTGCAATTGCTCAAAAGTCTGGATGGTGAACAATGGGCCTTGTTCTGGCCGGCTTACGTTCCGGGGAACCTTCGGGGTCCAATCTCTTTTCAATCCATCCATCGATCAAATATTTCTAAGACGAGGACAAGTCACACAAAAAAAAAAAAAAAATCGTAGATAGACGTAGAAATAATTGTGTACACTAATTTTGCACCAAGTTCTTCGCATTATTAAAAATAAAAAAAAATCATGCTTTGTCTTGGTCGATAACTTTAAAATTTTTTGAGTTTGTGTTGCGTGTATCCATTCTAGCATTTGTGTTCTTCATAACAAAACCCAGTCTAGACGTGGACACTTGATACGAAGTACTTTGATTTTAATTAGCTACCTATCTCTAGACTTACAACAAAAAATTATAAGAATTCTAATAAATCGTGTTTCACTATAAATCTTGCACCTGTGTTGGTCTATCTACATAGATACTTTCCAATTATGAAGACGATTTAGATACTTCCAAACTCAATTGAATTTTTTTTTTTTCGTTTTTCAATAATTAAAATTAAAGAAATATTTTTGTATGAGTGACACAATCGCGTGTTAATTTAATTATTAAGTAGACACGATTCTGAGGTGTTCAGGAAACATTTGACGGGGGAGACATTTGTATATATAGTGCATGCATAATGTTGGCATACCCTTGCAAGACACGTAAGTATAGAGGTGCAGTAAAATTTTTGCTCTGCAGCTTGATGAATAAATTTTAAATAAATTCATGTCGAAAATGAAATTTATTCAGAAGCCTTAATTCATTTCCAGTTTTAGATTTATGCGAGAATTTTTGATAGCCACATTGCACAGCTGAATTTGCAGTCAGTTTAAATTCGATATTTGGCTACGGAATGAATGGAATTGTAAAGAAGAGTGTAAGCTCTGGTGTCGCCCCAGAAGAGGTTTTTTGAAATTTTTAACTTGAAAACTTGATTTTCGTAAAGAAAAAATAAAAAATTAGAGCTTTGTGCATTCTTTATGGCGTTTCGTTTTCGATTTTGAATAAGTCTTAAGAAAATATGATCTGACCAAAGTGTCAAATTTAAATTACTCCAAGTGATTCATAGACTATGAAATAAATCAAAATAAAATTTAAATTCTAAAATTCAATTTTTAAAATTGCATTCGCACCACACACACACACACATACACACATCCATGGACTGTTTATTCGCTTTTCTCTATGTGGAATATGTTTTTCTTTAAGTTGATTTATTTGAGAGGGACATCGGAAGAAAGTCCAAGAGTTCAAGTCAGTGTAGGGATCTACTAATTTGAAAAGGTGCGCATGGGTATATCCAGTATGAGAAAGTGCTGAAAATCAACCGAAAGTGGCGAGGTGCAGTAATTATTTATCTGAAGGAGATTTCTCGTCTAATAGACTGAAATTTATTGAAAATAATTTCAATAAATTTACAAAATGCATTTTAAGTGCAAAAAAATTATTGAACTTTTCGACCCAGCGATCAGAGAGGTCTCATCAGTATGGTTATCTCTGATCGAGTACCATCAGGGCCGTAGCTAGGGGAGGGCATAGAGGGGCAATGCCCTCACTTAAAAATTGCCAACTTATTCCGTATTCTGCGGCGCCGTCATAAAAGTCATCGCGGCGTGTCTGTATGATCGGTAACACTCAGCCACTTCTCGGAAAAGTTTGCGTTGCTTACCTTCCACCTCTTCTTGGCATGTATGATGATAAGACGATTGGTCGACTACTTGAACAGCTCAGGACATTTGGCCGTTACAAGAGTCGTATATGAAAATTATTCTCTGATTTTGAAGACTCCAGATAAAATTAAAAATGGAAAATTCAATGGTGATATTGCAAAAAGTATGTTAAACATGAAAATTCGACTGGCGAAGATAATAGCAAAAAAAATATATAATGTGTTCCGCAACCGGCTGATGCGGCTTTACAGGGCCAAAGCACGGGATTAAAGGATGCCATAGTAATATTCAAATGTGTTCAGGAAGAAATTAAGATCAGAAGAGTGTATGAGACAATTTTGGAAGAAGCTGAGAATACCATATTATAGAAAGTAATCCCAAAATAGTTCCCAGAAGACAAGAGACAAGTAAAGGCAAGACATCTGGATTATTAAATGCTGGATGGTCCATCACCTTCTCGTCAACGCACTGCAGGCATAATTTAAGCTCCACCATTTAAAGCCGAATATTATGAAACTGTAGACATAATAACAATTGAGATGAAAAGAAGGTTTAAAGACAATGAGTATCTACTAGATTCAATTTTATGTCTAAATGGGTTGCACAAGGTTTAAGTCTGTTCAACATTTAAATATATAATTATAGTGGGTAAATTTATTAAGAAAAAACAAATCCGTATTTGCAATTATTTTTGAGGTATTGAATTCCTTCCAAAGAATAGGCTACTATTGCGAAAAGCTGCTTGAATGCGTTGAATGGTCGAGGAGATCAGAGCAAAAACATATTAGAAGTTCTATACAGACAAAGAGAATCCTTCAGAGATACGTATGAACTGTTTGCATCAGTCGCAACAATCGGATATAATACTGCTTCGTGTGAATCTTCCTTTTCGACACTAATTGCTATCAATAAGCCTCAAAGAATATCAATGGCTCAAGAGAGATCATGGCAGGTTTAGTATTTCTTGAATTTGAACGGAAAATAACAGACAAAAAAGAGATATTGACGAGATGCTACTGCAATTTCACAATATGGTAAATGGAAGACTGCAATTATATTGAATATTTTTACCATGTTGTGCTTCTTGTTTGGTCCATTTATTTCTTTTTATTGTATATACCTGTTTTAGTTCACGTATAAAAAAAAAAAAAAATGTAATAAAATGAGGGTACTAGAAGCTTACTTTTTCAAAAAGATGTCCCTTCTCCAGAACAGATGTATCACAAATGCACCGATAATTTGCGCCCTACCTCAAATTTCTGATGCCCTACCTTTAATTTAGTTCTAGCTACGGGCCTGCCTACCATGCAAGGCACACTATCGAAAGGTACCTTCGCAAGGTTCCAAAAGCTGAAAAGCTGTATTTTCATTCAACAATTTATTTAACAAAATGACGAGTTAACTATCCTACAAGAGTCCTTATAGTAAAAATAATTAACAAAATGAAAATAATAAATGATATAAACATAATAAACATGAAAAAACATGATAAATAAATCACTCAATAATGACAAAAGGCATGAATTACGTACAAAACAAATTTGGAATAAAAACCGAATAATTTAAGTACACCTGACCCTCGATTTACACGGTGGATTCGTTCTCCAAAACTACCGCGTAAACCGAAACCGTGGTGAACTGAAACCGTGTAAATTTAAATCGTGCAATTAAATTCATGTTATATTTTGAAAAGTATACATCTAAAGCAAAACAATATTACACATATATTAATATATTTCTATATTATATGTACATATGTAGTTTTTAATAAATTCAGGCGAACATACATATTAAATCGAGGAAACAAAAAATTAATTAATATTAGATGAATCAATCCTTCACATAAGTTCAATGGAGGGAATCGGTCCTCCATAAAATACTGGATTGCACACCTGTTGAACAATAGAACTCTCTTTGCCGAACTGGGAGTGGTAAACAGAGTAAAAATAGTCCAGAGAGGCACCTTCAAGGCGATATTTTATAACCGTTGTTATGGGTGCTCATTATGGATGATCTCTAACACTTACGCGGATGGGTTCAAAGCAGTACGTTCCACTGACGAGCTGGTGATCTTGGTCACCGGTAGCTACGAATCTAATCTCTGCGAACTGGTGCAGAATGCGATCCGAATAGACTAGGGTACGGATTTCGGGCTTTGCATTAATCCATTGAAAACAGATTTATGCCTCTTTACTAAGAAAAGGAACACTTCACACGTTTGGAACTGAAGGAAATTGTAAAATATCTAGGTATCATATTAGACAGAAAATTAAGCTGGAAACCAGGCATTGAGGACAGAGTGAATAAAGCTCTTCGAGGCTTTGCGATGTGTCACAGATCCATTGGAAAAAGTGGCGACTTACACCATGGGTGATCCTTAGCACCTATGCTAGCTTAATCCGACTCATGCTAACCTACAGTTCTATGGTGTGGAAGGCAATGGAGCTCACCAATCGTGGGAAGATATTGGAGAAGATTCAAAGTTTGTGTCTCTTGAGGTCATCCTCAACACACCCCGTTCATATACACGTCAAGAAAGGGTCGTCAATCACTGCGCTGAGGCTGGATTTCGATCGGAGATGGATTTACACTGGTACAAGAGCTCCATATGAATCCATCTTTGAATTGTTGTAGTCCATCGTACCTCCTCGAGACTATGCTGAAAAGCAATTTTAAATCGAAAATTCCAGATAGGGCAGAATGGAAATCACATTCTGTGCACTTTAACCATTGACAAACACCGGAGCAGGTGTTTTCTGCGAGGAGACTCACATGGAAATATCCATTCACCTTGAAAGCCATGTAACGGTTTTCCAGACGGAAGTCAAGGCCATCCTTGAAGCGGGATGGTATCTGCTAAACTCAGATACCTACTAATAACAAGGAGATTGCAATCTGCACGGACAACCAGGCAGCTGTCAAGGCCTTGTCAAAACCTTTGACAACCGCCAAACTCGGATTTGAAAGTAAAACTACCCTGAATTCCCTTTCTCGGAACAACGCGGTACTGGTGCTTTGGGCGCCAGGCCACAGCGGCATTAGCGGGAATAAAATGCGGACAAGCTTGCTCGTCCTGGTACAACCTCGGAGGAAATCTCTTCCACAATTGGGATCGCACCTTTGCCTCTACTATCCCGACTTGGGTCGACTGCCAACACAGCCGCCTTTGCTTGGATGACCCCTCAGGTAAAACCACAAAGGAGTTTTGGGGCTTACCCAACGTAAATGAAACGAAAGAGTTACTGGGACTAAGCAAGCCAACGCTGAGAACTGTAGTGTCAATTCTCACTGGACACTCTCTTTTCAGGGATCACCAGCATAGGATAGGGCCGGAAAGAAGAGTTGGGGGGGGGGGGGCGAATTTTGAATTTTGTTAGAGCATCCGGTTGGGACTTCTGGGCAATCGCTCATAAGTCTGGAGGGTGAACCAGAGGCCTTGTTGTAGCCTACGTTCCAGGAACCCTTTTCGGATCCCAACCTCGTTTTAATTCAATCTCAATCCATCCCTAGTAATACACTAATACACGCTCCATAAAACGTTTCTGCAAAAGTCTGCCGTTTGCCATCAAAATTGTGTTTAGCCCTTAATTACTATCCTATTTCTTGCTTCATTCTGTTCTGTTGCATTGTGGGCCTTGTTCTCCCCTTTTGAAAGCTCAGAGCTCAAGCATAAATATTTGCAAGCTCATTCAAATGAAAGCATGAACGCACAAGCAACCTCCACAATATTTCATTGTAATGCATCCTATTCGAACTGAGCAGGCGAGATAACTGTGTCTAGTACTTCTTTAGATATTGAATTCTAAATTTGCGCGATTGTTTTTTTTTTTTTCAGAAATTTTTGTGACCGTGTTGAACTGAAAATTAGTATATTATAAATGGATTTTTTCCTCATTTTTTCAGTCGTGTTAAACCGAAACCGTGCAAATCGAGGGTTAGGTGTACTTAAAATTTACAACAAATTGCTGATCTGCATAAAGAAAACTCAACCCAATAACGAAGTAATTAACTTGACGAAACCAGTTAAACAAACATATGTGGACCATCATTACCATTATTGCTTTAAACCCTACAAATGTGGAACATCTGTACTTCCAACATTAAAATAAGGGGAACATTCTAAAAATTAGATCACAGAGAGGAGGAAAAAAAGAGGCTGCTTCCGGCAGAAAAGTGAAAAACGAGGAGACAATAAAAAAAGCAGAGGAGCGATCTTGATATTATTTAAAGAAGAGAATCCGGCAACATTTCAAGTTTTAAAGGGGGAAAACGCACCGAGAAATTTCGCAATTTTCGATTTGTTTTGTTTGGCTTTTCTTCAAGCTTAAACTCTTAAGAATATCTGGTGAAGGCCGCATGCAAAAATTCGAAAAAATAACGGAGTTATGGCCGATCTAGACAGCGCCGAGCGGCCGAACGTATTTCAGGTAGAAATACGCCATCGGCCCCTATTGTAACATCGTCTGCGTAACCGGGCGTTATATCGAAAGTTTTCGTTCGGAAATAATATATTCGGTGAAAAATGGATAAAAAAAAGGTTCTCGAAAATCTCAGAACCATTATAAGTATCGGCCGAAGAAAAAAATTCCGCCGAATAATCGATTTGAAGCAGAAAATTCGGACTTGAACATCAGCTTTCAAACAGGTTTTTCTCGAAATCATGTTTTGAAGTCGGTACGCAAGATATCTCGAAAACTAATGAACTGATGTCAATTACCTTTTTTTGTGCTTATTCTACACATAATTATCTAGTCTTTGTCATATTGATTTTGTTTAGTGGGTTAGTTTTTTTTAAGCGACGAAATAAGTTCGTATTTTTCTCTAAAAATCGCTATGTAAATTCAAATGTCCGCCATTTTGTCAAAAATCGATATTTTCAAAATCACATATGACAAAGACGAGATTATACCGTCCAGTTTAAATCTTTTTGTATTTTTTTTTTATTTGGATGATTACAGTAGAAGCAGGAGTGCGTACCGCGGAGGGCCTGTTTTTTGCGGTACTTTACGGACTAGAGGATTACTCAGCGGATATTTGATATTTCCATTAAAAAAATGTTGATGTATTCTTAAAAATGTGTTTTATCATTTAGAAAAGAATTGGTTTGATTACTGCTATAGATTGCCTTAAAAAAAATCCAGAAAAATGGCTTTTTTTCGCGCTTCTCGATGCGTTTTCTTAAATTTTTATTAAATTTCGCTAATCAACCTCGAAATATTACGATATTGCTGCGAGCCTGGAGAAGGATTCGGCTAACACCAAGAAGCTGAGTATAAAAAAAACAAATATACAAATTAAAATCTATTAATAACTTAGCAAGTAGTCCTAACAATACTAACTTAATACGAAAGTTTTCATCAATATAAAAAAAAAAAAACACAAAACTTCAGTAACTAACCCTTCTAACCCTACTTTTGGTTAGATTTATAGTTTAGGACGGCCGTAGGGAAGACTATTTGATCCATTTAATATGTAATCTATTTGTAAGGGAATCTTGAAAATGCATTTAAATAATAATCATTTTCTCTAAATTAAATGAATCTTCTTTTTTCAAAAAAGTACCCGGAGATAGAACTTTTCAGATAATTAATGAGAGCTAAGGTCACCTCTGGACATCCGGACTTACAACTATAGAAGTTCAATGTTGGAGGTCACTCCAATTGCCCATATAAATACTTTTTATAAAAAGTAAGTGTGAATTATACTTTTTATAAAAAGTATTTATATGGGCAATTGGTGTGACCTTCAACATTGAACTTCTATGGTAGGCGATCAGAGATAACCATACTGATGAGATCTCTCTGATCGCTGGGTCGAAAAGTTCAATCGTAATTATTTATCGGTATATGGACTTAATAGTCATAGTCAGAGTCGTTCTTCTTCACAGTTAAGATTTATGTTAAGTTGAACACTCAGGCTTTTTATTTCGGCCTTGATTCGACAATTGTCTTCATTTAATACACTTATTGGTTAAAAAAAAAAATAAAAACTTTCACGTTAGTCTTTGTTTGTTAATACAGCTTCGCGCCCGACTCTAAGTTGTTACCGTGGCGGTTGACGATTTTTTTATTTTTTAGGTGGGTGCGATAGGAAAATTGAGGTGGTTCAGGGAGAAATAAAAAGCTCTGGAGCTCTAACGTCAAGTGTGATTTGTGACAGTCTATGAAAAGGGTACCTGCGGTCTGGTATTTTCTTACTCCTCGAAACACCCATTAACTCCGCCATTAACTACATATTAAAAAAAAATATCGGTCCTCATCCATCCTTTTTATGTTCCCAAAAACAGTTTCGCTGAGATGCTATTTACAATATCCTTTAGTGACGCAAATATGAAAAGGCTACCATTGGGGAACATTTTTCTACCTACAGAAAATAAAATTCTTTTTTTTTCGGTGTAAATTTGATAAACGTTTTTGAATCCACAGCATATAATTATGTACATTACTGGTTTTCGGACAAAAAAAACCCGTTTTATCCCCATTTAAGTATTTGGGCAGGATCATTTAATATGTCGTCCTATCCGATACTTTTTAAATATTGGTCCAGTTCTCGAGCCTTTGGTAATACTTTCTGCTTGTCTTGCAGCCAATGATGTGTTTCATTTAAAGAAGGAATTAAGTCATGTTCTTCCTCGTCGACCATTTTCTTAATATGTTGCACAGTGTTGACCAAGTTATCTTGTTTAAGTGAAATTCCACACTTTCCAACAACACTCGATAACTATTTTTCAGCACACTTCATAATGCTCAATTTATTTTCTCTGACATCAATGCCGATCGTTTTATACGTTTTTTTTTCGGTTTATATGCATAAGTACTATTATCCATTATTTTCAAAATTATAATGATTACTTACTACCCAGGTATCTTTTATTTTTAATTAATCGATTACGTATTAAATATTTTAGTCCGGACACTGAAACTGACATTTTCGTAGTCGGACAGTAGAAATTAAATTTCTTAAAATGCGTCCGAATACTAAAGGTTTAATAACAAAACATGTTTAACATTTTCTGTCCTATAAAAAAAACATATTTTATAATTGTATTAGAGAGTAAGCAGGAAACAATCTCTTTTGAAGTATACTTTCAGTGTCCGGACAGACTGTCCGGAAACTAATCAAAATTGTTTTCTTCTGTTTTAGTTACCGGACATCCAAAAGTTTTATGAATTTAATAAAAAATATTTCATATTTTTGATTTAATATTAATAAAATACAATATTCAATCAATACAAAGACAATTGAACTAAAGAAAGCAATACTTAATAATTTTATTTCACTTTCTCTGATGTCCAATGCACTAATTGCACTTTACATAGAACACGTGTTGAACTTACTGACGTGAAGTACATACACAGACTGATAAGTATTTTCTCAAAAACGACACTTGTGTTACCCAAATTTTGGATGTGTATCTACAGAGAACAACTAAACAAAATTATATCGGAGTTCTAAGGCTAATGCATGTACTTTTCTTATAGTTATTACATAAAATGAAAAGTGTCCGAATAGGAGCTGTCCGGATAGGTACTAGTGCAGTTATTGAAACCAACCTTTTTTTCAAAATTGAAGCACTTATTATACCCATTTAAAAAACAAGTTTTCCTGAGTACAAAAATGCAGTCCCAAGACTTTTTTCCAAACTTAACCCGGGGATTACACGAGATAGTACAACTTGCATGCAAGCCTCCCTTCCAACTCGATTTTTAACTTGACAGCAGAAGGCAGTTCGGTTGATGTCTTATCATCTTGCACGCAAGTTCATTTAAAAATGGAATTGAGGCGTAAAGTCATGCGTATATTGGAAAATTATAGAAATAAAGAAAGTAGCAAAATGATAAAAACCCAAGTAAAAGTTAAGAGGAAGGTGTTGGTAAATGATGTAATGCAAATGATCCCAGAAAATCTCATTTTTTCAGAATAAATTTATCAAATTCTCTTAAGCATTTCTTTTCCGCCATCTTGAGAACTGCATAATGTCAAATTACTATCACCTCAGCTGCCATTGTTTTTCATCACGCAAGTTCGCTGAACGCTGTACTGCCAGCATGGCAGTAGAGGTTAAACGTACAAGAAGTATGGCAGTGCAGCTTCCACACAAACTGTACTTGCAGGTGTAACCCCCGGGTAATTTAATGACAAGTTAGGACACAGAAGAGTTTTCCGATTGTAATTACATTTAAAATTACACGGTAAGAAAAAGGAGAGAGAAGAAAGAAATAAAATTTTCTTTAAAACTTTTATGAACATCCAACGAAACAGAATGGAAAATGATTCATTTTTGTTAAACAAGTGAGGAGGGGCGGAGTTTTCAGATTTTACTCTCATAAAATGTTCCCGCGCTTTTGTATAAACCGATTTTCTCTGAAATATTGTGAGAAATAACCAATGTTTGTTAGTGTAATTGCTATGTCCGATGTCACACGATGATACACATGCGATACACTGTACTAAAAACTGGTTTTCTTAGCACAATTTTAGAATTTTTTCGTGTATACCTCAATTTAGAGCAGAGGGTTAGACTCGGATTATACACGAGTGTTTTATTACATATGCATGGGTGTACTCGGTTTGTGTGCGTATAGAACATATGGAAATGATGAATTTTTTTGCTGCCTCAAGAACCTGTATCAACCGTGTATAAACTACGTGTACCATGGGCTGATACACACCCGATACAAAAACCGGTTTTACCTCGTGTCTAGTCTCGAGTGTGTATCATCGTGTGTCATGGGACTATGCTATTAGAACAGCTCCTGTTTCTGTTTACATTCGTTTTGCTCTGAAGAGATTAAGTGGGAAAAATGAGAATTTCATTTAGAGGAATTGTATATCTCCTTTCAGTACCTTGGCCAAAGCGAAATTTATCTTTTTCTTAAAAATTTGTGGCAGTATGATCCAGGCGTGTATACAGTGGGAGGGTTACGGGGGTCATGACCCCTCCCAAATCACCTCACCTTCGCGTGAATTGATTGTGGCGCTGGACTCTAGAGTGAGCTGGAACAGCTTAACAGGACGATTATTGCTGGTACTGTAACGCACTTTTCCAATCTACGGCTAACTCTGGTTTGGGCATTTGTTTGCCTTCTTTTTAGTAGTAACAGTGGAGTCTGGAGTGGATATAATAGTCATTCGCTCCTAGCTCTTTGTCTTTGAAACGTGTATGATTTTTTTAGAATTTTCTTGTGTTTTATATAACTGTTTTTTTCTGTCCGAAGAATAGGGTAGAACAAAAGATACACAAAAGAACGCCACATACATTTTCATAGAAGATTTATAAATGAAGCGAACAGTACAAATAGTTCACTTCAATCGACCGAACAATTTGTTCTCTCCAGTATATGGGAGTTCGAGAGCAAGGTATGCAAAAGAACATAGCTATTGTGTCGAAAAGTCATATACGCGCCCCTGGTGTGACCTGATGTACATTATTATGATTAGTTTGAAAGGATTTTGAAGATATTCAAGAAGATTTTATCATTCGGGTAATCCTACGTTCTCTCGATTTTTGTGTATAACTCGTTGTCTCAGTCGCACTACAATAATGCATAGCCAAGTTCTTTCCCCCGTATTGTTGCAAAAGACGAGAGTATATGACATTACCTGTTGCGGTAAAAAAAACACGAAAAATTTCCAATTTTGTTCGGCTGTGTCCTATCTTCTTACTAGGTTATCTTTGCTATAGGCAGCTTTTGCTTTTCTCAAAGAAGATGGCACATGAAGGTTAAACTTGAGTAGGTTAGAGAAAGATATACCGAGGTATATTTGGTTGTACTGGATTGTTTTATTGTTTGATTATTGACTTCTATGTAAATGTTTTTAGCAATATATTTGCGGATGCAAATCATTTAAGATTTCGTAATATTTATTTTAATATCCCACTCTTTGTAGTACGTGTCTAGTTTGACTATATGCTGCACAAGTTTCTTCGCAGCGAATTTTGGCGGGATTGAGCTTGCATATGTAAGTGAAACCAGTGAGGTAGAATTATGATCATTTGGCGGTTGATCTGATGTATAAAGATTGAACAGGATCGGGCCGAGTACTGAGTCCTGAGGGAGTCCCCCTTCTAAAAGTAGGGTAGCTGAGTTGCTGTTCTTAAGCTTCACTGTGAATTTCCTTGAGGGCAGAAAACTGTGAATAGTTTTTGTTAGATGTGGTGGGAAGTGGAGTTCTAACAATATGAAGATGAGGCCGTTTTTCCAGACGGAGTCGAAAGCTTTCTCGACATCCAGGAAACAGACTACTCTGCACTCACCTCTGTTTAGAGCTGAAATTGTGTCAATGTGGAATTTGAGTAACGCATATGCAGTTGAGACTGTTGGGCTTTAAAGCCAAACTGGGAATCTTGGTAGATGCCTCCATGGTTGCATGCGATCACGATTTGTTGGTGTAGAAGTTTTTCGTATGGTTTTTCGATGTTGGAAAGAAGAGATATGGATCTGAATTCTTTTAAGGCTTTAGAGTTGGGCTTTTTTGGTATTGGGACGATATTCGCAATTTTCCATGAGCTTGGACAGTAAGCGTTGAAGAGTATGATTAAGAACTTGATGGCAGATGAAGGAAGATTTCTGATAATGTTGTTTGGGATCTTATCAGGTCCTGAAGATTTCTTGCCTTTAAGTTCACTTAAAAGTGCAGATAAGTGGATTGAGTTTATGAAAAGTTGCTGATCTTGAGGGCTTGAGGCAGAGTTATCAGCATGGAATGTGGTGAGATGTAGGTGCTCATTTTTACTGATGAATTCTCCTACATTTGCGTTGACGTTTGTGCCAAAGTCCGGCTGCTAAGGTTTGAATGATCTTTGAAGGTGGACTGGAAGAATTCCGCGAATACATTGCAAACTAAGGGTGTCTTGACCATTAGTACGTGGACTTAACTTCATCTTTCACTTTCAGCTCATAAAAAACCATTTTTAGGAATGAACCTGAGTTCGTTCACCAAAGTTAGAGCAGACAGCAAAGACACTGACAACTAATTTCTTCTTAGAACATATAACAAATGAATGCGGGTATCGTATGAAATTCTATTTTAAAGGGTTAAGTGGAGAGCTGAAAATGTAGAGCAAATGAGATGTAAGCAATAAAGAAAAAAGAGTAACAACTGGAGGATGGAGTGATAAATGAATGGCAGTATGAAGAAATGAAAACAAAGTTGCACTATTATTAGAATAAATTAATTGCTCCTCCATGAATTCTGCAAGTTTTTTACTACTGCAATGTGTTCTCACACTAAAAATCTTGAGCTCCATACATATATTGGTCAATTCAGCTTAGCAGCTCTCGTTTATTATAATATTCTAAGGTTGCCACGACAGAAGTAATGTGTATGATGAATAAGTAGTAATCACTGAACAATGGACTGAGCGTATTGTTATTTTCCTACAGGAAAGAATGGCACAAGTTTTATAATTTTCTCTTTCTCGCTATGGTAGAGTTGGAACTACCAACACAAAATATCGCTTACTGTGAGCGTTTTCTTATGCCATTTGATGTTTTTATGTTGGCTGCGGATGCAATTGCAATCACCGCAGGAAGAATAAGGTAAAGATAGTGTGCTATGGTCGCAGCGTGCTGCGTGTACCATACCGACAGAGGTAGCAGAGTTACATTAGTCCACACGGTGAATGTGCTGCCGTCGGTCAAGGTATATAGAATACAAGGTATTCCCATTACATTAGTGACGAATTATCGTGAAAATATATAAGAAAGCACGGTACAGAGAACACAATACTCTCTCTCTCTCCTCTCTCTGTCTTTCCTATAAAAATGTATAAACATTAGTCACAGAACTACGTAACAGGCTATCAGCTGTAATGTGTCAAAATTTTAATGGGAATACCTTGTCTTCTATATACCTTGGCCACCGGTGACATGCTGATACTAGTCAGCCTGACAGGACGGTGCCAAAAAAAGGGGGTTGGCAAGGAGAAGAAAAAGATGAGGACGTAAGATAGAGAAGTTGATTAAAGATAGTCTTCGAGTAAGGAAATAAATTTTTGGTAAGGAAAAGTCTGGATTTACCCGCTTCATCGGAACACTTACATTTTAGTTAATCACTGCAGTACGTAGGGGACTTATTAAACGATAACAACACGAATTGAAATAATCACGGGAAATTCTACCTTCCGAGTCCTCTTGATTGAAATAAGTTACTCGAACTAAACGACTATATTCTAGTCTACATCTCTATCATCTCTACAATCTCTATATAAACACAAGGAGTTACAGAGGTTTAGCAAACAAGTTGACCAAGAGGCAAGAACGATCACCGGGTGGCAGTGTGCTATCATCCTAGAGCATCCCCACATGATAAATGAAAGGGAGGATAGGAAGACCTATCGCCCACTGGAGACTTTTTATTACGAAACACTGTTTTGTCACCACCGTCAATTTCATTAGGCTCTAATGGTAATGGGCTCATAAAGTGACGTCACAGCAACGTAACTTCTTGCTTTCTTCGGCTAACAACTTTTGGGTAACGAAATGGTGACCGATCATAAATTCTTTTTTACCTATCTGATTTTTCGGCATAAAATCGACGATGACATGACAACTTGGGTGGGGAGTTCGCAACATGAGCAATCGAGTTGACTTAATAAATTTATTTTTAGGGTTTTTCCAGTAGAACCCTAGTTCCATGCAAGCAAAGTATAGCCACCCGTTGATTTTTCATAACGATACTAACTCAAGCCTGAGTTGCTCAAAATTTTTACGATCGTAGAGAAATATTAAATTTTTCTTAGAAATTGAATTGCAAATTGTTCTTAAGAATTTTAATGAATAACTAACTATACACCGACAACGGTCCAAACGAATTGGTGGATTGACTCTGGTGGTTCACTCTTTCGGCCAAAAGGGTACAATCATTCAGTTTTTTTTTAGAAAGATTTGACAATTTCTTTTTGATTTTTCATGCACTATTGGTGGCCGACTATGTTTCCAAAGAGTTAAATTGATTCAGATGTCTTGGCTGGTCTGGGTCGGTAAAGATATTTCTGAGTGCGTTTGCAAGCATACATTTTACAAAATTTTAAAAGCGACTTATTCCTACTTATTCTTCCCCCTCTCGAATATTTTAGTTGAGACCCTTCAAGGCTACAGGACACAGGATACGCGCCTGATGGTATCCTGGTTTAGTAGCTAAGCAATTCTAAAGATTTCGAAGAAGGAGTAAAAGGGGGTAACAAGACAACTTGATAATATATCTAGGTGGGAGTCAACAAGTTCGACGATAAACGTATAGGGTAAGCCAAAACTTTAAGAGGTATTTTTGTAAAATTTATGATATATATACGTATTTTATATATTGCAGATCCAAGCTCGAAAATCAACAGTACAGCTCCCCCATTGGACTGCCAAACAAATTATTGGTTGAGATCACATTGATTGGATTTTGTTTTTCCATGTACCTACTTATATATTATGCAGGAAAAACGGATCTTAACCGTTTTAAAATTTCAAACGAATGTTAATATTAATTAGAAAATAATAATAACAAAATTATAAAGAAATACTAAAAAACTGATATAAAACAAAGAGCGATACTACCTTTCCAAGTCCAACAGTCCACTTGATGATACTGATCACTAAGGGAGAAACACAAGTCTCCTCTCGCATAGTCAGGTAGCCTTGATAGATCTGAGTGGCCCTCGAATAACATCTAAGTCACTGGGGACTGCAATTCGTCTGTGGATAAGCTGTGTATCCACAACCAGGTGTCCCTTCTGTGGGTACCTGGGCACAAATGGATCATGGGGATTGAAAAGGCTGACCTCCTAGCCAGGTCTGGCTGTGGTTCTCCCTTTTTTGGATCGGAACCCACTGTAAGAATTGCTATCTCGGTTATCGGGTCTTTCAAGAAGCATGTGGCTCAGAAGGAAACAATGCAGAACTGTGGTTAGCCCTGTCCTGCCTGGAAGGAGAGCCTGAGACAAACAAATACTTTCTGTGAGTTTGTCCGGTCTTTGCCCGGAGCAAGTTGGATACGCTTGGGTCTGCCACACTATCTGTAGATAATCTGCAAATCTTACCTCACCTAGACCTGATGCGCTTCATTAAGAGGACAGAAAGGTTTTGGTGAGAGAGTTTCTAGCATGTTAGCACAATGGGCCGTTCTGTCCTCCGTACTTGGGATTTCTCGTCCCCCTGCCTTTGAATTAAGAAAATAAAAAGGTTCAAACCTGGCTTCTCCCATGCTTCCTCGCAGTTGGCTTTAAAGCTTGTCTTAGATATTTGAAAACAAAATAACATCACCGGCTCCTTGCTATCATTGTAATTTTTTCATGACAAAAACAAAAAAAAAATCTGTTGACAGAAGTAGCTCTGAAAGAGAAAATGTTCCAATAGTGAGTAATGCGAACCTATCGGCTAGCTTTAAGGCTAGCTATTCGGCTTGGTTTTGACTTGCCCAATTTAAGATCCAGTGCTGGAAATTTTGATAATAGCTTGAAGAAGCCTCCAGCCTGCATGTATTTCTGCTTTTAAGTCATTACATCTTTTACCTGCAATCCTGCAACATAGACGAACCACTTAATGATCATTTATACAAGTATAATTGAAAATTTCTTCATCATCTTCTAAGGAGCGTATCTCATCTAGGTAGGTACCTCGTCTTTTATTGATCAATCAGAGCCGGTAGATCCTGCAGATCGATTATGTAATCTGAGGTACCAACTTAAACCCTAAAGTGGCTAGCGCTAAGATTTATATAAAAAAAATAAAAAAAACACCAGACTTAGTAATTACATTTTCAAAACTCTTCCAAAAGTCTCACCAAATACGTACCTGTGTTTGTATAACGATCATCACCGGCAAAGATAGCAAAATATTTCGTAAATATTGCAAAGCGCGCATGTCATGTTAGCTTAAGCATGCGCGTCTACTTCTTATTCGATTCATTTGTGTTGCCTACTCTATACCGTTCGATGATTATGCGCGAATCACGGATGATTTGATTGATGAGATGTGCTTGAATTATGACTCAATAACAATCAGCTCGGCGGTCATTCATTATCGATCTGCGGCTTCTGAATCACTTGTCTGATCTGTTCGCAGATCAGCTATACGCGCTTATGGAGAGTTGTAAATATACTGAAAGCTCATCATTAACTTCATCATGGTGCCGTTGTCCATATGAGGGGCCATAGCCATTGATGAATTATTGTTACACCACACCACTTACCGTTCCGCGTGAGAAATTCTCAGCATCTTTTCTCTTCATTTATGATGATGATGATGATAATGATTTGAATTTTATCTGTGAGAATTTTGTGCTACTAACTGTGCAATCACAGTTATTGTGGTAATTATAAAAGGATTACTTTTGATGGGTTTTTAAGGAAAATGATTATAAGTTGCTTCCGAAAACTCTTAGGCACCTTTCTATATGAAAATGAATTGTTTGGGTGTTTTTTTGTTGTTTTTTTTTGTTAGTATAAGACTCTTTCTCACTACCCACCCAGGTGGTCTATAGTTAATTGGCAGAAGTTCGGTATAACAACAGAAAAATCTTTATAAATTCTCTGTGGTAAGTAGGTAAGTAAATCATAATAATTTTCAACAATAATAATTACAACTGTCGGTCATGCAAATATGCGGGAGTTTTTAAAATAAAAACAAAAACAAAACAAAAAAACTCTGTAAATAGATTATACGACCTTGAGACAAAATTTCCATAACAAAAGCCCATCCACAAGGGGTTCGCACTATTCCACTCTCGGCCTCCAAGATTTTTTGGACTTTTTCCAGAGAATTTTCGTTTCCCTCCAGGGTAATAAATTTCTTTTGTCGTGAGAGGCTTAAATTTACGATCGGCTGCCATAAATTATCACCACTTCACGCCATTTTAAATTTCAACTGCCATTGGTTGGCTTTTATTTGGGTAATTTTTAGTGGAAGTCGTAATGTTCGGGAAGAATACATTTTCGGAGTTTAGGCTATTTTTCATGTTCTTATAGTTTTCAGCACGCCTCAAAAATGTCTTGAAATGCCTTCCTTTTTTTTTCCTCTCTCTTAAACATGAATGCGCGCTTGCAGTTTTGAAATAGAAAGTTTTGAGCTTTGTTGAATGTTTGTGAGGGGGGCACTATAAATTTGATTTACCTATTTCTATGATCTCCTTGGGAGATTTGATATACGTTTTTTGTTAATTATGCTTTTATTTGATTTAATCGTATTTTTGGACATATAATTACATGAATTTCAGCCATAATCCTGTACTAATGAATGCACGAACAAAATTTTATAGAATAGAAAATCTTTTGGACCTTCGTGCCGGAGGTAGATAGAAGATTTGAATATTATTGATGTCCGAAATGAAATATTGACGAGATATTGTTTTTCCTAATGAAAACATGTTTGCATGTATGTGTAAAGGGCAGTCAAGGGATAATACTCGAGTAAATAATTTATAGCAGCTATGTAGGTACGAGTGTATGCGAGCAAGGTCTTGCCCATTCGGTTTGATTAAATATATATGTCGTCTCGATTGAAGTATTTATCAAGTTGAAATTACTTATAGAAAGGTTTAAGTTTTGCCAAAGCATCCTTCTTGGGGAATATTTTCAAAAGGGTTCATTTCAGGATATTTAAGAGCAACCAACTTCAGATCATGGTTGGAAAGCTTAGAACAAACTTTAAGATTTCTGAATTGTAAACACATCAGTACTTTGCGGTTGCATATGTGTGTACACATATGTGTTAGATTTGTATGTATATATTTTCATATATTACTTTTATGTTATGAGTCCTTATTTCATAACGTTATAAGAGAAATTATGATTTTCAAACATAGAGGAGATGTGGTACACTTACTTTAGGAGTTCTATTGGATGTTGATTAATTAATAAATCTTGGAATGAGATAGGCGAAAAAGTTAAATTAGTTTTTTCTGTTGTTCTAAAATGGCAATAACTTCTATGACTTGGTTTAAATAGTTGTTGAATAATTTGAAATATATTGAAACTAATCCGTATACAGTAAATAATTCAAATACTGGGGGAGGTGGAGGTTAGGATAGGTTTGGTTTAAGCGGCGACTGCCAACACAATGGTTCTTTGTAAAATGTAATACCATTGAACTGGAATCTACCTGAAAGTTGATGAGAGATGGCAGAGTGCCTTTAACCAGTCACAAGAGTTGATGAACTTTATTATTATTATTAAAATGGGGTATACAGACAGAGATTTCGCTTCTCATCTAGGCACTGCAACCTGTAAGATGACTCTAAGTACTCTAGAGTGCCCATTCGAACTTGAGGTCTTTTACAAAACCTATATAACGCTCTTGAGGGTCATCTCTGTTACATCCTCTCACAATGGGAATGCCTTTTCTAGATATTTTAGCTTTATTCGGCCAAGAGTTTCATTTGTCGTAGAGGACGTGTGAAGTAGTTTTTGTTGTCTTTCATAAAGAAGCAACGGGTGTCGCTATCAACTTTACACATTTCCATAAGATTAGGTAGATCTGATTTAGCAATGTCCAGTAAGTAGGCCTATCTTTCCTGCTGAGAATGAAGAATACCTTTGTCCTCTCTTGCAAATACGTAATGCATTTCTTCGCTAGTCTTTTCAGCTCGGAGGTGTTTTCCCATTGTACCAATTTAATTCTGTCTACCCCCAAGGTCAGATTTGTGTCGAACGGTGCTTCCTCGGGTGCCGAAAAAACAGGCTGAGGGCTGTTACTATAATTGCAGATAAAGATCTGGCATATTTTCAAGGTGGTCTGGGATCTCGTTGCCCTTAAAGCCTTCATGTCCTAGCACCCATATCAGCGTAACCTAAGACAGACGCAGACCAGCCAGCTTAGATTTATAACTCCTTGAGTGCTACTTAGCTGTCTGATATTATATATATTTTATATAGTTATAGTTAGCTTTGCATAATGGAAGCATAGACTAATTAGTTAACAGTTTTTTTTGGTGGCTTTTGCAATCTTGTGAATCTACAATTGAATTTTGGATGCTCAGGACCTATAGCAATGCTGGTGCTCATAGCCGTCTCTAGCCCTGGTCACTTTAGGATATGAGGGCCCCCTAACAGCAATTATTTTTTTAAATACTTTGGGTTATCAACAGGATTAATAAAGTAAAGTATGTCGCACACTGCAGACTATTTGTTACCACGATCAATTCTATAGTCTCTTATGCGTGCAATAAAGTGACGTGACAACAAAGTTACTTTTTGGTTCCTCCGGCTAGAAATTTTTGGGTGACGAATCAATCACCGCACGTATATCCCTGTGGCCAGGTATCCAGCATAGGGTCACCTTATGTGGTGTAGTCAATTCCTCAAGGCTGGGCTTGTATAACTGCACCAATTTTGATTTTACCAACACGGCTAGCAGTGCCTTAATAGCTGCCTAGCTATCAGTATGTATGTAGATATGCCTGGTAAATCGCCACAAGCTCTGCCTGAAAAACACTACATCTGTCAGGTCTGGCAGTGTCTGGAGTTTACTCCATCCCCTGTGCCCGCTATCATATTGGATCCATCCGTATAGATGGATATATCGGATGCTACCACCATCTCCTTCCCATCCCAATCACTCCTGATGGGCATCACTACATTGACACCCCCAACAAAAGTTGGAAAGGTATTTGATAGTCAGTTTCGTCCCTGCAGTCTATATTCTGGAGTATATTAGCTACATTAGCCTTCTTATTCCCTTCTTCTAAATTAGTCTTCCAGCTCAGCTTAGAATCTAATATAATTCCAAGATACTTTGTTTCGTTGGACAGAGTAAGATACTCTCCACCCAGCATAAGTAGTCTGAAACTTTGCTCCTACCTCTTTCTAGTAAAAAGCACTAACGTTTTTTTCAAGGGGTTTACCTTCAATCAACTATTATTAGCCCAATTGTCCAGCTTATGCAGCACATACTTGGTCCTTTCACTAATAGTAGAGAGGAATTTGTAGGTTGTCAGGATGCATATGTCATCTGCATAGGCCACCACTTTAACACCCTCTCTCTCTAACCTCCTCTGCGTCGTACCTAGGTAGACTGCTGAGAAGCATTGAGTTGATCTTCGTTTTAACGTTGTTGAAAGCCCCTTCAATATCCTTACGTTACTTTTTATGAAAATTGGTTTTCATATTGAATAGAAGTTCGAATAAATTCCACGATTTACTTGAAGTATCCAAACTCTAATAGCTAAACTAATTTGTAATAGGTTATTTTACTGGTAGAAGAACAGATCATCGGTTATACTATTATCGCATGGGCTAGGAGACCCCATTGATCGCGGCACCCTGGCCCAGTGCGTAAAAGTGGCGCTGCTAGTGCTGGCAAACTATTTACATACATTTGATTGATATTTTTGCATTGTTTTTGTATTTAAAGGAGAACTGGAAGCGCATATTAAGCAAATAAATTTCAAAAATTCCCATGAGAAACTTGCATACCACCTACCTGTCAGAAGATCTATAGTTTCAGTAAAGATGACTCCCGCCGTATAATAAAGGACCACCAATCTAGTTTTTACAGCCTATCTAATATGTTTACATATAGGTACTTACCTTTAATTTGTGTGTGTATATGAATAGGTATAAATTTCAATCAAAAACCGATTTTTGTTCTCCCAAAAATATTCCCACAGTGTTTAATTCCTCATGACGACTTATGTACATATACATACAAAATATCCTGCAAAGTATCCATCCAGAAAGCTAAAATTCACACATAAAACTTGGATACCTACCTACCTAGCTATAAACAGAAGAAGAAGATTTCCATGCGCTTAAGCCCTTTTCAATCCTCCTCCGATCAGGCGTATACCGACAGGCGAAATTCACCGACAGAAGTTAAAACCAGCCGCCAAATAAACCGAAAATCGTCGACGATACAGCTTCCATCCATTAAGCAAACGTGTCGATCTTAAGTGGAGAATATACTCGACATTTCCGCATGGTCGGGTCATATTAGACGCATCTTGCTTGCAATCACGAAATAATGACGGATGCTCCAAAAATGTATTGAAGAATAAATCCAAGATGCCGAACAAGTAGGGCGAAAAAAAAAACAAACTAAATGAAAACATTTTGGATGAGGTCAAAAGAGGTTTTCTTTGCACATTCCCCGTACCCACCTCAAAACACCAACAATGCCTCCTCCTTCGCACCGCGTGTATATTATGAAAGACGCACAGAAACTGCCTTCTCAAGCCCTAAAAGTATTTCTTCCCGCCTGCCGCACCGCGCCATACTAACTCAAGTAAAAGAAAACTTTTCCTTAAGCCGACCTCGAGATGACGGTGAAATGTTTCCTTCGTCAATTTCATGCGTAAGAAAATGTCTGAGCAAAAGGTGTTCTTTCTTTCTTTATTCGCACTTTTTTTCCCTCCTTCCTCCAGGCATCACTCGTTTCTTGTGTAATCGAACGAACATATTCAATTCATTCCACCAACCCTCGTCGTTGGTGTACAAAAGGAGTACGAACTGAGCCCTGTTTATTGCGAGATGAATTTTTTGGTTCAATTGGTCGCAATGGAGTTTCAATTTGTTGATTTGGATCGGAGCCCGTCTCTTACGATTTTTTTAAGAAAAAAAAAAAGAAGAATTCTATTTTTTTTAAATATTTTTAATTCTCAAGAAATGATGTGTGTTCACGCAATGGAACCCAATTGTGCTTGAACTATGACTGCAATTCCTCTCTAACTAGTTGCATTGAATGTTCGAATTGTGCGAGTTCATTATGCGTAACAGATTTGGAAGAGATTCCATAAATCGCTATTTTGACCGGATGTGAAATTGTTTTTTTTGTCTTTTTTTTCTCTTTTTTTTTTTAATTTATTATTTTCAATAAGATGCGTTGCAATCAGCGTTTTGTGCTGCTCACTAAAAACAAAAAAAAAAAACAACACAGAAAATATCTAATATTGAATCCTTTTCTCATTGCCAACGATTTTGGTTGCGAAGCCTTCGTCAGTTGTAAGTCCAGATTATCGCAGATTGATGCATTAAGCCGCTTAAATTATCTCTTCACATCTACGATGGACCTTTAAGTGAAACGGTAGGCCACCATGTTGCATTAGTAGCAAATGTTAGCATAGAAAATCCATTGACCTTTGTCAAAAAAGCCTTTTAAGTCTGGCCGAAGAAAGATGCTTTATGCCACCAAGAAGTTGGCTACTGTAAAATGATCGCATTAAGTTCCTCTCTTGGGATGCTGCAAGCACTTCTTAGCTTATGATAAGATTAAGGAAGTTTTATTAAAGCTGCACTGTAGAACGGTCGAGATAAAAAACAAAAAGATAAAGGAAATGAGTATAGTATTTTTCGAAGTTTCTATAAAAGGTTTTACTACGCCTGCAATTGATCAAAATCTAAGCTAAAATTCTTCATATTTGTGAAGAGCAGAGCTGGGCAAGTATCAAAGAAAAAGTACTTAAGTAATAGAACAAGTACCGAAGGCCTGATTAATTCAGCGTAAGTACAAACAAGTACCGCATGTATGAAAAGTACTTGTAACTAAGTATTAAGTCTATAAAAAGTAAAAATTCTAAGGAAAATATTTCCAGTAAATTTCTAAAAAAAAAATTGAGGCCTTCCCTACATCAGGTCGAGGCATCGTTGATTTTATATTTTAGGGAGGTACTGCTTGCTAACGCTTGGTTACGTCATCAAGTCGAGGCATCGTCGATTTTATATTCGAGCGAGGCATTGCTGGATTTTGTTCTACTTGCATAGTCTTGTTTATATGTGATTAGTTTGTATAGGGTTCTCATTTGACGGGCGGGTGTGGCACATGCTTTGACAGTTCCTTGCGTGCTTTAAAACTCAATAATAAAGGAGTTGGGCAAGAGATTGTGTTTGTTTTTCTATTTTTTTATATGTAGACACTTAATAGACTCAGAAATACTTAAGTAAAAATCTTTCTACTTAGGTACAAAACTAAATCTTAAGTACAAATAAATAGAAGCGAGTGCTTATGTTCAAGTACTAAATAGGGCATTTCAGAAGTATTAAGTAATAAGTCTTATATAACGATAATGTGCTTTAAGTAGTACTTAAGTCCTTGTTTACTTAAGTATTGCCCAGCTCTGGTGATGAGATGGAATATTTTTGATCGTGGGATCTAATTAATATAAATTATTAGAGCAATTTAAAGAAGGAGAAGAGCACTGCAATTGCCAAGTTTTGATATACTTTTGGTTAAAAATAGTTGTCCTCAACAAAAAAGGTCGACAATCTTTGTCTAAGTGACGAACTTTAATCTTTTTTGATAGTAGTGAAAGGAGATGTTTCATTTATAATGAATGGCTTCCTTTCCAATATATATTTGTATTTGGCTTATATCTGAAGGACATACATTTGTAGACCATAAAGCTACCTATAAGTCTTACGCTTGACGGTGATTTAAAACAAAATCAACGGTGTCTTGAGCCAGCCATTCTTACGCAAGGTGTAATTAACTTAAATTTTATCATATGTCATGATGTCGAACATCAAGATTTAGTCAGTCAAGAGAATATGGAAATCTTTATTATTTGATTAGTTAATAATCTTTTTGCGAGCCATGTATGTATGTATATTTGTTCAATAATAGAAAATAATTCTTCAATTAGCAGCAGTTTAGATCATGAAGCTGTTGAAACTCCACAAATTCAGAGTAATTTTAACTATGTAGTAGGTATAGGTCAAATTACTGCGCACAGCATTTCAAGAAGATTTTAGGACAGGTAATCGGCTGTAGACAATTAAATTGGTAAAAAATATTCACCATGGATTCTTAGTGGGTACTGCACATAGCTAACTAAAAATATGGACTGACTAAATAGATGGGTCGAATGAAAAGACGAACCAACAAAATGGATGTGATGTTATATTCTGCTGATGAGTGGACTAAAAATACAGGACCGACTAAGCTAGATCCATTAAACAAAGATATACCACATAAAAAAATGATCGACTGAAAAGGCTGACCGAAAAAGAAGAATATCTGTCATTTGCTTAATTTTTCCACCAAACCGATACAAACTCGATTGACATTGATTTATTGGCAGTGCAATAGGGATTCTATGTTTAAGTTGTAACGAAGTTACATAAACATGGTACACTGTTCGCATTCGTAAATGCTTACATTTGCTCAGAGCGATTATACGTTTTCATGACTCTATTTGTATATATGAGTGTTCACTTACAGTAGAATGATGACATGTCAAATGGAGGGGCAGGCCATATCACAGTTACTGCACACGGCACCACAGTGTCCAAGATCATATAAATAGGGGATTACCAGAGCAGTAAAGACAGACTTCGATCGACCGCGGCACCGACCAGAACCTGCCGAAGCAATCGTGGACTGAACTTAGTAGTCTTGTGGCGGCGTCGGTTTAGCGTCGATGCTTATCTTTAGCGCATCGTCGATGCGATCCTCAAATGCTAGCGATTGGCAGCACAAGAATCGGTTTTGACATTTGTAAATTTTGGAACCACAAGGCTACCTTGCGTGTTGTGGGAGAGGTAAATTTTAGACAACTTAGCAATAAAAAAACAAAATGAAATGTTTTTATTTTAAAGTTAAAAAATGATTGTTCCAAGTTATTTGAGATCAGAGAGTTGATCTTGTTTTAAAATATGAGATTTATTCTATCAACTTATTACTTAAGACTTCGCAGTAATATTATAATGAGATTTAAGAAAATATAGTAAAAGGCTACCATATAAGTGATAGTTTCTATTATCTCCAGGAATCTAATTATAATTTGTTTTTCCTCCTCTTTAAAAAAAGAGGACTGAAGAAACGTCACCAAGCTGCCAATAGGAGACATCCTAGCGAAGCTGATATCAGCTGCCGCACGCCAACTGCAATACATCAACCGATAATATCTGGTAAATTGGATAAGACACCGCTCAACTTCCGCAGCAACTGTGGTCCGCTACGGCTATCCGCATAGTCGACAACTCCAATATCGAAGCAACATATTAGGCATTACCCGGAGGTTCGACGTGATAGTACAGCTTGCATGGAAGCCTCCCTTCCAGCGTGATTTTAAGCTTAACAGCAGAGGGCAGTTCGGTTGATGTCTTATCAACTTGCATGCAAGTTCATTTAAACAAATTTCATTCAGACGTAAAGTCTTGTGTATGTCGGAAATTTTAGCATTAAAGGCGGTAGCAGAATCGGAAAAACAGAAGAAAAAATGAGGAGCAACGTGTAGGCAAATGAAGCAATGTAAATGATCTCAGGAAATATCATTTTCCCAGTATAAATTTATCAAGCATTTCTATTCCGTAATCTTGAAAACTGTATAATGTCAAATCACTATCACCTCAGTTGCCATAATTTTATATCATACAAGATCGTTGAAATCTGATCTGTCTGCATGTCAGTAGGGGTTGCACGTGTAAGAAGTATGGCAGTGCAAGTTGCGTACAAGCTCTACTACTATTTCGTGTAACCCTCGGGTTATACATCAATTCCAATACCGAAACAACTTACAAGCATCCCAGCAACGTATTTGAAGTACTTTCTTGCAGAAATAGCTTTCTAGAACTACTTTGAATTAGCCTTTGCGTTCCTACAAGGGAAAGTGATTATAGAATGACATCATTAATCGATTTTATTATATAATGGTTGTTGATCGGTTAGTAAATATTATACATCATGCTTCCATTACAATATAACATCTTGTGGTTGAGAAGTTAAACACGTTCCTAAAATGTTGTGTGCAAATACGTTTGGGTAACATGGCCTATTAGAAAAAAGATTTTTATCATCAGGAAAATTTGCCTTAATTTGTAAACTATGAATACTTTGGAATGTTCTCGCTGTTATGAACTTTTTATTTCTTCCCCTTTTTCAAATACATAATATATTTACTTCAATATTATTTGATCTCTTTCAGTATTTCTAGTTTTCTTCTACTTATTAATATCTCAAAGTAAAAATAGGTCATTAATACCAGATTTCAGATTCTAAAAAAATTTCATGACAAAAGTAATCTAGTAATCTGAAAAAGCATAAAGGAAATAATCCGGTATTGCTTCCGTTAATTACTTCTAGGATATATGTATATTGGTAATACAAGAAGGGAAGAACTGGTTCCACCGTATGACAACAAGGTGTAAAAGTGATGTTTTGTTTACATGGAGAGCAGTCATACTTGAAACTAATTGCGATTTCTGGTAAGTACTTTTAGAACTAGGTCAGTAGGGATTTCGACCGCTGCTGGGATTGTACATCAAATATCATACTGAAGCCACATATAAGTAACGTCAGAGCATCCGAAGAAGTAGGTCCAATACCTAAAGTCTCTCCTTACTAGTGCCACCGCTGAGCGCCGCTGAGGGAGCTTATGCCAGCGACCTATAAATAAGCCATCGATCAGTGCAGAATTCGTTGTGATTACTATCGCGGGCAATCACTTTTCAGCCACGTTTACTAAGAGAGTGTCTCTGAAGGAAACCAATGCTTCAGGAATCATTGAGTCCGAAACACTCCCAAAAATCCACATCCTATCCTCTCATATCGCCTTCCCCCGCCCTCCAACTAACAACTAATTCCAAAAGGAGAACGACATGAGGTACGACTAATAAGGCGCATCAGCTGTAAGTCAAAAGAAGACAATAAAACGGAAAGTTATAGAAAGTCAGAAAGGACAACTGTTAACGAGTACAAAAGACGACATCAAACCGAATTGAGGGCTAAAGATGAGCCCCAACGAACAACAAATGAGGACAAATAGAGAAAAATCGAGGAAAACTACAAATATGAAATCGGCGCAAAACACACTTGACTTGACTGAATTCGTTAATTGCCTCCCAGTAACTCAACCGTACACATTACTCCGCATACTAGCGCAAAGACGTATTCTTGTTTCTTGCTGGTCTGCGCTGCACATCTCTGGTCTGTCTGACGTTGCAAGATTTCCTCTCGTATTACGGTACGACATATTCTTACTTTTTGCGCAGTCTGACGTACACAGTAAAAAATTTGCACAATTGTTGCCACAAAGCTTAGGTATTTTTCCCTAAAATGTAGGAAATATTCCCTTAAATGTAAGGCATATTCCCTAAAATTTAAGCAAATTTAGGGAAAATTACCTAAGCTTTGTGCATTTTTTACAGTGTACACATCCGCAACCCTCGGAATACACAAGCAATGAAGTAAGTCTTAACAAGTAAAAAAGCTAGAATTGGTCTAAGACCAATTCTTATGATACCCTAGATGAATGCGCGTATTAAATTTCGTATGGTCACCGATCTATTCAAGTATTGATTTTGAAGTTGTTTTTCGCATATATTTCTAGAACAGTTTGTCGCACAGGAAAAATTGTAATAACCAACAATTTTATAGGATTTCGTATTCTGCAGAAGTTCTTAGTACAATAAAAATGTCTTGGACTGATCGTTTTCAAAGTATACGTAAAAAACCGAAATTTTTATATGGCAACACCAAGAAGGAGTTGCCCGATTTAGTCCATTTTTGACATTTTATTTGCTAATGTAGTAAAAACATCATGTGCGAAATTTCAGCTCTCTACGTCGACGCGTTCTCAGGCAGTGTCCAAATATATAGCGGAAAACGAAATTTTTATATGGCAACCCCACGAAGGAGTTGCCCGATTTATCTCATTTTCGAACTTAATTTTACTTTTTTTTTTTAAAGTCTGTGTACAAAATTTCAGCTCTCTAAGTAAAGCGTTCTCGAGTTATCGTGAGCACAGACGGACAGACGGACGGACGGACGGACATGCAAAAATCGAAATAGGGTATAAAAAGAGAGTATTACAGCAATGAATTAATTTTCTTCTTTGCATCCATTGTAGTTTTATTTACTTATTTCTAATTTCTAATGTGCTTGACATTTTAGTGAAAATACATAACCTAAAATGAAGAAAGAAAGTAGTTTAGCTGTCGGAAATGATGGGAAAATATATTTGTTTAGAGGAATGTCATCAGGTAATTAATATATATAATAGATAAATTATTTTCAGTATTTTTATAAAAAATAGTTTATAGGAAGAGTCCAAATTGTGGGAGTGGTAATAGAGGAAACTACGGGAACAGAGGCTGTTGTTCAGAGGTCAGGAGGAACATTGACAACAGATGCGAATTATTGGACAGAAACTGAAAGTAATTCATTGTAAATAAAACAATTGAAATCAATCACATCCATTATAATTTTCTTTAGATAAGGTCCATCTGCAGAATTAAGAGAGCTTATTGATACATACAAACAGTATCATCATGACATAATGAGCTCATCTATAAAACACGGTGAAGTCTGGGATAATATTTCTAAGAATTTAGAAGGCTCAAATATTTTTAACTCAGCTAATAAGTGCAAATAAAAGTTCAACTACTTAAAACGTTAGTATACTGCCACCAGAGATTATAACAAGAAAACAGACGCTGCACCAAAAACCTGTCGATTTTATGACGAATTGGACGAAATATTTGGAACTGACCATTTTGTTGAGCCTATTGAAGTAGCTAGTTCGATAGAGGGATGCTCTACTATTCTGTCCTTAGCAGAAGTAGAGTATTAAAAACACAACAAAAGTCCTTCTAAAGGAGATGAAAAATATGACAAGAGACAAAAAAGAAAAAGAAGAAAAGCGAATATCTTTATTCAGTGAAAGTATTAATATCCAAAAGAGACATATTGAAGTTGTCGAACGAGGAAGCGACATCCACACGATGGAGAAGTTGCTGGAAAGGCGGTAAAGAAGCAATTATAAAATGTGTAATTAATCTGTAATTTAAAAATAAAATACTGAAATCGTTGTGTTTGATAATAAAATTTTACTTTGAATTTGAAGAGTTATTAACAATTAAGTTGATTAATTAAATTTTAATCAATTCTTCCACGCGTCATATCCCAAAGTTTATTTGTCATTTCATCGCGTACTCTATGACCTTCTGCAGTTCCCTCGCAGTTCTGATGATTATACTCCGTAGAGCTACTCGTAGCATGTTCCAAGCCTTCGCTTATATACGCTGTAAAAAAAATGCACAAATTATTGCCACAAAGCCTAGATATTTTTCCGTAAAAATGTAGGGAATATTCCCTAACATCACTAAGTATACAACAGATAGAGAACTCAAATGAGGTAAAAACCTGACGATGCACACAATTTGCTTTCATTCCCAGTAGCTCCCACAGCCTCACCTACCTACGAGCTTCTCTCACACTCGCCCTGGATATTTCTAAAATCTCTACCTCTATTTCAGAGCTCTCTCTCAGTCATTTAATATTCTTGTTATCTATATGCCTCTTGGTGTGATTCCGGAGCGTTAGCTGCGGTGAGAAACAATAACACGGAAATGAAAATCAAAGCAAAAGGCAGAAAATGGACAAATGAAAAAAAGGACAAAAAATTCCACGAAATATTGCAAAGGAGAACAGAATTACAGAAGCACGGCACTTTGCGTTTGCCTTCACAGATAAAGGAAGCTACGACGTGCTTATATTTTCAGGACAGAATTAGAATTTTTGATCGTAAATAGTTTATTTATTTTATTTTATTTAATATAGGAATAAGTTTTTTCCTTTGATGTGTTGACTGAATTTTGATAACATTTAAATTTATGGTGAATATACATTTTTTTTACTTAGGATTAATGAATTAAATTGAGTTACTTTTTTTTTAATAGCCGTACGAATTAAATTTACATTTACAATGGAACCTGGCAATCTTTTGAATCGCATTGATAAAAGGCGAAGTGGTGGTAGGTGCATAATAAAATCCTGCCTGCGAAGTTATAGGGACAGTACTGAAATTTCTCCTGTCCGCTTATTTAATTTCCCGAAAGATGAGCTTAATCGCGGTTGCTGGATGTCTAAATGCAATTTAGATGCAGGTACAAATATGAAAAATGCGTTTATTTGCAATAATCATTTTGAGGGAAAATATATTGGGAAAAAATATTTAAAATCAAATGCTGTCCCTACTCTTCGCCTCGAAAACATTCAAAAAAATGAGCATAATTTTTTTGGGAACGAAGATACGCAGTATGGTTTTGCTGAGGCAAATAATAGAGGTGACGCACGTATATCCTTAAATAATAATAATGAAGTCTTATCAGAAACAGAGGAAGATTTGATACTCTTTAATGATCCAATAAAAAATAAATCATGGCAATCTATTAATAGACCTTCGTCTATGTATGCCGATGAAATTAATAATACAAACAATTTTAATGATATTTCCGAAATTGATGCTAACATTATTACTGGTAATTCAACTATTAATGAATTTTGTGACAATTGCCTTCAAAAAGAAAGAAATGAACTATATTATAGAAGAAAATCAAATGATATTGCTAAACTTTATAAAAAAGAAAAGGAGAATAACAAACTACGAGGGAAAAAAATAAATCAGTTGAAAAAATGTTTGAAAAGAGAAAAACAAAGAAAATTAAAATATTTATACTATTTCAAAAGGAATCGCAATGTAACTAAAGTTCTTGATAACATACCGGAAATTTCAAAGAATACAAAAACTGTTTGCACAATGTTGTTAAAAAATAAAAAGTCTTGGAAAGAGGATGAGAAAATTATTGCCCAAAGCATTAATTTTTATTCAGCTAAGACCTACAATTTTATGAGGAATAATTTAAAACTGAATCTTCCTTCAAAATCTTCTCTGGTACGATGGGCACCCATAAAGTTTTTAAATCCAGGACTGAATCCACATGTATTAAATTCCCTTACAACAATTATTTCAAATATGGACAATAAAACAAGAGAAGCAGTATTATTAGTTGACGAAATTGCAATAAAAAAGGGTTTGCAATATAATTCCCATGAAGACGAGGTACAAGGTTTTGTAGATGACGGCAAAGAAAAGGACTTGGACCTCTGTAAACAAATTTGTGTTTTTATGGTGCGAGGGCTATACTCGAATTGGAAGTTAGTGTTAAGCTATTATGCGTCTTCTTCTGGATTATCTGCCAATAAACTGAAGGATATTTTGGCAGAAAATATTAAGGCAGCTCATGATATCGGGTTAAACGTGAACTCCGTTGTATGTGACCAAGGGTCGAACAACCGAAGTTGTTTGAAAAAATATGGGATAACTCCAGAACATCCGTATTTTGAATTACGCGGGAAAAAAACGTATGCGATATATGATGCCCCTCACTTAATTAAATCTTTGAGGAACATATTAATTAAAAATAATATCGATACTCCCGATGGAAAGGTATCATGGCAAATTATTGTTAAGTTATATGAGATTGACTCTAAAAACTCTACTCGACTATGTCCGAAATTGTCTCCAAAACATATAACACCTAATTCATTTGAAAAAATGAAAGTTAAGTACGCTACGCAAATTTTTAGCCATACTGTTTCAGTAGCTATCCGAACTTTGGTTGAAACTGGGCATTTTGATGACTGTAAAGGCATTGCATTATCGACTGCAGTTTTCCTTAGTAAAATAAACAAACTTTTTTATTGTCTAAATAGTAATGTACTTAACGATAAGAATATTTTTAAGTGTGCATTAAAAAAAAATAGCCATATAGAAATATATTTAAAAGAAATGAAAGAATACTTCTCTCATTTGAAATACCCAAAACATGTGTTTTGTATTGAAGGAACGATATTAACAATTACTTCAATACTATCTCTGGCAGACAAAATTTGGAATGAAAGCCCAGACATCTTTTATTTGGCTTTATCTCGGTTTAATCAAGATCCTTTGGAAAATTTGTTTTATCTAATAAGATCCCGAGGTGTCACGAATTGTAATCCCACGCTGTATGAATTTAATTTAATAATAGCAAAAATTTTATCTATGAAAATTATTAATTCACAGACAACCTCAGGAAATTGTGAGCCAGATAATGATGATGAAGTTATTGTCAGTATAATAAATAATTCTGATCCACAAACATCATTTAGTGATACCAGATCACAGCAGCCTGAGGAGTTGTCTGTCATAAATATATCAGAAAATGATCTCCGAGAATTTGATATATCAGATTTTGATGAAATATCAATTATCTCGGATAATGTCATCAGCGAAAACTCTTTACGCTATTTTTGTGGCTTTATATTGTTCAAATTTTTACAAAAATATAATTGTGAAAATTGCAAAACCCTACTAAAAAGTGAAGATTTAAATTTAAGCGAATCCGAGGTGTTTTTATTTAATAAAAACTATAATTATTTTAACAGTCGATTTAAACTAAAGGCCCCAACTGATGAATTTTTTTCGTTAATAAAAATACATATGGAAATATTTCAAACATTTTTTAAAAAATATCCGCATGCCACTAAATTAAGGGCGAAAATTTTTGATTTATGTGTTCAGACAACAAACAAAACAGAATCCTTCAAGACTTGGTTTTGCGATTTAAACAGTTGTTATGAACACAGAAAATATATTTTGAATTATTTTTTGGTGATTCTTATAAGAAAAAATAGTATTTGGCTAGCCCAAAACCTTTATTCTAACACAGAACGAAATATTTTGAAATTGAAAATTATAAGGTCTTAAAATAAAGATGTTAATTTAAAAAAAAAATTTTTTTTTATTATGTCAGGATTAGGAATGGTTATGAGGATTTTAATTCAAGACAATCTCTCTTAATTAAATGAAATATTTCTTTTATTCTTCAAATTCCATTAATTCATACTCTAAGAAAGTTTTTTTTTATTTATAAATTTGGAAATTTTGATGGCAGATTCGAAATGAGCGACCCCGAAATCCCTTGAAGTTTAACTTTTTCGGTAGTCATTTTAGCTTCGCTATCTTGAATTTTGTTAGATTTTAATTTTGTGATTCCAAAGACGTTTTTTTATTAAATTAATTACTCTGAAAATAATTCCGTGAATTAAAATATTATATCTTCAATGAGCTGCTTACACAAAAATCGAGAGTAATATTATTTGCCGACTACAGAGAATTCCAAAAGAAGGGTTATTTTGCTTAATTTGTTCCGGTAGCAAATGTCTTTGAAGAAAAATAAACAAATTGTCAGAATCGAGATGGTGCATACGAAAAGGGCATACCAGCTGTTTTCTGATTCTGCTTAATTTCCTGCTCTCGTGCTGCGTACATTATTTTACGTTTAGCCAGCCCATAACTCTCCCCTGCGCGCGCGAGCCACTAAATGCTGCGAATATGAAAAAGGAAAAAACGCAAAGAGAGCTGCTTTAACAGAAGGATCCCTACCACTTTCTTGTCTCTTCTTTCTGAGAGTGTGGGAGCCACAGAATACGTTTCAAACTTGGACTCATTTTTCTTTGATCTGAGCTCTCTATTTAATGTATGCTCAGTGCTAACATTTAGGGAAAAATACTTTAATTTTAGGGAATATTAACCACATTTTTAGGGAAAAATACCTAAGCTTTGTGGCAACAATTTGTGCATTTTTTACAGTGTATATAATCATAAGAAGATATATATGCTAAATCCAAACAAATGTTGTGAAGCACACACCCAACTAAAATTGTACCAGGAATTTTCTGAAAATCTTTCATTGAAGGCGGCGAAAACGTCGAAATCTTCCAAAAAGCAGTACAAGTTCCCTTTCAGTGACGGGACGGAACTCATAGAAGCATGAATCCTATTAAAATGTTTCTGGCGTTCATTTCGCCGTCCTGTTGACTTATATCGGGAGAAGTGGATAAGTTTTGTCAGCTAAAGTTTTCCAATTATTTCCAAAATATTTGTATCTGTCTGTAGAGGCTCTTTCAAATATTGGAGAGTTGTGAAAAATGTGGGCATCATGAACAGAGCCAGGATACCCAGTAAAGCAATCAATGAATTTCATTTCACTATCACATATTGCTTGTAATATAATTGATGTGAATTTCTTCCTATTTATGTATGCATATTGCTGTTCCTTTGGAGCTGATATGGGGCAATACGTGCCATCTATTGCTCCTATTACATTTTTTAGCCTTGTGCCTCTGTTGAATCGATCTGCAATGGATATTGCTTCAAGTTCGTTTGGCCATTTCATTGGAGCAAGCTTGCTTAAAACAGCAAATACCCAACTCAAAGTTGATTTTGCCATGTCGAATCTACTACCGACTGATCTGAAAAATTAAAATGTATACTGTGCACACATTTCTTTTAATTTTATTTTACCTATATGCTGCTTGATTCGCTAATGTCCATATAACAGATAAAAGCTGCTTGTCGATAGGTATATATACATGATTTGGGCACATTTCCCTATAAGCCGTGGTGACTAATTTCAACAAACCTTCATACGCCTCTATATTCATTCTAAAATTCTGTTGAAACTCAGAATCCGTTAGTTTATTTACCACTCTCTCTATGTAGTACTTAGATCTGTTCATCGGAATGTCCTTAATTCTACTCTTTAAGCATAATATTATTTCTTCCACTTATTCATCTCCATCGGAATCCTCATAAAAGCGCTGTCATATTATTTAATATTAATATGTCTTCATAAAAAGAAAATAAATTAGATTTTATTTACGGTATTTAAACAGTAGCTCCGGCAATATTTAAACGATTTTTAAATTCCTCATTTCTGCTAAACAACAATGAAATAATTTTCTTCTTTTCATCCATTTTAGTTTTGTTTACTTCCAATTTTAAATGTTCTTTGACATTTCACACATTCAAACACGAAAGTGACTATTTTGATAGTAGTCTTGCCGTCCGTTCAGATGCACGCAGAATGTCATATAATGTCACATTTTTACACACCATGTCGTTCAGGCGACCGAAGCGTTGTCATTTCCCCAGCACATCGGTGTGCACATTTTACACTACGGTCTGGTAGCGTCGTGTCTCGGTACGCTTAGTAGGTTTGACGTTTAGCGCAATTTTATTTTTAAAGAACTTTCAAAAATGACATTTCGAATCGAAGTGCACACCAACCGTTCACGTGCTATCCCTACTTTTCAATGATGTGATGTGCGCACCGATGTGTTTTTCAGCACATCGGTGTGTACACCTGAACGCACGGCCGAGTGCTATCAAGAAAAGTGACTTCTGTCAAAAGCGAGGGGGAAAAAAGTTATTTATATGCTTATATGCGGACAGCACAGAACTCACATGTGTAGGACTTAAAGTTGATTCTAGTTTCAATTATATATAATTATATGAGTTGGAATAATCGGAGTTCAAATACTGGGCCAATGACTACTACCTTGACTAAATCCAACAATGTTTTTTAAGCAAAGATCAAATTTTCGCCCATATTGAAATATTATCTACCACTTAGATGTAGAAGAGTTTGATGGAGGTGCATTATAGTAGAAATGTAAGGGATTTTGTTTTTATAGGAAATATTGGTGGAATGGAAAGAGTTGGAATGACCATCAAGATCAGCTGGTTAAAATTTATAATTCAATTTTAGGAAGGATACACAGAAATGCATTAAATCGAATGTACAGCACTTTGGAAATTTTTTGTAAAATTGTCGTGTCCCAAAGGAGAAAAAACCACAACATTGCGTGACACTCCGAGAATGTAAACTTACTTAAAATTCCAATTTATTAAATAAAATTACAAACATCGACTTATCTCACTAATTAACTTAAATCACACGCAGGCGATCAAAATATATGAAATTTAACACCGAATTCGTCATACTATCTAAGTCTGGCACTCAGTTAACCTGCACATGGAAACGAATCTGACCTTGCGAATATGTAATAATTTACTACCAGCATTGCAGTCGCGATTTGTCAACAAAATGTAAGTATTCACTGGCAAAAGTGAGTTACTTAGCGATTATTCATTGCGTCATCGGCGACCACCACCTGTAGTGTTTTTGTTATTACACAGCATCGCTATTTACTAACAACGCACTCAATGTGCGAGGTAATGTGTCCAGCAATTATCCATTGCGTCATCGCTATTTGCAGCTATGGTGTTAGCATTTGAGCAATAATGCAATAGCCAGTACCTCACTGTGCGAAAATGAAGTGCTGGGTGATTACTGCCAATTGCTTCCGCCTCCGGTACTAGAGAAACTGGGCCGCGATAAAATCTTCAACATGTAAGAAATATAATACTACTAATAAACTGAGGAACTATAGTTCATATGTACAAATAGATTACTTTACTGAATTCTATGTAATCCCTTCAAAGTGAATAAAATTAGCCACGGGCGTACCGAGAGGGGGGACGAACGGGACTGGTCCCCCTCCAGAATGTCAGTTTTCTGAACATAATTTACAAATTACGTATAAAATGTGGTCTGTATATTATTACAAAGTCCGATAAAATAAAATAACACCTTTTAATCTACAATAGCAGTCCTTAAGTGCTTATATGGGTGCAGGAAGCGACTTTAGAGCCCTATTTTTCTGACTAGGACTTGGGACACCTATGGTCCCCCCCACAAAGCCAAATCCTGGGTGCGTTATTGAAATTAGCATAAGCCTTGAAAAAATCGTTAAAATTAGGCAATTATCATTTTCCAGGTGTAACAAACCTGTATATAGTATATAGCGAAACGTTTGTAGAACTATCTGAGAGGTTCTTTCATATGAAATTTTCCATCGCTTATAATTCATAGTTACTTTTTGAATCATCATTATAATAAGTAGGGCAATAGAGATTCACTACAGGCCGTAAACCCTCCACCTGACCGTCCAATCCAAATATTATCGAAGTTGAACTGGCTTGTCCGGGAAACCTAGAATATCCGTCCCCACCTATCAAATCGCTGGTACATGAAAAACGGAGCGCTAGTTGTTGTACGCGAACAGAGGAACCCACTAGTTAGTACGTGTATAACAAAAGGCCATCTTGCTTTCACCAGTATCTGATAAATGGACAACTAGTAGTAGTACGTTAGCAACGGAAACTACTAGTTAATACATGTGCAACGGAAAGCTATCCCATCGTACCTGTCAGTTAGATTTACTCATTCAATAACTTACTTTAAATATTTAACAATTATATTAAGGACGTAAGCAATATAGCAAGAAATAGAATTCAAACCAGCTGTTGTTATTTGGACCCCTTACTCCACTGAAGCTACCCAGCGACAAATCCAACCTTTTGATATTTGATACTGACCGAAACTACTCTCGCCCGAGCAAACCCTCCAATCGAGCAAAGGACGTCATACAGGTTAAGGATGTTTTCTAATAATAATGGTTGCTATCTTGCAGGATCAAATACCTTGAAAACTAAGCAGAGTTGGGCCTCCTTAGGCTTTGATTTCCATTCAATATTTAAATATAGTTTCTGAGACACCCTGTATATTTGAGTCCAAAATCAAAGGATTTTTGTCTTCACCTGGTGACTAATAGAGTTATAATATAGTTAATCATAACTTCAGGTTCTTTCATTAGGCAAAGATAACCTAATAAGAAGATAGGACACGGTTGAACAAAATTAGAAATTTTCGGTATTTTTTAGGATGAAACAAATAATGTCAGATACTTTCCTTTTTTGCATTAATGGGGAAAAAGAGCTTGGCTATGCATTATTGTAGTGCAATTGAGACAACGAGTTAAGGAAAAAAATCGAGAGAACGTCGGATTACCCGAACCACAAAATTTTCGTGAACATCTCCAAAATCCTATCAAACTATTCGTAATAATGTACTTCGGGTCACACTACCTCACGTTTTTAAGAAATATATAAATTTCGGTTTGGCCAAGATGCTGAAAGGAGATGTAAAATGTTTGTTAAATAAAATTCTCATTTTTTTCCAAAAACATCAGAGAATCCAGCAAGAGTTTCTCCCACTTAATCTTTTCAGAGCAAAACGAATGTAAACAGAAGCACGTGCGTTCAAATATCACAGGATTACAGCAACAACTTTGGAACCAACTCTCTCAATATTAAAAAAAAAAAACTGTTTTCACAAAAGTGCAGGAACATTTTATGAAAGTAAAATCTGAAAGCTCCACTCCTTCTCATTTATTTCTTACGAAAATGTATCATTTTTCAATTTGTCTCATTGCATGTAATCTGCTCTTTCACATTTTTTATCTTTGTTCATAAAAGTTTTTTGATTTATTTGTTATTTTTTCTTCTTCTTTCTTTTCTTTTCTCTCCGTATACATTTTAAATGTAAAATAGTCGGAAATCTCCTATCTTGTAATTAGGTTATCTTTGACTAAGGTTTCATTGTATCTTTGGCAAAAGCCACAAAATTCGATAAAGTGATCTTCATTGGTTGCGTTCACTGCTACCGAAATAGTGACCATTTGTCGACTTCGAGTCACTACCAAGCGTTCACTCCGCCAAATTTTTACAGTTAACGATTACGACTATCGTTCATTTCGCACTTTGAATGTACCAAATAGTTGACTACATTCGACTACGATCAGGAGGATAGTCGAACGGAGTTCATTTTGACACAACTACACTACGACAATGACTACACTACCGAAGTGGAAGTAAACGCGCTCAATGTCATTGGTAACTGGCCTTATGCTTTGCCCCTCCCCCCCACCCCACTTTCTTGCACTACGTTAGAAAATGACATTATAAATTTATTATCGTAAAGCGGAGCTTATACTGGGGACAGACTTGCGGTTTCAAATTGAGATATTGACATTGAAATTATGTCATATTGCAATAATAGAATTTCAGAAACACACTAGGGATTTATGATACTGAGAATTAATTACAGAACTTATGCTTGATTTATCATTTGATTTGTCATTTAATTTGTCATTTAATTTCTTATTTGACTTAAGAAAGTTCCGCGCACGTAAAAAATGTTGTGAAATTACTTGTCTATATGGAAAATAAAAACGAAATAGATACTTCAATTTGACAAGTGTCAAATATTAAATGTCAGAATGCCAACATTGCCGTATAAAACTAGGTTCTAAAAGGTTCGTGTATTAAATGATTATGGTTTATAACTGGGGTCAGATTGCAATAAACTCTATATACCGCGAAATATTTCGCAATTTCAATATTGAGTTCCAATGTTCTATATACTGAATGTACATCGATTGTATAGAGAGTTCTCTCTCAGTATATAGAGACATACTTGCGGTTTAATACAAACTGCAATATTGAAACCGTAAGGCTGTTTCCATTATTAGACTGAAGGGAGCTTGAGCCACTTGGAAAAATGTCTTTTTGGCATAAGCATTATTAATTGAGAGATTATAGAGTAAATTGACTGCTGTCGCACGAATTATGTGTTGATGGAAGGACACTAATTTTTTTGTATTATGTAAATTGCCCTGAACTAAATTTTTAACGATTCTAAATCAAATCATAAATACAAGAGGAAAAAACAACCGTCTCGTCCCGAATTTGAAACCGGGACCTTCCGCTTGCTGGGCGACTGCTCTTAACACTGTTTTTTCCTCTTGTATTTATGATTTGACTGAGAATCGTTAAAAATAAAAGTTCTTAAAATTTTTCTATTCTCCATCTTTCACCGATTCTAACAAGTGTGGGTTCGATTCCCTTCAGGGAAAAATAAAATAAATTTATTTCTTTATTTGTTAGTTGCTGACATTTTGCGTAGGAAACAGAAAATTTACAGAACGCTACTTTCTATATCATTCATGTACCTAAAACAGTCTGCATTTCTTGAATTTTCCTTTTTTTGAAATTTAGTATGCGCACTTTGCTACTTTTGCTACTTTATTATGAAGCTAGATAGAGCTCCACATACCTACTCTAATTTCATCATCATCATCTTCATCATTATCTTTTTATCATTGATTAAAGTAGAAGTAAGAAAACATTTACAAAGTTGCCTAAACAGATAGGCTGACTCCGTTTAAAATTTCTTTCAATAATAATAATAAAAAAAAACACTAAAACAATAAATCAAAACTGGGAGATGATTTTATATGTACGTCCTGTCGTCCATTGTAAAGTATCCTCGTGCAGAACTGAGCCAAGTGCATACGAGTTTTTTACAGACTCTATAAAAGTAACCATAAAAATACGCGCACTTTAACCGCAACAATTATGTATATGTATAAGGTAGCAACAGCCGCAGCAGCAGAAGCATTCCCAGAAGTTATAGGCTTACCATTGGGACAGCGACGAATCGAAGAAGCATTAATTATTGAATTGGGACCCGACAAAAAGACCTCTAATGATAACTTATGGCCATAGCATTAGAACCGGAGACTGCTACCGCGCAACGCTTCCTATACCTATATTGAGACGAATTATGTTATGTGTAGTCAGTTGGGTATGTCGTAGGGTTACACCATTGCTACTGGCCTGCGGTCACATAAATGTTGATAGCCAACTTCAGCTGGTTTGTATGTGTTATCGTCGTCTCATAGGACTTAAGTTAGGGCATCTAGCTCGATTTATAGGCGAAATTTATGAACTCTGATGATGTAGAAGAAGAGGATTCCTTAACAGGTTCAGATACTTTGGATTCCAATCAGACAAAAGCGCTAAGAAACGAATTATGTTATTGGGAAAATTTCATCATTGACGATGTCAGCAGTAGAAAGAATTTTCGTAATTATGTATGTGTGCTGTGGTAATTCAAAAATATTATTTTTGTCGTTATTGTATTCAAATAAATTAATCATGAATTGAATTAGTGTATCCGAAAGATGTTATTGTTTGGGTTTTAATTAGAAATTGAAAACATCAAAAATTGGCTTGCTTCTTTGATTGTGGTTTGAGGAGAACTCAACTAAACAATTACATCATTAAATAATCAGTTCAATTACACTCTCCAGATTATATTACCAAGCAAAATGTTAAACAGAAATTAGAAACGAAAAGATAACAGGCAATGATAAGAAGGAGTAAGGTTGTATAAAGACGAAAAAAAAAAATATTCTTTCAGAAACAAACCTCTCATTAATAATAAATACCTATATAAAAAAGCAAAGACTGTCAGTAACGAGTTCGAATCCTAGCATGATTTTTCTTTTTAATGAAAAATATATTTAAAAATTAAAAAAATATGAAATAAAAAAAAATTTAAAAAAATAAAAAAAAAAGAATGAAAAAAATAAAATAAAATACAAACTTAAAAGAGAATCCCGTTCTAAGAACGAGCAATTAGGCATCCATAGTATAGTACATATCCTCCTGTCAAGGCATCCAACTGGCAACAGCACCAGCAATAGCACCAGTAAGAGCAACACTGGACCAGCAACAGTAGTTTTTGAAAAACTGGGGTTGGAATTGCCTAAGCCTACTTTTCTATTACCTTGAACTTATCGTGTTCAGAGAAAATCTTCCAAGAAGAGGAACGAATATTTCGCTAAAAGCTGGAACGCCACTTCTCGTCATATCTTATGGGCAGCAGTGGCAGCATCAGGCAGGGTGGGATGAGTACCTTTTTAACTATCCCAGGGATAGTAGTCGTTCGGAGTAAACCTCGACACAATCCTGAACTTTTTCAACTGCACCACAATATTTTCTTCAGTGAAGTTGACAAATAATTGCGTGGCTTTAAGAATTTATAAGGCTTTCAGAGGTGCGACCCAGAACATCGATGACAGCAACTACAAAGTTAGTTTCGTGACAGATCGCTCCTCCATCAACCTACTGCAAGCTAATGATCTAATATAAAGTAAACGATCCCGGATAATAGATCCTGGTGGAGAGGCTATGCGGAAGTCCTATACTCACAAGAGAAGAGAACAAGGAAAAAAGACCTCTGCTTTCATTAGAAGAAGTGTACTGTGGATTTAATGCCTCTGTTCATGATGAAAGTGTTACAAATATGTTAAGTCCCGCAAATGCTTCTTTGCTACCATCGAACACGTATTGTGGTGCTGTTCAAAGAAGACGGGAGGTGGAGGAATTTTGACAAGTAGGATAATACGGGAGTAAGTAGGAGGAAGGCACGGGACAGCTGTGTCGAAGTAAAATTCCAAACAACCACTGTGGAACGGTAGTTAGCGTAGGCCAAATCTCATCCAATACCTGGTTACCAATGTGGATAACTGCCGTTAAATATTATCGAAATTACCAAATCTCAAAAAAGAAAGGTTACCATTAGAGTTAAGCTTAGAATTTACAAATATGTAGAGCTGCTTGTAATGTAAGTTTAAGGTTAAGGATAGGGGCGACTAGATCTCCAGGACCTTGTGGACACCGCGACCATAGCTGATCTATTGTGCCTTCCCCTAAAGTGGTTAATCAAAATCGAGTCTTTTAACGAGCTCGATTCTTGCTTTTGGAGTTAGATGCAGACATTATCTGGCGAAATAAGTGTTCTTCCAGTGATTTGCAGCCTTAGACCTGCAAGTACTGGGCACTCACATATAACGTGCATCTAGGTTTCATCTTCCTCTTCGCACAGTCGACACAGTTCACTGTCGGATTTGCCTATCTTCAGGTTTTAGCCAGTTTGTCCGCTTTTTCATTATCGTCCACTCCTTCATGTCCAGGGACCCAAACCAAGGTTACTTGGTTGTCCCTAGACAGTAGTTGGAGTTTCGAGTAGCAGCTCCATACTAATTTCGACTCAAAAAGATCTAGGAGCGCAGCTTGGCTTTCTGAACAAATGTGGATGTTGGTTTTCTTGCAGCCCTTATTTAGGCTTTCCTGAGATCCTCTATAGCATAGACTTCCACCTGAGAAATGGAAGGTGACACACCAAGCGCGATGGATAGTTCCACTTTTGGACTAACCACCTCTGCGTCTGTTTTCCCATCCTATCGGGATCAGTCAGTTTATCAGAGTTGGGCCTGCTGCGGAAGCTGGAGTCTTCTGTCTAGTATCTGGCTTTTTTCATTATTGCTTACCTTGTAACCTGTTTCAAAAGAAAACCTCTTGCCAGAGTATCTGTTGGAGCTTCTAGGTCGTTAATGTTGACTTGCTCGAAGAAATTGAGATGACCCACCCTGGAGGAATTGCGCTCATATGGCCTTTCCTAGCCGCTGCTTCTCTCAGAATAAAGAGGTAGAAAGACTGTACGCCAAGAAAGGCTTTAAGTTCACGTTGAGGACACGATGTAAAAGCGCCAATGGCGCCTAAACATGCCATCCTTTGCACTAAGTAGTAAGAAAGTATGGGTCTGACTAAGCTCTCGAAAATCCATAACGTCTGTTTGGGGTTCAGCCCCACTTTTCCCGGAAAAGCCTACGGCAAGAGCTGAATGTCCACATGCCTTTTTTAGTTATCATTTCCAGGTGGGGAATCCAGGTAAGCTTGCTGTCTAAGATTATTCCTAGATATTTTGCTTCTTTGGAATATTCTATTGCAATTCAATTTGCCAGGTAAAATTTTTTCCAGGTAAAAGGTACTAGCACTGTTTTACCAGGATTTATTAATAACCCCATGTTCTGGCACCATTTGGCAATGATGTTAAAAGCAGTTTGAATCAGCTGACATGGCTATTGGTCAATCACTCGCTCGGTAAACAGCAGCTTGGGATGGATGAACTTCCAGATTTGAGATAGTTTTTATTTGAAAGTACCAAGTTGTCTTAATGGCGATTTGATGCCCACGAGGATGGATACTCTTCGTTAGTCCGGGCTGTCTTTATGACAGCATCTACGGGTACTATTTCGTTAAGAAGGTTTCAGTGCTGGGAACAAGTCGATTCAATGTCGACTTGACGGTCGTAGTAAGAGCGACGCAGCGCCACTGCTGCCTGCAGGATTTGCTTCTTCGAACCAAGTCGATCTTATATCGACTTGATGGTCGTAACAAAAGCAGGGAGAGGGTAGCGATCCCTCAAATTATCGACCAATTGCGATCACTTCGATTCTTTCAAAGGTTTTTGAATCTATCATTAACTCTAAATTAATGAAGTATCTTGAAACTAATCATCTCATCAACGATCGCCAATATGGCTTCCGAGCTGGACGCTCATCTGGAGACTTGCTGACTTTTCTAACGGAACGTTGGAACCGTAGTCTTCACAATATTGGTGAGTCTAAAATCGTTGCCCTAGATATTTATAAGGCCTTTGATAGAGTCTGGCATCCAGCCCTTTTAGCCAAACTCAAAGCACTTGGTCTCTCCCCTCCTCTTCTATTATGGATTGAAAGTTTCCTATCTAGTCGCCAAATACGTGTTGTATTAGATGGCGTTACATCTGAACCGCATCCCATAAATGCCGGTGTACCTCAAGGCTCTGTTATCTCTCCAACTCTCTTTTTAATTTTCATTAATGATCTGCTTTCCCTTACTTTCAATCCCATCCATAGTTTCGCAGATGACAGTACTCTTGATTTCGCTTACTCCTTTGACACTCTTGCGGAATCCAGGGGGAATGCTGCATGTGTTAAACGAGATTGCATGACTAGATCATTGAATAACGATCTTAACAATATCCTCGCTTGGGGCAAAGCGAATCGCGTCGAATTCAATGCATCAAAGTCCCAAAGCTGTCTTATCTCATTAAAACAAGATCATAACTTAACCACACCCGTTTCTTTTGATGGAGCATTAATTTCTGATTCACCGTCACTAAGCATTCTTGGCATTAATATTTCCAGTAAGTTAAACTGGACAGATCACATCTTCTCTGTTGCCAAAGAAGCATCGAAATGTCTTGGTTTTTTGAAAAGGTGTAAGAAATATTTCAGCCCGTCAAATCTAGCGCTCCTCTACAAGTCCTACATTAGACCTAGAATGGAGTACAACTCCCATATATGGGCCGGGGCTGGTCGCACAGCCTTAGCTTCATTGGATATTGTCCAAAAGAGAGCCTTCAAGCTCATTGGCGATTTGGCAATAACTTGTCATATCGACTCACTCGAGCACCGCCGCAATGTTGGATGCCTTTCGCTCCTTTATCGCTATATGCATGGTCAATGTTCTGATGAAATATCTAGTCTAATCCCTTGTAGAATGATCCTGCACGCAATACTCGCGCTGCAAACCGCGCACATCCTTTAACCCTTCAAATTACTTTCGGCCGTACAGTAAAATTCCGTGATGCTTTTTTATCCCGAACAGTGCGAATGTGGAACAGCTTACCATCTTCTGTTTTTCCTCCGGCGTACAATCTGCGGAAGTTTAATGGCGACATACATCGGCACCTCCGCCACTCTCCTCATATCCCCTAATCCTTTCCCTATCTCCTTCCTGCCATGCTGTGCTTTGCATCATAGGGTATCCCCTGAGCTTGGCTTAATAATATAAAAAAAAAAAAAAAAAAAAAAAAAGCTGCAACGTTGGTGCTTCCTGTAGGATTCATCTTTTTGGCACTAGACAGCTAGTCCGTTTATGGCAAGCCTAAAAAGTGACGTAGACTATAAAATCAAAGCTTATCTCATTCATGAAACATAATAAAACAATAATCCATTACTTGTTTACAAAGTGGTTGGTCAAGTGTTCGTAAATGTGCGACTAGGCACAAACGTGTCTCCACAGAGATATCTCACTGCTGTACATTTCTCAAAATATTGAAAAAGTACATTGAGGTTGACACCAACTAGAATGACCTAGAACCAGCAGCGGATTTTCTGTTTGTTTTGTTTTCATTATCAACGTAAAAAAAAAATTATCACGCAGTTGAGACCCAACAAAACTCTTCAACACGAAAACAAATCGTCTTATAAATACATATATCCAATGTTACCACTTGGGCTACACCGTTTATTATTATATAATTCTTTCTATTTCAAAGTGGCAAAAATAAGAAAATTGTTTCTATTTAACCAAGACATTGAGTTCTAATAACCCAAATACATATAAAAAATCTCTCTCTCTAATTTTTGTTCTCAAGCTATATACGCCATAAGGTTGCACTTTTTAATACCATCCGGTCATACATACTGCTAGCATAACCTACTAACCAGCTATCATTTCCAAATGGCATTATCATCATCCTTAAAAAGTCACTCTGGGTATAAAATAAATTTGACCAGGCATCATGAGCATCTGATTAAACACCACAACAATTTTCCAGTAAATTTACAAACAAGGATAACACCAGATAATTTTACAACATAATCGCCTTTAAGGTTGCTCCTTTCATAGATTTAGAAATTCCCCCGAAGCTGCTTACACACTTCCCTATAATCTCGGCAAGGACTTAAAAATTCTTCGACACTCAACAGGATTCTCATCTAGTATTATAGATGGGACTCTTGCTGTTTTCGAATAGCTGCTGGGCTTAGAACGAGATTAGCTGGAAAATGCCAACTAGGAGACACACGTTGAGGGTAATAAAAAGAAAAGATTTAAGCCTTTCATAAACTACCTACTTACCGAATTGAGTCCTCTATATACTTTACAGTCCAGGACCTCAATTAGATGATGCGCATGAAACTATTATATATGCAGCCACATCGACCGGTCACTTTGCATATAGTATAGTATATACATACCTACTAGTTACATTATAGGTAACATTGTTACTGGTCATCACCTCATTTTTTTCTATACCTCACTTACGAGGAGTTGAAATTACTAGAAAAAAGGGCATATGTTTTAGCAACCAGCTAGCCTCTTTTTTGTACTGCTGAACAGGTATTCGCGCACTTACTGAAAACAATCGACCTAAAAGGACAGTTCGTGCTGAAGGCATAAATCTTTCTAATCATCCAGGATTAAGGACTCATGTTAGCTGGTCATTTTCATGAAATAATGACAACAACAGTAGCCACAAAAAAGGACTTAAATATTTTTTGATTACTGTAGAGAGTGTGTAGATATGTTACATACAGTAGATATATAGGTATATATGTATCACATAAATAATAGAAAGTATAACCGAGACAAGTAATAGAGGAGGTGTAACTAAGTACACACATCAGAAGGACGAGGACTTTCAGAGAAAAAGAAGCGACAGAAGTTCGCGCGCGTGGAATGAAACACTTTGCGGAAAGGATTAGGTTCGTCGCGTTTTTTTGTTTGACATTATTATGGGACAATACCGATTTATTACCCAAGTGTACAGGATTAAGTTCTTTACTCTTGATCCTGGCAGGATTTCGAATTAATTTCGGACAAGAAGAGTGATATACGCTGCTTTCGCTACTTGTGGTGCGGTATTCCACAGGTACTAACTATATCATTCATATGTCGTCTGCCAGCCCCACCTTTAAGATTTCCTTATCACAAGAGTGACAGCAGGTGATGATAATAAAACAAATAACTAAAATTGGGAACGTCACCGCTACGAACGCTGCGTGCGTAAAATGTATAACTTACTTAGTGCCTGACTGGTTTTAGAGGCAATGTAATTTTTCATAAACTTATGACATAAATTTGCTACTTTCTTCCTACAAAGAATGAGAGCTTATTAGAAAAATAGTAAAGGTGAATAAACAAAAAAATATTTTATCCTTTTTAGATGTATGTGTGTGTGTTTCTCTCTGAAATAATTAACTTTGTAAGGAAGAAGGCAAAAAAAAAAAAAATGTCGGGCAGTGTAAAAAGTTAAAGCCTAACAGTGGCAATTGGAAAGTATTTCCCGAATACTATGTACAATATGCGAGGGGTGCAAATTTGTTCCTTTTAAACTGATGTCGACCCTCTTTTTATTTTTTTATTTTTTCTGATTGGGGCATATAAAAAACGGAAGTTCTTTTCACAGGGTATTAACGTCCTAATCTCGTGTGAATGATACTTTTCATCCCTCTCAAATACGGAAAAGATTTTCGCCATCTTTTCATCGCCTTCTCCTCGACATTTGTGTGCCGCCACTCTTCTAGCGATTTTATTCAGTCAAGAGCACACAATTTTTCATTGCAATCGCAACTTAAAGAGGAGTGTAAAATAGATCAAAACGAAAAAAAAATTGAAGATAGAATTAAATGCATTTAAAAAAAAAGTAAAGTTGTATAAAAAAAATAAAATAAAAATTGTTATACGTTTTTTTTTTCAGCCTTGCCAAAAATAATTTGATTAATCGAAATAGAACGATCGCGCCTACAATATTGCTAGAAAATTTTCTCTGCACGATTTAATCTGCAACACACCTCCAGCAGAGCAAAAGAAGGTGAATCAAGACTGCGAGGCGAATGGCGGTTTTTTTGTATTTTATTTATTTTTTTTTTTGTAATTAAAATCATCTAAAATGTAATTACAGTGCGGCGGTGACATTTGACACTCAATTTAAGCCTTAAACAATTCAATTGAAAGAAGTGACACATTCGCTTGGGTACCTACCTATGTAGAGAGATGAAAAAAAAACCCCAATTAACTGTCAGGTGACAATCAAAAATGCAATGTTCGAACCACGGAAAAAGGTGGAACGACAGTCGATCAACCCAAGTCATTTGCCTCAGTCCATTTAACACGTCTTTGACACTAATCCTTGCTTGATGAAACTAAAATTCTGCGTCCACAGCTCTCCTCATCCTCGCACTTTAGCTACACACTGTCGCTATATAGACAGAGCAAAGAGTAGTATAAAACACGTGTGTTGGGATTGCATTGGAACCGTGGTCCATGAAACCACAACGTAGAGCAACCTTAGTAGAATTCTTAAATGATTTAATTCTTGATAGGCGCGATATAAACCGCGGCTACGATCCGCGCCGTCCGGGCTGGCCAGCAGGCTGTTCCATCCAACGAAGTCTCAATTCTCCTCCACTTTATCTTTCGAATCTTAATCTCAGAACTCAATCGAACTGAATAATGCTTTTGCGTCTGTCAAGTCAAGTCCGTCCTGTTCGATTCGGTTGCCTATTGCCCGCCGCTGCCCCACCGACGCCCGCCTGTGTGTGCGATGTTTGTTACAATTTGTATCCCCCGATTTGACCGGAAATGTCACTTTTGTTTGGAAGATTGAAAGGTAAAAAAAAAAACGATATAGTTTTTTTTAAGAAAAAAGAAGAAAACATCTACAATCTTCGGTATGAAATTATTTTCCTGTTTCTGTTGATTGTTTGTGGCTCCTTTCATGTCCTTTTAAAGCTGGTGTAAAATTGAACAAGGAAAGTAAATTCTTTGGGCATTGTGAAAGATTTTTCGGTTATTTTTTTTTCTAGCTAATAAAAAACAAATTGTCTTTTTGTAGATGAACATTTTCTTATATCTGGCTAATCAGTTGTTGGATTGACCCAAGTTTGAGGAAAATTAATTTGATTGTGGGAATAGAAATTCAGATTATTTTTGCAATCTAAGTGCACTCGAAATTTTTGGGTTTTCTGTTGAGAGTTCTATTTCCATCTAGGTGTTAAAAATTTTCAAATACGTTCCCTTTATTTTATTTATGCATGTTTTGAAATTATGCCTGAAATAAATTTATTTTTCATTTTATAAAACAAAACTCCAGCCAAAAATATGGAAATAAAAATTATTTTCGTTGTTGACGTTAGAAGCTGTCAGTAAAATCCTTCACGTTTAGATTTTCAAATTAAAAAGATTTTTTAAAAAATCATAAAGTGTCAAAATGGCGGCGGGTTTGGTTATTTTTGGATAACAATGTGGGTAAAATTAAGTATACTAGGTTTGATTTAAAAATTGTTTGATCTTTTAAATTTATATTTTTATTGGATTTGATGACTTTACCTGCAATCGATACATGGATGGAAGAGAGGTTGAGACCCCGGGCGGGATCCCTGGAATGCAGACTGCAACAACACTTATTGTTCATCACCCAGACTTATGAGCAATTGTTCATGGGTCCCAACCGAACGCTCTTATAAAGTTAAATATTGGTACCCAACCCTCCTTGCTGGCTTCATGCGATTCATCTAGGAGGTGTGAGCCAAGTAATCAGAATCTCTTCCCAGAGTTTTCAGGGTTGGTTTGTTTAGTCTGAAAGGCTTCTTCGTTGGGTTTATGTTAGGTTCACCCAGCAGTTTCTTCGCGATTTTATCCGTAGGGTCATTCAGTCAAAGATTGTGTTGACGGTTGGCCCAAACCGAAATGTTAGCGGAAAGGTGTTTTGATGCGATCCCGATCGGGGAGGAGTATGCCTCTGTATTAAGACGAGCAAGCTCGTCCGCTTTTTCTTTCCTGCCGTTATCGTGATCTGGCAGGCAAGGAACGAGTACCCTGTTATTCCGGGACAGAGAATTCAGAGTGGTTTTTCGCTCCTATACCAGTTTAGAGGTTGAAAATGGTTTTGACAGGATCTTGACAATTACTTGGCTGTTCGAGCAGATGTCAATTTCCTTATTCTCATTGTCTGAGTTGAGGCGATGCCCTCCCGCTTCCAGGATGGCCTTGACTTCCGCTTGGAGAACTGTGTAGGACTTTCAAGGTGTATGGCAATTTTCAAATGAGGCTCCTCGCAGAAAACGCCTGATACTGTGTTTTTTTCAGATTTGGAGCCGTCTGCGTTTGTCAATGGCTGAAGCACCGAATGTGATTTCCGATTTAAAGTTGCTTTTCAACATAGTCTCTAGGAGATGGTCGCTATCCCTGTCAATGTCAGGTGCAATAGACTGCTGAAACTCTAACATAGATTCGTGTAGATCCCTTGTTCTAGTGTGAATCCAGCTCTGATTGAGATTCAGTGCGATTGCCGCCCCACCCTTGATGTGTATTTGCACGGCGTGTATGTTGTGGATGACTTCAAAAGCCCGAATGCTGGTTGACTCAAGAGCGACACTTACATAGAGGAGGTACAGTCTTTGAATCTTTTCCAATATCCTACAATGATCGAGACATTGACGGTGTGGTAATAATGCACTCTTAATTCCAGATAATTGTGTAAAATTATAATACAATATTTTTCACAGAGTTTCTGGAAACATCATAGAGCTGCTTTAAATTTAAAGAGCGCAAATGGGAAAACTATGTTTTTTCTAATAAAACCACTTTTATTGCTCTATTACAGTTTAGAACACTACTCAAAGAATTATTTTGCTAAATGCATTTCGGACTCAGTTGTTCATCTTCAGTAGCCTCGTTGAACGGATTTTACCTGCTAAATATGTTCGTTATACCTAGTTATTATCTTCGTTTTCATTGGATTTTAAACGAATTTTTGACACTCACATCTCGGTTTCTTGCATCAAGTAGCCAAAGTGAATCTACTCCTTGGATTTGACGTACAAGAACTCAGCGTCCAGTGTCAAGCAACTCTGTTAACCTTGCAGAGCATGTCCGCCACTGTATTGACAGTTATCAACTCGACAATTATAGCGAAGTTACTACATCATATTGGAGACATAGTAATTGGGTCGATTTGCCATCACAAAACTAGGCCAAGTCCCCAATTCGTGACGACCTAATCATACTGACTGGGCCTGAGCAGCTTCGGGGCCTGAAATATTAAGAATCAAATCAAGCCGTCTTTACAACGGACTAACGGCGGTAAGCTGACCTTGTGACTAGATACACCTCGTAGGTCCTGATTGCCACGACGTCCCTATGATGATCTTTCTGTTGAAATGGGAGCACCTGCAAGTTGTTCCGGTGTTGGTATGCCACTTGCCAGTCCAGGTTGTCTTGGAAAAAGGCTGGATCTTGATACCAAGTCAATCTTATTTCGACTTGACGATGTTGCAGCAACGATGATTCGGAATTCCAGCCTTCATTTTCTAGCATCTAGTTGTCGGGCAGTTCATTGAATACCTAAGACAGAGCTGTCTCTGAAAAATTAAGCGGAGAATCGAAACATCATCGGTTCATGTGCTGTAAGATTCCTCGTAAGTTTATTTTCTTATATCCGGATTATGCTCTCTGTATAGCTACAGCTCTATTATCCGGGATGAATAATACTACTGACTTTATTTTTGTTTCTCTCCATTATCCGGAAAGACTCTATTATCCGGGATGAAAAACCTGGTAATATCGAGAAATGAGAAGAGTTGGTATGCTTACTCCCGAATTGATCCTCTCCATGTGCAGAAGGCATTCATAATTCCAGCACTTATTAACAGATGTAAACAACTGATATATCGTTGGAATACCAACTGTGTTTACTTTCAAATGAATCCTTTTATAATGTGTTGCAAAGTTATAGACGCACCATGAAATAGTGCGCCATCTATGTAGCAAAAAAGATGTGCTGGCAAGATACATCTGCCTTCTTGTTATCGCTGACTCCAAGAAAAGATTTGGTTAGAACGGTACCTGTGGAGTAATTCGATAAAAAGTTAAGAGAATGTGCAAAAGGAGCATTGCACTACTATAGAAGCAATTTACTTTTTTTAATTTAACAATAATGAGACTCCACAAAAATGAATAAAGAATTTTTATTAATTAATCAGTAGCTCTACATTTGCTGACATTTTTGGCATTGATTCCAATGGTCTAAACATTCTGGAGTCAAAGTTAGCCAAGCAGCTTCAACAATATCTCTGAGCTCACTAATGATGTTAATTGCTTGGCATCTTTATAAACTGCTTGAACTAACCATCATCCAAAGGATTTGCATCAGGAGAACGAATCGGCCAGCCGAAAAGGTTGATATCGTATCGCAAGATCGTAGCGTTATCTTGTTGATAAATTAAATAATCGACAGGATAGCGCGCAAGATAGGCAGGAGTTTTTGTTTGAGGACTTCCCGGTATTCATACGATAGGAAAAAAATATAAGTTCTAGGATAACATGATATCTAAATTCGTCGCATGCGATCAATACCGGTGTTCTTTCCGCAGATACTTCTAGTATCCGCACATACCATCTGGACCAATAAGACAAAATTTTTTGTCATCTGAATAAATTATTTAAAGGTAAAATGATAGTTAGCCTAATAGTGCAGATGGTTTGTGCTTGCGGATACTGGAGGGATCTGCGAAAAGAGCCCCGAAATTTTCAAATATGAAATTTTTAAAGCATGTTATTGAACGCATCGGATACCGTTAGAGATCATGGAACCGTAGAATTGACCTTTCCACATATTTCGATAATGAGAATAATTGTTTTTGTTTTAATTTTTAATGGGGGTGAGTTGGGCCCCTAAAAAAAATTTCAACGAACCCAAAAATAATCAATTTTTTTTTCTGATATTGGTTATGAAGATGCCAAAAATATGCGAAAAAATAGGGGGTCCTCCGCGATCTTCTAGGTTTCTAAAGTTAAAATTGTGATATTATCAGGCTAGACATTCAGTCATAGATAACAGGAAACTGCAGCTTTTTCGGCAGTCTCATACTAGCTGGAAAAAAATGTCCTTTCTTATAAGATCACTTTTGCGTCTGTCTGTTTGAATATTATTGAAATTTCATATTTCAGACATATGAAATATATTTTTTTTTATATGTTATTAAGCCAAACTCAGGGGATACCCTATGATGCAAAGCACAGCATGGCAGGAAGGAGATAGGGAAAGGAATTAGGGAATATGAAATATAGAGCTAACTAATGGGAAAATACAATAATCGATAACGTATTTACTAATGTTGCAGAGAATTATTTGTCAGTTACTAGAGGCAAATTTGGATTTGATTTAAAATTAATTAAATTCGGTCGATTGACTGTTCGATAAAGTTCTGGTACGGAACCCTGATTACCCGAGACCGACTCGCTCTTGACCGAATTATCCATTTAAGTTAAACATGGGTACATGTGCGTGCACTCATTTTTTTTAAATGTTTTGTTTATTGTAACCCCAAGATGTTCAATGTTTTCTTCAGTTTTACAACTTCGTATAGAGACATTTTATTTATGTTATGTATTTGTTTATATATTAAAAAAAACTTGAGTTTGTTATAAAACAAATTGTGTTTTTCTTTATATTACGACCTGCTTCTATTAACCCGGATTTTCGATTTTCCTGGAAGTGCTCTAGATATTGATATCGAGAGTTTTCATATTAGAATATTTATAAAATTGTTTATTATTTTTATTTTGAAATTCTACACCTATTCAGCTAATTCCCTTAGGTTATAGAGAGAACAGGCAGTGTTTATACCTATAAAATTCATTCGTGTACATGAGCGTGAATTTTCTTAGAGGTGCTTGTAGTAGGACAGAATATATTGAAGAAAGAGATATGTTATGAAAAATGTATGTTCAATAACTTGATTTATTTACATTTTAAACAACTGAGAAAGTCCTGAGGTGCTTGACGTAATGACTGCGACTAAGAGCATTTTCTGTGGCAGCAAGCGCAATATTTTCAAACATATATCTTGTTGCCACGCTCCCTATATTGATTATACCACACGTCTGTACTGAGGTTTCACTACAGCGGCAATATATTCTAACACAACCAGAATTTGACTACGCTAAATTTGTTTTATCACACTTACTGTTCTCTCAATATTCTAAGCTCATTCCCCTTTTGTAATCAGCAAGGTATTTCAAATATTTGCCTTGGTTACAACGATTACAGCTAATTTTTTGGGACTTACTGGTTCTACAATTTGGAACGAAAGCAGAGTTGGGCATTATTCGAATAAAATTTCATCTAAATAATTATTCGAATAAACAATTCGAATAATTTATTCGCGAATAATTTTATCCGCGAATAACTTTATTCGTGAATAATTAATTATTCGTCAATCATGAATAAGGCGAAAAATCATTATTCGTTATTCCTTATTTTTAATAACGCGAATAAAGTTTATAATGTGCCGATAGGTATTTTAGCCATCAGCAAGTGTAACATTTTGTGGAAAGCGGCTAATCGTTCAAAATCCGCGGAAATTATTCAGAATGTTCTTGGACATACATTGAGTAGTTTGTATGATTCTCTAAAGCAAATTTATTCTATTAAGGAAAAATCTGTGCAATTGCACAAAGCTATAAATTTTGGAAACCCACTCATAAATAGAGAATTGGAATATATTAAAGAATTTTTGGAATGTTCGAGTCCTGTTGCACAGGATTTAGACATTTACAAGGCGAAAACAACATGTATTATGGTCTAATTGAATTACGCAAGAAGTTACAAATGGGTTTCATGTGTAGAGCCATGTACGCAAAGCAGACTTTAGAACCTTTTTAAGAATATTATAGCGAAAGAATTTAGTACAAAAGTTAATTATGACAACATAAGCCATAAAAATAACGAAAAGGAAAGCTCATTTTTTTATTTTGACTCAGACTCAGGAAATTATGACTGTCAATAGCACCAGTCACCTAAGACAAAGGCGACTTTCTCATTTCACAATATTTTACTGAAGAAGGTAAATGCTTAAAAATACTGGATCGCTACTCGGAAATAAAATCTGTTTTCATGAAATATAATATCGCACTTCCTTTATCAGTGCCAGTCGAGCGACTGTTTTCGAACGCGACATGATAAACCTTCCGAAATCAAGTAAACTTTCAGATAATATGTTCGAAAAAAAGGGTTGTCTTGAAATCTAATTTAAAACGTTAATTTTTACATTTACATTTAGTTGATGGCTGTTTATTTGTTATCATTGATATTTTGTTATACCTAAGTTTAAGAGTACAGCAGAACCTGGTATGCAAATATATGACTACACTTATACACAATCTGAGTTCTTTTTTTATCTTGCACTTTTCTGGCTAAACGCTACTACATCCTGTTAAATCACATCTGTATCAACTATTAAGTTTGTGGTGACTGTTGGATTTTCATTAATATCATTTGAAATATTTTTATTTCTACATTATATAACCTTTATTCGTTCCGCGAATAAAATTACGAATACGATTAAATTTATTCGTTTATTTGAATAAATTTTACGATGAAACTTAACTTATTCGACATTCGCGAATAACGAATAATTTTTTATTCGTAATCGTTATTCGAATATTATTTACCCAACCCTGAATGACAGTCTCTCCACATATTCTGGATTGTTTCTAATTATTGCGAGATATTCCACAGGGTTCTATTTTAGGTCTGCTGTTTTTTAATTTATTTATCCATGACCATTCTGATGCTGTTATATTACTGCAAGCTCATTGATCTTATTAAAGAGTGTGTATAGCCTGAATCAACCAAAATCAAGTAATCTTTAGTTCAGATAAGTCTAAGTGAGTAACATAATCCAGTTTGAAACATCTATGACACCATAGTAACACTATAGGGAAACACATTGTGGGGCTTTATTAATGATGTTACTGATGTTTTTATTAAGTTAAACTCAAAAATAAAATGCTAAATCAATGTGTGTGTTTTTATACATAAGATCTATAGTAGACTGAAATGACTTTTTAGACCATCAACTAGACGAAAATTTGTACCTATACGAGCCTGCGTAAAAGTAATGATTCATTAAAGTCATTTAATGGTTGCTCAGGTTCGTGTTTGGATTTAGAAGGATCGACAACATATTAACAATTAACTCAAAATTGCTTGGATATTTTCCGGAAATCGTTTTGAATCATAGTCCATTTTTACCTTTTTTATTACATGCTAATGCACTCAAGTTGTTTTGAAAATCTTACCAACCACATATACAATTGCTGCAGTTCTGCATGCGTCAAATTGCTCTTATCGTAGAAATGATGTTTTCTTTAAGTTAACTTTCAATTTCTATTTAACGTAAAATTTGTAAAATCACTGCTAAAATTAACTGTTAATTTTAATTTTAAAAAACTGAACAAATTACTTACGGTGCAACTCAAATGAACTAAATTGAATTGAGTGTAATTTTGTAAAAACAACCTTTGCATCGATAGGTGAAATTTTTAGTATATTTTAATTTAAAGAAGTTATAGCTAAAGATGATGATTCAAAAAGGAAATTATAAATCCATACAACTACCCAACTGAACATCAATGTCCATGCTCAGAGACCAAAATATTCTTTTCGAAGCATCATAGCCCATCTTTGTTAGTTTTATTAATTTCATTCTAATGTTAAAACCTTGTCTGGAATCGACCTTGATTGACAGTCAATTTCCCGCCTCCATTATATCTACAGCAAAGATTTTGACATTGGACTGTAGAGAAACAAACTCATCTCATATATAAGATGACACGGGCAAGGCGGCTATGACTGTTGACACCTTCCATCCTACAGGTATACCTGAAGTGAAGAATAATAAGAATAGAAAAAAAAATATTTGAAATTGCGGTGATATCTTTATCAGAAGAACCTGTCAAAAATTTATAAAATTCCTCTCAAAACGGGAACAGGTTGTTTTACAAATCGACGGAACACACAATCATTTATCCTATCGCCATCACGAGAATGTTAAAATCTTTTCAATGGTTTTTTTCGACTGTCTGTCTGTTTGTCCAGTAAAATGAAAGTCAGTTTTTACCTATGCCACAGAAAGAACAAGTTCTAAGGCGACACAATAAATTTATCAATCTCGTCAGTAACTAATTGATTAGGTGGAAGAGGGTGCAGAAGCACAACTAAATTTAGCTCATTTCCTTGGATTTGAATGAATTTTGCATCGCATCGACCACTGCGACAGTCGTCCCAGACTAGCCAAGCATATGAAGGCAAGGCAAGGCAAGGTAAATTCAAAACTTTTCGTTTTATGTTTGAAATTAGTTTCGGACGCGATTCAATAACCGACAATGGCTGGCAGAGGAGCATCGAGTCAATAACAGAAAATATGTCCATAAATTTGTGAAATGTAATCAATACAAAAAATATAAAAAAAATAAAAATAAATAAAAAATCAAGTAAAATTATGAACATAAAACGACACATAAAAGCACGTAACGACGCGACAGCACTGTATGACTCTCCATTCGATTTGGATGCTGGCTGTTCTGGCTGTATCTTCCTGCTGGACAGATTCACCATAAGCTCCCTTCTCTGTCCCTATAAGAGAAGAAAACTTCTTATAGAGTGCCTGCGCGATCAGGCCGACAATGTCCAGAAGTTATTCGATTTCGCCCATAAATTATCCCATGGAATGTGTCTTGGAAGTGCTTCTGTGCGCTGCACACTTGACTTGTCGCACAGAGTGTTGAGCACAAATGGGTCGTTACAGGTATGCGCACATATTGCTGCTACCACCAGAAGTGATCATCAACATCGCTTTCAGGTGCTGCTGTAGCAGTTCGGTGCGGTAGCGTTTGGTGTTTCTTTGGGTTCTTAATCGGCCCTCCGGGGGTCCACTTCATTCCATTCTACTGCAGCTTTTGGGTTGTATTTATGGACAATGCGCGCTGTGCTTATATTGGCTATGAATTGGTTCACATCCCTTTTCATTCGCGAGGAATCCTATACCTGGAATATGATAGTGGTATCGATTTCAGTGAAGGGATCCAAGGATGTGGTGATCTAATCGTGTGTGAAATTAGTGCACTTACGAAACGAGTGGGCGATTTCAAGGTGTTGAGAAATATTAAATTTCACAACAAACATTGCGTTAGCATGGAAATTGAGTAATATCGATTTTTGCACGATTTTTCGGGTCAAGGTCAATGCTTGATGGTAAATTGATATTTTTGCTTTCATATTGTCTTCAATGTACAGAAAACTGTGTCCCCTTTTTGTCTTCCGAAAATGTGGAGGCCATAAGAAGGCTATTGTGTAATGTCGGACAATGCACTTGTATATAGAAGGCTTGATGGAGGGCAGTAGGTCCTAATGGAATATGTTTTGCAATTGTTTAGAGAAAATATGAATATATGTATGTATCTATATAGCATGCATCTATCGCGAGCTGCTGGACATTCACCATCCACAAAAAAAGATAAGATAGATCGATAAGAGAACCTAATGCAAGCTGTGATCAGTGAAGAATGAAAATAGAAAACTCACATCTTTTGTTGTTTGCTTCTGAAACCCAGAAGAACGTTTTTTGAGATTTAAGAACATGCTTGAAGAATGGATGATGGGGGGGGGGCATAAAGATTGAAAGAATGTACATATATATGGACTAATCTCGTTGATATCAACAATGACAAATATTATTCCGAAATGGGTACCGCACTGGTAAAAGCACCTCGACAGTGTTTTACTCATTATGTTCAACCACACAAATAAGTTCATAATTTCTTGTCAATAAATAAAGAAAATCTTAGGTTTGAAAATTCAAACATTCCCAATTGTTGTGTTATTGAATCCGTTTACTCTGTTTCAAAGCTAAGATGCTTGAAAAATTAATATACTGACAAGTTCAAGATTATCTGAAGATTAACAACTTAATCTGTGAGTGGCAGTTTGGCTTTCGATCTGGTTATGGGTGTGACATAGCCTTACTCAAAGTAAGTACTGATATCCGAATTGCCTTGGACAGTGTTGAGATTTGCATCCCAACTTTACTTGATTTTTCTAAGACGTATGATAGTGTCGACCTTAGAAAACTTTTGTGTAAGCTGTTACATAATTTCAATTTCTCTTCATCTGCTCTCCGGTTGCTTTTAAATTTCCTCTCTCATAGGTCTCAGATTTGCTTTCACTAGTTTGCGGCGTACCCCATGGATCTGCTCTTAGTCCTCTCCTGTTTGGTCTCTTTATAAATAATCTTCCGCATTTGTATGCAGATGATGTGCAGATCTGCCTAAGTCGACTAGATGAACGTAGAAGATTACGTGTAGCGTATTAACAGAGATTTGAATAGTATTTTGTAGTGGTCCATATCGAACAAATTAAAGTGAAATGCTGGGAAATCAGAGTGCATGGCTTTGGACTTTAAATATTAACTGTATTTTCCCTCTGTTTGGTTAGGTTGGAATATCTGGCCATTTGTCGATAAGATACGTATTCTTGGAATTATCCTTAACATTCATATGAAATGATTATTAATGTCTTTGTTTGTCTAAAATTTTACTTTGGCTTACGTCGCCTATGATTATTTGCCAATAGATGAATTAATTTGATTTTTTTGTTTAAAATTATTTACAATGATGAAGTCTTGGAGAGGTTGCAACTTTTTGCTTCAACGCTACCGTACATCTATCTTGGAAGGTTCCCACTTTATCCGCTCTTCCATGTAGTATTCAACGTGCACTCATCTTACAATTCTTATTTCTTTTTTTCCTTCAATTGAGTCCACATCAAGTTATGATTAAGTAGATTTTCATTTCATATTTTCTGTTATTAGTAATAAGTAATCTTCTGGATGTTGACTAGCGTAGACATAGCCAATTTGCCTACTAGTTTGGTTCGAGGATACTTGAAGATATCATCACAACACCCTCAAATCACAATGACCATAACGCAAGGATTTAACTAAAACACTATACAGAGATCATCATCCACACAAAACCGATCAGCTTGCCCGACCATCTCCAATTTGTATGGAATACAAAAATAGATCACCGGTATTCTTCCCCCCCCCCCTCCTCGCAAAAAATGTAGTCATCTTAAGATGTAACGCCATTTAAAAAAATCATATCTTCAAAACGGAGCAATCGATTTTTCTGATTCAAATGGCAAATGTAATAAATATATAGAAAAAGCCGACAGGCCATTCTATGAAATGTCTACTTTAGGCTAGTTTCCTGATTTTTTGATTTCATTTTTCGTTTTTATCTTTTTTGCTGGAAATCGGGGATTAGTGACGAACAGGGCATAGTGATCAGCTTTATTCTAAACTCGCGCAGAATTAAGTACTGCCAACATATTTTTCACATTAGTCTATGTTTGTTGTACACGTGTGTAAACTTAGCACAACTTCGCCTGATTTAGTTCGAAACTATCTCTAATTTGTCGTTAATTTGTCGTTATTTTATCGTGAAAACCATAAATTTATCCTGTTCTTTAATGCAAAATTAGCACCATAACTCACTGAAACTCGACGTCAACTTAGCACCAAATCAAGTTTCCTTTAGAAAAAAGTGCACGAGAAATTTATGAATCTCACGACAAAATAACGACAAACTAACGACAAATTATGAGATAGTTCCAAACTAAATCATCTGAAGTTGCAGTACTAACATTACGCACGTTTGATGTACAAAAATAGCAGGCGTATTTTGTAATTAGAACACGCAAAAGTTTTAGCTTTGCCAAAGATTGTGTTTGAGGAAATATTTTTGGCGTTTTGATTTTAATGGTGAGTCAGTCTAGTATATTTATGGTAGGCAGTGGAAAAAACTCTTTATACAAAGGAAAAATCTTTGAAAAAAAAATTTCATTGCAAAAAGATGGCGTTTCATATAAGCAGGAACCGTATAATCGTCAGTATGGCTTGATTTCTGCCTACCGTTTACGCCAAAGCAAACAGCCAAGCTAACCTCATCTTAAATTTTCATAGAAAAACTCTTTATTGTATGCAGTTTGTCGGGATAATAATAAATTTCATATTAGTTTTCGATAAATTTTGCATAACATGTCGAAAAAAGACTAGTGTGTGGTTGGCATAATAACTAACTTTTACGGGGCATAATGAAAAGCTTTTCCCGGATTCACAAAGAATTTAAACCTTAAAAAAGTCATAAAAAAGAATACTTATCTAAATCCTAATTATCCATGGAAGTTCCATAATCTCAAAACTGAGTAAAAAATTGCTGCCAACAAACGTAAGCTGCTGCAACAAACCTTTTTTTCATTCAGGATTTCCTCCATCATGGCTTGTATTTTATCTAAAATGATCAAAAGTGCGAAAAAATACAAAAAAGCTACGTAAATAATATTAAATGCACCAAGTTATACATACCTCCGTGTATTTACATTTTTGACATGTCAAAAAACATTGCTAGGGCATTACCAAAAGCGTATATATAAAACCGACGAGCCGCAGCAGATAATCATTCTTGGCTCAGAGTTCATCTAATTCGGAGACTAATCCGAGAATTCAAGAATAATATTCCCAACCTCCATTATAGACGATTAATTCTATATTTTAGAGAAAAAATTCCTCATATTTTGTACAGCTAAGCAGAAGAATAATTCTGCGCAGAGATTAATCTGCTACCCTCCTGGCCACACCAAAGCAGTAGAATAATTCTGCCGCAGAGACTAATCTGCTACTCTACTGCCCACATCTGCACCCTTTAAATAATTTCAAAGAAATTTATTTTGTGCATAGAAGACAAATTTTGTTCTTCTTCTTCCTCTTTTCAGAAGTAAAGACACAAGTTTGGCAGTCTACGTGAAGTCATCCAGACCATCGATTTTTCATTGAATTTTTAATTTCTTTTGAAATATATTTTGAATTTTTATTGAAGTGTTTTTAGAAATTAGGGCAGTTGCTTTACGAATTGAATTATTTATTATGTGCTATTAGCTTAAGCATTGAAATATTGAATAAAATTTTGTATTTTATGATTAGATCTCACAGGAAATGATTTCAACAATAAGTTTGTTTAGCATTTCACAAACTGAGAATTTTTCGGTTTTTCGGACGTTGGTTACTCAAAAATTGAGAAATCACCAATTTGTATGAACGATATTTTTTCGAGTCTAATGAATACAAAAGAAATTTTGGAATATCAACCTATTAATCCTAAAACTTCCGAAATCCAGGAATTGTTTTAAACGTAAAATATCAGATGTTTGTATATTTCGAATTCAAAACTCGAGATGTTTCTCATTTTAAAATGTATAATTTTATTGTAAAAACTATATTCCTGCAAGGCTCATGGTCATTAATTAATAATAATATGTTTTGATTAAAAAAGAATGTTATATCATGTTTTAAATATAATTCCTTATTATGTCCCGAGCCCTTCGTCATTATGCCTCATATGCAGGGCATAGTGGCAAACTAATCATCACTCTATTTACGTCAACAGCGCACTTCATAAGGATGCTAGACGTTAATTATCTGTATCACATGTTTTCCCTGATTGACACTACTTGGTATTGGTATACTATAAAGCTTCAAGAAATCGATTCAGGGATTTAAGAAAAATTTAGAGAAAAATCGTTCGTCATTATGCCCCGGGCTCCCCTAATCTGTCCGTAGCGCGCCTTTTTTTTTTTAAAAAATAAACAAACATTAAAAAATAAAAGAATATTTATAAAAATAAAAAAATAAATTAATAAAAATAAAATAAAAAAATAAAATAAAAATATTAAAATAAATTAACAAAAAATTAAAAAAAATTGAAGGCAATAAAAAAAAAATGTGCCTACTTAACAGGGAATACAGATTTAAGAACCGACAACTTTAGCTAGTGAAAATTTAAATTAAATTAAATATTTTGTATAAAAGAATACGGTAACACAGAACGAACGTTTTTTTTTTAATAGTAGTAGTATTTTTTCAAAAAAAAAAAAATATACTATTATTTACCATTGAAATTGGAAATCCAAAAATTGTGGTGGCTGTCATTTTCGTTTTGGAGATATAAATTTTTAAAGTCACCCTATACCCTAAGTAACCTAGAAGTGGCAATGGTTTTTGTAATATTAGTTTATAATTTTGGTGTTATTTTATTACACATGTAGCTACCTTTTATATTTTACATTATGTGTTTAGATTAAGTTTTAAGTAAACTAGCTTGTCCGTAGTTCATTGTACTAAAAATATATATTCTCTTATTGTACCTAAACCCTAATAATAAATTTGAATTTTAAAGTGTTATCATATTTCTTTACTTTGGGCATAGGGTGACTATAAAAATTAGGGACCGAAAATAAATGATATTTTGAAAACAACAACAAAAGCTGGGATAAATTATGATAGTCCAATTTAGTGGAATGTACCAAAATATTTCTCGTGGGATCCGTTTCGATTCCTGTAAAGCTTTTGAAAACTTAACTTTCTTTAATCAAAAGTTTTCTATTACTATTATTATTATTTTTATCTTAAAATAATTTGAAGTTAAAAAAAAAAAAACTAAGCTGAAAAGCTTATTATTCTTCTGGCTAAAATAAAAAGCCAACTTGACTCTTTATTTTTAATTTGGAAGTAACAGGCCTTGAAGCTGGTTATTTTTTCAAGGAAGTATAAAAAGCAAGCTGGCTTCTTATTTTTTCAAGCCGAGTTGAATTTTTTTGGCTAGAAAAAAATAAATTTCTTTTCCGTTAATCATAATTCGGATACGGAAACTTAATTCGTCTTTCAAACATTTTGTCGGCACTACGACGCGGCAACAGAATAAGGTGAGTTATCAAATGTGCAAATGGCTTAATTGTTTCACTATAGTTATGCGTCGACATCGATGCCGATATTCTACAAGGTACTGGGAACCCAAAAGTACTCATTACCTATTCTACGAAATACGGCACATATTGTCCACGCTGTTCCCCAAACACAAGTCAGCGTTGAGAGCGCTTTTTCAGGCCTAAAAACAATTTTGAATGATCTCTGTTGCAATTTGTCAGAAGAAAATTTGCGAAATATACATATTATTTGTGCGGTTAAATTCTTTATCAAAATAAATAAATAAAATATTTTTTTTTCAAACAGTGTTTTTACGACACTCCTCCTCAATTGGCTAAAATAACTTCAAATAGTTTTTTCAAGCAGTTACGAACCACTACATAAAATCAAAAGCCAAATTGACTTCTCATATTTACTCGAGAGAAATAGCCAGTCTTGAAACTTGCTATTTTCGGTTAGAAAAATGAAAAAGCCGAGCTGACTTTATATTTTTATCGAAAAAGAGTATCAAACTCTCGCGATTGTTTTTCTAGCTTCTCCAAAATGAAGCCAAGCACCATGGAAATTTTTTGGACATTAAATTTAGCATGGTTTGGGTGTTTCTGACCCAAGTTGGTGTAACTCGTAACATGTACGGTCAGATATCTACAACTCGCTAGTAGATAATTTTTCAATCTGGTCAATAGATTTAGAAAAAATGGATTCATACATTTTCAATACTGTCCCAGTTGTAATCTATTTTTCAAATTATTCCTTAAAATTCACCACTCCTCCGCCCCTTCCTACTACTTCAATAAAAATTTATAGTTCGATACGATCGTTGCTTATAATAAAAATTACGTCCGCACACGAATATTCTTGACTTTTATACTTTTCGTAATATTATCTTTGTTTAAATTTAATTTATGTGCCCGATATTAGTTGCGCGGTCAGCAGTTAATTTTCAATTGTTATGCAAGTTTTAAATCTTTATCAATTTTCTTTTCATTTAATTTTGAAATTAACAAAAATCTGCCATAAAAAGAAACATCTGTAAATAAAATGATTCCACTAAATTAATTCACATTAGTGAAAAAGTAATAATTGCCCATGTGACCCCATCTTTGAGAATATGACGAAAGTCAATTGGGTTTAAGCTTGACTTAAGTCATGAACTGAGCCTAATTGAGTAGGGAAACATTGTTGTGTCACTGAACCACAACTACTAATCTATATTAAATGATTTTTCAGAATTTTCACATTTTAATTTGATTTCAATTTCGAATTTCAAAAATCGTTTTCAACCATAATTTAATTGCTAAAAACTACTCCACACAAACCCTCTCTATAAAACAATGGAAAAACGCCTAAGTAAACTCCGAAGGAAGGTTAATCTCTTTGACAGACGAGACAACACACAAAATCATCTCTCACCCAGAGTCGAACTCATAATAAAACTTCCACTGAATCTGCATTTTTACCCGTTCGCCCCTTCCTATCCCTCCTCATTGTATGTGATTTGCTTGCGTTCGCTTTTGATTATTTTATCACGGCGCAATGCTCTAAATTGGATCACAAGGAATTATGACAAGCAGCAATTTCCGCCATTCAGTTTCACATCCACAGGTCATTTGCGAGCGTTTTCCATTCTTAAGGGAAGGGCTTACGTGATTATCCTTCTTTGGAACGGATTTCGACTGATATCACTTACTTACGAGGGCAAGGTCAAGTTTGTGTTGTTGTTGTTGTATTCACCGGAGATAAGAAGCTAACCCGGCTCGCTTTTCCAACCATAAGCTTCAGACAAGTGTCAAAGAGGATAATCAGATTTGCAGCATTAAAATAATATCGAGAAAGTTGAGGGAGGTGAGGAGGACGTGACTGTAATGTTTTTTTAAAGTTTTGGATTGTGGGTCATTTGTTTATAGAGGTGAATTTCATATTATAAAGGATGTAGATATTTTTTTTAAGGATATTTTTATGTAGCCACAGATTAATTAAGTTATATAACCTCACTTTTGTTGAGTATTTATTCCATTGTTTTTCTCTCTCTGTTTATCTGGATATGCATAAATAAAGTTGCCCGCTCATGGATGTAAAAGTTTTATATTGTATCCAGCTGAAATGTTCCTGAATAGCTGAGTACTTTTAGTTAAAAATGCTTTTTGATTGAGTCTCAGAATATAGTAAAGAATGGTGCCGGACGATCCATCTATCCTTTAGTTCTTATAGTTCCGTTGATGGTCATGGTTATCTGTACTTTATGGGTATTTTAATCTTCCATGTAATAATTGGATCAAGTTGGCTCAATGGTTACCTAAAAATTCTGTTGACTAAGTAATTCTAGGCTCAAAATTCGGTGAAATGAAGACAACTTTCTTCAAGGTCCTGGAGTTTTTGTTTAGATATTTCAAGTAATAAGTATAGTCACCTACTTAGTGTAAAAACTGAGATAACTAAAAACTTTGATGAATACGCTGCTGTCAACATAACCCTATTATGTGCCATACTTGTCTAAAAAAAAACAGATGAAGTTCGTATTTATTTTTCTTTTATTTTTGTATGCAGAGCCGTACTAAGGGGGATGGGGGGGGGGGGCGAACGGGACCGGTCCACAGAAGGTCAGTTTTTTAACGTAATTTACAAATTATGAATAAAATGTAATCTGTATATTATCCGATAAAATACAATAAATCCTTTCAATATATAATAGCAGTTCTGAAGTGCTGAGATGAATGCAAAATGCGATTTTAGAGCACTATTCTTCCGACCACTTTTGGGCTTGAAACACCTATGCCCCCTCCCCCAAGTCATATCCTGGGTGCGTTACTGTTTTAATGTGGAAACTTTCACCACAATTTAGAATCAGATATGATCACGGAATTTGTACAGTGTTGGAAGATCGTGGGAGTTTTCCCATATTGTGGGAAATTCTAGCAAAAAAAAATTTAAAAAGGAACAGGGGACTAATTTCATCTCCCCGCACAAAATAATGGGAAAACTCCTACAGCCAAAGTTTAGGAAAATATTTCGTCAAAGTTGACACATTAAATTGAATGTTACTGCACAAGTATGTTAAATTAATTGCGTATGACCTTGAAAGTCAAGTATTGAGCATTATTAAAATATAAGAGCTATGAGAACTTTGATGAGAATTAGAAAGTAATACAATTGTGCAAATTTGCTTATGTATACATAGTTGAAATTTCCAGAACTGTGATTAGGGATGGGAGTTTGTATTTAATAACTGATATATGTATATGCAGTAGCATTGACCACTTTACTCTTAAAAAGTCAAGAAAGGTTAAGTAGTATTAAGGCTATTAAATGTTTTAGTTCGATAGATTTTTGGATGCTAGATGTCAATTTTGGCATGACACTGCGCAGCACGTGATAAAATTTTCGGTTTCAATTAGCATACAATACGCTCCTTGATGTATAAATTTCCGTCGTTAATTTTCACATATACATACAAGGATTGATAAGATTTATTTTCATAAAACTATAACTCTGATAGTTGAGGGTCGTTTATAATGATTTATTTTTTTTTTTAGACAGGAGACCCCATCCCAAGCACGGAGGCCATAGCCAAAGGAGTAATGTCACTTTTGTGGATGTATTTTGGATTAAAATTTCTGGTGATTTGCAGTGTTATGAAGAAACATATTGAAAGTACTGGGTTGAATAAATTTGCCCGTATACTAAAATTTCGGTCAAGACAATACTGGTTTTATAAAAAATAGAATAAAATCCGTCTTACAAATTTCCGAATTACAAAGGACTGAGATTACATGAAAATGTTGAGAGCCTCGATGGAATTTTTAAAAACCGGATCTGTTTTTGAAAAGAAGAGTTTTAATAGAACTGAACATTTTAAAACGTTTTGAAAGATTGAATTTCCTAAGAAAGTGCGATTTTAAAACTGTGAGATCTGTGCTCAAGCGAATGGGGTGACGGGTTATTAAGAACTCTGATTTCTAATTCAAAAATAAAATCTTTATTCCAATATATATGCTTAAAACTATATCACAAATTTAATTCCTTAAAACTAACAAACTACGTAAAATAATTCAACCATTAAAATTTAACTAAAAGTCAACAATTAAATTTAAAATTCAACATAAGCGCCGCCACTTTGATTCTGCTCCTTTATTTCTGTAAAAAAAAAGAGAATCCACAATTAAATTCATGAATTAATTCAAAACCGAAAAGAATATTTTGAATTTTATTACTCCGTGTAAGTTGACGGCGCTGCAGCTTGTAGCTACAATATGGACTGCAGTGTGTAGGAGTAGTAGGAGTAAATTCCTACTAAGATGGAAGCAAAAATTAAATTTTTTTGCAAAGGATAAGAAACCGATTAAATTCTGGTGGAGGATACGTTCCGAGTAAATTCTGAAACAAGAATGGGTCATTCTGCTGTGGCTCGTCGCCTTTTTATAGCCGCCGTAAACCGCTACGTCTCTGCTTCTTGATGCGTTGCCCTAGCAATGTTCGATCTCAAAGTTGCATTCTATTGAACTCTGACTGATGTGACGTAATGTCATTTCGAAGATGTCAATTGGAAGAAAGTGCGGAAATGGTAAGTTTTCTGATGTTTCTAGATTATTAATATGTTTCTCGTTTAATTATCAAGTGGAAATGTATATGGGGCATCTGTAGGAAAAATCTGAAATGGACGTGGAATTGTGTTTAGATAAGTAGATGTGCTTTTCATTTAAACAATGATTCTTTGTGGCTTGTTTCTTTATCTCTTTAGGAAACATTTTCATCGAGAGATTCGAGTTCAGTATGTGGACTGAACAGATTCAACGATGTGTAAACACGGTATATCGCAACATTCACTATCAATCTATGTCTTTAATACCTGTATCCCTAAGTCAGTTTTCCCTATGTCCTGAAAGATTTCTAATGTAGTTCCTATTCTAGAGAAAAAAAGGACATATCCCCATTTTGAGGATTACAGGCCTACCAGCCTGCTTTGTTTTCTTTCCAAAGTGGTGGTAAAAAGTTGCTGTATTGACAAGTTCAACATTTCATATTAAAGAATAACCTGATAAGTGAATGACCGTCCAGTTTTCGTCCTGGGCTTTGTTGTGAAAGTGTCGTCTTGAAGGTGACAACTGATATTCAGTCATCGTTCGATAACAGATAAATCGTCATTTTAATTTTTCAAATAAGGCGTTTTTTTTTAATTTGCCGTCCGATAGATTACAACGTGTATACTTAGGTGAAGAACTTCGCAATTTTCTTCTCTTAACCTGTGGGGTTCCACTGGGATCCATTCTTGGACCTCTACCTATATATCAACTCGTGCCATTAATATTCATATTTATGCCGATGATGTTCGAATTTATCTTAGTTGCCCCATAGGTTTTATGGAAGACTGTGCGGATAGGATCAACAGCGGTTTACTCGGGACCATTTTCGCACAATTTTAAAATATAAATCCTAATAAATCTCAGTGCATTGCATTTTCAACTCGGTCGATGGACTCTTGGATTGACTAGCTGTCACTCTGGATGGTGTTGTGATTCCGTACGTGAACAAAATCTATAATTTGGGCGTTACATTAATACGAATATAAAATGTTGGGATCATATTCAGGTCTGGCTTTCTAAAATTTACGCAATTCTTCGTCACTTAGCTAATTTTTTGTCTCCACAATTGTGTTGTCATCTAATAAACATTTTAGTTCTGCAATATTTTACGTATGGTTGCATTGTTTTTATGAAGTTGCTCTAGAAAATTAAATATCGCATTCAATGATTGCGGCCGGCCTATTTCTGTACTACGAAGATTTGACCATGTCTCTCATCTTAGGTATGGTCTGCTTGGATGCCCGCTGGAAATATATTTGAAGCGGATATTCTCTTGAGACTTTTTGGTCTCGCGTCCTGTATTTTAAAACAAACAGGTCTTCAGGCTCGGTCTCCGTTCCCAGAAATTTGTTCATTTGTCGTCTCCAGGTCTCTGGAGACTATTTGTGTATTCTGATCAGTTAAGTGTAGGCATTAAGCGAACTGAGTTTGACAAACTGTTACAGAGAAATTAATAAAATAATTAATATAAATGGATTTAGGTCAGACAATTTGTTTGGTCAATAGAGTGCTGGTTATTTTTGAAAAGGAAAAAAAAAATCACAAGTTAGTTGTATTATCCTTTATACCTTAAAATTTGTACACCAAGGATATATTTTTTAAGCTTTTTCATTTATCGCATAACATAAAAATATTAATAACTTATGATATACTTCTTCCTTACAATCTCTTGCTTGGCAATTAACAAAGATCTCTGGAAATCTCTAGAGACCAAACTTCAAATTTTGTGTATACACTTTGGAAACGTGTCTCTAGAGAATTTTTTGTTGTGAAGCAAAAACTAAATGCCGTGTAAACATTTCGGAGAACTTTGTCGCTGGATACCGGACACTGGTGACTTGATTTCATAATATAATTTAACAATACTACTCTCCTTGTATTATTCCAGAAATAATTTACAACATTTTACCTATTTTCATAATAACTAACGAGCGTGTCCCAATAATTAGGACAGCACATATACACCTATAACCTAATTAATTTCCATCCCTTAAAATAGGGAATTTTTCTGTGGCAATATCCTGGGCAGACAGCGGAAAATAAATTAATCCTCCAAAGGACATTGTTATACATTATAATATATACATAAAAGCAGCAGTACACCTGACCGATGCGACGTGGGTACATAAATATCTCCATTGTGGTCACTCTATAGGGAGTCATAAATATTTTTTCTATTCTAAGTTTACACAAAAGGAACTTTCCTACAAATGAATTTTCCACATATTTAGAGGTCATCGCTTCCCATCGGTCCGCTCTGTAGTTTAGATTTTTATGAATGGAGGTAGCTACCTAACGAGCCATGAAAGATCCGTCATATCAATTTCATGCACTTTCACTAATTTTTTCTTCTATTTTTTTTTTATTCATGGAGAGAATATAATAAAAGAAGGAAACCTGTTTAATCGTCTCTTCAGTAGCCATCCAAGTTTATTACACCGGCAAAAGGGCAGAAAGAATTATTAAAAGTGACCTCACACATCTCCGACATCCCGTGTAGGAGCAGCTATATAGCATCAAAAGCCATCATCGTTATAAATTTCATTGAACTAACGCACTTTATTGACAACTGCACCACCAGAATTTACTTTTGTTAGGACGACGACGACGGAGACTCAATTGAAAGGGAACCCATGATATCTTGAAGGTTCGTCCCAGAACGGCCTAACTGCAGTAGTACCTTCAGCGTGACTTTGTATCATTTTCTAAAGGAACAAATAAATAGACGGGACGATATCATTGAACCTGATTTTTATTGAATCAACTTCTACACTATATTTTGGGAGCAGGAAAACCTTCCTTTATTACACAGTTCTTCATCCCTTCTTCCCGTTTTTGTATTTCGTGAGACCGAATTTGAAAATTCAAATTTTTTATTCGTAAATTAATTTTCGCATTTGTATATCCACCCCGGTGGGATTAGTTAATTGTTGCCGGATAAAATTCATCCGGAATATGATTTGGGACAGTGTCAGTTATGATTAGGAGTGGGAGGAGGGGTCGTTGAGGGAGACAGAATTGTAGATCAGGAATATTGTTAAACCATTATCATTTCGAACATTGGGAAATTTTCCGGTGCGAACCAACACCTGGAAGCTTTATAAACACAACAGCTATGAATTCATTGCTAGTTTGTTTCCTTTGGTTGGTTTATTTCGCTGGAGTTAATCGCGTACCCTTTTGGTACACTACTCTTCAGGGGGTGCACCTATGCGGAAATTATTAAGGGCACATGGAAGCTATTCTATTCGTCGCCAAACGATGATGATGACGACAACGACGACGACGGACGAGACTCGAAGGGTTTGTTATAAGGCACGGTTCATAAGAGCCTCAAGTCTCGTTGATTGCATTTTTTTTTATTTTTTTTTTTTATTAACTATTCGCAAGGAAACTGCCACAAACGAATTAACTCGAATTGTTGACGGGGATTTGCATAAATTTGAGATTGCCAAGAGTCCGCACCTTGGTTAATTTGAATACGGGTAATGAATAAACTGATTTCATATAATAGTGGAGAGAGAGACCATCGTTAAGACTAACGGATATTTGGTTTAGTTATTTTGTAAAAATGTCCTGGCAAATTTACGATTCCATTTTTGTTTTGCTTCTTTAATTTGTGATTAAAGAGAATTTGCGATAGTATCTAAATAGTTCCTTAGAGATAGTCTTATGAAGCGAAAACTTTAAGATTTAGTGAAAATGTGTTGACGTGGATTTGTTCGCCATGTGTAAAGCAGGTTCTTTTAGTTTAAAATAGCCATTATCATAAACATAAACTGATTTGTACCTCTGATCGCAATTATGCAATACTTTAGAGATTATAGATTATTTGAAAGCGGAAGTAATGAAAGACAGAATACATGGCGATGAGCTAACATATATACATCGGAAGTTTAGGCGAATGGAGGAAATTGAAATATATAACTTGACATGAACTCGTCTGATTAATAGATAGATAAAAAACAGAAGAGGTGGTTGATGCTTAATAAGGACTATCTACAAAATGTCAGTTATTCTCTCCTGTTCTTAATTAAAGTGAAATATTTATTTTGAGCGGCGATATGAGCCGACCACCTCATATTGTATTTAATCCCTTTATGAACTAGGAAAATCAAATAAAATCAAAATGTTCTTAATCACAGGATACCAATTAATCCATGGGAATGATAAAAAAAACTGATCCTATGATTTTACGAAAGTCAAAACTTTACAGGATCTGGTAATGGGATTGGACTATATTGTATATAAAAACTCTTCTTATTCCTGCAACTACCCAATATTGTAGCTGGTGACTATTCAAAGCGAGTATCAGGAGAATTTTTTAAAGTAATACAGGTATAGGTTTGGACAGCACAAACCACAGGGCGACATTCTACAGTTTTCCATGCTGAGGTGTGTGTCATAATGAGCTATACCTACGAGAATGTAAAGAAAACTTCTTTTTTCGACAGACTAGCAACTTCCATGAAGTCAAAGAGTGCCAGGCTGTTTGTCACGAAGTGTGTAGAGCCTGACTTGGATACTCCATATACGGCAATAACCCTTCGTTGGCAATAAGAAATCCGATAAGCCTACTAAGAAGGGTTAAGTTAAGCTGCATATTTTGTTTGATAATACCAATGGCGGTTTTTGTTAAATCTTGTTGAATTTTGGTGATCTGTTACTTCGTGGGTTACAAAATCTTTTTAAAAAGATTTTTTACTATAAAAAGTACCAGAATTTACAGAAGAATCTCTCTTATTGGTCCCAGCAGCGCCTTGTAATCTCTCGCCTTTCAACCAACTAAAATACTAACCAACGATATTTTGAATAGAATTCTGAATATCAAAATTGTTTACTTAATCATCGTTCCCATGTTAAATTCAGAGAAGGTTTTTTTCCTATTTATTTTACAGGTAAGTGTGGCAATGTGGGGAAATGTGAAATTGGGTTGGATGAGTGGGTAAGAATCTTCGTTAAAGCATCTGATCGATTCCTCACTCAATTATTACAATTCGCCTTTATATGTCACCAACTAAATCTCTTCGTAGATCGCAATGTGAGACTAATCGTACGAAAAATCATCAGAACGCATTTTATGAATTCAGTATAGAGACAACCTGCAAAATTCTCCATATATTCAATCAACCTAGATATAGAACCAGCCAGTTTTTGGGAAAATTTCATCTGCATCCGGTCTTTTAAACAATGAAAAAACTTAAGTCGAATTTACCTACATTTCTCTCACCTTATCAGCTGCTAATAAATAATCATCTCTGATTCTGAATTATAATGCTAATTTCCAAACACAACCTTTAGACACCTTCTTCCAGCCTGAAGCTTAGGACTAACAATGAAAAAAACTCTTTTTACATCGGAAAATATTAGAAAAAGAAATTTCTTTGTAAAATAGGGCGTTTTATAACGGCAGGAACCGTATACTCATCAGTACGGCTTGGTTCTTACCTGCCATATACGCCAAACTGAACAGCCAAGTTGACTTCATATATGAAAATTTCATATTGACCAAATTCGACATGAATTTATTTCATAACAAAACAAAGCTGTCTATCCTCGACTTGGGTTTGAATTCATCGAGTACAGGTCGATCTATAATATTTAAAAGTTGTTTCAGTGGGGCTTTTTTGTATAATGATTTTTTTTTCTTCAGCTCTTGGGAGTATAGGACTTCTATATAGCCATTCCATCTGACTCTGTTTTGAACCATTATCAGTCCTTTGCCGAACTACTACATGAGTTTCTTAAATAATTTTTATTCACTTTCATCGTATTCGGGGAAGAGTTTTGGTTGTTGTTGTCATAAACATTTTTTAGGTTAAAGCCTCTTCTCACGGTGAAAGCCTACCAAATGTCTAATTCCCGACAAATGTGTACTTCCTGGAGTATACATATTGTAGTACCGCTGCAAGAAAGGGGTGAGAAAGTTTTTGAGAGGTAGTGTAGCAGGTAAATATAGGTGAAAAAGGTATTATCATTGCATTTTAGGTTTCATCATTTTCAGTCCTTACTGAAGCCCTCAGTTGCTAACAAATTTTTAAATTTAGTCTTATCAGATACGTTTGACCAGTTTGTCAGGTTGGTTTTGTTGGATTTGCTTTCTGATTTGATCTTCGCTGGTTGATTTGATATTTCAATATCTACCATCAATTATTTCGGCTGGTAGCTGATTCTAAAGCTACTCTATAACTCTGACTCAAAAAAGTTTGGTGGAGAAGCTTATTCAGTTCTTCTACGCATTTTGGTGGTATGAGCTTAACCTCAGCTGGATCGACTACCACTGCCTTGATAGCTGCAATAACTAGACCTGTGGAGAATTTATAACGCCGGGGGCTATCTAAAAATAGTTCGCCGAAGTGTCGAGCTAACAGCGGCAGATTGAATGGATCGATACACTATCACCGTAACGGATGAGAGGCCAACAACTAAATTTGAAGCTAGCAAGGTGTCGACAGCGAAACCTAAGTCATGTCCTTGTTACTGCAAGAAGGATGGAGGCGATGTGCGGCGAATCCGAAGTCATGTCCTCGTTATTACAAGGAGGATGGACGTGATGGGGCCCAATGAAGCCCAGGACGACAAGCTGTAAAGTAAATTTATATTTTCAAAAAAAAAAAAAAAGGGAACATGTAAGTAAGGCCACATTCTTTATTTTGAAACCTTAGAAATAAATTTTTTTGAACTTTTATATCTTGTTTTTTTTATAGACGGCTGACAATAAAATAATTAATTTCTAGCATAAAATTCAATGACTACTCACAGAACCTTTTCCAATCCTCAAAATGACCCTGGATTGGAATCGGAAATACTACAAATTCATTGGAAATTGCCTAAGGGCGCTGCCTACGTGCAGGTCACAACTCTGTCGCCAAAATTATCTATATTTCAATTATAAAAATCCTTAGAGCATCTCATTATTAGAATGAATGTCGTCTTTTCCTGTTTCTTTTAAACTATTTTGAAGTTTTCTTTGCCTTAGACAGTACCCGTTTAGATCTTGAAATAATTTTACTTAAAAAGACTGCAATGAGCAATATCTTGATCCTGCCATTCCGTACTATATTACTTTCTATGGCCTATACGCATTTCAGTTGTACTCTGAATATCTTTTCAGATACACTCGGAGTTCGTTCTGGCATATGCCTTTTATTATTACGGCGATTTTATTTCTCATGTAGGTACTTGGTGTAGATTAGATAAAAATATAAAATGCCTTTCAGCAGAAGTATAATAAAATCCTTAACCGAATATTATCAAATAAAATTTTAAAGTGGTGTGATCCACTTAACTCAGTACCCACACAGGGTTTACCTAGTTTACGACACCATTTAGAGTAAATCATTGTCAAAAATAAATTGAAATGACTAACTGGTCTCAAATATATCAAACTCGAACACACGTTCTACATGAAAAAGCGAGGTCAAAGTACGGTTTGGACTTCGCAAAATAAAAAAAATAATAAAAAGTAAAATAAAAACCAACAATCAGTAAGTGTCCCGAATGACAAGTTCATCTAATTTGTTACTCCAGCAACGTTAAGCTCAAACAACTCAGCCCCAAAAACATCTGTACCAAATCTCTTTTCCCTTAAAAAAAAAAAAGAAAGAAATAAATAAATAAAAAAAGACCAAGAAAAAAAAATCTTGATTAGTCCACCTCAGCCATAAAGAATATAGGCCCTATCATGCATGGATTCTCGCACATAGCATCCAAAAGAATCTTCAATATTCCGGAGGTATTGAAAAGAGGCGGCAACGCTTTGTATCCCCATTTGGGCTATTTATCAGACCGAAAAAATGACACCCGAATACAGCAACAAATGATCATAATTTATGCTCATAAATAATTTCTCTACAAAATTTTGTCCGCTTCTGGATCTGAATCTCTGTAGAGAGAATATGCTGCTGCTGCTGCTGATGCTGGTGCTACTGATACCATGGAATTCAATAAGGGGCTATGCTGGGCATTATTGCTTCCTGCTTTCTTAGAGGGCCCCATGGTATCAATGATTCGTTGTAATTAAGTGCAGTGAGCATGCCCAGTAGCCTAATCCCGGACGAGGTTAATCACATTGTGTCCGAATTTTATATGATATCTTGCGTGCATCATCGGTCGTTGTCGTCATCATCGTCATCTATACTTTTGTGATTTGATCACAGTATATTATATGATGATCCCTGTGGACTTCTGGCAGGGAAAAGTTGTCGAACTGGCTTAAAATGACACCTCTAGTCTAAGGAATTTCAAGGTGATTTCGGTGGCATACCTACATAATATATATACAAGTAAGTATGTATGTACGTATATTTTTCAAATAATATCGTATCATGCCGCGCCTACAACGCATATAAAATTTTAATATAAAGAAGATATTCCCTCTATGCGTGAAATTCCTTTGTAACGGGGGCCCCTCATTTTTATGTTTGTTATTCGGAAGTTCACCAAAGAATAGTAGTTAATTTGAGACGAGCTTCAAATGACGCTCGTTGTCGACTTAATTTTGGGGATTTGGTTTTAATTTTCGATTATTTGTTATATGCCGGTAGTATTGGAATTTGTTGAAAATACTTATTTTGAGTACGTTCCTATGTAAGTAAATAAAATTGAATGTAACTAACTAACTAATTTTTATACCAATTGCCATAATAAGGAACCTATTCCCCTCCCTGAGCTTGACTTGATAATACAAAATAGTTCAGCTTACAAAAATTGCATAGGAACTACATTCGTTATACTTTCGTCTAAGGATAGAGGTAATCTGAGTACCTTAGGTAGTAATAGGTAGTAGGTGAAAAAGAGCCAACAAAAAAGTGAACCAATGCCCAAAATTCAGATCAACAAGAAAATGAAATAAAGCCCAAAATATTGATAATAATGTGTGAAAAATAAGAACGTGTCGCGCGGGTGGGGGAGGACCGTTGAAGCGGCGCTTTCTCCCGTTGGGGTGGCGCGTTTTCGCATTCATTCTATTTAAAGTAAGAACGCGTTGGATGATGTGGGCGGGGGACGTCGGCAAGGGGTGCAGGCGTGCCTGCCAGCTTGCCGACGTCCCCTCCCAACTCGCGTGACACGTTCTTACTTTAAATCAAATATCAATGCACAAGCGCCCTGCACCCCTTGCCACCGCCTCCTTCCCGCCTCCTACGCACGACGCGTTCTTACTTTACACACATCTTTGGGAACTATTTCCTATATTTTCTGAAATGATTTTTGGTCATTATTTCATCAGGATCAATTTTGTTTCTTAGGCTTTATTTCATTTACGAATTTTGGATTTTATATCATTATGAAATAACGCCCCAAACCGATAAGTGAATTAAAACGCAAAAGTGTGAAATACTACCCAAAAATTTTGGGCATTATTTCACATTTGACACGTTAAAATTTATATGGAACTTTCGGGTCTTATTTCACTTATCACTTTCGGGCGTTATTTCGTTGGGTGTTATTTCCCGGAGCGAACTTTCGTGGCATCGATGGCTCACTTGGTACGACGCTGATTACGCTGGCTTCAAACTCCACCTTAGCTATGTCAGCTAGTTTCCTGTAGACTGTTATAACTTCTACACTCCCATTGGTGCAGGGTGAGTGAGTGCCTTTGGACGTACAGTCAAGACAGAGCTCATTCTGTGATCAGCGTTGAATGCAGGGCGGCACGCTAGCTTGCCGCAACTAATAGCGGAGAGTGTGGGGTGGGTTGCACAAAAAACCTGCCGTTGTCATACACAAATATGCAAAAAGATATCGTGCTAGACTAGTAACGCAGGACGCTGATCCGATCCTGAAGGAACTCTTACACCATTTACCTTGTAATATTGTGAGGTCTCAGATGGAATGTCTTCGGATGCCACATCCCCAGCCACCCTGTGACATTGCGGGTCTCTAGTTTGTAAAATGTCTCTTTGCGAACCTGAAAACTGTGGAGGAATAAACCTAGTCAACCAGCATCGTTAGGAGGGCTCCAGGGGAGTGAAAGGAGAAAAAAAATAAAAGCTTAAAATAATTGCTACATTATTATCATTTTAATTCAACAATTATCTCTAACAGGAGTTGAGGCTGAACATTGCCTGTTTCTTAAATTAATTGAAACGTGGGTAAAGTAAACATGGCAATGTAAGATATAAAATTTTAATAGTTATAAACGAGCATTTAAAATTGTAATGAAATCAATTCAGACAACGAAATATCTATATGTGACCATTGAATAAAAAACTAATAAAGAAGCGGGATATCGTGCGAATACAGTGTAAGTGTTTAAGCAACTCAATTATAAGCAGACACTATGATCGGGGGGTAGTAATGACAAGAGGGCTGTGCATTATTTGACAATTCTTCTTGATTTCTGACATTTCATTGCGACAAGTGCTTTAAATTATCAAAGGCAACGCCCAGAAATATTATCTGAAAATAAGGGGGCGCTAAAAATTTGTTTATTTTACATAGCAATTTGAAAAAAATGTCCCTCTTCAAAATGTCACGAATTCATTACTCCCATGATCAAACGAATACAAACACAGCACACTAATGCATTTCGCCGAGTGGCTTAGGCTTTCTTCCGATATTCCGTTTCCTTATTAGTTATATATTCAATGTATGTGACTACTATTCGAAAGAAAATAAAAAATAAGTGGATATGCTGCTCCTTATTACATTGAGTGTAGCAACGCTCGGAACCACCAGCCACAGAGGCATTACAGTGCAATACAAAATGAATTTAGGCAATCATCCGCTCATTTGACCTTCCTTCACGGAAATATTGAAGAACAACTTGTCACACCGTCTCTCCCACCTTCTTCTTCCTTTTTTTCCCGGGTGTTTTTTTTTCTTAGCCATCTGTCAAACACAAAGGAACGTAGAAAATTGCAGCACAATTGCTTGTGAGGGCGCGACATGATCACTGTCGCTAGATGTCAGCAGCACATGATATGTAGCATACTGTAGCATACATATGTACATTTCCCTCGCTTATAACTCACAGTTACTTTTTGAATCAATATTATAAGTAGGGTAATAAAGAGTCAATAGGGGTTCCTTCATCCAACCGTCAACCTCTCACCTGTCCGTCCGTTACAAACATTCTAGAAGTTGAACTGGCTTGTCTGCGAAATCCAAAATATCCATCCCCGCCTATCCTATCGCTAGTACGTAAAACATCTAGTGGTAGTACGTGAGCAACGGAAGCCACTAGTCAGTACGTGTGCAACGAAAAGCTATCCCATCGTACCTCTCAGCTAGTCTTAGTCATTAAAATACTTACTGTAAATATTTTTACACTTTTATTGGGACGTAAGCAATAAAGCAAGGAATAAAACTCACCTGAAGCCCTTACTCGACTGAAACTACCCAGAGTCAAATTTCGATCACTCCTTTCTTCAAGCAGCCCATGTTAAACATTTGTGAGGTTTTCATCGTTAGTAGGTACATCTTTACTAGCGAGCCTGAAAGTTGCTAAGGAATGATAATTTTGAAATTATATCAAATTTTTTGTCATATATTTTTGTCATATATTTTGATATTTCGTCACAATTTTGTCGTACTTGAGCTTTCATCAGAGTTCATTTCGATTTATGCTTTTCATTTTCGACAAAGTGAACTAAAATGAGTTTGGAGTGATTTCAACAAAACGGATTTCAAGAAACTATAGTAGAACTGTGGATACAATCTTGAATCAGAATCAGGCTATGTTGGTATGAATAGGCCCTATGCTTCCACTCCTCTTGGAAGAAGGCAACAAATACGAGTTTTGGCATGTCATTTGAGAGGATCTCCGCACTATAAATCGTATACGAAATGTAAGGGATCTTTGCATTTTGACTACAAAAAACATGTTCCATGCAAATATTCACGCTACTCGATCGCAAAAAATGGCTGGTATCTTTGGAACAAATAATTGCTGTGTTTAGAAAGGTTTTAGAAATCATGCATTTATAACACGATATTGAGTCCCCTTGTAAGGCGTCCTTTCTGGGACAAGTAATTTGAAAGTATTGCCTAAAGCGATCATATATTCTTTTACATATTGAAGGTGAAAGTGGTCACAAAGAAATTTTCATACTTCCGACGGAATTAACTTTCCTAATAATTCTGTAAATTTCATAGTCATGTGAATCTCACCAAATTAACAGTTGGATAAATACTGAGTAAATCTGACATAATCTAATAATTTAATGCTGCAATGACAACCTAGTCTGTAAATATTGCACTTTTTGGTTTATATTCATTTCGTTATTTTTGAGTTATTCCAACTATGAAAGTCACTCAGTATGTAATTTGATCCTCACCTGCAATTAAAAAAATAAATAAATTTTAAACTACATCGTCCTACCCTAAACATTGCGCCCATTATACTTTTTGCCTAAAGCAATTAAATCAAACAAAATCAATGCAATTTCCTTGAATTCCCACAGCTCTACGTGGTGCAAATCAAGTGCATCAAATTGAACCATTGTCAAAAACCAGCAGCAGTCACAACAATTTCATCCTTAAATACCGTTTCAGGGGCGCACAAATAATACAACTATCCTGAATGGAGGAGTTTCATCGGACACCCATGTTCATTGTCAGGAGGATATGTGTCCCTGCGATAAATTATGTCTTCAGACTATCTTCCCACATCACACACATGCACATACATGAGAGAATCCTTCAAGAAAATTCGCTTTCGATAAGAAATTTGTTTGGTCTGCAAAAAATAATGGAAAATTTCTCATCATTCTCTTCCATGTTTTTCATTCTATTGCGTGTGTGTGTGCGTATGTTACACCAGCTTCCGTTTTCAATTCATCTCTCTACCTGTTTGATTATATTCCTCGGTAGATATTCGCTTCCTATATGATATCCTGGAAATAGCAATAAATTTAAAAAAAATTCAGTAAGCGACTTCCTTGGTTATATAGGTACATAATATCCCCTTAGGGAAGACCGAACCTTCGTCCGCTATTTCATACACCACACACATGTGCTCTATATTCTGGGTAGGACTAGCAAGGATATCGGCGCGTTGTTTGATATCGTCTTCTTCAATGCAAGAGAAATAATTGGATATTTCGCTAGCATGCGATATCCTTGATTTATGGCCTCAAGTAGGACCTTTGTGTTTGTTGGGACTTATCTATTCCGGGAGAGAATATCTACTGAAAACAATGGAGAAAACACAAATTTGGCGTAGCGAGCAATATTCAGCACAAGTGAATAAGTGATATGCAAATTTTTAATATAAATTTGAATTACGTTTTTTTTTTGTTTCGCATGAGCTCGCTCATATGAATTCTCATAGCAACGGTAACAATTTGAAGTTGAAAGTGGATTTATATATGTTTTTCTATTTCATTTACAGCATCTGCGATCAATTATAATTTTTTTTTATTTTTTTTTATCTAGGACCACACCCATGGAATATAAATTTCTTGATCCTTAACAGAAACTTAAGAACGACGTATAAAGTTGGAATGAAGGCGTTTTAAATTTCATTTGATCTTGAGACAAGTTGCACAGCTTACAACATTTGATATCTGCCTGTAACTACAGGCATTAAGTAGAACAAATCCGAGGGAACAGCAAATTTTTGCTTCAGTGTTCTACAGCGCATCATACTTACGTCGATATTTGAGAGATAAAAGTTGACTTTCATATTGAAGATTTAGCTTTTAACATTGGAAGGGGGTCCAGAAGTTGTGTATAATCGTAAGAAATCGCTTTTTTCTTCATAATTATTAGGTACTGCCCGTCCTATGAGACTGAGTCTAAGTTTTGAAATGTACTGGAGGTCTATAGACTGGCATTTCAAGTAATCTGGGTAAGTTATGAAGGTAATCATGGATGGTGGTTTGCCGGGTATAAAAAGTTCCATAATGTTGTTTATATGTATTATTGGTCATAACTTGCTACCCTGTATTTTATAGGCAGTGGTTCCTGTCCAGCAGCAGCAAATGTTTAATAGAATCTACCGTCAGAGGGAATACTATAAACTTTAATTGGGTGACAGATGAAATGAAAATAGATTTGCTGCTTTTAGTGACAATGTTGCCATTTATCAGGTACAAAATCTTACCCGGAGGTTTGTACTTAGTAATTAGATCATCGATTAAAGAAAATATAACATCCTGCCTTCAATGTGTGTATCTAGAATATCTCATAATAAATCTGAGCTCAGAGTGTGGAGAATAGAACAATTCTATAATGGTTGTAGAAATCAGAAATGATAACATTACAAAAATGTGATATACGAGAATTGATCCAGTGATGAAAACCAATCATTGAAATTGAAATATAATTTTCAAAAATCTAAATTTGATGAAAAGACTGTAGAGCAGTAACACTGTTACCAATATAACACCACCACTTTGCCGTAGTATTGTAGATGGAAATATCGTAACATTGTTACCGGATTGATACCATTATAATTGTGTGTTATGCAATATAAAATTGTCATATTGTTATAAGTTCTGAAAATTTTGTATAGTCACATTCCAGATTGGAAGCTTTTTTTTTGACGTTGTAATGAACTCGTATATAGCGAGTCTTTTGTGGAACTATTTGTGAGGTTTTTCTATAGAAAATTTTCCGTCACTTATAATTCATAGTTACTTATTGAATTAATAGTATAAGTAAGCTAAAAGGGATTTACTAGGCACCTAGCTTCCCATCCAACTTCCCTATTCCTCTAAATCCACACATCCCAAAATTAAATAACAGACAAGAACACAGCTTGCTGTCGCGCAACAAGCTGTTATTACTTTTCGACATCGCGTAACTTAGAGTTAATAATTATTCGAACATTTAAAGTGTAAAGTGTATCAAAGACAAAAGTGAAACCTAGGCTAAAATTAAAGCCTGTACGTGTATATTATCAAATATCCCGGGATATCGGTTCGGTTTAAGACAGTCAAAATTCGTTTCGTTTCGTAAATCGCGTGTGAAGAACTCTGATTGATTGATTGAATAGGCACCCATATGAATATACCATCCAAGATTCTAGAAGTTGAACTGACTTTTCCGGGAAGTCTGGAATATCTGTCTCTGCCTACATATCCGTCAGTACGCGAACAACGGAAGACTATTGGTTGTGCCCATATCAAATGGAAGCCTTTAGTTCGTACGTTCCCAACGGAAAGCCATCCATAACCGGTACGTAAAAAAATGGAAAGCTAGTGGTAGTACGTGAACAACGGAATCCACTAGTCAGTACGTGTGCAATGTCGCCAGTAAACAACGGAGAGCTAGTGGATATCCCGAAGCAACGGAATCCACTAAATTGTATGTGATTGCTGTCAAAGCTACCTTTATTGGAAATTCTTTCCACTTTTCAATTAATTCAGCTCATTTTAAGGTGCTTTCGGCAAGCACATTCTCAGTGAGACAAGTGAGGTATTCTCAGTTGGTTCACTGAGACTGCACTTTCGGTGAACTGTCTTAGTTCCATATTGAGCTACAAACTTTGAACGCAACCACTGAGCAACTGAGACAAGTGAAACTGAATAATCTTGTCTCAATTGACTAAGTTTCGTTATTTTGTGATTTTAATTGCTAATTAAAGTTTAGTGAGCTATTGAATAAACTAACAATACTTTCCTCAATTTATTAGTATCCATTTCCTGTGGTCAAAATTATTTAAATGTCAAAATTGGCAAATCAGCTGATTGGTTTGAACTGAGACAACTGAGATGGTTGCTCAAAGTCTTTTCTCAGTTGTCTCACTGAGACAGTGCTTGCCAAAAGCCCCTTCAATGACGGTAGGTGGCACTTTTACTAAATGGGGTAAAATGCTTCACATGAAAATGGAGCTAAATGTTACAATTGGGTGCTTGTGGAGGGGCACGAGAGTGCATTTGCCCCGGGCACTAGTTTTAAAGGGGCGGTAATACGACGGGCACGGGCCTAAGAACTCATGAGTACAAATTACAAGAATTGGAAATTTTTTTTCAGATAATATTTCACACTTCAGTCTTCTTTCCGCAATCTAAAAGCTCCCTTGCTAACATCATACTTTGAATTGTGCTTACACTTACACAAGCAATCAATTGCCTGTGCATGATAATTAAGTCTGTAAGCCTCTGTAAGCTAATTAAACTAAAAATTCCGCTAAATTCTCAAATTGTACCTTTGTATCATATATGAAATGAATTCAAAAATTGTACAAATGTACTAAGGTGGCTGGTAATCCTATGTTGCCCATCATCTACCAATCCTCTCTCGAATGGAGGCAAAATATAAGACAGTAGGCTCAAGAACAGAGTTGCAAAATATCTTTATGCCAGCTTAATTTAGATATTTTAGCCGGAGTTAAGGGCCTTTGAATCCGGCTAAAAAATCAGCTAAATTCTTTCAACCTGAATGGTAGTACGCCTTCATTCCTACGCAGAGTTTTTTTGAAACCGTCTTGAATTTTGGTAATTTTATCCGGGAAGATTCATAATGAAAAGCAACTAAAATAAATAACTAATCTCTAACATAATTTCTTAATTTTTATTCTTTGTGTTAATAAAAAAACAACTGCATTTGTAATGATACGATTTTTTACTTTGTTTTTATTTTAACACAGTTTGAAATTAAAACGACAATTAAAATCTATAATAGATCTTAAATATTGTTTGAATTAGAAATTCTTATTATTTAACAATCATTATTGTATAAAATTCAAATTGTATTAAATTTGGTTTTAGTTCCAGGGTATGCAGTATATAATAAGCCATCTATCATATACTCATGGTGCCCAGTATATCTTGGAACTAACCTCATTGCCCCCTCCCCCACCCCAAACATTTCCTAGATCCGGAACTGAATATTTGACTCCATTTAATTTAATTAACAATTAAGTCGTATTACACAAATGAGGGGCACCAAGAACCTTGTTGCAACATTTCTGTTTAATTATAAATGAAATTGCAGTAAAAGTGCCATCTACTGTCATTAAAATGAACTAAATTTATTGGGAAATTTAAAGATTTTCTAATAAAGTCAGCATTGACAGCCGTCAGATGATGACTCCTGTTTGCTTTCTTCTTCTTTTGGCTACTATCAACAACAAAACTTTTTTCTGGTTAAATCTTTTGTAACTACAGTAAATAGTCGTCAATTTTCTTGGTAGCATTTAATTAAATTATTGAACTCTGACATGATCTTTACTCACAGTAATATTTTAAATGAACTAATTTTTATTCACGGTCTGTCAAATATTCATTTCCTTTAAGTGACTAAATTTGAAATTGAGTCATTATGGAGGCAGTCTGTCTGTTATACCCTCCTTATACTCTCCTTATACACCAACTTTAATGGAGTACATCGGGCGCATTCTGGGAAATATAGTGGTCTAGCCAGATGTAGAAATAAAGGCTTTACTTTGATTTATACTGACTTTGGGCCATATTACACTCTGGGCCATATTTGCCTTCTCTATCTAATGATTAAATTTGCACATATTGCCCGATAGTGTGGACGCAAGTTAGGCTCATATGGCATTGGAATAATACTGGAATGTGCCTAGATGGTGGTCCGATCAATGTTTCCCAGTCCAGTTATGAAATTTAGACGGTGAGTTTTTTACTAATAATTGAATTCATTTTTTTTTTATCTATTTTGAATTAAGTCAAGACGAACTTGTTCTCCATCATTCTCAGCATTTCACTTTTATCAATGACCAGAAGCTAAGCAAGATTATCACTTGATCGGCATGCCGAAGTTGAAGAATTAATTTATCGTTTCTTAGTAGACAGTAAGACAGTGAGGGGTGAGGCTTCCTTCATATCACACTTGGTCCCTCTTTTCTACGTGAAGTCTTATTTCCTTATACCTTGACCATATTCGTAGCGATTCAAACTAGACTTATGTCTTCTCTGCCAAAATATTTTTGCAATAAAAATTTGACCAAAAATCCATCGACTGCAAGCTGTCTTTTCTGCGTGGACAATAGACACCACAAAAGAGACTCAAATGGGTGCACACCTGAGTTTGACACAACGGAAATGCCAGCGCAGCATGATGCCTTTTAAAGTCCATTTTATGACAAAAGCTTTCGATTACGAATTTTTTTGTTTTTTAATTTTTTGTTTTTTGCTTACCTTGAAATATCTTAGAAGGTCCACCGCCTCAACCCCATTTCAACGTTCTTAATGGCGGTGAAAATACAAAGTGAGGGAGTGCCACCTTAATCAGATTTTTACTGTTCATTTTTGTCTCAGAATTTTGTCTGTTTTCAAATAATTTTCTAAATTTATAACAAAATTATTCAAGAATTTACAAAATGTCTGGCGTGTTGAGAGATTTAAAAACTGCCATCCATGCGGCCCGCTATAGCCTTTTCTTTATAAAATGCGTCAGGCAATTGTGGACCGTATGCACATATAAATTTGAACCGATCGAGAACACCGATTGGTGCTGCAGCTCTGACTCGGACTTGATATCGTTTTTCGGTGAATTCCAGAAGCTTGATTCGATTGAACATTAAATCAGGATTAAGATTTGCTGCTTGGACTGGTGGGCTTAAGGTGGACATTTGGCTCATGCTGGTGCCTCTGGACGATGTTGTTTTGTGTATGTTGTGATAAAAATGGTCATCTACCAATTCCGATCGAGGGAAAATGTGAAGGAAGACAATGCAAGTGAAGTCGTGATTGGGCCGGGGTTTGGTTTGCTACAAACAGTTGCAGTATTTTGTTGGCTGATATGATAACTCCCTATATGACTAAGTTAGTTTAGGGTGGATGCAGAAAATTTAATGACTTGCCGTCGCGCTTACTTAAATCTTGTGTGCGTTCGCGTGCTACACGACGCAAACGGCTTACTTTACTGAAATTTATTTCGATCTCGAGCTCTGTAGTCCATAAATCATAGCCAGCGATTGAATCGATCGATGTGGAGCTCAACTTGATATGTTCGGTGGTCGGATTAAGATTTAAAATTCAATTTGTCGAAGTGAGATTTAAGAGTTATGTGATCCAGGAAATCACTTTATTATTAAAACACTTCACGCGCATGAATCTTGTATTTAGCATTCGGATGAGATTCAATGAATGATTTTTAAATAAATTTTCATATTTTTGATATCATATTTTTTTTTTTAGTTTAGGTAAACAAGTAGAAAATACTTGAATTAGATTATATCCATAATAGAAGCGATACATATTGATGTACGATAACATATGGTTTCTTCATCCTGAAAACATTACCGCCATATAGTGATAGACTTTTTCTAATTTATTTCTACTATTTCTTTGCTGAATTCAAGTAAAACTAAGATAATTAGTAATTAAGGTAATTAATAATTAAGGGTGTTAAATTTGCAGACCATGGTGGCCAAAGAAAAGGACCGTGCCGTCCAATCTACTTATTTGGGTAATTGATGTTCATCCCCTGCTGGATTTTTCCGTCGGGTGTGTCCAGGTGCTTCGTCCAGCTGGTAAATAATATCTCTTGTTATTGATAAAAGTAGATCATCCATAAGATCTGGAAGATAATTTTCCAAAAAATCCAAATAATTTTCGCTAGTTAATCTACTTGGAAGAATGTGTAGACCAAGAAGCTGTCTGCCGAAAATACCTGCCCACATATTGATCGAAAATCTGTATTGTGATGATGTTTTCTGAGATACGTGTAGATTTTCCGAAGCCCAGTGGTATAGATTGTATAAATTTGTTATCCCAATTTTTGAAAATTAGGATTTATCAGTTCACAGGATATTGTCCAAAAACGTGCTATCGTCATATTAATGCTCCAAGATCCAACTGCAAAATTCAGTGCGTATCGGATTATCTCTTGGTAGTAGCTCCTGCACAGGAGTATGTTGTGACCCAGGTGCCTATACCCCGAATCACAACAATAAAACAAATACGCCAATATCTTGCCATATGCAATATATTGGCGTACTACGAATTTGACCCTGAAAAGTAAAAATTATTTAACAGAAAATTCATTTAAATTTCATATGCATTTAAAAATGCATTTTCATACTGAAACAAAATGCAATTTAGCATAAATTGCATTTTGTTATCAGTCGTACATTCCGTTCACACGGCATGTATACTTACCTACATGCAGTGCTATGTACATATGTACCTACATATAGCTTTTCTGCTAAATTATCTGCATGTACTATACATACATACAGTTTCTTTTTCCTAAATCCAAAAAAAACTTAATCGTATGTACATAGATACACATAATTATTCTTATCAGATAAAAATATTACTTTTTCAAGACACAAGTGCATATCAGATTTCATGCATATGCACTGTGTCTAAACTTTTTGTACATTCCCACGTACGATTTTTCACGTCGTGGGAAAGTAGTAAGAAGAATAAAAAAGCTTTTTTGAAGGTTGTGATGGGCGCCTGGGCGCAAAATCGCCGATCCTCGGGGAGCTGGTTCTTAAAATCCGTCGAGTGCAGTCTTTTACAAAACCCGGAATATATAGTTAAAAAAATGAGAATTTAGAAAAATCGGTAGTGAGCCAGATTTCCTAAGTGAAAAAGAATTGTTATATTGAGTGTCCTAGCAATAAAAAAAAAAAGAGATAGCAACAGCCAAGATTTGGATTATAAACGAATATCAAAGTTCTTACGATATTTAAGACTGTGTAACATTTAAATATTGTGACAGCCAGTTGTGAAAAACAAAGAGGAATAAAAAAAAATAATAATTTACACTTATAAAGTTTAAGAGGAAGAGTTTTTTTTTGACAAAAATCCCTAATCGATAAAAGTTCATAGTTTGAGTGCTCTCCGCCGGAGCACGGCACTCCAACTACAACATTTTGGTGGCAGCGGACTTAAAACTAGTGCCAATAAATAATTTGCAAACAAATACACATAACAATTTTTCTTTTTAATTTAACTAAAATCAAAAATAATAATACACAAAAAAGACGCAACAACAATTTAACAAATTAAACAAATCAAGTATATTAAAACATAAAGTGCCTAGGAAAAAATTTATAAATATACAATTATAACAAAAAAAAAACAAAAATAAATAAAATCCAGTGTTCTCAATAAACGAAAACATAACAATACGCTTGAATAAATAATAATAAAAACAGCGAATCAAAATTAAAATTATAACTGTTCAGAGTGCCATAGCGCTCCACCGGTGGACCCTTGAGAGGCTTCATCCCTGCCTCAATAAAGACGTTTAAGAAGGAAGGAAGGAAGGAAGGAAGACAATAACGGTACGCCCAACGCAACAACAACTCTGTTTCGTTTAGTGTTCACTTCACCACCTACACATTCAACTTAGGAAACATCCTCCAAAACTACATTAGAAGAAAACGTAAATACCAGCATCTTCATCATTACAAGTGGATAAAGTTAAAGGTAGCGTGGAAAAACAATTTTCGTCTCATTTGGTTTTTTGTTTTCTCTCTATATATATATACACACATATACAGATTGTTTAATTGTCAATTAATTCTCAACAAATACGTTTAATGCAGCACACATTTTTCTTTTACCTGTAAACATATATATATATATATTGCCTTTTTATTACTTTTTTTATTTAAATGAATATACATGGAAGAGACCTTTAGCTAAAAGAAGTGATCTATCAATAATTGCTAATCTCAGTCCTAAATTTTTTCTTCAAATGTGCGTGTTTACAGAAATTAATACCAAAATTCATTTGTTTATAGAAAGTTCATCCACACATTTTCTGATTATATACATATATTTACATTCGATCGCCATTTACATATAATTATATATGAATATATATATATGTATGTGTGTGAAAGGAGAAAAACAATTTCATCCATTCCCTTCAATTTTTGATTAATTTAAAGAAACGTTCAATTCAACACATATAAATTGAAATCTGCTCCTCCTAGAAGCGACCTCTGCGGCAAGACTTCGTGAGCTTGCTGGTCAGAGGACTTCGACAAAAGTCATTATTCGATCCCCTGCGGTAGGACTTCGTGAGCCTATCGGTCAGGAGAAAGATATTGATTGGAAGAGCCACCAATTAACAATTTGGATTACAGATCAGATAATTAAGCACTTTTCCTCTTCATTACATACATACATATGTATATTATCAAAATTTTTTTTTATTGGAAGAACGCACTTCATTTAAAAAAAACATTGACAACAAATATAAATCATTTTTGTGTTGTGATAAAAGATTTTTTTTTTCTCTTTTCTCTCTCTCATACGAATTTAATTCTCCCGCAAAAATAAAATTATTAACAGAATACCTAAAATAAATAAATAATAATTGTTTTTATATACATCGGAACTCTTAGCATTCCTTTTATTAGAAATCGAAAATTTCAAAACACCAACAAATCCAACAAATTATCATAACCCCCGTTTTTGTACTTTACTCACTTCCTACAATTTACGAAATTTTTCCTTTAAAACTAATTAGACATAACAAACTAATTCTCTGGTTATTGCTGTTGGGAAACGTAAACGTTTGTCCTGTAATTAGCTGACTTTTACTTGCTCCATACAATTTAGTCACATCTTCTATAGTTCCCCTCAGATCAATCAAATCGAAGCTCGAAACGGACATTCCTAATATTAAAAAACTCTAGATCATAGCTGTACCAATTTTTCCATCCGTTACTTCAAAAAAAAAATAACTACAATGACTGAAGAAACCGTTTCCTTCGATGAGCTTTGCCAATCTCAAATAGAAAAAAACAGTGCAATTAGGCAAATACTAGGGGCTTATCACCAAGCCGGTAAAGTGAAGCGTACCAATACCTTTGTGAACGGTAAATTACAGCAACTTGAAGAAATATGGAGCGCCTTCGAAAAAACAGAAGAACAAATAGTTCAGCATAAAGACTTCACGACCGACCACGATTATTTCAAAGAATCGTGCTCAGATAAAACTGAGGACTGGTACATGTTGACGAAAGCAACACTTTCCGAAAGATTGAAATCAATCTCAGAAAGTACTATGAACCAGCAAAAACCCTTTCATATCCCATCACCCAGAGCTTCGTGGAGAATTCCAACCAAATCACAAGTTACAGAACCTAATAAGGAAACAGAAGGTCCACGAAATGAAAGTATTTTCAGAAGTCTAAATACAAAAATTAACTCAATTACAAGAGTTATACAATCATTAAACCCTGATACTTTACCTACAGTGAGTAAAACATACCTAGAACAAAAACTGAGTATCCTAAATAAACATTGGGCTGAATTCGAAGAACTCAACAATACAATCGAAATGCAATCTACGCCACAAGACCTAGAAAATAAATACTTTACTGAAAATGTTTTCGGTAAAACAGAAGCAGAATATGAAGAAACTGCAATTGCTATTCAAGAACAGCTAGATACGCGCTTCCCTAATTACCAACATGACACACGAAATAACTCATCACACTTTCACAATGAAAGCACAGAAGTCAAACTTTCACATATTTCTCTATCAGAAATTAAATCGTTAATACCAAATTTTAACGGCGATCCAAAAGACCTCCATAAATTCGTGTCATGTTGTGATGATATTAATAGACTTTATCCCAATACTGACCAAACAACCCTGTTTTCAATAATTAAAAGTAAGCTATTTGGAGATGCCTATAATGCACTTAAGTACAATGATATAAGCAGGTGGTCAGATTTAAAGAAAACATTACTCGAAACATTCGAAGTAAAATTAGAAAGGTCAGTACTCCAATCAAAACTACAAAACACAAGACAAAGACCAGGAGAGCCTGTCAAAGAATTCCTGCAACGAATTAATATTACACATGCTCAATTGAACGAAGCCACGCATTCATATACAACAGATAAACTACTGTTGAATTCTCTCGTAAAAGACAACGAAAAACAAGCTATTAGAGCAATAGAAGATGGACTAATTAGCGAACAACTCCAAACATTAGCCAAGCTCCATGAAAATAGAGCATTAAAGCCCATAACGTCATATATTGGTGAGCAAGCATTACGCCTAGAATCAAAGGCAACAAAAGTAACAGCGAACTCTTCTCGCACTGCTCATTCAACACAAGTGCAGAACCCCTTTTGCTATAAATGCAGGACACAGGGACATTTAGCTCCAAATTGTCCACAAAACAGTCGTATAAAACCAATTCCAAATAACAGTTTTTCTAATGCCCTAAACAAAAGCAATCCTCCTAAGCTGGCTAGCACCTTAAACAGCTCCATCCCTACATGCAGGTATTGTCATAAATTAGGACATACCCTAGAAGTATGCAGGGCGAGAATAGCAAACCACGGGAATTTCTACAGAGGAAATATAAATCCCGTTGATCAAAACTTCAGAAAGCGAACGGAAAGTCCCAATAGAACTACAATTCCCCAAAAAGAGGTCAGCTTCAACCAGGTTCCAAATCCTAATTTTAGAAAAAATTCCCATTCCTCGACAATACAACCCCAAAATGAACCAAGATCAAACAAAGATCACGTACAAAATCCGAGAATATTTTTAACACACTCGGAAAACAAATCAAGGCGAGAGGAATTAGTCGGCAGCCCCTCGCATATTCAAACAAAAGCCGACATACACACCAACCCAAATTAGATAATGCACATTTATTAAATGATCACATAACGCTGAAAATTCCAATTATTATCAATTCCAACTCCATTACTATCTCTCTATTTACCAATGTGTGCTCCAATAAAGAAACAAAGTTCCTCGTAGACACAGGAGCAGAAATTAGTCTCATAAAGTTCAATACACTGAAAGCAGGTAGCACTTACTATAAAGATGCAATCTGCAAGATAAATACTTTATTTACAGAATCTAAAACTACAGAAGGATTAATATTGGCAAAAATGTCAAATACATCAAACGAAGAATGTATAATAGAACATCCCTTCCAAATAGTAGGAGAAAACTCAACCTTGGCATATGACGGCCTAATTGGTCACGACTTCTTGTCTAGATACAACGCTTGTATCAACTACAAAAATAATTACATTTCCTTAGAGGTGAAGCAATGTCATTCATCCTCTCCCATAGAGCAATATCGCACAGATTACCCAAATACATATCTTAGATATGATAACCATGACAAGAAGTCTGAAACAAACAATGTAAGTGCTAATAAAAGCAAGTTACCCAGTACTTCACGAGAATTAAATACCAAAAGTGAAAAGTACCCCAAAACAAATATTCTACAAAAAACGGAAAATATTTTACAATCCAATGAAAACCGAAACGAATCGGACAAATTACATAATAAACTTATTACAATTCCCGCTCGCTCTGAATCCATAATTCAAATTCCAACTTTGTCAACTACGGAATCAGTATATTTTAAAAAAGAGGTAAAGCCAGGGTTGTTCATAGGTAATACCATAGTCAACCCATTACAAGGAATGGCAAAAGTCCTAGTTCTCAACACGAATGAACAGGACGTCGAACTGGCAATTCATGACATGAATCCAGAATGCCATGACCTTAATGACTTCGATTGCATCTCCACGGATTCCAACAGAGATCCAATTAGGGGCAGAATAAAGAAACTGCACACCCTGATTAAATTGGATCACTGTAATTTGGAAGAAGCCGAGAGTATTCGGAAAATTTGTAAGGATTTCAACGATCTCTTCTACTTAGAAGGGGATTTCCTAACATTTACAAATGCAGCCGAGCACAAAATCGAAACAATCCCCAATAAACCACACATATATACTAAACCGTACAGACTTCCAGAAACAAGCCGGAGAGAAATTACTCGGCAAATAAATGAAATGTTGGATTCGGAGATAATAAGCCCTTCAAATAGTCCGTGGAACTCTCCCCTACTTCTAGTTCCCAAAAAGCCGGACGAGCATGGGAACAAGAAATGGCGAGTCGTTGTAGACTTCCGCCGAGTAAATGATATTACTATCGGCGACGCCTACCCATTACCTAATATTACAGACATATTAGATCAATTGGGTAAGTCTAAATATTTCACAACGCTAGACCTCGCCAGCGGATTCCACCAAAATCGCATGGACGGGAAGGATCGAGCAAAAACTGCGTTTAGCACTCCTTATGGTCATTACGAGTTTAACCGTATGCCATTTGGATTAAAAGGTGCACCCGCAACCTTCCAACGTGCCATGAATAATGTCCTTTCCGGACTCCAAGGCATTTACTGTTTCGTATACATGGACGATATTGTAGTCCATGGATACAATCTTAAAGACCACAATATTAGGCTCGCAAACGTATTTAGCCGCCTTCGGGATTTCAATTTAAAATTACAACCCGACAAGTGCCATTTCCTAAGAAAGGAAATAATGTATCTAGGGCACATCATTACTGAAAATGGAGTCAAGCCAGACCCGGCAAAAATTAAATCAGTTCAATCTTATCCTAGACCCAAGAAGGAAAAGGATATAAAAGCCTTCCTTGGTTTCGTCGGCTATTATCGCCGCTTTATTCCAAATTTTTCTAAAATCGCGAAACCCCTTACTAACCTTCTGAAAAAGGACACACCTTTCAAGTTCGATGCAATTTGCGACGAAGCATTTTGCGAATTAAGAAAAAAATTAATATCAGCACCAATTTTATCCTATCCGGATTTCGACAAAGAATTTTTTGTCACCTCCGATGCCAGCGACTACGCCATCGGAGCAGTTCTTTCCCAAGCAGATGATCAAGGAGATCATCCAATCGCCTATGTGAGTCGAGTTCTCAATGGTGCAGAGACTCGTTACTCAACTATCGAAAAAGAGCTTTTGGCAATTGTTTTCGCGGTTGAGCAATTCAGGCCATACGTTTATGGTAGACAGTTTACCATCATAACTGACCATAAACCATTAATATGGCTAATGAATCTAAAGGATCATTCCTCAAGGCTAATGAGATGGAGAATTCGTCTTGAGGAATATGACTATAAAATAGTCCATAAACCTGGAAAGCTCAACACAAATGCTGACGCTCTCAGTAGAGCTATCCCAGAAAATTCCGTAAAATCAACGGAACCTAACACCTTTGTTAATGTGGTAACCAGGAATCAAGCCAAAGCTCAGGCGAATTTAGATACACCCAATCCAAATATTACTACTACAAATCCAGATTTATCAGTAGTAAACGGTTCCTCAGTGATAATAACTGAGACCAATTTCCCATTACTTTTAACTAAAAACACAAATCCCAAATTTTTTATCTTGCCAATGCAGGATACAGAACTTGAAAGAGTGTTAAAATATAAACTAAAACTTTTAGACAAACCTCCTCTACTAGAAAACAAACTGAACTTCTTTAAGAAGAAAGACTCCACAGTAATCATTTCAAAAGTCAATCTACCTTGCCGATCACAAAGAGATAGATTAGACATTGAAAAGATTTTAACTGAGATATGCTCATACACAGAAGCAAATCAGTTAAATCAGGCAAATATCTCCTTCCCGATATTAGACCAACAAAATCTATCAACTATTAAAAACATTTTTACCAATGTCTTCGTTAACCAAAAAATAAATATAAAACTTCATCAAGATTCCATAAAGTATTTATCTAACAGCAGTGATATTGAACAAGTTCTAAAAGATTTCCATTCCCTACCAACGGGAGGCCATCAAGGTGTCTCCCGTACAATCAAAAGAATTAAAAAACAATTCTATTGGCCTGGCATGTCAGACGATGTTGTAAGATATGTAAGGAAATGTAAACTTTGCCAAGTAAACAAAGTATCCAGAAATCCTAAGATTCCTATGAAAATCTCAAGCATAAGCTCAAAACCTTTTGAAAGAGTGTACCTAGATGTTGTAGGACCTCTCCCAATTTCCCATTCTGGAAATAAATACATCCTTACATTTCAAGACGACCTTTCAAAATTCTCGGAGGCTATTCCCATAGTCAACACGGAATCTAAGACATTAGCGGAAGCCTTCACGACAACAATAGTTTATCGACATGGCATTCCAGAAAGTATCCTAACAGATCAGGGATCTAACCTCATAGGTGGCATGTTCGCCGAGGTATCCAAACTGCTAAAGATCAAAAGGCTCAAAACTACTCCTTATCACCCTCAAACAAATGGTGCATTGGAGAGGAGTCATAGAACTTTAGCAGAATACCTCAGATCTTATGTAGCGAAAGATCCGCAAGACTGGGATACATGGATTCCATATGCCATGTTTGTCTATAATACCACACCTCACTCGAGTACAAATTATACTCCCCGCGAACTCCTATACGGATTCCCAGCCGAAATCCCAAATAACCTAAAATCATCTCCGACCGTTTGCTATAATTACGATAATTATGCAAACGAGTTAAAAGCACGTCTACAACACAGCTATAAAATTGCGAAAGACATAGCCATGGCCCATAAAGAAAAGTCCAAAATCCAATATGACAAAAACACAGTTCAAAAAACTTTCAATATTGGAGACAAAGTCTTGTTAAAAAGCAGAGTGAGAGATAACAAATTCTCACCACTCTGGACAGGTCCATATGTGATTATAGAAATCAATTCTCCTGAGAACTCCACGGTGAAAATAAATAATAACAATAAAAGAGTCCATAACAATGACTTAAAACTTTTCGCGGATTAATACAAAATTTCTTCTACTACAAATTCACGGCAAATGAATAAACAATGTCATCTTCCAGGTCCTCACAATGATGCAAACGGCATTTTTCCTAATCTGCATCCCATTCATCTCAGGCTCGGGGATAAAAATAAATCAAATAAATGCCAACGCAGGCATTTATTTCGAAGAAATTGGCAGAGCCAATTTCTACACCAACGAGTGGAAGATCGTTACCTACTACGATCTAGAAAATTTCAAGTCAGAATTCAGGAACATCAAATTCATCACGGAGCAAATTACGGCTACCTGCAAGAAATTGGATGGGAATTCAGCAATGGCACACACTTGTAACGGTACGTTGCTACAGATAAACCTTATCATAGCAAATATAGAATATAAAAATATGCTCCTAATAACTCAAAGCAGAAACCAAAGAGCACTTTTAAATGTAATAGGATCAATTTCCAAAGCTCTTTTCGGCACATTAGATGAAGATGATGCCAAGCTATATGATGAACAAATTCACAACCTCACTTTAAACCAAAATTCCCTCCTTTCCCTCATGAAAAGCCAAACCGCGATAATAGAAGCAACAGCTCAAATTTTTAATAAAACCAAGGCCGCAATTGAAAAGGAATTCCTGAATATGCATAAAAAACTAATTTCGATTCAAATATCTACATCGCTAATGGTAAATAGAACACTGGATAATCAAATATCCATTGAATTAGAATCATTAATCTCCCTTGTTTCACTAATGGCATTCAGATATCAAAATACACAGTCAGAATTAATAGATCTTTTAATTGATTCCAAACATGGAAAATTTCACCCTACACTAATATCACCTAATAAGATTGAAAAAATTTTATCAAAAATTAGGCAGGAGCTGCCGAGTTCAATAATGCTTCCCATAAATTCAAGAGACAATATATTTTCACAAATCTACAAATTAAGCACAATATCTGCAAATGTTTTCAACAACAAAATAATTATAGAACTTCGAATCCCACTTCCTTTTAAAGAACCCTACCAAATTTTCAAAGCAATGCCATTACCGACAATCCTAAACGGTTCATTCATATATATTGAACCATTAAAGGAATATATATTAATTGATTACAATCGTGATCATTACATCGAATTAACACTACAGGAAATCCACAATTGCGCAACGCTGGATCATACACACTTTTATTGTAAAATTTCATCACCCATCTTAAATACAAACAATAGAGTAAATCAATGTGAAATCAATCTAATAAAAAAGGAACCTATTACATCAAAATGTAAGATTTTGACTTCAAAACAGAGCTACTATATAACACAATTATCACAGCAAAATGCATGGCTTTTCTCCCTTAAAAAACCTTTCCATATAGATATCGTTTGTGAAGATTCAATTAGATCGGAAACCCTGCAGGGAACCGGAACAATATTTATCTACCCAGGTTGTTATGTCCGCACCAAAGAATTCATCTTGCACGGACATAATGTAAAAATATCAAAATTTAACTCCCATTTCATCCCAACAACAAACATTTCCAACATAATCGAAAATATGACGCTTCCCTCTATGGAAACGTACGGAAGAACAAATCCTTTAAATATCACAAACAACATGGACGTCGATGAAATTTTAAAATCCATCCATCTTCAAAAAGAACAAGAATCCAATTCTCTAAATCCTATAAACAATCACCACATTCACCACTATGCTTTATCATACTTAACAATGACATTAGTTATCGCTATTCTAATCACCTACGTGTACACGAAATACAAATCAAAAACAGGCATAGGGAAAAATATACCTCTGGAACCGGAACATATACTTGCAGATGTGCCCACGGCGGCACCAAGAAGGTCTAACTTCATCATAACACCTGCTCCAAACAGAAGAACTGCAGATAGCCCCACCAACTAGATTTTAAAATATTTAAATATGTTCAATATGTTAGCATATACATATCCAGTGCACTCATGCTTCCAATAGGAAAGTACAAGATACCCGAACTATAACGAACAAGGACTAACAATAACCATTACCAAACCTAAATTCTTTAACAACCTCCCATCCCAAAAGTAAAAAAAAAATAAATAAAAACCACATTAAGACGTCATTAATTTCTCACATCATATCATAATATATGTACAAATGTAACAGAGAGAAACAAAAAAGAAATTTAATATCAAGGTATACAAATTAGGATACTTAAAATGAGTAGATAATACAGGAATAAATAAAATGAAATTTAGAAAAGTTATAAATTTGAAACCTTATTTTTTATCTACTATGCATTCTATAGACTATTTGTGAGAAATTTATATAGAATACTTATAGTACGTAATTACATTATATTCATCCTGTATACATTGTCATCCCAATTATATATCTAAAAATTTTAATAATAAAAATGGCATATTATATATATATATTCAAAAACATAAATATATATAACCTTATGTTACACTAAATAAAAAATAATTACAATAGTATAAATAAATAATAATTTGCGGCATAGCTAATTAAACATAATAGAAACTATCTGAAATTATAAGCATAGCACCACTTATTATTCTCGCAAATTAATAAGTAACAACTATGAATATAAGTATACCAAAATACTTGAGGGAATAAATGAATAAGATAAGTTAATTATCTGCAAATTTGAAAAGCTTCTTATTTACGATTAATATTAGTTCATTGCTGTATATAACGATACAACATTTTTTTTTATATAGAAAAATAAATAATTGACCAACATGAATGTTATAATAGTAAAAATATTAATAAATAGGTTAGAATAGTATAACGATTTCATTATAAAAACAAAACCTTTTCTTGTAAAAAAAATTTTTTTTTTCTATTCGTAAATATAATGAATTGTAAATAAGTATATATTGCCTTAAAAAAAAAAATGGATAAAAAAAAAGCAAGAAGAAAAAAAAACACATTTATCTAAACTAGAATAACTACTTCTATGGCAGTAAGGTATTTTGTTTTAATGCAGTAATTACCTACTATAACTACTTCATATTTAAAAATATCATTATAACTACTAGTAAAATGTAACAGTTTTTTAGAAAAGAAAGTTTTACTCTACAATGCATAAAACTTTCTTCTCCCCAGGGGGGAGGGATGTTGTGACCCAGGTGCCTATACCCCGAATCACAACAATAAAACAAATACGCCAATATCTTGCCATATGCAATATATTGGCGTACTACGAATTTGACCCTGAAAAGTAAAAATTATTTAACAGAAAATTCATTTAAATTTCATATGCATTTAAAAATGCATTTTCATACTGAAACAAAATGCAATTTAGCATAAATTGCATTTTGTTATCAGTCGTACATTCCGTTCACACGGCATGTATACTTACCTACATGCAGTGCTATGTACATATGTACCTACATATAGCTTTTCTGCTAAATTATCTGCATGTACTATACATACATACAGTTTCTTTTTCCTAAATCCAAAAAAAACTTAATCGTATGTACATAGATACACATAATTATTCTTATCAGATAAAAATATTACTTTTTCAAGACACAAGTGCATATCAGATTTCATGCATATGCACTGTGTCTAAACTTTTTGTACATTCCCACGTACGATTTTTCACGTCGTGGGAAAGTAGTAAGAAGAATAAAAAAGCTTTTTTGAAGGTTGTGATGGGCGCCTGGGCGCAAAATCGCCGATCCTCGGGGAGTTGGTTCTTAAAATCCGTCGAGTGCAGTCTTTTACAAAACCCGGAATATATAGTTAAAAAAATGAGAATTTAGAAAAATCGGTAGTGAGCCAGATTTCCTAAGTGAAAAAGAATTGTTATATTGAGTGTCCTAGCAATAAAAAAAAAAAGAGATAGCAACAGCCAAGATTTGGATTATAAACGAATATCAAAGTTCTTACGATATTTAAGACTGTGTAACATTTAAATATTGTGACAGCCAGTTGTGAAAAACAAAGAGGAATAAAAAAAATAATAATTTACACTTATAAAGTTTAAGAGGAAGAGTTTTTTTTTGACAAAAATCCCTAATCGATAAAAGTTCATAGTTTGAGTGCTCTCCGCCGGAGCACGGCACTCCAACTACAACAAGTATCGTGGCAAGGATACATCTCTTCATTTCTCAGAAATCTCCAAACAGTTGATAAATGAAAAGCTAAGCGCCTCGTACCTATAGCAGGATTATTCCTTGCTGTTTCTAGGAACCTCTCCGCTGCTTCAACTGTAGGAAACTGCCGGAAATCTTCGATGATATTCGCGTTGAGCCGCAAGTGAATTTCCGTCGCTATAACTGTAGCAGTACACTATGTCATAAGACCAATTCTTATGATATCCTAGATGACTACTCATATGTAATTTGATATGATGACCCATCTATGAAAGTTCGATTTTTGTAGTAGTTTTTCGCATATATTTCTAGAACGGTTCGTTGAACAGTAAAAATGATTATAACTAATTTCATAGGATTTCATATTCTGAAAAACTTTTCAGTACAATAAAAACGTCTAGGACTGATCGTTTTTGCAGCACGCGTAAAAAACCTAAAATTTTGTATGGTAACACCAAGAAGGGGTTGCCTTATTTACTCCATTGTGAAATTACATTTACTACTTTTAAGATAACGCCGTGTTCAAAATGGGAATGCGAACTTTTCATACAACTTTTTAGGCCCGACATCAACAGACATGATAGATGTGTTAAACGATATATTATGATACTCTGAACATATTTTTTCACAATGTTTATTTCAATTAAGTGGGCTTTGGCGATCGGATGACTGCAAAAATATATACGAAATGTAGTAACTGGGGTGTATGTGACCTATGTGTATAGAAATGGGTTTTCTGTGGAAACACCGTCCCGAGAAAGTTTTCTGAATCGAGAAATGTACACCGCCCGATAGTACCTACTAGACGAAACCTTTAATTTGATATGCAACATGCCGTACTGGAATCAACCTCCCCGCCGGGGGTTTCTACCCGCAATCCTAAAAGTATTCAGAGAAAATTTTTCTTTTACGAATTATAGCTGATGATGATTTGAGGGGAATACTGAAACCCATATTCCGATCGGACATAACACTACCGAGTTAGAGCCGACCAAAAGTGCGAACAATCTAGTAGGTACCTCAGTTCGAATAAAAAAAAAACGGATATACCAATAAGTGAATATGGGGATAGCAATAAAAAGCTACTTAAGCCTCCGAGTATAAATGTGTAAGTATACTTAAACTTCTTCTCGAGACCTAGGGATTCGGATCTGTTCTAAATTTTCCGAAATGAAGATTCTAGAGCAAACTTTGACTTCCTCTCCCCAGCTTTCCCCCGCTAGATAGAAATAAAATATGTTCAGAGTATCATAAGGGATCGTATAAGACATCTCTCATGTCTGTTGATGTCAGGGCTAAAATTGGGACTCCTCTTTCAGCTTTCTACGTTGATGCATTCTCAGGTAGTGTCCAAATATACTGGGTGTTTCCGTCTAGGTGGTCCATATAGCAGAAGGTGATAGTACTCACCTAGACGAACAAAAAATTGTATGGCAAGGGGGGTTCACATGAACCGTTTGGGAGATATAGGGTGATTAAGAAATTATGCTAGTCTTTCTTACAACACCCTGCATCTTAAAAAGTACAGGGTGCACTGACGAATAACGAATATGACAAGAAACAAAACAAATATGTAAGAAAAGTAGAATATGCATAGAAATAAAGTAGGTTTGCAATAAACTATAAAACAAACTCGCTAAAATTCTAGATAACACTTTTTTTCTTACTTTGACCTCTATTTTTTTGCGAAATGGCCGTTAATATAACTTTTTTTTTTATAAAAGCTGTAAACTGTGGACTCTCCTCTATAATTCGACCTATTACCCTACTTGGTATCTGTAGCCGTTAAAGAGTTATTGGCTCATAACCTAATTAGATGATTTTCTTAAAAAAATTACGATTTTGAGTCACTGAAGGAACAAATTGTTTTTGATAATAGGTTTGAGACTAGCTTTGAGAATAGGTTAAGAGCTAATAACTCCCTAACGGCTGCAGATAGCACATTAGGTGAGAGAGGAGGAATACGAGATTGGTTGAGCAGTTGTTGGAAAGGACATGAAGCTCTACATACAACCAGCTTCAGACGATGTCCGTACACCCTGTTCTTTGCAAGATACAGGGTATTTTATGAAAGATTAGCGTAATTTTTAATCACCCTGTATCTTCCAACACGGTTGATGTGCCCCCCCCCCCATACAGTTTTTTATCTATGTGAGTACTATCACCTCCTGCTCTATAGACCACCTAGACGGAAACACCCTGTATAATGAAAAACGAAATTTTTATATCGCAACCCATTTGCGAACTTTAATTTCCTTTTTTTTAAGCACGTATGAAAAATGTCAGCTCTCTATGTACACGCGCTCTCGAGTTATCATGAGGACAGGTGGACAGGCAGACAGACGGACAGACAGACATGCAAAAATCAAAATAACTTTTAATATTATGCGTTTCTGTCCAATTAATTTGCACTAGCAGCATTATTTCTATGCGTTACAAACGAAAAGATAAACTTAGTATAGCTTATGATTTCATCTAGGTTATAAAAAGTAGTAAGATTTAAGAACAATAAATTCCTTCCTAAAAGTTTTGCAAAAAAAAAAAGACTGTCTCTTAAATTAAAAACTTGTCTCACCACTATTCACTATTTCCCAAATATTTCAGACCGGTCCATGGTTGGCCTATTATCATTACAAGACTATTGTTACAGAGTTAATAAGAACTCTCAGGGGTCTCATTGTTGATGCATTTATGGAACCGCAATGGTAGATTTTCTGATAAGTTTTTCACTTTAAAACTATATTAACATTAACCCTTCAGGTTCGGGTGCAATTTTCTTACCCTTATTATGCATTCATTTATATATGTATGTATACCCGTATGTACCGTAGCAAATGTCCTTGAAGATAAAGCCTTTGTTATTCTGATTGGTTGACGGCAACAAGTTAGTTTTAAATGGAACAGAGTGTGCGCAGGTAGGCAGTTTTTAAAAATGAATAAGAGAAAGGTACTAATGGCCTGCAAACAGGTCAATAAAGGAAAAACGGTCTGTCATTATCTGCTACTGGTTTATGATGGATCCATAAATATGTTTGTATGCTGTACAACCAACAGATTAAGTACCTCCTGGAAATTATCTTTTCGTTCTTTGAAGAATATGAAATATACGAATTCAGCCATTTTCTGAGAATTAATATTTTAGTATTCTGCTTGGAATAAATTACAACTGATTTAAGAATAGCTAATATAAACAAATATTAAAGGCAACAGTAATTATTTAGGACAAGAATTTAGTGGGTAAATCTTTACGATAAATGTGGCTAATTAGAAAAGAAGTGTATGAGAAAGTCAACCCGGTAGGTACCTATAAAGATTTTCTCTTGTCACACAGACTTGTTGCCATATTTTATTATTGTAGCCATAGTTAAGACTTGTGTTTCTTTTGCATTTATTTTAGAAATTTAATTTCTTCTGTTTTTTGTTTTTTAATACTAAAAATACGTAAACCTACTAGCTATTACCATAGATGGTATAGATGGCACAAGAACTAGATGTCGCATGGCATACTAGAGCAGAGTATACAGATTATGAAATGGGTAGTGCATTCTGGAATGGACCATCATTTATTTTAGAGCGTGCCGATAGGAAATGTTTTTATAATAGCAATTTTGCATACATTTGATCGACTTCTTCAACACTTCAGATACGATAAAATATTAATCACTCGACGTATACATCAATTCAAATGTTGCGGTCCATTCGGAATGGATCACCCAGCGATATAAATTTTGGTATGTAATGCAACATCTAGTTCTTGTGCAAACTATGCTAGATTTTCAGATTACTTTAGTGTTACTTCTCTCATATTTTTATATCCTTGTTGTCGATAATAGCATAGAAAAAATTACTCACACAAAAATTTATATGGGATTGAAAAGTGATTGCTTTTAAAAGCTTTCCAAAAATGAGATTTTAAGCTTTTCAAGGATGCTATAGAGATTAACAAAGTAAGTTTCCCCAAGTGAAATTTTTTGTTACATTCTCGTAATGTGACAAAGATTTTTTTACAAATCAAATTTTTTTGGAATTTATAATGATAGAGAAAAACGGGGAATTGTGTAGTGTTCCGACCAACGTTTTTGCGCAAAAGTTAATAAATGTGTGCTTCACTACTTTACAATAACCGGCCAAGTGCGAGTACCATCGTACAAAATTTAACACTATGTACTTTTTATTTATTTTTTCAAATGAGAGTAGGCGTCATTTGAAAAAGTAATGCTGTCATCTGAAAAATAATGCCTACTTAAAAAAAAGCCGAAAAAATCACGTTTCCAGGGGCGGAGAAGTTGCCTTCATCACGGACGAATCGGTTAAATAGGCAGTTGACACTTTCAAACCGTTCAAAAACCCAGACAAGGGCGGCATTTTCCCAGCCCTCGGGTGACCCTCTGATTAGCAACCTAACCATTCTCTATAGGGCATGCATCAAAATGGGCTATACACCGAAGTTGTGGCAAAAGGTCCGTGTTGTGTTTATACCGAAGACAGGTCAGGTAGATTACTCAACTGCAAAAGTGTATAGACCTATAAGCTTGACCTCTTTCTTACTTAAAACCCTAGAACGCACCTGCGAGTGGGAGCTGAGACGCTCCATTCCCAGAAACAGACTATCACAGCATCAACATGCGTAATTAAAGGAAAAATCCATTGAGACGGCCCTTCACGAGGTGATTCACTCAATTGTAAAGGGCTTCCTCTTTAAACAATCTACACTGGCTGTTTTTATCAATGTAGAAGGCGCCTTTAACAATGTACTTCTGCAGAAGTTCACGGAAGTCCTAACAAAATATGGAGCGAACCGATCTCTAAAAAATTGGATTGCATACATGTTGTATAATAGAACTGTCTTTGCTGATCTAGGTGATGCAAGCAGAGTTAAATGGGTTCATAGGGGCACCCCTCAAGATGGTATCCTATCACCTTTTTTATGGGTGCTCATCATGGACGATCTCTTGGGGTACAAAGCAGTATGTTACGCAGACGATTTGACAAATTTAGTCACCGGAAGCCATGAACCCGTTCTCTGTAGACTGGAGAAAGGCGTGATCCGACTAGTTATGCGCTGGGCCATGAACTTCGGACTAGACATCAACCCACGGAAAACTGACCTATGCCTTTTCACCATGAAAAGGAATAACCGCAGTTTAAACCTGCCCTTGATTGGCTTAACGCGCTTGGAGTTAAAGGACAGGGTGAAATACCTATGTATTATTTTAGATAAAAAGTTAAACTGGAAACTACACCTCGAAGATAGAGGGAGCAAAGCTCTTAGGGTTTTCGCAATGTGCCGCAGAGTGGTAGGGAAGAAGTGGGGACTTAAACCGAGGATGATTCTATGGATATACACTAGCGTCATTCGACCCGTGTTATCCTACGGTTCAGTAGTGTGGTGGAAAGCAATGGTCTTCTTCAATTACCGCAAGGTATTGGAGAAGATTTAAAGGCTGTGCCTTCTTAGCACAAGCGGCGCTTTTAAATGAACTAGCACTCGAGCTCTGGGGGTTATCCTCTACATACACCCGGTGAAAATACATATTAAGCAGAGGGCGGCGACCACAGCGCTAAGACTGCATCTTAACCACGGCTAGCTTCAAACAGGAGCAAGAGTTCCACATGAATCCATTTATAAGTTCGTGCAGTCTATCGCACCTGGCATCGACATGGACAGCGACCACCTCCTCGAGATTGAAATGACATAGGCTTATCATAATCTATATACATTAATCGACAATGGTATCGTCACTTTAAAGTTTTGGCAACAATTAATTTTTATGCTACAGATTTATACGAAAATCTTATTGGACGTAATGACAGTCGGAGAATTCTTTACCTGCGATTTAGGTGATAAAATAATAATTCAATTATCATTAAGTGCTGTGAATTTATCATACAATAATCAATAATTGTAACCTGCTTAAAGACGCTCACATACATATAAGGAACTATAGCGTAGCAAAATTATTGTGATGACATGTCTGGGTACAAGTGTAGCAAAATGCACGTGCTTCATGCTGGATATGTGTGGGTTGGCACTATTTTGCCATCATCTCCTCGCCAAAAATTTCTGCTTCCTTCTTGCAAAGTAATTGCCTTTAACAGCAGCTGGGCTGACTGAAATTGGAGTATTCAGATTCTCCAAAGCCTCTTAACCTCTTAAAATTAAAGTTTTTCCAAATAATTTATATAGAATACTAATTCTCCTAGATTTTCTTACTTGCTAAATTTAAGAGGTTAAGAGATCTCTTAAAAGTCTCTTATGTAGAAACGGGGGGGGGGGGGGGGGTTAGATTTAATATTCCCTTTAAAATGTGAACAAAATTCAAAAGCTACCATCTACTACTACTACTTATTTTCTTCCTCTATTTTGCACACGTCTTTCATAAAGTTGCTTTACATGAAAGGGCCACGGAGGAAGGATATAAAATGATAAAGCAATTTGCTATGAGCTGCTACATATAAAGAATTTTGGGTAAAGATTTTGCTTATCAGATAAACAAAAGTATAGGCTATAACGATCGGGAGGTTTGAACCCCCCAAACCTACCCGATATATACGGCCTTGGGTTGAAAATCACAGTCTGACAATTGCGTTTTTAATTTTTTTATTATTTATATATTTGACTGCGTACTATGTATGTATCTAATTACCCTACAAATTTTAGGGTAATTTGATACATAGTACACAGCCAAAAGTCCACTGAGATACTATCTACTTTAAAAATTGGTTAGATAAAACAAATGAAAATATAAAAAAGATGAGAACCAAATAATATAATTCAAGCAAAAATATAAAAGAAACAATACAAACTAAAAATGCAATTATACATCACAAAAACGAAATAATAAAGTTAGTATTAATATTAGCTAATATCATTCATAAGTATAACAAGAAACTACTAAAATTACTGAAAACTTAAGAAAAATTTCAGAGATAATATAAAAAATCAAGCTTTAAAAACAAAAACGACGCAAAAAGAAAATACAAAATAAAAAAGGATTAAAAAATTACAATTTCTTTTCTTGTTTCTAATTTGGTTTTTTTCTCATGCACTGCACTTTTATACAATAATGAAGACCAATCAAATTCGTACATGCAGGGAAGATTTGTTCTTTTGTATGAATTTTTTTCTTAGAAGTACAAAAATCTTTTGTTTATTTTTTTCGGAATATTTGTATTGAAACTTTTATTAATTTAATAAGTAATTATAATAATTATTAATTCACCAGAACATACCTCGACTATTAACTATATACCAAGAAACAATGGTCGACCTCCTCATAACTATCAACTTCAAGTTTTTGGAATAACTTGGTGATGACTATTATCAGGTGAAGCCACTAACATAACTATAAATTATTAATATAATATAAAGAACAATTAATTTTTTTTTCTTCCGTTATTCAATTAGTTAAGGTTATTTCCGAAACACTAATATTAGCAAAACCAAAATGTCCTGCTGTAGTTTCTTCTCTTTAGGTACGCAATAATTTAAAAACCTCTTCATAAATACCTGATATCAATTTAGTGCCTATGCTGTCAAAAACTTAATATAAATATTTTGTTTAGTTTTTTTTTTTTTTAAACAGACTAAAGTCTGCATAAATATTTAAAAGGAAAAATTTTATTTAATCGGCATTTAGTCAGTTTTCTCATATATGGTCAAAGTCAGAAATTTTTCATACATTAGCAATTAATTTTAAATTATGTTACAAATTTTTAGATACTCAATTTATGTCATCATAGAAATTAATTAGGTACACACATCTCCATAGGAACCAAAGTTATCAAAGTTGCCATTGAATATTCCAAAAAAGCTATCAAATAATTTTTCTATTTTATTTGAGATAAACGTTTAATGGGCTTAAATTCCTTCAAATCTTATACGAAAAGGTCACAACCGATTTCAAAAGCATTTGAGTCAAATTTATTTCTCCTTCATTTCATTCTTAATTTTCATAATGAAGCACATAACAATAACTCCTGTAAATATATGTATATAGGTAGGTACATATATTTTCGAATTTAATAAATGAGTATTATGTATGTATGGTTTGATAGGTATATTTAGGTATGTAGTTCGTGGATAAATTCTGTAAACTTCATGCATTGTTAAGGAATAACCTGAAAATATTATATATCATCACATACCTAATTAAAAAAAAAAATAACAAAAATTAATAAAAACACTTCAAATCATGAGACTTGAATTTTGTTTTTTATTTTTTTATTTTTGTTCTAAGATGATTCTTTTTTATAGGAATGCTGCTTACTTAAGATAGTGATTCGATGCTTGAAAAAAATGTTTCCCAACATGTAAAATGAATGTCTAATGAATAATCCAAATAAGATATTTGTTAGTAGCGTCGATAAAGTATGTAAATCCTGTGTTGACACAGAATCGGTCCAATTTATTTCAAGAGATGCACCTAATTATAGTAGAAAGGCGGTTTTCTCGAACTGTCATTATATAATATACATTTAACTCGCTTCAATTTCAATTGATCTGCACTGTAAAAAAAAGTAGGAAAATTTCCTGTTCCTAAAAATAAATGCAATTTTTTTTACATAAATGGAAAATCAATTTAATTTCCCCAAATCAATGGAACAATGAATGGATGTAGATACTTGGCAGCAGAAAATTTGTATAGTACATAAAATTCCCGAAATGTGAAGCTTTCTCGGATAAAAGGAAAAGAACATTCAATAAATTAGGTATTATTCTATATTTGCAAGTACCTACATTTTAGGAATAAAAACCTATTCGACTTTATCCAAGGTGGAGCTTCCCCTAATCTTATAATAAAAAATACCGAAGCTTAGTGGCACAAATTGTTGCCACTCACTTTAGGCAACATTTTTTTACTGTATGAGCAAAGTTCAAAGAGCATATTTTAGCTGAAAATTTTCTAAGCTTTTCCACAATTAGTGCGTAAGTACTTGTTACCAAAGAACATAACAGAGGTTAAGTTATATATTCTTTATTGTTACGCAGAATAAATTGTTCAACAGAATTTTGCATAAAAAAAAATTACTTAGCTTGCTTGCGCGTACAGATTTCCAATACAAACTCCATTTCAACATTTTGAAACTTCACACCAAGAATTTTTCATTGTAACCACAATAAATTCTCAACTCTGATTTTTGTATACCTACTCAACTTAGATTAAGTGCCCGCTTCAAATTTTTTAGAATAGGCTTATCATCCTTTAGCCGAATATTTTTTGTTCTGTATTTTGGTGCAATTTTCAATGAAGTTTTTCAGTTTTTTGACTACCCTTAAGGTCACCTCTTTTATTTAAATTGCTTGATTATTTCTCACTACTCTCTCCGTCCCCTACTTTTATTATTTTCTTCATTTCTTTTCAGTCCATCATTCATCCATTCAGCCATATTTCTTTACGGGAGTTTATTTTAATTTTAAAAAGTTATCTGAACTGATCTAAATAATTAGGTAATTTTGCAAATATTTTCACTCAAGTGCCTATGCATTCACAAATTCATGACAAAATTATGCAATTTTAAATATGTTATAATACATAGATAAACAACAATTTTGGTGTATCCCGTCGGAGTGTGCGTATTACTCAGTATGTAAATTTGTACGAGTATCTGCATGGAAATTTTAGAAAATTAGACGAAATTAACTGTTTTTAGCCAGGTGCTGCAACATAAAAAAAAACGATAGTAAAAGATTTCTGGTAATCAAGAAATATTATGCCGATACTTTTGATAAGGAGGAAATACTTTGTTAATATTGTCCCTTCATCTTATTCCTATCTCCTTCCTGTCATGTGCTTTGCATCATAGGGTATCCTTTGAGCTTAAATTAATAATATATATATATATTAAAAAATTATAATAAAAATTACCAATCCAAGGTGGCGTAGACGTAGACTACATAATTTCGTAAAATTTGGAGTGTTTAAGTCAGCGCTTTCACAATCTAATCACAATAAAAATATTCATCTACGAAAGGCGAAAAGTCAACACTTTCAGTTGTTTTGTGTTTATTTGATGAAATACTCTGACTTCTGATTCCGCTAAGTTCTTTCTATTTCAGGATCTAAACAAACAGAGGTCTTTAATTAATACCTGCATATTAAGACCACCGGAAAGGTACATTAGTAGTGAAGTCGGTAAGCTTATGTAATTACTATTTCAAAACACAGATTAGTTTCCACTAACTAAATTATCGTATCACATTGAATTCCATAACAGAAATACGCTAACTCAGTATATGCTGCTCAGGTAACATGGTCAGTAGAGTAATGCTCGGTTTTTGGAAAAGACATAGGTACTGGTCCAAAATTTCCTCACAAAATAAAATATAAACAAATGTACAAAAAAAAAAAAAAAAAACAGCAAATTGAGTTAAATAATCTGAGTGCCAATTAGAAGACCCAGGCTTACATATAAAATTATCGCATGTCATTAAAAGAAAAAAAAAAAAATAAATAAAAGGCAAAAATTTAATAATAATTAAAAGCACACAGAAAGCCTGAAGCTATATGGAGGTTTATCTAATTCGCTTCCATAGTGTGGACAGAAAAAAAGGACTTGTTGTAAAACGACCTTATTATCTGTTCCATAAAATAAGGGGGTAACTAAATTGCTCTTTTCATATATGTAGTACCAGTGATCATTTCAGTGATTGTTAGAAGAGCGAAAACGTCAAATGTCGAGTAGCAAGAAGAATAAAAAAAAATTAAGATACAAAGGAGGAACAGAAGAACTTAAGACTAGCGTAACGCTTTGCCAAGTTACTCGAGGATTAAACAATTCAGTAAAGATTAAGTAAACTTTTTGGTCTAGCGACTTTTTTTAATTTGAATAAATTGTGAAATAGTTTTATATACAGGGTGATTCGGATCAAGATACCTTCCGGTATACCACACGAATCCTTGAGGTAAGCTGATCAAAAATGTGTTCTACATACCCACCCCCACCTCCTAGGAACCATCCTTTAGAAGTTGTGGCCAGTTGAAGATTTCACCAATATTCGTGAACCCTGATGTGAATAAATGAATATAACTTTTGAACCACCTTATAGATTTTGGTTATTGTTGGCTTATTAAATAGCCAAGAATAGTAGCTATCAAAAAATGTAAAACTATATATTTCTTAATTAAGGATCTTGAAATTATTCTCAAATATTTCCGATATTTTGATTTTTTTACACACAAATTTCATAAATACCATTATTTATTTCAAAAACTGTCTTCCATGTAACCGAAATTTATTGCTTCTTATTAATGCCTCTACTATCCTCTATCACTGAAAAAAAACCGCATTCCAATACCTGTATCAGTTTCAGCACTGGAGGTTCATTGGTATATTCAAGCCAGATCATAAAATACGCAAATTATGGAAGAATCTCTGATTTTCAGGTATGCTACCAGAGTTGACAAGTTACGCTTTATATTTCAGGACTAAATAAATTTAAAACACGTAAAAAAGCTAGAATTGGTCTCAGACTTATTCTTATGATACCCTAGATGAATGCCTGTATAAAATTTCGTAAGGTCACCGATCTATGCAAGTTGAATTTTTGAAGTGGTTTTTCGCATATATTTCTAGAACGATTTGTCGCACAGAAAAAATGATTATAACCAATTTTATAGGTTTTCGTATTCTGCAGAAGTTTTTATTACAATAAAAATGTCTTGGACTGATCGTTTTCAAAGTATACGTAAAAAACCTAAATTTTAATATGGCAACACCAAGAAGGAGTTGCCCGATTTAGTCCATTTTTTTCAATTTTTTTTTTTGCTAGTACTATGAAAACACCATGTACCAAATTTCAGCTCTCTACGTCGACGAGCTCTCAGGCAGTGTCCAAATATATAGTGGAAAACGAACTTTTTGTATGGCAATCCCACGAGGGAGTTGCCCGATTTGTCTCATTTTCGAACTTAATTTTACTTTTTTTTTTAAGTCTGTGTACAAAATTTCAGCTCTCTAAGTATACGCATTCTCGAGTTATCGTGCGCACAGACGGAAGGACGGACGGACAGACGGACGAACGGACAGACGGACGAACGGACAGACGGACGGACAAGCAAAAATCAAATTAACTTTTAATATTATGCGTGGGTGTCCAATCTATTTTGATCTACCATCATTATTTCGATGTGTTACAAACGGAATGACAAACTTAGAATAGATTTCATCTAAGGTATAAAAATCGACGCAGATGCCCAAGTTTTACCTTTCTGAAAATAACTGCAGAAAGGTAAAAGGTAAATGTTTACTTAGTCCTTCTTTATAATTCTATAAAGGTGTGAATGCAATATAAAAGTGTGCTACAAATGAGCAACTGATTTTTAATAAAGAAAAAAAAACAAAAACAATTAAACTCACGACAAGAGGGCCAAAAGCAATTAAATATAATTAAGGTTAATTAAGGAACTTACATAGCTCAACAGGAAAAGCGGGTTGAAAGATTAGATAACTCAACTTGTATAGATGCACAGTAAAAAGTTTTCGCTAAAGTGAGTGGCACAAAACTCGTATTTTTCGATAAAATTCGGCAAAGCTCCACCTTGAAAAACGTAGATTAGGCTTTTTTCCCTAAAATGTATGGAATTTTCAAATTTTTTGGTTTTTTTCCCTAAAATGTGGGAAATATTCCCGGGAATGTAGGGAATATGTGATAGTACTAAACCTTTAAAAATGGAAGCTTAAGGCTGGGTCTATGTCATAATTGGGACAACTCGGTGCACAGTTAGCAACATGGGCGGGGTGTTAAGATTTTTGAGCAAATCGCAAATTAATTAATAGAATATTTATTTAAACACCTAAGGCAACAAATTAACGTTTTCTAATTTTTAAATTTGTCCCCCAATTTTTATTGAAAATGATTTAAAAATGAAAATTCAATGATTTTTTTTTTAATTTCTCTGGTTTGCGGAGCGGGGCTGCCACAAATTTGAACTAAATTAAATAAATTTTTAACATAAGCTTTTTGATGTTAATATGCAGAAAATAACGGTTTCCGATTTTTAAAGTTCTACTTATATCTACGACAATTCGACGCAATAATTTGTTTTACCTGCATTTTACTCAGTAAAAATTTTCACGAAAATAAGTAGAATTTAAAAATTTTCATCTGCGGCTTAAATAAGCCTCAGCTTACTGAGTACTGTGAAACGGAGTAGGTTTAAGTTCTGGGCTTAAGCCACATCCGTGGCTTAGCTAAGCTCTGGCTTAAGCCTGGACTGTGAGACCGGCCATAAGTGACTTGATCACATATGTATTTGTTGGGTGGTACGTTGGGGGCAGACACACCTTTAAAAGCTTAGATTAATTATATAAAAAAGAATAGGCTATGAGGAAGAAAACCTTAAGCATTTCTCTTCGATGTGCTCGTCTTAGTCATAGAAGTAGTAAACTACGATATTTTTCAGAGGGGGCATATTTAAGAGAAGACATCTCATTATATCACAAAATTTATAAATTTATAATTTTTGTTAAAAATTAAATTTTTAAAAGTTTTCCTATTGGCCCATTTGTTTTTTAATATTATTTCTTGGCGTTGCCTTTGTATGGCTGTAGATCTGTTCACGTACTAAGATTTGGGGAAATGAATTATAATCACTGACATGTATACAAATGGACTGAGTGGTTTTCTATTTCATGTAGTACCACTATACTTTTGATTTCAGACAGTATGCTCGCACTGTCATGCTACCAACTGTCATAATCTGGAGCTATATTTAAATTATTTGGGAATTTGCTTATAATGGAGTACATATGAGTGGGATTTACCAAATTTACCACAAAACTATTTTGACTATTTTTGTTTTTAAATTTTAATTATGAGTCGAATGACGTGTTTTTTACAAGACTATTTTTGTAGGAAATTTTTGATTACCTTCTGCAAAACCCGCTGAGCTTTAAGCAATTTCTCGTGACCAATCGTTACAGTTCAGTGGGAAATAATGCTTTCACGGAAAGAGACAAAAATATGAAAGTTGTTCCATTTGCTTTCATGCATTTTTGGTTTAACGAGCAGTTCATTATCAGTGATTATAATATTTTCACGCAAAAGCATCCGAACTATGTTCACTTACTCAGAATAGGGGAGAAAATAATTTCCCCTTTTATAAAGTTTTAGTCCAAATTCGCCTAAGGCAAAACTCGAGGTAACTTTTGTCACACAAATATAAATTTAAGTTTGAGAATTGCGAAAGTGATGATTGGCACCAAATTTTGGTACCAAATTTTAAGCAATAATTTTCGACATCAATTTGTGGCTCAATTTTTACTAATTAAATAAAATTAATATTATCGAATTTTCATTTAACACTTCGTCGGACGATTATTGGTTTGTCGTAAACGCCAATTTTTTAGAACGTACGATAATATTTTCTTGCAAATTGCAATTATTTTTGGCTGAGTATTGATTTGTCGTACGTATACATATAAGCGACAAACATATGTTAAAGTAAAACAAAATTTATTCAATTTTGCTATATCGTACATGCATAGAAAAGTAGCCAAAGACAATCAAACATACGACAATAAAATAAAAAAATATTTCAGACTTGTTTTGTCGTACGTGCTTATAATTTGCGTTAGTAAACCAAAAAGTATAAAAACATTAGCGACGATACATTACACTTTGGAGTGACTCTTCCACAATTAAACTAATTTGAAAACTATTGAAAAAAAAAATCCTCGACGAAATGCTTAATTCAAGAGTTGACTGCGTCCATGCATCCGTGTTATAGATAGAAACCTTAAAAATCTGGAAATCTATAGCCCGTTATCACTACTAAGATATCTTAAAAATATGTCATATAAAAATGTAACGCTTAAATTCATTCAAAGGCAACCATCAGACTTTAAAAGGTACTGTAACAAATCTTGCAATTTGTGTTTTGCACAAATAACTTTTACAAAAAAAAAAAAAAAAAAATTAAGGTCAGAAAAATTTGATTTAATCTCACTTCAATTTAAAACTATAATGAAAGAGACCTTGGATACTAAAAATAGAACAACAACGAAAACTTTGGGAACAGTGAAAAATTTTATTAATCAAAAATGAAATATAATTCAAAATAAAAGTAAGATGATTTAAAACAAAATGAAAATACCGATATTAACAGCTTATTAGCTATATAACAGCAGTGGACAAAGAGTATTATAGAACTCTTTTACAAATAAATAAAATACATCGCCTTCCTTAAATATTTTCAACAAATTTAATGTATGCATACGAACTAGAGTTCAGATTATTATTTTTTGTTTGTTTCATGCTTCGTAAAGAATTTGTTTTCATTATGTTTTCATCATAAATCCATTTGTTTATTTGATCCTTATTATTAGTATCTGGAATGATTATTACAAAGTACTAACAGTGTTACAAAACAAATTAAAGTAATATGTTTTGCGAATTTGTATACCCTAGCTAGATGATAAAATCCTAGGAAATAAAGCAGAGAAAAATAGATTGGACTAAAATTTGTTTTGATTTCTGCATGTCCGTCGGTCTGTCTGTCTGTCCGTCCGCACAATAACTGGTGAACGCGTCTACTAAGGGTGTTGAAATTTTTTACACGGGCTTTTTTAAAAACAAATAAATTAAAGTTCAAAAATGGGACAAATCGGGCAATCCTTTCTTCGTATTGCCATACAAAACTTTTGGGTTTCATTATGTATTTGGACTATGCCTGAGAATGCGTCGACGTAGAGAGGGGAAAGTTTTTGCACAGAGTTTTCATAAAAATAGTAAATGAAGTTTTAAAAATTAACCAAATTGGGCAAACCCTTATTGGTGTTGCCATACGAAACTTTTCCTATTCACTTTATTTAACTTTTATGCTCATCCAAGGTATAACATTATTGGTCTTTTACCAATTTTAACTTTTTCTCTTGTTATAACTATATACTCGTATTAAAAAATTAAGCTTTGTTATAATCTCATGTTTTTTTCCAAAAGTAGGAAGTAATTTTCATAAAATTATTTAAATCTTTTGTGGTATGCATATGTAATTTTGAGCATTATTCAATATTGGAGTTGCGTACGTACTCTTATTTTGTCGTATGTATATGGGGAAAAAGTAACTTTTGATAAATTGGCGTATACGACAAACTCATACTGAATTAAATTAATTATAACTCCTAAACTACTTTAATAGGAAGCCTAATTCAAGTAGTTTTAGTAATCTAATAAATCGGAGTAACCATGGTTCAAAAATAACATAATCCTATCGGGCAGATATTTTTTAATTGATGGTAAAACATTAAAATATGTTTTCCAGCATTATGACTGAATGGCGTATACGGCAAACCAATATTCGTCCAACGACTTGGTAGTTATTTTAGTTTTTATTTAAAGTATAATTATGTTAGCTTGACAGTTTCTACTTGTCACTTTCGCTGTCTGTCGAAGAACACACAAAGTTGTTCATGTAGGTACTTTCGAAATTTTACAGTAACATTTTTACCCAAAAAAACCCCACAATCGAATTTAGACAATATAGGAAATGTGATAAGCCAAATTTATGGTAATCAAATTCTGGTTGTGTTAGAATCTGTTGCCGCTGTAGTGAAAGCTCAGTACCGGCGTGTAGTAGGATTGAAAATATTACGCTTGCTCCACCCAAAAAGCTCTTAGTCGCAGTAAATCATTCCAAGAACCTAATTAATTTCTCAGCTATCACAAACGTAAACAAATCTCGGTGGAGCGAGGCTTGCCAAAGAAATTTTTCGATATTTCATCGTTTTTGTTATTGATTTTCAAGTTAATTTAAAATAAATTATATGTGTAAAGTAGAGCTTGAAACTTTTATGACTCTTTTCAAAAAGTCTCTAGAATACGAGTTGTTATTAACTTTTATTCCATAAGAATTAAACAAAATTATAAGAAATAAAAGTTTTAAAATAATTAATATTAGTAATTTTTATTATTGAGACTCCCAACATAACCATTATTTTTAATTGTTATTTTTAAGTGTTATGCAAAACAAAAACTTTTTGATAGTATTTCGAGACTTTTATTTCATAAAAGTCTTTTTAAGAGTCTTTTGAGACTTTGATTTTATAAAAATCATCTTAAAAGTCTTTTGAGACTTTTATTTTATAAAAATCTTTTTAAAAGTTTTTCTTTATGCTTATTATTTAAATATTTGCAGTATTTACGGTCTGATTTAAAAAAAAACACCTATTCCGCTGTTTATGATAATGTTTCAATCGATTTTATCCAGATGGACATTCATATAAGGTATCATAAGTATTGGTGTTTTAGACTAATCCTTCTTACTTGTTTTTATTTAATTTAATATTTTTGTTATTTTTTTTTGTAATTTCCTTCTAATTTAAAGAAAAGCCATCCTGGAATTCGAATGCGTTACAGATAGGCAGAGTCTGGACTTTCCTTAAGTTTATATGATATAAACAAATTATGTTATGTATATGGATCAAATCGATTAAAATGTTATAAACAGCGGGAGAGGATTTTTTTTTACTTTAGACTGTAAATACTTCATATATTTAAATAAAAACATAAAGAAAGACTTTTAAAAAGATTTTTGTAAAATAAAAGTCTCAAAAGACTTTAGAAATGACTTTTATAAAATGGAACTCTCAAAAGACTCTTAAAAAGATTTTTATAAAATAAAAGTCTCAAAAGACTCTTAAAAATACTTTTATAAAATAAAAGTCTCAAAATACTCTCAAAAAGTTTTTTTGTTAGATAAAGGTCTGAAAAGACTTAAAACTTTTATTTCGTACAATAAAAATCTACTCTTAACTTTTACTTTTAAAAATAAAAGTTAAAAATATTATTAAAATTTATTTTTTAAATATAAAAGTTTCCAGTCGGACCTCACTTAAAATACGACTTAATGGAGAGTTATTTTCAGGCTCTGGTGTAAAGTACATAAAATAATATTTCATACTTACCTGAAAAATGGTTTCTCACGTCTTAGATTGGTATTGTTGTGTCAATTTTTCATGGAACAAAAATGCCGTTTTTTCTATTATTTGATAGATGGCGTTTTGCAAGTCTCCACTAATTTTACTGATCGGAGCATTAAGCTTAGTATCGAGTTCGGGCAAAGTAAAATTTAACGCGGTCTCCAAATTTTTAAAGCCTAGTATCGACTTCGGACAAAGTAAAATTTAACGCGGTCTCCAAATTTTTCACATTAAAATCGCTGGTAAAATTTTGACGTATGTTAATTTGGAGAAAAAAAAGTGACAGCTGTTTAAAAATGTTATCGCTGAAAAACTTCAAATTGATAATAAAGTTTAGGTATAAACGTTTTTACAATTTACAATTAAAAATTGACTTAATTAATCTGAAAATTGTTAAGAGAAATGAAAAATTAAATGCGTCAAAAAATTAACAAAACAATTTGAAAATTTTTAATTAAAATTAAATCCTTCAATAAATTCAAAAAAAAAAAAAAAAACAATCTACAAATTGTCATAGAAACATGAAATATCAGAATTTTACCAGCATTTTAATGCTACGAGCATTAAAGCTGAAAGATAGTGCGAGCGTGAGCGCAGCCGGCGTTTGACAGTTCCTGTAGAATACATGAGAAGAAGTTCGGCAAGTTCTAATGGTGAAGTCGGCTGCGCCCACTGCGCTGAACAAACGTTGCAGGTAGATCTAGTTTCTACTCCCGCGAAACTTTTGGCATTTGGTAACATGATTTGCGTTGTTTACAGCCAGCAACTGATTTGAATGTAATGAAATTCAGAAGCTGGGAAAATTTCAACACCTTGAACTGATTTAATAAATAAATAAAATAAATAAAATAAAAATGTCACAAGAAAAGTTTATTAGTTTGGTGCTAGATGCGGAGTTAATTTATAACTTAAAATGTCGGGATTATAGAAATCTAGAAAAAAATTATGAATTTTTCCAATTATTTAAATTGACAACACATAAAAGTCAGAAAATGAAAATACAAGCACTACACTGTGTTAAAACGAAAGTTCACTACGCCGAAGTTATCAAACGTCGGTTGAGTCGAATTCGTGTCAGTGTCCCATTGGGACAGTTCCGCTTAATATAAATCAAATCATTTCAGAGTAACTTTCTAGCCTTTGCTCAATCTAGGGGAACAAGGTACTGTTTCTATCGAAACAGGTACTTTATGAGTATCCTTCTATCAGTTAATCGCCAGGAGATAGTAAACTATACGTTGGATGTATTAAAGGGAGGCTGAGCCTCCCGTAGGGGAGACCCTGGAACGTAGGCCACGGCAAGGCCCGTTGTTCACCTAAAAGCCTGTACTGTAGTTACCAGAACCGACTCTTTATTCGATATCATGCCTAGCTAAGAAAGATACGACTAATTCTATTACATTACTGCTGATCAGCTCAAGTTAACCTTAAGAAGACTATGTCGTCAAGCCTACATTATCTCCACCTATCGACGTCCTGTATGAAGTTCAACAATTACTCCTAAAGCACAACAAGTACTAGTAGCATGCAGTCTTATCCAGATTATACCGTTTTCGGGTAAAACTGAACAACTACGGAAGACATCCTCGCCTTGCATCAGCTACGTCAGATCTACAGGTCGATACGACAGCCGATCAGGTTGTTCATCCCTTTAAATACGTCGACTGCAGGCGACTTACTCGTCGAAATTTTGCCAAGCTACCTAAAGATCTCCTCGAGTTCAACTTCAACCTAGCCGACTTTACAAACTTTGCCATTGGGAACTAGATAACCTGATCTCATATATTCTACAAAACTTTCAAAGTTGGTAAGACCGGTCAGGTTGGAAAAGTCTGCACTGTGTTTCAAGCTTTAATATCACAAGACTGAAAAAGGCAAAATGGCGTTTGACAACTGAAAATACATTTATCACTTTCTTCAATTGTCCTATTTCATGAGCCTATAAAAAATCCACGCTCGTGCATACTAATTTTATAGGTTCAACACTTCCTGAATTCTTTATATTCTAAGACGATTTCCCTCGGGAAGTACTTGAACAGATCTAATGACAACTTAATTATAAACGCAAACAAACGAACAGAGCTATTGTCGAACTGATACAAAAAAAGGCAAAGCCCTCTTGTAATTTTCCCCGTGCCAACAAGTATAAATGGTTTTCACACATACAAGAATTTTACACAATATATCCAATCCTGATTTGATATATAATCTAAGTTTAAAATACATCCACTGTCGTCCATCAGGACTCATCTATTTCATTGTATTTGAAACTCCCTTTTCATATATCATTAATTCCATATAAAAGAAATTTAAGTTGATCCACCAAGATCTGGGCACATTATAAATTATCAGAACATTTTGCTATGTTTACGCTTCCTGTTTACTAAACAAATTTGATTCGTTTTCTTTCGCCCGAAGTTGATGCAGACTAAAATTAAATTATGAAATATTTTTTTTTAATAAATTTTGTATTTGTTATAAAACCATTGTTAACTTTCTGCTTCGTTCATCCTTGATAAGACCCATTATCTAGGAATGGCAGTGCAGCCAACCTTAGCATTAGAGGTATACATTTATGGGCATATGTAAAATATTATTCTTGCTTTAAGTTTTATTTCAATTCAATTCAATTTATTAATTCCAATTCGGGGTACATCAAGATATAAAGCTAATCTTATAGCTACATCGCTAAAAATTAATGTTAATGAGATCAAACTAAATACTGAAAGAGAGGCCTTCTGAATACTCCTGGTTAAACGTAGGCAGGAAGAGAATTCCACAGTCTGATAGTGGAAACAAGGTAAGAATGCTCAAAGGCAGGTGTACGAATGCGTGGCAGTAATACAGTTTTAGATGTTTTGCTAAATTCAGAAAATTTAGTTGTACCCGCAAATAGAATTGGTGAGTTATATATATGTATATGACTAGGAAATGTCTAGTAAGCAATTGAGAATAGTAGGTACCTACATGGTCATACCTCTGAATTTTAAATATTAACCTGATACAGTCATTAGATGCCGTATTTAATTTGCTAAAGCAGCAGGAATGTAGTGAGCTAAAGATAAGGCTACCACTAATAAAGTGAGATAGTAGGTAGCAGAGTTTTGACAAGTTTCATTTGGAGTTTGGTAGCGGTAGGTAAAATTACTGTGGAGAGCTATAACCGACAATGTCCACTACAATGTACTAAAATCGTTTGAATATAGATGGACACTTATACATGCTGTACCACTCCAAGTAAGTCATTTACGAACAGGCTGAAAAGTAGGGGACCTAATATTGACTCCTATCAAAGAACATCTAAGAGTTATATGTTCTTTGCTCCTATGGAACACCGCTCATAAGGTGTAACGTTGATTAAGTGAGTTAATGATTAAATATTACTCTCTGATGTTTACCACATTGAGAAATCAATCAAACCTATAAGAACAATTAGAAAAGTTCACGGTAGACCATAGCTTCTGTAGCAACAACACATAAATAAATTCTTTCTTACTTAATATTTTTTTTTCTGGAAGGAATCTAATAAAAACATATTAAAAATATTACGAACAAATTTAATTTATCGTACAAACTCTATTGAAGGAGAATTAAGCGAACCGTTCTTTCCTCCTTATCAGAATCGTCGAAGTAACAAAACACTTTAAATTAATTTTGATCTGTCAACTATACACTTTTGACAGATTATACATATACAAAAAAAAAAAAAAAATCCACTGAACTTTAAAAGTTCAAATCAAGAGTTGACGCATCGAAATTAGATAATAATTTCAAAATTTTAAACAATCAATTGCAAATGTTGATAGAAACACAAATGCTGACGTGTTGATGTTTATATTTTATTGTTTTGATGTCCACTTCTTCACACCAACAATTTTATATCATTCTGCACAAAAATGTGGATACGATCGGTATAGTTCCAATGATTATTATTATGAGACTCAAAAATATTATTGTATAACTAAATATCTAAATCAAGATATTAAATAATTGTCAAAAAACAAAAAACACATCACTAATTCTGTTTTCATCATTCTACAGCTTTACTTACATTACAAGAACCTCCACTAAAAATATTCTACAGAAATTATTTCATTTGCATTACACTCAGTAGATATACATAAATATCTGTAGGTAACATACGTAAGTATATACCCTATATAAGATAAAATGAAAAACAAAACGAAAATCTGTTTAATTACAAATTCCCCTTGATTGCCATTAAAAAAGGACGAAAAAAGTGAATTTTAATTACAAACCGCAGTTTCCCATCATCATCATCATCAACATCATCCTAGGTAGATAGGTACATACCTATATCTACCAACCTATCTACCAAAGTACCTATCACATTTAATGCAAGTAGGTAACCGCAGCCGTAAACAGAAAAATCCAACAAAAATGTGCTAGGTTTGCGAGGGTTTGACATTCTCGATTCGCCAAAAGCATGTTCGTCTCTTCGGTTATTTGTGGTGGCTATAGTGGGATAGGTAGTGATGGTGGAGCATTGAATACAACAGCTCTGCTGAATTGCCGCTATAAAAACGTGTCTGGTTCTATATTTGTTTTTTTTTTCTTCTATAAAATTATAGGTAGACAGATGCATAATTGGTCCGGAAATCAGCAACATAATATCAACATCATCGGATGCACTTGCACTACCTACCTACCTACCTATCTACCTACTATAAAGCACCGGGGACAGAAAAAATGAAATGAAAAAGAATAAACACAACATTGGAGGATTGGAGGTTAAGATGAGCGCGATTCTGATAGGTCACCCAGCCAGGATGAGAGCATACTGATTAAATGCCCGCAAATGACAGCCAATCTCCAAGAGGGAAATTAAACAATTTGACGAACAAAACCACACACAGAACATGGGTCCAGTAGTAAACAAAATATTGGTTAGAAGACAGGTTAAGTGGTGGATGTCGTTGGCCACTGACCGGACTGCTAGTAGGTGTAGGTAGTAAATATAGATAGAAAGATATACGAGATTGTCCTAGGTGTAATGGAGCGTTATATTAAGGATAATTTTTTGTTTATTTATTTTCAATGTCGTGGGTCTTTAGTACCGCAGGACTACTCTGTCCCTATAAAATATGTATGTGCATGCATATGTTAAACGTAATAGGGATAAAGAAAAAAAAATATCTTCATCGAGAACTGATATCAACACATAAAAAAAACCTAAATTAAAAGAGTCAGAATAAAAGTTGAATTGCTTCAGTAAAGTAAAAAACAAAAAAAAAAAAACAAAAAACTGAAAGTCAAACCCTCTCGTCCAAACCACTTTTTTTTTCTCAAGTTTTAGAATAACGCACACTTCTATAAAAATGGTCTATTCAAGGTATTTCTGTATATATATATGTATATATAAGTATATGCAACACAATCTCCCCAAACATTGGTGGTACCTATAACTTCCAGCAAAGCAAACGTCCATTTCAGTAGGGCTAACAATGGGGAGTGGCTACAGCCCAATTCTGTTGAACATAACTTGCCCATCCTACCAAATTTGTAACATCTGGCTTGCGCAATGAATCACAACACTTCTGGCGCACGCCCATATTCTTCATTTTTTTCTCTCTCCCTAGTTTTATAACCTGCTTTAAAAGTGACAGAAGTGAGACAACAAAAAGTCGTTCTACGGCCCATGCACTACCACCACCATCAAGTTATACGCAACCAAATATAGTTTTCAGGTAATTCAGATGGCGTGGGTGACGGTTAATGGTAAAAATCGATTCAGTTAGACAAGGATAGTAATAAAATTTTACCTGATCATATATATATGTTCTTCTTTTTTACTCCTCCTGTATTCAACTCTATACTCTCACTCGTCATACCTAAGTATTCAGGGGGTGGGGGGAAATTATATATAGTATGCACATATTATATTAGGCTCTGTGACTGAAACCAGTTTTTGTGTTTTTTTCCCTCCTCTTACTTTAGATTCCCATTGCCTTGCCTGTGCCTGTGCCATGCCTGGCATTTTCGGCTTAGAGAGGTGTGTTGATGTCGCCTCAGTTTTAAAGTAGCGTTCGGTTCGAATACATTATGGACTTGGAGCGATCGGAGAGCATATAGAGGTATCGTCGTCGTCGTCGAATATATCTAGACTGTGTGCACACAGCTGCATTGGGCTGTTTTGGGCCTTTTTTGTTTTCACCATTATTATGTCCTTTATAAATTATTGTGACGTGTGTTTGGATAGTGTGCTTTATGAATGTGTGTAGAAAGTGCAAGTTTTTGGTATTCTTTTAAAAAAATATATATTAAAAGTGAAGAAAAACATCAGCGGTGTAACACAAAAATATATAAATAAATTATAAACCCATATCAACACTATTTGTTATACTAATAGAAATCATTCATAGATTTAACAATATTAAAAAAAAATACAAAAAAAAGTGTTAATTTGTAAACAAAGTAATATTTCACATCGAAAATCGTCCTTTTTTGTAGTTGTACGTAGCGTGGTATACCAACTTCAAGGAATACTTTCGTCAGATAATAATATGGTGACATACTTGGAACCCTAACAAATAATTAAATACCCAGCTCAGCTCACATCTGGGTGGTGGTTCTGGTTCTAATTAAAATTCCACGCAAAAGGGATTAAGTGAAATTTGTTGTTGTTTTCGTGTGACACTGGTTGGATAGGTAGATATATATTATATATCTAACAGTAAACAAAAAAAAATATATAATATTATTAATAATACTTCGGTGGAAAGATTACTTAAGATTTGAACCGAATATTCAGTTTATGTTTGCTTGTTTGTTTTTCTTTTGTACTGTGACACATGCATTTAGGTACAAATCTTACACACAAAAGTGAATTTGATTTGAAGAAATATTTTGTATAAATAGTTAACGAAATTATTAGAAAACCATAAAAAGTGTAATCGAAGTGTTGTGCTGTGTGTACATACATAAAATATAATCTCTCCAAATTGCTTCAAAACACAAGGAACTAACCTCAATTTATACTTTTTCGTTTGTTATTGTTTTTTGTTTGTTGTTTTTTTTTTGGGTAAGTACCTTTATACCACAATTTGACACATTGCCTATCTATATTTAAACTTTTATTCCATGGGTAGCATATTGTTTTTGAAACTCAACTTGGACTTTTCTGGAATATATTTTAGATAATTTTGACTGCAAATCATTGGTGTAGCAAGCTTGAAACATTTTGGGGGATTTTTGATGATTTTAAGGCCGTTTTTTCTTGTAACCCTTTATTACTAACCGGGGTCGAAAACGACCGCAAAATAATTCATTCATGTTTTTCTATAAAAAAAAAAAAAAAATATTGAAAATTCTTATCGTTCATTGTTTTAAAAACGTACTAAGGATAACTGAAATTTCTTCGGCGCCAATATAAAAAATTTGTGACTTTTTTGAGAAATATAAAGGGGCTGGGGTCATTTATGTACGATCATAGGATAGGAATAGCGCAAAATTCCAGACAGAAATTTTTTCAGGGAAAATTAACAAAACCCAATACGTAAGGTGAAGGATAGTTTTACAATGTTTTTCCACAATTTTTACATATTTTAGTATCTACTTACTAGATACTAGATAGATACTCTACTAAATTCTAGTAGTATCTAATACCAAAGGTGGTGTGGACAATTTTGACCAATTGTATCACAAATATATGTAGTGTGTCAGGAAAAACACGTCGGTGGCCAGTATGTGTATTTTATGGCCTATTAGGTTAATACTGTAGGAGTAAGCTCGTTTATACCTTTACGTGTTTCAAAATAAAGGAACAAAAAATCGGTCGAAAAAAGAAGAGCTTTTTTAAAAAATTTAGCGTTGAGTCTTTTAAGATCATATTTAGAGGAACGTTTTGAACGTAATACTTTGCCCACTTGTCTTAAGGATAGGATTGCCGGAATAATTGAAAAGGAAAAGGAGTTGGAGGCTCCTAGTAGAAAGCGCAAGGTGCGCTTATTGTCCTTTCCTGCCCTGTCTTCATAAATAAATTAAAATGCATAATTTGATGATATATATGTATATTAATACTATTCCTATATTATTAAAAAATTTCATATTAAAAACGCTTTGAATTTCCTTGTAAGATCGGCCAATTTTACAGTGGGGTCTTTCTCGAACCCATTGCTGAAATTATGGGTATAGTAATAAAGGGTTAAGCCACAAATCTTTATAAATTTAATATTTCTTATTTAGTAGGTAGGTAATAAGAAATAAAATATGCTTTTGTTAATAATTTGTATTCTTCTCATTTTTATTTTATAACTGGAAACAAGCACGTCTAGGAATAGACTCATACAAAGTTTTGATTAATTCCGTCGGAAAATACTTCACCTGAGGCCTCTTTTATCGCTAGAATTATTTCAGCTTTGTTATGGTATTACCTTTCATTATAATACATTTACCGGGATAACCAGCCTCACAAGTTCTCAATAATATTGATAATCAGGTGATAACGATAGCCATTCAAGAACTTCAACGTTTCATTTTTGAAACCACTTTGTAACGTATCTGGCGGTATAAATCGTAATATTACCATGCTGTAAGACCCATGTACGACCCCAGCTTTTTAATTTAGCCTTTGCTTATATTTTTAGGAATTTTCTTCTTCTTCCAATATTGTAGGTCTATCGTATCGCAGATATATGACTGCCCATACCATGACCTCTCTAAGTTTCCTATGGTGCCGTGATAGGTAAACTTCTTCTTTCCTAATGTTGTGAAAATAAAAATTAAAACCATCTGAACCATAATCTAAACAGAATCTCTTTTCATCTCATGCCATGCCATATGGGCCCTGCTTCTTGGTGACGCCGAGCTGACAGTGATTTCTTTTTTAAATGAAGACGCTTCAAGATTACACTTTTTTTTTTAAATATTCTTTTAACGGTTCTCAAATCTCGCCGTTACCCAAACAGACACTACTAACTGTCTTGTTATCTGCAAGCTGTTATGGATACCAATCGTAGCAAACTTCTTCTGTCGCACTCAATTGTAGCGTATTTTACTCCACAATAATTTTTTTCAATAATTCTCAGGATTCTTCAAAAAAAATCTTTTTGGTTCACTGTAAAATGCACTAGGTAGGATACCCTTCAAATATAAGTTTTTTACCATTCACTTTGTAACCCGATAGGTTCGATATTTATCCTTTTCCGAATTCAGATTAACTTTATTGGCCAATTAATGTATTTACCATATAATTTGGCCAATTTTTTCTGTTGGCAGCTTTACCCACTTTTAAATTAACTAATAAAGTTAAACGTCAATAATAGTATTATATTAAAGTAAACGCACTACACACTTACAAGCTCTGATAACAAATGAGAGGGGGCTGTCAAACTTTTAAAAGTGTAGGTATATAATGCAAAAAGATTAAATTGATAAGTAGGTACCTAATGTTAAGAGATAAAGTTTGAAATTCATCCTAACAATTACTCATCTATCACACTATCATCTCTTAAAAGTAGAGAGAATATATGTTAGTTCTTAACGGTATTTCAAGAAATTATCCAGGGTGGCTAAACAGTTGTCACCGAGTGTACATATGTATTTTGAAAATTTTGCTCTTCCAGCATTATTTCTATGCGTTATAAACGGAATAAAAATTATTATTCTACTTTATGCTGTGATTTCATAATCTGGGCCCCTTTGCCCCTAGGGTATAAAAACTAGCTCTCCGGCTTTAAGAAATCCTAAATCAGTTCTACTTTAAATTTCTTTTTAATTTTCTGTTTTGGGAAATGTTGCCGCCCAATATATGAAAAATATTTGTAAAAGTTGCTAAGAAAAAATTATGAATGCTCATATGAATAAAAATGGTTAGCGGCACAGATAACTGAAAAATCAATCCAATTTTGTAGGGTTGGCAATTTTATAGCGCATAAAAGTTCTGAAGAAAAATTATCAAGAAAAATAGCCGGAAAAGTTTTAAGTATTGTACCTAAATAAAGATTTAAGGCAAATTGTACGACTTGACATGGTACATGCAATAGCAAAAGTCGTCAGCTTCGAAGAATTGCATCAACACGTGCAGACCCCCCCCCCCCCCCCACCCTTCCCTCAATGAAAAACAAACTGTTTTTTTGTGCATCAAAATATTTCTCCAGTCACCTTCTTCACAAATGTCACATGCATACTGATTACTGTTGTATTTCGGATGTTGTAGGATGCATGTTGATGTTGAACATAAATTGCAAGTTGGGCAAATTGGTAATTAGGCTCCTTAGAGCCTTTGTTGCAAATGCCTCAAACTAATTTTAAACTGAAAACACAACAAATCCACTTTGGACTCCTGTGCCCATAGAATTAACATTTGCTTTCCTTCATGGCTTTGTGCGAATTGTTATATTTTCCTTTTTTTTCTGTTTTAGAAGAACCTTTGAACCTGCTTGATCAGATTTTTTGGTCAACTTCCTCGTTTTCTTTTACAATAAGGTAGACAATAGCAATTCTATCTTCATAGTCAACCAACTAATTTCGTGGCTCACAGAAAAGCACATTTGTTGGATTTTATATTGCCGATCTGTCAATTTCACCAATTTCCTCAGTTCTTAAGAAGCTGCCATGTTGTTTTCCCGCCGCAGTCTGTCTTTCTACGTGTCATTCGTGCATCGACATCGTTACCTATAAGGCAAAGAGCGCATAAAATTCATCATGTCGAAAGTAGCTCCGAAAGATTGTAGAAGTTATCCACAATGTTCGAAGCAGTTCCTATTTACAATATGTGCGTAAACGTTCTACCTAAAGCTCATGAGCTCAACATAAGCTTTATTATAGCAAAAATCTCCTCGTATTTAAAAATAAATTGTAGTGCGCTCTGATTTAATATTTTTTGTAGATTTCTAGCATTTCTTTTTGTTTATAGAAAATTGCATATTTAAAAGTATCTTTTGGATTAATGAAGTAACTTTTTCCAATAATAAGTCTTAAGCAGAAAGTTTTTGTATGCAGTGGGATCTTTCCTTCTTAGTTCCTCCATTAAGTGAGCATAAAAAATTTTCTCTATTTTTGAGTCCAATTGTGCAGGCATTTCCTTTTTCTTCTTTTACTTTAATACCTTAACTTAACACAATAATTAAGGAGCTACTTCAGCTATCACTCGAGCTTGCTAGGCAGCCATATTTTTTATTAATATTTGTTGTATTTCTAGCACCACCAAACATTAAAGTGCGAATGCATTCATATTTCAAGACAGTTTCATATTAGGAATTATTTCTGACCTCTACCAAAGCTCTACCAAAATTGTAAATTTGGGAGAACGTGTACAATATTTAGTAGATCTCTATCAAAAATAGTATATCTCGTCATATGTGTAGAGTTCCACCAAATGATTTTTTGTTGTTGTTGTAGAGCTCTATCACGATTTTCCTACCGGTGGGACACATGCCATTAGGCATACTCTTTTGTGATTTTATTTCTCAGTTTAATAGAAACTATAATAATCAATAGTCCTTTGGAGACCATTTGTTATACAAATAATTGTTTGGTAAAAATATGTTTGCAATAAGAGTTTTATATTAGGCCGAATCTGTGTTTATTTTTAATTGCCATTGCGTAAATGCCGGACCTCTTTTTCCGAAATATAACTTGCGCAGTTGTAAGAATATTCGAAGTGTTTACCTGCACTCTCAATTTAATTCGACCTCAAAATTGCAGAAAGATACACAACTTTGAGTGCGCCCTGTATTAGATTAGGTTAGTTTGGAGGGATGCTGTTAAGATTAGTCCTAGCCTGCGTCACTTAACCACTGCCACGTTGATTGTGCCCTATATATTCATGAGAATCTATTCTTCTACGGTCAACACTAGATGAAGCCTGATTTCCTCTACATATAAGCTCTATACCTTCCAGGTCTCCTATAGCTCAGAAAAGAAACTTCTCTATACTCTTTTGATCACCAGAGCAGAAAATTTCGAACTGACTCGATCTTTTTTCAGAAACTTTGCAGCTTCGATAGAAAATGTTATTGACTTTAGATCCATGTCTTCTAGAACGGTTACCAATAGCCCAGTGGGACGTCTGGTGTGCGTAGGTACCCAAAGGTGTTCCATCTCCTTAATAGAATCAAACTCAAGACAATGGCGGCGGCATAACTTAAATTAATTTTAAAGTTTCAACTGCAGCGACGTTTACCTAGATCAGGGCTATTCTATAAGTTGTGAAGTGAAAAAGGAAACACGAGACAGAGCCATGCTAATTAACCTGAAAATTTGAAATTCAGCGGTGTTTTTACGCAGTTGACATCATCAATGAAATTCCAACCAGAAAACAATAACAAAATAAATCATATACAGGCAGGCACCCTAAACTTCAAAGTCGGGTTTCGCCTCTTTCCTGCAGGACATTTAGGTACCTGGACATATTTTTCATTGGTATTTATTTACAAGAATATCTTCCATGAATTTCTGCATTCCTATATTGAAAGTATTTTCATAGACGATAATTTTCTCCCTGGACTAAAATGCATCACTGCTGCCAGCAATCCATTGAACTCAGTTTCATTGTGATTACGAAATTTTCATCGATAAAACAGTCAGGCATCCAACAATGTCTTCAAATTTAGATACGGTTTTATACGCTTGCATTTTGACAATAATGGAGACTTACTAATGTCCTTAGTTTTTTTTTTTTTTAATTCACCGAAACTGGAGGCATTCATCAGATCCTGTTTTGTGTGGATTGTAAACACTTCATAAGCACGCAATTGATGTATTCGTTGCCAGACTTGTATCTCTACTCTAGAAAGAGTATCTGATATCGATGTGATGAGTTAATGGCAGGATATAATTGAGGTCTTGCATTATATTGTTATTATTTAAACCACCACTGTTTGACAAGCCCAAAATGCAAGAACTTGACTTGCCCAGATTTCGTAATTCGAAGTTGCTGAATCCGATTCCGATTTTATAGTGAATTCTTTTCTGCGACTCGGTGCCATCGAATCTGCCATTCTCGTGCTCTTTTCTTCTCTACTGGTGTTATGGGAAGAAAAGAGTCGGGAAATGACAGATTCGGTGCCGTTGGTTACACCAAGTCGCAGAAAAGAGTCCAGTATTAGTTTTTTCCTTACACGTCACATTTTTTTGTTTTTGTCATATGAATTTATCGATTTCGGACTTTTTGTTGTCTCGAAATTTAAATTTATTTTTGTAATTGTTGTAAACGAATGGACTGAATTCATACATAATCATTAATTATCATTAGTAGAGAGAGAATACGGTAATTTTGTGATTAATTTTACGAATTTATACAAAATATTTAATTTGTTTATTAAGAAATTTCACAAAATATTCTAAGAGAAATTGTAGCCATCTTAGCGGCACGACGGTATTTTGCATTCGCGTCGTCATCGAAATATGTTCCAGCAGTAATTGCCAACATACGTCATTTCTTTGAAGCGTTGTTGAGTTATTTTGATGCCTTGGTGAAATCGTTCGCCATACTCGTCATTAATAGCTACCAGTTTTTCTAGGAAAAAGTTCAGGTGGTCGTGCAAAAAGTGAATTTTTAGGGACATATTTATTCCTAGGGCTTTAAATGCGGCTAACAGTTCCTTAATGATTTCTTGGTAGGTTTTGGAGCACAGAAGTTGCCAAGAATGTTCCGTATGACACTTTTTGTCGCTTTTCATTCGATTCAAGAGTATACAAAATTCTCTATAATGTCTGGTCCCATTAGGATCTATACAGACGATGAAACATATGAGTTAGATAAATAATAGAAAATGGCTACACTTATTGTAAGCATGAAATTAGTGTAAAAACTTACCTGCTTTCAACGTCTTAATAAAAGTTTTTAACTATTCTCAGTTTTATGTGAAGTGGGGCTACGTAAACTGTATCCAGGTTTACTTAAGGTTTTGCAACAACATTTTTTTGTCCTGGTTCTAAAGACGCTCCTGCTGGCCACTTAGTAGTGATTCTAGTGATTCTCTTTGTCTCTTGAATCCCATTCTGGTAGGAAACATAAATGATTAGTGTAACCTAATGGATGTCTACGAACTAAGCAAATGGTCTTGATATCTCTACAAATGTGCCTCTTATGCTGAGAATATGGCAGAAATTTCAGAAATATTTTTATGTTTTTAGAAGTTTCCTTTAAATCCACGGAAGGCTTAATATTGTCTTTGTGAAAGAATACTGCATTTAAACTTGTTTTGGATGAATTTATAAACAATCGCTATTCATTTGGTGTGCAATCAATGTCTATAGCCGTCATAAGATCTTTTATAATGGCTCAGTAAGTAAATTTATTGTCCTTTTCAGTGAAATATTCTTTTAAGTCCTCATGTTTGATTCTTACTCCTCTAGAAGATTCAATCCATTGTTTTAAGCGAAAACTTAACATTTCCGCTTCTAAAATTGGAAGATTCAGATCGCATATTGAGTCGTTTAATCGTTCTTGCATAATTAATTGTGGACGTTGCTGTAGATCCACAAGCTCAGAAGGTACGTAGAAAGCCATTTTGCGACTTGTATAAGGTAAATCATCAGTAATAACACTATTTAGGGCACTAGCCACATTAGGTAATACTGGTACAGAAAACTCTTCACTATGTGGAAGTGGTGTAAACGCATGACACATACTTGTATATGTACTTTATTGTCTACTTGGTTTTTGCAGAATACACACTTCGCGCACACAAAAATAGCTTGAGTCTTCATTCGGCTCAATTGTTTGGACCAAATCATTGGACGCCCAAAAGGCTTTGAAGAACGCGAGCCTTTCCTCACTTCACATTTTTAAAAAACTGATTTCAACCTCTGAAGTGGAGAGTTACATTCATTTTTTTAAAATTTGTTGAACAGTTTTATAATGCTCCGAACTAAATGCAATAAATGCGTTTCCAGGTTACGTGTCGCATAGAATTTATCAAAAATCAACGAAAAAGAGCCAATTTTGACAGATATCAACGGATTTATAGAGACTTTTGCTATGAAATTAATTCATAGCGAATTTAGTCAATATGAAAATTGACCGAGTTTGCTGCCAAATCCCCAGCACGAGAATTGAGTAGAATTAAACTCTTTTACAAACGAAAAATCTTTTAAAAAAACAGAAATTTATTTTGCAAAAGAGGGCGTTTCGTATCAACAGTATCCGTATACTCATCAATGCGGCTTGGTTTCTGTCTACTGTATACGCCAAAGTAACAGCCAAATTTACCTCACTTAATTCTCGAGCTGCGGATTTGGCACCAAACTCGGACAATTTTCATATTGACTAAATTCTATATGAATTTATTTCAGAGCAAATCTTTCTATGAAATACCAAGCCCGCATAAGGCCAATCTTGCTAGGCATTCAAGTAAACACTTAGTATTTCGCCTTAAATATAATTCACATTTAAAAATTATTTTAAGTGCATATATGAAGTCAGCTTGACTGTTACTTTGGAGTATACGGCAGGCAGGGACCAGTCCGGACTGATGAGTATACGGTTCCTGTTGATACGAAACCCACTCTTTTGCAGAAGAAATTTCTTTTTTAAAGATTTTTCGTTTTTTTTTTTTCAATCAAAGGATTTGTTTTAATTTGGTTACAAATGGTTGGGATGAGCGGGTCAGGCATATTTCAGTTTTTAAAGGTAAAATTAAATAATGGTTTGAGACAATAAAATCAAATAATAATGGTTACTTTCATTCGCCCAGAGTGTACTTTTTTCTCCTATTAATATTCTCACCTCCGTGCCTTTATAACTTGTCCAGTGTGTGACCAATTCACTATAAATCCACTTCTTTTACATATTTGTTTCTATATGCAGTTAGAGTAGCATTCTAAGCATTATATACTGTAGGGGTCACTATGAAAGATATTTATATATTAAATAAAGAAGGAGACAAAGTGTGGGGACTTATTTAGGGCTCAGTAGAAGTCAGACGTGAATCCTTATCATACAATAGTTCAGTTTTAATATCCATAAAGAAATGTGCGTAGGTAGATAATAGTTATTTCAGTACTTAAAACTTGTTACTTTTCTGCATATATAAAATTGGTAGACCAATATCACGTTTTGAGCAAATACATACCTTTTACTGCGTATAATTTCATTGTAGGATCCATCCTCGTATATTAGCATATTCAATCCATAGGAATGCCTTTGTGTAACTTTCACTAACACAGTATTTAACAGCAATCTTTCAATAATAAATTAATGAAAGACTAATCCCTTCTGTTGTTTACTTTTCATTTGTTAAAATTCCACAAAATATCCATTATCAATCCATTAATCATAAAACGAATACCTACACATATGTAGCCGGTAGAATTTTCTAGATCTTATTCCCATTTTGTAGGTATAATTTTTGTTGTTTACCTATCGAATAGATCTACACCCTCATACCGCTACTTTCTTTGGCAGTCCAATGAAAAAAGTTGTTACTGCTTCTGCAAATTAATCTGGTTATTATGGTGCCATCTGTCAAAAAAAAAAAAAAGGTAACAAGTAATTACAACAGTCGAGTCTCGATAATGTGAGTTGGTAATTAATTAAAAGCAAGGCAGTTCATATTTTTGTTGTAGCTATTCAGATTTCTGAATGCAAAAAAAAAATAATTTCAATGAATTTCTACCTACCTAATACTAATTTTTGAGAACTGTCTTGTTTTTGACTTTAGTGAATACAACATCCTTGATTTTATGTAGTTTCAGGTAAAATTAATAGAATCCATATCGCATTTGGTGTGCTCAATGCTGCGCACTCTATTAAATTTCAGAATCATTTTTTGGAAAAACTCCAATATCGAAGATTTCCAGTTAATCATAAGACAACACAGGAAATACTATCCACACTGGGCTTGAATGTGTTCTTGTAAGTCTCGGATTTCAACACTCTTCGTTTGAGTTTGTAAAATTTCAGATCTCTATCTCAATATGCATAAGGGAAGATTATCTTCATCAGAAAATAGTTAATCCTTTGGAATAATTTGTTCCGCAACATTTATCAATTGAAAAAAACTAATTTATGGCATTCTAAAAGAGATTTACGTTGATAACTGTGCATTTCGTAATCAGATGGATTTCATTGTGCTTTTTGTAAACAATTTATAGCGAATTTATTGTATTTTTGATCCAGTGGTTGGTTTTTTGCTCATTGCTGTTTTCTCTGTGGAGGAGAGAGAACAAAGTTTTTTCGGGAAGTAATTTAAAAAAACAAACGTCTACCCACCCCATCTACATTATAAATTTTTTCTTGGCCTAAGGAACTATTGTACTAGGACATAAGAAAAAAACATTTTGCGAACAAAACATTTAGAAACTGGCCACTTGGCATTTTTTATGTCCGAAAAACTGATTCAATCGCGCCGCGCGAATAAAAAATGCAATCTTTCAACTTCAGCCTAGTAACTGAGGTCAGTGCTAAACTAAATTTTTGCAAGTCTCCATTAGCAGCTAAAATATGACAATGGAGACTAAGATATGAGAGATACTAAAAAATAGCTATTTTACACACTTTTTTTTCCAATATGTTGATGTTCTTAAAAAAAAAATAGTTTTCTTCTTCTCAGAACTCTCAAAAGAAATATTTTTAGCATGTTAAAGAACGGCCAGGTTCGATTAGTTCAAGATAAATTGGTTGGACACTTAGGTACTGGTGGTGCCACCTGTAATCAAGAACAACAAGCAAAATTTAGCGTCTTGCCAAAAGTTAGGATAAATTTTCGTCAATAAGCCTAGTACTAAGATCCGCGCTAAACAAGATTTTAGCCAGTCTGCAATAACGTGCCGTTCTTTAGCAGCTAAATTATGACACCGGAGACTCAGAAAAAAGATATATTAAAAACAAGAAGAAGAATTTTGCAATTTTTTTACGGAAATACAACGCGCGGTGATAATATTTCCAAAAACAGTAGTTAAAATTATTTGGAAATACATATCAAAAATATAAAAATAATATGCATAATATATACAATAAAAAACAAAAACAATTGATATTGAAAATACGGCCACGAAAAGAAATCTAATTCATCTGTACTTAGAGCAAAGACGTACAAAACTACGTTAACTATAAAAATCCAGTTAATAAATTTATCAAATCTCAGAGCTCTGACAATAAATATTTTTAGCGCGCTAAAGAACGGCCCAGGCGGATAAATTCGAGCTAAATTCTTTGGAGACTTCCTGGTGGTGCCATCTCTAATCAAAACTTAAAGGCAAATTTAGCACGTTGAAAAAAAATTTTTCGCCAATATCTTTTAGCTTGCTAAATTTTCATACAAATTTTAGCTTAGCTCGGACCTTAGTACTAGGCTACAGCTCTTATAGCCTAGTACTAAGGTCCGCGCTAAGCTAAATTTTATATGAAAATTTAGCGCGTTAAAAGTTATTGGCGAAAATTTATCCTTAATTTTAGTAAGAGCAGTACTAAGGTCAAGGCGCTAAACTTGGGTTTTGGGGTTTGATTAGAGATGACAGCATCAGTAAGTGTCCAAAAAATTTAGCTCGAATTTATCCGCCTGGGCCGTTCTTTAGCGCGCTAAAAATATTTATTGTCAGATCTCTGAGATTTGATAAATTTATTAACTGGATTTTTGTAGTTAACGTAGTTTTGTTCGTCTTTCCTGGATTTCTTCTGGCGGCCGTATTTTCAATATCATTGTTATTTGTTTTTTTTTTATTGTATATAGGTACATTATGCATATTATTTTAATATTTCCAAATAATATTAACTACATGTTTTTAGAAATATTACAACCGCGCGTTGTAAATGCTTCTTCTTCTTTTTACTATATTTTTTCTCTGAGTCTCCGTTGTCATATGAGCTGAGTAGAAGGTAGTATTCCGCCTAGCTCCAAATCCCTATTTATTCAGAGTTATACTGGACTATATATGTCAGTTTTAGCAATAACCAAATAACGTACTTTTGGGTTATTTCATAATCCACTGCCATTTTGTGCATCAATCATTAGAAATGAGTTAACGTCATATACCAGAATCTGGTCTTGAGTTCACTCAGAAAACAACAACACAACGGAATATAGAAATTTATACAATAGACGTGTACTGAGAAAATGCAAGATTTACCTGATTACGTCATTAATGAAGTCTCGACATATTAGAGCTAGAAATTAACATTATTATTAATATTATTAATTAATAATTGTAACAATAATATTATTCAACATTATTGTACTTGCCTAATTGGATGATTGTACTGTAGGTACCTGTTGTCATATAATACGTATTGTTTAGTTGGTACACCAGTCATGCTGGTTTAAACAGCCCCTGCCTTATTACTAAACGATGTCATAGTAGAATAATTGTATTTTTATTTATTATATTATCTTCGCCAGCTATTAACCAAATCAATCTTCAACATTATATTACTCCGATCGGACAAGGAATCAAGACAAGCACCATCGGAATTCTTGTTCCAAATGTTAATACCTTTCCAATGATTATATTCCTATTGGAGTGGGTACCAGAGTCCTACATTTATTGGTATCATCCTTTAATTTAGCGCGGACCATAGTACTAGGCTTATTTCTAAAATTGAAGAAATTATTTTTTTTTAATTTTAAATTCATCGCTGGTGCTTCTAGAAACTGTACTGCATCATTTTCACTTTATCTTTTTTGCTTAATATTTTTTTTTACCTTTGCTTCATTTCGTACATGTTTTTTCCTCTTGGGTGCTGGCAATGCACAAGTTTTTTTCGATTTCAGTTTTGACGCATATCTCTTTACGCAATTCTTCCAATAACCTATAAACATAAACACCAATAGCATTAATTATCTTGTCTGTCGTTGATACTGCATAACCGCGATACTAGAAATATCATAACCGCGTAACTACATCTAGTAGCAAAATTCCAAATCGTAGTTAATGGTAACACGTTGCTGCTAAGAAACTGCAACTTGTTTTGTCAATTTTATATCTAAAATCAAAAAGTTTGATATTTCTCGTCAGTAGGAATAATTTTGTCATTATAATAAAAGAAAAAAGAATTTTTATGTTTACAGCAAATTTTACTTTTACTTTAATTTACGCGGTAGTGACATTAGTAGTCTTGCGGTTATGCAGTACCACCGACGTTATAAATCTGATGATGCCAAGATTCGGTATCATTTTGAGTTTCTCGGAATGTTGGCTCGATTCAAGTCCAAGGTGGGACTTTGGATGTTGCTAAAAACTGGCATTTTTTTAAATGTCCATTTGATAAATTACAATTTGCCCATTTGTTTAAAGTCTATTTTGTCCGATAACCACTGGCTAAAGCGTTCTTTTTCTTGTCAAATGACCATTTAGTCAAGTGGCTATAAGCCACTAGACGTTTGCTAAGCTGCAGCTGCAAATAGACCGGATACCTGGTTTGGTAACTGCGTTTTCTTCTATTTTCTTATGAAACTAACTTAAAAATAGATTCAAAGCTTCAGCAATGTTGGATAATTTTTCAGCAGTAGTTTTTATTAGAATTAGAATTCCATGCCGTTTTTTGTTTTATTTTAAATTTTGAATCTATTTTAAGTTCTGATGGCATACCTTTTCGGTAACAAATGAAATTATTATTCTTACAACGTGTTGCTTTTATTAGACCGATGCCATTTATACATTTCTGAAGTTTTCGGTAAATTTTAAAGTTTTTTGCTTTCTCACGGACAATGTCTGTTGCCTTGATAAAGCTTAAAAATTCTTCTTTTTCTATCTGTTTTTATTAATTCTTATAATCGTGGAACTCCAGTAAAAAGTCGCCAGATGCACAGCAGATGTTCCCTTCTTCGATTGTTGTAAAATCCCATAATTTACTTGTAAAGTTAAGAACTTAACTTGGGTATTCACTAAATGCCACTGTCAAACTTAGGTTAATTGTAATTGAATTAATGAAATCTTTAAACTGTAAAAATTAAAAAATGCCTAAAATGTAATTTATAAGTATGACCAAGAAAAACCTAGAAAACGCGAAGAAGAAAATATAATTGTGATGAGTTCATTGCCTCACTTTAGCCAGAATCTGTTACTAATTTAATGAAAAGTTACAGGATTCATGGAATTTATTCTTTAATTGTCTTAATGCTGTCCTTTCTAAGCGATCTTTTCTTTTACTACCTGGAATTAGACAAAAATAAAAAGAAAGCTCTGCAGATGATATTATTTAATATTTATTGAATAATTGCAATACACTTTCCTATGCAGGCTGTTGAAAAAGTAATGGTTACATATATAGAGTTGGGGCCTCACATTGCGTTGTTTCCAAGTTATGCTGGCAATAGTGTTTTGTGCACCGAAAAGTGTAGACTTTTCAATTTTTATATATATTTCAGGAAGTAAATAGCATAGAAATGATGCGAAATAAATTTTGTTTAACTTTCAATACACTTTAGAAAGCATATTGCCCATTTATACAGGATCGAAACTTCCGAAATAGGAAAATGTCAAAAGTGAAATTTGTGTCTTTTGTTTTACAAATTTTTTATTTTGGGAGCGCTTTATTCAAAATTTCTATTAAAGGACATTGACAGAGTATGGACCAAATGCTGTTCAGAAGTGGAAGTACCTCCAAGAAGTTTCTTGTATTAATATATAAATAAAAAAAAAATAATAATAAAAAATATCAGTTCGCGAGGAAATAAATTAACATATTTATTGAAGAGTTTTTTAAGAGTCTCGCGTCATTTGTGATCCGTTTATACTGTGCGTATTTTTGTATTTATCGTATCTGCTTTATTTGGACTCTCCTATCTTCATTAAGGGTGCACCCAAACCTAGGAGGTTGGGTGCGGAACTTAATTACGTGGCGGCAGGGGAAGCCCGAATTACGATTTTCCCCTCAGAGGAGGGGGAGGGGGAAATGACTCTTCACTCCGTGGACAGACTTTGATGCGCTTCGGTTTATAAGTTAGTATTGGCCTGAGGAACAAAATGCACTAAGTGTTCATTCTGTACAGCATTTGGTCCATCTCCCATACAAAAACTGTCTGTTTTTTATTTTTTTATTTATTAGCTAATGCGATTCCCTTTCCAACGATATGTAACTCAATGATGTATTTAGAGGCTTTCATAAAATAATATCTAATAATATTTCAAGTGGGACTCATATACCACCACAAATTACTCATTTTAGGGGTTATTTTACTGGCTTTAATGAAGATCACTGGGTGAATAAAGCCCTAAATTTTGGTGATATAAAATAAGTTTTCTGATGAGTACCTATACGAATATTCTCATTTAATTTCCAGGAATATCTTATTTATGCATAGTTAATAAAATAATAAAAAATGTCAGCATTGATGTACCTAAGTAAAACTAAATAACAAACTTGTTATACACTTAATGGTAGGTATATGAATTTCTCTCAATCTGTCCTCTTATTTTCAAACACGGTGCTTCTATATACGCTGCTTTAAAATGTCCTCATTTTGCACAACAGCGGAATAACCCCATATGAAATAGTCCATCGGTGTAAGGTCTAGTGATCTTGCTGGTCATCTTATTGGTCCACCTCGCCATATCCATTTTTTCAGAAAAGTCTTCATTCAACCACTGCTGCACCCTTTGAATGCGGCATGTTGAAAAATCATATTCTGCCTTATGCTCAAAGGCACGTCCTGCAACAATTCCGGTAGCATGTCCTCCAAGAAATTGAGATGAAGCTCTCCTGATAAATTATGTTGATAGATATAAGTCTCGATGAAATGCTCATCCAGAATTCCTGGCCAATCATTCAGCCTGAATTGATGTTGGGAGTGTCATTATATATATTGTATGTATATATTAGTTGACCACTCCATCCTTTGTAAAGTTGGACTCATCAGTCCCAGCCCATTGCTTAGAAAGCGGGCATCAAACCTATTCTTCTCCTTTGACAGAAGTTTCTGTACGGGCGTCAAATGATAGGTATGAAGACATTCCTTGTTCAAAGTTCGACATACAGAGGTATGATTTAAATTAAGTTTCACTGCCAGAGCCCCTAGTACTTAAGGAGTCATCTTTCCGAATCCTGTCCATAATATTTTCGATGTCCTCCACTCCCTGAGTGAAACTCTATTTATGAGAAATTTTAATTTGAAGTTAAAATGTTACTGGCCTGCATTAAGCTTATCGTTGAGTGACAAGGGGTCGTTTCATCATTAATCTATTAAAATGAATGAAAAAAAGACCTTGAATAAGCACGGGATCTCCCAGGTAATCTTTTGATATATTCCATCTTTGCTGCACGTGCTGCATGACAATACCCGTAAAAATACACCATATGCGCTAAGTCGCACATTTCGTACATAATCAAGTACCTATTACAAAATACAAAAATACTTAGTGGACCCTTTACGAATAATTCCTTTCGCTAGTAGTAATTTTACCATAGAAAATCCTAATAACAGTGGCGTACCTAACAGCTTTTACCTCCCGGGTTTTAATAAATTTCTCACCATTATTGTTAAGGACATTTTCAGTTATCGCACAATTTCCTTTATGCTTATGTCTGGATTTCCATTTTTCTTAAACAGAGTTCTATGTATGCTGAAATTTCCTAGGTGTTGATTTACGTCCCTTAGTACCCTAAAGGACCACATAAATATTTTTCCTATGAAAATCTCTTCTGTTTGCTTGGTTATATCACTACCAAAAAGACTTATCGTGTTTCGACCAATGCCGGCTGATAGCCTCAGCTGGTTCTTGATTTTTCTTTAATTTTTCCGATTCCGAGAAATAGTAATTGTGTGGCATCGATAACAGAAAATGAAAATTATGATCATAATATATACAGATTTATCTCATTTGGTTGCATTTAGATAGGTATGTATGTATGTAGATATACGGAGCTTATTGAGGTTTCCAAAACTTGTAAGAAATTTTAAATGTTTCCAATTTGCAAATTTTGTTACTTTGACGTTCTATAACTCCAGATGGAAAATTGATTTTTTTATTAATCTGTTTTTTTAAACGATCTTTTAGCTATTTTGATAGGGTGTATAATAACTATTAACAAAACCCGCTTACCGCCCAGTGAATCTCTCCTCTCTCTACTTTCTCCTCCTTAAATGACATGCTGCATATCTCAGCCCCATAGCTATCAAATCTTTAAAAATAGTGTTTAACTTTCGGTACATCCTGTTTTTCAATTTATTATTACAATTGTATTATTGTATTATTATAATTGTTATAATTTTATTTTTAGTCTATATATAAATTTGCAGGACTAATTCTCAATTTTCTCGCATTCAATGTTCAACACAGGATTTCGTAAAATATTTTTTTCCGTGGTGAAGTTAAAAATGTTTTCAGGACTGTAGGAGTAGTCTTCGTGTATCTATATAGAATAATCACATAGATTTAATCAGGGACCGAATAAGTTATGACTTTTTACGAAAAAAGCCAACTTTACCTGTTATTCCTGACCGATAATAATTTGAAGCTAAAAAAACCAAGCTGAAAAGGCTTTTTATTTTATCTGGCCAAAATATAAAGCCAACTTGACTAGAAAAAATAAAAAGCTTGGCTCGCTTTTTATATTTTTACCGAAAAAAAGTATCAAGCCGTTGCGCTTGCTTTTCTAACTTCAGAACTATTACCGGCCAGGAATAACAAGTATAAATTAAGATTTTTTTATAAAAATTTATAACTGATTCAATGCCTGCAAATAAGAAGCCAGCTTGGCTTTTTATACTTCCGGCTTCAAAACCTGTTACTTCCAGCTCGAAAAAATAAAAAGTCAAGTTGGCTTTTTATTTTTGCCGGATAGAATAAAAAGCCTTTCCAGCTTGATTTTTTTAGCTTTTTATTTTTGCCATATAAAATAAAAAGCCTTTCCAGCTTGGTTTTTTTAGTTTTTCTTAATAAAAAGTTAAGTTTTCAAAAATTTTACAACAATCGATACGGGTTTCACGAGACATCTTTTGGTGTTAAATTCCACGTTCATGGTTTATCCCAGCTGTTTTAGTTTAAAATTTTCAAAATACCAGTTATTTTCGGTACCTGGATTTAATGCATTAATAGTACTTTCTTGATTTAATACAGGGTGATAATTTTTTCCGCGGAATTTTTCATACCAGTTATAATATAGTTCGGTTTCTAAGGTCTTCTTGGTATGATTTCTTTTTCACATCGTCGAAATCGGAGAAAAAAAATATAGAAAAATTTTATTTTATATTTGCTCTTAACAGACACAGTTTTTCTACTGGTTGAAAAACTATGAAGCTACTGAGAACCGTTTTTTTTCTATGAAAATCGATAAGAAAAAATATAAATTTTAACAGCGGAGTAGAAAATGGATAATATTCCAAAAAGTTTTTTTCATAACAAATATAATTAAATAAAAAAAATAAAACAGTTTCCTATTGCTGTGCCAGCTCTTTAAAAAATGACTTATATTCGTCGAGGAATTATAGTATACTACATTTGCGTTTTATCCTTTTTTACTTTTTTTTTGGAATTGATAGAAATCCGGTCATTGTACATCTTACTGGTAGAAAAAACTTCGTTATCCTGCGTTTTTATTCAAGCCGTTGATAAAAACGGAAATACTTTTACAATATCTGCAAGCTGTTTTGTGAACTGTAGTTGCTTATTATATTTACGTTGCTTAAGCTACTCAGAAAATTTGGTATATTTTTTATAAATAACGATGATCATTGAGGCCAATTTTGAGTCGTTTTTCACTCTTCTCTCTTCACTTGGTTTGACATTCCATTTTTCGAACACATCGTTTTTTAACAGAAAATTTTCCGTTGCAAGGTAGGAATATGTTCCCGAATGGAATAATACAGATAAATGAATGATTATCTTCCCAGTGTCATTATTAGTTCGTTCAATTTGTTTAGTTGTCATTTTACCTAGGGTATGCGTCACTAATAAAACTTCTTCAGGAAGAAAATTGATAAAACTGCATACTTCGTTAGGACTTCGTTCATAAAAACCAAAGTTCACGTAAATAAGAAATTTCTTAAACAGGGGTATTCATGGAAGCGGTAGACGCTGGATATAGTATAGTCGTAAATTAATGTCCAGGACGTCGTCTTTTGCGGTTTATTACATTTCAGTAAGTTTTCTAATTCTTTCGAAAATCTTCTTAGCACGCATTTTTGAAATAAGTAGCTCAACGACAGCAAATCTTTTTGTACACTTTCGCTAATAGTTGGTGAATTTATTTATGGTACTTAAATCATCCCAGGTAGAACAAACTTGTAGTTAAAATTATTTTAAGTGAAACGCGTACCTTATTGCCCCTTTTGAATCTAAGAATTATTTGAGGAGTAGTTCATCCATTTTCCAACCTGCAAAACCTAATTCTAAATATATAACGCAGGAACTGAGGTGTTGTGAGATTTCTTTTCTGAGAATAATGAGATGTACTCAATAATCGTTATATGATACTACATATAAATTTATCTAGATCTTATAACGAACCTCAATTCGAGTAGATAATTTTATATCACAGTAATTGAATTTGTTTTGAGGGGTCTTATACTCCACGTCCACGATATATAACTATATTGTGTGCGCCCCATAAGATACGCACCTAATCTTTTAAATTTTTGAACGCCAACTAAAGTGTCAATATCTGTACTTTTTTTCAGGGCTTAACGTTATCATATACATTATATGACAACTAAATACATATTCTTCTGATTCCGACATTCTTTACCTATTACGAGATCCCACTATAGCCACTATATAAAAAATTTAATATTTTGTACTATCAATATTAAAATATTCTCGAATAAGCCCAGGCAGTAGGTACCTTTAATTTATACAGGTTTCTCTGTTCACTTTTTAATACATTGAAAGCATATCAAAGTGAGGACTATCTAATAAGTCACTAAACTTTACTTAAGTTCTCTTAATTTTTTTACGAGTTTCTCTGCATTTTTTTTTTATTAAATTTAATAAAAATTATTACGGTTCTTCAAGGGATAACAACGCTATCACTTTTGACGTTTGTATAGTTCATTGGAAAGGGGTATGGTTGTAATCGCAAGTAATAGAAAAAGTGGATGGCATGGCACGTAGCTTTCTTTTCCTTTTAAAGCGCGAATCTTACAACAAATAGTATGAATTTTCATATAAAAAGAAAAATTACTAAGAAACAATATGAATATGAAGCAATTTAACAAAGGTATCTACTACACAAACAAATAAATTTTAGTGCCTTTCTACTATACTTATCTCTCTGAATCTCTTATGCCCGATTATCTCCGTTAGTTGCAGTCCTGTTCAGTTCTCCTTGTCTATCTTTTTACAAGTATAAAATTTCGTTTTCAATTTTATTTTAATTAAAAATCTGTGAATCCTGCTCCTATCCATTCTATTGTAAACAATAACTGGCGGGGATTCATAGTTCTTATTAATTTTCAAACACGGTAATTGTAGCTTTGATACTAATAGCGTATATTTTGAAACACTTACAGTTGATGTTTCACGAAAAATTCTTCCGCTTTTCGTCACTGCTTGAAGAAAGTTTCCTTTTTCAAGCTAATAACGCGATTTCTATTCTCTGTGGTTTAGGTACTTACTAATTACTGTACGTGGCACAAATTTAATTAAAAACTCTAAATTGTCAAACAGTCAGTATGACAATTCGCTCTATGCTCGTGGTAGAGAACATTCCATAATTGTGATACCTGTTTTGACAGAAACTAAAGTCTATCGAAAACGATATAGGTAATTTTCATCTGCATGTTTTTTGTTTTTAATTTTACATCTTACAGTTCTTTAGTGACAAGTCTAAAAATTTAGCATTTAGTGGAAAATTATTTCTACCTTAACTGAAATCGTAAAATCTGTCTTATAACTTCGAATCAATGATTTCCACTAATCCATATAATTATTTCCCATACATATATGTCAAATCTTAGCTGTCACTTAATAATATTCACAATTTTCTGAACACTCCTTTTATACAAAGTAAAACAAAAACACTTCTGATTTAGTTTAAAAACTTATTTCAACTCTAAATTTGTAGCATGAATATATTCTAGCCCCCTTCGTTATTATTTTGATAACGTCAAAAATCTTTTTTTCATATCAAAAGCCATATGCCTGTGTGTGTGTGTGTTTTAGTAGGAAAATTAAAAATTTTCCATTAAAATGAAGTGAAGGCAATTAGCGCTTATAAATGTCACATGAATTTTTAAACAAATATTTACATATGAAAGCTGGTTTTTATTTACGCAAATATTTTGTTTAAGCGGACCTAATTTAAATTTAATTTTCTTTAGTCTAGCCCTCAATTGATTTATTGTTTAATATTGCTTATGTAACAATATAAATCCATAGTAGGTATTACTAGTTGTTAATAAACATAGAATAAAAGTTAATTACTATAAATAGCAATGCGCCTAGGATTGATCCTTGATGGACACCATATTGCTCTTTAAAAATTACAAAATATGCAGGTACAAGAAAATTACACCCACCACTGGCCACAATTGCAAAGAAGATAAGAAAAATTTATTTCTAACGTATGTAGGTATGTAGTAGGTTTACGAACCTGTTCAAAGGCATCACACAACACTAACACACAATTTCATAATATACGAAAGTCTCTGGCCCAAAATGATACCCAACACCTTTACTAGAGGTACTTTATTACTAACCATAAAATGAAGTCACCAAATTAACATGATCACATCCTTTAGTTAAGTGAACCGATTTTGAGAGTTACAGCCTCATATTAAAATGCTTGAAAGAGTTAATTCAGATTTTAAGGTTCAGGTTGCTTGACCTTTTTTTTTTTGTATCTTTTGTTCCGGAAATTCATGGGTTTCAAGGTACTTACTGCTATTTATCTGGCTACCGGAATATATGTACCTACCTATTGCTGAAATTTTAATTGTAACCTTCTTAGAAACTTAAATTGAAATGGGTAATAATTTTTATGGATCCTTAACACTTAAAAATTTGGATAGACTCATTAAGTCCTTTTATCCTTCATAAAATTAGAATCATTTCTTTTTCTAAGAAATTATAGAGTCAAAGTTTGCTAAAATGTAATTGTGGCTTGTATGTATGTATAAAATTGAATGAAGAAAGGTGTGTACATATGCATTACAGTTGTATATAGGTATTTGAATGTATTAGGTGTATAAAATCGGGATATTGAATTTTAGAATGTCGTGTCAGGTCTAGCGTAAAAAAATATTATCAAAAGAAGTAAAATTTATAAATTCATGGCGGTCTTTTAATTTATATCAAAACAAACAAAATTGTCAATTTCCAATCAAATTTGATAGTCCTGTCATCCAGACTCTGAAATTTTAGGATGTAAGTATAAATAGTTGAAGATTTGCAGTATGACGTCAGCCTAAATGTGTATAAAATTATATTTTTCTATTCATTTTCGGGCAGATCTAGAATAATCCTAGACGCTCTTGTTATTAAATAACATGATTGAAGTAAATAATTCAATTCAGTCTCGCTCTCGGTATACTAACAGTAACAAGGTATAACTGCTATGAACCACGGCGACCATCTTGAGTGTCACGGCATCACACAAATGTACTAAAGAAATGAAACATACAAAAAAAATTCTGAAGTGTTCACATTAATTGATGTCGTGACGTCACTGCATCACCTATCAAAAATCTAGTGGGCATACCTTGTTAATGTCAGTATATCGTGAGTCTCGCTTATAAAACTTTTATAAAAAAAATAAAAATCAACTTGATGCGACGGTTATAGAAATTTTCGGTCCGCCATTTTGAATTAAAAATACAAAAAATTGGATTTTCAAAATAATTCCTCAACGGTTGATCTAACAATAAAAATGGCTAATAGAAGTTTGAATAAAACTAAATTCCCTAAAATTTTTGTGTAAACACTTTTTTTGTAAGTCTGATGTGTAACGAGTTACAATACAATGGCGGAAATGTGAACATTCTTCCAAAAAAATGTATACGTATAGTAGATACTTACCCCTTATACAGGGTGTTTCGTCCATGGTGGGCTTAGGACAGGAGCTCACAGTAGTCACCTCGTCAAATAAAAAAATGTAAGGCAAGGGGGGAGGACGGCATCTTACCCCTTTCGGAGTTACACGTTGATTAAGAAAATATGTTTGTCCTTCACAAAACACCCTGTATCTTAAAAGGTATACGGTCAATCAACCCCGCACTCCTCTCCCCACAGATGTTCTGATCGTCGCGTTTATACAAAAAAAAAAAAAAATTTAGGGAATTTAGTCTTCTTCAAATTTGTATCAGCCATTTTTGTCGTAGGACCAACCGTTGAGGAATTATTTTTAAAAAACTAATTTTTTGTACATTTAATCCAAGATGGCGGATCGCGCCATCTTTTATAGGGCAAAGGCCTTATTTAGTCCCTACCGACTGGACTAATATGGAAATCACGTAATTTTGACGAAGTGATTTCGAAATTGCTGTTAGGTGTTTTCATTGCCACTGAGATGATTTCGCTTGCTAGACGCTAAATTTAAATACCAAATTGGCATGTAAAATAATTAATTACATAATCGAGGCTTTTGCACTTAAAAGGGTATATTGCCAAATAAAATGTCAACAACATTAATAAAATATTTAATTTAATTTTTAATTTATTCCTTGAAAAGTTATTGACAAGTCTAAACAACAAATGTCAACGAAAGAGTTTGGTAAAAAGTGGAAACCGAAAATGGGCGGGTTTGAGCAAATTTTCATAATTTCGGTAATTTTATTGACGCGAAAATAAGATGATTTTGATCAACAAAAATTTAAATGAGGCCTTCTTATCCTCTTTTTTTATACCCTAGATGAAATCTAAATGGTATAGGTACTGAGTTTGTAAGTCCATTTGTAATGCATAGAAATAATGGTGGTAAAGAAAAATGGGTTTGACACCCACGCATAATTTTAAAAGTTATTTTGATTTTTGCATGTCTGTCTGTCTGTATATCTGTATGTCTGTCCGTTCTCATGAAAACTCGGGGACGCATTCACTTAGAGTGCTGAAATGGACATGGACTGCGTCGATTTTTTTATTTGATTTTTTGGTGTTGCCATACAAAACTTTATGTTTGCATTTTATTTAACTTTTGTTTCCATATCAAGGGTATAATATAATTAGTCTAAAACCAATTAGAGTTTTTTCTCTTGTTTTCATTGTGTTCATGTTCAACATATCCAGTTATTCTTTAATATAATAAATCTGTGGCTGATATCAGTTATATTCTTTTACATGCAGTAAAATCTTACAAATATGGTAATTATCCTTTTCTACCTGAACCATTGAGACAACGTATGGCGCTTAGGTGTCATGTTTCCTAATTTTCGCTGTATACTGTATTTATAAGAGCAGCAAGCTCCAATGATATACAATTTTGAATTGAAGGCACACAGCGCCTTTTTGAGGTGGAACGTTTTCAGCTAAAAGTACATTGAACTTTGCTGGTGAAATGAGTAGAAAAGCTAAAGCTGAGTTGAAAAGCTAAGGTATTTCGCTAAAATTTAATTATTTGCAATTGATTTGTTATTAATTCTTATGCCATAGAGGGAGAATTTTCTGTCGGCATCAGGATTTGTTTGTATAAATTTGAGAAGTCAAGACCAGAATAGTTTTGTTAGACGTTTGTCAAAGTGTGATTTTTAGCGGTCGTTTTAAGGTAGATGCTTAGAGTGGAGGTTTTCAGCAATACAAGTTTCACGATGATTTTCAGTTTTTCGTTCTTGCCTATGGTTTTTGATTGATTACAGATTTTCTGGTCCAATTGTGTTCCTGTTTTTAATAATTTTCTGTAACATCATTTTGCAATTGCGAGATAAGGTTCTCGCATGGGCATAACCTGATCACAAGCCAAGAGTCAGCTCACTCAGATATCTTTGCCTCCGACTCCTAAAATGGGAAATTTTTGGACTTAAGTAATTTGTGGCTCTGAAGGAAACGACAGTATTTCCTAATATATTAAATATATATTAAAAAAATATATATAGGTATGTTGTAAATAAAAAAAAATCCCTCCTAGATTGTAGCTGTCAGTATGCGTTCATGGCCGGGCTGATTGACAGTGATATACAGTGTTCCCTCATTTTTACTCCTCCTTAGAGAACGGTTGACCTAGCTGCTAAGCCAGGATACCAAGCACCTTGTCTCAAATACATACATACATACCTTTCTGGTGAAATCGATAAAATTCAGGTGGCCACTTTTAAGGAAGATTATGATTCACCCATTGTTGTAAAATACTCTATGAACGAAAAATTGCACCCATTGTTTGCTATAAGTCATACATATATACATATATAAAAAGCAAACTAAGATGACCTTTATAAACTTTGCAAAGATAAAGGCATACCAGCAGATTTCAACCAAGAATATTTTACCATTTCTACTGCTGCTAACTTACGGAACAGTTTACTTTGAGTTTTATGGAAATTATTATTTTAGATTAGCTTGATATTAAAAAGTTGACAAAACTGGGCGCCGTCTAACCATACTCCCTTCCAACGTGATCCGGAAAAACAAAACATGATGCAGGATGACGTCATCTTCTACCCAGCTTTAGAAAAAATCCTGTCAACAAAAAAGTGTTGATTCACTCAGAATGCTAATTACTTATAAAATTTAAAAATTTTATATTCAAATTTTTTTTCCTTTTTTTAAAAAAAAAAAACCAAAAATGGGCGTTACAGCACTACAATGCCATCCTCCACCCCACCCTAGTTACAATGCTATCAAAATAGTTTTGAATCACTTAGGATTTATGTGCTAATTACTCAATTTAAAAATGTTTGTATTCGATATCGTGGCATTCCATGCTATTTTTTTGGCAATTTGGAGCACGCTTTCGCTATGGTTTTGGCTAACCACGTATCGTACCCCACTTGATTTCACCAAAAATTTCTAAATTTGATAATAAATTTGATAAACAATTAGCACATAGAGCCCACTTGAATTTTGGAGCACAAAAGTTTTAGATTTGGCTAAGAATTAGCACAAATAACAAATGAATGAAAACTTTTTTTTATAGCATATTTACTAGGGCCGCGTAGTGGACGAAGTCGTCTTACATCCCCATTTATATTGTATAAAAACCCCATTAAATTTATGAGTATAACACTTTTCAATTAGGCAGATAATTAGCACATAAGTACTGATTGAACCAAAACTTCGAAAGATAGAAAATTAAAAAATCGTTCTCCTGTAAAGTTTACATTTTTTGCTTTTACAATTTTTCCTTTCATGCATGCATCGATATGTAATCTTAGTAATCTTAGCTTAAAAGCACAAAAATCAAAGTCACCGAATAAAATGGCGAAAACAGCCTTACGTCAATCACGGAAATTTATTTGGATAATTTCGTTCTTAATTTCATATGTTTTTATTTAGAAAATATAATCAACTTTTACGTATAGTCGAAGTTTTTTTTTTTTCTTTATTATTATTTATTACCTTCCAATTTTTTTCTGAAGCAGTTCTTAACTATTTATGTAGCCTTTTCCCAACAACATCATATTTATTCTCCAATTCAACTCAGTACCATCAAAGCACCTGTCGTCCAAGTTGAGTACACATTTTCGGTTCGATTTTATATTAAACATTATTTATAAAAATGTGTGTGCATTAATTCTTGAGAAACTTTTAAAAAATTTGGGCTAATTTTTAATATACCAGAGACAACAAAAAGTTTTTCTGCACAAAAATTTACTCAACGAAGAGGTGCTACGTTTCCTTTGAACATAACTATGGCTGCTCAGGAAAAGGTGTAGGTTTCAAAAATATTCCAATTTCCATAAGGAGCCAAGTAGTTTTTCCACTGGGGAGGTTAAACTACGACACCTATTAAGTATAGAACACACAGCTTTCACACCGCAAGGCAAATTAGACAATAAATTCTACAAATTTATATTTACAAAAAAAAAAAAAGGAGCAAAGTCGCGGTCGCCAGCAGAACTTCCATGGTACAAATATTTAAATGGTATGGCCGAAATATCTGTCAATTGGTTGCTTGCCTCATTTGGGGACAAATGTCACCTAAGTAACATTGGAGGTTGAATTTCCTATAAACGAGGGTCGATCGACCTATTATGGTTAAAATTTCGTAAACTAGACTTAAGAATTTAACAACGTCAAGGGCCACTCTCTTTACTTTAAGGTAAATTAGGAAGGAAATTTTACTTAATAATTCCTTAGAAGACGCCTTCAAAGTAATATTGACTTAGTATTTAATTATTTGGGAAAAATAACGTAATAATTCCTTTTTAATTTACCTCGTAGAAATGAGGAAAAATAGGGAAATAAATATGGAAAATTTCCTAAATCTGAGGCAAATTTCCTTACTTTTTGCCTAAATTTTACTTAACTTTGGGGTCACATTTAAGGAAATGTATAGACTTTGTAGTTGGATCTATTCCCAAGTTCAAGACAACATAACGTAAATATTCCCTAATAGTAAATTGGAATTAATGAGCACTTTTAGCGAAATCCCTAATAGTTGAAATTATGTAATAATACACCCAAAAATTAAAGGTCATGTACTTTTGTTTCGCTTCAGTATCACACGGAATTAATGAACTGTTCCTCCCATTGAATCGCTTCAAAAAGATTACAAAAGTGGCTCATTTTTACGACATATTTATATCGGAACTAGTCAGGCTCTGGAATACCATTTGCGTAGTTTTCTCCAAAGATTCTACATTTGAGTTGGTCCAATACTTGATTATTTGCTTCCCAACCATGCGGAATGCAACGCATATTCAACTGCATTTGCATTCACTCGCTTTTTAACAAATCTTGTATCCAATTGATGATGCTAATGACATTGTTTACTATTTTTAAGATGTAAATATAAATATAGGAGTTAGTAATATCGAGATTTCCTCACCGTCTCTCTGTTTGACAATCACTTCAATTTATTCAATTGTAAAATCTCTTTTACGTATTTAAGGTGAAATTCTATAATTTAGAGCGAACTGCCATATTTTAAGTTGAAATTACTTTATAGGAAAAAATTATCATTGAATTTGAACGCAAAATTACCTAAACGGGGATTTTTGCCCTCGAAGTCAAAAATTTTGGCTTTTCGCCTTGTCATCTAGGAAAGTCGTCGAATAAGGAAAAATTTTAAGTCAAATCAACTTTTAGGTCGAGAAATGTAATATGCGCCATATTTGTTTAACAAAACATGGCTGCCATATATTTAAGGAATGAATAGAAAAATTGCATGATACCTTTAAGTTTTTCCATAGTTACTGAAAAAGCACCCAAATAAATGAATTTTTCTTAATTACAGCAACGATTTAAGAATAATTAAATTAATTTCAAGCTTCTAAATGGCAATCCAAAGAATAATTTAGAAAACTTAAAAATTATCATTTTTTTAACAATTTTTTTAAAGCGCATTGTTGTTTTTCGCAAAAAATTATTTCCATATTTATCAATAAAATTTTTGTTGTTTTAAATTGATCTCTTAGAAGCTGAAGGAATTAATTTTGAATAATTTCTTATAATAATTCAAGTTAGAGTAATGGCCTTGTTCATAATATTTACATTACCTACTAGGAAAAATATACACATACAATTCTTATATAATCAAATCACTTTTACACTAACACAGACGTTAAGATGAGTTAAACTAGGTAGAAAATAGATCGAGATTTAGGAAAATTTACGTAAATTCGACGTGAAATTTACCAAATCAAGAAAATGTGTCCTCTGCCCTATATGGAAATATTCCCTAATAATTTCGTCGATACGACGTCCCCTCATTCTCCACTTACGTAAATCGGACGTAAATATTAGGTAAACGCAACTTAACCATAATTAGTCGCTGCCCTAATTTACGTCGAAAAGACGTAAATTCGACCTGAAAAAGAGGAGAAATGTTGCTTGTGCACAAATTCGTTCATTGCAATTTCAATCGTCTTTATCGAAGTGAAAAATATTTCTTTAAAATGGCTTTCCCGAAGTGATTTAAACGAAGAAACTAATGTTTTTTTAAAAATTTTAATATATTCGAAGTATATTTTAGTCAAGATAAACGAAAAACTCAGAACAAATTCTGTGGAAATGACATTTGTGTCCAAATGACGTAGTAACACAAAAAGTTCATTTCGAATCGGTCATACCTTGTTATCTTTGTATCATACAGAACATCTAAAATTTGATTATGTAAGAAAAGAAGAAAAGATTACTTAGCTTTGGTAATTTTTTTTTACTAGTGTTTATCTCCCTCGTGGCCTCCAACCAGCCTTTTCGTTTCAGCACTCTTCTGTCTTTGTTTGATGAGGAAAAAAAATCACGCGGTAGTCTCAGGACGGCTGGTAGCCCACGTGCATATAAAATTGTTAGAAATCGTGTGAGCAGCAAAATCCGATCCGCTAAGCGGTTTTTCTATATATATAGAATTAACCCCAACTTACATCCCAAAAAATTATGGCTTAGCCTACACAAAACGGGAGTATTCTGTTTACCCTATATGCGATTTTCATCCTGACGATCTCAATAAGCACTTTGCGGTTACTCAGTTACCGGAGCCTTGTTTAAGAGTAGATGCACGCCATTTTTCTCTGATGAGAATTCAATCGATGGGTTCAGTTTTCGCTGCGTAGATTTTCTATTATCTATCAGATCAGTGGGCCCTGGCAGACTTATCTTGCCCTGGTTCAATGGGCCAAAGCAGCACATATTCAATACGTGCCTCACAATGTCTATTTTTCCAGTTTCGTGAAAGGTTGCTAATGTAATACCAATTCCAAAAACAATTTCTCTCAAAGACTTATCAGATCTTCGGTCCATTATTTTGTTGTGTTTCCTTTCAAAAGTATTTGAAAAATTAATCTCTTATCAAATAAATGAATATTTGACAGCGTTTAATTTGTTGAGTGTTTGGTAATCTGGTTTTCGGGCTGGCCATAGCTATGAGATTGCACTTCTTAAGGTGACCATCGATATCCGCCACGCAATAGATATTGACGAAGGCAGTATAATAACTCTTTTAGATTTCTCAAAGGCGTTTGATAGTGTAAAACATACTATGTTATTACAGAAGCCTTCGTCTCACTTTAGATTCTCTAAATCAGTTCTTTTTTTTATACAAACTTTCTTGTTGGAGGATCCCAAAGGGTCACAATAAATCAGCAGGTATCTTCAAAATTTCTACATCTCATGTCCGGTGTTCCTCAGGGATCGATACTGGGTCCCTTATTGTTCAGTCTGTTCATCAATGACTTACCTCTTGTTGTGAAAGATGTCAGCATTTATCTGTACGCGGATGACGTTCAAATCTACCTAGCCACCCAATCTTTCTAATTAAAGACTGCATTGAACGATCAACTGTGATCTAAAGAGAATCTATGATTTTTCTCATAGGAATTGTCTTTACCTAAACGCAGGGAAATCACAAGTCATAGGGTTCCATTTTCGTATTGATGACTTTAGCTCATTCCCCTGCAGTATATGGACAGGGTACGTGATTTAGGTATACTTCTCAGTTTGCTATGACAATATTAGTAACAACATATCAAAAATATATGCTGGACTTCGGCGTCTGTGTCTATCTTCTAGTATTCTTCCGCCTAGTTTACGTCTGAGACTTGTGAAAACGATATTACTTCCGTACTTTACTAATGACAGCCTGGTCTTTGGATCACTCGACTCCTACTGTAGGCGGAAAATAAATACAGCTTTTAATGACTGTCTCAGATTTATCTTCGGTCTCAGAAGGTAAGATCATTTCTTCCATTTACAGGCTTCGCTTCTCAACTGCTCCCTTGAACTCTTCTTGAAACGCAGATTGCTTCTCTTTCTTTTTAAAACTCTTCATACAACTCAGCTGTATGAACATGTCACACTTTTGAATTATGATATAGGTCTGAAAATATTGTTGCCGCGTTTTCGTACACTTGTTTTTGAGCGTTCTTACTTCGTTCTAGCTATAAGATTCTTGAACGCCCCTCCGGCACGTATTTAGCAGATGGGTTCTCTTGGAGCTTTTCTTTTATCATAGTTTATTTGTAGTGGTAGTGTTTCTCCTAGTTTCTAACTAAAGTCCTGATTATCTATTGGTACAGTTTTATAAGATTGGATTAAGCATTTTAATGTACCTTTGAGTAAATAAAAATTGAATTGAATAGTTCAAATTTTTTTTTTTTTTTTTTTTTTTTGTACAGGATAGTAATACTAACGTTCACCTGGACTGACGGCTTCACATACAAAAAAGAAGAGAGACTTATGGGCTAATTAGACGTTCTTCAGTCTCCTACCGCTGCGGATATCGAATTTTTAGCTCGAAACCTTCGCAAATCCGCTGCAACTTCTGCTAATATTTGCAATATAATTAGACCAGTTTAATTTCTGCATTTAGTTTGTGCATACCTAACTATACTGGGCTATTTCGGACTTGTATTTATAAGGAGATCTGGGCTCTCTTTTGACTACTCGAATAGAGTACGAACGGCATTATAGAATTAATTCTAACGAAAAGAAAGATTTAATCGAGCACAGCTTAACTTGGTTAAAAGTATGAATATTGTGAAAATTTGTTTGTCTAGTTGTTTCGCAAGAGCAATATTTATGCTTACTAAGAGCTGTTTAGTTTAATTTTTGAGATATTTAACGTAGATATAAATTTAAATTACTACTTAGAGTCTGAAAAGAACTACAATAACAATTTTTAAATTTTAAATGCGGCACTTTCTAACATAGTTCAACAAGGTTTCAGTCTAACTACTCCAATCTGCAATATACTACTAAGTAGATCTGAATTACAGCAATAAGTTTAATTCTTAATATAATTAAATATGTGAACGAAGAAGTAGGTAATATGTACGAGTATGAAAGCCATTGTTCTTCTATATACAATTCGAATGTTTTTATCTAGTTCGAATGTATGCCATATGAGATGAATGATAGCCGTTTCGGTTATTTATAATATTCTCAAAAGTAACGTTTTGAAAGATTCGTGAGAGAGCCGATGAGTTGAGGAGTTGATCTGGCTTATCCTTTCATTACTCGTAATAATTGCGCAATTATTGCAACCCGTTATTGGATCGCTATAGCTTTTAACCTTCAGCATTTGTCAGCGAAAAGGTTATGCAAATTAGGTTTAGGTTTCTGGAAGTAAGAATTTCTGAGCTGTATTATAAATTATCACAAACTATCACAACTCATCACAAACGCCCACGCATCACATTAAAGATTCATGCATCCGCATTTCTGGGACATAACAAAGGAGATTTTTTTGAACCCAACTGAGTATACGCTCAGCATAAAAAAATTATTTTTTTGTTGAATTTAAACAAATTTACAATTACAACTGAAGATATTGAAAGCGTCTTGAGTAGCACAATTTACATATAGTATCTTCGATAATATAATTCGAGCATTAAGTTAACCTAAAAAAACATCTATTCTCAACTTGAAATGAAAATAAAAAGTAATAAAAAGTAATTGACAACCATTAATTGAATTCACAACAAATTTTGTATCGATATTAATGAAAATTTACAAAACTATTATTCAGCATCGACATTAATTTACAATAATTTCAAAATTAATTTCAAATAACTTTTTTCAATTTTTAATAATTTATTCTTTCTCTCTTCTCCAAGCCCACCAACATTGTTCATAAATTATGAATATTTAATATTTGTGACATTCCTGAAAAATTTGATCAATATCGTTGATACGTTTTGCGTTAGCGTTAGTTATGCACACAAAGAAAAAAAAAAAGTTAGATAAATTTCGTGAAAATAGCTGCTAATAACGTCGTAAAATGTAAAATCTTTAGATTTTCAGAGATAATCCATCTTTTTATTAATTTTATTACTTTATTAAAAGATTAAGGTCTGTACGTTGACGCTAATTGGATAACGTTAATTCCGCTGAATAGATCTTATCGGGGAGTGTTTTTTTTGTACTCAACTCTCGTTGACAAATTGTATCTGAATTAATATAATTTTTAGATTTTCCGGTTATATGCATGTTTGTTTTCGTTTTTTTTTCGTTTTGTTTTTTTAATTATTAACTGAAGGTTAGTTGTTGTGTGCCTTATATGTTTCTTTGTTATTTAGAAAGGTTTTAATTAGAAAAAAAAAACACAGTTCACATATATTGCTTTTTTGATATTTGATTTATCGGCATTTCCCATTAGTGTGTGTTAGGAATAATATTATATGTCGGAATTTCCAGCAAACATTACGATACGATATCGAATCGAACACGATTCGTTAAGGTGAAATAGAACTTCGATCTCGAAGTCGTTTTTGATTCGATATCGATCCGAAAAAGAAAACAAGGAATGCTATATCGAATCGCAAAAACGATTCGATTTCGAGTTGTTTTATCGTAATTATCTCGAACTTTTTGAATGTATTTTGGTTGCCTATAATAGCCTTATATACTCGAGTTTTCTTTGAAAAATTAATCGATATCGAAACGGGTCAACGAGTTATTACATACCTTATACAGAATATCATTTGTCATTTTCTTGCAGCAAAATTAAAGGAAATTGTTGTTGTCTTTGACGGAGATAGTATGATTTTTGCTATGACAAAAACCATCAAAATCGACGAGAGTCAGTCAGAAATAAAAGAATTTTCTGAAATGCGCATGAATTTCGCAATGGAATAATAAATAATTTTCTACTTGACTCTTCAGAGTAAGTAAAACTTCGAATATATTTAGTTAAAATGAAAAATTATCGAAAAATCAGATCAGAAAATTGTTTTAAGTCAAAACTCCGAAAAGCGAAGCATTCTCAAATGATGGATTTTATTTACTTCCGAAACTATTTCTTTCCTACTCTTTACTTCTTCGAGAACTTTTCGCAAAAGCTGAACTTCGAAAAATTGTTTGCTAAGGGAATAGTAGGGTCATTAGTATAGGTTGTTTATCAAATGAGTATATATGACAGTTGGCCGAAAAACATTACAAAAAAAAATTTTTTCTTAACCCTTATGTGTATGGCGTTAACGAAACAAACGAATACGACGATTTTTAACCAACCGATATCTTTCTCTCTCATTTTCTCAAGCTTGCACTTTAATGTAAGTTTTTCGCGCTTCCCACCAGAGTGGATTTCACAGAGTAGCATCAGATTGCAAAAATTCCTAATCTCATACTGCAAATTTTTCCTACCTCATTTATATGGTCATCATGTAATTAAAGTGCTACCCAGCCAACAATTCGAGACGAAATCGAAACGAAATTGAGAATGGTGAAAACAAACTTCATCAGTGAAACCGATTCCAGAAGGTTTTCGGTTCGAGAATGAAGAAAGCTGTCATTAGTTCTCCTTCCGAGAAGATGAATCGAAATATATCCTGTTTATCTTACTTTTCTCACTTCGAGAAGGTGAAACAAATTTTCTCCTGTTTTTTTTTACTTTTCTCGTTTCGAGAGGGAGAATCGAACTACATCCTTTTTCTATTAATTTTTTTGCTTCGAAAAGGTGAAGCATATTTTCTCCTATTTCTCTTACCTTTTTCATTTCGAATGAATCGAATTATTACCTATGATATGCTAAGTAGAAGAAATGAAAGAGATATTTTATTGTTAAAAGCTATGGATTATTTCAATATCAATTTATTTATAAAAACGTAAAAAAAACTTATTCCATTACACATTTAATAAAAATCATAAAATAAAGCAGTCTTTTATTCCTTCATAGGTAGATCGTATGTGTCGCAACGGAATCTGAAGTCTAGAAAAAAAGTGAAAGAAAATCTATCAATAAATGTCTAAAAACAAATCATAATTTTTGTGGTGTGTTACTTACTTTACATCACTCTTTACGGGTTTGTACTACAAGAAGTTCTTTGTACTTATTTTTTTTTTTTAGACATTCTGTCCTTAGCATATTGAAAATGCCTCATACAGTATTTCTCAAATACGTCCTCAGGTAGATTCGTAAATTTTTTGAAAAATGCACCTGAAAGTAATCATTGAAAAATCTTATATTAGATAGAGAAACAGAATTAAAAAAATTACTTCAAATTTGCAAGTTTTCTCATTTTATTTCAATTGGTAATAACATAAATATTATTAATGATATTATACTTACATTTGATTGCCAACACAATTTGTAAATTTCCTGCAGCCTTTTCGTCCTTCGTGCCCATCCAAGTAAACTGTTGAGCGATTTCATCATTAAATACGAGCCTTAAGCAGCACTGATACTCACCCTTTACACTGATTAAATTGAACGAACTGTACAACGTTAACTCAAAATTACACAACCGCACGCTACAAAACTTTACAAGGGAATGAGTAAAAATTGCATCATCTCAACGGCCGCGTGGCATAAATACTGCATTTTTTTCACCGAAACGAGGAATTATCGAATTTTCAGTGTTTTTTAGCTGGAAACTATTAGAGTGCTAAATAATTTCACCAAAGTGTAGAAAAGTCGAGGTTTCAGACTTTGAGAATTCTTCGATTTTACTCTCATAAAACTCTATGAAAACAATTTTTTTTTTAAATATTGAGAGTTGTTAACATTCGTTTGGCTCTGAACAGATTTAGTGGGAGAAACTCATGCTGGATTCTCTGATATTGGGCCCTATTCTGTTGGTAAAATTTTATCATTTTATGTTATTTTATGCCTTAAAATAAAATAATTCCCTAAAATCCTATTCTGTACCAGAAATTTTATTTTATTCATCGTAACATAAAATATTTCCTGTTATGGAGGGTAACATAAAAGATCCTAAGCAGCACATTTTAAAGGTATTTTGACACATTTATGATAATGACATGCGTCAATTAACATTTGTTGTGCGAAAATAATTTTAATTAAAAACTAAATGTCCACCGCCATACATAAAAATTAGAATTTTTTCAGAAATTGTAGAAATTTGCACTGGTGCGGTATGGTAAAATATAAAAAGTTAATTATATTTGTCTAGATTTTAATTTTATGCAGAAGAGATCATAGGATACGATATCTCCGCAACTCCTACGATCCATGAGAGTTGCCCAACCTTAGGCTTCAAAAATTCTTCCGGCTGGATAATTAATAAACTTCTTATATTGTGATTTGCAAACTGATTTTGTAAGAAAAAAAAATTCAAATACTTATAGAGTAACTAGAGCCTCATACCTGAAAGACATCCATTCTGTTCACTTTGAGTTAGGAATCTCAAAGTGAATGGAATGGATGTCTTTCTGCTGCTTTGCATTTCTACGGACATGGTTCATATCAAATTCCAGTCAGGAGTGGACATATTTTTGTAATTTTACAGCCAAGCATCGCAAGAGCTATTAAGAAAGCAACTGCTTTCATAAATGATTATTTAGTTAGTAGTGTTCAAAAAGTAGTAGAAAACATAGTAGAATGTACTAAATATTTCAAGTTACGTGTTCATAAAATAATTTTATGGAACCACTACAAATACGAATTTTTAAAATATTTTATTTTCATTTTATGAAGAAGGGATTTTATCGCTACAAAATAATGAAAAATTACAGAATAGGGTCCATTTTCGGGAAAAATGAGATTTTTATTTGACAGAAATTTTACATCTCCTTTCAGCATCTTGACGCGTATGAAATTTATTATCTTTTTAGAAAAAGTGAGGTAGTGTGACCCGATGTACAATATAATGGGAGTCAGAAAGAATGGGACTACGTTTGCGAGAGAGTTTAATTTGAATCCATGTCTTACGACAGCTTTATTTCAATTATAATAGTAACCATTGCAATCTTCGCACAAGTTCAACAGCTTCTTAAAATTTTTGAGAATTGGAATCGTTTTGTTCTGACTAAATAGTTGAATGGGGTATTCACAGATAGAACCATAACAAGGTGGTTTTGTTTCAAATTTCCATAAAATACCAAAAAATAGTTGGCAAAATAATGACAAAAAAAAACGTTTTTTTCTTCAAAATTTCTTCACTTTTTTCCCCCAACATGTCAACATCTAAAACTAATCGAAGTGATGTCATGGCTTGAATTTCAAAAACTTATTAGTCATATTCGTTGTAGTCGGTTTTCAGTGATTTTGAATTATACTACTGATAAAAAAAAGTGAGCAGAGCAAAATATTTGCAAAAATGGTTTGATTACGATAATAAATGGCACCAAAGTTTAATATAAAAAAAAACAAAAAACAAAAAACAACAGAAATAGTCAGAAATAGCAAATATATTATTTTAATTTTTATTTAAATATTCTAATATCAAGTATTTTCGCATCTATTTTTTATTACGTCCTCCAGCCATCTTGGAATAGATTATGTTAAATGTTCAATTAAACTTGATGGAATTTCGCTCCAAGCTTTTTCTAGAGCTGTTCAAAGGTTGTGGATGTTGCGAGCATGACTTTTGTGAATTTTCCTATCGATGTTTTCAATTGGGTTCAAATCTGAACTTTGGGCAGAGATCAGTTGTTGAAAAATTTGATGTTTGGTTCATGAAACCATGCTTTAGTCTTCCGGGCATACGGCATACTTGCTCTTATTCTAAACAGCTTCCAGAGTCGGAATTAAACCTTCTTCCAAAATGTTAATACAAATATTCCTATCTATTTACACCCTGATTCGCTTTTAGCAACTTTCTAATTGCTGCTGCGGCAAAATATCCCTAAACCATATTTCCTTGGATATTCTTTGTTGTCGTTTGGACGCACCGAGAATCATATTGTTCTTCAAACCGCCTAATACAAGTTTCTGGACGATTTGTTGAAAGACAAAACCTGCACTTGTCAAAGCAAAAAACTTTCAACCAAACTGTGTCTTTGTGTTCTTTGGCCCATTCGATCCTTTTGAGCTTATGAGCTGGTGTCAGCAGCGGAACCCGTTTTCATCAAAAGCTATGAGATCCTGCATCCTTCAGATAACGTCAACAGTATGTCTGCTAAGTAGGGATTTAAATATCGTTTGAAATTTGCCGCGACCTCTATAAATGCTGCTTCTTTTTTCTCTTAAACATGACGTTACAGTTACAGTCTCATCAATTAGTTAATATCCACGGTCTTCCTGATCCACGTTTTTGTGGGCAATTGTTCTCAAACTTTGTACGATGAAATAATTTTGTAAATTCCTCCCGTATTTACTACTGTCATACCTTGTTCCATCATCTCAACTCGGATGACTCATTCCTATTTTCCACCTTCGTGTAGTTAAATAAGCTGCAGTAATTGTTTGCTGTAAAGAAAAGAAAACAGCTAATCTGAATTATGGTCACATTTAAATCATAATGGGGGAAATTGGTTGAAAATTTTATGACATTTTCTGTACTTTTTCCAAAATTATTTTGAAAATCGCGCCAAATGTCAATTGTTTTCAAAAAATTAACTTATAATAGCAAAAACAATTAAATAATTCCATAAAAGTGCGAAATAACATTTACTTAATTAAACAAAAAGCAAAATTACTTACCGTTCAGCAGGAGGCGTTATAAAAATATAATTTTCAAATGGTTGTGGAGTGGAGTTTTACAGTCACTCTACTCAAATTAAAAAAAAAAAAAAAACTCCAGCTGCTCTGCTCCCTGGTTTTTATCAGTGCGTATATGAAATATTGGAAGACTTAAACTTAGGCAATAATGCTAAAAAAAGGAGTGAATAGTTCTTATATTAAAGTAATGCACAAATGAAGGAAGTATTTGAGTAATCATAAGGACTGTGTTACCATTATTTCTAAGACAGAGTATAGAAAAATTCATATGTCAATTGTTACTTTAAACGTCATACCTGCCGTATTGAGAGGCAATTGCGGCCTGCATATGACAGGAAAAGGACAAGGGAGCTGTGCTTAATGGCAGCAGAACAAACATCAGGAACCTAGTAAGGCTCCTTACGGGTCACTCGGCCATAGGTGACCATGCTAGAAGACTGGGGATAGCGGCGAACGATTTTTGCAGGAGCTAAAATAAAAATCGAATCCATCCAACGCGTGCTATGCGAATGCCCCGCTCTGATGAATAAAAGAAGTAGGCTACTGTGTAATTACTTCTTTTCAAGTCTGGGGAACTGCAAAGCAAGGAATTTAGATGTGTCCTGAGTTTTCTGAGAGAAGCAGGATGGATCTAGGTTAAGAGTCTTGAAGATATCGTGAGTTCTTCAAGGGAAGCAGGATTGATCTGGGCCGGCTTGAAAACATTATCTATCCCATGGAGCCTAGGGGCACAATGGACTCACTAGAAGTCTAATGATGTGGCACCCCTCTTACCTAACCTAACCTAATCTACTTTAAACGTCACTTATTTTCGCTGTTGAATTTAAATTTATTATCAGTTTACTCTGTGGAAATTCATCAACGTGTAGAATGTTACAGTTTTGCACGCTTATACGATACTCAACTTCTATTAAATTCATTTACAGTTGATCTATAATTTTTAGGATATATTTTACTTAAGTAAAACATCAAATTTAAAAATTCCTTCCACCAAATTTTTATGTCCGCATAACAAAACAATAGTGTGTTGAAAAAAAAAGAATCCCACAAATGTCACTGTGTCAGCTCTGCATGATATTTAATGTTTTTTTTTCTTCAAATTTCAGGCATGTAAAACGTGTGCCAAACAAAGACTCTTGCATGGCCTCCCAGCATTTCAGACATCCTTTGGGAAAGATATCATTTTTGGCTAGCTTTGTTAGGACACGGATTTTGACAATTTATTTATTTTTTCTTTGCTGCTTTTTTTCTCTGCATTCTCTAACAAGCTCTCATTTCACCATTCATTCAACTTTTCTCAAATATTCTTTTGTCAACCAATGATGATTTTGTAGGTCACGTCTAAAAAGTAATTTCAAAATTTCCTGCATCACTCCAACACGTTAAGAGAATTCTTGAGGGAGTTATGTATAATGCAGACAAAAAAAAATACACAAATAATTATTTCCGATTTTATTAATCCCTTAATAGTAATTACGTATAGTACAAAATGCTACTCCAAGAAGTCATATAGGTATGTTAGTAGATATATCTGCAGGTTCATCATAGGCACTCGACACAGGTATGTCTAAAATTAATCTGTCTTAAATTATGTAAATGCAACTGTTTTGTACAGAAGTCAGAAAGCATAATAAATCCCCTAAGGTATAACTAGTATAGGACCTGTGCCTGGTAATCAATCAAACCGCATGGAGAAACCGTGTCTTGTAGGTGCAGGTATATACCCCCTCCTAACGTGGAATGATGATCAATAACAACAAACAACTCCTGGAATGGAACTCTGGAATTTATCATTTTCATTTTATTGTAGTATGATCATTTCCTTAAGCATTGCTGTCTTTGCTGTGTATCTCTCTGAATTTAGTGTTAAATAAATATGCAGACATTATGCACCAGATATGTGATGTCTCATCAAAATCTGGGTCTATAACCCCATTATTTCCCCCTGACAACGGAACAGAAATATTTCAACGTCAATTCCGGTTTTGTTTTTTTTTTCTGATGTTGTTTTTTTTATAGATCTCATGACACCATGATTTTCAACAACAACCTAAATTATATACTTAAATGGAAACAATTTCAATTTGTTGCCATTGTTTTAACGCGACAAACTAATTTTAAACACCCAGGAAAAAATGGAAACAATCGTGAAAGTTACAAAACACGATCCCAAACGGGACACGGTTAATTTTCCATAATTCAAAAATTGCATAAGATTGTGATCGGATCGAAAGTTATTGGGATATTTCCAAGCGTTTTATAGTCAAGTTTGTATTAAAAATTAGTGAGGAATTTTTAATTTATGTAAAACGTGAGTGTGGAAATTAATACAGAAAAAATATAAAATAAATTTAAACAGTGACTCACCGCGCGTCCGTTCGCCCACCGATCGTGCATTCTCTGAAGTAGAAAAATCAAAGCTAGTTTTGCGGGGCTTGAATCGATAACGCGACCAAATTTGGATGAAATTCATTAAAAATTCGAACAATTTCAAATCCGGAGACAAATTGACCGGCCAGATCGATGCTAAAATAAACGAATTTGACCGAAAGACGAATCTGGTTGACCGCAACAGTATCGGGACGATTGCGGAGTGTTAAAAATCAAATTTACATGTACATTTAGCGAATTAGTAAAAGTTTGTTAATTAGTTTTTTCTACCCGGAGATGCTACCATTTTTTTTTTATTTTTTTGGTTTTTGTTTTTGTTTTTATAGAAAATGTAAAAATCTTGTCGAAGAGCCCGCTGCCATCGAGGGCCATGTGTAGGCTATATTATTATATGTATGAATATATGTAGAGATCATTTCGCGTTGGCTACTGTCGTAGACATATAAGTCTTATAAAAGATGAAGTAGCGGAGGTATAAAGACTTTTTACACCACTCTCCTATTAGCATTCATAATAAAGCTATTTTATTTATTAGGAAGCGAGGTGAGCAAAAAAAAAGCGATCATCAAAACCGGTTCGAAAATTTGTAAAAATTTCAAATTCCTTGGCGTCAATGTGCTCCCTTTATCTATGTATAAGTGTACGTATGTATGTATTTATAATATTATCGTATATTTTTTACGGACAAACGTCTCCACCACCAAAACCTAAGAGGTCAAGCTGCGGTGCGGAGCTGCCGACTGTCATTTGAAACGCTTATTTAGATATGGCTCGATCGCGGTTTTATCATTTTTGGAAAGTTATGCTGAAAGGTTTCGTTCATAATTTATTTTAAGGCCGGCAAGGTCGATCTGATATATGTAAATATGTATGTATATCGTTCGTAGATAGAGTGTAACGATGGCGCCTTCTGCTAGCCAAAGCTACATATATTTAGTATAAGTATATCTACTATATTATATCTATCTCTGCCGGCTACAGGTGGAAGTGTTGATTAAATTAATAACAGAGAAAAAAATATTGCAAACATAAATGCTGCAGTGGGGGTATAATGTTGTTGTCTTTCTTTTAAATGTGATTAAGTAAAGCGCAGCCGCGACGGCATTATTTCAATGAGCACGTGCTTAAAAGTCTTATTTATTTATAAACAAATATGCATTAGAAAATTTAGTGTTTTTTTTTCTTGTTCTATTGGTATGACTTAATTGAGAAAATTACAAGAAATTAAATCGCACGCGATTTTATCTTAACGATGACAAATTTATTGATAAATATTGTCTTGAGCTTGGAATAATTAGAGAGTTTTTGATTGGAAGGTGTGATGATGAAAAACTATAGGTAGTTAAGTAAATTTATCATTATTTTTAATACTCTAGATTTACTGTAAATATATGGCAACCCGTTTGTGCTGGTTCGTACATTTCCGAACTAAACCTAACAGAATTAATTTCGAAATTCGCGTTTAGTACTAAAAAAGTGATGTCATAGCAAACCTCAGTAACTCACAGATTTCGGCTAAATATATCATAGGCACGAACCAATAATGTTTTTCAATATAGGCAAAAATTCATTTCTTTCTTAGAATTTAAAGCGACCATATTTCTTTAGAATTCGTGTGGTTTATTTGTGGTTATGGACGGTCCGAACAAATTCTGTCTACCATCTTATTGGATGAGTTGATTCTGATTCTGAAGAAATATGGTCGATTTAAATTCTAAGAAAGAAATGAATTTTTGCCTATATTGAAAAACATTTTTGGTTCGTATCCATGATATATTTAGCCGAGATCAGTGAGTTATTGAGGTTTGCTATGTGCAGTTCCATACATCACTTTCTTTGTACTACCGTCGATATCTGTATATTCCTTGTCTGCGGTAGTAGGTAGGCTTTAGTTTTTGTAAAAAAAAGAAAATGTTAGCTGTCAACTCTTGAGAGGAAAATATTTAAAAAATATATAAAATTCTTAGTAGATACTGCCAGAGATCAAACCCCAATTTAGTTCGCTTGTAATCGGACTGATAGGTAAGCGATTTTGGAAAAGACCGACTCCTCCTCTCCATCCTGCTGGTTCCACCCATCCAGTTAAACATCAGTATTCCAGCAATTCTGTTGACTTGATTTTTTCAGACAAACTGTCATGGAGACAGTGTGAAGACTCCTTGATTTTAGTTTAGTTAGTTTGAAAAGGGGTTGGGACCTCAAGTGTTTCCCCGAACATAGGCCAAAATAAGGCTCATTGTTCACCCTTCGGATCCATGGGCAATCTAGCATAGGTCCCAACCGGACGCTCTTACAGAACTAAATATTGGTATCCAGCCTTTCTCGCCCGTTTCATGCAGCTCGTCCCGGAGGTGTGAGCTAAAGATTCTGTATCGCTTTCCTGGGAGTGCTAGGCAATGACAAAGAAAGTGAGTCACAGTTTCGGGTTCTTCTTTGCAACTCTTGCACTGCATATAGGATCATCAACAAGTTTCATCCTGTAAAGGTGACCTCTGAGAAAAGACACTAGCGGTATCAGAGTTTGCTTGTTAAGTCTCAAGAGCTTATTCGTTTGGTTTGGGTGAGGTTTGTTCCACAGTTCCTTTGTAGCTCTACCCGAAGGATCATCTAGGCAAAGGCGATTGTGTTGGCGGTCAGCCCAAATCGAAGTAACTGAGACAGGGTGTTTTGGTGTAATCCCGATTATCGAGGGAGATTCCTCCAAGGCTGCACCAAAACAAGCAAGCTCGTCTAACCTTTCGTTCCCTTTCCTGGCACCTACTGAACAAGTATTGCTATTGCCACCCATAGTACATGGGCAGGTTGTCATTGGAATAATCTGACCTCTATCCTTCTGAGTGCTCGACCCTAGCCTGCATCGATCTGTTTAGTTTTCAGGTTAACCTAAGTGCAGAGACAACTACAAGAATTTGGGCCGACAATACCCGCAGGGCATTATTTTCAAAGATATTAGGAGACATCGTTATAGTTATGGTTATAGTTGGCTTAATTCATCAAAATAGTTCCCTGTTTAATAGCAGTGAAGTAAATACTGGCTAGATTGCTGGAATTTCTCAGTGGTACGTTTATTTCAGTCGCTCCTGTTGAGATCAATACTATAAAATACTCTGTTACAACAGATCAACGGTTCTTAACAGCATTGGTGTAATCGCCAAAAATATACTCAATTTATGTAGAGATACGTCTGTTTGTTTTGCAAAATTTTAATATGAACAAGAAAATTGCCTCATTTTGTCTACGTCTATGCATTTTGAATTTATCGTTCAGCATGGACGGAGGGGAAAAAAGCTGAACAAGTTTTATGTTATGATGACCCTGACAATGGTAATCTAGTGAAAAAAATGTCTTAGCAAACCTAACAAACAGTCATTGAACATAACATATAAATTAAGCATAATGCGCAGCAGTCAACTTTATCATTATGCGTACAATTAAGAATGTTCTGTGCAGTCGTAGAAATTTTTATGATATAGGTACATATGTAGGTACACAGAAATGAAACTATTAAATTTTCTTGTTTTTAACTACTTCTCTGGAAAGCAGTTTAGTTTAACAACTTTTAAATAGATTAATAATTCATGAGAGTGGCTCTCAAACCGAACAAACAGATTTTTTGTCTGGTATTGCGTGTATATTAAGTATGTACATACGAATTGAACCAGTGGTGTATTCGTGATGTGCTCTATAGCGGCGAGCGTATACTACTAAGAGGAAACTTTTCCTAACAGGTAATGAAAAAGTGCTGTTGACCTTGAAATGGACATCATTACTTTTAATAAGAATGACAAAACCAGAATACTTAATATTCATTCTGTCTAACAAAATAAAAGCAATATTATCTGTCATTAGTGCATAAAAAAGAGCTAGATAAAAATAATATAAATTATATAAAATAATTAATTGCATTTCACTTTGAAATTTGCTAATAAGGGGAAATGGATTTGACCCAGTTCTCATTTCACAATTGAAATATTTTGCCGTCGTGAACTACAAATTCAAAATTATTCGCCAGTTTGTAAAAAACAGAGTGTGTATACTGCTTAGATTATACTATAGAAAAAAGGATAGGCTATGAGGAAGAGAAACTTAACATTTTGTTTCATGTAGTAGAGCGACATCGATGTGTTTGTTTAGTCTAGGAAGTAGTAAACTACCCTGGTAGACATAACATGATGAGCTCATCAATGAGCTGCTCATGAGCAATAAGATGAACGTACCGATGAAATTTATTCGCGTTTGAATCAAAAACGAAAAAAAAATAATTTATTTACTTATTCACAGATTGTGTGCATGATATATTGCATCTCTTTCACTTATTTAGAAATGTATACTTTGCTTCTCTTTTATGCATTTTACAATATTAGATGAGCACTTTGATGAGTACATAATGAGTGTCACGATGAGCTTATTAATGAGCATATCAATGAGTGTCATGATGAGTTCATAAATGAGAATCTGATTTTATGATTAACTTCATATATTTTTTCGATTTCGACGCTGAGGCGTAAGTATATGGACATAACGTCTTGCTCAGTATATGGGCGACAGTCTTTCCGCGGAAAAACAAATCAAAAAATTAATTTAAAATAAATATTTTAAAAATTTAAATAAATAAATTACAAAAATCAATTCAAATTCTCCTCTTAGAAATGTCATGTGACACGGTGATGACAAGAATAAATATTTATTTATTGCTGGCATAATATCCAATGAGCCCTTGGATGAGATTTAATGAATGCTCATCAGGAGGCTCATCGGGACTTAATTTTCTATATGTTTCTTCAGGAATTGTAAACGCCTTGATGCTTTTCAGTCAAGTTAGTATTGGTTTACATAATAACTGCCCTTTGCGGACAAGAGAGTAGGTAAAACTGTTAGCAATTTCTACTAGGGTTAGTACCCTGGTAGCCAACGCTCATCAGCTTACAAAATTTTAGTACATAGCTTCTAAGCCAAGTGATTTATACTGAGCGCCTCGATGAGTTTCTTCGCCAACTCATAAATAAATTAATATGAATACTAATCTGAATGTCTAGTGCATCTAATGTACGAGTGAAAGCGAGACAAATGGTGTTGAGCAATCATAGAATTGCGAAGTATATAAATGAGCTTATTCCCGCTGCTAGAACAAAAATCACCATTACATTCATCCAAACAATCACCATGAGCTCATCAGAGCGTTCATGATGATTGGGCTACCAGGGTATTTATGTTCCATACAAGCTCAGTTGAAGTAGTAATATGCTACCGTAGTAGAAATTGCTCATCGTTTTACCTTGTCTCCTGCCCCGCAAGGGGCAGTTATTATGTAAACCAATACTAATTTGACTGAAAAGTATCAAGGTGTTTGCAATTCATGAAGAAACATATAGAAAATAAATTCCCTATGAGCCGTCTGATGAGCATTCATTAAATCTCATCGAAGGGCTCATTGAATAGCATGAGCTCCCTCTATACTAAATATTTATTTCTTGTCATCACCTTATCAGATGACATTTCAATTAGGAAAATTTGAATTGATTTTAGTGATTTACTTATTTAAGTTTTTAAATTATTTATTTAAATTAATTTTTTGATTTGTTTTCCGCGGAAAGACTGTCGCCCATATGCTGAACAAGACGGTTTGCCGTATCCTTACGCTTCATCGTCTTAGGGTTTGATTTTCAACCGGAGTTTGATCAGATTATCATTTATGAATTCATCACGACACTCATTGACATGGTGATTAATGAACTCATCGTGACACTCATTGCTATGCTCATTAATAAGCTCATCGTCATACTCAATGACATGCCCATTTATAAGATCATCGTAACCCTGATTGACATGCTCATTAATAAGCTCATTATGTACTCATCGAAATGCTCATCTAATATTGTAAAATGCACAAAAGAGAAACATAGTATACATTTCGAAATAAGAAAAAGAGATGCAATATTTCATGCACACTATCTGTGAATAAGTAAATAAATCACTTTTCCCGGCTTGGATTCAAACGCGAATAAATTTCATCGGTACGTTCATCTGATTGCTCATGAGGAGCTCATTGATGAGCTCATCATGATATGTCTACCAGGGTAGAAGGCGGGGAAAAAAGTGAGTGTGGCTGGTCACACATATGGTTGATGCACATAGCCAGGCAAAATATTTTTATATTAAACCAAGTTAGCTAATTCACATCAACCGGCACCGGCAGATACCGGCACATAACGGATACTTCATTGCTGGTTACTTTCGGTGGGTAGAAACCAGACCCGCATTTGTCGGTTGGTGGTCTAGTTGCGAAGTTAACATGAGATCACTTTTCTATAGATTTCTCTTGATACCTCTCTTAATTGAAAGTTTCCTTTCCATTTTATGACGTTTTATGTGCACGAAAAATGCCGGTGCGGGTCGAGTCCTATCAGTGCCGGTAAGTGTGCATCGATCTTAAGAAATTTTTGGCATTAGCTGGATACGAAGGATGTTCACAGCCCTAGTAAGACCAACCAATGCTACGGCTTCATAGTCTGGTCTCAAGAAGTAATATAATCTGGATGAGTTGTCGAAAGAGCGGCCTATGCACCACGCCCATAATGGCGTATAGCGACTAAAGTCAGGCTTAAAGTTTAGTATTGAGTTTTTGGAAAAAGAGGGAGACTGGATATTCCAATATTCTTCGGGCAATCGATTCCATTAATGGCAATAGAGTAATACACTCCCAAATTCCTGTCATAACCTTTAGTAAAAGCTTCAATATATTTATACCGACTGGGACTGGAATGAGGCATTTGTAACAGCAAACATCTCTATTCTTACAGATGAATCGAAAACAAGTACAGATACAGACAGGAGTGGGAGTATACTCCAGCAACTTCCACTCGAACGAGTCATACAGATTGCCGGACAACTGTAGTGTTTTCAGGTAGAATTGGTGGCGATCTATTAAGCAATACTGTTGGTATCTATGCGTAGAGTCGCATGTAGATTTCTGCTTATATATTGACAGCCAAACGGCCATGGGATTCTGTGGTAATAAAATCAAAAGCAGCTTTTCACAGATAGCGCAGAGTAATAATAATAATAATATATATTTCATGTAAAGAGTACACAAGATCTACAATCTTATAATAGTGTTTCAAGATAGTTGGTAAATTATTCCATAAACGGACAAAGTACGAACCTTTATATACAACTGTGCGAAAGCGAGGAAGCAGGAGATTGACATTTCTAGCTGAACTTAAGTTCTGTAAATTGCATTCGATCAAATAGCTTGGTATTACCGTTTTGATAGGGTTTGTATAAAAAAAGACAAAAAATTCATTTCCAGGTATACTTTAAGTGAGCAACCCAACAGTTGGGAACTGTAAGGAGAGATGTGGTCGAAGCCCAAAAATAAATCGAATATAATCATTATAAGCAACATTAAGTTTGTGGGAGCAAGCACTGCCTAGTTTGGGATATATTATGTTGCCAGATGTGAAATAAGGTAGTAATAGACTATTTACCAATCGCGACCGCATCTCTCTCGAAAAAATATCAGCAGTAAATCATAGTTGTCTAAGTCCACCATAGATCTTACGAAGAGTAAATTTGATGTGGTCACAGCGTTTTAAATTTGAGTTGATAGCTATTCCTAGACTTATTGCCGAGTTGACTAAGATCAAAGGAGAATTGTCAATCAGAATATTGGGAAAGTCCTTTGCGCATTGCTTGCTGTTATATATAATCATGTAATGTGATTTAATTGGATTCAGACTTAGTTGGTTCAGTGACGCACATTTGCTTATTTCGATGAAGTCACTGTTGAAGTGTGAGAAGCAGTCCTCTAATAGTCCGATCGGTCTACTTAGGTAAACCTGGACATAATCGGCGTACATGTAAATATCAATATCATGAACCACATCAGAAAGATCATTTATAAAGATGCTGAAAAGTAGTGGGCCAAGTATTGATCCCTGAGGAGCACCGCCAAGATACTGACAAGAATCCTGATAGGGATTCGCTGATCTTAACTTGTTGATATCTGCCCATTAAGAAGCTACGAATGAGTCGAGCAGGGGAAAAGGAGTACGCAAAAGACATTAGTAGTTTCTGCAGAAGAATGTTATGATTGACTTTATTAAAAGCTTTGGAAAAATCAACCAGAGCCAATACACTAATAAATCACCTGTCGAGTGCTGCCCGCAAGTCATCCGTCACCTTCAATAGAGCTGTAGCACAGTTGTGCTTAGGACGAAATCCCTATTGCCATCTGGTTAAAAAGCGATTGTCCTCTAAAAATATTAGCATCTGGGAATACATTAGTTTTTTCAGTACTTTTGAAAGGAAAGGCAGAATACTTATTGGCCGAAGATCATTCATATCAAAAAGGGATAGTTTTTTAGGAAAGCCCAATACTGTAGCCACTTTCCAAGTGCAGGGGAAAACAGAGCGAATTAAACATGAATTGAGGACATAAGTTAAATGGTCGATAATTACGAATAATAAGATTTTAAGAAAAGAGATTTCTATTCGGAACAAAGTGACTCTAGGAATTCCGAAATGGGTCAGCTCAAATGCATTATCGTATGTAAGATTCCCGATCGGAACCCTAAAAAACGATATAACCAATGACAGCTACGTTAAGGCTAATTATCGATGGGTCAATCTCGGTACCTGTTGTAATGTAAGGTAATTATGACCTGTGTGCAATCGGAAGAAAACATTGGAACTCCTGAGAGGGAGTATAGATGACACCAAAAAACTAAACTAGCAGAGCTATAGCTATCTCTTCTCGGGAGCTGGGAGAGCTGTAAGATAAAAAGCTTAGATGCATCCTGTGATATTTTCTTATATTTAGTTGTGAATATAGAGATGCTCCCAGGAGGATATATTCCCATGAATATATGGGGCATAATGGACCTGTCGGTAGTATAAGTGATGCAGGCTAAGCTTTTCTTGACGACACCCCTATAACTTTACCTTTACCTTATAGGTTCCCTTCTATTTTTCTACGTATAACACTTGAAAAGATAACATGGCTGAGGATATTATTTATAAGTCTAACAAATACGTAACCAATATGTATATATATGTAATACCTATACCTATTTACATAGATATAATCATCACTAAACTAGCTAACAATCAACGTTGGGACAGTAGCAATTTATCTGGGATATTAATATATCCTCAAAAGTACTCTAGGATTAACGGTCTGAAGCATTTTAATTTCGAATCCTCTAAGCGTAATTCATCACCATCAAGTCATACACTCGAGACTACCCACCTACCTACATCTTTTATACCTACACTACACTCTCCTCATCCTTATTACGATAGATCTCTCTTACCAATGGAATTGCTCTTAATATGCTGCCCTGCCACTTTACACAGCACGCTAAATTCAAGTTTAACACCCCTGCTGCTATAGCACTACTGCTGCTGGCTGCTGGATGCTGCTGCTGGACCAGTAATTAATTTATCGAATTAGTAATGCCTATTTAATTATTTATAAATTTTTTTCCAATATTTCATCTTCTCCCCGAGAGCTATACATATCTCGTTGTCGTCATCATCATCATCATCATAGGTCTCGAGAATAAGTGATTTCGGCTTCAAGACTACTTGGGAACGTATTATAAAAGAAGAAGAAAACAGAAAAAACAAAGAAAGAAAAAAAAACGTAGATAAAGAGCGAAATGAGGTTTTGCTTTAATTTTTATGAATATTAATTAATCGAAGCTTTTTGGTTGCCTAATATGATTTATGTCATTGACATTTGATTAACTTGCACCGCTGTTTGTGTCATTAATTTTAAAGTAAACAAAAAAGGTGTTTTCGCTGGCTTTAAGTCAGTTCGGTTTGGTATGTGCATGATTTGTTGGTTTTGTTGGCTATCCGATGGAGTGGCGTATTCATATATCTCCAGATAGGTAGATGCCTATGTAAAATGGATTCAGAGGAAAAATAGAATTTTTTTATTTTTTTTTTTTTCAAATTTCATATCCATCTTTTCTACAATAATTCATTTCACGTCCAACCCTTTCTTTTCTCTAAACATATCCTCTATCTACATATATACGCAGATATTTACAAAAATCTTGTATTTGCGTAATAAAAAAAACAAAAGGAAATTTTTGATTTTGTTATTGTGTTTGTTTTTTTCCAAATGATTCATTTTGAAAGAGATAGAATGTTTTTTTTTTTTTTAATGCCTATGTATGCAAAAAAAATTCCAACGGAAATTCATGATCATCGTGTGGTCATCAGCTTGACTAAACGCAGAAAGAAGGCATTCATAAGATCTTCACGCTCATGTTCTTGTCATGTTGACTAAATGGCAGCCATAAAAGGAGATAATAATACCAAAAATTTGAAAAAAAAATACAAAAATATAAAAAGGAAGATATGAAAATATCCCTGGTCAAGAGATCCGACTCTTTAACTATACACCACATAGCTTCAAAACAAGCTTCAACACACACAAGACTCTAATCCACCACAGTGCAATATTCTACTCTGCGCCGACGCAACATGCATTTATCCTTCTACAGCTGCGCTGTTGGAGAAAACAGTAGTCCTCCCATGATTACATTTTTATGACTTTTTCTCATATTTTATATACAGCTTAAATCCTTTTTTGGTTACTTTTTCGACAACTGAAAATTTATGAGGTAAAATTAGAAATTTGGTGTAATTCTCTCATTTGTATAACATCACTAAAATGATGAGGTCCGAAATGAAGTTGGACATGGTAAAAAAGAAAAAAACAAGCAAGAAGTCCGCGCAACCATATCACCTTTTAGGTGACTACGATGAAACCAGTTCCCTCAGCATGGCTAGTAATGAGATAAAGAAAAAAAAAATGTAAGAAGAAACCCAGAGCTGGACATCATGGACCATATATACGTAGATTTTTTTCATTTTTTTTTTTATTTTTTCTCTCGTCAGAAGATGTATAGAAACAACAGTAAAAGGTATAGAAAATTGTCAAAAGATAAATGCGTTCCGTCATCCGTACCTTTTCTCTACTATATGAAAAAAAAAAGAAGAATCGGCCAAAGCTCTGATTCTGGCCAGTGGCTCTGGTTGACCATGTTGTTCTTGTACCGTTTTAGCTCAAAGTTGAAGTTTTCAGTGTCCACTATGCTGTCCCGTCTCGTTGATGCATTTATGAACTGTTTCCATTACAAAATTTTCAGTTTTAATTTGCATCCAGCTGTGTTATGGCAGTACATTTGGTGCTTGCTCGCTGCGGTGATCATCGTCCACCTGGGAATTAAAGGGTTTCTCCATCTACCATGTACCCATCTACCACATAATATTGACCGCGATTTCTAAGTATCTCTCGTTCTCTCTATCACTAACTCTATATCTATCTATCTCGCTTTGTCGGACTCCTGAGCTAGATTGGGCTGCTGATTCAATCGCGGTGGCATGTGGTGACCTTTTATCGTCGTCATTCAAAATAATAAAATTAATCCAATAAAAATTTTTGTGAATCAAAGGCGACTACCGTGGATTATTACCATCACACTGTCTCCGAAGGGGGGATCGGTTTATTTTTTTTTTCTCTGGCTTTTGTTTATTGTAAACTAAGGAACGCGCGATCTTTGTTTTTTTTTTACGGATTTCATGTATAGGGTGCGATCGGAATTCGTAATTTCATGTCGCGAACAAGACAGGCAGGCAGAAAATTAGTTTCACACTTTTTGGGGAAGGCGGAATTCGTTTGAAGAAATGAATTACATACCGAGACACCATAAAAAAGGTATGGAGAATGCGGATCTAGTATCTAACTTAGATTGATGTAAGGATATATGTATGGAAGAAGGAGTTGGATTAAGTTTTTTTGTTAAGTACGATTTTGTGTATAGTTTTAACTGTATATGCTGTCCTGTAATCAATATTGTAATTGCTCCCCATATAGAAGATGGAGAGTATACATTAAACAAAGCTTGGATCTGAGGGAAAGAGATCTTCGTAAACTTTTTCTAAAAACATTTCACAAAACGATATTGGCCAAAGCTGCCTGTGAGACCTGTGAGTTAAAAGAATCCATGTTACATGTGGCTGTGACATAATTCAAACCTACTTTTATAATGAATGTAACAAAAAATTTACTTCTCAATACCGGCACGAACTACAGTAAGGCTACATTCACATCGGACGTTTTAATCATGCTTCATGGTTGATTCAATCAGAACGCCATATAAACTTCTCTTTCACACAAAACAAAATGATATAATCAGAAGCTCTGATAAATTATTAAAGCATGATTGAAAAGTCTGGTGTGAATCTAGCCTAAGTCTACACTTCTTTGTTTCAAAATGGCGGAAGATTTTTCAATGTATGGTACACCCGTTTTCTATACAGGGTGATTTTGAATTGGTGCAAATAAATGAAACAGCAGATAGATTGAAGTGTAACAAAAAGTTGTATTCCCCTCCCCCTCCCTGTCATATAGTCTAAATATCAACCGTTTCGAAGTTACAGGGGGATTAAGAAAATATGTTAGTTTTTGGCAGAATATCCCGTAATGCCCTCGCTGTAAAACCTATGGACGTGATTTGTAGCTTAGTAAACCATCTAAGCTTTCCAACGAATGTCGAATTATCACTCAAGTCCTCTCATATCGCTAGTTATTGGATGTCAAAAGAAAAAACTGGAAGAAATTTCTTAATTTTTTTAAATTTTAACTATTTTGCCATCAAAATGCCTGGTAACTGTTACGTTTTCTTGCAAGTTTTAGATATCTTAGAATGTTACCTTTCATTTGATTCTGGACATGTACCTACCCACATGCAACCATTTTTTAGATAAACCTGTTTTTATGATTATAATTTCATTAGTTTTGCTACTGATGATTAAAATCACCCCTAAATATATGCAATTCCACGCAAAATTAGCAAAATATTGAATATTATTGAAATTATGCACCATAAAAACCAATTTATCTCAAAAACTGTTGCATGTAGGAGTCAATATGTAGAATCAATTTAAAGGTAACTTTCTGAGGCCTCCAAATCTTTCAAGGTTATCAAACATTTTAGCGGGAAAATTACTGAAATTTATAAAAATTTGAAAATTGGCGGGAAAATGGCTATAATTTAAAAAAATTAGGAAATTTTTCCAGTGTTTTTTCTTTGACGTCCTATAATTAGCATCAAGGGGGAGGGGTTGGAGTAAAGTTCGACATTCATTGGAAAGCTTAAACGATTTGCTGACTTCTGAACTAAAAATCGCCCTCATAGATTTTCACAACATGGAAGTTATGGGCTGTATTGTGAAGAGCTAGCATATTTTTTAAATCACGCTGTAACTTCGAAACAGTTGAGATAGCCCTCTCTGCCTTATAAGTTTTTTCTCCTAGCACTTCAACCTATTTCTTGTTTCATTTATGACCACCAATTCGAAATCACCCTCTATATCGTGAGAAGAACTAGACTCTAGTTTTTTTCTTAATTCAATAATTTCTGGAAACTTACACGTTCGCGTATTATGTAGAATGTGCTCTAGTTCTAATAGGTTTAATCTCAGCAGAGGGTGTTTTAGGATAAACATTCAGCTATGGTTTCGGTTTAGTCTCGACTTCAAACCCCGGTCGAGGTGATTGCTTTTCTCTCATATTTATTAATTTAATTTAGAATCGTAAAAATGAAAAGTTCTCTCAAATTCTTCTATTCCAACTATGAAGGATTTTAAAAATTGTGAGTTCGAGTCCCATACGTGGCTGCACGACAAATTTCTTTGTCGGTTGGTCTCTTTAGTCCTTTTAATCGTCTGAGTGCGATTCTCTCCATACCTATCTAGTGATATTCTTACTAATAAAATTATCAACCGCCGTTTATCTAACTTATAGGGTTCGTCAAAATCATTTCGACACTGACTATTAAAAAAATTTTCAGAATTTTTGAAATTAAATCACATCTTACAAAAATGTTGATATTAATACAATGTCAATTTCAATCGAAAGATAATAAAGCTTTTGAGACATTTTATAAACATTTCTGTGAATCTAGAATGTGCATCACGCAATCTGACTCCCTTCGAACTCACACACACAACTTAATGTCCAACTTTAAATTGGACTGTGGAAGGTCGTAGGATCAAGACACCGCGAGACTTTTATAAATCATGGAAGAAATTTTTATACATTTTTGGATAGTTGATTTCTCAGAACCACCTCCTGTTATTACAAAATGGTACATTTTGTCAGATATCGGTAAGCTATGCGACTTATTTGGATTCATGTCGCATCAACAATGTTTTTTCTGCAAAATGCATCATATCAAATTAACCAAAGTTATATCAAATGTCAAAAACGTTTTGGGCATATCAACCTTGAATGTGTCAAATTTATATTTCAAACAATTTGGATTTAAAAGCCCAGTGCCTGATTATATTGCACAAGGTGGGCTCATTCTTCGTAAAAACATTCACCACAATAAACGAACTATACGCTCGTTATTCAAATTATCCAGATTGTCGAACTTGATTCTTTATGCCTACTGTAATTGCAAATATATAGGTTAGATATAATCCAATAAGCCTTTCATATAACTCTCAGGCAAGCTTAGCTCTACTTTTTGCTAACTACTTTTCAAACTCTCTTGTACTTCAAGCTACCAGTAAAAAAAAAACATATTCTTTTATAGTGCCAAGCAATCCATTTCAATAGTAAATAAAAGAACGCATCACTCTTCACTACTCATGATTTCTTATTTTCATAAAAATAGTTTCCTTTTAAACTCACCATTCCATCTTAAGTTATACCGCGCAAATTACAAATATATTGTTCCCCTGACCTCGGTTGTCATCTCTATTCACTCACAATAAAATATGGCACGAGCCTGTACCATTCAAAGTAGGTATGCGTCACAAAAACCGATATCACTACGCACTTTGTTGCATTTTCATCAAGTGCTCCTCTTTTCTCAAGTGTTTTCATTTTCAAGCCTAAGAGCTCTTCAGACTACGACGTTCCTTCCAAGTCATCATGTAACCATGTAACCACCATAAGCAGCGCAGAGCCCATATCAGTCCAGTCCAGTCATACAAGATTTGCCGATTTAGGGAGAGCACATGATTCCATACGGATCTAACATGAAATTCATCGGCCACTTGTTCACTACCCTTGAAAATGAGCCTTATGAAAACATAATTCTCATTCGATCAATACGCGCAGTCATCGCCCCCGACGCGCCTTATTGTTGTTAATTTGTTTTTGTACATTTTAGCAATGTGCCGGAACCATAACAGACATTGAAACCAGGGAAGGAACTCATCATCTTCTGTTATAATAATAACAACAAAAAAAAATCACTCAAAATGCTTGTTACCAAGCGTACGTCGTCGTCGTCCTCACAACCAGTTCACTTCATCTTGTAATGCAAATCTATTGAAAATCAGGTAGGTAACATAGGTGGCAGCCTGATAGGTTAGCCAGGTAGATAGGTAGGCTAGGTAGGTAGATATACACACGTTAGAATTCGAATTTTCGATCCTATCTAGACTGGGTGGGTACCAAGAGTGCATTCAAAGATGAAATTTTTCTTTTTGTCCATTGCTGAAATAGGAGAGTTCGCTATTGTTGAAACGTGCTGAACTAGTAACTAGTACCTCACCTCCTCCTCCAACCACTCCAGAGTGTGATTGACTTGCATTCAGAAAAACCTACTTCTTGGCATTATCGGTGCGGTCTCGTTGTTGTTTATTATTCGGAAAGTGGGTGTTATTCGGTGGACCCTAATTTCAAGTTATTCAAAACCTGTCGTACCTTACCTACACGGCTCTAGTGTGTAACTTGAGATTTTTGTTATACTTGTTGAAAGTTTTTACCTTTCGATTAGCCTTCTAGGTATGTTCAACAACTCTGTGGATTCAATCTTTGGTTAGTCTCATGGGAAAATTTAATTTCTAATTTTGAAAATTTGGTTTGTTGACCTTAATTTGATAGGGTTACACGGACTATTTTATGGAAGCCTGTTGCTGTACCTGGTTTTTATATTTAGGGCAGGTTAAATTGCAGATAAAAGATTTTTGATTTTATTAAGTGAGGAAATTGTTTAATTGTAAAAATGATTTTCTCTGTGGCATAGAAATGCGCTTCGCCACCCATAACCAATTTTGAAAAAAAAAAAAATCATCCTCTTCAAGGTTGAGGTTTATTTCGCGCTGGCTGTACTCTAGACCTGCTCAGTGGTCAGTAGGCAGCAGCTGATAAGTCATCTAAATTTTATACGGAAACATCTTCATGACTTTGACCAAAATACGCTGCAGAGTCCGCCTGGAAATGCCCAATTGCTTGTCACGTTACCTGATTGAAGTTTCTGGACACTATTCCACATCTTCGCGCACAGCATCGATATTTTCGGTTGGACGGCCTGTTCTTGGTCTGCAAAGCGTCGCATTATGCGACCAACTGGTACCGGATGGCGGGGTTATCGTCTATGAAATTTACGTTGCGTTTTTATCACTGTTGAATTATTCCATAAAAACAGTGACACGATAATTGCACGTTCTTGGGGAGTATAACGGTTCATGTTCATTTTTAGTAATTTTACATTTGTTTACTACACAATTTTCAATATCAGAATGACAGGAGATGTCATATAAAAAAAATATAAGTAATTTCTATAGTGCGAGTAGGTACTTTTGCGCCACCCATTATGTCTGTGTTAAGTTCAATTTAGTGGTACTGGGTTGCACATAGCCTCACGTGTGTGATTGTGTAAATTTGCAAAATGTAAAAATATTGTTGTTGATATTATTTCTAAATACTTTTATTTTTTAGGTTAATATTAGTTTAGTTATTAGAATAATAAAAAAACGAAAGCCCAGCTGCTTGCAGTACTTCTTATTCCGGTAAAAATGTACAAAAACTACCTTACCTTCACTAATTGCTCAACAACAACAATAAACATACCAAATTGTACAGCTAGAGACATGCAAAACAGGAATATTTACAGGAGCTGACCATATGAGAACTACAGGATTATTTATGGCCTACGACTAAGGATCTCACACCCCCGTGCCTAGGGATGGGATAAAAGGGCAGCAGCGCTATGCCGTGAAGGCAACTGCGGACTTGCGTTATTTTGTTTTTTAATAAAATAAAATAAATAAATTTACAATATTGAATTTAAAAATGATTCGTCAAAAATATTTCACCAAATGACAATTCGTCAAAAAATCAATTAGACATAACCCAACATTAATGGAGAGCTGCAACGATTTGCATTGAATATTAACAGATGGGGAGAGCATGGATATTGATAGCATTGATCTTCCTGCTGATCAATCCCCAATTGAAGCTTTGAATTTATTCATAAAAAATGATTTTCTGTCGATTGTATCCAAAGTTGTCATTGCCTTGCGGATACCGAAATAAGAAGATCTCCGAATTTTTTTTACCTACATCGGCTCATCATCAAGTAGTTATGTAACTCGAGTTTGTTTCCCTTTTAGTGAGGCTTTTTGAATTTCAAGGAGATTTATATTGATTTTTTTTCGTTTATGTTCTAGTTAGTGTATAAGAAAGGTTTGAAAACTTTTGTTATTTTAAATAACTGCAATAAAGTTTCTCTTTTATAAATTATTAACACTCTTTTAGTTTCCAGTTTGTTTGTAGTGTTAATATTTTTATGTAAAACAGTCTGATGATTATTGTGTTGCTATATTTCAATGGCCGCCTGAAACTGAAAGATAAGTCTTGTTGAGTGCAACTACTCAACGGGGATCATAATTACTGCAGTCACACCGACAATCACATCTAATATTTCTATACCGGACATATGCGGACTAAAATAGGATTGGAGACCAGGCTCTCGCCAATTTTTCCAAGATGTGCCTAGATATCCCATATTTGTTGATGCACTTACCAACCGCTGTCAATTGGCGTGGCGTGAGTCAGACGAGCAGTGACCCCAACTCTTTCCCCATTAGTATAATTACATCATACATTGACACCATAACAAAAACTAATTCTACTATAATTAATATATTTTATTTACTCCATCCCACCTTTAAGAAACTCTCAATATGGAGCGAATAAATTAAATTCCCACTACTAAATTATCACGCACTACCCAAGATCTCTATCCAAAGATGTAGATGTAGAGTATTGCTCCGAACCTCAGGTATTCGACCCTGATTCTCTGTCTCTGATTTTATGATAGGGTTATTAAACCGTTTCAAGAAAAACGTCTGGTTCAAGGGTTTTTTTAATCATCGTTCTGTTGCCAATTTCTTAATTACCCACAGATACGATTTTATACTATAGGCGGAAGGGTGCCTTACCTTTTTCATCTATCAGTAATTTAAATATTATAATATTAGGAAAAGGGCTTTCGAGCATAATGACTGCAACTATAAACAACTGAGTAATTTGAGTTATAAACTTACTTATTTCGTGTACGAAGGTTAAGTACAGAGCTGGGCACGTAGCAAAGAAAAGTACTTAAGTACAAGTACAAGTACCGAAAGCCTGACTACTTCAGCATAAATACAAGTACCGCATGTATGAAAAGTACTTGTAACTAAATACTAAGTTTATATAAAGTACTGAGTACATAAAATACTTCTTACAGTACTTTTTTAGAATCTTTATAGGTTGGCAGTAATGTAATGAAGTTTATAGAGTTTAGTTAGTATTAATAAATAAATACCCTTTGAAAACTATAATACAATAACCAGTGCCAAAACTAAGCAAAGAAAACGGCTCACATAAAAGTATTTTATCTGAAAATAACTCCTCCAGTTGGTCACCAAAGTGAATAAAAATGCTCCCGAAACATTTTTTGAAAGAAGAAATTAAAGTCTACGCTTATAAAAACTGTTAGAGACCCAAGCACCCGTTGTCGCATCCAATAATGTATAAAATTTCTAACGAAAAAATTTCCAGTAAATTATTAAGAAAAAAATTAGGTCTTCCCTCCATCAGGTCGAGGCATCGTTGATTTTATATTGGAGCGAGGCATTCCTTACCCTTGGTCATGTCATCAAGTCGGAGCATCGTCCATTTTATAATCGAGCTAGGCATATTGGTTTTTGTTCTATTTGCCGAGTCTTGTTTATATGTGAATGTGATTAGCTTGTATAGGCTTCTGCTTTGACGTACCGGTGTGGAACATGTTTTGACAGTTCCTTACGTGCTTTAAAACTCAACAATAAAGGAGTTGCACAAGAGATTGTATTTGTTTTTCTATTTTTTTATATGAGCGTACTTAATAGACGCAGAAATACCTAAGCAAAAATCTTAAGTCTTAAGTACAAGTAAATAGAAGCAAGTGCTTATGTCCAAGTACTAAGTAGTAACTGTAATGTACTTTAAGTAGTTCTTAAGTCCTTTTTAATTTAAGTATTGCTCAGCTCTGCTGGCAAATAGAGGAAAATAACACTACAAAACGACGAATTTTACTCTCCAAACAAATGAATCTTAAAAATACTTGTAAAAGTACACAAGAAAAATACCAAGTGGTGGGTATATGGAATAATGAAAATTTATGAGAATGTGGTTAAGTGAAAAAAAAAAGAAACTGTGACTGGCAATTTTGCTACGTATTCAATTTGAATATAAACAAGTAAAAAAGTTAGAATTGGTCTAAGACCAACTCTTATGATACCCTAGATAACTGCCCGTATTCATTTCTGTAAAAGTTTGATTTTTGAGGTGGTTTTTCGCATATATTTCTAGTACGGTTCGTCGGACAGAAAAAGTGATAATAACCAATTTTATAGGATTTCATATTTGAAAGAACTTTTCAGTAAAAGTAGTAAAACCGTATAGGACTTATCGTTTTCACAGTATACGTAAAAATCCCAATTTTTATATGGCCAAGAAAGGGTTTTATTCGATTTTTGAAATTATATTTACTATTTTTATAAAATCACGATGCACAAAATTTCAGCTTTCGACGTTGATGCGTTCTCAGGTAGTAACCAAGTATGTAGTGAAAAACGAAATTTTTGTATGGCAATCCTACGAAGGAGTTAGCCGATTTGTCCCATTTTCGAACTTAATTTTACTTTTTCCTTTAAATGCCATATGCAAAATTTCAATTTTCTAGGTACACGTGCTCTTGAGTTATCGTGAGGATGGACAGACGGGCGGACTTTTAAGTTTAAGCATGGCTGTCTAATCCATTTTCCTCTACCATCATTATTTCTAGGTGTTACAAACGGTATTACAAACTTAGTAGTATACCCTTCAGATTTCATCTAGCGTATAAAAAGCTGAACCATAGAAACAGAGTGCATACAAAAGAAAAAGAAGCCAAATGCTGATATATAGTTAGTAAATAGTGCAAAACAAAAATGGACATAATATGGAGCCCTGAGGAATGCCATAGTTAATATTAAAAAAAATAGATATTTTACCAAAATGCTCACAATTTCTAGAGTCAGATGTGATGATTAAGCGTTAATGTAAAGACGGTCAATTTATCATGATCAATACAGCTACGAATATTTGAAAATATTTTTAGTAAATCTATTGTTGGGGAACTAAAATCCTTTCTAAAGCTAGACTAAACATAGACAGAAATTTGCGACGACAAATAGATATTAATCTGTTCAGACATGACTTTTTCTAATACTTTTGATAGTATAACAACTTGTCTACATTTCGGCGATCCTCATAAAAAGTGATATGACGATAAAACTTTTTGTTCGAGTATCGTTAATGCTGTTTTCAATTATTCGGTGACCTTTGAGAAATATTTTGTAATAAACCACATAACTTTTATTTTCGTGAAAGGTAGAGTAATCTTGTAAGTGACTTCGTCAAACAAAGATTGTATTACGTGGCGATTCCGTATTTATACTTAAAATCTGATACTCAAAAGATCTACCGAGTGCATCGCTTTTGACTAGTTCTGGTTTACTTTTTTTTTGGTAATTCTTCTCTAATATTTTAGCGTATATTATAAAACAGTATGATTCGTGAATTCATCGAAAAGTATACAAAATTAAGTTCCGGAAAATAAAATCCCAAAAAATACAAAATCTCCGAATATGAAATAATTTGATTTCTTTGAATTTAACATCATCTTAGCATTTTTTGATATTTCCAGTATTTCCTGAGAATTTTATTTGCACTATTTTTGGGATTTTATAGTCCCAGATTTGATGATATTATTCCATTTCAAAAAATTCGATGATATTTGTGTTTTGAATCTGATTTTACTAGATTTCGTTTTCCGAGATATTTTAAGAAATGGAGAATTTCATATCATTTACTTGCAAATTCAACCGAGAATGTTATTTTCTGAATTATCAGTTTTGTAAACGTTACGTTTATTGATGGGCTTCCACAAATTTTTTGTATGCAGCTCACGTACCTATTTATTGTCTGAAAATTTACCAAAGAAAATTCATCTTTTTATAGGCTGGAAGCAAAGACTCTATAATACAAAGATGTTGCAGGCATATGGTATAGCCTGTCCATAAACCTCAATTTGGGCTCGATTGATGGCATCTATACATCAGGTTGAGACATCTTTGATTTTATATTGAAGCGAGGCATTGCTGTCGGTCTTCAATACTGCATACAAATTCTAAAGAAAATATTTCCAGTGAATTTCTAATAAAAAATTGAGGGCTTCTCTACATCAGATCCAGGCTGTGGTGATGCTCATGATTAGTGGAGGCCATGTAAAATGCAAAGTTTTAATAATTTCTCAACAGAGGTGGAATCTCGGAGATTCCACATTATTTTTCACTGAGGCCAAGCTACTGCCTGCAATATCTTTGTATTATAGAATCTTGCTGCAAGCCTTCTAACCCATCACTGTCCTGACATTCAAATGATTGAAGTAAGTAGGTAGGTATATTTTGAAATTTTTAATTTATTTTATTTCCTCTAGGACGGAAAGTGTAGCTACCCCATCATCCCACCATATTTTCATATGACTTCAATATATTTTCGTATGACTTATCATTTTGGAATTGGAATTGTTATCACTTCTGTCCAAATAGTTTTACAATTATTGATTATACGGTTCTTGTAGAGAATACTCTGCAATGCTTATATTTTTTTCTAGTGCATTTTTGTTTCTGACCAACATATTGAATTTTTACTCGGACAGTAGCCTTTACACCTTTTGTATAGGCTTTTTGTAATTCAACGCTTCATTCAAAATTTGTCATCTAGGTCTTCTTTTCATATGTCTCCAATATGATATTTTATAGACCCTGATTTTTGTTTGCTTGTTTGTTTGTTTGTTTGGATTAGTCCTTCCATTTAGTGCTCTATGTATTTTCCTTGTACTCTAGCTATTTCATTGCAAACTGGAACAATTCGCTTAATATTTTTTTCTCGTATCTTCTAATTCAACTTCTGTTGACTTTAATTCGTACCACTGCTCGAAGTCCATTATTATAAGCGCAATTAGCATTTCCATACATCAGAAGAACTATGTCACATGTGATTTTGTATAGTTTGCCTCTCTACATCTTTTTCTAATTGTATCTTTTCTACATAGTCTTCTTCTCTAAGCACGTTCATAAATATTTTACATAATCCACTCTTTTTATGTTTAGTTCTCCTTGTGATAGTGGATGGATCCGGATAGTTCGGATCTTGATTCTAGGATCCAGATTATCCGGATACCCGAATTTGAGGGTCCGGATCCAAATTATTCCGGACAATAATTTCAGCTCTAATCCAGCGACTACGCAGTCGCATGGAGTCGCAAAATAATATTCGATTCTCTAAAATCGTTTCTTTGTTTGAAAAAAGCATAGTCAATAATTCCTAGAAAAATTCCTCATGAGAAAGCTTTTTGTTTCGCAACTTTTGATTTAATAATGAATGCAGAATTTTTTTTTTATTCATTAGAACAAAAGAGAACAATTAAAAATATCATCAAAACTATACCAAAAATACATTTCATCACTTGCGCCTCTGTACATAGTGAAGGCATATGAATTCAAAACGAACTAAATACCTCACCACAAAGTCCTATTTAGCATTTCTAACTATATACCGACATACATACATACATACATACGAGTATCTCTTAAAAGCATTTGACTTTTAAAGTATCTTCGTTAAAATATTAAATATCAAAAACGTTTAATAACCTCCGCGACTATACTAATCGATATACAAATTGTGCTCGCATCATAGTTAAAAACCTGTTCGCGCATGCTTTGTGTCTTTTTATAAGATTCCCGCGCGCGCATGAATAAATGGTGGACTTCTTCGTCATTGCTACTTGACCCCGTGCAAATGAATATTCACGTTTTAATAATAGTTGAAATGGGTAAAATTAAAAGGCTGAGTGCAGTTATATACAGACAGCAGTAGCAGTAACCGTTGATAACATTGTGTGTATCTGCTCTGCAGCATCCACAGCATCCAGCAACTTTGTATAGTTAATATGCAATGAAATATGCCTGCAGAGTGCGTGGTTGTGTTCAGAGCTGATTAAATGCAGCAGAATTGACAAAATAATCAACTTTTAAGCGATTGATCATAGATGACATCTACCGCTAGGTATGCAAATCACTAAATGACTGCGCGCGCAGATAAAAATATAAAATTGTTTTTTTTTTTTCAATTTTCATTTATAGATGAAAAGAGTCATTTCTCTTGGGGGCTCCAAGCTACAAAATGACATACAAAATAAACAACTCGAATTTCCATTTCAATGAAACTGAAGAAGAATTGTTTTGTAAAGAAGCAAAAAATCACTTTTGACACTGGATAGATTCATATCGTCGCCTTAAAAATCGATTTTTTGGGTAAAGAATCGAGACTAGACTGAGAGGTCCATCCATACAATTATTATTATCTCTGCGCCCCGTTAGAGAGATCGATTGACCAGCAGCTGGTCTAAACAGGAATGAGGAAAAACAAGAATAAAAGAAAAAAAGTAAAAACAGCGCTTGCCACTAACATGAGAGTAGTGTTTTGACGTTAAAGTTAACCACACCATTAGACAGAGTACGCAGGTTGAATACACGAAATATACTAGAACTGGGATCCCGTAAAAATGGGAATAGGCCCTCTATAGCAATTACAAAGAGAAAAAATTCCCGAAATTCCACAAGTTTTTTGTTTTTTTTTTTTATATTTATTTTATTTTGAGTCGGTCATCCAAAAAGGTGTCAATTTCATAAAAGCTAAAGGTTTGTGGCCGCACGATAAGAGAGTTTAAAAAAGAGTGAATGAATCTATATAAAATCCCGAAAGACATCATCGGAGACGACAGAGAAGGGCACCTCTGAAGTGGACCTCATTAATCGAAACGAGAAATCAATTTGCTAAATTTGCATAAAAAAGAAATTTTAGATAAAATTGGTGGTAATCGGTTTTAAGCTCCTATTTAGAGTTGTTTCTTGGCCGTTTACTTGTTTCTGTCTTTCCAGATCTTTGTCGGGGATTTTTATGTTTATTCGGTGTAAGATTTTATGGCACACACAGTCTGCAAGCATAATGTATGGTGGATTGAATGTTATTGACCAATTGACCAGTAGCATAGCGCAGTGTTGTTAGGTGATGTGATATTTTTATGAACTTTTGTTTTTTGTTTTATTTTTGCAACTATTTACATACAACATATTGTCATTGAGGTGAGTACCCCTATTTTGGTAGATGAATAATCTTTTTTCTTCCATTCGAGAAGTTAAGTCAAATAACGCCCTTCTTGACCTTGATAGGATTTGTGACTGAATTAATCGCATAACTAATATTAAAAAATAAATTAGACGACTATGCAAAAAGTAAACTGAGAAGTGAATTCTTATCGAGATTGTTGATAATTTTAGTCATCCACAAACAAAACAAAGGGAAACAAATGGCTAAGTTATAAAAACAAATTCTGGGCCAACTTTGAGGAATAGTTTTGCATGATTAGTTTGAGATATTTCACGAGGCTAAAGAGATACTAACTCTGGTAATAAATTCTACAGCCAAATATTGGCCGAGTACTTTAATATTTCGCATTTGCGCTGCAATTAACCGTCACAGGACCATAATTCTTACCTCAAGGATGAAGGTTTGCAATCTATAGGTGTTTGGTTCATTTAGTGGAAAACAAGCTATTTTTGAGAAGGTAACGCTGCATTCCGCAACTCTACTAGAGTTACAGTTAGTGCTCCGAAGGTGAGAAGCCTTTCTGCTTAATAAGTGGAATGTAGTTTCGTCTTCTATGCCACAGCTGCATATTGTAGTGCCATGTCTTCCCATTATAGCTAGTTTTTTTAGTTCCAAGTGTTCCATCAGTACCTTTCCAGAAAGTCAGAATGATCGGGGAGCGCTCTTTTAGAATGACAGGAGCGCTCGTTGTTAGTTCCAATTAATCTGGTCCATAGGATAGTACTCACCTAGACGAAGAAAAAATTGTATAGCAGAGAGCGGGGGGTCCACATCAACCGTTTGGAAGATACAGGGTGATTAGGAAAGATACGGGATGTTTTTTGAAAGACTAGCATAATTTCTTATTTACCCAGTATCTCCTAAACAGAAGATGTGGCTTCATGCCCTCTGCCATACAATTTTTTCTTCGTCGGTGAGTACTTTCACTTCCTGCTCTATAGACCTAGGCGGAAACACTCTGTATATATATTATTAAGCCAGGCTGAGGGGAAAGAAATCACAGCATGGGTGGAAGGGGAAAAGGATTAGGGGACATGTAATTCAGATCCGAAAAATGATCAAAACTGGAGCTCTAGTTTTTAGTTGAGAATGTTTATAAAATGTGGAATTTTGGATCGTCGTTTAGTTTGCAAAATATTCAGGTTAACTGATTTCACCATTTGTCAGCCTCTTATTATTATTATTTTTTTTTTTTACAATAAGTACAACACGCGCAGGTCTGAACTGGAAATTATCATATATAAAAAAAAAATAAGACACTGACACACAAAAAATATGTGACTCATGAATTGCGCATAATTCAATTCTATCTCACTCTCTTATTTATGCTCCAGAATTGCTCGCTTTGGACTTCTTTAGAGCAATACTGAAATTTAACCAAATCTCTGTGCTCCTTTATTGCTTCTAGAAGGAGCACTCCTTATTATTTTTCTTACTGCGTAGGTTGCTTAATTTTAAATTTTGTCTACTTTTGGTATAGGACCATCTTGGACTGCCGATAATCTTGTCTCATTATCCATCCTATTTTATGTTCATTTTTGGCAAATATGTTTCTATTGTTTGAAGTTAGTGAAGGATACTGCGACTCCAAAGCAGAATGATTCAGGACACACTTATTAGGTGATTATGTTTTCCCATTCATTTTCTATCACCCACCCCACTGTGTCTTGAAATCCAGCGAAGAATATTTGGTATTGCGAGTCGAAATTTAATTTAAGGACTGTTCATTAAAAATTTTTAGAAATTAAATAAAGGAAATACATGTATTTTTAACAAAAATTTATTGCAATAAATAACACGTTTCGTATCAGGAGAAACCAATACTCATCAGTATAGCTAGACGTCAGGCGTCGACGGCAGGCTGGAACTAGCCGTACTAATGAGTTTTGATATCTGCTGATACGAAACGCCTGTTTTATTGCTATCTGCGTCAGCTGCAGACTTTGCAGCAAATTAGGTAGCAATTTGTTTTTAAACGACAACATTTTCGTAACAGTTTTCATGACCTTTATTGTTGTGAGTTTATTCAGTAATTAATATAATTTAATTATTATTATGATGGAAGCTACATATTTTTGCAGAATTTTCTACTTTTAGACTTAAGTTATTATATTAGCTTTGGTACATGATCGTTTGTGTTTATATCGGAAGTAATCTTATATTTCCTTTGGAAATCATTGATGTTATCGGCTTACTTTTTGATTTTCTTAAGTTTATGTTTAATATGGGTCCAATATTTTTCGATAGATCGAGACTCCGGACTCGCTTCCTTCAGGATGACGTTAATGAAGTTTTCCGTATAAAATTTTAAAAGCCGTTTCCTATTATGGCCAGTATCTAAATCAAGCCAAAATAATACGGGATAATAGTGTGTTCTAATAAAAGAAAGCAATAGTTTTTCACATTTCACTCATTTATGCAAATTTCTGTATTTATGGTCCGTGTTATTATAAAAAGATTTGATTTCAAACCGCAATAGCATATGGCCTGCCAAACTACATTTATATTCGGAAATTTGATACACTGACGAGTTTTAAATTTCGAGTTTACATCGCCCCTATTTCCAACAACATAAAGTTCTGTTTTCTGCTCCTCGTTTTCTTCCTGACCCACGCTTTCTTTGAATACTGGATAATCCTGAAAATTTAGACAAAATAGTTTGAATTGTTAGTTTTGGAGTATCAAGGGTTTTAGCCAACCTTCCGAATGACTTAACATATGTTTGTGTTCGTAAAAGAACTTTGACATTGTTTGTGTACGTAGGAGAAAAGAAGATGTGGTCGGGTTTTTTCTGGGGCAATCCTTAAAACCACGATAATATTATGGAAGACTATCCATATCCATTGAAATCATGGGAAGAAGAATTGTTATAAATCCAACTGCGTATTTCCCAGAAACCTAGTGAATATTATATGGAAATTGTTCTTCAACCAAAGAGGACAATGTTCGATTTAAGGTTGATTATTGTCCAAGCTTAGATTTAGGATTTAGGTAGGACAAATTTGCACGTCACCATAAATATGAATATTGAAATCATGAATTTTCTAGGCATATTGATTAAAAAGATGGAGAGGACCGAAAATCGATCCTTGTGGTATACCACAGAATAGAGGAAATAAATCGGAGCATTTACCAGAGTAAAGCGCGTCCTATTAAAATTATTTTAATAAGGCCATAGAATAATAACATTTGGTGTAATAAGTAGTGTCGATTATCAGCTGGAAATCTTAGAAAATTTTTCTTAGTTCTTCTTTTTATATCACCCACAAATTCTTTGGGAAGATCTCAGGAAAAGTAGCGTGCATAGTAGGGATAACAACACTTATTTTTAATAATTTTAACAAACATTTTATGCCAACACATTCAAATTTGTATACAAACTACAACCTCACCAGCATTAGTTCTCCCCTCTTAAATGTTTTTTTTTCGACAGCAGGCTGTAACATTTGCTTTTTGCCATGTACATTTTGATGAATTTATTAAAGCCGTATACTCGGTCAAATCTAATGCGGACGAGTAGAACAATAGCCTGCATGTTCAGTTCCTATTCAGACTTTCAGCCACATCCTGTGATTTTTGCTTTATATACTATTCAAAGTCTTGGAGAAGCCTTATAGAAGTCAAGACGCGTGTTATAATATTAATTCCCCCCCCTCTTATTAAGAGCCGAGCGAGCGCCCATTTTAAAGCTTAAACACAATTACATTGGCAGACGGCAAGCGGCAAACTATTGACGGCGAGAGAGGCCGACGGACAATGGCAACTGCAGATTCCTATGTAATACACGCTCCACAGAACGTTCCTGGAGATTATTCCCGCTTGTCGTCTGCCGTCGCAATTGTGTTTAAGGCTTTAATCTTGAGACCATCGTTAGTACTAAAACTCGCTTCGTAGTGTCCGTTTCTGTAAAATATGTCAATAAGTAATCATGCCAAGTGCGAGCAACACAAATTGAATCGGGTCGCTAGCGCTCGCGAGTTCCTTAAGCGATTTGAATTGTCAGGTTAGGATTTTCTGAGCTCCATTGTGGCTGGTGATGAAATATGGGTGGCTGGTTACACCCCTGAGACAAAACAACAGTCATCATAGTGGCGGCACACTGGTTCCCCATCTGCTAAAAAAAATCGAAACCTCAATTTCAGACGGAAAAATCGTGGCAACCGTATTTTGGGTTCGAAACAGGATTATTTTCTTCGAATTTTTGCCTCAGGGGTCGACGATTAATGCAGCACGCTATTGTAAGACCCAACAAAATGTCATGAGAGCAATTCAAAACAAACAGAGAGGAATGTTGTCGAAGGGAGTGTGTTTGTTGGACGACAACGCCCACCCGCACAAGGCGCTTTTGAACTCATTTGTTTGGGTTATTTTGAACCACCCAGCGTACTCCCCTGACTTGGCGCCTTCAGATTTTCATTTTTTCACCTTCCTGGAGACTCATATGGGTGGAAAACACATTTTCAACCGAGAGAAGGTGAAACAAGAGATCTTGAAGTGGACAAAAGAGATGACGGGAGAGTTCTATGAGGATGGCATCAAAAATGGCTTAAAACCTGCATAGAACGGGAAGGCGACTATGTGGACGAATAAATAGCACATATGCCTGCAATACCAAGTGTTTTTTTGTAAAGAATTTTGTTTTTTATAAAATATAAAAATTGGGTACCTACTCCTATTTTCTGGACATGCCTCGTCCGGCATAAGTCAAACTATTTAATACTGTGAAGATCATTGCGCAGCGTATACTTTTATGATCCTGTCAACAGCTTGTAAAGAGAAACCGAAGTAAACTAATGAGTCTGAACGTGTATATTTTAATTTATTAGTCAGACAGACAGACAGACAGGTAAACAGACAGACCGAAATGAAGGGTAATATCATCAGCAGCAAGCAGACATATGGTCAAACACAAAATTAGTATAAACTATTTTGTATGTACATCTTACAAGATCTTCAAAAAAAAAAATAAAACTTTACTTTAAAAAACAGCTCGATTCAGTATAACTGACCACAGGACCCTATAGATTTACTTATACACAATATAAGAAAAAACACAAACCTAATTACAAACTTCTTTCATATTTACTAACTACTTTTAACTAAACACAAGACGCATCCCGACTTTAAAAAACAAAAAAACAAATGTCAAAGAAACCAGAAATAATACAAAAATTTTCTTGGTACAGAGATTATCTCATCAAGATTAGGAAGAGACGAAAAGTTTTTACCTTTTCACTTTATATACCAACTCTTGTTAATCCCTAGACTCAGACGCAGTACACACTAAACAGTAGAGGAAATAACAAAATCCCAGGTAGAAATATGAAAAAAAATCCATATTCTTCCTTTTAGTCAAACAAAGTAACAAAGTTGCCAGAATTTAGCAGCTAATTTAAATTTCTGCAACATTCCTTTCATAAACCTCAGGCTGACAAGTACAACAACAGCAACAACAATATCAAGTAAAACTAGATGTTGCAGATATAAATCCACCAAAAGAACCGACTTGGTCTGGTCTGGTCTGGTCTTGTCCTTCTTTGTCCTATCTGTCTGTCTGTCTACAAACACTTTTGCTTGAAAGGACAAATTTGTCACCACAGTGGTCCTAGAATTGTATGCTGAGGACACATCATTCAACATAACCTCAAAGTATACTATGATGATGATGACGAACAACTCCCCGATGTACTTAATAATATCTTCTTGTTGTATCTATATATATCTAACTACTTGTGTATGTAGGAAAAATGTCGAAGGACTTATTACCACAATTTTAGTGGTAAAAGTATTTTCACGACTCGGTGAGTTTCTTTTGTTCGGCGTTATGAACGTCGTCCTCATTCTTTCTTTTCTCTGTTGCCCTGATTAGAGCCGAAAAAGAGAAGCGGTTCAGGATAAAAGAACAAATTAAAATCGCATCTGTCAAATTTTTAAAGATGTTTTTTTTGTTCCTTTTTTTTCTTTGTTTTTTTGAGAATAAGAAAAAATTACTGAGATTTTGAGAGCTGCTAAAAATTAAAACAAACGTAAGACCACCCATCGATGAGCTTCTTATACACTTTCTGGCCTCCCACTTGGAAGCTAAGTGCTCTTGATCATTTCAGGTGATCGCTCGCATATATGTTGTGTGTGCTTCAGACTTGATCGATATCATAACTAAATTGGATTCAATGTTGGCATAAAGACATCGATATCCGGCTATATATACCTATATATAGAGATATTCTATAGATGCGAAGATATGACCGTCATCTCATTAATTTGAAGGATTCAATCTGTCTCAAAACAAATTGATCAGATGGATAAAGGATAAACAGTCACACACAATACACATGAAAAAAAAAACGTACATGCCAAAATTCACTCTAAATTAATGCAAATTTGTTTCTTGTTTTGTATTTTTGTTTTTTTTTTCATATTTTATTTATTAATTTGATTTTTTTCTTACAATTTCAGGGCGACGATAAAAAATAAAAGCTTTCACAGTGGCGTTACACTCTGCGGAGGCCCTTATGGCTGCAGGATTTTTAAAATCTGGCGATATGGGTCCTCACCCGCACAGCTATGGTGGTCCCCATCCGCATCATGGTGTTCCACATGGACCTTTACCACCTGGTATGCCAATGCCAGGACTTGGACCCTTTGGGATACCGCATGGTTTGGAAGCTGTTGGGTTCCCCCAAGGTATGTGGGGTAAATATTCAAAATTTTTCTATTCATCTATAAATATTACATACGCATGTACTTGAAAATATTCAATTAAAGTGCATTTCATGCTCGTAAGGTTTGCTTTAATACGATGTGAACGGCACTTGATTTTACTTATGTTTTAATTTTTTTTATTTTGTAAATAACTTGTATTTAGATTAGTAAAGTAGTTTAATGTAATTACTAAACTTTTGACTTGTGTGGAATTTGACAGATAAATTGCTACTGTAGACATCATAAAAACTTGACATTCTCACTGACACTGACTGACTGGAGTAAAGAAAATATTTCCAAGTTCTTTTCAGCAACTTTGGTGTTTTGATGCGTGTAAAATTTGTTGATTGATGACTCTTTCATTTATAACGAAACACACCTATAACTTTGATAATCAGGTTTGATGAATTTCAAGTTATCATTTGATTAATATTTCATGCTAGAATATTTTTGTGGTTTATTTGAAATTTTAGTTTAACTTTAGGAATTGAATTTGACTGTTTTTTTTTTTGAGTTTTCTCAGTACATTATGTTATCCGGCTCGAATGACCAAGAATATTGTAATATGCATAGAAACCTACAAACATATGTATTAAGTTGATGAATAGAGTTAGCGCTTTCTTTATTATTTCGATTCAGGCCACTTATTTAAATTAATTTTTTTTTTTGTTTTTGTCATTTAAAAATATTTTATAGTATTTGCCAACTTTTGATTGATTTTTTTCTATACAACACTTTTGATGGCTAGGATCAACAAACTTTCCGTACGAAATTTTATGGTCCTAATTAATAGAAATTAAAAAACATTTGTGTGTGTGTGCGTGTTGGGGAAGGGGAAGAGGAGGAGAGGAAAACATGTATGAACGGATAAAATATTCCGAAAACATCGTTAAAATCCAAATAAATAATTGCGTGAAAAACTCGTAAGAAAAGCAGGTTGAAGAAAATTTTAATTACGGTTTTTTTTTACCCGAAAACCTATAGTTCGTCGTACAATTTACGGAATTTTAGTATAGATTTGAAATCCTAGTTATATTTGTATCCCAAAGTAATTCCACACTTCTTCGTTTTGTTTTTTCAACTCTACTAACCGATGAATGCTATAGGTCTTTTGTGAGTACCCTAGGTCCTGAGTACTGGGGTCACACCAGATATCTTGTTGTATGAGTCGTTAGACGACTGAAGCTTGGGTATATCTTGAGGACTTGGTGATTGCTTGAGGTTTGGTAGATTGCTTCGGTTTAAGGTTTGTGGTTAGGGCCAGCTATGTTGCTGTACAACTGGATAACCGAGAAGATTTTCTGATGATGTTTAGCTGCAGCAGTCGTTAGTTGACTGAAGCTTGTGGGTTTAGCTTGAAGTGTTGCTGATTGACTAGATCTTGGGCTGTAAGGTCGTATTAACTGTATTTCTGAACCACTGGTGGAACCAAGAAGTTCTGAGCTATCACTTAAAAAATAGCCTAGGTACCTCACTCAAGGAATATTCTACACGGGGCACCAGTAGGTGGACAGATGATGTCTAGGGTACCCGCAACAGTGTCTAAAATTTAACGGAAAATTCGATAAATGTGCTTGATGGAATATCGGGCAATGGTGGTTCCGGTAAGGGACCTATAGTTGCCACCCACAGATGAGGACCTCTATTACCTTCGGTTGATAGTTGTTTTGTACGTGATAGCAAACGCTGCTTGTGGAGGTCCAGCCGACCCAATGTCAATTTGACCAGATCGCGTCTAGCAGAACTATCACACTAACGCTTGGTTGATCCAGCCGCCTGAACACTTGAGAGGAGCTGGCGATATGCTGAGCTGTGTTAATGTGCATCGTATCAAGCGCTGACGTTTTCAGCTGTAGTAGTAGTATTGTTTAGTGATGGTCCTTGACCAAATGTCTGCCTAAAAGGAAGTATCGGAAATGAGAAGAATGGCAGGACCGCTAGCGAGAGCAGGCATGAATATAGGTCATCAAAGAAAAGACAGCAATCCAGGTTCAACGCTCAGCAAGATATTACTAGCTGCAAACTTCGAAAAATATGTTGCTCAATTTACACGGCGGTTGGTCACGCGTTCAGAAAAGTTCGTCCAGACACAGACCGGTCGCCACCTTGGAAACCCAGAGTAAGATATCAGTAGAATATGACAACATTCCAATAGTTCGTCTGATATCAGCCAGATCTATTGAGCATTGGTATTATTAGAGCAGTACGATTAGAATCAGTATATAGACATTGGACAGTCAAAACATCTCTGGTTTCATATACCCAGCTAATTCACCAATCCTGTTAAGAGTTTTAGGCAAATAGTGTGGGAAAACATAATGAATATAGCAAATCTTGTCAAAAGTCAAGCTAGAAATGGAGAGATTTTGAGCTTCCTTCAAGGTCTCTTCACTCCTAACTTGACTTTTGGTACACGGATGGTTTTAAAACTTGGGCGGGTATTAGGGCTGAAGTCCCTGATGATACAGCTTTGATATTCGTGTATCAACAATAACGGAGATGCATGTTACAATTTGTTAGGCTATAGATATATGCTACACTGACCTATGAGAGTATTAAGCAACAAAATTATCTTGTCCGAAACTCAGGTAACAATTAAAGCTAATATAGTTTGTACGGCGGACTTCAAGCTTATTAACTAATATGCTCTTGACAGACTAGGTAGATCCAATTAAGTCATGCTTACGTCTACTCGGCTCTGAGCCAATAATATGTGTATTGTCGCTATGTATATGTATAGACAAACTCAATCGTACATTTAAGAGGCATAATGTGTACTTAAGGCAATCAGTTCTATACCAAGTGCTACATAATGAAACAGATCTCAGACTTTTATAACTGGTATGATTATAAATTACACTGTCAACTGGAGAAGTACTCTTTCACTATTGGCGTCGGTGATAATGCTATCCGTCTGTTAGGATGATAAGTCTGTTTTACAAGTTTTGTGTGACTATTCGGCAAGAAATATGAGTAGACTGATAACCATCAGTAAGTCTCGGCTAGACCTTGGTAATCCGATAAACAGCCCGCTTAGCCCTCGAGATCAAGACGACCAGATTGCTTAAAAAAGATAAGATAGAATTCGTTAAATAGGCCACATCGCCGTAGTACTCTCTCATCTTCTTCCTATCTAATTAAACTACAAACGAAGCCAAGCCACACTACCATTGTATTACCATAACATAAGCCAGGAAATCCTTTAGGAATGACCAGCCTCAGTCTAGAATTGTTAGGACCTTGGAAGAGGGGAGTGGAACAGGGAAGCCAGCCCTTAGTGCTCCGAATAACACACAATAACAATTTTGGAAGCTAATCCTTTACAAGAAGTGTATGATCATCCAACTCAGAAGATGATGTGTGGTATTTTTGCATATTTTTCATCTATGTGACCTACTGGGTATAGGTCTCAAATTTTCAGTAGAAATGCATTCAAAGATCAACTTATAATTGTTGTTCTCACTTCAAATATTTAACCCTTCTCCCTTAGATCATGAAACTTACTGAAACATTTTTATTTAGATTATTCTCTTTGCAATAAATTTCGTATTATTGGTAATACCGTCGGCAATATGTAAAATCTCTCAATTTCCATGACTATAATCTCGCTTTATCATATTTTCTAGTCCTTCTTACATGATTATACACCAATCGCCTATAGTACCAACAAAACATTTATTAAATATACAAAAAAATAGGTTCATCGATCTCTCTGAAATATGAATCACTGCCTTCATTCAAGAAGGATCGGCAATATTAAATGATCCATCGGCTCCATCAAAAAGGTTCATAGTATAGTAAAAAAAAACAAAAATAGAGAAAAACACCTAAACACTGTTCGTTGAAGTGTCAAAGGAATGCTTTTGAGATGACAAAAACAATTTCGTCAAGTACTCACCTAAAAAAAAATAAAAATTAAGAAAATAACCAAATCAGTGAAGCATTCATTAACAAAACAAAAAAAAAAAACACTCAAATTTTATTGTAACAAGCTCTATATACGCAACGATAGATGCTACTAAAACAACTCTAATGGAAATTGGGTCTGCTTCGTCGGCCGCACGATACCTGTCCCATCTAACCTCAGGTAAAAATATGAAAAACCACTGTTCACACAGGCTGTCATATCCGAAAACATCTCTTCTTTCTGTTAATAGCATCCAGCTGACATCCATCACGACTCCTCGAAGAGACCCCTTCGTTCTATCCATATGCGCATGCGTACTTACATAGCGGGTATCACGAAAAGTCTTTCCCATCAGGTTCAAATTCGGGACTATGTTAAAAACTTTAATCTGATCAATTTTCAGCTACTAGTATTTCTCATAATCCCATGTTCGAATCGCGGCGGCGGCGCGGAGAATCGGTCACATCAAAACCTTGCGTATATGCCCCGAATAATCGAACCTATAGAATTTGACAAATTTACTACAGACAAAAACCCAAACGTAAGGTAAGGTAACCAGGAAAAAAAAATCATTAGAAATATGTCAAAACGTGTCTTTAAGAATTTCTGGGCCTAATGAAGGACGCAGATAAAACTAATGTACTTATGTAATTCTCGAATTATTTATCTCGGGCACTCTCGGGTATGTATCTCCTTTAACGGTCTATCCCCTCGCCTCTCTTGTCTCTTGTATTTACCTACATAATTAAGGTCTCCTCTGTCCACCTAACTTTCTTTCCATTTGACATTGACTTGGGGCATCATCCATGTTAGGAACAATCTGGTCGACGTCTTCCATTACTCATTATGTCAGAGTCGATAAAGTTGCATACAATTTAGCGCTGTCAATTCTTGTCACCCTGTTAATTGAGTTATTCGAGATGAGGTTTTACGTGTTCAGGGTACCTACCTCCTCCACCGAGCTCTGGCCTTGATGTTTTTGCTATGGATTTCAGCTCGAAAGTTTCACTTTAATGACATTTTGTTGTAATGGAATATTTCATAAGAAAGCTTTATTTTTAGATAGATAGGTGAGTTGGAGGTATGTCGTCCGTGTTCATCGCCGTATATTCCCAAAAAAAACAAATCCGCGTCATTATTTCGAGTTTAATTAGTTTTAAGCTCTCGACAGTTGTTTTTGTTGTATTGTGCCGACATTGTTTTGTTGTTCATAAGATCGATATGTTTCTTTTTATCAATTTTGATTTTTAGCCCTTCTCTCAATGGACACAGAATGACAGATAATAAGTAATAATACAAAAAATACAAAAATTTACTTCTCTTCTAGTCTCTGAGCTTTAATCTTGTTACTTTTTGGTAACATTATTTTTGATGGAGGGTACATCATATTTTTCCAACGGAATTTCTTAATAATTCGGTAATGCTTGCTTTTGGTCCATTTTTAAGCAACACTAAAGGTAAAGGGTGTCCAAATAAGTGCAATAAATATTTAAAATAAAATCAAATAAGATTGGAATAAAATAGAAATTAGAAACTAAGTTACAGTAGAGTTTCGAAAAGAGGGGAATGCAAAAAAATGTATATAAAAAACTCTAGCTGTTACCACGTAGAGCTGATCGTGGGCACGTTTGGGCGGAGACCAAAGTGGTCAAAATTACTGACTTTTCTTCCGCGTAATTCCAAACCATATCGAAGTGGTTGGTACTTTTACATGGTTATAACCAAATGCTTCCATTTCTTCCAAACTTGTTTGGTCTCCGCCTAAACGTGCCCCGTATGAGAAAGACTAGATTCTCGAAATGTATTCCCGCCACTTTCAGTGTCAGCCCTTGAACGTTATTTAAAACTCATTTCGAAAGCTACCTTCAATGGAAATAATTTTTTAACTTAGAATCGGGTATTCATGCATGCCTGTGGCAACGCGTCTATGTCATCTCGATCATTTTCAAACTCTTGTCCAACCAACGTGTAAACTAGGTCACGCATTAAAATTCATACTACATATATTATTAAATCTGTACACATTCAGATCAATAAAGCCCCAGGAATTTATATATGTATGCAATTCAACTTTATTTTAATGCTTTGGTAGAACAAAATAAATTTTGTTTCAGCTGATATTCCAATCCAGGTCTTAAAGTACGGACGAATGTCCCTTACTAACGCTGCCATATGGGCTGCAGGTAATTCAATAAACTAGTGGATTACCTACTGCTTTACCCGTCTAAATCTAATAATACAGATGAGTGTTCCTTGCTGAAGCTACCTTACGTACTGACAACTCAACTGTAGCCACAGAGGATGGCCTAACAACGTATTGTTGCCTACACCAGGTTAACCAGGTCAAACGCACTGACCTTGCAATATCGCCACTCTTCCTTAGAAGTCCGCAAACCATATAGTCAGTTGAGTATCAATGCTCGTCCGCGTTGTCATTGGAACAAACTGGAATCAAAACCATGCTTCATCGTGTTAAACGGACTTATGGCACACGACCAAATACATGTAAATGACTCACTTTTATTATAGGTAAAGAAGCCATTGTCTTTTCTCCTCATTACTGCTTTGACGTTTTCAGTACTATTCTATATACAATTGTTCCCGAGCCGCGGTAACATTATGTTGACCGAAGTTAAACCAGTCTTGCCGGTATAGGACTTTGCCTATGTTAGGACACTCTTAAAGATGTCATTATTAAACGACCATTTCTTTTACGATCGGACAGGTGTCAGCCATTACCTGCTCTGAACCACTTTTAGACGAGTCTTTAGCAAACGACCTGTCATTGCACTAACATTAGCTCACAAGCATCGCGCATGTCAAGACATTGTCGAACAGTCAAAACATCTAATCCACTCTTCCAGGAGTGCTCATCCTCTGAATGTGATTAGCTGTGTTGTCCGTTTCAACAACAAGAAACTTACACCAGATTAAAGAACATTCAAGATACATCGAAACATCATAATCTGTAAGAGGTGTCCATCTCGACAGTTAACTACGGTGGCCATTTTCCTCACGAAACCAGCTATCACTAAAAGCCATTGTAGTTTTTGTAAACTAGCTTGAACTCGAATGAAGCGTTTTGTAAGCATGGATCTTATGATGGTTATATTTTACTACAGAGTCACTTTAGGTTTGAGTCCTCATATTCTGCCGAAAAGCCTGCAACATATTTATATTGCCGCTGTAGTCTTGTCTAGGACTCTTTTTAAACGAGAATTAATTAATTATTAATTTTTTAATTATTACAAAATTAGTTCGCTATACAAGCTAATACCTAGAGAGATATGAACTCCTTTGAAAATTTCACTACTAGTCCCTCAAGATAAGTACCATCATCTGGCACCAGTTGTAGACTACATTATACCAGGGACAGACTTGCGGTTTCAAATTGGGATATTGATATTGCAATTATGTCATATTGCAATAATAGAAGTTCAGAAACACACTTGCGTTTTACGATACTGAGAATTAATTAGAGAACTTACAATTGATTTAAAATTTGATTTGTCATTTGACTTCCACGCACATACAAAATGAAATTACTTGTCCTAATGGAAAATAACAGCGAAAAAGATATTTCAGAACTTGACACTTGAGAAGTGTCAAATATTAAATGTCAGAAAAAGATGCAGCCAACATTACATTATAAAATTCGGATCGAAAAGGTTCGTATATTAAATGATTAATGGTTTATAATTAAGGTCAGATTGCAATAAACTCTCAATACCGGGTAATTTATCGAAATTTCAATATTGAGTTCCAATGTTCTTCATACTGAGTGTACACTGCAATACAGAGTTGTTGCTCAGTATATTGAGACACACTTGCGGTTTGGTGCAAACTGCAATATTTAAATCACAAATCTGTCTCCGGTATTAGAGCGGAGACTACTCAATCATATTTGTAAATAATTGCTATGAGATGTGGGCATTTATAGACCATATTAAAGGGAATAGTACCCACCCTGAGGCAAACGTTGTCGGTTACCACTATTGACGATTCTTCTGGGTTAGTTACGATTCTAAGACTGCTAAGCATTGCTTTTATCCATTTTACCAGTGATGGTTCAACTCCTCTTTTGGTAGCTGCATTCTTTATGGATTGAATAGGAAATACTCCTTCGACATTTTAGAATTGACATATGGCTGTCTGCTTTTTCTCCGACGCCTTTTTTAGTCCCGAACCAGTGGCGTACGACTTTCTTTCAAACTGCGGGTACCGAGATTTAATTTTTTTTTTTTAACTATACAATCACCAAAAAAATTCTTGCAACTAACTAAACTAGCCTACATTGGTCGTCTCTATTGTCAAAACATCTGCCATGTTTCCCTTTCTTGGATAACAAAGCATGTTTCAATAACCCAAAGATGAAATGGCGTTTGTCTACGGGAATATATACCCTTTTTGTTACATTTTCACTGGCAGTTGAAAGAAAGGGTATATAGTATACACATGCACATACATACATACATACTGTCGCTAACCTATACTCTTCAAAATCCATCAATCTCTGCATCAAAGTAGGTAACAATAATAACATGAAAAATCCCTAGAATTTTCCTTTTGTATTCAGTTTGTATAAAAAAAAAAAAAAAAATTAATGTTCCTCCACCACCCCAAATTCAATAGCATGCAGAAAATTTATCGTGTAGGGGTTGGTATGTATGTAATTTGCACACAGTTCTTTTCCGACACATTTCTAACCATAGAAAACCCGAACGTTTGCATAACTTCGTGCGTTCCTTTCATTGTTCAAAAGTTTTTCCTTGTTCACAGCCAATCCTACCCTCAATTTGGTTGGTGGATGATTTTTCAACCATCCCTACTTTGGTAAGTTCCCTTTGTCGGTCGCCTGAATTCATCTCTTGAATAAAATGTATACGAATGTATGTCTGATGTACGTGATAGATCTGGGGAAAAGTGAAAATTCCTGTGTAACACGAACATCGACTATACACAGTCGAGTGGAAAATCAACATACAAAGATGTAAACTTACAGCTGAGGAGAGGATGACGGGGAAAACATAGTCCTCTCCTACTGTTTCTATAACTGAGTTTTCTAGATATGCCTTATTTGTGGTAGTCACACCGCTCACCTCTCCTTTCATGAAAATTCAATGAAAGCTGACTCTGGATTTTTGGCCAACCAACCAAACCGAAGTAAACTAGGAACCCTCGCAAACATCGAACGGGATATAACATCCTGGAGAGGTGGATTTTCTTCATTCACATATAGTGTAAACATTCGCCTTAGAATGATTTTGCGGGAATAAACAGGAGGGAGGAAGAGAGCTATGTTGTTTGAAACTCGTTTCGTCACAGACTGACTGACTGTGTGATGATTGTTCGTCTCCACCCTACTTGGTAATGAATTACTATTTTATGACTGATTTTTACCCTCCCCCCATCTTATGTGAATAGTGACTATTCAGTATATAATTTAACTATGTATATTATGTATACTGGGTGTGTGCATTTATCCTACAGGAACTCCTTAGTAATATTGCTACGGCGGTAAATTTAAAACAAACACAGCAACTTCAATTTGACCTTTGCTTGTTAATTTTACCGATTTTCTGTTTACTTTTGGGGTGAGTGAGTGTGACGCATGAACACCGATTTGCACTTTGATCTAAATATATCAACACCTGCCCCGTTACCGTTATTGTATAAGAAAGTGTTTCACAAGCTTCTTAAGCGTTTCAAAGGCGTAAAGAGTATCTATGCCTAGAGAGAAATATAGAACATAAGTATGGCTTAGAGATGCCATGTTTACATTAGCAAGTGTGTAAATTTGTCTTGTGGGATTTGACGAGTCAACCGAACAATTTTTGGAATTCTCCTCATAAAGTCCTGGTAATTTAAAGTATAGGGTAAGGTAATTTAAACGCCTTGCCGCACTACACCGTGAAACACACAGTCAGTGAACACACGCCGAATAATCTTCCCTGGTTAATTTGAGAGATAGAAATTATTTTACTTGGAATTCGTTTGGGTACGGTGAAAGTGTTATAAATTCAACTTGTAAATGAACAGAAATAGTTAATTCAAACTAAGTATGGAAATAGAATCGGTCCAATTAGTGAACCTACAGGAACATCTATTAAAAGACAATTTTGTTATTTTATAGTTGATAGCAAGCATAGGACAAACTTTGAGTTGTTTATATGAAATTTATGTCATCTTAATTTGTTGATGAATTCATTCGGAAGAACAACCCAGTAAGGAAAACTTAAAGGGTTCTATATGAACTGATTGGCCTAAATTAAAAATAAAACGAGTAACAATCATATTGAACCTAATTTAAAGTCTATATCTGCAAATAGAGTAGAGTTTTTCAAATAACTCTACTCGCATATGTAAAACAAGTAATGAAAAGAGTTTTAAGCGAAGATCCAATGACAGGCAGTTAGCAGTCAACCATAGTCTACTCAGGCCGCCTTATAGTACCTACCTTCAGGACGGTTGCAATAATATGGTCACCACATTTGAATATTACTCGCACGCTATTGACAACACTTACAAAAGGTTGGACCCTATTTCTAATACAGAGCAGTGTAGCGTGTGATAAAAAATTATACTCTGGAATTTAGTAGTATTGAGTTAGAGGCGATTTTTCTAGTGCCCAATACGAGCTTCTAACAAGCTCGTCATTATCATTAATAGAATTTTCCAATAACCCCACCGATCTACTCGGATACAGTTGGATATTATCAACATAAAGATGCAGCTCAGCATCGTACACTACACCATGATAGTCTTTAACATATGTAAATGTAGAACAATAGTGGACCGAGAATTGATCCTTGTGGAACATATTGAGACAATTGCAATAAGTAAAATAAATAACCACTAGCTTTACCCTGATAAGATCTAATTGTGAGAAAACTGCCAATAAGGTCGACTACGAGTTAATGAAGATTTCGAAATTAATTTTTGTTACGCTATCCATTTTTGTTATGCTTCAATTAAGTATTAGAACAATGAACAATTTTGTATCTCACTGTGTGTTTTTCTGATAAAACTTGTTATTTTGCTGGTGCAGTACCATAACCTAGGAGATGATTTTGCGCCAGCTATGAATTTATTGCAGGAAACTTATAAAACGTTTAAGTATTTGTTTTGGATATCCGGGTATTGCCTATATTTACTTATATAGGTAGTTAAAACAGAACTTTTCTTTCAGAACTATTTTATTTGTATATTGATTTCAGAACTGTAAAATTCCAAATACCAATATCATTACCAGGGCTCGTACTTTAACTTCAGTATACTTCTGTACTGATACTTGAAAACATCAAGTATCAGAACATTTTCAAGTATTTGGATAGAAGTACTAAGGATCACAGACATACGTACGAAAGTAGGTATCAGGTGATCAGTACTTCAAAGTATTTTCAAGTTTTTTGGTGGACTTCTTTTCGCGTTTTTGAAATAGTATTTACTATGTTCATGAAATACACTTCTGAGCTAAACATAGTCTTCGTATTGAATAGTTAACCCAAGATTGAAGTTTGTACTTATCAGATACCTCAGTAACTTCTATTTCTGTCGGATAACATTTTTTTTTGTCGTATTCAATCATTCGAAAGATCTTTTACTTGCCATTGTCGAACAATATCCTGTCAATTATCATGGCCAATGCCTCGTTAAAAGATATACCCTTAAATGTAGGCTCAGTGTTAAGTCTTTTACAAAGCTATTCTGCATCAATACCTCTATTAGATGATGCTACAGAGAGCTCCTCTCGACCAGTTTGGCTGGGACCCTATTCCCCGTCTTGTGAAAGTTTATCTCGTTAGCTATATTTATTTTTTTAAGACTTTTCAAATCCAAAAGGTTTTCACTTTTCATTTGTTAGTTTTTTTACTGCATTCTTCCAAAGGATTTTGTGTTCTTCCTGGTCTTTTAGTGTTTCTACTGCAGAGCTTGATGAAATTGATAGTGAGAGACCTAATAAAACGTAAATGTAGAATTAATTTGAACTGGTAGTTACTATTGCTATGAAGACACGACGTACCAAAATTTCAGCTTTCTGCGTTGACGCGCTCTGAGGCAGTGCCATAATATATAGTGAAAAACGAAATTTTTGTATAGCAGCCCTACAAAGGAGTTGCCTGATTCGCCCCATTTCCGAAACTGAATTTACTTTTTTCTAAAAAAGCCCGTTTTAAAAAAATTCAGTGAAAGCGTTCTCGAGTTATCCTATTATGACGCAAATTATACACATTTTCCCATGTCTTTGTTGCCGTCTGCCACCACTTTCCTATCGACTAAATTGTCTGCCAGTTTTACCAATGATCATGAAACATAACCTTTGCTATCACACCAAAAATCAGCCTTTCCCACTCAAGACAAATGTGTCCGTGGGAAATTCCGTCCGGTCCCAGTTAAAAACTTAGCACATGCTTGGAAATGACGAATGTCTGAGGTTGGGATATGACTCGTAGATCCCATGCACTTCCCACATGGTTTCTTGTGGTTGTACTTAGGCACAGTTAACGCATGCAATAATATAAAATTTCCGCTGCAATCGTACCTAGGACGTCTTACGGATCTCTTAGTGTGTTGGCAGGATGTACGGGAGAATATCTGAGGATATTGTTTGAGACTTTCTGGGATTGTAAAATTGTTTTTTATGGGTAGGAATTTTTGCACACAAAAAAATATAAATAATGGCTGGAAAGTATATGTCAGAGGTGTATGTGCTTGCAAAAACATAAATCCAATATTTTTAACACAGGCAAATTGAATTCCTATGACAAAATTACTAAAAAATCACGATCTGAAATGTACAACTAAAAAACTTTACCAAAACAAGAAGAACTAGTAGAAGCGAATAGAATTTTTATGTATGTCGCTGGTTTAAAGAACGCAGTTCTCATATGGCTTCTTTCCATATATAATTTGCTCTCCAAAAGTGGCACACGGAAACACAGCAATCAACAAATTAGTGCTTTCACCAGAGAATTACGCGACCCACGAGAATCAGACCACATACCAAAATAAATTCTGGAAGGGGAAAAAACGACTTTCTCATGCTTGTCCCAAAATTGTCCTGCACATCCCGTATGTTTTTATCTGTAAAATACTGAAAATGTTCCCATAAATAGTAGTTGTGGGATATCCCAGGGAATAACTTATGAGAAATTTTTAACAGCTCCTAAGTACATTCTGAATATTTCCTGTTTATCCCAGGAAAGTTATGGGATCTGTGGGATACAAATAGGATGTCTCTGGGTAATTTTGTGCTGTATAGGCTATGAAATCACGTAACTTAACCGATTTTTTTTTAACCTTCGCGGCCATCTCGTAGAGCCCTCCATTACTGGAAGCCAATATGAATAAGTTATCAACGATGTTAAGAGAGTATGATAAGACGGAAAATTTCGTCTATGAAATGATGTAAGTATTTTTGTCGCCAGTTCTAAATCTGAAATGTATCACACCTAAAACAAACTGATAATGGTAGTAAGATAAAAAACAAATGTTGTTATTTAATGGAACCTACTCCGTGACACACTATTGTCGAAATACCTACGATCAACCATACTTAGACAATCGATGGTCCATTGTAATATTACCTAATAACTGGAGAGGGAGGGGGGGGGGAGCTTAAAACCACCCACAACATTTCATGAACCTTAGTAGATTCCCCCAACTTTATGTGATGAGTATCCCCACCAATTCGCGAAAAGAGTAGCTACCAAGCTAGCAGCAAGGTTGGAGTATTCACATAGCAAGTGTTGATGCTCTCAACTTCCTCCTCCTCCTCGTTCATACAACCCCTGCAGAAGTCATTCTATGGAGCGTTTATTCGAAAAAAATTTCCAAAGTGGCAGTGTCCCATGATAATTGTGGTAATATTACAGCAAAAAAATGCAATTATTTATCCTTTATCCTTTAATTTGTAATCGTAATTGAATCCTTTTAATTATAGTAGGATTACCGAGGAATGGAAATTGAAATTTGTTTTTTATTTCTTCGCTGCTGGTATAGAATTGTTGTCTCTATACAAATAGCGAAAAAAATAAAAGAAATTTAATTTATTCCTTAATCTTATCTTATCCAGATTTGATTAAAAGGAACAAGATCGATAAAATTCCTTGATATGAAGAAGAAGAAAATCATAGGAGAGGATGTTTCTTGAAAAAGTTCAGTTTGTATAAAAGGAGGGAGTTCCTTTGAGATCTTCCTGAAAGAAGAAGATGTACAAGATCAGCTCACTAACCCCAGACTAAATAACTTTGTGCCCGGGTGCCTGAGAGTACCGTTCGCGACGAAAGAGTTTCAGGGTAGTAAACATGGATGGATTTACATGGTTTTTTTTTATTTAGAATGAGTGAATGTGAAGCATTCCAATGGCATAAAATTTTCTTACGTTTTGGGGGGTTTTGAGGTGCGGGTGGTAACTACCACCCTTGGGCCGTGTGTAATACGAGTGGAGATTCGATATTCGAGCGTCGAGAGTGTAGAGATAGTATAGAACTTATCACTAAAAAGTAGAAAATAAAATATATTAAAAAAACTTTTAAAATAAATAACTTTCATAAATAAATTGCATTAAAAGGTAAAAAATATTTTTTTCTTTCTCAGTGATATACACAAGTTTCGTTGCAAATTAAAAATTGCTAGAACTGTAAGCCATGCTGTCTATGGATAGATAATTGTGGCTTACACGGGTTCTATCAAATTCACGCATAATAATGATTAATGAATAATAAAAACCATCTGAGTATGCATATGAGAATAATTCTTTCGTTTAATTTGACTCCAAGACCGTTTTACATAGGACATAAACTTTCAATTTCTAAATTCTAATTCACAAAACCCTACGGCCGTCCTTAAACTACAATGCTAAGCTAATTGAAAAGAAAGGTTAGTAATTATTAGGTTTTTTTTTATTCAATTAATTGTTAGTGAGTGTATATAGAATTGTACTTGATGAAATTTCGACCTCCATGTGCTTTGTTCTCGCTATCCATTCGGCGGCGCCTCGTCCTTAATTGGCTGCTACGTTCTCACTTTTTTTCCAGTGAGCGAATTCAAACTTTTCCATGAAATTTTTCTCGAAATTTTTCTTCCTTTAATTTTCTTTAAAAATAAACTTTAAACTTTTTATTTTCTGAGACGTTGACGATGCAGAAGACGGCAATCTGCATCGTCAACGTCTCAGACAGAAGGAAGAACTCTCGTCTTCCACGTCCATGTCCGTAGAACAATTGTTCCCCGTGTTTTATGGATGGGAATTTTAATTATGACATTTATACGGTTTCTCACTATCGACCTTAATGCTAGAAAGCATAGCTAATTTGTCTTATTACTAGATATTGCTTGTTTCTATTTTTTTTTATGAAAAATTATTCATTATTTAATTATGAATGTTGAGGTTGTGTCGTGGTTAGGTTCATTTTATTAATTAAGATTATAATTTATTTATAATGTAGAATTTCATTTAAATTACATATACTACGTCATACGTTACAGACCTCAGATTAAATCTTAAAAGTTTGGGCTTGAGTTGCAGTTAGACAATTGTGATTATAGTTATGGATGCCCGACTTTTAAGACTTAATCTCAGTTTTACCATTTCTTATTTGGCAATCAAAGTTTTTTTTTTTTACTTTTTATAGTGCAATTTGTTTACGAAAGTTATTTATTTTAAAAGGTTTTTTAATATATTTTATTCTTCCTCTATAAATCTTCAAAATGGGGACTCCATAAAACATTGGTTTATTTATGCAAGAAATGATTTGACAAACATATCGACCATATGAGACATAAGTTGCTAATTTTTGGACAATCTGAAAACAGGGATTTTATTATTATTCGCTTGTTGGAATTTCTTTCCAAAAATTTCTAGCTAAATTAGCTAGCGAATTCTTTGCAGAGACTTACATATGTGTACCGCAAAACAGGGTTATCTTAGTTCAGTTTTAAAATTAAAAGTAAAATGTTTAGCTATGGTGTGGAGATGCAGTGACATTCAGATTTTTTTACAGTGCGGCCAATCACTATTATTACCTATATTGAGTAGGATTAAATATATCAAAATAAGGATAGTAAATTTTTTGAAAGGTGCTAGTCAAAGAATACCCCCTTAATGGGATACTTTGTCCTGAGATCACTTTTCTTTATAAATTGTATGTATAAGTTAGTTTGATCAATGAATATCTGGCTAAACATAAAATTGAACACTATACAATTTTTTAAGATGAAAATAAAACTTTTCTCTCAAAATTTTGGTATGAAATCGGCTTTCAGAGATTTTATATGACGTTTCATTTCGTCAGTTACATAGGTAGGTACTATTTAATACTTTATTGAGTAGCTCCTAATCAGAAAACCCCCAATCGTCACCTTGACTTTCCATATAGGGAATATCAGCGGAGCACAACGATTGCTCGTCGGAGTCATCGGAATAAGTATCAATGATTCGAGTAGGACTTGGGATTAAAGTGGAACTTGTTGATGGCTCGTTTCCAAAATTAGGAGATTCTCCCAGCACCGAAGCGGCTGCGGTTGTTGCGTTTTTCAGGGATATATTTGCTTCCATTTTCTCTAAGGTTATGCCCTTACCAGTAGGAACTCGCACCATTTGCCTCTTGCATACAGTCTTATCGGAAGTGTCATTACGACTTTTGTCGAGCAATTCTAATACAGCTTGCAAAATAAGGTTTTGAACTTGTTCCAGATCCTCATTATTCGGCAGACGACTAGTCTCTGCTGCTGGGTCAAATGGTGAAATTCCGCATTTTTTCAAACCACTGTGCTCCAATGTATACAAGATCTAGGGAAATGCCTCCTTGGTTAAAATCTGTGAGTTGTTTTGTTTTTTTTTTTGCTCTGATTTCCATTCATCCAAAATTTTTCGCCAATATTTTTTCAGCGTGGCATAGAATGCGACGTCTAATGGCTGAGCGATATGGGTAGAATTTAGAGGAATTCAAACAAACGCGATATTATTAGCGGAAATTCAATAACTGATAGCGTCAAATGGCTGGATAGATTATCGTCGATAACAGTAAATTTTCGCGTTTCTGGTATGAATAGGTTTTGAAATCAATCGGTGAATATAATTGAATCAAACCACCAAATTGTTCTCCTATTATACCGGGTTTTTGGCGGTCCACCTTCCATCCATGTTTGCCATTTGTAAACCACATAAGATGGCAATAGCATTCCTATAGCTGATCCACAAAACCTATATAACCGAAATAGACGACTTTGAAGAGTCTCGAACACGCTCTGCATATTTTACACCGCATTTGAAAATGCATTTTTTTAACACCAGGATCATCTGCCAAATTTGTCTTGTCGTAGTTAAATATACGATCAGGAGGAGCAGTTGATTTCCCAGTAACAGTGATCTCCTTTGAGGTTTCTTGGAAATGGCCAAAATAGGTGCAGATTTCTTTCGGTGTTACCATTGCCTTTGACCGAATAATATTTTGGCATATTCGGTGTGATAGCTCATTTTTGTATCTCTGCAAAAATCGCCAGGTCCATTCGACATTGAGCAAGTTGTATAGTGGCCGAATTATGGAACATGTTTGCCGCTTTTGTCTAGGTACAATTTGGCTAGCTGACGAATACTGAATCGCAAAGAAATCCCCATTTGGCCATGACTAGCATATGGTCGACAAAAACTTTTTCCTTGCCAACTGTGAACACTAAAGCCGGTCCCACACAATGTATGCATTTGTCAAATATTTGGCAATATTTCTCGTTTACACACATCTCGTTAAATGAGACGCATTGACAAATATTTGACGAATGCAAATGCACACATTGTGTGGTATCGACTTAAGGAACGGCCAACTTTGCCTGTGTGCTTTCCCTTCAACTTATTAATAAGTTTTCCCTTTGTTATTTTATGTTTATTGGCGGCCTTAACAATTGACAGCAGTCCTATAATGTTATCAAAATAGTAAGTTCCCAAAAAAAAAAAAAAATAAATAAATTGAATAAAATTTAACTAACCATTATAAAGCTGATTTCATCTGATGTAATCTATAAATTACCAATAATAATGTGATTAGATTTTTTACGTCTTCCAAAGGATTTTGACCACTTCCAAGGGATACTTTGGTCGAGCGGTCAAAGAATCCCAAATTAGCAATCGAAGTGGTATACAAAACTGTAACTTAGTATAAAATTGAAAGTTTTTACAAGAAAAATCATAAAACTCAAGTAACTTAGCCTGCGCTATATTTTTTGGAATAATTTAGCCTCAAGCACTTTGATTTTTATAAAATTTTCCAATCAGATTTTCACCAATAAAACTTGTACAATTTGAAAACCAACCTGCTTTGTCTGTATTCACGGTACAATTGAGCAATAGCAGTTGCACTTTAAAATTAATACGAAATAATATGAATCTGTTTGCACCGTGATTTTTTGTGTTTTCAAAGAAAAAGAGGCCTTTGAATTTTTGTTTTAGCTTACGGTCAATCTATTCTTCACTGTACAAAGTATCCCTGTTTTACTATTTTACTATTGGGAAAGTAGAAAAAATAAACATTTTTAACCTGGTGTTGCTTTTGGAAATTCATCACATGTCCTTCAATCAGTATAATTCACAAAAACTCAAAATAAATTGGCTTGTAAAAAATATCCACCAAATGAGGAGCAAAAACAATTAAAATGGCGATGATTACTTCCGGGAAGTCTATACCTGTTAAATTTTGTGCGTTTTTTGTTTTGTTTTTGGAACCTCCTTACCCTGAGCAATATCGTTCAAATGCGTTTCTTAATTTAAGTAAAGTTAAATTTTTTTTGTAATTTTATGCTGTTATATTCCATAATGTAAGAAAAAAGATTTAGATTTGCTTAAGACCTGTAAGAATTGACTTTGGAAAAATACTTGCACCACAAAACACAGGTGAATATTTAACAAAAACAATTCCTCTAGTTTGCAGAGACATTCAGACATTAATTCGTCGTAGATATGCGGTTTTACAATTACCGGAAGATTTATTATTATTATAATTTTATTTGACAATACATCATATGACTTCTCCCACACACCTATGTAGTACGTACATCTACACACAGCTATTATAGTTATAAACTCCCACGTGTAAAACGTATTCGTTTATATCTCAAGGAGCTATACATAATATGTGGTAGGTAAATAAGTACATAAGTATCCACTACTGATCTGAATTTCAATCAACTTTTGTATCTAGATTTTAAGGTGTTCACCGCAAATTGAAAACGGTCGCGGGAATATATTGTAAACTGGAATTATTTACGGTTGTCATGTGAAATGTATTCAGAGCATATCAATGTCACGTTTCGCATAAATTTATCTGTATTTATAAAATTATTCTTCTCTTTTGGATGAAGTTTGCAGCTGAAGTAGCTGCAGTTCGTTCAGGTTTCTCTGTCTGTACGAAATTCCACATCCTCGATAGAATTAGTTTACGTTTGTTTTTATAGACTTTTGGTGTTTAATGCCGTACCGCAAAATGTTGTTTAGTAGAGCGATAAACATAAATTGTTGCAAAAGCAAAATACTCTGTGAAAAATTATTAGTTTGGCCTCATACAAGAGTAGATTTCTTGGTGGATATTTTTTTGCTGTCTGCCAAAAACATCCAGTCGTATTATGATTGAGATCCGAATGTTGCTGGCTTGTTGGTTAATGAAGTATAATTGATTCGTTATTATTTCGAAATTATTGCCATGCAGGTGGGTATGATTCACATATTCAAGAAAACAGAACATATTCGAATTTTTTACTCATTTGCTGGTTTTTTTTTTTTTTTTTACAATCTTCTGATGTGATCGGTGGACCATATTTTTCAAATGCAGAAGACTTTTTTCTTCCAGGCTCAATTCTGCCAGGCACTTCAATAAAAATTCATTATCTACCAAGAATATGCTGTTAGTTTTGTGGAAGATGTCCAATTCCCAAAATTATATCCTTTTTTATTAGCCTGCTTAATTTTCTTTATCAGGAATGTCACTATTAACGGCACCATCTTTGTAATAAAATCGATCAAATCAAATACAATAGTCTCGGATGATATTGATATACGACGGTTCGTTAAGCTCATCTTACCTTTTATAATTAGACCAATGGTACATATTTTTAAGACACCCATTACAACATCATGTTTTCCGACCCAATGGAAGATTCCAAAGATTTATCTGATGAAGAAAAGAAGTATGTAAACCCTCTGTTGCACAGGACTTCAGACCTATAAGTATTCTTCCAGTACTATCTAAAGCTCTAGAGAGGTTACTCTATGAGCATATTAGGACTTATACGGAGGTTCATTGTCTGATCGCAAAGCGGCAGTGTGACTTTAGACCTAAGCACAGTACTGCTACTCTGCTTTATTATATCTTAATGAATCTGTTAGATGAAACATTGAACTGCGAAAATCCATAAGTCTTTCGATTCTGTAAATTTTCATATTTTTTATCAGAAATTGGTGACTCAGTTAAATTTTAATCAGTCTGGTCCTATCCAACTCACCATAAGCAGGCTACTGTCTTGAATGCGTCCTCGTCAAAACTATTATCTCTTCAATCAGGTTTCCCGCAAGGGTCAATTCTAGGTCTATTCTTATTTATATTGTGTATTACAGCCTTTCCACACGAAAATGATCAAAAAGTGCTAGTTTTGGACCCGACCATCTCCGATTTGGATAAAACGTTTGTAGGGAATACCAAAATAGCTCACCTATATTTTTTTGTTTTCCCCTACCACCCCTCACCACCCGCTAGAGGGGTTAGATATTTCAAAATTTTACAATAAAAAACTGAGAAATTACTTTAGTAATTAGGTATTAACAAAAACATAGGTGAACTTATTTCTGGGAGAAAGGTTTTTTGGGGATGGAAGTTCGTACCATCCCTTATCGGGTATTGTCCAAAATACGTCATGTTTGGTATCAAATTATAAAGGGAGGAGAGGATAATCGAGTCATGTCGTTTTTTTATCGTTTTAACGGCATAACTGACTTTTTATCACCGAAAATCGTATTTTTTCAAGTTGGGTCATACACACCCCAACTCCTATATTTTGCATATATTTCTTCCGGTTTTTGCTTCCATTAATACTTTGTTATGAACATTTTTCTCATGGGAACTGATTTTCCACCACTTACCAGCTGTTCGCAATGATGAGAACTAATTACATATCTAATTAAGGGACAAAATGTAGATACGATTTTATCCTACATGTACGATTTTATCCTACATATCCGTGTTAGTAAATCCGGACCCTGGTCACTAGATAACAAATTGGTACTCAACCCATCAAAATCAAATTGCTTGGCTGCGTATATTCATAGAATAGTTTTCGCAAAATCTGATATCCCTCTGGTATTGATTGCATAAAACACTTAGGCATTCCACTTAATTTAAAGTTCAGCTGCTGTAACAATATTTCTCAAATATTGGCGAAAATACATATATTGCAGTCTGCGCCAGTTGTGGATTAACTTTGGCTGTTTACCAACATACGTTTGGAAAAATTAGCCCTAACGCTTGTTGTGCCTCATTTTATCTATGGTAGTCTCGTTTACGTTGGCTGTGATTCTATATGTCGAAGCAAATTGGTACTGGCTTTTACTGATATGGTGCACAACACTTACAAGCTTCCTCAGTATGCCCAAATTATCTGAATACGCAGCATAACTACTTTAAAGTTATCGTCATAGACTTATATTCTTGCATAAGCTAATTATATGAAAAACCCCAATGTATGTGCACGCGAACTTCAAGTCCTGCAGTCGGCTCCGAGGTATACTTCGCGGTCTTCTGAGCGATCTAACTTTGTCCAGACTATCCGCAAATGGAACCTCTCTTGCAATTAATGTTGAGCGCATTGGCTTCAGCAGGGAATTTACCAAGTTGTTAAAGGATTATAATAGTTTGCTTTAGTTGGAAATGGCCTTCATATTTTGGAATATTTGGGATATTTCTCTTTTTAAATATTAATATATATTGAATATTGAATTTATAGTTTGTATATTTTATTTTATTACTCTTCCCACTTATTTCTTCACAGTAGTACTACAATAAGAAGTTGTAATCTTCCGTACAGCACCAAATAAAGAATTATTATTATTTTGTCCCGGAACCTATATCTAACACTTATGGTACAAAAAACAGCAAAGTATATGACCTTCATACAGGTATCAGGGTCATTTAATTTCTTTGGTTCATCACTTTATAGATATTTTTTTTAGAAACGAATTTGCAGTAACACCTGGTTAGAAATAATAGCTCCACCTACGACTAATACATTATAAATATGGCATGAGACCAATCTGGTTTCAAATTTCTTTATTTGGTTATTCATAACTAGATTACCTGGGTACATCCTTCTATTGTTGAAGGAGGTTCCATCTACAGTAATTTGGTGAGAACTAAAAAGGTAAAGATGTCATCGTTACCACTGGTTCCTTAAAGTATTCAAGTAATTGAGGGATCTCCAATCGGGATAGAATCAATTACTACATTTAGATGAATGTATGTGGAGCTCGCCTCCAGTATCCTCTATACGTTCTCCAGTGTTCCATCTACAGTAATTTGGTGAGAACTACAAAAGGTAAAGATATCATCAAATAAAGTATTATTATTATTATTTTGTCCCGGAACCTATATCTAACACTTATGGTACAAAAATCAGCAAAGTATATGGGCCATTTAATTTCTTTGGTTCATCACTTTATGGATATTTTTTTTTTTTAGAAACGAATTTGCTCATAGTTTTTTGGTATTATTTTGACTAAAAGATATGGTGAATTGCACAGTAACACCTGGTTAAAAACAATAGCTCCACCTACGACTAATACATTATAAATTTGGCATGAGACCAATCTGGTTTCAAATTTCTTTATTTGGTTATGCATAACTAGATTACCTGGGTACATCCTCCAATCGGGATAGAATCAATTACTACATTTAGATGAATGTATGTGGAGCTCGCCTCCAGTATCCTCTATACATTCTTCAGTGGTTGGATAGTTGAAGATAGACTAAACGTAAATTTTTTAGTTACTATTATACCAACGCTATCTATATGTTGTTCTCTGAAACCTACGAGAGTATAAAAAAAAACGTATTTATACCTCTACCTGAGAAAATATGTTTTTTCCGTATCATTCCATCTAGTTTTACTGAGCCCATATATCCATACTATTTCATTGTCTAATTTTTCTTAGGACTAAATCCTGCTTTATAAGGGATATGCATCCATGATCGATACGGTCGTCATCATTGGGTCAATCCACCATGAATTGGTATAATATACATTTTAAGTGGAGTTGAAAAATATACTTTTATAACACTGACATATATCCATTGGGAGTGTTAATCCCACCTTGGCCACCACAAATTCCCTTTTCTTCTATAAAATCGTGATGTTCCTTCAGGATGATTAATTTAGATTTTCAAGATCCATGCTAATTCATCGATTATCTTAAATGTAGTATAGGCGTAAACACAAATACCCTCTAGTGCCTAATCGACCTAGCATATAATTGTGAAATTCTATTACACTGCGCAGAATCGAATAACTTGCAATGAACTTTATTAAGACATATTCATATTTGTCAAAAATTCAAATAGAACTTTATCAGATTCGGTAGTTTGCTAACCTTAAGCTCCTCACACATATGCTTACACATATATATGTATAATTTACATATTAACACACTTCACTACATCTGAAAGTTAACTTAAATCTCTCAATCAACTTAGGACATCAGCTTGATGTCATTCATTGCTAATTTAAAAGCGTGTGTTCCACTCTTATTGCAAGCTTAATGAAAGTAAATAAATCTCACGAGTGGGACATATTATTTCTACCGGACTAATGAAATTTTGATATTGGCAAGCAAGGACATCTTAACCACCTCCATTCATACCCACCCACCATTAGGACAAGATCTATCTCCATTTCATTTCTCTTCCATCACTAAATTTGACAGAATTTGGCGAACAAGCTAAGAGGGCTGTCGGCCCTTGATATGACCTTTCTCGAGTTTCGGCAATAAATTTCTCCATTTTTTTTTCTCTCTGTTTTCATGAACATCATAAAACTTTGGTTCGCTTCAGCTAAGTCCAAGTTTCTCCATTTTCTGATATTTTTTATTTATGTTCTCAAGCTCCCCAGTGCTGTTGGAAAAAGGAAAAAAAAATTATGAACTCTGTGATGACAAAACAAAAATGCCCAGAGGAGCAAGACGAAATTACGAGGCCATAGAGCATAGAAGATTCATATAAGGATAGAGGGCTCTTGTATAGATGGATGTGGCATGCGGATCATACAACGAGTGTTCTACTCTATAATTCACATAAAAACGTTGAGGGTAAGGGTACTGAAGAAAAAAGAGAAAAAATATATGACAGTTTTATATATGTATAGGTATACATATGTAGGTAGTTATATATGCATGCAAACACAAAAGGATGCAAATATACATACATCTCCCGCCATAGACGTAATACATGGTACGTAGTTCAGCTTCGGAAATATAAAGCCTGAAAAGGGAAGATAAACCGCTTAACAGGGAGGCAACATAGAACCTCCTTCTCTTTCCCTCGCCCACCCTCTCTCTCTTCAGATGTGCAGACTTCATCTTTGAAAAGATACGCGAAACGTGATTCTGTCCAGGTTAGGGTGGTCGGTCGACTGTATAGAGTCCATCATCTATGTACCAAATTCTTTGTTTTTGTATACACCACCGCCTCCCTACACATATTACACAAGTCATTACTATTATTATTAAACAATTATTTTCCTGGATAACTAACTGGGTTTTGCCATTCATTACTTTTATTGTCAATTATAATTCGAAAGTTGATTTTTAACTGAAAAACGTGAAGAGGCCCAAAACCTCAAATCACATCGTTCTCATGATGAAATCTTTTTAATGGGGGAAACGTGAAGTAAATCACCCGATGACACTCTGCTTGCTTTAAGTGCACGCGGATTGATTCCTCTACAAAATTGGGAACAGATTAAAAAAATAAAATGTGAAATATTGCAATGTTTATAAAGTGTGCTGTCTCCTTTCGAATTCAGGCATAATATTTGGACACAATTGTGGGAATTGTTGAGAGTTCAGAAACGTGCACGTTAATGTAACGGGGAAACAGCATTTTGGCGGTTTTTCTGATAGTCAAGTCGTGCTCTTTGGCTTAATGGAAACATTTAAAAAAAAAAACAATAAATAAAAAAAGTTCATTTATGGAAATTTATTTCACAATATTCGATGTTTTCAAGGTTTCCGGATTTATATTTCCGTGTTCAAGAACTTTCAAAAGATGATCATGGTCAATGATTTTGCGATCTACTAATCACTACTACTACTTTGCCGATGTTCTGATGAAAAACCTCCGCTAATACCAGTTAGTGAAGGTCTAGAATCTACTTAAATAGCAATCAATTTAAAACTTTCGTGTTTTTTTTTTTGTTTGTTTGTAAATATAACGGTAATATAAAATTATTCAGCTGTGATTGATATCACCATCAATTTAAAAAATTTTAACGGACCGTGTACTATGGGCTCATGTGGTGTTATTAATGCTATAAGCATTACGAACATGCGCAATTTATCTAATTCTATAGATAATTTATTTAATAATAAAAACGTGTACCAATACCTACTAAATAAATTAGGACTACGATTAAGCAAATATAGATCATTTTGAGAACAGCGACATCTAGCGGCTGAAAATAATACTTTTTTTTTAATTCAATTTTATTCTGTTCTCTATAATGGACAAGACTCGATAGAACAATTATCATTTTTACATTTAAAAAATTAATTTTTAATTTTTTATACCATTTATAAAATTTTGTTGAAAAATTCCCACTAAAAAGACGAATTAAAATTTGCTTTTTATGAAAATAAAAAATCATTAGAAGATTGAATCATTCTATAAATTGAGAAGCAGCATAGTAGGAGAGAAATGGAAGAATATTTACATGAAACTACAGGGCGCTCTGTCAAAAAAGAAAATCTTCAAACGCTGACTGGTTCGAAAAGAACTTAAAAAAAGTCAAGTAATTTTTTGATGTTGCCTTGTTTAGATCATCCTGAATAACCCCTTACACCTTAACCCAATGTTTTTCAACCTTTTTCATTGAGTGTAAAAAATCTTGGCACCCTTCACTGGTCAGAATCTAGATCTAGATCTAGAATCTGTATAAGAGTGGGACTAATGGGCAAGATAATTTTTTTGTAAAACGAATATCTCGCGTAATACTGTGATTGGGTTTGGGGATGGAGTCCTTCCAGAGGGAAGAAATTTTTTAAAAAGTTTACAGCTTGAAGTACCGTTTGTATGTGTCCAAAATCAAAATTTAAGTCCATTTAATTTTGTCGAAATTAGTCTCCTTATTGCTTTTTAAATCTAGTGATGCACAATTTTTTTTAATTCTGGGCGGACTATTGGAGAGGAATACGTTCTCTTTTATTATTTTTGATAAACGTAATAGCTGAAAATCCAAATTCACACAAATATGAAGTCGAGAATTGCAATAATATTATGAGAGCTCTTGTAGGTAATTGAAGATAGTCTGGCTTTATGTGTACCCAAAATTGTTAATTTTCAATTCCTTATATTTCATTTATTTTTCCCGCGGGCGGGAATCAAACCCCAGACGAGGCGGTTGTTTTTTCCTCTTGTATTTATGATTTCATTTAGAATCTTAAAAATTCTTCTAATCTTAAAAATTATTCTATTCTCTATCCTTATATTTCAGTTTTAAATTGCCATCAGTCTTTAATCAATTAGTGCTTCTTGCTCTTAAAGATTTATCTTTACTTCATTAACGTCCTCCACAATGAATGGATTTCTTATCCAACCGTAATCCTCAACACGTAAAGAAGGAAAGTAGTGACTTATATTATTGAGTAAGATTTGCATATGTTCCGAAATAAGACGTAGGTACTATTTTAACATTTGTCGTAGTAGAAAAATATTTAAACATGCTTACATTCCCTTCTTTTACTTCTCTTAACCATAAATTTAATTTGTCTTGCAAACTCTTTATTTTACTAGTTGAAGACAGAATATTTTCTTCATGTACCGTATTCAATAATTCAAATATGTCTACCAACCCAACCTAAACCAAAATCAAACCAAAACTGCAAGGTAAACTTGAACCAAAACTCCACAACAACAAAGAAAAGTTTTGGCTTCTATTTCTGCCTGTGCTAAACTTAACTCTTCCATCTTTATTTTTAAGTATATACAGTTTGAAAATGGCTATCGACTAGCTCAGGGAAAGGCTTTTATACACCAGATTTTCAAAAATCTCATGCTGTGGCGAGCTTTAAAGTGTTATAACCTTCCATTAAAACAGCCCGAATTTTCTATGATTTCATAATGAAGAAACTTGACCTTTTCTTTTAGCATTTCTACGGTTACTTCAATCTCTGGAACTGCAGAACTCTTCAAGGTTTTTTTATACCCTAGATGATGAAATACGGTATACACACTAAGTTTGTTATTCAGTTTTTAACCCATAGAAAATGGCGTGGACACCCATGCATAATATTAACGGTTATTTTGATTTTTGCATGTCAATCTGACGGCCGCATGATAAAATAAAAACGTGTATACGTAGAGAGTTGAAATTTTGCACACGGACTTAAAAACAAAAAGTAAATGTTGGCTCGAAAATGGGATCAATCGGGTAACTCATTCCTAGAGTTGCCATACAAAACTTTGGTTTTGTTTTCATTATACATTTGAACATTGCCCGAGAACGCATTGACGTGGAGACCTAAAATTTGGTACATGGAGTTTTCACAGCTATAGTAAATGAAATATCAGAAATTCACTAAATCGGGCAACCTCTTCTGTGTGTTTTCATACAAAACTTTTGGTTTTAACTTTATTTAACTTTTATTCTCATCTAGGGTACAATATTATTGTATTACTATATTTTTTCTCTTGTTATTTCTACTTGCTTATCTTTAGCAATTTGGGGGGGGGGGGGGGGGCTGAGAAAACAACTGAAATAATGTAATGTTCAGCTTAAGGCGAGAAAAGAGGCTCTAATGGAAATGGGTGAGGATTTCAAATCAAAAAGAATTGTTATGGGCTCCAAATGGTTTGGGAGATACCAAAGGAGCTTTCGGCAAGCACTGTCTCAGTGAGACAACTGAGACAAAACTTTGAGCAATCGTCTCAGTTGTCTCAGTTCAAACCAATCAGCTGATTTGCCAATATTGACATTTAAATAATTTTGAACACATAAATTGGATAGTAATAAATTGACAAAAGTGTTGTTAGTTTATTCAAAGAGCTCACTAAGCTTTAATTATGAATTAAAATCACAAAATAACGAAACTGAATCAACTGAGACAAGAAAATTCAGTTTCACTTGTCTCAGTTGCTCAGTGGATGTGTTCGAAATTGGTAGCTCAATATGGAACTGAGACAGTTCACGAAAGTGCAGTCTCAGTGAGCCAACTGAGAATATCTCACGTGTCTCACTGAGAATGTGCTTGCCGAAAGCGCCTCATGAAACATTGAATACAATTCAAGCAGAAGAGGTATTACGCAATTTAACAATTAATTAAAAATTAAAAATCACAGCTTCTACACAAAATGCTTTTTTTTAACATCTAGCAAAACAAAAGAAAGGAAAAAATCATATTATTTCTGGTTTGAGGTACTTACTTTACTTTTGATCCTCTGAATTTATGGGAAATCACCCATCTCTTCCTAAGACTCCCAAGTTTTTTTTTTGTGTTTTAAAGTCTGCAAACGGTCCAGAGCCCCAGCTACTCAGTACCTTCTTTTCCTTCTTTTTTTTCCAACAACTTACTAATAATTTCTTAATTTCTTTAATTTCTTTACAGTAAATCTTTTTTCTTTTTGCTGTTTTCCTTTTCAACTCGTAGTCTATTTTTTCTTGTCTCTAGCCTCCCCAGAAGTGATCTTGCCTCCTCCACGGAGAGCACAATTGGCCGATATTTTTGCATGTACTAAATTAATATCCATTATACTTCAACCTTAGGTTCAGTTCTTATTTTCAAAATTGTTGTATATTTTATTTACATTTTCCGAAGCTTATTATAATTAATTTTGTACATCTTTTATTATACACTTAACTAGTGTAGATTTCATGTGAAACCATGGCTACTCCCAAAAATACAAAGCAAACTCTAATAAATTATAGTTTAAGTGTTTCACAAAAGAGGTCTGGACCCATCTCTTTGCGCTGCAAGGATATTCCCAACAGAGAAGATATATGCAATAATCCTGTCATCACTAATAAATAAAAGGGCTTTCTTTAGAACTTAGTCTAACACGGATGAAGCAATTCCATACTCCAAATCTAGAAATTTTATTCTTATCTACGTTTGAAGTGAGACTTGTATACTTGCGCTAAATAAAATGAAGCTTATAGAGATTTCTTTCTGATTTTGACAACACCAAAAATTTTATTCGGCCAAATGAAGTTGCTGGATATTTTAAGACCTATGATGCTTAGGAATGGCGTGATCGTGATAACAATGCCATTGATGAAAATAGGTTGAACTGGTTTTGGGTTATTTTAAACAGCATATGGTTTTAAACGGTTCGAATAGGGCACCATTCGTACTACCTCAAGCTAATATTGTTGAAAGATCATGTGACATTAATTCCCATCAATATATATAGAGATTCAAATGGATACAGGAAAGCAAGGAAACTATATGCTGCAAAACTTGGAATAGAATTGAATATGAGGGCTAAAAAGTCATCGATGTACATGTGAAAGAGGAAAAGAGAAAGAACTGAACCTTGTGGAACACCGGCATCATCGGTCAGATGTAATTCCCTCCAATATTGCTAGAAAGAAAATTCTAAATTAATTTAGAAACAAATTTTCTGTATTTGCCTTCCTGAAGCCGATATTCATCTTCAGTATCGGAATTATTATTTTCGTGAGAAGTAGCATGAATTTTGTGCCCAGGTACAAATATGTGTGAGTGTATTTAATGCAACTGTATGATACGTGGTCCTATACCAGAAAGAACCCATTGGGAAAAGGAGTGCTCTAAGAAACTTTTTGAAGCGCTTTCCTGGAAGTTCGTAGCGCTCTTTTCTCTATCCCAGTTCATGGCTTTTTAACATAGGCATGTCCACAGAGTCAAGCGCTTCAATGCTATTATTAAGAAGAAGTTCTGGGAGGCATACTAAATAATGGGCGAAGAAGTTTTTTGAAGGTGTGTTTTTTTAATAATCATCGTAGTGCTTCTTCCTTCACCTTATAAGAAGCCTTCAAAACTGCTTTCTGAGAATATTAGAAAGGCGAGTGCACTTTCTCATGATTATTTTTAAGATGAAATTTTATTAAGTTGATTAAATAAGCCAATATTCTCCCTTTTATTAACCAGAACCTCAGCAGATAGGTTCTACTCCCTCTGAACTTCACATTGAAATCAGAAATGCTTTATTTCGCATAATAGTGACAAAATCCACAAATTCGTGGAAAATTATATGAAATCAGACCTTGTTGCACTTCTGTTGAGGTTCATCAAATAATCTTCTATAGAGCTTACAAGTGATGGCTTACAAGTGATGGCTATTGAAACTTTTGAGTTACTTATACCGCAGACAGACTTGTAATTTCAATATTCATATTGCAATTATGTCAATTGCAATATAAAATTTGAGACACTTTTGCGGCTTATGATACTGAGAAATTATTTAGAGAACTTACACTTGATTTATCACTTGATTTGTCACTTGACTTAAAAAAGTTCCGTGCACGTACAAAATGCGAGCAAATATTGTGTAAATAAAACGAAATAGACACTTCAATTTGACAAGTGTCAAATATTAAATGTCAGAAAAACTTGCAGCCAACATTGCAGTATAAAATTCGGTTCTAAAAGGTTCGTGTAATAAATTATTATGGTTTATAACTATGGTCATATTGCAATAAACTCGTATATCGCGTACATTTTTCGCAATTTCAATATTGAGTTCCAATTTACTACATACTGAGTGTACACCGAACGTACACCGAGCTGTTTCTCAGTATATAGAGACAAATTTGTGGTTTAGCGCAAATTGCAAGTCTGTCTCCGGTATTACTTGCGTTTTGCTTATTTTTCTGGATAGATCAGTGAATATTCTTCTAAAGAGCTTCCAAGTGATGTCTAGGGAAGCGTTTAAATTGTGATGACCTTTTATTTTTTTTATTTTCAATTAAACTGATACGTGTAAACTCCGCCTAAATTATTACGGTTATTTTAAATCTCTACAAAACAAGCAATTTTCGGTTACATAAAAATTTAAATCTCAATATGAACATTAATAACTTCCTTCTAGGTATAGGTATGCAGATACATAACTTAACCTTAATTAAAAGCAAACGCGCGTGGTTGATTCATTTCCATTTAAAATAAAAAAAAAACAAAAAAAATCATAAATTATTGCGTCCTCCTCTCCTCACTCCTGAAATTAGTGTAACTCAGATCTAATTAAATATAAGAGCAGCTGGCAGCTTTCAGCCGACCATAAAACCGACTAATAAATAACGCTGATATGTGAGCATATTGTAAATGTGTCGGCACTGAGAAAAAGGCGTCAACATCGTTCGCATAATTTTTTTTTTTTTTTAAAGGCAAAAGACATAAAAGCCATGATGAAATCAATAAAAATTTTAGCAAAGCAAATCCTATCCACAGCATCCCGGACACGTCATCAGATAGAAATAGAAAACTTACCCTAGTTAGGCTGAGGGACTTCCAGTGCCGTGCCAATCATTTGTTGAGAATGCGTAACCGAATAGGCTGAACACAATAATTGTGGCAAGGCAGTGCAAATGTGCGCGATCAGTTAGTAAAAAAAAAAAAAAGATCTTTGCGCGCATGCGCCTTAACGCAATGTACGTGTACCTTCAGGGAGCGGCACTCGGGAGACCAGAAAAGGGGACGAATTTTTAATTCAGATTTATGATCTCTTTATGCGTATATATTAGACGTGTGTGTACCAACTGTAAATGGTGACAGTTTTTTTTTTCATTTTTCCCCCTTTCTATACAGGGAATCGGGAAAAAAGGAGAGAGATTTTTTTTTTTACATTACTACAATTCAAAATGGCCGTCGATCTTGGTAATCCAAACAGATTGTCGCATCGCATCGTGGTCAGTGTTTATATTTTTCTTGTCATTCCCCTGTTCAGGATTTGTTTGATTATGTCAAGTTCCTGCTGCTGCTTCTGTGTTTTCCACAAATGAATTTTTCACTTATTCCCGTTTCTCTTTCTTCTGTGAAAATTAATTAAATCGCTTAAAATTGAAGTTGAGTTTTATACAGAAGAATCGTTTTTTTTCTCTCTATCCCTTTTTTTTTTGTTTGCTACGAAGGAGACTATTCCCCAAATAAGCAATGGAGAGTGAAAGGCGTGTTTCATTTCGGCTTCTTGTCACCGCGCACACAAACCCACACAAACACATACAGAGACGCTGAGACTTTTAGCAGATGTTTTTTTTAGCCTTGGCTTAAAATAATTTATATAATTTTTTATTCATGACCAGCAAAATACGTACAACAATATCTCTAGATTCATTTGAAATTTTAATTTACTTTTTGTGTTTGTTTTTTTCGTATTTTACAGGAGTTAATACACGAAAACAGAGGCGTGAGAGGACCACTTTTACACGAGCACAGCTGGACGTTCTGGAGGCACTTTTCGGAAAGACACGATATCCTGACATTTTTATGCGGGAAGAAGTTGCGCTTAAAATAAATCTTCCAGAATCAAGAGTTCAGGTGAGTGTTTTTTTTTTTTTTTTATACAATTTTAACTCACTCAAAAAATTATCATAAGTTTTGTTGTGTACTGAGCTGGGGTTTTTTCATATTAAGTTAAAGCTGAAATGTAATCGTAATATTGGCTTTGGATTCTGAATTGTTGTCGACATCGCAAAAAAGGAATTAATCAAAATTAGAGAATTTAAAGTACGACGGAAGTAAGATTATTATTATACATATTTTTGCTGGCATGAAGTTTTTAAATCGAAACCAATGCCCCTCGCTCGGTACAGCAATCAAACCTAGTTTTGGTTAGTCCTGGAGTAATAATAATAATTTATTTGTTGGAAATAAATACAAGAGATTTATAAAACTAGATAGACTCGTACTACACCAGTAATAGACTGCACAGATTGAAACTTAGAAAAGTGCCTAAAAGTCTTCGTATAATAGTTTTAATAATAGCTTTGAATGCCTTAACGGTGCAAGCCTTCTGCAAGTTAGAAGGGAAAAAAGGATTCGAGCAGCGAGCAGTCTGAACAGGAAAAGAACTCTCTATGATCGTTATGCTGAACTGGGGAATGAGAATATTACGATTTCGTGGATATACTGGAAAAATTCCATGGAGATACTCTGGCTCATTGCTATTTAAAATATCAAAGAGCATAAAGAAAATTCTACGTTTTAAGTAATTATCTAGACAGCAACCAAGTAGGGCACTATCTAAATTGGACAAGGTAGAATTTCCAAAAGAGATGCATAATTAATGTCTTCACGAGCCTCACTCTAATGAGAGTGTCCAAAATACTCGCTGAGAGCCATAGCCTCCTTAAACCAGCATTGACTTTGCTAAGTATTATTACAACCTTTCATATAGGAGCTCAGAATAATTCCCAAGTTTGTAACTTTATTGTAACAGATGCAATGTAAAACCATTCAAACTTTTAACAGATATGTCAATATCTTTCAGTGGTGTTATATAAAAACATATATAGTATGACTTTGCAGGGTGAAGCAATAATCCATTCAGTATTGACCATTTATTGCATCCTCTCAAGATTCCGATTAATACGTTCGATGCAGCCCTCAATTAGGCTAATAAGCTGACTTAGGTAAAACTGTACATCATGAGCATAGCGGTGAATTTTTACATCTTCAACAATATCAGGAAGGTCTTCAGTAAACAAGCTAATTAGTAAGGGACCAAGTTCAGAACCCTGAGATACACCATAAGGGACGAGCTTTGAGGCTTTATTACCAGCCTTTCTGGCAATCACAGAGGAACTCTTTTATGAAGGAAGTAGCGATTGCATTGTAGCACACTGAAATAGGTACTAGCTTATATCGAACTCTTAGCAGATAATCCACAGTTTAGATTGTTGTAGTTAGGATCGAAATTTCCGTACGGATAAATAATTAAATAATAATGATATCCTTTGCTAGGACACACCAGCTATACGATGAGAATTTCAACAGAGCAAAGAACAAATATAAACATAAGAAAAAAACATATTTTGAATGCAACCTATAAAGGAAAAATATGTGTTTCGAGCATTTATAATTTATGTCTATTGAATTGATGCACTACCACCGAGCTGTTTAGGTTTATTTCAACTATTTATCTTTCTCGGACGGGAATTGAGCCCACACTTTGTTAGAATCGTTCAAAGTTGGAGAATAGAAGAATTTTAAGAACTTGTACTTTTAACGATTCTAAATCAAATCATAAATATAAGAGGTGGTAAGAGCAGTCGCTCGGAAAGCAGAAGGTCCCCGCTTCAAAGCCCGATGAGGCGGTTGTTTTTTGTTCTTACAACGTCTGATAACTGTACGCCATTCATCTCAATAGTTTCAGAGTTAGAGGATGATGAAGAATATATAATAGTTGCTCACAAAATACAGTGTACGGTCACTGTTATGTAGAATCTCATGGCTTTTCCAACGAATACTCAGGCAGCCCCGTACTCTTCACCTCTCCGGAGTAATTTAGATCACCATAACTTCGAAAAGGGGAGGAATATAGGACTGTTTGAGCACTCGTTGTAAAGGCTATGAGGCTATACATGAAAGTACTCGCTTAAACCAGAGGAGCAATGCCATATTCAAATTATCGTATTTTGGTAGACGTAGACGCTTCCTACTTGATTCGATTTCTTTTATTTATAAAAGCAAATTGACTTATTATTAGGTTTTGCTTTTTACACCCAGTAGCCATAACAATCTCTATTTTACAAATTTTCATATTAAGACTGATTACCGTGAAAATCTTTGAATACCACTCCGACACCATTGAACTTTTCATAAAGAGCATCAAATAAATCGGGTAATTCCCTGAATATTGAGAGATAAAATTCTACAAAAGTGGAACTCGGCGTACTAAACAGTGCTGCCAAGTGTTGCCTTCAATATTCTCTCAGTAGATTTTCATAGATTGAGGGGCACCACTATGATTAAGATAAACCTTGAAATAAATAGAAGTGTACTAAAAACAAATAAGAGAAGCGAACTTTCTTTGCCGTTGTTGTTTCTATTTTCCAAGAATAAAATGCACATCGAGGTGCATTTAATAGTAAGAGAAACATTTTGCACTATCTTGTTTTTTTCTCAAATACAGGGACTGACAAAGCATTTCATGTTAAGCGCAAAATTGGAGTTATCAATTTCACTTTAAGCGAAATATTGACTACAACCAAAGAACATTTAACCGTTATGTATATGTTCTTTGGTACAACAGTTGCATAATGTAAATTTAGAACTAAAAAAATATTTCCAGCTAGACAATTTTTCCCATTAAAAATTTTCTTGTTAAGTGCTTTCCATTGTAGCTGAAATTATGTACCATCTATGACTGCAAGCACTAACTTGTAGTGTTAATATAGTGCCATCTATGATTTCGTGTATTTAATTCTTGTGTCACCAGAAAATATTCCCCATTTGACCTGCACTAACAAAAATTAAGAAACAAAAATTATAAAAAAATATTAGAAAAGTAATTTTTCTTTCTCGTTCGCACTAATTCAAGGTAGATCTACCATAATTCAACCATTCCAGTTGACTGAGGATTGTCAAATATATAAGTGAGACGAATTTGCATAAATTAAGTTTTAGCCTGTTTTTTATTATAACCCTTTCGCTGCTAAATAGTTTTAACGAATGTATTCCGCATGGGTGGAATTTATCACTCTATGGCACGTCCCAGTGCTGAATACTTTTAACAACCCGACCATCTCCGATTTAGATGAAACTTTCACAGTTTGTAAAGAATACCAAAATAGCTCACCTATATTCTTTTGTTTTCCCCTACCTTTCCCCAGCTCACACTTCCCGCTAGAAGTATTAGAAATTTCGTGATTTTACGATAAAACGTCATTTTTCAAAAAATCATATCTCGAGAACGAATCAACCGATTTTGCTGATTCAAATGCGAAATGAAGCTTAATGCTTTATATTTGTCATAAAAAAGATATAACAGTACCGAACGAAAACTGTTTTTGTTAATAATACATTTTTTTTGTTATTAAGGGCTTCGAGCACGTTTTCGTTTTTTGCATTTTTATTTTGAAGCTAGAAAACGTATTTATCTACGTACAAAAAATTGCGAAGATTTTCCGCTTTTGTTTTGATATATGAATTTTTGAAGTCACCGTATACCCAAAGTAATCTGTATTTGGGCACTGCACTGAGGGGAATGCATTGTTTTTTTTTTCTACTGGGGACCTCTAGTAAGTTTTATTTTTTTTTTTTTGTATTTATTTTGATTTATTGTTTTAACTAGATGCCTTAACTAACTCGGGCGAGATTTAAAAGGTGATGGTCTTTAGTAGCAACTTAATTAAAAAGTAATTTAGCGAAACATAAAATCTAATTTTGTTAATTATTCCCAAAGCAACTGAGAATATTGACTTGTAGTTTTTCTTAAATGAAAGATGACAGATTATAAATATTTCAAGGCAAAAAAGGGGCTTAAAAGTTGCAAGATTTAGCAGAAAGATGGCGTTGTAAGTAATGGTCGATGAAACGTAATATTTTACAGAAATTATCTAACATTCGGTAATTAGAATCGGATCGAGATTTAATGAAAAGAATTAGTTTAAAGAGAATTAGGGGTTGGAAATAACTACCCCTATCTATCCTTCCTATGTAATTTATGAACTAAAAAATTGATTTGAAAAAAAATTATTTTTTAAAATATCCGAAAATTTTGCCGTTTTTATTTTCACCCTCCATCCTGCTGGTTCGACCTCTTAAATTAATACCCCTACTATTGCAGCATATATTAGCTATATTTTGAAGAGAAAAAAAAAAACTTATTGAAATCTAGCTAGAAATGTCGATTTTGGTGTATCAAGATAATTTGAGGTTACCCGAAAAAAGCTCAATTTTGTCGTCCTTCAGCACAGGAGAGACTCTATAAAACTTCTTAATATAAACGTTAAAGCATCTACATTTTGTCCCCTAATCACATATAGAAATAGCTTTTGAATCCGATAATTACTTTCGGAGATAACTCGAAAGGAAAGGAAATCAGTCCTTTTTATTGTGAAAAATGGCCGTGGTGTATATGATCCAAGAGCCAAAAATCCCTTTTTAACGGTAAAAAACGTTCGTATAAAGTTTACTGGATCAAGCAAGAGCCGCGCCACTTGATCACACTCTCCTCTCTCTTTAATTTCATACCCCAAGCGATCCATTTTGGACAACCCCTATGGAGTTTTCTCCCGAGCACCATAAATACAACTAAAATACGGCATTGCTCTACCACCCTCTCAGGCAAAATAATTTTTTTGTTATAAATTTTTTAAATCATCGTGTACCGTAAAATATCGAAATACTATTATTAACAAATTAAGCTTCATTTGGTGTTTGAATCAGAAAAATCGGTTCCTTCGTATCCGAGATATGATTTTTTGAAAATGACGTTTCATCGTAAAATCACGAAATTTCTTGCCCCCCTATCGGGTGGGGTGGGTTTGCAGAGTGGTAGGGGAAAACAAAAAAATATGGGTGAGCTATTTCGATTTTCTATACAAACTGTGAAAGTTTCATTCAAATTGGACGTTATTATCAGTTCACATTGAACAGATAAAAAATCTCGAAGACATACGGCCTTGTATATGCATCCATATCGCTTGCAGTTCCCAATTCGGCGAACCTGTTTATGCGTCTATAGCTCAACGAAGTACCATTTACACGTCCATAGCAGCGAGATGGTTAAGCTCAGAAGAGACCCTATGAAATAAAGCACAGCATGGCAGTAAGGAGATAGGTAAGGAATTAGGGGACGTGAGGAGAATGGCAGAGGTACGGATGTCTGTCACTCCAAACTTTCGCAGATTGTATGCCGGAAGAAAGATAAAAGATGGTAGACTGTTCCACATTTGCACAGTTCGAGGTAAAAAAGAAGCATCACCAAATTTTACTCTACCAGCGAAAGAAAGTATTTCGGAAGGTGAAAGGATGAGTGCGGCTTACAGATCGTGTATTTCCTGCAGGAATTAATCTACAAGGGATCAGACTAGATATTTTATCGGAACATGACCATGCATATAGCGATAAAAGAGCTAAAGACATCCAACATTGCGACGGTGCCCGAGTGAGTCCATATCACTATCGCAAGTTATTGTGAAATTCCCAATGAGCTTGAAGGCTCTCTTTTGTACTATATCCAATGAATTGTATTTCCTACACCTTTTCAGACATTTCGATGCTTCTTTGGCAATGGACAAGATGTAGTCTGTCTAGCTTAACTTACAGGAAATATTAATGCCAAGAATGCATAAAGACGTTGTGTCGGAAATCTGTGCACTATCAACAGAAAAGCAAGTTAAAAAATTATAATCTTATTTTAAAGTGATGAGACAGCTTTGGGTCTTAGATGAATCGAATTCGATGCGATTCGTTTTGCTCTAAGCGAGAACATTTTCAAGGTCGTTATTCAATGAGATCTAATCATGAAATATCCTTTAACACATGCGGCATTTCCTCTGCAGTCCGCCAGAATGTCAAAGGAGTAAATAAAATTAAGGGTACTTCTTTTAATTTAATTTTTATGTAGCATAAGGACCCAAAGGAAGGAACAAACTTAATATTCCATGTGATATCATTTAAAGTGCGTGTATAAAAATAAGGAACCACAATGTCACAATGCAATACTTTGCCCTTTTTGATCTCTGTGAAAAACCGTTATGATCCTACTAAAGCGCACATTGTCAGGATAGAAAACAAGCCCCTGTTGTACGCGACATTATTTCTTGTTCCCTTTGTAACTTCAGCGCATATGTGACAAAATCTGAAAATCTTTAATGTAAACAAACGAAACATTATAAAACTTCGAAAAGAAAAATTTTCCGCCCTTTCTTCTTTATTATTCTCTATCCGACCCCGTCCGGTACCCATAATCATAGGGTTCTTTTACGGTTTCCTTATACGATATGATAATACAAAACAGAGCATTCCTAATACAGACCACAGTGTACCTCATCAAAATTTGTTTAGGTGCCCAATGGCAATAATATTCATGCAAAATGAGACGGACCGATTTGAGGACAACAACAGAAATGAGCAAACATGAAATTTCATCCGTCGGCCAAACAATTGAAATGTCAAATTACAGCAAATTGTCATGCCAAAATTCGAACCGCCCCTCTCATCACCTTCAGGCCCAGATTGTGTGTTTATCTACACGCTACAAGATCAGATAAAACCTGATAATGACTTAGGCAAACACAGCCGCCTATAGGTTTTCTTCCGCGAGACTAGGTATGATAGATTTATTGATTCCTCTTCACTCTCCTCCATTAGTTTAGGTACGTTGGGAAATGCCGTTTTCCTTGATTTCGTCGTCGTTGTAGTCAAAATGTGTCACGTTTCTTGGGCTTTCTTTTAGTATTTTCAGGGCACGTCATTGAACTGCCTGTAGTCGCTATTGTACAGAAGAAGCCTTTGGAAAGCAACTGCCCTGAAAGAAAAAACCTTTTTTTTTTTTGCTACTTTTCCCTTCCCTTACCCGACTCAAACGTCTCGTCCTGATGAAGTAGTGAAACCTTACCTCACAGGCAACCTCAGGTATAGATATCGAGCACAAATTAGCTCGATAGAAAACTTATAGTTTGCTGTTGCTGCTCACTTCTGAAATTCAGTCAAATGGAATCGTAGAAATGAATGTAATTGAGGGAGGAGGATGAGGTGTGCTGTGTTACTAGATTCCTATAGTCTTGTCCATTGTTGGTAAGCTGCAGCAAATGGAATTGAATATCAGTTTCAATTATTGCTGTTTTCTAGCTGCCCTATTTGAATTGCCTTGCTTATTGGCAAAATGAATACCCGTATAAGGGGAAGGGTTGCTGCTGTTATGGTTGACAGGATATTCGTGATTTTTAAAGTAATTTTTCAGGACAATAGGAAATTTTGAAAGGTCTTGAATTTGCTGTTGATTTTAATGACTTAACGAGATTTGTGTAGCACATTTTTTTTACCATACTAAATTTGATGTCTACTGATGATTTCTTGTGTCCTGCTGTGGAAAGAAAACACCTTATGCTTCTTCTTTTTATATCACTGCAGTACAAATATAGCCCCCAGAGTCCAGGATTTCCTATTTTGTGCAAAAATTTTCCCAGCTCTTTCTCAGATGAATTGTCTCCTCAGCCATTCTTGAGGACATAGCACACTCATAAAAACCTATTTAACTGATCTATTCAATTCCACCAGTTTGGGGTCATAAAATGATTTTTAGTGCTTTTTCTAGTTTCTACTTTTACAAGGTTCTTTCCTGAATGCCCCATCTACGGGTTCCCACCCAAAAACTCTGCGCCATGATCTAGTTTGTTATCTGATATGATGCAGACACCTGTCGAAGTGTAGCCACACAATAATTTCCTGTTCTAATTTAAGCGTCAATAACTCGTAGCCAGATTCACTTCAGCTCAGAGAGGTGCACAGAAGTGCAGTTTACAAACTACATTGTTATATCTCCGACCATTTTTATAATGAACGATCCAGCTGGACTCCATAATCATCATACATTCTATATAAGACACGAAATATATCATCTAGACCCATTTTTCCTTTTCGATATTAATCAGAACCTTTTTTTTAAACAACGGAATAATTACTATGCTTCACCACGCAACTAGAATTCTTCTTCCAGGTTGCAATATGAAATAGAAGTCGACATCCAACGTTTGAATTCCTGCACGTGGTCGGATGATTCCTTAATGCCATCCGCAGCCTTATGAATGGTTCGCAATATCCAATAAATGTGTTGTAAAAGATCAAAATGATCTACGTTTTGGATTTCCTACCAAGGCTATCATAAATAATTCTTCTACCGCTCATAGCACAACTGACAGTCAGCCTTTTTGGCCATTTTGGTCATAGCTTTAAAAAATTCAGTGAAATTTATTAAGAGGACGGCCTCAAACTTCATTCTTATGTTTGTGTTAATAGGACAGGATGTCTGAAGTAGAGATGAAAGTATCCGGATAATTTACTATCCGGATTATCCGAGATAAGTACGATCCGATTCCTCAAATCCGGGAATCCGGATCCTAGTATGCGGATCCGGATCCCAACTATCTGGATCTGGATTTCCTCCATTGTTTCATAAGGAAAATATAAATTTCATGATATTTTCATTTTCTCATTGAAACAACACAATTTGAAGCTTTCTTGCTTAGTCTGGATCCGGATAGTTCGGATCCGGATCCGGGTAATATGGATACGGATTTGAATCCGGATAGTTCGGAACTGGATCGGAGTAGTTCGGATCTGGATCCGGATAGTTCGGATCTGGATACGGATAGTTCGGATCTGGATCCAGATAGTTCGGCTCTGGATCCGGATAGTTCTTGTGTAATTATTTTGCACAAAGAAAGTAAAGAAACGGCAAATATGTGAGTTCGTGCAAATGCATTCTATAACGCACAGTATATGCGAACAGACCTAACGTTGGCGCTAAAGGGGTGCTCGTTCGTAAAGATAGCTTACTGCAGAAACGTATTGGAAAAAATATTCCATCCACAGTCTAAATTGCAAAATGGGTCCAATAACATTAGCTTGTTTGCCATTAATTAGCTTTGTCACTTCATCCAATCTTAGTAATTATTTATCTTGAGTTTTTTATCTCGCCCGAAAACAGATTAAAAATGTCCCCGATACCAATTTTAAATTAACTGTCTTTAATAGTTGATAAGCCTGTAAAATTACAAAACTTCCCGAAATCTATTGACATGAGTAGAAATTACACAATTAGGGAAATAATACCTGAGCATCTATCACTGATCGCCCATATGAGTAAATTATATGTTGCCTTTTTTTTATGATTTCGTCTTAAGGAAAATGGACTCGAAAGTTTCTCACATTAGAAATGCTTTAAATCTAATATTGTATTTATTGAGGTAATAATTGTAATAGATACATATATACATATGTATGTTATATATGATTTCTTTTGGGTGATTTTTGAGATTTTGAAAACCGATCCGCCGTCCGCAGTCAATACTAAGTTGACAAAAGTGAGGACGGGAAATAATCATATATTAAATTGGTATTCCATATACACACATACGGGTGTTTCCCACTAGGAGGTCAATACAGCGACGAACCAAAAATTGTATGGCAGGGGGGGGGGGATCATATCAACCGTATGGGAGTTACAGGGTGATTAAGAAAAAAAAGGTAGTTTTTCACAAAACATCCTGTACCTTACGGTCACAGTTAAGGGCTCATTGTATGCAGAACTTCATGGCCTTTCCAACGACTACTCAATCAGCCCCGTACCCATCTCCCATCAAGAATTATGATTGTCTAAACTACTCTTGTTCAGGTGTACATATATTACTGTATTAAATTTTGGTAGAAGATAATTCAATATTGGATTGATTTTAAATAATCGGTCAGTATTTTAATTCACATCTTCATTATTACAGAAATGCCAACTCTTCCATATTTGGCGAAACCTTTGGCGACTCATTACTTTAGAAAAAAAAGGTGTCTCATTTAAAGGTTCTGTAGACCAATATTCCTCTATCCTGTCCTTTCGAACCATTTCCATAGGCAGAATTAATTCGAGCATTTTTTTCATTTCAATTGTATCAACATTTTTCCACGTTAAACCTTTTTTGTGAACCTTAAATTTCTCTTTATTTTGAAAATAATATCGATTCGATTCGATCACCATATACTAAAAAAAAAAATCCTCGCCTATCGTGTAATGGAAGCACAGGTCGTTTTTTGGTGGAAACTGCAATGTCGCTAGCACTGGAATAATTTTCGCAATCCCCCATCGTTTGAATTGATTTCATTGTCATTTTCAGATAAATTATCAGCAAATATTTCCTCTTTATTATCAAAAAACATGGTATAATATCAGGAAAAATTATAAATTGAACACTCTCAATGACTTAACACTGAATGGCATCACATCAAATATGGCCGTTACGACAATTGCAGTTTCGCAATTGAAAAACCATTACATAATTTGATCTCATCAGGCATCTGCTAAGTGCTGACATCTTGCAACTGAACTAGACATTATAAATAGGGTAAGTCCAGGAAAGATGGCCAACTTTGGAAATTATTGAATATATTTCCAGAACACTAACAACGAAACATTTCAAACCTGCATTAAAATTTGTGTAAACTAGTTGGCTATCGAATTAAAATAAGTCAACCCTGAATATTTTATAAGTTTTGCTATCTGATGCGACTGTATATAGATAGATGCAAATTGGACATCCGTCCCGCAACCAGGGTGGCAATCTCACCCGTATGGTCATCTCATCCGGACTTACCCTAAAATGTTGTATAAATATCTACTAAGAATAAAAACATGAAAAAATTACAAGTAAATGTTTGAAACGTATTTTTACGTGGCCGCGGCGGTTAAGTAATAACATGGAAAAGATCTGCTTTTACGCGTCCGTCGCAAAATATGTTTGGTTTGAAGGTCAGCTGCTAACTCTTGCACATCAGATATTCAAGTTCTTCGATTTCGTTCAGGATTTATAGGTAGTTTTTACAGCCAGTACAGAATGATATAGAATTCTGAGCTAGAAGTTATCACAAAAACAAGCAGCTTTACGTCTTGTAAAAGCTTAAACGATACTCGCTGGTCTTGTCGAGCTGAAGCCACGAAAGCAATTGTTACGGCTATTCCGAAATTATAAATGCTCTAATCATCAATCATTTTAGGAACTAAAAGGCATCGTGAGAAATGAAGCAAACATCTTCTAGAAAAGATTAGCTTTCTTTGCCATCTTTTGGAACGAGCGATTAAATGCTACAAATAAGCTCCGAAGATGATTCTTGAATCCGCAATGCGTGCATTGGAATCATTGAAATTGTTTGTTGAATTGGAAAAACACGCAGTAAAATAAGAAATGTCAGACTGAATCCGCTCGCACCAGACGCTAACCTATCGTCAAAAGAAAAATTTAAAGTGTCAGCGGAGATATTTTTCACAACTTACGAAGACGATTTAGAAGCAAGTCTTGGTAATGAAGTTGGTCTAATTCTCATCACTGATCGTTTTCTAGAAAAACGATTATCAAAAAGATCAATCTAAAGAGCTGTTCCATTATAAAATACACATACATATACATTTCTCCAAACGTTGAGAATATACTTGGTGTTGATGGTGTCGAACAGAACTGGAGAGCGCTTATTTTTGAAAATGAAAATTATAAAAAACAAGCTTCGAACTGCGATGACACAGAACCCTCTGTCAAAGTTATCCCTACTTAGTGTTGAAATTGATTTACTCCAAGAGATGGATTTCACCCAAATTATTGATAATTTTTCGTTGAAAAAACACTCGTAAGGCTCCATTCGTCTGGTAATATTCTTTATTTTTAACTATTTCTTGTATTTTGCGATATCTTCATATGTTCGTTAAAAACATTTTTTTTTTGCTTGGAATAAATTATTGAAATGCATTTTTTTCTTCTAGTTTCAAAATTATTCGAGGCCTCCATTTCTTTGTTACTCCAGGGCCTCCAAACCTTTAAGTCCGGCTGAGCCGGTGCCACAGTAAACAGTTCTCTACTGCAAATTGTGAAATGAATTGTTTAGAAAATTGCTTTAAAATTGTGAAAAATGTATTGAAAGGTGCCATGATTTTTATCTAAAAACAAAAAGACACATAAAACCTCTTGACCTCTATTCATACTATTTTGATATCTTCTACTTCGAAACCATACACAAATTACTAACAATTTTAAAATAATTAAATTCGCAATCTCCACTTTAATGAAATCTACTACAATAGATTAAAATAAAATAAAACCCCAGCTAATATAACTGAATTAATTTTATTTTTTCGTCCTTTAACAGTCTAAACGATCTCAATTACATCAATATACCACCACCAACCATCCTGTCCTCCCTCTTCTGCAATTCTACCATTTTCCCCAAAGAAACTAATGAAATCCAATGAAATCTAATAAATCAAAATATTATCGAGCATCCAACAAAACATCCTGAGCCTCCTCTATGCACCCACTAACTACTATAAATAGTAGTCCTCGACAACCGAAAATTACTTCCTGAAGGGACGAAATGGGTGTGCGCACACGGTTATGAATTTTATTATGGGATTCTCGAGATTATGACACGAACATCCCCCTTTTAGGTTCATTGTTGTAACCTCCCACCCCATCGGATAATGTAGATATTTGTGTGTATACTTTCCAACCCTCTTAGGACAATTTCCTTTTCTATTTGCTTAGTTTCTACGTAATTACCGTAATTTATGACACCGCTTTATTTTGGCTGAGGCTAGAAGCCTGTGGGCTATAAATGGCTATAGAGAGAGAAATGTTTTAGGATTCTTGGAATTGCTGAAATATATTTTGTAATATGGTCATTGAGATATCAATTTTTGTGGTGTTGTGTCTTTTGTGGAGATAAGAAGAAGAATTTCAACTGTCTAATAATACATAACCTCAAAATTTTGTTCTAAAACAAGACTTTCAAACTGTGGGAGAGTTGTGCAATATTGAATTTCTCTACACACAATTTCCATTGCATAAATCATGAAAATAAATTTTCAAAAAAAAAAACAAAATAAAAAAAAAACAAAAACAACATTTGCAATTCTGTGCCCATGCCCTGAGACTGTCACTTGCGTAAACACAGCCAAAAATGGACCAAAATTTATATTTATTTGGCAAACAAACCCCTAAACAAATTAGACACAGAAACTGTGCACACACAGTATGAGAATGAGATGAGAGTTGAGGGGTGATGGTGGTGCACTCTCATTTCCTTTTGTACACGTTGTCATCAACGCTAGCCCAGAATAGAGTGTAAATCACGTCGTGCGAAAATTTATCATCGAGAACATCTGGGAAAACTGTCACAGAAAGTGACAGGACAATTTCCCTTCAGTTTATTTTGTTTGTGATTGTTTTTTTTTTTTTGTACCTTGGTGTGTTTTTGGTAATGTTGTCGTCTTGATTTTTGCTACAGGGAAACTTACATTTACATGAGAGGTGCGATTGAATGGTTTTTAGATATTTATGGATCCCTATTCCGTAATTTCTCATAAAATAATATTTTGTGTTATTTTGTGGTGATAAAATGTCTTCTTCATAAAATGAAAATAAAATATTTTAAAAAATCGTTTCTGCCGTGGTTCCATTAAAATTTTTTTATGGATTCTTTTACGAACACGTGACATACCTATTTATGAACATTTATATATTTCATTTCATTTATTAGCTGGTTGATTGGTACACAAGATTACTCAAAATCCGTCTTAACTAGATCTTTTCTTAATTGCCGATACCGAAACCGTCTTTCTTGTGAATCAAATTAATCCGACCAATAATTTTGCCACGATTTTATCTATATGACTTTGACTTATAATTCAGGTTTAGTCTATCGCTATCTAATTTTCTTAGCTTTACTGCTTCCGCTACTGGTCTAATCAGGAGTTTCTTGTCTGAACGCCATCAACGGGTGAAGGTGGATTATAAGTTTTCAGATTCACTTCCTCTCCCGACTGGTGTACCTCAGGGTTCAATATTGGGGCCTTTGATATTTAGTTTGTTTTTTTATTAATGACCTTCGTCTAGTTGGACGTGATGTCAAGATTCACTTATACGCAGATGATGTGCAGCTTTATCTGAACAGACCTATTGGCCTGTTTGAAGATGGCAACGCACGTATTAATGACGATTTGAGCAGAATCAATGCATGGTCCAAGATTAATGCATTGAGATCGAGTCCCTCTAAGTCTCGATATACTATTTTTTACAACAGCCCACTCCATTCGTCTGATATCCCACCCGTAATTCTGGACAGTAGAACATTATCTCGTGCTAGTAAAGTGAAAAATTTGTGTATCGTGTTGAACCAAAATATGAACTTCAGTAACAATACAAAATCAAAAATTAGTAAAATTTACTCAGAACTCCGAAGGCTCTGGCTCTCAGCCTGTATTTTGCCACAAGCAACTCGTTTAAATTTGGTTAAGATACTAATCCTGCCATACTTTACATGCGGAAGTTTAATTTTCCTTCGACTTGATAGCGGTTGTACCCGTAAAATGGGGGTCGCGTTCATAGATTGCTTACGTTACATCTTCGGACCTCGCAGATATGGCCATGTCTCACCTGCCCGCGTACTATATATATCAAGAAAAGAGCGTTAGTGTGTGGGCTGGTCATGGAGGACTCTTATTATTATCCAAACTGCGCGCTCTTGGAATACTCTCCCATCTAGTACCCAACACGCACGTACTGTCAATTGAGCCTGTTGATGCACATTTCTAAATTAGACGGCCGTAATTTTACTTGATTATCTTGTCAGGATCACTTCTCACAGCGGAGTACAATCGCGAATTATTGTAGCTCTTTTTTCTATTGCATTAGTATCTTATTCTAGTACCTGTTTTGTAGTTCATTCTAACTTGGTTTTGTTAGCCTTATATGCGTAATAATTTGTCATTTTAAGCGCCATATTTAATATTTATTATTGTCATAAGTTAGTTCTCATTTGTTATTGTTTTGACATTCTTTTAAAGACTTCCTCCACGTTTTTAAGTATAATAAAAGATTATAATCTTGTATACTATCGTCTCTAATAAATGTTATGTTATGTTATCGCGATTACGGTAACATGAACCTGAGCCTTTGTAGTGAATGAATGATGTTGCCTTGGGAGAATATATACACGGTCTGTTCTAAAAGTAGTAGGACTCATTAAAAAAAAAAAATATTCATGAGAATAGTACAAACGATTGGAATTTCTCAAAGTAGCATCCTTCCGCACCTACATACTGCTGTCAACGAGTTTTACAGTTTTCGTATACTTCCAGGAACGCCTGGACCGGAATGATGTATAGGTCCATCGTCACGGCCTGTTGAACCACATCTACACACTGGTGCCAACAAGGTTTACAGTTTTCGTACGCGTCCAGGAACGCCTGGACCGGAATTCTGTTTATCTCCCTCGTCACGGCCTGCTGAACCGCATCTACCGACCCGTGATGTTTCCCTTTGAGCGTCAATTTTATTCTCGGTAATAAAAAAAAGTCTGGCGGTGTCAAGTCGAGGCTGTAAGAGGCTAAGGTAGTGTTACTACCTTCGCTTTCCGGTTGGCTTTTTGCTCCTCTGACAACACTCGCGGCACCAAATTCGCGCACACTTTCCTCATGGCTAAGTTTACTGTCACGATCTCAAAAACTTGGATTTGAGGAATGCGCAAGTCATCAGCAATCATTCTGATACTTATGCTACGATCACTGTTCAGTAAACTTTTCTCTCGCGACACATTTTCCTTGGTCTTGCTGGTCGAAGGGCGTCCGAAGCGGTCGTCGTCTTCCACTCTTTCCCTACCTTCTCAGAACAGCTTGTGCCACTCAAAAACAACTAATCTATCCATGGCAGCATCACCGTAAGCCCCCTTAATCATGTCGTAAGTCTCTGCCCGTTTGACCAAGCTTTACGCAAAATTTGATCAGGCATCGCTGCTCCAGTAAACGCTCGATGGATCTCCGTGACGACGCGTTTCGACAGGCGTCCACAGTACAAGCGACCAGCTCTTTTCAACGGCCGAGAGCCGACTTCCTATTTTTCCCAGCATTCCCAATACCCCCTCCACCGATCCTGCATGCGCAAACCGCCACCCGTCCACCCGAGTATCTTCGATATTTGAAAAGAATATCAGAGTCTATAAAAAGCGTACCTAGGTTTTACATGTGATATATGCAGGCTAATTGCCGAAAGGGAAATTTTGTATCGTCGTTACATTAATTATTGGCTTTGCTGATGATAAAACCCGTTTTAAGGGCTTTCTGAATAGGGTAAATTCTACCATCATTCGTGCAGATAAAAATAAGAGTATTTCGTTTCGAAGATTGCTCCTGGCAGTCCTCCTAAAAAATTGTGAAAGCAGGGTGTATATGGCAGAGATTCTCCTCATTGTGCTTTCGACCACAATGATTTAAATCAATTTTTTATGTCGAATCAATATCCTGCCCACATCTCGCAACAACAAAAATTTAATTCTGATGGTGAAGTTCGGACAAACAGCGAGGAGGCATTTTCGCTTAGATTCATTGATTTGTCTGAGGTTCTCATTGCCATGAATGCTGTCAAATCGTCTGCTATTAAACCTGATGATATCCCACCTAGGTTTCGTAAAACTGTTATGTCATTTATTTCTCCGGTCTGGATGCAATAATATATGTTTTACTACTTCACAGTATCCATCGCTCTGGAAGAAGGCTGTTATTTTTCCTGTTCCGAAGTGTCGCAAGTGCTAAGAAATGACGAATTTTCATCCGATCAACTTACTCTACTTTTTGAGTAAATCTCCTACTAAAAACTGATGCATTCCCAAATCGTCAGCTATTTAAACCAATGACGTATGCTGTTCTGTTAGCACTCTGATTTTAGACCAAGATATAGCTAAGAATCAACCTTGCTTAAAGTTGTATCCATATAGATACAGTTGACATGATCGAATGTCCATTCTGGTCTTCCTTGATTTCATCAAGGCGCTCGATTCGATCAACCATAACCGATTTTGCCTTATGCTTCGTCAATAATTCAATTTTTCGAATACAGCCGTCACCCTTTTTTTATATTATTAAGCCAAGCTCTAGGGATAAGCAGCATCGCAGGAAAGAGATAGGGAAAATATTAGGGGATATGAGTAGAGTGGCGGATGAATGTCGCCCTTAAGCTTTCGCCAAAGGAATAACAGACGATGGTAGACTTTTCCACATTCGCACAGTTCTGAATGAAAAAACATCACGGAATTTTACTGTACGGAAGAAAGTAAATTAGAAGTGTAAAAGGATGTGCGCGGTTTGCAGCGCGAGTATTGCGTGTAGGAATTATTCTACAAGGGATGAAACTAGATATTCCATCGGAACATTGGCCATGTATGTAGCGATAAATGAGCGAAATGCGAAAGGGCACCCTTATTACAATTTTCTTGCTTTATCGTGGTCAATCTATCAAGCTCTGCGATAGAATTTCTACTCGCTTAACACTCAGTCATGGTATACCGCAGGGTTCCACTTTTTATATCATTTATGTAGAAAAGAGTTATTAAATGTTCACGTATGCTATAATTTTAATAAATAGGTATTCTGCCTGTAAATTGCGTACAGAAAAGTAAATACCTCTTAATTTTGTATTATTTTATTTTTTCCCGGACGGGAATAGAACTAACTCACACTTGTGAGAATCCATCAAAAATGGAGAATAGAGAAATTTTAAAAACTCTTATTATTTTTAACGATTCTTAATCAAATCAAAAATACAAGAGGAAAGCACAACCGCCTCGTCTGGGTTATGAAACCGCGATTTTCTACTTTCCGGGGGCGACTGCTCTTACCACTGAGCTAACTAGACTAGGTTGGTTACAAATTAGGAAATACAAGATGGAAAATTAGCTGTCTAGTTAGCTCAGTAGTAAAAGCAGTCGCCCGAAAAGCGGAAAGTCCCGGTTTCAAACACCGGACGAGGTGGTTTTTTTTCCTCTTGAATTTATTATTTGATTTAGAATCGTTAAAAAAAAAATAAAAGTTTTTAAAAATTTTCTATTCTCCATTGTGTATTCCTGTATTACTTCCTAAAGGACTTATCAATTCGAAATCTTCACAAAAAATTTTAATTAGTAAGACTTTATTATGCTTAATGATATCATGATTTCGAAAGTTTCGCATTCGCATCTATAGGTAAAATTTCCATCCAATTCCATGATTTTTTTTTCTTGTTTATAACTTTCATCACTCTGGCAATGGTACATTAAAATCTCTCATTACATAACAAATTGATAACTTTTTTCAATGCTGCCATTATTTTAGGAACAAAAAACTGCAATAGCTCTCTCTATGAGAATATTCTCTAACCAAAGTTTAGATTTCTGATCATGAGTGCAATAAATGTGAGATTCAAGTCATTCGTTGTTGTTTGAAGTTCATGTTATTGAACAGATTTTGACCTTGAACTAGACGAAAAAAAAACAGCTGATATCATCGATTACAAGCTTTTTAAGGGTCTTCCATTCATTGGTATTCAGCTTTTGGTTAATTATTTTTGGTAATATTTTATCAGTCTAAGTCTGTTGCATTTAAGACTTGTATGTAGTTTAGTTAATATTGATTTGGTTTTATAGTATTGAGCCTATCACCTGATTTGTTATAAGGTGGTCATTTAAAAAGCATAATATCAAGTTATGAGAAATATGTAAAATTATATGCCAAAAAGAGCAGCCCGCCTTAGAGAACAGATAGAAAATATTTTTAACAAAAATTCAAATCTCACAAAAGCTTCTAATTCAAAAAATCTCCTTGACCTCCATGATTTTGACCTTATTTTTCCATCTATATTCCAAAAAGAAAAAAAAAATATTTCTGAGAATTGAGGAAAAAGTGAAGACTGCAGTTTTTGAACAAGAAATCAAATTTTCTCACAGCTAGCTAAAAAATCAAAGAAAACAGGAAATTTCCAAGTTCCCAAAATGCATAATCCAATTACATAGTCAACTCAAAAGTGTTCCACTTACGATTTTTTTTTTTTAAACTGAAAATGAAAATCTTTTGATCAACCATCAGCAAAACTCAATTTTAAAATTCGCCTTTTTTTATGCCCTCCTGAACGAAAATCACTGGCATCATCAATATAATAACTCCGGACGCCACAATTGAACATTTCTTTCATCACTTTTGATGATTATTTTCCTTTTAACTTCTGTTACACTACACAAGTTCAATTACTTCCCCGTGAAGAGGCACCCCTTTTTGTTTTTTTGATTTTTTTTTTTTTTTAGGTAGAGCCACAGGCACTTTCTATCCAATGCAAAATTTTAAAAGCTGTCATCTCCACCCTCGCCACTCTTCTTCACTAATTTTTCAGGAAATTCCAAAATCGAATCACTTTCCACATAATGAAATCCGATACGCCTAGTTGGGTTGCTCTTTTCTTCCCATCAACATCATCATCATCATCATTGAATCTTGAATCAATGAAGCGCTTAAAGCCCACGTTCTACTCTAAGTACATCGACATCATAGCGATGGGAAGATGGTCCAGTCCATCCTCTATAACCATTAGCACCCACAGCCTCTCTTTAAATGTCTCCATCATTATTTTACCATTTATCTCATCTCTATGGAAAGAAGCCGATTTTCTGGCTATATGGGGGAGGAAATTGCACTACAGGCAGGCTATGTACGTTTGTATATCTAAGTGTCTTCTGGGGACCATGTATCTGCTCTGAAAAAAAGGGGGCGCCAGATTCAATTTGGTTTTACTCTCAAGGATTGCTCAAAGAAAAAACATCGTTTTGAATGAAGTTGTTGTTATCTTTTAGTATTCCCCCTGTGCTGGTGGTGGTGGTGGATCGGTGGATCGGCTGACAGTGTGACAGCCCAAGAGAAGCCTGGGCTCTGGAGATTGGAGATAAAAGCGGATATTTTTTGAAGTGTGCCAAAACCGGAGGGGACGACGTCATTTGATGCTTACCAAGGCATGTGATTTGTTTGTACGAATTAGAGGTTTCAAATTGCACCCGGACACAAATTGAATTGTGTTTTTTTTATGCGAGCCCCTCTTTGTATTTTAAGGATTTTCTTGAGGTATGAATCTTTTGTCCTTGTAACATATTAAGTCAAACAACTGTTTGTCAATAAAGTACTTGGAGAATGTTGAAACCAATGGCAATTTCTGGATCTTGTAATAAAATGCAGTGAATCTTAATTCCAAGTGACTCTGTAGTCTCGGAAACAAAAATTGATTATAGAACAAAAATTAATGTTTATTGGATCTGTCTATAATAACCCTCGGAGGGTTTTAACCACCTTGGCTATTATATGGGCTGTATCTAGCTCGAGATCATCCCCGTCAACTAGGAACGTACAGAATTGGCATTGTTCTAGAGGATCGTTTTAGCGGTCCTCCAACTGTTTATTATTAAAGCCTTTTCTCCATATTTTTTACCAGATTTAATGAAGTTTGAAGTCTGACTGTCTGATATAGTTCACCTATTCATTCTTTGCGGATCGACATCAGAATCTTAACACCGGACCCCACCAGATCGTTAGAACTCACTCTTTTGACCCCCATATAGCAGGGAAGGTATTGTCTACTGTGAATTTCTTCCACGAGGTGAGACAATTAATCGTTTTCGTTACCTTTAAACCCTGAGACATTTACGCGAAACTGTGAGGAGGAAGACACATGACCTTTGGTGAAATGGGCAGTCAGTGCGGCATCATGACAATGCGCCTGCTCATTCTACGTTGCTCATTCGCGATTATTGCACAAGACACGCCATGATCCCAACCCCCGTACTTGACAGACCTGACCCCTGCGGACTTTTTTCTGTTTTCAAAACTTATGAGAGATTTGAAATAGCAGAAATATGGCTCAACTGACGAAATTTTAGAAAAAAATCGCTGGATGAGCTGAACAGCATTTCAGAAGCTCTCACTTGTGTTGATAGCTCGGGAACTCAATGCTATGGGCAAAGCCTGTGGAAATTCGTCTCTGAGTGATAGCTCGTTCAGAGAATGTATACTTCCAGTTGACGGAGCAGGCTTATGCTTCTAGTCTGTACTCGTGGCTGTCCGACTCGAACTGTCCAGGGGTATCTAGAGTTAAATAAAGAAGACGAAAGATAACCGGCAGCGGAGCGCCAGTCCTGTGAGGATTCGGTGCCGTTGCTGTAGGTACTCCTTGATAAAAGAAGTCTTTTTAGATAGTACTGTAAGGAGAGACGTCGGCCGGACCAGTTCGGTGACGGAGAACGATTTCCTGGGGAGCTGCTCCTAAAGCTGTGGAAATAAGAAAAAGTACTGCCGCTTTGGCCGAATTAAAAACCCACCTTTCAGGATTGTGTAAGTTCCTTTATTGGGCAGCTTATGAAATCTTACAATATGTAACGTGGGACTAGTCCACAGAGCTGGTCTGTCTGACTTGGCGTTCCAATTAAAACTAACTTACAAGCTAACATTATTTCACTTATAAACTAAAAACGCCTACAATCAAATTTGATTAAAATATTCTTACGCCGCACAAAGTAAATTCCACCTATGGCATTCGCCTGCCTACTAAGCAAGACACTGCGGCATACCTCAAGTGGGCGCATGCCCTTGACAAATGTCCAGTAAAATTTTAAGAGTTTTTTTGATCACCTCTGGAATATGGAGACCCATAGTGCGATCACAATTTTTCATGTCTAAATTCTTTGTTTTTCCGGTGGGGGTTTTTCCTTTCCTAAACAAAACTTTCTTTTAGGGACTCTGACATACCATCCTACAATCACGCGCAGACCTCATATAGCTCGAAATAATTATTATAATGGGGGATTTGCTACACAACCACGAAGAGGCCATGTCAGTTAAGTGGGATAGTACGATTGGAAATGTAAATTTCGTACGATCAACTAGAGGTGCTTACGGTCGTTGTTAATTAAGCTCAGCGGTGGTACAGCAGTTTCTCTACAACACCTAAGATTTTGCCAAACCACCGAGCAAATCACATTGTCAATATATGGCTAGAGAAATTCATTGAACACAACAAACATCATTCAAACATCACCTGAAAGAACAGAAACGACATAGCAATACTCGAGATTCGTCAATTTACTTGCAATCCTGCTCAGTAGATGGAGTAAATATCAGCCATAAAAGTGTTTACACTTTGTTTCGATGACATCTGTGGCGACACGCGCACACTTTTATCACATAGCATGTACCCAATGCCAATGAATCGCTATATTGACCTTAATAGTCGGGTCCGGGTGGTTTCCAAATCACAAAAAACTAAAACTTGTAGTTAGCAAGTCAGTCTAGTTTAGATTGGCAAGTCGAGCTGACCAGCTCCCGCTAAGTAACCAGAAGGCGAATTATACCAGTGTTAAATTTTCTCTAGCTTTATTAGAAGCTAGCAACTTCAATAAAGGTCGATTGTTTTGAAGACCCCCATTGACGGCTTTTTATTTCCGAAGGGCTGCTTTAATCTTGCTTCCTTCCTTAGCTTTAAGAACTGGCTCAGAATACAAATCCAGTCATCAAGAACTGTCTGTCCTGACGTTTAACCTCAAGTCCTGTCTGTGCAGACGCTCATCTAATTGGTGGATTCCCTGTGCAGACGCTCACCCTTAAGAATTGTAGTCACTCAGGCTATTTCTGAAGCACCAAGGACTGGATGTCCGGTACCAGCTGACACATACATACTTTCAAACGCAAGATCTGGGTTTCTTAATACAGCCAGTTTAGAAGTCAGACGTCCCATACTACTTTTTGCCGAAAATAGTCTCTTAAGCCCCGAAACTGTCCGACAAGAAGCCAGTCCTCCAGGACGGTCCTCTCACACCCGAGTCATCAGTTTGCTGGGCTACAGAGAGCTACCTCTAGCCCAACACAAGTTGACTAAAGATACCATGATCATCACTCTAGTCTACACATCCACCTAGAATTTCTGATGAATTACAATAAAAACTTCAAAATAATCACGACCCGAAAACCTGAAACATCGTAACAGATACTAGAAAATGACTTTCAAAACATTTTAGGACTTCTGTTAACATTTATAGATCAAAAGGCTGCCTAGCATGCATTCTTGAAGTGGTGACTAATCCTGAAATACTAAAAGTGACACGATTTAATTCTCTAACGTTCTCTGAATAATAACAAAATGCTCATGGCAACAGATAATTCCGGGTAGTACTCAATAACGAAATAAGTGATTGGACAAAAGTACTCCTCTTCTACTCATCCTGTAAATTCTTGATATTCCGACAACAGCTTGCTATAGTATAGCGAGGCAGGAACATCGCAAGAATTGAAGAAATCTTCTCTAACGATTTAGATTCATACGTTGATGCTTTCTATGATATTATGGCGTACTTATTTCTAGTCTTTGGGGTAAAGTACTGCTCCCCAATTAAATAATTAGATTTCCAACAAGAGGCTGAAATACAACTTGATCAAAGAATTCCTGTACCACAACCCGAAATTGAAGTATCGTAGAGTCACTCTAGATATGGCTTTGTTCTTTAGAACAAACCTGCCGAATACTGTGATACACCAAATGACAACAATAACAAATCTGACATACTCCATTTCAACCTCAAACTGAACGAACTCATCAACTTTACCATTTAGACTCTACAGACAACTTGATCTCATGTATTCTGCTGAAATGTTAAATTTAAGGCCGAGATCAAGGTTGGAAAAGTTATCCATGTCTTTCTTGTTTTACGCACATGGATGAAAGTTAGTAAGAAACCAGCCTAAGCTCCATTTCCTATATAACTGTAGCTTATGAGCCTTTTGCATGTAATTCAAGGCCATCATTTTATTCCACAATTTAATTAAACTCTGCCAGTGAAAGCATCTCAGTAGATGCGCTCAAAATCTTAAAGCTAACAACAAATTTAAAACATAAGAAAAATCAAAAATTTTATTTTAACACAAAATCCCAGCTCCAAAGGAAATCATAGAAAAAAAAAGGAAATCATAGAAATCATAGACTCTAAGTAAAAATCAACCTTATAGAAAACATTTTTACATTAATTTTCTCTCTTCTCTTACCTTTTCAGGTATGGTTTAAAAATCGACGTGCAAAATGTCGACAACAGTTACAACAACAGCAATCCAACAGTTTAGGTGGAAGTTCCAAAAGTACTAATTCCACATCAACAGGATCTTCCTCAAATCGCAATAATTCCAGCAATAATAACAACAATAGTACGAACAACAACAACAATAATAGCAATTCGACATCAACCTCAAGTGCAAATAATCATCCATCGAAATCGTCAACATCTACGTCTGGTGGTGGAAACACATCGAATAGTCACAGTAAATCATCATCATCAGGATCATCTCTTAAATCGCATCATTCTTCCCATCACAGTTCATTTCTACAATCACATTCATTACAAACACATCATATGGGAGGAGGAGGAGTAGGAGGAGGAGGAGGAGGTGGAGGATCATCTAGTGCTGCTAATTCCATAGGAATGGGTGGAGGACATAATTCTTCACCAATTCTACCCACACCTGCCACCTCAGTTAGTCCAGTTAGTGTAGTTTGTAAGAAAGAACATATGGGCGGTTATCAAACAGCCGGAACATCATCCGGTGATAGTTTACGATCATCATCAGCATATGATACAATGAAAGATAATGAAATTGGTCCACCACATCATAGTATCTATCATGGTAGTGTCAGTAATCCTAGATTAGTACAACCTGGTGGAAATATAACACCAATGGATTCAAGTTCATCAATAACAACACCTTCACCACCGATTACACCAATGTCACCGCAGAGTGCAGCGCATGCTGCTCAGGCAGCACAAGCTGCTCAAGCAGCTCAAGCTGCCCATAATACAGTCGCCTATGTATCAAATCATGATTCCTATAATTTCTGGCACAATCAATATAATCAATATCCGAATAACTATCAGACGCCAAGCTATTATTCACAAATGGAGTATTTTAGCAATCAGAATCAAGTAAACTATAATATGAGTCACTCAGGATATGGAGCATCGAATTTTGGCCTATCACCGAGCTCATCGTTTAGTGGATCGATGTCAGCTCAGGCATTCTCACAAAACGGTCTAGACTATATGACACCGCAAGATAAATATGTAAATATGGTGTAGAAAAATATTAAGATTAAGTAGAATATACATATATATCCTGTAGAGGATATAGTACACTGCCTCTTGATTTATAGATGTGTGTATGTGTGTGTGTGCAAAAGATGAAGTATTTTATTTTTCATTTTTTTATTTTTTTATTTATTTATTATCATCTTTAATGGAGCCCTCCCCTCGGCACGTATTCATAGTCAGCAATATTGTAATAAAAAAAGAATGTTTTTAGACAAACCACAAAAATAAAAAAACAACAAAACAAGAAACATCTAAATAATTCAGAGATAATTTATAAGGAGGTCAGTGTACTACGAACCCTCTCTAATTTCTTTAAATTCACTTCCAACGATTTAGATTAAGTCTGAAAATAGTTTACCGATTTTATTTTTTTGTCTTCTTTTTTTTCTAACTAAAAAATTCACCCGGAATTGTTATTTTATTTTATACTTTTGGACATACAAAACGCCATAAACGAATGTAAATAATGTAATAATTCATAAAAGCCAAAGCAAACGTTTTATTTCCTCTCATATATTTTATATAATTTTGTGTACATAAATGAATAAAAAAAAAAAGACATACACACACACAACCAAAATTTTCGCGCATATTATATAATTTTTTTCATACATATCCACGTATAACTTCCTTCTCAATCTAAGTTATATATGTATACACGCAGCGGGAAGTGCCATTATATCTCTCTATCTCTCTCTCTCTCCTTCTCAAAAGTGATAAAAAACTGAAAATAAAATAAAAATAATTAATAATAAAGAAAAAAAAAACAAAATATCTAATTGAAACTATAAGTAAGAAAAAAAGAAATTTTTAATTCATAAATTTATGATTATAAAATACTTAAGTTCCCAAGAAGAAGAAGAAGAAGAAAAAACAATAACAGAAAAAAAAAACGAAAAATTATCATTGTAACTTGTTTCAAGTTTATTATACATAGAAATTGTATTTATAAGGCTATAAAACAAACGAATCCAAGCAGAATTTCACCGCGCGCAGGTTTATATTTACCTATATCTTGTATATATAAAAATTTAAGGACTATTAAGGACTTTTGCCATGATAACATATTTCATATGTGCTCCACAACGAGCCCCAAATCTCTTTAATACTAGAGAGTGCAAACAAAAATGAGAATTGTAAGAAAATTTTTCAAAATATTGTAAGAAAAAAAAACAAAAGAGAAAGGAGAAATGCAAAAAACAAAATGGCAAAAAGGTAAAAAAAAAACAAAAAAATTGTGATTAGTAAAGAGAAATCCTAATAAATTACAAATTAGTCATATTATTATTATGAAGAAACAAAACAAAAAAAAAGTCTCGTAATTAATTATAAATTTAAGGCGCGGGGAGCAAGCGAGGAGATGTGCAGTAAAAATTCTATTAATTAATTAAGTGTGAATATTTATTTTTATTTTTTTTTTGTTCTTTTTTTTACTAAGTATTATATTATTTAAAAAAAAGAAAACAATTTTATTTTGTAATTTTATTTTGTTTTTTGTTTCCTTTTTTTTTGTTTTTTTTTTTGTAAAAAATTATGAAAGAAAACAAATTAAGAAAACTAAAAGAAAAACAAAAAAATTTTGCGGCTCCCCGTTTCTATGAATTTTGAACCATCGCTGTCATATCGTTTTTTTTTTTTTTAAATTAATTAAAGTAAAAAATATTAAAAAAACAAAGAGAAGTAACATTAGCAAGAGATTATTATTGTAAAATGTTTTTAGTTTAATGTTTCATTGTAAGAGAATAAATCGAATCAATGCATATGAATTTGAGATTGTTTTTTTTCCTTATGTAGATATAGAGATCATCCTTCCTGTACTGATTTGTAAAAGTAATCCGAAAAGTGGCCAGCTCAGATGTTATATGATGTATTACGCTAATCTTAGAGGGTACCATAAGATGAAAATTAGAGTAATACGGAATGGAAATAGGGAAAGGATTGGAGAACACGTCACCTTTTTTCCTTTGTCAAACTTATTACTAAAATGTATAATATTAGGGGGGGACCGGAAAGTAATGTCATTTTTCTGCACATGTCAATGTTTATCACTTAAGTAGAAGTGGAAGCAAATTAGTGTTAGACAATCGAGGAACTGTCAAATACTCTTGACCAACCTTGGGCGACCATCCAAGGACATTTGCAGCAGATTGGTAAAATAACCAGAGGAAGTGTTTGGGTGCCGCATAATATGTCCAAAGAAAACAAAGCTAACCAATCCACTACAAATCATTCATTTTGAAGTGATGAAACCTGGACAAACTGTAAATACAAACCTTAACTAAGAACAATTGAATCGAGTAAATCAATCTTTAATTGAAAAGTGCCCAATGATTGTCAACAAAAATCAAGACGAGCACCCTGGAAAAAATTAAAGAATTGAGGTAAGTACTGGCTCACCAGTCGCGTATACAGGAGGAGGGTCACAGGGGTCATAACCTCCCACAAAGCGTCACCTCACCTTCGCGATCAATTGAATGTGGTGCTGAGATGTAGAGTGAGTTTTAACAGTTTAAAAGGACGATTTTTGTATCGTACGGACACAATGTGTAGTTGTCGCCAGCGATTAATGCTGGTGTTGTAACGCACTTTTGCAATCTGCGGCGACAGCTAGCGCTGGGTTGTGCGTTTGTTTGCCTTGTTTTGAATAGTAATAGTGGATTCTGGAGTGGGTATAATAGTCATTTGCTCGTAGCTTTTCGTCTTTGAAACGAGCACGATTTTTTTACAATTATTCTTGTAATTTATGTAGTGTCGAAAATACATTTATCACACCTATCACACGATGGTAAGTAATTTTGGAATACTACATATTTATTTTATTATAATATTGTTTAGAAAAAGGCATGCCATGCTTAACAGCCCGATAAATATGATGCTTGTATATTTTTGTTGCACCGATTACTCCTATATGACTTAGAACCCTAGTTCCATGCAATCAATGCCTAACCACCCGTTGATTTACCATGGCGATACTGATTCAAACCAGAGTGGTTCAAACGTTTTACATTCATACGGAAGCATTAAAATTTTCTTAGAAATATACTTGGAAATTTTTCTTAAGAGCTTTAATGAATAACTGTTCACCGACATCAGTCCAAACGAATTGGTAGATTGATTCTGGTGGTTCACTCTTTCGGACAAGGGCGAAAGCATTCAGTTTTCTTAGAAAGATTTGACATTTTTTCTTTAGATTTTTCATGAACTACTGGGGCCGAATTCTACAACTCTGAGAGTTTGGAAGTTTGGGAGATGAGAATTTTCGTTTTACCCGATTAAAATTTCCTATCTCTCCATTCGCGATTTTCTAACATACTTTGGTAGTTAGGAAAAACGTGGGAAGTATCGTAATATGGAAGGACGGCTAACTCTGTGTGGGAGGGTCGTAGAAGGTTTTTCCTTCAGATTTAGGGTCTAGAATACAAAAATATAGATGACAAATTTTTGGTGGAGGGGCTTTTGGGCGTGGGGTTTTTGGGGATGGGTTTTCTACAACCCCTCATTGGAGGTTGTACAAAAAACGTCATGTTTGGTATCAAATTAAAGATGGAGAAGCGAGTAATATAGTGGTGTAGCTTTTTTTTATCATTTTAACTTCATATCTAACTTTTTACCGCCGAAAGTTGGATCTTTTTCACTTGAGTCATATACACCCCACTACCTATATTTTACATACTAAATACCTCTTCCGTTCTTTCTTTCACATCCATTAGTACTGTATTGTGAACATTTTTCTCATGGAAAGTGAATTTCCACGACTTACCAGTTCTTCATAATGATGAGTAGAAAATATTTCCATTTTCGTACTAAAAGCGGCCATATTTGTTCGTCTTTAGAACACTGATTCACTTCCTTTGCAGTTATCTCCAAAAACCAATTACCGGACTCAAAAACGAATTCCATACCGAATTAGGGGACAAAATGTAAAAGCGATTTAATCCTATATACAAGCTTTAACGTCCATATCTAAAATTTGTATAGGACATCTCTTCTGTACTGGAAGATGACCAAATTAACCATTTTCGCGTGATTTAAAATTTTTAGCGGATACCTTGAGAAACCAAAATCAATATATCTCTGAAAGTATTGCAAGGATTTCCATAATTTGTTTTTGTAAACATAGCCAGGATATGCGGTGAGCCCATAATTTAATTTCAAAATCCTAGTTACCTAGGTATCTTCACAAAACACAATAAAAGCAGACAGTACTGTTAGTTGAGAAATATTCTTCTTACTTCTCCACAACTAGCACAGCCAAGAGTTTTGTCGAGTGGAAAAGACAGTTTGGTACTTCTCAATACAAATTTCCCGAGTTACAGAATTCCGAGTGGAGAGTTAAATGTTGGCTATCAGACATTTTTTTGTTGGAAATTTTCTTAAAAATTTTTCTTTCGAATTTTTATACAGAATTTTTACGGCAAAACTTTAAAAATAAAAACCCTTCGCTTTCCTCTGCGGTAGTTGGCGTTGCTTTGCTTGTAATTTCGTATTAATTAAAGTAGTGTTTAAGTAGTGTTGTTTAAATTAACCTCACGTTTACTTTTAATTTGTAGGAGAAGGATAAACTTGCTACAGTAGTTAGCGATGAAGGTAGAAATAGTAGCGAGATGTAAAGCTGAAGACTGATAAGACTATTGACACCTTTTTCAAAAGAAAGTATTATCAGTTAAGTTCCCATCAGAAGAAATAGTCAATAACATATCATGCGCTCCTACTCCCATTAACCTTAACCTCCTTTAAATGTGACTCAAGGAGCCAGAAACTAGCAGTCCATTAATTCACCCGTGACAGATTCGATTGCGTCAGCATGTATTTCAATAACCTCTGCACGAGAAGGCGTATCCGGTTATGAGTCCTTAATGTCCACCCTGAGATCGACATTGATGTGGATAATATTATCGATAGGTTTTACAAATCAAACTGAAAATTGGATTTTGTGATATAACATAAATATGAAGAAATTTAAAAGCGACTTCTTCCGACTTATTCCTCCCCCTCGAATATTTTAGTTGTGCCCCCCCCCCGCAGGTAGCAGGTCACACACCATACTACTTCGACATTACACCATTAGATTTCCATTTATTCCGATCGCTACAGCACTTTTTATGTGACATAAAATCTCCGGCATTGAAAACTTGGATGCTAGATGGCAAAAGTGTGCTGATGACGAGGCTGATTACATTATTGATTAAAAATAAAAACGTGTTAAGATTTTAGTTGTTTGAATTTAATATAAAAAAATGACATTACTTTTCGATCACCCTAATATTTGGCCTGACTTTCTGAAGATTACTATTGTTTAAGAATAAACAATTGATAACTAATACTATGTAAAAGATTTGGATTCGTTTCGACCCATTCGGTTTACACATGCACATCTAAAGTCCTCGATCCAAGCCATGAAACGGACTTCCTCACTAACACATGAAAGCCCCAACTTAGTCATAACATTCTTAAATATTTGCAGTGTTCTTAGGTAAAAGTGATAACAGTTTGCTTTTAAGAGCTCCTGCGCCCTAAATTACTATTCATACAGAAAAATTGACTTCTGACTATCTTAAGCTTACTCTTTTATCTTCCCAACCATAATCAAATTTTTATGTCATTCCTAACAAAATTATTTAAAAAAATGCATCTTAACCAAATGACTACGCTTCCCCAAACAAAAACTCTCAACTAAGTAATAATTACATATGTGAATATTCCGTGGCCCGATAAGTTCGAATCAATCTGGCCAAAGACTACGGCCACACATACACTATTGCAACTATTACTCAGCTGAGAGTTATTGAGCGTAAAATGGTAATGTTACTTTTTACTTGTTAAGTAAGGTATATAGTAAATGTAGCCTTTGGGAAGGTACGGAGCCAAGGTTAAAATTAATGGGGTGCCGCCAGACGACTAGCCTGCATCAAGTAGACCTGTAATGAGTCCATGGTGCCCTTAGACCTCATGGAGTAACCTTACAAGCCTCAGATCCATCCTGCTTTCCTTACGAAACTCAGGATTTATCTGAGACTTCTAACCCGATCCATCCTACTTCTCTCAGAAAACTCAGGATACATCTAAATTCTACACTTTGCAGCTCCCCCAGACTTGAAAGGAATAGCTACCCAATAGCCTACCTATTTTATTCATCAAAGCGGGGCACTCGTAGTTTAGGCTTGCTTTATAGCATATATAAAATCAATGTCGATTCACTTTTCTATAAGAATCAATATAAAATATTTTAGGGAATCGAACCAGCATACACACATAGATTTCGGTTTCATGGCTTGGGAAGTATTTCTCGATGGTTAGATGTGGGACAACATAGCCATGGTCTTCACCGATGCCACCGTGATCTACAAGCACAGCTCTAGATCATTCAAAGTACTTGCCCGTCGCGATCAACGCAGACACAATGATGCAACTCATAAGTCATACCATCAACACAGCCATGGTGTTCACTGACACCACCGTGACCCTATAATCAGTACATTTTGTAAATAAAATATATGAGAGAGTAATTTTGTTTTTCACCTTACCAATAATATTAGACAGTATTATAATTTTAGATACCCTTATGCTAGGTACCAGACCCTGTTGTCCCGTAGCAGATTTTGGCCTCTTAATGGGAAAAGACTCAAAAAGTAGGTTATTAAAAAAATTTCAACATTGCTAATGCGCTTGACGGTCATGAAGCATATTATGAGTCAACTCCTGATACTAGAGTGCATCCCACTCCACCCTTCTTTTACACCGGAGTAAATTATTGTGGACCATTCTATGTTAAAAGTATCGTTCAAAATCGACGGCCTTCTAAAATTTACATTTCCATATTCGTATGTCAATTAAGGCAGTACATCTGGAAGTAGTTAATGATCTATCTAACCACCGAAGATCTACATCTACACAAAAGCGAACTTCTGCTGAGCAGACTAGGCAGTTGCCTATGGGCCCAACCTTGTAGAGGGCTCATGCAGGGGCCAAAATAGTATGGAGGACATCCGACATCGGACAAAGGAAACGAGATCGAAGTCGCACTATCCCGCAGGGAAGAATTCAGAGCTCCCGTTTTCAATGCCATTATCGACAGGTTGATTATAGGACTACAAAGACGTGGTTCTGCTTGCGAGAACTTAAGTAAAAAGCTTGACTTTCTTCTGGCTTGGAATCTCAATATATCCGCAGGGACACACTGAACTTGAAAACCTTTTATTTAGGAGATTTAGAGGGGACTTTGGGAAATGAGTGTTTGCACCTGTGAACTCATTTGTCGTACGCTGAGGCTATACGGGGAAAACACTTATCGGCCCTAGAGTTATACAAGTAAATTCTCAAAACGAATTTTTGGACTTTTATCCAAATGTGGAAATTGCACTCCGGCTGGTGTTGTGTACACCAGTCAACAGGATCAAACTGCTCGGAAAAATGGTCGTTTTCAACGCTAAAACGAGTAAAGAACTATGTAAGATCCACCCCTGCGGAGATCAGGCTCAATTCACTCTATGTGCTGTATACAGAGTCAGAAATAATGCAGTCTGTGCACTATCGTGAGGTAATCCGTTCCTTTGCAGAGAAGAAAGCTCCTCGCATAGCAAGCTAAGCATATCCTTACACCCAATGAACTTTCTTTTCATATAATTTCGTACTTAATTGTAATATTTCTAAGAGGTCTTGTTTATTTTCTAAGGCTGATGTACGTTAAATAAAGGAAAAATAAAGGTAACATTATTGTTTTATTCAATTATTTAAAAACAAAAAAACGGGCCTAGACTCTGTTCACCTCCTGGGAGCCCTGGATCTTCATGTCCGGGCCTGAATCTAGAATGCCTCATGCGAAGATTATTTATTCGAATAATGGTAAAAAAACTTCAGGAACTGAAAGACAGCAAGTCTGTAAATTGATAAAAAGATATAATGGAATTAAAATGCAATTAAGCACCTTCTCCGACATATTCTCGGCTTACAGTCGACACTCTGAACGAGGGGCAAAAAGTCGTGTGCTAAGTTGAAAGCATTTTCAACTCACAGAAACCTTGATTTTAATTTACGTAAATGATTTACATGCGCTTACCCCAAGCTATTTCCTTACAGAGGACCATCAGGTGATTAGCTTTCCTGAAGCTGAACCTAAGTAATGGATTCTAATATAGGGCTACTCTTCATATGGTAACAATTGCAAGTAAAGGGTACGAAGGCTATGATCTCGTTTGGAAAGAAGGTATCTTCAAATTAGGACCCAAAATAATAAGAGCTAGGCGGCTTAGTGTTGCTCAAAGATTAGAACACTCCTCCTCTGACTTCTTGGACGTGTCGAAGAAGGTGTTATTTTATTTATTTATTTTAGCGGGCTAAGTTCGGTAGATGTCACTTTTGGAGCTGTCATTTTTTGACATTTGACAAGTAGAAACTATGCCATTAATAAAAATGGGACGATACACGATTCAACAACGCATTGAAATTATTAAAATTCACTATAAAAATGGTGAAAATGTGGCAGAGACGGTTCGTAAAACTCGAACATTTTTGGGTCATCGTGAAACACCTTGTCGGACCGCAATACAGAAATTGGTAGAAAAATTCGAGCTATCGGGACAAGTTAGTGATGTGAAAAATAAAACCTGTGCACGTCGCTCAAGAACAGCCGAGAATATTGCTGCTGTAGCCGAAAGTGTTGAAGAAAACCCAGGTTTGTCCATTCCTCGTCGTTCTTTGGAATTAGGCATTCCACAAACTTCATTACACCGTATTTTGCATAAAGATTTCTGTCTTAAGGTTTATAAAGTTCAGTTAACACAAGAACTCAAGCCGCCGATCATCAACAACTTCGAGTCTATTTGCTATTACCATGAAAACGCCATGTACCAAATTTCTGCTCTATGTATCAACGCACTCTCAGGCAGTGTCCAAATATATAGTGGAAAACGAAATTTTTGTATGGCAACCCACGAAGGAGTTGCCCGATTTATCTCATTTTCGAACAAACTTTACTTTTTTTTTTAAAGACAGCGCACAAAATTTCAACTGTCTACCTATAGGCGCTCTCGACGATAAAGCCAAAGAAATCAATTGTTAAGTCGCATCACTTTTTCGGCAATATTTTCCAATCCCACCAAAGATATAACAACTTTTTTTTTGGCATAATCTCCAAAAAAGGAAGACACGCCGGTCCAGAACTAAAGTTCGAAAAACATAATTTTTAAATAAATAATTATGTATAATAAAATCTGCATGTACATAAGATTTGAGGTTTATAAATCCTTGGTCTTATCTTTCTTAATGACTGAGTTTGGATTATAGTGTTGGCTCAAGCCATAGGGCATATCATCTTCACATACGGTGATTGGTTGTTATAAAATATTCATGAGGACTTACAACATGGAACCACCTATTGATGAATAACGCACTGATATTGGGGGAGGAAGCTGGAATTAAATTTTCCTTAAGATGTTTACAATCTTATCTACCGCCTTTTCAAAGGTATTCGTTAGCAATAAATTTTCAAATGCTTTTCCTGTATTTTGTGGTATTCCGCAGGATTCTACGATTGGCCCATTATTGTTTAGTCTGTTTATTAATGATCTTCCATTGATAGTAGAAGGTACACAAGGATGCCGATGATGTCCATATAGAACTAAGCAGGCTATTGAGCGGTTTGTTTAAGGACGGCATTGAGCGTCGTTTCTCAGTGGACTTCTACTTAATCTTGCAAAATCACAGTGCATCACTTTCTACAATGCGCTTTAAATGTCATCGATATACCTCGGATGATCTTGAATGGTTTTATTATCCAGGTAGCCAGAAGGATTACATGATGTGGTGCTGCGATAACATTAGTGTGATACTCAATAACATTTATACGGGGTTGAGATGGTTATGCTCTCGGCGAGTATTCTGAGCACAAATATGAGATTTAGTAATTACACCAATTCTGCTCCATTTCACATTTGAAAGCCATATTTTTCCTAAATTGGATCGTGAGTGTAGGCGTAGGATGAAGGTAGCTTTCAAAGATTGCATGCGATTTGTTTATGGCCTATAAAGATTTGATAAATTTTCCATTTAATTAATACGTTAACGGTTCTCTGCTAAGTAGGCACTTATCTTAAGTGGGGAACGATTCTTCTCCGCTTTAGAATATTAAAGAGTAACCATTCAGAATATTACAGAAAATTTTTCAAAGCTCTTTTCTTCGAAATGCATTCATAATATTGTGATTTCGCGATTCTGTAAATTAATTATGGAACGCTGTTTCCCAGTTCAAGTGAGTGCAATCTTGGAAATTATTGTTATTATGCTGTTTTTGTTTTGATTTTTTGTGTTTAGTTTCATTTTTAATGTTATTCCTTTATTTTTCTTTTTTATTTTTTTTTAAGGTTTCGATCCCAAAAGATCACCGGGCTGTATCTAATGAACCATAATAGGTACGCAGTTGAAATTTTCACGGAGTATGTATTTCTATTACCGCTATAACAAAATAATAAAAATTAAATTAAATTAAAAATTAAAGGGGGCCCCATACAAGAAACGTGTTTTTTGGCGTATACATAGTGTTCAATTTTGTACGGTGGTACGGAGCCCTTCGTCTGCGAGTCCGACTCGCACTTTGCCGGTTTTTTATTTATTGGTTTTGCTTTAAATTGAACTAATTCATGAGCTACTTTAGTTTTTCTATGTTTCTTTTTTCCTTATCATAATTTTGTATTCGTACTTTATTATAGTTGTACTAGTAAAATATTGTAATCTAGTGTGCATAGTGCATAGCTAAATATATTATTATTATTGTATTCTAAAAGGAAAAAAGGAATATCAAGAGATGACTAAACTCATAACCATGGAATTGTGTAATAACATCAGCAGGTAGGGTATGGAATTCCTGGTTCCACAATTGGTTTAATAAATCCATGTAAATTATTTATAAAAGATATCGTAGCTGGAAAATAAATAATAGAAAGATTTATCAGAATTCTCTCCTGCAAAAAAATAAATTCCTGTTGAAAAAATCTGACATATGTATTGAGAACGTTTAAAATTTTCTACTGTGTGTGATTCAACAGAAATCCAAAGCTACAGCAGAGTGATTGCATAAAATTTTTGTAAAGAAGGAAACAGCTTTTAGGACAAGAAAACAATTAAATTTTCTGACATGACATCAATTTTTTTTAGGCATTATCCATTTCTCCCAATTTTTCGATTTTTAATAACACATATTCTATTACACAAAAGAAGACGCTGTTTCCTGTTCTTTTTTTTCGATTTTACTTTGTGTTTAACTATAAACAGCAAAATTTTCTTTAATACTCTCGTCAAGCTCCTGGAGTTCTTCAGCACATCCGTACAAGAGATGTGGTCAGAGTCTTTAAGGGGCTCAACGTCTCCAAAGAAGAGGGTCCTGATTGGATTTCGACCCTGTTAATTAAAAGCTGTGCCTTACCCTTGGCTAAACCTCTGCGAAAAATATTCCACTTATCTTTGTCGACAAGAAATTCTCCAACTGTTTGGAAACTAGCTCAAGTTTAGTCTACTTCCTACAAATGAGAGGGTAGCGATCCATAAATTATCGATCAATTTTTCGATGGTTTTTGAATCTATTATTAACTCCTAGTTAATGAAGTATCTGGAAACTAATCAACTCATCAACGATTACCAATATGGATTCCGATCTAGACGCTCATCTGGATACTTGTCGATTTTTCTTACGGAATGTTGGAATAGTCGTTTTCACAATTTTGGTGAGTTCAAAATCGTTGCCCTAGATATTTCAAAGTTTTTTTTTTATAGAGTCTGGCTTCCTGCCCTTTTAGTCAAACTTAAAGCACTGGGTCGTACCCCTCCATTTTTATTATGGATTGAAAGTTTTTCATCCGGTCGCTTAATACGGGTTGTACTAGATGGCGTTTAATCAGAACCTCACCCTCTAAAAGCCGGTGTACCCCAGGGTCTGTGATCTCTCCATTTCTCGTTAATAGTAACATTAATTTCATTTACTCCTTTGAAACTCTTGCGAACTCCAGAAGGAATGTCGCATATGTCAAACGAAATTGCATAATCATATCGTTGAATAATGACCTCGACAATATTCTCACTTGTCGCATTCAATGCATCTAAGACCCAAAGTTGTCTCATATCTTTAAAACCAGATCATCACTTAACCACCATCATCAAAATGTTTTGGATTTCTTAAAAGGAGTAAGATATATTTCAGCCCGTCAAATACTGGTATAGCGCTCCTCTAAGAGTTCTTCATGAGTCCTAGAATGAAATACAATTCCCATATCTGGGCCGGGGCTGTTCGTACAGCCTTAGCTTTATTAGATAATGTCCAAAAGATAGCATTCAAGCTCATTATTGATTTGGCAATATAGATTCACTCAAACACGGCGCGAATGTTGGATTCATTTCGCTTCTTTATCGCTGCATGCAAGAACCATATTGTGCTGAAATATCTAGTTTGATCCCGTGTAAATTAATTAGTAACTTTTTATAAAAAAATAAGTTTGCTTAACAGTCCACACTAAAAATAGAAAATACTTTTTCACTTCACTTAATAAGTGCATCCCAAAAGTTCTCTACACTTTCCCTACATTTAACATTTAATTAAATTTTTTAATTAAATAACATTTGTGTATAAATTTTAAAATTTTCACGATACACAAGGAAAGCCAGATCGGAGAGTTGAAATTTTAACACACAGTAAATAACGATTTGAAATTTTGAGCTCCTTATATTTATCAAATTTACTGCCCAGACTTTGGTTTCTTTGTGTATACTTTGAAAATTTTAAAATTTAATTAAATGTAAAATGTAGGGAAACTGTACAGAACTTTCGGCACGCACTCATTAAGTGAAGTGAAAAGATATTTTCTATTCTTTGCTAAAAAGGTTTTATTTATACAAAGTTTCTATTTCATTTAATTATAGTATAAACTTTGATTTTATTAAAACTCTGTATCCCACACAGCCTCCGATAAGTTATCATTGAAAATCTTTTTATACCCATGTGACATTTTTTCCACCCAAATACCCAGCTATCAAGACTTCTTAGCTAGCTTAGAAACATGAATAGGGTGTTAATATAAGCGTTAAATGTAATTGTAATCATTAAGATTTAATCAAAAAATCATGCAATGCGATTGAAATTCCTTTCCCATCTAAAAATTCCAAAAAACAATTGATTTCCCTAATTATCCTCAAAGGCAAATAATATTTATCCACCCTTAAGTCCACAAATATCACTTAGGCCCATACACTAGAATCAAACAACTCCATTAGCCTGATCAGATGATATCACCCGAAAAGCTGAAAATACTCACAAGCAAGGCAACGTGCGCTGCTGATCGAAGGAGATTAACTTTTAAAGCGCACTCTTTGCGGTCTATGGGTCAGGATAACTCACAGGCAAGATATCCCAATGTTTGCGCTTAGAATTTATATCGCATGCCCTCCACTAAAGACATCTTAATTTTAGTGATTAGTTGAGCATCCTAGATGAATCCTATCTTTCTCCACCCACCCCGCTAACAAGGTATCGTATCCATGTATGCCGCGAACGTTTACCCTAAAACTACGTCCCATCAATTGGTAAGGGCGCGTGCTTGTTATCCCGTTTCGCCTTTTATTTTCGACAAAGTGGGGCCGAGATGCTAATCTCCTTGCAACCGCCAACAAAAGGACACGTGACTGGCTGACATTCATTTGCGATTTTAATTTGAAATATGATTCCGCATTCTCAAAGGTTCACATACTATGTCGTCTGTCGTCCGTGCGATATCTGTAGGCGGATATCATATATATGAATCTGTATATTATGTACCTTTAGGACGAGGCTCCCAGCGTAATCAGTAATGGAATAGTCTATTGCAAGGATTCCCTTTGTCAGGAATTGAAATTAATTTGAGGACAGCTGAATGTCCTTTTTGGCATTATGTTTTCAAAGATAATTCTATCGATGATGCAGGCACTAGAACTATCCGAAATCCGGAAGCAATTCGACTTGAGGCACATATTTCACTTTGTACTCATAAGGTGAGGCTATGGCTATTGTTTCCATATTTGTTGGTCCCTTATTGATCAATTTTTTTTTCTTTTTATAGATGCATTTTTTAGTTTCATCGGACAAGGAGATCTCGTCGGTTTCCCTCTGTTTCGTCGTTAGTCGTTAAAAAACGAAATCACCGTTTCCGGCTTAGATCGGATTTAATTCAGGAAGGACAACATTAAAATTGGACACGACTTTTAGGGCTTTTATTCCTTCCCACTTTGAAAATGTTCGGACGAAAAGTCGTTAGTGATAGTGAATAGTTTGGAGCTCGTTGAATATAGTTTAATTGAGTTAGAGGTAGTCGTTGCCCATGTTCCTTCATTTCTTTGTGACGTACAGTTCTAGATCAAGTTTTTTTTTATATATATAGTTTTTTTTACTTCACATTACGTAAATGTCAGGAACAAATCGGTTTTGTGAATCTTTATTCATGTGCAACAGAAATTTTATTATAAAAAGGTAGTAAAAGATTTAAGAATCAAATTGAAAAAAAGTAGACCTTCACTATTTTTGTTAGGAATTAATTAAGAGTCGTCCGAAACTAGGGGTGTCGTAAAGAAATTAATGGACATCATCAAATAAGCCAAAGGATGGAAGAAGTTCCAGTTAGGTTTGTGGATAACAACAGACCTTGGTCACAGGAGAATGCTGAAGATCTGTCCTGGGCACTGTATGCTGGGAGCTACGAATTATATTGTCCTTAGACTAGACTTGGAAAAAGAGTTCTCAATTAGTATTCCTAGTAAAGAGAAATGGGGTGATAATCGTGTGGCAAATGACACTGATATATGTGTCTATAGATGGTTTGAGAATGAATGTGGGGGTGGGAACGGGGGTATACTTAGCATTCCCTCAATTACAGGAATCGTAGCAACTATCGGACTACTATAGAGGATTCCAAGCAGAAGTTGTGGCTATTTGCAAAACAGCAAACTGATTGAAATAATTTATGATGTACCTATCGATCGAGTTATCAGGATTTGTACTGATAGCCAAGCTGCAATCAAACTTCTGGACTCGAGCAGTATTAGATCGCGCCTAGTAAAATGGTGCCGCTGTGAGCTTGGGAAACTGAATGCTAACCACAGAGTTATTCTCTGTGGGTGCCTGGTCACAGTGACATACCTGCAAACCAGGCAGGTGAAGCTCTGCCGAGAAAAAGCCGCTATGAATATACATATGTCTATCGGATGATTGCATAGGTCGGCACCTAGAATCAGTGAAGAGGATTTATAGATATGCAGGCCTGTAAGCTAGCAAATCACAAATGGGGAGAACTGACCACATAGGCAATTTCAAGAGAGCTTTGCCCAAGACATGTCCTGGGGAAACGGAATCTCTGCTAAGGAGGAGCTGCAATGATGTCCTGCAAAGCGCAGGAAGAATACACTTGGCTGCTACCTTTCCTGCCAATTAGGAGAATTAGTCGAAAAGGAGTTGGGGACCCTCCAAAATCTGAGGAATCTTTTCCCGATAGGATCTCAAAAAGGTGGCATCACAATGGACCATAGATGGTCTAAGTGTGGTTGATCGTAATTTCTTTCAAAATGACTAATCTAACCTAACTTACCCGGTGATAACAAGAGTCAGTAGAGCTGCCGGACAATACTGATTATATATGTCAATTTTACTGACTACAAACACTTTGCGTTCGATCAACTGACTAATCAGTTCATTAAATATTGTCATGCGATTTCTTCCTTATTCCGTTGTTTTTCTTTCAAAAGAGAGAAGATTAGATATATAAATACTATAAATTACGTTTATTTTAAGTTTCGGCCATTTCAATTTTACATTGTCAGTTTATTGACTAGTCAGTACTGACTGGCCAGCAATCTAGTCAGCACCAAAGTACAGAGAATACAAGTTATTCTCATTTCAAACCACGTTCCGCCATTAGTGGACGAAATGTCGTGTAATGTACAGGAAAGCACGGTACAGAGAACACAATCCTCTCTCTCGCTTCTCTCTGTCTTTTCAATAGAAATGCATATATATTTATTAGTGGACGAAATTTCGTCGCAACTCATGTCTCAAAATTTAATGAGAATAACTTGTATTCTCTGTACCATGGTCAGTAATGACTAGTCATTAAAATAGACTAGTCAGCAGTACTGTAGTACTAACTCGTGTAACTCCCGGCTAAGGTTTGAATATAAACACGCAGGAATGTTTCTGAAATTTTAGAATTGCCTAATCACTTATTTCAGGCCGTGCGCAAAATTCCTGTATACATACAGTGGTGGAAATTCACATAAAACCACGACGTTTTCTTGAAATATCTTAAAGAAATTTTGTAACATAATTAAAATTCTTTTTCATTTAATTTTCAAATAATATGTTTTTTTCATAACACAACATAAAAATGCATATTCAGAACAATAAATAATAAAAACACGACAAAATTCAGGCAAAATAGTTGGAATTTCACATAAAACCATCATAAAGTATGTTGTACAAATAACTGTTATTTCAAACAGTCTTTATTAATTTATATTCTAATAATGTGTAGAACCTCCACTCTGCTTTATAACCTCTAAAATACTGAAACTGAATGAGGTTTTTTAATTCATTTATGGCTATAGACTCCCACTCTAATTTTAATAGTTCCTCCAACGCAAATATCCCCCAAAGATTCTCAATCGGATTTAGGTCAGGACTTCTTGCTGGTCATTTCAAAGTATGGACATTTATTTCTTGCAGTCTTTCAATTACCTTCTTCTCCACGTAGATACTGGTATTATCCTGTTGGAAAACGAAGTCCTGACCACATAATTCTTCGGCTCGTTCAATCATAACATATTTCAAAAACTCCATGTAATTTTCTGAGTTCATTCTTTGATGAATCCATGCAAGAATCGTTTTATGACTTGAGCAAACTGCAGCCCAGACCATCACACTACCACTTCCGAAGTTTCGGCTCATCCTTACTCCTTCTTGGACGCGCTTGTCGTGCCAATAAGACTGAAATCCATCGGGTTCGTCGAGATTAAATTTCTTTTCGTCAGTGCCATATGGTTTTCAGCAAAATTTAATCTTATCTGCTTATGAGGTGCCGTTAATGGTGGTTTTTTATCCCTCTTCCTAAAAGTTATATTGGGATCTGCATGATTCCTGCTTGACACTGCCAACTCTAATTTTGACAGAATTTTCCCAGAGAACGGTTTATTTTTACGCACCTCACGGAAAATTAATGGTGAATTCTTTTCAACAAAACCGAACAGGCGCTGAACTGAACCAGAATCTGTCAGATCTACACCGAACTTAGCCCTGTCCCGAAAGGGGACAAGCTGAAAAGAATGTAAGAAAGAAGAATATCCGAAAATGTCCGTCATTTATGATTTTCATAAAAAAAATAAGCCACTTCAATAAATGAATTGTATTTTCACAAAATGTCCGCACTTCTCCACTTTAAATACAAATACTTCTGATTTGACGTTTAACTCCGAACCATAACCACAAATTTTCATGGAACAAGAACGTTCAAAACTGGAGCCAGAAACCGAACATTGAACCGCTGTGAAAAGAACATACGTTCTGAACCAGTACTGTGTCAGTGCGGTGAAGAAAACACTTTAGGTTTAGGAACGGAACGAGTTACGGTTCAGTTCAGGTAAAAAGAATTCACCATAATTGTTTTTGTCGCGGACTTAACTTTTGGGTGCGATTATATTTGGCATTTTTCGCATCAGTAGTAACAGGGCGATCTCTTCAGGACAGCAACACTTACACACGGTACCTATACTCTCAAAAATTTCTTTATGGAATTTTTGAACTTCGGCCTTAGGCCAGAAACTGTCAGTAATTCGGTACTTATCTTTTAATTTTCTCTGCTCATATGCAGTAGGTTGAGAATTTTCTGTAGACTCGTATATTGTACGAGTCTCGAAAGAGTAAAAAACTCAGCATTACCACTTTCCACTTATAAACTTTTTCTATTCTCCATTATTAACAGTGTCCGTCGATAAGTTTCTAGGTTAAAAAGTGTTTTTCCTTCGATTCATAGCTGATGAGGGGAGGGGGAGGGGGCAGTTGCACGGGCCTGACTTACTTAGGTTTAGTTCAGAAATTTTTGTAACATTTTCTGTATCTATATACTCACCGTGCAATAGGTGTTGAGCTGATTAAATCAAAATTCTCTGTAAAACACCCTGATAGCATCTCGTCCTATACCAGAAGCTACAATACGGTTTTAATTTTGTTGTGACTCCCACTTTGCCAACTAGATGGAATATGGGCACAACAAATTCTTACTGGAAGAAAGTTTCAGTTTCATCTATTTCTGAATTATTCAAGCCTTTGTTGTTTTTTCTACTCGCTTAAGACTCTTGAGGAGTTAACGTATTCGCTAATTCTAAACTTTTTTTTTTATGTTTTTATGACATACCCGATACTGATCTGAGATTTGTTCAAGTTTCAGTTTGAGACTAACAGTAGCCGTTCGTTGCGTAGGTGTATACAGGGTATATACTCGACGAGAAAAGTGATCAAACTTTATGGAAGCTTAAAAAGGTGCGTATAAACCGCCATGGTATACAGACTAACAAGTATGATTGTCCCGTACCATAGATTCAACATTTTATGTTGTGTGACGTCATGTGAATCGAATCCCTATAAAAGAAAAATAAAGTTTCAATTTGTTTGTAAATTTATCCCGATGGATCCATTTAAAATGTTAGAATTAATTTTACTTTCTTAACATAAAGATAAATTGAATTTGTCGGTTTAAATCTCCTTTAAGACCGACCTTGAGGTAATACAAGCCGCTAATGCCGCGAATTTTTATACACGAGCGGCCGCTGTCTTTGATCAAAATAACGTTTTTTAATTCTTTCGTAAGATTGCTATAACTAATCAAGTTGTTACTCTAAGTTCAAAATATGTTTACGATGTACGGAAAACAAATCATTATATGAATTTATATATTAGAAAAATCCGCCCCTCCCTCCCACCCCAGTCGACCAACCCATTATGAAATTATCAAATTACCCCAGAAATATGGCTATCTATGAAAAGGGGTTATGAAGTAGAATTCATAAAATGTAGTAGATGAGTATCTCCTTTCAAAATATTAAAACTAGGTCGATTCGCGATATTTCGTGATATACTTCTAAGTTTTCATTGAAAAAGTTGTAAGTTCTACAATTTTTTAATTAAAATTCTTATTAGAATCTGTATAGAATTTTCGACATCAGTTTTGCTTATATTATAAGACGATAACATGTTTTAAATTGCCGTTAATATTGTAATCACAATTGACGGCCTTTAACGATAGTTTCCCAAACGTACAAATTTTGAAACGAAATGCCTAAAAGTTTTGTAGGTTAAAAAATGCAAAATAAGAATGGAGTACCTATGATTTTCGCTGTTGATTGATTATATAGTATACTCACATTATTTTTAGAGTGAAATTAGATATTGACAACAGTTCTTTCTCAAACAAAAGACAAACTAACTAACCTTCTCACCTAATACATCGCGGATAAACATTTTATATTACTAAAATCTATCGGTTGTAAAAAAGTAAAAGTTGGATAACCTTTTTCGATAAAATGATCGAAAGTCGAGCGTAAAAGCATGCCATTTTCAGTTCCAATGATTTGATTTAAATGATTCGAAACTGGCCTGTTAGACAGTGTTGCCAATTTGGCTACGATCGTAGTAAATGGATACTTTGGACAACATGAGGCTATAGGGGTACCCCCCTTATAGTTTGGCTATGCTAAAGTATTTTTGAATACGTGGTCACAATATTTCCTTTTTTTTTTATATTTATTTTAATTCTCAGAATGTAACAGTGTAATGGAAGTATCTTTATTTATGCTTACTAATCTTACTTACATCTCTGGGCTCATTTACAAACTTAATTTTAATTTTATATTGTAAGATGGGGGATTATATGTTTAGAGCAATGTCGACTTCGATTTATTAAGTGCTTTGGCTTTAAATTTATTAGTACTGCCAGGTGGTCAGGTGTGGTTACGAAGAATTTCCTGTGGTAGAGAAAAATATAAACCACACACGCAACTGTATGACCCGGACAATGTCCTTCATCGTCAGCTTCATATAAAGCTCAGTTTTATAAGGAACTTCACAAAAGTATTTGGACACTATCTCTGGTCACTATCTCTGAAAAAAGTCCCTGAGGCTGAGTGTTGCACTGAATTGAAGGAAGTCATACATGTGTGCGTTTGCAATTTAAAAAATTGGTGAAGGACGAAAACTTTGATAATGTACTAAAACCAAGAGAATTAGTAGCTTGTATTTTGCTCAAATCTATTATTCAGATGCTTAAAATTTATACTTGTTCAAGAAGGCTTTTTTTTATTCTCCGGCACAACAACAAAAGCGAAAAAAAAATTATTTTTGTAATTTCATCACACAACTCATTTGATGTTGGGTGACAATTTTCAAGTCTTGGTTTTGACTCATCCAAATAGCGAAATTGAGTGACTCGAAAAACAAATGAAAAATAGAAAAATGGAAATAAACGATAACGTGAAAAATTGAGACAAAATAGAAAAAAACATTTTAATTAAAAAAATAGAACAAACTAGATTAATTCATGATAATCTTGTTTCTTCCTCCTTTGGTGAAATATAGCCGTAGCGAAGAGTAGATATAAGGTTTTCTGCTAATACCAAACGCTTATTTTTTTCATTTTCTTTTTTCAGCTCACTACGGGCACGTTCAATTCTTTCGAATTAATCTGGTTTTTTTAATTTTTTATTTATTTCTTTTAAGATCTTTAATAAACAATTTTTTTATAGTTTTTCTCAATTTTTCATTTTTTCATTTCTTCCCATTTTTTTATTTTTCATTTGTTTTTTGAGTCACTCAATTTCGCTATTTGGGACTTGTTAATGAGTTAAAGCCGTGACCTAAAACTTTCCACCCAAAATCAAATGAGTTGTGTGATGAAATTACAAAAATAAAAATTTTTCGCTTGTGTTTTTGTGCCGGAAAATCCAAAAAAAAAGCTTTCTTAAACCCGGCAAAAAAAAATCATAATAATCTTCAAATTTACAAAAATCTTTGTTAATTTCCACTTTCTAAATTCACACTGAGATTCCGGGAAATTTTGAACTGAATGAGAGAGAATTTACCAAAATATTAGTAAAATTGAAAATAGAATTCAGCGTTGTTTTTATACCGTATGAAAAAATAAATAAAATTAAGTCACAAAGTAACAAGTCCGCTCTATATATCACAAACTCTATTATCTGAGATGCGGTGTATGATTGTACAAGGTGTTTCAGTTTAACTATGCAATACTGGAACCCCTAAAAGATGAGGTGATTTGCAACCGAACACGATATATTTTTTTCGAATTCATGTTATTTTCGAAATTACAGGGCAGTTTCGATTTTTTTTTTTTAAATTGTAGTCCTTGTAACGCTTTTTTGGCCGCTCTCGGCTCGTTTTGCTTACTGAACAGCCATTTTTATCTTTTTTATTTGTATTACTACTGGCTTTCATTTATAATAACTAGTTTTTAGTTTAAGTAAAATATTCACGATACAACTTCAGAAATGTTGTTCTTTTCGAAAAATTAGCCATATTAGCAAATTATTCCGTACCCATAGAAAACATCCGTAATCCGTTACCTTTCAGATAAATCCAACATTGTTAGTATTCCGCGAGATACAGGAAAAGATGTCTTGCAACAAACCTCGCCCATACTTGAACGAAATTATTTCGAAATTTAAAATTTGTTATAATGGTGGAAAAACTAAGCACTGAATCAAGAAGAAAATCGAGTGAAACGTACTTCATAGTTTTAAATTTATGTTTATAACATTTTTTGCACTAATAATTTTAATCTGTCGTTATCAAATAAAACAATTTCGAAAGTGATATTAGTGATCAAGTGATCAAAATCAAAACTATAGTTACTCTAATAACATTTATAAGTCAGTGTAAAGCCTATAAGTATATTGTTTTAAGTAACTACTAATTTAAAAATTGTTCAAATACTTATGAGTGTCATACTGGATACCTGTCCTGATTCGTTTTATGGTAGTTTTTGATATGCCTGTTCGTTGCTTTTCTGGGCTGCTACTATTCGATTTACTAAGTCGTCGCGAGACAAGATCTGTCTTTCGTACTGATCGACAAGATTTTTTAGTTGACCCCAAAAATAAAAATCCAGAGGTATTAAGTCGGAGATCGAGGAGATGAAGGAGGGGGGAGGAGTTACATGTGTTCCAACTTCAAAAGGGGTTGGAAAAATAGGGCAATAAAATCGCATTCTGATGATATTGAATTGAATATTTTAATTGCTAAAATATCGACATGGGCCATAAAGCCACTGTTTTCTTTTTTTTTTTTTTCAATAGATAGATTAATCAGCCATAATTTCATACCTATTGAAATCCACACTATTTGTGCCGTTTTTACAAAATTAAAAAAAAAAGTTAAGGCCCGATGCACATGTCCCGCGCGTAAGATACCGCTGCGGTAACATAGCGGCACACGAATAATCAATATGCAGACATACATCCAAACAAATTTTAAATTATTCTATTTCTATTTTATATATGTACATATTTCTTGTGTCAGTAGTACTCAGAGACTTGATGCGATGCTGTAGGAAGATACGAAAGAAAATTTGCCCAATGCGTCATTACTTGCAATATAGACGTCCGGTGCGGCAACGTCGGTGGAGATATATAGTTTATTCCATATCAAGGAGGCCACATGTTGGACCTGACTATCACACCATTTTTTTTTTATTTTGATTTTGCATACTTGTAGAGTTTGTGACAACAGAATACAAATCAAAAAATTTGCCCTATACATTCCGTATTTCAAAAGTTATAGCAGTTTCGAAAACATGTTGTTCTGGTCTTCTTCTTCACATATATTTTGCTATTTATGCTGCGGCAGTGAAATAGGAATCAAGCTATCTCTCAAAAAATTGCATCTTGAAAATATATCCGGAAAACGACATCAAAGATAAGGACTTTATACTGTCTCCTTACAAATCCTGGAAAACGTACTTTTAATTTTATTCAGTTTTTATATTTTCTACCTTATATTATCAACTAAAATATATCAAAATTTTAACTTGAGATAGTAACGGGATCAGGGGGTCATAAAATCATAAAAGCCTCACCACTCATGCAATTGCTCATAATAAATCCATAGTTTCTTGAAAATTTCATGAAAATTAGTAATTAATTATGCGTGAAAGTGATTCGAGTTAAAGAAAAAAACTGGACCTCTAGGGGAGCCAGTCCCGTTCTTCCTCCCCTCTGGTGCGCCACTGCCATGCTCTGTAGTGTGTTGTACACCGTTGTATTGAAACCACAGACTGTGAGTGACGCTGAGAGGAAGGTCGTCAATGATATCCTCCAAAAATGTTAGGAGAAATTCTAAATAATTGTCGCTATTTATATTGGAGGGAAATATTACAGGACGACCTACTAATCGATTCCGAATTATTTCTACCCAAACATGCACACTGTCCGCTCTTGTAATTTTTGGGTTTTCCTCTGCCCAATAGTGCAGGTTGTTGAATATTCAAGGTTGGATTCTTTGAGCAATTAGCCTCATCTGTTCATAAAATATTCCTCACAATATTATTATGTTCAAGTATATCAGCAAAATTTGGTACACAAACTACATATTCCATGAGTACTCAAATGTTTACTGTTTTAGAAAATAATCGCAGCTGCCAAATTTCCATTCTATATCCCTTCCCAATCTACCATGATTTACATCTACAGGATGATTCAGATCAAGATACCTTCCGGTATACCATGCGATTCCTTGAGGTAAGAGGATCAAAAAATTGTTCCACATACCCCCCTTAGAAACCTTCCTTTAGGAGTTCTGGCCAGTTGAAGATTTCGCCAATATTCGTGAGAAAAAATGAGTATAAGTTTTGAACCACCCTATAGATTTTGGTTATTGTTAGCTTATTAAATAGCCAAGAATAGTAGCTGTCGAAGAGTGTATTACTCTGAATTTTTTAATTAAGCATCTTTAAATTATTCGTAAATATTTCCAAAACATTGATCTTTTTTACACACAAATTTCATAAATACCGTTATTTATATCAAAAACTTTTGTGTTTAAAAAAATCAAAATTTTGGAAATATTTGAGAATAATTTAAAGAAGCTTAATTAAAAAATTCAGAGTAATGCACTTTTCGACAGCTACAATTCTTGGCTATTTAATAAGCCAACAATAAACAAAATCTATATGGTGGTTCAAAACTTATACTCATTTTTTCTCACGAATATTGGCGAAATCTTCAACTGGCCACAACTCCTAAAGGAAGGCTTCTACGGGGGGGTATGTGGAACAATTTTTTTATCATCTTACCTCAAGGAATCGCATGGTATACCGGAAGGTATCTTGATCTGAATCACCCTCTATAACTTCAAAATATGCCTGTAAAATGTGAAAAGACTAAATATGATCTCCACGTAAGTGGACTTCCCCAAAACCACCCATTTTTTTTCTATGGTACTTTCAATTCGGTTCAACACCACCCACATAAAATTATAGAATCAATTGTCATTTAATATCCTAAAAGTCAACTGCGTATTCTTTTCTATCAACTTTCAACATTTCGTAAAGGTTATGCATGTTCTCCTCATTATAGATTTTTAATTTGAACCACCGCCGCATCAATAGGAGTGAGGCCATAAAAGATTTTACTCAATCAATAAATTGTTAGCTTTCGTCAGGCTTTTTTTTTTTATATTAGTATAATTCCAAGAAATTTCTAATTGAGTAACGGCAATGGTAATGGTAATTTCTATTTCAGTAATGGCAGATTTCTAATTACTCTCGTTGAACTCTTTTGGAGGTAACGATTCCTTAATATAAATTAAATTTTTTTTTTAAAGCACTAAGCTGGAAGAGAAAATTTGTTCTTCTTAAATACAATGGGTCTTATCCCGACGTTTTCGATTTAGTCCTTGAATCACATGGCTATTGAAAATTGAAAATTTGGAAAACTTATCGAAGCAATAAAAAATTACTCTATGATAGTCACAATTTTTCAAGAAGAAAATATTCCAAAAAAAAAACATTCTTCTCTTCAATTTACTACTTGCTTTCTGCTAATAGTCTGTTTCAAATACTTGCCAAAACTTACGCTTATAGATATTTACCGAGGAAGAAAAACCTGAAACACTTTGTCGTACTTCCTAAAACTCCTCAATTTCGTATAAGCCCTTCCTGTAAATTTCAGATTATTTTTTATAATCTCCCTAGTCTTTGATGTATTCAATGGCACACCTAAAGACAAGGTCGCAACTTGAACAGATCTTCAAAGCCCACGTTAAGTCAATATTGAAGGTACTCAAATTATGTACCTACGCCAGTTATAAATCGTTTTTCCTCAAAATTTTTAACAGTTTTAAAAATAAAATTGCCCCCTCATTAGAGTGCCCATCCTCACACAAATTGCACCTAGTAAAACGCGGTTGCAACTCAAAACCTCTCTCTCTTGAAATAGACAAAAGGTGTACGATTTCAGCAAACATCGTCAATCGAATAGTTTTAGCTTCCCTATTCGATGGTAATCGATTTGTTTTTACCATACGTTCCCCCAAAGTTCTATAAAAAAAAAAAGAACCAAAAAGAAAAAAGGGAAAAAAAGCAAGGTAAACAGGGTGAACTACAGTTGTCGAAGTGACGCGAAGTCCTAGAAGTGGCATACTCCGGTGTAGGAGTCTTGCAACGTAGCGTTTTGATGGCTTTTTGCCGCCTTAACACTTGAAGGTGGTGGATGGCTGGATGGATGGATGGATGCACTGTAGAAGTTACAGAATTTCATTTCGTAGGCTTTCCTTTGGCGATGTGACATTTTTCTTCGATTCTGATGGACACCCACCACCTACCTATCTCCCCAAGTTACCTACCGGTGGTCGTTCAGATAATTGCAAAAGGACAGCCAGGCTGGCGTATATTATGGAAACCGTTCATTGTTAATCCAATTGTAACATTTCCGTTGTAGTTTCTCCACTTGTCGACGGGGTCTGGAAAATTCAATTATAAACCGAATCCGTTACATACCTAGTAAGTACGTACGTATATATACCTGTACTCGTATATTGCTAGGTTATGAACTAGTTTCCCGTAATCAATGTGGGTGGAGGCTGTAGGGTGAGGGCCAGAGGGCCGTTGTACACAAATATTTTATTTTTCTATGAGGCCATAGAGTAGTAGTTCGGAGGAGGTCTCTCTTCCGTGTCATGATATCTACGTCAGCGCTGCTGAATGCGCATTTTTTACATTTCTTCTGCGGATTATGTTTTCGAAAAGTAACGAACGAAACCCCTGTGGTTTAGGTGTAAAACATAATTGTAGTTGAGAGCTATGAAATTTTTTTTATTCGATAGCTAAAAAATTCATTTCGTGGTTTTCTTCGAATATCAAGTCATTTTTAATATGAATATATTCCACAGGGTGTTGAAAAAATAAAAATAATTTTAATTTTGAATAATTTGGATGGAGTTACTTCTCACAGTTTTATAATCCATGCCGGTGCACCCCAAGGTTCTGTTCTCTCTCCTACTCTCGTCCTCATTTTTAGGATTCCGTACCCAAAGTGTAAAAACGGGAACCCTATTACTAAGCCTCCGATGTCCTTCCGTCCATCTCCGGTCTGTATCTCATCAACCGTAATAGGTAGACAGTTGAAATTATCACGGAGTTTGTATTTCTATTGCTGCTATAACAATAAATAATAATAATAAAATAAAATTAAAGGGGAGCCGATTCAAGAAACGTGTTTTTTGGCGTATACATAGTGTTAAATTTTATACGATGGTACGGAACCCTTCGTGTGGGAACTCGACTCGCACTTGGCCGGTTTTTTATTAATAATGATCTGCTAGCTCTCACTTTTAATCCCTGTCATAGATTTGCAGACGACACCACCCTTGATTTCGTGCACTCGTTCAAATCTATAGCTGATTCCAATGAAAATTTTTTAGTTGACAAATGTAGCCACATGATTAGCTTACTAGACTGGTCTTGTTTAATGTTTCCGAAACGCAATATTTTCTATTATCATTCGAACGTACCCCAACACCCGTCCAACCCATTTCCATCGATGGAGAAGGTATCATTAAACATCTTAGGCATTGAAATATTCAACAATCTTAGTTCATCCGATCACATTTTTGGTACTGCCAAAAATACAACGAAACGCATAGCCTTGTGGTAAAAAGATGCAAGAAATATTTTACTCCATCAGACTTGACGCAAATTTACAAGTCTCATATCAAGCCTAGATTAGAATATAATTCCCATATTTCAGGGGTAGCTGGACGCACTGCATTGTTCACTTTGGACAATGTCCAAAATATAGCTTTTCGATTTATTAGCGATGACATATCAATAGCAATTATTGATTCCCTGGAGCATCGGCGTAATGTCAGATGGTTATCTCTCTTCTATTGGTAGTTTTATGGCTATTGCTTTGAGAAAATCTCTAGCCTGATCCCTTGCTGAATTCTTCCTATACGACATACCTGCCACACGAGCTGGAGGGAAAGAGGTCTGTGAAGCGCAATGCTGCTTACTTGATGGAAGAAATTTGTTGCTTTGTTGGAATGGTTTAGATTTAAGATCGCATTTTATCTCCAAGGGTGGACACTGTAGTAGGGTATGTTTAGCAAAGAGGCCATCATACAAAGACATTATGTGCTCACAAGGTGAGAAATAAACTCTGCGAAATAGATCATGCGATTTTTGGCTCTGTGGGTACCGTAGTAGAGTATAATGGCGACGTTGTTACCGTCCATTATACAAAGAATTTAAGTGCTCATGAAAGTCAGAATAATAAAATCTCAAGCATAGCCTCTTAGGCAGGGGGCGAAAGGATGTTTTAGTTGATGAATAAGTTAATTAATAATGGAAAACAAGTATGTATGTTAGTAGTTCTTATATGGTTAGTATGCATGGTCAGATCCAAACTCGAATACGGGCATATCGTAACCTTCACGTGGTCCCCTCTAACAGCGCCTATTAAGGGTTGGGCTAGATAAAATTCTTTTTAGCTGTTACTAGGCCGTCCCGTTACAGAAAGGATATCTTACATGGTGATACCACTGGGACTATTCATGGTCTCATGATCGTGTTCTACGAAAACCATACCAAATGGGTAGCCCTTCTTTAACTAACTTGGTACCACGGAGTTGAAGGCTCTGGATAATTGGAATTATTCACTTCAACTTGGGATGACCCGTTTATTGGAGCATCGTAGTGGCTGTGGTGAAAGGTACCGTGACCCTAGATCGGCAGAGATTGGATAAGTCCCGCTTCGACCAGTAAGTTGATGTCATGCCCTATTGGCCTACTAGTACTCATTGTTACGACATGAGGACATTGATTGTCGATAATTAATCCGAGCATAAAACCACAAGGACCTTCTACCACACGAGCTATAATCCAAGCTCAATATCACACCCTTGAAATCAAATTCGGTCGTACTATGAAGTTCCGCGAATTCTTAATAATTAGAATAAGTAGTATGAATGTGGAGCAGTTTTCCATCCTCTATTTTCCTCCACAGATATAAGCTGCAACCATTCAAGCGTAATGCATACCATCACCTACTTTGCTCAATCAAATAATCCTCAATTCCGTACCCTTCTTCCCATCCTTCCAAGGCTGTGCTACGGCATCGTATGTAATCCTCTGAACTTTGGCAATATCATAAAATAAAAAACTAAAAAGAAAAACAAACAAAATTGTTGATTTTTCTATACAGGGTGTAACTGAACATGTGGGAAGACTTTATGGATTTGATAGAGGACCTGAAATCAAACAAAAATTTTCATATAAAATTAAGGTCAATTTCACAATTTCGTTTTCAAGTCGCTGTCATTGTTTGTTTTATACATGATATCTGTGATGATAAAGTTTATAATATTAAAAACGTGTAACTTAGCCCACTATTGTTTAATGTAGAGAAATTTCGGAAAATAGCTACCATAAGCTAGTAATACAGATATCTGAACCCCGTATTATGAACTAGTTAACGATCTTATACGTTCCAGGTGTATGCCGTATCTGCTGATACAAAACCCTTGAGAAATACTTCACAAACCATGAAACAGAAATCTATATGTGTGCGTGCTGGTCCAATTCTCTAAAATGTTTTATATTGATTCTTATGGTAAAGTGACTAGACATTGATTTCATATATGTCATAAAGCCTAAACTACTATCCACACAGGAAAATAGTCTTCTAGTAATTTACAGCTTAGTTCCTTGCCTTCCTAAAGGCTACACTTACTATATACCTTACTTAACAAAATAATAAAATAGTTTTGATTAAAAAGTAACTTTACCATTTTATGCTCAATAAGTCTCAGCTGAGTAGTAGTTGCAATAGTGTATGTCTAGCCGTAGTCCGAATCTGTAGGCAGATTAGATTCGAAATTCATCAGACCACGGTACATTTCCATATGCAATAATTACTCAGTTGAGGGTTTTGTGTGGGGAATCGTAGTCATTTAGTTAAGATAAATTTTTTGAAATAATTTTGTTAGAAAAGATATAAAAAATTTTATTACGGTTGGGAAGATAAAAAAGTAAGCTTGAGATTATCAAAATTCAATTTTTCTATATGAAGAGTAGTTTAGGGTGCAGGAGCTATGCAAAGCAAACTTGCGTCACTTTACGTAAGAACACTGCAAACTGCATATATTTTAGAATTTTAGGACTACGTTAGGGTTCTTATGTATTAGTGATACAGTCTGTTTCATGGCTTGGGAAGTATTTCTCGAAGGTTTTGGCAGATATCCTTCTTCAATACGCTGGCAAAGAGTTTGCTCCATTTTACGAATAGATCAAGAATATACAAGGAATATAAAAGTTTAATGGATTTAGCTCATGAGGAGAACGACCAGGTCAGGACGTCGGTCCCTAACAAGCTATTCATTTGTTTTGTGAATTGCTGAATCATGAATCACATATGACGAATTAAGTTTAGTGGAACTTACATCCCTATATTAATCCAAATGCTGAACCGTTATTGATGTCTTATAGCGACGTAAAGATCTCCGTCAGGCTATATATGAGTACTATTGTGTTCTGAGCTCTGCACTCCATTCCTGGTAAACTGTATTTCATCAGTGAAGAATATAACAGAGAAATAGTGTCGCCCTTGACCACAACTTTGTACTAACCAGGCAAAAATAGCTTCTCTACCTCACAGTCCCGATTGCTTCCCTGATGCCTCTACTGCTATTATCCCCAATTCATGTAGGTAACTAAGGACTTGTATTTTTTGATGCCATTTGCTCCTCCACTATCTGAAATACAATTTTAAATGAAAGACAATTTCAATGGCGTGAGCATATGTTTCAGCATATAAACGCTTTGCTTTATTTGCATTTCAATTTGCATGTTCATAAATATGATGCAAATCTTCCATTTCCCGATTAATTTAAATACTCCATTTCGGCCACTATCTACATATAAGGTAATTACAAAGGAGCAAAAAAAAATCAAAATTATTGTCAAAAATGCTACAAACTCTACTAAATTCCATCAACTTGTATGAAGGACATGTGGCACAGTACACCAAAACAATGACTATAACTCAAAAACTAAGCGAAATTATCCATATCTTCATATGAGCCTTTCTGCTTACTTTTACGTCCTTTATCTCTTAAAGTTTTCCTACATATTCAATTACACTCTGTAGGTACATACCGGTCCCAAACAACGGACGAAAGATCCAAAATATGAAGACCAAGGATAATCCGTTAAAAAAAGACAACCGAAATCTTCCAGTCCGCTTAATAAAATGCATTTGGCCAGGTCTATCTTTAACTTTCAAGCTCATCCGCAGATAAAAGGTTAGATCCAAGAAAAAGTATCCATCCTCCACCACAATATCAAAACCAAACTAAACTGACAGAAATGCAAAAATACTAACATTAAAAATCAAGTTCTAGAGAGCACTACAGAATTAATAGAACACGAATCACTTTGACAGAAGCCGCATTAACTGAAACAAAAAAAAAACTATGGTGAGTTCGTCAATCCTCGAAGGATTAAAAAAGAATTGTGAAAATTTAATGCATTTCTGCATCGGCGATCTGCAATACCTCGAATTCTATGAAATTTTCTCAATTTTTCTGGTAAGCATTTACTGTCCAGAAATGTCCCCTTTTCCTCTAATCAGAATCCATTTGTTGCCGCCAAAATCCATTTCACCATCATCCAACAAAATCTCAAATTTTAACAGCTTTCGTTATTTTAATTCCATCCTATTTTTTTTCTATAGCATACATTTATCCCGTTCCTTTTTCTTTTGTAAAACACCCACCAACGGATAAAAATCCATTATGAAAAGAGCTTCGATTTTCATATCCCATTGGCAGTTTTACAAAAGAGAACTTAAGCCTCCTGTCCGTGACCGCAAATGCAACAACAAGGCCCCAGTTTTATTCTAAGAACCGAACACGTATTACAAGTCTTAATTTTAACCTTCTGTTGCGGTAACCCGACTAGGCAAGCAATTTCCATTTGTTACTACATTTCAGGCTAGAGCACCATCAATAAGCAGAGCAGATCGAACCCTCCGAAGAACCTTTAACTTTAGATCAAATAAAATAATTCGCATGACTGCCCAAAGATATATCCTCTGGGAAAACTATCCATCTCCTGGTGGAAATTCAATACATGTTGCAGCAGCAGCAGTAGCATCTCTCTCTCGTTTTGCTAATAGATTCGTAATTACCTTTCTGGACCAAATGTCCTATCCCTGTGGTATACATCAATAGAAGTTCGGTGCTGGTGCAGGTACCCGCAACTTAGATCGTATAGGAAATCATTTGCTAGAACGAATTTTAAGTTTTCGATGTAACTTAAGGAGTTTCTCCCCCGTCCCAGCAATAGGAAATCTACAAGTTCGCTTTCCTCTTCATTAATATTCGAACCTTTCACTTACTTAGAAGGTTGCTCTTGGGGAGCAACTCTTATACAAAAGTCAGGGGATGGAAGTCTCTTGGGATAATTTTTCGCATCATTGAAGGGGGCGGAATGATTACAACAACGATGATGAAGGTTACGACTACGATGATGATGACGATGACGACGACTCCTCTTCAATCAATCCATAATAAAAGGGGAAAATTAAATCGCAATGAAACGTAATTTGTTTGTGTTGACATGTGTTACGAATTTCCGCATGTTTTGTAGAGAAGGGAGATTTTTGGATTAGATTTGATTTCATTACGGTTGTGAATTGTTTTTGCTTTTTTTTTTTCATTAATTTTCGTGGAAATATTCATGCGGTGCTGTATGTTATCTTATCAGGGCATAGAAGGATAAATTTGTGTCAATTGGTAATTTAAAGGTGCATCAAAATAGGACGTCTGATAGAAATTTGTCCAACTTAAGTAAACAAGTGAGAATTTTTTTCCTCATCTTCTGCATTTTTTAAGGTAATTGTTATGGTACTACTTAGAGTGATTGGCTTGGACGTGAAGTCCAGACTGCCAGCATGAGCTAACCGTTCACTCGGTGGACAGAGTTGTAATGCAGGGCGGCACGCTAGCACCTCGGCTATTGTGGGAGAGTTATAGGGCGGGGGGGTGTTTAACCAATAACCTGCCGCTGCCACCTGCCATAATCAAAAAATTTCGTGGTGCCTGCCAAATCAAAGGCCGTCGCACACACCCGTCCTGAAGGGACCTATACACTACGTACCACTTACTTATCTGAAAGGCGCAGATGTTCTGCCTACCGCTGCCTTGCCCCAGCCACCCAATCGATACTGAGGGCAGCCAGTTTTTTGCCCAGTGTCCCTTTTGATGTCCTGAAATGAGAAGAGGAGCGAACATATTCAACCACTGACAACGAGAGAGGGTGCCAGGAAAGAGAAGGAGGAAACATGCTATCACTTTTGGAGCTGTCATTTTTTGACATTTGACAAGTAGAAACTTCGCCATTAATAAAAATGGAACGATACACGATTCAACAACGCATTGAAATTATTAAAATTCACTATAAAAATGGTGAAAATGTGGCAGAGACGGTTCGTAAAACTCGAACATTTTTGGGTCGTCGTGAAGCACCTTGACGGACCGCAATACAGAAATTGGTAGAAAAATTCGAGCTGTCGGGACAAGTTAGTGATGTGAAGAATAAAACCCGTGCACGTCGCTCAAGATCAGCCGAGAATATTGCTGCTGTAGCCGAAAGTGTTGAAGAAAACCCAGGTTTGTCCATTCCTCGTCGTTCTTTGGAATTAGGCATTCCACCGTATTTTGCATAAAGATTTGGGTCTTAAGGCTTATAAAGTTCAGTTAACACAAGAACTCAAGCCGGCCGATCATCAACAACGTCGAGTCTTTGCTGATGGGGTCTTTGAAATGCATGAAAATGATCCGGAATTCCATCGAAAACTCATCTTGAGTGATGAGGCCCATTTCCACCTAGATGGCTTCGTCAACAAGCAAAATTGTCGCATCTGGGGCTCGGAAAACCCAAGAGTTATTGTTGAAAAGCCTCTCTATCCTCAACGTGTGACTGTTTGGTGCGGTTTATGGTCCCGCGGGGTCATTGGACCTTACTTTTTCGAAAATGAAGCTGGAGCAACAGTTACGGTGAATGGATTGCGCTATCGACAGATGATTAATGATTTTTTATGGCCGGAATTGGATGGTATTGATCTGGACAACGTTTACTTTCAACAAGACGGCGCTACGTGCCATGCAAGCAACGAAACCATTGATCTTTTACGGGAAAAGTTTCCGGACCGTGTTACCTCTCGAAGAGGTGATCACAATTGGCCACCGAGATCTTGTGACTTAACACCTTGCGACTTCTTTCTTTGGGGCCACGTGAAAGAGAAGGTCTGCGCCAACATCCCAGCGTCGATTCAAAACCTCAAAGATGGAATTCGTGAGGCTATCGAGGACATAGGGCAGCCACTTTGCGATTTGGTTATGGAAAATTTCATGAAAAGGATATGGTCCTGTAGGCGTGGTCATGGTAGTCATTTGGCTGATGTTATTTTCCATTATTAACGGCATACCTTCCTCTTTATAATGAAATAAAGATCCGATCATTTGTCTCAAAAATGGCATTTTTGTTTGAATATCAAAATAACACCTCTTATTGGAAAACCCTTTACCTATAAATATTGAAAACCTACGGTAGCTTTTAATTTTTTTATAAAACAAAGCATTCATTCAAATGCATACATGTCTCTAAAGGTATATAAGAAAAAGATAGAAGAGGGCAAAGAGACTTTGAATGGAAATATTCTATTTTTCAAATATTATATCTAAAAAAAATATGTATATGAACAAAGGTATCATCTATAAACAAGATGAATGTAGAGATATAGACAAAAAAAAACTTACATATTTACTACGTTATACATGTATATTTGTTTTTAATCTATATCAATTTTGACATAGTTTTGAGACATAAATTTAACTAATCACTTGGTTTTTGTTTTTGTATAAAACTAAAATTTTGTTCTCGTCAGAATTTCAAATTTCACTGAACTGAAAACCTGACTTAGTGCACCCAAGATGGCGGCAAAACGAAAATAGAAAAATTTATAAATATTACTCATCCTGGTTCCATTCCTTGAAGGCCCTCCGGAGCTGAACGCAGGTTAGCTGAAAATCAATTAATAGTGCCACCGTATTTATTATTTCTGTTGGGCGAACTTTAAATTACTATCTGAAACCCTACTCCTATGCTAATTTCAGAAAAGTGTGCTTTATGAGTTTCTTGTTCCTTTCTGCTCTTTTCTGCTCTACTTTCAATTTTCTCCGTGAACTGTCCTGTTCTGTTCTAAGCTGCTCTGCTAGAGCCGGATTCTATAAAAAGGAGAATTGTGAGATTTGAGAGATGAGAATTGATTTGACAGTTAATTCTACACTTGGAATTCTGTAACTTGGCCATTGGTATGTGTCAGCATGTAGCCTATTCTTGCTCCTCTAGTCCTCTAGACCTTTCGATTATTCAAACTGATGAAAGGGCACTTTCGTTACCCCCGGAATATGCAAGCCATGAAGTAATTCTTAAAAAGAGAGCAGCGGGCCGGTTAGCGGACGAACATCACAATCTTCTTACCTTGTCTTACCGCAGGAGTTTTTTTTTATATAAAAAAGTAGCTTGTATTTGTTCAAACGTTAAAATTTCCATAAATTCGTTCTACATGATATTTTTTTTTTAAACTATTAGAAAGAAAACATATTTGGCTGCAATTTGTTTTAACTTCATTTGTCTATGGGAGCGACCTGTTTAAAATGAAATCTTAGTTCTTCCTCTATGACACTCATCAACCAAAACAGTGAGAGTGAGCGCTTACCGCATGGCTGTAGCCGGGCCGCTAATGCCTTTTAATGTGTCGGTGTCTTCGCCGACTTCATGGCTTGTATTATATTCCGGGGGCCTCGGTACTTTCCAAGTCGGATATGTTCGACCGCGTTGAGGGTATGCGGGCAATAGGCATTATTTTAAGAAACATAGGAAAATGTTAGACTACTCGGAGTAAGCCAGAGCGAGTAGTACTGGTGTGTCCATACTGTGTAGTCCCTGTCCAGTTTGAGGACAATTTGGCATTAGGATTATGCACTATGCACTGTTATGACGAAGAGATTACTTATGAATTCCTCTCTTCTTTGGACAAAAAATGGGAAAGAAATATCCGACTGGAACTTCAAATTACGCATTGAATGGAAATTCTTTAATTAGATTTTACAAAATCAAAGCGTTTAATATTTTTTCAAAATTCTCTTTGACATTATTTAATTAAAATTCAAAGAATTAATCAATTTCAATGAACCACCGTAAAAAAAATATCCTTTTTCTTGAATGCAACAACCAACATCCTCCTCTACACCTTACGTTCTACTTCTTTTACGTTTCAGTGATTAAAAATCTTTTAACCGAACGGGAAGTTCCATCCGTCCATAGACTATTGATAAACAGGAAGAAGACTTCAAAGGACAAAGAAATTTTTATTTAAAGGACAACTAACTACATATAAAGCAAATCAAAAATCGTCCAACAAACGGTCATACATACATACATAGACCAAAGTGTGTGGGAAAGTTGATTTACTACTAGAAATCAAGGTGCAATAAATTTGGACTACCTTTCTTGTTGTGCGTGATGATAAATTATTGCATCAGGTGCCTCCGGCTATATACAGAGTTTCTGCGGCCTGAACTGGAACAGATCTAATAATGTCCTCGGTGATTAATTTAGCAGAAAATCAACTGTAACTGTCCACAATTGAATTTGTGTTATTCGACTTAATGCTGTTGGGAAGAACTGTTGAAAAGGTACGCAAGTAATACTTGCCGGAAGCATTGAGAGCTGTCTGTATGTCTAATAAATGATAAACATCATCTCGTGCTTCTATAAGTAATAAATTTCATTCAAATTAGCTCCCCGATTATAGTATGTGGCGCGTTTTCCTTTAAAGTTGGCCTTACAAAATCAATTCTTTTTCTTTTCTTTTTTTTTTCAGATTTAATGATAGCAACAGTAATCAATTAAAAAAGCGCTAAATAATCAGCAGCAGCAGTAGCACCCACGTTACTCGAACCGAAGAAATTCAAGTAAATTCATGCAATGGAAACCATTCATCCATCCATCCATCCATGGAGGAAGGTAAAAATCTGGAAGTCATGTTGTGACACCCGAAACGCGGTCTCGATTCCTTGCCGACACGGTATAGCATTCGGGATGAAGTGAGGCGAGTGGATTTAATTCAGAAAAAAGCTAGCAGAGACATCCACAAACACCGTGAACAGTAAGAATTGAAAATTTTGACAGGCCCCAAATGACAAATGGATCAATCGTCATTGTCGATTATTGATCGCGTCATTCTACCCGAGAATTTCAATTGACTTTCAATTACCCAAAGGCAGCCCGATCTGGCTGATTTCCGTATGGATAGAGATCTTGAGTGGCTGCTGTACGCTCAGGTGAGAATGATACATTAATGATAGATGACTTTCGAAAAAATAAATTTTGGAACTGGATCCGTTCGTTTATTTGTTTTTTTTTTTTTATTATTGTTGTTTCCTGCTCGCCCCCGCCATTTATACTCCCCGACGCATATTATATGACATTATTGGTGGCATAAACACAATCAGAAATGTAATCTTCAATGGAAATTTTTGTTCCATTGGCGGCGAGATATACTGTTGAGCCTTGAAGTTTCTTTTACTCTTAATGAAATTCAATACGAGATAATACGTACCTGTGGAAGCAAGTGTGTCTGTCATCTGAAGAAAAATTTTAGAAAATTTAATTTTTTGGTAGTTCGAGCTTTTTTTAAGTACCTAAACGAGTAAATTGATTTTTGTTGATGATTTTTATATATTTGAAGAATGTTGGGAGTCCTCATCTTGTTGAAAAATGAAAATGTCATTTAAAACTGTCTTTCAAGCATTCAATTGTATGTCAGCTGTAATTTTTAGTCTTCTAGTTTAAAGGGTTGTTTAGTTTGGTCTTTTGAAATATTATTCTAGTATTAGTTCCTTAGTTACTATACATATACTTGCAAAACTTTCCGTCTATCGTCTTAATTGTGATAAGTGATGGGCGACTTTTATTGAATTTTAGCAAGTCTATATTACTAAAAATCCAAAACAAAAACTAAACTTAAGCGAAATAAAGATAATACAAATAAATAATAAAGAGTAAGTTAACACGTATAGTAATAAGAATAACTTAAAAAATGTAAAATGTTAAATAATGTAAAGGGGGCATTGAACTCAAAGCGATAATAATATCCAGAAAAAAAGGAAGGGAAAGCAGAAAAAAGTAAAGATTAGGCAGATCAGTTTAGAATGGAAAAATTATTTAGGACCCTAACTTCGACCAAAAGGTTGCGTTTAAAAGTCCCAAAGCTATCACTGAATATATCCAGATCATTTATAAAAGGAATTGTGGGCCCTTTTTTGATTTTAACCAAAGCTAACTTGAATCGCAAGTTGATGCGGGTCGGATCTATATGAATGACGTAAGAAACTGTTGACTTAAACGGATATGAAAATTGAATTTCAATCTGGACAATAACTCAGAAGAATCAAGAGAATCATGCAAAATTTAAATAAGAACGTGTCGTCGAGGTAGGAACGACGTGTTCTAAGGATATCATGGAGTATCTAGCTGATCTGTCGTCATAATGTTCATATGAGCCAGTGAATTTAAAATGCAAGTACCTAGTGAATGTGCGTTGGACACTCTCGATTTTAATTTTGTATGTCGTATAGAAAGGATTCCAGATTGGGTAAGCGTATTCTACTAAAGATCTAACTAGGGTACTATACATAGTTTTACGGGAAAGAGAGCTGTTTAAAGGGCCTAGTGCACCTTAAGACGAACCCACTGGCATAACTAATGCTCCCACAAGCCCCGCTACGCACACAGTTTCTAGGGGCCCAACAAAGCCTACAAAATTAATATTTTGAAACCACATAAAATAACAACGCTTCTGAATAAAAATTATATTAACTCTGTAATGATTTAATTATTTCAGCTCCATCTTAAGGTGTTCATACCATCATAAGCTTTGAGTAACTGCAAATTGGCTTTCTAGACAGTAGTGATGATACAACAACAAAAAAGTCGAGAATTCTTCTGTTTTTTCTTTGTATTTAAACGGAGAAAAAAGGTACGCCTGAAACTGAGACACTGTAAAATATTTTCTGTGGAATAGTTGGGTGACTTCCTTAGGCTAGGCGTACACGCTGCTAGTATGTGTCAGAGTTCGAAGATAAGAGAAGAGTATTATATTAAATAAGTAAGCAATGAACGAAAATTAAAATATGTATAAGATCAAATTTATCATGTTGAATGAAAACTAATAAGTTTGGCAATCCAGATCTTGGAAACACTGGTCTTAGTACTCAAAAAAAAACTTTTTTATTTTTTGCTCAACTCTGGCTTGGAGTGACTGGAGTGAAGGTACTGTTGGGAGATCGTGGGAATTCTTAAAAAGGAAGAAAGGAATAATTTCGTCTCCCAGTACAATATTATGGGAAACATTATACATCCGAAGTTCAGAATATATTTCCATATAATTGACACACAAAATTTTCCTGCGCAAGTATGTTAATTTGTGGGGGACCATACATTCTTAGTTACGCCACTGGATAAACCCCATAGTTTTAAACGCTTTATTGGTGATACGGTTAATGTGCGAGTCAAGCACGAGCTTTTGCTGCCAAATTGTACACCCAAGTCATTAATTTCTGACACGCGGGTCATATGTATGAACAGTGTCCAACTTATATTTCCAATGTAATGTGGATTGTTTTTGTGTAAAATAAATAGATTTGCATTTGTCCACGTTTAAGGATTGATTTTTACTACATCAAGAGAGCAGCTTCTGGATATCATTATGCAAGTGCTGGTTAGTCGGATCGATCATTTATTATTCTATAAATTTTAGTGTCACCGGCATAGATTAAGGACAGAGAGCACAATTTATTGGGAAGATCGGTAACATATAGTAAGAATAGAAGCGGGTCAAGGATCGAGTCTTGGGCTACACCCGATGTTTGCGAGTATAGGTTTGAAGAAAAACCATTAATCAAAAGAGTAAGACGACGATTAGCGAGATTAGATTCAAACCAGAAGGTACTGATAGAAACAAAGCCCAATCTTCTTATCTTATCTGTGACAATTTTGTAATTAATTCTATCAAATGCCTAAGGTCCAACGATTATCTATCTACCAAAGTTTAAATCATCATTATAGGGTGTTACGTTGAGAAGTTACAGGGTGATCTATAAAAACATACCCAAATATCCTTAAAGTCCCGTTATCTCGAAAATCGGTTTGTCTGAGCATGACCTATCCCTAGCCAGCGAGTGCTAGACCACATACGGGACACCCTGTATATATATATATACTTGCCCGACATACTGACATTGTGCCAGCCCCCAGTCTCACTCAAGCGGACTGAGGAGATTCACACTCTTTTCAGGGTGGTGATTCTGATCTTTTGTCGTAGCTTAGCCGTATATTTTAGTCACATATTTTGACATTTCACCTAAAATTTATCGTACTTTTATATTCAGCATATTTATTTTGATTTATGCTTTTCATCAACCACAAAATAAAATAAAATGAATTTGCAATGAATTAACGTCGGAATATACGCCTAAAAGTACGACAAAAGTCAACTGCTTCCGAGGTTGTGACAAAAATTATAAAATATAACAAATCGAAATTCGAAATAATATTTTTGAATTTGTAATATAAAGTGTCATGTTCAGTTAATCTACATAATGAGCTGAATAATAACACAAAAGAAAGCAATGGAAAAGTTCATATCATTTTGTCGTATATTCTGTCATTAAAGTACGACAAAAGATCAGAATCACCCCGCATGTGCCGAGGTTGATCTTCATTAATCTGATCGAATATTCGATCAACCAATAATCAGGCGTCCAAGCTGCTACTGCTACCTGTATCAAGTGGATTTTTAAGACGTCACTGCTAAACAACCCCTCAAGAGTTCGCAGTTTGCTTTCAAGCCAGCGACTTTCTTTGACGGAAGACATGCAATTGGGGACAAATATAAAGACTTTGCATAATGTCAAACTGCCATTATGTCAGAATTTCGAAAGAACAATTAATGACATGCGAACTTTAAGGTCTTCAACAGCAAACACTTGGTGTGAAATATTTACAAATTACATTAATTAAATACAATAAGTTCATATATCTGGGCAGGCAATTTAATTGATCTAATTCCTCATTTTTTTAACCCACAAACATGGACGTTCAAAAACACAATTTATCAGTAGATCTACATCCATTTTTCGCTAATTCACAACTGAACAGCAATCTTGTTTTCTTTCTGCTAAATTCGCATCAGGATGATTCTTAGCAGAAATGAATCTGAAGGCACAGTGTGCTGATTTCATTCGAAACAATGTGGTTGATTTTTCATCGGAGTTCGTGTGAAGCGAACGAAATTGCTGTTGATTTTCGAAACGTCGAAGTTTCGGATTATATTCGAAGATGCGAAGCTTTGAAAGAATATTCGAAGAACGAAGTTTCAACCTTCGAACGTAACGTAATATGAGACTTCGAAGCTATCATCACCTTGATTCAAAATTGTAATGCTAATTTGATCCACTTTCTGTTAAGCCATTGTACCTACTAAAGAAAAAATTGGTTTTGCTTAAGCATTCGACCTCAGAGGATATGAAATCTTCTAACCTCTTCGAAGCAGGAACGTTTTACCAATGAAGTACCGAAGTATGATAAAGAATTGGAGTGAGTTCAAATGCATGAAGTTTGGCACAATGTTAATTTTTCGGGGATATACAGACTTTTGGAGCAATCCAGGGGCACGTTAAATAGAATTAATAAATATTAAAATAACTGTAAAAAATGTTTGCAAATTTACAATGGTTTAATGAACAAATTTATTTGAAAAATAATTAAATTGGAAATTTGGAAATTTAATAATGTGCACTTGAAATTGCATAACTCAATTCAATAATATCATTTACGTTCTTAATATACCCTAATGAAATCTGTTGAGTTTGGGTATTAAGTGTTTAATTCAAAGTTTGTAATCCGAGTATAGGGCTTCTTCCGGCTTTCGAATAACTCTTCGGCCACTGGTTCGTTCGTAACTATGAAGAGAAGCTAAGCCGGGGTTTACACGAGTCAGTAGAACTGACACTGACAGGCTCATGTAAGCCCCTACTGCCTACTCTTTTCTACTGACTGGTCTGTACTGACAAGATTTCTAACCAGTCAGTACAGACTAGTCAATAAACTGTCAAATGTAAAATCAAAATGGCGGAAATAGAAAATAAAAGGTAGATGGTAGTGTACATTTTTGTTTATATTTCTAATCTTCTCTCTTTTAAGTGGGAAATAACTGAAAAGAGTTTAATATACATTTTAATCTTTAGTTTGTAGAGAAAAATGACGGATTAAGGAAGAAATCGTTATATATGCATATAGAAGAAAAATATCTGCATCACTTGATGACATTTAATAATGTCAAATGTTCGAACACAAATCGTTTTTTGTCAATAAAATTGACAGACAAATTCAGGACTGTCCGTCAGCTCTATTGCCTCGTGTAATCGTCGCGTAAAATCAAACAAATTCGTAATATGTAATTATTAAAATCTCCCAGATATTGATTTTTAGTCAAATCTGACCATAAGTGATAGAATTTGACTGCTATTAAGGAGCCGTCATTTCGATTTCTAAACGTCTCGGCTACAAATTCGTAATTGGCGACCCTAAAATCCCATAGATATCGATCGTATTGATTTTATGTTATATATAATTCTAAAAGTGTATTTTCATCCAAGATTCATGAGTATGAAGATAAGACAAGATGTGTGTGAAATTAGTGTGTGAAAACTTTTAAACCACGTTACGTTTCAAATCAAACATATAATAAAACATATTTATAAATTCCCCGAAAATCTGAGACAACACTCTTTAAACTATTCAAAAACTATTTCAAGTCACGTCGAATATTACAATTTAACCTTAACACTACAGAGCAGATATCAGGAAAAGTTCATACTTCAAAGCTTCGAAGCATTGGCAAAACATTTATGCTTCGAAGGATTTGACTTCGAACCTTCGAACCAATTGCTTCGAATTCTATCAACAGCCCTAACAGACAACTAAATGCTAGTTATGTATATGTAGTAAGAGTTAAGATTGAGCAGTAAGAGCTATTAAAAAAGTAAGATTTCTGAAATTCTGTAATCTCTCCAGAAGTAGATATATAATCAGAGTTGGGCAAGTACCAAAGAAAAAGTACTTAAGTACATGAACAAGTACCGAAGACTTGAGTACTTCAGCGTAAGTACAAGTACCACATGTATGAAAAGTACTTATAACTAAGTACTAAGTCCATAAAAAGTACTGAGTAAATTTTGAAGTACTTTTTAAAGTACTTGTTTAGAATCTTTGTACATTGGCAGTAATATAATGAAGTAGATAGAGTTCAGTTAATAGATATTAACAAATAAATACATTTTGAAAACTATAATATGTAAAGTAATCAGTGGCTACTACATATTTATAGTTTTGTATAGTTTTCGACGCTACACGTAGAGTAAAACTTTCACATCTCAGTGCTACACATAAAAACTATTAGAGATCCGCCTGAGCACCAATTGTCGCCTTCAATAATGCATAAAATTTCCAGTAAATTTCTAAGAAAAAATTGAGGTCTTCCCTACATCCAGGTCGCATGGTTGATTTTATATTGGAGCAATACTTTTCTGGTTTTTGTTCTATTTGCCCAGTCTTGTTTGTATGTTATTTGTTTGCCTCAGGTTCTTCCTTGACGCGCGAGTGCGGAACATTCTTTGACAGTTCTTTGCGTGCTTTAAAATACAACAAAAAATGGAGTTCCGCTAGAGATTGTGTTTGCTTTTCTACGAAGAGTTAGATATTTGTAGGTACTTAATAGACTGAGAAATACTTGGTACTTAAGTACAAAACAAAAGTACTTATGTTGAAGTACAAAGTAGGGCATTTCAAAAGTATTGAGTAATAAGTCTTAAGTAACGAAAATGTACTCTAAGTAGTACTTAAGTCTTTTTTTACTTAAGTATTGCCCAGCCCTGTATATAATAAATAAGTATTTTAATCTTAATACAATCTCTTTTCTATAGTAAACCCTACAATTCCTACCAGAAAAATTAAAATTCTTCATGATATAGGTATGAAATTTTACTAACGCTATAAAGTCGTTCTTTCAACTTTCATTTCCAGCATCCGAAAAGATTTCCAAAGAAAATCTTTCCTATAATCTATAAACTAATCTAAACGTAAAGAAAGCAATTATATACCTGTCCCTCCTGCTGTACCATCATAAGATCATAAAAATCATCTTGATACAAGTATCCTAGAAAAATTTATTATTCATTATTTAGAATTCCTTCATGTCTCCGACATGATAAAGGAGCTTTACTTTTGTCTCTTGAATCCTAAATTAAAAAAATTTCCTCATAAGCTTTTCCCTCTTCTGTTCACTCTCGTTTCGATGACATGACAATGTCAACGTGAAAGATTCCAAGCATCCATCCAGCATCAGCATCACCTGGTAACCAACGAATAGCTTTGGGAAATCAGTTGCCACGGCAATTTAATTAAAATAATTGAAACAAACAGACGAACCTGGAAGCTGGAACATAAGCTCTCGTGATCTGGTTATCATAATGTTGGTGGGGATTTTCTCGTGGGAATAGAGGAAAATTTATAATTAAACTGATTTGATACCTACTTTCATTCGGTACTTAATTAATTCAAGTTAAAGAATTAATCAGGCACCCGCATTCAGTCGCTACACACTCTGTCTATAGCCTGAGACGTAATTAAATTAAAAGGTATATTCCACGAATTGATGACAAGGTCTTGACTTATATCTTACAGAAATATGGAGTAAAGGTTAACCTCCGTTTGGTTATACTTAGAATTTCATCTTAAAGGAATCAAATATTTTGACAAGCATATTTTATAGTGTACACAAAAGAAGGATCAGCAGCTGTATAAATGAAAGTGAAAACATTCCCATCGAGGTAAGTGTGTACATATTTCTCGTAGTTATCCTTGATTTGACAGAACATCGAAGCGGAAAAATGCCAATTCATTTCCTTGGGGGCCCACCCACACCTAAGAAACAAGAGTTCATTATTAGCTATAATCCCAGCAAATTTTTAGGCTGCGGTGAGTGACAGATAGAAGAGTAAAATGTCAGCCGCCATAGACATGTCTAGGGTTCTAACAACAAGAAATTGGTTATGTGTGCATTTCGGCCGCCAGAAATAAAAATAAAAATGAAAAGAAAGAAAAATCAGGCAGCCAGCAACACAATTTCAAGTTGCGTAAGGATTATTTGTTCCCTCGGGATATAAGACCTAGAGTACAAAGAAGAAGGCAATGAGAAAAATTAATCGACTCCTTCTCATGTTTTTGATGAAAAAAAAAGAATGAAAAGATTTCTTTTTTTTTCTGCTATATAGGAGAAAAGCTGTGACAACATTCGCCAACGGATTATAGCCAGTTTGAGCTGTCATCGGCTTCCAGGAAATAATAATGAGTCTTGGAGGGCATGCGATATTTCGTTGTACTGACTGAGAGAGACTCTGAGTAATGTTAAGCATTGGAATGTCGATACCGTTCCGAAAATATAGAGCAGAATAATTCGACTTTTATGACTTTTATGTTTTTTTTTTTCTTTTTTAAATCTCAAATGCTTAAATAATTATTGCATTATCCACGGAAACTTCCATCAAACCATTTTACTAATGCTGTTATAAGCGAAATTTCTATCCTACAGGATTCCTTACAAATATTGTGTAAATGTAATAGTAAATAAAATAAATAATAAATATAAAAAAAAACTTTATATGGGTGCGTCGAAATGGTTTTTATTTTGTAAGTTTTTCAAGATACAGGGTGTTTCAGTCTACGTGGTCTATAGAGCAGGAGAAAAAATTGTCAACCAATAGTGAGGGCGGTGGGGGGGGGGGTCGACAGGTAAGAAAATTCGAAATTTTTAATTTAGACCCCCATAACTCCTGAAAGGAGTGTGACACGGTGCTGGTTGAGCAGTCCGTCCTTGGAAAGGCCATCAAGCTCTGCATACTGTGACCGTACGCCGTGTACTTTTCAAGATACAGGGTGTTTTGTGAAAAACTAGCTTTTTTTCTTAATCACGCTATAACTGCCGAACGGTTGAACTGGACCCCCTCCCCTACCCTGCAATACAATTTTTTGTTCGTGTAGGTGAGTACTATCACCTCCTGCTCTATGCAGTACCTAGACGGAAACACGCTGTATTTAATTTTCTCATCTCTTTATCAACATTTCCATGTATTTCCCTGATTGACTTTATTCTCTTGAGATGATGGCTTCCTATAATTTCAAAATATTCTATCAGAAGAAGGTTGAAGTAACTGCCTTTTCTCTGATTTCTTCTTGAAAATAAGACCAGTATTATTTCGCGCAGTTCATTCTGTTGAAATAGATAGTTATTCTGATGTTCCTCAAAGCAGCCATCTTGGACCATATCAGTGATGTAGCTCTGATTCTGACTAATTAAAAAATACTTTGCTATGCTGACAATGCCAAAAGTTTTCGCATTGTTTTTAATGAAAACGAGTGTGGAATTTCAAACTTAGACACCTTTCATAAATTAACAGTTTTCTTCTCAATGTTCTTTAGGAATCCTTTGAACTTAAGTTATATTTTAAAAAGATGCTTATTAACTAGAATATGGGCGTCTTCCTTAATACTCGTCTTTCCTTCTAGGATTGGCTTGTAAAGAAATGATCAAAGGAGTTTAATAATCATTGACTCATTTTTTAAAACCATTTTATAATATGCCAATCCGATTTAGTCCCCCTTGTATATGGCCTACATAGATCGTATTGATGCTGTGCAGAGAAAATGACTTCGATTTGCTCTACGTGTGCTTCATTGGAACAATTCTGTTTTACAACCTTCATATGTAGACAGACTTAAACTATTTTCATTGCATTCTCTCCAAAATAGATGAAAAACTTCCATAATTGTTTTCGTATTTGACTATATACAAGGAGTGATAAACTCCTCGGATCTCTTAAATACTTTCAATATATCCGTTCCTGTACGCTCCTTGGGGAACCACGACAAAATTGTTATTCCTCAGCATAGTACTAACTATGGCATGGACCAGCCGATTTTATCAATGTTTCATCTCTGTAACCATTAGTTTGATTATATTGACTTTCGTCTTTCAAAAAGTCAAAAGTTAATTCAGTGATGCTGTCGGGCCTCCGTCCACAACATAGCTCTAAATCCACCTTGTTTAGGGAAACAGAAAACTTGCGTCAGGTGCTTCATAAGAATTTTGTAAGAATTCTGGTACTTTTAGATTTTTTGAATGCCTTCAACAATGTTTACCAATGCTTTCATTTGTGACACCTCTATTCAATTTTTCCGCCTCTGCAACTCTCCTCATGAAAAACTTTCTAACGGATATGTGACAGCAGGTCAGGATTTAAAATAACTAGCCTCCTCCGACTATCTTGTGGGGTTCCGCAAAAATCAGTTCTTGGACCTTTATTTAGTATTTATAAAATATATGCCGAAAGTTATCCATGATGTACTTAGTCACAAACATTTCATACATCACGTGTCAAGTATTCCTCCTCTGAATATTATTTGGATAGTGACTTTCTAGAATTGTCAGTTTTGAAATGAAATTACTACTTGATCTAGGAAATTTTCCTTTGGAGATCAAGACGATTTTTGTTCTTCACTTTTAACTTACATAAAATGCTTTTGCCAGTTATCCCGTGCAAATATTGTATTTATAGAAGTATGATTTGGACTTGACGTGGGATTTTTTTCGAAGAGGTATTTTTAATAGTAAAAGCCTTCAACACGTATTTTAAGTAAATGTCCTGCTCATCCCTAGTACCAAAATCGTTTATTTTAGAAGCGTCCTACGACATATTTCATAGAATTAATATAGTACGTACATGGGTAAGACTAACACCATCATCCTTTTCCCAGTTTAGCGATCTCGTACCTAATTGATTTGCGTGATTTGTATGAGTACCATGATTTAAAATGGAACCGAGCATGTCGATTTGGAACCAAGCAAGTGAAAAAAATACCTGATCCCATTTACATTTTAAGATTAAAAGGACTAGGCTTAACCTTCCAACTTTAGCCAAAGTTTGCGACCAATACGGTATTTCAAGTCAGTATTCAGTCTAGGACATTTATAAACCCATCATCAGTCATTGAGAACCCAATACTTCCATTCTTGATCAAAAATGAGTTGCTGATTTGATCAACTTCATAGTCATAGGATCTAACGGTACTGCTACCACGAACACTGGATAGAAAAGCGAGTTGATCCATTTCATTAAATTGAAAATAAGAAGATCAGTCTACAACGAATTACCTCTTGTGACCAATTATAAAAACAACTCGAAAACTGTATTAATCTGCGGTTGCTGTTGAACTTTCAGCCGTTCCGGAAAAAATGCTTGTTTTCCCGAGGACTTATGACTCTTTGCACATCCAGACAAGAACACAATAGATGAATTCTGGTCGCGGTGTCCGCAGGGTTCTAATAGCCTAGTAGCTCCTACCCTCAATCTTACACGTCCAGAAAATCTATCAAATAAAATAAATTGTTAATAAAATTACTAATTCATTAATATGTAATTTCTTTTTGATAAGTTTTTTACATTTTAGGGATAAAAATTTAATTTACATTCCTGCTTTCAAGTTTATTCGTTTTTTTTTCTGTTTTCTTTGTATTTTACGTGATCATCTCTACAACTTCCTTTGGATAGTTTTGCAAAAATGTTATCGAAAAATTATATCTTTCCGCAACAAGTTCTAAACACCTTCCGTTTATGAAATGGACTCAAATCGACCATTTTATGAATTTTTCGAATCGATTTCATAATAAAGTTATTTTGGGATGCGACAACAGGATCTAAGAGAAGGAAATTCATCAGCGGTACACTGACTGATAAGTTTCCAGAAGAGGATACTAGATGGCACTGTATAACAAAATCAATCATATAGGTGGCAAATATATTCCTTTAAGCCTCAACTGTCAAATATTATGACATTTCGACTACTGCTTCGTTAGTTATTGTCGATTGAGTGACATTTCATTTACGTTGTGAAAGAAATAGAGAAAAATAAAATTCGTGCAATGATAAAATTTTAGTATTTGAAAGGCTTAAAACCTCAAAAAATCATCGATAACTTTAATAAAACTTTGGAGACTTCCGCTCTGTCGAAAATGACCATATACGATTGGTATAATGAAATTAAACCTGGTCGTACGAGCACTGAAGATGCTGGACGTTAGGGACGTCCGATTGAGGTGACAACTTCAGAAAACATCCAAAATATCCATCATATGGTTTGGATGATCGGAAAGTGAAAGTAAGTGAGATAGCTGTGGCCATGGTCATGTCAAAAGGGCGTATGGGCAACATTTTGCATAAACATTTGCTTATGAACATGCTGTGTGCGCAGTGAGTACCGCGTATGCTCACAATAGACCAAAAATAACATCATGTTGATAATATCGGGACCAATTTGGCGATGCTTACGCGTAACCCAAAGGAATTTTTCCGTCGATTTATAACGATAGACGAAACATCGATCCACTACTACGCACCAGTATCCACTAGACAATCAGCTGCGAGTGGCAGGAACCTGATGAAAACAGCAAAGATGCAACAATTGGCTGGAAAGGTTCTTGTTAGCATTTTTTGGGATGCACATGGTATCGTTTTCATTGATTATCTCGAAAAAGGAAGAACAATAACAGACGAATACTATCCGTCAATACTGGATTGGTTGAATAACAAAATCAAAATTTATAGGTGTCACTTAGCGAAAAAGAAAGTGCTCTTTCACCTGGACAATGCACCACCACACACATCAATGAAGGCAATGACAAAATTGGATGAATTACGGTACGAATTACTTCCTCAACCACCTTATTTTCCAGATTTCGCTCCGAACGATTATTTTATGTTTCTTAATTTGAAATGATGGCTACAGGGACAAAGATTTTATTCGAATGATGAAGTAATAGCTACAACAAATGCTTATTTTGAAGTTTTGAGCGCCGAGCATTATTCGAAAGGCATAAAAATGTTGAAGAACTGCTGGAATAAGTGTCTTACTTTGAAAGGGAACTATGTTGAAGAATAAAAAAAAATTGTTACAATTTCAATTTTTTCACTACCATTCCAGAAACTTATCAGCCTATGTAATATATATGTCTATGTATGTATGTTCTTTGTTCTAACACATCTTTTATTTGTACTTTAAGATAAGTTCGACATCGAGAATTTTGTAAACAATTACGGCGCCTTCCATAAAGCAAATCTTCACACAGTAGAAAATAATGATTATTTAAAAAAAAAACAAAAAACAAAAACTCCTCTTTTGCTCATCTTTAGTTTCGATTTTTCTTAACCCTTGAATAATATAAAATAGGAAGAAAAAATAATATAAAAAAGGAAGAAAATGTTTTTTTATTTTATACTAAAAGGAGGCCGCCGGCAATGCCGATGATATAGTGTGGGTGTTGCTCTCTACGTCTACGAGTTTTCAGGCAGTGCCCAAATATGTTTTTGGTAAAAATTAAACTTTTTTAGTAAAAAACGAAATTTTTGTATGGCAACCCTACGAAGGAGTTACCCGATTGGTCTCATTTTCGAACTTAAGTATCCCTTTTTTAAAAAAAAGGCCCATGTACATAATTTCAACTATCTTCCTCAAGACGTGAGGCAGTGCCCAAATATATATGTGGTAAAAAAACAATTTTGTATTTCAACATCAAGAAAAAGTTGCCCGATTTGCTTCACTTTTGGACCTGTATTTACAATTCTTATAAAAACGTTGCGTACAAAATATAAGCTCTCATCGTCGATGCCTTCACAGGCAGCTTTCAAGTATATTGCGAAAAACGAATTTTTTATATGGCAACACCAAGAAGGGGTAATTTGATTTAGTCCATTTTTGAAATTTTATTTATCATTGGAATGAAAAAATCATGTACCAAATTTGAGCTCTCTACGTCGACGCGTTCTCAGGAAGTGCCGAAAAATTTATTGTTAAAAACGAAATTTTTGTATGGCATCCCTACGAAGGAATTGCCCGATTGGTACAATTTTTAAATTTAAATTTACATTTTTTTAAAAATAAGTTCAGCTCTCTACGACGATGCGTGAGACATTGTCCAAATATATAGTGAAAAAGGACATTTTTGTATGGTAACACCAAGAAGGGGTTCCCATTTCCAGTTTTCTATCCCTAACAAAAAAAAACAAAAATTAGCCAAATAGGTCCAGTTGTTCTCAAGTGATGCTATTACCAACGAACAGCATTTCAATTTTATTTATATAGAAGAATTGTTCAAAATTTTCTACTACAAAAAGTACCTACTCAGTTGAAAATATATTATATACGCCTCCCCCGCTCTTGTACTATATTAATGGACTTTAAGCTAGCCCAATTACTATCGTTTGAATTCATCTTAAAAATATGAAAAACTTGCTTTGTTTGAATATACAACTCCTCCGTATATGTATACCACCCTAAATAGGTATGTTTCTAGGTAGACAGATATTAAAAATGTCGAAGCTTTTCTTATGCCTACCTAGCAAGCATAAAGTTATATAGAAAATTCAAAATTAATAATGTAAGTATGAAAGAAAGTGAGCGCCTATTAAAAAATTCAAAATATACTCGTAGGTACTCCTTAAAAAAGTGTCCTTTCAAAAAAAAAAATCTTAAATTGCCGCCGGACACAAAACAAGAAAAAAAACTTGATAATAAAAGGAAACCCCTGAACAAAACGTCTTTAAATGCAAACAAAAATCTAGAATGTCAGCAATGAGGACTGTGAGAGGAGTCTCTAATTCCATCCCGAATTCAGTATTCTTCTCTAGAGGAACAACGACAAGAGTCACGTCAATCGAGAACAACACTTAAGAGCAAGGAACGCTATACATATGATGATGACTATAAACATAGTCGTAGAGTAGCCAACTCCACCCACACCCATTAGCCCCGTTCTTCTGAGCAGCGAGCACTTGGCATTGTTTCACCAGCATGACAGAAATAAAACGACAAAAAGCACTTTTTAAATAAAAGAGTAGAACCATAGTAGAACTAGATCCTCCACATGGAGCTCTGACAATACCCTCTTAACATCACTCTCCTTGAGATGAGGCATGGATATAATATGGTATGGATGTAACTACACCTGATGGTTGTCTACATACCTATATATGTATATGTATATCTGCACAGATATAGTACCTATGTGGGGGATGTGCCCCAAACCCATTGGCATCATCAAAATCTGACACAGTTACAAAACAGTACCATATAAGTGTGCCTGTGTATGCGTGTGTGTTAGTATCATAAAGAATAGGTATATAAATGTAGAAATCCAGAAGAGCAACAACAGAGGGTACCCAAATTTACGACCCTCTCCAGTGATCCCCTTCGCCTTCGCAAATGAGGAGACACGTTGAGAAAAACCAGCAAAAACTGGATGGAGCCCCAAAAACTGGGTTATAAGCTCCGCCCTGAAAGATGAAATTTTTCTTCTTTCCTATAAGGCAGGCTTGCGCACAGATTGGTACAGCGCAGATGCATCTCGCGGAGAATGGAGTTGAAGAAACGTTGGATAAATAGAAATTGTATCTAGAAACAGCAAGCAGCACGCTGCCAGCTAGTTACTTTACTTACGGCCAGTAGAACCAGAAACAAATACAGGCAGCCAACATAGGAGGGTAAATAAAGAATGTGCGGGGTACTCCTCTGTCGCTGGGAAGGTTTTCATCGGTCGGGCGAAAATTAGTTGGTTTCGGTATTCATCTCTCCATGTGATGATGATGATGATGCTGTGATGCTACGGATGTTGGTGGTACTTGGTACAGAGAGGATGTAGATGCACCAGCCAAAAGCTTTGTATGTTATTTGCTAGATGAGAAATAAGTTCAGCGCCGCGCACCATCTTTTTTGAATATTCATCGCGATATTCGCAAATGGCGCAAATAAAACGCTACTGAATCGCTGACTCCACTTTTCTGGGCTTATCGATTTTCGCCTGAAAAGTGAATTTCTTCTTCTTCATCTTCATCTTCTTGGCTATTTCAGATGAGTTGTCGCTTTATTGCTTTTTGTGGCAAAGGATTGACTATGGATCCCGTATAGAAAAAAGTAGATGCGGTTTTGTTTGATTTGTACATAGATGTTGGTACACATGATTCACAGATTAATTTTTTTTTTTGTTATTTTGGTAGAGAAAGTTCTGAACGAAGGTGCAAAATTTGTTAATTAAAGTTAAGTGAAAATTATGAGCTGACAGGTAAGGATTATAATTGGGTGATTTCAGTCAGCGATGAATGAATTGCTCAATCAATGAAAATCTAAAAAGCATTAGACAGGGATCGATTTACACCTAGGTATACAAAATAAATACCTACTTAGGGCTCGTAAATTTATGTAACCGGAATAATAACAAAATATCAATTTTTTTAGCAAATTGAACTAGGCTTGTGCTCATTTTTATAAAATGAGAAATGAGTACAAGTCTTACGTATACATGGGACAATAGTGACATACAAGGGTTGTATAAGGGTACCAAATTTTTACTAAGGTAACGTAATTTTTTATTTTTGTGTCTTTGCTAAATTATTTTCTCATATTTTATTAAATTCACATTTTTCTTACATTAAATAAATTTAAGTTAAAGTTTCATAGTTGTAACAGGATTTCAAAATGGTTTCATAATGGATTCATAATGGTTTCCTAACAAACTAATAAATTTATAGAAACTATAAAATGAGTAAAGTGAAAGTTGTTGTATAACGATTATCGATGTAATAAAATAGTATTGTTGTTGAATGCGAAACTTTACTTTATTTTACATATTTTCTGAGTTGGAACCTTATCTCTCTTATCCATAAGAAAAAAATCCTTTTTGTATTTGTTACAATCAATTTGGTAAGAAAAATAAAAGTTGTGACAGTGGATAAATGTGGGATGGATTGAAAAGAGATTGATAGCTTGAAGTTACATGCTAGATATTATATCCATTGTTTAACCAAATGATTTATATAAGCCTGTGTGTATCAAATGCAAAAATCAAACTTAAATTAAGAATACTCCCCGAATCCTTTCTGCTTGCCATATTTTCCTTGAAGACTTAGGAGCCAAGTTCAAGATATTTATTTTTTTTTTTAGCAATTGGGGAATGACAAAAAATGCTACAGTATCACTTCAGTTTCGTCTTTGCATTCTCTGCATTCAGGATTATTAATCAATCCCATTGCGCGTAGAGATTCCGTGAGAGAGGAGCAGAGCCTGAAAATAACTCTCCATTAAGTCGTTTTTTTAAGTGAGGTCCGACTGGAAACGTTTATATTTAAAAAATACCTTTAACTTTTATTTTTAAAAGTAAAAGTTAAGAGTAAATTTTTATTGTACGAAATAAAAGTTTTAAGTCTTTTCAGACTTTCAGACCTTTATCTAACAAAAAAACTTTTTGAGAGTATTTCGAGACTTTTATTTTATAAAACTATTTTTAAGAGTCTTTTGAGACTTTTATTTTATAAAAGTCATTTTTAAAGTCTTTTGAGACTTTTATTTTATAAAAATCTTTTTAAAAGTCTTTCTTTATGTTTTTATTTAAATATATAAAGTATTTACAGTCTAAAGTAAAAAAAAACCCCTCTCCCGCTGTTTATAACATTTTAATCGATTTGATCCATATACATAACATAATTTGTTTATATCATATAAACTTAAGGAAAGTCCAGACTCTGCCTGTCTGTAACGCATTCGAATTCCAGGATGGCTTTTCTTTTAATTAGAAGTAAATTACAAAAACAATAACAAAAAAATTTAAATTAAATAAAAACAAGTAAAAAGGCTAGAATTAGTCTAAAACACCAATACTTATGATACCTTATATGAATGTTCGTCTGGATAAAATCGATTGAAACATTATCATAAACAGCGGAAGAGGTTTTTTTTTAAATCAGACCGTAAATACTGTAAATATTTAAATAATAAGCATAAAGAAAGACTTTTAAAAAGATTTTTATAAAATAAAAGTCTCAAAAAACTTTTAAGATTATTTTTATAAAATAAAAGTCTCAAAAGACTCTTAAAAAGACTTTTATGAAATAAAAGTCTCAAAAGACTCTTAAAAATAGTTTTATAAAATAAAAGTCTCGAAATACTATCAAAAAGTTTTTGTTTTGTATAAGAATTAAAAATAACAATTAAAAATAATGGTTATTTTGGGAGTCTCAATAATAAAAATTACTAATTTTTATTATTTTAAACTCTTATTTCTTATAATTTTGTTTAATTCTTATGGAATAAAAGTTAATAATGACTCGTATTCTAGAGACTTTTTGAAAAAAGTCATAAAAGTTTCAGGCTCTAGAGAGGAGTGTCTAGTTATAATGGACGCTACGATATTTAATGTATAGAAATTTTATTGCGTTTTCCACAATACTCTAATCGTCGAGATATTGAGCTAAAGTTGAACATAATGGTAGTTGTCTGAAATACCTCATTGTACTGCAGTGGCGAATCCAGCTAGAGGGTGCGGGGATCGCCCCCCCCCCCCTGAATACAAACAAAAATTGCAGTAGATATTCTGAATTTTTCTACTGCTTTTTTTTTTGTAAAAACCATAAAAATTTCTGGAAACATTCAATTTGAAGCAGAGCTTATTCGAATAAAAGCGATAGGAGGTTTGTTTTAATTGAAAGCAACTGCCAAAGTTTCGTTGATGAGTCTTCTATGTAAAGACGGCTCGTTAAAATATTATCGGCAGTTCAAAGCATATATTATAACTCGTAATTGGAGAAATTCAACGAAACTACACAACAACGGCAAGCAAATCATCGTATATTGTTTTAGTGAGCTATTTCATTTAAAGCAAGATAATAATTTTGAAAAAAAACATTTTTTATTATTTAGTAGAATATTTTTTATTATTTAGTAGAATATTTAGCTAAAATGTTAAATAAAAAAAAAATCTAAATGCTGATTGTGAAATTCTAAATCAGTACCTTAGAGATATAGATTGGTCGGTTTGCTTTTCTTCGAGGGATGTTGATGAATGCACTTTACAACTAAGTGACATACATAGTCCTGGCATGCATGAATACATTCCTTATTCATACAGCAGATCTCACAACAGTAAAATCGATTTTGGTTTAACGATAAGTTCAACGAAGTAATAAAAAGTTCTGCTTTTTGCGCTTATCAACTGCATCTATGAAGACCGCAAGGAACACGTGTAAGTCCATTATCAAGAGAGAAAAAAATCTTGTTGACCAGAGTGTGAGACAAAGAATCTGACAAGCCGCAAGGGCAGCAAAGGTTTCTGGTCTCTAGTCAAAAACATCAGGAACAACTTCAGCAGTTTCTCTATACCTTCACTGCTTATTAATGGTGAAGTTTTTGTTGACTCCATGGATCAAGATAATATTTTCACTGGTAGATTTGCTTCAAATTCTCTATATAAGAGCCAATACACATCCGTAAGAAAGATGTGTTCAAGATCCTTAAGGGGATCAACTTCTCCAAAGCCGTAGGCCGTGATGGTTTCTATGTTACTTGAAAGCTGTGCCTCATTCTTTATCAATGATCGCCATTATGACTTCCGGACTGGACGCTCATCCTGATACTTCCTGACTTTTCATACGGAAAATTCGAACCGTAGTCTTCACAATTTTGGTGATTACAAAATCGTTACTCTAGATATTTAAAAGGTCTTTGATAAAGTCTTGCTTCCAACTCTGTTATAGTTAAACTTGAAGCACTTGATATCTCCCCTCCTTTTCTATTATAGATTGAAAGTTTTTTACCTGATCGCATAATACCGGTTTCGCTACATGGGGTTTCACCAGAACGTCACCCTATAAATGCCGATATGCCCCAGCGGTCTGTTATCTTTCCATCTATCTTCATAATTTTCATTAATGATCTACTTTTCCTTACTTTTAATCCCATCATTGTTTTGCTTATGATAGTATCCTTGATTTTGCTTACTCCTGTCACACTCTTGGGGACTCCAGAGAGAATGCCACATGTGTCAAATGAAATTGCATGATTAGTTCAAGACCTATATCATATCCTCACTCATATCCTGTCCCATCTTTTTGAAGCAGGATCATAACTTTTCACTACCATTTCTTTTGATGGAGCACTGATTTACGATACACCATCATTATCCATTCTTGGCATTAAAATTTCCAAAAGGTTACGCTGGACAGATCACATCTTCTCTATTGCCAAAGAAGCATCGAAATGTTTTGGATTTTTGAAAAGGTGTAAGAAATATTTCAGCCCATTGTATCGAGCACTGCTATATAAGTCCAGACCTAGAATTTAATACAATTTCCATATCTGGGCCGGGTCTAGTCGCACAGTGTTACCTTCATTGGATATTGTCCAAAAAAGAGCCTTCAATCTCACTTGCAATGTAGCAATAACTTGTAATATCGACTCAGTCGAATACCGCCGCAATGATGCACTCCGTTCACTCTTTTATCGCTATGCGCCTTGTCAATGTTCCGATACACATCCTTATACCCATAAAATTTCCTTCGGCCGTACAGTAAAATTCCGTGAGGCTTTTTTATCCCGTTCTATGCGAATGTGGAACAGTCTACCATTTACTGTCTTTACTTCGACATACAATCTGCGATAGTTTAAAGCTGACATATATCAGCAATTCCACCACTCTTCCCACATTACCTAATTCCCTTCTCTTTCACCTTCCTGTCATGCTGTGCTTTGCATCATAAGGTATCCCCTAAACTTGCCTTAATAATATAAAAAAAAATCAAACTTTCTTGATTTTAGTAGAGGTAAAGTCCGTAGCGCTTTAATTCCTGTGCACAGTTACAATTTATGATGAATTGGTCAATTTGAACAAAATGTGTTTCCCTATTTTTACTAACTAAAGTGGATTATTTGGAAGTTTTACACTTCCATTATTTACAAATCAAAACAAAATAAAAAATTTAACGCCTCATTTGACTTTCGCGAAGGGCAAAAATTGAACGTTGAGCAACTTTCTTCGTTCCGAGTGGTAGCCACTCACTTATCTATTCGACAAGTATCTTTCAAATGAAAAATTTGCTGCATTTGGCATTTGCAAGTGATAGCGAGTGTCTTCGAACGTTTGATCTGTTTCCAGCTTATACCGTTTTTTAACCAAAGTTGCGTCCCACCTCACAAGAATCCTGGTTCCGCCCCTGTTGTAATGTCAGAGAATTTTAATGGTGATCTGATCGTGTATTACCAAATTGATTGAGACAAAAATTTGATCAAGATATTGATAACAGCCTTGCTGTCCTACTAAACGACTATTTCAGCTTGTTTGCTATATCGGAGTTAAGAAGATATATTGCCCTTTCCAAAAAAGCCTTCGATTCAAATTTTAAGGATTATTTATATTACTACACCTAGGACAGCCCACAACATGTCAGCTCTCACCCAATCTATCCATTCACTTGAACTTGGAACTATCTCTCCAAAATGAGTTTGGACCAGAGATTTCAGAGACGCAGTGGACGCTTCTTAATTAATATGAGTAGAACCTCCAAAGTCTCAGTACCAAAGGATGTAAATGCGGTACATAGTGCAAGATCCTCCGATTTAATCAGGGATTTTATTCGCTCTTGTAGGAAATTACTAAATTACAAAAATAAAACACTTGTTTCCGTTCCACAAAAATTTAGTAAGACTGTTTGTAATTGAGTAGGTAAGTACTTGAAAACATCTCAAATTTAGTGAGATTTCTATAAATATACAGCAATAGAAAGGCTGAAATATATTACTCTATTCGAGGATCATATTGCTGAACGTACATACCTCCAAAATAAAGTATGACGGTTTTGTACGTTGACTACCCTGCCCCCCTACTGTAATGTAAGGTTTGTCGAAAGAGCGCTCTCAACATATTCGAGATTTTCATCCGTAGCCATAGGACCCCAGAATCTCCTTTTTCCTATGTGCTTTCGTCACCTTCGCCAGGATGCTATAGTGAGGAGTATTAACCGATTTGTCCTTGCAAGGTCCATATAAGGCATTCGTCTTTATGAAAATAAAACCTCACTGGCAGGCTAATCTGCTTCAGTGTGGTAATCGCTTTGATTCAGATTCACTTGTATGACACGGAAGAAGAATAGGTTATGTAAGATGTGCACCTCTATGGCCCCACCGCTGGGTTTTCCGAACATCCTATTATCGTCATCCACCTCTACAATTCATCATCATAAATCTCATCTTGTACTGGCGAGTTCCTTACTGCTTCAAGAGTGAAATTGATGACTTATCCAGCTAAAAATCCCGACTTGCCATCTTGCCTCTTCTTTTTATTGCATTTAAGTAAGGATTAAATGTGCCGATTGACATTTAACAGTTCTAGCCTAGTTAAAATAGTGTTTGTGAGCTAACTGAAAAAACACAATTAACGCAAATAACCAGAGCATTTTCTTGATTTTCATAAAATGTTATCATTTCCTCTGAGTACCACTCCTAAATATTAGTTAGTGGCGTCACCAAATAATGCTCACTTATAAAAAAATCTGAGATATTACTAAGACCTTAGTTAGCAGAGAAAAGTTGAGCGATGAAATTTCAAAATAGGAACAAATAAGGAGGTCGGCCATTGTTTTTTGTAATTTCATTATAAATAAGTTGAAGGAGGTCGGCCATTGTTTTTTGTAATTTCACTATAAATAAGTGTAACTAATTGTGATATTATAAAAAAAAAGAACCAGTAAATACAATATATCACTGCTGTGCGGATGAAACATAGAATGCCAAAAAACTTATTGTAAACTATCTGTGGCTTCATTTTCGATTCCATAGCCTTCATCAAACCTGAAAATGGTTGCATAAAACCTGAAAGTTGTTGCATCAACCCTGAAAGTTGTTGCATAAAATCTGAAAATGGTTGGTTGCATCAAACCTGAAAGTGGTTGTATCAAACTTGAAAGTGGTTGCATCAAACCTGAAAGTAGTTGCATCAAACAATTTCAGTTCACGAATATTTATTTTCTAAAATAGCCTCACAGCCAATATTTCTATGGAATAATATTTTTATTGATGAGCTTTACAGTAGGTAGATTATTTTATTGACTCAACCCACTAATTCTGTAAGTCTGCCGAAACCTGTTACAAGGTGAGCACCTGACATCGGTATGCTGACAGGACTACACATCCGCTAAGCTTGTCCCCTATATCTAAATCACACATAACAAATGGCCCCGAATGTGGAGCCTGCATAGATTGCGACAGTTCGCCACAAACCTCTACGCGTTTTTCTCACTTCCTATTCTTATTTTTTTGGAACCTAAGATTGTCATACTTGACCTGACAATAGTACTAACATTCACCTACATTATATGCAACGGCCTCCACTTAGATTTTTGGAAATGTTTTTATTTCATGTTGGACATTTTTAAGGCCTTTGCACTCTTTTTAAAACAAAAAACAAATTTAATCTTCCAAGGGGAAGAAGCCTCGGTATACTTCCTTTAACTTTTTGAACTTCTTGCAGTACACTTGATCATGGGCTTTGAAATTATTTTTTAAGGATAAACATCGATTAAAACTTGCACAATTTGTTGTTGTTTTTTGTTTTTTTTTTTAAATTTAGATATCTGATTTTAACTGAATTGACTCTCGTCCGTATGTTCTTCCACATCCTGCAATAATTAATTAGATAGATAATCGTCGCATATCGTCGTATATCTTTAAATTTGTCGTTTATTTGTCGATAATTTTTTCATTTTTTTTTTTTTTTTTAAAAAAACAAAAAAAAACAAGAACTGTATATAAGAACTCATTGCAGTTCGCCCAAACCTTTCGGATTGCAAAATATTATTTCTTGGGATTAGTCACTTATTTGTCGTTAATTTATCTTGAAGTAAAATATTGTTTATAATTTATTTTTTCTTTATAAAACTTAATACCTGCTATGCAAAGTTGTCACTTAATTAATGCAACAACTGCTCCTTTTATAAAATTCTTATATTCAAAATATCATAATTGGAATTAATTGTTTATTTGGCTTTAATTTATCGTTAATTTATCGTTAATTTGTCGGTAATTTTTCATAATAACCAAAAATTTGTTCAATCCTTATTACTAATTAACAAATCTACAATGCAAGATTGTATCATTGAAAATATCACTCTTGTTTGTTTTATAAGGCACATAATAAATTGTTGGTTTTCATAACAAATTAACGACATATAAACGACAAATTATGAGATAATACCAAATTAAATCAGAAATGAAGTTGGAATGATATTATAAATTGATCTGTAACATATTCTATACCGAAAATGCAGTTTTACACTTTTTCTTAACCATTATCAACTTTTATTTGGAAATATATAAAGTGCGTAGAGCTAATTTAAGCAGTAATAAAGTATTCATAAGTATCCAATGTTTGTGCAATTAATTTTAGTTAGGTATTATTACTCAATGAGGTTGCAATTAACATTCAAATTCATAAACTCATTTAGTGCCATCCATATAAATAATTTAAGGTAATCAAATTTAATATTTGTATGTGCGTAAGTTGTATACTTTCTCGCATGTACCTAAATATGTTACATCCATAAGACGATTATCACCATTTAAGTGAATTCCATTAATATTATGTTCATAATGAAATTCTAATTGCTTCAGTTTTAAACGAGAGGTAAAAATTATCGTGTACCAACAGCAAGCGATAAAAACTCAATTCGTTTTCTGTAGCTGATCGTTGTTTTACCATTTCTTTTACAATTCCTATTTTCTTCGATTTTATGTTTTTCTTTTCAAATTACATCCAAATTGCATTAACTTGCGCATACTCCAAATTTGTCCTTTATCAACGGGGAATTCATACACCTACCTACTATAAACTTTTGGTGTGTATATGAAAAGCACAAACTTTAGACTGATTTTGCTAACAACGGAACTCATAGTATATCTGAGAAATATCAGACAAGGATAAATGGCGAAGCGATACCTTCATCCTTGCTTACTGCATACATGTTGCCATTTTCAATCATGCGCATATCGTAAAAGGACAACATCCTTCTAAGCATATCCTAACATTCTTCAAATACACAATATTCACCCAGTAAAAAAAAAACTATACAACGCGGCTCGACTAAAACACAACATCAAACTCCACTGCAAAATAGGAGAAGAGATCCCCAGATTGTGGCGGAAGCAAAAGAATTCCTGGCAAAAGATAACGTGATGGAGGAAAAACCATAGTAAATTATACCACCTCCCATCTTGTGGAGGCATCCCCCTGGGGGCCTGTAGGATACCTATATGTATATGAATTTGAGGGTAAATCAACCCTCTCTGACACCCTGCACACACAGTACCAGTATACCGCAGTTACGGGAAACTGTGTGAAATCGCACAAAACCAACAAAACAAATCATACATCCCTAGCTCTATACAGCAGCCTGGAGACCTTCCATCATTTCGAACGAGATGAAAAATGTTTTCTACTGGGCACGATAAAAAAAAAACAAAAACAGACCGAAGCTGGAGCAAAATAAATATGCAGTGTAGTTCCATTATAGTGGTTGTTCTGGTGCGGGGGAAGGAATCATAAGAAGAAGAAGAACTAGATAAAGCAGGGGAGATAACTTTTTGCTGTTAATATCATCACATCGTCCCCAAAGTTTTCTTGAGGTCGTCATGTCGAGAGTTAAAACTTTCGATAAAAGTTTCGAGCGCTGTAATGCCCGCAAATATGCCCATGCTAACGCTGCTGATGACAGCAAGGCCAACTACTAGGCATATGTAATTACAGCTAGTATAGCTCTGACTGTACGTCGGTATGTGTGTATGTGTGCCGCAGCCTCCCGTGTACAATAAAAAGGTGATTGACGATAATTAAGGTAATTTAATGTAAAGCCCTATACCAAACCAAAGTTTTCTCGTTGTGCCACGTGAGGAAGAAGCAAGGAGAAGCGCCTAAAATCCTTGGCTTTAGCATCATTGTTCCGGTCATTAACATCAAAAATTGCCCGAATTTAATAAAAAATTAATTTTGTGATAAAAGTGCAATAAATAAGTGAGTTTGGAGTGATGTTAAGAAGGATAAATAAAAGCTAAACAGTGGATGACAAAAGTGACCGACCAGGAGTTATTAGAATTCCATTTTTTTTTTTTATTGGAAAGTGCGAAGTAAGTGAGTGCGAAGAATAATAATGGATTAGAGTGAATCACGCTTAGCTTTTAAAAGCGACCATTTTGTATATCTTTTGGAAAATGTAACCATTTTCTTTGAATAACAGTTTTCTTGTGAAAAAGTGTTTCGAAAAAAAAGGAAATTGGTGCAAAATTTTTTATATTTTAAAAAATCACTAGAAAGGAGATTTTTATATCTTGTGGCGATATAAGAGGTACCAACGAGAATATTGTTTAGTGGTAATGAAATATATAGATTAAGTCTTTTTTTTTATTTAAATAAAAGAATAATTCCTATTTGTATAGAATTTCGTAATTTTGCGGATATTTTTTTAGATTTCTGCCTTCTTTCTAAGAATTTATGAAGATTTCAGATACAGAATATTAGTGGTTATGTACAGGGTGTTCTACGAGTAGTTGACAATTCGCCATATCTGGATAGCTCTTGAAAGTTAGGTTTGTCAACTATTCGCAAAATACCCGATAATAAAAGCAGAAAAATTTTATGTGTATCCAATCGGTTTGGGAGGTTTAAGATTTTGTCTTAATTTTTTTTTTTTTGTGAATCACCCTATATTTTCTAAACGATATATCTACATTATAATAATGATTTAAAATTTAATTAATATGTAAAGATAATCGAAGGATATTTTCAATTTTCTATAATATTTTTACGTTCCTCCCCTTTGTTTTGAAATTTATCGAAATTTCAACTGTTTTTTTTTTTATTTATTTAACTATTTCAAGCCATTTTCGGTATGAAGGTGAAAGAAAATGAAAAAACAAATGTTCAATTTCGAATATAGTTTGTGATAATTCATTTTTAACTAAAGGTTTTGGACTCCTGAAATCAAAATAAAAAAACTTGTGTTTTGCTTTTTTAACTCTGAACTGAGGTGAAATTCGAAAATTTTCATATCGTTGAGTTCTAACTTCGGAACAGAAATAAAGAAGAGAAAAACTTTCTGGCGGTTTGGAAAGCTCCAACAATGTATCAATCTAATACTTATGTCATTATTACAAGCGAACTTCTATCTAGGCAAACCAGATAGTTGCTTAGGAGACCAACTATGTAGGGGGCTTTCCCCAGTGTTTGGAATGGTATACACGGAGGGCATATGACATAGGACATTAAAAAATAATTTACTATATTGTTCTATTGTTCCTGCATACAGGAACGAATTTACTAATAGACAGAGTAGAGCGAAAAATGATTGAGGGCGTCAAATTTGCAATTGATGAAATTAAAGGAAATGAGATCGAAATCGCACTATCCGGCGTGGACGATCGGTTGATCGGTTGATTGCAGATCTACAAAGACAAGGTTCTGCTTACGAAAACTTCAGTAAGAGGTTTGAATTTCTCATGAAGCTACATAGCTTCAAATCGCAAGATATCTTCGAGACGCCCGGAACTTGAAAGCTTTCTATCTAGGACATTTAAGCGGGAGACTCTGGGAAACGAGTGCCTACACCTGCGAGTTCATTTGTCGTCCGCTGAGGCTACACGGGGAAAACAATTATCGGCCCTGGTGTTATACAAGTACATACATTCTGGAAAAAGGCTTTTCAGATATTTATCCAAATGTGAAAATAGCACTCCGGATGTTATTGTATACACCCGGATCAAACTGCTCAACAGAACGGTCGTTTTCAGCACTAAAACGAGTGAAGAACTATTTAAGATCCACTACAGAGGAGATCAGATCCAATTCAATCTCTGTACTGTACATAGAGTCAGACGTAATACAGTCTGTAGACTAGAATTAGGTAAACCGTTCCTTTGAAGAGAAGAAAGTTGGTCGTATGCTTACACGCAACAAACTCTCTTTGTAAACTTCCAAACATACCAAAACTCTTCTTTAGGTTAAAATTTTTTAACATTTTTACATTTTTTAATATTTCCTTTTTCTTGTCCCACCGAAATCTATCCTTACATACAATACAACATTTTTGAAACGTCACTTTTTGACATAAATTAACGAGAGGTTCAAAATAGGTATGGGTTTCTAACGCTTTCTTGCATTTGGCGGTTGCATCATTGTAATTAGTTGTATTTTCTTACAATATTGGGTGTTGTACTTGTATATCCTCAGCTTGGTAGTGTAAATCGAGCTTGTACTTTTACTATAGTTTGTAACAAATATAAGTCGCTATCAAGATGATTGAATTCGAATTGTTGATAAGTATTGAAGAGTTGGCATTAAAGTTTATCTTCTCAACCACAAAATATAGTTTTCAGTGATTGTTGATATAAAACTGATTTTAGCCGCGTTCTTTATTTCTTTTTTACTTATGTTCTGTACTGATTCAGTCTCATCCAGGTCTCGCTCAACAATATCGAATGAATATAAATTTCATATATGACATATGTATAGGTGCCTCTTATATAATTTTTTGAATTCAAATGAAAACGAGAGAAAAAGTATTAATTGTTCTAATAAGGGTAGTGTTCCTACTCGTCATAACCGATTTCGTCCAAATACACAGCATATGTAACGTTTGACTAGAAATGAAAATAACACAAGTGGGAGCTCCAGATGGCCAAGCGAAACTGAAATTCCAATAGAATTTGAACGAAAGTGCCAAATTCATTCTTGTAAAATGTCAATTACAGAAAAGATATGTAGATTACCGATTCTGTAAGTACCATTTCATTTTCAATTTTCAGGGAGTCCCGGTAGATGGCGAAAACTGGGCATGCAAAATTTTTATAAATTTAATTATTTTTAAATAGATAAATGACATCCGATCTTCATAAGATTTTATACAAATAATCTATTTATAATACCCCACCTATAAAAAAATGAATTAATAGATAAGTCGTATAACAACATTTCGACGTGAATTTTTCAGATAGAAATTTTGGCCGTCGAAAATTAAATGTTACAAGTTAATTGGAAGGGGAGGGAAAATGTATGTACTCAAAAAATTAGAAAAAAATCACAAAATAACTAACAAAAGCAATTTTAGAAATCGGATGATATTTACCCCACTTCCTTCTTCCTTTTGACATTGAATTTATCATTCGATTTTGATGAAATTTTGTACGAATATTCTACACAGATAATGAAATATAAAATAAATACTCCCAACCCCTAGAAACTTCCAAATTTCGTAATAGTCTCAAAAAATCACAATGAATTTAGCAACAAGAATTTTAAAAATCGGTACGAATTTTGCCTAGATAAGGCGTGGTGGCTTTTCAGTAGCACACTGAAACAGATAAATATGCAGCTAATTAAAAGAAGTTTAGTGAACCTCGTAATCTTATTTTGGAAAATGCTCCTAAACTAATTATGATAATGACTTCTGGTTTTTTTTTTTTGTAGATCAAAGATAACGGATTATAGATAATTGTAATGGAAAGAAATATTGCGAATATACCCACAAAATGGTAATTATCAAAGTTTTTCCGAAAATTGTTAATTTTAACCCCGAGTTCCTCTACATTCTGCATTATTTCAGTTTATCCCAGCCATCTGGAGCTGCCACTTGTATCACTTTCTTTTCTAGTCAGACCCTATATATAGAGTGAATTTGGGCGAGATCGGCGATGACGAGTAGTGACCCTCCCCTTGTAAGATCAATAATTACATATTATACCCTAGATGAAAATTAAAGTTAAATAAAGTGAAAACCCAATGTTTTGTATGGCAACACCAAAATAGGGTTGACCGGTTTAGTTCAATTTGAAATTTTATTTACAATTACTGCGACAACACCATGTACCAAAGTTCAGCTTTCTACGCTGACGCGTTCTCAGGCAGTGCCCCAAATACATAGTGAAAAACGAATTTTTGTATGACAACTCTACAAAGGAGTTACCCGATTTGTTTCATCATTTTCAAACTTATTTTTTTTTTTAAGCCCGTTTACCAGATGTCAGCACTCTTAAGTGAACGTATTCTCGAGTTATCGTGAGAATGGACCGACGGACATGCAAAAATCAAAATAAATTTTAATATTATGCGTGGGTGTCCAACCCTTTTTACTCTGCCATCATTATTACTGTGCGTTACAAACAGAATGACAAACTTAGTATACCCTATATTTTCATTTAGGGTATAAATAGCACTTTTTTTTTATAATTTGTAGAATCCTATAATTCCTCTTACAAGTCAGTGAATAACAGCGCTATAGTGATTTTACTATGGCATTTTCCCACTTTGCTATAAATTCTCGTGTTATTTTTACATCGTTTATGCTTACGTATATTACTTAAAGATTAAATACCTCTAATTGATTTATTTTTTCCACTGAAGCGTAGGAAGGACGAGAAGCTTTCTTATTATGATTTTGCACAATCCATAATCACTATTTCCTTTTTTCTTTATTTTTATTTAAATATATGAAATGGCTCACGACTACTGGAATCTATTTTTAACAAGTTTTGTATTTGTAATAAAGAATACTAAAAAATGCATAAGCACATCATAGCACAGTTCAGCGCAATTTCTTCTGAGAAGCGACAGCAGTTCCTAATACGTTTGACATTCCAATCTATTATTCTTAGATACCTTAGGCTTAGGTGATACACACGACTGGTTACCCTGATAATATTTGGTAGTACACCTGTACGAATGGAATTCGTCAGTTACGCATCTCCCTGTAAAGTGGTTTGAAGTAATTTTGATAATAAAGTCATGAAATTAAAGATAAAGTCTGCCAGCCCTCGCATGTGTTAGGTGCTGCGTACTTATTTCCAATTAGAAGTCTTTTCCCACATTAAAATAGAATTTTATTGGTATCTTTCCGGAACTTATACCTATTATTTGATGAAATGAACACATCAGATTGGCAGATCTTGCACAACGATTGATCAACTTGATAGAAATATTGATCAATGACTTCAGGACTCCGCGAAGATAGTGCCATATTTTCTGCCATATTATTACGTTGCCCTTCACGATACAATAGTTGGCTCTACTGACCTATTAGGTAGTTCGTTGGGAAGAAGATTACTTTTCTCTTGATTGGTTTTGGTATAATTAGTATGGGTGCCACATGGCTTTTTTTCCTAATTGGGAAGGAAACCATGAAACTCATTCAGCAATTAATTATTAATCCGATCGTAGCTTTATTTAATTAAAAACATTGGAAACAATTCAACCAACGAAATCTTACAAAAAAAAATTTGGAAATGAACAAACACTTGGGGAAGCAATACCGTCAATTTCACTCAAAGTCGAATATACAGTAAGTGGCTATTGAATTAGAAACTTTGATTCATTTTACATTAAAAAATAAGTAAGTACTTCAGTATAAGCATTTATATTTATTTAAAGTTTCTAATATGTACAAGCAAAATGCGTGTTTATAATTAATATTTTGCAACTCCCCCTTTACATTAGCTACTGATTTTATACGATCGGACATACTTTCAATGCATTTCTAAATCATCGATTCAATATCTTTCATTCTCCAGATATCCTCACGATGCTATCGTGGGATTTGAAAAGCTATAAACCTTAAATTTTAGCATAGTCCAGCAATTCTCAATTGGGTTTAAATCCGGTGATTTCCTACACCAGAGAAGTAAAGGAATTTAATGCTCCGGGAGGTACGTTTTAATGGCAAGGAGCGCCATTTTGCTAAACGTATATGACATTCCAGAGAGTACCCGGATCCTTTTCTGATATGCAACTCCAAATCATGACTTCTGGTGGATGCTTGACTGTTCTGAATAAACAATTGTCCTCATATTTCTCTGAAGGTCTCCTTCTGACATAAAGACTGTCTTCCATTACAGCTTCTAGCCGGCATTCTTCGCTGCAAATAACCTAAAAGTTTAATGAATTTTGTAATTTTCAATAGGTTTTTAAAAAGGCACGAAAACTTGTTGCTGGGCTGAATTGGTAAACCTACCTTCTTCCAATCGTCAACTGTAAAGTTCTTATGTTGTTTCACGCCTTGGAATCGTGCCTTTCTCATTTTTGCTGTAAATTTTGTTTTTTTCGCCGGACGCCTGCATTTTAAATAAACTCGCTTCATACAAGTGGCGACGTAAAGTCCTAGTCATTATCTCTACTATCTATCATTGAGCAAAGCAGTTTTTTTTAAGTGCTTTATGTGATGCTCTGCCATATAATAAAACTATTGAAATAATTTTTCGGTTGCTTTTTGAGGTTGTTTTTCTTTGACCTCGGCAGTTATGGTGATGATTCATGCCTGGAGGTATATTTTCCTTAATCTCGTGACACACGATGATACACACTCGAGACTGGACACGACATAGAACCGGTTTTTGTATCGAGTGTGTATCAGCCCATGGTACATGTAGTTTATACACGGTTGATACACGTTCTTGAGGCAGCAAAAAATTCATCATTTTCATATGTTCTATACGCACACAAACCGAGTACACGCATACATATGTAATAAAACACTCGTGTATCATCCGAGTCTAACCCTCTGCTCTAAATTGAGGTATACACGAAAATGTTCTAAAATAGTGCTAAGAAAATCAGTTTTTAGTACGGGCTATCATCGTGTGTCACCGGACTTAGCATTTCTTGATATTTTAGACACCGTGGCACAAGTAACCTTCGTTATATGGGCTATTTACCGTTGATTTAGTTTACCGATGGTATGTCTTTTTTGCGACCCATTATACAAAAACTGGATTTAAACGAAAAACCGGAGCAAACGCCCCTTTTCACCTAATTTTTTTCGTTTTTTTCTTTTTCTTTTTTTAATTAAATAGTTTAAGACAACACACTAAATACAAATCAGCATGTTCAATTAATGCAAACAGTGCAACAGATGAATACCAAGTGTTCAACTTAGTCGATAAATTTACTTTAAGCAACAGACATAAGGAAGGATACTTTTATCTACCTTCCTACCTTCGAAAAAACATTATGTAGTCGGGTACGATATCTTAGTGTTCAAAGATTTTTCCTAAAAACTAAAGAAATTGAGAAAAATTCTCGGCATCGGAAAGATAAAAATTGATTGCGAAAGTTTCTAATTCGATGGCCATCATAGAACTACAAATTTGACTAGGTTTAAAAAAACAGATAATAGCATATCATCTGATTTTATTTTATTTCAGCTCTTAATCTAGCTCACGATGGTGGACCTTCCCATAACTATCGTAACTCTTCTTAATCTTCAATATCGTTGATTATAAAATATAACATACGACCAGAATAAAACGTTCTCAAAAACTGTACGTTGCGGATTTTCTCTGGTCTCAAACTCGAAAAACGAAGGGCACTCCAAAAAAAGTTTCCGCGTCTGCAAGGCTGTCCAAAACTGCATAATATTCAGCATATATGATAGATGACTGCATATACCCTGGAACTAGTACCAAAATTGTTAAATAAAAAGAATTTGAAATTCAAACAGCAATTAAAATCTGTCGTTAATTGTCGTTTGAGTCTTAAACTGTTTTAACATAAAAGAATAGTTAAAAATCGTATCATTATAAATGCAGTTTATTTTATTAACACAAAGAATGCAATTTAAAAATTTTATTGTGTTTGGCATTAGTTTTCAGTCCGAATAAACAAAAATTCTCTGGGCGAGATATTCATGTGTCATTAGTTACAGAGTAGAAAGAAATACAGACAATTGAAAATCAACATTCCGTTCTTTCTTCTCAGCAAACCTATCTACTACCTAAATTCTCAAAATCTATCTATTTTACAAAATTACTTTCAATCGATAGAATTGCAAGTTCAGACAATCTTTTTTTACTCATGGATGATCTTAAATTAGTAAATTTTATTAATTTTAATTTACTGAAAGTTTTTTCGCAACTTGCAGAAGTAGTGGAGAGTGTACAGTATACATATACGCAATGCAATACAAAGATTTTGGAACGCGTCTTCTAAATTATTTGCATAAATCATTTGCAATAGGCTGAGAGCATTGCTTATTTTAAATCAGCAGATTTGAGTTTGAAGCTTAGTCCTGAAATGCAACAAGATCCTGGAACAAATCTGTGACATTTAAATCTTTTTTTATATTTTAAGACTAAATTAACGCAATGCTCTTTCACCTCATCAACTCATTTGCTCAGCTCGAACCCATTCAAGAATGATAAATAGTTATTCAATTTCCTAGCACTTTCCATCGTCATCGTCGAAATTTGTGTGATTATCCTGTCGAAAACGATATTAAGGTCTTTAAGAACATAGGGTGGGTGGTCATGGGGTCATGACCCTCCCAAAGTATCACCTAACCTTCGCGGTTAATTGAATGAGAGAGCTGTAAAAGTTTAACAGGATCATTTTAGTATGGTACGGTTTGGTTTGTATGGTTTGTTTGCTTCTTATGAGTAGTAATAGCGGATTGGGTATAACAGTCATTCGCTCGTAATTCTTCATCATTTGAACGTGTACAAATTTTTAGAATTTTCTTGCGTTTTTATATAGTGTCGAAATGTCATCTATCATACCTATCACAGGATAGTAAGTAATTTTAGAATGCATATTTATTTTAGTATTTGATTGTTTAGAAAATGGCACGTAATGCTTAGCAGCTCAGTTATAAAGACGCTTTTATATTTTTGTTGCGCCGATTACTCATATATATGAAAAAGCACAAAATTTCGAGTTTTCGGTGATGAAAAATATCATTAGCATAAATGAGTAAAATACGAAAGTTCTATATTTTCAAATATTGGACAAGTATTATTGTTTTCATACCTATAATCCGAAAGTAAATAATAACTTAAGTATGTATGCTTATGCAAATAAACTTTCAATAACTTTCAATATAGCTAGGTAATTCAGTCAATAGTTTCTCCACTTAACCCTTATAAAAACAAACCGACAAAAAGGTCATCACATAAAATGTAAAAGCGTGACGACGACAATGAATTATTATGAACGTGATGAATATCGTATCGAGTTTGTCTATGGGTTTTCCCCCAATAACTATAATTTTTCAATTTACCTATACTTCCAAAAAACAAACCGAAACTATAAAATTGAAATAAAAAATTAAAATAGAAAATTGTAAAAAAAAAACTCTATCGTGTCAAAAACTCAAGTGTGAAAGCCGCAGAATGAGGTGTCGTAATTGATTTTTCATCGGTTGAGAAGATTCAAAACTTTTGCTCAATGAACACAACTTGCCGGTTCAGTGGCTTCTGACTGAAGTTTTCTACCAACAACGAGCGATAATCTGACTTTAGTTACAGCTTAAGCGAGCTTAAGTATTCCGCGGACGGTTCTTTCGTCAAACAAAAGGTAAAAACGAAATTTTAAAAAGTAATCAACAAACACCCGGAAGAAGAATGGCGATCCGAACATAACGTGTATCCTATTCGTGCGTCCATTTTATAAATTTCATGGTCATAATGTATGGGAAAAAATTGACAGTTTTATTTTCAAAATAATTTTGTTTCGTAACGCTATAAGTGTTTGGTATAAATGGACTGAAAAATGTTAAAAATTATTTTAATTGCAAACTATATGTATAACTCCTTTTGGCACATTCGTTTTACTTTATTCAACTTTAATTGCCCGGCTTATGTCGGAAATTATAGCTGCCTTGAGTTTACTACAGTTGATAGGATTTGTATTAAAAATTAGTTACCATGCAGACCAATCTAATTAAAGCTTTAAAGTTCTATTAAGAGAGATTTCATACTTTATTATCTCAAAATGGTTTCAAGACAGAGAGTTATCCAACGGTATGTAGTTTTGTACAACAGTTCTACCAACAGTATAACAATCTTTTCTAACAACATTTTACTCTACTTTTTCTGATTTTGGTAACACATAGGTAATAACTGTGGCCAGCTTCATCCAGCTGACCGAGATGGGGTATAGTTTAGATATTCCATTGACCAAATAGATATTAATTTTGTATGAAAATCAAAGCCTACTATGATCGTAGAGTTCGTTAAATACTAGACTCGCATTCGTCGAATTGTAATTTTTTTTTAATAAGATAATTCGACAGTTTTTCCAATTATAATAATTCTCTACCAATGATTACTGACAAAGTAAATGCAGCAGTGATAGCATCAGAAATAGTTGAAGTACGGAGATTCACTTAAATGTGGATGTGCTGACAAGCAAAATTTGCACTCCGTGCGAATCAATTCTTTTTTCTTTTCTTTTTTTTGTACACTTGTCAACAATAACTTTTAATTGATAATTGAGGTAAATAAAGTTGAAACAACATCACTCCAATGGAGTTGATGCTTTAATAAAGCTAACAATATATTTGAAAATTATTTGTTCGCCTTTATCCTCCCACCCATTTCCCTGTAAAGTATACCTATACTACTTATTTTAAAGTTAATTTTAATAAATCAAAGGTGTCTCCCTGCTTAAATAAAAATTTGTTCACACTGAAATAATCTGTAGAGCCCAGCAAATTTTTTGCCCACTCCAAATATCAGCAACGACATTTTTTGATTCTAGCATTCCACTTTACAGGTTTTTGTGCTGAATTCTAGCATTCTTATAGTTTTCTAGACACTAGGGAAATACCTATGAATGTAAGCTCTTCTGCGGGTATATTCCTTAATAGATTATTTCAAGTCAACCGTTTCCCAGATTCCTATTTGAAAACAGGAACTTGTTTATGATTGAAATTTTTTTCTAACTGACTCTCCCTTGCAACCACACGGAGCCTCTGTCAATTTTAAAGAGCAAACTTACATGGCACAATTTGATGTGGAAATATCAAAATACTTTCTTCCTTGGCTAGATCTACTACATAATTTGTTAAAAATAGTCACCGTGAATATTTGGCATGCCGATCAAAGTCATAAGATCGAAACTCGCCTCCCCTTTGCTTGCAAGGTCTTTACGACTCTTTACAACCTACACTAGGAATGTCTGGTAAGGGTGCTGGAGTTAACAGACATACCAGGTGTACAAGTATAAAATGCTGATTTCAGACAACAGATGGCGCGTCAATGCAATTTGTGCAATAAATATTTGACACTGCGCCATTTTGTTGTGTCATCAACAAATGTCAGAGGCGCACGTATGATAAATTGGAAAGTGTGTGCATACTGTCGTGTTGTTGTGTTCAGTATGTCGAAATTTATACCGAACAAAGAGCACTCTCGTACAGCACTAATTTTTTATTTTCATTTCAAGAAAACTGCTGCTGAATCATACCGATTACTTCGAGAAATTAATGGTAATACTCCATTGCAAGAACGATGGTTTCGGCGTTTCAAAAGTGGTGACTTCAATGTTGCAGACGAGGAACCTGAAAAACAGCCAAAAAATACGAAGATGTGGAATTTCAAACATTGTTGGATTAAAGCTACTAAGACCTAGAGAAACGGTTAATACTAAACGTTACCAACAACAATTGACCGATTTGAACAATTCGCTGCTTGTCAAAGTCATTTTGTTCGTGAAAATGCTCCATCATATGGAGCAAAACCGGTTTACGACACATTGGAAGCACTAAGCTAGGAAGTAATACCTCATGCGGTTTACCAATCCTGGCTCTTTCCGATTACCACTTGTTTGCATCGATGGGTCATGCACTTGCTTAGCAGCACTTTCGTTCATACGAAGATGTGAAAAAATGGCTGGATGAATGATTTGCAGCAAAAGGGGAAGTTTTTACTGGTGTGGTATTCACAAATTGCCCGAAAGACAGGAAAATGTATAACAAACGCTGGAGCATACTTTGAATAAAGCGCTTTTTATCATTCTTCCGAATTTAACTTGTTTTTTTAGAAAAAAAATCCGCATTTCATACTTGTAATTTCAACAGTCACAACCCTCCTTTATATCCTTCTTTTTTAAATAAAAAACAGTTTTGTTTCCAAAAGGAGGGTTGTGACTTGTGAAATTACTAGGTGTAAAATATCATCAAGTATATTACTAAAATTTTATCTGTTTCTTCATTTTTAAAATAAGCACCGGTCGCCTGTTTGGAAAAAAGGACTAAGGACACAAAACATATTTCTAGTTTATTCCACTATAGAGGCACTAACGCTCTTATCATATTTCGATGATTCTTCTCAACGAGATATGTAGGAGTTTTCTATATCAAATTACAAAGCCTACAGATAAAAATCTTCTATGATACTTTGTACCCAAATTGTAACTCTTTTTCGCTTTTTTTCACCTTTTTAATAATATCCATCGAAAATGGCGTGAAAATTGCATATTCAAAAATAATCTTTGACTAGATAAAATATCGCATCTGACTCCCCTCCATGCACCCAGACAATTTTTTGTTACTTGTCTCGATAATAGGAATTATCTGACCAAATAAAGTCATACATATTAGTATGATACACCCTGTGTAATACTAAAAGGTGCTCATTTTCCCCGTAAGCATCGTTTTTCACCTCCTAACATGTGGTCATTCATTCGTCAGTGCTCTCTTCATTATATCCTGTTGAGGTACCAATTGCTAAGAAAAAATATCCTCTTATTGTCCTGATTATCAACCCATCAGCATTTTATCTTATGTCAGTAAAGCTCTGGTAGAAGTTATTTCATCAAGTATCATTGACTTCCTATATATTCGCCAACTCTTGTTCCCTTGGCAAAATGAATTTAGGTCTAATCACAGTTGTACTACGGTTCTTCTCAAATTAACTTACGATATTCATCAGGATAGATAATGGGACTTACTATACTTACTCTGCTGGATTTTTCTAGGGCTTTTGATACTGTTAATCGCAAATAGAATAATTTTTATAATTTTGATTCGACTGCTCTAAATCTTATTGAAAGCTTTTTGGAAAACCGTAAACAGGAGAAATATTTAAATCCACGACGTCTGATTTTCTTGGCTTACATTCAGATGTTCCTCAAGGCTCCATATTAGGACCGCTCTTGTTTACCCTTTATATAAACGACCTTCCTGACATACAATTTGTCAACATTTAATATGTGCAGATAGTGTTCAGATATATCTGAATTCCACTTGTGGGCTAACTGAGGACTGCATCCGACGGATAAATCAGGACTTGGGTGCTATTTTTAACTGGGCACTGAAAAATAATTTCAAGTTAAATCCTGATAAGTGTCAGGCTATAGTACTATTCAGAAAGTCTATTAATACTAGTACATTTCCTCCATTACATATGTGTTGGTTTGACGCCTATACAATTTCTAGAAAATGTAAAAATTTTGGGTATTGTCATAAATAAAAATTTAAGATGGATTAACCATATCAAAAGTATAGTCTCAAGGTTATATGAAAGTCTTCGTAAACTTTGATGCAGTGCATCGTATACACCACTTAGCGCTCGATTCACTTCAGCTAAATCACTGCTGCTATTATCACACAGAAAGATATAATATGTGGTAACCTTGACTCTGTCTCGCGCAATAAGCTTACTATCCGCTTTAACTCTATATGGTACGATATCTATAAAACTTCGCCGGTTTGATCATGTATAACAGTTAATCAATCAGATCCTGGGCTGTTCATTTTCCTCGTATTTATATGAAAATTCGCTTGAATATATTTTTACTTAATGTGATGTTGAATGACAAGTCCTTTTTCTTCAAAGTAAAACTAGTCTTTTTACGGTCTGCATGCATGAATAATTTTCTAGATATTATTGTTTGCAATGCAAGCCAGTAGCGTAATTATCGGAGGTCTTGGGTGTAGAATGCGGCCCATGAAGTACAAGGGCCCACGCTCAAGAGAAAAAAAATATGATTTACAAGCTAAGACATTCAAGAATAAATTGAAACAAAATCTTCACATATTCCTTGAATATTTATTTCAAACCTATTAATTTTTCTACAGAATTAAATAGAATCAATCTTAAAATCTAATTGTTAAATTCTTTAGTTCAATGGAAATTCATCTTTCGCGATTTTAGGGAAGCAGAGGTTTTAATTATTTTTATGATATCCATTTCTTCCACTAAAAGCTCCTTCTTCTTTCTTTTGCCAGCCCCGCTCTGGTATTTAAGCATTTTTGTAGCGGAAAATACAAGTTTATATTTCACCCAATTCGTTCATAATAAACTTAATTCCATAGACAAACTAATAATATATAAAGACTGGGCAAGTATAAAAAAAACAGTAACGCCTCGCACAAATATAAAATCGACGATACCTCGACTTGATGACGTAACCAACGCGTAAGTCAACAACGCCTGGCATCATTATAAAATCAACGATGCTCGACCTGAGTAGGGAAGGCTGCACTTTTTATACTCTAATCACTCTGTTTGTAACAAACAGAAATAATGCTGGTGGAGCAAAATGAGGTGAAAAACCGCGTATAATAAAAGTTATTTTGATTTTTGCATGTCCATCTGTCCGTCCCTCAGCGTTCATTTGGAGTACTGAAATTTTACAGACGGGTTTTTTAAATAAAAAGTAAATTTATTTTAGAAAATGGGATCAATTGGGCAACTCCATCGTGGGGTTGCCATACACAAATGTTATTTTTTACTATATATTTGGACACTGTCTGGGAACGAACAAAATCGGGCAACTCCTTCTTGGTATTGCCATACAAAATTTTAGGTTTTCCCTTTATTTAATTTTTATTTTCATCTATAGTATATATACTTATATTATTGGTCTTTGACCAATTGTAACTTTTCTCTTGTTTCTTAGGAATGCCTACAAATTTTTCTTAGAAATTTACTTGAAATTTTATGCATTATTGGAGGCCGACAACCTTGGGCCGCTAACAATTTTTATGAGCGTAGATGCGTGGATGAGCAATAAGCATTCATTTCTTTTTAGAAATTTACAGAAAATATTTCGGCAGAATATTTATTCACTTTATTGGCCGTCTGGAGTTATTTTCAGATACAATTCATTCATATGTACCTTTGTCGGCCTCCAATAATGCATACAAATTCTAAAGAAAAAATGTCAAGTAAATTTCTAGAAAAAAAATTGAGGTCTTCCCTACATCAAATCGAAGCATCGTTGATTTTATATTGAAACGAGGAATTATTGTTTACGTCATAAAGTCATTGTCGATTTTATTTTCGAGCGAGGCGTTAGGTACTGGTTTTTGTTCTACTTACACAGCCATTGTATGTTATTAGTTTTCTGTGACATTAGCTTTATAGTAGGTTTAGTGCTATGTAGAAATTTACATACCTGAATACCTGGGTAATTACATGTTCTCAGTTAAACCGCAAATTTTCAATTTATATAACAGTTGACTTGCTAATTCTCTAAATAGTCTAAATCACCATACAAGAACAAACTGACTGAAAATCATTGTGGCTGCCGGATAAACACAAGTGCGCAGTGCCCGGTTCGGACAAATTAATGCAAAAAAATGAATATGCAGAGTTGACGATGCATAAAGGTAAACAAATGTAACATTATAGAGTAATTCATTGGCCATTTAAAAAATTGATCATCGCTTATGAATTAATGAAAAATAAATACAGAAGAATGATTACTTTTCGTGAGAAAATCGTGGGTTCGATTTAATCAATGGCATTGATTGTTTTGTTTGATTGATTTGGACTTTCTTGCTAAATGATCTTTCGAGACACGTGTGTATTTCTGCGAATTCGAATTTCTGCTTCTCATAATACGTGTATTGCGCTAACTGAAATTCGCCACTGCTAGAGCCTTAGTTTTACAGGTGCAATAGGATGTATTCTTTTGTTCAGAAGACTAGAAAGAAACAAGTCAAGGATGACCTACATTGACCTACAGGCTCACTCCATGGAAAAGTATGCTGTAAAATCTTTTCATATCACCCATTAAGTATTTATATTCTCGTGAAATTTGTAAATTGAAAACTTTTTAATGGAAAACTGTATTGGCAGCATGAATGAAACTCCTGTACAAGAAAATAGGTATAAATATAAAAAAATTAGATTTCTGTCGTTTATCACATATAAATCAACTTTCCTCCAACATTCAGCTATAAATCTTCCTTTCTATGTGCATACATATAAAACGCACAACAATTAAATGCCTACGAAAGCTTTCCAATTGTATTCATGCTCTTCCATAGATAAACAAATACCCCCAGGAGGTGTCCTTTTCGTTATTAAATTTATTTTGCAAATTCCTGGCAAGTTCCTTACGCCTCGGCCATATTACATTAATGTACACAAAATCCCCAACTTTGTTTTCCTTTACTATACCAGAGAGAGAGAGAGTATAGTGAGAAATAAAATACTGAGCTGCCCTAAAGGCGGGTTTCAATTCAAAGTTTAAATCGTGAATACACTTTCCATTTGCTGCGGTAGTCATAGCATCAGCTCATCGTTGTAGGAGTGATTTTCATATTCAACGCTCTTTTCACCATCTCGTCTCGCAGGATTAGAATGTGATATGCATTTATATATTATAGTTAGTGCTCCTAGGTGAAAAATCACGAAGGGAATAAGAGTTCAAAATCCGGGATAATTAAATTGCTTCCATCATGAATATTAACGCAAATAATCCTCCAAACAACACTCCCGCTCTTGGAGGAGGTGGATGTGGTGGTCTACACACCCCTAGGCAATGATAAGGGCAAACTTGTGACAAGTATGCTTGCCCATAAGCTGCCTCAAATGCGAATATTTATAGCCTTAGATTGCGTGCTTTGTAGTGCTTTAGTTCCAATTTGTGCAAGCAATCACATATACCGCAAACATACATGTAAGTTTAAAGGTCAACCTAGTGTCCAGTTCTTAGGTGGGATAATTCAAATAGGGGTACTTGTATGTATATGCAAACTGTACACTTAAATTCCACCTGAAACTGTAAATTTACATCTTCGCAATGATGAAGGACTGAACTGAAGGTTGAAATGAAACGAATCAAGTTCTTTACGGTGCTCATTACATCCACAAATCCTTTACTCAAGAAACATATTAGTATATAGATATTGCCCTTTTTGAAGTTTCCTCCTTCGCAGTTGCACCATTGTTGTAAGTGTCCTTCCATAACGTTATCCACATTCAATTTTGTTCTCTTCAACGAACCACTTTGAAAATTTCCATTGCATTGCACTGCAATAGAAGAAAACGTAGAAAAGGCAGTCAAGTGTTCTACGCAAATACTTGACACGTTAATATACCACATGTAGCGCAAGAAACTCATAAAGGAGTCCAAGGCTTGACGAGAAATCAGGGGAACTCCTTACGAGAGTCCTATGGGGATCACTTGATGTATGAAGTGTTTAAATATTTGGCTGCTGTGGTGATTTAAAAGGATCGAATAGGGTGGAAATGATGTGAAATAAAAACAAAAGTCCACATGTGGTTTATGACTCTTTTTCATCTATTCAGGAGCTTATGAACTGCTCCAAAATAGTGTTGTACAAGACTTCAAGTCAATAGTATAGCTTCTGTCCTACCTAAATTCTATACTCGATATAGTTTGAAAAGATTTGTTTTCTCTTTTTATTTTCTCGTTTTTATTATCTTTATATGCGGCTAGAATACCTTAGACACTTTTTCTATATATTTGAATCGAATTTTTTTACATATCGAAATTTACATAAAAATATTATAAATTTTCAATAATTTATGGAGTTCCTGCCCGGAATTAGTACAACATTAATTTTATTTGGCGGATTAGTTTGTGGTTGACAGGGCGGTGTTGTTTTCTGCACAGCGATTGCTGCTGCTGCCCAATTTAATTTAATTTTTATTGCCACCTTTCTGTTTACGAGACAAGGATTAAAAATGTTTGCAAAAATTCCTTTCTTGTGGTCTTGTCTTCAGGTCTGGTCTGGTCTGGTCTGGCCCAGCTGGCTGCCTTCGAATGATTTGTGTGCTTTTTATTTACTTACTGTTTGTTTTCTTAGCTTAAAGTAATATTTTTTTTTAATCAAATATACATACATACATATTTTAGAGATTTGCACATACATAATGCGCTATAAATAACTGACTATATAAATAAATTTGAACTATTTATTCTGTCAAAATCCATACATTTTATAGATGCATTTAAGGTGACACACTTTGCTAGGCATCAAAATATTATTTTAATATTTTTTTTACTTTTGGAATTTATAATTTTTCGTTCATTTGTCATATTAATGCTTGATGAAGCACAGTGCTAACTTTTCCAATGTTAGCCTCAATTTTTTTTTTGTCATTTGGTGCATGCATTATTTATTGAAGGAATATTTGGGAAAGCTTTTACTTTCTGCTGTAGTAAATTCTTGAAAAATAACGGGAATTTCCAAACCAACAACCCAATTAATTTAAAAGAAAAATGACAACTAACCTATCCGTGCTGAAGAGTATTGGTTCTTGCTGATATGAAACGCCTTCTTCATTGCTATTTGCAATGTTTTAATTATCATTTTTTTTTTTTTTAAATAATTGTTAATATATTTTTTAAAGTCTTTTGTTCAGCTTGGCTGATCCTGTATAAGAACTGCTTAATTAGCTAAGCGCTAAAGTAAATACTTAGTATTTCGCCTCATATGATTTATACTCAGAATTTTAACTGAGATTATATATGAGATCTGCTTAGCATTTTTCTTCTGACATCTACGGCAGACAGGAACTAGCCGTACTGATGAGTATTAGTTCCTGCTGATACGAAACGCCTTGTTCATTGCCAACATATAAGTATATATTTTTGTCATTTATCTCTTCTTCGATGATTCTATCAGGCAAAACAAGAAAAAGATTTACCATATAGAGAGAAATAAAATACACAGTCCATATACAGGGTGCTTCGTCTATAGTGTAGTGTTACGCCTGAAGTCTATATATAGGACATGTTTAAACAAGTAAAAAATTATATGGGTGAGGGGGAATGAATCTTAATAGTTTCTGTGATAAGGAGACTAAAAGATATTTGGGTATGTTTTTATATATCACCCTGTAACTTTTGAACGTTACAACCTATGATGATGATTTAAAATTTGTTAGATTAATTATCGTTGGACGTTTCCAATGGTCTAAAATGTCTCTCCTCCTCATCCGCTTTGAAGTTATTGCTCAACAAAGTTAAATTTTCGGAATACCCGTTTTTTTTTTATTTAACTACTATTTTTTATCAAAAAATACGTCAACAACAGCAATTTTTCATATTGGATTTACGAAGCCCTAAAGCTTCACCTTAAAATGCCCTATCACACTCCGTACCCAAAATGTAACCCTTTCTGTGTTTTTTCTTGCACTTGTTTTTGAACATTTACAGCCCCTCTCCCTTCCTACGCCGTAAATTTGTTGCTTTTCTAAACATGACCTTAAAATCCATAGCCTTCGAGTCAAACACCACAGACGGGTCACATACATAAGTGTGGCCATCTGGTGTTTTTTGCTATAATATAAACTGTGTTCAATATTTTGCAAGGCTTGTTGATTTATTGAAAAGTGTAAAGGGGCCCATACACGGTCACACACATACACGGTCACGCATGTTGGCCAACTCGGTGATTATACGATTATTGGACTTGAAATGATCAATAGTTGCAACGCTTGTATGGCACGTAGCGCCAACCTGCTATAAGCCGAACTCATCTAATTTCAATTCCTCAAATTCTGGAAAGAAAAAAGTCAGTTATCATGTCTCGGTTATAATGCCTCGGTTATCAACCGGGAGGTAACAAATACCCTCAATCAGCTAACCAGTATCCATATTGTCGAATATTTCCACAAATGAGGATTCACAAAATGTCACTCATCCAATTCATGGGCGGGTTCACGAGACTGAAATCCAAAATTTTGATCTCTCATTTAACCGCCTCTATATGTTTTGAAACGATTTACAACGCACAACCGTTAACCGCGACAACATGATGAACACGCGTTGTTTACCATAGCTGCAACTTTTTCAGGTAGTTGCACGCGCAATCGCACCGCTTCAAACCTCTCCATACTGACCACCCTCTTACACACTGAGGATGCAGTGGTCTCTCTACGACTACGTGTGGATTTTCCGAGCCCCAAATTTGCTTGTGTGCATAGCTATCGAGATAAAAATGTGCCTCATCTAAAATGATTATTTCTGGAATTAGCACAATCGACGTTAATTTCGAGGTAATCGTGCTCTAAACCGAAGTAGTGAAGCAACGAGGCGGGTGGTCGTTTTGCTTCGATTCCTGATTCAGTTGATAAGTTTTGAGAGAATAATCCGAGGGCTCTACACAGAATTCTCCTAAGACCTTAGACTAGTGCGGCTTGTGTTCAATTGCTGAGATCTGTGGCGAGTTGAGGTTCTCTAGCTTAGTCGCATACTCTTGGCAACAGCAGTAATATTCTCGGCTGAACGCACAGGACGAACGCGAGGATAACTTGTATAACAATTATCATACCAAACACAAAAAGTTTCTGCAGAAACTTAGTTGCGAACAACATGCGAGGCTGGCGCATTATTTCGACTGAAGTTTCCTTTCAAAATTCGCACTGTTTCGTCAACACAGCCCTCATTTTGGAAATAAGTTTTTAATGTTTCCCAACGCTGTTCAAATGTAAATCTATTCCTTTCGAACAGCGGAGGTATGATCTTGTCTATCTGTTATTTATTGAATGCGAAAGAACTGTCTGTGTCAAAATAAAGTTTAATTTAAAATGAAACCAACACTTAGCCCATGTATGTATATGTACGGCAGTGTAGCCGAGTATCAAAGTAACATCAAATACACCAATTATGCGAAAATTTTTCAGAACCCATTCTAAAGTGTACGAAAATTTGCCTGCTTCTATCAAGAATTACAGAGTAGCAGTTTCCCAAGACTCAGTAATAGACCGTGTTTTGCCGTTTTTAATAATGACGAAAATAATTTTTTGTAGATCTAAGATCGAGAAAATTAATACTTTTTAGAGACACCAAGCGTGTAGACCAAGTATGGAGTATTCTAAGGTGTCTGTCTCACTCATGCTCTGTATTCCAACCTACATTATTGCCTACGTTTCTTGTATATAATGCAATAATTGAAAATCTGTGCAATAGATCGTGGGGCCAAACATGCTATCGATCTCAGTTAGGCTGGTTCGATTCTCGCATCTTTGAAATACAGTTTCGAACAAATTTGTCGTTCCACATATTCAAGGTGATAACCATGCTTCGCAGCATTTTTCCCTTGAGATTATTTAACTGTGCTTCGGGCCGGCGTACACGTTGCTGACATACATCACTTTGCATCACTTTTCGTTAATGAGAGACACTCGGGGGTAGGAAATTTTCCTCTCCGCGAATGCTTTCAGAAAAGCTCTACTTACACCTAATTCCTAATTTTCCGGAAATTAAAAATTTACTGACGGAATATATCGTTATCATGAAGAAGGGAAAGTTGTTAGATCGGCAAAATTCCGAATCAAATATTTCCAAAGCGTTTTTCCAGGCTGTTCAAACTTGAACATAAAACAATAGAAATAACGATAGATCTACATAATTGCAAAATTGTTCAGATTTGTATATAAGACAATAAATCTAACTGTAGATATGAGAAATTTCAAAAGGTCAAAAACCGCATAGCAAAAAACAAATAAGCAATAATTGCTCGAAATAATTATTGAACTCTTGCTTACTAGGCAAATTGCGCGGGTTGGGTACGAAATCCAGAAAGACAAAATCGAGAAGTGACGAAATCCAGAAAAAAGTCCAGAAAAGATATTCGCGTTCGCGAATATCTTTTCTGGAATATTTCTGAATTTCCTCTTAGTTTGAATTCTTCATGACCTCGGCACTTTTTTGTTTACGTTAAAAGTAAATAAATTATATATATTTTTACATTTATTCACCCCACACTACCACTTCAACATACACATTCATTTATTTACGCACTCATTAATAGCTGAGACCTAGGCACAGACCTAGATATGTATCTACCATATAAGCACTAATTCATACATTTCAGAACTAATACCTCAACCCAAAAATTTTTCTATGTATAGTGATTTCCAAAATTTTTGACTTTTTTACTTTAATTCGAATTACCATGCAAAATAGTGGTCAACACTTCAAAAATTCATATAATTTTTTTGACCGCCGTTCAAAAATCGTGATCCATGTGCAAGTATTGTTGGGTTAGACCGTAGCCCCCGGAATATAAAAGCCATGAAGAAAGTCAAAAAAAGGGAGCAGCGAGATGATCACCATGCAACATCCAGTCTTCTTGCCTTGTCTTACTGCAGGAGTTTTTGATATAAAAGTTGCTTGTATTTTGTTCAAACGCTATAATTTCTATAAATTTGTTCTACATGCTATTTTTTTTAACTATTAGAAAGAAAACAGTTTTGAGGTTTAGGACCTATTCAAGATGAAATTTTAGTTTTTCTTCCATGACGAGTATACAAAAAGCAGTGAGAGTGAGCTCTTACTGCATGCTGTACCCGGCACGTTAAGGCCTTTTAATGTGTCGGTGCATTCGGCGACTTCATGGCTTGTATTATATTCCGGGGGTTGCGGTTAGACTGTTTCGTTCACAAAGATGCTAGCTGTGTTCTTTTGTGTCCGCAGAACACGGCAGAATAAAAGATACACAAAAGAACGCCTCATACATTTTCATAGAAGATTTATAAATGAAGCGAACAGAACAAATAGTTCACTTCAATCGACAGAACAATTTGTTCTCTCCAGTATATGGGAGTTCTAGAACAAGGTACACAAAAAAAGCACAGTTATTAGGTTTCCATCAGATGAATATGTCATCACAAGACTGCCAACTATATTATTAACGCAGATTAATATAACAGCAACGACGAGTGTAAATATGAGATTTGCGAAGCGAAGTTCATGCCATTTTTAAAATTTTTTTAAAAAAAATTGTAATTATAACAATTTTTACAATTTTGGGAATTTGACATTTATGTATTTTGTCGTTTTTGAATTTTGTCACGTCAGAATTTTCTCATTTCCGATTTTTTTTTATTTTTTCTGGATTTTGTCATGTTCCCAAATTCCGCAAAGTAAGCAATTGTTCCCAATAATTATTGAACTCGAGACAAATATTGCTTACTACATAGCACCTTAAGTTCATTACAGAATGTTGCTTAGCTAGTAATTTTTTGGTATTATAAGTAAGTTTGATTAAAGAACTGTCTAAGTTAAGAAGGCGGCCTTTTTTTCTACTTTCCAAATAACCAGCACCCAAGCTCCCACCAGCGAAAAGCTTGAGTTAACATTAACATCTATTTCCACCTCTTGAGCCTCAGCAGAGGTTCACTTCAATACGCCGAATCCCAAGAACTTGAGCTATAAAGAAAGAAAGGCTTTAAGAAAAATTAACATTAAAAGCAATGTAAATTGCCTTATCCAGTGGCGTGGTGTGGACTTGGGTCGAGGGGAAGCAATCAGATTATAATTTTACAAAAGCGTCAAATAACCATGCGCTCACATGTTATTGCAGCGCTTCTAATAAATTATAGAGTTTCTGTACTCGATTCGACTCGACTCGAACTGGGTAGTTACTCGTATTCGGGACTCGACTCTAATACTCGACGACTTCAAAGTTTTAAAATTAAGCAAAGACCAGGAAATTGAAAATATAATCTACGTATTTAGGAATGTTCTGATCAGTTTCGAGATTTATGTTTTATTTATTTTATAATTATACACATTGCTGCGGACATTAATAAAGACTCGACCTCACTTTCCCTTGTTACTGAGTAAAGTCAACGTTTACATAAATAAAACTAAAAAATGAAAATGTAAATAGCTAATCAAACTGGTATAAATTTGTTCGAATTATCTGAACGTAATCAACTTATTAAATTCAACTTCCATCTTATGAAAGAAAAGAAAACACTTCATTTTATTTTATATATATTTTAACCGACAACGCGCGTCTTATCAGAACATCATCAGGGCTCTTTTTGTAGCCCTGATGATGTCCTTATAAGATGAAACGTGATAGCGGTTACAATGTATGTAAAATAAAAATATTATTGCACGTTGGTGGAAAAAACAAAAAGTGTTTTCTTTTCTTTTATAAGATAGCAGTTAAAATAAATCTATTCCAGCAAGTGTTATCTATCAAATCAGTGAATTATTCAATTCAATAAATAATTTTAATTTTAACTAGTTTTGGCAAGTTTTGGTTTTTATTATAAAAACTTCAGCTATAAGAATCGTTATTGAACTCCAAAATATTAAACGTTTTTGGTTATTGATTTGAGTTTAGATTTATATCCAGACTCGATTCGAACTGGACGAATTTTCAAAATTTGGGACTTATACTCGCCGAAACCTGAAAACCCGAGTTTCCAAGTACCATAAATAAATTATTTATACCTATCTCGATATCCATTTCTTTAGCACTCCAGGAGTTAATTTTTGAAGAAAATAGGCACCTGCAACACTGGACATGCGTCGACTGTATGAAAAGGTAGATGAAACTACGAAAAATATCATATGTGGTATCCCATGCGTGCAACTTTAAGGATGAAAATCATTGGAGGAACACTTCTCTAAATAAGATTTGCAAGCTAACCCCAAGGGCAATATCGAGCTAGTAAAAGTTATAGGTTTAACTTAACCACTCTAAGGGAGAACACAATAGTGGATTTGTCTCCCCTGCTCTTAACCTTAAGCTTAAGCACGTGAGAGTAGGCATGAATTTCAGTTTTTAGTTCCTTACTTTCAAATTAAAATATAAGGAATTAATGGAACGATTATTGTCAGGTCGCAGAGTACCTACTTGAATATGTATTATTCAATCAAAGCTGTAAACAAATTTGAAATTTTTCGTTTCCTCGAAACCGAAGGCAATGATAAACGGTTTTCAGAATATGGAGAGATACTCGAGAGTATTCTAACTTACTGGGTAAGTTGTCTAGTAATAGAGAATTTTCAAAACACGAAATGGGAAAACTTCAAATTCGCTTACAACAGAGTGCATTACGAAACAGAGGGTATTATTCGTCGCCTTCATGAAACTAAGAAATTAATTTTTCAGATGTAGCAATGTTAGGAGTAAACGTTTTTTGAGTATCTGAGCTCTTTCTTGAAAACGAGAACCGGGAATATCTAACATATATTTGTAAAGTAATATAGATAAGATTTTCACAGAATAACGGAACATAGATTTGATTTTCCTGAGTTACATATGAGTACGGCAGTTCAAAATAGCCAAAATGGCAGATTCGCGTTTATAGCATAACTGCCACAAATAAATTCTAATAAGCTAAATTAAAATATCAATAATTGCTCATTTGCTTATTTGGATCAGACTGTACGATTTTGTCAACATCTCTTCTCTAAAGTGACATTCCCCTATCCAACTTGAAATACTCATAACGAATTTACAATTTTCCCTCGCCCGCGCGGCTTAAACATATTTACCGTCCGACAACCGAAATGCTTCTTAACCAACATGAATTGATGGAAGCATAACTAAAAAGACCTCCAGTCGAAACAAATACAGCGTTAATCTATCATTAGAAAAACATATCCATGTGAATGAAATTAATCTAATACATGCTACCGGTATAGCAAGGTCTCATAGAATCATTTCTTCAATTACATCCCTTAGGTTTAGAACTATTTCTTATTGAGCGTAACTACACTGTAGACTGTAAGTGGCGAAACAGCAGGGATGTATGACGTCATAGGTAGATTCCTGACGAGCTCGAATACCATACATTTTGCTAATGTTGTTCGATTGCTGATGGAAGCAGAACTGCAAGCCACATCCTCAGGGAGTGGTGTCGGTTGCGATATCTTAGACAGAGCCCAGACGTGTTCAAATGCTATTCTTTTCGTTACATGTTGTTCGATTGCTTTGTTTTTCATTGTTTTTGTTTTTTTTCAAAGGGAGGTAATTTTATAATGCTTCTGTTCGATAGTTTACAGCGAAGGACATATAAAAAGGTTTTAGGGAAAATATTTTTTAATTAAAATATTTTGAAGAAATTTTTTATCGTAATTTTTTATATCCTTTCATTTTTATTTGCTTTAATTAAATTACATCGGGAACCTAAGAGAAGTAATGCTTCCCTTGCTTCCAAAGACGCCACGCCACTGGCCTTATCCCATATACGCCGCTTTGGGTTGTCTGCTGTCTATTTCGATTTCCAATTAAATTGTTGATCGAAAATTTGACATGTTATCTCGTTTAATAACATTTAATAACAGTCTACAAAAATAAACAAAAACAGCTAAAACTCCACAAATCATTTTTGGTTTACAATAATAATATTGACGGATTTTTTGGAAGGTTATTTTGAGGAATACACCGATCGTTTGGTTGAAAAGTATTTAATTTTCTATTTCATTGCTCGACGTTTCGGGTCCAAGTGCGCCTTCTTACATGTAATCCATTAACTTTTAGGTGACTACATTTCCATTGAAAAACGAAAAAAAATTCACCGTAAATTCGGGAGGAATGGAGGAATTTTAAAGAGGATAAGGTATAGAGCAAAAGTTTGATCAGAACAATCTAAGGAACTTATTGGTATTAGCATACTCCATCCTTTTTATAAACCAAACACGCTGTATAGACGCCCATTTCGGTTATGTAAAGTTGTAACTGAACCGGTATTAGCGAAGCCTTTGTAGAACTATTTATGAGGTTTTTCTATAGAAAATTTTCCGTCGCTTATAATTCATAGTTACTTTCTGCATTAATATTATAAGTAGGGCAATAAATTAACATTCACTAGGCACCTTCAACCTCCGATCTGAACTCCTAAAAGTTGAACTAGCTTGTCTGGGAAACCTAGAACATCCGTCTCTGACTACAAATCCGCCAGTACGTTTACAACGGAGTCCACTATGGAATCAGAACGTGTGCAACCTAAAGCCCTCCGTCATACCGCTGAACTAGATTTAGGCAGTCTAAATATTTGCACATTAACCTTAAAGATTTTACATTCATAATAATGCATGAAAGCAAGAAAAGCAAGTAATTGAATCCAAACCAGCTGTTGTCATTTGGACCGCTTATTCCACTGAAGCTACCCAAAGACGAAAATTCGACGTTATGCTACCGCGACCGAAACTATTGGTGCCCGACCAAAAGACGTCACAAAATTATTAGTAATTTTTCTATCCGGTAAAATGCGATCCCAATTTTGCCTATCGGAATTCATCTCATCTCGAATTGCTTTAATATCGCCTCTGTCCATTGAGTCAATCTTTTCGAGATGTTTACTAAAAATTTTCAGCTTTCTTTCAAAATAAGCAGACGTAATGATTATCGGTATCAAAGGAACAGCCGAGGATTTTAATTTTGATGCCATCTTCTGATTTCCTTTTAAGTACTTCAGTTGGTTCGTAGTTATGGCGACTTTGCTTTCCTCTTTTTATGTGATCTTTTACGTGTTTTTTTGCATGATGTATTTGATATTTCTTCCTCAGAGTGGTTCCTTTTGGCACCAGTTATTATTTTTAAGCTTTTGTAAGGAAATACTGTAAGTATTTAAAGCCCGCTCAATAGCTTTATCATCATCATCTTTCGTCACTCCGGTTAGCTTAGGCTTTTTGCTCCATCCTTATAGTTTTCGAATGGCCGGTAGTTGCTCGGAAACAAGGGACTGTTCATACTTTCCTTGTTCTATTGGTTTTATTAATAAGCGAACTGAAACTAAATTTGTACACTCCATTTCTGTGCAGAAGAATTTACGTGCATCCAATCCAAAGGTTTTCCCTTCTACTTAGTCATTTTTAGATTTTTGAGTATATATATAAGAAAAAACGGACACATGTAAGACATGAATACATTCACAGTTTCCCTGCAGAGTTCCAACCCTGGACTATCAACCACCTGTTAAACCACACCCTAAGTAATTAATTAATTTTTTTTTTTAAATTCTGCACTTTTTTCTTTTTTAATGCTAACAGCAAAATTGAAAACTTTTCGGAAAAAACCTACTTACCAAAAATTATATTCAGGAAAAATTTTAAATTTTAAATTTAAATTTTTAATTTAGCTTCAATCAGTTTTAATAATTTTTTCCTTTACAGATAGTTAAATCCACTCGTTAGAGTGTTGACTTCAATTATGTGGAGCAATTCTTTGACATCAGGGTAAGTAGCTATATCTACAAAATTTTTATATTCTTGTTCTCCAATTTTTCTTCTAAGGAAATATTGATATATGCATGTTGTGTACTCGTAAATGATGATGACTATTTAATTTTCTTAGGAATCTGTAATTGAAGAATAAAAAAAACTCCAAATTACAAGAATGAAATATACAAACAGTAAAAAAAAACCTGCAAAGTAATCTCCCTGTCCATTAAAGCAGTTGACATATTTCTTTCCGATGATGGACTTAAAACGTCGAAGAATTTGAAAACCTGATGGTTTTCATTGCTCCAATGAAATCTCCTTTTCATATACGTAATCTTGCTGGATGATCACAAAACCTTCTTGATCAACTCCTTTTTCAATATTTGTAAAGAAGAGGGAGGTAGAAATCAAGATGTGATCGAACTAATTTTTTCCTATATTATTCCCAAGAAAGGATATATTCATCCTTCTGTTGCAGCATACTTTGACGGGAATTTTTTTTTTGTGTCAAATATTCCTGGTGAAATTTGATCGAGTTAATTTAAGAATGCAAACGCCTTATTCTTTAAAAAGGGGTTGTAACATCATTCTCAAGGTTTAAAAGTCTTGAAGTAACAAAAGTTCATGGGACACTATAGAATAAGAAAAAAAAAAAGATTTTTTTTTTCTTTTTAAATCCTCACGCCCTTTGTACGCCCTTAGAATGCACAAAGAAAAAATAATCAACGACTTTTCGATGAGAGACAGGTCGAATTGCATTAAATATCCCCTTTCCATTAAAAAAAAAAAAAAAAATCGAGGCTTAAACGTTCTGATGGAAGTCCGATTTGAGATGTCACCGCGCCGCCGCCACTAGTTAGGTTTTGCCTCATCTTCTTGATCAATTTTATAAGTCGGAAAGTAAAAAAGAAAAAAAAAACTGCTATGGGGCACAGTGTAACATTTAATATTGTGTGTCCGCCATTGTTAAAGAAGAGCTTATCACCAAGATAAGACGGAAGTTGGCTTGATGAAAACATGTGGATCGCATTAAATATTGTCGCTAACAGCTTCAGTGTCTAATGTGGGGTCCCATTTGGTGTTGAACATAAGTTCCATGATGCATTAGATTCAAATATCAGCACTTTGTAAAGTGTACTTAGGAGGACTTCTCCGAAGGGGGGAAGCTGAAGAAATTATGGGAGCGCTAGAAATTTTCATCTATAGATCGGATCCAACATAAATTAATTGTTATCAATGATTGACACCTGTACTACCAGTAAACATCTTTTATACACCATTTCCATGCTTTTTAAATATTTTTTAATAGCTTCAATATAATTATGTAAAAGGCCGTAACCTGTATGTAAACAACGAGTCCAAGAATGACTGGAATTTTTCAAGTTTCAGTAGAGGATCCCGCCTAAAAGCTCCGATTTTAAAAAGATACCGAAAATTATTAGCATAATTTTGTTACTACTGATCAATTTAACATATATCAGTTTTTAAAAGTAGCTGTGATGACATGGAGTATTCATACAAAGTCATTTATGTATTTTTATTTTTTGTTTTTAAATCAGAGAGGAATATTTTAACCCTTCCTGAGACTAGTTGTTCCTGTACGGAGTTAGTTGCTACCAATAGATTACTAAGAGATCCTTGCACTGCACAACATTAACATTCATCCCGCTCTGGGCTGTGACTTGGATTGTGTTTCACAACAAGCAATACAATAATATTCCAAGCTATCTTCCTCGTCGTCACTCTCAGTATCTTTTTAATTAGCCTTTCGTTTAGCCTGCACTTTAACATTTTCGTTACGTTATCTTTCCTGGATGCTGTGCTGGTTAAATTAAAATTGGTGCAGTTATGCAAGACCAGCCTGTAGGAATTGACTACATGACACAAGATGACCCTATGTTGGGTACCTGCCCACAGGAATATCCCACGGAACGATATGGGTGATGAGTTGACCAATAAAGGAGCTTTAAAAGAGGAGATCATCAGGGGCGCCAATCGCGGTCGTTCACAGGGAAACCTACCGTAGTGCAAAGCAATTCTGGCCTTCATATAACAGGACAGGAACGATAAGAACGATTTCTGCAAAAGCTGTAAGGACTTGGAAGAAGTCGTGCCTGCTATCAGAGTAAAATTGCATTCATTATTCATAAAAGTTTTTCTGTTTGTATATGCAAGTAAGAAAATATTTTCTCCTTCTATCAGTTATTACACAAGTTTACACAATTTTACATTACCACAAGCGTTGTAGTAAAATTACAATGAACTTCTAACAAGTTAATGAAATATATTTTTTATCTACAACTTGTGTCTTGCATTCTAGCTCTTAGGAAGATTTGGGTGTAGCAAAGTTAACACAATTCTTTGCAATTTAGTGGCTTTTCCTTAACAGTATGTTACGATCCTCAAGGAAGTTCATCTTTGTGAGTGTTAAGTGTAAAGAATGTAGTCGGTCCTGGCTGTGTTATGTATTATTATAGAACCGGGTTACTGCGGATTATTTCTTCTATTCTCGGATTGATTGGACATGCAGTTTACTACGCTAACCTCAACTGGTCACAGCCTCGAAAGTATAGAGAGGGTCTACTACCCTTTGTATTATAAAGAAAAAATTTTATTGCTATATTCTAATTCGCCTGCCCTTACAAACTTACATAACTGTTAGATGTTCTTTGGTAAAACATAACCTCCAAATTCAGACATTTCTGTTATATTTCTGTTATATCAAGTTTCATATGAAAATCGCTCAAATTATAAAGGCTACTGAAAATAAAATTATGAAAAACTGGACCTATATCCGAGCTATACTCGTCAAGCAGTACCTACTACCTAAAATATTTAAGGATAAAATTTCGTCTCTGGTTCGATATTTATTATATTAAAAGTTCTTACCGTATTTATTTTCATAACGACAATATATAAATTTAAATAATTCTCCTGTTTTTGACAAGTTAAATAATTTTCTTTGTTTCTTTGTAAACATTTTGATTTTCTCTCAAATTTCATCAATCTGACATTTCAATAACCACTTTGCATCCAAATCCACCTAGTGGAAAATTCTTGCGAAACTACTCAGCTCATCTACTCGCGGACAAGAGTTTGAGTAGCTGCGAGTAGGTAGAAGTACTTGGAAGTACTTTACAAAGCCCAATAGAATACATCTATTATTTGTGTGCCTTATAATCTTATTAATTGTAGATCTAGTTTTGAAGTTTCTTTCTTAGGTGTGCTTTTCAGTCATATAAGTAACCTCAGGAGAAGTATATCTTTATGAAAAATGCAAAAATACTGTTTTCAGTCCTAAATACAAATAATATTACTAGGTGAAATCTATAACTTTAAAACGCACTATATCTACAACTTTTCCAAGGCCACTCCATATACACCCAAAGAGTCTCAAAATAATAGTAACATTCTCCTAGTAATCAAGCCTCACTCTTACTCAAATGGCAAATCATTAAAATTCTTTAAAATCCATTTTTCCATTTTAGGATTAACTTTTGAGTTTCTCTTTGATATCTCTCAAATGTAAAGTGGACACACAAAAAAATATTACATACGACTTTGATGCTCCTAATAAGCCAGGAATCAGACACGGGGGTGGTTGACGCAGATTAAATCCATCCACTTATATTTGCCTAGCAATAAGGTTACAATAAATTTACCTGAATCATTAGAGATGCTTTTTCGTTATATTCAGGGGACCTTAAGCGATTCCGATTCTTTTCCTTTGATATGAGTAAATCAGACATTGAAAAAGGGGCGCACACATAAGGTTGGAAAGGTCCTCAGTTAGCGTATTATCAGCTGAATCGAAGAATCATCTTTGTTATATGCTTGTTTTTACCTTCAATGTCGTGTGCATTGCCTACCGTTTATTTATGATTGTTGCTAGTACAATGGAACACGTTTCAACCCCTCTGCTTGCAATTCATTTTGCAGAGTAAGTCCCGTGGTTATCGTTTTATCGTAATCGACATATGCTCAATTAGTTTTACTTTTATGTTGATAACCGTAAAATTTTCATTTTTAACTAGTACCGGATAAATATAGGATGAGGAAATAAGTTGTAAAGAAAATTGTAATGCTGTTAATAGTGAGAGGAAAAAAATATAATCGCAGCATATTGGGATACTTCTTTTTTTTTTTTAATGAGTGTGGTAAGGTAGTAAAAATAAATATCATGGTTACGTAGATTTTATAAATAGATGTCCAGCTGATATTATTGAGACAGAATATGTATACCTTTCTTCCCTCAATGAATAGGTTAACTGCCAAGCATGTGTATTTAGCATTCAAAAGCCTTTTTGCACATAAAACTGCCACCTCAATTGAGAAATACCACTTTTTAGAAATTCATCTCATCCGATGTAAAGGTAAAAAATAAAACAAACAAACTCTTCTGAATTGGTCTTCGTTCAGGGAAAAATTTCAATTGATTTGCGATGACCTTTACGATCCTCATTTCATACAACAAATCATAGGGCTAAGGAACAAAGTCTACGTCGCAGTTTTGCTGGACATGATCTAATTATTTTTACTTATGACAAAGGGCCTTTTCCCCTACAAATCAATTTAAATGAAGCTGCTGAGCTTGATTGGGATATTATTTCTTCACTCACATTAGCCGATGATAAGGGCAGATACAGCTGGGGCGATCGGAGCAATCCCCCCCCCCCCTCACAAAGAGCTCTAATTAAATTCAAGTTTTTATTCTAATCAAATGCATTAGAAAATATACAAATAATATTTTTAAAACAAGTGCTTGTAAATACGCACGAAAAATTTAAAATAATTTCTCCCTTGACTTAATGGGTACAATCACAAAAGTTCTTAGAGTTTCCCTTCATTTTGTATTTAATTAAATATTAAAATTATTGTATATTACATTTTTTGTACAAAATTTACAATTTTCAAGGTACACAAAGAAAGCAAGTACGAGCAGTTGAAATTTTAACATGAAAATATTTAATTAAATTACTTTACCATGAATTTGCTTTCTTTGTTACCTTGAAATTTTTATACACAAATGTTATATAATTTCAATATTTAATTCAATGTCAAATGAAGGGAAACTCTATAAAACTTTTACGGTGTAGGTACTTAATAAGTGAAGGGAGTAATTATTTTCTATTTTTAGTGCGGATTTTGAAGCAACGTTTTTTTTTTTTAAGTAATATTTATATTACTTATTTACTTTTTTCCGTTTTAGTCTTAAATTATTCTCAAAATTTATAAAATTATATCATTAAGAAATTTTCAGTACAAGAAAAAATGTTGAATTTTTTTGTGATCGAAAGCTTACAAAAGGTATCTTGATTAAAAGTGTATGTTGGAAAAATCATCATAGCCATGGTAATTAATATCAGATTCAGTTTTCTTCCAAATATTTAATTTAAAGCAAACAGGGCTATACTCTATCAAATTAGCTCTCCTGGAAAATTTCGTTAACAAAGTGTCGGTTTGAAAAGAAATTGTTGGAAAAAAAATTTAAAAACGTTACCTTTAATTTTCAACAAATTGCACGTTAGACCAAGCAATTATGGTGTTCGAACGAAATTCAAGCTAGCTTTATGTGAAAAACACCAGCAGTAAGACAAGGCAAAAAGTGTAAATGTCAGCCGCTACCGGTCCACTATCCTCGCATTCAAGTCCATACTTCATGACTTGTATATTCCGGTAGTTACGACTGACCGATTTTCTATTTTAATTGGCACCAAATTTTACTATGCTTGCGGCATCAAAAACTCCGGCAATATTTGGATGCTAATGAAATTTTCATGCTGAAACGGAAAGAGAAAGCTGTACAGAGTAGTCCACAAATGATGGTTCAAACTTCAGAAGCTGAAAAAGAAACCTTGAGTTATGAAAGAACAAAATTGAACGTTTAGGAGGGAGAGGGTGTTTATGATTTTTGTATAAGTATTTATAATTTTGGTATATTTCCGCTTAATACCCTGTAGCAATCTTACTATACGTAATGAATGATCCGAAATGATGACTAACTGTCCAGACTTTCTAAAAATCACATACTTCACTTATAATTTTTTCAAAACTTTACTCCTTTTTCCGCCAAACTGCATTATCATCAGCTATACAATGCGCTGAGAAAATGTCAAAAATTGCGTTCATCAGGCGAAAAATAGAATTGGAGCTTTTCTGCCAGCTTGAGCTGAGCGACCAAGACAGTTGTTTATCTAACAATCATCTAAATATAAAAAATATGTACAACCAATACTTTTCCCATACACCATTTTCAGGCCCGTTCCTGGCGGGGGTGCAAAAGGTGCCCTTGCACGTGGGCGGCGAAGTCGAAGGGCGGCCGCCTACCAACAATTATTTAAGAAAATTAAACTTAAAAAAAATTTTGATTTTAATTTTGAGTACTAAACTGAAAAAAAAACTTTGTCGAATTAAGTAGAAGCAAACACTGTGAAGATCCAAGTACATAAAAATTTAATGATTTTAATGTATTAAAAATTACTGAATTCTGTTCTTCTTCAGACTTTATTATTCATATAAAAATTTGAAAGAATGTGTGTATGTACGATATTTCTTTAGAAATTTCTAATTGATATTCAAGGGAATTTTTAACTCTTATTTTGATTTGTTCAAAGTAATAACTAATTAACGCAATAAAAGAGTATGTGTATGTAAAATTGTAAGTATATGTTTTGATTTTGCTGCTCTTATAGAAAACACATGAATACTTTAAATGTGTTTTTTCCAATTAACTTACGTTTTTTCTTTTAAAATCCATGACAAAATGTTGCCATTAAAAATTTGTAAGTATTGCATGACTTTTTCATTTTTCTATGACTGATAATGAGCGCGTTCACTGCCACCGAAATAGTGACTTTTTGTCGACTACGAGTCACTACCAAAAACTATTTTTCGTTCACTCTGCCAAATTTTGACAGTTAACGACTACGCTCGACTATCGACTATCGTTCACTCCGCACTTTGAATGTGCCCCTGGGGCACTTCGGTAGCGTAGTCGTTGTCGTAGTGTAATTGTGTCAAACCGACTACGATTGACTATCCTCCTGAGCGTAGTCGAATGTAGTCGACTATTTGGTACATTCAATGTGCGGAGTGAACGATAGTCGTAGTCAAGCGTAGTCGTTTACTGTCAAAACTGGCGAAGTGAACGCTCGGTAGTGACTCGTAGTCGACAAAAAGTCACTATTTCGGTGGCAGTGAACGCGCCCAAGGATAGTGGATTGTAATCGTTTTAAATCATTTGACAGAACTACACTACGCAACGACTACGCTACGCAAAGTGGCAGTGAACGTACTCAATATGTTATTATTATATTAACATATTATATTTATAGTGAATTAGAATTAATTACAAGTGGTCATAGTTGGGTACCTAATACATTTTTGTTAATAGTTCCTTACTAAATATTATTATAAGTGTTTATAAGTTTATGCTACAAATAAAGAATAATTAATAAAGGTAAGCTTTACTGTTTATAAATTTTATTATGAATAAGAAAATAACACACCTTCTTAGATGTCAGAAAGAAAAACAAAAAGGCAATCTGGTGCTAACTATCGAAAAAAGGAAGAGCAAAATCTAAAAGAAATAGAGAAACTGAGTGGGTCGTTAACGCAGTTTTTGCAACCCTCAATAAAACCACCTGTGGCAAATACATCAGGAAGATCTACAACGGAAGTTTATACTGAAGAGCCTGGTACAATTCTGGATGTGCTAGATTCATTTTCAAGCCCTACAGAAAAGCCAGAAAGTCCTCGAGATGACTCATCAACATCAGAGTCAGAAGAAGAGTTTTCTTATGAAGCTGAATTAGTAAGCTCGTATTTAGTGCATGCAGATCCTGGAACATGTCCTGAATCAGTAAGCACACAACTTTTAGAAATTTTAGTGAAGAAAGGACCAGTGAAACTTCGTGATAATGTTCATTTCCCACCAGATGAGACAAACAGAAGATTTTCTACAAAATATATTTTTAGAAACTTAGAAAATGGTGAAACAGTTTCCAGAAACTGAATAGTTTACTCTTCAAAATGGAATAATGTATTTTGTTTTTGCTGCAAATTATTCAGCAAAAATATTATTAAGCTAACCAGTGGTGGATATTCGGATTGGCGACATGCAACAAATAGTGCACAACATATAGAAAATAGTGCACAACATGAAAATAGTGCACAACATATAGAATGTTCAAAAAAGTGGTGTGAATTAAAAATGCGAATGCAAAAGAGCTGTACAATAGATAAAGAGCTTCAAACATACTATGAAATGAAGACAAAACGATGGCGTCATATTATGATAGCTATTATCCAATTTTTATCTGGTCAGTGTTTAGCATTCCGCGGTACATCGTCAGAACTATACCATCCAAACAATGGAAACTTCAAGAAAGCTGTAGAAATGTTAGCTAAATTTGATCTGATAATAACAGATCATGTAAAAAATGTACGAACTTCAAAGCAAAAAAAAAAGGCATATGCCTCATTATTTAGGAATCCATTTTCAAAACGAAATCATTGAATTATTAGCAGCAGCTGTAACAAAGAAAATAACAACTATTATAAAAAATTCAAAATATTTTTCTATTATAGGGGAAGATCGGGTAGCCCCGGACGGCGGGTAACCGTGGACATTTAAATTTCTAAGATACTAACGACGTTGTGTTGGTAATGCTTCATTTTAAATGTGCGCTCTCTGGAGTGAAAATAAATCCAACTAAGTTGCGACGTAGGCACCGAGTAAGTTACACGTAAGAGTGTGTTTTGTTCTTGGCAAACAATTTTCGTCGCTCTTGTCAAACTTCATTGAAGGTTATCAAGTTCAGTAATTAAGTGTGGATATTTGTCTTTTGTTTAATGCTGTGGGAAATTTTATATATTTTAAGGTTGTAATAATATTTATAACATTTCTTGTACTATTTAAGAGCTATGTTTAAAAATTTTGCCTGATAGCGATCGGGTAGCCCCGGACACGATAATGTCGGGTACCTCCGGACGTGATGTTAAGTTTTGTATTCCTCAATATTGTGTAACAAACTACAATTGTCTTATCAGTTTGCTTATTTATGGACACTAATTTGAAATGTTTTTACTATTAGCACAAAACGGGTTCAAATGCCCATGAATTTATCCTTTCAACCCTGAAATCTTCACTGAGATTGATTTTTTTGCCATCAATGATGACAGACGTTGCGCAAGAAGCTTTTTCTAAAGACAATATGCCCAATCAGCCTTCAGCGGCCCATTCTTCATCGCCAATGCCCTCCGCTAGTCGTGCATTGCTTGCAACTGAACCAGTGCCTTTAACAAGTTCAATAGATGTATTACAACAGTTGTCACCATTTCCTGATGCATAAAAAAAACGCTTGGTAACACGGGCTCGGAAAACCCAAAGGAACGAGATTTTAACATCTTCACCATATCAAAAAGATCTGGAGGAAAGACAGAAAAGTAAAAACACTTGAAAAGACGAAGCGAAGAAACAAAAAGGTAAAGGCGCTAAAAAGACGCTGAAAACAGCGAAAAATAATCAAAGCCTTTTCCAAGAAGATCAAGAAAATGAGGCCGAATGCATCATATGTGGAGAAACATTTGAACAGGACTGGATTCAGTGTCATGAATGCAAAGACTGGGCCCATGGAGATTGTCTTTATATAGATTCTTCAGATGTTCAGTATTATTGTGATGTTTGTAATGCCAAAAAAATATAGGTCCACCAGTGATTACTATGTCCGGGGCTACCTGCCATTTTTCTGTCGCCAAAAAAATAAGACTAAAGTATTTTTTAAATATTTCTTAAAAGACAATGTATATAATAAATAATTTTTAATTAATGTGATTGAAGAAGTTCTTGGTTTGTTTTAAGTGTAAAATGAAGACGTAATTTTGTTTATTCGTACTTTTTTTTGCAATTCATTTAAGTGTCCGGGGCTACCCGATCTTCCCCTACTTGATTGTACCACAGATTTAGGCCACGTTGAACAAATCACGTTTGTTGTTCGGTGTGTGAATTTGACACAAAATAAAGCAACAATCGAAGAATATTTTCTTGGTTTTTCTCCAATAGTTGATATAACTGGTGAAGGTTTGTTTAACTTCATTACTGACAAATTGTTGCCTAAATTTAGCTTAGATGTGCAAAATATTCGTGGTCAAGGCTATCTATGATAATGGGTCCAACATGAGAGGTATGCATATAGGACTTCAAAAAAGAATTTTAAACATTAATCCCAGAGCAACATTTGTACCAGGTGCAACACACAATCTAAATTTAGTACTTAATGATGCTGTTAATATTAATAATGAAACCGTTGGATTTTTCGATATTGTTCAGGAGTTATTTAATTTTTTTTCTGCAGATGGAATATGTTAAAAATTAAAATTTAAAATATTATTTAATTAATTAATTTTATGTTTATTGAAATGAAATATTAAACTATTTTTGTTGAATTATAAATTTTAGTTTTATTAAAAACAAAAACCAAAATAAACAAAAATTCTCTTCTTAATATAGTATGGTGTCGTAAATAACTAAAAAATTTTTCTTCACTTAGTTTGATTACGTTTTCATATTCTATATTCAATTCTATAAGGGTTGAATTTTACATGAGAATTATCACTCCATCGTGTGATTCGCATATCAGCGAATTCTAATTAACAAATTTAATTAATAAGGGCGGCAATATTGTTTTGCACCTGAGCGGCCAGCAACTCAAGAACGGCACTGACCATTTTAAAAGACCGCAATTTTCCATCCATATATTTTTTTTTTTTTTCGTAATATTCAGCGAATGTCAAGATATTATCGATATTAATAGTTGCTTGTAAATCATTGGGCAGCTCCTAAAACGTTCGGAATTGTTATTAAATAATAGTAATACACACATAGCTAATGTATATCTATATATAATTTTTTCAATCGAGATTATCTCTACAATCAAATCATTCCAAATATTTTAAAAATTTGTAAACTGAATCAATGAATTAAACGGATTTTCACAATTATGTATGTCTTTTAATTTAAAGATGATTTTTATCCTTATCATTTTTAATAAGTAGTCTCAGAATATTTTTCGTTTTGAAACTTAAAAATCAAATACCACAATTAGTTCAAACTCATTTTAATTACTGTGAAATCAATGAGCAGTTTTCGAATTTTTATTTATGAAAAAGGACCATTGGTTAATGGAAAACCATCCGCTTTTTCATACTCATTTAACCTGAATATTATAAAACCCTCCCACACAAAATATGCGTATGTACCAGTTTGGAGGTTGGAAAGGGCTTTATCAAGGCTTTGACAGAAGTTTGGCTATCCGAACAGGAAAACAGTGCTTCTAGTGTTTTCGTCTGATTCGTCTGTATAAAAAATCAGATGTGTTAGTGGGTAAAGGATAGAGTGTGATTCCCATTCTTCCCAAGATAAGATTTTCGCCTTGAAGTTTTCTTTTAGTATAGTCTCGAGGAGAAGATCGCTATCTCTGTTGATATAAGGTACCACCAAATGCACGAATTTAGAAATTTACTCTTGTTCTCTTCCCATAGTCGACTTACCAAATATCAAATCCTCACAAATTCATAAGAAATTTTGATATGTTTAAAGGGATGTTGGTGTTACAGTAACAGTGCCATTTTGCTCATTATTTCCGGATTTCCGGACTCTCTAGATTGTTACAAACGAGGATTACTTCATGTTAAAAATGGATCACTTAACCAAAATAGCATTACACGAGTATTTCAATTTTTCTATCAGGTAATGAGTGAACATAAGCTTTTTTCATGACAATAAAAAATAAATAAAACTTTCAACCAGGTTTCGTTGACAATCTATACTTAAAAAAAAAACAAAAGCTTCTTAACGTAACATAGTAGAAGTACTTAGAGAAACTGCTCTGAACTTTTCTGTTAACGAGTTCTATAAAAATGCGAGCAAGAACAGTTTCTATGAATACAACCCATGTCCTATGCAGATGGCGTATACCTTCATTCTTGTGTATGTAACCGTAAACTATATGCTGTCATTTATTCTAGTGAGCATATAGGAAACTGACGAGTTATAATGACAGAAGAATATTATACGCCATGAGCCTCGAGTGTGCACGGTTTTGGTGAAATATATTCATGCACGTCAACTTCGGGACTTAATCCGGGTTTTGTTCACTGTTTTGCAGCCGTTCTCCCCTTTTGTATTTTCAATGTTGCTATAAAACACGAACGGATGCGTTTCATCTTCCCACTTTAAAGGCCGCCTCATATATATATAAATGCCTATGTATGTCATAATGTATGCCTCCGCACATTTAATGGAAATATTTTTTTTTTTTTATAAAAAAATTTTAATTGATTGAAAAGTTTTCACTTTTTAAGTCACAAGCAGCGGCCCTGTTTGTGATAAATTTGTCTTCAGAATTATGATAAAAATTAGAACAGGACGGTTTGAAATTATGTAAAGAGTTTAACCATTTTGTTTTTATACTGATAATAATTAATTTAATCTTCATCTACCTAAAATTTATAGATATTTATCTATGCATTTACCTAGAATGAGATATGACCTGAAGTCCTCCATAATGACGAAGAGTAACTTAATCCCGTCATTATTATTTAAATTATTAATTAAATGGGGGATGCAGACAGAGATGTCGCCTCTCATCTAGTCACTTCCCATTCGAACTTAAAGTCTCTTGCGAAACCTATAACGTTCTTGGGGGGCCATCTTTAAAACATCTCCTGGCAATGGGAATGCCTTTCCTAGATGTTTTAGCTTTATACAGCCAACAGCTTTACAGGCACAGGGGATCTGTTCAGTAGTCTAATCGTTTTCCATACGCTTCTTTACAGGTCTCACTATCGACATTACCAATCTTCTTAAGATGATATCTATATGTAAGTGGCAAATGCCCAATGAATAGGTCCACTATGAGCCCTAATTCCTCCCTGCTGTGCATAAGCAACTCTTTGGTCCTCTGTTGCGGGTACGTAATGAGCTTATGCCAGTATGCCATTTTAATATTCTTTCCTACCAAAGCCTACCTTGTGCCGAAAGTAGGTTTTTGTGTATCCAAAAATAGGCTTAGAGCAAATAAATGAAGAACTGGTCCCTTTCTTTGGAAGGCGGTCCGCGATTTCGTTAGACTTAATGCCTTCATGTCCTGGCACCCAAATCACCGTAACCTTATTTGTTTCAAGACAGTAAGACCAGCCGCAGAGCACCATAGACTCAAAGGTACACGATTTTAATGCTTTGAGTACTGCTTGGCTCTCTGATATTATGTACATTTTTTCTCCATGCATATTTTTCTGAATGATTACGCAAGCGCAGAGTTCTATGGCGTGAAGTTCTGCCCGCACAATGGTAGGTAAGGCCGCCAGTCCCCTTGCGAGATGGTGTTTCGACCCATATATACCCACGCCTGCTCTACCTTACATTTTGGATTCGTCCGTTTTAAGAAATTCTTTTTCAGAGGATAAGTCACTGTTAGCGATCCCCTAAGATCATCTTGAAGAGTGTTTCATAGTTGTGGCGTTTCGGGATAACGTCAGAGATTAAGTTGACCATCTAGGAATTCTTAGAGCACTTTCAGGTGACCAACCAGATTTTTCGTACTCAGAAGATTAGCCGTATTTCACTGAGGATGACCTCCTTCCTAGCATGCAAGTTTAGAGCAAGTTGCCTCTCCTTACAAAACTAAACATCATTCCAATAGCCACTTTTTTCCACACAATCAAATTTATATTTAATTTAAAGAAAATTGAAGACATGCACATACCTTCGCGAAAAAAATATAGCCTCAGTAAAAATAACTGCAAGTAGAATGAACTCTCGATCAGTTTACGTTCAATTGTTAAAGCGATTGGTTCGACTAAGCTTTAAAAACTTAACGGTAAATTTAATAAAACGTTTAATTCCGCTCTAGTTCCGTGAAATTATTAGAATGCCGCGTGGAACTTCTCTCACCAAAGAAGAAAAGGGAAAAATCATTGCGTATAAGGACGAAGGACTTGACAACAGAGCACTTGCAGCAAAAATAAATCGAAGTGAAATACTGGTAAGGAATTTTCTAAGGGCCGGTTTCACAGTTCGAGTTTAAACTCAGGATTAGTTAAACTCCCTTCGTAGTTTAAACTGAGTTTAAACCAAAATGAGTTTCACAGTGTTCGACCTTTTTTAATATGGCCGCACTATGGAATTGTGAACTAACAAGCTATTTTGTGTACAATTGTGAACTAGCAAACTATTGTGAGTCATTTACTCTCAAAATATTGCCGGCAAAATCGTTGTGACAAAAAAATTAATTAATTAAACCTACGAAAGTGAAAAAATAAAATAAAAAATAAAAAAATTAATTAAACCCACGAAAATCAGTAAAGACTCTTTGAACGCACGAAATATCACTTCATTCACACTTAAAGATAAACTGAGTTTAAACGCTCAATTTTGGTGGTTTAAACTGAGTTTAAATGAGGTTTAACTTACCACTGTGAAACTGTGTTGAAGAGATAAACTGAGTTTAAACCACATCTTAAGTTTAAATGAAACCGGCCTTAAATGATAGAGAAAGTTATGGAAAAAAGAAGAAGAGAGATCGACCGAAAATTTTAACGGAAAAGGAACGGCGCTTGATTTTAACGATTGCATCCAACTCAGCCCGTGAAATTGCCAATCGAGCAGGAATCAAAACAAATATTAGAAATATTATAAAAGGGTCTTCAATCCTGCAAAGAAAACCGCCATTACAAAAGAAACATATCGACGCAAAGTTATAATTCAGGAGAAAGCACATGGCCTAGACGAATGACAGGAAGAAATTTAAAATGGATGGACCGGATGGATATGCGTATTATTATCAGGACTTCAGGAAAGAACAACGTATTCTTTCCAGACGGTAAATGGGTGGAGGATCGGTAATGATATGGGCTGGCTATTAGCTCTCACAAAAAGACCAGAAATCTGTTTTTAACGACTAGAGTAAACAGCGAAGAAGAACTAATACCATTTCTCGATGATTTGGAAAACCAGGATATGGTTTTTCAGCAGGATAACGGCACTGTACATACAGCCAAATCAGTAACTGAGTGGTTTCGAGCCAAATAAATCGATGTGATGAAATGCCCGCGAGGTCTCCAGACCTTACAATATCTGGAGGTATTTATAACGTCAAGTTTATAAAGTGCTACGTACTCCACAGCGCATAGGAAGCTGGCTGCTCAGGATACGGGGTGGGCCTATAATAATAATTTATGTCGTAAGTTGAGCGTCATATGATTTTTCTTTTAATAAGTGTATTACAAAGCCGATTTTGGTATCAGCAGATTCTATTACGGAATAACCTAACTCCAATTGCACACACAAGGAAAATTATAAAAAAAAACATAACGAATAAAATTCTGTAATTTTTTATAGGTTTTTTGTTTTTGTCGTTTTCGAATTCAATCTTATCCTATGTATAAATGTAATATATATATGTACATAGGACCAAAACCAATACTAGAAATTAATGGAATTTACTTCAATGCATACTTTAATTTAAACAATGTCAGTCAGCCAGCCACTACCAATAATCTAACGCAACCTTTTCCTAAATAGGTACCTACTTAACTTGGCGGGAGTTGAGGCAATCACTTCTTCGCAGCTAAGTCCAGTAAAGTTCTTAGCCAGTCGAAGCTTGTTGATCGACTCCTCTATTCTCGGTGCCAGCTCGCCTTTTATAGACGTGAAAGTGTTGCCGTCTTGATGATTCCATCCGATAATTGACATCTCAGAGAAACTGAGTGACCAAAAGGTCAAAAGGGTCAAAAGGGTTTGTTTATACATGAACATTTAAGTTTTACTTTAATGTAAACAAATCAGTCAGTCAATCGGGTTAAGCACTACTTACTAATATTTGGTATGAAATAACGGGCACAGGTAGATTTAAAATTCTCATTTGTAACTTCGTTACACATTTTGTAAATCACTATGCACTTTGTTTTTTCAGGATTTAACAGGAGTTTATTATCCACCGACCACTGATTAAAAAAGCCTCCAAATCCAGATTCAGGCAACATATTGCATCCTCGCCCAATCCAAATGTTCCTTTATAATACGTAGGGTACTAGATCCTCCCTATAATTTCGAGGTTGTGACCAGTTGATGTTATTGTAGTAAATTCTAAGTTCCATCAATCCGAGGATAGATGAAATCATCGCCTGTAAAACAAATATCCGCAGTAAACCGGTTTTACAATAACACATAACACAGGCAGGACGGACTACATTCCTTACACAGAACACTCACAAAGATAAACTTCCTTGAGGACCGTAACAAAAGATTGCAGAACCAACAGCAGTATATCTGAATTACCACAAAGACCTTTATGAAACTATGCCAAATCGAATCTGTAAACTGTTAATGAAACATGGCAAAAACACTAAATATTAAAAATTAAATTTGTCAATTTAACGAGTTTTTCATAATTGCTATGACACCTCCACAGTAGGTATCTGCTAGCTCAGGAGACGGGGGGGTTCAAATTGAAAAGTAGAAGGATTTGGGCGCCACGTGATCTTTCGCGGCTTGCTGGATAGATCACGAAACCAATCAAAGAAAGCGATAGGAACCGATTTAATGATATATTTTTTTTTTGTTTATCTTTATTTTATTTTTTTTTGCAGATAACACAATTTTAAACGAAAGATTGAATATTAGCACTGTTCTATATTATTCCCTGATAACACAAAATTCAAGCAGTACAAACAAAGGATTGAATGCCGGTATTATCCTATATTATTTCCTGATTGCACAATTTCCTCAAAGGAAATACTACGACAATTATATCTATTACCGCGGAAATCATCGCCGCCCAGCCACGAATTGATTAAACAACCAGAAATAAAAAAAATTAAAAAAAACAAAGCTATGTACTTAACTTGCTCCTCCTGGAACTGCCTCGCTCGTCTTAATCCTTTGATTTACTTTCAATATTCGTTACACCATGGATAACCCAGGTACCTGCTTTCTATTACAATTGAATTTTTCCTTTTAATCCCTTTTCCTTTTCCAGAGTTATTTCCTCCTTGTTTTAATTTTTCCTTTTTCCTTTATAATTGCTTTTCTTAGTCTCGTGACAAACGTTGATAGATATTTTCTTTTCCTTCCCCGCTTTCTGGGTTTTAATTTTTGATGGATCTTCGCAATTTCAAGTCAGAGGACCACGCTGATCGGCTACTGTACCTTGTGACGCTCAAAACCAGAAGAAGACAGAAATTGCGTTATACAGCTTCACCTACGACCAGCCGAGTTTTTTTTTTTGTTTCTTTTCCCTTGGTTCCTCTTTTTTAGAACATTCCTTCGGTGTTCTTTTATTAGGTCTGCCAGGCTTGTTATTAGAACTCAGTGAAGATGTGGACTCCGACACGATGTGCTGCCATACATGACCTGGATTTCTAGATTCTTATATCAGTCTATTCATTTTCACTGTTCAATTAGCTTATTTCATTTCTTTTTGTTTATTTTCTTTAATTCCTTTTTAATTTTTGGTTTCGAATCAGTCTATTTACACTTTAATAAAATTTTTTTTTCAGTCCACTATTTTACTATTCTTATTAAAAAAAAAATGTTAGTATCTTTTATTATAATTTCAATGTGCGTTTAATTTATTTATTTATTTTTTTTTTTTTTTTTTTTTTTTTTTTTTTAGCTCCCGCCTCTTTTTAACTTAGTGGAATTATAACTCGTTGATCTTTATTTATTTTTGTTATATTTTTCTTTTCCTAGAATAGCAGGGCCTGGACCTACAAACTTACTCGGTCGTGAGAGGTAGCCCCAGGAGCGAGTTGGGGAGGGTTAGTTGCTATATTGTATATTGTCTTAAGCGTGGATGAACGGTATACGAACGCAGTCATTTATACGAGTATTGAAACCCCGTTAATCACATAAAACCAAAACAAAAATGTAAAATTGTGCAATAAGGAGATAATTCAGCAAGCTAGAAATTATACAATATGGAAATATTCAAAACTAGAACTTATGCAATTCAAAATGATCTCGAGCTTATACAATATGAGCGTAATTCAAAAACTAGAACTTATGTAATCTAAAAAGAACTCGAGGTTATACAATATGGGCGTAATTCAAAACTAGAAATTATGCAATTTAAAATGATCTCGAGCTTATACAATGTTGGCGTAATTCAAAACTAGAGCTTATACAATAAAAATTAAATCCAAGTACTACATCCGACACTATATGGGGATAATTCAAAATCCTCAAGCTTTTGCAATGTTAAAACGGGAGTCTTGCGTTGTAGCCCAGCGAAAGGTCTTTCATTAACTAGTCCTCCATTACCTTGGTTGAGTATCAAGAGGGGTGCCGTAAGCAACTAGAACAGTCAACAAATTCGCCTCTCAGGCTCTCGATGGTATTTCTTTTCCTTTCGTGTTAGGCCCAATGGTACGGTATTATGCGCATTCGGCATGCTCGACGTTCTGGAATGAAATAAGTAATCGGCAGTAACGCTAGCTCCAAAAGCAACATACAAACATTTTATAGAACGATTTACAGGGAGCGTAACATACCTTCTCTTCCTCCGGGAGATTTCCTGAAATCTCATTTTGGTTCGAGGTACATGGAGATCATATTCCGTTGGCGAATTTGTAATAAATTAAGTCTAAGATTTAACGTTGGTATATATTAGTACTTTAAAAGTCATCCTATTTTAACTGGAGATTATAATTATCGTGTTAATGGTATCCTTGTAAGGCGCTCCCTTCCTTTGGAGTTGACAAAGAAAAGTTAGACAAGAAAATGGGCCCCTACCATATACGTTTCACTAACTGGACTATTTACTAGCTATTTACTAAGAAACTATAAACTAAACTAACTACTATCACATCTTGGGTAGTACGGTTTTAGGTCTTTAGCGTGCCATATCCCGTGGGTCTTTCCATTTTTATCACCAAGCTCGTAAGTCCATGGTGATACTACCCTCATTACTATAAACGGACCTACATACTTTGGACCGAGTTTAGCGGTATAATGTTTCGCAGCATCTGAAAGGCTATAGCTCCTTCGTAAAACTAAATCGTGGGCATAGTATCTTGCGTCTCTCCTACGCAAATTATAAACCTTTTTATTTCCTTCGGCCACCTTACTTAGCCTCTTCTTAACATCTTGCCAAACGGATTCAAGTGCTTCTGAGCGTTTTGCAGCATTATATTCCTCTTGGGTACCTAGGTCTCTATGGCATCTCCCATAAGTAGTCATTTCGCGACCGAAATTGGTAAAGTAAGGCGTGAGCTTAGTAGTTTCCTGGACCGATGTGCGAATGGCACAAGCCACCTTCGACAGATATGAATCCCACGACTGGTGGTTGTCTGCGACGAAGGCTCGGAGCATCCTTTTAATCATCTGGTTGGTTCTCTCTGCTGGATTAGCTTGTGGGTGATAAAGTGCGGTGTATTTTATGTCTATCCCATACTCTTTAGCAAGATTTTGAAACTCTCGGCCTTTAAATTGTGGCCCATTATCACACACGATAGTTCTAGGTACACCAAATAATAGAAGTACAAAGTTCTCTAACGCTTGGTTGATCAAATTGGCGGTAGCAGAACGTAGAGGAAACAGCAAAGGGAATTTAGTGAATTGATCCACGACGGTAAGGATGTATTGATAGCCACGACGCGAGCGAGGTAATGGACCGATTAGGTCGATGCTGATGCTCTCCCAAGGTTTGTCCGCGATTTTGCGAATGGACATTAAACCCGCTGGTTTCTTAAGGACTGGTTTTGTTGTTTGACAGGTGTGACACTTTCGGATGTATATGGCCACGTCAGCCTTCATTTTCGGCCAATAATAGCTCTGACAAATACGAGCATAGGTCTTTTGGGTACCACAATGCCCTGAAATTGGATCGTCGTGAGCCTTGTACAAAATAGCCTTCCTTTCAGACTTCGGGATAACTTGCTTCCAATTGTCGGCGTCAAAAGCTAGCGCTGGGTATCTCGGGGAACAATGCTTGAATAATTTCCCATTGACCACTTTCCAATCGGGGTACTGATCGGAACTCCCGGCAACATTTAACTTCATTCTCTCGTACCACCTATCACTGGTGTCGCTTACGACATCCCTTTCGGCTACGCAGTCCACTAGTGGTACTGCCCTTGACAACATGTCTGGTAAAAGATGTTCCTTCCCCTTTCTATGAACAATCACAAAGTCATGCTGCTGCATGCGCATCGCCCACCTTGCTAGCCTCCCCGTAGGGTCTTTTAGATTATGCAGCCAAACAAGTGAAGCGTGGTCAGTGATTACCGTAAATTTGCTGCCTTCGAGGTATGGGCGCAATTTTTCGACAGCCCAAATGACTGCTAAACACTCGCGCTCCGTAGTCGAGTAATTTCGCTCGCTTTTGTTCAGGGACCTACTTAGGTACGCTACGACCTTTTCCGTGCCGTTAATCACTTGAGTCAGAACAGCACCTATTCCATAACCAGATGCATCGGTATGTACAACGAAAGGCCGACTAAAATCTGGGCATGTTAATATCGGTGCGCTTACTAACCGGTCTTTTGTTGCCCGAAAAGCATGCTCGCAATCGTCAGACCATTGGAATTTTTTATTTTTCTTTAAGAGGTTGGTTATAGGGGAGATCACTGTAGAGAAGTTCGGAACGAAGCGGCGGTACCAAGCGACCATACCCACGAATCTACGAATCTCGGAAACTGTTTTAGGATGGGGTAAGTCAAGTATACACTTGACTTTCTCCGGGTCTACTTGTAAACCATTCTCACCTACTAGATATCCCAAATATCGCAATTCTTTTCTACAAAACTCGCACTTCTCGTAATTAATAATGAGGCCTGCTTTATATAATCTTTCCAAAACTTCGCTCAATACTTGCTTATGCATTTCAAAGGTTTGTGTGACAATAATTACATCGTCTAGATAAACGAATACGTGGCTTTCTAATTTTCCAGATAAGACCTTATCTACGAGCCTCTGCCAAGTGGCAGGCGAATTTGTAAGCCCGAACGGCATCCTACAGAACTGGAAGAGACCTCTGTTCGGTACAGTGAAAGCGGTATACTGCTTAGAATTTTTAGCCATCGGAACTTGCCAGAATGCTGATTTAATGTCCAGGGAGGACATATATCTGGCATCCCTCAGCTTGTCCAGTGTTGCGGATACATACGGCAGCGGATACGCGTCTTTTGTAGTCACCTTATTCAGCTTTCGGTAGTCTATACAAAAGCGATAGGTGCCATCTTTCTTGCGCACCATAACTACTGGCGAAGACCACGCACTGTTCGATGGTTCCACTATCCCGTCCCTTAACATCTGGTCGAGCTCTTCATTTATTACTTGTTGCATCCTTGGTGATACAGGATAGTATCGTTGCTTGATGGGAGGCGAGTTCGTCTGAATAACATGTTCCACTTCCGACGTCCTCCCCAATCCCTTTCCCATCTTCTCTTTTGCCCTCTGTACTATTTGGTCAAGCTCATCTTGTTGCCCTGGTGTTAATTTCGATCTATTTTCTAGAGAAGCGATTTCATGCTCCAAGCTTATCTCCGAAAATGTCCACGAATTGTTGGACAAGTTTGCTTGAATCTCCATCATTTTCCAAAAGTCTGCACCTAAAATGAGTTGATGTTGTATTTCCCTCACCACTAATGCCTCGCAAGTCTTCACTCGGCCCTCGAGTTCGATAGGTATTTCAAGTTTTCCTGAGATTTCCACCCTATTCCCATCAGCTAATGTCACATTATGCAGCTCCGTTTTCCTGGTATTGAGACCCATCCTTGCTAGCAAGTTCCAGCCTGGTCCACCAATTATGGTGCGAGAAGCCCCCGAATCTAAAAGTCCTACAAACTCCACGTCAAACACACGTACTTTTAAGAAAGGACGCACATCGTTCTTCGCCTTGGCGAAAACATAATCCAACAGGGTTGTGAATGCATTTCCTTGGTTGTCCGTTATCGTTGGGCACTCGTTGTGAATTGCGGCCCTTTTGGTCGAATCGGAGCTCAACTTACCGCTTATTGTTGAGCCCCCGTCTCGTTTCCCTGTCTACCGTTCCCTCCCTCTCGTACTTCTCGTCTAGTATTAACTCTACTATTGCTATCTGTTAACGATCGCTGGTGGCATTGCTCACAACCAGGATTGTTCGTTCTTCTCGGATCGTGATATCGACTAGGGACTCTACAAAACCTCGCAATGTGACCCTCGCGGCCACATTTGAAGCATCTCGGGCGCCCACCTGCTGATTCAGGATTATTGGAAGAATTAACTACGGCTGCCGTAGGTGTGTCGGTATAGACATATGCCAGATCTGGCTCCAATAAATGACCGTGTCTTCGACTGGGTGGGGGTACAAAAGATTCCACGGAGGTTCGAACCGCCTCGAGCTTTCGGCCTAACTCTACAAGCTCTTCAACTGTCTTAATATCCGTTAGTCCCAATTGGGATTGGTAGAAAGGACTGACATTTCGTTTTAAAATTCTAAGTTGCTGAGGTTCAGTCAAGGGAGTACTAAGTCTAGCAAATAAATTGTTTAATACAGCTATATAGGTTCCAATTGATTCATCTTTTCCCTGTGTCCTACGCTTTATCTCTTCTAGCAGCCTGTCATCGTAGTCATTAGGTAGATATTCCCTTTTAAGCTCCTGCACCAAATCAGTCCATGACTTTAACTTGCCTTTATTCGCCCTATACCATACTAAGGCTTTACCAGTAAATAAATCTAACGCCGAGCGAAATAGCTGAGCTCTACTGACTCCCCGGGCCTCACATAATTCAGTAACGCGTTCTAGAAAAGAGTTCAAGGACTGATCCCGCTCTCCAGAGAACTGTATCCCCCACTTATATAAAGGGACCCTTGAACGCGAGGTTGCTATAATCGTTGTTTGATTCGGAGAATCATCCACTTCTTCGGAATCGTAATCCTCAGACTCACCACCACCCACCTTTTCTTGGAGGGGTCCCAACGCCAGGACTAATGCCTCCTTAATACGTCCCTTTTCTTTCTTCTGACCATCTCCTTCTGGCTGACACCTACCCAATCTAGATAAAGACCACTCCCACTTGGTCATCGCTTTTTTGTACTCTGCTGAACCCACCTCACCTTCGAACGACTCCACAATAGTTTTAATCTCTTCAGATTTTTTTTGAAGAGCCTCCATGTCCTCTTGAAATGTATAGGGATATGGCTTAACGAATAATTTTTGTCCTAACCTTTCAGCCTTTAGAGAGGAACGTAGACTTACCCTCATGTCATCAACTTTGCCTACTGGAAGACCTCGAATAGTGAGCTCGTACGTGAGCTCATCTTGATTTAATCTATTCACTTCCATGGTACGATATATAAATTCGATGGAGTGAATCAAATACAATTAGTACTACGGCTTAAGAAATCACGTAGTAACTAAGACTAAAGGTAACTGAGCCAACACTAATAAACCTGATGACTTCACTGTACACTTTTAAGTGCAGCTATCAGCTATTGCCTCTTGTGTCTTGAAGACGTTCGCTATTCGTACGCTACAGCGAGCATGCACAAATAATTCTAAGTTGAGAGGTACGTGAACAATTAGTTTTCCTGAAAGAAATTATTCAGGTCAACTCTGTACTTAATAGTTAGAATATTTCGAAAGAAAGCACAATACGTTTTAAATTTGGGAAATGTGTGTCGATCACGGTAAATTTGGGAACGTGTATGCACGATAAATCACAATTAGTTCAGGTATAGCCTTTTCCACCTCTATTCCCCTTTTATGTAAGATTTAAGTAGGGCTTTCCATACAAATTTTTAGAGTAAATCGTTATAAAAAAAGGACAATCGAAACAAAGCGATAATCTTATGTGTACACTCCTTATTATGCTTTTCTTGGTATTGTGGGTCGACCCTTTCCCAACGCAGTAATCAAACGACAGTCCTTGATAGATTAAGATAAGTCAGTTTCGGGTAAGTACTTAAACCTCAATTTTCGTATAAAACAAAAACAATCGATTCCTTTCTGTTGTACGCTAAGCAGCAGCACTCGAATTGTCTACGATCAGTACTGCCTTATAGTATTGTTTGGGATTACTATTAGCAACTTCCAGATATTGGAGAACACCTCACGCGATTCACGGCGTATATTGCTTAATAATTGAAGGTGGAATACGTGTATAAATATGTATATAAATCTTTAGCAACTAAATAAATTAATAATATGAAGTATATAGATGATGTAATTAAATAATTGCATATTATTCATCTTCTACAAAAGAAAAGTTAAAACAAGCTCGTGTAATAGAGCGCTACCAGAACTCCTGCCTGTTCCAGGCTAGGAAGCAGTACTTGCATTAAACAAAAAAAAAAATTTATTACGTTTCCTTCCCTTAAGGGAGACACAAGATATAAATCTTCTCAAAAAAAAATTCAAATCAATATCAATAATTTTCTTGACCCCATATTGGGGTTGGGATATGAGCGTACTCAAAACAAAAAGATTAGATTTCCTTAAAATAAATTCGTAATTACCGAACACCAAACAAGCATACCAATAATCTCTCCATCAATTGTCACCCGACAATAAATTATTTTCGCACGGCTCTTAATCTAAATTTGTTCTGTCATTGTTATTTTGCTTACTCAAGGAGGAAAATATGTTACGCAAATGTATGTTACACAAATGTGGCGGCTGAGCGAAGGCGATTTCCAGCTACAAATATCAAATTATTTTATGCTATATACTATTACTATTTCTTGAACTTTCAAAAATTGCACAAAGTCATTAACCTTGGTACGGCTAGTAAATTTGAGCCGACTATCAACGCGACCATATGATCTAGAGTGCCTGGCTGAGAGGGTGCAACCTTACACGTGCGTTTGCGGCAATTTTACACCAAATTGTTTTGTTTTTTTTTTGCAGATTTTAATATTTTACGCTACGGTTTATTTTATATACATACTATCCTGGAATCAATGAACACACGTAACTAAACAAAACTCCCCACTCCCAGCCAGATCCTCCTAGGCACTATATTAATATTAAACGCCACGCCGTACCACCTGATAACGGAGTCGGCTGACAAAACTTTTCCTCACAATTCCACAATTTCGCAAATTCCACTAAATACTTCTGAACAATATTCACACGATTTTGCTGTTTCACGTCGGGCCCCACGTTGGGCGCCAAAAATATATGACACCTCCACAGTAGGTATCTGCTAGCTCAGGAGACGGGGGGGTTCAAATTGAAAAGTAGAAGGATTTGGGCGCCACGTGATCTTTCGCGGCTTGCTGGATAGATCACGAAACCAATCAAAGAAAGCGATAGGAACCGATTTAATGATATATTTTTTTTTTGTTTATCTTTATTTTATTTTTTTTTGCAGATAACACAATTTTAAACGAAAGATTGAATATTAGCACTGTTCTATATTATTCCCTGATAACACAAAATTCAAGCAGTACAAACAAAGGATTGAATGCCGGTATTATCCTATATTATTTCCTGATTGCACAATTTCCTCAAAGGAAATACTACGACAATTATATCTATTACCGCGGAAATCATCGCCGCCCAGCCACGAATTGATTAAACAACCAGAAATAAAAAAAATTAAAAAAAACAAAGCTATGTACTTAACTTGCTCCTCCTGGAACTGCCTCGCTCGTCTTAATCCTTTGATTTACTTTCAATATTCGTTACACCATGGATAACCCAGGTACCTGCTTTCTATTACAATTGAATTTTTCCTTTTAATCCCTTTTCCTTTTCCAGAGTTATTTCCTCCTTGTTTTAATTTTTCCTTTTTCCTTTATAATTGCTTTTCTTAGTCTCGTGACAAACGTTGATAGATATTTTCTTTTCCTTCCCCGCTTTCTGGGTTTTAATTTTTGATGGATCTTCGCAATTTCAAGTCAGAGGACCACGCTGATCGGCTACTGTACCTTGTGACGCTCAAAACCCGAAGAAGACAGAAATTGCGTTATACAGCTTCACCTACGACCAGCCGAGTTTTTTTTTTTGTTTCTTTTCCCTTGGTTCCTCTTTTTTAGAACATTCCTTCGGTGTTCTTTTATTAGGTCTGCCAGGCTTGTTATTAGAACTCAGTGAAGATGTGGACTCCGACACGATGTGCTGCCATACATGACCTGGATTTCTAGATTCTTATATCAGTCTATTCATTTTCACTGTTCAATTAGCTTATTTCATTTCTTTTTGTTTATTTTCTTTAATTCCTTTTTAATTTTTGGTTTCGAATCAGTCTATTTACACTTTAATAAAATTTTTTTTTCAGTCCACTATTTTACTATTCTTATTAAAAAAAAAATGTTAGTATCTTTTATTATAATTTCAATGTGCGTTTAATTTATTTATTTATTTTTTTTTTTTTTTTTTTTTTTTTTTTTTTTTTTTTTTTTAGCTCCCGCCTCTTTTTAACTTAGTGGAATTATAACTCGTTGATCTTTATTTATTTTTGTTATATTTTTCTTTTCCTAGAATAGCAGGGCCTGGACCTACAAACTTACTCGGTCGTGAGAGGTAGCCCCAGGAGCGAGTTGGGGAGGGTTAGTTGCTATATTGTATATTGTCTTAAGCGTGGATGAACGGTATACGAACGCAGTCATTTATACGAGTATTGAAACCCCGTTAATCACATAAAACCAAAACAAAAATGTAAAATTGTGCAATAAGGAGATAATTCAGCAAGCTAGAAATTATACAATATGGAAATATTCAAAACTAGAACTTATGCAATTCAAAATGATCTCGAGCTTATACAATATGAGCGTAATTCAAAAACTAGAACTTATGTAATCTAAAAAGAACTCGAGGTTATACAATATGGGCGTAATTCAAAACTAGAAATTATGCAATTTAAAATGATCTCGAGCTTATACAATGTTGGCGTAATTCAAAACTAGAGCTTATACAATAAAAATTAAATCTAAGTACTACATCCGACACTATATGGGGATAATTCAAAATCCTCAAGCTTTTGCAATGTTAAAACGGGAGTCTTGCGTTGTAGCCCAGCGAAAGGTCTTTCATTAACTAGTCCTCCATTACCTTGGTTGAGTATCAAGAGGGGTGCCGTAAGCAACTAGAACAGTCAACAAATTCGCCTCTCAGGCTCTCGATGGTATTTCTTTTCCTTTCGTGTTAGGCCCAATGGTACGGTATTATGCGCATTCGGCATGCTCGACGTTCTGGAATGAAATAAGTAATCGGCAGTAACGCTAGCTCCAAAAGCAACATACAAACATTTTATAGAACGATTTACAGGGAGCGTAACATTGCGGCTATACTTTTTTCACAGCCCACACTTAAAAATCAGTAAAATAAAAAAAAAAAATCATGTTAATATAGAACTTTAAAAATCGGAAACAATTATTTTCTGCTTTATTAACTTCAAAAAGGTTATGTTAAAAATTTATTTAATTTAGTTCAAATTCGAGGCAGCCCCGTCCGCAAATCAGAGAAATTAAAAAAACAAATCATTGAATTTTCATTTTTAAATCATTTTCAATAAAATTTGGGAGACAAATTTGAACAATTAGAAAACGTTATTTTGTTGCCTTAGGTGTTTAAATAAATATTCCATTAATCAATTTGCGATCAAAAATCTTAACGCCCCGCACCATCTTGCGAATTGTGCACCGAGCTATCCTATTTATGACAGTGACGCAGCCTTCAGAAAAAAATCAAAAAATTATATTCCAAAAATTATCATGTAAAACCGTTTATATTCAAGTACGGCTATACTTTTTTCGTGATATGTATGTAAATATCAGTTATATATGTAGGACTAACACCGTGCTATTTTCTTGTTACATAAATAATTTAAGCATATAAACAATTTAAAATCCCCACACCACAGACTCAGTGAAACACTCACCTAATTTAGAATAGACACAATTATGTAATATTGATTATTTTCACTTTAAAGACTCTGTTTGCCTGCATTACCTTCACTTTGAGATCTTAGAACTCAAGCACCTTTCAAACGAACTATTCATGACTAAAATGACTAAAATCTCAAAGCGGCAAATATCTTGAAACCAGCTCCTTTTCCCTAAATGTAAGCTCGCTACATAACCTCAAATATCTGTGTAGGTTAATGAAGGAGCAAAAAGGAAAGAGTTTTCTTCCTAGAATACCTGGTAATAATTTTGTAGATGCATTCGTACTATTAAGGAATGCAGGGATTTAAGATGTTTCTTTTTTTTCCCCTTATTTAAGGGAAAGCAATGTTTAATTAGAATTGGGACTGCATTGACTTACATTGGCATCTAACACAAATAACGCTTTTCAAACACATTAACTTTCAAAAGTATCCGGGAAGGAAGGTCGAACCGAAACTAGTTGATGTGTTGATTAGCTGAAATTAACTCATGAATGAAAACTTTCGCAAAATGGCTCCTATTTTTATAAAATATCGGAATTGAATAGAAAACATATAGCTGGATTCCTGATGGGAGTTCGTATTCGAAAATTGTGTTTATAATGGTTAAAATATTCGAATTGGAATTACTTGATTTTGAATCGTTCAATTTTTAAATTATAGCATTTTTTGGAAGGCTTCAATTATTCTTTACCTGTATTTGTAGTGTTATTTCACTTAGGGTATTGAATGGGGATGAATTAGGGTGCTAATGAGCGCGTTCACTGCCACTTTGGTAGCGTAGTCGTTTTCGTAGTGTAATTGTGTCAAATCGACCACGATCGACTATCATCCTGAGCGTAGTCGAATATAGTCGACTATTTGATACATTCAAAGTACGATAGTCGTTAACTGTCAAAATTTGGAGGAGTGTACGCTTGGTAATATTTCGTAGTCGATAAAAAATCACTATTTCGATGGCAGTGAACGCGCCCATTGACGACAGCTCGATTAATTCAATTCGTAGGTGGATGAAATTTTGGCAGCTTATAGATGTTTCGGTATCCTACCTTTATTCAAAATTCGAAACAGTTTTCGAAATTGACGGAGCTTAATTTTTTATTCACACTTTTGCATAGATAGTGGGGCCTAGCGGAATGATTGATATGTTGTTGGAAAACCCATGGGCGTGGCTTTAAAATATCAAAATTTAAGAAAAAGTTTAAGTAATAAATATAATTATGATGATAACTTGCATACAATGATTAACTTTAGAGGAAATATATACAAAATGGAATATACGGGTAAAATGACATGTTAGCAATATGTCATAAACGAAATACGTTAAATAGGTTGCAACCCTGACACTAGGTTATACTGTAAAAAATGCACAAATTGTAGCCACAAAGCTTAGGAATTTTTTCCTAAAATGTAGGGAACCTATTTAACATATTCCGTTTATGAGATATTGCTAACATGTCATTTTACCCGTATATTCCATTTTGTCCATTTTTAGGGTTCCGTACCCAAAGGGTAACAACAGGAACCCTATTACTAAGACTTCGCTGTCCGTCCGTCACCAGGTTGTTCAACGACTGTATATTTCTAAGGCCCCCATTCAAGAAGCGTGATTTTTTCGGCGTTTTTTTTTCTCGTTTTATTCTCATTCATTCGTTATTATTATCATATGTTTGGCATTATTTTTTCAAATGATATCTACTCTCATTTGAAAAAATAAATAAAAAGGATTTTGTACGATGGTACGGAACCCTTCATGCATGAGTCCGACTCGCATTTGGCCGGTTATTGCCCTTGTGACTGAATTTAAAGTTTAATAAATCTTAGGTTTATGGGATTGTTGTATTAGAGTCTGATAGAAATATTTTTTGCGATGTTTTATTGTATTTATCTTGCGTCATACGGGGCTCAAACTCACTTTTCTTAGAATCGGTCATAGATGGAATAGAAAAACTTGTAGAAAACTTTTTATTTTATTGTGTTGAGTTAATGAAATAATTCAGTGTAATTTTGACAAAATGGTATACAGCTTTAACGGACAAAATGACACACGTATGTCATTTCGTCCATAGCTGTCTGATTACAGGTGCATATTTTTAAGGTGAACTACTAACCGAAAATCATGGAACGAAGAAAGCATGAAAAAGCCATAGAGGCGACTAAAGAGAAGAAAATGAGCTGTCTAGCTGCATGTAAAAAGTTTGGTGTTGTCCTACCTACTTTGCGTAGACACGCATTATGTTTAAATAAAACATTGAGCCTCAGAAATTGCCTCTTGTTGATCACTTAAAATTATTAAAAGCTCGTCTATTTGAGTTAACTTACAGTGACATCCAGCAGTTTGCTTTTAGAATTACCAAAAAAAAATCGCTTTGCAAATTTATTTAATAAGGATAAAAAATGTGCTTTTAACAGTCCCCAAATAGAAAGGGTTTTCAAAGTTTATCAAGATGTTTTAGACAAGCACGATATTCGTCTAAGTATGATCTGCAATGTTGATTAGTCTATCCTATCCACTGTACAAAAACCACAGAAAATAATAGCGACAGCTGGCAGAAAACATCTGGGTGCGCTTACCAGGGCCGAGCGGGGTTCCAACGTTATAGTCGTCTGTTGCATGAACGCCACCGGATTTTTTGTGCCTCCATTTCTGATATTCCAGCGTAAAAATATGAAGAATGAATGAGCTTCTGTATGATGCACCTACGGAAACGCTTGGCATAGCCCAAAACTTAGGATGGATGACTGATGAAGTCTTCCTTAAATGGCTTCGTCATTTTTAATTTCATGTGAATGTAAGTGTTGAGCAACAAGTAGGTACTTTTGATATTGAACGGTCACAAGGGCTTCGAAGCCTTAGATTTTGTCAAAGCAAATGGCATATTTCTACTTTGTCTACCATCACATTGCACTCATCGCATCCAACCTTTAGATGTTTGTTTTTACAGGCCATTGAAGACATATTTTAATCAGGAGATTTCTCACTGGTTGAAAGCTCAACCTAGACGTATGATGATACATTATCAAAGGGGATCTTTGCTCAGTGAAGTGTATGGTAGAGCAGCGACTGTTCAAAATGTCTGCAGTGGATTCAAAAATACAGAACTTTGGTTTGTAAATCTCAATGCTTTTCCCGATCATGCATATAAACCAGACCTGTAAAATTTCACGTACCAGTACAGTACCAGTACTTGGGCTTGAAATATTTTAAGTACCGGTACTGGTATTCAAAAATATTTCAAGTACAAGTCCCGGTACTGGTACTTTAAAATTTTTCAAGTACAAGTCCAGGTACTGGTACCGATACTAGTACTTAAGTACCAATGTACTTAAGTACTTTACAGGTCTGATATAAACTAACTATATACTAACATCCCTATGAAAGATGAATTAAATAAGAAATTGGTAAACGTTCCAACGACTGAACCTCTTCGAAGGAACATTTCTGAACCAATATTGACTTCACAAACACAGGCTAACAATTGTGACACAGAAACTACTGGTTGGTCCAATGATTTAATAAATCCGTTGGATGTTATATCACCTGTTCCAAAGGGAAAGTTTATAAGTGACCAAGGAAAACGAAATGTTAAGAGGAGACAACAGCATTTAATTTTAATATCCACCGCTAACATGGATAAAACAAAGTAAAACAAAAAACGATAATAAAAAAGCTAGAGGACCGAAAACTTTGTTTTTGAGCTGTGTATTTCAAATACCAGTATTATTTCTGAAAAAACTAACCCCTTTATTTATTCTTTATTTCTACAAATTTCATCAATGACTGATTACTACAAAATTCAAATAAAATAAGTTCAAAAAAGAACGATCCATTTTAAATAAAGTTTAAATTTAAAATAGAAAAACTTAAATGAGTGAGGAAATACAAACTAAAAATGAAAATGAACAGAAAAAAAGCTACATCAAGAAAGCGAACCATTCAAGATACGCTTTAATTGTGCTTTAGTCATATGTAAATCAAGTTCATGCCAATAAGCACTAAACAAACAAGACATCGACATAAGTGGCTCATTAAAATTATAATTTGTATGACAAAACGGTGAATAAAAAAAGTCATGGTTTCTCAAGGAGCGACAAGGTACAGAAATATTTAGGAGGCCAAGCAGCTCAGAGGAATTAATTGTAAGCAATCAAATACAAAAAGGATCCTAGAAATGTCACGCCTTCTATGTCGATAGAGATAGAGGCAACTTGAGCCTATCTGCGTAAGGTGGCATGGCTACAGGATCATTCCAAGGAAGGCCACGGAAAGCAAATTTAATAAATCTGCGTTGAAGCGCCTAAAACCGATTAGGAGAGTAAGATAGTGCCCAAACAGGACTGGCATACTCAAAAATGGGCCTAATAAAACCGTAATAGAGGGTCTTGCTTACAAAAGGATCATTACAATACAATAAAAAAGAAAGACCCTGGCCAAGGCCACGTCCTTAAACGGTGGGTACATAGATCTACAGTGGTTACTTAATTACTAGGACAAAATCTAGCATTAAATTGAAAATAGTATATACCACTTAACGTGCTTGAGCAGGTACTTAATTAGGTAGGAAACTAGACTAGGCACCCACCGAATCTTGCGAGGAAAACTTCGCGATCGGAGCTATGAGGGCAACCTTCCAACCAATAGGAAAGTATGAAAATGTGAGGAATTTGTTAAACAGCTGTGTTATTACCGTTATTATATGAGACAGGACTATTTTGAGAAGTTTGGTAGGAACACCATCATGCCCTGCGTCATTAGGTCGGTTTCGTGAGACAGCAAAAGAACTTCCCCGTTACTAACATTTCGGAAGGCAAAGTCCCAATACCAAGCTCAACATTATTAAAGGGTCCAGGCTCCGGGTCATGGGTACCAGTAGCCGATGCAGAGTGTATGAAATCACTAAACTGCACCGGATCAACACCCATAAGCTCCCAAGGCCAGATCTTAACAAAGCCCAAAGCAGTGTTAGATCTTTTAAAAATATTTAAAATACGGTTTTCAAATGAGAGTCTGGAATCAAAAATAGCCCCCAGATCCTTGGCGCTGTTAAGTCTGGACAATACACTTCCATTGATGAAGTAATTCAGACATGAAGGACTACGCTTACAATAATAAGGCATAACAAAACACTTATTGATATTCAAAAATAACAAGAGTAGAAGGTGTTCAAGTCAGAGTTAATCAGAACCATAGCGTAAAGAAATAGATTTCTTTACTCTATATGAGAGCACAGGCATCATCATTCGAGATACTTCGAGAAATCTTAACGTCATCAGCATAACAGAGAATATTTGTATAAGGTAGTAATATTTATACGTCATTGATATAAATGACAAACAATAGAGGTCCTAGATGGCTACCTTGGCGTACTGCAGAAGTATTAAGGATGTTTGTGGATAATATACCATGAAAAGAGACTTTCTGGATACGGTTAGACAGATAAGAGGTTAACCAAAGGGGAAACTGATGAGAAAAACCCAGCGAAATAAGCTTATGTAAAAGTATCTTATGGCTAATCCTGTCAAATGCCTTACTAAAGATAGTATCGATACGGTCAACTTATTTTCCTGCATCAATAGCAAACATACAGTGATTAGAAAACTCCAATAAGTTGGTAGTTTTTGATTTACCCTAGTAAAACCATGCTGGAAACTACCTATAAATGGCTTAGAGTATAAATAGCGTGTATGATAAACAATAGCCTCAAAAATTTTAATGATAGCTGAAAGATTAGCAACTGGTCTATAATTAGTTATGTAACTTCTGTTCCCCTTTTTATGATGTTGAAAAATTAAGGAATGTTTCTATAACTTAGGAGAGACGCCAGATTGACAGGATAATTTAAATAAGTGACATACGATGGGGATAAGCCGAATGCTGCATTTCTTCAACAAGGAAGATGGGATGCCATCTGGGCTAGGTAAAAAGCTATCCGCCAAAATAGAAATATGTTTTGAAATTACGACATCGTCAAAGACAAGATCCTTCCATTCAAAAGAAGTCGAAGAAAGCATCGTCAAATGACAAAGGACCAGCACTGTTTAGGTCTGTCGAGCAAAGAAGTCTTCAATTTAGATATGTATAACTTATAAGAAGCCTTAGAAGCAGCAATGAACCGTACGCGATGATTATGCGTAAACCAGACAGTCCTCGTCGCTCCTCGAAAAACAAAATCTCTTCCAAGCTTTAGTGTTTAAATTCTTAAAATGGCGTATTGAAGCATTAAGCCATGGCTGATTAAGACTTAGTCCAAGATGTAGAAATTGGTACGTTATGAAAACAAAAAAAAAACAAACAAAGAAATATAGAGTCGTAAAATAACTTAACAGCATTATTGATATATCGTTCATTAAATATATTATACCAGTCATGACCAGACAGCTAATAGTCAATTCTAGAATAGTCAGCCTTAACAAAATTAAAGTAGCAATCGTCAGAGTAAAATTTATTCAAATATATTGAATCGTAACAAAATACAACATGAACAGCTGGAAGGCGAATAGACTCTGGAAGCAAGGACGCTAAAGATCTCTTAGTGGTAGTACTGCAACAATCCGAAGAGAACACCAAGTCAAGGAATGTACCTGAGGCAATTAAAATGCCGCTGCACTGGAAGAGACCTACAGAAACAATGCTTTTGATGAAGGAAGGAAAGGGCTGAGGAGCAGACTGATAAGCTGAACGAAAGCTTTCTTCCTCATCAGAGTTGCATTGCCATGAAACAGTCGGCATATTAAAGTCACCGAAAACCAGAAGATCATCAAAGGGCAGCATAGTATCAGTAATCCTCCCTTCTGTGGATTCCTGGTCACATAGGGATTATGGGGAATGAAGGGGCTGACCTTTTGCTAGGGCTGGCTCTGTTTCTCCATTTCTTGGACCGAAACAATGTAGAACTGTGGTTGGCATCATTACCGGCCACAGCTCACTTCACGCTCATCGAACAAGGATGGGATTTGTTGACAGCCCTGAGTGTCTGTCCTGCCTGGAGGGAGAGCCCGAGATAACCGAACACTTTTTGTGTCGCCCGGTGCAGGCTGGATATTCTAAGGTCTGCCCTTCTATCTGTGGATGAACTGAAAAACCTGCCTCTCCAAGACCTGATGCGCTTGATTAGGAGGACAGGAAGGTTTTGGTGAATGGCCTTCTAGCAGGACAGTACAATGGGCCGCTTTGGCCTCCGTGGTTTAGGATAAGGTCACCTGCCCCCTGGATTTAAAAAAAAATAAGTAATCCTGTCGATGGATGAGGAGGGACGCGAACCTGGGAATGTACACATTGACAGCAAATACATTCTAAGCCAAAGCCTCAGAACCACCACCAAAAATTTCCAGACCATCCACCCCGTCCAAATCAACCAGTGAACATGGAATACCTCGCTGGAGCGCAGAGCACTCCCACTGACAGGAGCATCCAGCATGCTCAAATCCCAACAAAACACCTGAAATTCGGGACAGAAAAGCTCAGCATCGACAATTTTTCCACACAGCCATGTTTCGGACAAGCTCACCACCTCGGAGCTTGCATTCGCAGATGACACAAACAGCTGGGTAGTCTTAGATCAGATTCCAGTTACGTTCACATATCAGACCGAAATCTCCTTGAGAAGTTTTTTGACGATGAAACTGCCTTAGTCCGAGCTGTAGAAACAAATTCTCGCACAATCGAGTTAGGAGGCCAAATTTCCGGAGACATCACATCTGCAAAACAATCCTCAGTAATCAAAACCCTAAATGATGGGGAAAACGCTATTTCATTTTGTCCATTTTCCCCCTAAGTTCAGTAAAATTTTATTTCATGAAATCTTTACCTTTCACCTAATAAGCTCATAGGCCTCATCTCATTGTTTACGCTGTGATTTCTAAAAATCATTTGGCGTCCACATTGACATACATTTTATATCAAAGTATTTCAGGATTAAACATCGCCCACCCTCCTTGACTTGCATACATCACGTATTTCAGAATTCATAGCAACATTTTACCATAAAAAATAAAAAATAATTCTTCTTGTCCTCTTAATCCTAAACGATAATGGAACGCGCAACGTAACCCTTTCACTATATCAATTTACCAAAAAGCTCCAAAACAACTGTGTTTTCATACAAATCAAATTTTTCTCTGATATTATTTACAGTAATAAAACCCACGGATAAGTAAGTAGGTAGATGTTAGGTAGGTATAGGTATTAGTTAGTTGGTTGTCCCAACAAAGGGCACAGGAAAATTCGTTAATAATGAAAAACTGAACAAAACTTCAATTACTTAGTTCGTCCCACAAATTCAGTAAAAACTTCTCACCCGAAATATGACGTGGTGAAGGTCCTTTTCTGTTGTCGTCAATGTTGTCAAAGTACAAAGGACGAGACACGTCGTCCAGCATGGGGTCAAAGTATACCTACCTACATAATTCAAAAGGAGGATAAAATATATCCTCGCGTGCAACTACATTCATCCAGAATGGCAGAGTATTGTTCACGCAGGCTATCTAAATAGGCCAATGTGCGTGTTTATATCGCAGTTAAAACCAATTGTTCAGGAAAGTGGAAAATTCGACGTTTTCAGACTGCACGTTCAAGAAGCTATTGTTGTGCGATTAGGCCATTGCCGCCGCCACCGATGAGAATTTCCATTCATATCGCTTTTCAGTTAAGGAATATAATCATTCACCTTTAGCCCTATGCTAACTGAAGAATTCAGTGATACCAATAAAACCATGGGAAATAATCCTAGAACAGAGCATTAGTTTGTGGTGGGTGATTTTCAAAAAGTGAGTTGGTGTACCTCAGAGTACTCACACTTAAACCGCTGTATACTTTTACTATTATATGTACCTACATTTATTATTACAAACATTTTAATCACATTTCACTATTTTTTTTTTTATAGATGCCCATCAGACACGGATTTAGGATTCGCACCATTTGCGACATCAGCACAGCCAGGTGGTCCAGGTGGTATTTCAGGAATGTCATATCTAAAATCATCACCATATATAATGACAGTGGACTCTCTTCACTCAATGGGATATCCCACAGCAGGTACAATATAAAAAAAATTCAAAATATCTAAAAAAAAAAAATTCCCACAAACACTCCAAAATTATTCAAATCAACCAGAGGCAAATTAAAATCTGAATCTTCTAGACATTCTCGCGCATCCTTCTACATATACATATATATCTACATATGTATGTATTACCATTAGCCACCCTCTAATTTTTCACTATGTTTACACTTCAACCAACACCACGTCGAGAATCATAAAGCCAGCAATAGCATGGCGCTTACGATGAAAAGTATCACAATCGAGTAATTGGCAAATGGGAAAGTAAACACCGAACATAACTGGAATACAAACAAGCCCCCAGGATGTTTGCTTGAGATTAACTTTTTCCCCCTGCAGCCCCCAGCCATATAGCATAAATGCGTTAACACTTTTATTTGCGTATCATTTGCGCTACGAATTCTTCACGGGGTGTCTGCTGCTCACTTTTTGCTTCCTAAAGATTGTGTGTAAAGAGGACCTAATCATCTGAATCCCAGAAGGGAATACTTTTTCATATGTATTTACCTACGTTACGTACGTAATCTAAGGAAGTGTAACATTTCAAGTTGACACGTGCGAACTTTATATGTCCAAAGGACAAGGGATATCAGGGAACAACAACAAGTGCCGAATGCCTGCTGATTATATTAACTAGACGACTTGGCGCCGCCATTCCACTTCAAATTGAGTGATTTCTGGTTAGTGTCGTGTCGTCTCATGAATCAACATTTTCTGTGGTGGCTGAACGGAGGACAAGTGTGTAACCATTCAACGGTGACTTAATTGAGAGGTAAAACGTGCTAGGAAAATTGATGGCACAAGTTGTCGCTTGCCAGTGCCACCATTCAATTTGGCTCTTTTAGAAGAAGGTTTTTCAAGTATTTCGAGCAGGTGATCTGAATATTTAAAAGAGAAAGCCTAACTCTGGTCGAACTTTGAAAATTAAGCAAACCTAAATAGGGAGACATAAAGAACGTTGAAATAAAACTGATTCGATCGGACCAATGATCATTCTCCTTTTTAATTTAATAGAATTGACAGTTGTGTAGATTATTTCTAGCTAAATGATTCTAAAAAATGTAAAAGAATTCGCAAAACATAGGATTTACATAGTATTTTGGGACAGAAGTCCTTGAGGAGCGTTTAACGTGGGCCCCTGCCAAGTATGGCTTAATCTCACGGTGATCTTCACACTCGGATTGATTTTATAACGTCAATCATCAAACATTTCTGTTTCTGAAGTATCAGTGAAAGCAAACTGTAGGCTTGACGTCCTCACTGATTGGATCGAGACCTATCTAACATCTCTGCCATTCTATGGGTCCTGACACCCGATTGTTTAAGCACAACTTCACGCCGAGCTTTTACCATAGCTCTGTGAAAAGATGCAACAGTCATTCACTTTCATAAATCATCGTTGAGTCATCCCACTCTCGTCTAAGGTATTGTTCTCTGCCTGCATTTGAGCTTCAACCACAGCAACCACGTTACTCCTCGAAGGGCCTCACCAATGTATGTAATATCTTCCCCCTCTGCTTTTCGACCAATAAGTCTTCTGTGTTTCCTATCTAAAGTTCTCAAAAAACTTATGTACAACGAGATGCTGGCACATAATACATAATATGTTTTCTCGCTGGCAGTCTGGTTTCCGCACGAATCATAGTTGTGAAACTGCTCTGGTAAAGGTCACCACGGACCTGAGGTGCAGCCTGAACAGAGATGAAGTGAGTGTGCTTGTCATGCTAGATTTTACAAAAGCTTTAAGCTAATTAATAAAATTATCATCGAATTTTGGTTTTCCCGCTCGGCTATCAATTTTGTCTCTAGCTTCATGTCTGGACGATCTCAGCAGGTTCGCATTAATGAAATGTTATCTGAAATTCTTCCTTTGTCATCCGATGAACCACAGGATTCTGTTCTGGGTCCTCTATTATTTAGCTTATTTATTAATAATCTGACAGACGTCTTACATGCTACTAACACTTAACTATATATAGAAGACCATTTGGTCTCATAGAAGACTGTAGTGCACGTGTAAATGAGGACTTGGAAAAAGTTTATGGCTGAATAGTAAATAACGACCTTGTACTTAATTCAGACAAGTCTCAATGTCTTGTGTTGCACCAGGACTCCTTGGAAACATATATTCTCGCCGTCTTTCTCGAAGGCCTTGTGTTTCCTTATGTTGAGCTAGCTACAAATTTGGGGATAAAGATCAATTCAAGATTGAACTATTGTGATCACATATCTTTCCTGATTGGCGAAATTTATGGTGGATTGCGGCGATTGTGGCTTTCTACCCAGATTTTGTGCTGCAGCATCAAACTGAAACTCGTCAAAGCCCTAATCATAACCCATTTTTCCAATGGAAGTCTGATTTATTCACTACTCGATTCATGTTTCCGGCGCAGAATTAATGTTGCATTAGATTTGTTTTCGGTCTTCGCAGTTTTGATTACATCTTCCCGTTCAGTAAAGACCTTCCCGGATGTTTTTTGGAATCATATCTCTGGCACAAGGCACTTCTTTATAAGTTAAGGCTTGATTGATTGAAACAGAGATTTGGAACCCCGAGGGGTCCCTCGAATGTAGGCCAAGTCAAGACCCATTGTTAACCCGCCAGACCCATGAGCGATTGCTGATAGATCCCAACCAGACACTCCTATAAATTTCTGTATTGGCCCCCAACCCTCCTTGCCGGCATCGTGTAACTCGTCTAGGAGGTGTGAGCCAAGAATTCTGTAACGTATTCCTGAGAGTGCCGGGCAGTGACATAGAAAGTGGGTCACCATTTCGGAATCCTCTCCGCAACCCCTGCATGCAGGATCATCAACAAGTCTCATCCTGTGAAGGTGGCGACCTCTGAAAGGGGAGTGCCCAGGGAGAATGGACACCAGAGTTCTCAGGGTTGGCTTGTTAAGTCCTAGGAGCTTATTCGTTTGATTCGGTTTTGGTTTACCCCACAGTTCCTTCTAACCAAAGGCGACTGTGTTGGCGGTCAGCCCAGCTTAAATATAGAAGTTAAGGTTAAACACAATTGCGACGATAAAGCAACCGACGAATTCCTATAAAATATACGCTCCTCCTGGAGAAAATTGTTCCTATTACTGCAAATGTCGCCGGTCGTCGCAATTGTGTTTAAGCTTTTAGTACGCACGGGTTTCCCAGATTATTTGGCTGCTTACATTTCTTTCCCTCTATCGTGGCGACACCGTAACGTCTTGATTCTGCGATTTAATAGGCGACTATTGGAAGGCTCTTACTTTGTTTATATTGCTCGTAGTTGGGATAATTTGCCGGATAGAGTGAGCAGTTCGGGTACAGTTGGAAAGTTTAGAACGGTGCTTTACTTCCATATACCTTAGTGGTGGTGGAATTGCTTCTGATGATTAGCTGTTTTTCTGTTTTTTTTTTTTTATATATATATATATATATTTTTGAACTCACGCTTTTACTCTTTATACTCTACTTTGAAAGATTAATAATCTTGTGTACTTTTCGGAAAATAAAATGAAATGAATGTCCGAATGGAAACAAGTTCAATGGTCAACCGACCCCGTGGTACACCAGAAAAACCTCCGGTCAAGATTCACAGCTAAGACTACTTCAGATGGGCTTCATGCAAGCCCGAGGCTGATGACCCTCTCGTCTCTATATTTCGTTCTACTCTTTTACACTGTGGGTATGCCTGGCACTTCCTGCCTAGCATATCTCCTCCTTCTGCGTTTGAAGACTTCTTTCACGTATTCAGTCATATACTGATGCTGCTCTCTACTACTTTCCTGAAATCATACCCTCCATCAATTCTTTCCACGCCCATACTGCCCAGATACCTAAATCCTTTATACATGGGGGCATTCACACAGTACGTACACCCAGTCAGTCCTCACAACCATCTCCGTACATACACAACTCACTTCCAGACATACCTCTCTAATGAAAGAATGCATAATAGAAAGCCACCACAGTGCTTGGGGCAATAGGAAGATATAAATTAAATATGGCGATATTTTTACTTTTATTAAACTCAAAGTTTATTTAATGGTGGCCGATTGTCTGCAATTACTGCGTACTTCACTTGAGGCAGTATCGCTCCCATCAGGGACGAAACTTCTCCCATGAATTAGAAAATTTGTACGAATCGAGAAATTGTTCAGTTGCTTGTAAAACCAGAAACTTTGCTGTTGAATTATCAGAATCACTTGGATCATGAAACTATTCAGTTGCTTCGAAATCAATCGGTCGATTTAAGGACAATTAACTTCTTAATTCAGGCTGTCCCTATGACATAACCAAGACTGGGTCTATAATAGCCTGATGGTAGTACGTGGCCTGCTTAAATGCTGCAAAGCTGGACCCGCAATAGGGAAGTCGCTCTTTAGCCCTGTCTTTCTTTATGACAGTTTGGCCAAGGAATTGACCCAGCGAAAGTGACGAAATACTAATATAGCATATTGGTCCTGATTTGTTAGGGCCACTCCTTCAGTCCAGACTGTCCCTATGACAGTCTGGTCGAAATATTGTTACAGTGAATACACCGATACACTAACGCTCAATTACTGTCACAGGGTATCAGTCTATTTGTGGGAGACCTAAGTTTCATAGCCTCTAAAATAAAATAGTTACTTGTTCGGCATCAAATTCAATAAGTCCTTTTCGGTTTTGTTCCTTCGGATGGTAATATGTATATGCAGGGTGTCCCGTAAGTCGACGTCAAGCCGGAACCGAGTGATAGACCAAATCATAATAGTTACCAGAAAAATATTTCAAAAAAAATCCAAGTCACGTATTTTTTAAATTATAGACATTTCTTTTGTTTTCGAGAAAATGTACACCCTGTAATGGTTTTTTAGCTCCTGTTGCTACAAATCTTTACTTTTTTCAATTTTATTTTTCTTATGTAATCCCGAATAGTGCTTATGTAATCTGTTGCCTTAAATTCTAAGCCAACTGCTCCAGCTTGGAAGAAAATTTAATGTTTTGCCGAACCAATAATAGAAAATTAATACTTCACCCAACCTTAACTGATTGTAATGAAAAAAAAATGTACTACGCCAGTTTGGCAAGTAACTTTAAAAGTTGACGCATTTATTAAGGATTCTAAAATGGTATAACACTTGCTACATTATTTCTTAGATTACTGGAATAAAAAATATTTTTCTTCAAGAAACTCAGTTTCGAAAAATTTCTTTTTACCTACTAAAAATGATTCTAGTGTACCCAAAGCTTGCCGTAAGACATAGTTTGAGTGAGACGGAAAGTCATTGCATGAAGTTTGAGTGAGCCAGATAGTGACGCTAGCGAGTCAAATCATCGAGATTTTGCAAATGTGCACCGTCTACTCTCCACAGAGGGTCGACTTCCAAACCAAGTACAAGGTGAAGGAAGAAGTTCCTTTCCATACGAGGCCGTAGTACTTCAAGCAGTTGAAGAAGACCCAAGTACTTCGGTACGTGCTATCCATGAAAGCACAGAAGTGCCTAAAGGTATAGCTCACAGAATTTTACAAAAAACATGAGCTCCAGAATTACGGTAGTAGTTGAATTTATCAATAACGGAAAATTTGCCCATCTGATAAACCGATCTTTTTTAAGAAGATGTCGAATTTGTATTGCAGCTGAAGAAAGGCAGTTTGAACATTTTTTGTAAATAATAAATCGTAGCATCCAAATAATTAGTGTATAATTTTATACTTAAGGAAAATTTGTCCTAAATTTAACAAAAAGTTAGCATCTCTAACTTGAAAGCGTCACTATCTGTCTCACTCACACGGTCTCACTTACGGTCTTACGGCAAGCTTTGGGTATACTAGAATCATTTTTAGTAGGTAAAAAGAAATTTTTCGAAACTGGGTTTCTTGAAGAAACCCGTAATCGAAGAAATATTGTAGCAAGTGTTATACCATTTTAGAATCCTTATTAAATGCGTCAACTTTTAAAGTTACTTGCCAAACTGGCATAGTACACTTTTTTTTTCATTACAATCAGTCAAGGTTGGGTGAAGTTTAATTTTCTATTCTTGGTGGTGGCTTAGAACTTAAAGCAACAGGTTACATAAGCACTATTAGGGATTACATAAGAAAAATACAATTAAAAAAAAATAAAGATTTGTAACAACAGGAAGTAAAAAATCATTACAGGGTGTACATTTTCTCCAAAACAAAAGATATGTCTATAATTTAAAAAATACATGACTTAGATTTTTTTTTATATTTTTCTGGTAACTATTATGATTTCGTCTATCACTCGGTTCCAGTTTGACGTCGAATTACGGGACACCCTGTATATATATATATTAAATCATTTTGGATCGAGTGCTGACATGAGACTGCTTACATTTTTGTTTTAAATTTGTTTTTTACAAAATAAAAAACCTACTTACCTAAGCCCATCTGCGTTCAACAAAGTGTTACTAGACGCGAATTTCGAAATTTATTTTGCTAGATTGGGCAAGTATTCTAAAATGTGCCATCCGGCGACTCGTTTCACCACAAATTTATCTTAAAAAACTCTTTAACGAAAAGACGCTACTAAAAAATAACTGCTACGACTGTCAAATCAACTGACTTTTCAATTTTTCTAATAAGTTACAGTTTCTTATCACTACAAGCGCTCTAATCAGTCCCAGAGTGATTGTGTTACCAAAGTCTGACGAATAAAGTTTTGAAGACTAGTAATAAAGACAAATTGTCCACACTCAAAAGACAATTATACTTATGGCATGTCTGATTCTGTCTGTCTTGTGTTATTTTCTTTTTTGTTAAAACTAGATGGCGCTTATAGTAATCTTGTATTTGTGGATAAATCATCACTTATTTGTGGAAAATTTACACCAAATTTATTTAATATATTAAATAATTGGTTTATAGCCCCTACAAAGGACTTCACACTTTCTTCATATAAACATAAAACCCAATTGTGTGGTTTAGTTTCCCTTAAAACACACGAAAAAATCACGTAAACAAGACACAACTACTAAAGACGCGTCTTCAACATTTTAGATAAATATTTACAATAATTGTCTAAATTAGTCTGTATTTCGCAATAGCTGGAAGCTCTTTAAGGTTATTCCTATCTCAAAAACTTCTCGATCTGCCTCGGTTAATAACTACAAAGGAATTCATATAATCGCTCCATTGTCGAAAAGCCTGGAACGCCTAATGTGTTCGGAAATTAATGATTATCTCACTTTCAAAAACCTGCTTTTCAAATTTCAATCTAGTTTTAGGACAGGACATAGCTGCACCACAGCTCTTGTTAAAATTATCAACGATCTACATAGATAATAATCTGGTTAATTTTCTTACTTTACTTGACTTCTCAAAGGTCTTTGACTCAGTTGACTTTGATATCTTAATAACGAAACTGAATCGTAGGTTTGATTTTTCACGCTCTGCGGCTTTACATATGAACTCTCTCTTGATATTATCAGGGGTTCCTCAGGGCTTTGTCCTAGGTCCACTTGTTTTCAGTTGCTTCAAAAATGATTTGCCTTCTGTAGTAGCTCACTCTTAGGTAAACCTCAATGCCGATGATGTCCAGGTCTATATCGGATCTCCCCTTGGGTCAATTGAAGATGCTGCAAACAAAATTAACTAGTACCTTGCAATATTAGTGATTAGGCAGTAAGTAATTTCATTCTCCTAAGCCTCCGGAAGTCGAACTGTATTAAAATATACAGGTATGAACTCGATACGTTCTACTTTCAATCCATTCTTCTTGACTCCGTAGTGATACCTTACTGTAGCAAAATTAGGAACTTAGGTATGGCTCTTAATAAAACACTTACCTGGTATTACCATATTAGTAATATGGTGTTCTACGCAGATTATGGTTATCAGCTAAGCTTGTTCCACTTGAAACTAGACTGCAGCTCGTCAAATCACTTGTATTTCCTTTATTTTTTTTTCTTATATTATTTACTGTCAAGCTAACTCTCCTCCTACTTGAGTTGCTTCGTTCGATGCCCTCTTTTTATCCTATATCTGACACTAGAGTTCAATTCATCAAGCCGTACCAATAACCTCAATATACCAATTCATATATTATCTTCCAAAGAAAAACGTCACTTACCCAATCTACCCAGCAGCGGGCAGTTACCAATTTTCTCAATCCCACAATTTAATTATTTCAGCATTTTGCTATATGTACTTTACTCTCTTTACTTAGCATTTTCTTTAGTTTTCTTTAGTTCATTTGTGTTGTACATTAATGTTAGGTACCTTAAGTACATTATTAAGGCTTTTACTTAATTAGTTCTTTACTTTGTTTCATTCTATACACTCAATATGTTGTTAGAATTTTATTTGATACCTTTGGACTGTACAAACTTAAAGGGGCTTTGTCCTAATTGTACAGTATAAAAATAAATAAATTAAAATTGAATTGAATATTGAACGATTTTTACTTACTTCACTAATAGATGTCGCTAAGCCAGAATTTTTTTCTCTTTCTTCCGTATACGTATTGTATGTAATTGTCTCATTAAAACCCTCAGCATGACATGTTACTGCAGATGTTTTCTTCACTGAGAAAAGCAAGCACCTTTCAACAGCTCAAATACCTTAACTATGCTGGTGATACAGAAACAGGAAGAAAACCTTAAAAATTCGCTAGCAAAAATACAATATAAAATGAGGAACTATATGGCGTTTATCCCTCCAAAAAAACTATTGCTGACGAAATCTGCAATGGAAATGCAATAGAATTTGTCAACCGTGATAATAAGTAAGCCTTGATTAAAATCCATAACCAAAAAACTCAACGTGGGAAACAACCTTGTTACCAGAAACAGAAACAACTAGAAGATCATGAACAAAATTCGAGACTGTTATACAGAACAGAGTCTCTTCGAATCTATTCGAAAGCAACTGTCTTCCAGCCCTTCGAACGATTATGTAGACTAAAAAGTTAAGTTCGTGCATTGTCGATTTTTCGACTATTTATTCGAGATGTTATGTTTCTGTATTTTGTTCCTTATGGTGGGGATTTTTATAGTTATTAATTACTCAATGGGACACGGTTAATGAACACACATTCTATTTTACAATCTACTATAGACTTTCAGCATTTGCCATTAGCAATTAACAATTTTTAATATAAATTCCGATGACATTTTTCTTAATTTTAATTATAAATTCTACGCCTCTTTAATGAGCAGAATTAATACAAATTGACGTCATTACATATATTTACAACTTCTCACCTCACCATTATTAACTGTGAAAAACAAAAACAAAAAAAACTTCCTTCCAACTTTTTCTATAATTTTCTTATTCTATTTTTACTATCTCACATCATCTCATTCCCAGGTAATCCACGTAAACAGAGACGTGAAAGGACCACATTTACACGAGCACAACTCGACGTTTTGGAATCACTATTCGGAAAGACTCGTTATCCGGACATTTTTATGAGGGAAGAAGTCGCACTAAAAATTAATCTGCCCGAGTCTAGGGTTCAGGTATGTTCTGCTATGTGCCAAAATATGAATGCAACCCACCTAAGCTTGTCGTAAATTTTATATTTTTTGAAATGTATTTTTGCCATTCGATGATGATGACGATGATGGTGGTGATGACATTTGAGAGGAGCTTTTTATGACAATTTTTAGATTGGATATCAAATGGCTTTTACAACTAGTATAATATAAAAAATGTATAAATTTCGTCGGAAATCCTTTATAAAATTTTAAGGGATGAACTTAAAAAGAACGTCGAACCCTACTAGATTAAATTTGATTGATATAATTTGTTTGTTTGTTTTTGTGGCTGTGATTAAATTAATATTTCCAATTTTATTTTTGATGAAAGAGAACGTAGGATCGTCTTAAATTGTGCAAATTTTGTTTCCTATTATTATTCAAAGTCAAGTTAACTCAGTTCGTAACCAAAAACCCAAAGCCCCCCGTTTTTTGGACTTTTTCTTAAGCATATTTAGGGATAAATTTCAGTAAATGTAAACGATGTTCTTATGAAAATGTCCAAAACAATGCATGAAGTGTTTAAAAAAATATACCTTAGTTAAATGAAAGAAAAGGTAAAATGTCCTATTAGTTTGCTGCAATATACAGAGTGTTTCCTTTATGGTGGTCAATAGAGCAAGAGGGGATAATACTCACCAAGTCAAACAAAACACTGAATGGCAGGGCGCGGGGGTGGTATATCAACCGTTTCGGAGTTATGTACAAGGTGATTAAGAAAAAAAGCAACACAAAATACCCTGTATCTTAAAAAGTACACGACGTAGGCATAGCCTTCCCAACGACTGCTCAATCAGCCCATACTCCTTTCATCTCAGGACTTATTGTGTGTAAACTAAAATTTTCGGATTTTCTTACCTTTTTTTTTTACTTTGACCTCTATTATTTTTTCAAAAAGGTCATTAGCATAACTTTTTTTATAAAAACTGTAGACCCTCCTCTTTAATTTGACCTATTACACCCTATGTGCTATCCGTATGCGTTAGAGAGTTATTAGCTCACAGCATATTCAGGTCATACCGAAATTAGCCGGATTTGTTTTTAAATGACGTGTTTTGCAGTCACTAAGGGAACAAATTATCTTTGAGAATTGGTTTGAAAATAGCTTTGAGAATAGATTAAAAGCTAATAACTCTTTTTAGAGTGACCGATACTGTGAGAATGCAGGAAATGGTTAAACAAGTAATTAAAAACTGGACTTTGAACTAAATTAACGAGTCGAACCAATAAATTCTACGGATCCTTAACCTTCAAAACACACAGCTTTTACCTCAGTATTGGTTAGTTGTGCCAAATATAACTCTACACGAAATAAAATACGCTCAGTATTAATAGGTGAATACATAGATATATAGGTAAGTGTAAGCAGATAACCGATTCACAAAGAGAAGGGTAATCTTAAAAAAGATTCTGAATAACAGAAAGAATAGTTCTATCGTAGAGACCTTACTAAAGTCACTACAATGGAGTAGCTTTCCAGCTTCGATAACAAATAACGCAGTAAAAACGAAATTTCTAATAACCTCGTAAGTCAATTGGCCTTTCATGAAACAAAAATTTGAAAATCAGAAGAGTGGATTGCACTGAAAATATCAGCCATCCTAGCTCAAGTCTAGGAAACCTTTGTTTATTACCTACAAATTTTCAATAAGGTCTTTACAGTGTACATGATTCTAAAATGAAGCCACAACTAATGTTAAAATAAAATAAATATAAATAACAAAAAAACAACCAGAAACAACTACATACATAAATCGTTTTACGAAAAGAGACAGGAAACCCAACAGGACCATTCAACGCTATCAGCACAGACAAGAAATATACAGAAATCATCGGTAGTGCCAAGAAAGTGATGTATGGAAAAGCTCATAGCAAACCTCAATAACTCACTGATCTCGGCTAAATATATCATAGATACGAACCAAAGTCATTTTTCAATAAAGGCAAAAATTTAATTTTTTCTTAGAATTTATATTGGAGAGAACAAATTGTTCTGTCGATTGAAGCGAACTATTTGTATTTTTTGCTTTATTTAAAAATCTTCTATGAAAATGTATAAGACGTTCTTTTGTGCATCTAACATCGAGCACAGCTAAAGTTACCAAGCAGATTTATAATTGCCAGAGAGCTATTAGTGTTATTTCCCCCTAGTTTGACGTATACCTACCTACTAATACAATATTGATTTCATTTTAAAAATGTAACAAAAGCTAAGATAAACCGATTACGCAAACGAAAATATTAATTTTATTAATTTTAGATTATTCCGAATTGAGAGTTATAGAGGATTCTGCAAAACAAAAATGGTTAAAAATTGTTGATATTATGCCTGATTACGAGTGGCTTTTTTTTTCTTCTTATTTTAAAAGATACTCAGTAAATACTGCATAACTATACTTAAGACCAGCTGCGGCCCCCATGAGACTATCTAATCCAGGACACCATGATAAATGTCTATGCAACCCTGCTCTTTATAATATTTCCTAAGTTTTCTTTATTTTTACTTACCTTGTCTAATCGAAGTAGTAAGAAGACTCCTATTGTATGGCACACGTCATGGAAAACAAATATTTCAGTAAAATTAAATTCCATATCTATATGTATATACATAACTAACGCAAATATACCTATCACCTACATATAAATCTACTTTCATTCTAGGTATGGTTTAAAAATCGCCGCGCTAAATGTCGACAATTGCAAAAACAGCAACAACAACATCAACAAAATTCCTCATCATCTTCATCTGCTAATAGTGGAGGAAATACGAATAATAGCACCGGAAATAATCAACGTTCCTCCTCCAATGCCAATCATCACCACCACAATACAAATTCAACTCTAAATGGAGGAGAATCTCAATCTCTTCAAATTGGAAAATTGCGAACAGTAGCGGCTACGAAACTCAAAGGAGTTGGAACTAGCACAAAGGCGACCACTCCAGTTGTATCTAGCAATAATAATAGCAATAGGTGGTTAGAAAAATTGTATAAAAAATAAACCGACAAAACAAATTTTTAATAATTTTACTCTTTGCAGTTCTTCAAATGGATCCCCAACTACCGCGACGAATTCAATACTGCGTGATTCCCCGAGCTTTCTTAAATCTACACAGAACCACTTTTTTATAGGAACCGGTTCAACACCACCGGGTGTAAGTATCTAATATTTTTTGAATTTTTTTTTTTTTTTTTAGTTCCCAACTTCCCAACTTCAAACCCGCGACACTCGCGTCACTCACTTCACTACTCTCTGTCGGCATTGCCATGGTTTTTTCGACACTCACGCGACGAATTTCAATACTCTCCATTGGAAATTCCGCCTGGCGCCCTCATTCGGGAAAAGCAGCAAAGACAAAGAAAACAAAGACAAACACCACGCTTCGAAAATATTTCGCCGAATGGGGGCGTTCCAACGAGGGAACCCAGAACTCATGGCGCTAGTGTCGTTTGGAGGATAGAAGAACTTTTATTTTTTAACGGTTCCAAATTAAATCATAAATACAAGAGAAAAAGACAACAGCCTCGTCCGGGGTTTGAAAACAGGATCTTCCGCTTTCCGGGCGACTGCTCTTACCGCTGAGCCAACTAGACTAGGCTAGTTACAAATTAAGAAATACAAGAAAATCATCTGCCTCGTATTTATAATTTGATTTAGAATCGTTAAAAATAAAAAAAATTATTTAGCCTTTTAGAGATCAACGCCAATTTTTGTTGTGGCAAGGCAAGGAACCCACAAATGCTGCGTCTTCTGAAACAGGTAACTGCTCTGCGTAGGATTCCGATTTGCTTGACGTAGAAAACTGTGCTGTCTTAAAGTAGTAATCTGTATTGGCATGATGATCGATCACGTGAAAGGTATCAAATCCCTTATGGTGATTCTATTAGCCAAGTAATTTTGCACTATCTTACTTAACAAGCTTGACAAATATTTGCAATAAGTTTAACTTACGAAGTCTTAAATTAGAGTACGGCTTTTGATTCAATAAACTCAAATATCATGTACTTCATTTTAAGCAAGTACTCATTTATATGATGCGATAAAAATGACAACTGAACAAACAAACGTGAACATCCTGTATGTACCTTTGCGCGTCGTTAACTACTTGTATAGAAAATATGGTGCACGTTACGTAGCTTTGAGCGTCTTGAAGCATCAATACCGAAAAACTCTGTATCAGATCGTGGAACAGCGTTATCTTTATTTGTCTTTAAGTGACTTTAATTATCTTTGTAATTCTTTGTATAGCAATATGAAACATAAAGATCCTTCAAAATTAAACAAGTAAAAAACCTAGAATTGGTCTAAGACCAATTCTTAGTATACCCTAAATGAATGTCCGTATGAAATTTCATATGGTTACCCATTTCAGCAGTTTTGATTTTTGCAGTGGTTTTTCGCATATATTTCTAGAATGGTTCGTTGGACAGAAAAAATTATTATTACCAATTTTATAGGATTTCATAATCTAAAGAAGTTTTTAGTACAATAAAAATGTCTACGACTGATTGTTTTCACAGTATCCGTACAAAACCTAAATTTATTTTTATACGCTAACACCAAGAATGGTTGCCCGATTTAGTTCATTTTTTAAATTTTATTTACTATTACTGTGAAAACACTATGTACCAAATTTCAGCTCTCTTAGGCAGTAACCAAATATATAGTGGAAAACGAAATTTTTATGCGGCAACCCCACGAACGAGTTGCCCGATCATTTTCGAACTTAATTTTACTTTTTTTAAAGTCCGCGTACAAAATTTCAGCTCTCTAAGTGCACGCGTTCCCGAGTTATCGTGCGCACGGATGGACGTATGGACGGACGGACAGACGGACATGCAAAAATCAAAAGAACTTTTAATATTATGCGTGGGTGTCCAATCCATTTTGCTCTACCATCATTATTTCTGTGCATTAAAAACGGAATGGCAAACTTAGTATACCCTATAGATTTCATCTGGGGTATAAAAACATAATTTCTAAACAAAATTGACAATCTAGCAATGATATGTATTTACCCGAAACACTAAAATAAAATTCTTTTTTTGTGAGATTATTAACCCCTTTTTACGAATGGAACTATATTCAGCAGTGCAGTATAAAATTACATTACATACACACTCTACAGTCGTGTAGCAATGCATTGTCCAATATATGATTGCACACATAAGAACACAGCTAATTGATTTTTATTATGAAATTATAACAATCAAAAGTTTTTCTAGCACTAAATCTTAATTCACAACTATTTGTTGTGGTGCTTCTGTTAACCAAAAAGTTTTTTCAGCCAAGCAACTTTTATAAACCAAGTTTGATACTTGGTTTTCAATTACCAGTCAACTCAAAAACTTAAAACTAAAACTATAACTAACATTTCGAACAACATCTACATACATGAGGTGGAACAGGCCCTTATTACACTTATAATTCCGAGACATTGAGGTCCCTCTAGCTTAACGTTGCTTACTCTGTTTTTTCTTGTGTTTTGATCGGTAACTGTGAAACGAAGATAGTATATATGCATATATGTACTTATATATTATTTTGGAATTTAAACTTCATTTGTTGGCATACACCTTTCGACATACATTTACAGCATTTTTAGATGACTAATAGCGTTTTCATTTGAGACGAGCTCTGGTCGAGACTTAATCGGCTTCTGCGTTGAATTTATTTTTATGGGGAAGATTCCTCCAGTTTCATCTAAAATGAACTAACTGAACTTATGTTTTACTCAAGAACTGGAACTTCATGGAACTTCAAAATTATTCGGCGCTCACAAGTTTAAGTTTCCTTCTCCTTGTAAATGAGACGATATAGGGCTTATAATATAACATCTCTCCACAAATTTCCAATTAGTTGGATCAGAGGTACAAATATTACGAAAATTTCCATGAACACATACAAACAAATTTGATTCGTTTTACACTTCAAGATTGGCTGCAAATCATTTTCAACGGGAAATAATTAGCTAAAGACAGTGTAAGATGTGCTTTTATAATTGGTATTCAAATTAATTCTCTATTCTATGAGAGATGAGCTTGCAAAAAGAATTCTGAAATGGATAGTGCATATCCATTTCGGAACACTTTTTTGAAAGCGCAGATGCGATATCGTATCTGAGAATCCCGATAGGAAATCTAAAAGGTGACATCACCAACAAAAAGTATGTTAAAACTAATCATTGGTTGGTCAATCTAGACACTTGCTGCATTGCGAGGCAATTATGGCCTGTGTACAATTGGAAGAAAACAATGGAGTTCCTGAAGGGAAGAAGAGCTGATAGCAGGAAACTTATAGGGCTGTTAACGGGCTACTGAGCCATAGGTAACCATGCTAGGAGACTCGGTCTCGAGTCAAACGATTATTATCGGAGCTGTACATAAACCTCCTAAGGAAATCGAATCAGTTCGACATGTTCTTTGCGAGTGTTCTGCTCTAAAAACTAAAAAATTGGAGGGGGTTACTTCGTAGCTACTCCTTAGGGAATCAAAGTGGATTTAAGATTACTTCTAGAAGGATAGATTCCCTAAATTGCCATGAGACTATGGGACAGAATGGCCTCATCACCGTCAGTGGTCTGAGTGAGCAGGCTGTCTTCCTAGCGGCACTTTTGGATTAAATAAATAATTACTGATCTCAGTACAAAAGTATTGTAGTTACCTTTATTATAAAATCTTTCTACCGATAAACAACTATCGAGGAAAAACATATATATCTGCTACGAAGTATTTTTATCCCCCCCACTTAGGGCTTCTTAATTCCCTCGTATTCAGTATTACTTTCTCCTTTATAACATGTTTATATTACAAATTTATTGAAATTTTAATTTAAGGTGACGGCAACATATTCGAACAATTCAATATGGTCACCAGCAGCCATAGAAAATAATTCAGGATTAACAACAACGTCTTCATCGCCGTTAGATACAAGAGCATCAGCATGGAGTCAGGCAGCCGTTGCAGCTGCAGCAGTATCTTCTCAGGCTAATTGCTATCAAAATTATCCTGCCTACTATTCAAATATGGATTATATAGGAACTGCAGTACAACAACAACTAGTTAATATAATCACACAAAAAAACATATATTTATAGACAGTATTTTGAGTAAGTCCATTACATTTGCAGGACAATGCTATCGAGTCTGGGTGGATGAAATCTAGAGAAGAAAATTGGTTTTATAACAGCTCAACGAATTGGGAATCACACAGGTCTTCAAAATAACTCCCGACATATCTGTTTTCGATTAGAAATTCGCTTTTGTTTTTTGGGACTCATATCACCAGAAATTCTATAAACGCATAAAGTGAATGGTCTTCTAGGGAAATTATTTATATTTTAGTTGAATTAATTATAATAAGAAAAATAACTTTTTAAGAGACTTGTATATTTTAATAGTTTTGCTAGTCTCTGTGAGAGGGATTTGCAACTTTCGTGCATATCAACGAATTAATTTAAAGAAAGTTCTTTCATTCAAGGAAAGTTAAATGGAATTGTTTTATATTGAGGAAGGTAAAAATGATGTTAAAAATAAAATGGAATAAATGTAAATATAAATTTGGATGATTATGATTTATTATTCCACTACAGATAGGTACGTATGGTGAATTAAACTCAAATTCAAGTTCAAAAAATTATTTATCGAGTAACCTTAAGCCTACTAGCTTAAGTCTAGAATAATAAATGTTGTAGCCCACGGCGTCGAGACTATCCCCTCCTCTCGCAACGAAAGTATAAATTAACATGTAACCCGTCACTTGACGTCGGATGATCTTTTTAACTGCATCTTATGGAAATGTCTGTTTTTCAGATGAGCTTAAAACATTTGAAATAATTAATAGTAATTCTTCTGACTGTTAAAGCTTTCACTAATGGCCACGATACAAAGATTAACAAGATATGATCGATTTATCTGTCCGACTCTAATATGGATTTTCATCTGCACACGCATGGCATTCATTTGTCATTCACGCATGCAGTGTTGAACCATTTACCATTTACCATAAAAGTAAGTAAGTAAGTGAATTTATTTAGGATTTTCTTTGCTGTTCATTACAAAAGCCATATAATTTTGTACTAAGTCTAGCTCTCTTTTTTTTTATCCTTTTCCTTTTTTCTACTTTAATTTACGTATTTTAATCTTAACAAATTCATGTATTTTTTTCTTAAATATCCTAAAATTAATCTCCAGTTTTACATCTAATGGTAACTTATTAAATATTTGAAATCTTCTTATATGCACCTCAATTAGTCAATCGAAAACCTTAGCATGAAAGAAGAGAGTCGAATAGGTCTGAAGTCCTTTGCCTCATTGTGGCCCGTTCTGCGATTAAATCACTTCTTCCTTTTCGTCATATGTGCCGTTCTACAGAGTTCGTCACCGCTGCGATTATTCCCACCTCCCCCCCCCCCCATTTAACAGCTCCCCGTTTGTAGTTGTTCAGACTCCGTTCTCCTCTTTTATGAAGGACGGAGTACTATGGTCCTCAGCAAGTATATTATTATCATAAATCGTCTTATATGAATGTTATGAAATTTCAGCCATTATTTACAAATTTGTAATTGTGTTCTTTTGTCTGCGCTATGACCCAGTTTAAACAGATCAGTATGCTGCCTCTGTAAGTAGGGTGATACTTCGTTCCTGCCCCCAATCATCATCTTACCGACAAGTTTTCGTGAGGCAGAGGCAGCATCCTGACTCGTCTAAACAGGGCCTATCCAGTTCACTAAACTGCTGCTACAAGAAAATTGCCTCACACAACCAACGAACTTTATTTTTAAAACTTGGTAGCTTCCATACACATTGCAAAACTTTCCTTTAAAAAAAATAAGAAAAAATAATAATTTGTTCTAGTTTCAGAAAAGGAAAAGGGAAAGCGTGGTATAAAGACCCTGTTTAGACGGGTCAGTATGCTGCCTCTGCCTCGCGAAAACTTGCTGGTAAGACCCTGTTTAGACGGGTCAGTATAAGGTGCGCTTTGAGGTGCCTCAAAATGCCCTAAATGATTACATCAGTCAACCTGCTGCCCTCGCTGCCTTCAGTCCGTAGAACAAATACATCGACAAATCATTTAAAGTAACAGCTACACACTGCAATGCTTGAAACTGGAATGATCACGTAACTCATAATGCCAAATAAAAATACGTGCTGCCTAAAGAGTTGCCTGTGCTGCATGCGAAATTTAAGTTGCACTTCATATCTACCCCCGACCAGCATCCTACCAACAAGTTTCGTGTGGCAGAGGCAGCTTACTGACACATCTAACCAGGGTCTAAGAAGATGGATGGGGGCAGGAATGAAGCATCACCCCGCCTACAGATTTCGTGCGGCAGAGTCAGCATACTGACCGGTGTAAACTGGGTCAAAAATACCAAAGTATTTTTAGTGATTTCAGTGACGAATAGAACTATATTCAGCGGACATTGTAACATTGCACTACACATTCTACAGTGTAGTTTGCCCTCAAGGTATGTAGAATACAAATATCCTCATTAGGAACTACGTTCGACCATTAGGTGACGAAATATCGTGAAATGTATAGGAAAATACGGTATAGAGAGCACAATACTCTCTCTCCTCTCTCTGTCTTTCCTATAAAATGTATATAAAATAGTGAAGAAATTACGTCACAGCAGATCACCTGCAATGTGTCAACATTTTAATGAGAATAGCTTGTATTCTATATACCTTGGCTTGCACTGTCCAAGCTAGCTGGAGCCTATACGTTACAGCATGCTACACTCTTCGTCGTTGGCTGTGAAGTTCTTTATCTGCGATTGAGGTGGTAATATAATAATGATTTTCTCATTACGTGCTGTGAAGTTGTGATACAATTATAAATTATAAACACACATAAACCATATAAATAAATAAACACACACAAACCATATTTTATGTGGCTGGTTTTGAAGACTATCCCTTCACATTTTTATACTCTTTTTGGTACTGTAGTTGACCTTGTTCTACTAGAACTCCCATATACTGGAGAGAACAATTTGTTCTGTCGATTGAAGCGAACTATTTGTACTGTTCGCTTCATTTATAAATTTTCTATGAAAATGTATGAGGCGTTCTTTTGCGAATCTTTTGTTCTGCCCTGTTCTGCGGACACAAAAGAATACAGCTATTATATTGTTACGTGCAATAGAAACAGAGCCACGCTCGCAACAATATTAAAATCAAGTTAACACGTTCGCGGACAGTAAAAATTTTAATGATCTGCAAAAATGGACTGATGATTTATACTTAAATTCATTGTGATATTCAAATTTTAATTAGTCACATATTATCTGAGTGCCCAGAATATCACATTTTAATAATTATATTACTATGAATCCTATGGTATCAATAATTTCATAAACTAAAATATATTAAATTGAATGTATGATAATGTGGTTTACAAACTTGGATGCTTTAGCAATCACGTCATTTTGAAACACAATTAAAATAGCGTTCACGTCCGCGAACGTGTTAATAATTATTAATTACTATCAAGTTTCACAAAACAAACACGAATTTTTATAAAAAAGATAAAAATTATATTTAGAACTTTGGCACCAAATGCCATCTGTATCGAAATTATTTCATATTTTTTTTTTTTGTATTCAATCAATGGGTTGCTTTCACCAGCAATCAAGAAGAACAAGAAGTCTCCAAATTGAAGGATCCCGGTTGTCAGATTGGGTTATTATTTTCATTATCTGTATTTACGACAAATTACAAATTATTTTTAGGGTTCTAAAGCAATTGACCTTTGATAGCCATTACTTTGATAAGTTTTATCATTAAAAATGCTAGACGTCGTCATAAGTGCATAACAGGTCTTAATAAGATGTCTGTAGATTGCCAGTAGTTTTGAGCGGGGTTGATTGGATTCTTCACAGAAATATTGAATTTTTATAACGTCCGAAAAAATACGTAATGGGTGTCATAGATTTATTTATGAGCTTAATTGATCCTTTCGGTATCTACCGGAAGCATATAATTAGACCTGGAATGAAAATTGTGATGTCTGTGCTGGATAGATATCGAGTAAAAGCCAAGGATAATGTTGTCACCATACGAGACGTAGTCTTACGGTTCGGAATAATTTCAATTGCGGCTGCTATCGTGATTTGGAGTGCAGTCTTTATGTATGTTGCATTTTATTACGCTTACATGCCTTCAATAGCACATACTCGTCCAGTTCATATGCAATTTCAGTAAGTATTTCCACATTTTTAATCAACATAATCTAATCGAATTTGACAACGAATTCTAGAGCTTGCCCGGAGAAAGTGGGACCTTGTTCATTTCCAAATGCTCACGTTTCTTTAACGAAAAAGCAACAACTCTTAATGGTAGGCCAAGCGTATCGAGTTCTTGTGAATATTGATATGCCTGAATCCCAACAGAATCAGGATTTAGGTAAGTAAGGAGTCGACTGAACAAATTGTTTTTATTATTTACTAAGTAGGAAAAATAATTTTAGGCATGTTTATGGTTTGTGCTGATATGAGAGATCATGATGCCCTCCTACGAGGACACTCATGCCGTGCTGCAATGCTTCGTTATAAATCTCCACTTTTAAGAGCCATAACGACTTGGGTTTTAAGTCCCCTTTTTGTATTTGGACTTAAAGAAGAACACCAAGAAATTCCAATAGAACTATTTACTAGCTACGAAGAAGATCAAACGCATCCAGTCACAGATGTTTTCGTTGAAATTCACTCTCAGCAAATTCAATTTTACTCGGTTTCGTTGCATATTACAGCCGATTTCGCAGGATTGCGTTATATAATGTTTCATTACCCAATACTCTCTGCTACCTTGGGTATAAATTAATTTAATGCATAAAAAATTTCACAATCTTTTAACAGAAGCAACTATTTTTCAGGTATCAGTTCGAATTTATTCTTCATTCTGAGCGTGTTTCTTCTTAGTTGGTATCAATGGTCTGATACTACCTGGATACATGATGCTCGTGAGAAATATCGACAATTGCGTTTACCAAAATCAGATTTTTCAACAACAATTGATGACAGTAATAATCTTTTGGATGATGATGATTTAAGTATACTCGAAGAGAAATCTTCTAGTAAATCAGAGGACATTGAAGAATTGAGTGGTGCCAGTGGTATAGAAGGTGAAGAAGAGGGGAAACTAGGGAAACTCATACAGACTGAATACGGCTACTGAAGTGATACATGAATTCAGCAAACGCGCATTTAATTAGATCTAATAGTCGTCCTTATTCAAATAATTTAAGATTATACCAAAGTTGAATAGCATTCCTTGCTAAATTTTGATGTTCTTAGTAGTTGCTGAGGAGCACTCATGTTATTGTTTTATTTTTGGAGCTATTTTAAAATTATACTTTATTTTTTAAGTAAAAAGTTTTCTATTGTGGTAATAAAAGTCATGTTTATTCCATTAGGTTTTTTTAAACTAATTCTTTAACTAAAAAGATTGTTTTGAAATACATCTTTCGAGAATTCTGCCGCCTGTGTAGTAAATGGAGCACCTAATTTTTGTCCCTGATGCTGAGTTTTCAGTCGCCCTCCACGTCTAGCCATGCTATAACAAAATTGTTTTCATATTGACAGACAGATCCCACTGCAATTTCATAACCAGGTTAGCTGAGAAGGAATTTATGATTTCTTTTGTACCCGCTGATTGGCAATTGCGTTATCGACTTGGCAGAAACTTTCAATTCCCTTCACTCTTTGTTTAATTACGAAGATGAAGAAGGATAGTTTGAAATAAACCACATTTCCTTTCACATTATATTTTTCTAACATGGCGCTAAAGCCCTGGTATCGGCTATCAACAAGCAAATATTATCTAAATCGGTAAATCAAAAGCAAAACAATAATTTACATCATATTGCACATTTTGTCGGATGCATTCATCGGCCCATTTCTGGGGACTTGGTGTAGATAGCCTTTATGAACTCTATTAACTATGGGAGGGATGAATCAGCATTTATGTATTATTTCCGTTTGGATGGTTTACGAAACATTACGCCATGACGGTAACATATTCTCATTATTATTATTAGCATTAAAATAACTGAGATATTACTAATAACCTACCTTCCTGGCTACTTGGTGCACCCCTCTTGTAGGATGTTTTTCCAGCGATAGAAGATGTTTGCTTATTCTACTGTTGTTACTGATTACCCGTCTTTTGCTGCTAGTTCACCAATTTGTAGACTTTAATTTCGCCAAAGAAAATTTGGCTTTCCTGTGATTAATCGCAGGCGAAATTCTTGGTATGCTTTGTTGTGAACCGTTGATGGACTTAATACTGATTTAAGAGCCTTTTGTCAGGGTTAATCGTTAATCCTGAGCACTTTTCTAAGTCGATAAGTCTTTTTAAACGTACACTACCTATTATCTAGGTAGGTATATTTGAATTTTACGTAAATAAGTTAGTTTCGTCCGAAAAATGTTTTTTTTTTTATTTTCTGAAATACTTCTAGCAAAAATATAAGCGATTTTATAGGATTCCAGTACTCTCAACCCTCTTGGCGGTGGGCAAGTTAACAATTCTCGTTTTCGAGGAGATAGTCAATAAATAGGTGCAATTTTACAGACTTTCAGTATTTTATAAACGAAGACAGATTCGCTATGGAATTTTATTCAAATGATGCTAAAATTGTTTACAAAAATAGATAGAAAAAACTATTGAATAAAAAAATTCTTCAAAATTCAACGATACTTCTTATACTTTTTCCCTCATGCATTAGCACAAAAGCTTCATTTATCTTCTCCAAGCTCATTGTGTGCGTAACAAACTCATCAATCATAAGCTCTTTATTTAAATATGCTTCCACCAAGCGTGGAACTGATTCAACACTCTTCCATCCGCCAAAAGCTGTACCCTTCCATGTGCGACCTGATACCAATTGGAATGGTCGTGTAGATATCTCCTGACCAGCCGCGGCGACACCAATAATAACAGAAGTTCCCCAACCTTTATGGCATGATTCTAAAGCAACTTTCATCGTATGAACATTACCAATGCATTCAAATGTGTAATCAAATCCGCCATCTGTTAATCCTACTAGAATATCAACAATGGACTTGCCTTCATGATCCCTGGGATTAACAAAATCTGTACAACCGAATGTTCGTGCCAATTCAAACTTCTTTGGATTTATATCAATTCCAAAGATTTTCGAAGCACCTGCTTTACGGCATCCCATTGCTGTAGCTAGGCCTACAGCACCAAGCCCCCAAATTCCGCAAACACTACCGGCTTCAACCTGAAACGAATTTATTCAAAAATTAATGTTTTTAGTGTAGATTCTCTCAGAAAAAATTAGACTAAGTGCACAGTTAGCTCTATTGCAGGCCGTTTTTTTCATGTCTCCCAAAGATTCTGGCTTTTCATATATATATTTCTTACCTTCGCAGTATTCAATGCTGCTCCGTAACCAGTTGGGATTCCACATCCCAAAAGACAGATTTTATTCATCGGTGCTTTTTCGTTAACCTAAAAATATAAGAACTTCAGAGATTTTAAAGACACTCCGCAAAAGGCTCACTTTACAAAGCGAAATATCCGCAACAACTGTATACTCGGAAAACGTTGAAGCTCCCATGAAATGATAAATAGTCTTTCCTTTGCATGTAAAACGGCTGGTACCATCAGGCATAACACCTTTGCCTTGAGTCAATCTAATTTTCTGACAAAGATTGGTCTTTGGACTTTTGCAGTATTTGCATTCATTACATTGCGGAATGTACAAGGGGATAACTTTATCGCCTGGCTTGAATTTCGTAACTCCTTCTCCAACACTCTCAACAATACCTGCACCTTCGTGTCCCGCTATAACTGGAAACATTCCTTCTGAATCCAAGCCTTCCAAAGTGTACGAATCTGTGTGGCATATACCTGTTGCAGCAATTTTTATGCGAACTTCATTTTCTTTTGGAGCTGCAACTTCAACTGTTTCTATTGATAAGGGCTGTTTAGGAGCCCATGCAACAGCAGCTCGGCATTTAATAACCTGCGGAACATGAATATCATGTAATCTAGAAAAATGAATAATATTTAATACCTTTCCAGTTGTCTCCGACATTTTTGCTAATGACCGCAAAGTGAAAAATTGCAAGCCTTGAGAAATAAACTGTGATAGAGCTCCCTACTAATAATTCTTACTAGAATCCTAGAGCTGCCAACATAAACTAAAACCCTGAGCCGGTCGCTGCACCAAGGTGAGGGGATAAATTGTAAATTGTGACCAGTGGCGCCCTCATCGAAATGGAAACTTTCTCAAAAAGGGAAATTATTTTGGTTTTTCTTGTTCATAGGTGGAGCTGACAAAACACACTAAATCTGCTGGCGCCATCTAGTTCGCTAACTAAGACCAGTGGCGCCCTCATCGAAATGGAAACTAACTAGATTCTTCTACGCCCCGCCGGAGAGCGGCTCAATCGACGTGGGTGCATTGGGTTCGGCGCCGGGCGGTGAAAAATCTATTGGCTACAGTTAGCGTGGCGAGCTTTTGTGCTTTTCTATGCCACCCCGGAGGGCGACTCAATCGACGAGGGTGCCAAGTTTCCAAAATTTGATAAAATAAGGTTTAAGTTTAAGCTAATTTCAATCGAACTCCGCCGAATTTAGGTATTGGCGCTAGTGTCGTCTTTCCATTTTTCATTTGTTCCTATAGAACTTCTTTTTGACATTTTGCTTTGAGCTTTTTGAAACAATCGCAACGAATTGTCAAAATCTAAAGAATAGGCCAACAAAAGAACAAGACCGGCTGGTATATTTCCTCGAGAATACAAGAAAGCTGTTGCAGTATATTTAAAAATACAGTAATTTTTAAAAATGGTTCAATGTGAAGAATTGAAAGATGATGACCGTCCATCAAATACATTAGAACTTTTCGTGGAGAAGGATGAGGTGCTGGAAATGATTGACAACTTGAAGGTGTGCTATCAACCACAGAGCTTTGAAAAAGAATATGAAAAATTTACAGAGATTCTATCGAGGTAACTGTCTATTTAGAATATATATTATAAAACGGAGAAAAAGAAATAATTACTAACTTTTAACTTCTCCGCTCGTAACAAATGGCATGCTAAGGCTAAATAACTATTTACAATTTTGTCGCTGTCTACAATATCCAGCAAAACTGTTTACTCGGAATTTACATTTACTTAGCTTCAAAGCTCTAAATCGAAAGCAGTACATAGAACGTACATGAATATAGAACATAAAATCTGAGAAGAATAAGCTTTAAATAAAAATAAAAGATACAAGCAACCTTTGCATAGATTAACAGTGTTTGTTGCCCTGTGTGTGCCCTAAATATACCTATATTCTTTGCGGACAGTCCGAACAGAGCACCAATAAAGATATGAAATATATGAAATATTAAAATCTAATATACTAGAAGCATAGATGGCACAAGAACTAGATGTCGCAGCATACTAGAGCAGAGTATAGAGATTGTGAAATAGGTAGTGCATTCTGGAATGGACCATAGCATGTTTTAGAGCGTGCCGAAAGCAAATGTATTTATAATAGCAGTTTTTTATACCTTTGATCGACTTCGTCAACACTCAAATGTTGTGATCCATTCCGGAATGGACCATCCAGCCGTATAAATTTTGTATATTTTTTGGTACTGCATGCGACTTCTAGTTCTTGTGCCATCTATGCTAGAAGTCAGCTGATAAACGAAAAGCTTGAATACACCCCAGAGTCTAAGAATTACTTAATTAGTAAGAAATGAGTATAAGCAATACAGTATTTGTTGCTCTAAATATAGTTATATACTTGGGGGACACAACTGTGCAATGCAACAATGAAATATAAAATATATAACAGATTATGAGTCAGTTGGGTGACAACTGATAATTAGAAATAAAGTATGAAATAACATTTAGAGTATACTAACTAAATAATTAACTGTTAAATCTCGGTTGAGCATGCCGGACGACTTAGTGCAGTCTAACATAAGTGACCTAGTGTCACAGTGGTCGATATCACAACCTCAAAGATTAAATTAAATTTAAGCTCTAAATTCAATATGTTACATACACCTTGTCCAACGGTCCCGGTAGTAAAAGATTAGTGAGATACATGGGACTTCCGTTTCAGATTGAAAGAAAAGCTCAGGCATGCTTTTAATGCACGTTTTAGCTTGGACTAAGGTTGTAAATTTCAGTGGATACATTGCCACATCCGCTTAAAAGAATATTTGCAGAATAAGTGTAGCTACCAGTTGAGATCAAACCAACTGAAGAAGGTGGTGCGAGATAGCATTATAAGGATCGCAGTCCAAATCAAAGTCGATCATCGCCGCTCTTGCACCAGAGTTTCGACTACGACTCCAAACGATGTGAGTCCTTCCATTTAAATAACTGACCACAAGCGTTTCAGCTGAATTGCAGAAGCCAAATTTGGATTTGAGTTTATGGAAAAACAACGAATGGGGTACCGAATAGACAGCCTTCTTTATGTCTAATAATTCGTGGCAGGAAAGTAGGAAAAAACTTGTAATTGAAAAGTTTAAAATTTTGAACTCTATCAACTTGATATTCCTACTAATTTAAGTATTTTCTGAATTAAATTCCGTACGTTTACATAAATACTTGAGTACTTGACTTAAATTCACTTTAAACTCAACTAGGATTTTTGGTTGAATTAATTCGAATTTCTTGACTTGAAATTTACCAAAAATCACAACCTGAATTGTCAACAATTGGTTCCTCTTTACCATTTTCATAACTCGCAGACATGAAAAATGTTCAAGTACCTACGGCAGTTACGTTTACATATATTTTTTTAAGTAAATTGACAAAAACTTTTGTAATTTACTTGGGTCAAGTATACTTGATTGAAATCAATGCGCGTTTACATGATATTTTGATTACTTATTCTCTACTTATGTAAACGTACTGATTGTAAGTAACGTACTTATTCATCTTCTTTTGTTGTTTGCTCATATGTTGATCTATTAAATATCTATTGTCGATTTATGTATTCATCGTCTATGGACGTGACCTTGGCTAGGGACTTGTATCAATGCTTTTTTATTGCATTGTACTATCAACTTTGCTTATAAAAAGACATTCCGAAAGTATTTCTTATAGCAAAAAAAAAAAACTACTCCGTGTAAAATAATGAAGATCATAGAAATCAGTAGCGCTATCAAAGTAGGTCCTACTAACCTCTATGAGCATTTCTCACACACTAGTTTCATGCCTATTCAGGTTAGAATCGATCAAGCTCGCATAACACATCAACTCTTCCTCCTTTCACGTTATCTCCTAAAATGCTCGCTTCACTATTAAAAAACCTTGGTAACATCAGTCATAATACTGAGTTGAGCTGCAGGTCCAGGCCAATACTCATATATTAATCGTGGACAAAACCTTTCCACATCTACATACCTTTTTCACTGCCCTTGATGTTGTCTCAATGGAAGCAAGGATATACTTGGGTTACCAGAGTTTAAAATATTGTTAATTGCTTGGTAAACTTAATAATTAAGTAGTTGGGCAATAGTTCATCATCCCTTAGGTACCAATTCACATCTCATCATTGGGCTCTACTATTTAATTTATTTAAATCGATGGTTACGGTGCGATACATTTGCATCTGTTTCCAATACTTCATACATGAGATCCAATAGTTATTTAACTACTCAAAATGTTTAGAACACAGAATAAATTGAAACAGAATGTTGGAAAACATCGTAGGAGTCTCAATTTAGCTAAAAAACACAAGAAATCCGGTTAAATTCAAGCTACACCAACCCTTACCAATATGAGTAACCAAATAGAGAAAATGAACTAGTTAGTGACCGCTATTGGATTATACTTGATTTGAAAAAAGTTTCACAGTCGTATTGTAACCTTCCAAATGTCTGCATCTAGAGTTAGAGACATTACTACAGAAGTTACTTAATTAAATTTTGTGTACTGTAGTATACACATAGTACCTATTATCATATTATCATAATTTACCAGGGTTTTCTATAATTTTACTTCTCAGGTATCAAGAACAGTCTCATCTATTGGATCCACACCTAGACAATTTATTGAACAAACTTCTGGGAACCATACGTGACCCAGAGAGTGAAGAGTCTCTAATTCATGCCTGTTTCAAATATTTGTACACATTAACAAAAGTTAGAACATACAAGGCACTGGTAAAATTCCTACCCCATGAATTGAGTGATTTAGAATTTGCCTTAGATTTATTGGAACGACAGGACATTAAAGATTCCCAAAACTGGGAAACTAGTTATATTCTTCTTCTATGGATGTCCATTCTTGTATTGAATCCATTTCATATGTCCAGACTTGATGCTTACACTACCGGAAATTCTCCAGATGATCACACAAATGAGTGTCCCAGCAAAACGAAAATGGAAAGAATTTATGATCTTTGCAAGCTGTACTCGGAAAATAACGATACTTGCTCAAGTGTAGCTGCATATCTGTCTGCTAAATATTTCATAAGAACAGATATTAAAGAAATATATCTAGAGAAATTCTTGAACTGGGTTATGGAACAGCATGATGCTAATACCGTAGATGCAAAATTTGGTCAATTAGCAGCAGTTGCAGCAATTTTAAAGCATGGAAAAAGGGAGGACTTAAGTCCCTATGCAGATACTCTTTTGAAATGGATCTTATCATGTAACTACAAGGCGAGCTCGGATTTTCTGAAATATAAATATTATATAAAAATTATCCAGAGAATCGGATTGGTGTATTTGAAGCCTCGTTTGGCTGCTTGGCGTTACAAAAGAGGTTCAAGATCATTGGCAGCAAATTTAGCGCACGTTAATCAAGCAGAATCTCCAACTGTGGAGGAAATGAATTCTGTTGGTAGGAATTTCACAAATTTAACATGGTAATAAGTCTTAATTTTTGGTTAATTCATCTTATAGGCGATGAAAGTGATGAAGTATTAGTACCAGATGCAATTGAAGAAGTTATTGAGGAATTATTGCAAGGATTACGCAGTTCTAGTAGTGATGTCAGGTAATTTTGCAAACTCATCATCTAATTAGGAATTAATAATTAAATTTGTCTTAGGTGGAGCGCAGCTAAGGGTGTTGGAAGAGTAACAAACCGTTTACCGAAATCTTTAGGTGATGAAGTTGTTGGTTCTGTTGTTGAAATATTTCACCCCTTAGAGCCACATGAAGCATGGCATGGAGCTTGTCTGGCTGTAGCTGAATTAGCAAAACGCGGACTACTTTTACCATATCGTCTAAAGGTGATGGTACCACATCTTAAAGAAGCACTCTTCTATGACGAAATGAAAGGTTACATGTCTGTTGGACAACATATAAGAGATGCAGCATGCTACATGTGTTGGGCATTTGCTAGAGCATTTGATCCTAAAGACTTAGAGCCTTTTGTTACGGAAATTGCCGCTGGACTACTTACAGCTGCTGTATTCGATCGAGAGATTAATTGCCGTCGTGCTGCATCTGCTGCTTTTCAGGAGAGTGTTGGAAGACTTGGGAATTTTCCGCATGGCATTGATATATCGATCACTACAGATTTTTATTCGGTGGGATTAAGGACAAATTCATATTTAAATATTAGTGACTCCATTGCACAGTACGAAGAATACATTAAGCCGTTAATTAATCACTTGATTGATAAGAAAATGGGACATTGGGATACTGTTATAAGAGAGCTATCAGCGAAAGCTTTATATAATCTCACAAAAAAGGTAATCGATTCTAATAGAGTAAATTAAAAAAAAAAATCTTATTTTTCTTTGACAATAGTCTCCGCAATATACGTGCAATGAGATTTTACCAAAATTATTCACAAAAACTGATTCAATGGATATCGCAACGAGGCATGGTTCTGTTCTTGCTATTGGAGAAATATGTTTGGCTTTACGCCATTTAGAAGAATCTCAGAATAAGAAGTTCTTGACTAATCAAATCGTGAGTGAACTGAATGAATTGGTAGCGAAATTTATAAAACGAGACCAATTTAGAGGTATGAAATGCTAAAACCTGATTTGGTTTTGGGCTTGTAAAAAATGTGACGTTACTTACAGGTATGAGTGGTGAAATTATGAAACAGTGTTGCACGGATTTTATAAAAAATTGCAGCAAAGCAACGATAGATGCAAGCTCTGCTTGCATTGGTAAGTAATTAAAAGTTCAAATTCAGATAAATTAATATTTTGTAGTGTAACCTGAGTGTTATCCCATATTTGGTTCTAGTTCCGTTTTGTCCTGATCTTGCAGTTTTTCATATCCCTTAACTTATCTCTTTCCTATAAAGAAAACTGTTCTTCATCATTATCTCAACATGTCAAATGAACACACAATGGACTCGCCCCTAGGGGCATCACCATGATGATTGTATATAACCACTCGTGTGGGGTCGTAGTTACCACTCTTAGAATATAGAGAGAACAGGAAGTGTTGATACCTAAAAATTCGTGTACATGAGCGTGGATATTCTTAGAGGTGCTTGAAGTAGGACAATATACCTTATGAAAAATGTATGTTCAGCTGCTTGTTTTGTTTACATTTGAAGCAACTGAGAAACTCCTGAGGTGCATGGCGTAATGACAGCGACTAAGATCAAGCGCAATATTTTGATGCTATATCTTGTTGCCCTGCTCTCTATGTTGATTCATACTACACGCCTGTACTGAGCTTTCATTACAGCGGCAACAGATTCTAACACAACCAGAATTTGACTAAGTTAAATTTGGCTTATCAGACTCTGTTCTCTCTATATTCTAAGTCTCAACTATATCAGTTCCCCAATTCTACATTCAAAAACTGTGGAGCATTCAAAAATCACACTCTACTTTATCCAGTCCTCTCGCGGGGGTTTTCAACTCTCCTTAAACTTCGAGGTTTCCCGAATGCTTGCAGAACAAGTTATGCGAGTCCGCCAGATTTGATGTGAGAACTCCGAGAATATCATTTAGTTCCTTGCTAGTACTTTGCTAATAATCATTATTTCTTTCTCGGCCTCAATCTTATATATAGCATAGAAATCATCTCAGAAGAACGTCCAATGCTGTTCTATGTTAGAATTCACGCCTCATAATTAGATGTTCCAGCAGATGTCGATTGCTCTCCTTTGACTTTCAAGAAAGAAGAGCTTACCGAAATCAAGGCCCTGTTACTCTGAGTGATGCGAGTCTATATTATCGAACATTATATCATTGATGGAGTAAGCAGTGTTTTATGTATAGTGAAAGATCATACACAGCTGGACTTTAACCAGGTCAAAGTTGTCAGTTTATATCCACGATGATAATATTTACCATTTATGCGAAGTCATGATAATAATGTCAGATTAAATAAAAACAGATAGAGCATTGGCGTAACTGTTAACTTTGTTAATCAGCAACTACTCTGCAGTCTTACCTTGTAGACATAGAACATATTGTCAAGTAATCCTAAACGGTGACTCGAAAAAATATTTTCGCGGTATTGCCACGCTATAACGCTATAAAATTATCAAGCATCGTACATACGCACTTGCAGATAGTTGCAGAAATCCGCAATTTGGGGCTGTCCATATATACGTACGCAATATGGGGGGGGGGTCCTCACAACCCACAGTCCCAGGTTGTGGCACCGAAAACAAAATCGTTTTTATTAAAATCTTACGAACAAAAGTTAGAAGAGTTTCTAGAGTGATAAATATTTAAATTTTCAGCGCCCAGCTAAATTATTGTTTCCTTTGGTTTCATTCAATTAATTTTAGCTCTTCCCTGCAATCTGTTATATCCCCATTATATTCGACTTTATTTTGTTCTTGTTTCTTCATCTGCAGAGCAGGCGCAGAACTTGAGTACCAGAGGCAAAATACCATCATGCTCAGAAGCCTTAGACACATTGAGATTCGCGAGCACTTTCAAGACGTCTTTTGTGCAGAAATGTAACGGTCTTTGACTGTAATTGCACGTTGATGGAGAAGGAGGAGCTTGCGAAGGAAAGTGATAAGAAAGAAACTGCAAACAAATTAGCTTTGTCTAATGATCCCGTGTACACTTTTCCGTTGTGAATTAGGGTCGGTACCTAAGAACTGGTGAAGCTGTTCTTGAATGTTTTTACAAAAGACCAGAAACTCTTAATACCCTTTCGACTAGTAAAGATTTTCTGTCTAATGCTTTGGTCGAATTTGAATTTAGCTCGCTGAATATTAGATTTTGAGGTGTTACGTGTCTTGCTATAGATCTGAATGGTACAGCTTATACGTTTTAAAATACAGCTTCCTTGTCTTTTATTTCTATATATCAGTCATTGATAAACCAAGATGTATTATTACGTTTAATATCTTGTGGCTGTGACTTTATTTGGATTTTCTCATGCTATTTATACAATAAATAATACCTACTCAATAATCAATAATTATTATAAATATAACTTGTAATGCATATTGCTACAAATGTGCCTTGTATTTTCACCCCATCAGAAATGTTTGACCCATTTTGGCGTGCGTACCGAGCTTTGTTTCAAAAGCTAATTGGCACTCACCGCACTTATGTATCAGCCGAAAATGATGTGTTGCACATTTATCTTATTTGGGTTTGCGTCACTTCAGCCGAGTATTGTCAGGCAGGCAATTTATACTCAAATTTAGATCTGGGATATGACTTAAATCGAGATTTGAGGCCATTCAGTTTAACATTCTTAAAAGTAAACTTATTTATCTAACTTTGACTATGCACACAGACACCATATTGTGTGAAATTTTCTTAAAAAAAATCTTATCTTTTATTTAGATTCCTGGCAACAAATCATCGATAAATGCGTCATTAACAAAAATGCACAAATACGAGAGTCCGCAACGAGTGCTCTAACTGAACTTTGCAACGCTTACTACAATCAAGATGTACGAAGAGAAGAAAATATAGAAATTATGGATGCCTATTTAATTGGATCGGAGAATGACTTAGAAGAACACATTCGAATGGGATATTTAAGTGCAATTGGGGCTCTTCCAAAATTTATACTTAAATTAAAACTTAACGAAATCATTAATATTCTAATAAAGCACGCTCTCCTGCCTCATGGTGCCCTGCAGGCGTTAATTAGTGGTGATCAAACTGCTGCTAAAACTGGTAATGAAAATCCTATTACTTATATTTGGTCAGAAGCTAGACGTGATAGCATCAAAGCTTTAACAAATGTAGTCCAAGTCATTGGTTTTGATGTTAGTGATGCAGGTTAGATAGATAACAAAATTAATTAGTTTTCGACGGTGAATTTTTTCTTCTATATTCTTTGCAGAATCCATTTCCAACCCTCAGTATTTGATGAAAATTTCTAATTGCTATCTGAAGGCTTTAGAAGAATATACACTTGATAATCGTGGCGATATCGGAGCATGGGTTAGAGAAGCAGCAATGTGTGGTATTATATACAATGTGCATTGTATTAAAGGAATCGAAATAATCGTTATTGATATTTTCCAGCATTATTTAATCTACTAACAAACTGTCCTTATGCACTACTACAACCGGAATTCGTTCATCAGGTAATGGTTGGCCTGGCACAACAAGCACTCGAAAAAATTGATCGTACTCGAGGTTTAGCTGGAAAGATATTTTGTAATTTGGTTCATACAAAACCAAGAATACCACATATACATCAGCATGAAAAACTTCTTAACATATTCCCGGAGGATAGTTCTTCTGTATTATGGTTATTTGCAGATCATACATTTCCACTGTTCTGTTCTTTACTTGAATTCCCAGAGTATTCAGAAAGAGTTCTGTTGGGATTGAGTGCTAGTATAGGGCAATTAACTGAATCCCTGGTAAGTTAACGTGTAAAATACACAACACAATTGATAATATAATTTCACTTTTCACATAGATCAAATACTCCTCATCGTGTTTATTTCAATTCTTAAGATCACATCCTAATGAGATTCCTCGAATATGTTCAGAAATTGTTTCGGTATTTCAACAAAATGCATCAAATGAGAGAGTTACATATCCAATGCTAAACTTTTTGGATATTATATTGAGCTCAGGTTAATATTATAGAAGATCTCACACAGCTTAATTTTCGTTATTCAAAATAAAATTCTTTTTCAGGAACGATCAATTCAGTTTTAATGGATGAAAATTCAACATTCGCTGACGAAATATTTCGTTTAGTTAACATACAAATAAAGGGACATAAAAAACTATACAAATTGGTCTCGAGTATAAATGTTTTCTGCCAACTAATACAGGTGCCACGATTGTGTTCGAAAATACTCTCGAAAATGTCTGTGTTTTTGGGTTTGACTCATGTTCATATAAGAAAAACGACTGCAACAAAATTATATGAAGCTTTAGCACTGCATGGAGACAATTGTGGAATATCCGAAGAAAATCTCGATGAAATTTTAACAATTCTATCTGAAATTGATTGGGGTATGCCGTTAACAGAAGTTCGCCCTGTAAGAAATAAGCTCTGTGATTTAATGGGTATAAAAGCACCAATTAGTGCAACCGTAACACCAGTGAAGTAGAGAGTTTGTTTGTAGTGTAAGGGTAGCACACCCGCATACATACTCACAGACAGACAACAGTACATCTTGTTCCATATATATTACATAAGAATTGAATTCTGATTTTTAATACTGCTTAATTTATTTCCTAACTCACAGCATTTATGAAAATTAAATAAAACACAATTTTGGATTAAAAAATGGTTTATTCCCCCCCCCCCCCCCCAAATACTGAGAATTGAATGTTATTTGAATTAAATGAAATTTGTCATAGTCCTTTTACATCGCCTTCAAAATTTAAGAAAACAAGTAAGAAATCAGAAAAATAATCCAACCAACCAATCTCTGCAGTCGGGTTGGTGGCGGCACCCACAACCTCTCAAAGATGCTACTGTTACTCCCGGTTTTTTTTCCTTAGTATATCCTATCTCTAAACCCATAAATTTTTGTCTTTTTGCCCCTAACTCCTGGGTTAACCCTCGGAAACATTTTTCTTTCCTGTCTTTTCGTCATTTTTCTTCCAGATGTGCTGCTGTACTGCGCTTCCGTACGTCTGAATGAGGTCACTGATAAATAGTTGCCCAAATTGTTTTCTTGTGTATTCATTCGTACCCCTTCCCCTTTTAGCTTCTAGTTACATCCATGCATTCTTTAATTTCAGTTCCGACCATCGCGGCTTTACCAAAGTCGAAACCACTTGCTGCACTCTGAGGAACCTCCTTCGTCCTGAGTGAGTTGATAGAAGAATTCTATCCATTTTGAAGCGATTTCCTTGCTTAGGACTGGGACCTCTGGAGGGTCATGACCGAATTCAGTAGGATACAATGTTAAACAGAAGATTCTCAAGAAACCAAATCTGGAATTGTTTTCATTATTAAAAACTCAATGATTGTATTTAAAAGAAGAACGGCTTTCTAATTATTACCAACTTTATTTATACGTTTCATACTCAACTACTTAACTAACTTTTCTGTAATTGCCAGAGGCCTCATCTATTTATTTTTGTAATGTGAATAACTTTTACACATTTCCGATTAGAAAATTAACTGACATGTATAACAAATTTCTTAAATAAGTCAAACATCTGAACTCAATTTACTGTATTAAAGAAATGAAAATATGTAAAAGTTATTGAGTAAGCAAAAAAATGCCTGTATGAAGCTTGCTTGGATTGTTGGAATGCTGTGAAGTCTGAAACCTACATTGACCACATCGGATTTCACAACGCAAGCTGTTTAATTTATCAACAGATGTCCATCGAGTATTAAATACATAAAATAAAATTTGAACCACGTTATTTGGGGATTTTCTGACCAAAATTATCATTGGCCGTTTCTAACAACTTATTCACAGAAGTCGACTCTGTATTATTCTCTTTGGCTTTAGAATCTTCGAAACTTTCAATAATTTCTTTGATCTTAGAATTCTCTATCTCTTCAGCACTTTTTCGGGGTAAATATGTGTAATTGTGTTCTGCAGAGCTCACATCTTGAATACCTAAGTATGTTCTTCACATGGAGGGCATAATTAGCTGCTATATTACCTCTTTCTTAAGCATGAGATTTTTTAGATCATGCGATTGCAATAACAGTGCTCATTTGGCTAACCTACCATGACCCATTTTAAAGGTTGCTGGTAATTGAAGACAGTCTTTTCAAAACTCCGTAAAATAATAACTGTGTATTTTTTCAGGAGAAGAGTTTCCGAGCCTAAGTAACAAATAAACACGGAAAAGTGACCACCCTCAAAAATGTTTATGATTATTATTATTAAAGGGATGATGTATTTCTTTGTTAGTTACTAGTTTGCAATAGATCCTTTGAGTGAAAACGTCTATATTTATATACTAAAAAATAAAAGCTTACTAGTACTAAACTTATTTCTGTGTCATTATCGTAGCAAGCCTCAACTGATGATTGAGCAAAAGGGAGTCATAATTGGATTAGGTGAAGCAGGTTATTCCGAGAGAGAGATGGTTCAGTCCCCGATACGCGGGGGGTGGGAAGAAAGTAGGAAACGACAAGGCTCATTGTTCACCCTCCAGACCCCTAAGCAATGATTTAGGTCCCAACCAGACGCTCTTATGAACCATAAAATTGGCTGCCAACCCTCCCTACCAGCATCATGCAATTCATCCAGGAGGTGTTAGCTAAGGAATCTATAACGTTTTCCGGAGATAGCCGGACACTGACAAAGAAAGTGAGTCAACGTTTCGGATTCCTCGCCGCATCCTCTACATATCGGATTATCAACAAGTCCTAACCTATGTAGATGACCCTCTGAGAGAACAGTGTCCAGCAAGAATAGACACCAGAATTCTCAGGGTAGGCTTGCTCAATCCTAGCAGCTTCTTTTGTGAAACCTGGGTTAGGTTTGCCCCACAGTTTATTTGTTGCTCTACCCGAAGGGTCGTCTAACCAAAGATAACTGTGTTGGCAATCGTCCCAAGTCGCAATTGTAGAGACACGGTGTCCCGGTGCGATCTCAATTATAAAGAACTCCGAGGCAGCACCAAGACGCGCAAGTTCGTCCGCTTTTTCGTTTCCGCCGACATCACTGTGACCAGGCACCCAAAGAACGAGTACCCTGTTACACTGAGAGAGGGAATTCATGGTAGTCTTACACTCCAGTACTAAGTTGGAGGTTGTGAAGAGCTTTGACAAGGCCTTGACAGCCGCTTGTCTGTCCGATCAGATGGCAATCTCCTTATTCTCAGTATATGAGCCAAGGAGATTCCTTTCCGCTTCAAGAATGGCCTTTACCTCCCTCTTCCATACCTCAATTCCATAGAAAACATGTGGGATTATATCGATAGAGAAATCCACAAGCAGCCTATAAATAACAGAAAAATTATGGATAGCAATAAAATAAGTTTGGAATCAATGGAATTTATTAAAAATCTCATCGAATCTATGCCACGAAGATTAAAAGCTGGTTTAGATAAAAAGGGGTGGTAACACAAAATACTGAAATGTAGTAAATGTATAAATGAAAATGTTGAAAAAATATTTTGGCCTATTGAGTTTTGAAACATATTTGAAAAACAAAATTAGTTTGTCTGTTTATATTTTCATAAAAGATGGTAAATTATCGCTTTTTCTATTTTTTTCAAGCGGTCACTTACCCATGCACGGGCGTGTATAAGTTTATTTTACAGTCTATCTATGCTTTAGCAGTAATAACAAAATTAAGCAGTTTTTTGAAAACTCTATAAAAAATACACTTTAAAAATTTTCTCAAACCTTGACTACTCCACTTAATTATTTCATTGTACAGCAGCAATTTTGTTCAACTTGAGAGTCCATCCATAACATTGATTATCAGGCTGAACAGATAGTAGGAAAAGTTGACTTTTTATCATGACTTTTGGTTTGTGCATGTTTATTGAAATTTCAAAAATTTATGGAAATTCAATCTCTATATATTTGGCTTTTAATGTAGGACAAATTTAGCATAGATGGCACAAGAACTAGATATCGCATGGCATACTAGAGCAGAGTATACAGATTGTGAAATGGGTAGTGTATTCTGGAATGGACCAAGGTATATAGAATACAAGTTACTCCCAATACGAACCACGTTCCGCCATTAGTGAAGAAATATCGTGAAAATGTATAGGAAAGCACGGTACTGAGGTCACAATATTCCTTTCCTATAGAAATGTATATACATTAGTCAGGAAACTAAGTCACAGAACATGTGCCAAAATTTTAATGAGAATACCTTGGGAATGGACAATAACATGTTTTAGAGCGTGTCGAAAGCAAATGTCTTTATAATAGCAGTTTTGTATACATTTGATCGACTTCTTCAACACTTTAGATACGAAAAAATATGAAACACTCGACGTATATATCATTTCAAAAGTTAGGGTCTATTCCGGAATGGACCACCCAGCCATATAAATTTTGTATACGTTTTTGGTACTGCATGCGACATCTAGTTCATAGATGTGTAGGCAGCCTTTATGGTTTTTGCTTTATTTTGTTATCCCCCATTTTTTTGGGTAGGAGTCGAGCTTTTTATGGTGTAAATTGACCTTGATTATAGGCCAAATACGAGCAGCGAGATTGAGCGAAGATGAAAAAATCATCTGCATAGAGAGAAGTATGCATAGAGAAGGACCAAAATTATTTAAGTTGAAAAGTATTGGACCCAGGATAGATCCTTGGGAGACACACCCGCTTCAATTGAGAGGTAATTTGTGATTTCTAGTTTCACATAAAATTTCCAAAAAAAATTAAGAAACTGAGGATTAGTCCATTATGGTATGAAGAGATTTCGAATTGGTTAAACTTAAAATGAGTCCTGCTGTCCATACTGAATCGAAAGCTTTTTCAATGTCAAGGAAACAGCTTACAGTGCATTCATTCCATTAAAGAGCTCTGATGATGGCATAGCTGTGAATGTGGAAAGTAGAGTATTTTGACTTGAAACCGAACTGTGACTTCTATTGTAAATTTTCTTCTGCATAAGCAGTTATCACTTATTGTCAGCTGACTTTTTCATAATGTTCTCCCAAGTTTGAAAGATTTACTTGAATTTTGGAATGTCTTTTGATTAGATTTTCTTCGGAATGGAAAAGATACGCGAGATATTCCATAAAGTGACAGCAGTTTTAGTATTAATACAATTATTGAAGATAGTTGCAGAAACGCGAAATCTATAGGAAGTTTTTTTGCAGCTAGTCACGATGAAAATTGGAGTTGATTCATTACGGTAGACTGTTTCTGTGTATAAATGTCAGAGTTCTTCACACCGAAGAGGTTTAAGATATAATGTAGATTCGATCACTCTGAGAAAAAAGTTTACACATCTACTTTCTTTCAAGGGAAAAGTTTGGGTCACTAAGGTTTGAATTATCTTTTAAGTATTTTGGAAATGCATTGCGAATTCATCTACCTTCAAAGTGTGCTCTTTGTACGAAGTCGAAGTTTCGCATTTCTTTTAAATCTGGATGTCTTTTCTCCCTGGATGAATAGGGATGAATAGTTCTTTATATCCGTGTCGTCTGCATTTTTGAGGCTTTTCTTATGTCCTTAGCTCGATGTTGTAGTAGTTCTCTCCCTCGTTGATACTTGACCTTTGATTTGTAGACTTTTCGTTGCTATATCTTTTATTATGTGGCAGTTGCATTACGTCAGCAACAGCTTTTGAGTTTATTCAGTTAGTTGAGTTAGTTGGGGAGGGAATGGGAAGTAGGAAAAGGAAGAGGTTGGAGGTTCAAAAGCTTAGGATGGGCAGCTCTTAATTAGTGGGTTCAGACTGTTCAACCTCATTATGGTTGTCACCTCACTCCAGGTGACACGACTGTGTAAAATTCATAGGCACGAAAGGAAAAAAAGAAGAATAGACCGATTTTACCTGAAAAAATTCTGAGGATTGAGTGAGAATTGTCTGTCGATAAAAAAAAAAGGCAAGTGCCAAAAGTCGAGAGGTCACCACAGATTTCTCTGTTTTCGATGCTGCTGTTGTCGGTTTTTATTTTGTTTATTAGGTGTTCCTATGAACACACAGTCGTTTGTGTCGCATGAAGTAAGGTAAGAACCATAATAAGGGTGTTTTTTTTTATAGTTTTGACTGTGGCGACTTTATTGAAGGGGTTCCGATGCAGATGACTTCGAATTTTTGGGAATTTACTTTTATCTCTCACTTTTTCTAATAGATTTACATTGCTTTCTGGCTGCTTTTGGGCAAAGATATCTGTCATAGATTAGGGAGTCATCCGCGTAGAAAACAATTGTAGAGCTAAGTTTTGCTAGTTGGTCCAAGGTGTACAGGTTGAAGAGAATCGGGCCAAGGATAGAACCTTGCGGCAATCATGCAAATATAGGTTACGAAGGTGATTCGTACTTTCCGATGTCTACATAAAATTTCATGGAAAACAGGAAACTGAAGATTATTTTAATTATATGGGTTTGAAATTTGAATTACATTATTTTTTAAGTTAGCCCGTTTATAATCCAAATCGGATTCCCAACTCCCATACACTTTTATACTTTCCTAGAAATTCTTATGGGGTTATACAGGACTAAGTCTAGTAGAGATGCAGGAAACATAATTCAGTCATCTCTTTATTATGGAAAAAGAGTTGATGGTAGGCAGACATTTTTCATCAACTCCAATCCATCTGTGACTCTGAAAGCAATAATCTTTTGTATAAAGGAATTGTAAGTCTTGACATCACAAATACAATAACATTTTAATGATTTAATATTTAAATATATTTATTTTAATGTATAAATTATACAAATACACACATAATAATGTTTAATTATACGAGTAGAACGCTTCGCTTCAAATCGAAGGTAATTTCCGCAAAAGGACCATGTCCGTATAATTTCCGGAAATGGTGGTAAGTTAGTATATAAAAAGTAGAAGTGTGTATCATGCGGTAAAAAAATATATATAATAATAATAATAAAGGGAAATAATACAACAACTGAGGAAATGTATAATATACGAGATAAATTTGCTTCTTATAATTTAATGAAATTTGTGATATTTTAGCATAAAGTGCTTAAACAATTTCATTTTTGATACGTGTGGAGTGTGGACTATGCTTATCCTAACTAACACTGACTTATTGCGCACACTACTACAACAATGATGACTCATTATCATTGTATGTTCTTGCGGATTAAGCTATATATATATTTTTTATCCCAAATTTTCTTCTTGTCTTATTATGACTGATGCGCGATGTTAGTTATATATATATATAAAAAAAAAGGAGAGAAATTGAAAAAAGCACAACTTTGGATTGCAAATATGCGTATTCGATAAAAATATATATAAAAAAAATGTTGGAGATTAGTTTAATAAATACTTATAGGGAGGAGGGGGGCTTGATCCATTCATTATACATAATAATAATATAAGAGTATAAAAACGCACACAATTAACTGCAATTTGCTGGCTGAATTGTGTTACATTTGAGTTTTTTCGTTCTTATTCATAAATTTACAAAAAAAATGTTTTTCTTTTTTTATTATTATTTTTTAGTGTGTAAATCGTTTGTAAAAAATTTTTGTTTTCTTTTTTTTTTCCTTCAAAAAGCATCATAAAGACTGACTCTTACCATATTTTATTTTGGTTAGAAACAATCTCCGAGATACAATTCTCAGCACTGAGGGGTTGATCGGTTGATTGCTTGCTTTTGGTGGTTGTTTATATAAATAGTTTGTTTTTTTATTTTGCTTCTTCTTCTCCTAAATAGTGTTTTTTTTTTACTTTTATTTTTTGTGGATTTATGTGCTATCAGATTTTGGCAGTTTATTTTTGTTAATTATGTTTCATTTCTTGTTTAGTTTTTATTTATGCTAACTCTAAATTTATAAGCAACATGTTTTACAAAAATTTTCTGACGGAACTTGCATTGCAATTAGAAGTGTTTGTGAAAATTTTATGTAGTAAGAATTGGGTTGGATAGAAATATTAATGTATTATGATTTTGTTAGAATGGTGTGATACAATCTCAATAGCCATAATGCAATATATATTTTATTTTAATTTCTTTGGAATTATAGTACGTGCATGAATTGAGCAAAAATTGGAATTGAAAATCTTTCGTATGCACGCATTGGAACCTAGAATACAAAACTATTTCAATTGTCAAGTTGTAAAAGCGAGCGATCTGGATAAAACTGGACAGCCGATAGTCCGTATACTCGTCCCTCCCTATCGAACATTTGGCCTACCAAAAAGGGTCTCCTCTGGCATGGTGCGCCTGGTGGAACTTTTAACCCAATCCTCTCTCCAGACGCGAAAACTAATTGGTCTTAACACAATGTTTACCGGTCACGATTTAACCCGTGTTCGAACACGCATCAGTTTATAAAAATAGCTGCTTAATACTTTTAATTAGTTAGTTCTAGTTTTCGATCTTGTGATTCTTATTTGATCATATTTATTTTATTGTATTATTTTTCAGCTATTTAATAAAAGGGTGTGCACTTATATTTGCAATCCATTAACTCGCAATTAATTATTTCCACACATATGGAAATTCCTAATATGTCTCAAAGAGACCCTAGCTAAAAAGTTAAAAATCCCGAAGACGACCATCCAAAATGTTGTCAGTAAATTTCGGGAATCTTAAAGGAAATCAGATTTGGGTAGACCAATAATTGACCAAAAAGGTGGTAGACAACTTTAAGCGAAGTCCCAATATGTCGCTGAAAGATATGAATGATATTCCTGGAACATCATCTGCTACGGTTCATTGATTTGAAAGAAAAGAAGGCCTACGAAGTTTCCTTGGTGTTAAAAAATCACTGGACAGAACATCAGAAAAGACCCTAGTTACAAAATCTCATATTGTATGAAAATTTCCTAAATTTGATTTTGTGTACGATTTTTCTTGTCTTCGTTTTAATAATTGTATTGTATTTCTGAGCACGATTTTAAAATTAAAAGTGTGCGACAATGGGTTAAGAATCGTCGGTGCACCAAATTTCCAGTTAAATACTTTATTGGGCAAGCAATATGTACGTGTGCCCCAAAATCATCATCTTTCGTGACAACAGGCACAATCAATACGGATGTATACATTAAGGAGTATCTCCCCAGAAGTGTCTACTTCCATTCTTTAGAATGCAAGATGCATATGCATCAGCTTTCTTTTGAACGGATTTAGCAACTTGCCACTACGGCAGAAAAGCGACAGATTTCTACGATGCACAATCCATACCTGTAGTACCAAAAGAAACGAGTCCAATTGTGCAGAACTAATGGCAATCGAAACATATTTGGCTAATATTAAAAGACACCCCTCTAAGATTGAGACTTTTAAGAGGCAGTATAAAAGAGCGTCCGATACATACGATACTGTCTGTGTACAAAATTTAATAAAGAACGTAAAGGAAAAAGTCCTGGCCCTTATTAAATAATATATTATCAACATACCATAGTTATGAGAGATCATAATATTGCTTACTCTCCATATTAAATTGGGGTTAATGAACAATATGTCAAGGTTTTGAAGAGAGGCGGGGCCTTCTAACTATTTTAAATACGTTGTAAGGATATTCGTGAATTTTAGTACTGAAAACCTGAAAGGCATTATTTTTGATGGTTCAAAGATCAGGAAATTGGTGAAGGATTCAAACTTTACAAATTTTATGAATAATATTGAGAAAAATGCATGAAATTCATATTTTTTGTTTTTAGTTATAAAAAGCTTGCTTGAAAATAGTAATGCAGAAAACTAGTCCAAACTGGTTGAAGAGATTGAGATCAACAGTTTGGATGCCATATGAGCATTAAACTGCACTTTCATATCCTTAATTATCTGTGCCGCTTCCCTGAAAATCTTGGTGATTTGAGCTAGGGAGCAGGAGGAGAGGTTCCATTAAGATTTCCCGACTATGAAAAAATGCTATCTGGGACGCTTGGATGCTCATATGATGGCCGATTATTATTGAAGTCTTCAGAGAGCTACTTAGGGGACTACTCAAACTCGGTGATCTTACAAGAGGAAGTTTTTTTTCAGATCGAGTATGTATTTTCTCTGTAATAAAATGTTAAATTATAAAATTATTGATTTTGTGTGGAAAATACCATCTCTAATATTTCAAAAACTATAGAGCTGCTACTGGTGGTGTAAAAAAAATCTTTCATTTTTGAAATCAATAGGGTGGAGTGGAGTACATTCATCATGATCAATTACACTATATGAAAACTAAAAAACAAACATGATAGTACTTAGGATGTGGACTTCCAGCTGCGTTGCGAGCAGCACATGTTTTAGTGTTTTTCTTTTTCTGTAATTTTTGGTCCAAGGTAAGTTGTTTCTTGAAAGGTCTTTAGTTCAAATGTAAAAATTTTTGTGACATAGTAAATTAGTGTTTAAAGTTATAAATTAGTTCCTAAATCTCAATGTTTTGTTAAACAAAAGTAACCAAATTAATTTTATTAACTTTAAGTGTTATGGGGCACGTTCGTCAAATTAAAAAGGGCACAGTTGGACATTTGTGGAGCCGTACATAAATGATATTTCAGTGATGCTGACATACTTAGCACGTCTGCTTCTACTAAATACTGCTTTGATATTTACTGAAAATTGGTAATTTATTCCATTTTGTAGTTTAACTTTTCTTAATTGAATTAGTTTATTTATTTATTTTTTAATTAATAAACGATATAACTTCTTAGTCTTTACTCTCTTATTAACACATCCAAAATTGGCCTGCAACTTCTTCGACAAAATCTGTCGTCTGTACATTCCAAATACAATGCACGGATATATTACTTGTAGTTATATATTCAAGTGTAAAATTTCATATGAGTTACACAATTTTTCACCTCATCTTGTTGTTTTGGTGTAATACTGTTTAGAAATGAAAGTGATGAATGTACCCCCACTCTGCTCTAGCTACCGAAAATATATTTTAAAAAATTAACAATATTAATGCAACAGACATGTTGTTGAGCGGTGAATTTAATAGAAGCGCGTGGAGCACCCTTTAAAACCCAAACAATATTCAAAGCGAAGTAAAATTTGCTAGTGGCGGTAATCAAGTGAGGACTAAATAAAAAAAGATTCATGTAACAAGATTTCATTTAATTTCATTTAAGGGGAATTTAAAATAAATACCTACTTTTGGAAATGGGTTTTAACGTATTTTATTCTTCTATCAATGGAGAGTAAATTCCAATTTTGTTTATAAAAAAATATAAAATGGCGTCTCCAGTTTCCATAAAACAAAACCGTGCACGGTGTGTTTTGTTCTCCGCATTTTTTTGCCGTTTTTTTTTTGTTCACCGAACGAAAAAACTATTTCTAAATCAATTTTTGACAAAAATCGCTTCCTGATGGCCCCGCAAATTAAATTTCAGTTCAATTGTGCAGAGATTCATGTGAATCGGTTCATCCGTTGAAGATGTAGAGCGCCCCGCGCGTTGAAAAATCTTGTTCCCAGAAAAACCATATAAAGTTTAACATTATAAAACATCTTTGACAACTTTACTTCTGCTATTCCAGCATCTTATCAAAGATAACCTAGATAGAAGCAGCCGAACAAAATTAGAAATTTTTCGTGTTGAAATGAAACAAATAATGTCAGATACTTTCCTTTTTTGCATGAATGGGGAAAAAGAACTTGGCTATGCATTATTGTACATAGTGCAATTGAGGCAACGAGTTAAAGAAAAAAATCGAGAGAACGTAGGATTAGCCATCCAGCCACGTGCATTTCAAATGTAAAACAATCAGAAATCTCGCCTACTTCTTAACTTGTTGTTAAGTTGACTTTGACTATACAGAGGTCCTTCTTCTTCCTCCAAGAACTTATTTTGCTGAATCTGAAGGTTAACAGTTTCACGAAATTTATGAGGGTATATCAGATAGCGAGAAAAGGGCACTCTAGCAAGCGCCAGCCGACGTATGTTTCCGCTCTCAACAGGCTGTGAATTCTAAAATACTTTAGATATGAAAATATCCTTTTACCCACGTATTCTAAACACTTTAAGGATGAAAATTATTTTAAAAAAATTGAATTTTTCATCGTCTTGAACGGTAACTTTCCCTTAACTGGGATCAAGTTCCATTTAAACTGGAAAAATTTGATATATAAACTGAAAATGGTATATAAAAAGTTATGCTCTTTTAATCTGTAAACTTTAAGTCCGTGCTCTGAAAAAATTAATTTGTTTTTGCTATATACTCCCTTCAAAGAGATATATGTGCTCATATATAACGCAATTCTGATGAATATATTACTACAAAATAATACAAATTTTATTTTATTTATAGTTTTTCGCAACAAAATCCCCACACTTCTCTTACTACAGGAAGACTAAAACAACCATTTTATTGAGGTTGCACAATTAAATCGGTTTTGGGAAATACGATCCTATATTCCAAGAGGACATGCATGCATTATACCCACAAAAATTATTTCAAGGCTTCCACCTTGAAAAAAAAAGATATTTCAAACAAATTCCTCGACCTTCATAAAATTTTCACAAAAACCCCATAATCTTACGTAATTTATGTATATATATCGTTGTGATAAAAGTATTAATTTAATACACGCACTACACTACCCTAACAAGGCTAAAAGACTTTTCTTATAAATCGCCATAATAAAAGCATTTCCTTTTTCGTATATAAATATGCAAAAAGTATAAAAGTAAAAATTGCTTACAAAAATTTTTCCTTTTTTCTTCTTTGTTTAAATTTATGTAGAGTTTAAAAAGGACATCATTTTATTGTTTTGTTTTAAGTATTTAACGCATATGCGCACACTCTGTTTGTGCAAAGCTTTTATATTCATTTTTGTGTCTCCTTAAGTATTATAACCACAACAGAGATAATTTATGTTTTTTTTTCTGTTTTACTGGAAATATTTTATGTACTAATTTTAAGAATTAAAGAGTGTCAAGAGGAGGTGATATTTGTTGGCTTGGCTTGGCTTAAAACTCCCATTGAGTTGCTGTGTCTTGTCCATCTTCAAGAAGTTTAAATGCTCCATTCTTTGTTGCACCCAAATATTTGCCATCTTTTGATCTGAAAAATAGAGAGAAAATATAAAATTAAAATGTTGAAATATATTAAGTTGGAAATTATGCGAATAACGGTTTAAAAGAACTGCAAGTATAAAAGAATAATAAAAAAGTATTTGTTGTGCTAACAGGAAACAAATGATTCATCCGTCCTCTTATTTATTATAATAAAGAGGTAGAGAGCACCAATTAGATAAGTCGAGTTGTCATTCTGGACTGACAGCAAATCATTATCGCATCTGTTCAGATCTACGGAAAGAGCAGCAGGATCTCTCTACACTTTTTGTCGATTTGTTAACAGATAATGGGGTCTGAAGCCAAGAATGATATATTGGATGGACACCACCTAACTAACTAATCAAAAGATAACCGAGTCTCTGTTTAAAAAAACCCAACGGCTTGCCTGTCCAGGATTAACTTGTGCCATGAGTACCTTCACTACAGCAATGGAAGCCTTTCTAAACCAGCATTTGCAGGTGAAAAACGAAGCGATCTCCAGTGCTATCAGATTTGCAAGAAACAGTTCAAATCAGGTGATCTGGTTGGTTATTTAAGATTCTTAAAACAGATATACTTTGAACAAATGACGACAATAACTGATATAATCACACCCAAGGCGAATTTTGTAAGACCATTCGATGTGGTTTTGGGAGACCGACAACAATGGCGTTCCACTAAACCGTATACGGCTCCCGATTCCATATCTCAAAGGCTCTGGGCTCTACCTCCACCGCATTCAACGCTGAGTTATTAGCCATGGAAGAGTGCGACAATACCTGCATTAAAAGAGTCATAAATGACTTAACGCCTCCCGGATAGTCAAGCCGCTCTGAAGACCTTAAAGTCTTTCACTATTAAGTCAGGAATAGTCTGGAAGTGTCTGAAAACCCTTAAAAATTGATCAAAGAGAAACAAAGTGATCCTCATGTTGGTACCTGACTAGCTGAGAAGAACAAACAAAAATCTTTTTATTAGGAAAGGCCACAAGAACTTCATCAGGCAAAAAAGTTTATCGACACCTCTAGCGGAAAAACAAAAGAACTTGTACTCCTTAGAAGAACAGAAACAAAGCTTTTCTTCGGTACTATTTCTTTTGCATGATAATAATATTGCACAATCATTTGGAGTGTCGTTGAATTTCGTTAGAAATATATATAAGTACAGCTCCTGTAAGGTGACACTTTTAATTCGTAGTTTACGACAAACATTACATACTACATATATGCGATATGTACATATTAATGAAATTGAGTTGAATTAAATTGGATAACCCGTTCATAATCATCTTAAAATTATTACTCTTGATTTACCTGATACAAATTCTAGTTGGCTCTCTCAATTCCAAATAAAATCCATCTACTGGTGAATCAGCATCAACAGCGATTCCTTCACCTTCAATCCTCCAATATTTTCCACTGTGTGCTTTGAAGTGTACGATACCCTTTTGTGCTCGCTCTACTAAAATTGTTTCGTACATCGCTTTATTGCATTCCAATTTGGTATTACCAGGAGTCTTAAAGCCAACAAATCCCTGTTCACATTTAAGTACTAAAATTGGTCTGAAAGAAAGAAAGAAAAGAATTAAAAATCTCAGACGACACGAACGAATATATAGATAGACAAACCTGTTAATTAAGTAAAAATAGAATTTCGTGATGTCCTCCACTGCCTCAGATGTTGCAAATAAATGACCTGAACGTTTTGTTGCCAAAAATTTTCCATTGTTTGCCCGAAATGATAGAGATCCATCTCCATGCCATACTAATTCAAAAAGTGCATCCGCACACCGGCGATTTCCAGTTGCCTGAATACCGCCACCAGTTGATAGACACCAGTATCGATCTTGTGTAGTTCTAAGCGCCCATCTATGTGCTGACCAGTCGTACTCCAATTGAAATGTCTCATTATCTCCGATTTCATCTTGATTGGCGGTTACATCGACGCCTTGTTTTACGGAAACATATTTTGAATTGAGGCCAGCTATAAAGGATGCTTGCGGTAATGAATCCTCCAAAGAGAATAATTCATCACGGGTAACTGTTTGTGAGCGAGATTTAAGCACAGCCTTTGAACCGATAGGAGATAAATATGAACCTTGGCTGGAAAGAGATAGTTTTTATTTTAATTTTAATTTTTGAAAAATAATTTTTTTTTTTGATTTTTTTTTAAATGTTTTTCGAAACGCGGAGAGTGCAGAATCTCAACTACGAAAACCAAAGCTACCAAATGTACTCTCCTGTTTCATAGTTCTAAGTTTTAATCTCTATAGTGTCCCAAAATTAGCATAGGACTTAAATTGCGTGCCAATTCTGTTCCATTAGGTTGTCAGCACCCTATGAAGTGCCTTTTTCGGCGTGCGGTTAGTCGATACGGAGCGATACATGATTTAGGAGCACGTAACAATCATTAAAACTCCTACAACGTATAAAGTTTCGTTGAAACTGAGCGCAAATTGGTCAGAGTAACGCGTTAAATGAAACGACTGTACAAAGACTGATTCGAAATTTGACAAATCAAATGGGTTCGATTGTGGGCAATAAAAGAACTGGAACTCGCCCTAAGTCGACCCTGTTTCCCTAAACAGTCTTAGGATACACTTAAAGTTCTGTACCTTGCAGCTCATTCAGCTCCGAGAAGAAATGGCTACTAAGTAGCCCGCTAAAAAGCGCAATATTGTTCTCTGCTGTTGTACATATATAGGCCATAAAATTGCCTTGGTGATGGCGGCTTTTTTGGAGTTCCAATCGGTATTCTCACCTGCGATATTACATCGGAGCTATCCATTTCAGGTCCCTATTTTCTAGATAATCCGCTCCCTCATTACTCTCGATCATAATATCATCGAGGGTGTCCCGTAAGTGGTGTAATATCCTAAGGCTACAGATAGGTCATACTTAGACGAGCAAAAACATCCTAACGTTTACCGAGATAACGGGACTTAAAGATATTTCGGTATGTTTTTATGGATCACCCTGTAACTTCTGAACGTTACACCCTATGATGATGATATAACCCTTTCTGCATTTTTTGCACTTCTTCTTAAGCATATCCAGCGAAACTGGCTCAAAAATGTCATTTCCAAAAGATAACTGCCTACTTTCTGGCACTTATTGAATTTTTTCAGCCATTTTCGCTAGATATGCTTAAGAAGAAGTGCAAAAAACGTAAAACGCAGAAAGGGTTACATTTTGGGTACAGAGTGTGATAGGTTATTTCAAAGCTAAGCTTTTGGGATTCTCAAATTCAATATGAGAAATTGGTATTGATGACGTGTTTTTTGATAAAAATAGTAGTTAAATAAAAAAAAAAAATTAGTAAAAATTCCAAAATTTTAACTTTGTTGAGCTAGAACTTCAAAATAGAGAGGAGCAGGGAAATAATTTATAGACCATTAGAAAGATCAAACGATTATCTATCTAGCAAAGTTTAAATCATCATCATAGCGTATAATGTTCAGAAGTTACAGGGTGATCTATAAAAACATACCGAAATATCTTAAAGTCCTGTTATCTCAGAAACCTTTAGGATTTCCCTCCTCCACCCATACAATTTTTTGCTCGTCTAAGCATGACCTATCCGTAGCCTTCGGATATTGCACCACTTACGGGACACCCTGTAAAGCGATGTCTAAATTCGAATCTCTACATATGCATATAGATATCAACAGTATCGCTCCGTGAATAGCCATCAACTCTGCCCGAAAAACACTACATTTGTCTGGCAGTCTATATGATTCGTTCCAGTATCTGTTCCTGGAGTATACTCCTGCTTCTGTACCAGTACTCGGCTTAAACTCATATGCATTGATTGATTGAAAGTTGAGGTTGAGGCCCTTGCGGGAGTTCTGCACCGTAGGCTATAAAAGACCAATCGTTCACCCTCCAGACCTATGAGCAATTGCTCATAGGTCCTAATCGGACGCTCTTACGAATTTAAGTATTGGTTCCCAGTCCTCCATGCCGGCTTCATGCAGGAGGTGTGAGCCAAGAAATCTGTAACGCTTTCCCGAGAGAGCTGAATAGTGACAAAGAAAGTAGTCACTGTCTCGGGTTCTTCTCCGCATCCACTACATATAGGGTCAGCAAAAAGCCCCATCCTGTATAGGTGACCCCTCAGACGAGAGTGCCCAGGAGAACTGACATCAGGGTTCTCAAGGTTGGCTTGTTAAGCCCCAGTAGCTTTTTCGTTTCTTTTGGGTTGGGACTGTCCGCAGTTCTATTGTAGTTCTACCTGTGTTGGCAGTCGGCCCAAGCCGAGATATGAGAAATAAGGTGTTTTGGTGCGATCCTAATTGTGGAGGATATCTCCGAAGTTGCACCAAGACGAACAAGTTCGTCCGCTTTTACATTTCCATTAATGTAGTACCAGTACCCATATGTAAAAATAGAGATGTTTGATGCTACTATTCATTCATTTTCTTTCTAATCAATTTATCAATGTATTGAGCCCTTCACGACACAGTAGGACAGAAAGTTGGGACTGGTGTTAAGGAAAATAAATATATGTGTATACATATAGAGGGAAACAGAGATTTAAATACAAATGCAAGCACATCATCTCAGTTTAGGTAAAAAATAAAGACAAGTAAATTCTTAAGAAAAAAATTATTTTAGTTACTTAGGCTATAGGCAGCCAAATCAACACAATCCAACGGGACCGCAGTGCATAAAACATTTCTGAAGAAACATTTTTCTAGTAAATTCCTAACAAAAAAAAAAAAAAAAAAATTACAAGACTTTCTTGCAATGTTGCATAGTGCTCTGCCTGTAAGCTCAAGCAATTTGAAAAATGTCAATGCTTTTTTCTATTTTCTACGATGATTAGACTTTAAACGCACAAGCGTAAAACTTGATTCAACTCTGATCGTATAAGCTGGTAATATCTGGATATTTTTGTTTTTTGTATGTGCTCTTAGATTGTATAGGATTCAGTGGCGCCAATAACAGCTGGTAACGCATTAATTAAAAATTTAGTGACTAGAGGCACTTTCTATAAAACAATGCTAGTAGTAATCATTAATAATAATAAATTTGATTCTATCTGAACTTTGAACTACTTTCGTTTATCCAAAACCCATCGTAGGACTACAAAAAACTAAAGTCACCTACGTACAGTTATCAGGGTATATGAATAGCAGACTAAGATCCTCATATTTGGATGATCTTTCACAAGACCAATACAGGCCTAAATATTTACTATCCAGTCAGATTTACAGGTACCTTTCCTTCACTAACTAGGAGTTGAGACTATTAAGGGATCTCTTCACTGCATAAGACTCTCTGAGGTACCAATTCTGTAATACTTCCGTCTATAGAGAAACAGGGGAGTACTTATCTGCATCATTTCAGCAAGGCAACACATATGATCACGCCTAATACTGACAGAAGGCAGATAGCTTCTAAAGTTTTTGGCTTCGTGAGGAGCCTATAAGTGGACTGGGATATATGGAAAGATTCTCATGAATTACAGTGATTGAAAACAACAAATTGAAATTGTCTGCATGATCTATCGTGTATAATACTATCACTTTCTTGTAGTGCTAACTTTAATTTTTCTGTGGAATATAATGAGCAACATACTGTTAACCATCTTAAAATTTTCTTTAAAAATCTCACCAGTTGCTCCGCCGATCGAATCATAGAGAAAAACTAAAATTGTAATCTAAACACACTTACCGATCTCTTAGAGCAAGATGTCCTCCATGATATTCTGCGCTGAATAAGCAGTCTTCTGTACACAGAGTCTGAAGTTTACCACTTGCGTTTAAGTACCTAAAAAAAAAAAGAAAAACACACACAGGTGTTCTGCATTAGTTCTCAGCATGATTTTTCTCCATAGTCAGCACGAATCTTCACGCCACCCAAGGTACACCACACCATACAGTGTGCCCCATAAATAAAATTAGTTCATAAAATTGTGCAAGTTAAGCACGAAAGGAATTAGTTAATTTAAAAAATAATAATTAGTCCTGCGGGGGGTGTACCTTATAGAAGGATCCATATTAAACGAACTTACTTATTATTGCATGTATGCAGAGCATATCGTCCTCCTTCATCGGCACGAAATTCTAGAGTAAACAGAGTATCTTCACCCCATGGAATGTTTGCATCGACATGGATCTCATCATGTGATTCCGACAAGTGAGCGAATCGTTTACGTCCAACAGAGCGTAAATTCACCTGTCATAAGTTAACAGGAAAGAAAAAAAAAATTGCTTAAAAAAATTGACTAGAACAAGACAGTAAAAAATAAATAAAAATAAAAACACGATCCTGAAGAATATTTATGAAATTAACTTCATAGAACTGAGTTGGTTGTCTAGCTGTGACCTGGACATGCAATATAAAACCGCGACGACAACGACAACATATCAAAATTCAAAGAATTCCTTGCCTACCTGTGGCCTTGCTGCCAAGTGCACTGTCCAGAATTCAGTTTTGCCAGGTGTTTTTGCCGTACAGACAAGCTTATCTGGTGTGCCGCCAAGGAAGTAACCGCGTGATTCATTCTTCAGTGCCCATCGGCCGGAACCGTCTTCACCAATGCTAATTTGAAAGCGACTACCAGCGTCCCGTTCGTCTGATTCGCACAAAACATTTCCGAAAGTATCAACGGATAGGTATTTGTTGAGGTGAGACCGGAGGTAGATTATGCCTGAAATATGAAAAAATAAAAAATAAATAAAATTTTATGCAGATAGCAGGTATACGGGTGAAAGGTGAAAAATTCGCTAGCTGGGAGTAGAATGATGGGTTGGCGTTAGGGGGTTTAAGTGAATCTCCCAAGTGAGTGGTGATTAATGACGGCGGGAAAATGTAATTTCACTTACATATGTACATAAATACATACTCGCACATACAAAAGTGAAAAAGTCTCATCGAGTTTGAGAGATGAGAGAGCAGATAAAACGAGAATCATCAAATGAATTTCAAGTAAGATAGTGAATAGCTCAACTTTCTAGTAATTCCAAGCTAACAGCATTCTTTTGCCACAAACATTCAATCAATCATCTTCCAAGCATCATCATTCGTAGCGGTTGTTGAAAATTTGCAGACTTTATTCATTTTACCACAGAAATTTTTACCTTTCTGGATAGTGCGTTGATGTCGTTGATTAATATTTATACTATTACTACTACATACCTACATATAGTTAAGCAAACTGGGTTCCATAACGGATATACAGGTTCAGCTCAGGATACCAAAGTTTGGTTAAGACGCAGCTTTAATTTCTCTCATCTGGTCTTTCTTTAGGACTAGTGCAAATCTAAGTTTACCTACGTCTTCCTCTTTGTCTTGTTATAACAGCTAGTGTCGTTTTGTAACATCGAGTCACGGTCTATCCGAATTCATGTCCATGCCACCGAGCTTTGCTACTTTGAACAGTTTAAACACATCTGTTTAGCATGATCGTCGAGGATTCAACAATCGAATTGACTTTATTCAAATATAACATATATATTGTGAGGTAAGGTTATGTTTGTTCGCTTGCTGTGGAAATCGAGCTATAAGTAAACGAATTCGGATAGGTTAGTTTGAGCTTGATTAGAAAATTCCCAGCAAGCATTTTCTCGGATTTTCGAATTTGCGAGAAGTTCTCGAAGAGCAACAATCCGAAAAATTTTCGGTTTTACGAATTTTTCTCGACATTATGGCCTTCAGGTTCAGAGAACTTGCGAGACAATTTTTCATTTTTACGAATTGTTTCAATAGAATTGTCGGTACATGATTTTTTCAGATTGTACATGATAACGCAAGCGTGCTAACGGTATTCTTTTTCATGTATTCGGCTGAAAAAACAAAGCTAAGTATACAGAGTGTTTCCTTCATGGTGGTCAGTAGAGCAGGAGGTGATAGTATTCACCTAACAAGTAAAAATTTGTATGGTGGGGGGGGGGGGGGGGGGGGCATATCAACCGTTTCGGAGTTACAGAGTGTAAGAAAAGAAGGCTAGTTTTTCACACAACACCCTGTATCTTTAAAAGTACAGTATGTAGTCGTTGAAGAGTTATTAGCTCTTAACATATTGTCAAACCTATTCTCAAAGAAAATTTACGCCCTTATGACCTGAATAGGTTGTGAGCTGATAACTCCTTAACGTCTGCAAATAGCACAGGTCAAATTAAAGACGAGCGTCTACAGTTTACAGCTTTTATAAAAAAAATATTATGTTAATGACCTTTTTGAAAAAAATATAGATGGATGTCAAAGTAAAAAAAGGTAAGAAAATCCGAAATTTTTAGTGTAGACCACAATAACTCTTACGATGAGAGGAGTACCGGGCTGGTTGACCAGTTGTTGGAAAGCCCATGAAATTCTACATACAATGAGTTCTCAACTGTAACCGTACGACCTATACTTTTTAAGACGCACAGTATTTTGTGAAAAACTAGCTTTTTTTCTTAATCACCCTGTAACTCGGACCCTCCCCCTCCCCCTTGCTACTGCACGCAAATCTACACCTTTTCTATGAAATTTTTGTGAAAATTTTTCTCTAGAATTTTTATGCACTTTTAGCCCAGCGTGAATAATGGGAATGCCTGACTTAGTTAATGTTTACTATCAACATTACCTGGAATGCATTAGTAATGAGTACATGAACATATCCCTTACGTTGAACTGGTTTAGGAATGCAGGCGTAATGTATTGATGCATCGTATTTTAGACTGTGTTATGCACCTTCCAGGGAATGCTTAGATAAAGCAGAGGTAATGAATAGATATCTTCATTCGTGTTGTTATCGAAAAGAGATAGAAATTAGTGCAGTCATATTTGCAGAGGCTAGTTCGCAGGATTGAGGATTGCGTGCGTGTCGAAAATGAGTCATATAGTGCATTATTTTAGAAGAAGTGGATTATTTTCATTTAAGTGCGAGATTCGAATAAGTAAAGACGTTGTGTCTATTTTCTGCACCTTTCTAAGAAAGCAGAAAAGTTTTTCCTTAAACCTCTCTGTGAAAATAGGAAGAGTGCTTTCGTCCACCTCCACCACCTAAATTGTATGATTCTTTCCAACCTTCCGGAAAATTCATGCTTAATGGTTCCGTTCACTATTCTGAAATGGCTGAATGAATGCTTCCACTAAATTTAAAAAGATTACTCTTTTCATCTTCCAAAGAATTAATAAGGAAAGCTTTTTTTCACCTTCCAAATAATTAAAAAGGAAGGCTTTCTTTCACCTTAAAGGTCATGCAGAGGTAAGGTATTCAAGCTAATAAAAGGTTTTCCAATAAGAAGTGTTATTTTGATATTCAAAGAAAAATGCCATTTTTTGAGATAAATGATCGGATCTTTATTTTATTATAAAGAGAAAGGTATGCCGTTAAAAATGGAAAATAACATCAGCCAAAAGACCACCACGACCACGCCTACAGGACCATATCATTTTCATGAAATTTTCCATAACCAAATCGCAAAGTGGCTGCCCTATGTCCTCGATAGCCTCACGAATTCCATCTTTGAGGTCTTGAATCGACGCTGGGCTGTTGGCGTAGACCTTCTCTTTCACGTGGCCCCAAAGAAAGAAGTCGCAAGGTGTTAAGTCACAAGATCTCGGTGGCCAATTGTGATCACCTCTTCGAGAGATAACACGGTCCGGAAACTTTTCCCGTAAAAGATCAATGGTTTCGTTGCTTGTATGGCACGTAGCACCGTCTTGTTGAAAGTAAACGTTGTCCAGATCAATACCATCCAATTCCGGCCATAAAAAATCATTAATCATCTGTCGATAGCGCAATCCATTCACCGTAACTGTTGCTCCAGCCTCATTTTCGAAAAAGTATGGTCCAATGACCCTGCGGGACCATAAACCGCACCAAACAGTCACACGTTGAGGATAGAGAGGCTTTTCAACAATAACTCTTGGGTTTTCCGAGCCCCAGATGCGACAATTTTGCTTGTTGACGAAGCCATCGAGGTGGAAATGGGCCTCATCACTCAAGATGAGTTTTCGATGGAATTCAGGATCATTTTCATGCATTTCAAGGACCCAATCAGCAAAGACTCGACGTTGTTGATGATCGGCCGGCTTGAGTTCTTGTGTTAAATGAATTTTATAAGCCTTAAGACCAAAATCTTTATGCAAAATACGGTGTAATGACGTTTGTGGAATGCCTAATTCCAAGGAACGACGAGGAATGGACAAACCTGGGTTTTCTTCAACACTTTCGGCTACAGCAGCAATATTCTCGGCTGTTCTTGAGCGACGTGCACGGGTTTTATTCTTCACATCACTAACTTGTCCCGACAGCTCGAATTTTTCTACCAATTTCTGTATTGCGGTCCGACAAGGTGCTTCACGACGACCCAAAAATGTTCGAGTTTTACGAACCGTCTCTGCCACATTTTCACCATTTTTGTAGTAAATTTTAATAATTTCAATGCGTTGTTGAATCGTGTATCGTTCCATTTTTATTAATGGCGAAGTTTCTACTTGTCAAATGTCAAAAAATGCCAGCTCCAAAAGTGACATCTACCGAAATAGCGGGCTAATTAAAATAACACCTTTTATTGGAAAACCCTTTATTATTGGTCTTTTAGACCATTTATAACTTTTCCTCTTGTTAGGATTATATTTTTGACTGACTGTAAAGTATTATAAACCATTAAGAAATATTTGAACAGATATATGTATGTCGACTTAAGGTTTGGAATCAGCCTAACGTCGGTCATTTGTGGCCGACATTAGGAAAAGTTCGAAAAGTTCCCTAATGCCCCCGATATATTTAAGAAAAAATAAATTTTTGTATTTTCTTCACTTCAAATTTTAAGTACAAATGCACTTCAATAAATGAAATACTAAAGTAGAAAATACAACTCTACTTAGGAAAACTACACAATTTCGCAGTTACATTAATCTCATTTCCAAAAAATTCACGGAGCACACATTTACCAACTCTGACATCTATGCACAGCGAGTTAATCGCTTGTTTAAAACCATCATACATATAAGAGAAATTATTTTTTGTTACACGATTTAAAAACAAATAATATTATTTTCTTCAATTTTTGTTTTGTGCGTATTTGCTTCCAAAATCATTTTACAGACAGTTTTGTCAGCGGTGGCCGACTTTAGGAACACCTACGTGCACGAAATTAACTTAAAGGCACCACGTTCTTTATGTTTTTATGAAAATAGGAATCTTTATTTTGTCGATATTACTAAAAATTAAAAAGTACATATTACTAAATATAAGATATAAATAGAAATACATTTAATTATCACATTTTAGAACCGTTTTTTCTCAAAACTTATAAAATGAGATACGAAATAAACTTAAAGGCACTTCAATTCAATTCAATTCAATTCAATTCAATTTATTCTATATAAAACAAGGAGAGTACACAAGATTTACAATCTTTTAGAGTACAATTAAAATAGGTAATATGAATTCAGATAAATAAAAGAATTAAGTAAGTACACAAGGTCTACTAGAATGGATAATCAAATAAAATACAAAAAAAAAAAAAAGAAAAAAAAAACAAGGAGCTACAATTAATTAATATTACAAAATAAAATAAGAAAACAAAGAAATGGAAGAAATAATAATAATAATAATATAAGAACAGGTAAGAACAATTATATAACTAATAAAAGAAATCTACTATTGATTAGGCTTAATACTTAGTAGCTAATGTGCTCCTCTATTAACCTCCTAAATGTGCCAACAGTACCCGCACGCTGAATGTGTGCAGGAAGAGAGTTCCATAATCTAGAAGCTTGGACAAAGTAAGAGTTCTCTAAGATACTGTAATTTATACGAGGCAGCATGATATTACGATGTCGAGGTGATTGTAGGAATTCAATATTATTAAACAAGTATTCAGGATTTCTGGTATAAATTAAATTGAATAAGAAAACTAGAATCCTGCGTTCCAAATAACACTCTAGTGAGCAGCCCAAGAGTTGAGATCTAAATGGAGAGATGTGATCATACCGCCTTAATCCAAAAATAAACCTTAGGCAATCATTAAAGGCAACGTTCATTTTCCGCTTACAAACGCTGTCCATTCGTGGGAAGATTAGAGAGCCATAAGTAAAGAAAGGAAGTATAAGAGTTTTAACTAACTTCAGTCGTGTTTGCGATGGCAGAATGCTTGCAGAAAGCCATAGCCTCCTTAGTGTGGAGTATATTTTAGACAACTGGGACTTAGTATGATCACAACACTTCATATTAGAATTTAATATAACCCCAAGGTTTCGTACAGAATAGGCAAAGGGTAATACGCTGTCGCCAAGCTTAACCTGGGGTAAACCATCAAGATCAAGAGAACCGCGAGAACATGCTAGGCATTGAGACTTCCCAGGATTCAAAACCAGACTGTTTTGCACAGACCAATGTGAGATACGCACCAGATCGCAATTAATTCGCTCTACACAGTCTTCAATTAACCCAATAGGTCTCTCCAGGTAAAGTTGTACATCATCTGCATAAAGATGCAGTCGAACATCACCAATGGCATCCACCAGATCATTAATGAACATACTGAACAGCAGTGGTCCAAGAATAGAGCCCTGAGGCACACCCAATCCTAAAGGTAAGCAACTAGAAAGATTGTTGTCTATCTTTACTTGTTGATATCTATCCATTAAATAACTTCTGAGAAGACGAGTTGCAGATGATGAAAACCCGTAAAGAGCCTCCAATTTATGGATCAATTTACTGTGAACAACGCTATCAAACGCCTTAGTGAAATCTAACAATACCAAAATGGATATTTTATCATCATTCATAGCCCTTCGAATATCTGTAGTAACCTTCAGTAAGGCAGTTTCACAACTATGATGACGACGGAAGCCCGATTGGCAGCACGCTAATAACTTGTTGCGAGATAGATATTCTCGAATTTGGTCGTGCATAATTTTCTCTAGGACTTTAGATAAGAAGGGAAGAATACTAATTGGCCTAAAGTCAGAGAAACATTTAGGTTGAGCCGTCTTCGCAGTGGGTAACACAACCGCCATTTTCCATGCAGTAGGAAATGTAGAAAATGTGAGGGAACTATTTATAACATGTAATATATACTGACTAATTATAGGAAATAATAGACGTAAAAACCGAGGGCTAATGTTGTCAGACCCAGTCGCATTCGATTTAATGGAATAAAAAGCATGCCCAAGCTCTTCAAGAGTTATACAGCGAAAGGAGAAATTGCTACCAGTATTGCTTTCAACTACTGCAATAGGATGATTTAAGTAGTTTATATTAAGCTGTGGCGTTACAAAAAATTCATTAAGCTTATTCGGATCAAAGGAGCAGCTAAAATTTTCCTTTCCATAGATACCACTACTTTTTAAATTGTTCCACAAGACCTTAGGAGCAAGATTGATGTCAAACTTGCTTTTGAAATATTGGTATTTTGACGTTCTGATGGCAGTTGTCGCTCTATTACGCAAGGATATATAGTATAAGCGAGCCTCAGTAGTTTTTGTCCTTTTATACTTATGATATGCATACTCCCGCTTGGCAATAAGTTGTTTAATTCTAGCAGAATACCAGGGGCAGTGGCTATACAATTTTCTGGATTTCATTCGAACTGGAACATACCTATCATATAGATAATTAATATTGTGTTCCATGATTTTTGTCTTCTCATCGATAGGTGAATAAAGTATACTATCCCAAAGCAAACCACCACATTCATTGTACAAGGAAGTAAGATCTATGCTGTTATAATCACGGTATGTATAAGAAGATACCATATTGTTCCTTGGACCGACTAAGATATTATAACTAAGGAAGAGAATGTCATGGTCCAGGAAACTAGGTGGGTCAATCTGGTTACAAAATGATACACGCTCTAAACTGCTTGTAAGGAATAGGTCGAGCATTGAAGGCGATGAAGTATTGTAGTAAGTAGGTACAGAATTAACGACGTTTAAATAGGCTGACTGCAATAAAAAACTAAATTCATTAGAAGATCTACTCTCACGAAGAAGATTAACATTAAAGTCCCCACCCACAATTATATTGTCATATTTTTGAGAGAAAAGTTTAAGCAAATCAAAGAAATTATGAGGTGGATTCGCATAATCAAAGCAGGTAGGAGGGCAATAAGCTGCTACTAGAATACCTTTTTCTTCGCAAAAGTTTACCTCAATACATATAAGTTCAATACTATCTAAACTACAAGATTTAACAATTCTCCCTTTAATTTCTTCTCGTAGGAAAATAGCAACCCCACCGCCTCTACGATCATTCCTATCAGAACGATATAACTTGTAGCCTGGCATAGAGACTAATGAAGATGGGATATCACCCTGCAACCATGTTTCACTCATTAAAATTGCATGCACACTAGAGCCAACAAAGATAGTTTTGAAGTCATCTATTTTATTACGAATACTTCTCGCATTAAGTGAACAAATGTTAAAGCCTCGACTATGTTTGCAAAAAAATATTAATTAGAACTCTTACCTTGTCACAGCCTGTCAAACAATTATCCATATATTCAAGAGACTATCAACACATTCAGGATTTTTAATAATAGAGAAAACACTATGAAATAGAGGAGAAGTGATATGAGCATTCAAAATAGAATAAAAAAGTATTGCTAAAAAAACTATAAATGAGTAAGCACAACCTAAATTAAATAGAAATGCAATCATATCATCTAAACTAAAAATTAAATTTAACAAACTTATAATTTCAGTCCATAATAATTCAATAAAACGAAAAACACAATTAAACATCAAGATCTCAGCATATGTATAAAAACACTATATAGTTGCTCCGGCATCTGAATTACAATTAGTAGAGATCAGCAAACGTAATTGATCTATATTCTTTATTTTGGCATATTGTTCCTCGCCATTACGTTGTACGTATACAAAGCCATCTCTTACATGCACAGAATGTATCAATTTATTTTTACGGTGACTCAGAGCTTCCCGAAAAAGAGAATTACACTAAAAATTATAATTAATAATATATTAATTTAATATTTTGTAGGTCCGCCTTTCGAGTGAATAACCTCGAATACCCTATTAGGCATTGAATCCACTAGGTTTTTCAATTCCGTTAATACTATTTCAGACCACACTTCGCGAATTTTGGTTTTTAACGCATCAACGGTTTCGAATTGTGTTCCATTACTAAACCCTATGAACTAGAATGCCCCACAGATTCTCAATAGGATTGAGATCTGGGCTTCTAGCCGGCCAATCCAAAACGGGGATATCTGCAACCTGGAACCAATCTTTTACAATGTGAGCGGTATGCACCGCAGCGTTATCCTGCTGGAAAATGAAGTTTTCCCCTGCCATTTGCTCCCCATAACCATCCAGAGCCCATTCTAACATCTCACGATAGTGAGCAGCATTCATTTTTTTAGGAACCCATACAATGGGCGATTTTCCGCTGTACCCAAATGCCGCCCATACCATGACACTGCCACCACCGAAATTCCTACTCCACCTAACTTGTTTATCTCGACGTAAATCATGCCAGTAGTACTGGCAACCGTCCGGGCCGTCGAGATTGAACTTTTTTTCATCACTGAAGATCACCTTGTGCCATTCAGTGGACCAACTCATATGTTGTCGAGCAAAATCCATCCGCTTTTGCATATGAGTTGCAGTTAGCTGTGGTTTCGCTTTTCTTTTGGTGTACTCCAGATGCGGTGATGACGAAAGAATTTGCTGAACTCGCCGAACTGTCACCGGAAGCTTTAGTTTTGCTTTTATTTGCGATGCCGACAGATTTTCCGTAGCAGCTGCTCGAAAAATGGACCTTTCATCCCTCAGAGTGACCTTTTTTGGAGCGCCCTTATTCTTTTTTTTGGCATATTTGTCTCCAAGATTGACGAAATTGTCAATAACTGTAGGGGATCGACCAATTTCTTTTGCTATAGCCCGGTTTGAATAATTGTTGCGACGCAAAACCTCAATAATTTTCTTTTCCTCTTCAGATAGTGGCTTTCTTCTCCCCATATCCAACAACTATAAAAAAAATAGGTAAATTGCCAAACGCGAATTTAATTTTGAAGAAAAACCATGAATAATATGACAAACTAACCTAAACTTCCTTGAAAAAATCACCAAATAAACAAAAAATCACAAAAAACGGAAATTTTATTCCCTGCCTTTAAACTAATTTCGCACTAAAATTGCTGTTTTCACATTCACGTTTGAATACAGACTGGAAATACACGCACAAATCAACTTAAAAGTTCTAAAAACTTCGCTTACTCAATATTCCAGTTAACTGTATTTATTTTGTGGAGCACTGCGTTTCTTGTGGCTGGTGCATTATAAAAAAAAATTAGTACGAATCGTAAAACATTATTTGCCTTTAAGTTAACTTCGTGCACGTACCCTATTAAAAGTTATTTTGATTTTTGCATGTCCGTCTGTTCGTCTTCACGATAGCTTGAGAACGCGTTAAGTTAGAGAGTTAAATTAGATTTAAAAGAGTTAAGTTAAACTTAAGTTCGGAAATGGGTTAAATCGGGTAACTCCTTTGTGGGGTTGCCATACAAAAATTTCATTGTTCACTACATATTTGGACATTGTCTGAGAGGGCGTCAACGTAGACAGCTGAAATTTTGCAGACGTAGTTTTCATAGAAATAGTAAATATAAAAATTTGATAAATCGGGTAACCCATTCTTGGTGTTGTCATATGAACATTTTAGTTTTTTACGTCTACTGTGAAAACGGTTAATTCTAGACGTTTTTATTGTACTGAAAAGTTCATCAGAATATGAAATCCTATGAAATTGATTATAATAATTTTTACTGTATGACGAACCGTTCTAGATAATATATGCAAAAAAGCACTTGCACAATCAAACTTGCACAAAGAGTTGACCATACGAAATTTATATACGGGCATTTTACGTGTAAAGTATTCACGGGTATTATAAGAATTAGTCTTAGTTAGACCAGTTCTAGTTTTTTTATTTTTTATACCCTAGAACAGTGGTATCAAACACGATGTGTGTCAAAAAAAAAAGAGGGGCAAAAAGGACTCTCCTTAAGAAATTTTGATAAAAATGACATAATATCCCATTAGAAGTGTGAAAATTATATATTCAAGATAAAATTCATTGTGACAAGCCAACACAACCTTCATCCTATTTCTCTTGATATTTATCTACTATAGTGGCAAGGAAACCTCATGATAATAACAATAATTTAAGTTTAATGAAATCATAATAACTTCTGAGTATAAATACCGTCTCATGAGAATAACTACTTCTGAGTATAAATACCGTCTCATGAGAATAACTACTGGTCATTATCCATCCATACTACGGACTGTTTCTGAAGATCATCAACTCGTACCGTATATTAAACATAAAGTGTGGCAATATTTTGCGCCGGAGCGCAGTGACAAGATTATAACTTCCAGAACGTTTAAATGAAATAAATTCTCCCCTTCGCTCATCATTTAGCAGCGCAGCCGCCGAGATCCCTGGTTAGGCATTTAATTCTATCTGATTATGTCTCTTCGGGTTTTTTGTTGAATACCCACCCAACAATTAGCAATCCGCAAATCTTATTTCTTCCTCTATGTTGCCCCGTATAACCATCCTGCAATGAAACATTGCGCGCGCATTTATTAATTATTCACTTCTGCGGTAGATAAGTAAAGGCCGCATTCACTTGCCAAGCGTTGTTTCCAACGCACCGATCCAGCACAGCACAGTACAGTGGTTTAAGTTTAAGTAATTTCCGCAACTTATGTAGCTTAGTTAGTATAGTTTTCATGTAATGCATGCCTCTGGAACGTACATAGCTAGCCCCTTATAGACTGGATCTACCTGTAGTTGATTTTTAATGTGGTTCAGCAGAGGTAATTTCCAGCTGAGACTCTTCAGCAGTTAGTATGTAACTATCATTTTTGTGGTATAACTATACATTACGAAAATTGTTTAGTGTACTAACTAACAATTTATAAGTTTATAACTTTATTATATAGATACGTATCTATCCTGCCATGATCCAACATTAATTCTTATGTTGTTTTTCATGCGACAACTAATCATATCTGTAGACGCTATAAATTTTGCGATAATTTATTAGGATCATAAAAAGATAGGTACCTAGTTCATCGCCCAAATCTTTAAATCTGATGCATTTAATGTTTTTAGTAGGAATAGAATTAAGTAAAATAAAAAGAGAAAAGTGAAGTACCAGAAGGATCTCGATTGGGTCCGATAGAGATAAATAGTTTATGCCATTTGAGAATTTTGACATATACATATATGTATGTATATAATTTAAAGCTTTTATATAGCCAATCTTTGGATGTATGTATATAACTCGTAATTTTGATAATGTTCTGTCTAGAAAGGAAAACTCAGTTCAAGCCGGATGAGGTTTTACAATCTTAAAATTAAATTTTTTCAAAGAGTTCTATTATATATATAGTTCTTGGCCCAACGCAATTTTTTACAATAATATGAAATACGGCGAAGGACTTCCTGTTTCGGTGCAGAACTGTGTTCGGAAGTATAAGAGGGAGACTAGTAGAAGAAAATGAAAGTGAAAATACTCTTAGCATGAGAAATAGAGGTATTATCACCTAGGTTAACTATATTTACCAAAGAGGAAGCGAAGTAACTATTCAATTATTTGAAAAGAATAAAAAGTAGTTTATTTTGGCTGACCCCTTGAGAGTTGAGGAATCTTATATATAATACAATTGAAAGTCCGCAATAACAAACAGCCTAATTTTAATGAAGATTAATAAGTAAAGAAAATGGGATTCTTGCGTAGAATCAGCAGGATGCAGGATAGTCACTTTTATGATCTGTTAAGAAAGTTTTTTAAGACGAGTTCAAGTAGGTACACTCACGTTAGCTGTACCATGTCAAAACAAACGGTTAGAATCTTACCGTACACTTTAGGGAAGACGATAAGGAAAGCAGTGTTGTTATTGCTCTATCTTTATACATAAAGAAAACAAACATTGACCTTAAGTTTAGGAATAAATCCACTCAATGTAATGTCAGAGATGTCAGAGAGATGATTGAATGGAGGAGACTAAAAGAAAGGTGTTGGGAGCATTTTTGTTTTCAACCAAACATTGTGTGATGATATGGTATAGTCGAAGGAAAGAAACTAATTCTTGAGGATCTAATTTTGCAACATTCTACAAGCTTCAATCATTTCTAATCTCAATGCGGTATTAAAGAGATTTATGTTGGTGAATTTATTGAGGAACTTCGGAAGAACTTTAAAGAAGTGATTAAATGCAGCAAAGTTAAATGTACTAAAAACTCTCAATACTTTATAGATAAGTAAGCGTGCTTTCTATTTCGAATTTGAGATGAACTATTCTTTGTGTTATGATTGCTGAATTTGATGAATCCTTTTACTGCTGATTTTTCTTAAACCTCAAATAAGGACAAATATACCTACTGTAAAAAATTCTACGAAAGAAAGGAACTAAATCAGCGGGATATTGACTCCGAAAAAAAAAAACAATATGGTCGCTATACATATGATTGGTTTCCATAAGACTCTGTGTGGAACCTTAAAAATCGATTTGAATGGAGGTAGATTAGATTAGATGTGTGGAAGGGGTGTGCAGGCGTAAGCCTCGCATTCACTGCGACCTGAAAGATCTATTGTGAATCCTTGTTCAATTTATTTCCTTTTTAGGTTTAAACTGTTAATAAAGTCCAGAATCCTTCTATGATTGAGATTTCAGACGTAATTTTGTGGAGGAAAAGCATGTTCGAGATGGAGTAATCTGCAATTGGCCAATGTTTCGCAATTGCAGAGCAGGTGCTTCGAGATTTCATGAGCATCTAGACAGAAGTTGCAGGATGAAGTCTTAGCCAAGTTCATCTTGATTAGGTGATACCGCAAGGAGTAGTGGCCTGAGAAGAGCTCTGTAATCATTTTAAGGAGTATGAGTTCATTTGTTTTTCCGCCAGAGGTGTCGATAAACTTTTTTGCCTGACAAATTCCTTGTAGCCTGTCCCAATACATGGATTTCTGTTTATTCTCCCCTTTAGGGTAGCTTTGAGTTAACCTGTAAAAGTATGTATTTTGTAAAGGTATGTTTTTTGGTAGAAATTTCATGGAAAAGACACAGTAGATGACGTAAGGTTTTTGCTAAAAGTAATGTCAAAAACCACAGTTATTTTTGTGAAAGAAGAAAACATTCCAATAAGAACCTCCACTTACTAATAATTCCTTGTTAAATGAGCAATATTCAATGTATAATTACGTTTAGGTCCCATCCATTGGTAAAGCGATCGACAAAATCTCCACTATAATTCCTTTAATTTATTTTTTTATTGCTCTCTTTTTTGTAAGTTAGAAGAAATTTGATGTACTCATAGTAGTCTAATGGTGAATGTTTTTCAACCACTGACATATATATAAATGGACTGCTTGATCTCCTGTTTCATGTGGCACCAATTTTGATTTCAGAAAGTATGCTCTCACTGTCAATGCTATCAACTGTCGTAAACTGACGTTAAATTTAAATTATTTGGGAATTTACGTATATGCATGTCAGTGGGATTTACCGAATTTACCACAAAGATATTTGGGACTAAATGTATCGTTAAATTTTAGTTATGAGTCGAAAGAAGTGTTTTTTACAAGGATTTTTACACACAATTTCTCGTTCCTAATCGTTACAGTTCAGTGGGAAAGTATGCTCTCATGGAAAGAAACAGGAATATGAAAGTGGTGACACTTGCTTTCATGCATTTTTGATTCAACAAGCAGTCCATTTATATACATGTCAGTGTTTTCAACGAAACCGAACAGGCACTGAACTGAACCAGAATCTGTCAGATCTACACCGAACTTAGCCTTGCCCCGAACGGAGACAAGAAAAGAATGCAAGTAAGTAGAATATCCGAAAATGTTCGTCTTTTATGATATTAATAAAAAAATAAACCACTTCAATAAAATAATTGTATTTTCACAAAATGTCAACACTTTAATTACAAATACTTCCGATTTGACGTTTAGCTCCGAACCGTAACCACAGCATCAAGAAAGTTCAAAGCCGGTATAGAAACCGAACTTAGAACCGCTGTAAAAAGAACATATACGTTCAGAACCAGTTCTGTGTTAGTGTGGTGAAGGAAACACTTTAGGTTTAGGAACCGAACGAGTTACGATTCCGTTCAGGTGAGAATAATTTATGTAAGTGTTCATGACACTTTTTCCGTCACAATCCAGAATAACAGCGAATAACAACGAGTTTTGTATAAACCTAATCCTGGTTTAATCTAATCCAGAGAAAATTATTTTTATTTATTTTATATAGATCGCGATTTTTCCAAGTAAGTTGATACACAAAATGTCGGCGGGCCTCTCTCTCAAACTATAACTCCTCGCTAGCTCCGTATAAAATCGCGAAGTAGGTTAAACCAATTCCCTTATGGCTCAAAAATTGGAAGGTTTGATTAGTTGCCTTCCTTTTCGCGCCGTTGGAAATGATTATTCTTACAGCATTTCGCGGCCAACCTTTATATTTTTGAGTTAAGGGGGGCTACCACCGAAAAAAAAAGCTCACGATTTCTGTTTTCAAAAGCTTAGTGAAACTTAAAACGCACAAAACTATGCAATTTAAGAACTCAAATAAACCACTATACGACTATGTACGTGCAAAGCTATATTTTGCTGTGATATTCGTGTACATTGTACACGCTTATCATATAAAGCTATATAATCGTTTTCTGCAGGTGGCAAAACACTTTTTGAGCATGCAGGCTGCAGCCAAACTCTGAAAATTTCATGAATTGTAGAATTTTCGAAAGCTGATTACATACATACAAAATTCCGATATCTTTATTTTTGACACGTCTTTACCTAAGTTTATGCTTTTTCTCTAAGTATGTGTACTTTTGAGCACGATAATTCGCACAGATTTGACACGAAGTTGTACTAACTTTTCGGATTTTTTAAGATTTTAGTAGTAGCCCGCCTTAAGCCGGGATTAAGTTTACACTAAACTTGTCAGCTATTATTCTGGACTGCGACAGAGACTTACAGTATCATGGGCTTCTTACTATAGAGGCTTAGATACTATACAGTGCCTAAACTGTGAGTGTAAATTGCTCCATTTTATTACTTCGGATAGGTACATATATTTTCATTTTGCAGAAAATTTCCAAATTTCCCTACTTTAGCAATTTTATATAATTGGAAATGTGCCTTAATAGTTTTTTATGTTCTGTTCTATTGCCATTTAGATTTGCATTGATTATACTATCCAGCATCGTTTTATAGCAACAAATTACATCAAGCTTCATGTTCAAATTGAAAAATTCTTGGATAAAAACAAAGTACGAATTTCAATTAAGTTTTCTGTGACAAACAGGAAACGATAATGCAAGCAGGTAGATAGATATAAAATTAAAAAGTCATCAAAAACTCAACGCTATAAAGTAAAGACTAATTATTTATGCAATCTACTTGTGACTTCCATAAAAAACTCCAAAATACTTCCAAATCCATAAATCATGATTCTAACTATAATTTTTACTATAAAGATGAGCATATTATGGAAATGGTCGTTGGTCCCAAGTATATACATAATTAATGAGCGGATGTTAATGTCCCCTTACTTATCATATCGCTGCTGCAGGAATATAAATGTTGTCTCGACCTTGCTTTTAGTTTTAGCTCTAACTTCTGTCTCTAACTAAATAGGCCCTTATATATCTGTGGCCGCAGCTATATGTATAAAGTTAGTAAAAATCCAAACATATCCAAAAGTCTAAAAGGCGCTTCCGATGATTCATGAAAGTGAATTTGCCTCTCTTTCATCTCCTTTACCTTTGATTATTTCGTTCGCAGGCAGGCATAAGTTAGGAGCCATCATATGCCTTCAGATCTCACGTTCAAAGAATGTGACTGGAATACCAAGTACTTGCGGCGCGTCATATCTCAAGTCACAAGAAAAAGAAAGAACTTGGAACTTGGATTGTATGCTTTTACCATTTCTTATTGCTTCGTCTTAGCACTATTAAGTCTAGCAATTGACTGCTGCACAGCCAATATCCAGTACAATTCTAGGTCAATAACATTTTTATGATGAAGCTCATTGCGTTTTATAGCAACACCCGCTTCGCTTGGAAAAAATGTGTTAAATTGCTTTTTATTTAGTTTGATTTGTAAAAAAAGTGGATTAAATTCAGAAACCTAACTGAAAGCATTTCAGATGGAATTGTGGAATTTTAATTTAAAGTTTATCGAGTTAAAATGGAGGTAGATAAAATTTATGGTTTGTTGTTTCAGGTCTTAACGTTTCTTGTTTTTAGGTATTAGGTCCTGTTCTATGTTGGTGTAATTTTGGAAATCTTTCAATAACTCCAAACTCTTCTTTTGCTAATTTGAATATTGATAGATTTTTTTGTATACAAATCGGAGGTCAGTTAATTTTAAGGTTTTGCCACAATCAGAGTCACCTTAATTTTTACCTTTATATAACAGTTATCCACATCGCACATCTACAGTGTGTTTCATAATTGATACACATAACTCATGAGTTTGATAGCTGAGGTGGAGACAAGCAAAAAATTACTTATTCCACTTTACACCCTGTAACTTTCTGGATATACACCCTATGAAAGTGGGATTCATCTCATGATAGCAAACCGTCTCAGCTTTCCAATGAATGCCCAATCAGCCTTTCTGTCACCTTCCGTCGGAAGTTGTAGGACGTCAAATTCAACAAATTGCGAAAAAAATCCAAATTTTTTCAAATTTTTAACGATTTTCCCGCCAAAATGCTTGATAACTATACCATTTTTTTACAAGATTTAGACATCTTGGAATGTTACCTTTAATTTGACTATGTACAGAAATTATGAATCATAGAAACGGAAATATCTCAAAAACAGTTGAATTTATGTAGGTACATGTGCATAATCAAATTAAAGGTAACATTCCGGAGTTTTTAAATCTTGTAAAACAACAGTATAGTTATCAAGCATTTTGGCGGGAAAATCGTTAAAATTTGAAAAAATCATGTTTTTTTCGCAATTTGTTTACTTTGACGTCCTACAACTTCCGACGGACAGGAAGGCTGATTGGGCATTCATTGGAAAGTTAAAACTGTTTGCTATCATCTGAAATGAATTCCATCTTGATAGGGTGTATATCAAGAAAGTTATGGTGTAAAGTGGAAGAAGTAATAAACATCTTAAACCAACCCGACTCGCCGAAATGACGCGTCTTACCACCCCCTTCACCATATAATTATTTGCTTGTCTCTACCTCAGTTATCAAATCCTTAAATTATGTGCACCAATTATGAAACACCCTGTATATCTAAGCTAAGGAAATAAAATCTAAGTATACCTAATAAAATATCGCACGGAAAATATTTCTTTTTTTTTTTGCGAATTTGTTTTGTTATACCTAGTTAGTAAAACAATATCTATTATAGGTAACAGTTAGATAAAGACATTCTAGAAGACTTATTTATTCTTGTGGCAAAAATTATAGTGGTGTTCGGCATCGTTTTGGAGATTCCATTAATGTTTAAACTCACCAACAAGTAGCAATTTGGGAACTACTCCGTTGTAGTGAACTAAACCGCTGTTGCAAGAACCTTCTCACAATAACAAGTTTGGTTGTGAATAGTTGGCAATTTCTTAGTAGCGTTTCAAAACCAATTTCAGTTTTTAGACATTTGTGCGAACTATTTCTCCGGACTATTTTGTTGTGACAACCATCTGATTCACGTAAGGAGTTCTAAGAGCTATAAGTACACCTATTTTTACAACAAGTTGGAAACTATCAGTTTTGAGGTTGTGTCAACTATGTGCACTATGTGCGAACCTATCTCCTTATCCATATGTGAACCTTGAATCATTTTACTATCTTAATGAGTTGTAAGGACTACATTAGTCTGGTAACCATAGTTGTTAAATATGGATGGCACATAGTCCATCCATACAATCATTCTCGTATTCTGCACAGAACCAACATTTTTGGTCTTGTCAAAAAATTCAATGTAGCTGTCATCTCTTAGTATAGACGATCTTATAACTATGCATTTTGTTCTGTACTAATAAGTTTCTGAATAAAATTGGATAACAATTAATGATAAAAAAGTAGCTACAACCATATACTCAGCAGAACTGCAGTATACAGCTTCGAATCACAACTCCATAGCTCTCAGAGCGACTACGTGATTGTGAATTACAGTTTTATAGTTCTCAAAAGGACTACATAGTTGTGACCTAGAAATCAGTAGTTCTTAACGGCATTACTTAGCTGTAATACACAACTGGGGAGTTCTCAGGACAAACACACTATTTTTATACAGCCCTGTGGTTATGAATACAACTACATGGCTGTGATTGAAAACTTTGAAGTTCTGTATAGAACTATACGTGGCTGTTTATTACCACTGTGAAGTTCAGACCGGAAAATCATGGCTGTTGTGAGCGAGAAAATTATATTTCGAGCAGCGGAGAAACACAAATTCATTTAAATCTCCTTAAGGGGATTCATCTAAAATTGGGCATTACGCTTTATGAATTCCACGTATTTAAAACAGAATTTCGTTTTTCGATAAAAGATGTCCATTTTCTAAATTGGTACAGTTTAGCACAATAATAACACACAATTTGTTCTGCGATATAATAGACCCCACTGAACGTATAACTTTAATGGCGAATTTACTGCTTGGACAGCAGACCTATGAATTTTGTACGTGAATTAGTTATATAAAAACAGCCATTAAGTACGGAGTAATAAATTAATTGATGGGACACAACCAAGTAGTTACGATCTACAAACGAATAGTTGTGATGCATAACGTTGTAGTTGTGAATGGGACGTATTATATGTATGTACATCCGGCATATTTATTAGAGCAAATGGGCATTTGTCCATTTTGGTAAAAATGGGTGGTTGAAAATTTCATTTAGCCACTAATTCTAGTAGGTTTATCATAATTTTTTTTTTCAAGCATTATCCACATATTAGAAGCAGTTTTAATGCACTATTATCAGTCTTACAAATTTTTTTAATTTCTTAAATAAAAATTTTATCTAATAAATAATGCTTATTTTTGCAGCGCGTTGTTACTTTCCGATGTATCTAAATACACTTTCACATAAAAAATGATATTGCCTGTAAAATATAAATTTCGCTAAGACCAGAAGCGTAAATAGTAGGGGAGTATCGTCAGGATTGGAAACCCTTTTGACTTTTGCGTATAACTTCCGTTTAAGAAAGAATTTGGTCAATCCAAGAATATTTTTTGTAAAGCTCTTGGAAAAACGAACACTTTTGATGAACATTGCAAATTGATTGGGTGAAAAATGAAAAAAAAATATAGGCATTTAAAAGAAAAAGTGAAATGTTGTCAAGGTTAGCCAGTATTGTCTAGGTTGGCCAGTCGACGAAAAATGTGCTGAAAAGATTGAAAATGACCTGGAAAAATTAATTGAATAAAATAAAAAGCCGAGTTTGTTGCATTTTTCACTTTTGTTTTTAACAAAATTTTAATGGCACATTGTTCGAAATTGCATTTCCAGCCAATGTCGTTATATTGACGCACTTCAAATGTACTTCTCTCTTGCATTGTCCTAAGAAATCTTTTTCATAGGTTTTTTGGCGGATATCTTCCTTTAACTGGTGTTTTATTGTGGGACTTCGTTGGGATTGGTGCTGGACGTTTTTTGGGAATCATTCAAGCAAACAATCACAGTGGGCCAACCATGACTACAGAAAGTGGCCAACTTTGACGACAAGCGCCATTGCCGCATCACGTGACACCACAACCAAAACATGTTACAGGATAGTACAGCTTGCATGTAAGCCTCCCTTTCAACGCGATTTTAAATTTGACAGCAGAAAGCAGTTCGCTTGATTTCTTATCATCTTGCATGCAAGTTCATTTAAAAAATTTCATTAAGATGTAAAGTCTTGCGTATATTTAAAAATTATAGAAATAAAGGAAGTAACAGAATGATTAAAACCCAAGAAAAAATGAAGAGGAAGGTGTTGGTAAATGATGTAATGCAAATGATCCCAGAAAATTTCTCTCAAGTATTTCTTTTCCGCCTGAAAATTGTAAAATGTCAAATTACATTCAGCTCAGCTGCTATGATTTTTCATCATGCAAGTGCCCTGAAAGCTGAGCTGCCTGCACGGAAGGAGGGATTACACGTGCAAGAAGTATGGCAGTGCAATTTGCAGAATTAATGGAAATATAACTGGAATACAGACGTAAACTTAATCCCGAAATAGAAATGGTCTTTTTTGACATATATAAAAATTTCATGGTTATTAAAAAGGTTGAGCTCATTTCTTCGCTGGAAATGGAATAATACTGTGAAAATAATCCCATCGCTCATGATAGAATCACATTCGGGTAGATATGCGTGCCTGCCTGGGAAGCTCTCATTTGAAAAAAATATAAGGCGACTGTAATAAATCACACTTATCAAATTGTCAAACATCAAGGTAACCCGATTTTAGATGCATTTTTCTTGGTATAGGAAACTAGAAAAACTTTATTTTCTTATAAGTTTTTTTGTTAGGCTCACACTGATAGAATCACCTCTAAAAGAGTTTGAGGTAGACAACATAGCTCGATAAAACTCAAAGCTTACACTGTAAAAAACTGTGCACAATTGTTGTCAAAAAGCTTATATATTTTTCCCTAAAATGTAGGGAATATTTCTTAAAATGTAGGGAATATTCCAAAAAAATTTGGGAATATTCTCTACATTTTAGGGAAAAATACTTAAGAGGAGTCAGTACCAATATTTGCAAGTTTCATACATTCAATGCGAATTTCTGGCAAACTATTTGTAGCAGAATAATGATTTAAATTTTAAATTAAAAGTAATGAAAAAGTCTAGTAAATAACGTCGGCAAAAATTAAAAAAAGTGTATTGGAATGGAGATATTAGCTCGGAAACTTGTAAAAAATGGTAGAAATTGAAGTCTTTTAAATCAAATTTCTGTGGGTAGGTATTCTCATTTCTTTAAATTGTGACTGTTTTAGAAAGATAAGGCCTAGATCTAGCAAATAACGTCGAGTTTTTTTCATTTTTAGTGGCGCTTTTTATAATTATTTGGCTCTAATAGTACTTGTTTTTTCTCCCGAAATTTCACCGACGAGAAATTGCAATATTTATTTGAAAGTTGTGTAAATACAAAGCAAAATAGCATATTTAACAATTATGGATAAAAAAAATTTAGGAGAGTTAATTCTCGTTAAAAAGTTTAATTTATGTGAACTGCAAATTTTCATTTTTCATCTTAAATTGTATGGTTTTGTCGGATGTTGGGTTTCTGTCTTTTGCGTTAGATGTCCCTAATGTGCTCTGTGGTCTAGGTCTAGGCTAATTTTATATGAATTTTCTCATTTTCAAGACACAAACCTACGTATAGTAAATTTTATTACCTACAGGTTCGCTGGTATCTAAATTGAAACTTTTGCTGAGTACTGACTCCTCTTAAGTCCTGTGGAAAAAATTGTACACATTTTTTTACAGTGTAGGCTTATATTAAAACCATATCAACTAGAATTAGTGGAAACATACGCCAAACTCGATGCTTATCATGAGAACTGGATAGAAGTGAGTGTTGATCTATTAAAGTATTGGAAGTGGTCGCAATTTTCATATCCTCCCGTTTCTTTTGATAATAAGTATTCTTGGCATTAATATGTGTAATATGTTAAGCAGGCCAGATCATATCTTCTCCGTTGTCAGGGCAGCATCGTAATATCTTGAATTTCTGAAAAGGTGTATTAAATATTCCAGCCAATAAAATTTAGCACATCTCTACAAGCCCTATATCAGACGTAGAAGGGAATACAATTATCACATATGGATCGGAGCTCTCTGCACACCCTAAGCTTCATTATATACTGTTCAAAAGAGAGCCTTCAACGCGATGTGGCAATAACTTGTCATATGGACTCGCTCGAGCATTGCCGTAATGTCGGATGCCTCCTCTATACGCACGGTTTATATTCTTCTGAAATATCTAGTCTGATACCTTGTACATTCATTCCTGCACGCAATACTCTAGCTTTCAGCCGCACACATCCTTTCAGCTTTCCAAATACTTACGACACTATAATCCCATGATGCCTTTTTATTCTGAACTATGCGAATATGGGACAGTCTACCATCTTATGTCTTTGATCGGGCTTACAATCTGCGAAGTTTCAAGAGTGACATACATTACCATCTCCATCACTCTCCCCATGTTTCATAATCCTTTTCCTATCTTCTTTCCGCCTTGCTGTATATTCCTTGCACCATAGGATTAGGGTATCCCCTGAATTTGGATTAGTAATAAAAAGAAAAAAAAACATTCTACTCTAGGAAGATTGGCACTTATCGCGTGCTATGCGTCCAATGCAAGCCAGTATTAAAAGGACATTTTCAGCTCTAAAGATTATTTTAAATCATCTCTTTCTGAGGAGAATATAATGAAAAATATTTTACTTCTGAGATTGAGCAAAGATTTACAATAAATATTTCCAATGTTTTCTTTTTTATTGCAGACTTCTAGGGTTTAAAAACTTTTATTCAACGGCCTTAAATATAGCGGTCAATAGCGGAACAAATACCAGTTTTTAACTAAGTACGTAATTGAAAAAAATTGATATTTAAAAAAACTGTTATTTACTAGCATGACTTAAGTAAAATGAAAAAAAAAAATCAAACTAGGTTCGATCCCTGGCGAAATCCATTTAAACCAGCAATTTATGTTGACAAACCAATTTAAATAGTTTAAATGAAATATTAGTCACGCTTAGTGCAATTCCCCTTGGGTGGTATAATTAGATAGTCAGCATAATAAATCAACTCATTCGACTTAATTCCTATCTCAGGAATTTATATACACACACACACAAGCACACAACTTCAATTAATCTAGAACCTATTTCCTAAATATTTATCAAGCCTTGCGGTAACTATAAATTCCATCTCGTCGTTAAGCTGGCAGATAAACACCTGAAATAATCACGAAACATCCATATGGACTGTGAAAACTGTGAAATAAATGGATGATCACGTAAAGGAACAGGTTGGTTTGTAGTAAATGGGATGTGTTCGAAGAATAGAAAAGAAGATCGGCAGGTCTGCGCGTAAATTTAAATGAAGTCAATTGCTGAGGAAATTGAAATACACATACCTACCAAGAAAAAACCACCATTCAAATGCTTTTGAAAGATATAAATCTCCAGGAAATTGGAGGAAGGATAAGAAGGAAAAAAAGACGGGTTTTTGTCGAACAATGTTAATCGTTAAATGGCCTAGGAAATAGTATAGTAGAGTATAGAAGATCATGTGATGTGTATTATTGCCATCGCAACGGGGCTGCTGTAAGACAAGCTACAAATTTCATCTCATTACCGCGGCCATTTAGTTTAAGTCTTTTGTGATATAACAAGCAACTTAAGGAGAAAATAATGAAATTAATGAAGTCTTCTTGGAGGTCACATTTATTTTACATATCCTTGGGTGATTATGTGAATGTCAATTTTTGATTTTTTTTTTTAGTCTTTTACGGATAAGAGTTAGCCCAGTCATTTTAGTTACAAATCCTATTTTACCTTGAAAGTTATTTGACGTTTATGATGTTTGGAAGGGTAGTATGGGAGCCCTCGTGAGTCGGGTGATTCCATATATGAGGAGTTTTTTTTTTGCAATACTCGATAACTCAAAATTGTATATTTTTCAGGAGAAAGTTTTTTATGCTTTAATGGGAAACAAATGAATGTTTTGAAAGAAACATATTTTAATTCATGCAATTATAATTCACCGGCTACATATAAATAGAAAGGCATAAAAAAATATCCATAATAAATAATAAAAAACAAAATACTGCTGAATTTCAGGTGGTTTCATCAAAACCCTGTAACACACTTTTTATCGACTTTTGCAAAACTAACTTTGAACAGAATCGTCATTCTACGAGAGTACCTTCGTCAGAATCTTTAATTTCATTCACCGCTAATGTAGCGTCATAAAATTGCCTTCATCGAGAATGGGCATACATTCTTCGACGGGTTAGCATTTTTTGAAAAGATACACATCAATAGGCGTTCGGGAGTAGTTGCAACTTACATTGGTTTTGAATTTGAAGCCATCTTTCTTATATCCAATCACTCTTGCTTCGCTAATTTTTAAAGGAATTTTGGTTTTTTTCGGCACACAATTATAGTCATATCCATAGTCATATAATTTCCAATCAGTGGTTAGTTTTCTGATAGTATCGAACTTAGCCACAATTGTTAGATTATCTGTAGGACCTAGAATTTCCTCTCTCTTCCTGTATTCTTTTTCTACCCTGCCAAAACTATGATCAGGTGGCATATAGCTCTGATTTCTTATGGGAAAGAAATGTTGAATTTGTACAAATATTATTATAGTACTTACTAAATTTGAAATACAAATCAACACAAAGTGGAGTTGGCAAAAAATAATAAATGTAACCGTTTTAGCCGGAGTTAAAGCTGAGCTGGACTCATCTGACTATTATAGTGAATTTATCGCTATTTGCCTGACTTTTTACGTAATTATCGAGTTTTTATACAACTTTTATGTATAATTATCGACTTTTAAAATACCACGAAAATTTCTAACCCTTATAGCTGTGAAAAAATTAAATTTTGAAAAAGGCTAACGGAATAGGTGTATAGAGATCTGAATTCCAAATAATTTCATGTCAATATCTCATTTTCCCTAAAACGGGAGTTATCTTTTGAAAAAACGCTCCTCATTGCGTTTCACCACAATCTTGAAAAAATGGTTAAGACACTTTTGTTTTTAAATATCTGCCTTGCCGTTGAATTTACGAAGAATTGGGCTTTAACATTTTGTAGATTTCGAGATTATCTAAATTTTTTTTCTATTTTATCCGTTTTTTTCCAATTTATAACGCGCGAACAATGGAAATAAATGGTTCACTTTTCTCATTATTTTCATTACCATTACGTTGCAAATATTTATTAATAATATTGGATAGTACGAAAAATTATACATCTGTATTGCAGGTTGGTGTTAACAAACTGACCTGAAATAAATAAAATAAATAAATAATACATAAACACAATAAAAAAAAAATCGGGCAACCCCTTCTTGGTGTTTCCATTTACCAAATTAGGTTTTTTACGTATTCTGTAAACACGATCAGCCCTAGACGTTATTATTGTACTGAAAAATTCTTCTGAATGAGATCCTATGAAATTGGTTATAATCATTTTTACTGTCCGATGAACGGCTCTAGAAACATATGCAAAAAACCACTTCAAATATCACACCTGCACAGAAATTACATACGAAACCAACGAAACAGATCATACGAAATTACATACGGGCATTCATTTAGAGTATCATAAGAATTAGTCTTAGAACAATTCTAGCTTTGTTACTTGTTAAAATTTCATTTTTTATTTCTATAAAAACACGGTGCACAAAATTTCATCTTTCTATGTTGACGCCTTTTCAGGCAGTGTCCAAATATATAGTGAAAAATGAAATTTTTGTATGGCAACCCCACGAAATTACCGGATTTATTCCATTTTCGAACTTAAATTATTTTTAAAAGCTCGAGTGAAAAATTTCAGCTTTCTAAGTGAACGCGTCTTCGAGTCATCGTAAGGACGGACGGCCATGCAAAAATCGAAATAATTTTTATATTATGGGTGGGTATCCAACCCATTTTTCTCAAGTGTACACGATTTGAAAAACTCACGTGAGCGCAAGTGTACGGTTTTGAATTTCAAACGATTCCGTAAGTATCTGTGTACACTTAAGTGCTGAATGTTGTTTGAGTGAGAAAATAGTCTTTTTGAAGAAGTTAAGTTTAGTTATAAGAAATGAGTTACATGTTACTAGTATTAAGGCGACTAAGGCTTGGAGAATGGTAAAATAAATAACATAACAAATAATTTTGAAAATACTGCTTGACAAAAACTCACAGGTACTTCTTAAAAATTCGCGGCAAAATGGCCGTGAGGAAGTATCAGTTAAAGTGTACACAATTTTGACAAAAAAACTCATTTCCACTTTTACGGAATCGGAACAAGGTGGTGTACACAAAATTTTGTGTAGGTACACGCGGAAAACTCACAGCTGCGGAATCCAGCCCCAGCATTGAGTGCTTTTCTTTCTTTTTTTTTTTTGTGGAAGGAATAGCTGGAACAGTTTACTGATCACGTGGTTCAAGAATATTCGTAACAGAAATTATTAAGTAAATAGAAAAGAATAAAAATTTGACAGTTGTGCACAACGAAAAATGTAATATCACCTGGATATCATCATATACAATTTTCAGGTTCAAAAAATAAAATATCCCGTTTTAATTACAAAATTAAATCAATTTTTCATGTCTCTGCTGTTACTGGCGTCCATTTTCTTGGAGTGATGTTTTTCATTTGATATTTAACAAATTGTATTCCATTTATTTCAACTAAGGAGATAGTTTAAAAAGAATACGTTCAGAATACACCACTGCGAATAAAGAAATACAGAATGGAATAAACGGAATATTCCGAATGGGTAAATAAACACTTTTGGTGCGTTCTGAATATTCGGAATGAATAAAGAAAAGTATGATACAAAAAAAAAAAAAAAAAAAAAAAAACAAGTATGGCCGACTTTTCTGTCAATTAGGTGGTTACGATATATGAGGGACAAATGTTATCGTGTGAGTTCTGTCATTGGCTCAAGTTGAAATTATTTCAGATTGATTGCATCATTTCATCAAAAATCCAGCTATTGTAAATAGAAAATTAATTGACTCGTAGGTATATGTTATTATAGCCGATTTATTTTTTAGATGTAGGTATCTAATGGCTCGTAACTCTTCTCATATGAAAGGGGAAACCACTAAGAATGGTCAGCGCACTTAAATTAGCCGTGCGTTCAGGTGCACATCACATGATTTAAAAAGTAGGGATAGCAACTGAACGATTGGTGTGCACTTCGATTCGAAATGTCAATTTTGAAAGTTCTTTAAGAATAAAATACGCTAAACGTCAAAACTACTAAGCGCAGCGAGACTACGGTACCAGATCGTAGCGTAAAAATGTGTACACTGATGGGCTGGGGAAATAACAATGCTTCAGTCGCCAGAACGACGTGGTGTGTAAAAATGTCACATTATGTGATATTCTTCGTGCGGCTGAATTCACGGAAGATCTTGATCAGATTTTCACTTCCATCAATGATAAAATGCACATACTGCTCCAATTTATCGAGAAATTCCTGACCGCGTAAGGAGGTTAAGCAACCACAAAAGCTGCTGGAGATAATACATAATATTTATACTCAGTAAATTAATTAAATAAGGGGGGAGATGTGCTTAAGCAGTATGCTTTAGCTGTTTCAGATATGAAAGATCATCTATAGCAAATATAACATCAAAGTCCACTACTTATTCATGAATTTTAAGTACCTACTTATACGTATAAACTACACTTTTCATACACTTTCATAACGGAATGCACTGCCGGTATCATAATCCTTTTTTCAGTGAATCCAATTCAATTTAAAGTATTCTCAAAGCGGAAATCGTAACAACGAAGCGTTGTCCTTCCTTCAGTTTTATACGCTGTTCACAATATTTCTATTGAAGAAACACCCATTTTCGATACAAGAGCTTGTCTTCTTTGATTGGCAATTTCAACCGATACGATACTCTTCTTCAGCTTTAAGAGTAAGTTTAGGTAAATAAAACCCGAATATGAACAAGATTAAAACAATTAGTTCCTATTAAATTCAATTTCTGTACCTGTCAAAATTTGCCAAAAATTACATTTGTTCCTTAATGACGTTGCAATACAAAAAGTTCCTCTCAAATCGCCCATACCCTGTTATCTTTGTATCATGGTGCATATACTCATACAGAATGTTGCAAACGATACTCTGATAAAAAACAGACTGAAAGGGGTTCTATGTAAAGAAGAAGACATTCCACGAGAACCAAATCAAAAGCTTTTCATTTAATTCAAGTATTTTCGTTTCATCTGCGACGAAATGGCAAGCTAAGAATTTCTTAAAAGGTTAATATAACACAAAAACCAAAAAAGCAAAAATGTTCGCATAGCAGAAAGAAATTCGGTTCGGCAATCGAGAAATTGCATACAGCATCGTAAAGACTCGCAAAGATGAAGTTTCTAAACAAAAGTAGTTTTGAATGCATAGTGAATGTGCCTCAATTTAATTTCAATGAAGCTCTCTGACTTCCCAAATATTGAAATGAGTCATTTTGGAGAATCGTTCCCCCGATGATTTTAATTACCGAAAAGTCTGTGCGCGCGATTATCGTCAAATGCATAAAAAAAAAAAAAAAATAGCGAATGTTGCTGTTTCTCTAAAATTCATGGAATTGCTTGAATTAAAAGTGGAAATTTTTCTTTCTCGTAGATATTATCGCAAGTGATGGGCCTTGGACTGCATCCACATCTCACCTGAAACAAAACAGCCGAGCATGGTATGGATAACAGGTGGATATAATAAATGAAACATTCATCAGGAAAACTAATGATAGCAGTATTTTAGGGTAGTAATAGTATGTTGTTAGTTGAGTTGGGATACATATCACATCAACGTTGCCAGCTAATGTGAAGTTTTGAAGAAAGCTGTCAATAAGGCAGAAACTCTCTGCCTTGGTTCTTTCATGATAATGCTCAAACAACTAAAAACTTGCTAAAACAATTCAGGATGAGAGGTTTTCGCCCACCCACAATACTTCCCTGACCAACTAAATATTGTTCCACAGTTGAAGGTCACGTTAGGAGGTCAGCGGTTTTGGGAAGGATGACGATGTCAATAGTCAAGGCGATGGTGGTCGGACCCTGACTGGCAAAAATGGGTACGGCGTGGTATACAAGAAAACTCTTATTACGGTATCAAAAATACATTGAGCATAATGGCGAGTATGTTGAGAAGTGATAGAATGTTACTGAGAGCTAAAATGAGTTTTTATATTTTTTCTAACATAAGGAAAAATACTTTTGAAACGGCCTTCTTATATCGCAACCCATATTTTATTATGTACGGAAGATGTATATTATGTAAATGTAAATAAGTAAAATGAGTCAGACTCAAACTCACGGGGGGTAGAAATAGTTAATTTCACGGCACCATGCAAGGTGACTAAAAAAAAAAGTGAATCTTTCTTGCCGTAGCAATAATTTTAGAGTGTTTCCTTTTAACAAAAATATCGATTTCACTCAGGAAATAAGTTTTTCCCTGGTGAAGTTTCAGGAAATTTTAATGTTTCGATTTTACGACTGAGAGGCGTGCATTTTTTAAATTATTGATCTAAAGAAATTCACTTCTAATACAGAATACAATACAGAAATTTTTAAATTGCACCCATTCATGGTTTTTAGTCCAAATATTCTTATGAAAATATTTTTTTTTTTCGTATTTCTGCACTACAATCTTGCCTATGTTTCAATATCCAAAGAGAATGTTGATACAAATATTAGGATATCTGAAATATATTTGAAGGTCACTATGATGAAAATGAAATTTTTGAAAACTAAAAACCAGTAGAAATTTTTTTTAAAGATTTGGAGAAGAGCACGAAGATTTGAAGTGTTCATCGAATGCACACACGGAGGCATGCCCTGTATACACTCAGCCAAACAACGAGTACATACATTGCGCCGGTGGTAATAAACGGAATTCAGAAATTCTGTGCAATAATGCAAGATTTGTTTTCTTTGGAAACAGCATTAAGCGCTAGGACCTCTTATCGGAATTCACCGGCGAATCAGAAATTACCTTGAAAAAATTGAATCCGACAAGATGTTCCAGCAAGGTTAATACAACAACTGTAGTCGAACTTCGGTTTTTCGATATTATCAAAGCATTGTCCGAAATAACACTGCAGAGTTCCAATAAAGACGAACGTAATGAAGCAGAAATTATAAATCAAAAATGCTCAATTTTGAGTCTGTATTTGTTTGTGAATTCATGCACGCTGTATTAAACAAGATCAATTATGTTTCCACAATATTGGCTTTGGACGAAACAACTGATAAATTACAAAGTACAGAAATGACTTCGAGTCATTTAAATGCAAGGCCACCGAAACCGCGAAAAAATACAATACCGATCCCACCCTTCCAGAAAAGCGACGAAGAAAAACTAAAAAGCCTTTCCATTAATTGGCTTCTGATCACCACCGGTTTCATAGCCAGGAAGAGGTCTTTAAAATTACCATTTTCAAAAATGTACTGTAATGGTATGAGTGCAGTTTGTAAATCGTTCGATTTTTTAATTCCAAAAAATTTGCACAGCATAGATGAAACGACTTCACTCACAAAATGTGAACAGTTTCATATGAAATATTCCGATATAATAGGACCCAATTTTCACTTCAATTTCTTAATTTGTATCATCTGGGGTCCTTCCTGAATTGATGGGAATGTGGTCCAATCGCCAATTTTGTAAAGAAATTATAACGAAATTTGGCGTGCTTGAGTGTGACCTTACGGAAGTGTATACAGAAATGCTACTATTTCACACAATTCCTGTTATTTCCGCGGCAGCAAAAAGATCTTTCAGTAAACTGAAGACTATAAAAGATTATTTAAGGAACAGTATGGGGCAAGATCATCTACGCCATTTATTATTAATTGCGATAGAAAACAAGGCGGCATCAAACTTGAACTGTTCTTTTCTTCTCCCTATCTACAAGTTTGAGGGCTAATATAAGTTTAAGCTACGTGGAAAGAGGAGGTGAGTTTAAAGTCAAACAATACCCACAAGTCAGATATTTTATCAACTTTCGAAAGTAACAAACCATTCATAACATAGACATCATTCGAAGGAACTCGCTTACGAGAGAAAATGGTTAGCTTACATTTATCAATGTTCAAAAAGAGAGAACTCTTGTACTCCATTCAACAAGTCTGTCCAGGTCCTTCTGCAATTTAAGACAATCAGAATACGAATCGATAGATTTATACAGTTTTAAGTCATCTGCGTAAATTAGTATATTAGATTTGTTGACTACATAAAAAACATCATTTATGAATAAGGGGGCCTACATGGCTACCCTGTGGAACACCAGAGTAAGCCGTTTTTCCTTATAAAGTCAGAAAGGAACTGTATCCTAAGCTTACGATCCTTAAGATAGAATGATAACCAATTCAACAACCAAATTGGGAAACCTAAGGATTTCAGTTTGAATAACAGAAGAGACTGCGGAAGCCTGTCAAAAGCTTTGCTGAAGTCTGTATAAATACAGTGAGTTTCGCAACCACGCTCAAACGATTCGATACAAGTAGATGTAAACTGAAGCAGATTTGTTGTTGTTGACCTTCCCTTCATAAAACCATGTTGATGAGGATTAAGAGCTCTACTACAATGAAGATACAGGAATTCATACAAAGAAGCTTCAAACAGTTTGGGAATACAAGACATTTTAACGATAGGTCGATAGTGTTATATCTTTCGCACACTCCGTGCTCCAATGGAGAGAGCGCGCGCGGGTATATTTATAAAGAAAACTCAGCACAATAATTCCTTTTAGTTTTTATTAGCCGTATTTGATCTATTCTAATTTATTCCAAATTAAATATATCAGATCGTTTTCTGATTTTTACAATTTCAATTTTATCAGGCCGTTTTCTGATAATTCACAATTATATTTTATATTGCTTGATTTCTTGATACTTCACAATTAAATTAATTAAATTCTATTTCGATTGATTCGTTGATATACTTCACGATTAAATTCTCTTGCGATTGATTCGGTGATACTTCACAATTAAATTTTTATTTCGATTGATTTTTTGATACTTCACACAAAATTATATTTTGTTTCGATTGATTTTTTTGATTACCTCACAATTATGTTTTATTTCGATTGATTTGTTGATATACTTCACGATTAAATTCTCTTGCGATTGATTCGGTGATACTTCACAATTAAATTTTTATTTCGATTGATTTTTTGATACTTCACACAAAATTATATTTTGTTTCGATTGATTTTTTGATTACCTCACAATTATGTTTTATTTCGATTGATTTCTTAACATCACCCGCTTCCTAAACTACTCGCCCGGTGGTTAAAAGGAAAACTCCTCGAGGTTTGGGCTAGCTGCCCCCAGGTACCCACGAAAAACTTTTAGAAAAAAAAGCTTTTTTCTTTTTGCTTTCTCACGGCGATTTTAAATTCGTACGTGAGAGAATGCAAATTATTTATGTTGAGATGCATATGCATCATGTAGAAAATGCAACCCGATATGCACTTGTGCGCCCGGCTTGAAATAATAATTTTGAGAGGGCGCGAATAATTCTGATAATTGTATGTATGTATGTACATACAATTAGATTGGAGGAAGTTTGTAATGTACGTATGTACAAAGTAAGAAGACACTGTATGTAGGTAAGTGTGCATACCGTGTGAGTGGAATGTGTGTCTGATAAAAAAATGCAATTTATGCTAAATTGCATTTTGTTATAATATGGGAATGCATTTCTAAATGCATTTTAAAATTTGAATGAGATTTTATATGAAATTAATTTTGTTTTTCAGGGTCATTTCTGCGATACATCAATATATTGCATAGGGCAATATAGTGATGTATTGACCTTATGGTTGTGATTCGGGTTATTGGGCACCTGAGTCACAACATCCCTCCCCCCTGGGGGAAAGAAAGTTTTATTCTTTCCAAGAAGAAAACTTTCTTTCTCATCAAAGAAAATTAAATATGTATAGCAAAAGGAAATGGTACGTAGCAGTTTAGCTTTGAATTATTTACACAAAAAAAACATATGGTAAAAAGAAATACATTTACACTTACATATCTTAATTTCTAATGGGGAGTGAGATTATTTATTACTACTAATAACTATACGTAACTACTAAGTTATAGTAGTTTTGATACCTTAATATTTATATGTAGGTATATATATACTGTCTATTTGATAATTATTATCATTGTGAATGGAATGATTTAATTCATAAAATGATGTATGCTAAAATATTTCGTATAGGCTGGATAAAGGTAGTAAGTATTATTATTAATTTAAGTACATATGATATTATAACTAACCTATTCTTTTTTTATTTATTTATTTATTTTACTATACGTAAAGGTTATTGTTTTATAGAGAAACTATTTACAAGTTTTTATTTTTATACCTCTGTCTTACCTACTTGGTATTATCGTTTCTTTAGAAAAAGATGTACATTTAATAGATATATTTCTGCAAGATATTTGGCATATAAGGTAATCTTCAGGTTCTCCTAATTAAAAAAAAAATCGTATGCATTTTTTCTGTTTATTTTAAGTATATTTAATTGTACACTCGTTTAACGAGTAAAAAAAAGGGGAATTCCCTTTTTTTTTTCTTGCTTGTCGTTATGAGGATAAAAAAAATTTTGGGAAAGGGAGGAGTTATTACTGTCCGTTGTCTGTATGACGTATCTGTTTGTGTAGAATTTTGTAGGTGTAGAGTTATGGATCTATCTAAACAATAAACAAAAATAGAAAGAGAGAGAAAGGGAAAAAAATATAAGAAAATCATTAAGCATCAACCTGTTAATGATTGTTTGTTGATAGAGTTTGAATGCGAGATGCGAGATAAGGAAAAAACACATCTAACCGTTCTGATAAGAATGGCTTGTTTAATTTCGATATCATGTGGGTGGGTTAGGAAGAAAATTTTTGTTTGGTTTTGTTGCGGAGCCGTGCTTGATATTTTGTTTAATGATAAAAATTGCTTGGGATGCAGTTTTTGTGGTACATCGGTAGGATGGGAGTTTTGTTAGTTTCTTCAGTTTCAACATGATTTTTGCGGTGGCCATATCACGGACTCCATACAAGGCTCCGCCGGATTACGTAATTGCAATCGACGGGATCTATGTTGAGTCGGTTTGGGCCCGTTGGAAGGGGCCAATTCGGCTCAACTTTGTCTGTCCGGGCCGGGACACGCTAACTGTTTGGGGGGCTGAACCCCGTGCCCTGCAGTACCATGTATGGAACTTTTCCTTGTGGCCTCAATATAATATGGCCTTGTCGGCATTGGGTAAGTTCCTGTGATTAATTAATTTTCCTTAGTTATTAAATTTTCTTTTTCTTTCTGTTTTAGGGGCCAACCTGGTATTGATTGGTCGGTCAATGTACTGCCCCACGCCGAGTCCCATGGATGGTCATTTTCCACTGGTGGGTCCCGATCCCGAGGCTGAGTAATTCGGACGACAACAAAATTTATTCTATATTTTATATTTTAATTTCTTATTAATCTCCTTTCCCTCCTACGTGTCCCAATACGGATTGAAAAAAATAAAAAATAAAAAAAAAATTGTTTTATCAGACAAAAGATGTTGTTGTCAATTTTTCTACTTATTCCCTTTTCTGGCCCTCTTTTAGAGTTGGATATCTAAGTATTTGTTGGCACTTGCTTTCTTCTTTTGTGTATATTTTGGTGTTTTGGTTTTGTTGTATGTCTCTACTCGTGGGCAGATATGACATAATGTCTCAATTGGCTTTTTTTTTTTTTATAAAATGAAATATTAGTAAGGTGATTATAATTATGTCGAATTTGATTTGAACAAAATTTGTCTTTGTACCATTGTAGATGGTGTGAAATCTATGTAGATTGTTGGAATTTATTGTTTCATTTTGGGTTTATTGCTGTTAGAGTTGGATTTTTTAGACGTTTTCCGGCGTTTTCTTTTTAGGTGATGGAGTCAATTTGAATTTTGATTCCCTCGGTGCCGGAGTAGGCGCATTCTCCTGTTTATGTTCAGGAAGTATTATTTTTTTTGAGTTACGGGTTTTTGTGTTGTATTTAATATACAGATAGGCACAGCCCATAGAGATGATTAAAGCAATAGTCACATATGATATAGTATAGTGGTGAATGTGATGATTGCTTATTGGATTGAGCGGAATTAATTCCTGCTCTTTTTGGGAATGGATGGATTCCAGAAGGCTCTCCAGATCCGTGTTTGTTGTAATATTTAACGGATTTGTTTCTATAAGCGCTTCTATGGGAGAAGACGTCATATTCCATATTATATTGGAAATGTTTAGTGTTGGGATGAAATGGGAATTGAATTTGGACATTTTTACGTTATGCCCGTGCAGGATGAATTCCTTGCTGCGAACATAACAACCGGGATTGATGTGCATTGTTCCTATTCCATGCAGGGTTTGTTAATTAATGTAATCTTCACAAATAATGTCTATGTGGAGGGATCCTTTTAGGGAGAAAAGCCAGGCGTTCTGCTGTGATAATTGCGTCCAATAGTAATCCTGTCGCAAGATCAGAATTTTACACTTTTGTGTAATAGGTTCCGTCTTTAGTAGATTCACTTCACATTGATCTGTTCTTGTATTTGTGCTTAGGATGGGGAATGAAATTTTGCAGTAGAAATGCATATGGTCCAACGTTGCGCAATTATGAATATCCTGAAGTGTTAATTCAACAAAATGTTCGCGATTGTAATCTATTAATATGTATTCCTTTGCTGGTTCGATATATATGAACGATTCGTTAAGGAGTGTCGGTAACGGCATTGCCTTGAATATCTGGTATGGTTCCTTGAACGGAAGTGGAATTCGGAGCTCAATAATTATCTTATTGTTGAAAATATTTGCCGAAATTGTACTTAATTTGTAAATTTGTGATAAAATATTGTCTCTGAAATTTATAGGAAGCATCATTGAATTTGGTAATTCTTGCCTGATCTTTGATAAAAGATCTTCAATATTTTTCGGTGATACTAGTGTGGGATGGAATTTTCCATGCTTGGAATCTGTTAAAAGATCTATTAATTCCGACTGGGTATTTTGGTACCTGAATACCATTAACGAGACTAGCGAGATTAAGGATTCAAGTTCAATTGATATTTTGTTATCCAACGTTCTGTTTTCCATTGATGATATAGTTATCTGAATTGATATTAACTTTTTATGCATAACCAGAAATTCCTTCTCAATTGCGGTTTTAGTTTTGTTGAAAATATTTGTGGTTGCTTCGATTATCGCAGTTTGGCTTTTCATAAGTGATAGGAGGGAGTTTTGGTTTAAGGTGAGATTACGGATTTGCTCATCATAAATCTTGGCATCATCTTCGTTCAATGTGCCGAAGAGAGCTTTAGAGATTGAACCTATAGCATTGAAAAGTGCTCTGTGTTTTCTATTTTGGGTCACAAGTAACATATTCTTATATTCTATGTTTGCTAATATAAGATTAATTTGTAACAACGTACCGTTACAAGTGTGGCTCAAGGCTGCGTATTTGTCCAGTTTCAGGCAGGTCGCTCTAATTTGTTGGGCTATGAACTGAATGTTGTTGAATTCCGATTTAAAATTCGCCAGGTCGTAGAATGTCACTATCTTCCACTCGTTTGTGTAGAGATTGGCTCTGCCAATCTCTTCGAAGTAAATGCCTGCAGTAGCATTTAGCTGATTGACTTCTATCCCTGAGCCGTAGACGAAAGGGATGCAAATTAAAATGTTTTTACTTCACACAAAATTATATTTTGTTTCGATTGATTTTTTGATTACCTCACAATTATGTTTTATTTCGATTGATTTCTTAACATCACCCGCTTCCTAAACTACTCGCCCGGTGGTTAAAAGGAAAACTCCTCGAGGTTTGGGCTAGCTGCCCCCAGGTACCCACGAAAAACTTTTAGAAAAAAAAGCTTTTTTCTTTTTGCTTTCTCACGGCGATTTTAAATTCGTACGTGAGAGAATGCAAATTATTTATGTTGAGATGCATATGCATCATGTAGAAAATGCAACCCGATATGCACTTGTGCGCCCGGCTTGAAATAATAATTTTGAGAGGGCGCGAATAATTCTGATAATTGTATGTATGTATGTACATACAATTAGATTGGAGGAAGTTTGTAATGTACGTATGTACAAAGTAAGAAGACACTGTATGTAGGTAAGTGTGCATACCGTGTGAGTGGAATGTGTGTCTGATAACAAAATGCAATTTATGCTAAATTGCATTTTGTTATAATATGGGAATGCATTTCTAAATGCATTTTAAAATTTGAATGAGATTTTATATGAAATTAATTTTGTTTTTCAGGGTCATTTCTGCGATACATCAATATATTGCATAGGGCAATATAGTGATGTATTGACCTTATGGTTGTGATTCGGGTTATTGGGCACCTGAGTCACAACAATAGTTGGTAACAAGCTCCTTTTTACCGGACTTAAAAATTGGGATAATAAACGACTTTTTCCATAACTCAGGAAATTTACCGAGTCGCAGTGATAGGTTAAACAGGAGTGTTAACGGGTAAGAAAGTGTTCCACTGCAGTTCTTTAGGACAATAGGTGGTAACCCATATGGCCCAGCGGAATAACTTGGGTTTAGCTAGGACATGGAATCCTCAACAGATTTCTGATCAATAGTGAAGTACGGGATATCAACTTTAGGAAGTGTCGTTAAGTAATTAAAATAAGCAAAAACAAATTTGAGTGTCATTAGTTAAAAATCATTTTCTAAAGTAATCAGCAAAGAAATTAGATATCACAGACGGATCATGACTAGTATTATCCATAAATACTAACACAGGAGGAAAATTATTGGATTTCTTTTTGGTATTTACAAAACGCCAAAATTGTTTAGGATCCGATCTGATTATATTTCCCATTTTAAACAACTACGTATCATAGGCATGCAAAAGAGCAATACGAAATTTGCTCCTCAATAACAAAAATTGTTTTAAATCTTCATAAGACTGAGACCGGTGAAACCTTCGCCAAGCCTTATTTCTCAGGTTGCGCAAGCGTTTAATCTCGGCATCGTACCAAGGAGGACACGAAGAGCCATTCCTTATACAAGACAATGGAACACAATCTTTTAAACAATCTAACATAACATTATAAAAATGGGCTGTAACTTGATCTACATTATAATTGTTTAAGAGAAAGGACCAGTCAATGGACGATAAATTAGAATTAAGAAGGCTGAAATCAGCTTTCTTAAAGTTAAAGCTCGGCAAGTTTTCAATCGAGGACATACCAATACTATGGCAATCAATGCCTACTATCACGCCCAAAGTTGGATGGTATGCATCAATAGGAACCAATGATGTATCACACGGACGAACCATACATTCCGAAGCATCCGAGGTAAAGATCAAGTCCAAGCTCTTATTACGATTATTTTTAACAACATTTACCTGAGAAAGACCAAGTGCGGCAATAGCATCCAGGAAGATATGCGCATTCCCAGAAGATGTACTGGGGACCATGGAGACATCATCATCAGAAACTTGCCATTGAACAGCAGGAAGATTAAAATCACCAAACAATACAATCTTATCCGAGTCCCACGCCAGATCGAATACATATTCCACAGCAGCAGCAACAGCACCATATGAAGCAGAAGGGCTACCAGGAGGAATGTAAACTACTAGAATGTACAGTATTATAGCCCCAACTGTTAAACTGATGCACAGGAATTCAGACAGGGACGGATTGGGAATATCGATCCGGGAACAACTGTATGAAATCCTTACCGCGATCAGAATACCTCCTCCGAGCACAGAACCTTCATCAGGATTACGATCTCGTCGAAAAACTTGAAAGCCATTGTCCAATAATTCAGCATCCGAAAAGGAATTGTTAAGCCATGTCTCCGTTAAAATAATAATATCATGAGGAATATTAAAAGAGTTTAAGTAGAGCCGACGTGTTTTAGAACGTAGACCACGAGCATTCTGGTCTTTAATCTGCGAAAGTTTCATCGCCCCGTCTAATCCATTAGGTTTTTTGATGCATTCCGAATCAGATGAGGTACGAAACGTTTTACCAGTAAGCCATCAGCCCAGAATTTAGAATCCAACAGCGGCATCTCGAGTTAATCGGGAACTAGCAACTTGAAAGACGACACTGTACGATTTGAAAGGCCCTCTGGGGTCAAACTGAAGGCATCTAATGCGTGAATCCGTAACACTCATTTTTGAATTCACATAGTTGACGACAGATTGAGAGGAGGTCCGATATTTCAGACGAGATAGAAAAACAGCCTTTGGGGAAGCAACAGCCTCAAGGACAACATCTAAGGTATCAGACTGCTCTGAATTGTGTTGTTGTTGGGGTCGTTACTCATTCCGCTGCTCAAGCAACTGCTGTACCTGCAGTTGGTTTTGTTGCATCAGCTGCTGCTTTAGTTCACTGCTTTTATTTGGTAAAGAAATTCGTTCGCTAATAAAGCAAGATCGCACTGCCGTCATAACACCTCCGCCTCTTGTCAGACCAGTTGATATATGAAAACGATCTTTTCGATATACCACATATTGAAATAGATTAAACAATTCACTAGAAAATATAGCATCAGTAAGCCAAGTTTCAGTAATTACAATGATATCGTAATTATTTTCCAAAACAGCCAGGTGAAACTCTCGTAATTTAGCTCTTAAGCCACGAATATTTTGATAATAAATGTTCAAATTTTGATTATTGTGATTAAATGCATAAGACTTTTGTGCGCAAACGGAAGAAGGATAAGACAAATATTCATCACACGAGCAGTAAGAAGAGGATTCTACTTCAATTACTGTATTTAATCTGATTCACACTCGCAGTATTTATTTCTGGCAAATTTTTTGACAGTTTTATAAAATTTCGCACGTAAACACCTGAAGGCCAAATATCCTTATGGTAGTTGGACTAGCCTTTTCTAATTCAGAAATTAATATCGCAATCACAAAAAGGCCATGGTCAGCAATCTCAAACAACCACAAAAAAAGAAACCTGTAAAGAAGTTGAATGGAAAAATGTTCAATCACCAAAGCCTCCCTTGAATCGTTCATCACACAGAGAATAGCACAAATATTTTCCCTGCGTTAGCTAAGTAATGGAGGAGAACAAGGAGAAGCATTTATTTCGAATCATACCAGAATACTTTTTTGAATTATTTTTGTGTTACCAATAATAAATTTTGTCTAAACTTTACAGATACATTCCTGATACTGTAAGAAAAAATAGTGATCTTGCGGAAATATAAATTGGCACTCTTAAAAAATTGGGACCACCTTAATCATGATAATATTTCGCTAATGATGCAAAACGAAGTTATATAGGTGATCTCAGTCCGTTATTATTATCGTACGCCTATTCATATAGATAAAATTATATTTATCATTCATCGAAACTAAATAAAGGCAATTTAAAGAAGGAAAAATTATACCAATTACACGATGCTCCAACTCACATATCATCTGAATATAAACTCGACCTCAATAAAACCTGCAAATTTAATGAGTCGCGAGCTATTCACGTAGTTATCCCCCCCTCCCCCTCCAAATATACTATACAAAGGTAAGTGAAGATCTGGTATAGACTAATTCACTGAGCATCGATTATTTTCTCTTAGCTACAAGATAATTCCGATCGATAGCATGAATTTCTCTGAACAACTAATTTCAAGGCCCTGAAAATGCCTGAATTTATCTCGACTCGAAATTGACGGGTTTTTGCAAAAATAGCATAAAATGAAGAGCTCTTCGGAGATATTTTATGTTTTTTTTTGCTGTTTTGTAGTTATTTATTAAGAGGAGTGCCCAGAGATATATGTATGCGCAAGATTAGATCCTTTTGTTGGAAGCTATTAGCCGCTAGTTGCATGTAGTAATAATGATTCAAGATAATCTCAAGATCTTATGAAGATTGTCGATATAAATTCCTCGGCGATTTATGATTTATGATGAATTTATCTTTGAATGTCTCGGTAATTAGAGAAGAGTCGTCCATTGTACATAAGATGTTGGTTAATATGATGGAAAATTGCTTTCATCGGATGACTCTCACAAAAAAATAAGAACGGTAAAGATAGATTAACCTCTAACTTTCGAAGCGATTTCATTTTATTGGATTTAAGTATATTTAAAAAAAAATCCAATCAATTTGAGGTCGATACTGTTTGTATTCAGTCTATTCCTATCATCAGTCGGGGCCAAGTTATCGCCACTATTTCAATAGTATTCCTGCCTATCATCAGCAACATTCAGCATTCGAGTTGGTTTTCAAGATAAATCGTATTCGTGACGTCTAAAATTTTTGTGATTCTTGATTTTATTTAAAACCATTTTACAAATCATTTCCCAGTTTATCCTTGAAAATAGGTGAGCTATATCTACACATACCCTACCAGATTTAAAATAGGATACAAATAATTGTGAGCCATAGAGATCTCATAAAATTCCTGTCTTCTTCCTTTACCAATATAATCAAAAGTCATCAGGGTATCTGCCATATCATGGGTGTTTTAAGTAATGTTGAGAGGAATAAAAAATTTAATGTAAGAGAAATTGGCGGCACCATTATTCCACCAACTAAAGAAAATCTAAGAAAAAGTATGTTTGGGGGACTCTGCTCCATCGGAATGAAATGAAATGATGTACAAGTGGTTCACAGAATTTCATTGTGGTTGAACAAGTGCAGGAATGATCCTGAAGGGATTACCAATAAAAGCCATTATATCATGTTCGAAGATCGTCAAGTAAACACCCTTATTATAGTTGTCAACTCACCGCGAAGTGATAAACTCCGCAGTCACTCTCACTTCACTTCACTTTTCGTATTGTCGTTGTCGAACGGTGTGACGTGACATTTTTCATCGAAGCTTTATTATCGTTGTCACTTATGGCCGGTTTCACAGTCAAGGCTTAAGCCATAGCGATGGTTTAATGCAAGTTTAACTTAAGCCCGTCACTTCGAAGGGTTAAGCCTCAGATGTTACTGTGAAACTCAGGATATTATTGCTAAATATAGGCTTAAGTTCTGGGCTTAAGCCACACATGTAGTACACACTCTGTGGCGTATCAGGCAGAAATTGGAAAATGGAATGATCAAATGAATTGGATCTAGAGTTTATAGGGATTTATGAGCTAATATAAAAAAAATATAAAAATAGAAATTCTGTGGCTGATGCGTGGAGAAGAATTGCAAATTCTATGAGCAAAGAATATGCTGTAGCAGAACTCAAAAAGAAGAAAGATTCCTTGATGTCAATTTTTCGACTACTTTGTGTGAAGGAGAAGCCGACTTTAAAATCAAGGGCAGACACAGACGATGTTTACAAACCTAATTGATTCTATTATCAAGCTATGGCTAAATTTTTGCGAGGAGTTTATCATATATTTTTATTCATGAGATACATACTATATAAGAAATTAAGTAAAAATTTATATTTCATTGCATATAATGTTCATATTAATTATATATCATGCCATGATACTTTTCCATTCGTTACATAGTAGTGTGAAAATGCTTCCCGTATGCGTTTAGCTTCTAAAGCAGGTTTTCTAGGCGTTTTCTGAAGTGGTAAAAATGAATTAATGTCACTTTGTTCTTGTCGCCATATTCCTGGAATAAGCTCTCCGTTTTTTTCAGTATCCAAACTATCTGGGGGTGAATATGTCAAGGAAGAAGTCTTACACTTTCTTAAGAAATTGTGGAGTAAAACACAAGCCATAGTGATTTTTGAAACTTTATCGGGCTGTACTGGCATGGGCTTTCTTAAAATAAGGGAATACAGAATGACATAATGGCAAATGCGTTTTCTACTACTCGACGCGCACGGGACAATCTATATATAATTAAATGCTCTTTCTGCGCTCTTTTTTGTAACAGCAATCAAAACAATGGATTTCTCATGATGACTGTTCTGATCTATATCACGATCCATAAATGTACCAGGTCACACAGCTCTACAATTGCGATGGGCAAAATTATCTAAGAATGGATCACGAGCTCACCGGAATTTTGCCTCTTGCGAATTCATTTTCTTTCTAAATATAAAAAAATGGTTTGATGGAATAATAATTAGCATCAAACGAGGAGGCCATCGAAACAACGGCCGATTTTTACAGAGTTCTAGCGACTCCATTTTTTTTAAGGCTTAAAGAAATCGAAGAATCCTTCTATCATAGACAATCTAATAGTTAATCAAAGTAAGCAGAACAAAGCAAGTAGAACGAAAATCTTCAACCGCCTCGCCTGAATATAAATTCGACGGTGCCTCGACTTGCTGACGTAATCAAAGGGTAAGCCAGCAATGCGTCGCTCCAATATAAAATCAACGATACCCCGACCTGATGTAGGGAAGGCGTATCGGCACACATGAAAGCATTGTATCTGAAAATAGGTCGGCCACAAATGTGTATAAAAGCTCTACCAAAATAATTTTCTGTACATTTCTAAGAAAAAATTGAGGACTTCCCTACATTAGGTCGAGGCATCGTCGATTTTAAATTGGAGCGTGGCATTCCTGGCTTCATCAAGTCGAGGCATTGTCGATTTTATATTCAAGCGAGGCGTTGATGATTTTTATTTTACTTGCCTAGCCTTTGTATGTTATTAGTTTGTCTATGATTCTACTATGGAAAACTATGTCAACAAATAAATTGTGGTAAAAAAATTAAAAGATTCTGACTTATCACACAGCTCTTGTTATGGTTAATTGTGATACCACAACCGAGAGACTCTGCCTAAAGACATTAGAGGGCATCTTAAGTTAACTGAAGCCAACTGTTTAAGGACCTAACTGCATCCCACCAGCTATAGAGGGAGAAAGATTTGTCTAATGCTTTGAAACTGAATTCTCGCTGAATGCTCTCTACCTTTTCTATATCGAAACAATCTCTACAAAAGTTGTTGTAGGCAGGGAGTAAGTGTTTGACTTGAATGCAGGAATTAAGTGGACAACAGAAGTGATGGTCGGTACATTTCTCCAAATTCTCTTCAACAAAGCAACAGTTTTCCTGTGATTTAATTTTCTCTTCTTAACGATCTGGCCACCTGAGAAGCATTTACAATTGATCACTCTTTAGCAACTGCAACGGCCACCTTGTTACCGGTATCATACTGTGAAGCGATACTTATAGTAGAACAGCACTTTCTAAGTGGCACCAACGTTCCCCCAAAATAGCCACTTGTTATTGTAAATATATTTATTTCACTCCTCTTTGGTATATTTTAAGAGGGACGGCTAATCCTGCACCAATTTGGTAGTCGATACGCTTTCTGTAGGTTTGTGTTAAAGCTTTCTGAAAGCATTCGAAAACTCTCGGGACCAACGTTTTATAAAACCCAGCATAGAACTACTCTTTGATACCATATAGTTTATATGGGAGATAAAATTCAATCTGTGGTCATATTTGACACCCAAGTTACAGACAGAGTCCACACGGCGATTCGAGGAATCCGAGAACTTGTAATCATAAGTGATTGGTGTCAGATTCCTATGGTAAGTCATCACCTCACATTTGTCGATATTGAGTACCAAATTATTGCTATCTCACCAATTGTTGGGGAAACCCATACATTTCCATTTTAAAGGGTATCACGGAGTGAGATAACTTGTCGCAGGCTTTACTAAAGTCTGTATAAATACAATCCGTTTGATAGCCTTTTGCCAACCCGCTGATGGTATCCAGCAAGTTAGTGGTTGTAGACCTGCCCGAAATAAACCTATGTTGGTTTGAAGAGAGTAAATTTTTACAGGAAGTTGACAGTAAATGATAGATTCGAATAATTTGGGAATGCAAGATAATTTTTCAATAAATCTATACATATTTAGAAATTTCATTTTTACTACCGTAAAACGGGGTGACATTGGCAGGTTTTGTAGGTTTTTTCGATTTTTTTCGTATAAACTTTCGAAAAATTTAATATATTTTGGTGTCATCATAGCACTTGACATCTTGTTTATGTAAGCTAGTAAATAAAAATGTCATATCGCTTAAAGCTTTAGAGAAAAATGCTCTTAAAGAGCCTGCCAAAGTCACCCCGGGTTCGGGGTGACTTTGGCAGGTGGATAACTTTAGATGTTTCCATAATTATTAAACATAATTTTTTTTTTGTGTACACCACTTAGTCTATTCTGAATAGTTCCACGCGACACTTTCCACTTTTTACCCGCACTTACTTGTGACATGCCCCTCTTAATATCATCAAGTGCTCCCGTGAGGTCATCGTCGGTATAGTCTCGGTATACACGCGTTCCTAGCGGCCGAATATAATTTCGAGGCATTTTAATATGGCACACGTGCACCTGCTACCGAAATGTACAACACACTGAACTATTCAGTGCTCCGCGCCTCTTTGCGAGCACGTCAAACGATCAGCGGCACTAGGTGCCAAAGTCACCCCGCATGCCAAAGTCACCCCGTTTTACGGTACCTTTTTTATGGATAGGTATGATAAATGAGTTTTTCCATAGCTGCGGGAAACAACCACTATCGAGCGATTTTTGGAAAATAATTCTCAGCGGAGTTGCCATTGCAATGCAGCATGATTTAAACAAGGCAGGCCATCACTCAAATTCAGCCGGATCTATGCGACAGACTCGTTGAAAATTGATCCGCTCGGATCCACATGACCGTAAGAAGCCGCGGCGAACATTTGAACGATGTCACATTCCATACATAATGGCATACCTAGGCCTTTCAAATAAATAAAAAATAATGTCTCACCGAAAGCTTGTTTTCTTCCATTTCAACATCGCACCCTAATGGGAAAACCCTTTATTTAAATATCTTAGCGGCAACTTCTATTTAACGGTGGTTGTGGAGTATTGCTGCTATTGGCGATATCCATTACAAAACCTTTTCCATGACCCAGTATATAGTATACCATTAAATGCAGTTAATTTATTCTCCTTTAATTCTTTTATTGATTCAAACTTGAAGAAATTAAAACATTTCCTCGCGCGCATAATAACTCTTCAACAAAATTGATTAATTATTTTCAACACAACGGAAACCAAACGGTGTGCGGTGGTGATGTGGCGTAGTCTGTCTAAGTTATGTATGAGCAATTATTTAGTAGAAAACATATCTAATTAATTTTTCTGAACAGTTAACTTTAATTACATGGACCCAATTATGAATATGACTTTCTGGCATGTATTATACTATTGGCAAAGCCAACAAACTGAAACTATTAAGTCTTGTAGCGCTTACATGCTAAGACTGCCATTGTGTTTTTAGCCGGCCGGCTTAAATGAAAGAGGCGATATCTCATTAGTTTTCTACTTGAGAAGTTCAAGACTCTTTGCTAACGTCGATGTTGTTTGTTTAGCAAATATCTCAAGCAGTCATTCAATTTGCATTAAAACTTTTTTATTGCTAATAAAAACTCTTCTCAACTCAACCTGATATTTCCGGCTCAGAAAAAGCTGTCCAAATGGGGGAAAGTTGCAAGCAAGAGTGGAGAAGGAGTGGAAGGAGTGAATATCTATGTAGGTATGAAAAACAGGCCGTTTCAGAAGTCAAAAGCACAAAGAATACGGAAACCACCCATCAATGGTGGTTGAAGGATTTATGGGCTGTAAGCAATGTAGAAATTTTTAGATATAGAAATCAGGTTTTGCTAAAGTAGTCCGATATCGACATCTTTCTAGCTTTTCAAATAGATATACTGTTTGCATAGGTGTACAATGCTTTCAAGACATTTATTTAATGGGATTTTAACAATTTTTGTAAAATTGATAAACAGTTTTATGTCATGTCATTTGGGTATTGAAAGGCGCTCTGATTTGTTAAGACTTTCGAAATGGATTTGCAATTTAGATGAATTTTTTACAAGAAAGCATGTTCTTCGTAAAACTTTTACTAGTTTTTGTAGAAAACAATTAATTAAGGTGAATGCATAAATTCAATGTATAATTTGTTTTAGCTTGTTTTCATAAGTGATCTATATAATTAAAGATGTATAAAATGTATCTACCTATATGTTTATGTCCAGAAGTTTTAAACGATTTTAAGAAGAAGTAGGTAACCCCAGATTTAGATTCAGATTAAAGCTTCATGTTGTAGGCGAGAAAAAAATTAGCTCAGTGTTACCATGGACTTACATAGCCTAACAACTTTTAGTTTGAGTTATTTGAAAAATCAATTTAAAATTAAATTACTTTGAGAAATTAAAATTGAGTTAAAAAAATTTTACAGTTTAGATTTACATAATTATTATCATACCAGGAGTGGAATTTCAATCTTAGGCCGGGCGCCCACTGAAGTGGTATGTAAGCAATGTGGCGGTGGCGTGGTTTTGGCATGCAATGTGGCAACAAAGTTGTGTGGCAGTGGAATGGTGGCGGAGTGGTATTAAAATTATTAAGCGCGCATCAAAATGGCAAGCAGCGTATCGAGTAAGTAATTCAACATCATTTTTTATTCAAAATGCTTTCAAGTAATAACTAAGGAGAAGTGGCATCCACTGCCACTTACCACTCGAAAATTAAACTTGTCGGAGACTAGTGGCAATCAAGTGGTGCCACGCCACTTGTCAAATGCCACGCCATCGCCACTCTATTTCAATGTGCGCTATTTTATTTGTTTTTACGGGACTAAATTTATTCACTTACCATTTAATCGCCATGACACTGCCACATTGCTCACACACCACTCCAGTGGGCGCCCGGCCTTAGAATAGTTCTACTGAACCTTATTAACAGTCTAAATCTATTCACCGGAAGTTATGAGTCTAAGCTCTGCAGACTAGTGCAAAACGCGATCCGACTAGTCATAGACTGAGTTATGGATTGGCATCAATCCACTGAAAACTGATCTATGCTTTTTTTTTTTTAAGAAAAGGAAGACTCCCCACGTTTGCTATTAAAGGACAAGGGTAAACTACCCATCTGAGGACAGAGCGGACAAAGATCTTAGAACATTTGCAATGTGCCGTAGAACAAGAAAAGTAGAGACTCAAACCGAGGATGATCCTATGGATATGTACTAGCGTTATTTAACTCCAGGGGCGGATGTAGCATTGAAATTAGGGGGGGTCATTAACAGATGTTTGACTGGGTCGGATCTAGCACTCAAATTAAGGGGGTCATCTCACTCAATTAAATTTAGAAAGAAAAAAAAAACATCAAATGGAGCAACACTTGTCCACCGCTGTAAGTCGCTTAATTTAACCACCGTAGTACTGCAGTGAGGTACTAGGAAGGTTACCGCATAAAGCGGTGTGGATGATGTGTCATTTTTTAATAGGTTTATGCCCTGGACACACAGCACTCTTAATGAAGAAATAACTAACGACTCATTAGTCTATAATGATTCATTATAAACTGCAGACACACAGACATTTATTTAATTAAGTTGCACTGTCAAACTGGTTTTGATAAACTTATCATATTAAAGAAGCAATATGGATCGAATTAACGCGATAAACTTTGTTTTTATTTTTCAATTTAACAATTTACATTAAAAAGAATATTGATAATTTATGATTTGCATTTCTTTGCATTTCTTCTTATTATTTTACAAATCGGCAGTTGCACAGCGAAACTCCAGATTTACATTATATGCCAAATGTAGCACATTTTTCCTCATTATAGCTATAATAAAGGAGGAAAATACTTCATTAGTGTACTTCATTACCATCTGATTTTCGAGCCATAATGACGTATACTGTGTGACACACGACATTTTAATGAGTAGTTAGTACTAATTGTTCATTAGCTCGTGCTGTGTGTTTAGGGTATTAGGGTGCATACTGCAGGAGTCATTCAAACTAAACTTTTCACAGTTTTACATACTGGCATATTATATGGACTGCTCGATATGCTATTTCATGCAGGTACAAGTTTTTGTGACAAAAATATACGTCGATGCCAACATTGAAAAAACCATTGGCGGGTAATTGAAAAGTTATTTTAATAAAAGCTTTCGAATTTCTGTTGAGTATCTATGAATATATTGCCTTTGGTAAAACACTTTTTATCACTAATTAATCCAAATAATTAATTTAAAAACATTTATTTCGACGAATCCACTTATTTATTTGTTGTTTACAGTTATTTCTCAGTTGGTACTTGGCGCTTAGACCGAAAGAGAACGCTATATAGAAGTGAGCCCACTCTCTGCAGTACATTTCTATTAACGAAGTCAGTCCATATTATACATGTCAGTAGTTTTACATAAGAACGCTGCAAATATTTTAGAATGTTAGGAGAACTAAGTTAGGATGTGGTAGTGAGAGAACTGTTTCGTAGCTTGGGAAGTATTTCTCGAGGGTTTTGGATCACCCAAAGTTGGGGTCCCAAACTCAAATTCCGAGAAAAACCTATGCACATACATAACATGCATACAATAATATTCATTGAAATAAATTTTTATATTTTAAGTTTTGGAATAAAAATATTTGGTATAATTTTTTGAAGTTGAATTATATAAATGAAAAAAAAAAACATATATAAAATAAAAAAAATATTTTTTCAAAGAACTCAATTAATTAAATATGTTTTACTTTAATTTTTTAAAGGGGGTCATGACCTCCAGGACCCCTTCCCCTGGATCCACCACTGTGCGACCCAAGCTAACCTACGGCACTGTGGTGTGGTAGAAAGCAATGGACATCGCCAATCATCGTAAGATATTGGAAACAATTCAACGACTGTGTCTCCATATTATAAGTGGCGCTCTCAAGTCAATCATCACTCTTGCTATTGAGGTCATCCTCAACATATACCCCGTGAAAATACTCGTCAAGAAGGGGGCAGCTCGGTCAAAGCTGAATTCCCTCCGGCAGAAGAATTCCACACGAATTCATCTTTGAGTTTGTGCAGTCTATTGTACTTGACATTGACAAGACAGCGACCTCCTCCTCGAGACTATGTTGAAAAGCAACTTTGAATTGAAAATTTCATTTAGGGCAGAATGAAAATCACACTCAGTGCTTTAAACATTTACAAACCCTATTATTTATTATTTACACAGCCGGTTATAAATCTGACGAAAACACCGGAGCAGGCGTTTTTTGCTCTGTGAGAAGCCACATATGAAAATTGCCCTATATTTCAAATGCTATGTTACGGCTTTCCAGGCGAATATCAAGGCCATCCTAGAAGCAGGAAAGTACCATCGCAACGCAGATATTGAGAACAAGGAAATTGCCATCTGCTCGGATAGTCAAGTAGCTGTCAATGCCTTGCCAAAACACTTTACAACCTCTAAACTGGTATTGGAGTGTAAAACCACCCTGAATTCCCTCTCTCGGAGTCACATGGCACTCGTCCTCTGGGTACCAGGTCACAGCGATCTCAGCGGAATGAAAAGGTGGACGAGTTTGCTAGTCTTGGTACAGCCTCGAAGGCATCTTCCACCACAATCGGGATTGCATAAAAACATCTTGCCTCTAATATTTTGGGCTGATTGCTAACACGGTCGTCTTTGGTTAGGTGATCCATCGGGTAGAACTAAAAACCTGGTGAAAAAACTATTGGGACTATAGAAGCCAACCCTGATAACTCTAGTCTCAAGACTGGGCACTCGTTCCACTGGAGGTGATCCCACAAGATTGAACTTTTTGATAATCCAGTATACAGAGGAAGCGGGAAGGAATCCGAAAAGATGACTCACTTAGTTTGTCACTGTCCTACTCTCGCAGGAAAGCGTTACAAATTCTTCGGGTCACACCTCCTGGACGAACTGCATGAAGCTGGTAAGGAGGATTGGGAGCCAATATTGAACTTTGTAGGAGCATCCGGTTGGAACCCTTGAGAAACTGCACATAAGTCTAGAGGGTGTGTACAATGGGCCGTGTTGTGGCCTACGTTTCAGGGTCGCCTTTGGGGTTTCAACCTCTCTTCAATCCATCCATCCAAATCTAGAAAAGGAGATAATTGAACGGGGACTCACAATAGATCTTTCAGGCCGCTGTGAATCCGATGTTAATGCCTGCACACACGTCCACAAATCTAATCTAGTAATCTACATATTTGTTTTTTTAATTATGAGTTTTCACAAGGTTCTGGCCTGGGACTATTATTGTCGGTCCATACAAGTTGCAAACTTGTGAAAAATTTTATGCTGAAATTTTATCACATCTTTTTTGCCCCTTCGATAATATCTCAAAATCAAATCGTAACCTAAATTGCATCAACATTAGAGCTTCAAATATTAAAAAGATTAAGAGCTCTCCTTCCATATTTGAATGACAAATGTTTTTCCCATAAAAATAATATATGTACTTACTTATATAAAAATTTTTGCGAATAATAGTTGATTCCATAATTTTTTGGCATAATCATATTTAGCGCGCTCTCATGGTTTACATCTGAAAGAAGTTCAGGAAATCTATTCTGGCATGCATACCTCGAATATTGTGAGACTGTATTTGTTCTAACTTAGATAGTTTCTGCCAAAGCATGATCAATGTAACCTTTAATTCCTGTGGCAGATATGTATGTTCCTGGTACACTTGAGAATTCTTTAAATGTCCTATAGTACTTATACATATTAGGGACTGCATTTCATTTTTGTCGTCTCGTAGCACCCAGGATTTTACAAATTGCTCGTATTTTTGGTGATCTTGTTCGATAATTCAGAGATATTTAAGAGCTAAAATTATATGCACTATTTTGTTATAAAAATTGTAGACTTCAGTTCGAAAATTGGTTGAAATTTGCTTGCATCATTTAAAAATTTGTCTTATGCTCAAAAAATTTACCAGGGTTGCCATATTTCATAATTTATAACCCAAGTTAGAGGCAAAAATTTGAATAAATGGAATTCCTGCCAGTTTATATTAGTGTGGATACCGTTAGTACTGTTATGGTAAGTATGTTCAAAATGGTATTTGGTATAATCGTTAATTCAATAGCTAAGTGATCGAATTTACGACGTGATGAGCAACATATTTAAAATGTCCAAAAGTAGGTTTATAAATCCGGCGCTGACTAGTAAGATCCAGAGCTGGGGAAGGTGGTTGTAGTTTGAGAAACCACTATGAAGCCATGTGTGCCAATTTATCAGTTAATTTAATTTACCTTGGTGATGCCCACGCTAATTTTAGTCGGATGTCCTAGCATTAAAGTTTTTCCCTGATAGTCGTAGGTACAGATGAAATATTTTGCAAAATTGTTTATGAGATATAAATTTATTTGAACGTCTATTGTTATGGCACTACATCAACATATATACGGGCAGGAGTGATCTCTGTGAAGCCACATGCATTCTGTGTTAAACCAAGGAGCCAGATTTCTTGTTAGTAAAAGTTTGTACAAAGGATTTATCTAGCTGAACGTAGTTTTGGTGGCTTTGTTGATAAAGATCTCTCATTAGGCGCATTTAGGCGGAGACCAAATCAGTTTTCGCAAGCTGGTTTGGTATACATTAGCTTCGATTTATGTGGTCGCGTAGGATAACCTCAAATTAAAAATATTTGTTTAAAAAACATATTTTTAATAATATTTTTATTTGGGAGTTTATTTGCTCTGTTTATAAAACACCGACTCTTTTTGAAGAAGCTATGAAATTGATTTTGCTGTAAAACTAATTTATGTGCTAGTACAAGACCAAATAGGAATAGTTCGGTTTTTGTTTATGTGTGTGATCAAACTGTTTTTTTTTGTCTAATTATTTCTACTATTTCTGCTTCTTCTTTTTGGATAGGTCGATTTCCTTGATTTTTAGGAATTTTCAGTAATTTTCTGGATAGTCTTGCTTTTCACAGTTGATGCAAAATTGTTTTGATTCGGCAACAAAGTTTAATCTATTGGTTTGTGCTTCTATGGATACTTCACACAACGATATATTTTTGAGCGCTGTTACTACCTACATATATATGTAATCGTAGCATTAAAATTATTTACATTTAAAGATATCTTTTATCTCGTGTTTATCCCGAATATCCTGTCTACCTGTATTATTTTTTGACATTGTAAACGATATTGGATTTTTCCCTTGCTGACTTTGTCCTTGAATCCTGGTAGAACTTTTTTCATAAGTTACTTTACTTTTCCTCCCCTTATGTGAGATGTTGCCCTTCATAGACATCGTTCGACCTTCATCTTTGCATGTTCTTCCACAAAGTGTTTCACTTATTTGAACGCAACTCATTTCATTGTAGCAGATACCTCACACATAGCGTATAAAATCTGATAACTTTCTGAGCCGCTCCCACTCCTTCACTTCACATTGGTTCTCAACTAAATAACTGAAGAATCAGTCAATGATGGATAAAGAAGAATTTTAAGAACTTTTATTTTTAACGATTCTAAATCAAATTAATAAATACAAGAAGAAAAAACAACCGCCTCGTCCGGGGTTTGAAAATTCTTCTTTATCCATCATTGACTGATTCTAACAAGTGTAGGTTCGATTCCCGTCCGGGAAAAAATAAAATAAAAATTGAATTTACAATTTATTTGTACGCTTTCATCGTTACTGGTTAATTCCAGCTGAAAGCAAATCGTGGCTTAGTAGGCTAGTAACAAATTGATAAATGCAAGAGGGAAAATCATCTGTCTCGTTAGCTCAGTGGTAAGAGCAGTCGCCCGGCAAGCGGGAGGTCCCGGTTTCAAACCCCGGACGAGGCGGTTGTTTTTTCTTCTTGTATTTATTAATTTGATTTAGAATCGTTAAAAATAAAAGTTCTTAAAATTCTTCTTTATCCATAAATAACTGAAGATCGATAATGCTCCTTCCTACTTTGGAACCAAGTTCAATACACTAGCAAAGGTGCCAATGTGGTAGAAAAAAATCAGTTCACAAATATTTTGAATCCATCCGCTAATAAGCATTTTTGAATTCCTCTATCAAGTTCTATACAGGGTGTTCCCCCCATGGTGGTCAATAGAGCAGGAGGTTATAGTATTCACCTAATAAAACAAAAAGTCGTATGCTAGGGGCCTATATCAACCGTTTTGGGGTTACAAGGTGATTAATAAAAAAAACTAGTTTTGCACAAAACACCTTGTACCTTAAAAAGTACATGGTGTACGGTCTCAATTAAGAGCGGATTGTATGCAAAACTTTCCAGCGACTGCTCAACCAGCCCCGTACCCCTCTCCTCTCAGGAGTTATGGAGGTCTAAGCTAAAAAGTTTGGATTTTCTTACTTTTTGGTAAGTTTGACATTTTTTGTTTTTTACAAAATGGTGGTTAACATAACTTTTTTCTATAAAAACTGTAAACTTTGGACTCTCCTCTTTAATTTGACTTATTACATCCTATGTGCTAACTGTAGCCTTTAAAGAATTATTAGCTCTTAGCCTATTCTCAACGATAAGTTGTTCCGAGGGACTTGACTGAAACAATTAAAGAGAAGATCCACAGTTTACAATTTTTATAAAAAAAAAGTTACGTTAATAACCTTTTTGCAAAAAAAAAAAATAGAGGTCAAAGTATAAAAAAAACGTAAGAATATCCGAAATTTTGAGTTTACCTCCCATAACTCCTGAGAGGAGAGGAGTACGGACCTGGTTGAGCAGTCGCTGGAAAGGCCATAAAGTTCTGCATACAATCAGCTTTAGATGGTGACCGTAGACCTTGTACTTTTTGAAATGCAGACTGTTTTGTGAAAAAACTAGTTTTTTTCTTAATCACCTTGTAACTTCGAAACGATTGATATGGCCCCCATGCCACACGATTTTTTGTTTCTAAGTGAGTACTATCATCTCCTGGTCTATTGACCACCATGAAGGAAACACCCTGTATAGTTTCATCCAACATTGTTACGCAAATCTTCAATGAGAATTGCTGAGGTGGAGTAATATGAAGAAACGGAACATTTAAACGTACTCAAAAACGAAATTCCTCATCCGCTAAAGATGTATTAATTCATGAAATTTATAGTTCTTACTTAAAAAGGATTAAAGAATAACTAGTGATTCATTATAAACAATAGAATAGAGGCGCCCCTGTAGGCCATCTTATTCTTTCGCAAATAAATTTGTATACCAATACCAAAATTATCATTGTCTTAATTAAAAATAGCACTAAATTCAAATATTGCAAATTGGAATAGTGTCAAAATTAATTGTAATCAGAACATCACTATTATTAGTCAGTTAGGAATTAGTCAGTCTAGAAACCCTTATACAAAGACAATTTCAATTTAATTTAAAAATTCGCACCTAAATCTCACCCAAAGCCCTAAAAAAAAAAACAAAAAAACTTCAAAATCAACTTACTTTCTCCAGTATTAGATGGTTCCAACGTCCACAATTGCTTCTTTTTTAAACTAGCTCCATTTGCGTTTAGCTTAAAACCAAAGGTCTCTGCGGTCATATACTTGTGCTGTCCATTGATAAGGCCAATGGTCCACCAACCCTTCTGCTGGTTCTGTGATATTATATCGCCATTTGTATGATTCAGCTCATAGCTTTGTCCATTCATTTTGAAATGTAAATTTTTTGCCTATCTTCTCCGTTGGGAACTAATTTTGGATCTGTAAGGAAGAGAAAAAAAAACAGAGGAAGAGATAAGACTCAATGTGAATGTCGCATCCTGAAAAAGTTTCTAGATTTTATCATTTCAACCAATTAAGCATACATACATACACACACACGCACACAAACAAAGTATATCAATTTTTAATAGCAAGCCTTAGGTAAAGGTTGGTAGGAAATTACTTTGGAAAAGTATCATTCCATAAGTCGATGACTGACTCCATAACAACTTAAAAATTACTTAACGAAACTGCTGTAACCACTTCTTGTTCTTGAACTTTCCGGTCGAAGAAAAGGGCATATGCGGGAGCAAAAATTGTTCGTTGTTCGCTGTCAATCTTAGAGCTTGAAGTTCTTAAAAGCTATTTTTCCGATGGCGGAGTATCGTTTAACATATTTTGTGTAACATAAGCCGCCATCACCATTAAGAGTCTTCTCTTATCCATTCACGCCTTTGTGATTTTTGATATTCACTGAAAATGGGCGAGCACTTTATGCACACACACACATAGTCCAATCACATTTTCTGCGGGTATTCTTCGGTTTGAAACCATCTTTAAGTGCACTATGAGTGAGTGATTGTTGTTTTGAAAAATCGTTTTTGATTTGTTACACCATCAGAGAGGTCTTTGATCTAGGAAAATGTTAGAAAACAACAACAGCAACAGTTGCTTGTTATTAAACTTTGTATTTAAGGCCCGCATACTTATAGATACTTTTTATGCTGTTTTCTTATCCTGTTGAATTAAGTATGTTCTTGATAATGTCTGCGATGAAATTGATGTCTTTTGTCTATTTTTGTTACAGAACATTTTAAAACAATGATTGAATCTATTATTTTGTGTAGGATTGATTTACTTGCTGGTAATCAAAATTATAAATTATTTGTGGGACAGCGGATTCTCCATTAAAACAGTATCAAAGTTCGAGTCTGGAGCGGTAATGACAAAATATTTTTTCGATTCTCAAAAATCTCATAATATGGTGGCTCAAACAGGTCAGAGGAGAACTTTTGCATGTTTATGTAACAAAAATAATAATAATAAAAAAAAAAAAACAAAAACAAAGTAATAAGATGGAAATCGGAAGGTAAATGTAATTTCAGGATGACCGATTTGTGGATCGAGGCATCTTTTCTCTATAAATGGAAAGTGAAGTTAAGCTTAGAATCGGATAAAGCAGGATTTACATTTTGATAGCATGTGAGGAAGATAGTTTATTGAAATTTAAATGCGGCCGAAGCAATCACTACTGTAATACCTCTACCGTACAGCCCCCTCCAGTTTTTATGGTACAAATCGCAAACTGTCACATTGTCAAGTTGTCAAATTATAAATTTTTTAATCGTTTGTAATAATAATTCTTGCTAAAAAATGGACGAAAAACTATGTCCGAAATAGCTTCAATCTTTTCTATAAACAAATATGGAGAAACTTTTAATTTCGCAATATTTAACTACAAATTAAAAATGTACATTTATTTTCTTCCATGTTTAACAGCTGATTTAATAAATATTTTCTATAAAATTATAGTAACAACAATATGGCAGAACGAATAGTCCAAATTGACAAATTAGGGTTGCCACCAACAATGTTTTAGTTTCAGTAACTATAAAAACTTATGGCTAATTTACATTACTCGAAAATTGCTAGAAAACAGAGTAAGTAGTTTCCCATTATCTGAAAATACTTTAGAACGATAAGGACAAAAGATAATCCAGCAAAACTTTACTGAGTTAAATGTCAAATTCACCGACGAAGGGGAAATTTTACTGCCATAATTAGCCATAAAAAGTTCTAGCCAGAAGTATATTTTATGGCAGTAAATTTTGCTATTATGGCAGCAAACTCATGCATATAATTACCGGCGTGTACGAATATAACTGTTTACACGCACACAAATTAAAAATATTTGAAGCAAGTCACAGCACATCAGCTAGAACGTGTCAAAATTTTAATGAGAATATTTTGTATTCTCTATACCAAGTATGTAAAGATATCAGGAAAGAATGGAATAATATGGGAAGTACAACAAGACAGATTAATTCAGGAAAGATAAGATATTTTAATTATTATTTGCATATTTAATTGTTGTACTTTAAAAAATAATGGAGCTTGATAATTTATTAATTGAGTTTTTTCCTTTGACAGATTCCCAATTCTGTGCAAATTAATGTACTTTTCGACATGTTTTTGCTGTGCTGGCATTTTTGGTTAGATGTATCTCTGGCAAAATGTATATTGTTCCACACCGTAATTTTGGATAAAATTACTACCCAAATGTTGCAAAGCATCCTCTAAAGAGAATAGGACAAATAATATGGTGGCAGGAAGAATAGTTTCCGAGAGATCTGGTCAACAAACTCCTGATCTTTGCTCGATTCTGGATTTGTTTAAAAAAAATATATATTTTTGAATATATTTATTATTTTAACGGTTTAATAGGTTTTTCTGAAGATATTGGCACATTTCCTATTAAAAAAGGTCCTGACCTTTGGTCCATTCCCGATTTTCGTTTGTTTTATGTTCATTTTTGGATAAGTGTTTGCTCCTATAAGGAAATGAATTGTTCCACACCGTATTTTTGGAGAAGGGGTATATTTGAATGTTTCACAGGATCTTCTGAAGATATTGAGATGTATGCTAAGGTGGAAGAAGGAGTGGTTCTCGAGAAATATTCAAAACATTCTGACCTTTCTCGGTTCCGGCATTCTTGCATTCACTTGTGGTTAAATGTTTACTCAGGAGAATTATTCCACATCGTATTTTTGGGGAAGGATACTATTTTAACATAATAGTTAGGTACTTTTAGACTTTCCTCAGTACTAGCTGGGAGAACAAATAGAATCCCTTTACTGGGAAAGGTTGCATGAACTTCGTCACGAAAAAAAATTTATCGACACCTCTCAGGGGGTATCACCTAAACAAGATGGGCTTAGATGAGACTTCATCCTGCAGCTTCAATCAGGATGCTCATGAAACCTTGGAGCACCTGTAGAGCTTTGGCTAGGTGTAAATTACGTCACCTCGTACAGGCTTTTCCTCCACCAAATTACCTCAATCCCAGAATATTTTTAGACTTTATTAACAGACTAAACATAGAAGGGGAGTAAATTGAACGAACACATGCACAAATATAGGTATATTTATAGTTTTTTCTTTATAAATTCAACTTTATTATCTAAAATCAGTAGTCACAAAATAATGGATTTTTTTAAAATAAATTTCTATTTCAGTAGTAAGCATTGATGGAAGTTTTGAACTTTTTACAAATGGCCCACTTATACATTTTGTGTGAAAATGTGCTGTAACATGCACCATTTAAAGTTTTACAAAGAAACTTAGGCCAACTGCTTACGTTCGTACGATACCCTAATGATGGCTGTAACATTACACTATTCTTCTCACAATGTCCAATTGGATGTATTTCATTTGGATCAACCAAACGCCAAAAATTATTATGAATATCGCTTCCATCTAGCCGTAAGCGTAATCGGGAACCTAAAACACTTCTACTGTTCCTATGCAACTAGATGTAATATTTCTAAGATCTAAGCTTCCAGTTTCATTCCAATTTAAAAGTCGTTTTGTGGTAGATGTTTTGCCTGCTTAAAACATTCTGCTGCGTCACTACCAGTACCCTAGAGGATTTAAAAGATAAATAGTTTACTATATCATTTGGGAAATATGACTTATCTAGATATTCACATTTAAATACTCATCCCAATTAAAAACATGAAAACTTTCATATAGGAAAGCTCCTGTTGGTATTGTTGTAGGACTTATCCTTGTTCCCTTGTATTATTGGCTGGAATTGTTTGTACAAATTTCTTTTTTGTGTTTATTCATACAACATGTTGAACAGAACTCCTTGCTGGGAGCATTATCACACTGAATACACGCACCCTTACTGCAAGCTTTTCGATATTTAGAGATGCAATTGCCTGAACAGAACTATTTTTGACGTCCGACTATTTTTTGCAATTGAGAATTTGATGAAATGTCACAAGCGACACTTCGCTATAAAAGAGTGGGAAATAATGTTTTGACAGTCGATCACCTCTTCCTTTTTTTCTAATACTGCAAAGTAATAAGACCTACTCACTCACTTTGTCAGCAAAATCGCATGTTCGAGTAATGTAAATCAGCCATTACTATGCTTGAGAACTTCTTGTGGTTCCGGACAAGCACACATTGACAAATCGAGTTCTGGAAAAAATGCAGAAAGCGTTTGCTTCTCTCGTTACTAATAAATAAATTTCCGTATACGCTCTGCTTTTTCCCTCACAATTTCTGTATAAAATGCGTGCCATCATAATGTAAATCCTCCTTGAGACGATAGAAGTACAAATCAAAGTTTGAGTACCGATCTTCGGTCATCATATATTTTTTCTTATTCCCACATATGTATGTGTATGTGTAGTATATGTAGCAACAAACCAAACCAATCATGGTATATCATATTACTTAACAATTGATTCACAAGTCATAATACCAGATTTTAAACTTTAGAACTGGAATAATTGTGACTGATACTAATTAGAGGAAACTCTTCTCAAGAAAGTTCACACATTCTGTGATCTTACATATATTGGGGTAGAAAAAATAACCTAAATCCGATGAATCTAGAGAGGTGTAAATGGTGGCAACTATTGCGCCGAGCGGATGAATGGCAATGCACCGATGGACTCCAAATTAGCCCTATTATAATAAGCTAACTCTGACAATATGAATGTGCCACAAATTTCTCTCTAAACTCTTAAGGCTGGGTCTACATATGTCATAATTGGGACAACTCGGTGCACAGTTCGCAAGATGGGCGGGGTGTTAAGATTTTTGAATAAATCACAAATTAATTAATAGAATATTTATTTAAACACCTAAGGCAACATATTAACGTTTTTTAATTTTTAAATTTGTCCCCCAAGTTTTATTGAAAATGATTTAAAAATGAAAATTCAGTGATTTTTTTTTTAATTTCTCTGGTTTGCGGAGCGGGGCTGCCACAAATTTGAACTAAATTAAATAAATTTTTAACATAAGCTTTTTGAAGTTAATAAGCAGAAAATAACGGTTTCCGATTTTTAAAGTTCTACTTATATCTACGACAATTCGACGCAATAATTTGTTTTACCTGCATTTTACCCAGTAAGAAAGCAATCTATTGCATCAAATTTTCACGAAAATAAGTAGAATTTTAAAAATCGAAACACGTTATTTTCTGCTTATTAACTTCAATGAGCTTATGTTAAAAATTTATTTAATTTAGTTCAAATTTGTGGCAGCCCCGCTCCGCAAACCAGAGAAATTAAAAAAAAAATCACTGAATTTTCATTTTTAAATCATTTTCAATAAAACTTGGGGGACAAATTTAAAAATTAAAAAACGTTAATATGTTGCCTTAGGTGTTTAAATAAATATTCTATTAATTAATTTGCGATTTATTCAAAAATCTTAACACCCCGCCCATCTTGCTAACTGTGCACCGAGTTGTCCCAATTATGATATAGACCCAGCCTTAAGGAGCGTTTACAATGGCATAATAGATTGAAGTCATCAGATTGAATTTTTTCTCCCCCTCTCTCTTTAACTAACGAAAATTAATAAATTATATGATAACAAAAAAACAAAACAAATCAATTTTTAATAAGAAATTAAAAATGTCTTTAAAATGCTGCCGATATATTTTCTATAAATTTCTAAAGCTGGCTTTCCACGGTCTGTGATATTACGCGCCGCGCCACGTGAGCACGAGCTAACGCGAAGAAAGTCGCTTAAGCTACATTCGGCCGCGCAAGCCTTCTCCCGTTTAATTGAAATAAACATTATTAATAAAATATGTTCAAAGTATCATAATGCAACGTTTAAGACATCTCTCATGTCTGGAGGTGTTGGGCCTAAAGTTGTATGAAAAGTGAGCATTCCCCTTTAAACAGAATTTAACAATTTACGCTTTGTTTATTACGATAATGCTCTGTACGCTATTTCGAACAATAATCACTTGAGGGCGTTTATTTCAATTTACTTTCTTATCTACTTCATATGATATTTAGCTCATCCATTACAGCAACGAACAGACGCTTCAGACTGAATATGAAGAATAAATAAATATCACCAAGTGAAGCCTTTTGACATTAATTTAATGGATAAAAACAAAAACCACAGAGAAAACATTTTCAAAATCAAGGCCATCACATTCAACAAGGGTTTTACATACATATATAGATTTGTTTTGCTCTATTCCTGTCGCATATAAAACGTCTGCCTGCACACATGCATTACGCACCTACATAGTACATATATGCACCTACATAATGTATATAAGCAGATAGAGATATTCACTTAAGTCCCAAAGTAACAGAAATTCTAATTTTAGCGACACTTCATTGCCGTTAAGATCACTTTCCACTCTGTTTCAGATCTCATGGAAAATATCAATAAGGCGTCTGTAAATGACTAAAAACGACCTTGTTGAGTTGAACTGATTTCCACCCCTAACATCAAGCGAAATTATCTTTTAATGGACGACGACAGAACAGACGACATCGTCACTTACATTTTCATTTCACTAACGGAATTGATTGATTTATTATAGATCGGTCATTGATCGTTGCATTAAGAACGATGCGCATGTGAATTCCATGCAATAAGTACATACATATACCAAAAACTGATAACTCTGACCTCTGTTAGTTAGCCTTCACTCTTCCCATTTACTGCTAGATGTACCCAAATAGAAAGTCTAGATAGCTTTACGAAGCTTCTTTCAATGAATTTCATTTTTACTTCTTGTCGGCGCACAGATCATATTCATTCTAGCCAATGGGGAGTAGTCATGCAAGTTACATATGTACATAAAATTTATGCAGTGTCAGGGTCAATATCAGATTTCTTTAGCGCAAACATATGAGAATTTTTATATATGTACATAATTTCCTCAGTTTTTCGGAGGATCATTGAACTCTGGCCAAGATAAGATGGTAATTGCAACAAATTAACCAAGCGATGAGTGAAAAGCTGTAATTTTGTTTTTTATGTGGAGAAACATTGGAAACAAAATTATCTGGTAGAAAAATTTCTTGTAAGTAATTATACAATTTCTGGGGCGGAAGGCCTTCAAAAAAAAAATGAAGATTTACAGTTCATTGTTACAGTTAGAAATTTTTTGATCTATACGGATGTATGTACTACACATGTATGCACATATATATATGTACACCGATATCAAAGAAAAGAACTAAATAATCTCGGATATATTCAAGCTCAGATCATCAAACAAATCTTCAAAATGACGACAGCTGAATTGCACGCTGCTATATTCTTTTGAGTAAAATATTCATTAGTCCCAATACGAAATCTATTCATTGCGCTTAAGCCGAATGAGTCTGGGTACGTCTACTCTATGTACTCATGCGCATGAATACGACTCATCCGGCATCAAGAAAGATATTCTCGCCTTTGTTATGTAAAATCATGAATTATTCGAGAAATTTTAATTAAAATCATTTTTTCTTGAAATAGCCAGAGAAATTAATCACACGGCAGAGTCTTCATTATACACGAGTTCATCTGTAGTTGAGTTTGGATAGATAAGGCCTACAAGAGGTTTTATTCTTTTGCTGAAATTTTTGATTTTTCTTATATCCTTTTTTTTTATAGAGAATATACCTACAAATATGAATATGATCTCAGGTTAGATCTGTACTAGTAGAACAGTTATAATCTTTTCTTAATAATGAAGTCATCAATTGGAGGCTTAACTCTTGATTAATATAAAATCGTAAATGATCAAACTGGAAGTATATCTAATTCACTGTTATGATTTTCGTACTTATTATACCCTAGATGATGAAATCATAAGGTATCCATACTACGTTTGCCATTGCGTTTGTAATGATGGTAGAGTAAAATCCATTGGACACCCAAACATAAAAAGTTATTTTGATTTTTTTCGTGTCTGTTTGTCTGTCTGTCCTCATATTAACTCGAGAACGCGTTCACTTATAGTGCTGAAATTTTCCATACGGGCTTTACGTAAACTTTAATTCGAAAATAAATCGGATAATCGGATCGGAGATAACCATACCGATGAGACCTCTCTGATCGCTGGGTCGAAAAGTTCAATCATTTTTTTTTTTGCACTTAAATGCATTTTGTGAATTTATTGAAATTATTTTCCATAAATTTCAGTCTGTTAGACGAGAAATCTTCTTCGTATAAATCGGATAATTTCTTCATAGGGTTGCCACACGTAGAGACATGAAATTTAGTATACACAGTGTTTTTATAAAAATAGTAAACGGGCTAAATCGGACAACACCTTCTTGGTGTTGTCATATAAAATATTAGAATTTTTACGTATATTGTGAAAATGATCAGTCCTAGATGTTTTTATTGTACTGAAAAGTTCTTCAGAATATTAAATCCTATGAAATTGGTTATCAAAATTGTACGGAGAGGTTACTATACGAAATTACATACGGGGATATTCATCTAGGCCCCTAGGGTATCGTAAAAATTGGTCTTAGACAAATTTTAGCTTTTTTATTTGTTTTTATTAGAACAGTTAATGTACGTGACACAAATGCTGGAATAGGTTGTGTGCATTGGCGTAACTAGGATTTTTGTCTGGGGTGGGCCGGCAACCCTAAGTTTTTTCATAGGCTTTAACAAACATTTTGTTTGGGAAGTAAAAAGTTTGAGAGCAAAAATTGAGAGCAAAAAATTTCATCAGAAATCATCTACGAGCAATGGTTTTCGTGGTATTAGCAATTTTTGTTCATGTCAATAGATTCTAAAGGTGTCGTTTGAAGAGGTGTATGCACTTAAGGGGGACAATGCGATATAGTAGATGGTCGGATCTGCTGGCATTGTAAGAATGATTATCCTATTCATTTCTAATGAGGTTCGAAAATCATAATTAAATTAACTTAGTCTTATTTAGTCGTTTTCTAAGTGTTAATTATTCTCGAATTTTAGACTTTCTATTAAAAAGGGGGGTTAAGGAGTATCTACGTTTTATAAAGAAAACAATTACAATTTTCACCTACAACTTTTTTAGAAAAACCGAAACTTGAACATAATTTCAAAATTATGAATGAATAACACTTTTAGACTTTCCCCATGTTTATCAGAAAATTTCTCATGATCTGGGGGTGATTCTAATCTTTTGTCGTACTTTAATGTCAGAATATACGACAAAATGAAATGAACTTTTCCATTGCTTTTTCTTTTTATTCACCTCAACAAGCCTTGCATTCGTAAAATGAACTGGAAATGACACTTCATATTACAAATTCAAAAAGTTCTCTAAGTTCGTGTGGAATATCCATTTACCATAGTTTATAATTTTTGTCACAACCTCAGAAGGAGTTGACTGATTTGTCGTATACTTTTAGGCGTATATTCATTGCAAATTTATTTTAATTTATTTTGTGATTGATGAAAAGGATAAATCAAAATGAATATGGTAAATATAAAACTACTACAAATTTCGGGTGAAATTTCAAAAGATGTGACTAAAATATACGCCTAGTTACGACAAAAGATCAAAATCGCCCCCAGGGCAAAAAATACATGGCATAAGCGCCATCTTCATTTTAATATTAGAACTTTCATATTTTCAATTAATGTCCTTTCGATGGTGGAATAAAAGAACTGAGATTTTTCGGATCATACTGACAAAAAAAAAACCGCTGCTACTATTAAAATTTAATGGTTCAGAATTGCATCTGCATTATAGTAGGTACCTATGTTCATAAGTCAGCCTGGAAGTCCCTTTTAATTGAAGTGCTCAACATAACATCGGGGAATAGAAAATTTTAATTAAAAGCTTATGATTGCAGTCATTACAGACAGTATACCTATACATATAACTAAAATGCAACATAAACAGGGTGTGAATAAACACATTAATCATAGCTAGGCTTGCATAAATTAATTTAAAAAAAATGTCAAAGCTTTCATTGTGCGAATGTGTACCTGCCTAACTAAAATAAATTTCTAAATAAATTAATATGTGCAGAGCTGTCTCGTTTCTTACTATCAATCCAAAAAACAACTCTCCTTGTAAGCGCTATTCTGTATACTATGGTATGTCGTTATCATCAATTAGTTCATAGAGTAATTAATTAAAAGCTTCTTTAATTACATACATTGCATAGCTGCATTACAATCCCAGCCAGACAGATTGCAATCGACTTTCTAACCCTGAAAGTTTTCGTTTGTTATATCAAAAGAGGAGCGGGACACGATAGAAAAAATATCTAACATTTCTTTATATGCGAGCTAAAGTATATTACTTTTCGCTATTGAACGCTATATAAGAGTACGGGGGGAGGTTGGTAATCGGATTGCAATGGAAAACATAAATGTACATAAATCAACAAACGCTCTGAATACCGTATGTGATAACAGGTATTGGCACTGTATAGAGATAAACGTTTCATAGAAGAACAAGAAATTTTATGGCTGAAAGATGTACCTCTCTGCACGTGATGCATAATCATCGATCAAGTAAATAGTGAATCTCTTCAGATAAAACCGGTTTATGTTTACTATGGGGTACCTACTCTTGTAGAAAAACTGTTCTGATTTTAAAGTTCTAACATGAGCTTCTTGTAATTTAGTGGATAAAATCTGCATCCTGGTGAGTATGCTGGTACCTATACCAACCATAAGAAAATGCTTCCAAAGCACGTGATCATAAATTTCTGATATTTAAATGCTTTGAAATGTAAAACGGTTCTTTCTCATAATTTTATTTTAATCAGAGCTGCAACAAGTAATCCATGTAGTAAAAAACAATTTATGTCACAGCCAACACATTGAATTAAATGTCAGAAAATCGCGCTAACAACAAAATCCAACAATTGCCCATTGTGGACCGGTCTTAAGTTACTTTGTCGGTGGTGTGTATACGGGGGTTAGTCAGGGAATAGCCACTTTAATCTGACTATTAAAATGACATGATTTCTGTAAAACCACTCTAAGCATAGCAGTCTTTTTTTAAATCAAAACTGGAAAGATTAAGGAAATCCACTAGAAATCAACTAGGAAATTGTCATATTTCGTGGTAATGAGTTCTTCCCTGGTAATAAATAAAATCTTTCTGTTCTGTCCACCAGGATCATGCAATAATTTACAAGTATCATAGCTATATAGGTGTACTATAAGATTACATTTCATCTGTCTAACTTTGCTCTGCAGTCATGATATACGAGTACTTAATTCAACGAGAGAATTGATTAAAACTGGTTTAAGGTTGCACGAAACATCGCCTTCATAGATGTAATTATTTGAGAGCGGCCTCTGTCAAAGGATGATAGGTGAAAAAATTTGTTGCAAGAAGTATACGGTACCTCCCAGATCTAAGCACCTTCGTATTTATTTTGCTGTCTTCATATAATTTATTTATGAACCTTTCAGGTTCTATGTATATTTTGTAGGTTGGTAAGGATTGATTACAATCTTTTCTATGTCTTCTCCTCTGTGGTATGAACCAAGTATAATTTTGAGAGAATATCTTTGCCGTTGTAATTGGATGATTCCATAAAAATCGACGAATTTTGGGATAAATTAAATTTTGAAAACGAGACCTTTCCGATTTTGATGAATTTTTATGTATGGGTTGATAATGGGATTTGAAACTACAATACAAGAATAAAAAGTGACCATGCTTTTATAGCTACGAAATACACGCACTCGGTGCCAACTGGATAATTTCGTGGAATACCTTTAAGAAAGGACAAATATTTTCTCTACTTTTAAGCGATGGTAATGTGAGAGATGAGTAATTGTTAGGAGGAATTTCAAACTTTATCTCCTGTCCTAACGGTACTTATCAATTTAATCTTTTTGCATTTCTTGCACTTTTAAAACCATGACAACTGGTTAAATAGCCCCCCATTTAATATCTGAGCTTAGAAGTGTGTGGTACGTTTGTTTTAACTTTACTATTTTTATGGTTAATTTAAAAAAAGATATAGGAAAGAAGCAGTCAGAAAAGGAAATTAGCCAAATTAAAGTTTATAAAGTAAATAATTGGCTAATAAAGCGAATAGCGAGAGAGTTGAAGAGGAGTCCTAAGGAAATAATGATTTTATTTAAGAAACCTGATAATTATGAATAAAATAATTCTGGAGGAGTAAAATATGCCAAAACAAAGTGCGAGAGATAAAGTTTGTTACGACTGGAATCCAACAGCCTGCAGAAATCAACACAGTTTCTGCTGAGATAACGTTGAGCCTGAGGACCGTTAAAAGGATACTAAAAAATTGTGTAACCTTGAAGCGTCTCCTTTAACTTGTTTTTTGGTCATTTTCTTTTCCATCCAAAATTTGTAAGTCTATCCCGCGCTTCTTTTCCGAATGTTGGATAACAAGGACTATAGCAAATGTATTTAGTTCTAACAATATTTACCCTTTGTCATACAGTTCGCGTAAGGAACAAAATTCTGAAGGACGCATTTCGAATAGGTGATGTCATTTGGCCACCTCACTCGCCCGATTCGAGCACGCTACACTTTTAGGCCTACACTAAAAAGTCGACAATAAAATTCAACAAATGAAGGTCAACAAAGAAGAAGGATTTGTGCTGACCCCACAGAACGGTTCATTTGACCGATATATAATTTTTTATACATAATTGAAAATTTTTAAATAAAAAAAAAATTACTTCTGCGCTTGTTTTATTCAAAAGTTACTCAAAAACAAAATGATGTCTTTACATATAAAAAAAAAAGAAGAAAAACTTATATTTTAGCATTTCAAGGACGCTAATCTGTAAACTGATATTTTCGGCATTTTGACGAGTCTTTTTTTAAGATTGTAACGAAGTTTCGGTGAGATGGCTGCGGATAGCTCGTTGGATCAGTGTTTGTTAAAATAAAACTTCTTTAGTTGCAATGATAGTTCTTTATTTAATATTTAAAATCCACTCTTAGATCTTATTATCATCAGAGACTATATGCAGTGGTAAGGTTAAACTTCGCATGGCTTACCACTAGAACCTCAAATGGACACGGGTGTTATACCAAAGGAGAATACTGTACAGGCGCAAACCTCACTATTTAAAAGAGATAAGCGGATTTCTCACTTGGCGTACTAAGGAAAGTACTGAAGCAGGATGTTTCGGCCAAACCTCAATAATTGGACAGGGAAGTAGGTACGGGGAATGTTCACACGACATATCAAAGAAATATTGATGCGTGATATTTCACACCAAGCTCGATATTCGGAGCGGGGAAACAAAGTACGGAAATATGCCACCCGACGGACCAAGTATATGTTAAAGTGCTATAATTCGCGATAACCTCAACACGGGCAACTAGCACGGATGGTATGAGGAATTATCACCCGGCGTACCAAACCAAGTGAATGTTGAGGCTGGATATTACACGCTGAACCTAGCACGGAAATTAAGATAGATGGCTTGGTGATTCCTCACAAGATGTCCCAAGTATTTACTAGTGCGGAATTTTCACGCTAACATCAGTATTTACCAAATATTGCCTACTGAGCTTGACTCCTGGAGCTCACTGACAAGACTGACTTCTTTGGCCAATTGGTGTGGTTTATATAGTCCATAGCGACCGCTTTCCAGGGAAAGTTGCTTATACCAAGAAAAGCTTTCAAGCTCTTCTAGAAAAATTTTCTTATCTTGGGTTGTGCATATAAAAAATTGTAGGTCATACAGCGAGTGCAAATATGTCAGTTTTATTCGAATGTCCAAATGACGGACTTATTTGAATGTACCTAATCCCTTTAAAAAGTCAATTACTTAACGAAAATTTTGTAGAAGAGATAACATACGAACAATGTGTTGCAACAGGTAGCTTCGGTTGATCAGTTTCTATATAACTAGTTTCCTATCGACAGGACCCATATTACTAACTACCGTAGTATGTACTGTACCTATTAAAAGTCTGTTCACCCCTTCTTCCAGTAGGCATCACAATATATGTATACTTTAGGGAAGCAAAGAAATATTCACAGCGGGCGTCAAACAACCAAAATCTTCCCAAAGCATAGTGTCTACTGTTCTTAATAAGCATCAGATAACAAATAGATTCTCGGATGCCGGCTGATAACAGAGGCAGGTGAAACCCCAAATAGGCAATAAAACTTCAAGTGTCTATAATCATAGATGGCACAAGAACTAGATGTCGCATACAATATCAAAGCAGAGTAAACAAATTTTATATGACTGCTGGTATATTCCAGAATGAATTACAACATGAGAAATCATGGATACGTCAAGTAATTCATATTTTCTCGCATCCGCCATGTTGACGAGGTCTATCAACTGTATACAAAACTACTGTTAAAGCAATATTTGCTTTCAACATGCTCTAAAACATGTCGTAGTCCATTCCGGAATGCAACAACCATTTCACAATCTGCATACACTTGCAATATCTTGTGTTCTATTGCTATCTACATATGCTATAACTTAGTAGGAAATCATTTTATGGCATAGGCACTACAGTATAGTCTCCTCGCATAAAACCACATGAACGATTGCCCAAATTTTTGTGATTTTAACCGGGTGTTGCTTATAACCAATATAATATTTTTTTTTTTGTATTTTGGACCTTATTGACATTTCTATAAATTATTCTTTGAGTAAATCTAGGGTTTTATACCCAAGATGATGAAATCTAAAGTGTATACTGAGTTTGTCAATCCGTTTGTAACGCATAGAAATAGTGATAGTAGAGCAAAATGGATTGAACACCCACGCATAATATTAAAAGTTATTTTGATTTTTGCATATTCGTTGGCACGATTCTTGAGATTCTTGAGATAAGAACGTGTGTACTCAGAAAGCTGAAATTTTGTGCATGGGCTTTAAAAAAAATAAATAAAATTAAGTTCGAAAATGGAACAAACCGGGTAACATCTTCGTGGGGTTGCCATATAAAAATTCCACTTTCACTACATATTTGGACACTGCCTGAGAACGCATCAAGTAGTTTTCATAAAAATACTAAATATTATTTCAAAAATGGTCTGATTCGGGCAATCCTTCCTGCTGTTGCCATATAAATTTTAGGTTTTTTTACGTAAAACGATCAGTCCTAATATTTTTATTGTACTGAAATGTTCTTCAGAATACGAAATCCTATAAAATTGGTTATAATAATTTTTTCTGCCGACGAACCTGTCTAGAAATATATGCGAAAAACCACCAAAATTCAAACTTTCACAGACGGGTACCATACGAAATTTCATATGGGCATTCATCTAGGGTATCATAAGAGTTGGTCTTAGACGAATTCTAGCTATTTTACTTGTTTAATTCAAAATTATTTGGATGTAAGTATTTGTGCACAACGTCCAACGCAAGAATCTTATCTTTATTGGTAGAAGCATCACTTTCATGAACGTCCAAGATTTGTTCATCACTTCCTGGATGATCTGCTTCAAGGATATCGTCCACTATCTCCTCTAGGCTGTTAATTTCCCAAAATATTCCAGTTGTTGCACAAAATTAGCTACTCGTTAAACTCCTCATCTTCTATAGGGAATTCTACTATAACCTTCGAAACTCGCATTTTGAGAACACGACAACCAAAGAAGATTCTATAATACAAAGATATTGCAGGCACATTGTGTAGTTTGGCCTCAGTGAAAAATATTGGTTGAGAAATTATTAAAAGTTCTCATTGTATAGGTACATGGCCTCTACTAAACTTGAGCACCACAGCCTGGACCTGATGTAGAGAAGCCCTCAATTTTTTTTTAGAAATTTACTGGAAACATTTTCTTTAGAATTCGTATGTAGTATTTCACACCGACAACAATGCGTCGCTCCAATCTAAAATCACAAATGTCTCGACTTGGCTGGCACCGGATTCTTTCACTCGGAGAGTTTGGGAGATGAGAACTTTCGTTTACCCCGATTAAAACTCCCTGACTCTCCATTCGCGATTCTCTAACATACTTGGGGAGTTGGGGAAAACGTGACAAGTATCGCAATATTGAAGGACTCTGTATGGGAGGGTCGTAGAGGATTGGGGTTGTTTCCTTCGGTCTAGAGTACAAAAATATAGATGAACAATTTTTGGGGAGGGGCTTTTGGCGATGAGGGGGTCGTACCACCCCTCATTGGAGGTTGTCCAAAACACGTCATGTTTGGTATCAAATTAAAGAGGGAGAAGCGAGTAATTGAGTGGTGTATGTTTTTTTAGCTAGTTTTTTACCGCTGAAAGACGGATTTTTTGCACTTGGGTCATATACACCCCAGTTCCTATATTTTGCATATATTTCTTCCGTCCTTTGCTTCACATTCATTAGTACTCTGTTGCGAACATTTTTCTCCTGAATTTCCACGACTTACCAGTTCTTCATAATGAAAATAGTATGTCCATTTTTGTACCAAAAAACGCCCATTTTTCATCTTAAGAAGGACTGATTCACTTCTTTTGCAGTTATCTCCAAAACCATTTATCGGACTCAAAAACTAATTACATATCTAATTAGGGGACAAATTGTAAATGCGGTTTAATCCGACATACAACCTTTAACGTGCATATTTAAAATTTTTATAGAATTCTTCGGTACTAGAAGACGACCAAATTGATCATTTTTGCGTGATTTCAATTTTTAGCGGGTACCTTGAGACACCAAAATCCGTATTTCTCTGTAAGTATTGCAAGGATTTCCATAATTTGTTTTTGTAAACATAGCTAGGATATGCGGTGAGCCCATAATTTAATTTGAAAATCCCAGTTACCTAGTTGCCTTCACAAAACACAACAAAAGCATACAGTACAGTACAGTACGAGTTAGTGAACCGGCCCCTGGGAATGTAAGTTTTTTTCCTAGAAATTTATTGATTTTTTCTTCAGAATTTGTATGCTTTTGGTCGACAACAGGTACTTGGGTGGCGGCTAATCATTTTTAAGAGCGTAGACGCTAGTTAAGCAATAAGCATCCATTTCTTCTTAGAAATTTACTGAAAATGTTTCGGCAGAATTTTTATTCATTTAGTGGCCGATTAGAGTTATTTTCAGATACAACATTTTCATGTGTGCCGTTGTCGAATCTTGGCAAGACGTAAAGGTAGCAAATATTTGTGGTCTCTGGTCAAAACCATCAGGAACAACTTCAGCGGTTCCTCTATACCTTCACTAGTTATTAATGGTGAAGTGGTTGTTGACTCCCTAGATCAAGCTAATATTTTGACTGGTAGATTCGCTTCAAATTCTCTATATAAGATCCAATACCCATCCGTACAGCCATAGTCCTGATGGTTTCTCACCCCTGTTAATTAAAAGCTCTGCCTCATCGTTGATCAATGATCACCATTGTGGCTTCCAGACTGGACACTCATCTGGAGACTTGCTGACTTATCTTACGGAACATTCGAACCGTAGTCTTCACAATTTTGGTGATTACAAAATCGCTGCTCTAGATATTTAAAAGGCCTTTAATAGAGTCTGGGTTAAACTTAAAGCACTTGGTCTCTCCCATCCTCTTCTATTACCGGTTGTACTAGATGGGGTTTCACCAGTACTTCACCCTATAAATGCCAATTCACCCTATAAATGCCGATATGCCCCAGGGATCTGTTATCTTTCCATTTACCTTCTTAATTGTCATTAAAGATTTACTTCCCCTTCCATCTAAGCTTCAAAGCTGTCTTATCTCTTTGAAGCAAGATCATAACTTTTCACTCCAATTTCTTTTGATGGAGTACTGATTTACGATACACCATCATTATCCATTCTTGGCATTAAAATTTCCAATAGGTTAAGCTGGAGAGATCACATCTTTTCTATTGCCAAAGAAGCATCGAAATGTCTTGGGTTTCGGAAAAGGTGTAAGAAATATTTCAGCCCATCGAAAATAGCGTTTCTCTATATGTCCTACACCGGACCTAGAATTTAATACATTTTCCATATCTGGACCGGGGCTGGTCACACATATTGTCCAAAATAGAGCCTTCACGACTCACTCGTACACCGCCGTAAATGATGGATGTCTTTCACTCCTTTATCGCTACATGCATCTATGTTTTAATGAAATATGTATCTACTTTGATTCCTTGTAGAATGATTCCTACACGCAGTACTCGCGCTGCAAACCTCGCACATCATTTTACCCTTCAAACAACTTTCGACCGTACAGTAAAATTGCGTGAAGGTTTTTTTTTCCTGAACTGTGCGAATATTGAACACTCTACCATCTTCTTTCTTTCCTCCGGCATACAATTTACGAAAGTTTAACGGTGACATATATCAGCAACTCCACCACTCTCCCCACATTTCCTAATTCCCTTCTCTTTCACCTTCCTGTCATGCTGTGCTTTGCATCATAAGGTATCCCCTGAACTTGCCGTAATAATATAAAAACAAAAATCAAACTTTCTTGATTTTAGTAGAGGTAAAGTACGTAGCGCTTTAATTCCTGTATTATGCAAAGTTACGATTTATGATGAATTCGTCAATTTGAACAAAATTTGTTTCCCTATTTTTACTAACTAAAGTGGATGATTTGGAACTTTTACACTTCCACTATTTACAAACCAAAACAAAATAAAGAATTTAACGCCTCGTTGAATGTTGAGCAACATCCTTCGTTCCGAGTGGTAGCCACTCACTTATCTGTTCGACAGGTAGGTTTTAAATGATAAATATTGTGCATTTGACATTTGCGAGTGGTAGCGAGTGTCTTCGAACGTTTGATCTGTTTCCAGCTTTTACAGTTTTTAAACCAAAAATGCGCCCCCCACCCCCCCTCCTCACAAGAAGCCTGGATCCGCCCCTGGGCTCTGGTAAGAAACCTAAGCGAAAGAGAAGTGGTCCGATGCTGGAGCGTACGCTCCAAACATCTGGCTTGTTCAACGCTGTAACTTTCGAACGACTCCGAAAATCGGAAAATCACTTTACCCACATATTTTTCACTATATTTGGATGCAATTTATGAAAAAAAAAAAAGGTTTTTTTTTTAATCAGTCACATGGGATGACCCGCTTAACAGAGTAAAATTGTTACTAGGAATATGTTGCGGGCTTCGACAATAACGGTTTTGGTAATAAACAGGTTGTTGTTATGCAATTTTCACATTTGAAACCTTATCATTGTAGCAGGCTACAGGATTGTCCGCACAGAGCGGGTAGGGGGATACATATGTTTATATAAATTTTTTTCTTCTAATATTTATAATACCTATAATAGTAGGCCACTATTTTTCTTAAACTCTGGAATAATATAAAACTCTTCATTTCTGAGCTATTCCGCAATTACTGGCATAAATTAAAAATTACAATTATCTAATCCTTTCCATCTATATGTATATTTTTGCACGGATACACAGATCTATATGACAGCAGATTTAAATAATTCTTATCTGCCCCAAATATGTTGATGAATAGAAAAACAAATAACACAAAAACTATACCCACTCATACGGAATTCCTTGAAAAACAGGAAATAATGATGTCCGCATACTTTCAAAACCAACTAATTATCCGATGTCACGCCCAAACTTAAAAGGCTTCCTATATATACAATTCACTCTTCTTCTACAATAATAAGCTTAGGTAAGCTGCTCTGTTTCTTGTAATTTTTCCGACATAATTCCCAGGCTATTTAGAAATACTAATGTTCAACCAGCGTGAATGAGGCATTAAAGTCGCCTCTTTTAAACTACCTACTTAAGGCAAGCCTATATATAAATTTTCCGAGACAATAAGGAATTTCTAGTATAGATAAGTAGTAAAATATCCTTGAAATATTTACACGTGTTATATGATGTTTTTCTTTTTAATCTGGCAATGCTTTTAGCGCTAAAATTCTTACAAACGATGCAAGAATGTGTCCGATAATAGCTATATAGCAAAAGCGAACCCTCGCTGCTGCTGTTCTACATATATCTCCTACACCACACCAGTCTTCCTCATCCATACTTCCTTATTCCCATTCCTCAAAGATCCGACCGGCAATGGTTGCGCAGTTGTCTGTATGCGAGTTGAAGTTTGAAAGGGATTTTCGCTGATTATAAGTAGTACACCCACAACAAACCTCTTTAAGGTGTGGCTCTTTTATCGCAAGGATATCTTGCTTGTTTTATCTGTTCTGATTTATCTCTAGCAGCGACGATAGTAGGGAGCAACGCAGTAGGCCCTTTTGTGAGTTGTAGTTGTTGTTGTTGTTGGTTCAATCGTTTAATCGGGAAAATAATATCAAGGGGGCTTTGAACTTTAAGTGAGCATTTTCATATTAGAGGAGCTCTTTTGAATATGAGTTGAGTACATTTGTATGCCTATAACTTTAATAACTGTTCAATATAAGACGCGTTGTATGCAACCTGTCATGTATCAACCGTTTTAATAATTAATACCTACATATGTACATATATAAACATACCAATATAGACCGTAACATTGTTGTAGATCGCATTATGACTATCCATCTACTGCAAGATGAGGAAAGTATAATGCCAGCTGCCAGTTCATCTTTTTAGACTTGTTTAACTGGGCTTCCTGGCTGACTCAGAAAAAAAAATTGTTTTTCTTTTCTGATTCTTATACTCAATCTTAACGACCATCCATCCATCCTTCCTATCCTCCCATCCTATTCTCTAGTCATATAGGCCCAGATTTATCGGTCGACTTAAAGATGAAGAGTACTGTTTTTCTGGTATGTATGTAACTATATATGTCATTTTAAAGCAAATGCTACTTATATGTTTCCCGTTGCACTCGCGGCATTGATATCTCTCACATTTTAATCGTTATGTGTTACATAAATAGAATTTCGGTTTTAGATTCTGACCTATCGATGGATATTTGATTGGTGGAGCAGCGGGAACCGGAGACAGGAAAATTATGTTTCCTTTTATAAAGATTGAACTTTTAGTCATGTTTTTAGCTTAGGTAGTAACTAGTAAGTACGTGTTGTGTTTATGCATCCATATTCTTCTCTACGTGAATCTTGTCAGGAATTATCTTAAGAAAGCAGAAAAAGTTCCAGGAAATGAGCGATATAATGTGTACATTAAGCTGAGTATGCATGAAAGTGGAAGCTAATTATGTAGAAGATAATGATAAATTATGTAGGTACCTAGTCAGAACAGGCGCATTATGTTTTTCTGTGTTGTACCATAAGTTTTGCTGTAAAGTATAATAATAACATTAGTTAAGGATTGCAAACGACTTTATTATTTTTAAAAGTCTTCAACATAGTCATAGATAATTTATTAAATGCTCCGGCCACGGTCGCGTCATTGGACGGTGGGCAAATCGAAAAAGTTACAGAGATCATACAAGTAAGCGAGTAAATAATATAAGTAGGTAAACAAAAGTATAAAACAAACAAAAATTATGTTAGAGCTGGTGGTAGGTATACAAAAATTGAAGTTAACTGCTAAGAGCTAGAGTTACATTAAATAAAACTTAATAATGGCATGAAGTATACCTAATACAAGACTATATCGAAATATTAGCTTAATACTATAAGAATGCATAAATAATTTAGGTACATGAGATTATCAATCAATAAGTCTATCAAGTTGAAATTATTAAATAATTCAGGTTATCCAACTTACTTATAGTACCTACCATAAGGCACACATTTTTAACAAATATTATAGCTTAAAAATTGAAAACAACAAATCGATGTCTATTATGCAAAGATATGCTCCAGAGCAAAGTCTCTTGAACTTGGGGAGGAAATCAGACTGTCTCACCAGGCTAACCATAGAGTTCCAATTAACAGCTCCATCAGAAATACACTTCTTCCACCAAAGTGAGTTCTTAGTCTGGGTAGCACAATTCTCTTAGTATCCTGCTGACTTCAGGAAAAAATTCTCACAAATATACGCAGATAGCAAGCCGTGTCTTGCTCTATAGATGAAATAGAGGGTATTCAGTACGTATTTTGCCTGGAGTGGTCCTGGAAGAAGGAATTGAGTTAACGGTGTGACGTGCGCATGTCGCTTCATTCCGAATAGCATAAGCAGGCCTTGAAGGCACACTCTAACCTAACCGGGACCAAACTATGTAGGGGAAACAGAGCAGTATCGACGTGACATGAGCATGACAATTCAAAGTTTTGTCCATGTGCATGCCAAGGTTTTTATTATGAGCCGCTGATCGGGATGGTGTGTTCGAGAAAAAGAATATGAGGAAGGGAGTCCAATGACAGCTGTTGACCTTCGTTAGGAAAGTAGAGCATGGCTGAGATTTCCTATGATTAAGGACAAGCCGATTGTTGGAGCACCATCCACTGAAATTCTGGCAAGATCAATAAAAAGTCTCGGTAAATCCGAGAAGGGCACGGCAGTATAAATCTGTAGGTTGAAAGTTTACGTTAGTCAGGGAGGAAGCAATGTCGTTAATAAATAACAAGAGAAGTGGTGCCCGCTTGACATCCTGAGGGACCCCAGCCTGTACCATCTTGATATCAGATTTGCGGCCGTCAGTGTAGATAATCATAGTTCTGTCACCAAGGTAACTAGCAACAAGCGCGCAAGCAGAAGTGGAGAACCCGAAAAGGATCTAAGCTTATGGATCAGTAAATCATGCGAAACCGAGTCAAAGACTTGACTTTCTTGAGGCCCAAGAGGATATGAATTACATTTTCCGCTCGTCGCAGAACCCACGGATGTCATTCACCACTTTTACGAGTGTCGTACTGGTAGAGTGCCTCCGTCTGAATTCGGACTGGTAAACTAATAGCAAGTCCTCTGAGTCAATATGATGATCTACATCTACACACTTTTTTATACGTTTAAACTATTTTTCAAAGCATTTTTTCCACTCTGATTGAGGTATTCAGAAATATGATTTTTGAACGCATCAACTACTTCTTTTGGCATCGAAAAACGTTGTCCACGCAGTTTGTTCTTTACGGATGGGAACAAAAATAAATCATTTGGTACTTAATCAGGACTGTACGGCGGATGACCCATTAATTCGACTTTTTGAGGTCTCAAATATGCTGTTGCTTGAGATCTCGCATTGTCATGACGAAGAATGATTTTTCGTCTTGGGGTTCTTTTTCGTATTTCACCAAAGACTTCTGGAAAATAAACAGTTATACACCACTCATAATTAACCGGTCTACGATTGTCTAAAGTAACGATAGCGACATGTTCATTTGTACCGAAGAACCAAGCCACCATTTGCTTCAAAGTGCTTCGTGTGCGAACAACTTTCATTGGAATTGGCTTAATGTTGAAAAACTCATAAGGCTGTTTACTTTCGGGCTCATACGAATAGATCCAAAATTCATCTACGCGAACAGTGCTTTCTCACAACCAGGTGCTCATACAATATCCTTTCTAAACTTGTCACCCTAATGCATAGGGTCGCCTGTAACTCACAACATAACGATCTAGCAGTATTTCCTTCTGCACAGCATTGATGATTTCTGGCACAACAACCAATTTTGAACAACCTTTACGAAATTCATCCGCCAGCGAAGCATAGCCACGATTGAATTCATTAAGTGGTTTTATGTGGGGTTTCATCATCAAACACAGTTTGAATTTTATCAGCACATTGTTGAAAAGTTAGCCACTTCGAAAATCAAAAAAAATATTGCACGAATATGTTCGCGATTTAATTCCATTTTTTGGCCGAGATGAAATTTTCACGTCAGCAAAAAATAAACAAAAAGCATTCATATGACAAAACGCCAGATTGCCTCAAATTGTAAAACTTATGGTACAACCTACGTATTTCTACCAATTTCTATCAAAAGCCCATCGTCGCGTGGTAGGGAACAAGAATTTCCACTATCTGCACAAAGCGTTTTGAACATAGGTATAATATGTGCATACAATAAAGTATAGTTCAAATAATAAATAATTAACAGATTTTTCAGGAATAAAAATAATCCGATGAAAACCACTAATGAAAAAATACATATCCTTATGACAACATCGGATAGCCTAGTACGTGATTAAAATTGATTTCGAATTTTCCAAATTAAAACCAGCAGATGCACGCACATTGAGCGAACTGACTAAACTATTTAAATAATTGACAAAGAAGACGCAGTTTCTATATAATAACTAAAAAATAAATGCAGGGTGTCCCGCAAGTTGTGTGAAACCCGAAGTCTATGGATAAGTCATAAGTCATACTTGGACGAGGAAAAAATTGTATGGGGTGAGGGGGGAATCCTAAGGGTTTCCGAGATAAGGGAACTTAAAGATATTTCGGTATGTTTTCATAGATCACCCTACAACCTCTCTACGTTACATTGCGTGACGATATTTGAACTTTGGTAGATAGATAATTGTTGGACCTTTCCAGCGGTCTATAAATTTTTCACATTCTCACCTCCGTTTTGAAATTATGGATCAACAAAGTTACAATTTCGAATTTTTTTTTATTTAACTAATTTTATCAAAAAACACGTTACGAAGACTAATTTTGAATATTGGATTGAAGAAGCCTCAAAGCTTAGCTTGAAAATGACCTACAACACTCGGTGCCCAAAACGTAACCGTTTCTGCTTTTTTTGCACTTTTTCTGGAACATATCTACCGAAAATGGCTTAAAAAGTTCGTCCCCAAAAGACTTATTGCACTTATTGAACATTTTCCTTGGAGTTGCTTAAGAAAAAAGGAAAAAAATGCAGAAGGGTAAATTTTTAGGTGCAGAGTGTGATAGTTCATTTTAGAGTTACGCTTTTGGGCTTCTTAAATCCAATATAAACAAGTAAAAAAGCTAGAATTGGTCTAAGACCAATTCTTATGATACCCTAGATGAATGCCCGGATTAAATTTCGTATGGTCACCGATCTATTCAAGTTTGATTTTGAAGTTGTTTTTCGCATATATTTCTAGAACGGTTTGTCGCACAGAAAAAAATGATTATAACCAATTTTATAGGATTTCGTATTCTGAAGAAAAGTTTTTAGTACAATAAAAATATCTTGGACTGATCGTTTTCAAAGTATACGTAAAAAACCTAAATTTTTATATGGCAACACCAAGAAGGAGTTGCCCGATTTAGTCCACTTTTGACATTTTATTTTCTAATGTTGTAAAAACATCATATACGAAATTTCAGAGCTCTACGTCGACGCGTTCTCAAGCAGTGTCCAAATATATAGCGGAAAACGAAATTTTTATAAGGCAACCCCACGAAGGAGTTTCCCGATTTGTCTCATTTTCGAGCTTAATTTTACTTTTTTTTTTAAAGTCCGTGTACAAAATTTCAGCTCTCTAAGTATACGCGCTCTCGAGTTATCGTGCGCACGGACGGACGGACGGACGGATGGACGGACGGACGGACATGCAAAAATCGAAATAACTTTTAATATTATGCGTGGATGTCCAATCCATTTTGCTCTACCATCATTATTTCGAGGTGTTACAAACGGAATGACAAACTTAGTATACCTTACAGATTTCATCTAGGGTATAAAAATTAGTCTTGATGACATGTTTTTTGATAAAAATAGTACTTAAATAAAAAACACGAGTTAAAGTTTCGAATTTCAATTTTGTTGAGCCTTAACTTCAAAATGGAGGGGAGGAGGGATAGGTTTATATACCATTAGAAAGGTCCAATGGTTGTTTATCCACCAAAGTTTAAACCCTCATTATAATGTGTAACGTGGAGAGGTTACAAGGTGATTTGTGAAAACAGACCCGAATATGTTTAAGTCCCGTTATCTAGTGTTTGTTGGACATTTCTTCTAAAATATTTAGAAGAAATGACATTAACATAAAAGCGTTGGAAAGTTTTTCTCGAAAAAGACGTGACCTAGGAATTTGAACTCTGGCGCAATAATAGATCTTAGTAAGTTGGCCCCTCTAAATAATGTTTTTTTTTTTTGTATCATGTCAAGTATCATTTGAAAAGGCTACTATCAAGGATTCCAAAAACAAAATTTTGATATTATCAAGGATAATACGTATTGAGTTATATATAGATAGCAGGAAAACTGTCGCTTTTTTCACTAGTCTCATAGTTGCTGAAACAAAAATGTTTTTTGTATTAACTTATAGCAAAAAAAAAAATTTCGATTTATCGGGTACCTAGTATAATTGGATACTACTGATTGCAAAAATCTCAAGCTTTTGGGTACATTATTGGTAATTTCAATTACAACTTTACGTGTTATTTCAAAAAAGGATAAAATTGGAAAACCGCGAATACGTAAGAATGTGAGAACCTATGAAATTATTTGTGCCCATTTTGAACACCTGAAGAATTATTTTAGAAGGAAGTACGAAGATAAGTTCATAACTATAAATATCTACCGAAATAATTTGAAAGCAGAGAGCTGGCTTTATTTATGAATAATCGACAAAATAACTTATTTCCTGTTTAATCATCATCTAACTCCTTTCATTCTCTGACAGGCATAGAGCCAAAATTACTCTGCTCTCTATTACACTCTATTCTGTGAGACATCCTGCAATTAACTCCCCAAATATACATATACCTTCTGTCAATCAAGTTGAAAGCTTCTCCTAAATCAAGCGTACATTAAAGAAAAACAAAGAATTCCTTGTTTTTCAATTTTTTTTTCATTTCTCCCGCCAAAATACATACATGCCAAACATAGCACTTTTGTGAAAAATTTCGAACCATTAGAACCGTATGCAACCGTTTTTTACATAAACTTTTTTTATGACAGTATTTTTTGATAAAAAATATTTGCCAAATCAACTAAAATTATGAAATTTTGAGCCTGTTGCCTCATAATTCGAAGAAGAAAAGTTACGAATAATTTAAAGGCTCCCCAATTTTAATTCCGCATCAACAGGTGATTTATAAAATATGAATGAAACATCTTTAACCCTTCCGTACATCTTAAGCGAGACATTTTACCAACCCAATAAAATATTCAATTTTTTGTTTATGTTGACATTTCCAATCACCTCCAGGTTAGTCTGTTCTTTTAAATTTTTCTCCTAGGATTTTTCGCAACATTTTTCTTCAGGATTTTCCTGCATTACTTCGTTTTTCATTATATATTTTGGCACTGCCTGGCGTAGAGAGCTGAACTTTAGTTCATGGTGTTTCCATAGCAATAGCAAATAAAATTTCAAAAATGCACCATATCGGGCAACCCCTTCTTGATGTTGCCATACAAAACTTTGGTTTTTCACTATATATTTTGAAACTGCCTGAGAACGCGTCGACGTAGAGAGCTGGAATTTTGTACACAACGTTTTCATAAAAATGCTATGTAAAATAGATCCAGTAATCTTGTCCCTGACTAACGTCGACTGAATATAGCCCATTCCCTAATTTCGTGCTAGATCAGCATAGAAATCTGTGTAATGCTGAAACAGACGTCTATGTTGAGTTGCTGACGACTTTTCTCCAGGAAAAAAAGCGTTCTTCTCCACTACGCACCAGCCAAATAACTACAAGTATAGGAATCTTCCGTCCAGAGTTCAACAGCTGTTACAAGTACAGGCAAAAGCTCACGAAAGCTCTCAACAGAATTTACCGGCGATATCTGAATACACAGAACCCAGAATATTCATTCTTATACATTCTCACATTAGGTGTCTGTTGACAATCATTGACGAACAAATAAGTAACTTCGTCGATGAGCAATTCCGAGACAGGTTGAAAGCTATTAAACCGGACCCCCGAGATTTTAGCAAAATCAACAAAGTATGTAGCAGAAAATCCCAAGTCTATGAAAAACAGATCGATGGCAACAACTTCTTGAACTCTCCTGAGAAGAAAAGCAGCGCCTTCTCCAACTACCTTCAAAAGCTCGCCTCCAACTTATCTCTCATTGAAATGGAAAATTTTGAGGCAAAAAACATGTCACCAATGTCAGAATTTAGTCTTGAAAACCTATCTGGAAATCCGAATAACCGATTAATAATCAGTAACCCGCTTCATCTAGCCACCCTTATTCAGTATCCCGAACTTCATAATCTGGAAGTTACTACCGTTGGAAATGTATAAACAATAGTTACTTCCTCAAAAGCTGGAAAGCGTCCCAAATCACACCAATTCCGAAAAAGGTATCTTCTAAAAGCTTCTCGAAATTCAGATCGATTTCACTAATCTCCAACTTGGACAAACTTCTGGAGAGATTAGTGAATCCACACATTGATGACACTTGCGTGGAGAAGTAGATGGAGCAGCATCAGTAATTTGGATTCAAAGCTATGCACTACACCCGCTATTAAAATTTCACCCTGATGAGACGTAAGCTCTCAATAAAAGGACTCATAGTGTGGCCTATTTTCTTGATGTTGAGAAGACCTTCGACTCCATCTGGGGCCGGATTCACTATTTCGGAGAGTTGTGGAGATGAGAGTTCTTTTTACACTTAACTCTCCAGTCGGAGTTCTGTAACTCCGGGAATTTGTATTAAGAATTACAAAACTCTCGACTATGTTAGTTAGAAGAATATTTCTCGACTGACAGTACTGTCTGCTTTTGTTGTGTTTTGTGAAGGTAGCTAGGTAACTAGGATTTTCAAATTAAATTATGGGGTCACCACATATCCTGGCTATGTTTACAAAAACAAATTATGGAAATCCTTGCAATACTTACAGAGAAATAAGAATTTTGGTGTCTCAAGGTACCCGCTAAAAATTTGAAATCACGTGAAAATGATCAATTTGGTCGTCTTCCAGTACCGAAGAATGCTGTAAAAATTTTAAATATGCACGTTAAAGCTTGTATGTAGGATCAAATCGCATTTACAATTTGTCCCCCAATTATATATGTAATTAGGTTTTGAGTCCGATATATGGTCTTGGAGATAACTGCAAAAGAAGTGAATCAGTCCTTCTTAAGATGAAAAATGGGCGTTTTTTGGTACAAAAATTGACATATTTTCAAATCATCATTATGAAGAACTGGTAAGTCGTGGAAATTCAGGAGAAAAATGATCTTAATAGAGTACTAATGAATGTAAAACAAAGAACGGATGAAATATATGCAAAATATAGGAACTGGGGTGTATATGATCCAAGTTAAAAAAAAATCCGTCTTTCGGCGGCAAAAAGTCAGTTATGAAGTTAAAATGATTTTAAAACAAATACACCATTCCATTACCCGCTTCTCCGTCTTTAATTTGATACCAAACATGACGTATTTTGGATAACCCCCAATGAAATGCCCTTGCTCCAAAAAATTTTCATCTATATTTTTGTACTCTAGACCCTAAATCCAATGGGAAAAAGCCACAATGCGACAATATTGCGACACTTCTCACGTTTTCCCTAACTCCCCAAGCATATTAGATAATCACGAGTGGAGAGTTAGGGAGTTTTAACCGGGGAAAACGAAAATTCTCGTCTCCCAAACTCTCCGAGTTATCCGGCCCCTGGAGAGAAGGTCTTATCTTCAAAATGATTGAATTTCCCACCCTTGACCAACCACAGAATAATGGAGGAGTCACAACCCTTCTCTACGTGGATTAATTGACATATGCGCACTCCAAATCCCCAAAATTGGCGACAAAGAAAATGGGTGATCATATTTCAAAGCTTTACGAATACTATCGTAAATGGGCCGGAAAGATCAACGTCCCTAAATCGAGTTTACTCTTCATCATAACTGCACGTTCACGCAGAGGCGTATGTCAAAACGCAAGAAACATCAAAATCAGTAATGAAATAATAAAACCCACTAAGACTGTCAAATAGCTAGGTATAAATTTCAATGAACGCTTTAAGTTCAAACCTTACGCAAAGGCATTTGCTAGGAAAGCAAACTTTGCACTCAGCATGGTCAGTCCTATATTGGCATATAGGAATGGACTCACTTTAAATACCAAACTGCTGATGTACAAGCAGGTCATTATCATTCATCAACACATATGACAATCCTTCCGGGATTCGACAGGAAAACTCTCCAAATCTGCACTAGACTCTACCGGAGGTCCTATGGAAAGAATTATCAGGTCCTGTACGAGAAAGCTGGTATTTCTCCGACACAGGACTACCCCAACAATCACCCAAACTTAATTGTTCGCGAACTAGTAAATTTTCCCCATTTAGCCACTAACAAATATTTATCGCCTTTTTGCATTTCAAATTGGCATGGAAAATACCACCCCGAACCGAAAGACTTTTTACTTTTTTCGGGGAGAAAGGAGACAGCTATCGTGACTAGGAGAGGATGAAGGAAGGACGATTGCAGCCTGCCGGAGAGAATATATGCGACCTGCTACAGACTAGACTCGCAATAGGGAGACTAACAACAGCACCAGGTTGTGAAAATAGTGGGGCAACCTGAGGAAATATCTAAATTATGTGTATTAGAATTACGCAATATTTTTAGTTAATTATAACAAGGTAGAGCTAGCCGTAGTTTAGAAGTAAGTCTTATGTTAGTTTGTAATTCATATATTTAGAAAGTAAAATAACTCAGCTAGCTCAATTGAACTCAGGGCCAAAGAAAAGCCCGTACGGATATTATGATCAGGGACTAGGTTTAGATAAGTGTACAATTTTCTTATCTCAAATAAAATACTTGATGACTTTCAAAAATGAATTAAATTGAGTAACTCCTTCTTGGTGTTGCCATACAAAACTTTTGGTTTTCACTTTATTTAACTTTAATTTTCATCTAGGTTATAATATTATTGGTTTTAGACCAATTATTAACAAATAATTGACCAAATTGGAAGAAAATTAGTTTATCATCACCTTTAGGTCGTCTAAATGTAATGCAACCATTTCTGTCATGGACCTCGTGTTTTTTTTTTTTTTTTTTTTTTATGATTCTCTAACCTGACCCATGCACAATTGACATGGACATTTCATTTACAAGAATAATTTTTAGAGCAGGGTATAATCTCCAAAAAAAAAAAAAAAACCCCAATTCATCCAGACGTCCAGACCCATTATTGCACTCATCTCTTTAAGTATTTAGTACGGCCAGCGGGCGGTTTTAGTACGACATTAGATTTCAGTTACTATTTTAAGTTCCATAAAACTACGAAAGCAAATGACTAATAATCTAAAAATCTAGACATTTCCGTTAAGTATAGAAAGTTTTGCGTTTCAAAACCAACCCCGACCATGACGTCTTTTTTTTTATCTCACACAGATTATAAATTTTCGCATTTACTTATGACGAAGTCGTTATCAACAGGATTTTTTTATTTTTTGTTTTTCCCAAATAAATTTAATCTGTTTAAAAAATGATTCAGTGCATTAAAGATTCGGGGGCACAAATCACTTTCATTATCAAATATTTGTTTGTTTTTTTTTTCTCCTAAAATCAGAACTTTCTTAAGATTATAATTGGGCGGGTTGTTTATTGCCGCAACCAAAACAAACAGCATTTTAAGCAAACCCCCAAGTAATATGTGAAAAATCAAACACAATATGCTTTGCTGGCAATTCCGCTGATCTACCCTAATAGTCAGCTTTGTTTTGCGACAATAAAGGAGACTATAGGTATAGTAGTCCTTAGGGATATATCAATACAATCCCAGGCAAGTGTTTGGGAGACTGATTTTCCCATATAACACACTTTTCCGACTTCCACCTACACTACGCCGAAATCGCGGCGCAAGTTCCAATACAACATAGCTAAGGTAATGTCATAATAAAATGGAAAATGAATACAAAGGAGAAAGGACTCTTCGATGAAGGCTGTGTATACGTGAGGGCAAAATAACCATTTTAAGTCTCAGGCTCTCATAGGAGGGAAGCAGAATATGAATCGCACCGCACTCATATGTGCGTGGGGTTGAAAATAACGTACAAGAAATGCTGTGTCCTCCTGGCCGGGCCAGCTCACACAATTGCCAAATTTACCCCAAAATTATAGAGGGCTTGTGGGTGTTGTTTTTTTTTTTTTTTACTTCACTTTTCGAAAGGACTTACCGACTGACCTGAGAGAAATCCTGGTGCTACTGCTGCTGCTGCTTAGACACACAAAAAATTCTTTCACTACACTTACGATTATAATTTTTTTTCTTTTTTAATATCTAGACCGCTTTCACACACTTTTTACGATTGATTCTCCGCGCACACAAAGCGATAAAATATTTCAAAATTTTTGCAGAAATAATATAATATTTTGCGAGTTATTAGCGAATACGCACGGGAGGTAATTGCTATAAGAACGAACTAATTGCGACCGGCAAGGAAAAAAAAACTACAATATCGAGGGAAAGAGGTAGTTGTGATGATGATGCTGCTGCTGCTGCTACTGCTGCTGCTGCTATTGAGCCAGAGTCAGCATATATAGATAGCGCAAAAAAGCCGGTTCGTTGGCCTCGAACGCTTAAGATTTCCAGTTAACCGAAACTTCCGCAACTTCGCAAACAGCCGCTGATTTAGTGCAATAAAAGCAGTTTAGCAAAATTAGAGACTTCGACGACTTCAGTTCTAACTGCACACAGAAATTGCTTGTCTTTGCTTGTAGTACTACACCCTCTGAGTATTTCGAATTACAGCAGAGTACCAGAGCCGCGTCTGCACTTCTCTCGATGCAAGGAACTAATGAAGTCGTGTGCCTGTTCTGTGCCGCTGTGTGGTGCTTCATAACTAGAAGGTCGCCTTCGCCTCCATTTCTTCCCGTTCATCCATATCGTTCAATGTTCATATGCATGAGCATGGCCTTCATTGCTGGAGCGGTATTAGTGTGCCCCAGCTCTCTTCAAACTTGAACCACATTTCATATGGATAGGATTTGGTTGGATTGGGATGGGATGGCAAGGCAATGGCATGGCTTATGGCTAGTGATGGCGAGTGGTGAGGCGATGGATATTTGGATGGTGATGGGCATGGCATGGACGGACGACAGCGATATTTTGCGCTGTCGGTCGTGTGCTTGTTCTGTTCTGATGGTTTGGTGGTTCCTCCGAGTCGTCCGACTACAGAGATTGGGAAATGTTGTTGCCGATGGTGATGCTGATGATGATGGGATTTCTTGGCGATTTGCCCAGCCGGGCGGGCTTTTTTTCTTGAAGAAGGAAGTTTTTGAAATTGTTAAAATCATTCAAGGCTGGCTGGCGGCAGTATGCACAGCATGGCGAGACATGAAAAGGCATCGCAGCACAAAGAAATTGTATGTGTGTGCACTTGAGTATAGAACACACATGTTGGGTGCCAGTGTTATAGGTTTCTTTCTTCTTATCAAGAAATTTCCCAAATGTGTATTGTGGTAGGTACTAAACATTTTAATATCTAGAAATCTGTAATTAATTGAATTTTTTTTTTATTTAATTAAAGCGTAATGAAAATGTAAACATGCTTGCATAGAAGTTTACGCAAAAGAATCGTTTAGATGATGTGAATTCGAAACAGAAACGAAGCATCAGGGGATTCTGATAAAATTTAAATGCCAAATGACAATTACATTCTGACTTTTCTGCGATTCTTACCACCACCATGACTTCAGCCATAAAACCTGACATTGAGCGTCAAAATGTGACTTATTTTCGAAAGGCCGATTCCTAAAAAGTTGGGTGACATGACAAATGACTTTTTTTCATGACAATTTCTGCAGCTGAAGTCACTTAAACCTTGCCGCTGTGACTTTTGTCATATTCTAAGAAAATAGTTACAAGTATTATCGAAGACGTCGAGTAAGTATAAAAGTAATAAACATTTGTATTTATAACATTCTTTAATTAATTATTGCGATTTTCTTCGGAAATTGGAAATTTTATGACATCATGTGCGATTACATTATTAATAACCCCACAAGCTTCTTCTACGGAACTGGAAACAGAAGTTTACGACATGGCTAACAGAAAATCTTGTCCTACTGGCTGGCCGTTGATAAGACCCCAGTAGATATTAAAAAATTGCCTTAGACTTAAAATCTTCTGTGTCCTTTGCATACGCCTTCGCAATAAATTTTGCTCCATTACTTTGCATTGAATAAATAATTAATAAGGAAGCGGGGTATCGTGTGAATACAGGGGGGGGGGGGGAGGAAATGACAAGAGGGCCTGTTGGCTATTTTGCGTCAGTTCAACATTTCTGACATTTCATAAATTTGAAAAGAAGTTCTCGGATTTGAATGTACGATATTGTTTTAAATAAATAATTTAACAGGATTTTTACTTAATAGTAGTGTGAAATAAGTGTAAAATATTCTTTTGTGAACGATATTTTGTAGAATAGAGACTCCGGAGTCTTAAATAACCGTAAGGAAGTGCGCAGGAACGAACAGAGTTATTGGGCTCTATTCTGTAATTTTTCATAAAATAATATTTTATGTTATTTTGTGGCGATAAAATCCCTTCTTCATAAAATGAAAATAAAATATTTTAAATATTCGTATTCGTATATTTATGAACATAACATAAAATATTTAGTGCATTCCGCTATGTTTCTATTACTTTTTGAACAGCTGGTCAATTGACATTTGCGTGATACTCTATCAAATCACCCACTAAATAATCATTTATAAAAGCAGTAGCTTTCTTAATAGCTCTTGAGATACTTGACTGTAAAATTGCTAAATTATGACAACTCCTCTTCAGTTTGATACGAATCATGTCCGTAGAAATGCAAAGCAGCAAAAAGACATCCGTTCAGTTCACTTTGAGATTCCCAACTCAAAGTGAACGAAATGGATGTCTTTCCGGTATGAGGCTCTAGTTACTCTATAAGTATTTGAATTTGTGTTCTTACAACGATACGTTTTTGGTATAAATTAGAATAATTCATAAGTTTGCAAAATTATTTTACAAATCACAATATAAGAAGTTTATTAATTAGCCAGCCGGAAGAACTTTTGAAGCCCCAGGTTGGGCAACTCACATGGATCTTAAGAATCACGAAGATATCATATTCTATGATCTCTTCTGCATAAAATTAAAGCCTAGACAAATATAACCGGCCTCTAATGTAGGGAAGACCGCAAATTTTTCTTAAAAATTTACTGGAAATTTTTTCCTTATAATTCATACGTACTTTTGGAGGGCGACAACAACTTTTATGAGCGTACGCTAGACAAGCAATAAGCATTTTTTTTTTGTTTTTTAGAAATTTACATAAAATGTTTCGGTAGAATTTTTATTCATTTTGGTGGCCGACTAGACTTATTTTCAGGTACAGTATGCCTACATCGTTGTTAGATTTTATATTCGAGGCACTGCTCTCGAGTCTCGGCCCAGCCAATGCATAAAAATTCGAAGGAAGAAATTTCCAGTAAATATCTAAGAAAAACTTGTTTCCTTCTCTTCATCGGATCGAAGCAACAGTGATTTTGTATTGAGCGAGGCATTGGTGGCCAACCTTTTGGACACGTCATCAAGTGCCAAGTCGAGGCATCGTCGAGGCATCGTTAATTCTATATTCTAGAAAAGCGTTGCATATTTTTGTTCTACGTGTCCAGTCTTTGTATGTTATTAATTTGTCTATGCCTATACATTAGGAACACAATCCAATCAATCCAGCGGAAAATGGAACGATTTCGGATGCATTCCGAAAACATTCTATGAAAGATATGGAAGCAATACACTCTGATACCCACTTCATTTCTTTTAATGAATTGATGTCCTACAACGGGAAAGTATATAAGGTGGCTTGCACACCTTACCTCTGCATAACTAGTAAGGCGAAAGGAAGCTTTCCTTAGCAATTCTTTGGAAGGTGAAAAGAAGCATTCCTTATTAATTCTTTGGAAGGTGAAAGGAAGCATTCCTTATTAATTCTTTGGAAGGTGAAAAGACCAGTCGTGGTAAATTCAGTGGAAGCATTCATTCTGCCATTTCAGAAAAGTGAACGGAACCATTAAGCAGGAAATTTTCCGGAAGGTTGAAAAGAAAATTTATACTCTCAGGAAGATGGAGGGAAGAACTCTTCCTGTTTTCACTGAGAAGTAAAGGAAAGAACTTTTCCTGGTTTCTCAGAAAAATTTTGAAAATAAATACGTCTTCACTTATTCGAATCTCGCACTTAAATGAAAATAATCCACTTCTTCTAAAATAATGCACTATATGACTCATTTCCGACACACACGCAATCCTTCGAACTAGCCTCTGCAAATATAGCTGCACTAATTCCTATCTCTTTTCGATAACAACACGAATGAAGATATCTATTCATTACCTCTGCCTTCTCTAAGCATTCCCTGGAAGGTACATAACACGGTCTAAAATACGACGCATCAATACATTGCGCCTGCCTTCCTAAACCAGATCAACGTAAGGTATGTTCATATACTCATTACTAATGCATTCCAGGTAATGTTGACAGTAAACCTTAGCTAAGTCAGGCATTCGCATTTTTCGAGCTGGGAATTTATTTTTCCACATTGCAATGGTGAAAAAGATACATCGTTACTGCATCCCGTACATTGGTATTCCTTAAAAATCATTCGGATGGGATGCATTATTGGAAAAATATAATAATAATCGAATAATTTCAGATAAAAACAGTAAATTTCCCATAGGCTATTATCACTCAAAGTTCAGAGGAAGAGCGGAAAATTGTTGGCTGATTTCTCTTAACTTCAGCAGTAAAAAGAAAAACCGCTAAAATGATGCTGATGTGTGCGATGTGAACGTGTGGTTCAGCTGAATGAGAGAGACTCATTTTTGCAATGCATTTATTCAGCACAAAGCTTTTCTTGTCTGTTTCACAGAATTGCTGCTAGTAGTAGGTGTCTATTTAGAAAACTAAACGGAAAATTTCGTTTACAGCATTAACACCCGTCCAGCAATTTTACGCAAAAAGAAATATTTGCACATGGAGGAACCAGAGAAAGACTAGAAATAGAGCTTCAGTGAACTTGACATTGGTTTGGTATGGAGCGAGAGCATACCCATAGAGATGCATGGAACGGGTCTGGTTAGATGACTCTATCTACCTTGCAAAGGAATGTCTTGAACTTGAACTAGTATACCTGATCTGATGTGATGAGGTAAGTGACTGTTCATTTATTTTCACAAATTATATTTTCCTTATTAGTTACTCGAGTTTTGTTGGAGTTTTTATCTAGATCACTTCGTTATCTTGTTCATTTTATGTTTTTGAACAAATTGCACTGAAATTGATGTCTTAATAACGCAGACTGTCTGTAAGTAGGTACATGCTGAGCAATAGAGCAATATCTATATATGATTAATGTCTACCTTAATTGAAAATCAGAAGAATGAAAAACGTTTGAATTGTATATAATTAATTAGTGGTAAGGCAATTGGTAATTGAATAAATCTAGTTAATGCAGGAATGGCGGTTAAAAGCACTCATAAATTGATAGGAAATGCAACTCTTTCCATACCATATATGTACATAGGTAGGTATATGAAGCTTATCAAATTAAAAATAAATACATAAAATTTCAAATAGAAAGCATCCTCCAGCCAGAGTAAGTATAATTCAGACCGTTTGAAAATTCTGTAACGTATTAATGAACGTGAAGGGATTCTGTAGTGCAAATGATTCAAAACAAAATTATTTTGGTATTCGTAAATGTAAATAACGAGACAATGAATGATTTTAGCTATGAGCATGGCTATTTGATACTAGTCATTGGAAAGTCTGGACTAATTCAAAGTTTTCTCTAATAGGGATAATAGGGGTAAACAGGCGATGTCATCGTTTTCGGGAAAAGCAGTGGCATGTTACAATTTGAATTTTGACTATCTTATTGATTGATTGATTGAAAAAGAGATTGGGAATCCGCAGAAGGGGTTCCCTAAATGTACCCTCCAGAACCACGAGCAAACGCTCAAGTCTCAACCGGACCCTCTTATAAAGTATTGGCCCCGGCGCCCAGCAATCCATGCCAGCTTCATACAGCTCGTCCAGGAGGTGAGAGCCAAGGCATCTATATCGCTTTCCTGAGAGTACACTGACGGTGACACAGAAAGTTAGCCACCGTTTCTCAGCGTTGGCTTGTTAAGTCTCAAGAGCTTATTCGTTTAGTTGATGGTGGGTTTCCTCCACAGTTCTTTTGTAGTTCTGCCTGAGGGGTCCTATAACCAAAGACGGTTCTGTTGGCGGTCAGCCCAAGTTAAAATAATTGAGACAAGTTGTTTTGGTGCAATTCCGATTATGGAGGCTGATTCCTCCGAGGCCGCACCAAGACGAGCAAACTCGTCCGCCCTTTCATTCCCATTAATATTGCTGTGCACTGGCATCCTCTGAAAAATTACCCTGTTTTTCCGAGAGAGGAAATTCAGGATGGTTATACACTCGATTACTAGTTTGGAGGTTATAAAGAGTTTACATAAAGCTTCCACAGCTGCTTGGCTGTCTGGGCAGATAGCTATCTTCTTGTTCTCAGTATCTGATTTAAGGAGATGTCTTCCCAGTTCAAGAATAGCCTTGACTTCTGCCGTGGCATGGTTTTCAAGGTGTATGGCGATTTCAATTTGAAGCCATCAGTGTAGATATTAACAGGTTTTGTTGGTTGAAGCACAGAATATGATTCCCATTCTGCCCTGGATGGAATTCTAGATTCAAAATTACTATTCAGCATGGTCTCGAGGAGGTGGTCACTGTCTCTGTCGATTCCAGGTGCGATAGACTGCATGAACTCATAAATGGATTCGTGTGGGACTCTTGTTCCAGAGTGAATCCAGCCATGATTAAGATGCAGTCTTAGCGCTGCAGTTAAACGCCCCCTGCTGAATATGTATTTGCACCGGGTGTATATTGAAGATAACCTCAAAGACTCGAGTGCTAGTAGACTTTCGAGGGCCGCTTTCGCTGAGGAGACACAGTCTGTGAATCTTCTTCAATATCTTACGATGATTGGAGAGTTCCATTGATATCCACCATACCCCCGAACCATAGGTTAAAATGGGTTGGATGACACTAGTGTATATCTATACAATCATTCGCGGTTTACTATCTTAAAGGTACAAGCAATATTAGTAACATTGTCGTCCGCTAAATTCTTACTTTCCATAGTTCTTACTGTGACTGCACATAGCATATTCTTGTCCTGAAAAAACAATGTTGTTATCCCACCGAGGTTTCCCAGCAAAAAATCTATCCACGTGTAAAGCGAATCCTGCTTTCCCCTTGCGATTACATTAATAAGAGAAAACCATGAAAAAAGCTAGAACTGCTAGAATTAGATGCCTGTATGTAATTTAGGGGCAAGTTTACAAGTTTTATTGTTAAAGTGGCTTTTCGCATATACAGGGTGTCCCGTAATGTACGTGGTGTGATACCCGAAGACTATGGATCATATTAGGTGTGCTCGATGAAAACACGGTGTAAAACACCGTGTAAATTTTTCTCATCAAACAAGATTTTTGCAGTTTAGGGTAAGCCTAGTGTAATGACATTTCTCTGACAGTTCTCCCGACCATAATTTAACTTCTAATTTCTAGTGATTTGTGAAAATTTATTTATAAAATAGGTGAAATAATTAAAAATTTAAAAATAAATAAATATTAAAATGCACCAAAAATATTTCTCAGTTTATTTTTAATTAGATATTCTTTTATTAGCGTTTTTACATCGATACCAAATATTAACTTTGAAAAAATAACAATTGGTTCATCTGCAACCAGATATAGCTCCATAATTTCTGCATGAAACAGTTGTGCTGCACTATTTTCACATTTATTATCAGATGTTTTGTCACTAGATATAAACTTAATGTTTGGATGATCAAAATCTACAGAAATGATTTTCTCTATCCCGTTGGCTTCTCGAACCACTATTAAGCCCTTTTCTGGACAAGGGCTTCGAGCCCCCCACGGTTAATTGGATAGACTCCATGCTTAGAAGCAGCTAAAGGCTGCCCACAAGGAGGAGTTCTCTCTCCACTCCTATGGTCGATCGTGATTGATGATCTCTTAGAGAAGCTGACCAGTTCGGGTTTTACCGTACAAGGCTACGCGGATGACTTAGTAGTCACGATACGGGGCAAGTATGACCAAGTCATATCCGACCTCATGCAAAAAGCCCTTTATAAAGTCCGCACTTGGTGCTTAACCAAAGGCCTCAGTGTAAACCCAAACAAAACGGTTATCGTTCCGTTCACGAGAAGATCAAAGCTTTCACTAAAGGCTCCTCTTCTCGATAACACGGAATTGATATTTTCAGAAGAAGTCAAATATCTGGGGGTCACCTTATATAAGAAACTTTCCTGGAATTCGCATCTGTCTAGAGTGACGGAAAGAGCGATAGAATCTCTTTACACGTGCCGTCGCTTCATTGGCAGAACATGGGGTCTGAAGCCAAAAATGATGTACTGGATGTACACCACGGTTGTTAGACCCATGGTCACCTATGCTGCCCTCGAATGGTGGCCAAAAACTAATGAAAAGAAGGCTGAGGCTCTGCTTCAAAAAACACAACGGCTTGCCTGTCTAGGAATAACTGGTGCCATGAGGACCTGTCCTACAGCAGCCATGGAAGCCTTACTAAACCTTCCACCCCTACATCTGCAGGTGAAAAAGGAAGCAATCTCCAGTGCTATTAGACTGCAAAAGGAGAAACAGTTAAAACCAGGGAATCTGGTTGGTCATTTAAGTATCTTAAAACAGATACGCTTTGAGCAAATGACGACAATATCTGATATAATCACACCCAAGGTGGATTTTGTAAGACCATTCGATGTGGTTTTGGGAAACCGACAGCAATGGCGTTCCACTAAACCGTCCTTTCAACAAGGATCGATGGTGTGGTATACAAACGGTTCAAAAACGAACAGTGGAGTCGGACTGAGCGTATACGGCCCCAGATGCCATATATCAAAGGCCCTGGGCTCTACCCCTACCGTATTCCAGGCCGAGGTATTGGCCATAGAAGAATGCGCCAATACCTGCATTAAAAGAGCCATAAATGGCTCAACTATTAATATTCTCTCGGACAGTCAAGCTGCCCTCAAGGCCTTAAAGTCCTACACCATCAAGTCAGGGATAGTCTGGGAGTGTCTACAAACCCTAAAAGATTTATCAAGAGGAAACAAAGTTATCCTCATGTGGGTACCTGGACATGAGGGCCATAAAGGCAACGAAATTGCTGATGGCCTAGCCAAAAGAGGAGCGGAAACTCCCTTTGTCGGACCGGAGCCATTTTGTGGCACCTCAAAGTGTTACCTCAAAGCTGCCCTAAATAACTGGGAGAACAAACAAAAATCCCTATACTGGGAAAGGCTACAAGGACTTCAGGCAAAAAAGTTTATCGACACCTCTGGACGAAAAACAAAAGAACTATTACTCCTCAAGAAAACAGAGCTCAAAATAATTACAGAACTCTTCTCAGGCCATTGCCCCTTGAGGTATCACCTTAACAAGATGGGCTTGGCTGAGACTTCATCCTGCCGTTTTTGCCAGGATGCTCATGAAACCTCGGAACACCTGCTCTGCAACTGCGAAGCATTGACCAGGCGGAGACTACTCCATCTCGAACATGCTTTTCCTACACCTAACTACGTACGGAACCTCAATCCCAGAAGGATCCTAGACTTTATTAACAGTCTGAACCTAGAAAGGGAATAAATTCAACGGGGACTCACAATAGATATTTTAGGTCGCGGTGATTGCGAGGCTGACGCCTACACACCCCTCTACGAATCTAATCTAATCTAAGCCCTTTTCTGACATCTCATTTAAGAATTTCTTATATATTTCTATATATCTTGTATATATAATGTGAAGTCTATAAAAATTACTTGTTAATAATGGTGAAGAAACATTTTTAATTCAAATTTCTTACTAGTAAGGCAGATCTTAAGATTTCATCCATGTTCTTCGACCTTAATCGCCTCCTCAAATTCTTCCTCATCATTTTCATTTGAATTTTCTATGTCATATTACCGATGAGTATTTTATTATCCAATTTCTTTTCTAACTCCTTTGCATAATTTGAATTTGGTATGAGTTCCACATTTTTTCACTTTTATGCACCACAATCACGGAACAAATTCCAAGTGACAGTTCACAAATACAAATGTCAAACATTTACCCCAAGAAACTTTTACTGTGAGTTCGGAGCACGAAATCAGAAACACCGACTTTTCATCGAACGAGTTGGTGTAACCCCGTGTAAGCCTAGGGTTTTCAAAAAACAAGATAGAGAGATGCAATTCCACTAGAAAAGCGAATAGTTTCGAATAGTTTCCAATGTTTTCGAAATTGGGAGGTCTACAGTTCGTGAAATAGTTCGGGAAGTTTGCGAGGAAATTTGCGAAAAAACGGAGAAAGAGTTGATATGGAACTATGTTAACATAGGTAGAATTTGGACGTGAAGTCCAGACTGCCAGCATGAGCTAACAGATCACTCGGTGGACAGCGTTGAAGTGCAGGGCGGCACGCTAGTTCTCCTCAGCTATTGGCGGAGGGTGTTTCAGGGGTCCCACGAAAACCTGCCGCTGTCACCGGCCATATACAAAAATTTCGTGCCTACACAGAAAAAAAAAACGAAGCAGCACACATCCGGTCCCGAAGGGAACCTTACGAAAATCATCATTACTGTACGGGGTATTATGTGAAAATTTAGCTTTTTTTCTTAGTCACCCTGTCACTCCCAAACGGTTGATGTCGATCCCTCCCCGCCCCCCCCCCCCTCCTGCATACAATTTTTTGTTTGCCTAGGTGTCTAGTATCCGCACATTTCGTTTAATCAAGTTTCGCAAATACACATTATAAAGACACTGCCTGAAAATGCGTCAACGTAGAATGCTGAAATTATGTACATCGTTTTCATATAAATAGTAAATATAATTTTAAAACTGGGCTCAATCGGGCAAACCCTTCTTGATGATGTTTCCATATAAAAATTCACGTATTTTACTTATAGTATACTGTAAAATTTATCAGTCCTAGTTGTTTTTATTGTACTGAAAAGTTCTTCAGAATATGAAATCCTATGAAATTATTTTTACAGTCCGACGAACCGTTCTAGAAATATATGCGAAAACCCACTTCAACAATCAAACTTGCACACAGAGGTGACCATACGAAATTTTATACGGGCACTTTTAATCCATTGACAATGCAGGTATGATTTTAATAAGAAAAGCTAATGCGATAGAGCAGTCTTGTCGACGTTCCGATGTTAGAGGCCAGAGAAACACTTATTTCCCATTCATTATTATAATTCTCGTTGAATGTTATTCAACACTTGGTACAGAATATGGTACATCGGTTATCAGATAGCATAAGTCATAAGCATTCAATCAACGTTTAGATAGCTCGTCAGTCAATATTCGGCAATTTTGCGATAAGCAATAATATCAAGACCAACGGCGACAAGTATTTATGACAATAGACTTAATTCCTTTTCTATTTGTTAATTTCAGTTTAGTCAAACATTTAAATTATTGTGAAAATGAGATTAGTACCTATACATAAGTTGGCGAATTGATTGAAAATGCATTGTTCTTTAATTCCAATGAACCCATGCGACACTCATATATTCCGTACAGTCCCCAAATATCCGATGTGATTTAAATTTTTTTATAGCATGTGAAGCAGTCGCTGCAGTACTACCAACAAAATCAATCGAATGAATTTGTTTTGGCATTCAGTTTTGTCTTTTTGAGGTTGTACCAGGCCGCGGTAAATTTCAAATATTGAGCTTTGCAGAAAAATTGATCGAGGAAGTGCGAAATCATAAAATAGTTTATGATTTGCAAGACAGTCAGTATAGACAAGTGGAAAAAAAGACGTGATTTGGATTGATATTGCGAGGCGCTTAAATACAAATGGTAAAGTTGTGATATTTTGCATTTAGTTTGATTCTCCTTTTTAAAAAATGCTCAAAACAAATAACAAATGACCTGTCAGTATCTTCTTCTTTCACAATCGTCATTCAGTGCCTGTCGTTGCAATTGTGTTCCCAATTTTTCGTCTGCCTGTTTCGACCGCGAATTATCCGCTGTTGTCTGTCGTTCTGTCGTCGCAATTATGTTTAAGCCTTTAATTCATTTCTATAGCAAAGTCTTCAGGTTTGCTTACGCAGTAGATTCGTCCGATTTCATTCATGACAGACTTCTGTCTCAATTCAAGCTCCAACTTGGGCTACACACGCTCATGCAGTCGTATGATTTACTTGCGTGTATAACGGCCTTTATTATACCGATATCACACATTTTTTGCTACACACAGTAAGCATGGAATATTTTCCACAATACAGAAATCAAATAAAGCGTGATTTCGGCTTCGTTCTAGTTTGAAGCTAACGTTTTTGCTACTTTCTTTAATTGAATTTTTTTAAAAACTCTAAGCCCTCGGTAGAAAGTTGGAAAAGTTTTTAAAAATGCCTGTGGTGATAAAACAGCTTTGGGAGGAAAAAGCAGCTAAAAAAGTGACTAATAGCTAAATGTAAAAAAATGTGGTTAAATGCTTTAAAAAGTGTCTAAATCTAGCTACAAAGTGATTAAATTGGCAGCACTGATTGACGAATGTTTTTTAAGAATTTTTATAATTTTCTGGGGAGACGGCCAGTCGGCATTCTTTCGGGGGCCAGACCCACCCTGTCCCCTACCTAGTTACGCCAATGCTAAGTACTAAAACGGCGTAATTCAGAATTTCTTGATATTAGGTTTGAAAAGTAAATCTAATTACAAAAGAAAAACAAAAATAATACTTCTTTATTTTCATAAACAAACGAAACTTTAATATTGATATATTAATATTGATGAAAATATTTTTTTTTACTTCATTAACGGTTAAATAAATTAAAAATAAATTAAAAATCGTGACTTAGACCATTCTTCCATCGGGTGTAAAAATTTAAAGGACTTCAATTAATCAGGATGCAAATTGGGGGTTAGAATCGTTAATAAAATGAAATTTAATCATCCCATTGATCCTCTGCGATATCATCATCGATTGCTTTTTTAATGTTCTTATAAAAAGAGAATGCCCATTTCAGGCCCTTCATGAACCTTCGTGAACAGACATGATTTTGCAGCGATAACCAAAAGTGATAGTACTTAAAAATATTTTCTGCCATTTTTTTTTTTCATTAGATCGGAAACTTTTAAGGGTTGCCCGGCGAAGTCCAGTTTTTGATATTTGGAGTGAGGGGAAAAATACCTTTTTTAACAATTTCGGTTTCATTATGGCGTGGTTTATTAATTTCTATTTCTATCGGAGTGGAGAGGGGGGGGGGGGATTACCTCTCCTACGGGAATTTCGTCAGAGCATAGGGTTGTGGGTACTCAAACTTCTTCTCAAGACCTGAACTATTCGTTTTTGTACTAAGATTTCCCTAAATTTAATAGATCAAACTTTAAACCCCCGCTAGCGCGCGGTATATTTTCTAATTTTTTAAGAAAGTAAAAGCATTATTTATTTTCAGAAATCCTTCGATTCCAATACTCATTTTTTAGTACTTCCCTTTTTTATATTCGAACTGAGGTACTCAATTTTTCACACCTTAAATCGTCTATAACTGGGTTATGTCCGATTAGAAAACGGGTTTCACTGTTCGGCTCAGTTAATTACCAGCTACAATTCCTAGAAGAAGAGTGATGGTAGGAACCCCCGGTGTGGGGTGAAATTTCCAGTATAAATTTGTAGGAAAAAATCTAGGCCTTCCCTACATCAGGCATTGTTGATTTTGTATGTATTGAAGCGAGGCATTGCTGGCTTACTCATTGCTGTTGTCAGCAAGTTGAGACATCGTCGATTTTATATTCGAGTTCGAGTAAAGCGTTGCAGATTTTTGCCCAGTCTTTCTAGTTATTATGTAGTTTGTCTAATGGTATTGCCTTCCCAAAAGTAATCAGAATCATTTTCTTTTATGACTGGTTTAATGGATTTTTTTTTTAATTTTGTTTTGTTATTGTGGTATTTTGACTGAAAGACATGGTGATTAGTGAATTATTTAATAAGATCATTAATAATTTTTATCCGCTTCCGCAATTTTAATAGCTTTGGGAAAAGTGAAAGTTCTGGTGGGAGATGTCATCCTGATGCTAACGATTGAAATTGAAAATAACAATTGACAGTTCGGGAAGGCCATAGTTTGGTAATTTTTATACCATGAAAAGAAGAGAAGTCTGGCAAACATGATACTAATAAACATTAAAAAAAAAAATATTTAATATAGCCACCTAGCTACATAGTTAAAAATTTCTTATAAGAAATTAAAGTTTTATATTTAACGTAAATAATTTGTATTGTCACAATCTCAAAAGATTTATACATTTGAAAAAATAATCTTTAAATTCAAACTACTTAGGACCTATCCTACCTCATCAGAAGTGAATCATCTGTTTAATGATGAAGAAAAGAAATCAAAAAACAAAAAAAACGGGGCACAAATACCTCATTAGTCACCGTCGATTAATATTTACACTCACCGTAAACGTAAAAAAAAAGCAAAAATCTTAATTCATCCTAAATAATGGCAAAAGTAAAACAATCGGCAAAATCAAGTTCAAAAACCGTAAATCGCTTTCAACTGTAATGGATGGACGGCCGGCGCTACTTAAGTTGAAGAAAGAAGCAAAGATGTGCGTGAGCTACCAGGTGAGGTACAGGTGAATTCTACTGGTTCTATAAAGCTACTCTATGGAAGTTGCCCGGAGGAGTGGAATTCACGCGGAGAAAATCAGTAAAACAGCAGTAAAAATCCGTTCACCGCTCAAAAATTGTAAGTTTCTTCGAGGAAAGATGAAGAAAAATTTTTGTGAGCGCGCGCGCGCGCGCGCGCGTTATTTAAGTTAACTTCATACCTGTCGACGCGGCGCCTTCGGCCGCAGTCAAGCGAATTCATAGCTGCAAAAACACCACCACCGTTGAATATTGGCAGCGCATAGCATGGACCCATAGTAAATTGTGCTTTCTTGGACCGTTCTGTAGTCAGATTACGGTCTAGATACGATTAGAAGCAGACAGATTATTATCAGACTCTAACTCCAACTCTAGATTCATACCAATATACACCTGTTGAAGAGGTGTAAAAATAATCGTGTAGCGCTAGATCTCCTGAATATTTGTTTGCTCTGCACTGATGGGTGTTTGGCTCTGATTTTAAACATATATATTGCATGTTGCCATGCCGACATGCTATGCAGTAGACCAACACGTCGGTCGCTGATACAGGGGTTGACTGACTTTTATGGGCGAGATAGAGATCTTTTCAACTTTTCTTTAGTTGCAAATTAAAGAAGTAGAAAAAAAAACGATAACATTTCGCATTTAGCATTTTTCAAGTAAAGTGCACTCACTAATGGGAAATTTATTTTTTAAATTGCTTTCTTATGTTTGGTATTCACTTAAAAACCGTTAGTTATGCTCATGGCGAAGCGGACTGGTGGCATGGCGATATACCTATAGCGCGTACGATGAAATTACCGACCCAGGCTACCAGGCTTTAGCTATTTGAGGGTAAGTTGAAGGCCAATCTCTCATTTTTATGTAATTTAAAAACTAAAATAAAATTTAAAATTTAATAAGTATGCCGCTAAGTATAAAGGGCAATGCCCACTTTTCATACGACTTTAGGCCGGACACCTTCAAACCTGAGAGATGTCTTATGATACTCTGAACATATTTTATTAATAATATTTATTTCAATTAAGCGAGGAAACGTTTTGCCGATCGGATACAGCTTCAGCGACTTTCTTGGGTGAAATAGTGGACTAATCTACTTCTCGTGATTGCGCGGAATTGGTGAGTCGTGGAAAATGACTTCCTATGATAAAAATGTTCACAACAAAGTACTAATGGCCGTGAAAGAAATAACTACACAAATATATGCTGGAGTGTATGTGACCAAGTGCATGAAAATGGGTTTTCTGGGGGCAAAAACGTCCCGAGAAAGTTTTCTGAATCGAGAAAAATATACACCAATCGATAGTACTCGGAGAGACCTTTAATTTGATATGCAACATGCGGTATTGCTACGACCACCACCACCACCCCCCCCCCCCGCCAGGGTTCCTACCCCCTACCTAAAAGTATGCTGAGCAAAAATTTCTTCTACGAACTGTAGCTGGTAATGAGCTGAGGCGAACAGTGAGACCCATTTTTGGATCAAATTTAACCCTACCGAGTTAGAGCTGATCTAAGGTGCGAAAAATCTAGTACCTCAGTACGAATAAAAAAGAGGGAAATACAAAAAAAAGTGAGTATGGGGATTGCTATTGATAGCTATTTAAGCCTCTGAGTATAGGAGTGTGAGTACTCAAACTTCTTCTCAGGACCTAAGGAATTCGGTTTTGTACTAGATTTTTCAAAATGTACTAGATCAAACTTTGACCCTCCTCCCTCGAGATTTCCCCCGCTAGATAGAAATAAACATTGTTAATAAAAACTATTCATAGTATCATAATGCATCGTTTAAGACATCTCTCAAGTCTGGAGGTGTCGGGCCTAAAATTTGCATTCCCCTTTGGTGAGAACGAATACTCGGTTCCTTTATAATTAGGCTTTAAGCCAGAAACACTTTGCGATGCAGTGCAGTACACAAAATTTGGGGCTCATGTAATTCCATGTTACAGCTCACAAATATAAATATGTGTTCAAGAAATTCACCACGCCGAAATAATCAAAAGTCGGCTCAGCCGAGGTCGTAAAAGGTCGCGCTGTATTTCGGCCTTTACAATAGGTACACTACTTCGGCACTGCACTGCATCGCTATATGTTTCTCACCTTGGTAACCATCCGGTTTGCTTTAAAGAGAAAGATCTGTCGTCCCCGTCTCAGCCCAGCCACTATTGTCTCATTAGTCTGCTTAATTTTCTTGCCAAGGTATTGCAAATGATCTTATATCAGTAAATTATGGAATATGTAGAAGTTAACAAAATATTATCAGTTTGGCAGTCTGGCTTCCTCTCTTAAAAGTTACCACAGATATTTACGATGCTCTTGATAGTGATCACTTGACAATATTGGTTTTGCTTGACTATAGTAAAGCATTTGACTCTGTTAATCATATAAAACTACTCTCTATACTTGGTAATAAGCTTAACTTCTTATCCACTGCTGTTCAGCTGATTACCTGTTTCCTAACGGTCAAATGGTAAAGTGGGAGAAACTCTCTCTAAACTGGCGTATCTATCATCAGGTGTCCCTCAAAGGTCCAATACATGGTGCACTTTTATTTAGCCTGTACATAAACGATTTACCAAGTACTATAGGACTAATGTGGGATTGTGTCTATCGGATCAATGAGGATTTGCAGGAATTATTTAAGTGGTCTTCAATTAATGAGCTTTCACTGAACCCGTCCAAATCAAACTGCTTAGCAATTTATAGGTGTGATCTAGAGAAATCCGTGCCTCCTCCTGTCGTCTTGAACAACACAGTCCTGGAATATGTTGATTTGGGAATCAAGTTTAATTCCAAGTTTAGCTGCTGCACCTACATTGTAGATATGATGAGAAAGATATATGGTTCTCTGCGGCACTTGTGAATTAGTTCAAACTCCATGTCAGTGGATTTTAAACTGAAGTTGGCTAAGTAATTACTGACTTAGACCTAGTACCATATTTTACATATCAGCGTATGTAGCATGGATCCTGGGCACATCCCTTGAAACATATCTAACTAGACGTCAACTTATATTCTATGGTGAACGTGCTTACCAAAAATAACCTGATAAGGCCGGCATGCGTGTGTGCCGGCGTGTGTGTACCTGTGTGTTCGAGTCGCGTGTGTATGACTGCCTCGCTGGTCTGGGCCATTTGGACCACTCATCTACCTCCCCTAGCATACCGTTATGTCGTTTGGTATTACATTATCGGCGTAAAAGCTTGTAGCATTTCATGGAGTGACTAAAAATTTCAGGCACATCATGTAAAAAGTCAAACTGTTACACTATCTGCCTACATTTCATGAAATTCCTGTACTTTTCGTGAAGTGCTCTGCTGAGTTACATCAATTGTCTACGACGTAATATGTACATATGAAAAAATATAATTTTAGAATAAAATTGCACAAAGTTGTAAAACTGTATTTATTAAACAACCCCTAAGATTTCGCTAAGCGACCCCATTTGAGGTCGCGATCCATAGTTTAAGAAGCCCTGATCTAGGATATAAAAATGCGTCATTGCCAACCTCAAAGGAAATTATTTCCATCTGATGAATAAAAACTTTCTGAAGATGGTCGGCTTAATATTCTAAAACTAACAGACTGTCTCCATAATAACTTAATTTTTAATTAAATGGAGTCAAATGTGCAGTGCGTCACACAAATAAGTTACATCAACGACCCCTTTTGCAGTATTTCGGTTCAATTTCAAATGGAGAAAATTTTACTTCATATTAGTAAAATTGCACTAAACGTGATATCTACTACCATTAAAATGAACACCACTTAAAAATTTCGATTTTCCAATAATCTATCTAACAAATAGTAAGCCGTTCCTAGAATTGTTGAAATACCAAAAATCACATATCAGATTCAGACAGAATATTTGTTTCAAAAAATATATTTTCTGTCAAATTCGCATTTTGATATGTTGATGTTAATTTAATTTACCAAGAATTGGGACAAATACTTTACTCAGCTTTACCTGCATTTCACACTACACTCCATCCTTTTTCAAGATAGGAAAAATAAAACACATCTATCTCTGTCCGCACTTCTCTGAACGCGCAACCAATCACCGTGCAAATCGGCGTTCACATAAAAAATGGTTTGTACGATAATTCCTATAAATCGAATCCTATTTTGTTTACTATCAAACAATACGAGACGGCCTTCAATAATAACATTTGGGTACATGCGGAAACGAGAATTAGAAGATTCTTATATCGTTTCTCAAGAGATAAACGAGAAATTTATGAAACGTTTGGATTATTTGTTCAAACGCGGATGTATATCTGTACCGAAGGCGGAGCTTTTGCAGCAAATGACTGAACATCTTGGTTATGTTGATGATGCTGAGAAGTTTTACAACATTAAGCAACAACCGCATAATTATTTGCGGATATTTTATAAGCTACAACGTTACAACGAGACAAATAACTTGAAAAATTTTGCACTTATATCTATCTACAAGCATGGGCGGCACCATGTACCCTACGATTTGAAGGTGCTATGGGCAGGTCTATGCGAACAAAACTACCGACATCGGTGGGGCGCAAAAAGTTTGATTGGTCCATTTGCATGGATGGCGTAGCGGTAAAACGGCGCAAAACAAATAATTGTGCAGTGGAGAATGACAAGACTGTGAGCGATATCAAGACTAAATTTTACTCCGGCTATTATGAGCAAATTGTTGGATTAGATCCTGGTTCTCGATTAATCGCTGGCGGTATACAAGTATCGACTAGAGACGCATCTGATCCTGTTGCTCTAATAAAAATCAAGAGTTCGGCATTCTATTATAAGACATCCATGTATGCACGCAATGTTTTACTGACGAAGTACACGAAATCGCTTCCAAAAAGTCCAATAATGATCACGAAATCCCCTATGCAACTGGATTATTTGGAGTACACGAAAGAACGCCTGAAATGGTTTTCGCAACGCCAAGCGATGTATGGGCAGCGCAAAGCTGCAAGATCGTGCAGCACATCGCTTGGCGAAAGAAATAACGAACAACACTCCTGAAACTGTAGTCTTTTTTTGGTTCGACCAAAACGGCCGCAAATTCTCCAAAACGGGGTTACGTTCGAACCCCAAACCAGAAGTTGTTGACGGCTCTTAATCTTAAAGCGCGTTATTATTCTGTACTCGAAGTGGACGAGTTCAGGACGACGAAGTTGTGCGGCAGTTGTTCGGAGCCAGTTTTGCAAAAAATGTAGTATCACGTCGAATCGCGACGTCAACACCGGCGTGAACATACTGAAAAATGGTCTTGCCAGAGTGGGTGGCAGGCCATTAACAGTTCACCAAAAGTACTGTTTCAGTGAGTTAATTGAGAAAATCTCACGGGTGTAACCTAACTGGTATAACCGAAGGTGAAGGGCACTAAAATCCAAGTAAACTTGAACGATTATCAAAAAGAGAGCGAGTGTGAATTTCATAGATTTGCCGCTTCTTAATTAGAGCAACTCAGGCTCGTAACTACTGATGCACATTTACTTTGTATAGATACTCGCGTAACTTCTGAATTTGGTCATTTTAGAAACATTTAAAGGAAAACGAACTGCAGAAAAATACAATTTATATTTGGCAAGGTACAAAGCAGTGTTTGAATTGAATATTTTCCAAGTTTCCTTGTTTTTTTTCTTTCTTTTAAATCTTGTGAGTAATAATTTAAAATTAATTTAAAAGATAAAAATTGATCAAGTAAAAATTGACTAGAAATTTCAATTTGTAGGTAGGTACTACATGGAACGAAATTTCTCTTCTTGAAGAAGCTTTCTAATTCTACAGATCACAATTAACACATAACAAACATAACAATATTATTATCATAATTAACACATAATCAGCAACACGATAGTTTCATTTAACACAAAAAACTACTGCAGCATAAACATCTAAAGAAAACGCATAAGTTTCGTGTTCTGTTGCTCAAGAAATATATTTAATTTCTCCTGATCTTGTTGCGCAGCTCATTTTACGGTAAATTAAGGTGCAATAAAGTATAAATAAATAAAATGCTATTGTTATGAAGCTCTTTGAGAAGAGGCAGTAAGATTTCGTGAACCTGACTCCATCTATTTTACTGTGAATATCATGGCATTAGCAATAGTAAGTATTTATGTAAACGTACAAATATTGGTCTGGACTGGATTCTATAAAAGTGCAGTGCGTATGTATCAAATGTGAATGATTCTTCCGTTTTTGGCATAATTAAGATTGCTTGATAACAGATTTAATTAATTAATTAATATACACTACATATATGCACGGTTTTATTTTTTTATACTGTAAAACTCTATACCGTGAATCCTTGAAGACAGTTGTAAAGGTTTTCCGAATGCCATTTTTGTATTTTTTTTATTTTATTTTATTTTTTTATAATTCGGGAAAATGTTGTTCATATTGCATACAGGACTTTACCCAATTGTCTCCATCATAAATTTAACTGGTGCCAATATAGATAGACTCGGTTGTAGGACTAATTCCTATTAAGCATTTCGCATGGAATTCCGTGCGAGAGACAACAGCAAGTGTGATAAGCCAAATATAGCATAGTCAAATTCTGATTGCATTAGTATTTGTTGCCGCTGTACTGAACGCTCAGTACAATCGTGTAATATGAATCAAAATCAACATAGAGAGGGGCATCAAGATAAATTAATTTGATTTTCATATTAACTCTGAAGTATAAGCCCTTGTCTTTACCGTTCTATGGTCAAAACTTTATTCTTGATTTCTTTCTTAATGCTACCTTATTTATAATCGCTAATTATTGCTAAATAAGCTATTTACATCAATTTCTTAAAGCTACCTATATTCGATAATTTTCTCACCGTATCATTATGAACGAAACGGTGACCTCACGCGAGCAGCGTTTTTTTGTTGCCATTAATAAATTTGGTGCATTGCACATACATACATAATTTATTTCCACTTGCGCTGTAATCTGATGCGCTTTTATATTAGTTCATTCATAACGAGGTATGAATGATTGACACAAAAGTGATTACATACAAATCTGTATGTATGTCAATTGTATTTTCATTTTTGTTTGTTCGAGCTTTAACTTTTGAAATGAATTACAAACTTTAGTTGTAATCTTGGTATCATATTTCTTTTACGGAGATGTGCATTTGATTTATATGCAATTACATGCTTTAATGATGCATGACTACAGATATGCATTACATCCCCATCCTTAAAAGATTGAAGTAATTTTAATTTCTCTAACGAAAGTAAAATTAAATTATTTGTTAGTTCACATTCGATCACTTCGATCTTTCTTCATGATACTTTGTTACATATTTCCATATCTTATTTACTACTTTTCAATATTTTGCTATGTATATCTATATGTACCTACAACTATATAAATTTTATGTTTACATAATTTCAAATTATTATTGTGTACTTTAGTTTCTTTTCCATTTATATCTACATAGCTATTTATATTATCTTGCCATATTATTTATATGGTCCTTTATATGGTTGTTGTAATTTTACTTTATTACCTACTTTTATATATACATAATCATCTATTTTAAAATTAGCTTCATTTACAGTTTTTTGTTTATCTATTCTTTCCTGTTTTTCTTTTCTTTTAGCAAACATTCTTTTACATTGTTGTGTGCAAATTGCAATTTTATTTTTAACTCATTGATATAATCGTCAATATTATATATTTTTGTATTATTATTTAAAATCTCACATGGTGATGAATTTAACTTTCCAAAAACTAGCTCAAAAGGTGTATAGTTTGTAGTAGTAAGTGGCGTGGTATTATAGCTGTAAGTATAATAGGGTAATATCTCACTCCAATTTTCTTGCTCGGAAATCGTCATTATATATAATCATTTAAAACTCTATGGTTTCTCTCGATTGAACCTAGGGTCTCATGATGAAATGGGGCTGAAGTTGCTTTTTGTATTTTTAAAAGATCACATAGGTTGTTCATTAGCTGATTACAAAATTCTGTACCCATATCGGTTTTGAGTTTTTTAAAACATCCATATTTCAATATGAATTTTTCTACTATTGTTTTCGCCACTGTCCTTGCATGCTTGGTTTCTATTGGGAATGCTTCTACAAACTTAGTTAGCTCACATTGCAGAGTTAGAATATATCTGAAATTTCCAGATGGTCGAAGTGGTCCAACCGTGTCTATTGAGATTGTTTCGAAGGATGAGCTTGGTGTGTCAGTTATTAGATATCTCTCTTTGGTGTGTTTTGTGATTTTTGTTCTTGCACATTCCTTACAATTATTTACGTGTTCTTTTACCATTTTATTCATATTTTTCCAAGTGTATTTTTGTTTCAATCTAGCAATGCATCTTCTTATGCCGCAGTGTCCACCAATTAGTGAGTTATGGTATTCTTCTATCAATCTGTGCATTTCATCTTTTTCTACTATTCTTTTAGGAGGTGTATATAAAATTATATCAACACAATGTTTTGTTTCTTTATGGAATACCTTCAAAATATTCCTTAATTTTTCGACGTCGATAATATCAAATAATTCATGATTATTCGCTAGCGCTAATTTATTTATATTGCATTGCTTATTTCGAGTAGTACACTGAGAGAAATAATAAGAGCCAGGCTTTTTTTTTATGTATGTGAGCTCTCACAATTATAAGCGAAAAGGTGATGGCAATAGTTTATGACACTGGAGCTTATAAAGCAATTTGCTATAAAAATACCTCTATATATAGCAATCCTCCTTATGCATATATAGTATTTATAGCTATGAGAATATATAGGTAATCACGCTTTAAAATTTGAAGTAATAACATTTTCGTTATAATCTTTAGAGCTATAAATTATAACCAGTAATTTTATTTTCCATAGCCACCACTCAAACAATTATGGCTATAGCGCCAACAGATAATAGTCCTAAAACCTAAAAAAATATAGCTGCAGCCACAATAGTAAAAAAGCAAACTCCCTTTAATGTATAATCTTCAACATAATAATTTATAACTCCTGGGTCAATATTCTCTTATATTTTTGTAGTAACAACACTCATACATTATAACGAATGGAGTAATATATTAAAATATATTTAGCTATTAAATGTGTTAAAATTCAATACCAACATAGCTTCCAGGCTTATGTAGATACTACATGCAATTTCCTAAATGTATTGGCGTTAAAGCAATGTATTTATAAGTTTATAAATAAAGTTCATGAAGAATGTATTTAGAACTCTATCCCAATATAATTTTTATAAATTTTAACTTGGGTACAATCCAAAGTAAAAGTTCTAAAAATACCTTCCAATCCGATTCTATGATAATCGTACCTCTTTGAGATCTTATCGGATTTTGATGAAAATATGAGCAAACCTAGACCTTTAATTACACTTAATATATATTCTAATTGAAATCTTTAGAAAAGTAAATAGTATTTTCCTTATAATGAATTTCCTGCAGTGGAAGTGGGAACAACTCAAATCGAAATAATTGACTAATAATTTCAAGTTGGGTGATAATTATCGACTTTGGTAGCTAGTGAATTAAATATCACTGCAATTTTTAACACATTTGAAATATGTAGGTATATGGATATGGGGTTTCATTTGGGAATTTCAATCGTAAATGAAAATTTCAATAGAGATAGTTTTTATTAATCAAACAGAGTACTTATTATAAACATGTATTAATTTGAAAAGTGTTCGCAGCTCTGATACATATATAGAAGTCCCCGCTCTACTGAGGGATTTATAATTTTCTTATAAGTAGGTTCATAAAATAAAAAATCTTCGTATCGTTCTGAAAACAGTAGAAAATTTCTACTTTTTTAACATACATATAATATCTTATACAATAATAAGCTGTCCATCGTGTTTAACTAATAGAAAATCTTGCTTTAAATCATTAATTAGATTTCTGCACTCGAACAAATTAGTTTCTGAAACCCTATGACAATGCCTGTGTACATCAAAGAAAAGCGTATTTAGAAAACGTACTATTGCAAGTACTCGTTGAGAAGAATAAAAGCATATAGTTTCTATTATGCCAAAGCGAGGGTATTCATCACTACTCTCTACTTGGATAATTTGACCAATTTTTATTGTGTCATTATTAGAAGACACTGAAGTCACAAACAGACAATTTGAATATAGTGCTTGTAACGATGTAATGTGTTTTTCAACATCATTATTAAATTTATTCATCTTTCTCCCAGGAATACACTCTACATTTTTATCCAAGGAGTTAATACTATTTTGAAAACTTTGACTGAGCAGTAATCTTTCAACAATTGTGTGACAAATATTCTTGCGCGAACTTGTAGAAGAAGCTATCATTTTAAGTTGTCTGTGCTTTGCTTCAAAGCGCATAGACCATAACTGTTTTAAAGGGCCCATCTTACGCATGATTCTTGGGTAATGGGTCATAAGATAGTGCTTTGGCTTAAGTGGCATGTGAAACGTATCTACAAAAAGTTTATGGTGTTGAGAAATCAAATATTCAATACATAAAATGTCTTCAGAAGCTATTGAATCGAGTAGAATTATATCTATTATTTGCTTTAGCAAAATAAATAGATTCCAAAATATATTGTCTTCTGGGACCCACTCACCAATAATTATTCCCAAAAATTTTGAAATCCAAAGCGTTTCAGAGGCAGAGTATCTAAGCTTTAAATGTTTTAAATGATCTTCAGATATTTCTGGTGGTTTATTCATATTATAATTATTACCGAAATCAAAAAAGTTAAGCCTGTTGTTCAACATTTCCAAAGTGAATAATTTTTCTTGGAAAATAAATTGTTTTAAAATTAATGCAATTTCTAAATTAAGGACTCCTTCGAAAATGTCGTGCATAATATCAACAGTGTGATTTTCCCAAACATTAAAGTGTTTAAGTTGATTGAACAAACACATTGACCATATTCCTGTGACTGATACGTTGTTCTTTTCCACGTCCTCGGTGTAATTAGCTTCTGTTCTCAATAAAGACTCTTTTTCAACACACGAGCTTTTTGACTCACATTTGTGCATTTTGCAAATTCTGCAATAAAAATTTGCTACAAAGCAGTCGGTGAAACCTAACATGGAATTCAAACCCTTGTTATCGCCAGTGCATGCCGCGACCAAGAAGAAAACTCTTTTATTTGAAACTTCAATTCCAGTGCATTCTAAGTACTTTAATTCATCTATAACAGGTTGAAAGATTATATTTCCATATGACCGCTTGTCTAAACTATTGAAAAGCATAAGGAGAAATATATTATTCAACTTTGAACGCATAAGTGGTGGAATACAGGGCAGCGACATATAAACTGCCCCGAGATTTTGCAATCCTGCACGCGATCCCAACGGATTATTTACTTCAAACTCGTCAAAGTAAATCAACACCGGAAGAACAATATCAGTTTTCCTATAAAGAGAAGCCTTTTTTGCCCAAAATTCCGTTTGCATTAAATTCGAAGTAACATTTTCTTCAGATTTTAAATATGTTAGATAGTTCAGAATTTCTTGAAACATTCCATTTGAGTTAAGGCATTGAATAAGAGTTTCCTTAGCAGATATTATTTTAGCTTTAACAGGTATTGTTTTTAAAATTAAGTCTGAGCCTACACGCATAACATCAACCCTTTCTCCAATATTCACTGAGGAGGACGCAGTATATAAATTGTTTTTTTTAAGCAACAGAGCTCTTTTATATTCTGTTGAAATATCGTCGAATGAAGACGAAAATATAGAAAATAATTGAAATATCTTTCCTTTAACCTGCTCGTCCTCTTTCGCAATTAGTTTACAAACGGAATCTTTTATATTTTTGAAAATACCCTCTAGTATATATTCAGAAAACGTATTTAATGTGCTTTGGATAGTCTTTTTGCAAACTAATTTGTTCGAATACAGTTTTGATACGAGGTCTATATTTGCTAAATCAACCAAATTTCTAAAAGTTTCAAATATTTCAGGGCAATTAGCAAGATCACTATTATGTGCATTTATAATATTTTCAATGAAAGGTGCAGATATACATTTAATATTTTTGGGTTGATTTGCAATATCATCCAAATTTGTGCATTCTGGGAATTTTGTATTGGACTCTAAGTTAAAATGTTGCTGTATATGCTTTCTAAAAGAATTTTTTGATTTGAAAGACCTTTCTTGCGGACAGCTTTTACAAAGCAGAACTCTTTCTAGTTTATGACTAATATTGACATGTTTCATGTAAAGCTTACAAGATTTGAAATTTTTCATACATTTAAAACACTTCATTTTATACAGTATATAAAAGTAAACAACAATTCAGAATTAAATTCATAAAATATTATTCATTACCGCCAAAGAATATAATATTGCACTTATTTAGATATTATTACAGAATGATTAATTATAGGGCGTTCAAATCAGATTTCAAAGTTCCTAACGCAACAAGATTTACATCAAATTCTGTAAATATCCCGAAAACTTCATGCTGAATAAATGTCCATATGGCTAAACAGGACTCCGGATATTTGGCATTTAACGACATAAATACCTTGAAACACAGGTTAACTGCTGTTAAAATATTTTCGGCACTATAGAGTACATGATCTAATACCACATAGAAATATTTTGCTTCTTCCAAAGTTGGTCCAGCTGCTATTACCAAAGGCTGTAGCGTTTGTTTAGATGACTCCAAAAGCTTCCTTTTTCTGTCCAATTCTTCTTTTAACAAATTTGCGTCCTTAAAAAAAATAGCTTTAAAGTTATTATTACTAATATTTTATCGAACTTACCAGTACGTGTAAGATAAAAGAATCCAAGACTTCTTCTTTCGTAAATTTCAATCGTTTTTGGTTCTCCTTCTTCTTTCCATATACTGACGAGGATAAAAAATAAGCAAGTAGTTGAAGTCCGGCAATATCGCAATCAGATTTTAACAATTTATCTAAAGTGCAGCTTGACTTTTTGGAGCTACATGAAACTGATTTGTTCGGGGAAATATTTTCTCGTTTTTGTGATATATTGGAAGATGTTCTTTGTGTTGCTAGTTTTTTTAGTTTATTATTGATTTCTGGCCATTTAAGAAACAGTATATCGCTTAGTGCAGGGTATTGAATATTAAAGTCATCCGATAGTAATAAGCCTCCCTGTGGACCTCGTAGTGCAGGATAAAAGCTCAAATAGTTATGTATTTGAAGGATTTCGTTATATCCTTGTAACTGTCTTTTGCGGAACGCATATGTTTCCTTCCAGTAAGCTCTTATTTTTTCCCAATCATTGACATGACTTTTCAAAAATAAGATTTTCCCTTCAACATCTTCGTTTTCGGAAGGAATTGAATTTAAAGAATTTTCGTTAGTAACTGTAGTTTCACTAATGATTTTTAAATTTTTCTTGAGTCGGTTGTAACGCTCCCATAATTTTCCTGATGCTACACGCTTTGTTACTTTATTATAGGGCACAAAGTAAATGAAGCTATTCTCTGATGGAAATATTTTGGGTATTTCGTTTGCCAAAGTAACAAATCGTTCTGTTGTTAACTTGAAAGGTCCTTCGCCGATATATATTTTCGTGTTCTTTGTTAATAATAAGGGTGGCTAAAAGGTTTCGCTGGGTATTTTCTAATTTTCCAAATTTGTTGAAATGACCTTCGATGATTTTTCCGGTCGTAGACTTTAAACAATTTTTTACTGTTCCGCAATCTGTTGGTGTTTTTAATGCTGATAACAACTAAAAAATAAGAGGTACATCAAGATATTCATTAATTTTTTTTATATAATTACATCATCGAATATTCGACTTGATGTTCTAGACACTGAAGGTGAAGATGCATCAATAAATTGAACTTCCGTTGGCTCTAGTATCAATTGATTATTAGTAAATGTTGTAAGCGTATCTTGTTGATCTGTGGAATTCTGCTGACTTTGGAATAAAGGATAGCTCTTATTGGTGGTGGGAGTTGACCAACCTCCGACTGAAGGACTATAGGAACGTGAACCCTATTAATATAAAGAAATCAAAGATGTAAGGGAAAACTACAATTAATCTGTCCAACCTGGTGTATTCCAAAAAACTCTTTATATTTAACCCAAAAACTATTTCTAGGTCCTGCTTTTGGTACGATTTCTTTTAAAATATCTACGTCGAGGTGCTTAAATGATTCATCCGTAAATTCTTCTTCTGCAAAACAATGATAAAGAGGAACCTTTGACTTTGAGAATACTAGCTCTACTGGCTCTTAACTTTTTGAATAACATAAAAGAAAATTTCAGTATAAACTTCCCAATAATACAGTTAGAAGTCATTACAAAACATCAAAATTGTTTCGATAAAATCATCTACACAGTAACAAGCAATAACAAAATTTTGTTATATATATATACAATAAATATTGAACTTGAATAAGAATAAACAAAAGCCTTGACAAACGGAATTATAATTTTCGTAACACTTTGGACAACCTGTCTTCACGAGATCTCTATTACAAGTAGAAAATCTTACCTAAAATGTGTTCCGTACCGTAATAAAAAAAGGCACAAACATAATGTAAAATGACTCATAAGCACACGTGTATAGGAAATTTCGCTTTTTTATAAGAGTGGATAATATTGACATGGCTCCGCTTCTCATATTTATAAGTTGAACTACAATGAATATTAGATGATCACTACTATTTATGCGTTTAACTCTCTGCCATTACACAAAATATAATAATCAACAGCATCTCATCATCTGTTGTAAAAAATATTGAAAAGTTCTGATTTACTTTATCAGAACTGTAACTTTTGTGAAAATTTTTCATTTGATCCGTGCATTGGGAATTTATTAATCGGAAAAATCGAAAAGAATGTAGATATTTGTACGGATAACAATCAAGTAAAAAATAATAATTTAGTTATTGATTACGGCTGCTATTGCCTAGGACCAAATTTCTGAAAAAAACTTATAACTTATGAAAACTAAGATATCTGTCCTTTTTCCACTCACCCGTTTATTACCACTTAATTTTTTTATACATACCCATGAATTTCTCGTACAAATGCGAAAATCCTATCGAATCTAAGCAGGATTTGATGTATTCCGACATACTGCTTTGTTTAACGTAACCACTATGCACATATATGTAGCTGCTTAAACACAAGATCTAGAACTTTTTTTTTTTATTACACAATTAAAATAAAAATTGAACTTGAACAAGAATAAACAAAAGGCTTGACAAACGGAGTTATAATTTTCGTACCACTTTGCACAACCTGTATTCACGAGATCACTATCACGAATGGAAAATCTTATCTAAAATGTGTTCCGTACAGTAATACAAAAAGGGAACATACATAATGTAAAATGACTCATAAGCTCACGTGTGTAGGAAATTTCGCTTTTTTTATAAGAGTGGATAATATTGACATAGCTCCACTTCTCATATTTATAAGTTGAACTACAATGAATATTAGAAGATCACTACTCTTTATGTGTTTAACTTTGTGACGTTACACTGGCTAATTTGTATAACAGGGAATTTTTACTTACGTATAATTTATGAGATATCTCCTTATTCGTACAACATATAGCATTTTAATTTGTAGCTTAAGTAGCATATTATTGACATATAATGGAATTCATTATAAACCATATGGGGTCAACAAATAAGTATAGTTGATACATCCGAACTGAAAAATATTACAGTTTATATCAAGACGACGTATATGCATGACAAACGAACTCTTTGCTTATAGGTAATAAAACCATAAAAATAGTATATACACATATAAACCAGCCCTTATAGACTATAGCGTTCTATGCGATTAGGATTTTTCTCAGTGTAATTTCCTCAGAACCAATTTTAACTCTGGTAAAGATTTATCATTACACTCTGCAATTATTTTATCTTTCGAGATTTTTATTTCCATCTCTTTATATTCATGCAGTTTTTTGTTATCATTGTGCGTCTTAAGTTGCGCGCGTTTTTTATCTTTAAATGTTAACTCGAGTTTTTTAATATACCTTATGTCAGATATTGATGTACTGTTCCAAACGTAAAGGTGATCAGTCTTCTTGTTCGAATTTAAGGTACTTGCACAGTTCTCACTACTTTTACCCTCCTTATTATAATCCTGCATATTTTGCTTTTTCTGCATGTTTCTTGTAATTACATTGACATTATTTTTCGGCATCATTGCTATCAAGTCCTTGGATTCTAGTTTTATTCTTGATAATGCGTCTGCATTGGTGTTCATTTTACCTTGTTTAAAGATAATTTCGAAATCATAATCCATGAGATCAATTCTTATTCTCGTCAATTTTGATGAAGGGTTTTTGTGCGTGAATAGGCTTACTAGTGGTCGGTGGTCCGTATACACTATGAATTTCTTCCAAATAAATATGATCTAAAATGCCATTTCTTTTTTAAAAACTCCTCCTTAGGAAACCTAAAAGCAAAAAATAAGTAAATTTATTGGGAACGTCTTAACCAAAATAACAAAACTATATGTTGAAAAGTTTCCAATTAAAAAATAAATAAATTGTATCTAATTGAGAAAATTTTATAACAGTTTTCAGCAGTTTGTCTTACAAAAGAAACAAATTTCACAATCCAAATCAAAATACAAATTTGTCTCAGGAAACACATTTTAATAAATTACTTTTAAATAGGCTATTTCACATTTTCCTTTTAATCGATTTATCTTCAAATCCAAATATTCAGATAATTTTCTCTCCCGGAGCCTCTTGATATGAAGGTCGACTAGGTCAAAGTTTACCTAATATTAAGTTAAGAAGCTGTAGAGCAAAATGGGCAAATTTCTGGTATTTTTTAGAATGAAACAACTAATTTCATATACTTTCATCTTTTGCATGAATGGGGGAAAAGAACTTGTCTATGCACTACTGTAGTGCAACTGAGACAACGAGTTAAAAACAAAACTCGAGAGAACGTAGGATTACCCGAACGACAAAATCTTATTAAATCCCTCAAAATACTTTCAACCTATTCATAATAATGTACTTCGGGCCACACTACCTCACTTTTTTAAGAAAAAGATAAATTTCGCTTTGGCCCAGATGCTGAAAGGAGATGTAAAATTCCTCTCAAATGAAATTCTCATTTTTCCTGAAAATATCAGAGAATTCAGCATGAGTTCTCCCACTTAATTTCTTCATATCAAAACGAATGTAAACAGAAACATGTTCTGTTCAAATATCATAGGATTACAGCAACAACATGTGTCCTTCTAGTCCTTTTACAACTACAACATGTGTCCTAACATTATCAATATTTCATGAAAACCGGTTTTCACAAAAGCGCGGGAGCATTTTATGAGAGTAAAACGTGAAAACTCCACCCCTTCTCATTTATTTACGAAAATGAAACATTTGCCATTCTGTTTCGGTGCATGCAACTTGCGCTTTCACATTTTTTATCTTTATTCATAAAATTTTTAAAGAGAGTATGATTTTTTTTCGATTTTTTTTCTTTCTTCCTTCCTTTTCTTGCCGTGTGCATTTTAAATGTAAAACACTCGGATATCTCACCAGCTTCTTAACTTATTATTAGGTAAACTTTCACTAGGTTCACTACTCCTCTCTTTCCAGGTCATCATAGGGACACTGAAAATTATCTGCCCTCAGTGTCGATTGGGTGATTGAGGCGAGCAGAGAAGGCCAAACATCTGCGCCTTCACAATGGATGTATGTAAGTGGTGTGAAGGTTCCTTCAGGACCGAGTATGTGCAACGGTCTTTGGTTTATAAGCACGAACATTTTTTGTATATGGCAGGTGGCACAGCGGTAGATTTTCATGAAACCTCCCCACACTCTCCGCCAATAGCCGAGGCGAGCTAGCGTGCCGCCCTGCACTCAACGCTGTCCATCGAGTGATCTGTCAGCTCATGCTGGCAGTCTGGACTTCAGGTCCAAGTCAATCACTCGACTTAGATCCATAACAATGTTTGTAAATAAATGTGAATTATAAAAAAAGTTAGCATTACAAAGTTTCCTATACTGCTTGCTGGAAAGATGCTTGCTGCGCCAATTGTGAATTGGCCGGCACAATCTTTGCAGCATGCATCATGATGCATGCTACGTCGATTCTGAATTGACCCTTACTGTGTGTCCGTCTGTCCTAACGATAACTCGAGAATGCACTCATTTTATAGTACTGAAATTTTGCCCACTGGCTTTTTAAAAAAAAAGTAAATTTAGGCTGGAAAATGGGATCAAATGGGCAAATTTTATGTAGGCCTGCCATACAAAAATATCGGTTTTCATTATATATTTTGGCACTGTCTGAGAACGCGTCGACGTAGTAAGCTGAAATTTTGTACTTTAGTTTTCATAGCTATAATAAATGGACTAAATAGAGCAATATTTTCTTGGTGTTGCCATACAAAACTTTTGGTTTTTCACTATATATTTGAAAACTAACTGGCAACGCGTCTACGTCGAGAGTTCAAATTTTGTATGCGGCGTTTTCATAAAAACTGCAAATACAAGCTCAAAAATGCAAAAACTTTCACTATATTCTTGAACACTTTCTCAGAACGCGTAGATGTAGAGAGCACATAAACTTTACATGAAAATAGTAAATTAAAATTAACCAAATCGGGGAACCCTTTCTTGGTGTTGCTATACAAAACTTTAGATTTTCAGTTTATTTAACTTTTATTTTGATCTAGGGTATAATATCATTGGTCTTAGATCAATTATAAGTTTTCTCTTGATTTATAAGGAAATCTAACGCTAGTCTATTCCGTGAAATTTTTATAAGGAATTTCTAATGATATCCAAGTCTTTTTTTCCAAATTTTTTACTTACCTAAATAAAGTAGGATGAATTTCAAAAAAAAATCTTTACCACTATAGTACCGATACAAAATCCGATACCTTGAAGCTACAGCCACTGATGAAAACTGCACGTAAATTTCCCTTTTTCAGGGAATTTTCGTACTATTGAGGGAAACAGGGAGACAATGCAATTTTCTCTTGTTAATGTTTATTTTATATATTCATTGCCGTCAGATACTGTACAGTCTACAGTGAAGTATAGAAATATGCGGCTTATTCGATATTTACCGGACGAATCCCAAATTAGGCTGATTTCAACATGTGCTGTAACAAGTGCAACTGCAACCAACGTCAAGTCAACCTTATACTTACACTTGCGTATTTCTATTAGTGCGAATAACAACAGCGCGGAAAATTTTTATTGTTTTTAGGTATAAATTTATAAATATCTTTCTTCAGTCTCTGCTCTTCATGAAGGCATTTCTTTTTCTTTTTCTTAATAGTAATTTCAACGGCAAACTGATAACATAAGGGCTGACGGAAATTAAAGGGAAAGGTGTTGTATTATATACGCAAATAATCTGTGTATCAAAAGATCGGGCATATTCAAGAAATTTTTTATTTTTTTATTTTGGAAGAAATATACTGTTATTGTTTTTCATTCTTCACTTCAACTGTGCTGCGAAGTGTTGCATTGACTTTACCTGCTATTCATGATATCCATGCGTTCCAAAACATAGCTACAGTTGATTACAGCTGACTTCAATCTTTTCAAAACCCATTAGTCAACTGAATTCATTGAATAAATAACTAATAAGCAAGCGGGGTATCGTGCGAATATAGTGTACGTGTAAGCAATTCAATGACAGTATGACCATGGTCGGGGGGAGAAATGACAAGAGGGCCTAGTGGCTATTTTGCGTCAGTTCAACATTTCTGATGTTCTCGGATTTGAATTTGCGATATTGTAATAAATAAATAATTTAACAGGATTTTTACTTAATAGTAGTGTGAAATAAGTATAAAATATTCTTTTGTGAACGATATTTTATGTAATAGAGACTCCGGAGTCTTAAAAAACCGTAATGAAGTGCGCTGTGCTGTGCTGCAGGAACGAACAGAGTTATTGTCATGGAAAAGCATTCTTCAAGTAACTTTAATAGCTTTACTAATAAATTATAGTGTTTCTAGCTAAATAAAAGTGAAATATTTATGAAAATAAGCAGCAATGGCAAAAAAAAAATACCAATTCCGGTTTGTTTGTTTACAATTGAATTGTCATTGGTGGCGAAATTATGCCAGTCATATAAAGGCAACGCCAAGAAATATTATCTGTAAGTAAGGAGGAACAAAAATTTGTTTATTTTACATAGGAATTTGGATTATAAAAAATGTTCCCCTTCAGAATGTCAGGATTTCATTACTGCCATGACGAAACGAATACAAACATAGCACACTAATACATTTCGCCGAGTGGCGTACGTTTCCACCCGAGTTATGCCGCTTCCTTATTAGTTATTTATTCAATGACTGAATTATGTTATCTGAGTTGACTTTTGTGGGTTATGAAATCAGCTGTAGTCAACTGTGGCTATATTTTGGAATGTACTCCAAATCAACGAGAATTAATTGCTCGCTTTAAGCCATTCAAGAGGCATTTTTCTAACATAATTGTTTAGTTGCATTGCATGATCTTCTCGCTTATGAAATTTCTGAAAAAGGTAGTTATGTCGTAATAATCAGTGCCTACTTCTACTTGACAAAGTTTTATAATTTTAGTTTTCTCAATATGGTTTCATCATCAGAATTCCATTCAAGTACTTCTGCCAAAAAGGAAAACTTTATAAGAAGAAATATATTGAAAAGTGGAGAAAATTGTAATTTTGATGGTAGTACTATTTTAAGACCTCCTTTATTTCAATATTGTACTTATTATCTTAATATCCCAATCGCTGTACCTATCGCTCATTTACGAGGCACTTATGCCGGGGTTTGTAATAAATAAATTCTGAATTAATAATTCAAATAATTTGAATTTGAATTCAAAATAAATGCTTTTTCAGTTATATCTTGTTTCAATAAAGTAATAAAATGAAATTGGTGCTGTTGGTGACGAGAAAATTTTAATTACTGTGAAGGGAAAGCTCGCCAGTGCTGCTTAAAAAAATTGTATGGCGCGGGGAGGGGGCAATATAAACCGTTTAGAAGTTACTTGGTGATTAAGAATAAAGCTAGTTTTTCACAAAATACCCTGTATTTTAAAATGTACTGGGCGCACGGTCACAGTTAAGGGCTCATTGTATGCAGAACTTCATGGCCTATAGCAGTTGCTCAACCAGCCCCATACCCCCTCCTCTCAGGAGTTATGCTTGTCTAAACTAAAACTTCCGGATTTTCTACCTTTTTTTTTTTACTTCTGCTTTTTTGGCAAAAAGCTCATTAATATAACTTTTTTTTTATAAAAACTATAAACTGCAGACTCTCTTCTGTAATTTGATGTGCTATCTAAAGCCGTTAAAGAGTTATTAGCTCAAAACCTATTCTGAAAGCTATTCTCAAACCTAAATTTTTTCCCTTACTGACTGTAAACACGCCATTTTAAAAAAATATCGGCTGATTTCGGTATGACATGAAGCTGCTGCAGATAGGTCAAATTAAAGAGGAGAGTCTATAGTTTATAGTTTTTATAAAATAAGTTAGGTTAATGACCATTTTGCACAAACAATAGAGGTCAAAGTAAAAACAAAAAAAAAAGTAAAAAATCCGAAATATATTGTTTAGACCCCCGTAATTCCTGAGAAGAGGGGTATGGGGCTGGTTGAGCAGTTGTTGGATAGGTCATGAAGTTCTGCATACAATGAGCTCTTAACTGTGATCGTGTGCCAGCACTTAGGGCGGTTTTTTGAAAAACTAGCTTTGTTTCTTAATCACCTTGTAACTCCTAACCGGCTGATATTGCCCCTCCACCTGCCATGCAAATTTTTGTTTGGCTAGGTGAATACTACCACCTCCTGCTCTATTGACCTCTTAAGGGGAAACACCCTGAATGTACCTATTTACATTCGATCGATCGACTATTTGTTGATAAGGTTCTGAACCCTCATTGCGCGAGCCCGACTCGCTCTTAACCGAACTATTTAATTATGCCTTCTCTCATTACAAATAGAGTCAATAAACTGACGAAGATCAACGAATTATAGTTTTAATTTAATTAATAAACAAATTAAATTCAGCCATTAAATAGATCCGTCGTTCTGCCAAGATAATATTATTCCTTTCCGCTTCCTAAGCAATTAAAATTGTATTCTTATTTTTTCTTCCTCGTTAATTTGCCACTCCAATCATTATTTGGAAAGTTCACAGAATTTTATGGTCCATGCATGTAAAAAGTTTTTTCGTTTCCAATCTATTAGACTAAAATTTCATAAGCTTCCCAAAAAGCATTTGCGCATTTGTAATTCTTATTAAAACTCATATAGGCGGAAACTATAATAAATGGAAGAAATCTTTTCGTGCTATGAATTCTTCACGCAATTTTTACCTACATACATATGTATACTCAAGAAAAATGTGCTCTAAGAAGATGTGTAGCTAATTAAAACTTTTAAGTGGACATGCATTTCGTATCTATACTTTAATTTGCGCGCGCATGGCGCATCTTCACTCAAGTGCAAATTAAAGTTATCAGAGCATGCGCTTTGTTTTCATAGTTTCAACTCGAATTTCTAAAAAGGCTTAGTGTGTGTTTTATTTTTTTTTATTTTTTTTTTAATTTGAGATTTATTTATATTCTAATTTTCTTTTTGGCATCAAAGAATTTCGTTCAGTGTGTTCGATTCGAAGATTTTTGGTCTTAACAATTGTGGTCAATGTGTAATTATTTTCATAAATAATATTAAAAAGGCGTGCATAGTTTAACTATTTAGATTTCCTTAATTTAAAAATTATATATATAAATGTGCCCAGAATTATCCGAAGAGTTAATACAACTTAGAGTCAAATTTGTGGCTATAATCGTGCTCAAAAGTACACATACTTAGAGAAAAAGCACAGTCATAGGTAATGACGTGTCAAAAATAAAGATATCGAGATTTTGTATGTACATATGTAATTATCTTTAGAAAATTCTACAATTTTTGAAATTTTCAGATTTTGGTACATAATAACATAATAATGGTACATCAAGTAGGTAAATTTATTGTTTTGTTATGAAAGATTTTGAGTTGGAAGAGGAAGTGACGGAAACAAAACCAATAAAAAATATTTGGTTTCTAATATATTTTCGTTTGAAAGTTGCTATTTTCATAGAGAAATAATTACCAAAAGAAAGTTCAATATATAACCAAGATCAAACCCTTTTCTGTTTATTTTGAAAAATTCAAATTGTTTTGTATAATGATAAAGGAAATAAAGTACGTTTACATGAATACTTGAAGTATACTTCAAGTAGAGATCAAGTAATCAAAATATCATGTAAACGCGCATTGACTTCAAGTATACTTTAGTCAAGTAAATCAGAAAATTTGGTTCGATTTACTTGAAAAATTTCATGTAAACGCAACTTCAGTACCTACTTGAACATTTTTCATTTCTGCTAGTATGAAAATGCCAAAGAGGAACAAGAAGAAGATCATTGTTGATGATTCAGATTTGTGATTTTTAGCACTTTTCTCAAGATATTTATCTAAAAATCCTAATGCAGAGTTGTCAAAGGTAAAATGCAAGAAAATTTCAAGTCAAGTAATTGGAATTAATTCAATCAAAAACCCTACTTGAGTTGCAAGAGGATTTCAAGTCAAGTACTCAAGAGTTCATGTAAACGTAGACGTCAATTGATTCTGGGCACATTTATATATAAATAATCAAATCAGATGAAAATGGTAATAATTTCTTGTTTTTATAAATTTTGCATACAATTTGGCATTTTTAATTTATTTAATCGACGTCAAATGGAATGATGTGTATTTTGATTAATAGCTCTGCATGATCAGAAAGTGTTTTGCCACCTGAAAGCAATTGTATAGCTTTATATGATAAAAGCGTGTTGCACACGAATATCACAGCAAAATATAGCCACAGATAAGTAATACACTCGAAGGAGCCCAAAATTTTGCTCGATTTACATAACTTATGCAAACATTGCTGGAAAACGATGGAATTTCTCCTTATGTCGCTCGAAATAATTTACACAATTAAAAGCGGACGACATTCCAGCAAAATTGTACAAATCCTACTGATATTTTGAAAAGCACTTTCAATTTGTGGAACAGGATGCAATATCTCAGCAGTATTTCTCTCATTCACTTTTCAAGCTAGTTCCACAATTTTTTATAATTGGCAATACTATAAAATACAGAAAGTATAGAACAGAACCGAAACATATCATCGACGGAATGACTGATGAAAAAACTGGCTGAGGGCGCTAGTGTCGCTTTCCATTTTTATCACGTTCCTTTTATCAAATATGATGACATTTCTCTCGTTCTTTGCAGCTGTAAACTGTCAATTTTTTCGCATTTCCCTTGTTTTGCTCATCGCATGTACAATAATTGTGGTTGCTGCACGCCTTTGTTATCAGCGAGGGGACTGATTTTTATAATTTTCCGAAGAATTTTTGATTTACTTATGTCGAAATTACAAAAAGTATCGTGTCGGTGATAAGTGTACGCAGAAAAGTGCTATACCTAAATCGCAAAATGATATCGAACTGAGACCAAAGTTTGCGACGGTACAGATATAAAATTTTTGTCGAAAAAAAAAATGGATGTGGTCGGCCTTATAAGATCTTCCTATAAGGACTATGGAACGATATTCTCAGAGTCCTGGTTGCATTATATACTGGGTGAATTGAAAACGACTGTAAGTTAATTAATTAATTTTTAATTGAACGACATTTCTTCAATGTAGTTGTTGAGAATTTCGTAATTTGTTTACCTAAAAAGTGGCTTTGACATTGGTTTATATTTGTCAGAGAGCATTTTTATGTAGTCATTTTAGTTGCTGTCTTTATCATTGGTAACTTAGTAGTCGCACGTTTGATAAACAACTGATAAATTATATTGTTTTTTTCCTTGTAACTGCATCTATGCACTACGCTGATATTTCGATAGACTTTACGGGGTCGATCAACTAAATTGACTGTGATCAAGATCAATGCGATTGCCGCAGTCTTTGCCAATATTGTTTGTCACAACAGCTTCGAACAATACGTTTTAGTTCTAAGGTGACGGTATATTTTAGTTCACAAGTATTAGACAAGGTGAACTTGAAATTTAGTAGAAGTTTTAAGATTTTATTGCTTCTACGTTCACGTTAATTTGGTTAGAAACATTTATTTCTTAAAATTGTTGACTTGTTTATTTTAACGGTAATCTTGATCACCAGAAAAGAAAATGCAAGACCACCGCCAAATTGGTATTCCATCATAATAATTTGGCGATCTGCATTCTTATCACATTTGCGGTCAGTTTTTGGCAAGTTCCCGGAGATTAGTAATTCTGTAAAAATCTACACAAATGGAGCGTCGCGTTTATCGGTGTAATGCATAATATCACTGGCTCATGATAATATGCATCGCATTGACGCCACGTAAAAAGATTGATTGGAGCGATCCGTTTAAGAGGAGGTTACCGTTCATTACGATGAAAAATTAAGTTTTTTTTTTTTTACATAATTATCCTTAAAGTGTTAAGCACGTGGGTAAAAAGATATTATCATATCTAAAGTAGGTATATTTTAGAATTCACAGCCTGTTGAGAGCAGAACTGTCCACCGGCTGGAAAACAGGTACTCTGAGGCACTCGGAGCGCGCTTTCTGGGGAGACTTTTTCTCGCTACCTGAGGTACCCTCGTACATTTCGGGAAAATGTTAACGTTCAGATTCAGCACAATTAGTTTTTGGACGAAGAAGAACGGCCTCTGCATTGTGCTTGAATAGCTGAACTAAGCTGTCAATGTTTTTTTTAACGTTAAACTTAATAAGATTTTTTCTGGGAACAACATTTTTTAGCTCGCGGGGCGCTCTACAGCTTCAACGGCTGAACGCTGAACCGATTCACATGAATCTTCGTTTCTTTTTCAAACGGCTGACATTTCGTTATTCAATGGTTTTTCTTGAAAACGTAAATTTTACCTAGTTTAATAATTTTCAATCCTATTTGTTTTGGATGAACTGGCAGAGCTGTGGAGCGCCACGCGCAGACCAAAACACGCCATGCACGGTTTTGTTTGATTGGATAGATATTTTTTTTTTAATAAAAATGGAATTTACTCTCCATTTATAGACGAATAAAATACGTTAAAACTCATTTCCTAAAGTATTTATTTTATGTAAAAAAAAAATTCTAAATTTCATGCATGTAACCTCCCATTAATGCTTAGAACATATATCAAATTCGTGTACATGAGTGAAACTTTATAATCCCAATAATACCTCTAAGACGTACGTCTTGACGAAGGACCGAAAATGTAAAGCAAATGAGATGCAAGTACGGCACAAAATAAGTAACAAGTGGGATCATTGACTTAAGGCAATGGCAGTGCGTAAAACGGCAACAAATTTGCACTCTTATTAGAATAACTTGACTGCTTCTTCATGAATTCCGCTAGCTCTTTATACCTGCAATGTACTGTCACACGAGAATACTTGATCTCAACACAAACATTGGAGAAGCTTAATTTGGCTAATAAGCATTCCTGTTTGTTATATGTTCTAAGATTTAATGAGGGCGAAAAAGATCAGAGCAGGGCAGTTCGCTTTAGATTAACTGGTGTCAAATTAAAAGTAGAGCAGGAAGCTCGTAAAACACTTCAAGAAACTTTTTTTTTTTCACAAAAGACCTCAATTATTGGCATTTTTATTATCATAAATGTCAACATATTTACATTTGCCAAATGCCTGCTCTAAGTTGCTCCTTTGAAAAAGTTTGAGCCGAGAATCTCACGCTAGGTCACTCCATTTTACTTTAGACCAGACTCATTAAACCCAGTTCAGTTCACATGAGAGTACCACCTTAAAGCAGTGGTCTGAATTCATGAAACACCGGGCTTCCGCTCTTTTCTGTCCTTTTCTCTAGAGAGTACCCTAGAGCAACCATTATTGAAAATTTTAACCAGCGAGTATGATTTTAATATTTCAACGTTCCTTGTAACCAACGTGAAACTTTTCTTCCAATATTTTTATTTATTCATTTTTTATTATTAAAAGGCAAGGGGACGAGATATCCCTAGCACCGAGGCCAGACCGGCCCATTGTGCTATCCTGCTAAAAACCCCACTACCAAAACATTCCAATCCTCTTAATGAAACGCATGGTTGGAACGGTCTTGGTGAGGAAGGTTTTTCAGTTCATCTAGATATTATAGAAGGAGGAGAGTATCCAGCCTGCTCCAGGCGATGGGCGGACAAGCACACAGAAAGTGTTCGGTTGTCTCAGGCTCTCCGTCCAAGCAGGGCAGATACTCAGGACTGTCAACAATTCCCATCCATGTTAGATGAGCGTGAAGCAAGCTGTGGTGATGATTCCAACCACAGTTCTACAATATTCCCTCCCAGACCCAAGAGAAAATCAGAAAAAGTTTTGTGCACCTGCAAGTAGTCAGGTTCGCCCATCTCTGCTGATGCTTCCTACGAACATCCGCTTTGATGAGAGATCCTATACCTGAGCTGGCAACACCTATGGTGGGTTTCGGTACGAGGAACGGAGAATCAGAGCCAGCCTTAGCTAGAAGGCCAACCCTTTCATTCCCCATGATCTCCATGTGAGGAGGAACACACAGAAGGAATACCTTGTTGTGAATACCCAGCTTATCAGTTTCGTCCCATTAATGCACCTAAAAACGTGTAACAAACGAGTCGAGAAAGTCCGCCGACTATATAGGATTAATACAAAACATCTGTAATCAGTCTTCTCCCTGGCATAAATGATACAAAGCTTGCTAAAGAGTGAATTCGAGATAAAGGTAAATTGCATGTTTGACGAGACGTCGGAATGATTTGATTAGGTAGCTTATTGCACTGGCCTGCCATAATTGTAGATAGTTCAAGAATATTTAATGAGTGAATACAAGGATCCTGTACTAATGCGATAAGATGGATGAATGCGGTGTACGGTTGGATGAGGAAAGGTAACAATTTGGATGAAGTCTTCAAGTAAAAGCAAGTGCATATGTATTAGATTGCCGTCGATTATTCAAGGGAGTAAAGTAAGAGTAAGTAAAAGCAAGTACTTCCGAGTTAGAAGGATTTATTTGCTAGACGATTGAACAAGTTTTTGCATGTGTTATAATCGTAATAGCGGATCTTATGATGGTGCATTTTAACTTTAATGTATTAACGATTAGTCTTTTGCACGATCTTACGCAATTTATATAAAATTTCTTAGATCACTGATACATTCCATACTGAAAGCTGGCTGGAAAATCGACTAATTAAAGCAGCAAACCCTGCTTTAAGACAGAACTTTAGTTGTTGTAATAGCAGCTAGTCAGATTGGATTGGTATAAATTAGATACCAAAAGACTTTTAGTTACTTTGCCTAATTACAATCAGTTTCGATAAAAACCTAAGCGGACTCGATACTAAAACTACAATCTTTTTAAGATCGCCAGAACCTGCTTCATTTAATTAAGAGCGACAGTGGCGAATATAATCCATTAGTACTTCACAACGATTTTCAAGTTTTTAATCGACGAACGGATTAAATTTTTTTTTTATTTTGTTGACAAATCTTAGGGGATACCCTACGCCGTACCACAATTTGACATCAAGAATGTCGTGGTAAGCTCGTGTTACAGCTCGTGGGGTAGGCATAGGAAGAATTCTATAAGGGATCAGGCTAGAGATTTTGTCAGAGCAATAGCGAAAGACGTAACGATGATAGATAAATAGACATCCAATGTTACGCCGGTGTGTGGAGAAAAAAACGATTTTCCTTATTGATGTTTACCATGATGATCACCAATACAATCTCTCTTCTTACAAAGCTAGTGATTTTATTGTTAAATAATTAATATTAAAAAATTTATAAAAATCGTGTTACGTCATTCACCGATTATTCCTACAAATTAAGCAATTGTTTTTTTTTTTCTCAGGGACTTATTTACGTCTGCATTGGACTCTTAACATTTATTTTGGTTATTGGCATTTGGTTTTGGCGAAGATGGACTGGCCGGGCTGCCGAAAGAAGTTTACTAGCTGCAGAACGCGCTGGAGAAGCTTCAAAACTGCGATTTCGAAAACGTGATAAAATGCTTTTTTATGGTCGTCGAATGCTACGAAAAGTGAAAAATGTTTCTGGACAAGTATATGGAGGGCAAGGTAGAAAAAGGCGGGCGGTAATGCGTTTTGCAAAAAGAATTTTACAGCTTAAACGTGATAATATTCCAATGGAATTGAAAACTGTTGAACCGCCTGCAGAATACTTAGAAACTGTTGAAGGTAGCGACAAAGTACCTCCGGATGCACTTTATATGCTTCAAAGTATTCGCATCTTTGGTCATTTCGAAAAACCAATATTTCTAAAGCTATGCAAACATACAGAAATAATTACTTTGGATACAAATGAATTTCTCTTTAGAATTACTGATGCCGACGATAGCGTTTTTATAGTGCAATCTGGATTAATTAATGTTTATATATGCAACGCAGACGGGAGTACATTATCACTAAAAACTGTAAAAACAGGTGAATCTGTAACATCACTTCTAAGCTTTATTGATGTACTTTCCGGAAATCCTAGTTATTATAAGACCGTATCAGCGAAAGCTATTATGCCATCACAAGTGATCCGTTTACCGATGCGAGCATTTAAGGAAGTATTCGATGAGAGTCCAGATATTATGATTCGTGTTATTCAGGTTATAATGATTCGTTTACAACGTGTAACATTTACAGCACTTCGAAATTACCTCGGTTTACATTCAGAGCTCGTCCAAAATGTAATGCGTGTAAAGAAAAGTCAAAACGTGAATAATACAAAAGGATCTCCATGTCATCGTAGACCACAATGTGAACATGGGCTTACTCATACATTATCCGATGGTACACAACCGGATATGTTAGCTGATTTATCTGATCATCAGCATGTAAATTCTGGTCCTTCAACGATTAGTAGAAGGTATTCCCTTGGAGCGCCTGAAATGATAGATGCTAAACATGTTCAAATGTCAGCTTTGGATGGTTTTTTAAAAGAGCTTGGTTTGACTGAGTCCGATAAGCACCTTTTGGAAGGAAATATTGAGATCAGGGAACTGGATCCTGGTATTACTCTTATTACTGAAGGGAATGCAGAGGTATTGACTTGTTCTATTAAATTTGAGAACATTTTTAAAATTGCAAATTGTTTTCAGGATGTTTGCCTTTGGTTTGTATTGAGTGGAAGTTTATCTGTACTCCAATGTACTGGAGAAATTCCAGGTATTAAAAAACAGGAAAGAACTGAGGTATGTACGCTTTTGACTTAAGGATAATACATATATGATAAATTATTATTTAGGTTCATATTCATTCCGTTCATCCTGGAGAAATTGTTGGCGGTTTAGCTGTATTGACTGGTGAGGCAAGTTCGTATACAATTCGGTCGAAAAATTTTACACGTGTATCCTTCCTACGTCGTCCTATAGTATACAAGTAAGTATGGTTTTTATATTTCACAGTGTATATATAATATTAAGGCATCCCTTTCCTTGTTCTTAGAATTATGAGAGAACGTCCAAACATTGTTTTAGACATAGCCAATGGTGTAGTTCGAAGACTGTCACCTTTGGTACGCCAATGTGACTATGCATTGGATTGGATATTTTTAGAGTCTGGTCGTGCTGTTTATCGTCAAGATGAATCTAGTGACAGTACTTATATTGTTCTTAGCGGACGTTTGCGTTCAGTTATAACTCAGACAAGCGGAAAAAAAGAAATTGTCGGTGAATACGGTAAAGGAGATCTAGTCGGAATTGTAAGTAATAAAATTTTATAAAAATGTTAGGTGAAAAGTAGTTTTTTGTATTGCTTTTTTCTGTTTAGGTTGAGATGATAACGGAAACATCTCGAACAACAACTGTGATGGCTGTTCGGGATTCTGAATTAGCAAAACTTCCTGAAGGACTTTTCAATGCAATTAAATTACGTTATCCAATCGTCGTTACAAAATTAATTAGTCTTTTGAGTCATAGAATTTTAGGTAGTATGCAATCACGTCCAGGGACTACACCCCTTGAGGCGAATCCTGTAACGCACAAATTTTCTACAGTAGCTCTAGTACCAGTGAACGATGATGTGCCCTTAACCGCTTTTACTTATGAATTATATCACTCTCTTTGTGCCATAGGTAAATGTTAATTATTTTTATTCGTTATCGTTTCAAAATATTATTTTCAATTTAGGTCCTTCTTTACGTCTTACATCGGACGTTGTTAGAAAGTCTTTAGGTACCGCTATTTTAGAGCCTAGCAATGAATATCGTTTAACATCTTGGTTAGCTCAACAAGAAGATAGAAATATTATTACTTTGTACCAATGTGATACATCACTTAGTCCATGGACACAAAGATGTATGAGACAATCTGATGTTATATTAATAGTTGGTCTTGGTGATAGAGCCCCAATAGTTGGCAAATTTGAAAGAGAAATCGATAGACTTGCTATGAGAACGCAGAAAGAATTGGTACTCTTGCATCCTGATGCAAGTAATTCCAGACCTCATAATACATTACAGTGGCTTAATGTGCGGCCTTGGGTGACAAATCATCATCATATACAATGTCCGAAGAGAATGTTTTCGAGAAAAAGTCAATATAGAATTGTAAGTATTATTTTTAAATTTGCTTGATAAAATCGGGATTATATGGCTTTCTTAAGGTTATAGGGTCGTCTTATTTTTGGGAAGATAACACGACATATTAGGCCACAGTTTTGGGACAATGCATTACAATGAATTTGCACGAACTTCACATTTTCCGTTCGATTACTTTCTCGTGCACACAAAATTACACGAGTTTTGAATACGTCACTGTGCTCCCTCTTACATGAATTTACCCACAGTTTTTAGTTACTGCACCATATTGCAAAGAAAATTTACAGTTGTCATAGGAAAAGTTCAATTTTTTAATTTTCTTAAAAGTTTTTAAAACAAAATCAAGTAGAAGGTGGTTTAACTATTCAGTGCTCTCGTGGGACTTTTGCAAGAGTGCAACAAGTTAAACAAATAAAACAATACTCAATTCACAAATGTTATTGCACGATTATTTTTCACGAAGTTGCATGAAAAGCGTTCGTTTCCTTTTTTATGCATTTTACATTGCTCCCCCACCACAAGAGTGTTTATAGTCAGAAAGTTTTTGCACGAGAAGTACGCGAACAGACCTATTGTTTTTCGTTTATGAATACGAATTTAGGAGCAGGAGAGATTCTTTTGTTTCCTCACACTGAATAAAGCCCCCCTGAACAATCTTTAGGCTTTATGAAATCCCGACACACTTTTTTAAGATGAGTTTTTAATTATATAATGAAATATCAGTGCCCTTTGATGGAACAGATCACCCTGCTTCACTATTTTGTAAAAATACAGACCTTCAAGTTGTGTCAGTAACCAAAGGTTTTATAGCTTCTGAGTAAATCAATCCTCTCTTTAAAAAAAAATAAATAAAGTAGGTATTTGTTGAGGCTAGCCAACCCTGGTAGACAAATCATGATTTGTTGGTTAATAATCTCCCCATGAGTACTCAGTTTACTACTGATTTCACGATTGATTTCATGTATTTTTCCGAATTCAAACTTTGGTTTCATCTACCTATTTTCCAACTTTTGTTTTCTAAAGTGAATACAAGGCATCTGCATGATTGTGCAGGGTCCTGCCCAGTGGAAGTAGCCATATCTCAAAACAGCTAGTGCTAAAGGAATGACACAAAACCATTATTAGAAAAAAATAGAGCTCCACTAAGAAGCAGGAAAAACGCTCTCCGTTTTGAAGTTATGACTCAACAAAGTTAAAATTTCGCATTTTGACCCGTTTTTTTTTTATATTTTTTTTTTATTAACTACTATTTTTATCAAAGCACACCAACACCAAGTTTTTATATTGGATTTAAGAAGCCCAAAAGGTGCGGCTTATATTGACCTACTCCAAAATGTAACTGCGTTTTTTGCACTTATTCTTAAGCATATCCAGCGGAAAAATTCAATAAATGGCAGAAAGTAGGCAATTATTTTTTGAGAATGAGCTTTTTAAGTCATTTTCACTGGATAACTAAGAACCATAACTTCAAACCAGAAGAAGAGTGCAAAAATTTATAGATAATTGGAAAGGTCTAACGATTATGAATCTAACAACTTTTAAACCATCATGGTTGTAACGTTCAGAAGTTACAGGGTGATCTATAAAAACATTTAAATATGTAAGTCCGTTAAGATAAAGATACACAGTGAGAGACTTTTGGTCTCTGGGGGGTGATTCTGATCTCTCTTTGTCGTAGCTTAGACGTATATTTTAGTCACATATTTTGACATTTCACCTCAAATTTGTCGTACTTTTGTATTCACCATATTCATTTTGACTTATCCTTTTCATCAACCACGAAATTAACTAAAATTAATTTACAATGAATTAATGTCTAAAAGTACGACAAATTAGTCAACTGCTTCCGACATTGTGACCCCCCAGGGGGTGATTCTGATCTTTTGTCGTACTTTAATTTGATGTTATACTACGAAAAAATATTTTTCTTTAACTATCACCCTGCTCTACGTAAACAATTACAAAACCCATTTTCAGTCAAATTAGTATTAGTTTACTTAAGGAGATATAGTAAAACTGTGAACAATTGCTAAGAGGAAAACTGTGATGAAACTAATACTAAGTCTAACTTGTATTGTTCCTAACACAGTTAGTTATACATTATACTAACTGTTAAAATATGTATGTCTACAGTTGGTTGTTATGATTCAATTTTATTTCCACAGAATGATTTATACAGCAGAGTTTTAATGTCTGAACCAAATATGCACTCGGATTTCTCGCGCTTAGCCCGTTGGTTGACTGGTAACTCTGTTGGCTTAGTTCTAGGGGGTGGAGGTGCACGTGGAGCAGCTCATGTTGGTATGATGAAGGCAATTCAAGATGCTGGAATACCAGTTGATATGGTTGGTGGTGTTAGTATTGGTGCATTCATGGGAGCTCTTTGGTGTGCAGAACGAAATATAACGACTGTAACACAAAAAGCTAGAGAATGGTCAAAGGTTTGTTTGCAATGTACAATTACATCATGAAATTAAACGAAACAATTGTTTCTTATTATTGTTTTTACAGAAAATGACTCAGTGGCTGCGACAACTTTTGGATTTAACTTATCCAATTACATCAATGTTTTCAGGACGTGAATTTAACAAAACCATACGGGACACTTACGGGGATATTTATATAGAAGATTTATGGGTACCTTATTTTACTTTGACAACAGATATTACAGCTAGCTGCCATCGAGTTCATACAAACGGTATGTAGTAAATATTTATGTTCAAATAGAAATTGTTTATTAACTAAATCGTGATTAATTGATTAATTCCGAATTGTAAGTTGAGGAGGAAATGTTGTTTTTTCCTCCATCGGCGACTTCATTTCCTTTTTTGTTTCAAAAATTGAAAATATTGAAACTATTTTTTTAACTTATGAATCATAAAAGGAATAACAAACGTTCTGAGATTTTTACATTCAATCAAAAAAATAAAAATAAAATAAAAAATAATAAAAATAAAATACATAATTAGTGTATCAAGATTTGTGCATCATTGATCAGATTAATATATATCTGATGCCATTATACGTTTGTGTAATTGCTTAGATCATTTTTATTACTAAGAGTATGACTTTAAGGAAGGACTAAAATTTTCATTAAAATATCTTTTGATCCATTTATATCTAAGATTCATTAGAATATTGTTCTTTTTTATTTGTATTGCCAACATCTATACAAATTTAACAAAAAGGTTCCCTTTGGCGATTCGTGCGAGCTTCAATGTCATTGAGCGGTTACATGCCACCATTATGTGATCCCAAAGATGGACATCTATTGCTCGATGGAGGATATGTAAATAATTTACCAGGTAATTTGTTTTGATTTATTATTATTATTAATTAATTTAATTAGAATTGATTTCATTCATTCATTTCGAGGGGAAGAAAATATTTGTTCAAAATTTAATTTAATCATTGTTTTTAATTTGTAAATATCCTACCCTCAGAGTCATGTCATTACCATAAAAGCTGGATTATTTCATTATTGGTAGTAGTAAATTTGTTATTAATCGATTTTTTATGTTGCTACAAAAATTGCTTCAAATTCGACACTGTTACAAAATTTTCATAATAGCAACAATTCTCAGATAGGTTGGAGCTTGGTTTTTTTTTTTTTTTAAATGGAGCTGCCACATTTTGTTGTTGGTGGAACGATGTAAAAATAAGTGGAACAAAAAATCAATCTTTGTATGAAAGAGAGGGTTTTAAGGTTGTGTTAAGGCTTTGAGGCTCTCAGAGAGAAGTTTACCCTTTTAATATTGCCGCTGTTAGTAAAAAAAATCCTGTACAAGCCAAAGAAAACTTTAAAATTTTTGCCCCATATGAATTCTCTATTTTCTCTGTCTGGTGCTAGAAGTCATGTTAAAATAGACTTAATGATTTTTTTTAATTGTTTTCCTAGAATTATTATGATGTAGATTTTCCTAATATATGCAAACAAAATCTTTTTTAACTTCTATAACCAAATGTTCATTGTTATTTAAAAAAAAAACTTTTAATCCAGCTTTTTGCATGTGCGCTTATTAATTTTTTTTTATTCATAACTTTTCGATCGAAAGTGATGTCATAATTTTATCGTTATAATATGAAGAAAAATTTACGTAGTCGCTTTATATAGTAATTGTCGTAAAACGTAATTATTTTCGTTTTTTTTTCTCTTACAAAATGGAATGTAAAATTGTTAACAATAAAATAAAACATAAATTTAAATTGAATTGGATTGAACGAGTTCAGCTACATAATAAATAATATACATATATACAAAACGTAATGAATCAAAACACCCTTCTTCTTCTTCAAATTATTGGATTAAAATTAATAATAATAAAAATAAAATTAAAAGAAACATGATAATGTAAAAAACTCAGAACTTTTGTTTGAACACAAAGGAAAAAAGTTTCCAAAATACTAATTGGAAATTATGTGATGAAATACTGGCCAACAAGTGATAAGATTTGTGTTAATGATTTATGTTTGAGTGTATTGCATTTTCTTAAGTTAAAAATTATTTTTTTAATTTTAGTATTTATTTTTTATTATTATCGTTTACCTGATCGATGCACTTGTCAGCCAGTAATAATTCTTTCTATTCTTCAAAAAATTCTCATTCGGTTTCACAATATCCATCTCGCAAGTGTTAAAGCAAAACGATTTTCTGTGCTTAATTTAATAATAATTTTTATATTCGTTTTTTTTTTTTTAATAATACATTGAACTTCTTTAATAATTCACATGTATAGAGATCTTTTTGAAACCGAATGTGTGTAGATTGAAAAGTAAAAAAAATCAATTTCGACAAAAATAGACATAAAAGACACTGAAATTTCTTAACAAAAAAAACCTAATCAGGGTGTCTTTGGCGGTATGTTCGTGCGAGTATGACTATTGCCGGAGTTTTACCTCCATTTTGTGATTACAAAGATGGTCATCTACTCTTAGATGGTTGTTACAGTAATAACGTCCCAGGTAATTTATGTTTATTCTCACCTTATTAATATTTTGATTGTTTCAATTTGGCTTAATGTTCAATGTGTTTTGTTTTAACCCTTTATATTTCTTTATAGTTTAATATTTTTCTCTCGTTCTGATTAATGTATTTGCATGTTGCTATACAGTTTTATTGAGCATGTTTTTAGATGAGATTTTGTTTGGGCAAGCACTCACGATTAACTTCCTGTGTAATGTTTGTTATGTATATGTATGTAGGTAATGAATGCTCCTTTTCTAGAATTTAAATTTTATATATCTTCGCTCTGCACACTAAAATTACAAAAATTTTTAGAATTAGAACTTTCCCATTTATGAGTTGGTGGCGTAAGACTTTTAGGTGATTTAAAACAAAAAAGAAAAAAGCTAACGTCAATCAAAAAGTAAAGCAAATACAAAATTTTTTCAAAATTCGATAGTACGCAAAAAAAAATTTTTTTTTTTTTTTACTGAGGGGAAATTCGCACCCCATAGTGCGAGTATCCTTGTACGACCAGTAAAAGTGAAATTCATGCCCGAGTGAATTTCACCCTATAAGGGAGAAATTCGCACCATCATTTTTTTTAACTTAAAATGCACTTACAGTATAAAAAAGACGAAAAATGGTGGTGCCCCCCGTATAGGGGGAAATTCGCACCGATATAAATTTGTCCACAAAAATCACTAATTTATAAAATTTACAACTTAGCGAAAAGCAGTACAATACAAAAATCGTTTTACAGGTCCGATACAGATACAATTTTTGCAAGTTCGGGTGATAGTCTTCTATTTTAAACAGGGGCGAATCTCATACAAGCAGTTTTTGCAGAGCCAGCGATAACCATGTATTTCAAATAGCGTACGAATGTTACAGGTGCAATTTTTGGAAGTTCGAGTGACAACCTTCTACTTCAAACAGGATGCGAATCTTATACATGCAATTTTTGGCAGTCCGAGAGCTAACCTTGTATTTTAAATAGGATGCGAATGTTACAAGTGGAGTTTTTGGAAGTTTGCGTGATGGGATTTTAGACAGGATTATCACTCACACTGTCAAAAATAAAATGTATGATATTCTCACCCTGTTTAAATTAGAAGGGCTATCATTCGAACTTCCAAAATTTATACCTGTAACATTCGCTCCCTGTTTAAATTAGAAGGCTATCGCTAAAAGTTGTAATAGATTATCACTAGCACTTCCAAAATTGCATGTATAAGCTTCGCACCCTGTTAAAAGTAGAAGGCTGTCACTCCAACTTCCAAATATTGCATCCGTAACATTCGTGCCCTGTTTAATTTATAATGCTCTTATCGTGCTTCTAACTTGAGCTTGAAGTTATAGCTACTTACAAGATAACATTCTGTTTTTTTGAATGTTCCTTAAGGTACAGATTTCCTGATCTAAAACTGTATTTTGTAATATTGCTTTTTGCTAAGTTATAAATTTGTGATTTTTGTGGAAAAGTTTATATCAGTGCAAATTTCCTTCTCCTGGTGGGGGGGGGGGGGGGGGGGGGGGGTGGAATCATTTTTTCGAGTTCTGATGGTGCGAATTTCCCCCCTACAAGTTCTTGCATTGATTTTCCATATCTCTAAGTAAGATTTGTGGACAAAAACCTGGGTATGGCTATGTATTTATAAATTTATACATATTACAATGTGGGAGCAAGAATTGAATGTAAGAAGCATAAAATGCAAGCTTGCAAGTGTAATTTGGGGAAATATCAAGCTGAAAATAAAATTCTTGCAAATGTAGTGTGAGCCTTCAATTACTATGCGATAAGTAAAGGATATAAGTTTTTCCTACAGCGCATATATATGCCAGTAAGATTTAATTGAAAGTTGATATGTCTTGTTTACTTTCAAGATATTTTATTTTTAGGCCATTTATATATGTATGTGATTAAAAAAAGTGCATTTATGAGAAATATTATAGATGGCACAAGAACTAGATGTCGCATGCAATACTAGAGCAGATTGTGAAATATATAGTGCATTGCGGAATGAACCACAACATGTTTTAGAGTATGCCGAGAGCAAATGTTGCTTTAACTGCAGCGTTTTATGCATTTGATCGACCACCTCAGTATTTGGTAGATTCTTTGACCGGGCGATCAGGTAGGTCTCATCAGTATGGTGATCTCTGATTGCCTACCATAGAAGTTCAATGATGGAGGGAGGTCTCACAATTGCCCATATAAATACTTTTTAACAAAAACAAATATGAATTATATGATAGCATACTTGCTTTTGTTAAAAAGTATATTTATATGTGCAATTGTTTGACCTCGATCATTGAACTTCTCTATGGTAGGTGGTCAGATATAACCATATTGATGAGTCCTTTCTGGTCGCTAGGCCGAAATTGAAATTATTTTCAATGAATTTCAACCTTTAGACGAGCAATTGTCTGCCGATCTTAAATATGTATATCGAAAAGGATTGGTTCATACTGGATGAAAGGTTACTTAATAAGGCGTTAGGTAAGATTGACGTCGGGAAGAAATTATGCACTAAATCGACTTTAGCACAGATGGGCGAACGTGAGTACAAGCAGGAGCACAAAACTGTTTCTTTATGGGCCCAATAGGAATATCTCTGATTATCTCATGGGAGATCGGAAGGAAACAATGTAGAACTGTGGTTAGGACTTTGGTATATTCTATAGTCTGTAATGGAATGGTAATTGAGAATGGCTTTATTATACAATTTTCTCATAGTTTGATTATTCCGCTTCCACTCAAAATATGTGAGTCTGACCAAATTGGTGCAAATTACGTTGAAGGTATAATCATGGTCATGAAAATATAACCACTGATTGGGTTGGTGCAATTGAATCCAGAACTTTTATGGTTTGACGACCTTAAATTTGCAATTTGGTAATAGGTGCTGTCTGATGATTGAGTCGCGCGACTAATGTCGCAGTTTTTTGCAACAGAATAAAATTGGTTTTACACAACTTCGACTACAATAAATATTTCAGTTATATGTACATAAGAGTAATAGACGTGCCTTTTTTGTACTCGAATTATAGAAAGCTGTTTTAGCACTTCATTTAATTTTAAGAAAGGGAAAGAAACAAGGTTTTCGATGCGCTCCCTTTACCAAGATGAGAGTAAATTTAAATCTTATTTTCGAATGTCCATAAGAACTTTCAACGGGCTCTTGCACCTGATTAAAATAGTAGTATTAATATATAAATGAGTAAAATTTTAAGTCCTTCCCCTGGAGTGAAATTTTGCGACTGTTGCAATTTCGTGTGAAGTATTTTGTTTCCATATTAATCTAACAATCGCGCGACAATTTTAAGACAGAGCAGTCGCGAGATTTTAGCTTAAGTTTGCGACAGCAAATTTGAGTCGCACGTCCTGTTCCGTCGCGAGTCTCCATGTGAAATGAATTATTCAAATTTATTATTTCGAAACTGTAAAATATGTGTTAAATCATTTGTTTAGTAAATTATGTGTTCAGCATCTCAAGTTGATACGCGTGTTACTTATATTTTTCCAATACAAAATACAACATCCCTTTTCATCACCTTATAATAGGTTGAATTTTGAAAAATCCAGTTTTAGCGAGTGCCTTTACGACAAAAGAGATCTGTATTTCAAATCTCATGTTTCTATTTTTACTAGTTTCGACTCGGCGATTATGGTCAGTCAGGACAACGCTCTTTATATACATATGTATATACATAGATGAACATTATTTTTTTTTCTCTTTCTAAAGATGTAATGTCACAAGAGCACCCGGTTCGGAAAAAATTGCTTTCAAAAAATCTTTTTTCGCAAAGAAAAATTACTTGCTAAACATTTCGGTCACGCATCAGTGTTCTCCGTGGTCACTAGAAAAGTGTCAATCTCTGATTTTATTGGTGTCCATCAAGTTGCTGCACCTGTTGGGTCTGTTCTGGATTTTTCAATTAAATTGCACGATTTATGAACACTTCACAAAAATTTTCCTCCATGACTGAATTATCTTCAAATTAAATTTTAATAATGTTTTTTTTTTAAATGCTTTTAATACTGTCTTTTAGTGTTTTCTCAGATCATTACATATTTACTGTCTCAAAAAAACACATGCAGAGATCCTATTGATAAACTGACAATTACTTAAGTTTCTCTCTGCTTATCTTCTAATGTTAACCCTAAATGTCGTCGGAAACACAAATACATCACGATCTTCCTGTTTGCACTCAATATAGTTTACTGTTGGCTGTTCAACTCCTGATTAACTTGCGACTTTCATTTGTGTACTAAAAATAAGTTAACCTCACCGGTACGACTACTACCTAGACGTACCTACCTACCACAACCCTTCCTTCCAATTTCATAGACTTTTATTGCCTCTTAAGGGTATGAGGTCTAATTCAAATCACTATGTAGCTCCTTCCTACCTAAACCATTAGTGCTGTCCTATCCCATCCTTCCAATTTCTTGTTCTTCTTGGTACCACTTTTGAATCTTTTTTTGATACAAGTCAACTGGTATTATGTTTACGGTTATTGTTCTTAGTATTTAAAGCTTCTCTATGAGGTAACAATAAAATGTATTATTAAAATTAATATTGTTAAATTTTTGTTGTTTTAGTTTTAACTGAACTCAAATTTTGAGTTGAATTAAAGAAATAGTTTTAGTTTGCATGCAAAAATTTGATTAATCGGTTTAGTAGCTCTCTATAGTTGCAAAAAATATGGAAAATAAAGATGAAAATCTGAAAAAAAAGCGACTCCGTAAATACTTCATTTGTTTTTGATTGTTTTTTTTTATGCTCCCCATTAATGCTTTCATTTTCATTTTAGTTTTATCATAAAAATAGAAAATAAAAATGGAAAAGGGAAAGTACGAAAATTCACCGAATTCATAAAAAAATTTTCGTGGTAAATTGTAATAATATCAAGCAACTTACTACAATTATTAAAGAGAGTTATGTATGTATATGTATCTATGAATAGTTGACAACTCGCGAATCTATTATTCCATGAAAGCCAACGAAGGGCAAAACGTAAAAACTTTTTCTGTACAGATTCAATCCTATTAAATGTATACTGTAATAAGGACTCCCAATCCACACTTGACAACCATATTCCAGTATAGACCTCATAAATGAATCATTAAGGAACGTAATGCGTATAGGTAATAAAATTCTTTAGCACAGGGCCTAACAAACCCAAGTATTGAAAATACTGTCCTCCAATAATGCAATCAAAATGGCAAGAAAAAGTGAGTTTTGAGTCAAAGATAATTCCCAGATCCGTAACCCCATTTACTAGATTTATAGCAACATTGTCCGTATGATACTGGTACACAAAAGGAGAAAACTTACGGCTAAAGACAATAACATTACATTTGAGAATATTTAGAAATAAATTATTATGTTTACACCACAAATTTAGAGCACATATGTACATTATTCTGTAACAGTACACAATCATTCAGTGAATGAATCTGTTTGAAGATCTTAACGTCGTCAGCATATATTGAAATTTCGGAGAAATTTATCGCAGATACGAGGTCATTAATAAATAATACAAATAATAAGAGCCCAAGATGGCTTCCCTGAGGAACTCCAGACTGCGTAAAAACAACACTTGAAAGCTCGTTTCTGAAGAGGACTTCTACGACTTACATAAGATGAAATCCAATCAACTAACAACGGGGGGAAACCTATTTTTAAGAGCTTGAACAGCAGCTCTCTTCGGGAAAACCTGTCAAAGGCCTTGTAGAAGTCGGTATAAACACATTCAGTCTGCAACCGCTTCTTAAGGATATTGGCAATAAAGGATGTTAAAAGCGTCAAGTTGATTGACATTGATTTGCCCTTAATGAAGCCGCGCTGTCTTGACCTAGTTAATGGCTTACAATTGAACATCAGCAGTTCACCAGCTATGCTTTCAAGAAGCTTGGGTACAATAGATAGTTTAGCAATTGGTCTATAATTACTAAGCATTTCCTTTTTCCATTTTCAAAAATAGGGATAACAAATGACGATTCCAAAGCATCAGGAAATACACCCGTTGACAATGATAAATTAAATAAATATAGCAGTAGTCGCGAAAGACTATCAACACATTGATTAAGAACAATCCTAGGAGTACCATCCGGTCCAGCCGAACAGGACGAATCTAACATCTCGAACGTGCTCACATAACATACATATATTCACTAATAAACCGAATATTAATATCTAAAATAGAACAATTAGACTATACATAAGAAAAATCTGCTATTGTCAACACAGAGAAACTTGGCAAGATAATCCTCAAAATAATTATATATAAGAGACACATCATGACTAGAACCAAAGAACATATAACTTAACAAGAAGCTTCATTTGGCCTCTAAATATGCACAAAATGCGGTCGGGACGTAACAGGCTGGAAGAAGCAGAGAATGTTGATTGTTCTCTCTGCCTCCGCTATATAGTTTTATGTTTCACTTTGTTGCCTGACTGCTTATCGGCCATCAATTCTTATCCCATCCGCTCATCTTACTATTCATTCTCTGTTCTACTGCACTACAATGCAATGCAATGTAAATGAAAATTCTCTCAAACAAAGTATTCTTGGGAAGAGGTAAAAGAAGCGAAAAGAACACACAATGCAATTCTGGCATGATGCGGAGTTCAAGCGCTGGTTCTGAGGCTGGTGATTTGAAGACCCGCCACTCGCCATCGTGGGGAGTGGCGAGTCGTAAAAAAGCACAGAATTTCGTACAATTTGTGAGAGCTGGTCGTAATATCACCACAGGTCACTGGGTGGTGAATGGCCGGTCGTCAAAAATCAGAGACTTTTTGTAAAATTTATGAGAGCGTGTCGTAATAATACGACACCACCCGCCATATAAAACTTTTCAATGTACGAGATGCGTATTCTTTCCATTAGATGTTTATTATTATTAGATTATTTATATAAGTAATGTAAGCTTTTTGAGCCTTGTCCTTTAACTGTTTTCTAAGACAAGAATAATTGTGATGAATCATTTATAGATTTAGAATTAATAAATCCTCCACGTTTTGCTAATGTTCGTAGCAAATTACGTAGGCTGTCATCGAACCAATTAAGAGTATAACTACATATCTCTTCATAGTTTTTCAAGAATCACCTTATAACGAACTTCGAAATGGTAGATACACTTTATGATGAAAATTTCAAATTTATTGAACAGGCTTTAGTCTAAATGCAAATGGAAAATTACAATGATACTCCCAGTCGCCAAAAGGATATGAAATTATATATTAAAAAAATAAAGAAAGAGCACACTTTTATACGTGTATTCTACAAAAGCTAATGTCCATAGAAACTGAAGATGAATTGACACAAATGAACGGCGAGTGTTGGAAGCATATAAAAAAAAAACTGTGGACAAAACTATTAATTATGGAAAACGGCTCGACAAAGAAAGAGTGTGAAGTGAAAGTTAAGAATACGAAATACCATCACAAACTGGTCGGCAGTTTTAGGACATTTAAGTTCACAAGAGGAGATTCATGTTATATAGTGTACAGAAAAAATAAAAGAGTGTTGTTTCAGGAATACGAGAGAATAACGATTTATATTTTAAAAACGAAAGTTAACACAATCAATTCAATAGATATTCATGAAGAAGAACACTTATTAGAAAAAATAATCGAAAAAGTAAATAATTCCATAGGTCTGGCTTTGATCACCATGGACATCCATGAATAGTCATTCTGCTGACAACAGATTACTCATTTAATTATAAAGTCATTGGTATGCTATAATGTGCTAGGGATTTTTTATTCGATGATCAAGAAAGTTGAAAGAAAAAGATCGAAAATTTGAAGAAACTGATTCTGGATAGAGGAAATTCACCTTCACTTGGCGTAGGATACAACATCCTTTACATCTTATACGAAAAAGTGAGATCAAATCAGAAGGAAATTCATAAAAACAACGTAGCATACTTGACCACATCTAACATACCAAAACTTATCATATCGCTATACATACAAGAGAAATATCTGGCAAAACTTGACTACTAGACGAGTTGAGCTAGCATTTTAAATTCTCAGGTCCAATTTCAGATGCAAGCAACATATTTTGGGAGATGAACTCCTCTATGAGCGATGTTGAAACAATTGATCTGTACAGGGTGGCAAAACATGAACAATCACGGATTTTGTCACTGCTTTAAAGTAGGAATCGTATAATTACATTGGGCTCGTTTAACGCTAGATAGATAATTTGAATAGAATGAGCCGTAAGAACAACCAAAGTGAGCAACTGTTCTTGTTCGAGCTAATAGTTTCAACAAAATTGATTCAGAGCAATAAATCAACCATTGCTAGCAATCAAAACCCATAAATTATTGACATGTCACTAGCTTTCTATGATAACTTGCCAGTTATAATTGTTTTGAGAATATCGCGGGGAGTGTCTGTATCGGTGGTGATACATAAAACTAAACTGTAGATTTATTTCGAAACAGAATGAGAAAATGATAAAAGAGCTAGTTAGTACTGGGGAAACTTAAAGTTTGGCGTTTTTAGTTCAATGAAGTGTCATCTGTACATTTTGATGCGTGTAAATACCTTGGATCAGGATCAAAACCCGGGTATATTAAAAACTGTTTTCTATACTGCCCTCAATTGTTGAAAAGGTGGTAGTGGGAAGTTTGCAATAGTCGGTTCACTTGAAGCTTCCTATCCTATTATCACTGTTATTGATAGTATATCGATACCTTGGTAGAAAGACTGTCTTAATAAACTCCATCTACTCCGAAAAAACGTTTTATGAAAGTTAGAAGTGAGATTGGAGAATGTACCACGAGAGGCAGAGTTAATATAATAGCCTTGTAAGGAAATACAAGAGACAAGCCTATCTGGAGAGTACGTACAAGTAATAGTCTAGACACTATTAATAAACGCAAAGGAGTAATTATCATTTATTCAATTACGTTAGTCGACCAATGATCATTCTTGATTTTGAAAATCACGTTCAATTAAACTGTGCGGACGTTAGTAAAAACAGAAGAAAAAAATATTAACAATTTATCAATTTAAAGGCACGCAGCAGTAAGTTTCCTTTTAGTGAAGTTCCTCGTTGGTAATTGTTAAAAAATTCTTCCAATAAATTGAAATTTCCCTATTCACGAAGATATAAAGAGGTAGTTGGTCAGTATAGAACATTCGTTCCGTAGAGCATTGAGGCTAAACGATGTCTTCATGCTATCGTTAGACTGGAACAAAGTAGTCCTCTGGCCTGCAAACCACACAATTTTGTGGTAGTGAGTTTGAGTTGTTATTTGAACGCCGATCTTTGGTGAGTGCTCATCGTAATTATGAATTCTTTCGCTAGAAATCTCCCCCTCGTCGATTACCTCTGTAGATCTTTTCGGATAGCTCGCTTACAGATAAAAAGGATAGTCTGAGTGTTTTTTTTTTTTGCCATTTTAACGGCTTTACGTATGGACTCCTTTAAGATTTCTTAGTATTTGAATGAATGCAATGGATACTTGGATATCACTCACCCTTATTGTAGTTATCGGCTCACCGAAGTTACAAAGTCCGCAGTCACTCTCACTTCACGTCCCTTTTCGTATTGTCGTTGTCGAATGGTGTAACGTGACATTTTTCTTCGAAGCCTTATTATCGTTATCACTTAAAGTGACAGACAGCGTAAGGTATGAATTACATTTGTTAGCAAAAGTGAGGTTTGTCTTATTTCATGGTATTGTTGTTATTTTTGTAAGTGTTTAAGAGAGAAAAATTATAAACGCGATGTATTTTGCGTATTTCAGCTCTTTAGCTATAAAAAGATGTTTCACCATAAAATCTATCATGACTTCATATTGTCTAACATTGTCACTTACAAGAATCTACTGAGTGAAATTGTCACTTAATTATCACTACCATCGACATTTGTCTACTTAATACGAGAACAGTAATACGTCCAAAGTCGCCTGTTTTCGACAAATGTCACTTTAAACGACGATCATAGTACCATTTTTGTGTCGTAACGCCATTTCTCATTTAAAGTGACAACGATAATAAGGGTGACTGCCTTTCTAGCTTTGATCATATGCCTTATATGGTAGGCCTTATCACTAAACTGATTGGGTATATTATCAAAAGTTAATATTCGCCGGAAGAGAGATGTGAGAGAAGTGAGATGAATCAGGAGATATGCCAGACTCTTCCTTGACGGATCAAAGACTAAGTTTAGAGCCTTACTTGGCAACTAGCACGAAGACAATAAAGAGTATGTTTATGCTGATCTTTTTAAAACCAGATTATAGTCTCTATCAAATATGGTAGTTTTATTAGAGGCTTAGATCACGTACATAGCCTGAACTGCATGATACGTAACAGAAGAAAAGCTACAATGGAGACATGATAAGAGGTGGATGCAGGATATTAAAAAAGATTTTAGAATATTGAAGATGCTTAACTGAAGGCGATGAATGGGAGGCTGTAATGGCAGTGGAAAATCTGAATTTCTTGATTTTTCTCCAACCAATCGCCAAACTTTGATTTTTTGGATCCAGCTCAGGTAACCTATGCTCCGTTGGAAAACTAAAACTATTAGGGTAATTGTCCTGCAAATTTGATATTGATATTAACTCCCAATCTTTCATCCTAAAAATAATTGTCGACTATTCGTAGAACATTCTACATGCATACCTAAGGTGACGCTATAGCCTTACTAAAAAAAAATGAATTAATGAAAAATTATAATCAAAATTTAAATTTGCTACGAAATTTTTTTTCTTGATGATTTCAACCGGTGAGTTTTCGAATTTTCCAAAACGATTCAAAAAATTTCCCCATTTAGCTGATGTTATGCGAAACCTTGGTGCCGCACACATTATTGCCATCGACGTTGGATCCCAAGATGATACAGATCTCACAAATTACGGTGATGATCTTTCGGGTTGGTGGTTACTGTACAAAAAATGGAATCCTTTCACATCACCAGTAAAAGTACCCGATTTACCGGATATTCAATCACGTTTGGCTTACGTTTCGTGTGTACGACAATTAGAAGTGAGTAAATAAATTAATATCTGATGTTTTGATAAAAATAAATAATTTGATTTTATCTTTTTTTTTTTGCTCTATCTAAAGGAAGTAAAAAATTCCGATTACTGTGAATACATTCGCCCACCTATTGATAAGTACAAAACTCTTGCATTTGGTAGTTTCGATGAGATTCGTGATGTTGGCTATGTTCATGGTAAAAATTATTTTGATACAATGGCAAAAGCTGGACGTTTAGGTCGTTTCAATCAGTGGTTTAGTAAAGAGCCGCCAAAAAAAGAGATTCATTCGCTTAGTGAATACACATTTATTGATCTCGCACAAATTGTCTGTAAATTACCTGAAACCTATCCAGATAAATATTTGTACAGTGATGATGAGGAATTCGATGGATACATATCGGAACCATCAAATTTCCATACAGTAAGGCATTATTTATAATTAAAAACGAAACAAATTATTTGTAATATAATTTTCATTTATAGAATGCTCCAGTTCGAATGAAACGAACAGGAGGATCTTTATCATTATCTGAAAATGAAATGGACTCAGATGAAATGGATGAACCACTTTCTTTAAAGTTAGAAAAATCTAGAAGCTCATCACAATCACCTGCATCTCAATCAATTACTCCAGAGGCTATCATCACAACACTTAAAGATCATTCGAAGAAAGACTTAACAAACATCACAGACGTTATTGAAGATCTACCGCAAGATAAAAGTGATATGGATACGAAAAAAGACTCTTAATTCGCCTTAAACTTTTTAATTGCTTGATAGAGTTTTTTTCATTTGAATGGAAATTTTTCGTCCATTTTTCTTGTTAATAATATTTAGTAATTAGCCATTATGTTCAATTTCTTCTTGATTTCTCTTGTTCTATTCAATTTTTGACTTGAGTCTCTGTGGATAGAGTAAAATGTATTCTATCTCTACAGAGAGAAAAAAAGATTTTTTTGTTCTTATATAGAAATACTTAAAGGAGACAATGAAAATTATTTTTTTATAATATGTATAATTTCAACAAATTTAATAATTATAATGCGCAACCAAAAATATAATTAAAACAAATTTTTGAAGAAATTTTTTTCTTTTAAAGGATTATGTTGAGTTTGTCAGCAAAGTTTCATGAACAATGTGAAGTTGATTGATTATAGTTAAATTATTGTAATTCATTCCGCAATCTTACTGGGATAATAATTGCGACCGTAAAACCGACAAAATGGCAAGAATCAACTGGATTCTATTGATAATTTGTACCATCTTCTTGCCAAATAAATGAAGCTGCTCTCGTGCAAATTTCATGTTGAAGGTAAAACCGTTGCACAGCCCTGTATTTCGTATCAGTTATTTTCACTCATCAACACCACCGAAATTTTAGATATGAATTTGCATTTGTTTTTTTTTTTTTTTTTTCTATATATATAGAATCTGATTATGACAATTCGAGTGGATTATCAGTTATAAAACGTAAACATTACTAAACAAGATGTTTTTTGATGGTAAAATATTGGGAAATGACGGGAAATTCAAAAACGTCACGCTTTGCGTATCATATTAAATTAGGTAGCATCATGATGCGCTGTTGGTTGCGTATGATGCTGCAGCACTGCATAACTTATGCTGATGCTTTTTCCTGGCATTTTTGTTTTGAACGTCAATTGTGTTAGTCGTTGAAAGTAATGGGTAGCACCATAAAATATTACAAATGAATAAAATTGCTTTCAACATATTTTATTAAATTCTGCAATATGTAAATTGTGGACCCTTGTGTCAGCAATTTAGTGAAATTAATTTTAAAAAGTCAAAAAAATTTAAGACCAAGGAAACTAATCCTAATATTACGTAAAATAAATCTTCTGTCCAGTAAAATCATAAATCATAATTAATTAATTATCAATTAATGTTTTATATTAAATACACCTCTCTATTCTTTTGCTATTTATGCGCTTAGACGCCAAAATGACAACTGCATCACTTACCCCGTTCATCTGAAGCGGACTGGACTGGACTGGAATAATCGTAATTCGCATAGTACCAAGTGTTCACAGGCGATGGACTGGATTAAACTGACAAGAGAGACATCCTATAGACAGTTCTTAATCTAAAGTCACCTCTCATTTGAAGTTATTTTTGTAGATATTGAAAGACTGATCATTATAATTTTACAATTTCTAAAATATTGTATGAAAGCACGAAGGTGTTCCCAACGAAAACTGAAAGTATACCGAAAAATATCCAAACGCAAATCCACTTCGATTCACTCAAGTGTTCACATGTGATTAATTCCACTCCACTACCAAACTAACGCCGTTGTAGGTAATTCCAGTTCGGCTGGTGTTCACATGGCGAATTATCCCACTCCGAAGTACTCTAATCCAGTCCAGTCCGCTTCATGTGAACGGGGTAAATGCCTCCGATACGTTAGTTTCTTGATTTTGACGCATCAGATGCGTTCGTGATGCAAAAGTGAACTTTTGTTCAGTAGCTGATGATATTGCGATGTATTTCTGAACTTGTGATGACGTAGATGCGGCATCATCTGTGCATCGCTGATTTTTGGATTTAACCGACTTTCAATTTTCCAGTCATCCCCGATATGCGGTACCCTTTCACTTTATCGACACTCACGAGTACGGACATATTCCATTGATTCACAAGAACGGACACTTAACGGCATGACGCCACTTTATAAAAAGTTTAGTCACGAAGGAATATTGAGGTGACTATATATTAGAATCTCGAATCTGCTGCTATGGCTATTTTTGAGCATGATATGGAATTTGAAAGAAGTTCTAAAGTCAATGCCAACCTTATAGGTTCATTCCATATAAAATCAATAGGATTTCAACCCGACCATCATCAATTTCGTTCTGCTTTTGCTGGAATATAACTCAGTTTTTTGTCCGGCGATGTCTAAATTAAGAGAAGGTTACCGTCGAGAGGAATGAAAAATGCATGAACTTGGGAATTTTTTTTACATAAAATAAATGCTTACTTTTGGAAATGGGTTTTAACGTATTTTATTAATCTATCAATATAGAGTAAATTCCAATTTAATTTATAAAAAAACAAAATCCAAAATGGCGACTCTAGCTCCCATCAAGCAAAGCTGTGCATGGCGTGTTTTGGTCTGTGTGGGGCGCTCCACAGCTCTGCCAGTTCATCCGAAACAAATAGAGTTGAAAATTATTAAACTAGATGAAATTTTGGGAGTGGGGGCTTTATCGGTTTTCGTTTTCTACTACTACTACTATTTCTAAATAAATTTTTAGTATAAATTGCTTCCTGATGGCCCCGCAAATTGAAAGCTGTAGAGCGCCCCATGCGTTGAAAAATGATGTTCCCAGAAAACCGAATTTAAAGTTTAACGTTATACTCCAGCTATTCCAGCATCATGCAAAGACCCTTCTTCTTCCGCCAAGAACTGATTGTGCTGAATATGAAGGTTAACGGTTTCACGAAATTTATGACGGTATCTCAGGTAGCGGGAAAAAGATCTCCCCAGTAAGCGCGCTCCGAGTGCTTCAGCTACCTGTTTTCTAGCCGGCGGACAGTCCGCCCACAACAGGCTGTCAATTCTAAAATACTTAAGATATGAAAATATTCCTTTACCCACGTGTTCTGAAAATTATGTAAAAAATATAAATCGCATCTTTCATCGTCATGAATGGTAGCCTAACCTTAAAAGACTTTGAAATCCTTAGAATTCGCCGATTTTTAATCTGCTGAGTTGTATTATAAAAATCTCCTATTATCATAGAGATATTATCTTGAACTTATTTTATTTTATTTATCCTTGAATATGTCAAAATGTATCTTGTTAATTTTTTCTTATTTTATTTTTAAATTAATATTCATAATTTTGTTCGCAAATTTCAATCGGTTTAACGAACATATTTTTCGTCAATAGATAACCAGTTATTTTTGGAAAAAGAAATTAATCGAAATTTGTAGTGTTATCCTTTATTCCGCAAAATTTTTACACCATACACTTGGCACATTTGTGTTAGAAATAACTGTAAAGTGGGAATATAGGTTGAAAATTACATGAAATCATCCTTTATTGCACTTATGCTGAGCTCCTCAAATAATCTTCTAAGTGATAGCTATAAAAGCTCTTGAATTACCTAATTGGGCCTTTGCTAATATTTCTGGATAGATCAGTGAATATTCTTCTAAAGAGCTGCCAAATGATGGCTAGGGAAACGCTTAAAATGTGCTTCTTTCAGAATCGCTGGTTTTTGGTCCTAATGGGTAGGCAAAATGGCTGATTACAACTGCAGTTTTACGAATTTTCAATATAACTTATTTGTAGAGCAGAATAATAATGTCAACAGGTTTACCTATATTCCACAGTCATGCCCATAATAACTTTCAGGCTTTCCTCCCTTCGGTCGTCTCATACAGATCCAGATCAGAGTGTAATTAAACTTGATTTTTAACCTTTTTATTATTTTATATTGACGAGAACTGAAGCCAAAAAGAATATATATATCATTTACTAAAATACCATAAAATGAACAAACTTAAAACGTCTTTTCGAATCATAGCTCTTAACAATAATTATTAATTTAACTAAAACGTTAACAAAATGAAATCCACTATTTTACTTGATAACATTTTTAATATTTATCATCGACCAGATCGGATATTCCGTCCACGTTGATGCTCATCACTGGCTTATCCAAGTCCATAAGTGGTGGTGTTTTTGGTTGATCTGAAAGCGAAAACGATTGCATATCCAAACTTAATCCGTGTGGTTTTTCATCCATAATGGAATGGTCCAAATTGAGAATACAATCGGTTTTGAAATTGTCCATCGTGAATTGATCCACATTAAGAAATTTTATTTCATCATATGACGATTCTGAATTGTCCAAATTTAAACAGCTGTTGGAGGGATTCGATTGATTTCGTATATTGCTTTGTGGTTGTTGCATTTGCATAGAAGAAGTTGGTGAAAAACTTGTCCATTCCATTGATAGATTACCACGTTCTATACCCATTGGATCTATGTTAAGATTAAGAAAAATATTTGGTGATATACGTCCAGGGGATAATGGATCGTAATTCATTTTATGATCAGATTCCAAGGTATGTTGATGCGATGGAGTACCACCATCAGATAGTAGAGCTGCACCTGAAATAGAAAATGATTTTTTTATTTTATTAAAATAGTCCAATTTTTACATAAAAAAACGTAATTAACTATTTCTTCAGTCAATAGGGCTTTTTGCCATACAAAGGTGGGGTAGAAATAATTTGATATATTTTAGTTAGTTAGTTTCAGACCCCGATGAAAAATTCGATTTTTAGAAGAATGTTCACGTTTCCGTCACTGTAACTTGTTATACATCAGACTTCCAAATAAAGTGTTCATACAAAATCTGTAGGTAATATAGTTTTCTTCAAATTTCTGTCAGACATTTTTGTAGGAATTATTAAAAAAAAAAAAAAACAATTTTTTGTACCTAATCAAAGATGGCGGACCGTGCCGACACTTTCAAGGGTCGAAAACTGGGATTTTTCACCGGGACCTGGAACTAAATAACACATATCAAATCATTTTTTAGTTTAGTCCCAATTGACTGTACTATAATTCTGCTATGGGAGATATTCTATAATTTTCTTATACATTGTAAGTCACTTCAGTTATTGCAGGATTTTAAGAACGCCAAAGCAGCAGGGGCACTTTCTATTTCAACAACGTTTAGAAACTTAAAAAAAATTATCTCTTCATGAAACTTAAAAGTTAAAAGAAAAATCATGAAAAATTGGAAAACAATTTTCCTCTAACTAAGTAGTTGCACGATGCAGATTCCAGGCTTTTGGCTCATACTTCTTAAAGCCTGCCAACTTTGAAGAAACTTCATCTAAAACAAGTAAAAAGCTAGAATTGGTCTAAGACCAATTTTTATGATACCCTAGATGAATGCCCGTATAAAATTTCGTATGGACATCGATCTATGCAAGATTGATTTCTGAAGTGATTTTTCGCATATATTTCTAGAACGGTTCGTTGGACAGAAAAAATGATTATAACAAATTTTATAGGATTTCATATTCTGAAGCAGTTTTCAGTACAATAAAATTGTCTAGGACTGATCGTTTTCACAGTATATGTAAAAAAAAACCAAAATTTTATAATGCAACACCAATAATAAGGGGTTGTCCGATAGTCCATTTTTGAAATTTTACTTGTTATTACTATAAAAACACCATCTACCAAATTTCAGCTCTCTATGTCGACGCGTTCTCAGGCAGTGTCCAAATATATAGTGGAAAACGAAATTTTTGTATGGCAATCCCACGAAGGAGTTGCCCGATTTGTCTCATTTTCGAACTTAATTTTACTTTTTTTTTTTAAGTTCGTGTATAAAATTTCAGTTCTCGAGTTATCGTGTGCACAGACAGACAGAGATGCAAAAATCAAAATAACTTTTATTATTATGCGTGGGTGTCCAATCCAATTTGCTCTACCATTATTATTACGAGGTGTTACAAACGGAATGACAAACTTAGTATACCCCTATAGATTTCATCTAGGGCATAAAAATACTGCTCTATCTAGGATGAATGGGATTCTTAGATAAACTATAAAGAAAGCGGTGCATAACAAGCTAATGAATGGCTGCAGTGCAAAGACCAATCACCCGCTTAATTCTAATCTAATCTAAAGACAAGAAGTTTCTGATTTTTGTGAGAGTGTTAAAGATAATCAAAATCGGTTCCTTCCACGCCGCTCACAAGAATTGAATCTTTCTCAATCAATAATTTTGCGTTAAGATTTAGGTTTATCTACACTCTTATGAGATTCAATTGATATAAATTTTGAGACCACAAAATAATTTTATTCGTTGTGGACTTGCTAATTAGTCTCTGGAGTAGCTGGAAGTTGAATTAGAGATTTTTGCAGAAAATCTAATGATAAAATTGCGGAATTTGGAATGAAATCATTTTGTATGTCAAAATCCATTACATCCATTATCTTGTGTCCATTACATGCTGTTGGTGCTGTCTTTTTTTTTCAAATTTAGACTGGGGGTAACAGAATAATGATAAATGAAGAAAAATTCCAAAAATCAGATTTGTTATTAATAGCTTTTCTACAAACAGGCGCATTCCTAAGAATAATTTGCGGTTAGGCTCTTTTCTTCAAGGTATCGCTTTTTGAAAATGTTATTTTATGATTCTATTTTTTAAGTTTCGACAGATCTACAAAATAATTCGGTTAAGTGTGAATCAGGCTCGCGCAATCAGGGCTCTGTACCAGAACTTTACCAACGAACAGTCGATCGACCAAATTTAATTATATATATTTTAATCTAATCCCTAACTCTTACTGTGTTTTGCATCATAGGGTATCTCTTGAGCTTGACTTAATAATAGAAGAAAAAAAATTTGTTACATTGCGCTGACACATTAGTAAATACTGTTACGTGCAATAGAAAGAGACAACTGGTGACATCTACTGGCAATGTGGCAATGGAGAAGTAAACGACTTTAGGTTCGGAGAATTGATTATGGTATCTACAGGAAGGTTCAGGAATAGAATGAATAGAACAGTCAAGAAGCTTGTGGAAAATAGAACACTCGAGAATAATCTGGAGAGTTTCTAGGGTATAAATATAACAGTTGTCATAGCCAGAATAAGAGTCTTGTCTTAGACGTTGCAGTTTTAACAAGTGAAAGTAATAAACGTGCGGAAGTGTTGTAATTAGATTGCGATAATTGAAAGTACAGTATTAAGCGATAATTAGAGTTGAGTTGATTAATAGAAAGTTTATGAATTGTTAAGATTAGAGTCAAATAAAGAACTTGTATATTAAATATTTAATATTGTGTTTTAAATAACGAACCAAAGGCCACGCACGCAACAATTGGTGTCAGAAGTGAAATAAATTCGCGAAATAAAGTGGTGGCAATTGACTTTAAAATTCAAAGTGTGATTAATTTTGTGAAATTGTGTTAAATTTTGAAAGTTCTGGAAAATAATTTATATTCAACTTAAAGTGAATTACTAAAGTAATGGGGCGAAAATTCGAGGAGCTTCGAACGCAGGATTTGAAAGTGGAGTTAGGGAACCGGTCATTACAAACGACAGGTGCAAAGAAAGTTCTAGTCGAGCGACTCAGACAAGCTTTGATAGAGGAAGGAAAGAATCCTGAAACATTTGTTTTCGAAGATAACTTGGAAGAAACCGAAGTTGAAGAAGAGCCTACAATGAAAATGGAACAGCTTTTGAGTGCTTTAATGAGCAAAAGAAATCTATGGAAGCTGGTTTTGATGAACAAAAGAATTCTCTCGAGGAGCAAAAGAATTCTCTGGAATCCCGTTTAGATGAGCAGAAGAAATCTATGGAAACCCGTCTGGACGAGCAAAAGAATGCTTTTGAGGAACAAAAGAATTCTCTGCAGAATAGTCTAGAAACTTGTTTGGAGGAACAGAAGAACTTTCTGAAAGGTTCATTAGACGAACAAAATGTGAAAATTGAGGAAATCCAGCAGGAAGTGTTGGAAGTTCGACAACAAGTGTCGGGAGTACAACAAAATGTTACAGAACAGCTTGACAGTTTTAAAGCAGATCTGGAAAGAATAAGGCATCGTCAGCCTCTAAACGTAGCAGCTGAAATATCTGGCGCAGGTAGAATGAAACCTCCAATATTTGATGGACAAAATTCATGGCATATCTTCAAGAGACAATTCGAGGCAGCTTCAGAGGTAAATGGATGGAATGATGAAGACAAAGCTATAGCTCTGGTGTTAGCACTTCGAGCTCCTGCGTCAGAACTCTTACAAACTGTACCGATTGAAAATCAACGTGATTACTCTTCATTAGTACAGGCGATAGAATTACGTTACGGAGATGAGCACATGCAGCAAGTATATCGCCTACAGTTGCGCAACAGGATTCAAAAGCATGGCGAATCACTACAACAATTGCAGGCTGATGTGGAAAGATTAGCGCATCTTTCATACTCCAGCGTAAATGCGGATTTCCTTAATGAAGTGGCAACGGAGGCATTTGTGAACGCTATTGTAGATCAAAATTTACAACAAGCGTTAAGGCTAGCGGGAAAGAAATCAACAGCAGAAGCACTAGCCTATGCATTAGCGTATGAATCCGCAAGACAAGCTTCACGGAGTGCAGTACGAGTAAGAGAAATTTCAGTGGAAGAATGTACTTGTAACAGAGTGCAATCATCACAGAGCCCGCCCTCACGTGGTGTCCTTCGATGCTGGAATTGTAATAGATCAGGGCACCTTCAAAGAGACTGCAGAAAACGTCGACGAGTGGAATCACCTGAAGAAGGGAAAGAAGAATGCCAAAGATGTCGAGCCAGGGAACAAGCTATTCGTGGAGAGACTAGATATCAAGCAGCGACTAGTCGCATCAGCTCTCCTGTTGAGCAGTCGGAAAACTAGTAAAAACCAACTTTGTGGGGCAGAAGTTGGTTGGTGGAATCGGCAGCCCCGAAGTCATCATTCAAGTAGGCCAGTTGCAGAGAAATAATAGCAGTCTTGTTATATATGGAAGTGTAGGACAAAATGACTGCGCAGTCACTATCGATGCTGGAGCTGCAAGATCAATTATTAGAACAGATCTTGTTAAGAACAAATGGCTTCATAATACCACCAAATATCTACTAAGAACAGCAACTGGAGCAGCAGCACGGGTGTTTGGAGAAATAACTTTAGATGTTCAACTAGGCGAACTACTATTTCCTCACACTTTCCTAGTTTCAGACATAATGGACGAATGCATTCTTGGAATAGATTTCATGACCACATACAAAATAAATGTGGATGTCGGAGAGCGGATTCTCAAATATGGGAACATAGAAATTCCTATGAAACTAGGAGAAGGAGCAGATCATCCTGCGAAAGTAAGGACGATGGTCTGCGAAAATATTACTCTTTCGCCATGCTCCGAGACATTAATATGGACAAAGCTTACTGATGACATCGGGACCTGCCAATTCTATCTGGTGGAGCCTAACCCCACAAAAGTTACATCGAGCATCATTGTTGGCAAGACTTTAGTGAAGGCAGAAGGTGCAACATTAATACCAATCAGAGTGCTTAACACATCCGAAAATGAGGTACAACTAAAAGAAGGTGCTATAATTGGAAATTGTGAACCCGTTTACCAAATCGTCAATTTGGATAATGGTAGTAATATCAGGGAGACAAAACCTATACCAACTACTACCCAACAGGTTCAGAAACTTCTTTCGTCCAGTGCCTTAAGTGAACAACAACACAACGATGCCAAAGAGGTGATCGATGAATTTTCGGAATTATTTGCAATGAATGATGATGACTATGGTAAAACAAATCTTGTCCAGCATCGGATCGATACAGGAGATTCCAGGCCCATTCGACAGACACCACGAAGATTGCCATTAGCCAAACAACCAGAAGTTGCAGACATGATGAACTCTATGAAGAAACAAGGCATAATAGAGGAATCTAACAGCCCTTGGACATCGCCGGTTGTCCTGGTTAGGAAAAAGGATGGCAGCACCCGATTCTGTGTAGATTACCGCCAACTAAATAACGTGACGAGAAAAGATAGCTATCCATTACCAAGGATTGATGACACGTTGGATACCCTTTCCGGAACGCAATGGTTTTCCACGCTTTATTTAAAGAGTGGTTACTGGCAAGTGGAAATACATCCCGAGGACCGAGAGAAAACTGCTTTCTCAGTTGGCAGTGGCTTATGGCAATTCAAAGTAATGCCATTTGGGTTATGTAATGCTCCAGCCACATTCGAACGACTAATGGAATGTGTTCTACGTGGTTTAACCTGGAAAACATGTCTTGTATACTTGGATGACATAATAGTTATCGGAAGGACATTCAAGGAACATAAAAACAACTTACGGGACGTACTTCAAAGACTCAAAGATGCAAAATTGAAGCTCAGTGCGAGTAAATGTGCTCTATTCAAAGATGAAGTTAAATATTTAGGGCACATAGTTTCATCACAAGGAGTAAGAACTGATCCAGAGAAGATAGAAGCCGTCAAAAATTGGCCAGTTCCAAAGGACAAACATCAATTACGGAGTTTTCTTGGTTTAGCTACCTACTACAGGCGATTCGTGAAAAGTTTTGCAGATATAGCAAGAAGCCTACATCAACTTACAGAAAAGGGAAGGCCGTTCATATGGTCGGATAAATGCAACGAAACTTTTGAAATTTGAAGCAACAGCTCTGTGAAGCTCCAGTACTTCATTATCCAAAGCTGGGAAAAACATTTATATTAGACACTGATGCCAGCAATGAAGGTATTGGTGCAGTGCTTTCGCAGGAGGAGAATGGTCAAGAAGTTCCAGTAGCTTACTATAGCAAAGCATTTTCAAAGCCAGAGAAAAATTATTGTGCTACAAGAAAAGAGCTACTTGCTATTGTAAGTTCAACAAAACATTTTCATAAATATCTCTACGGGCAGAAATTCATCCTTCGCACCGACCATGCAGCACTTAAATGGCTTCTGCAGTTTAAGAACCCTGAGGGACAAGTCGCGAGATGGATAGAGCGACTCCAGGCTTATGATCTTGAGATCCAACACCGAAGAGGTCGTATCCATGGAAATGCAAACGCCCTTTCACGACGTCCATGCAAACTTGAATGCAAACATTGCGCACGGGTGGAAGAAAAAGAAACAACAGCAACTATACAGTTGGTAACCGTGGAACCATCTACAGGTTGGGACAACGAGGACCTGAGAACAGCACAACGAGAAGATCCGGACATTTCACTTATTCTCGCTTGGAAAGAAGATATGGAAAGACCAGACTGGAAGGATATTTCGGAACGGAGTGAGAAGCTGAAAAGTTACTGGGCTCAATGGAACTCTCTTCATGTTGAATGTGGTATATTAAAACGCAAATGGGAAGCACCTAACGGTGAATATTTCCGAATGCAGATAGTCGTGCCAGCATCAAACGTCAAAGATGTTCTAGAAGAAATGCACGGTGGAACCTCTGGAGGACATTTGGGAGTGAACAAAACAATTTCCAAAATACGGGAAAGGTTTTATTGGCTACATATGCGAGAAGATGTGGAGGAGTGGTACCGCAGATGCACTGTCTGCGCTGCTTGCAAAGGACCGCAACACAGAAGCAGAGGTGAAATGCATAAGTATAATGTCGGAGCCCCCTTTGAAAGGATAGCTGTAGACATCGCTGGACCTTTTCCTGAAACGGATGGCGGTAACCGTTATATTTTAGTTGCCATTGACTATTTCAGTAAATGGCCTGAAGCTTATGCAATCCCTAATCAAGAGGCAGCCACAGTTGCGGAACAAATAATAACGAATTGGGTCAGTAGGTTTGGAGTTCCTCACGAACTTCATTCGGACCAAGGACGGAACTTCGAATCGCGGACTTTCCAGGAGATGTGTAAAATGTTGGGAATAAGAAAAACTAGAACAACTCCTCTACATCCACAATCTGATGGCATGGTAGAGCGCTTCAACAGAACATTGATCGAGCATCTAAAGAAAGTAGTTGACTATCATCAACGGGATTGGGATCGACACATTCCCATATTCCTAATGGCTGATAGATCAGCTATTCATGGTACTACCGGACAAACCCCAGCTAAAGTCATATTCGGAAGAGAGATGCGTTTACCTAGCGACCTCAAATTCGGTACCCCCAGAGGTGAACAAAAGTTACCAGAAGACTATGTATCGGAGCTCAAACAACAATTAGCTGATGTGCACGAGGCCACGAGGACGAAATTAGCAACAAATACTGATCGGATGAAGACCCGCTATGACCTACGTGCTAATTCCGCAGGATTTAATGAAGGTGATCTTGTTTGGCTCTACAATCCGAGACGACGTAAGGGACGTTCTCCAAAATTGCAACAACACTGGGAAGGACCGTATTCAGTAGTAACTAGAATTAATGACGTATGGTATACAGGATTCAGCGTGGCACAAGAGGCAAGCATAAGATTGTTCATTTGGACCGCTTGTGTCAATACTACGAGCATCAAGACCGTGGACCACCTGTTGTTCGGGACGAACAAACTTAAGAAGGGGGCATTGTTACGTGCAATAGAAAGAGACAACTGGTGACATCTACTGGCAATGTGGCAATGGAGAAGTAAACGACTTTAGGTTCGGAGAATTGATTATGGTATCTACAGGAAGGTTCAGGAATAGAATGAATAGAACAGTCAAGAAGCTTGTGGAAAATAGAACACTCGAGAATAATCTGGAGAGTTTCTAGGGTATAAATATAACAGTTGTCATAGCCAGAATAAGAGTCTTGTCTTAAGGCTGAACCACAATAGAAGTAAACGTAAGTACATTTACTTACGTAAAGCGTACGCGCTCTTTAATTTAACAGGCGTACACAAATTAACTTTAACTCGAGTGAGGGGAACTTTCGTTAAATTTAAAAGTCAAATTGCAGTCAGTAAAGGTGCGGTAAGAATCGCTCATTCCGTAAGAAAATGAAGTGTCAAACAGTTAAATTATTACTAAATGATTAAAAGTGCAATGTAAAACTTAAAATGGAATAAAAATGGTACTGTGAATTAATAGAAAGCACAAATCTTCAATTAAATCAACTTCCAATTGTTAATTTTTTCACTTTTAACACTTTTTAAAATTTAACACAAAAAATGTTATTCGGGCACTGCGAATTAATAGAAAGCACAAATCTTCAATTAAATCAACTTCCAATTGTTAATTTTTTCACTTTTACCACTTTTCAAATTTAAAAACATTAAATTCCAAGATAATAACTCTTACGGAATGTGATATATATTTAGGATAAAAATATCAATTTTTCGTAAGTAAACCTCAGTCTCGTTTAATTTCGTAAAGTTATTTACTTCTATTGTGGTTCAGCCTTTAGACGTTGCAGTGTTAACAAGTGAAAGTAATAAACGTGCGGAAGTGTTGTAATTAGATTGCGATAATTGAAAGTACAGTATTAAGCGATAATTAGAGTTGAGTTGATTAATAGAAAGTTTATGAATTGTTAAGATTAGAGTCAAATAAAGAACTTGTATATTAAATATTTAATATTGTGTTTTAAATAACGAACCAAAGGCCACGCACGCAACAATACGTTATCGATTATTATGTTTCTCCTTTTGTTATCTTTACGAGTATATTCCTTTTAAACAGTACTGTATTGTCAAATTTCAATAATATTCAAGCAGACGGACGCAAGAGTGATATTAGAAATTAACTCAAAAATTTCTTTTTTCATCAACTGTGAGACTGGCTTATAAAGCGGTAGTTTTCCTGTTATCTATGATTCAATGTCAACTAAGCTTGAAATATCAAAATTTTAGGTTTAAAAACCTAGAAGAGCAAGGGGAACGGTATTCTTATCGCACATTTTGTGGTATACCTTTATAACCAATTTACCAAAAATTGTGATTTTTCTTTTAAATCCCCATTATAAATTTTAAAAAATTTCATAATCTTTACTGTCCAAATATGTGCGCGTCACAATGGCCTAACCGTCCTTCCGCCAAATCTCAAATTCCTACGCCACGTCGTTTTCGAGAAAAACAGCTGTGACAGGCGGACGCAAGAGCGATTTTATAATGGTTCCATTTTTTCTCTTTTGTACAGAACCCAAAAAAATGGAAGTACTCTATTTTTATCCACACGGGCGAAAAAGGTCATTTTGATAAAAAAAAAAATGGAATTCAATTTTTTTACGTTTATTTGACGATGAACTGCCATCCTTAGGCTGTTTGCACACGACGGTACACACTTCTCCAAACATCGACGGATGTTATTAGTGATACTTTCGCTAAGAGCATCATCACTGAATTCTATTATGATCCTGAAAATAATTTAATTTTCTTCTCCTGGTACAATCGATTCGAGGATAGCAATCAAAATTGATGGTGTGAGTCTTGATTATGGCACAAAAGTGCGACTACTCCTTAGAAAGTTTGAGTCTCCAGTGTTTATAATAAATATGTAGCATTCATCTAGCCAGAACTTACTCGAAAAATAACTGTAGAGAAAACGGTGGAAATGAAAAAAAAAACTTTTTAGTGTTCAACACACTTTGTTGCATCAACGTTTTGTTGTCAAACTCAAAGTCAAGAAAACAAATAATAAATTGTATGAGGATTTCAAATTTAAACGCGAGAAGTGCTCCCAAGTAGGACATATAGAAGGAATATATATATTTGCAATAATATTAAATCATTTTAGCTCGAAGGAGGTTTATTAAATTGAGTATTAACGAATTTTATATCAAGTTATACAAAAAAGAAATTATTAAAACTGCTTCAGGTGCTACCAAAATGTTGGAAGAATTTGAAGCAAAGTTCACTCTAAACAATCGAACTGTTATAAATAATGCTTCGTGTCATCAAATAATAATTTAAATTTGTCCGAGTTAGATCTCTTTGAAAAGTTTGTACCTTGGAATGTTCCGATCGAAACACTCTGCCATCAGTTAAAAATTTTGTCTAAACCAACTCATGATGAGGGCCCACTAATTGAAAAACAATTTCCTAAATTGTTTAAAGAAGAATTAGGTCTTTGTATTAAAGCAAAAGTAACATTGCGCACACAACATAATGTTAAACCTGTATTTAGAAAGAAGAGGCCAATAGCATTCGTTGTACAGTAGAGCTAGAGCTAAAATGTCTTCAACAGCAAGGAACAATTTCACCCGTGGAATTTTTCGATTTGGCAGTAAGAACTGACTATTCAACAGGTCTCAACGATAGCCTACAATCTACTTAACATCCACTGCCAGTTCCAGATGATATATGTGCCTTTCAAGCTGTCACGAGGACAATTCTTTAGTCAAATAGTCTTATTGGATGCCTTTTTACAAGTTGAAGTCGATGAAAAATCAAGGAAACTACTAACAATTAACACACATTATGGAATTATTTACACTTAATCATTTACCATTAGGTGTAAAGCCAGCACCAAGTGCTTTCAACCCATAATGGGTAATGATGCTTGCTGGACTTAATGGAACATTTGCATACATTGACGATATCATTGTTTTTGGAAAAACGGAAGACGAACTCGTCAAAATCTCATCAAATCTCGAATCGAAAATTATGGATTTTAATTAAAACTTGAAAAATATAACTTCTTTGCAACTCAACTGAAATATTTGGGACATATCATCGAGATCATCAGGGTATTGATAAAATGCGCCTCCTAACAACATTACAGAATTGTGATCTTTTCTGGGCTCTATTAGAATAGAATAGAATAAAAAAGCATTTATTAAAGAACCTCAGCTTACGCTACGTTACAACGTTAGGTACATCGAGTATACAATAGATATTAATAATAAATCGAGTGAATACAAGGCTTAGAAAAATAACAAAAATGCAACGAATAAACTCATTGCAGTAGAAAACTATCTAGATTGTAGTAATAATAACGAGTAATAAAGTTATAGGACTTAAATTAAGGTTGATGTAATGCAAAATACAAGATAAACAAGAATGAAATAAGATAACATAACATAAGATAAACAAAAAACTAAAATAGAACAAATCAACAAAGGTATGATGAGAAAAAAAGAGTAACAGATAAGATTAAAACCAAAACAACACACTGACCAATTGCACATAACATAAAGATCCAAATACAAATTAACAAAGTAAAGTCTAAAAATAAAAATAAAATAAAGATATGAAAATATATAAATATAAAAGAAGTACAGTGACTTCAGAGCTGAGCACATTTTTTTTCTTAAATAATAATAATAAGGATAGGAATGAAGGATATGCTAGCTATAGATCCAAAAGATTTGACATATCGCAAGCTCCTTGAACTACTTAATAGAGGATGGATTTCTGATAGAATCAGGTAACGAATTCCACAGGGAGGTTCCCTGACCAAATAATCCATTAGAGCCAAATCGGGTGTTAGTTCGGTGTGAGACCAGCCTGGAGGTATTGAGGGAGCTCCATGAGAGTAACTCACTTATGTACTTCGGTAGCAGGTTCCATCTACCTTTATGAATAAAGCACAAAACCCTGAGTTCAAAGAGTTTGGTAAGGGAACAAGGCAAAAAAAGCTGCAACAATTGTGAAATATGAGAATGCCTCTTAAGACAGTAGATGTATCGTACACGGCATTTGAGCGCTCTGTTCAGCTTCGCTATCTCAGTGGCCTGTAGGGGATAGAAAGCAGCATCAGCATAAAAAAAATGCGGCATGTTAAGTGCTGATACCAGGGACTGCCTAATGGATTGTGGTAGGTGGTGTGATACAGCATATAAAGAACGGAGGCCATAGTAAATTGTGCTCTACTTGCTTACCTGTGGTCGCCAAGTAAGTTGGGCCAGACCATTACTTAGGCACCAACCGGATAAATTATCAAGAGTTGAGTTCATCTATTAGTGACGGAAGATCACTCATACTAGCGGCCTTATAAATCTGAAAATCATCAGCGTATAAATGGAATTTTACATCACCCAGCATCGAGGTGATATCATTAATGTAGGTGGAAAACAAAAGTGGAGCAAGGACAGCACCCTGCGGAACTCCTGATGGGGAAGGCCGAGAGGTTGAGCGACCACCATCACTGACGGCAAAATGCAAAATGCAGACTTTCAGAAGACCGCTCGATGAACTTTTTATAAAAAGGTGTTAAATGGAATTGGTCCAAACAGTGCCAAACATGTTTTCTAAAGAAAAATGCCCAATTTTAGGCCCTATATGAACATTCGTGAACAGTCATGAAAGATGCCAAAAACGATTGCATTATAATACTTTGAACATATTTTATTATTTTTTTCTATTAGACGGGGGAAAGCTTTAGCGGAGGGTCAAAGTTTTGGAAAATCTAGTACATAATGGAATTACTTAGGTCCTGAGAAGAATTTTAAGTACCCACACCCTTATATTCGGAGGCTTAAATAGCTATTTATAGTCATCCCCATACTCACTTTTTTGGTATTTGCCCTTTTTTTTTTTATTCGAACTGAGGTACTAGATTTTTGCACCTTAGATCGGCTCTAACTTGGTAGGGTTACTCTTAATCGGAAAACGGGTTGCACTATTCGCCTCAGCTAATTATCAGCTACAATTCGTGGAACAAATTTTTTCTCTGGGTAATTATTGTAGGAACCGCCGGTAAGGCGGGGGGGGGGGCGGCAGCTGGTTCCAATACGGAATGTTGCATATCAAATTAAAGTTCTCGCCGAGTACTATCAGGTGGTGTACCTCTTTCCCGATTCAGAAAATTTTCTCGAGACATTTTTCCCGGCGGAAAATTCATTTGCATGCACTTGGGTCTCACACACCCCAGTTACCTATTACATTTCGGAAATATTTGTGCAGTTCTTTCTTCCATTGCCATTAATGCTCTGTTGTGAACATTTTTCTCATTGGAAGTCATTTTCCACGACGCAACAATTTTGCACAATCACGAGAAGTAGAAAAGTCCACTTTTTCACCCAAAAACTTGCTCAAAATATATCCGATCGCCAAAGCTTTCCCCCGCTTAATACATAGAATTAACCTTTTTTAATGAAATATGTTCGGGGTATCATAATGTATCGTTTAGGACATCTGTCATGTCTGTTCACGAATGTTCATGCAGGGCCTAAACTTGTATGAAAAGTGGGCATTTCTCTTTGAAGCAAGCAATGACATCAAATTTTGCACTTAAATCCTTATATGGAAATAATTGTAGCTGCTGATGCATGAAGTTACGCAATAGGCGCATGCATATTTCATCGCTTTACCATATAAATAGATCCCGATTAATATCCGAAAACCATCCACTAGCACTTCCCACATAGCCGCAAGTTCTTACCAATTCTCTCTTAATTTATCATTTTTCAGAGCCAATCGGATTCATCCAATAATTTGTTGAAACAAAATTGAAATTTTTGTTCAATCGTTTTAATAAATGTTTTATTTAGTAGTGTAGACGCGGTCAAGAAAATTTCGTGTTTGGCTAACAAAACGCTTTCATTTTATATACCACTTTTATTAATCAAGCCCTGTTTTTGCAGCCGGTTCTCCACCTATAAATCACAACTTTGATTTTTCATTTATATTATTGATATTTAACAAAATTATCTTTTCTCCTAGTAGGTACTACATCGATATGGATTTCCTCTTAAGTAACTATTTCTAAACTCATTCGGTTTCAGGAAACTACCACATCGTATATACCAATGTGTGCTTATGATCGAATACCTAATATGTTCCTAAACGAAGAACAGCTATAATCCTACAAACACGAGAGTTTTATGTAATATACTCAGGTACAAGATGGGTTGCTATTTTTATATATACATTTACTGAATTTATCGATAGCAGAGACAATAAAGAAACAAGACTCTTCGTTCAGCAATACAACACAATTCGTTTTTATAGAAAAAAGCTAGCAAATACAGTTCAATTCATTACTACCATACCATAATACCAGTTTCTATGAAATTTTTCACTGCAGTTCTTCTTACCATTTTCTAAACTATTATCCACTGGATTATTCCCAGTCACATCATATCCCTGTCCGCTTGCATCAATGCTAGTCTTCATCATACTTTTCTCCTGTTTTCTCCATTTAGCTCTACGATTCTGGAACCAAACTTGAACTCGAGCTTCGGTAAGGTCGATGCGAACAGCTAATTCCTCCCGGAAGAATACGTCCGGATAATGAGTCCGTTGAAAGGCACGCTCTAGCTCCTGCAGTTGTAGGGAATTGAAAGTAGTCCTAGCGGGAAAACAGACCACAGAATATATTCGAAACCATATAAAAAGGAAACGCGGAAGTATTTTTTCTTTTTATTTTCTTGTTTTTTTTTTTTTTATTAAACAATAAAAAACAAGAACAATGATAAAAGTATCGCGTATCGAATGTTTACTGTACCTGTATCTCCTCTGCTTTCGTTTCATTATTATCGGCTCCACCGTGGTTTCTCTCTTGTTCCCTTTTTTTTCAAGTAAGTATAACCTGGGAAGCGGCTACGTCAGAGAAAATCTTTCATATGGCTTCCTCATAGCACCTTTATAATGTTAAGATTTTCTGATTTTCCCTGAAGATATTGCGGTTAGAGGTGTTTGATTTTCACCACACTTTTTCACTACATACTATACTAATTTACAAAAACAATTATTGCACTTGATTACACTTATTTTTGGACGAAATTTAAAGGCACATTCGATCCCTAAAATTGGACATTTTCTACAGGACTATAGAAATTATCAACGATGTGATACAAATGAAGGCACTTTTTTAACTAAAGGGGGGTTGAATTTTTCTATGAGAATTTTCAAAGCTCCAAGTCCAACGGAAGCCGTAAAAATATTTGATTTTCCATTGGAAATTTTCACATAGTAAAAGTGGGGTTTGATCTAGCAGAATTTCAGAGTTATCTAGCATTTTGGTTTTCTCCAAACAGTATGTATATAAATTTAAGTAAGAGTATATAGGTACTATTTACAATTTATGTTGGAAAAGTTGTCCTATTACATTTGTTATCAAGGATGATCTGAGATTAGTGGACACAGTTGAAAAAGGGAATTACAGCAGGAGTAGGGTAGCTATAATCTCAAAAATGTTTTAGATCGGTTCAGATTCAGACTATAGATTAGAAGAGATTAGATTTAGAATTGAGAGGGGCAGTGCAGTCGTTCATTGGCTTATTGTGCACCGCTCTCTTTATATTTTATCCAACAATCTAATTTTTGTGTGTGAAGTTTCTTCGAAGTGGCCGTCTTTAATAAGTATGATCCAAAAGCCCGGAATCTAGGTACAATATGCAATGGTCTCGCGTTCGCACAAAACGTGCTCCGATGTTTCATGTTCTTCGAGACAGAACCTACATACACATCAGTAAGTTATATGCCTATCCGATGCATGTGTTTGTTTAGTTTGCAGTATCCAGTTGGGACTCCTGTGACGATACTGAGTTGACAGCCTTAAAAGATCTTGGCTCTTTCCTGGTTAAGGTCTTTTGATGAATCTTTTAGCTTGTCTGGAGCTTATCATTGAAGTCCATCGTTGGTCCATTTTGTTTTGGATCAAGTTTTTGTTAAGGTAAGCTTCACGGTGTTATAAAAAAATACCACAAAATGGTTCCGGTCCTACAAGGGGCATGGATGCTCCTTTTTTGGTCAGTAAGTCTGCCTTATCATTCCCATCCATTTCCGAGTATCCTGGCATCCATAGAAGTGTTAGGTGGATCTTTGTGCCAAAGTTTTTTAATGCATGAATGCATTCCCACATTAACTTCGTTTTGACCTCAGCTGATGAGATGACATTCAATGCCGCTTGGCTATCTGTATAGAAATATATATTTTTGTTGGTATAGGATTGTCTGAGCGGGAAATCTGGTCAGACCTTTCACGTGAAGGCTTGTGCAAATATATGAAAAAGCCGAAAAATTGTCGATCGATTCCATATTAATCCAGTAAGAAGCTTGGTGGAAGGTGTAATGTACTTTTCAAGCTCATTCTTGTTTTGCTAAAGCAGTAAAACCTTAGTGCAAAACATGAAAAAGCCGAACAATTTTTGATCCGTTCCAGATTGATCCCGGAAGAAGCTTGGTGGAAGGTTAAACGCATGTTTTCAAGTTCATTTGTGATTTGTTTGTGAAACCAGGTGCCCGCAGATTTGTTTTCGCTCGCAAAGAGTCCACTGAGGGGGCATGCATACCCATTCCTTCCAACGAAGCTAGGGGGAAGCACATGAAAAAGCTTGAACTGCTTCCTCCCTAGGACATGCCTGTACAAAAGTCCTACAAGGTGTCCAATGAAGAGGCATGCATCACAACTTCCAAGGAAGGCATCCGGTGTTTTCAAATGCACATCTAGTGATGACATATACTTCTGCCTAGAATATTGAGGGGTATTTTCCTAGGCTTTAATAAATATCAGCTCTTGGTTTTACACCATATATTCCTGATCCTACTCCTTTCTCGGTATTAGACCCGCCGGTGTACAATACTACACTCAAAGAAATAATCTTGTATTTTTAGACAATTGAGCTTTATTTGCTGCAAATGCAGAAAATGATGTAATATTTGTGTGAACAAAGAAATAATGTTCATAGCAAAAGCTACTAAATTAAGCGTAAATGTATTGCATTTACGACAAATGTATAATGTCATTGATAGGCAATGAGATTCATTCCTGGTAAAGGAAGAACTACAATCTCGCTAAATGACATGTAAATTATTTGTACTGAATGAACTTGTGCAGCAATCCCAAATGTAATTACAGTCTCTTTAAATGAATCTCGTTTGTGATGATAGGATTACTCTTACTTGCCTTAAATTCAGCTCGTTTATTTTAAATGTTGAAATACATTTTTTGCAAGTGAATATCATTTATAAAAAATGCACAGCCACTTTTGCAACTAATGTAGATCATTTGTGGGTTCCCAGTAATTTCTTCCTCTTGTTCCTTAAAGACATTAACAATAAGTTGGAAAAAAAACCTCCCTAGCTTTTCATATTTTTAAATATTTCGTTTTTTATTTTACTTTTCAGTGCAATCTATATTCTGTCGGGATATATTTAAACTACCTGACTGATATATAAAAAAAATGTATATATGTAGGTACCTACATACAAAGAAATTAAAAACAAAGCAATATAGTAAAAATTAAGTTTTATTACAGTAAAATTTGTAACATTTTATTAAAGAGTTCCAAATTAATATGTAACATTATTTCACACATACCACACATACCAATCGTCAAAGTAAAACGTTTAAAAACTTACCATTTTGGTCATAAATGGGCTATTTTATGGTTTCTTATAAAGTGGATCTTATAGTAGTACGAGTTAAAAATACGTGAGCACATAACGCATCGATACCTATTTAAATTTTTTTATCATATTCTCAATTGCACTATAAACAAATTAATGCTAGTTGAATCTTCTCTACAAAGAAAACAATTTAATGTAGATGCCATTATAAATTCCTAATTAATATATATATATATATTAGATATGAGTATAATGACCGTTTTCTTTAAATTTCCGTGTATTTGGATTTTCGGGCTAGATATTTTTTTTTTTTTTTTTTTTTTTTATAAATAACCACTTTTAAAAATAAACTGCTTTCAAGCAGGTTATCATTCTAACAATTCCAATTCAATATATATATAATATTTAATATTAGTTGTAGGTACCTTCGATTTCACATGTTGTCAGAGGAAATCTCAAAGGTTTGTTGTAAATACTGAAAAATGCAAACATATTTTTACAAATAAAGGAAAGATGACTAAGTAAATCTTTTTACATTTAATATCAAAAATCTGCTTTTAAATGTCTCCGTTGTAAATGCAATAAGTAATTATTTCTGAAAGAAAATATTATGTCGATTTATTTAGATAATATAGAAATCGAGTCGGTTAGGATGTGTTTCAAATAATGCAAAAATATAGCTATTTCGATGATTCAGCTAATCCTAAATCATTAGCTAGTATGTTGACAGCTGAATCGTAGTTTTTATCACACCCGGTATTGTACAAAAACATAAATTTTTGAAAAAAGAATCAAACATTTCGACTCTTTATTGGGTACTCTATATTAAGTCCGAAATATAATCCCATACAAGCATCAGTCGTTTCTTTCAAATTTTAAATTTTTAAATCGAATATATTATATCGGTCATGGTAATGTAACAGGTATCTACAAGCTTAGTATATGATTTAATCTATATTATAGACAAACCGTTGTGTATTTTAAAACAAGTACACTTACCTTTGCAAATACGAAAAGCTCCCATTCAACGGAATATCTACATATTAATGAAATACGCTTTATAACACTCTTGTAGTTTTCACAAAACTAAACTGAGTACTTTCTAGCAGAAAGCCAACAGTTAGTTTTTAAGATGTGATCTTTGAAATGAAACTTCGTTTTCCTCAAACGTAATTTCAGTCACCATGAATGACGGTTATTTGCTATTATTTCTTGAAAATGATTTCAGTCTTGATCATTTGCGATAAATGATTTTCCTACATTTGCTGTAAACGAAATTACATATTACTTCATTAAAACAAGGTTCATTTCTGTTTTTCATTTACTGGCAAAAAAAGCTGCATTTGACAAAATTGTAGTTTTTATCAATCATTTAAAACAACTGTACAACGTTTGTTGGAAAAAATCATTCGATTCTGGCAAATGTGTTCATTTAAGGTAAACGAAATTCAATTCATGTAAATTAAATATTTTTGTACGATTTCTTTCAGTGTAGGACTTCATTTTCTAGATTTGTATCAATTTCCTCTCTATTTGGTATCATTATTTGAGAGGCAGACAGAAGTTGTATATCCAGTATTGGATTTGCCTCTATTCTTCGGTTATAGTCCATAGACTTGTAGATTCCCATTTGTCATAGCCGTCCGTCCTGGCTCTATACTATAGATACGTCGTCTTCCATTTTCTAAGTTAAAGCGGTTTAAAGCTCTCGGCTATTCAAGATCGCTTAAGTCTTAATTTTCTATACTAGCACATCTGTCTTCACCTAATCCAGTAGGATTTAGATCTCTGTTCGTGAAGGATTTTTTTTAATTAATTTTTTGTTTTAAAAAAAGATATCGAAGTAGATAACTTTTCAATCTAAATTTTAGGTCCGAAAATGTGCATAATATTAAGTTTGATTTCCTTAGTTGACTAATGATGCGAAGAAAGATTTGCGAGGTTCTCCTAATGGTGCCCCCGCGCACCTTGTGAGCTATATGTATTTATGTTAAGGGATCTGGTTAAGGCTAAAGAGAATAAGGTGGAAAACAAAAATAAATGGTCGAAGTTCCAGCTTTTATTTTTTCAATGGGGAACATGACAAAATCGAGAAGGGACAAAATCAAAAAAATTTCAAAAATCCGGAAATGAGAAAATCCAGAAACGGTAAAATCCGTAAATGTCAACATCCGGAAATTGTAAAAATTGTTATAATTAGATTCTACAAATATATAAATTATTTAAAATTCACATGAATGAGACAAATTTGTTAAATATATTTACTGGTTGGTACATTGGGATTTTATGATGGTAGATTTACATCTGATGGAAGCCTTTTTTCATATGCATATAAACTGGGCACAGTTGGGATGCACTAGAATCCCAATGTACCAACCATCATGAAGAATTCAAACTAAGAGAAAATCCAGAAAAAATCTTTTCTGGATATCCTCTGAATTTTGTCGCTTCTGGAGTTTGTCACTTCTGAATTTTGTCTCTTCTGGATTTTGTCACTCTGGATTTTGTCTTTCTGGATTTCATTCCAAACCCTTTTCAATAAGATGAAATCCGGTAAATATGCCTTCACTTTGAATGCACAATAAGGGCCAATCGTCTTAAAGTGAAAAGGAAATGGGTAGGTACTTCAAGTCTTGGAACAGAAAAATTGAAATAATTCAGTTTAGAATTAATCTTTTGCATCCAAATATGAAAAAATGGCATAGAAAACGGACGTGAGCAAATATTTCTGTTCTGCAAAAGGAAGAACTTGTGAAGCTGACAGTACGATTCCGCTTCGGAGTCTTAAGGTCCTGTTCGCGTTAACACTTTTGACTGGTGTTCTGGAACAGTTGATGTACCTTTCCGGAAGCGATCTGTGCTGGCACTTGCGGCTGTTTCCGTGTCGGTTAAAGGAAGATGATCTGTCCTCGGTGCTGCTTCAAATACCTGCGGGGCCTGCGCAGGGTTTTCTGCTGCGTTATCTTTCTTGGTGTAAAGGGGGCTCCGGCCAGCTTTGCTGCTGTCTTTCATTTGATTGAGAAGGGGGTTTCTCTAACCGTCTTCATGGTCCCTTTCAATCCTCGGTCGAAAGTTTCCAGTTTGTTTTTGCTGCTGTGGGGGAGGATAGGTCGTCTTAATTCCCCCAGAAACTCGTTGATGGGGAAGGGGACTTAATGATCCGTCTTCGACTTCCCCTTCAACTCTGGATCGAAATGTGTTCAAACTTCAGCTGGCTGTGAGTCTGCTACTCTTCTGTTCTTCTACTGTTATTATTCTTGTTCCCCCGGTGGTGTTTCTATACTATCTGGAGTGAACGCTTATCCGCCTGGAGTAGAGGTGCCTACAGATGATATTTACCCCGAGCATTGGCCTGAGTGGCTTTGCCACTGGGATCCCTTTGGTTCGCAGGACCAAGGCTTTTCAAGGTTTTATGATTTTTTTGCTTGATTAAGCTTCCTTGATCCTACCAGCTGCGCTATTGTATATTCTGCGGGGTATTATCTGTTTATACCCTAGATGAAATCTAAACGGTATTCTAAGTTTGTAACGCACAGAAATAGTGATGGTAGACCAAAATGGGTTGGGGGTTAAAAGTTATTTTGATTTTTGCATGTCCGTCCGTCTGTCCGTGCGCACGATAACTCGAGAACGCGTGTACTTAGAGAACTGATATTTGTTCAAGCAGGAATTTATTTGGATTCTCCGGTTGTGTGATGAAATAACAAATTAAAAACATTTTTTAGCTTTTGTTATATACCGAAGAATCCAAATAAATTCCTTCTTGAATAAATACAAGTTTACTTTTATTTAGAGAACTGAAATATTGTACGCGGACTTTAAAAAAAAAAGTAAAACTAAGTTCGAAAATGAAACAAATCGGGCAACTCTTTCGTGGGGTTGTTATACAAAAATTTCGTTTTCCACTATATATTTGAACGTGCAAACTAATTGGTCTTAGCAGATAATCGCTCAGGCTGTTTATTTATGTAAACACTGGACATGCTCCTTGAGGTTTTTTTGAAGAATATAGTCAAATGCAACAGCGAACTATGTGCAAAGAGGATAACGAATCCTCCATCTAAGCATACCATATGCGAATGTCCTGCGCTTGCAGCTTCAAGGTTGCAAACAACTGGAGAAGCATTTATCACTCTAAATAAAGTTTGCAAGCCAACCCCTAAAGAAATAATCGAGCTCGTAAGGAGTCTAAATTTAGCCTAACCACCTAGTTTCCTAGTCGCCCCTATTTTTAAACTCAACGTATATTATATTACTAGTCCAGTCAGTATGTCATTTGACCTTGCAAATGCTTTGATGTCAGCAATCCTTAGAGGGCTTGTTGGGGGACTATTGGAAGTTGTGCTACCGAGTTGTTGGGAATTTCGGTTGGTCGCGTTCGCCTCCATATTAGAAAGTGTGTCACTGGGCGGCGGTTTTATTCGAATAACTCGGCACCCGTTGACATTACATGGGTACAAATTGCACATCTAGGGATATAACCCCCAAACAACTATCACTGATCGTCCATACGAGCAAATTACATGTTTAGGCTCGAAAGTATTGTTTCCTATTTCAGAATTGCTTTAAATCTAATAATGTATTTATTGGGGTAAAACAAATGTAGTTTCTTTCAAGCAGAGCTTGAAGCGATTTACCTGCCGGCAATATTGATAGGTAAGAATTCGGAGGAAATCGATTCCGTCCAACATGATGAATTAAAGGGGTATGCTATTACGAAGCGACTTCTTTTCAAGTCTGAAAGAGTTCAGATGTATCCTGAAATTCCTTAGAGAAGCAGAATGAATTTAGAGTGCTTGTAAATGTTATTCCATGAATTCACCGTGCACAATAGACCCACTACAGGTCAAGTGATGCAAGCTAGTCTTCTAGCGGTACCCCTCTTACCTAACCTTACCTAACCTATTTGGGTAAAACTTGTAATTGATATATTAATTTTATGATTCCTTTTAGATGATTTTTGAAAATTTGGAAACCTCCTCCCTCCTTTTAGTACGTCACTGTATACAGGGTGATTCTGATCAAGATACCTTCCGGTATACCACGTGATTTCTTGAGGTAAGATGATAAAAAAATTGTTCCACATACCCCCCCCCCCCCCCCCCCCCAGGAACCATCCTTTAGGAGTTGTGGCCAGTTGAAGATTTCGCCAATATTCGTGAGAATAAATGAGTATGTATAACTTTTGAACCACTCTATAGATTTTGGTTATTGTTAGCTTATTAAATAGCCAAGAATGGTAGCTGTCGAAAATTGTATTACTCTGTATTTTTTTAATTAAGCTTCTTTAAATTATTCTCAAATATCTCCAAAATTTTTATTTTTTTACACACAAAAGTTTTTGAAATAAATAACGGTATTTATGAAATTTGTGTGTAAAAAAATCAAAATTTTGGAAATATTTGAGAATAATTTAAAGATGCTTAATTAAAATATACAGAGTAATACACTTTTCAACAGCTACTATTCTTGGCTATTTAATAAGCTAACAATAACCAAAATCTATAGGGTGGTTCAAAAGTTATACTCATTTATTCTCACGAATATTGGCGAAATGTTCAACTGGCCACAACTCCTAAAGAAAAGTTTCTAAGGGGGTTATGTGGAACAATTTTTTGATCGTCTTACCTCAAGGAATCACTTGGTATACCGGAAGGTATCTTGATCTGAATCACCCTGTATATACATATAAGTCTAAATATTGAAAAACAGATTCTACAATTTTTCTAATAGGAAAATCTAATAAAAACGCAGATCGATAGAGAGTCGTCCAGGATTGTTTCCTATTGCTACTAATGTTTTTGAATTAAACCAATTCTGCGGCACTTCCAAATGCCATCTCAAAGTTGTCTAAAAAAATGGGAGAAAGAACAAAAAACCATATGTTCGATGCAATGCCTTAGCCAGGCGAAAATTTTCTTCATCCAATAGAACCTACAATTACGGATAAGATAATAGATATATTTATTATTAAATTATAATTTAAATAGGATAATAATATTACGTTAGGAAATGTACTAAAATCAAACAATATTATTTTTTATTTATAAGCTTTAATATAAAAAACAGATTATCTGTTTTCAAAATTTATCTCCAGTTGTTTTTGGAATATCTGATATTAGTCAAAAATAATTTACATAATTTCTAAAATGAACAATAACATCCGGCCGTGACAGCAATAGTCTTAAATTTCCAGTTGATTCGAAGGGAATCAGGTAATTGGGTTGCTGTAATATCATTTTCCAGAATGTCGGAATGGCTCCTTCTTGTAAGTATTTTAACTTTGTATTCCACAGGTTTACATCTAGATCCTCTCCAGCATTTGCGTTGATGGCTTCGTGAATCTTCCTCCTCGCCTTGACATACTGCACTTATCAGATATCTAGGAAAGTGTGCATATCCTAGATCAATTATGCCATACTGAAATCAGACAATTCTTAAAGTTTAATATTTGCAAAAAGTTGTAAAAAAGCAGGAAATACCTTAACTAAACATTCAGATGAAGCTTGAGATGAAATTCCAGTACGTTTTTTAGTTGAGGTTTTGATTTCACTTAAAATGCTTGATAATTGCGTGTTCCTTGGATCGTCATTTTCGAATTCGCTTTTTTCCACATTTTGTAAATAATCTCTGGAATTCAAAATGTATAAAAAACTGAGGACTTTTAAGGCTTGTCACGTGTGGCTAAGATATATACTTACAAGACTTTGTCGTCGAAATCATCATCTGGACAATATTCGCTTGATGATTTTCTGCTGCAAGGTTCATTTTGTCTTGATTTTAAAAATAATTCGCTTAGTTTCATGCGGTCATCATCTCTTCCACCTGCCACAATTGTAGTGAATATTACTTGAAGTATCAAGGACATCACCCAAGGGTTCATCCTGAGAAATAGATTGTATTAAAGAAAAAAAGTTCATCAAGAAATTAAATATGCTACACCAACAATTTTATTTATAATGTAAAGGTTAAAAGAAAGAAAAACATCATCTTTCTGTCCGAAATTATACAGAATAATTTGCTGTCGGCAGCTAACTTAAGTATAGATTAAATTCGTAGAAGGGTATGCATGCGCTAACTTTGCATTCACAACGACCTAAATTTCTCCCTTTCCAGGTTAAGACTGCTAAAAAAGTCTAGCATCATTCTGGGATTGAGATTTCACACGTAGTTTGGTGGAGGAGAGGCATGTCCGAGGTGGAATAATTTCCGTCTGGCGAATGCTTCGCAATCATGGAGTAAGTGCACTGAAGTTTCATAGCCATCCTAGCAAAATCAGCAGGATGAAGTCTCAGCCAAGCCCAGCTTATTTAGGAGACACCGATCTGTGATTATTTTAAGCTTTGAGGAGTAGGAATTCTAAGCATTTCGTTGCGGCTACTTTATTTGGGAAAAGTTAGGAAAAGGATTTCAAAGTAGCTATACTCAAAAATAATTAAAGTTATTTAAACATACAAAAAATAAATATTAAAAAAATCAATTACATTCAATTCCTGATATTATTATCACCATTACTCAGGGCCGCATTTACCATAAAGTGCATTAGGCGCAAGCTGGGACCTTACACTCTATGGGGCCACATTTTAAAACCTCACTCCTCACATTGTTAAAAAAAAAAAATGCTTTTAACTTACCATTTAACATAAAAACTAGAGCCCGACTGAAAAATTTGCCTCTATTTGAAATACATATACGGGGTGTTTCCATTTATTTGGTCCATAGAGCAAGTGGTGATAGTACTTACCTAGAAGAACAAAACATTATACGGCAAGGGTGGTCTACATCAACCGTTTGGGTGACACCGGGTATTTGAGAAATTATGCTAATCTTTCACAAAACACCCTGTATCTTGTATGCCGCCTGTTCAACCAGCGCCGTACTTTTCCCGTCTCAGGAGTTCTGGTTATCCGAAGTAAGAATTTCGGATTTCGTACCATTTTTTTGACTTTGACATTTTATTTTTTACAAAAAGTTGGTTAACATAACTTTTTTTTTTTATAAAAACTGTAAACTGTGGACTCTCATCTTTAATTAGACCTTTACAGCCTATGTGGTAGCCGTTAAAGAGTTATTAGCTCATAACCTATTCAGTCATAACCGAAATTAAATGATTTTTTTTTTTAATTACGATTTTTAGTCAGTAAGGGAACACAAAATTATCTTTGAAAATAGGTTTGAAACTAGCTTTGGAAATTGGTTATGAGCTAATAACTCTTAACGACTACAATTAGCACATAGGGTGTAAAGGTCAAATTAAAGATGAGAGTCCGTCCACAGTTCACAGTTTTTATAGAAAAAACAGTTATGTGAACCAACTTTTTTAAAAAAAAAATGTCAAAGTCAAAAAAATGGTACCCAATCCGAAATTCTTACTTTAGGCCACCAGAACTCCTGAGAGGAGAAGAATGCGGGGCAGGTTGAACGAGCCAGGAGCTTTTAACTGCGACCATACACCCTGTACTTTTTAAGATACTAGCAAAATTTCTTCACCCTGTATCTCCCAAACGGTTAATGTGGACCCTCCCCCCCCCCCCCCCTGCCATACAATATTCTGTTCGTCTAGGTGAGTACTGTCACCTCCTGCTCTATGGACCACCTAGACGGAAACACCCTATTTACATATGTATATTGTTCTTTCCTTAGAACATATTATAATAAACAGAAATACAGGTATCGTACAAAATTCGTGTACATGTGTGAACCCGAGAACCGCTAATAATATCTCGAAGCGATTGTTCATAACAAAAGACGCAAAATACAGAAGAAAATAAGATGCAGTATAAAACAAAACCGTAAACCAGAAAAGAATTACTGGAAGCTAAGACGATAGATAAGTGAGTGACAGCGTGTAGAAATGTCATGAAATTTACACTCCTATTAGAAGTAATTGACTGTGGCGCTGCGCCTTCATGGGTTCTGCTAGCTTTTGATAACTGCACTGTGCTCCCACACAGAAAAACTTCCACCCAACATAAATATCGACCAGCTTCACTTCATTTAGCTTATCAGTATTACTGTTTGTTATTATTCTGAGGTTCTTTCCTTAGAATATAAAACCAACAGGAACGACTGGATTACATAAAATGTATGTTTATGAGCAAGCCACCAACGAGACAAAAAACTATTGGAGTATCAGCATACATACTTTAAACGACAGTAGAATAGTGAGAATTTGAAATAGAATTGTGTATTTTTTTTTTAACTTATCGCTATTTCTTATGCTTCTTCTTTTATTTCTAAGGCTCTATCGCATGATCGTACGTAATCGACATTTGTTGCCCCCTTATTGGGTCTGTATTCTCTGCTTTATTACCACAGTGAGATATATGCACATAACGCAAATGTACACAAAACATGCGTGAGGCTGGATCATAACTCTTATACGAGCCACCCGCGGAAAGTTAATTTTGGAAATAAATGATAGAGCGAAAATTAGTGGGTCATTCCATAGCAAATCGACCAAAAATCACGAAAGTGTGACGTCACCAATTTTTTTGAAATTATCCATACTTGGCCTGTGAAAATAAAAATGTGAATTAAAAATTTTTCTTCTACAATGGTCATTTCGCGGGTTATGGCATTTTCAAAATTTCGCAAAAATGCTGTCCAAGTCTTCTTTAAAAATTCGCATGTATATTTCTATTTATGCTAGGACAGTGGAATATGGCTTATTTGCCAGATAGGATTTCAAGCTATCTAAGAAAAATATAATCTTAAAAATATACGTGAAAAAGGACAATAACGATAAGGTTTTTATCTTATATCTTTGAATATCTTAGCATAAATATAAAAATATATACGAATTTTTAAATAAGACCAGGACAGCATTTTTGCGAAATTTTGAAAATACCATAACCCGCGAAATACGCATGTAGAAGAAAAATGTTTAATTCACATTTTTATTTTCACAAGCCCTCCAAGTATGTAAAATTTCAAAAAAAAAAATTGGCGATGATCATGTCATACCTGTTGCCTATTTGATATGGAATGACCCTAGTCAGACATGTTAGAAACGTTTGAATATAATATAAACATATAAATCAAGATAAGTACAAGGCAAATATTAAGAAAATTTACAAATTTATGGTACTGATATTGACTCGGAAAAATGTATTGATGAAGCTGATGTAGTAACTGCACTTAATTTTATATGTTCAATGGAGCTAAGTCACCGCCCCAGTTCTACAGCAAATCGAAACAGAGTACGCTGAATATTCCCAGTAAGACAAATGGGACCTATTCCCATTACATGTATTTTAGAATCGATTCCAATACGAATTTGATGAATCGATTTGAGAATCCGAGCTTTGGGGGAAATTAACCGGATCCGTAATCGATTCAGTTTTTATTCCAAATAAATTTTCGATCTTCCTTCGATAATATGTGCGTTCTGATTAGAGTTGAAAATTGGATCCGGATTTGCTAATATCCGGATATCTGGATACTAGGATCTGCGAACTATCCGATTCCTGAGATCCGGATCCAGATCCGAACTATCCGGAACCAGATCCGAGCTATTCTGAACTATCCGGATCCAGACTAAGCATAAAAGCTTCAAAATTGTGTTGTTTCATTGAGAAAATGAGAATATCATGAAATTTATATTTTCCAAATGAAACAATGCAATCTGAACGAAATTTTGACCTTTTTCTGCTTAGTCTGGATCCGGATAGTTCAGATCCGAATCCGGATAGTTTGGATCCGGATCCGCATAGTTGGGATCCGAATACTAGGATCCGGATTATCCGGATACCCGGGTTGAGGAATCGGATTCTAATTATCTCGGAAAATTCGGATAGTAAATTATCCGGATACTTTCAGCTCTAGTTTCCATATGTCGAATAAGTTGTAAAACAAAACAAAATTAATCCTTAGTTGTAAGTTTGAATTGGAAGTGAATTCCTTTCATTCTTGTAACGAAGAAGTTATTTATTCTTATATTTTGAAGTTACACTTTTATTTACATGTTTCTAATTATATGCGTGATGAAATAACAAATTAAAAACATTTTTTAGCTTTTGCTATATACCGGAGATTCCAAAAAAAGTTTCTTCTTGAACAAATGCTAAAAAGATTATTTAATGAAAATAATTTTTTTCAATGTAAAATCAGTAATTTTAAAATCCACCATTGAGTGCAGCCATCCTGACTAATCGCTTTCATGATTTTTATCAAAAACTGAAATTGCTTAGTATGGGAGATACGCTTTCTTGTGAGCAAATATTCAGAGCCTCAATGTATCCCAATTTTATATCAATACAATTAAAATCGGATTAATTTGTAATCGATTATAAGATCAATTTACTATTAGATACTGCTAAAATCAATAAAAGAGCCGAAAAAGCGGACATTGTCCACATAAAATAATTCACTTTGACACGAAAAGAAAACGACCCTTCGATAACTTAGAATTTATTCCATATCTCAGAAGAATTTTTTTCTGTCTTACTGGATTTTTTATTTTACAGAAGTTAGCTGGCTTAGCCGAGGTGTTACTTACAATGTTTTTCATTTCTACTTGAAGAGATCTGTCACTTGAAAACCCGAAATAATTATGTGATCTAGAATTTCTAACAATCTACCAAAATTTATGAACAGTTTAAATCTTGAAAATGATCCTTAACATCTTTAAAGTCTCTTCTGAGGAAGTAGAACCTACGCTTTAACTTGAACTAATTATTCTACGAAGTAATGTGGTATGGGAAGCATTTACGTTTGCCACCATTTTTTTTTTTATGATACTAAACAAGTATAAATTCACAGAAACCGTATTTCGGATGAAAATTTTAAGTCATTTTCAATTGAACTGAAATTAAAGTAAATACAGAGAATAGTCTGGGAGGTAGCGTTGCAAATGAAAAAGTCATAGTAAAGCGGCTGATTTTGATATTGATAATTGATCTAGTACATTAATTAGTAAACCGATCGTCAGCTGCTCAAATAGCGGTGGGTATGGGAGGATGCGAAAGTGAAAAAAAAAATTTTAGTAATAGTACACCAGCTGAAACTTTTTTTATAAACAGTTGACATCATAGTGAGTTGAAAAAAAATCGTCAGCTGCATCACGGAGGGGAGATTATGCGTCAGCTTCTCGCATGAACTTGTAAAAAAAAAGACTTAAAATAAACTAGTAGTACGCTGGGTGAAATTCAATTAAGTGGTTGTTTACATAATTTAAAATACGAAAACGACAATCAGCAGTGGTGGAAAGGCCGTCAGCTGATCCAGTAAAGGTAAAATTATTCGAGCATTGCTACTACACTTTTTCCTTTGCGACACATACTATATTTCGGGAGAGATACTGGAGCTAGCTGAAGCCATACTGTGACCTTCGAGTTACCCAAGCCTTTCTCCCTAAAATTTCTAGAAAAACCTGATTGATTTGATATAGATAATTGATGGACGCAAGTTTTGTGTACAAGAACAGCTTTGTGTCAAGAACCTAAATCGCTTTCTACCATAAATTTTGCCGATCGAATTGTCAAAATGCACTAAAGTTGCAGATTTCTGCTCAAAGCGAAAATATTGTAGAATAACAGCAGCTTCTTTTTATCTTTTTTAAAATCAGTTTTTATTGATTGGGCAATAGATGAAAATATAGACTCATCTGCCAACGTAAAACCGTATATTTGGAAAAGAGATTATTAGAAATATTTCAAAACAAAGATATTTTGGATAAAGCTATACCTACTAATTTTGCGATCAGAAATCTGCGATGTAAAACGTAATCCACTACCAAACAAATTAAAAACGAAAGACTTAATAAGAAGAGAATGCGACAGTCCAAAATTATTACTTGATTTCTATTCGAAATTAATATGTTCTAGTTTTCGGCGTACGTGTCATTCAAACGTAGACAGACTAACTATTTATCATTTCTTATGTATATGTCTGGCATTACTATTACTTAATTTTTTTTTTTATTTTTTACCACTTTCGCAATCTCCTACACCTAGACAAATCTCTGCTTAAGCAGCTGACGGTCGGCTCACGAACTAGTTGTATGAGATCAATTATCGATATCAAAATCAGCCGGCTTACGATGACTTTTTCATTTGCAACGCTACCTCCCGAAATCCAAGTTGGTATCTAAAATTCATGCTCAACTTAACTTTCTCGCTGATTAAAAAAAAAAAAAAAAAAAACTCAATCATCAATAATAATAATAATTTATAATTAATTGCGTCGGTTTTTGTATTTAAACAATTTATTTCACCTGTTTTTTTTTTTTTTAGGAAAAAATTCTTGTACAATTTTTTAATGTGGCCAGACAATTTTTTGAGAAAATTCTGTCAAAATTGCCATGATTAATCGAATTGGCAGAAAATTGGTTTCCAATCACTTTTCGATCGGCAAAATTTAATGTGTAACAATTTCTGCCATGGAATTTTGATAATTTTAAAATTTGACATCCTCCACTATTGATATGGGGACACGATGATGAAATCATAGGGTATACAAAGTTTGTCGTTCCGTTTGCAATACACAAAAATAATGCAAAATGGATTGGTGGAAAGCCACTCATATAATGTTAAAAGTTATTTTGATTTTTACATATCCGTCTGTCTGGCCGTTCGTCCGCACGATAACTGCAAAGCGCGAGCATTCACTTAAAGTACACAAATGGTACAAATCGGGTAAATCCTTCGCGGGGTTGCGTTACAAAAATTTCGCTCTTCACTATATATGTCGACACGTCCTCAGGTGTTTTCATAGCAATAGTAAATAAAATTTCAAAAATGTACTAAATCGGGCAACTCATTCTTGGTGTTGCCATATAAAAATTTAACTTTTTTACATATACTGTTAAAACGATCAGTCCTAGACGTTTTTTTTTTTGCACTGAAAAGTTCTTTAAAATATATAATCATATGAAATTAGTTAGAACCATTTTCACTGTCCGACGAACCGCTTTAGAAATAGTATATGCGAAAAACCACTTCAAAAATCAAACTTTCACTGATAGGTGACCGTAAGAAATTACATATCATCCAGAATATCAAAAGAATTGACCTTAGACCAATTCTAGGTTTTTTATAATATAATAATAATTTCTAGAGCTGGGTATAATCTACCGAAAAACAACTTAATTAACTCATGGATCAGACACCAGACCCATTATTGTACTCATCTCTCTAACTAAAAAGAATAAATAAAATTCAAAGCGATAGAGATTTGTTTTTTTTTTTCAAAAACTATGTAGGTCTTAATACTTTAGTTTGGGTAGTACAACATATAGGTTAAGTTCATTATTTACTCATATCTATTACGGTCATCAGAAGATATTTTTTATTTTTTTTATTTACTCTTACAATTCCCAAATTCTTTTAATGAAGTTACTAAAATTCATAGCCATTCAATATTTTGTGTAGGTATTGTAAGTCAAATTTGTGATACAAAACTTTAAATGGAGTAATAAAAGATCTTAAAGTTCGTTTTTCGGTTTCTTCGGCCTAATTGAAAAATTTCACACAGAACTAGACACGATTATATTATATAAATTGACTCGATATATTACTAATTAATATCATCTTCGTTAACTTTATCAAAAATAAAGCACGTTTTACATAAATTTCGCACAATTATTTGAAATTCATCAAAACACACACTCTCCCTACGTTCTGGTAATCCTTGTAGATACTTATATCACTTTTGTTTTCGCTCACACAAAATGGACACAATCCGAATAGAATTAAAATTAAAATTAAGTAGTTCTAGCTCTATACATGAGTGTTGATATAATAATCACATAAAATTCCTTTTTATTTTTTTACCTTGGTCTAAACATGGATGCGCACTTACCCGAATGCTTATCTCAGATGAAACTGATAACAACTTACATGTTGTGTCCTTTTTATAAGTAAACTTTTTGTGAAACCTTATTAATATGGATTTGAAGGTAAATCTTTTGTTATCAAAACAAAACCTCCTACATCTACATCATTGTCTTACCGTTTGGGGATCAGGTTTCATATTATAACATTTACAATGTATTACAGATAGAAGAAAAGTGACAAGCAAATATATATTCTAAGGCAACGGAACAATGGACTATTTTCGACCCAGGAGTCTACTGAACTTGTTGCGTGTTATAAATCTGGAAGAAACTGATAGAAATGATTAAAGATGAAAATATTCTGTTTACCATGAAAGCTTATCATTTATACTGTTGCTAGGACTGTAAGTAAAGGCTCTTTAAAGTATAATTAAAACTCTTTATAGCTAATTTTAAGTGACCAAAGTTACGCCAAGTCGCCTAACGAATAAATTGATATACAAAACTGAATATTCTCATCCGAAAAGCAACCACTACTCAGCAAATTACGCGCAGATCTTCTTGAGACCTATTAAATCTTGGACAACAAAAAGCATTTTCAACTCTATCAGGGCTAGCAACAGACTTACAAAGAAATTATCCAAACAATCCCGTTCGACCTATCCTCAAAAACATATTTTAAATCTTACAGAAAATCTAGTTATCAAAACAGCCAGAGAAAATTATTATAAAAATGATATTGACAAAGATAATCCAAACAAGACTTGGACCAAAATAAATTAATTCACATTTAATAAAAGAGATACTAGTGTAGTAAAATAGATGAATAGATAAATTCAATGCTGAGATATTGAAAAATGTGGCTAATTTTGTAGTTCATCCTCTATGCTACGCTTACAACCTTTCACTAACTCAAGCCATTTTTCCTCTAGAAAATGCTATTTTCATCTTTAACTTCACAAAGACAATGAAAACCTAATCTTAATAATTATAGGCCAATTTCGCTATTGTCAAACATTGCGACAATTTTGGAGAAATATATAAAAAACAGGATAGTGAGTTTCTCGAACTGAAAAATAGTTTAGCTGACAATCAAAACAAAATCAAATCCGAGTGATGCCATCTACGACCTCACCCGTTACATAAATATAGAACTTTAGACAATAATGAGAAAATATTTACGGTATTTCTTGATTTAAAAAACGCATTTGATACGGTCGATCATGGCATCCTGCTTGAAAAACTTAATAAGATGGGCATTAGAAATAACAATCATATTTTGCTGAACGTTCGCAAATCGCCCATATTAATGATACACTTAGAAAATCACGGATCTCTATCAGTACGTTTACATGAATACTTGAAGTATACTTGAAGTATGCTTGAAGTAATCAATCAAAATATCATGAAAAGGCTCATTCAACGCGTAAATTTCAACTTAAGTAATTGGAAGTACTCAAGTATTAATGTCAACGTACTGAATCTAATGGAAAGAGCAACTGATTTCTGTGGTCATATTGTTGCTTTTGCTTTTTCTTCAAGTTCCAAGTAGAGTCAGAAGTATCTATTCTAGCAACCATTCCTTTTCAGTCTGTGCGCATTTGGTTAACCCTTTCGGTACTATAGGCGTATATATGCGCTCAGAAATATAAGGTCGTAGTGGCTAATGAATACATGTATGCGCCCCCAGAAATGTGGTTATTATAGCCTATGGGCGCATTGTATATGCGCTCAAAGACTTGTCGAAATTCTTATTTTTACGCAAAGTTCGTCAACTTACCCGAAACGATCATTTATAAATTAAAGTGGTAAAAAATATTGTAATAAATTTGATTTGATTTTTACTTTATTAATTCAAGTAAAAAAAAACACATAATTTAAGAAAACGCTTCGGTAAGTCCTTATACTTATCATATATGTAGATGTTGAGGATAATCCAAGTCGACTTCGAATATGTATCCAGTTGGAGAATCATCCAGGAATTTTGAAAACGTCAATATTGGGAACATCAACTCATTTGAATCCTCCGGTTGGTAGATGCTGTGACATGGCCCATCCATAGAGGTTATTCACGTCATAATACATCAGGTATTTCTCTTTCTCCTCAGGCTTAAAATCATCCATATATTTATTATTTGCTTTACTATATCTGTTCGAGCATTGACTTATACCACCTCGAATGCCTCTCTCTATGAATAGCAGTATATCTATGTCGGTTATCAGCTCTAGTTTCACTTTGGTGTATTTTCTAGCATAGCATCCCATGTTAGGCCTGGAATTGTGTAATAATGTACTGGATCTAAATTGTAAGTCTTCATGCACACTTCTCGAAAGTTCTCAAACACATCGGCCAATAGGAGAACATCAGTTTTAAAGTATAGATCTGAATATTCACCAAGTGTTTTTATGTCAGTCAGTGTGTTGGCAATCCTGTGTTGGAAATCCAGTTTATCCCAGACACCATTGCGCGTAAGAAGTTTAGTAGTGTAATCATCCAATCCCTGCCATACTGATCTTGTAGCATTTAGTTTATCCATCGGTAGCAGTGATGATAGCTTATCTAAAGATTCTGCCATAAAACGGAAGGAATCGATAAATCTGAATTTTATATAGCTGCCTTCCATTTGTTTGGTGAACGAGATATATCTTCCCTTGTTTATTGGTAAGAGGTCAACTTTTCCTGCGAAAAATGTAGCTATATCCTTAATTATGAAATGGGCATCATATCTGGATAAATTATGGAAAATTACTGCAACTATGGAGCAATCTTGATACATCAGATTACTCGAAGTGAACACTGGCCCGCGATATTTTCCTGTTAAAAGAAATTATAAAAAAATGAATGGAATTATGATTCTCAGTATTTACCTGTTAAGTGGGAATGGTCCCGGACTCGCTCCTCATCGGATGCAAACGTTTTTTCGCAGATATGGCAGCAAGTATTTTCCATATGTGAACGCCGTTCCTCTTTAGTCAGGGGCCGCATTGGCCTTATGTTGAGCTTTTCTTGTGCAGCTATGGATGCAATCTTTTGCAATTCTAATGTAAATTATTGTTGACAATTCTTGCCTCGATATGCTCTGTAATATGAGAGCTTAGCATCATGTTTGGAGTGGAAATAGAATCCTATGCTGTGAACTTCATGTTCCTGGATTTGCTGTGTATTTTGATCGTTTCCCTGAATCGGTTTCAATATTGACTTATGGTTATAATTTTTGTATTCTAGTCACTTATTTTCTTCTGAGGGAAACATAATCCAGCAATCATTTTGCTTCTCACATTCAGGAATGTGTGATGCTACTTTTTCAGCAGAGTGAAAGTATAACAAACATCTGTCGCATATACAGGGTGTCCCGTAAGTCGACGTCAAGCCGGAACCGGGTGATAGAGCAAATCGTAACAGTTACCAGAAAAATATAAAAAAAATCTAAGTCATGTATTTTTCAAATTATAGGCATTTCTTTTGTTTTCGAGAAAATGTACATCTTGTGATGGTTCTTTAGCTCCTGTTGCTATAAATCTTTACTTTTTTTCAATTTTATTTTTCTTGTGTAATCCCGAATAGTGCTTATGTAACCTGTTGCTTTAAGTTCTAAGCCAACTGATCCAGCTTGGAAGAAAATGTCACATTTTGACGAACCAAGAATATAAAATTAATAATTCGTTGAACTTTAACTGACTGTACTGATAAAAAAATGTACTACTCTCTATCTCCGTCTCACCCAAATTAAAATCTTAAAGTTACGGTGTTACGGTAGGCTTTGGGTACACTAGAATCAATTTTAGTAGGTGAAAAGAAATTTTTCGAAACTGGGTTTCTTGAAGAAAAAAAATTTTTTTTTTCGTAATCTAAGAAATAATGTAGCAAGTGTTGTACCATTTTAGAATCCTTATTAAATGCGTCAACTTTTAAAGTTACTTGCCAGACTGGCGTAGTACATTTTTTTATCAGTACAGTCAGTTAAAGTTCAACGAATTATTAATTTTATATTGTTGGTTCGGCAAAATGTGACATTTTCTTCCAAGCTGGAGCAGTTGGCTTAGAACTTAAAGCAACAGGTTACATAAGCACTATTCGGGATTACATAAGAAAAATAAAATTGAAAAAAGTAAAGATTTGTAGCAACAGGAGCTAAAAAACCATCACAAGATGTACATTTTCTCGAAAACAAAAGAAATGCCTATAATTTGAAAAATACATGACTTAGATTTTTTTTATATTTTTCTGGTAACTGTTACGATTTGGTGTATCACCCGGTTCCGGCTTGACGTCGACTTACGGGACACCCTGTATATTTTCTACCATTATATTTTGAAATTTTGTTTTGATACAAGGCGTGAAAGATATTTAATACAGCAGAAATGATATCTGCCTTCATCTTCATCATCATAGTCATCATCATCATCATCCATTGCAGTATTATCATAGTCATCTTGTAGCATTAAGAGACTTACATGTCGCCCCAATCTGTGTTTCGTAAGTCTAACTGGAACTGGAGTGAAGGAACGCTCTTTCTCTAGGATGAACATGTTTATTGATATATCGTTCTGGTCTTTAAATTGTTTAATCTGCTTAAGCGTCATAGGAAATATTATTCCAATTAAATTTAGTACAGTAGAATAATGTGGATATGATGATGTCCTGCAGGAGTTGATATTTGCAGGGTATATCGCTGATGTTACTGCCCACGCGAAGCATGCTTCGACATTATTTTGCACATTAATGCAAGCTTTCTTAGATGCAATCTCCTTCGGCAGAGGTATATAAAACGATCCTCGAACCGGCTCAAACTTGTTGATATGTACCGCTAGATGTATTACAGAATGCAGTGCCCAACCACTATCTTTCTCTTGAAGCTCTTCTAGCTGAGTGAGTATTGGATCATAAATATTTAATTTGCACCCCTCATTTAAATTATCAACCGCACTGATGGGGGCAGTTCTTGCTTGGAAATACTTAATGTCTTTAATAACTTCATTATCACAAGTTTCTTTAATAAATTCACCGCAAAACGTTGTAGCAACTTTAATATGAAATTGTTGTTTTAATGTATCGGCGAGTAAGGAATTTGGAGGCATCTTGCATAAATAGCTTAGGATCTAGGTGGCTTATATTCGCGATAACACCTGCCCTCATTCTACCTGCGAACGCTGTTTTTATTTCTTCCCACTTGCATATTGTATTGTGCCTTATACTTCTATTCTATATATTCATTGAGAAAACCACTGAACTGAAACTGAACTATGATGGATTTTGTATAGAATTTATTATTTGAAGTTCAGCGGAATAAAGTAGTTAAACAAAAAAGAGACAACTATAGAAAAGTGATAATGTCAAATAATGTAAGCAATTTTAGTAGTATCAGAAGTCCATTTTATATATGTCAGTGCTGTAATTCCTTTCACTATTGCAAAGGCTGTACATACATAACATACCCCGCGATTATCTTGTGATAAGCAATTTCCAAGCAAGAATGAATATTAAAGCGAAAGTAAAACTTGAAATTAAGAGAATTGTCACACCCTGCCAAAAAAAGTTGACCCATATGAAATAGAAAATCAGGCAGTCCATGTTATATATGTCAGTGGGTCACCCATTTATATGCAAGTTTGATTTTTTAAGATATATTTCTAAAGCTGTTCGTCGGACAGTAAAAATGGCTCTAACTAATTTCATATGATTTTATATTTTGAAGAATTTTCAGTGCAACAAAAACGTCTAGGACTGATCGTTTTCACACTATACATACGTAAAAAAGCTAAATTTTTATATGGCAACACCAAGAAGAGATTGCCCGATTTAGTTCATTTTTGAAATTTTAATTACTATTGCTAACACCATATACCAAATTTAAGTTATCTACGTTGATGCGTTCTAAGCACTGACATGTATATAAATGGACTGCTTGTTGAACCAAGAATGCATGAAAGCTAATGGCACCACTTTCATATTCCTGTCTCTTTCCGTGAGAGCATACTTTCCCACTGAACTGTAACGATTAGGAACGAGAAATTGCTTGTAAAAATCCTTGTAAAAAACTCTTCCTTCGACTCATAATTAAAATTTAACGATACAAATAGTCCCAAATACCTTTGTGGTAAATTCGTTAAATCCCACTGACATGCATATACGTAAATTCCCAAATAATTTAAATATAGCGATAGTTTACGACAATCAAAACTGGTGCCGCTTGAAACAGGAGATCAAGCAGTCCATTTATATATATGTCAGTGGTTCTAAGGAAGTATTCAAATAGTGAAAAACGAAATTTTTGTATGGGAACCCCACGAAGGAATTGCCCTATTTGTCATATTTTCGTACTTTTTTTAAAAGCCCGTGTGCTTTTTAAGTGAACGAGTTCTTGTTATCGTGAGGATGGACAGACGGAGGTGCAAAAATCAAAATAATTTTTAATATTAGGTATATATTGCTGTCCAACCCATTTTGCATTATTTCTGTGCGTTACAAATGTAATGACAAATTTAGTATACCTTATGATTTCATCATCTAGAGTGTAAAAAGAAACAGTTATAACAAAAATTTGGTGTGCAAAGTACATGGATATCCATCTCAAATTTTTTGATCAAATTCGATTTTTGGAAAAGGACTTGCATCCAGAGAAGCCGAGCAGAATGAATGAGTCAAATGAAACCCAGCAAACAGATGTACACAATATATATATGTATAATACAATCTACAAAATATAATATGTATTTTAAAATCTAAGACTTTCTATCTAATTCTTGACTTATACGTCCCAATTCCTTCAACATTTTAGCTCTGACCTCTTTTAAACTATCGAGACGTATTTGGACCTCCTTAGTTTGTTCAACGGTATCATCAAAGTCATGCAGAAGATTCGGTTTGTCAAGTAATCCGCATTCATAGCTCATCTCATTGTATTTCTTACGAATGGAATCTCGCTCTAATTTCAATTTATTAACATAATTGCGATTAGCATTTAACTCGTCTTTAAGTTCAAGCAAAACCGAATCCTTAAGGCTTATTGTATGGTTTAGCATGTATTGCTTCTCACGGATATGTGCTAAGAAATGTGTATCAGCAGTACAACGTTCTCTTAGTTTACTTAATTCATTGTTCCGTTCTAAAATTTACAAGTTATTTAGTGTAATAATGACGAGAACTGAGTAAACTTGAATTTTACCTTCAACTTTATCGCCCAGACCTTGAGTTTCTGCCCGAAGCTGTTCAAAATCGATCACCTTTAGACCATCTCCGATATCTTCTAGTTTTTTAGCTTGCTAAATTAGAAATTAGGTTTGTGATGAATTTAAAAATAAATTTAATCGGATTAAGTAAAAAAACTCATCATACAGCTATTAGAGAAGCCATCTTATGCTGTGCTCGAATAAATGTCAGCCTCAACTCAGATATCTGATCCCTCAATAAGTTCATTTTTTTAATTATCATATCAACGTACTAAAATAAAAACGGAAATTTACCACTATTCTCTTTACTACTATTCAAATTTCAATACTCTTTCTGGCATTGGCTGTCCAGTTTTCACACTGGCTGTATTAATACCAACTTCCTTCAGTAGTTTATTCAATGCCTCAATTTTCATTTCTGCATCTGCTCTTAACTCTTTTTCTTGGCGTTGCAACTCTTCTAGTTTTGTCTTAATTTGAAGCTGAAGAAAATGCTCTCGAGCTTTAACACCATCCAATCTTAGAAGGCATTCTCGATATCTTTTCATTGTATCCACAATTGTGTCAGGATTATCTTCGGCTAAGGCACGTGAATATTTCTTTCGACGAAAATATTCAACGACCTTTTTATTTAGAAAATACCTTTTTTGACGCTCTTGTTGCGTATCGGCGATACAAATTTTAAATGCTATCATTAATTTATGCCTATCCAGTTTAACTCGTAAAATAGCTTCTGGATCTATTTCTTCACTTCTTTTAATTACCTCCGTCATTAACCATGTTAATAACTCTTGAACACCTGACGCTTTAACGGGATCTTCTTTTACCGCTCTTTTAGCTTTTTCCTTTTCTTTAATAGCTTCGGCAGTATCTTCCTTTTCTAATAATTGAAGAAAAATATCTGACTCAGATGAAGGAAAGTCTGGTCCCCCGATTTCAACACGTTTCGGAGCCCTATCTCTTACAGGCCTCTCATAATATGTTTCTTCTTCGCCTTCTAGGTAACCATATTCTTCGGCACCTGAAAATTCTTCTGATCCAAAACCTTCTTCCGCTCCCATTTCTTCCAGTTCATCGGTAGATTGAAGCGCATTAATATCTAGGACTTCTGGCTCAACTTCATCCCGTTCTTTCTGATATGTATCGTCTCCTAAGTCTGGTAAACTATCCGCATCATCTCCATAAAGGTCGGGAATTTCTATTTCAATACTTTTTTCTTCTTTCTTTTCTTGCCAATCTTCTTCGTCACCTTCTTCATCACCTTCATGCTGTTCATATAAGTGTTCTTCAGCAAAGTTTTGTTCGAAATTTTCTTCTTCTTTCATATCTCTATGCTGTATAGCTTCTTCTCCACCATCTTGTTCTACTAATTCTTCTTCTTGATTGAATCTGTTGCCTTCATTTTCCACTAGGTCGGGATCAATGTCTTCTCCTTCGTCCGGCTCATATCCGTCATCGTAAGTGTTTGTCATTGTTTCATGTTCAAGTTCAGAATCTTCTTTTGCACTGATCTTATCGTCTGATAAAGTTTCTTTAGTTTTTTCATCATTGCCAGTTTGAATTTCCTCAGCTTCATTTTCAATTTCTTCAGTGTTCGACATTTTCAAAACGAAATCCTTTCCAAAATCATTTAATTCATCACCGATTGCTTTGCAAAATTTTTAAGTACTGGCGAATGTTACAAAGTAACAAAGTATGTCAACAAAAATGGAGTAAGTGATTTTCTTCAACGTCCTCCTGATTTACCAGCGTGATAGACGAAATATTACGAGTGATGGGAGCCGCAATTCTTCTATGATAATACCACACTGACTCTTGCGATTGTTATGTAACTATGCTGAGTGATTGACATCGGACGTGAAGTCCAGACTGCCAGCATGAGCTGACAGATCACTCGACGGACAGCGTGGACTGCAGGGCGGCACGCTAGCTCGCTTCGGCTATTGGCGGAGAGTGTGGGGAGGTTGCAAGAAAAACCTGCCGCTGCCGTCTGCCATAATAAAAAAAAATTCGTGCCTAAAACCAAAACGCCGGCACACATTCAGTCCTGAAGGGACCTTTACGTCACTTACCTACATCCAAATCGAAGGCGCAGATGTTATGCCTTCCTTGCATACCCCAACCACCCAACTGACTCTGAGGGCAAGATTTTTCAGAGTCCCTTATTGACCTGTAAAGAGACTAGAGCGGACCTATATGACCTTCATGTGAGAGGGCTCCAGGACATTGGAGGAGGAAATAAAACTTTCAACGATTCATGTTCACGTTATAATTGCAACGGTTATATAATAATTCATTAAAATAAAATCTTGCCTTATTGCTGCTTACTGTCGTTCTATTTGTAACGATTTTTACTTATAAATTACTTCATTATTCCCTATTCCTAGTAAAAAAAAGAATTCTTCCCTTAATGAAAACAAAATAAAACATGTCCTCCTTACACATTTTCTGATAAATAGTGATGCTGGACGTGAAAACATGGATACATCTATGTTTTTTCTGTTCTTCTAAAAAAAAAAAAAAAAAATTCTGAATAGTGCATTCATTATTCTAACTAGGTTCGATTTTTATATCTATATAGTTTCATTCATTATTCTAAATAGGTTTGACCATCAAGCCGAATGCACACATCACAGCCTAGAGACTGGTTACGTACAAAACTTTATAACGCAATAATTCAAGGAGCTCCCCTCATCTCATGTAAACAAAAATAATCTAGTAATAACCAGTTTTCTTTTAGGAAACTATAAATTCTAAAAAAAAATGGTTTCAATGTCACTAGTTATTCAGATAACTTAGAAAAGATAGCGTGCCATTTGACTTATATAACAGTTTTATATTAAGGAGAGATATGAAAAGAACAGCTTAATTGGAGATAATAAAACCCTAGTGAACTTCTTTGAAGAAGCAGCCTGTAAGGAAAACTTAAACTATAGCTTAATTCGCGCCTTTTGCAAAACTACCAGGACTCATTATGAGTATTCAAGCCGTGAACATAAAATTTCTCTTTCAGAGGCTTACAACAACTTCCGACCATAAATTTAATTAATTTTAGCTGATTATACTATGCCGAAAATGAATTCAAAACAAAACCAACCTCGTGGTAAAAATTAAGATACAAGAAAATTAAAATTAATCTATTTATAGTCATACGTTCTTATATAAAAAATTTTCTCCGCTAAACGAAAGTGATTTAAGATTTGGGTGTATACGAGAATTACATTCACGTAGACAATCGGACTGGTAATATGCAAAAATAATAATTAACTAACAACTTATTACATGGCTAATAGAGAGCTAACCATAATTTCTTTCACGAACCTTGAATGAATGTAGCTGACGCTGCTGAACTGTTTACCACATTTGCGAACTTATCCGCAAATTTCTCTCGAATTCCCCAAAAAAACTTGAGTATATGATCGTCGGTTTCTTTATATTCTTGTTGTATAAGACGTGTAGACTGACAGCCATAATCCGCTCAATATGCGTTTCCATAAAATTTATGTCAATTTGGACCATGAGGACAGGCATATGGGCTATTGCACTGTGGGCGAGTAAATGTACCCCATTCACTGGTCCGTCCCGCTACCACTTGGGCTGCTAGCAGGTACATTACCCTTTTAAAATCGCTTCCACTTTTAAGTGGCAAAGCGCTACCTTTTGTACACGTAAGTGGTGAGCAGGTCGTGGCTGCTATGATATTTGTTGTTGTGGTTGAAAAATAGTTAGATTACCCTTTTATGAGTACCAACTCTCACATCACCCGTATGGTTGCCATCGTAAATTGAACTTGTCGTGTATAATAAATATGTTGCTTGGCTGCCTCGGTATATGAAGTTAAAGATGAAAATGAGGCGATATCCTCTTGCATAGCAATGCAAACTCTTGTTACTCAGGACAATATGTTCGGTGCGGATAAATTTTTGGTGAATTGCGTGTACGTCGTTTCGACGGATAAATAATTTTGCTGATTGAGAATAGGTTAATATTAAGATGGAGAAATGTATTAAAATTACTTACAAGATTTACTTTTTCGCCGATGTCCTCGGAAGATTTTTCCTTTACCAACTCCTTGATCTTTTCACTTGTGAAGGTTTGACACGGAGAAGATTGTCTTCTTCTTCCTTCTGTCAGACGAGAGTAAAGGAAACACTCTTCTTGCCGCGGGTGGTTCGAGATATCTGTCTGACAGCAGCCGGCCTACACGCTTCAGTATTACTCAGTGTAACATATTGCTATATGCAATACGCTACGACCATAACACGATATTAGATTAATGCAGGAAATGATTGGACCATTCTCTACATCCAGTCTTTGGAATGAAGTAAATGTAGTGTAGCAAACTCTGAAAACTCATTAGAACGGGCAATAGTCCTACAATTCTTTTCTGATGTTAGCCTGCGTAATTAAAAGGATTAGCCCTGCATGATTAAGAGGATTTAATTGTGACGATAGCACTTCCAACTTTATTGAATGTAAAATGTGTACATATGTAGGTTGAAAGTATTTTTAATTCATATTTACAGTTAGCAGTGATATCATGCCATGCGGCCATAAAAAGAAAATGACTTTACTCATAACTTTAATTCTGAAAAAGAAAGCTGGGCAGGACTGCCTTAACGATTTTTTTTTTTTTTCGAAAAGAGATAATGACATTTCCGTGGCTCAGGCTTTCAATAAGCTTGGAATTGACAATTTGAATAAATATCGGTTCTCTAGTCTCCACCGTACAGAGGCCTAAAAAGAAATGTTAGCAACGACCAGTAAAAACCAAGTAGATCATCTCACAAGCGCTCTCTGCCCCCTTTTCGATCATCAATGTTGGTTCGAATTTGATATAAATAAAGATGAAGTTCTCCATTAACTACCAATAACTATATAAAAGTTGGGTCTTTCCAAGAATTCGGTATCTTTTCCAGTTGAAGCTATTTGAACGGCTCCACAAGGCGCATTTGTTAATGGCCAGGATAAAAGAACACAGAACACATTTTCTACTAATGAGAAAGCCTCGTCTGTGACAAAATAAAACAAGAATTTAAAATCGTTGGAATAATTTGATAGCTTTTTTTTGGTAAATTTAACTTATTTTCTCGTAATGCGTGCCCAAGAGTGGAATGTTGGTAGGCGCTACCATTACTATTGTGTCTGACTTCTTCTATATTAACTGTAATAAGTCAACATCTGCAGTCGCACCACAACTTACAATAGAATAAAATAAGTAAAAAACGAGTTTTCAAACAAAACTAAGGTCAAGCCGCATGAAAAAGTAGAAAATAAACTTTTCTTCACACACACAGGTGGACTCAGATTTTTTGATTGGGACATTTCTCTTGAATATTCTTTCTCTTCATGAATCAAATCACTTTATTACCTCTGATTGATCATACTGAAATATATCGGTGATTGTCAGCGAATAAAATCTGAGTCCAGGTCCACCTCTGTGTGTGAAGAAAAGTTTATTTTCTACTTTTTCATGCGGCTTGGCCTCAGTTCTGTTTGAAAACTCGTTTTTTACTTATTTTATTTTCTGCCTTTTTCACGTTAACTAAATTGTTAATATGTGCTGCATGGAGATATTTTAAAACAATTTTAGGACGTCTGAAAAGACACTGATTTACCAGTTTTTCAAAAAATTTATTCGAGTATCAAATCGTTGAAGTACTGCAACGGTTTTCTGAAATTCAAATTATGTTTTAAACAGCGCTTTTGAGCTGTATTCCAACTTGATCCCATATAACATGAATTTTCCCGATTTTCCACAGACTTTTCCTATTACTATGAAATTTACATGAATTTTCCTCGATTTTTCATGCAAGTTTTCATGATTGTTGAAGAGAAAGTATTGATGCCAGTAGGATGGGAAAAAAATGATTCCGCATAGCTTATAAAACTTTTTTGTCCGAAAATTTTCCAGAAAAATTGATAAATTCTGCATTTTTCCTGAAACAGATTTTCACTAATCATATCGATGAAAATTTGTCCGATGATTTTCCCACTTTTCCGGGTTTTCCATGGAGTTTTCCACAAAAGCAACTTTATGCAACTCATTTCGCTCTACGACTTTGTCTTAGGTTGCAAAAGCTCAAACGCTTCCTTGGTCGGAAAAACTCCGGAAAAGCGTTTTACATGAATTTTTCTCGATTTTTTCTGCAAGTTTTCACCATTGTCGGAGAGAAAGTAATGATGCCAGTTGATAGGGAGCTCGATCCAGCATAATTTAGAAAACTTTTTTACCGGAAAATTTTTTCGGAAAAATCAGAAAACTCTGCATTTTTCCTGAAACGGATTTATTACTAATCAAATTTGTACCAAATTTTCAAATGATTTTTCCCGATTTTCCATAGAAATTTCCGGTTCAAATTTTGATAGATTCAAGTGTCACGCGACATGAACCTGTGTGCCAAATTTCAGCTCGCTGTGATGACGAAAAGTGGGTCTACGAGAGTGTCGAAAATAATAAATGAGAAATATATAAATATACAGACAGACAAATTCGTGTACGAGTTAAAGGGACGGGCTGGCTTCAAAAAGAAATCCCCTTGCTGGTATACAAAACCTATCAAATTGCAAAGCTGGTACAACGCATAATATCGTAGAGCGATTTTTTCCATCTGGTTGATAAATAGTAACTGCAAAGTTCAATTACATATTTGTTCTATATCAAGAGTCAATGGGACTTTCTATCTCTATTTATAGGTGCTATTTCCCTGCACACAATGAAAAGCAAGCGCTTGGAGCTCTCTCTGCAGTGAAATTGTAATACTGCGAATTCTTTGTACAGCATCGCATAAATGTACAATTCTATGTGGTATAAATAAAACAAATTTTATTCACTTTTGTAAAAAACTGTTTACATTATTTAGCTTAACGTAAAAATGTTCTGGCACGGCCTCGTCCTCTTGATCGTATTGGTGCTCCACCAAAATGTGGCTGTGCATAGTGTGGATCACTTGCGAAATGTGGAGAAACAACTGGCTCAGATGTTGCAGTACGGAAATGTTGTGGGGGCGGTGGTGCAACACTGGAGTCAACTGAAACATGACTCCAGGTATTTGGTGATCCGGTTCTAAATGAATTTGAACTTCTTTAAACAGAGAAAAATGTTATTTCGATTTTATTTGTCTCACCTGTACGATGTAGTAGAGGACACTGTCGCAATTCTTGCCCCCCTACTTCTGCCAACTCTACTCCCACGTATATTTATTATATCTCGCGATAATTTATTATAGCCTGTTGGTCCGGTAGGTTGTGCACCGCATGTTTCAAGTGCCAAAAAGTCATCCACATGAAGCGATGGAGGTCGAGATGTATTTGGTGGTCTTGATCGAAATAAATCTCCTCGTGATGGTGGTGCTCGTGGAAATCCTCGACCTCGCATTGGAGAAACAAATATTTTCTTTTCTGGACGACCCGTAGATGGTTCAACTTCAACTCGTCGTGTGCGAAAGCATGGAGCAGTTGCTGTACGTTCTCTATTCGATTGTGGCGAAGCAGATAAATGTAGGACCCTTTTACAATCGGATGTTAAATTTGTGTCTGTTGATAAGCAATTAGAGACCATCTCTCCCAGATCGCATGGGATTCTTTCTGCTTGAGACAAAATACTTTCAGACAGACTTTCCAGCCGGATCGGTTCAAGCCAATAATTTGCATCAAGTTGAGCATCATCATGAGTTTCATAAATCGTATATATTGGACGAGATTGATATTGTGTTACAATACCTTCAGCTTGTGGAAGTACTGGTTCCAATATGATTGGCTTTTCATTTGCCTCCAGTGACTCAAAATTATTAAAGTTTGTCAAGAAACCCACCAAATCTTGTAACAGTGGTTCATTTTTGGTCTCTTCTTTTTGGAGAGATTCTTTTAATCTTTGAAGTGGGTGAACTTGCTCTGCATTTTTGGACCAACCAATGATATCACCCAGTTCTTGTATACTTAACTTCAATGTTCTATTTGGTATTGTTGAGTCAGCACTGGATTCGTCTATATAGATAAAAGTTCGTAAGAATAACACTACTGTATCCAAAATGCCTCGGTGTGTTCCTGCTTCATGAGCGTCAACAACTTTTTTTAACCACTGTCGATATTGCTCTTTTTTTAATAGTAGCGAGTTTCGAAGATAGAAGAAAGTTATACTAAAAAGAGAAAAATCCGTTTGACAAGTGGACAAAAAAAAGGTTAAAGTAGCACAGGGACTAAGACTACATAACTTAATATAATAATTTAAAGCGTATACTTACTCATGTTCCGAAAGAATAATCAAATTTCTCGAGGCTGCTGCTGCAACTCCTCCAGATATTTCAGCATTAAGCAGATTAACTAGTATTGAATTTATCATTCCAGGCATTAGGTCTTTTGAAGGTAGAGCACAAGCCAAATTCAATTCCAAGTTTCCCGTAGAGTTTGGTGCAATTATTGATATCTCTGAGTCAAAAAAATTCTCCAGAATTCTATGGATGTTTTGTTGACATGCTAAATTAGCCTCAGATTGGTCTGTACTTGTTAATATTTGTACAAAATATTCATAGAGCCGACCAAAAAATATTGACAGAGTAGAAATTTTGACAGATGCATAAGCTGTTAATTGTCCTAAAAACTTCAGTAATCTTGCCAGCGCCAAAGAACCTGCACCAGAACAGTTAGAGTACTCTGTTATAATTAGATCAATCACGGTCTTTGAAACCAATAAAGTCATGTTCGGAGCTAAATCCGCCAACTGAAGGCAAACTCGAATCAAAAGATCAGAAAGTTGTGGAAATGATGATGGGCAAATTGTTTGAATTAACTCAGCTAGAAAACTACATTCTGGGTGCAAGTGAGCAGACCACAGTTTCCGTTCAGTAATTAATCTCTGCGTCTCAAGATCAGAGAGTGGTTGAATTGCTGGCACTGGCAAAGGTAAAGGAAGTAGCTCCGCGAATGCTTGCAGACCAGGAATAAATGTAGATGGCCCACTCATAATATTCTTCACAACTTCATGTACCATTTGAGTCCATAAACTTTTATGAACTGAATCTTCATCTTCTGGATTTGGTTGAGTATATGCTGATAGAATTTTTATAATCTCACTTTTCACCTTTTGAGCTTCATCATAGGCTTGACTTAATTCTGGATAGTAATGCATTAGACAATAAGTTTTCATCAGTGGTTCAATTGCAGTCAAATCTTTAAATTGATTATCTCGGCACTGAATCACGAATGTTAACATTTCACGTAATATTTGAAGAGCAGGAAGTACAATTTGGCAGGTGTGAATCGCTTGAATCGTCATCAAAGTTGGTGAATGTAAGCCCGGTTGTTCAAAATAAATATTTAATTTTTCCAGGATATTCAGAAGAGTCATCACACCGTCACATGAATAAAATTGTAAAATCACAAAACGATGTTTCAATTCTTTCGTTTCACAATCAAAATTCAATCGATCGTCACCAATACCTAAATATTTTAGAATGCGTAAACCCATAATCAGGTCACCGGGGAATGTTGTAATATATTCAATGCTTCTTTTGATTACCTCACAGAGAGGAGTTATATCATCGTATCCGAAATTATTCATTACTTCTAAAGGTTTCAAATAAACTGACATCTCTTGAAGTACTGCTGATACGGATGGTTCAAAGATTTCATGACTCTTTACCAACTCCAATAGGACATGACCGTGTTCAATTAGGTAATCTACACTGTTGGAATGTCGTATGCAGCAGTCGACTAAGTCAACAGAATAACTTAAAATTGGTGACTTGTATTTGAATCCCGGAGAATCTTTTTGTCGTTGTGATTGAATTTTTCGTTCTTTTTCAATTAGTTCTAAGAATGGTAGTATATTCGTGCCCATACCAATCGTATCAACTGTATGATTTCGACCTAGATGACTGCATGTTTGGCTGTAAAGTTCGTGTAGGTGTTCAACAAGCATATCAACATCTTCCCGACTATAAGTTATGGCGTCCATATGATAACGAGCTTGTACCTGAAATTACAAAATTTGTTTTAAATGGTCGAAAAGAGAATTCGTTTTTTGTATGAAGTTTTCAAGGCTCAGGGGAAGACTCATGACTACCTTGGCTAGAAAAGAAGTAGGAAAATGGAATTAAGGGAGAGTGAATGATGCCATTCGAAATATGAATGAATCGCGGAATTTTCCGTGCAACAAAAATTATTTTAGAGGGTGTTGGGTTGAGAAAGTTAAGAAAGGCATCCAACATTGTGCGAGTACTTTAGGGTATCGATATTAGATGTAATCGTAATCTATTGTTTTACTGTCTTGGCATTAATAAGATTGCAAGTCTTTTTATGGACACATATGGGAATAATATTCTGCTCTAGGTCTGATAGGAGATTGCTGATAAGCGCCAATGAAGTCGGCGAAGATATCAACACATAAAAAGGCATTAGCGGGCCAACTACAGCCATGTATTAAGAGCTCACTGTTTCTGTACACTCATCATGGAGGAAGAGCTAATACTTCATCTTAAAGCCTAAAATATCACTCTTCCAGCCAAATGACTTCAAAACAAATTGCAGCCAAATATTTTTTCTTTCTAATGGTTAAAAAAAAATAGCATGTAGAACAAATTTATGGAAATTATAGCGTTTGAACAAAATACAGGCAACTTTTATATGAAAAACTCCTGCAGTAAGATAAGGCAAGAAGACTGTGGATATCGTTCGCTAACCGGCCCGCTAATCTCTTTTTAAGACTTAATTCACTACCTCTATTTTATTCTTGTTTGGCTAATGTTAGTAATCATTCTCTATCATACTATATTATGTAGTTATTAAGTTCCCATTACTTCTATTACTTGTTTTGTTTTAATGTAAATTATTCATTACTATACTATGGATATTCTAAGTCCACGCTACCAAATCAAAGAATTCTGTCATTCGTAGAGCTATATAAAGGGGATTGAAAGGAATAGATTATTAATAAATAACAAGAGATAACGAAGAGGATAGGGCGTTAAGGAACACCGACATTGATGAGCTAGGAGTCTGAGCTAAAACCGTCGGATACAGCTTGCATTATGCGACCAAATAAAACATTTCCAATCTATAAAAAAAAATAGGACTCGAGGTATAAAGCTTTGAATTACTTGCTGAACTTCTTTGTCCTGAATCGAGATTTCTTAAGTTGATGAAGATGATATATTTGTCCGGATAAAATGCTAACGATAGATGCAGAATCTTACTCCAGGTGGTTTGAACAATCCACAAGATGTTGTAAGTTTTATAATTCTAAAAAGAACTAAAAAGAATATTTCCGCGTTTTGCGTTTATATACTTTTATATCCCCAGTTAAAACGAGATTAAATGAGAATTAAATATATGGAACAACATGAAAGATTTAACAATAGCCGTCCTTATGCTCTAAAATGCTTCTCGATACTGGAATTAAAAATTTATAGATTACACAACGCCAGATCTGTCTCAGAGAATTAGTCGGAGAGGTGACACAGACAGACAGACAGACATCTCGGACAATACTTTTTCCATTCAAATGGAGGCCGGTAAGAAGATGAAATTGCTACACTATTCAATATCCTGTGCTGTCTAGACTCTTTTAGTTAATTTCGTTGTAGTTTTCCATTTATATATTACTACTTAAAAACAGGCAAAAAAATAGTGGTTAATAGAGAAAAATTTGAATTTGAAAGCTTAAAACTTACCGTGAATGCTATTTCCACTCCCAAACTCTGTGACCTTGTTACACCTCTCACTTCTTCTTTTGTATCACTCCCCTTGGTCTCTATATCTTCTTCGTTGAACTTTTGCTCCCCTTCACCATTTTCAGTTGGTTGTCGTGGATTTTCTGTGCCTAATAGACATTTTATCAGCATCTGAGTAGTTTCAAAACATTCATCAACGAAATAATCGAGTCCAACCGGAGATCTTATCAAAATTTCTAAGAGATCATAAGCAATATTCAACACATTTAAAGGAAGGCTAATCTTATTACTCACAATTAGGAGCAATGATTCTCCTAATGCATGAGTTTTAAAATACGATTGAAGCATATTAGCCCAACTCTTGTAAGCACCAAAATCTTTGATGATTTCAAATTTTTTAGAAACCGGTAAAAATCGTTTCGGCTGCTGATAACTTAAAGAGTCCGAAGAGAGTGCTTTAATAACCTCTTTTAGGCAAAAGTCTAAATTTGCAAAGCCTTCGATTGTGTAATGATTCGTTAGAACAAACTGTTTCGTCACGCAGTCTCGAATACTTTCCAGAGATTCATATAAGTTGAGTTTTTTTATTATTGACGCAATCGCATATTTTGCTCTTGTTAAAGGGTTTCCTTCCATAATTAATAGGAGCCGTTGGTAGCCGTTAAGTTTGTTATTTAAGAATATATTTACCCCAAATTTTGTGTCAAGAAGAGAATACATCGCTTTCAGAAGCATTAGTTTAATCGAGAGTGCCATATATTCCTTTTCGTACAATTCAAATAGATTTTTAAAGGGGTCACAGCCTCCTACGTTAACTAAATACTTTAACAAATCTTCGGAAACTCCTAGTAACTCAGCTAATCTTGCACCTATTTTAATATGACGAATCTTATAACCTGGTTGTGGTTGAGCGCAAGCACATTCAAAATCAAGGGCCACTTTTAAAATATCCGAAGTCAATTTCAAGTAGTGCTCGTCATTCTTGTACAAATTATCCAAAGCTAAATTTCTCAGTTTGTATGGTAATAAACTGATTTGACTAAAATTCGCAATAAATTGCTCAGAAACGTACACAAAATTCTCCTTCTCATCGGAAGTGGAGTTCAGAAAATCTATGCAAGATTGCACTTTTGTCTGCAGCTCATATTTACGGAATATTTTCTTAATAGTTTCCAAATCCTTACTGCAAACAAAACTTAAATCACCCTCGTAACGTTGTATTGGCATTTTAAAAGGATCATAAAGTTTAATAGCATCCTCAAAATCATTTTCCTCCATTTCAATGTCTTCATTTTCCTGTTCGTCATTATCATCGTCTCCGATGTCTTCGTCGCTAAGTATTGGCTCGAATTGCTCCCCCTGCGAGAGTGTGTCATCATCAATAATTGGTTGTGGTTCTTTGTTGTCATCAATATCAGTGGTTACTACGGCTTTTTCTTCAGCGGCAACCACACGAGGAGGTTGACCATTTGATTTAGTAGTTTTCTGGCGATGTTTAAACTCTACATCTTCCCCAACATCTGAAAATGATCCATGATGATCCGGTGAACGTGGCCTACGAGGAGATTCAATTTGTGTTGGAGGAGTTCGTGGCCACTTATGCTCCCGTTCAGTATGTTCAATTTCTCTTGATCTATCCCGTCTTATCCGCCGACTGTGCCGATATTCTGGACTTCTTGACCATTCTCGTTTTTGTCTTGATGAGTAATCCCTTTCATTGCTGTCAGAATGAGAATATGTTCTATTTCTTGATGTAGAACGTTCAGATGAATGCGATTTACGCCTAGAAGCTCGTTTTTCATGCTCCCGAGTTGTTTCCTGAACAGGAGGTGCTTGATAAAATGGCTCCTCAGGATATTTAGCTTGTTCAAAAGCTTCCTCAAATGGCGGTTCCGGAAAAACTTCACGTTCAAAGCTAGCGGGTTCGGGAACAGCTGGCGTAACACTGATTTCTTCCCTCCATTCAATGGATTTTTCTTTGATTACCACCGGCTCCGTAGTTGTGATTTGTACTGGAACAACGCTAACCTCCTCTGGTATAGGTTCAGCTGGCGGAGGAGGACTTGCAATTTGTTCAGTTAGATTCTTTGTTAGCGTCCCATATACAGCCAAAGTTATTGTTGTATACCATCCTCTTAAAACTAATCCATCAGTAGGAATCTTATCAATTTGACATTCTAAGTGAATACGGTCATTTTGGTTGTACTCTAAGCTTCCCAACACTTCAAACGTGGATGCTCCCGGCTTCCCCAAGTCATTTACAAAAAACTCAATACCAAATTTTGAAGGATTTGTTGCTCCTAAACGTACACCACCGGGAAAATCAGCCTGTACTCGTGCTCCCAAAGGAATTATGCGAACTTCAGTAATATATACAGGCTTTGGAAATTGAACCAAATCAAGATTTATATCCTGAAAATAAATTATAGACAGATTAGTAATTTATAAAAAACTTATTATTACAGTTAAAATTCACAAACCTCGTTTATTTCATGTGAAAATGTATCGAAAAACAAGAGTTCCACTAATTCGTCAACATCAGCCATTTTTGTCATTTTGACTGTCAATGTCAATAGTGAATTGTCAAAAAGTGCTGTCCTGCCATATATAAATTTAGGATTGCGCGAAGCTAGCGCAGTCTTACGGCATAAGTTATTATGAGCTCTACAGTATAAGTGAAATAACACGTACATTTAAACAATTGCAAGAAAATAATGATAAAAGAATAAGAATAATTAAACGAAAGTGTACTCTTCTTATGGAAAAATGAAAAATACTTTTGATAAAATACTTATTTTGCAAAGCATCCAAACTCAACAGCTTTAAACAGCATTCAAATAAATGTAGCATTTTGTTTATTGGTACCATAATACAAAGGTTAACAAGGTATGGCCGAATTATCTGTCAATTGGTTGCTGAGGCAATTTGGCGACAATTGTAACAAATTTGTTCGTCTCAATTTCAATCGTCCTTATCAAAGTGAAAAAAATTTCTATTTGGAAATTGCTTTGCTTTCCCACTAGCACATAATTACTCTTCCCAAAGTGATTTAAACGAAGAAACTAATGTTTTGTTAAATATTTTAATATATTCAAAACGTAATTTAGTCAATAAAATACGAAAAACTCAAATTAAATTCGCTGGAAATGACATTGTCACCTCATGACGTCGAAACACAAAAAAATTCCTCTCGAATCGGCCATACTTGTTATCTTTGTATTATGTTGGTACCAACATTGCTAGGGGACATACGTAGCAGTATGCTTCACTTTCCGTGAATGACACCACACTGTACATAGAATATTAAATTTTGACACACGTTCTGTACGTACTTTCGTTCACTAATTATAAACAGATGTACAAGGCAGAGAAAGAGGAGAGAGTATTGTATTCTTCTCTGTACCATGCTTTTCTATGCATTGCACGACATTTCGTCCAGAACCGGAGGAACGTGGTTTGTACAGAGAATACCTTGCATTCTGTGCACCATGATGACACCAATTCGGCGGAGGAATATTTCCGTGCTGCAATTTTTTAATCTGCAGCATGAGCAGCAAACCAAAACTACTGCAAGCAAATAGTTTCGGCTATTTTGAAATTGTGAAATTTCTGATCGGACGGGTTTGCAGCTCCTTAGCTGCGATTTGAGGTATTGAGGCGTAACCTTCGGAATATAAAAGCCATGAACAAAGTCGAAAAAAGGGAGCAGCGGGCCGGTCAACAGGCGACATCCAGTCTTCTTGCCTTGTCTTACTGCAGGAGTTTTTCATATAAAAGTTGCTTGTATTTTGTTCAAACGCTATAATTTCCATAAATTTGTTCTACACGCTATTTTTTTTTTAACTTTTATAAAGAAAACATATTTAGTTGCAATTTGTATTAACTTCATTTTGCATTTTGAGAGCGACAGTTTTGAGGTTTAGGATCTGTTTAAGATGAAATTTTAGTTTTTCCTCAATGACGAGTATACAAAAAACAGTGAGAGTGAACTCTTACTGCAGGCTGTACCCGGCAAATTAAGGCCTTTTAATGTGTCGGTGTCTTCGGAGACTTCATGGCTTGTATTATATTCCAGCGGTTACGATTGAGGTGTATATATGTAATAATTGAATTCTCATTACCTGATGTGAATTCTACAGGAAGTGTAAAACGCCGGCTGCGCTCACGCTCGCACTGTGTTTCGGCCTTAATCATATAAAGAGCTACAGCGTAACAAAATTATTGTGAAGACACGTCTGGGCACAAATGTAGGGAAATGCGAGTTTATCGTGTATTAACCCATTGAATAAATAACTAATAAAGAAGTGGCATATCGAGTGAAAAATTTAGTCACTCGCCGACAGAAGTTTTAAATGTGCTAGTGCGTAATAATTTTACGAAACAGTAAAATTTAATACTTCAAGCTTTAAAAAGAACGGTATTTCAAGTAGGTATCTAATGTTTATTAATAATAATAAACTTGAAAAAGTCGCTGAATACCCGGAACCCTGAAATATATACTTTCAGAAACGTTAATATTCCTATTAGTGATAGTCCTATTAAGTGCAATCAGAACGTCAGTGAGTGGCTTATTCAGTCGATGTGCTGCTTCCTGTTCCTATGACTGTGACTGAAGTAAAGCCCTTAAAGTCTCTAGCATCCCTAAACAAATACAATCAATTTTCAAGCCTTATAATGTTTTGTTACCGATTTTGACAAAGAATAGCTCTTTTAATGAGGAATAAGAAAAACAAAATATGTGTAAAATTATTGTCTCATGAATTCATTAAATTAAAAATTAGACCAAAACAACTGCACCATGTTACATAAAGCCGTCACCCACCCATATGACTTGGTCTTTTTTACATACGTACGTATCTCGACAACCGGCAGCGATTTAGTATAGGTACCCGCAAAATTTCCTCTCTTCACAACAAGTACTCCCTTGTCGAAATCGAATTAAATTCTTTCTATATAGGCATATATCAATTTTATACATAAACACAACCGATGTATATAATTAATCAGAAGCAATATAAAGAAAACCGTTAGAACCTCTAGAGCTAGACTAGACCCGATGATAAAAATTGAAGCTTACGGTTATTATAGTAAATTTGACTAATAAAAAGTACAAAGTTTTGTAAAACATTATTTAATAGTTTTATTAGATGTTTTTTTTATCACTACACTTACAAATGACCTTCTAATATTAAGCTTAAATCTAGCAGTTATTAATTCAGACTTAAACAATTTTCAAAATGTTTTATTTATAATAAAGCGTAAAACTTTTTACAAACACATTTCCTTAATAATGTGGTGGTTATTATTATATTAATATTATTGTACAAAAAAAAAATAAAAAAAAAAACAAAAAATAAAAAAACAAATAATATTACAATGAGCATGAAAAACATGTCTAAAATTTTTGTATTTATGTATAAATAGCGCACAGTCGCTTTTGTGTTTTTTTTTTCTTAATTTTATTTTATTGCACTATAGTTAGAGTTTATCTGCATGAAAATTATTGCAAAGAAATGCATTTTTGTTTTTCAAATTTTCAGGGTTTGTAATAATGCATTAAATACATATATAGACCAGTCAATAGAGGTAATCAAACCAAAAGTTTCAAGCTTTAATGTACGAAAAATTCTAAAAACAAAAATCGGTTTAACTTGTATAAAAGAATTTCAAAAGTCCTGCAAGATTAAAGAAATCTTTACGCTAATATTTTCCATACAAGCCGCTTGTTGTGTTATCGAGTGAGTATAAAACTGATCATCTAAAGAGTTGCGTTTTTAATAATATTAAAGAAGGAGTGAATTTTTTAAAACGTATTGCAAATTTATTGATAATTAATTAATTGTTCTCTGTTCCAGACAGAAAATTGAGGGAAGTGCCTTATCGAGTTTTCCCCGGTCTGCTCTACAAATTTTTACCGACGGCTCTCTCACTAAAGAGGGGGCCGGTGCTGGTGTTTACTTTCTTGAATCTGACATTGGGTTTGAGTACTCACTTGGCATGCACACAACTGTCTTCCAGGATGAAGTTTTCGCCATCTCAATGGCAGCGAAGAAAGCTCTTCATATGGAGATCAAGAAAATGTTATCCTTTCGGATAATCAGGCAGCCTTGAGGACTCTGAGTGGCCCTTGAATTACATCTAAGTTAATGGAGGACTACAGGTCGTCCGTGGATAAGCTGTGTATCCACAACAAGGTGTCCCTTCAGTGAGTTCCTGGTCTGATGGTGACCATGGAGAATGATAAGGCTGACCTTCTAGCCAGGTCTGGCTCTGCTTTTCCCTTCCTAGGACTGGAGCCTGAAGTAGACGTTGACACCTCGGTTATCGGGTTTCTCATCAAAGGTGATGTTCTTATGAAGCATAAGCAAAGATAGGCGAACCTGAGTACTTGCAGGTGTACAAAACTGTTTCTTGATGGACTTGATAGGAATTTCTCTGATTTTCTCTTCGAGCCCGGAAGGAAACAGTACAGAACTGTGGTTGGTATCATCACCGGCCATAGCACGCTTCACACTCATCTCTAACAAGGATAGGAGTTGCTGACAGGCCTGAGTGTCTGTTCTGCCTGGAAGGAGAGCAGGAGAGGAGGAGAGTTTGTCTGGCCTTTGCTCGGAGCAGGCTGAAAAGCTTACCTCAACAAAAACTGATGCGCTTCATTAAGAGGATGGGAAGGCTTTGGTGAGAAGGTTTCTAGCAGGTTAGCACAATGGGCCGCCTTGGGTCTCCGTGCTTAGTATCCCTCGTCCCCTGTATATACATATATATAAAAAAGTCTAATCCGGGGATTGGAATTTCATTCATATCACAGCTGAAATAGTCATAAATGCTATTCTTGGATTAAAACCAACCTACTGGAACTACGTAAAATCGGCCAACTTTCTTACAAAAATGTCCATCATCCTTTGTAACTTATTTCGACCTCCACAGCATAATCATTGGCCGACAACGCAAGTCCAAAATTCGGGTACCCGGGCTGTACAACAATGAACATCATATATATAGGCATTCATTGCTTTAAGCTTACAAGATTTTGATTTTTTTTTTTAGAAAACATTTTTATACATTCTTCATCAGAGTTTAAAAACATTCGGAATTAATGTGAATTGATTGTCTTTATTGGCTGGCCTAATACCACTTCTTAGAGATACTACAAATTTTTTGAGTCCTCTATTATTTTATAGATATCTTATGCCAATTTTATATATCTAATTACTTAGAGAAATTAAAACGACATCAATAATAAATTAATTACAAAATCATAGACAATCGAATATTAACTAGTATAAAGATTTCTATTGGCGAATATCAGTTTATATGTAGTATTAGCATAGACAAGTAATATCCAGATATCAAATCGCCTGTTAGAAAACTGAAGGTTTTTTTTTTTGTATTGTAAGGAAGCTGTTATTGAAGAGATATTATACCGAATACTGACTAACCATAGTTAGATTAGATAATAAGATTTCCTGCCTGAAAATAAAGGTTTTTTCTTTTTTAGAATAGATAAAATTATTTAGAAGGACTTTACTAAAAATAACAACTATTTTTAGAACAAATAAGCTTTTTTCACTTATTTATTTATTTATTTTTTGTCTTAGATATCACTTGTCTGTGTTATTAGTATAAGCGAGACTCGATTCAATATATATACAATACAAAGGAGAGTCAAAGTTTGTTCATATACTATTAGTACTTGTGCTTCTACCTACAAAAACATGAAGTTACATATTTACTAAAAGTGAATTATCCTCATATTTTCGATTGTCTATTATAGAAGGAAAGACTTTAATTTTCGCATTTAATCATTTTCACACTTTTTTTTTTGTTTGTCTGTTACAATAGGAAACCATTTCAATCACAAATTAGACACACGCATATACAAACTATAATAATCCTCTAAATACGTAAAAATAATTTACAATTTTTATTTATTTGTTTTTGGTCCTAATAACAAGAAGATAACATAAAACAATATCACATTCGTGCTTTATGTTGTATTTGAGAGAGGTTTAAACTCGTGATGTAAATAAATAAATAGATACATTTGGGTAAGCTCTGAAGAAAAGAAAACAAGGAAATTATTTGATATAGCTATTTAGTTGTTTAATATAATTTAAGTTTGTAAATAAAGTAAATAGAATATCGAAAAGGGAAATGAGTACATTCACGTATCTTTATCAATCTTTACCTGCTTTGTCTTTTCACGATAATGCAGTTTTAAAACTAATCTGATAACTGATTAATAAATCTCGATCGAAGGCTAGTGGATATAAGTAGAATTCGGTTTGAGAAGTGATGATAATAATTTGTTAGGAGATTTACAAAGAGCTTCTATTGATATATAATACTACATAGCAACGAAATAGGCAAGGTTTAACTAATAAAGATTTCTGACGATTTCTAGATGAATCGCCTTTGTTGCGAAGCAAACAAAGACTGAGATGTATACTTTGTCTGGGATGGGATAGCTTTCCGTAGCTTTTGATGAAAATATCCATGTGGAATGGAACGTAGTATCTACACTAAAACTGCCGGTTGATGTTCTTGTTAAATACTACCAGATTTGATAGTTTAATTGAAGTAAGGATGTAGGCTTGTTCATATTAAAAAATAAAATTCGGAGCGCAAGAACTATGCCGTCCATACTAGCCTATATAAATCAGAATTGCCACACAAAAAATTATGTGACCCAATCTACATCGAGAGTAACCCACTGGGAAAAAGAGCGCTCTTCTAGCCCTTCTGAAGTGCTTCCCTGGAAGCTTGTAGTGCTTCTTTTTCCTATTCAATTCTTCTCTTAAGAAGTGCTCTAGGATCGCTCTAAATGATGACCGAAGAAGTTTTTTGAAAGTGTCTTTTCGAAAGCTCTAATGAGATTTTTGGATAATTATCGCAGCTTCTTCCTTAATCTCATAAGAGGTCTTCAAGGCAGAGAACAGTAGCAAGACGCTTGTGTTTGCTCATGATTTTTTGTGGTATTAAATTTTATGAAGTTGATAAAATAATTGAATATTCTCCCTTTTATTTTACTTATACTTATTAACCAAAACTTGAGATTATGTACATACTTACTTTTAACCACTCTGAACATCGCATTGAAAATGAGAGATGAATTACTACGGACAATAATGGAAAAATCCACAGTTTAGATTCATGGAAAATTAGATAAGATCACCTCTTGTTGCACTTCAATCTGCTGGAGCTCATCAAATAATCTTCTATACAGCTTTTAAGCGATGGCTCTAGAAGCACTTGAGTTACTTACTTGTGCCTTTCCTTATTTTTCATGATAGATCAGTGAATATGCTTCTAATGCGCTGACAAATTATGGATAGGAAGCGCTTAAATTCTGATCTTTTCAGAAGCGCTGGTTTTTCGTCCCAATGGGAAGCTACACAAAGCTCTATTTCAACGTATTCCTATGTAGCTAGCTACACCAGCTCTCTATGTAGCAGTTTCTTTTCTACGGTATCCCATACGTAGCTTGAAGATTGTAGCGTGTAGTACTCGATGTATATTGGGCCTAAATGTTATACACCCTATGAAGGTGATTTTAAACTCAGATGATAGCAAACTGTCAATGAACGTGCTGTCAAACCCCTCTCCAACCTACTCAAGTTGGTAGGTTATAGGATGTCAATATGAAAGAAAAAATTGGAAATATTTTCCTAATTTTTTTTTTTTTAATTTTAACGTTTTTCCCGCCAAAATGTGTAATAACTGCAACACTTTCTCACTACATTTGGAAACCTCTCAATATTACTACCTTTCATTTGATTACGCACATGTACCGTTTCTGAGATAAAGCTGTTTTAACGCTTCATAATATCAAAATTTTGCCGTTTTTATATTCAATTGGATAGAGCTTGTCGATTGCCTATTCAATTTAGAAGAATTAAATTTCAACTGCCTGTATATTTTTAAATCTAGTCGAGTTGATGATCTGTTACGTTCGTTCTTATAGTTTTGAAGAAGATGCTCCAAAAGATTGAACGATTTTCGTCCCTTCCGCTGCAGCAAGCTCAATTTCATTTTCATCTAACGGTGGAAATTCAAACCACCCATCATCATCTGTTCAAAAGTGTTATTTTTTCGTATAAGATATTGACGTTTAGTTTGATACCATCTTTATTAAGGTACGCTTTTCAATCCACATCACTCTGTAACAACCCTGTTTACAGAAAAATATTTTTAGAACCATTTATGAGGTTTTCCATAGGAAATTTTCCTTTACTTTTTGAATCAATAGGTTAATAGACATTCACTAGAGCACCGCCAACCTGCTACCTGCTCGACCGATCCAAGAATTTTAGAAGTTGAACTGGCTTGTCCGGGAAGGAGAATATCCGTTTCTCCACTTATACGTGAAAAACGGAGAACAGTAGTAGTACGTAAACAACGGCATCCACTATTTAGTACGTGTGCAACGAAAAACCACCTTGTTCTTGCCAGTACGTGATAAACGGGCAAATTCTTGATAGTACGTGAGCAACGGAAGCTACTAGTCAGTACGAGAGCAACGGAAAGCTATTCCATCGTACCTTTCAGCTAGATTTTAGGTAGAAACACATCCAGGCCTCGAGGTGATGTCAAAATTTCCAGCACGGGTTATTATTAACCCGGTGGTTAGATGGGATAGTACACTTTGTATGCAACTTGCACTGCCATACTTCTTGCCCGTATAATCCTTATTACCATGCAGGCAGCTCAGCTTTCAGCGAACTTGCATGATGAAAAACCATATGGCAGCTGAGGGATAGTAATTTGACATTATACAGTTCTCAATATGGCGGAAAAGAAATGCTTCAGAGAAATTGATAAATTTATACTGGGAAAATGAGATTTTCTGAGATCTTTTGCATTACATCATTTACCAATACCTTCTTCTTCAATTTTTCTTGGGTTTTTTATCATTCTGCTACTTCCTTTATTGCTATAATTTTCCAATATACGCAAGACTTTACATCTAAATGCCATTTTTTAAATGAACTTGCATGCAAGATGATAAGTCATCAAGCGAACTGCCTTCTGCTGTAAAATCGCGTTGGAAGGGGGGCTTGCATGCAAGCTGTTCTAGCTCGTGTAACCCTTGGGTAAATGAGACAACACAAAACCAAGTTTAGCAGTTAGCCTCAAGGCCCGCTTTGTTCAATGTTGAAAATTTTTCTCTCTCAGGCCTACTTCTGTCAACATATTTTTTTTTTTAATTTTTGTTCTGTCAAACTAGGTACATATTTGGAAAATAAATCACTTGAAAGGACATTGACATTTTTGAGAATCGCTTTATGACAGTGTTGATCGATGAAATACCATGAGAGAATTTTCAATTTGGTCGATCGATATTGTATTCGATCAAAGAAGTCGGCACAAATGCCAAAAGGTACATAGTATCTAAAGTCTGATGTCGATGTTATTTGAAATATAAGCAAGCATAGGAAGAACTGAATAGTAGCATAAATGGCACAAGAACTAGATGTCGTATGCAGTACCAAAAAAATATACAAATTTTATATGGCTGGGTGGTACATTCCGGAATGGACCACAACATTTGAAATAATGTATACGTCGAGTGATTCATATTTTTTCGTATCTAAAGTGTTGAGGAAGTCGATCAAATATACCTATACAAAACTGCTATTATAAAAACATTAGCTTTCGGCATGCTCTAAACCATATTAAAGTATGTCAATACTTGTACAAATCGTTTTGAATAATTAAAAAATCTTCCTCTTTGCAGCGGTATGGAACTGTCGTAATAGTATGGCATTGTGATTCTCGTGAATGGCATTGCGCTACCGCCATGTTTATTTTCATGGAATACAAAAAAATATAGGAGTTTTTGTGTGACAAATCGTTTGAATACCGTAATTTTTCCGACAAGTTTAATTAATTAACCTGTAATTACGCCGCACCGGTCAGCCCTAAAATTATGATTTTCGTCTCATAAATCACGTAATTCGACCCTCTAATTGTCGCCATATTTGTAACAAATGACTTGGATTTTTCTGTCATCATCTCCCGGTCTATAAGTCAGATTTGGAAAATTAAAATAAAAATAAAATAAAAAACAATCATGAAAATAAGAATAAAAAACCAAATGTTATCATCATCAATCAATTCCTTGTTGAACAGAGCTGTAAATTGGAAACTCGAAATACAAAAGGTTTTTATAAACATAATTCCAGTCCTTCCTACGGTGAAATATTCACTCATAACACCTCAACTGATTCAGTTTTATTTACTCACAAAACCACAACAAAACTTGTGTCTCATCTAGTTCAAATTTACTGTAGATGCAATTTTTTTATAATTTCTTTAGGTTTTATGAAAAAATATCACAAATTTTCTTTCATTATTATTATTTAGGTTATAGAATTTCATAGCAAATCAAATAAATTTGAATTATATTTGAAAACTTTTAGAATGAAAATTTTAAGTTTCCCAGTAATTATAAAATCAGGAGAACACCCGATTGTTCTTTTTGTATGTAGGGCTGAACCAGTTAAAGTCAGAGTGAATAAAAAATGCATTTAATATTGTGTGTGTGTGAATGTGTGATCTTAGCAATATCGGGGAGATTACAATTAAAAGCAGGATCACTTTTATAACAAAAACGTAAAAAATAAACAAAAACTTGCTTGAATTGATTCGTTGTTAGCTTGCTTACGTGTATAATAAACAACAATGGGAAAACTTAAACACATAATTAGAAATATTACATTTTATACCAAAAATTATTTCAAGTATGTAACTCATGTGTATGGGTGGGTGTGTGAATATGTTCATGATACAGAAATGTACAAAATCAACAATAAATTTATCACTCAAACATGAGAGACATGAAGTAACTGTGTATGTGTATACTTTCATTTTATTATTATTATTATTTTTTTTTTTTTTTTCATTAAAAATCAACCTAGACCTTAGCAATAGGGTTATCAACATTTATATCACCTTAAGATTAGTCATTTCGTATTTTCGCATATTTATCATATGTACACAAAAATGTTTATTTTCTTCATTTAGAATTGATAATAGAAAAAACTCCGATTTATCTACACACGTACACCTTATTTTCACTATTTGTAATTCTATGATAATAATAGAAAAAAAAAAGAAAAAAAAAATTAATTAATTTTTACACTTTCTCCCATTCTCGCATTGTAGCAGCCTTGATATTTTTTTTCTCATTCAAATAGGAATTACCTACTACTCATAATTAATGTGGCTGTAGATAAATTTAAATAGAATTGAGAAAATTATATATAAAATGAAATTTATGAAAAGTGATAAACAATTCTGCCAATGTCGTAATGAACAAGAAAATTATTAATGTTATTGCGATTGAAGTATGGAATCAAAAGACAGAGACAAAACAGATTGTATCAAGAAAGTTCCGTACATTATGAATCATGAGGAATATTTAGGAGAACGAAAGCAGACAAAATGGTGCAGAAATAGGGTTCCATCGTGCTTGCTGCAAACAAATTAAAAACTTTAGGAAAAGTCTTCAAATATAGAAATACAATCGATTCTGATATGTGAACAATTTGGGTCAAAATAGATTTGTTCAAAATACTGACATGTATAATATATGGACTGACTTCATTCATAGAAACGCACTGCAAAAAGTGGGCTTGCTTCTATATTGCTTACTCTTTCGATCTAAGCACAAAGTACCAACTGAACGAGAACTGTAAACAACAAATAAATAAGTGCGTTCGTCGAAATAAATGCTTTTAAATTAATTATTTAGGGTTATTACTGACAAACACTGTTTTACTGTTTCATTAGATAGATACACAGAAGAAATTCCAAAGGTTTTTATTAAAATCAGTTTTCCAGCTGCGTGCTAAATTTTTCAAATTCCCGCCAAGGATTTTTTCAACGTTGGCACCGGCGTAAGAACATTTTTTTTGCATAAGCAATCGAGCCCACATGAAACAGAAAGTTAAGCAGTCCATTTTATACATATATCAGTGGTTCAAAACAATGCGCGTAACCAGACTTTGTATTTCTGTTTGAATCCTATAATCTTGAAATTCATTTTTATCATTAGTAAAGATTAAAATATTTATGAGATGGCTTAAGAGTGCTACGACCTCCAGCATTCTCTTTATTCTGTCCATGATAGATAGAACTAAATGTATTGTTTTTAGATGAGAGGATGCGATTAGTAAAAAGCTTCTAGTATAACAAAATCTGGAATAAATACTTACTTTCTTACTACTTCTTTAATCTGTCGAGGGACAGGGAGCGACAATGGAGGCTTTCCATAAAACTTTGTTTCATATTTCATACAACATCTTTTAACTTACTCATGTATGAATTTCTAATTAATTGTGCTTCTGTTTAAATGGTTTTTAGTCTCCTAGTATGACTCCCCCCTTTCTCCTTTCTGATTCCAAAATAAGGCTATCTTGAAATAAACTGATATTAGGCGGGTGGACAATAAATTTTTTGATTACTAAATCGTCTTCATTTTAGATTCATAGAATTTTGAAAAATTATTCAAAATGTGCCTCGATCTGTTTCTCTACTTCCATGAGACTATTATTAAAGAGGCATACAACTTTGTTCGAATCTTATCAGTTCAGATATGTACTTCAAAAATTATAAGGCGTAGACTACCAAATATAATATTTTTCAAAAATTGATGTATAAACTAATGATCATCACTGATTTTGTTGGATATAATGACTGAGAGACTCTGAATTAAACAAGCTCTCTGAGTTATCGAAATAATCAAAATGTACCAAATATAACTGCCAAGAAGATATTAAATAATAATTTATTTCTAAACGAACCCCATTAGATTAGATTAGATTCATTAAGCGGTGTACCTACAGGTGTTAGCCTCGCATTCAGTGCGACCTGAAAGATCTTTCCTCGTTTAAGATTATTATTCTCAAACCAGGTTGTTAATAAAATCCACAATGTTTCTGGGATTCAAGTTCTACATATATTTTGGAGGGGTAGGGGCTTGGGGGGTTGGTCTAAATGTACATACGCTCTAGGTGGAGTCTCCGTATCGCTATTGCTGTTCATTGCAAAGCAAGTGCGTTGAAGTAAAAGAAGAAGTACGATAAAATGTCAGTCAAGCCCATATTGTTTAGTTGATACCGAAAGGTGCAGTGAACTCAGAAGAGCTCTGTTCTCCTGATAAGAAGGAGCTTTTGTTTTTTCACCAGAAGTGTCGATAAAAATGAAGCTGGTGAGAATGCATGAAGATTAAAAAAGTACTAAAGAAAGCCATTGGAACTGTCAGATTGAAATTAATTCTATACTGAATTCATAGCTAGCACCCTTTCTCTTTTTTAAATAGAGTTGAAGAGTTTCCAACATACAATGATCATCAACAAGGGTGAGAGTTCTTCACTTGAACAAATATTCAAACGGCAGCACATACTCGTATATTCTGGAAGAGGTAGTCGACACAAGCAAATGAAGTTAATCTACTTTAAGCATTTGAAGACTGATTCTTCAATTTTGAATATTGAGTTTTTTCATTTTTGGTTAAGAGAAATCATAATCGCGTGTAAAGAAAATTGTGGAATACAGTAAAGTTGTTGCTTCCAGCAACCCATAACGTATGTACGTTCAAGATGTTAGGATTACTATTGACATCAAAGTTGCAATTAAAGATTTAGATTCGAACACAAGAAAATCTCGTCTAATCCAGAATTATTGGAGAGAGCTCAGAAGACTTGGTGCCAACTACAGAGTTTATTCTCTCTTAATAGACCAAGAGCTCGCTGTCAATTTTTAGATGTGAAATATAACCAAACAATATACGCATAAGTAATTTCGTCTGGGAAGGGGTAACTTGCGCGCAAAACGTCTTGGGACTGCATTTTTGTGCTCAGGGAAAACCTCTTTTTTAGACGTGCATTAAATGGGTATAATAAGTGCTTTAATTTTGAAAAATGTTTTCAATAAACATACTCACTTAAACCGCAGAGATTTCCTACCACACGATTGTTTTTGACATTGTCTTTACTTTAACTTAATACTTATACAGATATTTTTATATTTTATATTTTACACCCAAAATCTACTGCGGGCTCGTAGACTTAAGTGCCTGGCCAGGAAAGGTTCAAAAATCAATAGCAGCAGTAGTGAAGACAGAGAGAAATTGTGAAGCGAACTTTCGACTCCTGTCACCTGCTTTTTCTTATCGATATTCTCTCACATTTCTCAGAATTTTACAATATAAAATCTGCCTATTCTTTGTTTACTTTTGTTCTAATGAATTTTACCCAGACGAGTCGCTTGAATTGAGATGACGATCATAATAAGGGTGAGAAACTCTGCTAAAGATGAACCGTAATAATGTTCGAAATCTTACTAGAGCTATCATGGAATACAGCCTATTTGGCAAACATGCGGAGCGAATATAAGCTTCATACAATGACCTCTACAGATAATATATGGATTAGGGGATGAGGTTGAGAGCGTTATACACCTACTGTATGGAGGCCATAATCTTGTCAAACATAAAAGGAATACGATTGGTATCTACAAGGTGTGATCAAAAAATACGGTGAATGAATTTTTATACCGGCAACTGCAGACGCTATATCCATTTTAAGTTATCCGTCTGAAAGACTGATCCTTTGAGAAAATCAGTGTTAAATTTGAACAAGTTGTGACTTGTCATTCGGCTGCCAGAGTAGGAAGAGGTCATGTTTACCGTGCCTGTCGCAAATCATGGACTTCGAACGACGTGTTAATATTATGTTTTGTTTTATGTTGCATGGAAGTGCTAAGAACCTCATTAATTTTTAAAATCAGTGTATGGGGATAATGTGGTGACTCTGGAAGACTATTTAACAAGTGGTATGAGCGATTTAAAATCGGAAATGAGTCGGTTGAAGACGAGCAACGGTCGGGACGTCCTTCCACCTCAAAAACACACAAAAACGTGCAAAAAGTGGTAAAGCAAACTTGGTAAAACAGGCGATTGACTATTCGAGAGCTTAGGGAAGGCTGAACATCTCGCATGGGTCCGTGTAAAGTCAGAAAAATGATTCAATGCCATCCTCTTTCATTATGACAACGCCCGTGCCACATCTCGCTTCTGATCTTCCATCGTATTACACCAGAATAATATTTTATCCGAAAGTTGCAGGATATAATTTCTATTCGGGGATTATTTCGAAGGTGACCATTGCATGTGACAGTTCGTTGCTAAGTTTTATTTAATTGTAAATTATTAACCACTCTTTTCATATTTTTATATACATTCCAAGCTCGCCGCGTCGCTTCTTTGGCAATTGAGTAATGCCACATAGCAAAAAACACTTGGTTTTACACGAGTTGGAATATCCTCGTTGGTGCACATGGGACTTATAGTGTGATTAATAAGAGGTATAATTCTTGAATGATTCAAAAAAAGCTCATTGATCTTGATACTATCCATCCAATCACAGCCTAGAACTGAAAAAAAAACCTTTGACATATAAGGTAGAGAGAGAGAAAAGGAAACCATAAAAAAAACGAAATATTAATGTTTTTTCGTATTTGTTCTTATTCAATAATAAAAATGAAAATAAAAAAAACTAAAAATAAAAAATAATTATTAATATAATATCACTATTGACATCAAGTTATCATTGTGAACGTTCTCATCTCAGCACAAATCGCTTATTATGACACGTAAAATATACATATACATACACATACATTTATACCACAACACAGAGTCCTGATGATGCATCATTCTCTCGGTAAAACAAAGGGCAAAGCACTTTAACGGTTCAATTACTTCTCGTTATTTTATATAAACTTAATTTGCTCAATTTCTTCCTAGACGTACTCTACGGCATTATAAAGTAATTTTATTATCAAAATTCATTTACAAAACTTAATTAATTTGTTTTTTTTTTTATTTTCTTCTTTAACTTCTAGTTCTAATTTTTATTTATTAATTTCCTTACTCTCTGGCCACCTCTTTTTTATTTTAACTTTTTTGTTTTTGTTTTTACAGTAAACTCGATGGGGTTGTGTGTGTGTGTTGTGTTTTGTGTGTGTTGATTATTATCTTCTCTTCCTTTTTTTTTTTTTTTGACTGCGTATAACACTTTTTATTTTTTCTTATTTTATTATTTTTCTTTGTTGTGGTGGTGGAGGTTTGATGAATAATTTGATCGCTTTTCAAAAAATGTATTAAGCACGCGTGAACTTGTACGCACACAATATTATATGAAAATATCTATAAAAAGCGATACAAATGATTCTGAGCCTGCATATATCATTATATTATATCGAATCGAACCAAGTAAATATTATGTAGACAGACAGAAGACTGATTATGTGTTCGAATTCCTGAATTGAAATTGAATTGAAAAATATATAATAATAATATACAGGAGATATATAGTAGAGTTATTGTAACATAATCTTCACAAAATATAAAAACAGTTTTGGTAATTTATGACAAAATTTTCTTTTATTCTAACAATTGGTTGTATGCGGAACTACTAGTCACCAGGATGTTCCGGACAGCAACGATTCACTTCAAACCATCTGTCTATACATCTGTAGGAGTAAGAGGAGTTTTTGTTTTTTTTTTGTTTAGAATATTTAATAAAGTTTTTATATGTGTAATAACTTACCCTTTATGGTAAATACAAAGGCATGGCAACCTGGCTATTACATCACCTGGATTTAAGTCCTCTAAACAAATAACACATTCACCCTTTGCGTCAGTTAAAACGTCCTCTGAAATTGCAAATAGTTTTTATATTAATATTGTGGGAACATTTTTTCTAAAACAAAAAAAAACTAAATAAATAAATAAATAATATGATATGAAATCATAAAATAGACATAGATTTTGTTTGTACTTGAACTTTTAGTATGCATTTGATAGCTGAATTATGTAAGATGTAGGAGACAGCGGGGCTAGCTGGCCAATTTTGAGAAGTGTTTTCACAATTGCAAAATTTAATAATCGTACCGGCAGGAAGAACGTGCTCATATCAAGTTTTGTTGTATGTTGCAAAAAAGTGCCAAAGAAGCTCATAAAATTTTAAAATCAGTGTAAGGGGATAATGTGGGGACTCTGATGGAATTCTGTCTACAAGTGGTATGAGCCATTTAAAAGCGGAAATGAGTCGGTTGAAGACAAGCAACAGTTGGTCAGGACGTTTTTCAACCTCAAAAACACGAAAACGTGTAAAAAGTGACAAAACGGATTCGTTCAAACAGGCGATTCGAGAGCTTGGGGAAGTTCTGAAAATCTCGCATGGGTCCGTGTAAAGCCAGAAAAATGGTTCAATGGCTTCCTCTTTCATCATGAAAACGCTCCGTGCCACATCTCGCTTCTGATGCGCTAGTTTTTGGGAGTTTTTGGCCGAAAAAAAACCCTGTCTGTCCATATCCACCGTACTCTCCGGATTTAGCACCATGCGACTCTGGCTCTTTCCAAAAATAAGAACTGCACTAAAACAAAAAAAACGTTTTGACATCATTTTCGACATTTAGCGGACCACGACAGAGGAGAAAGAAGTCTTCCAGAAATGATTCCAATCACGGAATCAACGTTGGGATAAGTGTATCGCTAGCCAAGGAAAGTATATTGAAAGAGATTAATACAAATATTATGTAAACTTATTACTTTGTTTGTAATAAAACTGTTCACCGTATTTTTTTAGCACTCCTCGTAATTATATTTTCTTTCCATCGAGAAAACTTAGGCCTTCGCTTATTAAAAAATAAAAATTGCGGTCTTAAGGTGTATTTTTGGCGACGCGTCTGTGTCTGTGGTTGCACTTTTCGGAACGCGTGTAAATCGGGCTACATATTTTTCAAAATTCCCAGCTAGTAATACTTTGCTGAGCGTAGATAACCGCAGCTAGGTAGGCTTGGATTTCGATTGAAAATTTTTGTAAACATAGGAATTTGAGTCCTTCGTCAACTTTTGAGAAAGTATGTTTTCTGACTTTATATATAATACACGAACTTGTATCACATAAACCTAAAAAAAAAAGGACTACAAAGAAAATAAAAGAATAACAACTGTCTCTTAAACCTGGAATGCTATCTTTCTTTTCTTGGATGACTATGTTGATGCCCGTTCCCGTTGCGGCCCAACCCTTTTTCTCAGATACTTCCTTTTAGACAATCTTTGGTCAAGCAACTTCTCTGACCAATACTATTATCTACTGGTGTACAACCCTACGCAGGGCTAGAGGCTCTCCGCTCAACACGTCAACATCAGATGCGGCGTCTGTTAACGCAACTCAGCATATCGCTGATCAGGCTCAAGAGTTCCGAAGCTGGACCTACTCGGCGTTAGTGTGCTAGTTCTATTCCACACCAAGTCGACATATCGTCGACTGGGCCTCCAGTATATCTTCACAGTTTGCTATAATATAATAATATCGTTCATCGTGTGTGCAGTACAACTACAACTCCCTTACTAAAACCTTCATTGCCCGAGATTACGTCGAGCACAGTTATCCCATTTTACTTCAATGTCTAAGACATGACTCACTCCTGGAGATGACAAGTGATGTATTTATATTTTACAAATTGCCCAGAACCTTTAAGAAGATTCCATTCCAGAAACATCGAATCTCCGAACATAATGTTGTTTCATATCCGAATCAATAGATGTCGCTTGTCCTTTTCTATTGCACGTAACAATATCTATTGTAATCCGAAGAAACAAAACAGAGGAGGACTCATCAAGTGAAGTACGCACTAATCGCAGACAATCGGTCCACAGCAAGTCTTTGCAATCGCCAAAGATCTTCTGAAGTAATTATGTTCATAGATAATAATTATTAGTTCGTGATTTAGGCATAATGTCTAAGTTCACCTTTAATTCTCACATAGTCAAGAAGCCGATTCAAATTTTTAATTGAAGTTGATTGTTACGGTTTTTTGTTTTCATCGAAAATATAGGTGAGAGGTGAATCTTAGAGTCCACAAAAATTAATTAACCTTACAGCCGAGGTTAATAAAATTGTAAACCGAACGTATTTACCCAAAAACCTTCATTTTCTGGTTAGGACTTCAAATGTTGCCGCGACAATATTTTACTAAAATTAAAATTGAAATTTCCGCATTGATAAGAAATTATGCCTAGAAATTGTTTTGATAACCCGTTGCCCATAATCGCTATAATGTATGTAGATATGTACTACGTATAAACAAAATTATATAATTATATATTCACATTTCACTTTAATCTCATGAAATGAAACGCTCGTGTCATTTCTAGGAATTATTATTATTTTTTTATTTATTTATTTAATATTAAAAACTGGTTTTCATGCGACAAAGATTAATTACGACTCATCTACGCACTTCTATGAATCTGATAACACAAACACTATATTTTGATAGATCGGTTTTTGTGGTAGTTGTAAAAGTAAAAATAAAAACGAAAATAAGAAAAAAATACTCTTTACTCACCATTATATGATAAACGAGGTTTTGTTAGGCACATAACTAAATGACATTCGATGTCATCTGGTAAAACAAATTTGCTGCATACTGGGCATTTGATACCTGAAAAACATAAAAAACAAAAATTTAGCTTAGATCAGGTGATGAATATTGTACAAATTCAAGATTATTAATTCAATTCAATTGGTAAATAATTGTAACATTGCCCCAATAAATTTGTACAGAACAAACCCAAGTGCCATTTTAGCAAACAGGAATGGGTAATGTGTAAAATTCGTGTAGGGGAGACTGAGGCTAGATAGGGACCCGGGGAAAGATAGTGAAAGATAGATTATCCACGCATATCAGCCTGGGCGAAAAAGTGTGGTTTATTTTTCATCCTATTGACTAAAATGATTTGTATTCTTGGAATATCTATTATTATTATTATAATAAGTATGATAATTATATAATTGCTAATAACATATGTACAGCGATATCGTATGATTATGATTTTGCAGAATTAGTAAGAATAATGCGTCTCAATTTTAATTCCTATTTTTAATTCCTATGAATTTATAAGAGGTGAAGATAGGCTCGGAGCGATGTGGAGAGGTAAGATGGGAAGCCCCAGAATGCCATAATTTCTTTAAGAGGAATTATTTTGGTTTGAAATCGTGAAATAATACTAAAAATCACCAGAAATGAAGATTTACAACTACTGAAACCACTGACAACATGGTTACTGATGTGGTAGCAGTAACCAGTTACCACCGAGAACGGAAAATATCGCTACCCAAAATAAAACTTCGGAATAATCATTTGCAGGTCGCTGTTCTAACTGAATCATCACCAGAGTCATTCATCTTAATATTTCAAAAAACCTCTCCAAGTAAAATGTATATAATACCTTTGCCATAGGTCACTGACATATAATAATAATGGACTGAGCCATCCTATCTAATTCCTATAGTGAAAAATGGCACAAATTTTTTGCAAAAATCTGTTTGACTCTTTTAAACTCAAAATGTACACTGAACTGTAACCAATTTTGGAAACAGTACGGCTGTATTGATTGGAATGCATCGGAATTGATATAAAAATGCAGACAAATATAGTATTTATATACAGTACAAGCTCAATAAAGTTTGACAACAAATCTGCAGTGGAGCACATTTTTCAGTAATATTAAAAATTAAGTTTTGTGTTAATTAAAACGAGTCTAACTGCCTAAATAATTTTCATTTCTACTATTTTACAACATCTTTAGTGTTTCCAATCGACAAATAATAATAAATTACGAATCGGTGTGCAATTGTTCGAAATAAAGGGTTTTCACAGCCTGTTCAATATTTGTGCCATTTTTGAATATATAGCTTGGTCCAATGTAAGTCACGCCACTTCGTGGCGTAACAGAGTTTGATTAAACTTAAACTTTGTGGCGCGTTGTTTCTTTCTACGTTTGTTCCCTGTTTCATTTTAAGAGAACGAATGAGATTATTGTCAAGTTTGAATTAAAAAACTTGACTTTTTTGATAATAGTTTGTCTCATAATCCCTTAGGAAAAGAATACTTGCTTTTATTATCATAGTTAATTTGTTTTTTATTCATTTTTAAACACTTCAAAATTTCACAGAAATAATCAACACACTTCAAACTGTCAAGTGTAAAAAAATGCGTGGCTCTCATTGTATAATAAACGCCACAACAAAAACGCGTAAGGTGCTTGATCGTCGCAACTACGAATTAAGGCAATTGCGTGGTCGACGGCCGACAGCCATTGCAGATTCCTATGTAATACACGATCCATAAAATGTTCATAGAGAAAATTGTTCCTATTATTGCAATAGACGTCGCAACTGTGTTTAATTGTGAATTCTTTTCAACAAAACGGAACAGGCACTGAACTGAACCAGATGCTGTCAGATCTACACCAACTGGCATATAATAAGAATGGACTGAGCGTTCTTGCTTAAAAAATGGCACAAAAATTGAACAGGCTGTGAAAACCCTTTATTTCGTACAATTGCATACCGATTCGTAATTTATTATTATTTGTCGATTGGAAACACTAAAGATGTTGTAAAATAGTAGAAATGAAAATTATTTAGGCAGTTAGACTCGTTTTAATTAACACAAAACTTAATTTTTAATATTACTGAAAAATGTGCTCCACTGCAGATTTGTTGTCAAACTTTATTGAGCTTGTACTGTATATAAATAATATATTTGTCTGCATTTTTATGTCAATTCCGATGCATTCCAATCAATACAGCCCTACTGTTTCCAAAATTGGTTACAGTTCAGTGTACATTTTGAGTTTAAAAGAGTCATACAGATTTTAGCCAAAATTTGTGCCGTTTTTCACTATAGGAATTAGATAGGATGGCTTAGTCCATTCTTATTATATGTCAGTGTCTACACCGAACTTAGCCTTAGCCGAAAAAAAAATGGCGGTAACTTATTGGAATACGGACGCCAAATTTTATCTGCGAGAAAATTTCAATTTAATTATGGAGTTTTTTTATAAAGTGAAAGGTGAAAAATTGTCACAAAGTTTTAGTAATTACTAGTAGTAAACTTTAAATTGTTACAGAGTGGGTAGTTTCTGTATTTTTAAGAAATACACAAAGAACTATAAAAGTGGTAAGACACAAGCAGGGGAGCGCTAGCGCAGCCGACCCGTCTTGTGGCGGCAGTATTAACAGCAATAGATCCCTCTTTAATGAGGTCAATAGAAGGAAAATGGCAGGAAAGCAGACTAAAAACAGGAAAGATATGAAAAGTGTAGGAGATGTCCTCACAGAAAAGGACCTGGAAAAACTCAGAAAATTTGAGGTTAAGGGTCACGTACCATTTAGTGACGCCAATAGCAGCCATATTGAAGAGACAAATCAGCATCCCTTGAACAAAGAAGATATTCCTATTTCGCAGCCAACTGGAAGCGGGATTAATGTATCAAATGCACAGGTTGCAAGCAATTGGGAAAACAATTTAAAAGCAGCTTCGCAGGAATTCTGTGAGGTTAGGGCCAAAAAAAGAAAAAAGCATATTACGGATAAGGAAGTAAAAGGTAAGGATGTCTTTGATAACTCTATTTATTCGAACAAATACGCGATACTGTCCAATGATGGAGACGTCATGGACCTAGACGATATTGAGGAAGTATCATCACATTCTAGCAATATTGGTAATGAGGAGAGAACTGAATTAGGCAATAAGACTGTAGATTCAATGGCATCAGTGCCTATAGGTATTTCTAACATGAAAATAAACAGTATGGACGTAATTTTCTGTCCACCGATTTTTGTATTTGGCATTAGTGTGAAGATTCTAATAGAATTCATTGAGGCCACAGCTGTAGACTGCAAAGTCAATAATATTAAATATAAATTTAGAAATGTAGGTTTCAGGAGAACCAAGGTTTTTGTTAATGACGCGGGGGTCCATCGACTCTTAATGGAGAGGCTACGTAGCACTAAGGTGGAAGCCTTCTCGTTCGCTCCTAAGGGAGCCAAGAAAGTTTCAATAATGTTAAGAGGGTTGGAGGGCGACACAGCAGTTGAGGAAATAGCCGCGGCACTCAGAGATAAGGCTCCGAACACTAAAATTTCCAAGGTTTCGGCCTTCAGCACTGCTCGTACTAGGGAGTTAGGGATAAACACAAGATTGTTCGTGGTTCAGCTGGAAGCGGGTGAGAACACTGCTGAACTAATTACAATTAGATACTTACTGTACCAAGCCATCACATGGGAGAGAAAGAGGCAAAGAAACATCATTAGATGTTTCAGATGCCAAAGATTTGGGCACACGGGTGAGTTTTGTGCCTACGAAAGTAGATGCGTGGTATGCGGGGAGGGACATGACTCTGAACAATGCATTAAGGCAAATGAAAGCAACACGAACAAACAATCGGCGAAATGTGCAAACTGTGGGGCTACGGGACACCCGGCCAGCTATGGGGGCTGTCCTGAATTCAAGAAATATAAAGAGAAAAGAGACTTACTGAAAATTAATGCCAGGAAGCTGGCAACTAACAGAAAAATTGCTACCAATCGTGCCATAAACAGTTTCATTAACCCTTCAGTTTCATTCGCAGATACTCTCAGAGGCAACTCAGAGGAGCAGAATAATGTTAAGGGAGCGCTGAACAGTTTCATGGGGGAATCCCAGAAATTGTTCGACATTCCGTTCAAGGACTTAATTGGTCGTATAACCCAATTTTGGCCTAAGTATCTGACCTTACAAAGTAAACAAGATAAAATGTTCGCATATCTTGATTTCGTCGCCTCCTTAGTAGCCAAATGAGTGCTTCTAACATTAAAACCCTAGCATTAAATATTAACTCTTTGGTATCTCACGACAAAAGAATAGCACTCACGACTATTCTGAAACAGCACAACATTCAGGTATGTCTTCTTTCCGAAACTAGACTCAAAAACAATCACAAACCTAGGGTTAATGGATTTAACATTATCAGAAACGATAATGGCAGAGGCACAGCAGTAGTAATTAATAACAAATTCAAATATTCCCATATAATGTTTCATAGTGACCTCATCTCAGCTTGTCTTGTAAGCATTACATATAATAGCAACACAGTATCACCAAAGAAAATTTTATTGGGAAGCATATATATTCCAACAAACTCAGACCCGGACATCACCAGGGAACTGGATAGATTGCACTTCATTTCTAATAGCTTTGACGCGCTGATTTTAGGGGGAGATTTTAACGCGAGGCACACCAGCTGGGGGGACTCGATTAATAACAGAAACGGAAATACCATATATAACTGGCTACATAATGGCCCTTTTCTATCACTAGATCTTATATCACCCAACAGTCCTACATATCCGAGAACATCTTCGATCTTGGACTTCTTTCTCATCTCGGCCTCTTTAGCGGCAACATTAGGCAGTGCTAACGCCCCTTTATGCTTCACAATTCCATCTCCATCTGACCATTTTGGCGTAATCTTGATTACACAGTTCGAAAATTTCACTCCTCTACTTCTCACACCAGCGACCTTTACGAGCTTTGAGCATACAGACTGGCTGGCATTCAGGCACGACCTGGACCAAAGACTTAAACGTATTAGTATTCCAACCGAAGAAAACATCACAAATCTCGAGATAGATGGATTCATCCCCAGGATTAATACGGAAATTCTGGATTGTACACAAAGGCACTCCTTAATTCGTAACTCCACACACCATAAGTATCATAACATTTCTGAAACTACTAAAAAACTATTAAAACTTAGAAATAACTGGCTCAGAATCTTAAAAAGAACCTTCCACAGGCATCTTAATCGTGTAAACAGTGAATATCAGGAAATGCATTCCAGATTACAGTGCCTCAGCAAGATCATTAAGGATAGGGTCAGAATTGAACTGAACCTAGCCTTCAAGCAAAGGCTCAGCAGAATTGTACCCTCCCCACAAGCCTTCAAAGAAATTGACAGAATCACCAATAGAAAATATTTCGGAACTAACATCAATAGGGACCCCCTTACTTACAATAGTCGTGCTCTTGTTAACACGGAGGATAAGTTAGAAGCCTTTAAAGACTACTTCTCTAACATTTATGCCGAAAAACTCCCATCACAGGACATAACCCTCAGCAGGCGAATTCAGGAGGAGGTTCAAAATTTCAGTGACTCAGTTTTAGGGTCTCAATTAACAACTTTCTCCTTAACAAACAAGGCCTCTAACCCAAATGACCAAGTTCAATTCACCTCCGCTAGTAAAATACAATCTTTCAAACTAAACCTGAACAATAAAAAATCGTTTGGGCCGGACCTAATTACCAATTTCATTATTCGCAAATGTCCTGCTTCGCTCGACGTAACTCTTACCTCACTCTTCAACCATTGCATCAACAACGGACATTTCCCAGTAATATGGAAGGAGTCAAAGCTCATTCCAATAGCAAAGAAAGGAAATTCGAAAGAGATTAGTGAATTCAGACCTATCTCTCTGATATCTAACATTGGGAAATTGTTTGAAAGGGTTCTGTCAGATAAGTTGGAAAGTGCATGTGAAAACTTAAACATTATTCAGGAAAATCAATTTGGTTTCAAAAGGGGACATTCCACAGATCAAGCATTGTTACTTTTGGCTAACAAAATTATACACAATCTAAGAAACAAAAAATGCACAGTCTGCTTAGACATAGATCTTGAAAAAGCCTTTGACTCTGTATGGCACAAAGGTCTCACCTACAAAATGTTACATCTGAATTTGCCTGTTGGGCTTGTAAAAATCATTTCTAACTTCCTTAAGGAGAGGACAACTTCAATCACCATAGACAATGAATCCACTGGAGCATTCCCAGTAAACTCGGGAGTTCCACAGGGCTCCATACTGGGGCCTCAGTTATTTAATATCTTTTTACATGACTTTCCATTTAAGGATCCCATGGGTGAAGAGCCGGGGGCAATTCTTTACGCTGACGACACGATCATAATAGCCAGTGATGAACGTCCACATGATGCCCTTGACAAAATTAAATGTAAAATTCCTTCGCTACTCAACTATTATAATAAATGGGGTCTCAAGCTAAACAGCAGCAAATGCGGCTTGATATGCTTCAGAAACGCCAGCGGGAAGGGTCACCACTTAGCGGTACGGGAAAGTAAAACTCTTAAACTCAGTATCAATAATAATAACATACCTCTCAAAACGGAAATAGACTACCTCGGTATCAGGCTGAATAATAAATTCCGATTCAATTCACATGCCAGAAAAGCTCTAAAAAAAGCAAAGGCTGCTTCGGCGATTCTCAAACCATTGCTAAGCTCTCATAGTCTTAACAAAAATACCAAGTTACTGATGTATAAAACTCTCATCAGACCTGTCCTCACGTACGGTTTCTGCTCGTGGTTCACCATATCTCCTACTGTTGCTAAGCAGCTTAATCTTTTCGAAAGAAGGCTTCTAAGATTCTGCACAGGGAAATACAGAAGAATCAATAAAAAATGGTTTTCCAATGCAGTCCTTTACTTGGAATCTGATATCACCCCCCTCACCCAATATATGATAAAACTAGGTACCAAAGCTTTAGAGCGTCTTGGTGAACATGAAAACCCAATCATCAAAGCAATATACAACCGTAATCGCAACAACTCCCTAGCAGACAATTATTACTTATCACCTATTAACATCTTACACGATGATTCGAGACACCTATTACAGAGCACTCAGGAAAATCAATTCCTGATACCGTTCTACGAGAAGGCTTCTGCCTGCAACTACAGAGGCTAAAATACCAGGGCTCACACCCGTGCTCATTGGCAATGTAATCTTGGCTAACCCCACTGAATATATATTATTTATCTGTATAAATGCTCAACAAGCTAACATTTAAGACAATACATAGTTTGGAGTTAGTCAACTCAAAATTTATTAGAATATATCTGCAAGTATTCTCATGTAAATAGTATTATAACAAGCATCTACTAGTAATGTAATGTATTATCCATTAGCTATCCTTAAGTAATGCGCTGTAACCTAGAAGGGGATCGTAGTTTACCCTACCAGTCTAGGCATATTTATTCATAACAAGGGAAACTATGTACCTACTCCATCTAATTTAGGTTTTCAATTTACCAGTTTATAGTTGGGCAATAAGTACTAACACATTTATACATGTATATATGGCTTTGCAATTAAATATAGGAAGGGTTTTCTCCTTTCTCGAACACGCTATGTAAAATTTATATTTGGAATTAATTAAATCTATCAAAATGTACAATAATGGATTCAGATCCAATAAACCTTTCTAGCTCAGACAAACTAGAATAAGAAGAAGCAAAAGATCAAACAGAAAACTGTAAAACTGCAACAAATAGGTTAGTCACAACAAATAGGTTAGTCACAAATAGGTTAGTCACATACAGAAAGTAGACATTTAGGCTGCAGCAAGGCAATTGCCAAACAATCACTTACGATAATACCTAAGGTATTTCCCCTTTGGGGTTTTAGTTATCTAGTTTTAAGGTGTTTGCTGTTACAGGCCCTAAGAGGCAATTATAGGAAGGTGTGTCGGGAGCAAGCACACGCAATTACCATATCAAGTGTTCAGACATTTTGTCAATACAAACTTCACTCTGTAAGAGGTAACCAATCCTCAATTTATAAATAAGTGCGGCTAGACATACTATTAAGTCGGCAATATAGTTCACTAAGAAGTCACGAAGACTCATGTTAATTCAATGTATATATGGACTCAATAAAGTTTCTTTATCTATCTTTATCTTTATCTTAGCCTTAGCCCTGTCCCTAATAAACTGGTTTTAATAAAAAAAAAAAAAAATAAGCCATTTTAATAAAATATCCACACATCCACACTTTAATTACAAATAATTTTGATTTGACGGTTAGTTCCGAACCGTAATCACAAATTTTCATGGAACAAGAAAGTTTAAAACCGGTGCAGAAACTGAACATAGAGCCGCATGAAAAAAAGCATACGTTCGGAGCCAGTTTTGTGTCAGTGTGGTGAAGAAAAAACTTTAGGTTTAAAAACCGAATGAGTTACGGTTAAGTTTAGGTGAAAAGAATTCATACTTATTTTCCAACAAGCTTTATATTTAGGTACTCATGTCGGCAAAGCAAGATGTTCTCTTCAATACATGGGTGTTCTACTAGAACAAGGTAGATAACAATTCCATTTTGATGCTTTTCTCTGCGAAATATCCTACACCTACATAAATGCATAATTGCATTAGCATTTAAAATAAAGAGAATTTATGCAGAAAGTTATCAAAATTCCATAGATATTCATACTGAATTCATGCAAAAACAGCTCATGTTATTTTAAAGGTAAGAAAATATTTAAATTTCCATGGAAACTGATCGTACACAGTATATGACCAAATGGACACACATACCTACACATGTATATATTTATAAAAATCAATGTCAAAACCAGACGAATTTTTTTCGGAAGCCTTGTCTTCTCTGTAATTTATTTCGCAGCATCCTCTGCTTCAAGTAATTCATTCAATTCTTAAATGTCAATTTTAAATTATACACTCTCCTCTACCCCTACCCATACCTAAATATAGTTGTTGCAGTCACAATGATAAGAAAATCGGTATTTAAGAAATTAAATACTCAATAATTGCGGCGGTGCTATTCCTGATTCAAAAACTACCAGAAAAAAATGAACTTAAAACAAAAAACACTTTAAACAAAGCTACTGCAAATAACAGCAGAGCGCCAGGAAGCGAGGTGTATTGTTCGCATGTCAATTAAATTAAATTTAGTTGTTTATAACCATCTTAAAAAAAAAAAAAAATATCGTGCTCGAAATAGTTTTAGGGTAAATGACATGAACTGAAATCACACTTTGCCTGTTCATTGTTCATTGATTTTCTGCTGTACGATGGAACAAGCTGTGATAAAAGGGATTCCAATGAATATTTGCTGCTGCTGATGGAAATCGGGGGGTTCGAAACCACAGCCACACGTGATACGTTGATTACTTAAATATATATGTACATACAGATGTGTGGAATTTGAATGTACTTCGATAGATAAATTGAAAATCGTGTGAATGACAAACCACCTCTGGGGAATTTAACAGACAGCACATCAGAGAGAAGCGATTTTCAAGTGAAGCCTCAGCGGGTGCTATAAAATTTACAGCTTGGATGCATGAAAATCCAATTTCCTAATTCACCTTAAGCGAGTTCTCTCTCGATTTGATGATGATTTTGGATGTAAGCAACAGCTAAGTCAAAGGACTGCTTTTATTGGTACCAAGAAAATAACGTTTTATAGCAGGTCGTATAGAGGAATGGGGAGGTATGGCAAATAAATACAAAGTGTAAATGTTGTTTAAATGGATTACAACAGTTACAAAATAGCAAGTGAATTTTTTTGATGAATGTATATTTTTTTCCAATAACTTTAAAAGGATACATACAAAAATGTTTTTTAAAAACATTTCCAATGTATGCATTCATAAAAACTACTATAATAATGGGGAATGCCCACTTTTCATACAACTTTCGGCCATATACACCTCCAGACATGAGAGATGTCGTAAACGATGCATTATGATACTCTGAAAATATTTTATTTCAATTAAGCGGGAGAAAGTTTTGGCGATCGGATGTAGCTTGAGCGACTTTCTTGATTGAAAAAGTGAGCTATTTTACTTCTCGTCATTGCGCGGAATTGGTGAGTCTCGTGGAGAGAGAAAAATGTTCACAACAGAGTACTCATGGCAACGGAAGAAAGAACTGCCAAAATATATGCGAAATGTATTAGTTGGGGTGTATGTGACCCAAGTGAATGAAAATGGGTTTTCAGGCTGCAAAAAACGCCCGGAGAAAGTTTTCTGAAGAGTACACCATCCGACAGTAATCGTCGAGACCTTTAATTTGATATGCAACATGCCGTATTTGAACCACCCCTCCCCTAGCCAGGGTTCCTATCACCACCCCTAAAGGTATGCAGAGAAAAATTTTCTTCTACGAATTTAACTGTTAATGAGCTGGGCGAACAGTGAAACCCGTTTTCCGATCAGACATAACCTTACCGAGTTAGAGACGATCGAAGGTGCGAAAAGGCTAGTAATTCAGTTCGAATAAAAAAGAGGCTATAAATAGCTATTTAAGCATCCAAGTATACATAGGAGTGTGGGTACTCAAACTTCTTCTCAAGACCTAAGGAATTCGACTCTGTACTAGATCAAACTTGCCCTCCCCGGGCTTCCCGCGTTTAATTTAAATAACCATTGTTAATAAAATATGCTCAGAGTATCATAATGCATCGTTTAAGACATGTCTCATGTCTGGAGGTGTCGGACCTAAAATGGGGCATACACTTTTCGGCATTGACTGTACCTACCGCAGTCGATTATTAAAATATGAATACTGACGTATGTTGTTTTGAAAACTGTGTAAAACTGTGAAAAACTAGGAAATACATTATAATTAGTCGCAGACAAATTTTTTTACAATGCCCTAGATTAGCGTGGTGCACAACCTCGTAAGTATACAGCCATTCCACACGAAAACGATCAAAAAGTGCTTGTTCTGGACCCGACCATCTCCGATTTAGATAAAACTTTTCACAATTTATAGGGAATATCAAAATAGCTCATCCTTATTTTTTGCCCCCCCCCATATGGACTACCTTTCACGGAACAATAGGGTACTGGTACTTTGGATGCTAGGCCACAGCTACATTAGCGGGAATGAGAAGGCAGATGAATTTGCTCGTCTTGATGCAACCTCGGTGGAACCCTCCTCCATAACTGGGATAGCATCAAAACATCTTCTCTCTAATATCACGGGTTGGACCGACTGCCAGCACAGTCGTCTTTGGTTAGATGATCCTTCAGGTAGAACCATAAAGCAACTGTGAGGCAAAACCAATCCAAATGAAACGAAAAAGCTATTGGGACTAAACAAGCCAACTCTGAGAACTCTGGTGTCAGTTTTCACTGGTTACCTACACTAGAAGGCGCTTGTTGACGATCCAGTATGCAGAGGATGCGGAGAGGAATCTGAAACTGTGATCCATTTTCTTTGTCACGTCACTGTCCGGCTCTCTCAAGAAAACGTTACAGACTCCTTGGCTCACACCTTCTGGATCAACTCCATGAAACTGGCAGGGAGGGCTGGGGGCCAATACTTAAATTCATAAGAGCGTCCGGTTGGGACCTCATAAGTCTGGAGGGTGAGAAATGGGCCTTGTTGCTATGACCTACGTTCCAGAGACCCCATAGAGGGCCTCAACCTCGATTTTCAATCAATCAAATCAATCAAAATATGGCTTTTGTAAATATGTCAAAGAGGACACATATTACGACAAAAGAACAATAAAAATTTGAAAAAATTAAAGAAATGTTTCTAAATTTTTGACTTTAATGTGTCATAACAAAAAAAAAAATAAATAGAAACGGAGATCTGTTTATTATTATTTGATATTCAATTTATCCAAAAACCAAAAACAAACAAACAATCCTATTCTACGAAGCATATTACTCTCTTTCAGAATATAATTCATATCTTGACTCCGAGTTATCAAATCCTTAAATAGAGTGCACGACTTTCTGAACACCCCGTATGCATATAATTAATAAGTATATTTATGTAGGTAAAATTGGTTTTACTTTTTATTTTCTATAATAATGCCAGAAATGATAGCCAGCATAATGCATAAGAATCTAGACGCCATATCAATTCCAAATTACGAACTAGGAACTCGGCAACATTCTACCAACATTTTTACTATTCTTATAATTCTTGCAAAAAAAAAACAAAAAACAAAAACAAAAAAAATTCAAGTCTACTTTTACTATGTAATGGGCCGGGGATTGGGTGGCTGTTAGATTCACAACAAAAATCGTAAAAACTTTGTAGCTATATAGGTAAAAATGGCATGTGACACGACAACCCAACCGAACCCACCCATCACACGACGATAAGCTTACACAATTCAAGTTAAGGCAGGTTGAAACCGACTGAAGTACCCCTCTACTCCCTTTTTGTTTTTATATTCCTTTCTATACAAATGACAGGCTTACAACATCCCGGAATCCTTTTCAAAATGAAAAGACCTTTTCTGGGAGGTTTAATGCCTTCAAACACTACTGCCGGTTCCTGCCCCCGGATTACACATAGTTTTCAGTTTCGTGAGTGTTGAGAATTTCTCCATTTTGTATGTCATAATCCCTCTCGAGGGAGCAGTGAACTAAATAAATTTGATCGTTGATTGTTGAAAACTTAAATAGTTTTTTTTTTTCTTTTTTAATTATTCCCACACTCTGCCATTAAGAGACTTGTGTCGACATCAGTAATTGATTTTGTGACGCCACCGAGCCGCGTGTGTAAATTGCTTCCCCTTTCATTATTTCGTAATAAGTTGAAGAAATTATGAAATTTGTACTCCTCTGGCTTGATAACCCAGACCCCGCCACCAATGACACATCCTTCGACCCTGAACCGAGCGTCGTCGTCGTCATTTACAATCACCGCAAATGAATTATTCAAAGTGCGACGACTAAATTTAATCTGCTTCCAAAATATGTTCAACATGTGAAGTTGCTGTGCACCACTAACTATAGTTAGCATGAATAGGCATAAATTAGAGCATGTTTGAGTCCTTTATTTTTCATCCTTACAAAAGGATTGTGTACACACATACACACAAACTTTCTCTATGATGGCATGCACAAATGTCAGGTAGGGATTTATCGAGGAATAATTATGTAAATGGCATCCAATTATTAGGGATTATGACATGAACGAGCGGGGAGCAGGTTATTGATTTTATTTCTACTTGAAGTTTCCTGCACGATTCGAATGAACTTGATTTGTCGGTTAGTCCTTGACAGTGAATTTTTAAATACGACTAATAAGGCGTGTGATATGGTAGTGGTGAATTCAATTACGAATTTAAGGAATTACCTATTATTGATTTTTCACTTAATATTTTAAATTACTCCTAGTTAATTGGATTCAAAGGCAAAATACTCATGTTTATGGTAATTACTTGTATTGGTGAAGGAAGATGGCTCACCCATCAAATCTGTTAAGCAGGAAGCATCTACATCTAAGTTACTAGAGGACTGGAGCTCGTCCGTGGATGAGCTCTGCATCCACCGCAAGGTTTGCCTTCTGTGGGTTCCTGGTCACAAGAGCTGACCTTCTAACCAGATATGGCATTTGTTCTCTGTTCCTGAGAGCCCTGAATGTATGTCGGCAGATAAGGAGAACCTGAGACAATCGAACACTTTCTCTGTGCTTGTCGGGCCTTTGCTCGGAGCAGGCTGGATACGCTTGGGTCTGCACTTCTATCTGTGGATGAGCTGAAATGTTTATTTCATCAAAACCTGATGCACTTCATTAAAAGAACAGAAAGGTTTTTGGTGAAAGGGTTTCTAGCATGTTAGCTCTCTTGTCTTCCTGCCTTTTCCAGAAAAACCAAAAAGTGTTTTCAAGCCAGAGGTAAAGCGAACGAGATTATGTTGTTACTTACTACAGATAGGCCAGCATCAGCAAGTTATTCCCTTCCCGCACAAAGTTAAGAGTTTTATGGAAAAGTTAAAAATTTTGATAGTTAATTCAACTTTATTTTATGGCAGCAGCGAGTACGGTATCTGAAAGGCAGGTACAACCTGTCCATTCTACTCGTATCTCATCTAGGGTGACTAAATGTTGGCTAGCCATAAAATCACTGATATTTTGTTGCTCTTTGTAAAATTGTATCCGTCTCCATTAGGCAATTTTTTTATGAACTGGGAATTGAGCAACAATCATGGTGTATATTGCGGTCATAGTTCAAGACAAAAGCGCATTCGCTGGGATATGGCTGCGGAATACGATGGTATTAAAAGAGGTTTTTTTTTTAGAGTAGGTACGATTTCCTTGTGAACATTTACTTTAATAATATATAAAACGAGATGAGAATCTTCTTGGAATTTCTTACTACGAATAATTTTTTTAGTTTGACAATGAGTGAGCCAATCTAAGTGAATATAAATCAGTAAAGAAGAGCCACAACATTGCGAGGCACAACAGAGATCGAGGTTCCCAAGTACTTCATCTGAGATATTTTTAAAGAGCTGAGCAGCATCTCTTGAATGGCAGCGCGCCGAAATTTAATTATTATATTAAAGTCATAAGTCTAATTATTATGCATTTGGATTTTTTATTCATTAGAAAATCATTTTCATGATTTGCAGGGGAAAGAAACTTCAAGCTTAAAAAGAACGTTCATCTTGAGCGAAAGCTGTACTCTCATTTCACAAGCAAATTGGATAGAATTTAATAATTAAAAGACTAACAATTACTTTTTTTCCATTTTGACCTACATATAAATAACCGTTAGAATTATCGTAACCAAAAGCGTTGTTTATTTTACACAAATTTTTAAACATGAAACTTACTTGATTTTCCATAATGCACAATGATAAAAGCTTTCAAGCATTTTATAACGCCATAGCCTGTAGTACAAAAGGCAATATATGATCGATCAATCGCCATGCCAGGTCCATACAATATTCCTCCAGCTTCTTCAAATTGATCATTGAGCAAATTTACACGTTGCAGCATGCTTCACTTTTCGTGGATGACGGACACTCGGGGAGGAATTTTTCCTCCATCAGACTGTTTCTCATCCGCGAAAAGTGAAGCATACTGCAGCGTGTAAGCCGTAGCATTTTCAGCAAAAATTTCATTCCTATATGATTCTCAGTTTCTTACACTCGATCCGTTTTAATCGAGTCAAATTCAGTAATAGGCCTCTGAGGGGTGATTCTGTTCTTTTGTCGTAGCTTGCGAGTATATTTTAGTCACATATTTTGACATTTCACCTAAAATTTGTCGTACTTTTATATTCACCATATTCATTTTGATTTATTATTTTCATCAACCATAAATAAACCAAGGAGGCTGATTCAGATCTTAAGTCGTACATGAATGCCAGAATATACGATAAAATGACATGAACTTTTCCACTCCTTGTTTTTTTTTGTGTTATTATTCAGCTCAGCAAAGGCTTGAATTCCTAAAAGGAACTAAAAATGACACTTCACATTACAAATACAAAAATATTATTTCGAATTTAAACACTTGTATTGCTCTAAGTTGGTGTAGAATATCAATTTATCATAGTTTATAATTTTTGTCACAACCTCGGAAGGAGCTGACTAATTTGTCGTACTTTTAGGCGTATATTCTGACGTTTAATCAATGCAAATTCATTTTAGTTTATTTTATTTTATGGTTGATGAAAAGGATAAATTACAATGAATATGGTGAATATAAAAGTACGACAAATTTGTGGTGAAATGTCAAGATATGTGAGAGAAATATACTCACAAATATACGACAAAGAGATCAGAATCACTACCCAGGAGGGTAATTCTGATCTTTTGTCGTACTTAAGTGTCAGAATATACGCCTAAGGAATGAATTGCTTTTCTTCTTTCTTTTTATTGGTATTTAACTCATTTAGAGCTATAATTAGTCTCTCTATTAAATTCTTTTCCTTATTAGAAAAGAAATTGTGCTATTTTCCATTAAATTTACTAGAATTACAAATAAAAATAAAAAAAAGCGGCATCTATACGAAACAATTCAGACTTTATGGGACTTTTTTAGCTGATTGCCAAAAATTGCAGTTATTTACAGTCTCTCATTTTTGCTCTGAAATATATTTAATCTGTTTTTACAAAAATCATTATTACAAATTCAATTATTGAATTAAATTAAGCACATTTATTACTCTAATTAGGTGTAGAATAACCATTTATCACAGTATAAAATTTTTGTCACAACCTCTTGACTAATTTGTCGCATATTTAGGCGTGCTTCTTGACGTTTGTTCACTGAAAATTCATTTTGTGGTGATAATAGTGAAGACACAAAATGAGCTGTGTTACAAAAAAAGTATACGACGAAAGTAAGGTGAATATGTTCCACGCTTAGATTATATCGATGTGTTTGTTTAGTCATGGAAGTCGTAAACTACGATATTTTCTGAGCGGTCACATAATTTAGTGGTTGAAACTTTATCAAGTATTGAACAAGTTTTATAATTTCCTGTCACTGTGATTCGAATCATTTTTCAGTTTATAATTTTATAAATGTTTTTATAACTTTTTTCATTTTTAAGAATTTTTCTAGTGGCCCATTTATTTTGCGATAATATTTCTTGGCATGGCCTTTGTATGCCTGATATCATATAGACACCCGATGACAATTCGTAAATTCAAATAAATTGAGAAATGTCAGAAATATCGAACTGACAAAAACTAAGGCTGTGTTCAACTTTTGGCAAGAGCCGGCTATAGCTGGCTATAGCCAGAATGAGATCGTTCAGTTGTTGGCTATAGCCAATTGTGAGTCAAAAATAAACGCTATAAATGACGAAAAATCATATCTGCATATGTTAGCTCAATTGTCAGAATTTATTGTTCAACTTTTGGCTGTAGCCGGCTCCGGCCAAATTGGTTAGTGATCTGGAGGTGAAGCCAGAGTACCTTGTTGTTTGTTTGTTTAGTTTTTGATGTCAAGTAACCAAAAAAAAATGTCTCAATTTTATTACTGTGTCGATAGCAAAGGTGAAATTATTTACGAAAATAATGTGCCATTATTAACAGCCAAGGACGGTAATGTTGAACATTTGCGCTGTGATTAAATTATTTATTATTCTGGCTATAGCCAGCTATAGCCGGCTCTAGCCAAAAGTTGAACACAGCCCTCTTGTTACCCCCCCCCCCTCAATACAAAAAAAAATGCTTATCTCTCGTAAAAGAATTTTACACTGCATAGCCTATCCTTTTTGCTATATAACCTCCTAGGCAGACAGACAAAATCAATGATCATTCATTCGTAATTGATTTTTTCAAAAATCAAGTTACCCAAGATTTTGCGAATTAAAACGAAAGTCCTGTCAATTTTTATATGTAATTGACAGCACATTTTTAATAATTAAAATTCAATGGTAAAGCGATTTCTGAAAAATTAAATTACGACCGAATGATCATTGATTTTGCCCGTCTGCCTAGGGCAGGGGTCGGCTACCTTTCAGGAGTTAGGAGCCATATTTTTCCCGATGTGATAAATAATTTTTTTAAAGAGCCAAATATAAGTATATACATCGGTAATATGTATTACAAAAATTAATATAACCGTTATCTGCTGTGAAACATGTATTTATTGTGAAATAAAAACATTCTATTTTGCGTACTAACAGAAACTATAAGTCAACGTATTTAAGAAAATTGATAAACTTTTTTTATAACTTAATTTCAGTAGGTTATACATATAGCTTTGCTTAAAATACAAATTAAATGTAAAAAATAAAATAAACGCAAATATTTAATATTAGTGAGATATTTGGGATTTTGTGTACAGACACAAAGTTTTTCCAAATTTGATGAATATTCAGAAATTTTTAATTTCATGCAACTTTCGATGCTTTCGTCATTAAGCGAAGTTCCTAATTTCTTTTTAATAATCGTCATATTTAAAAATAATTGTTCACAGTAGTAAGTAGATCTGAAAATTGTCAAGATGCCAAATGCATGTTTTCACTTGATCATAAAAATGAGGAAAGACAGTTTCATGTTCAAATATAATGTCTTCATCCCTCCTACATTTTGAAAGATCCGTCCACTGGTGTCTGACAGCCAATTTTCATTTCTCTCTAGTTAAATTTTCTAGTTCTGACTGCAAATTAGTGAACTTGTCTGTCCATATATCTTTGTTTTTCAAATCTAACAACTGTAACTCAAATTGAGCTCTATCAATAGTTGGGAATGGTGTAAAATTCAACTCGCACACCTTCACCACTAGTGGCTTAGAGTAGGGTTTCTTGCATTTTTACAATGGCGGTGACAAAAAATTCACTGTTAATATTAACCAGAATACGACGCTACGATTAAGGAGATGGAATCCGTTCGAGTTGAAGCAAAAAGAGCTCAAAAAATGGCCCTTGAATAAATTTTTTTTTTTAGAATTTACTAAGATTCTCGCGAATTCGTTTTAGGCCCCTTTGATTTCAGTTAATTTTTTCGCACAAAATGTTAAAATAATTCGATTGGATTCTTTTTATCGGATCATTTGAATCAGTTTGAACGAGAAAATTAATAGAAGTTAAAGCTAACGGAAATTAATTTGTTTCAAATTAAGGAATTTTATTAAGAAATTTTAACTTAAAAGGCGCTTTTTTAAGCTCTTTTCGATTCGTACAAATTGGAAGTGGTAGTAAACAAATTTTCCGCTGAAATGCCCCGCATTGCATGATGGGTTTTTTCAGAAAATTTGTAAGGCTCACTACTTAAAGGAGCTGATTTTCAAACCTCATGAATGATCTTCCAGTGTCCTGGTAACGCTTCTGTTTCTATTCACTTTGGTTTTGAGTGTGGATAGTAAGGCTAGCTAAACTGCATGCGATCTGCTGCGCATTTTGATGTGTGAAAGCAGCATTATTATATTTGTTTGGCAATTGCAATATTACAGTTCATTTTTCAATATTAATTATTAATATACTCAAGAGCCATAAGTATGATTCTACTGAGCCGCAGGTTGCCGACCCCTGGCCTAGGGTATAAGGTTTCACGACGAAAATGTACGACAAAAGAACAGAATCACACTCCTAGTCTCACGCAACTGCGTTCGAATCGTTCTTTTTTTTTTAAAAAAGGCTGTAGCAACTGAAATAATTCGAATTTCGCGACCAAACCTTAACAGCATATTTATGGAAGTCTATACTTTTGGATAATGCCAAAAAATAGCACAAATTTTTCAAAAAATATTACAATAGCAAACAAAAAACAAAAAAATGTCATTTATCTACTTTCATAATGCCCATCATAAAACAGGTTCCAAAATAAATTTTTGTCTATAGAAACAAAAGGATTTTCTCATTAAATGTAAAGCTTTTTTTTTTTTCGTCGCACTAAGTGGAGAATCACCATGCATGACATGACGACCATGTACCAAAATCACACGGCAATGGATAGATGTGAGAAGTTCTTCACTGACAAAGTATACAATGCACAATAACCAAAGCATAAAGTAAATCCGAAGCGATAGAATTGAGGCTCAAAGTGCAGAGGATGTTTCATCATTGCCCCATCATAGCGCAGACATTGTCTCAAGAGCTCCTCAGTTTATATAGGATAGGCTCAAGCGGGTGATTTGATGTGCTGCTCTCTTCCTCCTCCTCATTTCGAGTGTGTGTAATCAAAACAAATGTATACAAGAAAATAAAAATGTGTTTTAACTATATATATATATATATACTTAAATTACACACAATTGTACATATGTATATGTATGTAATTCTCTGAAGTGTCAAGCATAGCCACTTTTGGGTATTATATCGTTCTGCTTGAGTCTTCTAAACCCTCAACAGATAACGTACCTCGTAACGTATATGAGAGCGAATGAAATGTTCATGTCAACAAAGTCTTTGGCTTGTCTCTAATGGTGCTGAGATAACTTCTGTTTCTGGACAAAAGGACATCGTAAGCCATCATCATATAGAAACAAAAGTTGCAAGGGGTGGGGAGGGTCGGTTAGTTAGAACATCGCCGTCTAGAATTACTTTGAAACATGCCACTGGGCTTGAGTGACATTGTACTAAATACATGGAGAATATATGTATGATGACCCATTTTTTCTTTATGTTGCTGTGGGGGTTCTACATACATATAATAGAAGCATTTCGTAGTGAAAGGGAACGAACTGAATTCATAAATCTTAAGTGGAAAAATAGTGTCAAGTCCTGTCAAAATTTTTTTTTTTTTTTCTCTTTATAACTTATCTTACCATAAATCCTTCGTCGATGAGGCTGATAATACTGAGGTTCGACTTCGGCATCTGGCATACAAGTTCCAACAACAATTCCCATTCTTGTTAGTTGCTTTGTTATTACTTTTGTACACTACTAGTATTATTGTGTCACTGTCACTTTCGATATTATTCATTTTATGAAAACCATTTTGCTATACATCGGCACCATACTTTTGATTTTGCAAATTATTTCTCACAATTATTACAAGAAAACACATTAAGTATGTCGTCAGTTGATAATTGTTTTTTATGAAGGTACACGTACGAGTATTTGATATTGGAGGATGGTACAGTATAGTTTAAAGCTTTTTTTTCTTCTGATTTTACACAAAATGTCATTAGACCGGAATCCTTTGTTAAACTGTAGTAGAATTATAATGGTAAAAATAATTTTTTTTTGCTTCTATTGCAATAGTTTTTCTCATCAACAATTTTGTTTGCATGTTCAAAATTAAAGAGTATAGTATCGAGTTCGGACAAGGTAAGATTTAACGAAGTCTCTAAACATTTCACATTAAAGTTGGTGAAAACAAATTTACCACTCAATCAATCAAAAAAAGAACGTCCAAATTCAGTGGCCCCACGATCCATGGGACCACTAGCCCTTGAGATAGTAGACCAACCATGACCTGGTTTTCAATCAGAAAAACAACCTATTACAAGTTAATTTAGCTGTTAAAATTTGGCTGCTGAAAGTAGCCTCCAGCAAACATTTTCTCGCATTAGCGAGAAGTTATTGAAGAGCAACGAATCTCGAAACTAGTGCCAAGGGTAGGGGAAGGGTGAGTAAAATGGTCAGAGCGGTAAAGGAGCCATCGGGATTTTTTCCGCTGGAGAGCGCAGCAGCATTGTGAGAAACGTGTCAAACTAACGAAACTGATGCAGTCAATATTGTCGTCAATCACAGTGTATGTAAGTGAAAGCAACGCTTCTTCGTTTGCGGATACATTTCTATGTTTTGTCACATGTTCCGATATCGATTCATTTAGTCATCTCGATTCCAATTAGCTTTCCTCTTAGCACGACTTGACTTTATCTTTATTCTCGGGATTGAAATGGAAAATGGAAATGCCACATTTTATTCGAATTCTATACTAGAATTAAGTATTAAATCAGATGAGAGGGTTTTTTCTACTCCATGACTGTAGGAAATAACAAAAGCAGCTAACCTATAAGCCTAGTATCGAGTTCGGGCAAAGTAAAATTTAATGCGATCTCCAAATATTTCACATTAAAACTGCTGGTAAAATTTTGACTTATGTTAATTTGGGGGGAAGACAAAATAATTCATTTTAAATTTTGATAAAACAAATTTAACTCTTCAATCAATAAAAAAAAATTAAATTGTCATAGAAATAGAAATGTCAAAATTTTACCATCCATTTAATGTTTCGTGAATTAAAATGCCTAATAAAATGTGTAGAGAATTTATAGTGCCATCTATTTTGTAAACAGGGAAACTTCAATTTTTATATGTGAACTCTATACTGCACTAGTAAAATCTGACGTTAAAATTTGTATGGAAATGTCACATTATACTCGTTACTCGGCTTTATAAGAAACTTGATCAAAGACGGCAGCTACCAGGTAGATAAATGATGAAAGTTTGATCGAAGTATAGAAATTAGAACTTAAAAGGTTGGTGGCTTAGCTGGCTACCGGAAACTTTCCAAAATAAAGCATGTACGCGGTCCGCCATCTTCGATTAAAGGTACCAAAAATTGTCTTTTTTTTTTCAAAATAATGCCTCAACGGTTGATCCTACGACAAAAATATAAAAATATAAATTTGAAGAAGATTTTTTGTATAAACACTTTTTTTATAACTCTGATGTGTAACAAATTACAGCGGTGGAAGCGTGAACATTCTTCCAAAAAAAATTTATACATATAGTACTATTTATACAGGGTGTTTCGACCATGGTAGTTCATCATAGGACAGGGGCTGATAGTAGTCACCTAGTCAAACAAAAAAATGCATGTCAACAATTTCGGAGTTACAGGGCGATTAAGAAAATTTGCTATTCCTTCACAAAATACTCTGTATTTTAAAAAGTATAAGGTGTACGGTCATTTACAGAGCTCATTGTATGTAGAACTTCATGGCCATTCCAACGACCACTCGACCAGTCCCGTACTCCTCTCCTCTCGGGAGGGGAAGGGGGGGGGGGTACCAAGGGTATAAACCTTGATTTTTCATCTGAGCCCGGAACTGAATAACATATATAAAAATCACAACTACCCCACCTTTTGTAGGACAAAGGCCCTATTTAGTCCTTATTGACTGGACTGGATTTTTATATAAAATATAAAACATTAAGGCAAGCACACACCGACGCGGCGGCGGTAGCGGTAGGGGTAGCGTTGATGGTGGTGGTGCGGAGAATGTAAGCACACACCGACGCGGTAGCATGGTTGACGAAACATACACAAATTGAAATTAGTTTAAAAAAAAAAAAAAAATTCTAATATCCCGGTATTCTAGACGTGACAAGTCATGCAGAATTTTGCTTAATTTTACTACAGAAATCAGTTCTTCACTCATTGCGATGAGTGCACTATTTCAACTGAAATGAATTTCGCTATCGCGGTGGCGGTGAGAATGCAACATGCAGCAACTCACTGCCATCGCTTTTGTCACCGCCACTACGTTTGATGTGAATGTTTGCAATCATTTCAATATTGTGCATTCCACCGCCACCACCGTCTCTACCGCTACCGTCACCGCGTCAGTGTGTGCTTGCCTTTAAGCTTCATTTGGCATTTGAATCAGAAAAAACGTTTGTCCCGTTCTCGAGATATGATTTTTTGAAAAATGACGTTTTATCGTAAAATCACGAAATTTCTAACCCCCCTACCAGAAGGGCATGGTAGAGTAAAACAAAAAGATATGGATGAGCTATTTTTGTATTCCCTACAAAGTTTCATCCAAATCGGAGATGGTCGGGTTGTTAATAGTAGTAGTACACATAGAGTAGTAAATGTGAAAGAAACATTAGTCCCACCCCCACCCGGTATTTATTGCCTCCAAATATGTGCACAACATTAAAACTCAAATAAAAACCCAGCAATATTCCCGTTTTTTGTGTGTCGTTATCAAAATTACAAGTGTTTACCTTTAAGAGATTACCGTGTCCTCTATATCTGAGTGTTTCGTAGTTCTTGAAAGCAAGGTCAGGGGTACACAAAAATTTTTGATTGTTGACGCAAATAAAAAAAAGAAAAAAACTAAATTTGTTTGCTATACGCGATCAATATTTACTTAATGTCGTAGTATATAGCTTTGCTACAATCAACATATCCATAGTTGACCATCGAGGTCTCGGTAGGATGTATGTAGTTGAGCACGAGTAGAATCTAACTTTCAAAGAACTTAACCCTATTATACCTGTCATTATTGGCCTTTGACAAATGAACCGGTAATGTTGTCGGTGGGGCACTTTACTTAATTTGATCAATTGTTTGGAGGAATATTAAATGGCGTCCTTGCTCCTGATGTACTGTCGTGTACTGGTGGCAATCCTAAAGCAATTATTATGCCTATATTTGGTTAAATTACAGGAAAAAAAAGACGCATGTCATTATACTTAATATTATCATCTGGCTAGAGATTCATTGACGTAGGCTTTTGCATATCTGATATGAAATTTTGACTTATTTTTATAGAACTAATAATTGCGTTTTGGAATTTATTGACTTTTCGAAAATTACCTAGGCAAACAGAACTTATTTCATGTAATTCCTAACTATGACAATGTAAACGGAATAAATTCTGAAATGCAGTCATGCACACGAATCTATATTTCCGTGTGGAAAATGTTTTGATTAAAATCCACGGAAAATGGATGGCACAAATTTTATTGTTCAATTGTGGAGGTTTACATAAATGTTCGCTAGTTCGCTGCATTTTCTACGAATGTATCTAGAATCAGGACTAATTAACTATCTCAAATAGGGTGCTGGTATGGGATATATTAGGTGGGGGTAGCATTTTGATTAGTAGGTATGTAAGCCTTTATGTATGGGCATTCATTCATACACCAGAAGAATAGATTACAGAAAATTTCTCATTCCACCCTAAGAAATTGATGGCTTAGCATGAGCTGTAGGTAGTATGTGCAGACGTGATTAATACCAACTTTCTTTGTACCTTGCCTTCCGCCCCTCACCAGAAATTGTTGAATGTGGTGCGGTGCTTGGTGGCTCTAATTAGGCTATTCTCAGTCTTTGTTTCTGTTGCTTTTCATTAAATAGAGCAAGGACGAATGAATGGATTCGTTGCTGTGAGTTAATGTTCATATTGGAAGGCATTTGGAGTCGGGGGTTTTTTTTTTTAAATATTAGGAGCATAGATATCATGCTTCAGTTTTTTTTTAATAATTTCTGGAAGGTGCTTCGCTAAAAATGTTGGTAGGCTGGGCTGGTTTAATACCTCGAACTTTTTTCTCTATTCTGGTGCATGGTGATTGGTTCTATTATTACGTATCTAAAAAAGTTGGAATCTTCATGTTAAATAATTGTGGATAATGTTCTTCTATCCATCATAAAGTCTTACAAGGCTTTTGGGCATTTATGTAAACGTAGCCTACAAATTATTGAGATTGGTGTGCTCTGCCATAAAATTACAATGAATGTTAAGGAAAAAAATTTAGTTCTCTACAGAGTGCATGGGTACTTTGTTCTTTCAATACTTTTTGCACAAACTCTGCACCTATATATGCATGTATGTATGTAAGATTAAGATTGCATTATGATTAAGGGATTAAGCGGGGCGAGTTGCCTTTGCACTGAAGCCATTCATTGGTTCATTGTGGACCACTTTCTTTATAGTTCATTCAATAATCCCACACTTCCTAGGAAGAGCAGTATTTTTTTGGGTGAAGTTTCTTCGAAGTGGCAAGCTTAAGTAAGTATGAAGTCAAAGGCCCGGGATCTAGGAACAATGTGAAATGGCCTCGCATTCGCATAAAACATGCTCCAATCCACTACGAGACATAGCCTACATACATCAGTGGGTGATATGCCTATTTGATGCATGTCTTTGTTTATTTCGCAGTGTTCGGTTTATGACTCCTGTAATGATTATGAGTTGATTCCTAGACAGCTTCGAAGGATTCATGCTCTTCTTCGGTGAAGGTCCTTTAATCAATCATTGACCTTCATTCTGGTCCATCAGGTTTTAGATCCAGTTATGATTGGAAAGCTTTACGGTGTTGTAAGAGATACCGCAGAATGGTTCTGGTCCTCTGTGGATTCTTCTTTTGGGGTTAATACGTCTGCGTTATTATTATAAATTTTGTTTAATTATTATTAAGCCAAGCTAATATCCTATGATGCGAAGCACAGCATGGCAGGATGGATATAGGGAAGGATTGCGGGATATTATTTCAATTCCTGAGTGTCCTGGCACCTATTATGGATAGATGGATGCACAATGTACATATGTATGGGGGATCTAGGCTTCTCCATTAATTTACTAAAAAGTTACGCAATGATCAAATATGATTTTCACATTTTCAAAATATGGTGGCTCATCAAATGGGATGAAAAAGAACTCGGTCGATATTACTTTCTCACAGCGGCAACAGATAGTATATAAAATAGGTAAAAGACCGTTATTTGAGGGCAGATATTATTTAAAATTAGTAATTAATTAATTTAATTATTTCCACCAATTAAGTAAAAATTGAGAATCGAACAAGACGTTGATGGCCCAATGAGGGTATTAAGTTTCGAAATTCGATCAATGGTTACAAACTGGTTTTTTTTTCGATTCCTACAATATGAGGGCTCAAAGGAGATGGAAAAAGCTTTACACCACTAATTAAAAGACATCAGAAAGATCTAAAAAATGTACAACTGAAGGCATATGTAAATATTTAAGGCGACTGAATTATGGTAGCTATAGACTTCTCCACAAATGAAATAAGAAAAAATTAAACGGAGATGGCCCAGTGTGAGCATCAAGGTTCGAAATTCAATGACAGGTGAATGAATATTTTTTTTTGCAATTTCTACATACCATTACAACGCTAAGGCTCTTGGTGTGTGTAAGAAGCCAAAGTGGGAGATGCATCTGGAGGAATATCTTCTGTGTGAAAATGAACATTTAGCTTCACTTGAGGTATGAAGCCAAAAGTATGGTGAACTGAATTACAAATAGCTAGTAAAAACCCCTGTTATCTAAATACGTCTCTTGCGTGCACATACCGAGGATGAAAATTGGGGTATCGAATCAAAACATGACGCGTTAGCTTTTTTACGTCTCGAAATATGACAAAAAAAAACAATGTAAATTCAGGTTCAAAAATGGGACAAATTCCTTCTTGGTGTTGCCATACAGAACTTTAGTTTTTTACTATATATTTGGAAACTGTCTGACAACGCGTCGACGTAGAGAGCTCAAATTTTGTACGCGGCGTTTTAAAAAAAAAATTAATTTAAGTTCAAGAATGTGACAAATCGGGCAACTCCTTCGTAGGGTTGCCATACAAAAAAGTTGATACGATGTGATGTTTTCATAGCAATAGTAAATAACATTTCAAAAATAGACTAAATCTGGCTACCCCTTCTTGGTGTTGCCATACAAAACTTTTGTTTTTCACTATATACTGTCGAGGTAGAGAGCTCATATTTTGTACACGGCGTTTTCATAAATAAAAATTGTAAATACAGTTCGAAAATGGGTCTAATCTGGCAACTCTTTCGTAAGGTTGCCATACAAAAATTTCGTTTTACTATATATTTGGGCACTGCCTGAGAATTGCGACCTAGAGAGCAACACTGTCCCACACATAAGTATGAATGCATATGCACACCCCCTCACACTTACACACAAACATAGATACAGATACCGAGTGAGACCCTAGAGTACGCGATCGGGTCCGGTAATAGCTTCGATATTATGCTTTTTTAACCAAACCACACCCACCCCACCCATCTAGGTATCTAAATATATTATCGCCGAGCAACGCCGACGGGTTCCTCGTAGTATATTTTACAATATGTATGCATTTACATATTCTTATGTATATATACATATGTACTTTTCAAATTCATTCTGTGTTTTTCTAATCCACTTCAAAGAAACGTCAAAATTTGACATATTAAAAAATAAATTCGCTCGTTCTCTATAAACTTGAAAAATTATGAACTTGGTCGATGAGTTCTAGTAGCCAGTCAGCTAGTCAGGACCGTTAAATCAATAATAATAACAACTGACTGTTGTGCGACTGTAAGTTTTGACAACATAACACAAACTATTCTACTAATATTGGATAGCAATCGAACGCTTACTAGCGAATACTTACAGTACCTAGAAAATACATATGTATATATATTTATATATATATATATATCAGTATGTATGTATAACTCGTTTAACTCTGAGAAATAAATGCCTTGTTAGTAACTACCCTTAATGAGGATAATGCATGTAATTACAAGGCAGTAGAAAGCATTTCAATTAAAACCCTTCATTTAGGTTGTATTAGACAAAATTAATTTTCATCATTATCAACCCACGTGCATACATAGAACTTGAATCGTTTCCAATAGCAAAATTAATTTTGATTGCACCTGAAAGGTTTTACTAATCACTCAAAATCTGGAAATAACAGTTTACTTAAAAATTCTAATTCATGATGGACGACAGCATATTGCAATCCAGCAGGAAAATTTTGCTATCGACCCACCCACCAGGGAAATTCAGAAATGGTTTAATTTCGGGCTTCTGACAGAATCTGGTTTCGTACATTTTTTATGATATAGACACAGACTGAAAACATCTGCAAACATGGAATAAAAGGGAGTTGCAATGTAAATTTTCTTGCAAAACTAAACGATAAGACACTATTTTTCTATTTTTAGATTATTCTTACATTATAGGCAGACCATGGATGTAAAGAATAAATTTTACAACCAATTTGCATGTACAAAAAATGTCTACCATCGCCGTATTCAGTGTTCGATTTCTAATACAAAATTGCTGTTGTAAAAGTACTGAATGACTTTTTACTCAACCTTTATCATACTTCCTTTCCTGCAAAAGGACATACACTGCATTAAAGGGTATTACCTAGCGTTTTGGATTTATGAAATAAAATATTAAAAGAAATAAACAAAAAACTTTACGGACAAGGCAGATGTGATCTTTTCGAATTACAGGGTGATTCAATTTTTTTATAGTTTTATGTTAAGTATTAAATCTTTATTTATTTATTTTGTCTTTCTTAGTTTGATTTTTCTCTAAATGTAATGTTTTTGTATGACTTTGACTTATTTTGTACGAAGATTTCTGTATTATATCTTATAGAAACTGTCGTCAAATAATTGATGTGAAAGAAGTAAAAAAAGAAACGAAAAAAAGGAGTTTTAAAAACACAGGGATAAAAACAAAAGGAAATCTAAAACATCTTGTAATCTAGAAAGGAAGTGTACCAAAGTAGGTTAAGAGCTGTTCTTTGGACTGTTGTTTCACACTAAATGAATACATACATATATAAATATATTGCATTAAAATTCTCAAGAAAAATGTTCTAGTAAATTCCTAAGAAAAATTCTTCTTCGTTCAAACGAATAATTAGCATTTGGGTAGCTGTGGTTATTTTTCCAGGTAGATAAGATGATTTGTAATAACTGCAGAGTTAAAGTCACCTCATTTGTATAGACCTGAAAGAATAAATGCGATAGACTGGATGAAAAATGACAATTCCATTACTAAAAAACGGTCAAGAGCGAGTCGGGCTCGTGCAATCAGAGTTTCGTACCGAACCAGGGGGCGGTGTTTTTACTCACTTTTTGGGATATTATATCTTTATAACCAATTAACTAAGGCTTCCTTGAATCGATATAGTATGAAAACTTTTTTTGAATTGGTCTTACTGACCCCCGTTAAAAATAAAAACAAAAATACATACTTCATAATCTTTGACTGCAGAATTGTAAGCGCGTCACGAAGACCTAATATTCTGTCAAAATTAAAATTCCTACGTTGAGTCGTTTTCGAGAAAAATATTTGTGACAGACAGACGGACGCAAGAGTGAACTTACAAGGGTTCCGTTTTTCCTTATGTACGAAACCCTAAAAATAGGGACGAATATGATCGCTCATTATTTGTCCGCTTATATGCTCACAAATTTATTTACATACATATGTATGAACATAGGTACATCGAGGATTTGGTTGCTGGAATCAGAGACATTCAAGCATAATTTTCTTATTGAAATATGAATGTGGAGCACAATCAATTTTTTTAAAGTTATCTTATAAGGATCTGAATTTTAATTTTATAAAAATAATGATAACATTAATAATATTAACAAATTTGAAATAAATAACAGCTCTGGTGTGAGTTACAAGTAAACGTATGTGTGAAATATCATAAAAACTGATGTGTAGGTATATAAAAGAAATCTTACCAATGGAAGACAAGATAATCACACTTTTTTGAGATTTTTAATAAAAAAAAAAAGAAAAAAAAAGTAAATTCACCTTTCTTTCAAAAGATTCAAAGAAAATGAAAACGTTATCATTCAAGTTCAGCATTGATTATAAATATTTGCCATATCACCAAATTTATTATGTTCGCAAGCCGTTACAGATAGCAGTGCATCAGTTATTGTCAATAAATTATAGATTTTCGTACCGAATTCAAATTATTTAAATTCATATTAAAAAAAAAAGTTATTTTTCAAATTTTAGAGCTTTTTTTTTTAGTAATTTTAATTTTAATTAAATTAGTTTCGTTTAAATTTTTTTATTATTTACATCTATAAAGAAATGTGAATTTACTACGTTAAGCGCGTAATTTTTCTGATATTCATATATTAGGAAAAGTATCATATTGGAATGATAATGCATGCTGAAAAAGAGGAAGGGAACAAATACTTGTGAAGAAAATGTAATAGTAACGGAGAGTGGAAGGTATAGGCTGAGAAATCTGCTACGAAAAATGAAAAATATGATTTTTCATTTAGATTAGCTGAGGTTAGTGTGGTGACCATCGCGCAAACTCCTGCAATCAGCCTCACTTAGATCATTTGTGGTCCATTGTGATACCACCTTATTGGGACTACTACCTGGGAAAGATACCACAGATTTAGGGGGTTCGCTAAAATCAGCCACAAGAGTTAATGAATCTTACCAGGTCCACAAACATCTTGTCTGCTAGCTACCCCAACTCACCGAAGAAGTAGTTGCCGAGCGCATTACTTTTACGGTTGGCAAGGTTTAGGGCATTCGCACAGCTCTCAACCTCTTCCTCATCCATTACTGCTTCTGCAGATGTCATTTTATTGAGCTTGCCTGTGCTCTGCATGTTTACCGAAGAGTCAGTGTCCTGTAATAACTGCGGTAAAGTTACGCAAATCATTACGGTTCCTTCTCAGAAGAGATTCAGTTCGCCTGCAACAAACCTCGGGCCACACTTTTTTTGAAATTGCACATGTGGTCAATTCTCCCCATCTTCGATTTGTCAGCTTACAGTACTGTACTACGTTAAGAATTCTTTCACTTCATATCAAAATATGCTATATTTAAACCAGTCCATCTTTTCTACGTGGCGGAATACAGTCCGCAGTGTATCAGTAAAAAAGGGCCATGTTTATTTATGCGCAAACATATGTACAGTTGAATTATGTCGAAAAACATGCCAATCAAATTGATAACCTATTTCATTTTCAGTCGCCAGTTAAAAATTCCTTCCTGGTCACCGTGGGTCAAATTGACCCGCGCGCTTTTTTGAAGAAAAAGTTTATTTTTTACTAACTTACACCTCCATGATTTTGGTTTTGAGCATGTATCACTTTATTTCATACTCAAAACGTAGTTGTTGTATAATTCTTAAATATTTAAAAATCAATCATATGATCAAGGCGGAATTATCCTGATATGTGATCAAAGAAAAAGTTAAGTCAATTATTATTTTTTAAATCATTTAAGAAATTAATATGTCCGATATATGAAACAGTTCAACATTAGGAACAATAGATCCCTCCGCTCGTCCATTTGCATTTTTGTAAGAAAAAATCTAAACTTTTATTTACGAAAGATAATTTACACACAAGTTTGAATACATTCTATTGGAAAATATATATATACAATAATGTCTGTACATTAAACTTAGGTTCTCTTTTATTACAACTGGCCACAAACCACACAGTTACAGACCGAACTCTGTACGACAAATGAACCACTCGAAAAAATCTCACAACAATTTTCATATTTTATATGCAAAAAACAAAACCACCATCACCACCATTTACGAAAATATTTCATAAAAAAAAATATATATAAGGACCTATGTAGCGTCAAAAAAAAAATCAATTAAATTTAAGTTAACTCTAATAGCCGTACTCCCTCATTTAATTCCATATGACTACCATTTCGAATCAAAAATATAAACCTGCAGAGTAGATAAATTATGATGATATTAGAGCTATTTCAAAGTCTAGAGATTGCCTTGACCTCCAATTCAATTAATGACAAAATGCCGATATCTCAGACATTCTTCGGCTTGTTAACAAAAATTTTCAAAGTTGATAAATGATAATAGTCCAAACAAGTGCATTTTATCAACAATCAATTTCCTGTTATTTATCATTGATGATATAAAATGTAGTGAGATAGTGTGCTACTATACTCATTGCACTATTTTTCTAAGCCGGCTATACACATTAAAGATGAAGAAATTAGTGACTCATCATTATGAGGCCTACATAAAGGCAGCTTACTTTCCAAAATTCAAATAATTTTGAACTGAACCCTGCGTCCAAAAAGGCTTTAATTAGGTATCTAATGGTGATGTATGTCACCTGAAAAATAATCAAACAACACACAAAGTATGTAGACCACAAGTGGTCAGCGAACTAGTACAATTGCAAATTAAGAACATCTCTGCAAATACAAGATAAACTCAAAGAATCCACAAAGCTCATAGATATTACCACGCCACCACCACACAACTTAAACTTGACTGATAATTTTCAGTTTATTTGCTTTTGATATTTGCTTGTACTCGAAATACCCAGAACAAGACCTGATAAATCATGGCTTGGCAAATAGTCTCCAGTCAGCCATTTTCACTTTTTTTTTCCCACACACATCAAATAAACGCACGAAATCGCTTAACACAAAATATTTTTTACTACAATGAAATTCTTCGGCGGGGCAACAAGATTGTGTCAACGAAATGCAAAAATTCCTCGGGAGAAAAATACACTCTTTGTGTTCGCGAGAGCATGTGACCAACTTGCGTAAAAGTCCACGACCGATTGTAATACAAAAGTGAAATGTAGTGAGGCTCCAACAAGTTTTCTTGTAACAAATCGAATATAGGCGCCAAATAAATAGGACTATCGTCCCACAAGTTATGGATGTTATTGTATACTATCCTCACTTGGGGGTGGTGGTGGTGGTGTTGGTGGTGGTGCCAGCAACAACCCTTCATAGTTCATTTCAAATGTCCTACACACACTCGAACGTCACAACAAATCTTGTTCGAGGGTGTCGTTTTCTTCCTGTTCGCCACCAATCTGCAATATTTTTAATTCGTGTAAAAGCTTTTAGTGGGTGTACTATGTGCGGGTGAGTGTGCATATAAAGCGTAGCGAAGCCTAAGTTTTCAAAGTGTAAACGTACCGAATCCTTAACAGACTATACGAATATTCCAAAGTTAACGGTCTGCGTGAGAAGGACAGGAAAATGTTTCTGTCTTGAATAAATATCTGCGTCACCCTTTATAGATTTGCTATCAATTCTATGATAATGTTAAAAGGAGGGGAATTTTTAAAGGTGGACTTCTATGCTTTTAAAGATTTCGAATGGAAAACTTAGATATAAAATTTTATCGACAGGAAAATCTATATAGGGAATTCGAATTGGAGAAACATCTTTTTGGATAAGTGTCCAACTCTATAGGATTTAATATACTTATTTAATTAAAATGAACAAAAAAAAAAAAACTTTCAAAAGTCTCGTTATTGAGGCCAGCCATTCCCTTTAACTCGTACACGAATTTGTCTTTCTATTTATGTATTTCTTTTTTACTATTTTCGACACTCTAGTAGACCCACTTTTCGTCATCACAGCGATCTGAAATCTGGCACACAGGTTCATGTCGTGTGACAATTGAATCTATCAAAATTTGAACCGGAAATTTCCATGGAACCCAGAAAAATCATTTGAAAATTTGGTACAAATTTGATTAGTGATAAATCCGTTTCAGGAAAAATGCAAAGTTTTCCGATTTTTCCGAAAAAAAATTCCGGAATTTTCCGACTTTTCTGGAAAATTTTCCGGTAAAAAAGTTTTCTAAATTATGCAGGATCAAGTTTGCCTATCAACTGGCATCATTATTTTCTCTTCGACAATGGTGAAAACTTGCAGAAAAAATCGAGGAAAATTCATGTAAAACGCTTTTCCGACCAAAGAAGCGTTTTAGCGTTTTGCAACCTAAGACAAAGTTGTAGAGCGAAATGAGTTGCATAAAGTTGCTTTTGTGGAAAACTCCATGGAAAACCCGGAAAAGCGGGAAAATCAGCGGAAAAATTTTCATCGATATTATTAGTGATAAATCTGTTTCAGGAAAAATGCAGAATTTTTCAATTTTTCTGGAAAATTTTCCGAAAATTTCCGGAATTTTCCGACAAAAAAAATTATAAGCTATGCGGAATCATATTTTTTCCGTCCTACTGGCATCAATACTTTCTCTTCAACAATCATGAAAACTTGCATGAAAAATCGAGGAAAATTCATGTAAATTTTTTAAAAAAAATTATAGTAATAGGAAGTCTGTGAAAAACATGGAAAATCGGGAAAATTCATGTTATATGGGATCAAGTTGGAATACAGCTAAAAAGCGCTGTTTAAAACATAATTTGAGTTTCAGAAAACCGTTACAGTACTTCAACGATTTGATACTCGAATAAATTTTTTGAAAAACTGGTAAATCAGTGTCTTTTCAGTTGTCATAAAATTGTTTTAAAATATCGCCATGTAGCACGTAATAACAATTTAGTTAACGTGAAAAAGACAGAAAATAAAATAAGTCAAAACTGAGGCCAAGCCGCATGAAAAAGTAGAAAATAAACTTTTCTTCACACACAGAGGTGGACCTGGACTCAGATTTTATTCGCTGACAATCACCGATATATTTCAGTATGATCAATCAGAGGTAATAAGTGATTTGATTCATGAAGAGAAAGAATATTCAAGAGAAATGTCCCAATCAAAAAATCTGAGTCCACCTGTGTGTGTGAAGAAAAGTTTATTTTCTACTTTTTTATGCGGCTTGGTCTTAGTTTTGTTTGAAAACTCATTTTGTACTTATTTTTCTCAACTAGATGCACTAAAAGATGGGAAAAATCACTAAAAATCAATTTCAAATAAAAAAAAAAAGCAACATATTTTTAATTAAAATTTGTTCCAAGGTTTTTGTTTTTTCAAATTAATCGTTACGAATAAAGTTATTAAGAACTTCTTTCATTAACACTTTACGGTATCTTCTGTGATCTCTCTGGTTGCTACGGTCTACTTAGGTTTGAAAATTGTCAAATTTTTCGAAACTTTTATATTAGTTGTTTTCAACTGCTGTTGGAACAGAGCTCAATATCACTCCATGGGCTCAATTCTGGGCTATTCAGCGGATTTTATTTTTTAAATTCTTCCTTATATTATTATTCTTTTCATACCATTCATTTGGATCTATAGACACCGGTATATGCTGGTTCAGAAAAGCTGTAACCTTTATTGCAAGCACTCTACATAGTTTCAAAATTGATATTACCAGTTCTGTTACAACTGACCGAATTTTTTTTTAACACAAGTAAGTAAATTTTGTCTACCACACGATGAATTTGTGTTTTTTTTTCTGGGTCCTAAATTCTTCGGAACATTTCCGCGTACATCAGGAACATACAATTCCTAACCCGGTTGCTGTGAAAAACCAACCAACGCAAGCTAATCATATTTTCCAATAAAATCTCTATGTTTTGAGGATTGATAGAAATTTTAACTCATTTCTTTAACTTTTACTTTATAAGACAATAATTTTTAGAATTAGAGTGTAAATATAGAACATTAAAACACATTAAAAAGCCTTTAAAAAAATAATCAAATTCTATGTACGACTCGTGCCAATAGAAAAAAAAAAAACTCCCAATTTGAATCCACTAAACCGACTGTGGAGCAAATTAATTTAGAAGCAACGTAGCCTGTTTTGATTAAATCCAAAAAGTTTTTGCTCCTTCTCGGTCGAGTATCTGCACACACAATCCTGGAAATATTAAAAAAAAGGGAGCAAAACTAATAACCAGAGAAACGATTTCCATACGACCTTGTATGTATGTGTGTATAACATATAAGCAGCATTCGAACCATCGGTTTGGAAGAGAATCAATCAAAAGCTTTTAATCAAATAGCAGAATCCGAGTATGTGGAACATTTGATAGTTGAATGCCATCATGCTATTAACGCAGTTAAGCATAAAATATATGGCTCACTAGGGCAGGGGAGAATTTATGTATGTATGTAGTAAGTAATATAATGTATACATTATATATGTGTATTTAATTGCAGACTGAACTCATTAAATGTTTTGCATATCACATTTCACAAAATCATACTTAAAACTCACTCAGATCTAGGCTAACACAGCTTCATTGGACTTCAATCGATCAATAGTAATTAAGAAAAAGAGAGAGAGACACGTCATGTGCACATGCCAATAATAAATAGGAGCCTTTGTAATTAACAACTTTGTAATTATCTGTCACACAATGAATAGTTTAGAAACTTTTGTATCTTGATATGGTGTTACCTGTTGTTGGAAAATTAGAATTTCTAATACTTTAGCTTAATAGGCTAAAGGCTGATTATAAGTAGTTTTAGCTTTTGATTTATTTATTTTTAATCTAATAGTATTATGGAAAGTAAATGTACACATAATTAAAGTACACAAATACCGTCACATCAGTAAATTGTTCATATAAATAAAACAGAAAGGGACCAAGGACTGAGCCTTATGGGATTTCACTATACTGGTAGAAAGCTGAAAGAATTAACATAGATTTGTCGTAGCATTCAGTAAAAAAAGCCAGGATTAGTTTTATTAGCTGGTTACCAGTTTCTAAAGGAATGACTACTGCACACCTGAACATTAGAGTACAAAAAATTACTATCATTCCCGCACTGTTATGTTCTCTCTGAAGGGTGTATTAAAAAATATATCCCAGCAGCGAATATCCGGATTCATGAAAAATCTCATTTATGACTACATCGATGAACATAATGAAAATGTAATAGATGAAAAACTCATCTAACTGCAATACAGCAATTAAATGAGAAACTGGTCTTTCGTTCTTTGATGTTACACGTGCGTCGTAGCAGACAATGAGTGAAGTCACCGAGAAAGCTGGTGTTAACATGGAGAATCACGTTTAAGTTTAGTTCGTGTTGAATAGTTTAACAGTGAAGTGTAGATATGGAAAACGATTTTCTTATTTGAATTTTTAAAGGAAATCATATTTTTTATCTTACGTTTTATTTGGTCACCTGTTTCCGTTACATAGGACATAAATGAAAACATCAATGAAGGAAAACATATTTCGTTAATGAGGGCTGCATATTTTGTAATCAATGAAAACACTGATTCATACGTAATGCAGATAGTAGCCATATTATGTAAGTGATGATATCAGTCAAAATGTAGGTATTGCAACCATTTTCATTTATTCTTTCACAGATGGTGTCGCTGCTGGGATGGGACTAAGTGAGGTGGTGTTCGATTCTATTCCGAGGCTAAACCACGTTGTAAGTACTCAAATCGACCCGAATACACCGATTTTGAAAATTCAGTGACCAAATGGAAAGCGTGCTGAACAAGCATCGCACTGATCATAGGTTCGAATTCCATATCTCCACGTATTTTCCAGAACATTTTGTTGGATGAGTCGGCAAATCGCGGCTCGCATCCGCATGCAGCTCTTTAGCGACCTTTGTACGGCTCGGTCAGTCTGCCACAAATCGGTTTTGACAGCAGGTGTCGACAAACGAGTGTTGATCGGGCTGACGTAGTATGAATGGTGCAGACTTACGCGATAACACGAGTTGAGCGAGAGCATAGCTGTGGGAAGTGAATACACGCAAATCTTCTCCTCCATAATAAGGTCCGTTGGCTTTCAAGAGGAAACGTTTTTAAATTATTCGCTTTCTTATTATTAGAATTTAAAGCATTTCTCCTTAAAGCCATGGTTTGCGATGTTTTGTAATTCCAATGCAAGCCTTTCCTGCGCTATTTTCAGCATGGCTTTATGAAAGGTAAATCTACTACGACTAATTTCATAGACTTTACTAATTTCTGCATTCCTGCAATTGAAAGCGGAAAGTAAGTTGATTGCATTTTCACGGATTTTAGTAAAGCTTTTGACCGAATCAATCATAAAATCTTGATTTATAAGTTGACTCTTCTTGGTTTTCTTTCTGTCAATTTTGTCAATTTGCTTCATTCTTATTTATCGGATCGTACGCTGCGACTTATATTTCGCGAAGCTCTTTCTGACGTAATAGATAATACTTCTGGTGTTCCTCAAGGCAGCCATCTCGGACCACTCCTTTTTATTATTTTCATTAATGGTGTATCTCTGATTTTGACTAATTCAAGAATACTTTTGTTATATATTTATCGGGGTTGTTACAACAACTTACCACTGTCGTGTCTTACTTCCAATATCCAAACACTTTTGGGCGTACTTATTGTTTTCACTACCCTCTTATTCGCACTTTTGGTTCTCGGTGAGAGTCAATCACTCACTCGAGAGGGGTTTCCTTTCACTGACCCAGGGAGGGAATACAAACAAATTAACAGGCGATGCTCTCCGTTACTCGAATTTTATTTTACAGCACCTTTTTTTACAAAAACTTTCTATGCGTAATTCTATTATTTTTACTACTACTGTACACGGAACTAAGTTTTTCAATCAAACCGCCAACCGAAACAACACCTTGCCGTAATTAAATCAGACTTCAACTTTTGTCGTTAACAAGCTTGTATATGGGATCGCACTTTATCACAATTATTTTTATCCAATCACCTGGGATCAAACTATCTTTTCGCGACAACACCCCTTTTTTCTTTTAATCAATTCCAGAAATCCGACTGTCGCAACTCGTTACTTTTAGTTTTCAAAACTCGACTCCTTATTACTTTTGCGCTCAAAAACCGACTGTGTCGAGACTTGATTTCTTAAATCTCAAGTCTAATCGTTCAGGATAGGAAAATGCTTAATTAGCATTCCTATCCTGAGAAAATTATTTACCGCTGGGCATGTTTAAACATGCCCAGAATTATCGCGACGAACGATGGTTGGAATTGAAATTTGATATTTTCATAAATATCCAACCATCGTCGTGCTATCGTGCATACATTGTTGCGATCACAATGTATGCAGCTCGCGACAATTCGCTGATAAGAGCTTTTTTCGGTGAAGACTTGATCATTTCAGTCTTCACCGACGTAAAATTTTATGCGCCCGATATGTATGTTTGTATGTATGTACATACATATCGTATTTACGACAAATCTTACTGAAGGTAAAATTTGTCGTGGGGCTTTTTTTTATTGAAACGACTTGGGATGAAATTTAAAACTTTTATTTTTCCCAAGTCGTTTTGTGATAGAATATTTTGGTTGTATGCGAAGGAATTTGAAGAAATTGCTGATGGCAATTTCTTCGCCTTGTTAGGAGATAAGCTAACCATGTTTTAAGCATGATTAGCTTATTTCCATTAATGAGAATTAAATATTTTTCATGTTTTTTTCCCAATGATAATTGTTAATTACAATTATCATTGTTAACCCTTTTTAGGTATACAACAATCCTTCCCCCTGCGAAAAAGAGGATTATTCTTTGAAGAGGAATAATTCTCAGGGGAAGTTGTTGTTGGGGCTTTTCGTTGGTTCGGCTATTGGTCGGTTTGGCATAGGTTTTCGGCTTTTACATATTTTCTAATTATTATTTTTTTTTTTTTTTTTTTTTTTAAAAACAGTTTGTCATTATATTTTCTAGAATTGCTTTAAATACCTATTCTATTCTATTCTTATTTCTTACTTATTTAATTAATTTCTACTGTTTGTTTTTTTTTTGTTATGTTATGTTATGTTATGATATATATATTTTTTTTTGTTACACTTGTATATTTGTTACGTTCTAAAGTTAGTGGTTATTAATTTTTATTCTAGGTTAATAATAATAATATTTATATTTTTATATTATTCATTATTTTTTTAATTATTATTTAACACTAGCGGGGGAGGGTTTCGTTTTTTCTTTTGTTTTTGGTTTGCATATATTTATATATATGTTTTTATTAAACTAGTTTTCCTTAAATCTATGCTTTAACAACGGTATGTCCTCTCCCCTTTTATTTTTATTTTTATTTATTATTACTAACTGATTTATTTTGGGGTTAATAGGAACCACTTAGATTTAGTTTTATGCCATCTAGTGCTAGTGATCGTGCTTCTGACAGTTTGAAGTGGTGACACTATACCACTTGCACTGACCTAGTAGGTGGCAGGGTGCGGGACCTTTTTAGAGGGGTAGGTTCGATCGGTTTGGGTTGTTTGATTTGTTCGATTTGTTCCTCCGCCTCTGAGGTTTTTTCAAATTTACGTGAATGATAATTTTTAATAAATGGGGTTAGCCATTTGGCGACCAGGTACAGTACCATACATGTGATGACAACACCAGTTAAGGATACTGATGTTGCAGCTAGGACATGTGTAGGGTGGTGACTGATATGAGGAACTATTTTTTCTAATTTTTTGTCCAGTTCTTTTAATGACTGGGTACCTTCTAGGATGATGCTGTTAGTGTCATCTCCTGAATATAGTTCTGTCTGTATTTCTTCCGACGGTATTTTTTCTTTGGTTTCATTAAGATATTTTTCCACTATTTGTTCTAATGGAGTTATATCTGGGAAATAAGTGGGTTGTTTGAGACTTAATTGCTGGATATTCTCTGCCTCATAATGTAGGATTTGTGATCCTACTTGTAATTGACAGGGATGGTTGATAGAAATTATTCCTTGGCCTTCTATTTTTGAAGTTAGGAATTGTTGGGTACACTGAAGGTGTACAATTGTTAATGGATTAAAGAGCAGCTTCACTACGCATTCTTTGGACATTGTAGCCTTTGTTATGGGAATGCCTAGCTTAGCGATGTAAGTGTCCTCTTTGGAAGATTGAGTGATCTTTTTGAAGATTTTAAGATCTTGTGTTTTTAATAATAGAATATCCTGTGTCTGTACCTGGTGCGCTACGTGCGAGTACTGTATTTCGGGTACCAATGATTGTTTTTTATTAACATGGATAGGGAAACTATGTATCCTATACAACTTCATTCGTGGTAAATTGAAAATCGGAAGTTGTATTCTAATAACTAATTTGTCTTGGACTATACGAGCCTTTGTTTCCGCTGTCTGATATAACAGGGAGAGACAATTTTGTGCATCTGGGCAAGTAGCGTGGGACTTGTGGTATATCCCTAATAAACTTTTGGGAGACACCACTAGTGGATGCAACTGGTGATTCTTACTGGAGATTATTATGTCGAGTAAGGCTTGTTGCCTGTACTCAATCTCGACAATTTGTATGGTCAGGCTTGAAATTATCTCCTGCCTTAATTGTCTCATTAGTAAATCATCAGTGATATTTTGCATTCTATTTACCTGGAGATTTATTTGGCGTTGTCTTTCCTGCAGAGATGTCAATGGCTTTTGGATTTGTTGTAGTGTAGTTTTGACTACACTGATCTGCTGTCTTTCCAGGTCGGCTAGTGCTTTTGTATTTGTTTCGAGCTCCTCGAGTCGACTGTATACCTCTTGTTCATTAGTGCTGTCCATGGTCCCGAATAGGTAGTGCATTGCATTGCCTATTCCATCAAAGATGGATCTTGTAGACCTTGATTTTGGGACCACTTCTCGAATGACACTTGTTCTTCTCTTGATATTTTCTAAGAGAGAATGAACATGTTTTTGTTGTACCAGGCAGAGCTCATCCGTTTGAGAGTGATTTGAACATAATCTGTACACTAGATGTTCCGCCTGTTCTGCCATAAGCGTTTGGTTGTCCAGTTCCATTAGATTTATTTCCGTTAGTATATTCCATGTACTGTGGTATACTTGTAATTTTCCTAAGTCCTCATACAGTATTCCTGTATTGTTCAGGGGACTTATTGTGTAGGCTTCCGGTTGAGTTTGTCCCATTGCCAGATGGAAGCAACATATTAACACCAATATGTGCTTCATGCTCTATAGAAAATGAAGGATAGGCTTCTTTAGTCAGTTAGTTATACTAAATAGCATATAACATTTAGGTATAGTATTGCTTAATTAAATCGTTGATAATTTGTATAATGGGGGCTTACTTGCTAAAATAAAGACGAGGTAGAACAGGATAGGAGGACAGTAAGCCGGTTCCTGCTAAATCTCGTCAAAAGATGAGCATTGTATTCTTTCAAAAGTTTAATTAGGGAATTGGTTACTTTACAACAATGAGTAAAAAGTAAATCATGAAGAGGAATACGAAACTCTCAAGGCAAGGTATGAAGGATGCAAGTCAAGGCAAGCAAGAAAAATTTTATTGGTAGAGTATTTAATTCACTCAGGGAGTAAGGGTTTATTTGTTATATGTTCAGTTTTATTTACGTAGCGTAGTTTTTATTAATTTAAATAAAATTTAGGTAAAGTTTGACTTCATGAGTCATAGAGAGTAATCCCTAGTACGGAACCTTTAAGTAGGTAGTTATTAGTTTAACTGGCGAAAATTTGTTTCAGTGGGACTTATTTTCTAAAGGTGTATGTACCAGTGTACTACTCGTAATAGGGCTTTAAACGGTTGTTGTGTACTACAACCTGCCGTTTGCCTATTTTTATGGTAGTGTTTGTTGGACTAGGTACGTTGATTACCAGATATGGGCCAACCCAGATTTGAGACAATTTGTGTTTGCGGCTTTCACTTTTGAGGAGGACTTTGTCTCCTAGGTGGAAAGTGAGAGGCCTGACTGTTTTGTCGTAATATGCCTTTGAGCGTTGTTTGCTGGCTAAGAGATTTTTACGAGCCGTGGCATATGATTTTTGTAATCTGTATTTGAGCATATGGTAATAACTTTCGTGGTTATATACGGGCTCAGGGTCCCGTTTTAAATTAGTTGGGACATCCGCTGTGAAGCCGTAGAGGCAATCCATCGGGGTTAGTTTAGTACCCTCGTGTACACTGTTATTGTACACGAATGCAGCGGTTCGTAGGAATTGATCCCATGTTTTGGGATTCTCGTCTACGATTGTACGCAGATATTCGATTAATGGTCTATGGGCACGTTCTAGTGCTCCATTAGACTGTGGATGGTATGCGGAAGTTTGTAACTTCTTCACCTTTAGCAGTTTGCAGACCTTCTTGAATAGCTCACTCAGGAAATTAGTTCCCTGATCGGTGACTATTCTCTTTGGAATGCGATAACGCGTGACAATCTCATTGAAAAAGATTTGCGCCACCGTTACTGCTTCTCCATTTGGTATGGCATACCAATCGACAAACTTGGTGAGATTATCTTGGAAAGTTAAGATATATTTATTACCTGATATGGTCTCTTCTAGTGGACCTACTATATCGAGGTAAACCTTGTCGAAAGGTTGTTCTGCGATGTCCGTTATTACCATTGGCATCTTGAATTGTGGCGATGCCTTCATTGTTTGGCACTTAGGGCATTTTTTTATGTACTTTTTTATATCGCTAAGCATGTGTCTCCACCAATACTTGCGTCTGATTCTTTTATAAGTCTTGATGACACCCTGATGGCCGCCGAAAGGAGAGTCGTGGTAATCCTTTAGGATTGTTTGAACTTCCTTGGGGCTCGTGATTATCTCAGGTGCCTTGACTGGACTTATTTCTTGTTCAAGCGTAGCAGGGGGTTGTATTTCCGCCTCTGGGAGTTTAGTTTCTTTATCTTCCGCTGCCGTAGGCTGTGTTTCAGCGCTGGAGCTAGTATGGGCCTCTTGGGCTTTTTGGTTTTGAGCTCTGGTCACGGCGAAACAATGAGCGGGTTTCTTTGTTTTCCTTTTACTTGGGGAAATGTTTTCCTCCACATCTGAGTCCATAGTGTGGTGGACTTGGGCTTGTACCGTTAAAGTGTTGCCTGTATTGTCTTCGATTAATACTTGTGGAATGCGGCTTAATGCATCCGCATTGGTATTATACTTCCCTGGTTTATATTCGATGGTATAATCGAATTCTGATAATTTGTGGTGAAATCTCACCAAACGGGAAGTCGGGTCTTTAACGTTAAAGACACCTTTGAGAGGCTTGTGGTCAGTATAGACCGTGAATTTCCTGCCTTGGAGGTAGCATCGGAAATTCCTAGTGGCCCAGACTATAGCCAATAACTCTTTTTCAATTGTGGAGTAATTTCTCTCGGCTTTGTTCAGCGTTCGGCTTGCATAGGCGATTGGCTGGTCTTTTCCCACTTCTCCTTGGGAAAGCACAGCGCCTAATGCTTCGTTACTGGCGTCCGTTGTGAGGTTGAAGGGTTTAGAGAAATCTGGATAGATTAAAAGTGGTGGGGAAATTAGAGCATTTTTAATGCTTTGAAATGCTTCTTGGCATTTCTCGGTCCAATTGAATTTTACGTCCTTGCGGAGTAAATTCGTGATTGGACGAACAATTTTAGAGAAGTCCGGAATGAACTTCCTATAGTAATTGGCGAGTCCTAAAAAGGACTGAACTTGCCTCACTGTTCTGGGAACAGGAAATGTTTGGACGCAGGCCGTTTTGCTGGGGTCTGGTACTGCACCTTCGCTAGAGCATTTGTGCCCTAGGTAAACAACTTCTCTTCTCAAGAACTGGCACTTTTCTGGCTGCAGTTTAAGGTTGTTCTCTCTCAATTTGTCGAAGACTTTGCGAAGTTTATCGTTGTGGTCATTTAGGTTTTTTCCGTAAATGACGATGTCGTCAAGATAAACGAAACATTCGAGGCCTTGTAGGCCTGTCAGGACGAAGTTCATGAGGCGTTGGAATGTAGCGGGAGCTCCTTTGAGTCCGAATGGCATACGCTTAAATTCGTAGTGCCCGTAATTAGTGCTAAAAGCGGTCTTATGTCGATCTTTTTTGTCGACTAAGACTTGATGATAGCCGTTGGCCAAATCGAGAGTGGTAAAGTACCTGGCATGACCTAGTTGGTCAAGAATATCCTCGATTCGGGGTAGCGGAAATGCGTCGCCAATTGTCTTTTCATTCAATTTGCGAAAATCGACAACGACGCGCCACCTTTTTTCACCATCGGGTCCCGCCTTTTTGGGGACCACTAATAAGGGTGAATTCCAAGGGCTTTTGCTAGTTTGGACTATCCCGTTGTCTAGCATTTCTCTTAATTGCTCGTTGATTACTTGTCTCTGGGTCTCTGGTAGTCTGTAGGCCTTTTGGTTTATGGGCGCTTGATCTTGTATTAAAGGGATATTGTGGGTGATAGCATTTGTGTATGTGAGCTTATCACCTTTTAGAAAGAAGATATCATTGTACTCGTAGCAGAGTTCGGATATCGAAGCTTTTTCTTCCGCATTTAGGTTTGGGTCTAGGCTGAGCTCTTGGTCTAACCTGTTGACTCGCGGAGTATGTGTGGGATCTTCATGATCCGGAAATAAGTATTTTACGTGTTGTAAGATAGCTGTGTTTTCCGAAAAGCTTATGTCTCTTTCCTCATTTGGTGTAGTTGTGTACTTACTATCTGTTTTACTTACATTACTAGATGGCAGGGAATGGGCTTCCTGCATTTTTAACGGTGGAGTACCATGTTTTATGGGTACTTTTGTTTGGTCCGAGTACTCGCACGCTTTCGTATTTTGGCTAATAGGCCGTGAAAAATTGGTTCTCTTAATACTATTTGACGGTGGAGCCAACTTTGCCTTCAATGAGGTCTTACGGATCTCGCACGCGTCTTTTATCGGGCTCAGGGGGCACCTTGTATTCTTAATACTAATTTTATTAAGTGGTGGAGTCGACTTTGCCTTTAAATAGGTCTTACTGAGCTCGCACGCACTGTTGGTAGGGCTCTTGGGCCACTGTTGTTTCTTAACACTAACTTGGTTGGGTGGTGGAGTCGTCTTTGCCTGAGAATAGGTCTTACTGAGCTCACACGCACCTGTTGTAGGGCTCTTTGGCCTCGTATATATCTTAAATCTAGGTAAACTAGACGGAGGAGTCCTCGGCATCTTGTTTATCGGCTTCTGGATCTCGCTCGCATCTTTTATAGGGCTCTTGGGCCTCGAAATTTGTTTATAATTTACTCTATTGGACGGTGGAGTCATTGCTGCCTCTGTTCGGGTCTTACTGAGCTCGCACACGTCTTGTATGGGGCTCTTGGGCCGCGTTAGTAACTTATATCTAGGTATTCTGGAGAAAGAAGTTTTGCTTGACTTCTGTTCTGCCTTGGGAGGCTCACTGATGTTTGTGTTACTCGCTTGCGATTTATTCGGCTTGAGAACGTGTTGTGTATCAGTGGCTTCTCCTATTGGGATGACGGCGTAGTCATGTATAGGGAGCAGTTGTAATAATAAACTGTTGATGACTACTTTAAAATTGTTAATGTTGAGTATGGCAACTAGCACTGTTTCTTTCCCAGTAGGGAGTAAACTGTTGGCCAGGAAGACTCCGTCGCCTATCTCTTTAGATAGACAGAGCATTTCTTCCTTCACTCGTAACGGGACTGTGGTGATAATTTGTGACCTAGCAGGTATGCATATCGGTTCCTCTAAAGTAACCAGATGCTGCCTCATATCGCTGGTTTCGTGATCACCCAGACAGCTCTTTTCGTATTCCGTCGGCTCTTGTTGAACCTGGCAGCCAGCATTTCTCTGTTGAGATGCCTTGGAGACACTGCATGTAGATAGCTTAACCTGTTTAGGTTCCATCTTTTCAGCAAGTGACCTCACTTCGACTGCTTTACTGGAATACAGCTTGTCCGTTTTGCATGACAAGGGCACAGTAAACTCTTCAGGATTTGTTTCCGTACAAGGAAACTTGAGTGCTTTATTTGGGCCTTCAACATTACAATTGTTTGATAGGAAATCGTTTCCTAATAGGCCGTCATCGGAAAGACCTGGCAGGTTTTGTACCACCTGAAACTTGCAGGGAATTTTATTTTTAAAATTGAAGTTGCCCTTGCAATTTCCCAATGTCTTTCCGGTTCCAAAAGGGGTCTGTAAAGTGCATGCCTCATTGGAATTAATTATCTTGAGGTCTTTAATTGCTCTTTTCTTAATAATACTAACCTCAGCGCCAGTGTCCACTACTAGTTTTGTATGGCCGTTAAGGCTTATGTCCAGTGGAAGTTTCACTGTAGGGACACCGGATTCGGGCGCTTGAGGTGACCCTTTTAATTTTTTAGTTGGGTTTATAGTCGAGCCGGGGAGTTTTGGGTCGACTGCATGTCGTTTCCCTGACTCCGGGCTTCCCATTTTTTCTTCTGGCGGCAGTCTTCGTCTGCATGTCCTCGGCGACCACAAAAGGTGCATTTGAGTCTTATATTGAAGACTTGAGGACTTTTTGTGTTGTGTTGCTCTTGTGTAGATCTGTTGGAGAGGCGTGGAGGAACAATTTGTTGGGTCCGTTGACTTTTTCTGCAATCACGGACGTCATGTCCATAGATTTTGCAGTTTGAGCAGAAAGGGGTGTTCTTGCGCTTGAGGCAATCTGTATATGTATGACCCTTTCGCTGGCAGAAATTACACGTGATGTTACGAACCAGTGCATCTGTATCCGAGTTTCTGGCATCAGTGTTTGTAAACGGTCTTTGTCGTGACTGTGATGAACCTGGGTTATTCACATTGCGTGAAAACTGGGTTGGATTTGGAGCTCGAGGTGATGCGAACATAGGTGTTGATGGCATTTGATAGTAAGGGGCTCTATAGTAAGCTCTCACTCGTAAATCTGGGTCTACTGGAGCCATTGGAGGAGCTTGTACCAGAGGAGTCTGGACGAATGTAGCACTTTGTTGTAATTTCTCCATGTCCAAGGCTTTTTGAATTAGTGACTCTAAATCGCCTTCTCCCTGCGTGAGCAAATATTGACACAGGTGTGGGTTAGTTACTCCACTTTTCAGAGCGTTTTTGGCAAAATCCATCAGCTGTGTTTTCACAGCGGGGACTGCCTCAGCTCCATACTTCTGTGTCGCTGCCTCGTTGCAAATCGTCAACAACTGTTTCAATCTTGTGATGAACACAGTGAGAGATTCTAACGGGTTTTGTCTGGTGGTAATTAGTTTGTTCACCAGCTCCTGATATGTCTCACGGGGAAGGTATGTTCTGTTTAAACGTTCCTCTACTTCAGTAAATGAAGCAGGGACGTCTGAAGCGAATAATTGGTATGCGTCACCTCTGAGTCTTGTAGGAAGGACCTGAATGAAAGCCACTTTTTCTTCATTATTAAGGCACTGCATAGTTTGTTTGCAACAGCCAATGAAGGTTTGTAACTCTCGTCCCAATTGTGGGGTACTTTCACCCGAAAATAAGGGAACGAGTTGAGCTGTGAGCTTAGCTACTTTAGCGTAATCCACCATTATGTGTAGTCTATTGACTGGAAATTGAAATTTGGGTGGACTAGCTGGGCTTGTTTCTGGGCTGATTTCCGTTAAGGATTCTTCGAGCCAATCGATTAGCAGGTCTTCGGGAGTTGGTTCAGCTACTTCACCGTCACTGTCGCTATCACTATCACTGTCACTTAACCTAACACTCTTATTCTTTCCTAGATCTAAACTGAGTGAGCGCCGAGATTCGGAAAACTGTTCTAGTTCCTTTCGGAACTGTATTGTTTTTTCTTTTAAGGTTTTTAACTTGACGAGTCTGGTCTCACGCTCTGTTTTTAATTTGTGCTCTAAGGCGTCACAATGGGTAATCGTCAGTTTATCCGATTCCCGCGCTCTCTCGTATAATTTATTTAAAAACTTAGCTAAACTTACTTGACTATTCAGACCTGGCAGAACGGTTCCGCTTCGAAGTCTAGGTCCTGTTGGGGGTAACTGTGGAGGTTTTTCTCCTGCAGCGGATGATGTACCTTCACCGGGGTGCTGTGTATTGGCACCTGGGGTTGATCCCGCGTCGGCTAAAGATGGAGAGTTTTCCCTCGCTGCTGTTTCTGGTTCCTGCTGAGATAGAGCAGGATTGTCGGCTGGCATATGATGCGCTGTTCAGTGAAAGGGGGGCTCCTTGCCTGCTTAGGTCCCTTTGCTGTAATTGAGAGGGGGGTTTCTTTAACCGCCTTCGAGTTCCCTCTCAATCCTTTGTCGGTTGATTTCGGCTTACTTTTGCAGCTGGGGGGGCCCTGGGCCGTCTTAACTTCCCCTGGATCTAGTTGAAAAGGGGGCTTATGAGCCGTCTTCGATTTCCTCTTCAACTCCGGATCGTTGACTGCTAGCGTTTGGTCGTCTGCTTGGCTGAAACTTCAGGCTGCTTATAGAGCTGTGTCCTGGCTGATCTGTACTCGTCCTTCTGGGAGATTTTGGGATGGTTTTGCACTTCCTTCTTTGGACTGTTAACTTGTATCCCTCGGTGGTGCCTGTGCACAAATTGGGGTGAACGCTTGCCCGCCTGGAGCAGAGGCGCCTAGAGATGGTATCTACCCGAGTGTTGGGGGTGACTTGGCCCGAGTGGCTTCGTCAAGGGAACCCCTTAGGTTCGCAGGATAGCGGATTTTAAAGCTCTTATGCCTTTCTATTTTGACTTTTAGAAAGCAGGCTTCCACTATCCTACCGGCTGCGCCAATTTTGTTATATATTTATCGGGGTTGTTACAACAACTTACCACTGTCGTGTCTTACTTCCAATATCCAAACACTTTTGGGCGTACTTATTGTTTTCACTACCCTCTTATTCGCACTTTTGGTTCTCGGTGAGAGTCAATCACTCACTCGAGAGGGGTTTCCTTTCACTAACCCAGGGAGGGAATACAAACAAATTAACAGGCGATGCTCTCCGTTACTCGAATTTTATTTTACAGCACCTTTTTTTACAAAAACTTTCTATGCGTAATTCTATTATTTTTACTACTACTGTACACGGAACTAAGTTTTTCAATCAAACCGCCAACCGAAACAACACCTTGCCGTAATTAAATCAGACTTCAACTTTTGTCGTTAACAAGCTTGTATATGGGATCGCACTTTATCACAATTATTTTTATCCAATCACCTGGGATCAAACTATCTTTTCGCGACAACACCCCTTTTTTCTTTTAATCAATTCCAGAAATCCGACTGTCGCAACTCGTTACTTTTAGTTTTCAAAACTCGACTCCTTATTACTTTTGCGCTCAAAAACCGACTGTGTCGAGACTTGATTTCTTAAATCTCAAGTCTAATCGTTCAGGATAGGAAAATGCTTAATTAGCATTCCTATCCTGAGAAAATTATTTACCGCTGGGCATGTTTAAACATGCCCAGAATTATCGCGACGAACGATGGTTGGAATTGAAATTTGATATTTTCATAAATATCCAACCATCGTCGTGCTATCGTGCATACATTGTTGCGATCACAATGTATGCAGCTCGCGACAATTCGCTGATAAGAGCTTTTTTCGGTGAAGACTTGATCATTTCAGTCTTCACCGACGTAAAATTTTATGCGCCCGATATGTATGTTTGTATGTATGTACATACATATCGTATTTACGACAAATCTTACTGAAGGTAAAATTTGTCGTGGGGCTTTTTTTTATTGAAACGACTTGGGATGAAATTTAAAACTTTTATTTTTCCCAAGTCGTTTTGTGATAGAATATTTTGGTTGTATGCGAAGGAATTTGAAGAAATTGCTGATGGCAATTTCTTCGCCTTGTTAGGAGATAAGCTAACCATGTTTTAAGCATGATTAGCTTATTTCCATTAATGAGAATTAAATATTTTTCATGTTTTTTTCCCAATGATAATTGTTAATTACAATTATCATTGTTAACCCTTTTTAGGTATACAACACTTTGCTATGCTGACGATGGCAAAATCTTCCGCATTGTTTCTAATGAAAACGAGTGTGGAATTCTAAGTTTGGACTTGACACTTTGCATAAATGGTGTGCTATTAACTGCCTTCCTCTCAACATCAACAAATGTACTGCTATGCCCTTTTTTCGTAAAAGGACGCCATTGAACTTCAGTTATACTTTAGATGGATGCTTATTAACTAGACTTGAACAAACCAAAGATTTGAGTGTCTTCCTTAATACTCGCCTTTTCTTCGAGGATTATATTAATACAATCGTTACCAGGGCTAATGCTACTCTGGGGTGGTCAAAAGAGTTTAATGGACCAGTCATAACGAACCTCCTTCATTGCACATTCGTTAGATCTATTTTGGAGTATGCCAGTCCGGTCTGGTCTCCTTTTTATGCTGTATACATAAATCGCATTGAGGCTGTGCAGCGCAGATTCGTTCGTTTTGCCCTGCGTGCTCTTCATTGCGATAACCCTATTATTCTACCTCCATATTTTCATAGGCTTAAACTCTTTCCATTGGATTCTCTTGAAAATAGGCGAAAAGCTTCCAGAGTTGTTCTGCGTTTCAGTGTATTCCTGTGTGCTCCTTGAGGAGCTACGACATCTTCGTCATTCCTCAGTATAGCAGGAACTATGGTTTACACGAGCCGATTTCATCAATGTCTCGTCTTTTTAAAAACCAGTTTGATTGCATTGACTTTCATCTTTCAAAAAGTCAAATAAGAGATTAGCTTAGTTAAAGTTACTTTTATTTTTATTACTATTGTTATGCATACTTTTTGTTCTTTTCTTTTGTAAAATTAGTAATCAGATCTTTGATGAAGTTCTAAATAAATAAATATGGGATCCCTACTATGCTTTTCATAGTAACAGAGTCGAGGATGTGGAGAGCAGATTTACTAGAATTGCTTTGAAGAAGCTTAACTAGAGCGCCGATTTACCCCCGTATCATGTAAGATGTTAATTAATTGACTTGCAAAAGCAATCTACTAGACCTAAGACCCGTAATGCCATGTTTATAAAGGATCTGCTGGATTATAGAATTGTCTCTCCTGCCCTTTTACACTCCCTCTAGAAATTTGAGGTTATTAGCCATTTTATATGAATCGCTTCATAGATCAAATTACTGCCTTGGTCCAATTGCTCGTTCTGTTGGACAGTTTAATCTTTGTAGTTTTTTTGTGCAAAAGGACTTGTATGAATGAAAAAAAAACTCAGTTCAAAGAAATGTTCCGCAGTCCGCAGTATTTTCAAAGAGGACAATAATAAAGTACGCTTTTCGTATAATAGCACATCTTGAATAAGTGAACACTCACGAAAAAAAGAAAGTACTCTTGAAAAAGTGAACACTCTTGAAAAGTTAAACACTTTGTTTTTTTTTCTCACTTTTTCGCGAGTTGACTGTATACTTTTTTTTTTTTCTAAAAGAAGTAAAAAACATTTGCTCGATATGCCTGCCATCGAAAACTATACAGGTATACACTATTTGTATTATTGGAACGATGTACATTCATAAGTTAAACTAATTTCATCTGAGCACCTTCTTTAATTAATTAGTTAAGATCATACATTATGCAGAATTTGAAAAATGTACAGTTCATTGGAGTCCAACAACCAAAGGTTAGAGGTTATAATTCTACAATATGCGGTGTCATGTTTCAAATGGGATAAATATAGGTGGTCAAGCGTATCGATGTTGACATCTAAAAGGTCATTAACATCAAAGTTAACAACAAAATTGTACGTCACAAATTTAATTAATTCCGATTCGATTGATTTTATATATTACCAACCATAGAAAAGGAAAAGTCCACTGCATACATAATAGATTATCAAAAAAGCACACACGCAGACACGCAACTATGCACATGCTTTATCTCATCTGCTACAGCAATAGAATGAATTAGAAGAGAGAGATTCAACGAAAATGGTAAAAGTATCCAATCCATACTCATCGATCATCAAGCTTAATTAAATCTGAATGATTTGGATTAGGAAATTTCGCTCTTACTCCTACAGACATATGTGTATGTACCTACATAAATACATAATATGTGTATGGATGTCATATTAATTACTTCTTTTAGTCCGTTTTTTTTTTTCTTTCTTCTCATACACTATTCAGTCAATCTCTCACTAACAAATTAAATGGAATCCGCATAAATAATTCAGAAGTACTAAAACGTATGAAAATTAATTTAAAGCAAATCGTAAAAAATTTCATCAAATCCTGATAGAAATTGATTGAGTGGCTATTTGTCAAAGAGGATTCCATGGAATCGAAAAAATCAACTCGAGACAGTGTAGTAAGAGAGGTCCTCGAACAAAAAGGATAAAAAAAAACAACGAAATAAATCAGAATTTCTGATTAGGGTCATCGGGGAAGATTGCCAACTTGGTTATCAGCAATAGTTCAATGTATATATTCAGGTTAAGTCTACAAAAAAGAAAAAGGCATCAATCAAACTATTTGGGGCAACTAAATGTCAGTCAAAAACAGCAGATGTTTTAGGTGAAAATTTGTCACAATAAGCATAGATTTGCTACTGTTGTTTTTTTTTGTGCTGTGCTAGACTTGATTGCTCTCTATAGCTGTTAAAAAAAATAAACTGGTCCTAAATTTCGCTAGCTAGACCTTCTTAATTTATTTTCATTTAACTTTCTTCGGTTCTGTGCAGTTATTATAGCTGTTTAGTGGTGTTTTATGAATACGCCCGTAAACTACAATTCTGTGTGATTTGGTTTAGAAATTTATAACAGTTTATCGTCTATTTATAGTTAATTTGTCGTGAGAATAAATATTTATGGTATTCAATAATTTTTTCTGAAACTCGAGAAAAACGTTTTTGGATTGCATAATTTTATATATTTAAATGTGCCATTTGTTTGTCGTCCTTTCATTAGTCGTGCAAATTTTCTAGTTCTGGCAAAAAATTAACTGAATTCGATGCTTAGTTGACGTTATAGTCCGAGAGCTAGCAACGTCACGAAAAAAAGAACTTTAGTTCGGCTGATTCTTTGCTATCACCCCGCTTTCACTATCTCAATAGGCATGCGGTCCATCTGGCTGGTGAGACGCGTTGCGTTTACTTGTGCGCATTCCGTTTTACAGGTAAAAAAGCAGTTTTCAAAATCATTTTAGTTCGATTTTTGTTTTTTTCATCTGTTTTCATAAGCATCGGACAATATAAATTCACTATTCCCAGACAATTACCTCGTTGCTAGCACCGTGCCAGACGTTATTTTGTTTTTTTTTTTTCATTACAAAAAAAAAATATTTTTTTAGGGCTGTAATTTTTATACGAGCTAGTTTAATTATCGAACCATTTTCCAAGCGATAGTTCGGTTGATTATCAATAGCCAGATCGATTCGAGTATGATAGGGAATGTGCCATCCCATACAAGTACTCTTGATGCAGTATGCAAGCCGGTTATCTAAGGAAGAGGTAAAAGAAGTAAAGAAATATCTCTCCCGAGCAAACCTGCTTGCATGGGAGTAAATGTAGCGGCTATACATAATTATGCAATGAAATTTTAAACGGAAAATTTGGAAAAGTTTTAAAAGTAAATTGTATCTCAACTGAAAGAAACTGGCGTTGATGCTTTACACCATCAATCAAAGATAGTGAACGTAAACGTCGAGATGAATCGGCTAGCGAGGTTTCAATATGACTAAATCAAATTCGTCCTCATAATTTCACTGCTCAACTGTTCAGTACAAGGAAACATTAGGGTTGAAAATAATAAAGTTATTAAAGCAACGGAAGAATCATTATCATGTGAAGAACATGAAGAAACAGATTCGAGGATTATCTACCATACTTGGGCGTGGATAATCATGAATGCTACATCAACGTCAATGAATTGTACAAAACTCTGGGTTCTTCCATCCATATATAGAGGATTCTAGGCCATAACATATTGTGATTACACTCAAGCTTTTTTTTCACATAGGGAAATTGAGGCCTTTCCAATTACTAGAAGACGCGGAAGATTATCAGCTTGCATTTCAAAATATTGCCACCGATGATGAAAAAATACTGAAGAGTGCATTTGTTACCTGGGAAAGATTTGTTTCGGCAGATTAACAACGTCAACGATGTCAGATTTCATTTATTTTCTAATACGTATCAGTCAAAAGTTTCAGTGAAAGTTAAATGCAGAAATAAGTTAAATATGTAGAAATTTCAATCCAACAAGCTTATCACCGTGCAGAGCTGAATTACGGCAGCATTTATTGAGAGTCCAATACCTGACAACATTTTGGATAAATGCTCACTCTAAATCTCTTACATCTACAGAAGTCAATGTATTCAAAGTAAAACTTGTCATTTTTTATATTCCAAATAATTGCTTTTATTAATTTTTCCATGGAAATCTATCCAAGTTCTAATTCAATAGCGGATGTATATAATAGAGGATTTTTTCTTCCAGTATTTTATCAAGAATATCCTCAAATCTGAGCCAGATATCTCAATTTTGCCCAGAAGCTCCTGAAATTCTCTAAAAACAAAAAAAAAAGAATAGGACAAAATTGTGCTATCTCGCTGGGTTCATGAAATATTCTCAAAACATCATCGTGAGAAAAAAAAAACATTTTACCATGCTCAAATTGGTCCGGTACCTAAAGAGCAACCGAGCTATCGCCTGGAAAATTAATTTCATCTGGTAATATAATTAAACTAGCTTGTATAAAAAGTACAGCCCTAATAAAATATATTTTTTTTTTGTAATAAAAAAAAAATAAAAATAAAAAAAAAAACAAAATAACGTCTGGCACGGTGCTAGCAACGAGGTAATTGTCTGGGAGTAGTGAATTTATATTGTCCGATGCTTATGAAAACAGATGAAAAAAACAAAAATCGAACTAAAATGATTTTGAAAACTGTTTTTTTTACCTGTAAAACGGAATGCGCACAAGTAAATGCAACGCGTCTCACCAGCCAGATGGAAAGGCATATCAAAAAACTAGGCGAACTAAAGTCATTTCTCGAAAACGTTGCTAGCTCTTAGACTATTAAGTTTTCACAGAAATGCCCTGTAAATCGACAAAGCTTTTTGGATAGCAAAATATAATATCTGGGAATTTGTGGTTTATTTTGCCCGTGATTTTTGTTGTAAACCAAACAATTTTTCGTACCTTAAAAAAAAAACAAAAACAAAAACAAAAACAAAAATTTGATATAGTGCTAAATAACAGTAGAATGGTTTAATACCAAGCTAACGCCAGTAGATTATTTTTTCCAAAGCCCTTTTTCCCCTCTGCCATATTAGTTTTTCCAATCTAATTTATGAAATCTGAAATAGTCTATGGTCATTATGTGCCGGAATGCTTCCATTTATTAGTGTTTTTGTAATTAAGCATATCTACCAAAACTTACTGGAAAAGCTCCACTCACAGAAGAAATGTTTGCCTCCTTAGGCATTTTGTCGTTTTTCGCTGGATTTAATTACAAAAAGTTGGTGCAAAAGTGCAAAAAGGGAAATAAATATATCTGATTTTCATTTGTTCTAACCCTATTTAAGTTCGAATTGGAGAGGAAGATGGGGAAGAAAACATTATGATTATGTGGCAGTGGAAAATCCTAACATTTATTTAAATAAATAATAATAGGTAATACTTAATAATAATAATTAATAAAACTCAAGACAAAATCTATAAATCCCACCGCACAAGCCTTAGAAACCTCTTCCATCATGTTAAATTAAATTTAGTATATAAAATTATATTTTGTTAGTAATTTTACTGGAAAAAATTTTTCAACTATGAATGTATTTTTTTTTTTACGTCCAGCAAATATTTCAGATTTAAGCCTACTACTACTAAGGTAAGCTAAATATTAGCGAGTCTCCAATATCGGGCCGTTCTTTAGAAGCTAAAATATGACAACGGAGACTTAGAGGAAAGATATACTAAAAAGAAGAAGCATTTTGCAACGCGCTGTCATAATATTTCTAAAAACAGGTAGTTAAAATTATTTGGAAATATTAAAAATATAAAAATAATATGTATAATGTATAGAAAAAAACTAAAAAAAAAAAATATTAACAATAATGTTGAAAATACGGCGACGAGAAGAAATTCAATTTATCCGTACTTCCGTACTTATAGCAAAGACGTACAAAACTACGTGAACTACAAGAATCCAGTCAATACATTTATCAAATCTCAGAACTCTGACAATAAATATTTTTAGCGCGCTAAAGAACGGCCCGGGCCGACAAATTCAAGCTAAATTTTTGTGGCGACTTACTGGTGGTGCCATCTCTAATCAAAACCCAAAAGCCAAATTTAGCGCGTTGACCTTAAGTACTGCTCTCGCTAAAATGCAGGATAAATTTTCGCCAATTGCTTTTAGCGCGCTAAATTTTCATATAAAATTTAGCTTAGCGCGAATCTTAGTATTAGGCTTAAGCGAAATATTTTCAAAGAGTTATAAATAGAAAAAGAAAATATTTTGTTCCTGAATTCGTTGCTTCAGAGAAATGTTTGAATGGCTGTCGGTATACACTGGAAAGACGAAATTCTGTCTTTTTCTATGTGATGTAACTCAAAATTGTTATAAGCATCTTTGATCTAAAGATCAAGCAGGGTTATGAAAATTGTAAGAAAACTACATAGATAGGAGGGCAAACGCAGGACCGTCTGGAAGTTGGATTCGAGACTACGACCCCTGGGATGGTAGTCACCATGCTTACCAACTGAGCTACCGAGGCCACCAATACTACATATAGAAATAGAACTGTTAAGAAGTATGACTGAATAGAGGTCAAAGAATTTCTCGAAATTAATTTTTTAAGTCTTGCATCTGTTTCCTATTTAATAAATTTGGCAACAAATTGAGGAAAATGTTATTAAAATAATGTTTTTTATAGTAACCTTATAGAAAAAAGTTGTCGAATTTAAATCTACCATTTTTTTAATAAAACAACTCTATGCAAAATGTTAGCTTACTTCATAAGTTGACTAATTCGTAGCATTTTCAAATTTATGACAAAAATTTTTTTTATGGCAACCACCCATTTGCAAAATTAAGTTTACAGTTTTCATGAAATAGTTGTGTTTATAATAATTTCATACATTTGGAAGCAATTTCCAAATAATAATGAAAATGTAAATTTATGGCAACATTACTCCAAAAGAGTGAACCAAACAAGCACAGTCAAGTTTAATTATCTGTTTAAGGGGTAATACTGCACTAGGATCTTGGAAAGAGTTTTTTTTTTGCTTAAAAAATACTTTGGGGTCATAAAAACAATATGCAGTTCGTCCTGTAGCGAAAAATTGTTTTTAAAAGGCTCAATTATCGATTTTGCTGCAGCTCCTCGGAGCGCGTACTGAGCTGACCACCATTTACCAGGATGTGCAAATGCTATAATAAATGCAGCAATGTATGATGTAGGCATTGCAGATTAAAGAGTAAAAAGAAAGTTTCAAGGATTTAAGTACAACTTAAAACGTGTTTTTCTCGAAACCACTTTTTAATAACTTTCTATCAATTTACAGACCCCTGACACAGAAAGTTTGTGTCTGAGCGCCTGAGAGTGCCGTTCGGGACGAAGAGTTTTAAGGTAGAAAACGTGGATGGATTTACATTGATTTATAATGAACTTTCCGATGGGGTAAAATGTTCTTACGTGCTGGGGGGGGGGGGGGTTCTATGGTGGAGGTGATAACTACCACCCTTCGAGATTCGAGAGTCAATTTTCGAGAGTTGATTTTCGAGAGTTGAATTTTGAGAGTCGAGTATCGAGAGTAGCACTAAAAAGTAGAAAATAAAATATATTAAAAAAAAAACTTTTAAAATATATAACTTAATAAAATGCACTAAAAAGTAAAAAATAATTTCTTTTTTCTCAGTGATATACACATACTATATATGCAAAATAAGAAATGATACAACTCAGATTAAGTCTTAAAAGTTTGCGTATCCATACATAACTGCAACTTATGCCCAAACTTTTAAGATTTAATCTGAGTTGTAGCATTTCTTATTTTCCATATATGTGTATATCACTGAGAAAGAAGAAATTATTTTTTACTTTTTAGTGCATTTTATTTACAAAAATTATTTATTTTAAAAGTTTTTTAATATACTTTATTTTAAACTGGCAGAACGGATTGGTCGAACACCTTTGCCTGGATCGATTTGAAATTTTGATAGTAGCTTCACAATTATATTCTCTATGGCAGTACGTAGCTGTTTTTTGATTACATGTAAACTTTTAGTTTTATAAAAAATTTACTACCTACTTATTTTTTGGCAAAAAATCAAGATATTTCTTCAAAAGGGCACCATTTTTTCAAACCCCCCCCCCCCCCCACATGTAGTCCCATGGCTAATAATATATAGATTATATATTTTTTGTTTCTTCTTGTTCCAGTTCTTATACTTTACAAGAAAACCGTTCTCCCGTGAATCTATTTGTAAAAGAAACATGTTTTTCAAGATGAGATTTGTCGCCGCCATTTTGTATGAAAATATGAAAATTATAATAAATTTTTTCTTTATGCTTTAATATGTGTTAAATAAACCCTCTCAAAAGAAATTCTATTCCTTTTTTCATACCCCCAAAATGAATTGTCAAAGTTAGGTCTTATTTTCTGCCGCTAGAGTGGTGTTATCACTTAAGACTGTCTCATACATATACTCTAGAACACCAACATAGGTGTTGCCTGGTTTCGCTTATCTTTGAAGTAAAATCTATAATTTTCATAAATGAACAAAACTTCCGACTATATACTGCTAAATGAACGCATTCACAGTCAAGAAACGTGGAAAATATAATTTTTTTATGGCAACGATATGCAGATGTTGCCAAATTTCATCCATTACTGAATAATTTATATAAAATATTGGAAGTACAAATGGGAAACCGCTGTTGCTCAATAGATGGCACCAGCAGTAAATGCTCACCGAAAATGGCGGATCAGGAATGTCACACGGTAAAGTTTCGCATCTGTCAACAGCTCGTCACCATTAGATTTGTGAACTTTTATCGGCATCATATCCTTTTTTGTGCGCGAATATGTTATGGTTTCAGCCAAATGAGCATCATTTGTGGGAATTTTTGCTTTTAGTATTCAATTAAAAAAAAAAGAAAATCAGCGGCTGAGAAGCGTCGAATGATTATAGAAACTTATGGTGAGGCTGCTATTAGTGAAACAACAAGTGCGAATGATTTCAACGGTATAAAATGTGTTTTTACGGCGTGGAAGACAAGGAACGTCTCGGACCAGTGAAAAATTTTGAAGACGCAGAATTGGAGGCATTTCTAGACGAAGATTCATGTCAAACGCAACAACAAGAACTTGTAGAATCATTGGGCGTGACTCAACAATCCATTTCATATCGTTTGAAAACCTTTGGAATGTTGCAAAAGTAAGGAAGTTGGGTGCCATACGAGTTGAAGCCAAAAAAGAGGGAACGGCGTTTTTTCAGATGCGAACAGCTGCTCCAATGGCAAAAAATAAAGGGTTTTGCATCTTGTTTTCACTGGCGATTAGAAGTGGATCCATTACGATAATTCACAGCGAAAAAAATCGTGCAGATACCGCCGCCATGCATCAACGTCGACGGCCAAGGCAAACAAACATCCATGGCTCGAAAATCATGCTGTGTATTTGTTCGGCGTGGAGTATTATCTTCTTCTGCAACCAAGTGAAACCATCAAAGGAGCTCGCTACTGAACACAACTAATGCGTTTGAACCGAGCATTGAAGAAAAAACGACCGGAATATGAGCAGAGACACGATAAGGTGATTTTACTGCAACGCTCGGCCACATATGTAGCTCAGGTTGTGAAAGCCTACCTGGAAACTCTGAAATGGGACTTCCTACCCAACCCGCCGTATTCTGCAGACATCGGAACTTCCGACTATCACCTATTCCGATCGATGACGCATTGCCTAGCTGAGCAGAACTTCCGTTCTTATGAAGAAGCCCAAAATTGTATCGATTCGAAGATCGACTCATTCTCAAATTTACGTGAGAGAAAATGTATGTCAAAAGAATGAATTCAAATTTCATTCATTTTTCAAGTAAAGTTTACAAATTTTATAAAAGAATGTAAAGAAAATTTCAACATATTTGCAGCCAATTTGTAAATTTACGTTGGAAAACAAATTTCTTATGCAAAATCCGTGCGACCGTGTTGCTCTCGGGTGAATTTCGGAAGTAAAATCGAAGAAATTCAAAAAATGGCTCCGAATAGAATTTCTTATTCTATTAACTGAAAACAAAATAAAAAATACTCATGGCAACACTACGAACTTATAGATAGACCTACATTTTATATAAAATCTTCAATTCATACAGAAATACAGACATACAGTAACAAATTTAGTAGATATTAATTCGCATTATTACATCTAGGATATAAAAAGGCTTACAATAACTTCAAATAAAATAACAAAAACGGATTAGAAAAAATCAAAATTACTCCAACCACACTGATAAGATATTTTTCATTATCCTACAAACGAATCTTCTTCATCCCAAGATAGTATATAATCGATATAAAATACTTCATCCAGAAAATAACAATTGTATATACATGCCTCCATCAAGTTCATCCAATTACATGTATTCAAGAGTCTTGAGCTTATATAGAACAGAAAAAGTCATAATGTCATCCAAAACCCTCGGTTTTTCTTTAATTGAGTCTCACTTAGTTTTTGTAGAGCGCTAGCTATACAGAAAAATCCTTCAACATAAGAAAAGACGAACTCAAACTGAGGGGAAAATTGCTTCTCTTGCGAAAACTCCAATGAAAAGAAAATCTCTCGGGAAATGTAACGGAGGGGGGGGGGGGGGGAGGCTTTATAGCTTTCTTCTGAAAGGACGGCTGGAAATTATTTTCGATGCTTTTAAGACAAAATTAACATTGAAATTAAGAAATTCAAAGTCATCAAGTGGACTGTTGGGGACCATAGTATGACGGTCCTGTTAACCTAAAAGAACGAAAAAAATCATTAGTTCGTCCAATTAGTTTTCAATCGATGTGTGATGCTTGGTGAATCGGTAATTTTTTATTTAAAGTAAATTAAGCGAAAATTTTTAATTTATAATGCACTCACTGGGTGAAAAACAAAAATGATGAATGACGTTAAGCACATAAATCACCAGTCAGGGACTAGACTAAAGAAGCACTTCATTTGAATTTTAAATTGGCGAACCAAAAATAAATTTCAAAACGATATTGATCAAGGTAATGTTAACTGATTAAAAATTCAAATATTTTTTTTCTTTTTTCACTAACGAGGTACCTATGTAAGCAAGCAAACTACACCCCCACAAATGTGTTTTTTAATTCCGTTAAAACATTTTTCGTTTGTCATAACTTGTTTACAATTTTTAAATTAAATAGAAACAGTTAGGCATAAGCACTATAAATAAACTTCCGCCAAGTACAAGTACCAAGTCTATTACAGTAAAAGTTACAGCTCGGTTCGCATATGTAGGGTATCCCATATAGAATTAGAATTTATTAATGCAAATACGTACACAAGATATTCGTTCTTTTTTAGTACATTATTTATTTGGAAAATGGTTGGATTTTTCTACAGAACTGTGAAAATCAAAAACAAAAAACATAAATTTAAAAGTTTAACTAATAAAAGAATGATAAAATACTAAAAACAAAAATAAAAAAGAAATATTTACTAACAAATAAAAAATACTAACTTAAGGTAGAACAAAAAAAGAAACACGAAAACTTAAATGTTAAACTATAATTAAGTAGAAAATCTAAGATATACCTACAGGAAATAAGATAAAAAAAAGACAGTAATTAAAAACAAGTTAAAAATAAGAAAATAATAATAATGAAAAATAAATTGTTAACTTTTTAAGGAAGCAATAAAAGAATGAAAGAACCAAACATCGAAATTGTTGTCAGCGTTCTGGGAGCTTAGGTCACTGGACAGTATGGTCCAGTCATTATACACGTTTGAAAATGCAAGCTGATTTTTGGATATTGTGTAGGGGGGCTTAGAAAAGCTTAACTTGAAATTTTCGACCAAGATATCCGATGAGCTTTCTTCGCCATCTTGAAAAAAGGGGTAAATTTCGTTTTTTTTTTGCGATAACTCGGCTCTCCGTCATGATATGAAAATTGTGATTATATACTTTTTTGTTGCTTTTTTACGCTGTACAATTTAGGTTGTATGAACTTTTCACCTAGCATTGATCGTTGTTGAGATATCGGACGAGAAACTAAAAAAAATTAAGACACTATAACTGTTTCTTGCTGTTTTCTTCTTTCCCGTGATACATATCGAAAAAATGTCCATTATCAAACTTGTAGGACATGTTAATACCTGCAATGTCATCTTTTCTTTTTTAGACAAAACTCACGACTTTCAGCTCGCCACATTGTGAGGTGGTCAGAAAGTAAAAAATTAAGAGACTATAGAGAAGATTATTAAAGTACAATATAAATAAATAAAACAATAAAATTCTGAATAACATGCATGAAATTTATTAGTAAATAATTGTTTTTGTATTGTAGAAGATGGAAATGAATAGAAGTCCGTTTTTGAGGCCAGCCATTTCCTTTAACTCGTACACGAATTTGCCTGTCTATTTATATATTTCTTTTTTTGCTATTTTCTACACTCGCACAGCGAGCTGAAATTTGGCACACAGGTTCATGTCGCGTGCAATTGAATCTATCAAAATTTGAACCGGAAATTTCCATGGAAAACCCGCAAAATCGGGAAAAATCATTTGAAAATTTGGTACAAATTTGATTAGTGATAAATCCGTTTCAGGAAAAATGCAGAGTTTTCCGATTTTTCCGGAATTTTCCGACCTTTCCGGAAAATTTTCCGGTAAAAAAGTTTTCTAAATTATGCAGGATCAAGTTCCCTATCAACTGGTATTATTACTATCTCTCCGACAATGGTGAAAACTTGCAGAAAAAAATCGAGAAAAATTCATGTAAAACGCTTTTCCGGAGTTTTTCCGACCAAGGTAGCGTTTGAGCATTTTGCAACCTAAGACAAAGTTGTAGAGCGAAATGAGTTGCATAAAGTTGCTTTTGTGGAAAACTCCATGGAAACCCCGGAAAAGCGGGAAAATCATCGGAACAATTTTCATCGATATGATGAGTGATAAATCTGTTTCAGGAAAAACGCAGAATTTTCCAATCTTTCTGGAAAATTATCCGACAAAAAAGTTTTATAAGCTATGCGGAATCATTTTTTTCCGTCCTACTGGCATCAATACTTTCTCTTCAACAATCATGAAAAATTCATGTAAATTTTTAAAAAAATTTCATAGTAATAGGAAAAGTCTGTGGAAAACATGAAAAATCGGGAAAATTCATGTTATATGGGATCAAGTTGGAATACAGCTAAAAGACGCTGTTTAAAACATAATTTGAATTTCAGAAAACCGTTGCAGTACTTCAACGATTTGATACTCGAATAAATTTTTTGAAAAACTGATAATCAGTGTCTTTACAGCTGTCATAAAATTGTCTTAAAATATCTCCATGCAGAACGTAATAACAATTTAGTTAACGTGAAAAAGGGAGAAAATAAAATAAGTAAAAAACGAGTTTTCAAACAGAACTGAGGCCAAGCCGCATTAGAAAATAAACTTTTCATCACACACAGAGGTGGACCTGGACTCAGATTTTATTCGCTGACAATCACCGATATATTTCAGTATGATCAATCAGAGGTAATAAGTGATTTGATTCATGAAGAGAAAGAATATTCAAGAGAAATGTCCCAATCAAAAAATCTGAGTTCACCTCTGTGTGTGAAGAAAAGTGAATTCGCAAGCAAGACTAACCTGCTTTCCAGTAATTAGTTTTAACACGACGATGGAGTCGATAGAGATACTCCTTTTCAGTGAGAGTAGAAGATATTTCAGCGGAAATATGAAATTATTTATTTATTTATTTATATATACATTGTTTGCTTAAATATAGCACTTAAATTAAGCCCACATCTTAAACCTAATAATGAGCGATGTTATTGTCAGTGGTTGCAGTTTTTGGCTGAAATTTCGGTGAGTACCTTTCAAAGCATGTACAAACACATTCCGCAACTTTTGTTTACGAGTACTGACATTTTCATATTGAGGTCAGAATCATTTCAGACAACTCTTGTACTTGGTTTAAATAAGAGAACGCCATAAAAAAAAATACCTGGTTTCAATAATCAGTAATCTCTACGGCTTGGAAATTGCGTGCGATTAAAGAATTTTTTTATGAATCACCCTATAAATTCTGGTCGATACACAACGGCGATTTAAAATTTCGTCGAGAGATAATTATTAGAGCTTTCTAATGGCTCATAATATTTTTGCCCCTTTCCCTTCGCCACGAAGTTAGGATACAACAAACTCAAAATTTTAGAATTTTATGTCTTCATTTAGCCTTCAGTTTGAAATTATCTGTCATATTATGTACCCGGAATGTAATCCTTTTTAGGTTTCCTTGTACATTTTCTTAATCCCTTTTGATTTTCTCTGCATTATTCGCTGGATTTAGATAATAAAAAAAAAAAAAAAAATGCAGAAATACCTCAAAAATGTTTAAGCATTTAGTGCGATAAGTAATTTCAAACTCAAAGCTTTTAGCTTCTTGAATTCGATATCAAGAACTGAAGTTGATGACATGTTCTTTTACATAGTAGTTAAAAAATAAAAATAAAAAATGGAATGGAATGGAATTTTTTGAACTCTAACTTCGAGGCACTAGTAAATCCTAAGTACTTGCAATGGATGGTAATATCCAAATTAGAGAGGACTGCAGAAAGGCATTACATCGATCAATCAATGCATGTTACTGTCTCATCCCACCTCCTATGCAATCTGGTTTATCAATAAGTCCCGTATTGATTTTAAAGAGGTCAGGGTCTAAGTTCCAAGTAGTGCGAGTTCATCTGCCTATATCTACCATTTTATTTCATTATTGATGATCGGAACACCGAAAATTTCATACACACAGGCACTTAGAGAACGTATAAATTCCCAGGCATCTCACCTGAACCTAATGCGCTTCATTTAGAGAACAAGAAGGTTTCAATGACAGGTCTTTTTGTTTTTAGCAGGTTAGCACAATGGGCCGCCATGGCCTCATTGTTTAGAATCTTTCGTCACCCTGACTGAAAAAAAAATCTTTGAATACTCTAACCTTGTTCACATTTGAATTTGAATCTCTCTGCATCTCTGTCATAAATATTTTGACACTAGGCAATGGAGAAATTCAGGTGCTGACCTGTTTGCAAAATTCGGCTGTCACTCTATAATCTAAACAGAGGCTGGCACAAACTAAGAACTTGCAAGTCCAAAAAAATTCGCGGTCTGTCTACTGGAGATCAGGAGACAGATAATACAGAGTTTGGACTTCAGGCGACCACATGTAGGTACAGAAGTAACATTTTAGACTTACTATTCTACTAATAGATGAGTTCGAAGAAAAAAAAATCAATCCTCAGAAAATATAACAACACTATGAACACTGTACATAGCCCTCCACAATCCTCATAAATAAATTGTATAAAAACGCAATTTCCCATATTGAGATATACAGAACTGACCCTGACAAGATGTTAAAAACAGCGTAAGAAAAAAAACAAAAAGATCACAAAACCTCAGTCATTCTGAGATGGGGCGACTGAACGGTATAATTTGCCTTCTTAATAAGCAAACAAATCTTCAAAATGTAAACAAAGCTTCTTTTGAATATTCACTCCAATCCAAGCCAAGTCTAACCTTGCAAGTTTATTCACATCCTCGTCTGAAAAAATCATGTCTCAAGTTTTATTGTGTGTATGGTGGTAGACAACATCTGTTGTGCTACGAAAGGAAATTAATGAAGAAAGTCGTTAATAATAATAATAACAAAACAAAAAACAAAAGTATCTGAACCGAAAATCATCTGTTGTACTGTATTTATTCAAAACGTAATTCGCCTTCCTCATAACTTAAGTGCGTTACGCTTGCGCAGTAAAAAATGATAGATAATAATTATTTAAATATAAAATACACAACCATGCGATTGTAATAAGTACTTGCTTTGTGTTCTCTGCTCTCATTAATTTATTTATATTAAACATTTCCTCCAAGATGGAGAAAAACATTATAATTATCTCCAAGAGAGATATAAAATCATTTGGAAAATTTTCCAACAAGAAAGTACATCCATATGTAAGTATATAAAACCCGGACTTTATTTTGAGGTTAATGACAATGACGTCCTATTTAGCAAGCTATTTTTGCAATGTCTCTTCCTGAATCATTAAATAATGTACAAGATGCATAAATAATAAGTTCAACATTTTGTCCTCTGTATATAGATACATTCAAGGCTTGTATAATTTACTTTCAACTGTTATACATTTTGTTATACTACTCAGAGGGGCTTTGTTTTCAACCCCGATTTTAGCAGATAATTTCGCCAAGCCAAACCAGCAATTATCTCTAAATGATATACTTACTAAATATGAGGTCATGCCTGTTTTATAATCATCATTATTCAAACTGTGATTTCTCCCTCTAAATTGTTATTTTCCTTGTTATTCAAAGACAACCAGAGATAAGAGAAGTGGAACCCTGAAGAGATCTTGACGTGTTTAATTTTAATTGCATTATTAATAAATAAAAACATTCGAACCCCTCCAATCCAATCCCGATTAAGTGTCCATTTCAGAGACTCTCGCGCATTAACAAAACTAAAGCCTAGAGAATTCCACGATTTATCCGCCTATTAATCGTGTGCAATTGAAAGTGTTTACATTGGTGGGCTTGATTCGCACTTCTTGCCTGCCTCGTCTTAATCACATATGTTAGCTCATGCATACGATTCGAGCGCCTGTTGATGAAAAGCTTAAATCTGCTGCGTCTGATTGTGTAGCGAGTGAGTAGCTAGATAGAAGAGGTATAAGTCAAAACAACAGAAATTGGTGGGGCCGGCCGCGTAAAACAGGGAAATGTAAACAACCTCGAATAAAGGTCGTAGAGTGTCGCAATTTAAGTGAAGCTATCTAGAGGTGTTGTACAAACATATATCGTCGGTATAAATACATAAGTACATAAGAATTACGAACACACAATATTAAAATTAAAACTTTGTCACGACGACAGTGCTTGGATAGGCGGAGGTGGCGGCGCAGTAAACCATGATTATTACTACTTTTATCTCTGTGGAAAGTGAAAGAGCTCAAAAAGCCGCTGAACTTGCTTCTCATCGCCTTCCTAACCCCTGCAACGTTATTTATTGTTGACGCAAAAAGCTGTAGTTAGCGGGAAGAAGACAAAAACAGCTTGGAGAGCGACCTTGGCGAACAAAATAGTTTTTTTTTGTTTTTCTGTTTTGTTTGTTGTGATTTTGTGAATTATATTAATTAATTTTACAGCAACGTTTGAGATTTAATTGTTAACCTCTCGAGAGTCTAATCAGATTTTACAATTGTGTTTTCGGAGAAGAAGAGATTTGTAGTAAATATACGCGCGTATGTAACTCTATTAGGGGTTTTATCGATCTATTTAATACTTAAAAAAAAAACATTCTTGGAATTTTTTTTTTTTTAAGCACTTAAATATATCTTTCATTTATAGGTATACAAAAATAAATAAATAAATAAATAATTAATTCCGAACGGTTCATTTATGGAAAATATCAAGGATCTATGATCTATGGTGGGACCAATGTTCTTTTCAATATTGTTGAAATGACTTTATATGCAGCTTGACGAAATCAATAAATGCTAACTTTTCGTCGATTGGGAAGTAAGGAAGAAGGCAATATGATCAGCATTGACCGAAAACATATCTTCAGGGTGTCCCGTACGATGGTGTCATATTCGAAGGCTACGGATAGGCTATGCTTAGATGAGTAAAAAATTGTATGGGTGGGGGAGGGAAACCTAACGTGACTTAAAGATATTTGGGTATGTTTGTATAAATCACCCTATAATTTCCAAACCTTACAGCCTATGATGATGATGGTAGATAGATAATCGTTGGACCTTTCCTAAAGTCTATAAGTTTTTCCCTCCTCATCTCAGTTTTGAAGTTATGGCTCAACAAAGGCAAAATTTCGAAATTTTTATTCGTTTTTTTTTTTTTTAATTTAACTACTATTTTTATCAAAAAACACGTTATTAATACCAATTTTTCATATTGGATTTAAGAAGTTCCAAGGCTAAGCTAACTCAAAATGTAACCCTTTCTGTGGTTTTTGCACTTTTTCTTAAGCATATCCGGCGAAAATGACTGAAAAAGGTCATTTCCTAAACATAATTGCCTACTTTCTGGCACTTATTGAACCTTTTCAGCCATTTTCGCTAGGTATGCTCAAGAAAAAGTGCAAAAAACGCAGAAAGGGTTACATTTTTGGTAAAGAGTGTGATAGGTCATTTTAAAGCTAAGCTTTTGGGCTTCTTAAATCCAATATGAAAAATTGGTATTAATAACGTGTTTTTTGATAAAAACAGTAGTTAAATAAAAAAAAAAAAAAAAAAAACGTGTAAAAATTCCGAAATTTTAATTTGGTTGAGCTAGAACTTCAAAACGGAGAGAGAGGAGGAGGAGGGAAAATTTTATAGACTATTGGAAAGGTCCAACGATTATCTATCTACCATTAAATCATTATCATAGAGTGTAACGTTCAGAAATTACAGGGTGGTCTATAAAAACCTACCCACATATCTTTAAGTCCCGTTATCTCGGAAACCGTTAGTATTCCCCCCCCCCCCCCAACACATACAATTTTTTGCTCATTTAAGCATGACCTATCCGTAGCCTTCGCATATTACACCACTTACGGTACACCCTGTATAATCAAGTGTTTGTCATTCCTTTTCGTGGCGGGTTAAGCAATTCATATGAGAGTCATTTAATAAGCTACGAAACCTAATTAACATCAAAATCAGGTAAACTAAATGCACTTATTAAACTTAATCCTTTAATCTTATCTAAAAATCTATGAAAAGACTTTCGCTCTTACACTCTTACTTACATGTAAGCAAAATCAAATATAAAGTGTGATCTTGATACTGACGAGTACAATCAGCATTTCATATCCTCAACTAACTTTATACAAAACCACAATTTTGATATGTTTATGTATATACTGTAGATATTGTAGATTGAAGCCAATCGAGTATAGTTGAACCCTACAATAAAAATTTGCGCACATCCTATTTTCAATTTTTATTTAACAATTTCTTAGTTTCCAACATCATGAAAACATGCAACTGATACTCCCATTAAAAATCAAAACTCAAAAATTCTTTAGTATCTGGAAACTATCATCCAATGCTATGCATCGCAGCAAATACAGACGAGGTATACGATAAATAGATTAAGGCCAATGGCACACGAGCGTCATATGCCGCGCACCCTTTTGACCACGCCCATGGGAGTATGTACATATAATGGAAGTGTACACACACGAGCTTTCCACGACTAAAAATCCACGCTTTTGTCGCGCAGCCGAATTTGGTCTGGCGTTCTATGCTCATGACGGGCGAACTGTAGAGCGTCATGAGGACTACTGCTATGCATCTGGATTGTCACACGAGCTACCAAATGGTCGCACGTCATTTGAAATTAGAAGCGTAGTGCTTTTGATATGGTGCAAAACTTTTAAAATTATGAATAGGAAAATTGATGTTGATAGAGAAGAGATACGTCAGAGACCAGATCTTTGGGATACTACCAACGAAATATACAAAGATCATAATAAAACAAAAGATAATAGTCATTTTGAAGCTCGTGTGACATTGGCCTAAAACTAACTGCTTCCAAGTCAAAAGTCAAATCGATGTTGGCTCAAATGTATGGTGAGTTTCGAAGTCTAAATGCCTCAAAATCCAATATTGGCATTGACATGGAAAATTGAAGCTGTCAAAATCAAAAACGAACATAGCAATTATGTTAATCCCAATGAGGGCATCGGAATCATCTGCCTGAGTCAGTTGATGTTTGATATTCAAAGCGGCATCAAGCCATCCAAAGTGGTTTGACAGTTAAAATAAAAATATTTAAAATGAATTTTGAAGAAAAATTTGTGAAATTTATATGGAAAAATGGATGTGCTTGTATATACTAAGTGACAAGAGTTGCATTTTTATTTCGAAACATAATTTTACAGCTACGTACTAGAGCGTGAAAGTATGTAAGAATTGTCAAAACACTGCTGATTCTAATATAGAAAGACTTTTCTGGTATGGGTTAGGTGCACCTGCCCAGTTTCTGGAATAAGTTGGTCCTTTAGGGTTTATAAATTTAAAGTAAAGATAGATAAGCTCTGGAGGAATATTTAAGTATATTGTTTTTTTCTTCTTTTAATATAAAACTGTATACAACTGTGTACATTTTTGGTCACTAGATAGCGCAATCGTCAACCATTATTGTTATTGTCGCAACTTACACCGGAGCACTATGCTGCCAAGTTCCACCCAACTGTACAACCGACATCTGGCTGACAATCTTATAGTTGCAACTTACACAATGCAATATGCTACGAAGTTCCATCTGACTATACGCATGACATCGGGCTGACAGAATAGGAACGGCGAGCCCAAAGCCGAACAGAAGAAAAATATTACAGAAAAGGAAGGCGGATTTCATCATTTCGTCAACGCAGATAAAAGGTAGAGGTGAAGTTAACCAGAAAGAGTGTAGTAAGAAACGGGCTACAGAAAATTGGAAAAAGCCATGTAAGCTAGTGAAAAAGTGTCGTCGAGACCAGGGAGAAAAAAAAAGAAGAAGAAAAAAGGGAGAAAAATAAAAATATTTTTTTGGATGCATAGAAAGCCACGTAAAAATCGGCAGCGTGGGGTATCGTTACTGAGGTCGAAGGGTGGCCCCAGAATTTTATTGGGGACATTGTACCACAAGCCCACGCCCACAATTTCAAAGGGTGGTTGAAGAATTGGCATCAGACGACGGAACACTAGGTCCACACTATATAAAAAGGTAAGTAGTATAAAAGGTTCCTTCAGGACCAAATGCTTGAGACGTTTACTTGTTGTAAGCATGTTTTTTTTTTTTTTTTTTTTTTTTTTTAAAGTGGTGAGTGAGACCGGCAGGTTCTTCGTGTGAACTCACCCCACACTCTCCGCTATTAACCGAGGTGTGCTAGCGTGCCGCCCTGCATACAATGCTGGCTCGTCACGGAATGAGCTATCAGCTTTTACTGATAGCCTGGACTTCACGGATCATGCCTTATATTTAAGTACAATCAAATTCTTCCCATTTTCTATTAAAATTGTTATAACATCGTCTGTCCCTGGTTGATGAGGTTATTCGTTGCAATTTATCAGTAGGTTCATCTCCCCTCTGATACATGTTAACAGAAAAGATTATCTTTAAGAGTGCTATGGCACAAATGTCAGTAAACTAAATTTCTTCCATCATGATCACCAGGTTTTTTTCTTTTTTTTTTTATATTCTGTCTAAAGGTAAATTTCTCCAGTTTTTTCCTTTTCCTTTTAACACCGAAGCATAGCTTTTCATTAAGTAAAAAAAGTTGTGACTTGCTGTGTTGACAACTTTTATTAAAAAAGCTTTGAACAGACTTTCCCCTCTCTAAAATTAACGTACAATTTAAGGTGACTTTATTGTGTTTAAATTAAATTAAAAAAAAAAAAAATCGAGACCAATAAAAACTGTGTAATTATAAACGATTGTGTTATTTTTGAACTTATCATTGTTAAACAATAGAAAAATCAAATAAACCGAGTATAAAGGAATAATAAAGCTGCTGGGTTGACGCGCTGATAGCAAGTAGAGCAAATTTTATTGGAATGAATGGAATACGTTGCGTCGTCGACAGGGCATTCATAGCTGATAAGCTTAAAAAAAAAGTTGAATTTCCTTTAAAAACGACATTAGAATGGAACTGTGTGGAGCTCCAGTGGCGCAATTGGTTAGCGCACGGTACTTATAATCAGTACACTTTGTGAGTGAGCAATGCCGGGGTTGTGAGTTCGAGCCTCACCTGGAGCAGATAAATTTTTTTATGTAACAAAACTTAAAATTTAGAAAGAGATAGAAAAGATTTTTATTTCGAACAAAAACACAAGATTTCCTCTAGTAGCAAAGCTCCTAAAATTATAATAATAAGAAATATAACGGTACTACGACGGACATCTCGAAAATCTATTATGGTTTTTTTTTTATCATCAAATTTCTGATGTACTGGTATTATGTGGCGAACCATTGCCGTCTTTATGTTCCAGGCCGTGACATCGAATTCTTTGAATGTATTAGAGTGGTACGATTTCGTACTTCTTTTAGCATTTGTTCTTATGGCAAAATGCATTACTTTCAACTTCAACCTTCTGCACAATGTGAATAAGCCTCCGTACTAAAAGTTTTATTCAGGAATTTTGTTATTTGATTCCTTGTGCATTTACCAGTATATAAATCTAAGTACTTTCTTTAAGAAAATTCTTTATATTTTATTACTCAAACATAACACTACACATAAAAATGAGAAAATGCGTTGAATTCTGTTGCCTTCATACCAGCTTTCATTTCTCTGTGTGTTTTCTCATAGAGAAATGAAAGCTCACTTCAAAGTGGGAGCAAATACTTCTTAAATCAGATCTACTTTTGTTTGAAACTGATTTTCTTTTTAAAATGTATAAAAACCTAAAGTATAAATTATACTACCATAAAGGCAACAAATATGCCTATAAAATAGGCTAATATTTGAATTACCTTTGACTTATAATTTCAAAGTTATGAAGAGTTAAACACAAAAAACCGTTGCCGTCCGTTCGATTCACAGCGCAGTGAGCAAGCGCAACTTGTGAAAATATGAGACGAATGTGTACCTCTGCCGATTCATTGATTAAAAAATACTTTGAGTCATGTTTGAAATGAAAAAACTGAATTATTTGATATGGAATGTTGGAAATATTTTTAAATTGATAGAAGCATTATGGGATAATATAAAAAAATGGTTAACATTGTCCTTTTGTCTTTATCATATTTAAGAAGTTACTGTGTGTTAAACATTGAAAGACTTATCTTTTTCATATAACTCAATAGGCAAGCTCAAAGCTCTGATTGCTTTCCAGTATGATTTGTGGTATGAAGGCAACAGAATTGAACGCATTTTCTCATTTTTATGTGTAGTGTTATGTTTGAGTAATAAAATATAAAGAATTTTCTTAAAGAAAGTACTTAGATTTATATACTGGTAAATGCACAAGACATTAAATAACAAAATTCCTGAATAAAACTTTTAGTACGGAGGCTTATTTACATTGTGCAGGAGGTTGAAGTTGAAAGTAATGCATTTTTCCATAAGAACAAATGCTAAGAGAAGTACGAAATCGTACCACTCTAATACTTTTGCAAGTAGCAAAATCGTTTTGTGTCATGGCCTGGAACATAAAGACGGCAATGGGCGAACACAATAAGTTTTCCACAAAATGCGGACGTTACTAGGTGGTAAGTCAATAACGAAGGAGGTGATTCATGTGTACTTATCTAACAGACAACACATATTTAAGAGATGAAACGATTCGCAATTACAGGGTGATTATTAAATTTTAATGTTTGAAGAGAGTTGTTTTAATAGCGCCTACCTAGAAATAAAGCTAAAATAAATAACGTTGTTCCAAAAAACTGAAGTCGCTTTCCCTTTACTATCAAAATGTAAGGGGGATTCGGACAAATACCGCACATATCTTCAAATCCTCTGTCGCGGCTTGCTTCGATATAGTGGCTTTCACTGAAACTTGGCTGCATCATGGTATTCGCGATATTGAACTCCTTGATAATTCTTATCAAACTTTTAGAAGAGATAGACATACTGTTTCGGAGGCTCGTGGCGGTGGCGTACTTCTCGCGTGTAAAAATAAGTTCAATTGCAGCAAAATTGAACTTCCTTGTTTCTCCAACACCCTCGATATTGAGCTCATAGCTCTTAAGCTATCTCTCCTAAAATATGACTTATACATAGTTTGTTGCTACATTCCTCCAGACTCCATAAATATTGTTGATGACAAAGGTCAAAATATTTACGACCTACTTACTTTAACATCTAATTTTATCCATGGTAAGATGGAACCTATTGACGAATTACTACTTATTGGTGATTTTAACTTACCCAATATACAATGGGTACTTAATGAAGATGACGATGACTATCTTCCACTTAATAACTTGACAACAAGGGAATCACGTTTCCTTGACACTATTTCATCTCTTGGTCTCAGCCAAATCAGTAATGTTAAGAATGACATGGGTAGGCAGCTAGACCTGGTATTTTCTACTGACGCTGGGAACTTATTAGTTGAACCTAGCTCAGTTATAATGTCTACTCTTGACAAATATCACCCCCCTCTACTAATTACATATTGCCATGAAACCGAAAATCTCGCAAATTGTGACGAAACACAATACTTTTTCAATTTTAGAAAAGCTGACTTTTCAGAACTTTCTAGTAGACTTACCTCTATTGATTTCAACACATTGCTGTCTTGCAATAGTGTTGATGAAGATGTTTCTAAGTTTTACATAATTCTTTTCGATTTATTCGCTTCTCATGTTCCCCGTGAGCGTCAGCGGATCTCTACAACATCACCGCCATGGTTCAATAAAGAACTGAAACGCCTTAAAAATAGAAAGAATAAACTGTGGAAAAGATATTTGCGGGACAAGGACATTATAAGTCACAGCAACTTCCTCACATCCTATAATGAGTTCAATGAACTTTCCTCTTCACTCTATGATGAGTATATTCAGAGTATGCATGTGAAATTATTTAGTGATCCACGTAACTTTTTTAGGTTTATTAATATGAAAAAAAAACCGACAACTACCCCAATAACATGAAGTACAAAGATACTGCTAGTGATGATTCGTCTGAAATTTGCAATATGTTTGCTTCATTTTTTGAAAATGCATTTTCCTCTTCAAATTTCCAACCTCGTAATAGTAACTTTAATTATATGAACGACTCTCATAAAGTTTCATTCACTATCCCTACAATTACACATGAGGATATACTTGATCATATTAATGGGCTTCCAAATGACTTCACAACGGGTCCCGATGGGATTCCTCCAGCCTTTCTGAAGTCATGTTGCCTCTCCCTAGTAGCCCCGCTGAGAATTATTTTCCAAAAATCGCTCGATAGTGGTTGTTTTCCGCAGCTATGGAAAAATTCGTTCATCATACCTATCCACAAAACAGGTAGTAAAAATGATATATCTAACTATAGGCCTATTGCGAAATTATCATGCATGCCCAAATTATTTGAATCAATCATTTACTCTCAGCTATCGTTTTCCTGTAAGAATTTGCTTTCTTCAAACCAACATGGGTTTATTTCGGGCAGGTCTACAACCACCAACTTATTAGAATTCATCTCGGATACTAATGGCGGGTTTGCAAAAGGCTTCCAGACAGATTGTATCTATACTGACTTTAGTAAAGCTTTCGACAAGTTATCTCACTCCGTGATATTGTTTAAAATGGAAAAGTATGGGTTTCCCCTAACATTCCTAAAATGGACGGAGTCATATTTAGATAACAGAACATACCAAATCAATTTCCGCCATTCCTTCTCTAGAGTCTTGAAAGCTTCGTCCGGCGTACCTCAAGGGAGTCACCTGGGCCCGTTGCTCTTTATTCTATCTATTGACGACATTGTATCTGTTGTGATGCACTGCAAAGTCTTGATTTATGCTGACGATATTAAACTTTTCGCTCAGATTAAATCTTTTAACGATTGTGAACTTGTACAGAGTGACCTCCACAAATTTTACGACTGGTGCAAAAGCAATAATTTGGTACTCAATATCGACAAATGTGAGGTTATGACTTTCCACAGGAATCTGAAACCAATCACTTATGATTATGAATTCTCGAATTCCTCGATTCGCCGTGTTAGTTCTGTTTGTGACTTAGGTGTCAAATGTGACCAAAGATTGAATTTCGTCTCCCATATAAACTTCATGGTATCAAAGAGTAGTTCTATGTTGGGCTTTATAAAACGTTGGTCTCGAGAGTTCTCGAATCCCACCATTACATTGCATTTGTACACTTGCTTTGTGAGACCCCTTCTTGAATACGCTAGCCAGGTCTGGTCTCCATTTTACGGTATACACATCGACCGTATCGAGTCTGTTCAGCGGAACTTCCTACGATTTGCTCTCAGGCACCTACCCTGGAATAATTCATTAATTCTTCCACCCTATAAGGATCGCTTGAAGCTTTTAAATATGCACTCGCTAGAGAAACGTCGTATGGTTGCCGATATAACGTTTGTGCATCAACTCTTAAACGGGAATATTGATTCTCCATTTTTACTTAACAAAATCTCTTTCCGTGATAGTAGGCACAATTTAAGAAGGCTACCTTTGTTGCATGTTAACTCCTCAAGGTCTAACTTTACCAAGTATGAACCTATTAATCGCATGTGTATTACTGTTAATAATATGGCTGAGCATTTTGTTCTCGACGTTTCTAAGCATGTTTTAAAAAAACGTCTATATAATATTTAATCTATTCTGTTTAATGTTTTGTGCATGTAATTTCATCTGGTGTTTGGGTTTATGTTTTGTGTAACATACTAATACTAACACCGACTAAGTGATGAATCGCATGTATTGTTGAGACGTTTATTTATTAAACGTGTCCATGCAGCGAGCTTGTGTTAAGCTGGTTCTGATAGTCATTCTAAATATTTCTTTAATATTATGGATTTTAACGAGTAATATGGAAACAACGAAACCGCAAAATAGGTGAGCCATTTAAAGAGACTTTATTGGCGGCTTCTGGTATTTGAATTAAAAGTTTATTCTAGGCTTAGTCCAGGAACTTTAAACAAAAAATGGCTTCATCTTCGAGAAAAGTGTAACCAAGCTAAAAATTGGTATACAGTTAACATTTAGCTCTCCAAATAAGGTGTGAAATGACCCATAAATTCCCCAAAACGGGGAAAAACGTACCTTTTTTCTTGTCGGTCTTATGGCTATAAGGTACATATATGAAAAGGAAAAAGCGGGAAACTCTCTTCAATAAAGGTGGAATAAAGTTTATTGATAACACTAACAGTTTTCCCGTGGCATTGAAACTTCAATATAAATTTTGTAAATTTTTCCTGTAAAATTTTCGACAACTTTTCGATGGTATCATTATGGTCGGTGGAGAATTATCACCTGAATAGAGTAGACGTAAGTATTTAAAATAAACAACTACAAAAAATTTCCTTTCCAAGTCTAAAAATCTGCTTTCAATGGTATGCTCCTGTATAAAAATCTAAATAGATAGAATAGATTAACTGACTATGTACTTGTAGGAGTGGAATCAAGAAATATACGCGTAGAAATTGACTGTGATTTTAAGATATCAGATCATGAAACAATTAAAGTAGAATTAATATCTAAAGGACAAAGGAAGGACACGGGTAAGACCATCAAAGTTTTAAAGTATAATAAAGCTAGATTTGATGAGCTCTTGTATGAGGTCAATATAGCAAACCTTTACTTGTTGGAAGAGATAAATGATTTATCGACACTTTTTCACGCAAAATTAAAAGAATGTGTGGATAAGAGTACAATCAACAAGGTACTCCAGCGAAGTGGGAATTGTAACTGATATAATCCTGAGTTGGAGCGAAAAAAGAGGGAAAAAGTAAATGCCTACAGGGAAGCTGTTTATAGTGGGAATGAGATTCAGTGGAGTCATTACAGACACCTACGAAATTGTTATAAGAGTGCGATATATAAGGAAAAAAATAATTTTATAGAGAGGCAGATAGATGCTAGGTCAGGTGATCAAAGAAGTTTATGGAAAGTTATTAAAGATCTAGTAGTTAATGCGCATAAGACAAATGAAATTTCAGCCATGCAAATTGCCCACGAGTATGTGTACGACTCATTTGATATAGCAAATAAGTTAAATTGCTATTTTGTGAACGGCTTCAAAGATTTGCACGGTTCCATTTCTTCTACGCAATGTTCGTTACCGACGACCACATTAACTGCTAGATTTCAAATACATTACTGTGATGAATTTACAATCTGTGATATAATTAAAAGGTGCAATAACAAAAAAGATGCGAGTGGTTTGAACTGTGATATAATTTTTAAGTCGATAGAGATAATAGGCCCTATCCTAATGAAAATCATAAACCTATCTATACAAACAGGGATTTTTCCTAGATGTTGGAAAGAGTCGACAGTTATTCCAATTGAGAAAGTGAATAATACAATAAGCTGGGAACAGTTTCGACCAATTAATATGCTTCCTGTGGATGAAAAGATTATGGAACGCCATGTGGCGAATCAACTAGTAGAGTACATAGAAGCTAACCAATTGCTGATAGAGGAGCAGTCGGGATTCAGGGGTGGACATTCATGCGAAACAGCGTTAAATTGGCTAATATTTGAATGGAAAAAGGAAATAGATGATGACAATGCTGTGGTGGCTATATTCCTAGATTTTAAACGCGCTTTTGAAACTCTGGACAGAGGAATTTTGATAAAAAAGTTACATATGTACGGTGTGCGAGGAGTGGAACTTAAATGGTTTAGATCGTATTTGGAGGAAAGGTCGCAGATAACAAAAGTTAATAACATATTATCAGACCCGTTGACAGTGGATATTGGTGTACCACAAGGATCAGTGTTAGGATTCATTCTCTTTCTTATCTACATTAATGATATTAAAAGTGCAATTAAGTTCAGTAAAGTGGCGTTGTTTGCTGACGATACTTTAATATATGTAAGTGGAAGGGATATGAAAATTATGTGTGAACAGTTGAATGAGGACCTTGAAAACATGAGTAAATGGTTGAAAGCAAACAAATTAAAATTATATCTATCTAAGACCAAGTGTATGAAGTTCAACTCCGTGGACAATATCTCAGTGTGTATTGATGGCACAAGTATTGAGTGCGTGGAAAGCCTTAAATATCTCGGGGTGAAAATAGATAGTAAACTAAAATTTAAAGAGCATTTGGACTATATTTGTAAAAAAATAGGTAAAAAAAACAGGATTCCTGAAAAGAATACGACCGGCTCTAAGTTTAAAAAATGCCTTAATGTTATATAACGCATTAGTCTTGCCACATTTTGCATATTGCTCAACCCTCCTGTATGCAAATTCGAACGAGATAAAGGATCGCCTTCAACTCTTACAAAATAAAGGGATGCCGGTGATTCTGAGATGCAACATATGTATATACTCCGATTCGAGTTATGCTGGAGACCTTACAGTGGATGGATGTTAGACAACGTCTTACGTACGAAGCAATGATGTTTATTTTTAAAATAAAACATAATATACTACCTGAATATCTGCGAGAAAATCTTGTAACTGTTGCAGAGTCCCAACCATATAACTTGCGTCACAATCAGAATTTTAGACTCGCCAGATGGAATAGAAGCAGCACCCAGAATTCTTTGATGTACAAGGGATTGCAATTTTATAATAATTTACCACCAGAATTGAAATTGGAAACAAGAATTCGAGTTTTTAAGTATAAATTAATACAATTCATTCGCATAAACGATAATTAAAATAAGTATAGAGAAGTAGCCAAATGAATTATAATAATTATTATTAAGTTCACAAATGTATGGAAGAGTTTTTTAAAACTATTAATTAAATACAATAAATACAATACAATATTGTCCCTTGAAATGTTATTTTCCAAACGGGAATGCCAGATATGACAGATGTTTTAAACAATGCATTATGATACTCTGAACATATTTTGTTAGCAATGTTTATTTCAATTAAGCGGAGAAAGCCTTGGGGGGTCTAAAAGTTTGATCTAGTACATTTTGAAAAATCTAGTACAGAACCGAATTCCTTAGGTCTTGGGAAGAAGTTTAACTACCAACACTCCTATACTCGGAGGCTTAAATAGCTATATCCCAATAGTAATTTTTTTTTGTATTTCCTTCTTTTTTATTCGAACTGAGGTACTAGTTTTTTCGCGCCTTAGATCGGCTCTAACTCGAAAGGGTTATGGTTCTAATACGGCATTTTACATATCAAATTGAAGGTCTCGCCGGGTACTATCGGATGGTGTACTTTTTTCCGATTCAGAAAACTTTCTTCGGACGCTTTTCCTGTCGGAAATCCCATTTTCATGCGTCACGTACACCCCAGCCCACCCCAGCCACTACATTTCGCATATTCTTTTGCAGTTCTTTCTTCTTAAAGCTCTGTTGGGAAATTTTTTGTCATAGGAAGTCATTTTCCACGACGCACCTATTCCGCACAATCACGAGAAGTAGAACAGTCTAATATTTCACCCAAGAAAGTCGCCCAGCTACATCCGATCGCCAAAGCTTTCCCCCGCGGTTTCGTGCCTAAAGTTGTAAGAAAAGTGGTCATACCGTTTTTCATATTTATTTATTTATTTCATTAATTTATATTCCTTATTTTCCCACCTTTCAAAAAGGAATAACCTTCTCATGTAGAGTTAACATAAAATTTTTTTCTTCTTCACAACCTTTCTTTTTAAGCCTTTAAGTGATTATTTAGGCAATTCTAGGAAGGACGAAAATGTCTGTAGCTAGGCTTTTATTTTATTATTTGTTTTCCCATTGGGATTTTCACTGACATCTACGAATTTATTACCTTCTTTGAGCATAGATAATATACATATATAAATGTTATGTTTCAGGAGAAGAGGAGAGTTTTGCAATTTTTATGATATGTAGATGTCATAGAGGATGAACAGGTATCAAATAATTCCATATACGTATGTAACGCCATGACAGAAATAAATAAATTACACGAATGAGATGGTTATTTTATTTTGATCTGTTTCCAGGGTCAGGAAAAACTACATTGACACATTCGTATTATAATTTTGCATGGCGATGACGGTACCCCACCCTATTTTGGAAGTTGTTCTTCTCAATTTTGCACACATTCATAAGATTAAAAAGCAACAGTTTACTTACGTAATATTCTAAAGTGTAAGAATCATCGGAACTTACCTGTAAAGAAAAATTTAAAAAAAAAATTATTTTGAGACAATAAATAAATGAATGATAAAATTTCTTCTTATAATTGAGACAATGAAGACCTGGTTTTTATGAGTGCAATCTAGTTAAAAGAATCAGACTATCCTAGTTACAAGGTAATTCGAAGAGATAGCAGTGGGATGCTATAGTAGATAATATTCCTAAGAGCAAAGTATATATGTACAACTGACATACACTTATGTATGTCACCCAACAATAAATTAGTATAAGCACAAAATCAACAAAATACAAACTTTTGCTTGTGAATCATCCTTCTTAAATTTCTCTGTAGAAAGTAGAATCGGTTTTTTCTGAATCATATCAGAACAGTATTCTTGGTTTCAGTTATGGAGCTACAGACAGTGTCATTTGAATGTTCCTTTAAGATAGCAACTAAGAAAAATCCCACACACTCAGATCTGGACTATGGGCACCCTCGTCACCTCTTTCTAACTAGAGATCCACTACTAGAACTCTGCGCTCAATAAAAAATTTATAAAGAACATGGAAAATGGAAAATATACACAATATCAGACAAGCCAGGAACATAGCTAAGACGCTGGGGGGGCACAGATATTGCGGACTGTCTTGGAAAGGAAGGAGCCAGATCTCTTTTTATTGGCGCTGCACCTATTTTTGGCCATCCAAAGACCCATCTTTCGGCACAAATCTGACTTTGGGAGGACAGAATTAAATTGGTACATATATTCCTCACACTTTTTAGAACTAATGTTCATAACGGGTCTACAAACTAGGCAATGCCCAGGTGGATATCACTTTAAGATATGTAAGGAATTGATAGTGAGATCTATCACTTCTGTATGGAAGATGCCGACACTGCTGAGCACGTCCTATAAAAAGCATTCGCATTACCAGAGAATATCACAAAGATAGCCTCCAAGAACGTTACAGGTTTTGTAAAAGACCTCAAGTACGAATGGACGTGCTAGAGCACTTAGAACTAATGCCACCTTGATCTCAAATATCACAGAAAATATATGAAGGGCGGGCGGAATCTCTGTCTAGAACACCCATATTAATAATAATAATAGGATGGGCAAATTAAAATATCTCAGTCAAATAACCTCAAAATTCCTCGAACTTGTACTGAAGAATGAGTAAGTGTATTATCATGGTGGAACATTGGCGAAGGTTTTTTTTTTTTTTTTGCCAAAACCGCCTTCAGCTTTGTCAAATCTCCAGGATACCGTGATTCCACAAATTCTACCAATATCCCTATTTTGCAATCCCAAAAAAACTATTCCGGTTGATCTTTCAGCTTTGATAATCATTGCTTGGACTACATTTAGGTTTCCGGGTCGTATACGCGTAATCCTTATGACAATTCCTGAGTAAATTTTCTCTCTGAATTTTCTGCGATTCCATTTAAATTATAAAAGAGAAGCAACTATTCACTGCACCAAATATTGGAATACTTTGGGTACCTACCCAATGTGCATAAAATTTAGACAAACTTAAATGATTGGGGAATAAAAATGTATGTAATCTTCGCTTTTTCTTCAATATACATTTCCAGTCGCGTTCTATAATTTCTTGAAGATTTGTTTAAGGAACAAAAGGAAAGGAATAATGTTTTATTAGGGATTTAGCTTTAGATAGATTAGTTGTCAAGAGAAACACAAAATTTCAATGAGCTGCCTAACTACTATATATTTGCGAGACGTTTTGTAGGCCACCGCAACCCAATCGCTTTACTTGTATAGATCCTTCAGAGCCACTTTGGAAGTCAAACATTTTGAAAAAAAAAGATACTTAAATAAAGTATCAAGATTGACAAAAAGTATTAATTCAATTTTAAATGATAAATTACAGTGCTGCCATATTAAAAAAATACAAACATACAATTTTATAGCTAGTAGGTATATAAAAGAAAATTTATAACCAACTTACCCTGGCCCCTAAAGCATTTTCATACTCAGAAGACTTTAACCGCATTAAAAAGTTCAAAACAAATCCAAAAGAAGGCAATTTATCCTCCAAACATTTTCAACATTTATAATATTTCCTCCATAAAAGATTTGCTTAAGGAAATTTAAGTAATTAAAGAGGAAAATATTATTAATGATCCTGCACCAGTGCCATTGCTTACGTAATAAATTTCATAAACCGGTAAGGAAATGGGCTGGTGTTACTTTTAGGTATAATCGATTTCGAAGGTTACTGATGCTTTGTTTGTAAGAAATTTCTCTAAGGAACAAATTATATGACGCGAAGAGTCGAAGAGGCCCAATCCCAATCCAAGTTTTTATTATTGAATTGTACGAACAGGTAATGATGTCACACCTTCTACTATATACATACATACCTACTTAGGTATGTATTTAGTCAGCGTAGCAAACATTGGGAATTAAAAGAGACTGAAGGGAATTTTCTATGTTTGTACCATTACGTAACGAAAAAAGAAACTGTTGGCAGAGAAGAATTCTGTTCTGGATGTTGGTAAAAATGTTTAAATATTCAATAATTAGGGCTTTAATAATTAAGTAAGTAATAGATCCTTGATAAATTAAATTTAATGTTTAAAAGACATTTAGTGCCGCAGCTATTTCTAGTTTTCTCCTTCTTACCTGCGATGACAGAATCCTTCAGTTGAATTATTGGTTGAGATTTTATGCAAATAGTAGCAACTTCGTTATAGAAAAATTCCAATCAACATACCTACATATATTATTTATCTGTACAGTGTACCAAGGCAGAATCGAGCATTATTTTTGCGAAATTGAAAAATATTTAATGAGCATCGTCCTCAGCATTGCGTCAGCCGTACTCTTGGCCACATCTCTGTTCAACTTTTTAGCCTCGTGTGTTTGCTACAATGTGCTACCTGCTGCTGTTTCTACTGTTTTTTGCAAACGAAGTTCCTCCTACTACGTCAGACCCAGTGAATTATACTGAACCTCTTGATCTTCGCACTTCACTGAAAGAATTGGTCATCGATCAACAACTATCAACCCTGTCAAAACTTTCTAGGTTGCAAAGTTCCTTGGATTCTTCACGACCAAGACCTTGGAGATTGAAACCCCAGCTTTCATCTACGAAATCGGGACCTTCTGGCAATAAATTGGTGTCTTCCGAAGATATTTCTTCCATCCTAAAGGCTACCAGCCTGAAGATTTCGAAGAGAAGAGGAAGAACGGTGATATTAACCTTCTCCCCAGAAGAATAAACGTTAAGGTCACAGAAGAAGACGACAAATGTTTATATTTATGTATTCTCAAAAGCAGTATTCGGCAATAAAAAAATAATAATATGGGTGGGTTCAATCCTCAGATGTCGCCTGTGGGCACACGAAAGGTGCACATGTCTAAAAGAAGAATATTTGTATGACTTTAAATGCGATAAGTGCATAAGAACTATCTAAACCCGGTGTTGCCCCATACTGCGCACGATCCTCCCCTACCACCGAAGCAAACCCGTTTTTTGAAACTGAAATATTTCTTTTTAAATTTGTGACTGATTTGTTTTTAATTTTTTACTTTTTTGCCCTGTGCAATGTTTACACAGAATGTGCAAAATATCCAAAATATAAAAAAAAAACAATGACTTTCTCAATCTCTATAATGAAATATCGCTTAAGTACTCTATACTGCCCCCCTTTTCTTTCTTGGATGTGAAATGCGAAAAAGTAATGGCCATGGATTGAGCTTTGTAGTACATCATAACTTATCTGCAGAAATTACTGATTTTTTGTTAAGAGAAATAACAAAATCGTTTTGGCGTCTTGAAAATAGGACTTCAAGCTATCTAAGGCAAATAGCATCTTAAAAATATATGCGAAAAAGGACATGAAGAATAAGGATTTTATTTTTTATCCTGGAATATCCTGGAAGACGTACTTTTATTCATTTTTTTTATATTTTATTCCTTATATTATCCACTAAAACATTTTAAAATTTTAACTACTTACAAATAAAAAAATCTTGTTCTATACAGGGTGTTTCGTATGTGGTCTTGCACCTGAAGGCTGTAGATAGGCCATGCTTAGGCAAGCAAAAAATTGTACGGGAATCGGAGGAGATCCCAACGGTTTGCGAGATAACCTCCCGTACAATTTTTTTCTTGTCTTATCATGGCCTATCTACAGCCTTCAGGTGCAAGACCACATACAGAACACCCTGTATAGAAACAATTTTTTTTATTTGTAAGTAGTTATAGATCTATTTTTGTGAAACTTCCTCGATTTATTACTCCTTGATCCCGTTGAGATCCCAAGTTAAAATTTTAGAATGTTTTAGTGGATAATATAAGGTATAAAATGTAAAAAAAATGAATAAAATTAAAAATACGTCTTCCAGGATATTCAAGGATAAAAGATAAAATCCTTATTCTTCATGTCCTTTTTCGCAAATATTTTTTAGATTCTATTTGCCTTAGATAGCTTGAAATTCTATCTTTCAATGTCTTAGTATGAGTAGAAAAATATATATGAATTTTTAAAGAAGACCAGGGCAGCACTTTTGCGAAATTTTGAAAATGCCATAACTCGCAAATTACGCATTACACAGGGGAAATTATTAATTCGGTATTTTTGTTTTCACAAACTCTCAAAGTACATAAAATATCAACAAAATTGGTGATGGCGATGTGTCACACGTTCTATGATTTTTTGAACGATTTGTTATGGAATGACCCCCGGGCAGCATGCAAAATTTTGTATGATTCTAGATTCCTTCGATAGAGAAAAATTACAATCTTCAATATGCACCGAAATCACAAAAAAACATTGTTTTTTTTTTTTTAGTTTTCGGGAAAAAAAAGCCCTCAAGACTCCCGAGCCGGGTCCAAAATTTTGCATGATCTTAGATTCATTCGATAGAGCGGAATACAAACTTTTTCTGAATTTTCGGGAAAAAAGCCCTGACTCGGGTGCAAAATTTTTCATAATCCTAGATTCATTCGATAGGGCAGAATTAAAAAAAAAACACCTCAAAGCTCCGGGCAGAGTGCTCAATTTTGCATGATCCTAAATTCGTTCGAGCGCTTTAAAAATTTTCAATATGCACTGGAATCCGAAAAACGAAAATTTTTGCAGTTTTCGTGAAAAACGGTCTCAATTTCCCTTGCACAGGTTGCGAAATTTCGCATTAGCCTAAATTCATTCACAGATTTATGATATAAAAATTTTAAAGGTTTACAGATTTTCTTGTATATACTTGGAAAAAGGTTAGTCGCTGACATTTTTAATATACGGAAGTTTTCTTAAAAATTTAAAAACCTACGTACATATATAAAATTGGTTATAATCATTTTAACTGTCTCCAACAGACTATTCTAGAAATAAAATTGAAAATCACTTCAACGCCAACGGTCCAATTTCATGCAGACACTCAAATAGGCCCTAGAATATCACCAAAATTAAATTGCAACTGAATTATTGCAATTAAATTGAAATTCAATAAATATTGACTTGTAATTACCAACAAATTTACAATAACATACATTTTTTGTGGACACAGCCTTATAGAATTTTGTCAAATTTGCTCTAATTTCTATTAGACTTGATCCGTTGAATAAACATCTTAAATCTACTGCGCAACTTTTTAACCCTGCTGATTCGAATAAATTTGAAATGCAAACAATTTGAGAAAAAGATTTACGTCAAGATTTTCTTGAAATTGTGAGAACGTATACCTAGTTAATGCGCGTAATCTATACATATATGCGTATCTCAGCAGGCTGTTATAAGATAACATTACAAAAAAGATACTATCATGGATGGATTTTCTATTTTGTTTTCTGGGGCTTTTTTTTCTTCTTCTTCTAAGATTGTAATCGGAGTGGCAATGACTTTTTATCAAGGTGTTTTTCTCTGTGTAACTAGCGCTTCACTCGTACTAGACTACATAATCTACGCAAATCTATCAGTAAACAATTGAATTGTTGTTTTTTTTCGCTTTTATTAAGAAATCAGTCACATCCACGTATAAATTGGCGCAAAAATAACATTTCAGCAATCTCATTCTCCACCAATAATTGCCAAGGCGAAATAATTTTGTTTTTTTTTTTTCGCAGCGTAACATATGTAAATATGTGAATCAGAAGCACCCGCAATCTTAAGTGTTGGAGATGTGCCAATATTACGTCAAAAATTATTGTTCTCACGGCGGCTTTTTTCTTCTTTTTTTCTTATATACATAGACACACTAAGGAAAATACTTATATTTTTTTTCATGATCATTCTTTGCGAATCGTTGTTTATTTATACGAAGGTGAATTACTTTATTTATAGTTATCATTTCCGGTGATTTGTTTTTATGATAATAAACAAAAATTGTTATTCAGAGACAACTTGGTTCTGTATGATTTCATGATACGAAAAATTACGTGTAGCCAAGTCATGTGTACAATATCAGATTATGTATAGCTAGCACAACACAAACATCTCTATTGAAATGAAGCTTGTTTTTATTGTTTTTTTTTTTTTTTTTACATATCTAACGATATTCTCGTATATTTTACGAGAAGTTGTAAATTTTTACGCTCAACCAAAACCTGGGATATACACATTCCAAGATGTATCAAAAAATAAGATTTATGGTCGTTATTATTTGTCTAATTCATTTGAAAATAGATAGGCCGTCGGTGTAGTGGATTACAGTATACGAGCCCAATTAGCATCCACAACATAATGGATGAGGCAAACATACTGATAAAGGCGAATATTTTTTAAATTCATTAAGATTTTACAGTAGGTATACATGTATAATTATTATCGATCCTTTACCTATATATTACCTGTCACGCGGCTGGAGTCAAAAGGAAACTACTCACCACTCGTTTTTGCATCGCTTATACCAGTGTTGGGTGTAATCTGATTCCAGTGTTTAATAATTCCATTACAGTTTAGACAAATTACCAAGTAATTTAATTAAATCGTATTTGATTACATTTCAATCAGATTACTTATGAGAGAATATGTAATCTATCAAATGTGTAATCTGTTACAATATAATTCGATTATTTTCTAATCTAATTACATTGTAACAGATTACTTTGTAGACTACTTAAACAAAATTAATAATATAATGAAAAGAATTGAAAGAAAATATATAGATATCTTAAATGTAATCACATTAATTAGATTAACATGTACTGGAATTAAGATGTAATCAGATTAACTTGGAATCACACTACACGTTAATCGATTACATTATGTAATTATGGAAATGGATTACATAAGTAATCTGATTACAGATTACATGGTAAATTGTTAATCGTTAATCAGATTACATTTTGCCCAACACTGGCTTATACAATATTATAAGACTTCCTCTTTAAACACAAGAGTTTTCGCGATAAGTTGAATTCTTCAGCAAGTTATAAGGACAGTCCCAGTTTGTATGTTCCGATTTACTGTGGCCTATTATCTAAAATATAAGTATAGGTTCAACAATATTTACTCTGCATCTTGTGAAGGCTGAACAAACGCACAGGAAGTGTTCAGTTGTCTCAAGTACTCTTTTCAGGTAGAACAAATATTATAGACAACAATATCAGTGCCCGTTGAAGCTACGAAACACACTAATCACAAATATCCAATAAAAGAGATTTTTCCTTGACTCATCAACGAAATCAATCACAGTTTTTAGCCTATGACATAATTCTTTCCGAAAACACTCGTGTCGTACCCTCTGCCTCATGGTGCAGAGGGGTTAGGTTCAAAGGTTTCTAGCACAGTTGTCGATGCTGCGGTGCTGTTGGTATATACGAATAACAACTGTGATACTTAGACAGTTCAATCTCTATATGCCATTCAATTTGGATTTAACTAAAAAGTACATTGTACTGAGTTTTAGGCCACATATGTTACCGAACGGTCTTCGACAGTTTCAAAATGACCTTCGGAATTTCTCTCCCCTAAGAGGTTATGTTGTATTAACTCGTCCATCAGTTTTTTCATTGTAAAAAGTGCGTGCCGAAAGTGATACCTAATACTAATGATAAATTTTATCGTGTGGCCGATCATGGATGCAGTTCAAGAACGTTTCTTGGAGTACCTATTGGAAGAAACATTTTGTGTCGATGAGCAGATTATACCGTTTAAAGAACGTCTGCAAATGAAACAATATATGCAAGGAAAACCATGTTCATGGAGTATAAAACTTATCTGTTATGCGTAAAAGTCGAATGCCGTACGATTTCATTACCTATCATGGTTCGACCATTGAAATTGAAGCGGCGTTCTTTGAAAAACTTGGTTTCAGCACGGCTTTGTCACAACGTACGCACTATTCTTGCGAATAGAAAAATACTCGCTGCTGGAACATTCGTGTCAATCGTTTTCAGAATCCTCCTCTACGGACTGATGCAGAGATACGAAAGGTCACAGATGGTAAAAGAAAAAGATCTTTGTTCTGATCTTATATATCTTCGCTCTGGTGTTCCACTAGGTTCCATTATTTGCCCTCTACTTTTCACCTTATATTTAAATGATTTACCGAATGTTGTTACTAATTCCTCTATTCACCTTTACGCGAATGACGTCCAGATCTATTTGAGTAGACCAATAGGTTTGATAGAGGATTGTATTTGCCGCATTAATGAAGATCTTCGTAGCATATATGACTGGTCACTGCTGAATCAACTTTCGTTAAATCCAACTAAGTCGCACTGCCTGGCTATATATAGGAGCCAGATTGATAAATCGGAACTTCCGCCTGTTTTATTAAATAATTCCGTTCTCGAGTACGTTGACTGCGTAAGGAATCTTGGAGTTTATTTCAGTGCTGATTTCAAATGCTGCAGTCACATTTCAAATGCTGCAGTCACATTTCAAATTTAATAGGGAAAATCTATGGCACTTTACGGCAACTTTGGATAACGTCTGCTTGCCTTTCTGTGGGCATGCGCTTAAAGTTGGCTAAAACGCTCCTTATTCCAATATTTGCTTATTGTAGTACCATCTTTAGCAAACCTGATGCTCGGTGCCAGAGAAAGTTAGATGTTGCTTTCAATGATGCAATACGCTATATTTATAGACTTCCTCGGAATGCTCATGTGTCTCAGTATGTATTGTCACTGCTGGGCACTCCTCTAAAAACGTATTTAGGCCGCCGTAAACTCATTCTTCTGCAAAAACTGATACATATATATAGCAAGCTTCCGGAGTATTTGCATGAGAGATTGCACTTCTTGTATTCGGGAAGGGGTTGTCAGCTTCTAGCCCCTCGGTGTTCCTCTCAATATGGTGAGTGCTCTTACTTTGCTCAGGCAATACGAAAGTGGAACTTTCTTCCTGCCAATATGCAGCGAACGGGCTCTATCAAGCATTTTTCTTCATTGTTAAAAGATCTAAGTTTTTAGGAGCGTAAATGGCACGTACTTTTTACTTTTTATAATTAGTTAGTTCTCTTGTTTTACTTATTTATTTTATTATTTATTTCTTATAAGTTTAGGTATAATTTTTTATTCTTTTTTTATTTCCATTAACTTTAATTTAAGTTTTGTTGTTTTCGCTTTTATTTATTTATTTTTTTTGTGGTATGTTTCGGTTTGTTTTTATATATATATATTCGCATATTTTTTTACATTATTTTATTTTATTATTTTATTTAGATTTTTATTACTTATTCTTACTTTTTATTAATACTTATTTCGTTACCTTAATGTGTTTTAGTTAATTCTTATTTTGAACCAGGAACCATTTCATCAAATTAGAAGTACGTATATAAGATATTGTAATCTTTGTACATTGGCCCTTAATAAATTTATTATTATTATTAAACTAATACCCGTTATGACCAAGTCGATCAGTTCGATGCAAACTACAAGGATGCAACCAAAGTACGTATTTCTATTGTTCGAAATGGAAAGCAAATCTGTGCATTTGGCAAAATTCTGAATGTTTCTTCGAATATCATCGAAAATAAGTTATTTTTAATGCCATTTTATAAAAATGTTTATAAGTACTTCTATATTGAAGTGAATTACCAATTAAATTACATTTAAATAAATTACAATTAAAATAAATCATTATTACATAATAGACACCCTTTTATCGTTCAAAACATCTTTCATTAGCTCTCGTATAGTCCCTCATTTTTTATATGAAGGTGTCGGAGTTTGACTACCATGACTACCCATGTACACTCAAGTGTACATCTCTCACCAACCACACCTTTACAGGCAGGTAAAAATTTATTACCGTAAAGTACTTCTATGACCCATATTAAAAACCATCTCTAAAAAACTTTTTTTCCAATCGCGCGTTTAAGAGGGGGTACTGAAAGGGTTAATCGAGCAACGTGGCAGTCCGCCGTAGAAGTCAAAATTCTGTTTACACCTTTCAGTCTCTATAAACCGGCGACTGGAGACCAAAAGTGTCTCATGCAACGTGTATCTTTACCTTTAAGCTCTTAAAAAATACTAAAGAGCGCCCTCCCTTTGTCAAGTCAACAAAAACTTTTATATTCGTTCGTATAAGTATTCTTAGAACTTCTTCACCAACTTTCGTATTAACAAAATTATATCATTCAACATTTTTTTTTTTTTTATAAATTATCCTCTTTAATTTTCTCGAAAAAGAAAATCCGAATATATGTCATTATTTGTTTATTTCATTTCAAATTTATTATTCATACAAAAATCTCTGACGCATCACCACTGAAAAACGTGACTAATTACCAGTTTCACGTCAAATTGTGATTTCGTTGTAACCCGCCACATACAATCAAAACAACATTGATTCGAATAATTATGTGAAAATATAATAAAAGTTTTCCTCGTTTAATCTGTAGTCAATGTGGACAGAATGGGTAGATATAAAATAAATGTTGCTTAACAACAACAATAACAACAACACCAGCAGCAGCAGCAACAAAATCTTAATTGGAAAATTTAATACAAACACGTCGCGTGAGTTTTTCTCATTTTCGAGTGTAATTTCATTTCCCACAGGCTTTCTTCTCGCCGCAATCAAATCTGAAATTAATTTGTAAATTTTTCCATTCCCCTGTGACCTTATATGTATGTATGTATGCGTGTATGTATGCACATACAAACATCATAAATAAATAAATAGTGGCAATGCCAACATTTTCTTTTATTGTTTTTCCGTAATTGTTATCGTATCCAACGAGGGAAAATTGGCAGGGAATAATATCATTTCGGGGGGGGGGGGGGGGGGGGGGGAATTCCCGGGTGTGATACAACAACAAACAGGAAAGGTCAATTCAGTTCGAATTGACCACGGTCAGGTCTTTAATTTCACGTTAACGCTTATATTGCTGTGGGAGATGATAAAAAAAAAAAACAAAAAGGACGTAATCGAAAGACCGACACCAAATACAAATATTAATGGAGGGGGAAAGACCGGCACTGTACTAGTGTTGTATTTGTTTCCATTGATATTTCTTCTCCTTGGTTTTTTTATACATACTTGCTTTCCCCCGTAGGCTCTGGTAATATTATCTCAAATGCACTGAACTGTATGTGTTTAACATAGTTCAAGAAGCCAGCTGGTTTCCTGTTCTTGGATTTGTTCTCTGCTATGGATGATGGCCGTCAATTTATATTCACGTACATATATGCAATATACATAAATATATCCGACAATCGCAGGTGGGAACTGAACTGGGAGATACTACATGCGCCTTCACAGTTATATATAATGGGGATAAGCTTGGCGCATACTACTGAAAAACAGCCATTGGCATTGAGTGAGAAGGAATTAGGTGCTGAAAAAAGAGGTCAACATTTCTTACATCAAAAAGAATTTTCGAGTAGATTATGATGTAGAAAAGCAAAAGTGGCATATAAAACGTACCTATAATATAAAGGTGCACTGGTTTGACCTATAGTTTTAGGTATGTCTAACCATCTTGAAATTTGAATTGGAATGGGCCAGATGGTCAGCTTATGAAAATTATCTTATCCAAAGTCCTTTCAAAGGTAGAAAAATCATGTGTTGCTGAATTTCTAAAAATTTTTGAGAAGCTATTTTTTATTAGATATTGTAAAAATCAGGACTTTTCATACAAAGCGATCCCATAGAAAGAAAAAATCGTATTGAAAGTGTAGAGGAGGAGGATGGGGGAGTTTCTTGCAGTTTGAGTAATGCAAGGCTCAAAGAATTCTTCTTTACATTTTATGGATTACCATATAATCCCTGAATGGTGCATCCAATGATGATTTGAATATTCGTTCCGACCTTTCCATAATAGATACTTCTCAAAGTGGCTCCTATTATCCTCTTCTCTGTTTGAAGATGAGGCTAAGGATTTGTTTTTTTCTTTTTAGTTCTAACTAGTTTTTCTCATCAATCTCTGTATACCTGAAATGTCTTTGAGCTATAATTTTTTTTAAGAGTTTTCTCAACTCAAAAAGAAAGAAAGAAGCAATCTAATGGAAGATTACCGTTCATGCCAATGAAAAGTTCTTTTTTTCTTTTCTTTTTTATTACATAATTTTCATCCTTCAAGTGATTAGAACATGTGGACAAAAGGAATCTTCATATCTAAAGTATTTTAGAATTCACAGCCTGTTGAGTTTGGAACCGTCCGCCGGGTAGAAAACAGGTAGCTGAGGGCGCTCGGAACGCGCTTGCTGGGGAGACCTTTTTTCGCTACCTGAGGTACCCTCATAAATGCTATCTTTGTGGAGCTAAGCCCACACAGATGAATGATATTAATTCAGCACTTAATAGATCGGTAAATGAAAATTGCTTGGACTTTGGAATATCGCCACTACTTGCGTGGATCCGCTATTTTGTATTCCTCCTCCACGTGTCCTATAGGCTGGATTTTAGGAAATGGTGCACAGCATAAGATGTAAGGGCACTATTCACAGCAAAAACAGAGCGTATACAGGCCGAGTTTAAAGAAAAAACTGGCTTAATAGTGGACAAACCGAAACAGGGTGGAGGAAATTCCAATGATGGGAACACCGCCAGAAGATTTTTTGCCAACCCTTCGTTGTCTGCAGAAATAACAGGCGTAAACGGACGCATCATAGAGAGATGTGGAGTCATTCTTAAAGCATTATCCTCTGGCTTCGAAATAAATCCGCAGGCCTTTGAGCAATACGCGTTGCAAACAGCCAGAGATATTATTAATGAATACCCATGGTATCCTATGCCAGCCTCTATCCACAAGGTACTCATACATGGTACACAAATTGTACGCCATGCAATATTGCCTATAGAGCAGTTGACCGAAGAAGCTGCAGAGGCGAAAATTAAAGATGTAAGGTCATTTAGGGAACGGAACTCACGCAAAATGTCCAGGATAGCCACAAACCAAGATTTGTTAAATAGGTTACTATTAAGCTCAGATCCTCTATTAACAAATAAGCGACCATTGCCGCAAAAATCTAATTCCCGTTTGAGTAAAACAGTTCTAAGTCTTCTTGTAGATTTTGTGTGAAAATATCGAGAAAATTTTGGAAAATATTATTTTTTTTTATAATTACATTTTGAAGAAAGTGTGTTTTATTTATGTACATATTATATACACATGTAATATAACCGAAAAGTACAACCTTTAACTTTTGACCTCATCTCCCATACTAAAGAACCACTGAGCGCGCCGGCTAAATAACAGGTAGCTGAGGCGCTTGGAGAGCGCTTGTTGGAAAGATCTTTTCTAGCTACCTGAGGTACCCTTTCGTCCTTCAGATCAGATTCAGCACAATCAGTTCTTGGAGGAAGAAGATGGGCCTCTGTATGGTGCTGGAATAGCTGAAGTAAGCTGTCAAATATTTTTTATAATGTTAAACTTTAAACTCGTTTTTTCTGGGAACAACAATTTTCGGCACGCGGGGCGCCAGCTTCAACGAATGAACCGATTCACGTGAATCTCTGCGCAATTGAAAGGAAATTCAATTTGCAGGGACATCAGAAGGCGATTTTTATTAAAAATTTAGTTAGAAATATTTTTTCCATTCGTTGAAGCAAAAAAACAAAAACCCCAGGACGAATAAAAGTTTCTTTTTTTTTAACGGCTGGCATTTTGTTATTCAGAGGTTTTTTTTTGAAAACAAAACCAGATAAGGCTGCCGAAATTTTATCTAGCAGAGCTGTGTAGCGCCCCTCTAATACAGGTCGTGCATGATTTTGTTTGATGGGTGCTCGATCCGCAGTGTTTGGATGGATTTTCTTTTTTATAAATAAAATTGGAATTTACTGTCCATCGATAGAAGAATAAAGTTAAAACTAATTTCCAAGTATTTATTTTATGTAAAAAAGAAAAAAAATCCAAAGTTCATGCATTTTTCATGCCTCTCGACGGTAATCTTCCAGGATTAGTCATTCCTAACGAAACTTAGTATATTTTATTAGGGTTTTTGTTGTATTTTGTAATATTGATAAGCGTTAATTTAAAAAGTTATAAAAAAATTATAAAACAACCAATTTAAAAATTTATTTGAAAATTTTGCAATATAATCGGATTTCTTCTATTAAATTTCCTTTATTTGCAACTACAGCTTTTCAAGTTTCAACCACTAAAATATCGGCTTTATTATTACCATGACTAAAGGAATACATCGATACGGTTGTACAACATGAAGAAAAATGCTTTTAAGTTTTTCTTCCTCTTCCTTTTTGTTATATGATCTAAGTGCGAGGGTAATACATGAACACTTTATCATATATCTAAGTAGGCTGGTGCCAAAACGAATTGTGAAGACTAAAACGGAAAAAATTAATAGCAGGCAAGGACCAATCAGAAAATTTAGTTAAAGTTATAATTAAGAGAAAAAACAAAAATTAAACACGAGATAAAGTTAAATTGCGAAATGAGGGGTGTAAGGGGTTGAAAATGTTTTTTTTTTTTTGCTAAATATAACTTCTTAGTGGAAAATGTTCTTCGCAAAAGTTATAGATAATAAAAATATCTAAAACTTTCATATAAGGCATTTTTCAACATAACCTCAGCATTGTCGAGAAAATGTCGAAAAACCGATTTTTCCGTTTTTTCTCTCGTAAAAATAATTCAAATTACATGAAATTTTGTGAAAGTATACCTTTTTTGTTGCGTTGAATAAGCACAAATTTTTTGAAATCTAGGAAACATGTAGTTTCCGACATATGTACAATTCTCAAAAAAAAAAAATTTTTTCCACGGAAAATTTGTTTGATTTTTTTTTTTTTTTTTTTTTTTTTTATATATATATATTCAATCTGGGCTCATTTTAACCGTTGAAATGTCTACCTAAAATGGTTATGTTGATGGTTTATTTTTGAAGAAACCGCTTAAAATTGAGAAAAACCAAAAAAATTACTTTTTGGATCACGAATTTTTCAATTTATTGAGAAATGCCTTAAGGCTGAATAAATTTGTAAGCATTTTGCTCCCCATTTTTATTTTCCACAGTTTTTATGATATTGATTTGAAACCTTCGGCAAAATATCAAGAACTATTCAGTTCAAATGCTACTGGGCTTAAGATTCTTGAAAAAGATGTTGGTTTTTTTTTTAGAAAATCAAAAACCCCAAAAAACCGTGTTATTATTTCCTCCTTCCCCCCCCCCCTAAATACTTTTTCATGTACATACCAATTTTTATTATTTTTCATTAATAGGTTTTCCAAAGATATTTGTAAATGCTACTGGAGCTGTTTTTCCAAATTTGTTAATATTTGTCATGTTACAAATACATTTATAACATTACAATTTAAGCCCCTGTAACTTGAATAAAATTTATTGCTATACGTTATTTTAACATGAGAATGAAGATTGAAACAATTTTATTCAGTAGCTCAAAAACCGGATAAATCCCGTGAGTAGTTTATTTTATAAAAAACATTTTGTAAACTTCTATCTTGGTAAAAAGTGAATGATTTATTCATTTCAATTCCCAAAAGCTTCTCGTGGTGGCGACACGATCCAGTGTCCAATTAAAGTCTCAGTTTTGTTTATATGTATGTAATTTTGAATAGCACTTTATAGGAATTATTGGTAAGGATTGGTAATTTGATTACAACGAAAGCTCATGTTACTACTACATAGTCAGCCAAGACTGAATGCCAGAAAATAAAGCTCTCTGTTCCGAACTTCCAAAATTGTGACTATTTAATTTAATGATAACAGTAAAAATCAAGATGTCCTTCTTGCATTATTCAAATTAAAAATAAGTATCTCGAAACTTTTGCAATAAAATTTAAAATTTTAATTTAAAAATATCTTAACTCCTTTGAAAATTTAATACCTCCACTCCGTCTTGCGCACTTTGCATAATATTTTGTAAACAAAAACAAGCTACAAAAAGAAATATCTAAGTATATAAAAATATTTAAATCTAATACGAGATTTGCCGACATGACCACTTCTGCGTTGAACAAGGCATGGAATTGGAAAAAATCATAAAAGCACACACGTAAAACGATACGTCAACGATTTTATTTTGTTTTTTTTTTTTTACTTTTTTGTTATCATCTTTTCGGTTGACCTAAATATACGGAAAATATGCTAATTTTTTTTTCTATAAAACTGATTTTGCGACAAAAATCAAAATTGTTTGTCGTGGGAAATGCTCTGTACGAGGTAAGCCATCTTTATTATTCAATTTGTTCACTGCTGCTGCTGGTGCTGCTATAGTCACGTTTGTTGTGCGGTGTGGTCTAGACAAATATGAATCCGAACATGATAATCGGTGGTAATCATATCTAATATCACCAAGCAAACAGATTTGTTATCAGTGTCCGTTTGTAATTTAAATGTAGGTACGTATGTAAGTGACCGCGGATATCGGGTCACTTGAGAAAAATTGCAAACATAAATAATAAGTACTTATCTAGCTGTGCGTAATAAGGAAATGTCTGTTTTGTGTGTTTTTTCTTTTAACAATATCAAAAAAATTAAGAGGAAAACACAGGCGCAAGTTGGATACGCTGATTTCAACCTTGTGATTAGAAATTAGACCTTCGATTTTGAAGTGTGTATCGAACTCAACATGTTTACATTAATTTATTTGCGAAAGATATTCAACGGATAGTTGACAAATGTCGGGTTGTTTAGAGTTTAGATATAAGTGAGATAAATGAAGGTGGGTATAAAAGCAATGTGGGAAGTGTATAATAACAAAAAATTGAACAGAGTGAGGAATTAGAAAACAATTCTCTATAAAAACGTTAATATTGATTGCGTTGGAATTTTTGATTCAAAATCAGGCATGCTAACAAAATAATTCTAGATAATACACTTATCCGGTCGTGCACAATACCCACAATTAAAAAATAGTCGTCTTTACATCTTTTATGGTAGGTATAACTATATAAAAACAGCCAAAAGATTGTTTTACTCCGCAGACTCCAATGAACTACCGGTCATTGAAATAAAAAACCTGCGAGGTGGACTTCAAATGACTACCATAAGTGATCGAATAGCAACATCATGTAAACATACATAATATCCCTAGTAACCAAGTCAACGGACGTTCGTCAAATATTCTTAGGAAATTTCCCTGTCTTAAGAATGTGTTGCTTGGAATATTCCCAAGAATGTGAAAAGAATTTTATGAGAATTTCATGGAGTAAAAGTTACGCTGTCCGAGAAAAGTATGAATGCCGTTATTATTTCAAAGAATATCTTCAGAAATCATTAGAACAATGCCTTTTTGGAAATTAGCGAATACCTTTCACGGATACTCTATGGAATTTTTTTTGGATATTCTGCAGAATTATTCCACAGAATTTCTTCTGAAATTATAAGAATAATGCCTTTGAAAATTTTGCAATTTTGCATTTTTATTAAATATCTCCACACTACAATAAATAAAAAGCATTTTAAATTTCATTCATTTTAAAATTCATTAAAAACAACAACACAATTCAATTAAAAAAAGAAAAGGAAAAAAACTTAAAATTCAATCCCATCCATAGTTTTACTAATGATAGTGGAGTAGACCGAGGTTAGTTGACTATAGGGGTATGTAGACTCATTGCGATTAACTAAGGAAACATTGACATGAATTTGACTGTGTATTCAGTTGAGGAATCAGCCTCAGTGTAACAATAGTCATCGAAGCTAGCGCACGTCGTTCGCGGAATTATAGAAAAAAAAACGAAGTTACAAGTACCTACGTGAGTAAAAATTTTGTTTGATATTTAAATTGTCTTATAGCTTACACGGTCATGATGTTGGGTTGTCTAGTGGTTTTAATTTGAAAGCGTATGCATTGGATAATGGTGTTCCTAACTTGATATTCTTGTCATTGGAATAACTTTTTGCAGTGAGTATTTCAAAAAGAATATGGCGTGTTGGAGCTTCTTAACACACAGCGTAGCGGATTTATACGACTAATGAGTCAACTAACCCCATGTTGCGTTTTCATGTTGCTAATCTCTTGATTTACAGATGATTAGTAATGCTTTTCTTACATTCCGAACGATGAGGACCAACAAATGAAAAACGGAAAGATCGAATACATCTAAAGATGTGATGGAAACTACCTACAAAGATGTTATTTATAACGAAGCTTAAAGTGAAGAACACCGCTGAAGAGCATCGTGGCTGGAGCGAAACATCCGGAAAGGTACATAATTGATTCCACAGCACCCCCAAACAACCCATTTCCAGACTTCCTAATTACCAATAAACTGGAGCATATTATAGACCGCTATATATGCTCCAGTTTTGTACATTGCAGTTACCGGGAAGTAATGTCCAATAAAACTACACTTTTATAAAACCCACCCTTTCACTATATACATAAGTACATGAAAATTCTCGGAAATTATTAGGAATCACCACCTATCATCCACACAACTCTTAATATCTTTAATAATTCTAAATTCTTAAAGATCCATTGATATCAGCCATATCATCAAAATTTTATCACTCATAAATTTACCCTCAAATGGGCCAATTAATCCAATTTAATTTCTTATGTACGAATGGGTCTGGTTCAGTTGTAGCCCCATTACGAATAAGACCTCGACATTAACGTGAATATGGATAATCGTGTTCCATATAGACATAGCTATTATCATATATGCTTTCATCCGAAACATAGTATGTGCTTTAAACCTCTGCACCGTTATAGATTATTTTAAAAATGTTGAATTTTCTTTTCATTTTTTGCATGGTTATTGCTTTATTAATTTTATATAGTCAAATAACATCGTCCACTGAGTCAATCAACCCCAGGCATGGGGTAAATGGACTCACGAGGAAGCTTTTTTGAAAATGGCAAACAATACTTGAAAACCTTATAGTGAATAATAAAATAAAAGGAACTATTAAGAAACCCATTGAATTAATCAAAACGAAAACGTATTTATTATGCCTAAAAACTTTACAGCAACATTTTTATAAAACTAATTATGAAAAATGGGTCTACTAGCCCCGGTCAGCCCTACCCTTAATTTCGCTTACTTCTTTGATACTCTTCCGGACTCCAGAGGAAATGCCGCATGTGTCAAACGAAATTGCATGATAATCGACCTTCACGAAATCTCAGGTTGGGACAGAGAGAATCGCGTCGAACTCAATGCGTCTAATATCTTTAAAACAAAAGATCATAATTTTGCTACTATTTCTTTTGATGGGTCACTGATTTCTGATACACCGTCTCTATGAATTCTTGGCATTAATATTTCCAGAAAGTTAAGCTGATAAATCACATCTTCTCTGTTGACAAAGAAGAATCGAAATGTCTTTGGATTTTTGAAAAGGTATAAGAAATATTTCAGCCCATTGAATCTAGCGCTCATCTATAAGTCCTATATTCAACTTAGAATGGATTCCAATACTCACACCATAAGCCGGAGCCTTAATTTCATTAAATATTGTCCAGAAGAGATCCTTCAAGCTCATTGGTGATTAGACAATATCTTGTCATATCGACTCGCTCGAACACCGCTGCTATGTGGGATGCGTTGCCACATGCATAATCAATGTTCTATTTAAATTTCTAGTCTGATTACTTGTAGATTAATTCCTGCACGTAATACTCGCACTGCATTACATACACACACATCCTTTGTTCTTCGTGCTTTGCATCATAGGGTACCCCCTGAGCTTGGGTTAATATTATAAAAAAAAAACACTCCCCGTAACACCAGCCTAAATACAAGCTTTTGGTCCAAGCAATAGATTGCTAGTGCCGGAAATGGTAAATTTGTCGCGATCACAATTACCAGAATTCCCTGATGCTCAAATATCTATCGTAGAGATACTATGTTCTAATTAAATTGCTGGGCAAATCCAATACCTTCTTGATGTAGTCCTCTAGCAACTCCGAGGTCATCCAAGGACTATTTAGATAAATTAGAGGAGTCTCTCTGACCATGAATAGGGAGAAATATGCATCTCATTGACACTCATATCAAGATGACGTTGTAATAGCAAAAATCACAGCCTATAGGAAAGAAAGCACCCCATTTTCCAAGTTTTAGTCCCATGCGACTTTTATCCTTTTCCAAATATACACAAATGTCTGGATGGAAAAAAAGGAAAAAAATGAGAAGGTCATTGTTGGGAAAAACATGGAACTAAAAAGAGAATAAAATTCTAATAAAATAAAAAAAACCGTTCATTTCAAAGTCGCATTGACTTATCAAATAGCTCCGCACATTTCTCTTTTTCCTTCCTGTCCTGCTGTGCTTGTGCTTATCATTAAAAGTAATATTTAAAAAAATACACTTTTTGATCTACGTAAAGATGGGGTGTTTAAATTATAATAAATTGCTATAAAAGTCCATTAACCTAAAACGTGGTTATATTAATAGAAGCGAGAGTAGCAAGTCCCAAGCAAGGAGGCTAAAGTAAACTCAATATATAGGTATACTGCCCTGCATCGAGCACCACTATAGAATCTTCATGTCCTCTACATAAAATATACTCCTCCATTCTAGTAGAGTAATTTTTATTATACTTATTCTAATTGAGAAGAAAAGTAAAATGTTTTCTAGCAATTAACTTAATTTTTTATCCAGACCATTAGTAATATTTTTGTCAAAAAACAAGAACAAAGAAAAAAAACACTCTCAAATAAATTAATCCATGAATATAAAATTATCCTTTACCTTTTCCCTCATTCAAAATCATCGTTTCACCTTTTAAAGTCTATCGACCCTCCCTGTACCCTTTTCTCAATATGTTTTACCCTCTTTAAAATAAAATTCAAAACTTTTACAATAATTGCTGCGCATTGCTAAATATTTCGAATAATTGAGATATTTGAAAAGGATTAAATTGGAGAGAAACAAGAAAGAAGTAAAAAAAAAAACTGTTTTCCAATCAAAAACAAGAAAAAGAAAAATGTCCCAATGTTCGATAAGCTTCTATTGTTATCCTTTAGGGAATCGTTTAAAATTAAAAAATTCATCCTTCTTCCATATTGTGCGAAGGATTACCAATTGAGCCTACATTTATATACATACACAAACGAAAAAACACATACATACCTATACGAAAAAACAAAATATATTAAACTTCTCCACGAAATGGGGAAAAAGCTTTTAAGATAAAAAGCAAACAAGAGAGCTTACCATAATCCTTTCTAGCACGAGGCTGTCTATTGGAAACATGTGGACTCCCAAACGTTTGACCCATTTCTCAGCTTTTATTCCTAGCACGTCCTTGGAAGTCTGTCGTTATTTAGTTCGGCAACAACGAAAGCAAAAATCGAAAATTAAAAAAAAAATCAGGAAAAACGAATTTATGCCACTAGCTGCTAGCCGCTTTTTCCTTGGTGGTTACAATCGATGACTCCTTTTTACGTTTTTTTTTGTCTTTTGTTTTTTTGTAACAATTTCGTTATATTTAGTTTACTTTTGTATTTGCTTGTTTGGATCTATTTGTAGGTTATGTATTTAGTTCTATATACATATATGAAAATTTGTTCAGTCGTTTTATAATGTGTTTGTTATTATTATCAATGAACACTTTTACTTTTTTCCTTATACCACACAAAATTATCCAAAATTGCCATCTAGAAAAAAAATTATGCAAATTTTAGTTCTTCTTGTTTGTCTGTATGTATGCATGTACATAATAGCATTACTCAAAATCACAGTCCCTCTTCCCACAAGCTTTTACATAACGAAGTCGTGGAATATTTGTGCATACTACATATCTACAATTTGTATAGAAACCTACGATTATTTCTTGGTAATGATAGCCTTAGAGGAAATATAAAGGAATTTACACGAAGCAAGGAGCCCTTGGCACAATCATGATAGAATGAATGGAGAGAGTTCAATTGAATTTGCATAAATTGGTTAAATTGAGTTTCCAGGTTATCGATCCTGATAGCAAAATAAAAGCAAAACAAAAAAAAACGGCCTTCAGATAGAATTTAAGCTTCACTGGATATCAAGAAAGAGCCTTTGGCTAATAAAGGTCGGTTCGTTTTAAAACTTTTGTATATGAAAACTAGGGTGTTGTCAATTAAATGAAATATAGTATATAATCCGAGGCGCCTATGTATATATATATGTGTATATATATAATGTACATACATAGAATAATGGGGAATAAACTAAGCCCAGTCTCTGTCTGTAACGGGTTCGAATCCCAGCATAACTTTTTTTTTTTAAAGAAAAAAAAAAAAAAACAAAGTTATAAACCTAATAGTCCGGGAGGTAGCGTTGCATTTAAGGTAGTGTTTTTACGCCGATGGCATTATTATCTTTTTTTGGTAGATTTGGTATGACTAATAAGTGATCCAAGCGTCAGCTAACGCATCCGCTGTGGGTGTGAGTGTGGGAAGCTGCGAAGGTGATAAAAAAAAAAATTTTAAATAATAGTACGCCGGCTGAAACTTTTTTTTATAAACAGTTGATATCATAGTGAGTTGAAAAAAAAATAGCCAGCTGCATTGTGGAGGGTGGATTATGCGTCAGCTATTCGCAAGAACTTGTAAAAAAAAAAAAAAAAAAAAAAAGTAAGAGAACCCATCGAGGAGCTGAAGAGCTGAAATTTGGTACATAGTGTTTCATAGCAATAGTAAATAAAATTTCGAAAATGGACAAATCGGGCCGACTCTTCTTGATGTTGCCATGTAAACATTTTGGTTTTTTACGTATACTGTAAAAATGATCAGTGCTAGTTGTTTTTATTGTACGAAAAAGTTCTTCAGAATATGAAATCCTATGAAATTGGTTAGAATCATTTTTACTGTCTGACAAACTGTTCTAGAGATGTATACGAAAAACCATTTCAAAAATCAAACTTCCACAGATAGGTCACCACACGAATTTACATACAGACATTCATCTAGAGTATCATAAGAACTGGTCAGACACGGATATTTGTATCATAATGCTCGGTAATATGAGTGCTCTTCAGAACGATTTAAAAATTACAATGCACATTGGTTCTGAGAATACCCAAATATTCGTCAATATTACAATGTTATATGAACAAGTACAAAAGCTAGAATTGGTCTTTGTAAGACCAATTCTTATGATACTCTATGAATGCCCGTATGTAATTTCGTACGGTGACCTATTTGTGGCAGTTTAATTTTTGAAGAGGTTTTAACTTATATTTCTAGAACGGTTCGACTGACAGCAAAAATGATTATAACAAAATATATTATATATATTATATCTGAAGAACTTTTCAGTACAATAAAAACGTCTAGGACTGATCAATTTTGCAGTATGTATACGTAAAAAAAAAACATAATTTTCAGATGGCAACATCAAGAAGGGGTGGCCCGATTTAGTCCATTTTCTAAATCATTTACTATTGCTACGAGAACACCATGTACCAAATTTCAGCTCTTTAAGTCGACGAGTTCTCAGGCTATTACTATTACTTTATTTTACGTGTTTTTTTTTTACAAATTCATGCGAGCAACCCATGCAAAATTCCCCCTCCACGATGTAGCTGACGATTTTTTTTCAACTCATTATATTAAGTTTTTATAAAAAAAAAATAAGTTTCAGCCGGAGTACTATTACTTAAAAAGTTTTTTTTCACTTTCGCATCCTCGCACACCCACACCACCGACTTTGGTAGCTGACGATCGGTTTACTAATTAATTGTACTAGATCAATTATTATCGATATCGAAATCAGCCGGTTTATTATGACTTTTTCATTTGCAACACTACCTCCTGGACTATAATAGAGAATCCCATTCTAAAAACGGGCAAATTTAACGTCAATCAAGTTGAGACCGCCATTTCCTGGTAGAAAATTTTTAAATACGTCAAAATTTAGGGCTCAATTACTGCTAATTTAATGCCACTTCCCCGAATTCAATGCTCAAGTATTTTTTTGAAAAATCCATGGATAGACTTAATTTAGCCCTAAAATATTATGTAGTGCTTGTGACAATACTATTTAACCTATTTCAGTAATGGTAGTGTCCTAACTTTTGATAAAGCTAGATTATCCATGATTTTTTTTTTTTTTTTTTAAAATACTTGAGCATTACATTCGGAGAGGAGGCATTAAATTATCTCTAATTGAGCCTTAAATTTTGACGTATACAAAACTTTTCTACCATGATATAGTGGTCTCAACTTAATTGACGTGCAAATTTAGATAGTAATATTTCATAATTATCAACGACACTCATTTTATAAGTGAAAATTTAGTGCAAGAAAAAATCACTAGGGCAATTCAGCGCTCTTAGCGCTCCTCAGGAACGTTTTTAGATGAATGGCGAAATCTACTGTTAACCTCCAGTTTATCGCATCCAGACCCGGCAGAAACTCAGTATGTAACCGTATACTTTAAACATTCATATTTCAAAAACAAAGCCGAACGCCATCGCAGTTTGGATGTTGCAGAAGGGCCTTGATGTTATGTCACAAAAAAATGCTTACGGTATAAAGACTTCAAAGAAGGCCGAGAACGAGTTCAAGATGAACACCGTCTTGGACGACAATCAATATATTCCGATGAAAGCTCATATCAAGGAAATCAAAGATTTGGTGCTCGAAAATTGTCCATTGACAATTAGAGACCTTGCTGATGTTGTATGCATCATTTTATTTGGACCAACCATTTTTATGCCTCAGACGCGTCAAATCTCGATTGATTCTAAAAAAAACTCAATTTTTTAAATGAAAAAAAAAAAAACTCCCACCGTCCCAAACTGCATTGGTTCTTCGAACACATTTCGCCAAAAACTCGACCCATAACCACCGTATTTACCTGATTTAGTAGCATCGTGCATCGTTCAACAAACTCAAAAAACCGCTCCGGGTATATCCTTTCGACTCGATTGAAGAGATAAAAGCAAAATCGAAGAAACTGTTGAAGTCCATCCCGGAAAAAGCGATTTCTTTGACAATTTCGAGAATTGGAAAAAACATTGGCATAAGTGCATTGCGTCGGATGGCCAGTAGGTACTTTAAATGTGATGAAATTGATTTCTAAGTATGAATAAAGATTTTTCATTTTATAAACAAATTCATCTTATTTTTTTATCACTGTAATATGCAGAGAATCAAGGCTTCTAGCTTCAAAATAAAAATAAAAAAAAAGTGCTAGTGCTTCCCAGTAGAAAAAAAAAACTCTATATTCCCCTCAGTGTAATGCTTCTATACAAGTTATTTTGGGAAAACGGTGAGTTCAAAATTCATATCTCAAAACTGAAGCATTTTTTTTAAATACTATTATTAACAACAACAAAATTTTCATTCGCTTTGCTGTCATATTTTTTTTATAAAAAATATAAAACATTAAGCTTCATTTGGCATTCGAATCAGAAAAATCGGTTGCACCGTTCTCGAGATATGATTTTTTGAAAATGACGTTTCATCGTAAAATCACGAAATTTTTAATCATCCTCCCTAGCGGACGGAAGGTGGGGGGGGGGGGGTAACGTGAAACAAAAACACATATAGGTGAGCTATTTTGATATTTCAGCTCTGAAAGTTTCATCCAAGCCGGAAATGGTCGGATTGTTAAAAGTATTCAGCACTGGGTAAATTGCACATTGACCAAAACTATTTAATATCGAAAATAGGTATAACTTCTATGGGAGAACTCCTAGGAGGAACGTAGTGAAGCGATTTTTTTTTCACCTCAAGGATAATTGATCTGAAACACCCTGTAATTACATTAATGTATAAAACCGTTTTCTGCCATTTGCACTTCCTGTTTTTTTTTTTTATAATAATCTTCCATCTACTTTTAATCTTAAAACTGAAATTCCCCTTTCATTAAAAACAAAGATATACCTACTACCTGCAATGCGGAATTAATATCTGAATTTTTAATTTATCTTTTTTTATTATTGTTAACCATGAAATTTTACAATAATATTTTTATCAATTTACTACGCATTTTCTATTCTATTCTGTCTAGACCGACTCATTTAAAATTCTTCGATCAACAACACGAATTCTAGCTCCAGTCATATAATATTATTATTACTAACAACGGTTAAGTCGATATATACATCCTATTTATAGTTAGTAAATGTATAAAAATAATAAAATTAAAATTTCTGTACATTTACTACGTATTACATACCAATCAATTTGAAACTTTTGCAAGAAATATTAGCAATAATCACGTTAACAACATTTCCTAAGTATCTATTGGCATTGAATAATAATTTGATGACTAATTACCTACAAATAAAACGGCTCTTTATTCAATTGATAAACAAATTAAAAATCCATATCCTATATGAACGTTAAAATCCATTAATTTCGAATCCAAAATCATTTGAATGTTAATTAAATAGTAAATTGTGTCTATAGTGTTACATAGATCTGAAAGTGTTTAATGCTTTGAGTAATTTTTTATGATTGACCTCCTTCCGCACAAAAAAAAAAAAAACAAAAAGTAAGCAATTAAAAAAATTTCATTTTTAAATCATTAAATATTCTGTCGAAATCAACACTTTTATACAGAAGTTGCTATGCCTCATCATCATCATCATATGAAATACCCAACAGAACAAATTATTACATACGTCACCACACGTTCTTTAGCATAGACGTCAATTCGTCTTAAGAATGACCGACCTCTTTCACTAACGTCTTTTAATAAGATTAACTAAAATTAGCCCATAATAGAGTGCCTTTTCAGTTGAATTTAAATAAAGCAGCAGCAGAGCCAAGTTTGTGTTATAAATATAATAAAAAGAAAGAAAAAAGACCGCATTTGCTCTTCTTGCTACAATATACAAGAGAAGCAGGTACATATGGTACCTACGTAGGTGTTGGTAGAAATGTTTTAAAATCGATTTATAATAGATACAAATACGATAAGTACCTATACGGAAGGAAAGAAAAGACAAAAAAAAAAAGAATCGCGAGACCGGTGAAAAAAAGGAAAACTCCATTCAAGCAATTTTTTTAAATGCTTATTATTACTCAACAATAAAAACAACAACAACTACTACTACTACTATCTAGTTTCATCCGACAAGTTTATTATTTAAGAGCAAGGCACCCATGGAATATTATTAACCTATAGATAAGAAAACTTGTAGTCGTATAGGTTTTAAGTTCATCTGAGATAAAGATAAAAGTAAAAGGCGAGTTCGAAGCTTTTATTTTCTATAATTTTTTTTTTGTTTTTTTTTTTATATGTAGGTATGTACAATATATTTTTATATTCATTTCATCGCCTTCGAAATGTAAAAGCTTAAAGTAACACAAAGTTTCACAAAAGTCAGTCAGCCCCGCAATAAAGAAACATGCACACTCCTGGAAAACGCGGATGTCAATACACTTTTACGTTTTTATAAGAGAGTGAACCCCCTCAAGTTGGTATAATGCAATTTATACGATTCCACCTGGAAAATTCTTTTCTTGCACTTTTTTTTGCATTGTATGTACATACATACCTACATATATATATGTACATATAGATATATATATATATATACAAAGCCAACCGACCAAGACCTATTAGTTCGACGAACTCAACAAGAACGTCACATTAAAATTGACTATTTTTAGACACTTTTTTATCACATTATATTTCACACACTTCGAGAACAGAGCAAGTGTGTGACCCCAAAAATTATTATTATTTTTTTTTTTTTAATTTTTGTTGTTCTTGTTGTGTTGCTATATTATTTAAAATAAAATTCACTCAAATTCGCCTTTTATAATTTTACCTACATATATAGGACCTTTTTTTTTTTACAGATAAAGCACTTTGGACATGAAGATGAACATGTCAACTTAATTTTTTCAAAAATAAAAAAAAAACACACCTATACCGGGCAGGTTATGAGGAAAATGAACAGGAAAATATAAAAAAAAGAAACAATAAAAACCTCGACCGTGACCGGAAGTATTATAATCTGTATAAATGCGCGTATACCGACGACGACTTCTTCTTGGCGAAATATTATAAATTTTGCAAAGACAAGTGCCTCACAACGAAGCTTTCATAGCGAACACAAAAAGCAAACTGGTACTGGGAACTGGGAGGCTAGAGACTAGAACCGATACCAAGTCGACATCGACCATACAAGAAATTTTGCTTTCAGTTTTGAGTTTTTCGTTGTCGTCGACGATAGTACTTCTCAATTCTCTTCCTTCACCACCACTTCACCTCCTCCTCCACATCCAATTCGATTCCACAACCTCATATAAATATTATCGTCGTCGTCGTCGTCGTTGTCGTCGCAGCTGGTTGCAGGCAGCACCATCAGCAGTAGTCAGACCCGTTTTTCGTTTACATTTCTACTACTACTACTACTACTTGCTAAGTTAGTCACTGTCCCTAACATAGATTTTTTGATATTTTTGGTAAAGTTAATAACTCTTTTTATTATACACATAATATACTAATAGTATTCTGTACGTCCATCCAGTTCGTCAGTCAGCAAGACAAACAGACTATACGCTATGCTATAATGGTGATTGAGGTTATGCCTTTAAGTTTGATTATTTAAATTGAACTGTAAATTCGGTCATGCAACCACCAACCTTCATGTCTATAATAAAATGCATATTGCTTAAGAGTGGTTTACTCTATATACCAGTACCTAGGTTAGTACTCGTTACTAGTACTACTGTCTATACTGGATTTGTTGTTATAAAATCGGCTCAGCCAGTAGCTCGATTTTCTAGCTCCATTATACTATGGGCTTCCCTATTCGTTCACACCGTAGTACACGACATACATGCTTCACTAGTATACACAGTGTATGTACGGAAAAAAAAAAAAAGAAAAAAAAAAGTAAAAGCTCAGACAGAATCGGATAATGCGCGCTGTTAAGAAAAACAAAGCCCGCATCAGACAACTTTATCAGTTTGTCCATAAAATTTACAATTAAAATCAAATTAAGTAAAAGAAATAATATTTAATTAGAGAAAAACTAGACCCTTGGAATCACCCAAAAATCACAAAAAAAAAATGTTTGGCGAAGATTGGAGGAGTAAACAAATTAGATAACATAAACAAAAAAAACCCCTTTTTCTAGTAAGAAGAGGAGAACTGCGAGCTCTATCTTGCTTTTCAGGTTGTTGTCAATTTGGTTTGTAGTATCTACTATGGTGTTTGTGTATTTGTATTTGTATACAATAATAAACGACCAACGAACTCCAAAAAGCTATTCCCATTTCAGTAGAGTCGAAGTCTGGATAATTTCAACTTGTGTACTTATCGCCGTACACAGAGAATGAATCATTTCATTTCATTTTTTTTTATTTCTCATATTTTTTTGTACATATACACGAAATAAAAAGAAAGAAAAAAATTGAATAAAGTGTCACTAGAGACGCAATTAATTTTAATACTATGAGAAATTTCACTCTTGACAAACTTTATCGAATTTGATTTGAGAAAAATTTCTTAAAAATGTCAATCAAGTTCAAGGCGGTATAGGAAAGTCCACGGAAAAAATTTCTGTGTTAAATACTTACAAAAAAAAAAAAAAAAAAAAAAACAAAAAAAATATTGCAGGCGGAGCGAAACTCATCGGCGCGGATAAGCCGAAATGATGATAATTTAAGAAATTTTTAAATATAGATTTTATATTTTGTTTGTCTTGTTTTGTTATGATATGTCAGGAAAAGATTTAGTTCTTTTTTTTTATATATTTTGTGTATACAATCAGTCGTAACTGCTTCAAGGTGTTTTTAGTATTTTTGTTTTATTTCGGTTTTATAATGCTTCGAATTATGTATGTACATATGTGTATAAATCTAGTACAGAGTGGCCCAAAAGTTTCTCCCCAAAAACTTTTTGTTATAAAAAGCTAACCAACAAACATAATTAAAAAATTTAAATTTATTTACTATGCTAACGTAATAGAGATTCTTATTATTATTACTAATAATGCGTATGCCTACCGTTACTATCTATACATTCTAAAGATCGTCTTCTTAAACTATGACATAAAGGGGAATCCCCATTTTGGGCCCGAATCAACAGACATAAGATATGTCTTAAACGATGCATTATGATACTCTGAACATATTTTATGAATAATATTTATTTGAATTAGGCGGGGGAAGGCTAGGCTATCTTGATCTAGTACATTTCGGAAAATCTAGTACATAACCGAATTTCTTAGGTCCTGAGAATAAGTTTCAGCACCCACACTCCTATAATCGGAGGCTTTAATAGCCATCCCCATACTCACTTTTTTAGTATTTCCCTCTTTTTTTATTCTAATTGAGGTACGAGATTTTTCGTACCTTAAATCGGTTCTAACTCGGTAGGGTTATGTCCGATCGGAAAACAAGTTTCACTGTTCGCCTCAGCTCATTATCACCTACATTTCGTGGACTAAAATTTTTGTCTGCATACTTTTAGGGTGGGGTGCGAGCGTGAACCCCGTCGGGGGAGGGCTCTAGCTCGGTAGGGTTATGTCTGATTGGAAAACAGGTTTCACTGTTCGCCTCAGCTCAACGCCAGCTACAACTCGTAGAAAAAAATTGTTCTCTGCATACTCTTAGGGGCGGGAGTAGGAACCCCGGGCTAGGGGCGTAGTTCCAATACCACATGTTGCATATCAAATTAAAGGTCTCGCCGAGTACTATCGGGTGGTGTACTTTTCTCCCGACTCAAAAAACTTTCTAGGGCCGTTTTTGCCGCCGGACAACCAATTTTCATGAACTTGAGTCACATACACTCCAATTACTACATTTCGGATATATTCTTCCATGGCAATTAGTGCTCTGTTATGAAAATTATTTCATATGAAGACATTTTCCACGACGTACTAATTCCACACAATCACGGGAAGTAGAAACGTCCACTTTTTCAGCTAAGAAAGTCGCTCAAGCTACATCCGATCGCCAAAGATTTCCTCCGCTAGATAGAAATAAACATTGTTAATAAAATATGTTCAGAGTATCAGAATGCATCGTTGAAGACATCTATCATGTCTGTTGATGTCGGGCCTAAAGTTGTTTCTGGGACATTCTTCCCAAACAGTTGCAAACACCGATTTTGCCAGTGTTAATCTTGCCTTTGCTGTATGTGCTTGCGCTCCATCTCGCATAAAAATTAATTAATTTTTATCTAGAAACTGTTCTCCGTCATTCTTGGCATGCTGCGCAAGCACGTAAAATGCTGTTTCGGTAATAGGATTCATCGACGGTTGTGTTTTCCTCAACAACACGAAGTCTCGGCTTTCCAAGTGAGCTGGTTCCTCCTGCAAGTCAAATTTCGGCTTTTATATGGATTCAATTCTGCTTGGATCACTTGTTCTTACGCTAATGTTTTACTTGTTCAGCGTTGGTGATTCATCCGTAAAAAGTATGTATATGTGTGTATGTATGTATATGTGACATTATTTGCAGTAAGAAGTGGCTTTATTGGTCTCACTTAGGCATGTCTTCCACAATTCATCGATTTAACGTACCGTTTGTTGGTAATTTCTGGATAGATTTATCCTTTTGATCGCTGTCGTTGCTCCAACTCCTGGCTTGTTTCCATTATCTTCCTTATTTTTATTTTTCTGTAGAATAAAAAGTTGTCGGTCTGCCGGAGCGTCTGTTGTCCTGTACATCACTTTTTTTTTTCAACCATAATTGTATGATCTTCCTGTTCACACCTAGTCTCCTTGATATTCCGGAAACGAATTTTCTTATTTAGACAAGAGTTTGTATTTGAATCCTTGTTTGTATCCTCTTCGAAGCCATAAGAAAGAAACATACAAAAGTACTCTATCAGTCTTTAAAAAAATAATGGTTTTCCAGATAAGGCCCGTATAAAATGTTGTAAAACTAATTCCTACTTACGATAAGCACGACAATAAAGGGTCAGGAGCAACAAAATTTTACAGGTAGGTTCGCAGAAAGATCCATAATTATCCCGGTAATTCAAATTAGCTCTATAAAGGGTTTATTTCTCTACCTGACTATAGGGGTAAATGTTTTTGAATATTTTTCTCGGAAATGCACTATACGCTATAGTATTGATCTGTATGTTGTCGTAGCTATGATCTTTACGATATCTGAAGAGTTAATATTTAACTTCCGATTAGGATTTTTGATAAATGGATAAATTCTGGCAACTGTTAAAGAATAATCTGTTTATTTGAATAGATCGGGAGATACTTTTTGGTCTCCCTGTATTTAGTAAATACACCACTTTAAGGGACAGTTCTCAGGCATTTCTAATCATAATAGAATAATTAATAAAGGTCAAGTATGATGTCCCATTTCAATCGAAAAATGTTTTAGGAAAAATACCCTCAACAAAAAGATTGAATATCAGGTAGAAAAAAAAAACAACGACGTCTGGTACTGTGTTAAACTTTCTAATAAGAATAAACAAGAGAAAATGTTACAATTGATCTAAGACCAATAATTATTATATTCTAGATGAAAATAATAATTAAATAAATTGAAAGCCCAAATTTCTGTATGGCAACATCAAGAGGGGGTTCCCACATTTAGTGTAGTATTAAAATTTTATTTACTATATTTATGAAAACGCTGTGTACGTAGACGCATTCTTAGGCAGTGTTCAAACATATAGTGAAAAACCAAAGTTTTATATGGTAACACAAAGAAAAGGTTGCCAGATTTAGTTCATTTTTGAATTTATATTTCTAATTTTTATGAAGACACCGTGCACAAAATTTGTGCTTTTCACGTCGACGCGTTCGCGGGCAGTGTCCAAATATATAAGAAAAAAAAAACGAAATTTTTATATGCCAATCCTACAAAGGGGTTGCCCAATTTGTTCCGTTTTCGAACTTAAATTGACTTTTTTTAAGCCCGCGTGCAAAATCTCAGTACTCTAAATGAACGCGTTCTCGAATTATCGTGCGGACGGAATGGACAGAAGGACATGCAAAAACCAAAATAACTTTTAATATTATGCGTGGATGTCCAATCCATTCTGCTCTACCATCTTTATTTCTATGAGTTACAAACAGAATGACAGGCGTAGTATACATATATTCTATGATTTCATCATATAGCTAGGGTACAAAAAAGCAGTACCTCAAGGGAAGTACTCACATTCTATAGGAACAACTCAATAAACTACAAATATTGGTCTGGATACTAGGGATCATGCAAATTGCTTCTACTACAGATCTAAAAGTAATACTAAGCCTATCACCTACCTGTACATACAGAAAGAAGCTAAACTCACAAAACCTGTATATTTCTGCTGAAAATAGGGAGTCGAGAAGAACAGCTCATCCTGAATTATAGTGGTAGAAATCCAAAGACTCGAACCCATCGTTTGCACTCCGTTAACGGACAACACAACTTCAAGATACAACTTTGACATCCTATTGAAAATACTCTTTCCAGAGCGAAAAAATTTAGTATCAATCAAGCCCAAATTAGATAAAAAAAGAGCTTTGATATGGTATACAGATGCTTTTAAGAGAAACGAAGGTGGTAGGATCTGGAGTATACAATGAAAGAACCAAAGTCAACACATAATGCTAGTCTCGACGCCACCAATACTTTTTTCTAAGCAGAAATCAACGCCATTGAACTCTGCATGGAGGACAATATGATTAGATGATACAAGCACAATAGAATCTATAATATCTCTGACAGCGCAAATCGCAATATCTTAGATCGAACCGTTCGAATCAAAGCTGGAATCGGACTGTTTGCGAGAGCTAATAAAACTAGCGCTCTCAAACATAGTTACCCTAATTTGGATGCAGGCAACGATAAAGTTGATCAGCTGATCACAAAAATATCAAATTTCAACTTCACGAATTCGACATATTTCTGTCTGCAAAATCCCAACAACGGCAGCCAAAGAAACATTATCGGAGTAGCTAACAACCGAAATTCAGACGAGTTCGGAAGGAAGTTTGGGGAAATAGGTAAGGGTTGCAGACAATCAAAGCTATTCCTGGAAAACCACTCCAAATGAAGAACTGTCGAATCGACAATTGAACAGATACATCACCGACCTAATGACCGGGAACTGTCGGATGAATAAGTATCTGCCAGCAAGTGCAGATTATACGAAAACAAAGAGAAAACAGCAGTGCACCATCATTGCAACTGTGAAGTGATGGCACACAGCAGTCAAACTCTTGCGAGAAATTCATTTATTACAACTGATGTGGTGCTGTAGGAGGAAGAATCAACAACATCACATAAAGTGAACAACCCCCAAACCAAACATCTATAAGAAGAAAAGAGAAGAGGGCCAAAGATAAGCCCCAATGGCATAAATATGACAATCTGTAGGATGCGAAAACACATCAATTATATCCAAAGAAGGAATACAACGAAGAATTTGAAAGTCGCAAACGTATTTGACTTGACTTGACTTGACTTGCACACAGCAGTCTCAGACTTCTTGGGCAATACTTCTGGAGACCATCAAAAGTAATGTCCACCTCTTTAAAGAAAATATTAAAGTTCATCGAAATAACTCCACACAAATGATGTTTTTTTTTTTTAATGAGGGTATCACAATGGATACCTGGGTTGCCTCATTCCGCAGTGAATCGGACGTAAAACCACTCTCACTACTCAAATCTACCTTCTAGGATTATTTTTGTTTAAAAAAATATAAGTATGTGTATATACATTTACATTTATGTCCATACATATATGTGCAATGTACATATAACTCTAAAGTGACGGAAAAGTTATCTAGTAGCCGGAAAATAGTATTTAAAACAGTTTCTAGAAATTATAATTCCTCTTTAGCTATAGCTAGAAACTGATTTTTCTTTTCTTCAAAGAAATGAGGTTGAAAAGATTTCTGGCAGGAATAAAAAACGGTTTATTTTTTGTCAAAAATTTAAAAAAATTATTTATGTGACTCTTCTCAGAATTTGCTGATTCATTTCACATATTTTAATTTGCTTGGCTGATAAATTTAGTGAGAACGCAACGTTAAAGATAATCGATTGGTATAAAAACGTGTAAGTACGCGAATTGTCAAAAAAAAAAAATCAGTAATTACCACTTTCTACACAAAAAAAAAAATTAAATTGAAAAACAAGAACTATTCAACGAAATCTAAAAAGATTCCAGGTGAAGTTAAGCATCTTTGTTAAGCAGAAATCAGATTGTTCAAAAAAGTCCTTTTCGTAAAAGAAAGATCCTTAACGCTTTCAAAACATATTTTCTGTGAGTGATTTGGCCAAAAAGCTTCGAACCAATCATCAAATGGTGCAGAAAACAAAAAAAATAAAAGACTTTCAGGAAGCAAACAGTACCTAAAAGAAGTCCTGATCGAGAAAAGTGAGCAATCAAACATTCAAGAAATCTTTAGGATTTCTAAGCTGAGTAAAAATAAATTTAATGCATTTAAGCCTGTACAAGTGCACCCGTTTCAATTCACTTTAAAATCACGAAAAATTGTACAAATTTAACTGATCGTACGTGGTAGGCGTCTACCGGAAAATTTTATCAAAGAAAATGTGCGCGATAAATAATGAATAACGAAACTGAACTGGAAACTGACTTTTCTGCCTTATTTCAGTTTTATATAGAAAAGAATACAAAAAATAACAGTAGTTAAGCAAAAAATACAAAAGATAACAATAGTTATCGAATCAGTATACAATTGCAATTGAAAAATTTGAGAAGCGCAAATTATGATTTGGCAGACTCTTTGCAAATGTGGGATGAAATCAACCACATTTTTACTGTAGAAACCATAAATACCGAAAAGTGGAGAGATTATTTCCCAAACGTTTTGTGCAACAGCTGATGAAGAATATGACCCTGTTTAGACGGGTGAGTATGCTGTCTCTGCTTCACATAACCTGTTGGTAAAATGTTGGTTGGGGACGCGAATAAAGCATCATCCTACCTACAGATTCAGTGCGGCAGAGGTAGCGTACTAACCTGTCTAAGCTGGATCAATGAGGAGACAGAGCTTTTCATTATTTCGTTACCAGCCGCATTACATATATTATTTCAAATGCGATTTTCGGCTATTAGATTACGCCACTAGAAAACCATTTATTCAAATATTATGGTCATTTCATAAAATTGCAAAAAGTCAAAAACATTTTGAAAATACAAAAAACACTTTTCTTATTTTTAAGATTTTTTTTTTTTTTTTTGAGTCCCCCAGCCATCTGCTTAGTGCCTTCTTATAACATTCACACAAGCAAACTCCTTGTACTTACAAATTGCCTATAACCAAAGAACTTCTAAGTTAAGTTATATGTTCTTTGCTATAACAGTTCCAATTGAAAATTATTAAACACTGACGTAACAACTTCCTTCTTGCGAAAGAAAACTGCTATAAAATTCCTTTTATGCATAAACATTTCAAGTTTTGAAATTTTGTATACATCGAAAAATCTATAAATTTAGTGGAGATAATTCAACTGAATGTAAATAAAATTCCTCTTGTATGTTTGTAGTTGGTTTAGTGGATAAATGGAAGCATGTAGAAATATGATATTAAATCGTAACAAACATGCGCCATAGTACAAAAAACTATGTGAAGAAATTATGAACTTTGAAAAAAAAAACGTTCTTAAAAACGGACTATCTTTCGGGGTATTTGTACGAATTCGAAAATAGCGTACAAAATAATTAAATTTCGAAAACCAGATCGGTCAATTTTCAATTCTCTCGTTACACTTTTTAATTCTGTCTCCTTTAATTTTTAAATATTTTCGAAATTCGAAATGGAAGTTCGAATTTTGATGAAATGCGGTTTTTGTGAAATTTATTTTTTCTTATGGTTCGCAAAGCTTGCAAATTGTTTACAATGGTTTGAAAAACACTCAGTTCGGCTTTTAAATTCTTAGAATTCAAGAAAAACCATCTTCTCGAAATTATGGAAAAAAGGAAAGAACAAGATTCGAAAAATCATTGAAAATTTATATTTTAGACAGCAGAGACATTATTTCATGGTGATAGAAGAGTAAAGTAGTAGGTATACATGTTTGATATGATATACAGGGTGATTCGTAAGAAAGCGTTTCAACATTTGGAATCGATTCTTTCAGTGTTGTGATCAGCGCTCACGATGAAAATTTTTCTCGTAAAATCCCTTTTTCACCCCTTTTTTAATAGCTGAGTACCTCACATGTCTCGATACGTTGGCAAATGCGGCAGGTATGAACGTTAAGGCAAGCCGCACACTGTACACTGCATTGGTGACTAAAACGTCAGTTGACAGCGTTCGCTACCGCAAGCTGCTCTATTTTACGTCAGTCAGCAACTAAAAAATCAAGGGTGTGACTGTGAACTCGGGTTACAGCTCGTGTGATGCGTATAGGAAGAATTCTACAAGGGATCAGGCTAGAGATTTCGTTAGAGCAATAAGCATAGAAGTAGCGATAAAAGATAGATAGACAACCGACATTACGCCGGTGCTCTAGGGAATCAATAGTTGCTATTGATACGTCATCATCAATAAACCGGAGTTTGTCTAACACGGATAGTGCAGTACGTCCAGCCGCTGCCCAAATATGTCAATTATTTCTAATCTAGGCCCGATATGAGACTTGTAAATTTTCGCCAAGTCTGACGGAGTAAAATATTTCTTGCATCTTTCCAAGAAGCCCAGACATTTCATCGCGTTTTTGGCGATACCAAAGATATTATCGGACCAACTAAATGTTAATGCTAATGTTAAGAGTAGGGGCGACTAGGCCTCCAGGACCTTGCGGACACCGCGACCATTGTTGGTCTATTGTGCCTTCCCCTAAAGTGGTTAGGCAAAATCGAGTCTTTTAACTACATCGATTATTGCTTTTGGAGTTAGGTAGGAGACATTATCTGGAGAGATAATTGTTCTTCCAGTGATTTGCAGCCTTAGACTTGTAAGTGCTGGACACTCACATATGACGTGCATCGTGGTTTCGTCTTCCTCTTCGCACAGTCGACAGAGTTCACTGTCGGATTTGCCTATCTTCTTCAGGAAGTGACGGAAGGGGCCATGACCAGTGACTGCGTTAGCAAATAGTCTGAGCGACTGTCTGCTAAGTCCAATAAATTGGTGCGTCTGGAAATGAGAGGGGTTGAAGAATTTCTTCGCCTGCCTCATACCGCAGTTCCCCCTCAAATGGCTTTTTGGTAGGTCAAATGTCGGGTAGGGACCAGTATAAGGACATTCAGCTCCGGTTTTAGCCAGTTTGTCCGCTTTTTCATTATCGTCCACTCCTTTATGTCCAGGGACCCATACCAATTAATATTGTAGGATATTTCAATGCCTAAGATGTTAAGAGATGGTGACTTCGAGATATCTTTCTTCTCCATCGACGAAAATGGATTGAGCGGGTGTTGCAGTACGTTTGAGTGATATAAACAACATTGCGTAATGGAAACATTAAACAAGACCCGATTCGCTCTGCTAAAAGTGAGGTCATGGTTTAGTGAACTGAAAATGTGGCTTCGTTTGTCAACTGTACCATTCCCACGGGAATCAGCTACAGAGTCGAACGAGTACACGAAATCAAGGGTGCTGTTATCTGCACAACTATGAATAGGATTGAAAGTGAGAGCTAGCAAATCATTAATAGAAATGAGGAAGAGAGTAGGAGAGAGCACAAAACCTTGCGGTACACCGGCATGATTTATAAAACAGTCCGAAGAAACTCCGTCCAATATAACTTGAATTGAATGGCGGGAGAAAAAAATTGTCAATCCATTTTAAGCAAAAAAGGTCTAGACCTAATGCCTGAAATTTAGCTAAAATAGTAGGATGCTCGGTAAGGAATGTTAGTAAATCTCCAGTGGAGCAACCAGCACGGAAGCCATCAATTGGGTCGAAACACCACTCAAACTCAACGTCTTTGACTATATTACTAATTTGACAGAAGACGATTCAATATGCACATATGGAACGATAACCAATCAGCAACGATTAAAAATCAATCAGTCGATGACAAGTCAACATACCAGTTGCTGACTGGACTATCAATTGACTCGGTAATACCGCACACTCCCTAACATTTAAATTTTTTTTTAATAAAAACATAGTTTAAAAAATAAAAAAAATAAAATACTTAAGATATTTTTTAAATAAAAAAAGAACCATGTCAATATCTTTAGTCCGTCAAATTATTAAAATTTTTGCGGAGTCTGTTTTGGTTCAATGAAAACAGTTTCTGCTCGGAACATATTTGGAGTGTCTGGGACTAACCACTTTCTTCGTATACTTTAAAAATTGGATTTTTCGAATGAAGACCTAAGTTTGTGTCAGACTCTATCGAGAGCCCAATTTTATATTTATCTGGGAGGATTTTAGAATCATTAAACAACAGTTCCAACAATTGGTATCATCAAGTCTCCCGTACAACTGTCAGGAGGGAAAATCTTGCTGATGATCCTTAAGCAAGCAGTTCGATCTAAAATAAAATGTTACATTTTTTTTTCTAAATCTCTTACCTTTTGACTACTTAGTAAATCCAAATCACTCTACTTTGCTATTAGATTTGATTAAAAATCTGATTAAAGTTAATTTAACTTAACTTTCTTAGATTTTTGTGTGTAATTTTAATAAATTTCCTGTTTTCCAAAATAGTTTAATAAAACAAATTAATTCCCATCATTTTAAAAGCTTAGAATTTAACCCCAACGTACATATGAAGCTATTTCAAATTTAGCTTTAGAATTCCTGGGAATAAGTAAAAACCTTATACCTCAGAACGGAATTAATTAAGTCTGAGCGTTTCATTAGCAGGTTGGGTCGGAGCAATTTTCGTAATTGCAAGTTGCAAACTTTTCTCTCTCTCTCTCTCTATTTGCATTTGTCGAAAGGCAGAGCAACAAATTATATAAGTGTGTGCATTGCAATTACCATGTAGTGCAGCATGAATAAGACCACGGCCCGTAAAGCCAGTTGAGGGTATGAGTTGGAAAACTTAAAGAAGAAAAATCCTATAATAAAATTCAACACAGGACAGAGCAAGATAAAATCAATTCTACAAAAACACTGAGCTTATAAATGTTTACAGGGATAATGGAAACGGCATCTTACTGCTAGCCTTAGTAAAGAGGGTAGAGGGTTGCCTTGATGGTTCATGCACGCGGCTCCTTAAATTTTGCGAGGACTATAAAATTAAAATGATTCAACTTCTGGATTCACGTGTAGGTATAGGTATAGGCTGTATAATCCCAACTAAATGCTTACAAACAGCGTTCTGAAAAATTTCGTATGAAATTTGCATTAAACAGAGACAATGATGGGGGTCTTCAAGAATCGCATGCAGCACAATAATGATGCAAGGTCATTACTTACAGAAAAGGTTACCCCCTACCGTTATGTTCCTGTTCTTCAAGCCAGCAGGAGAATTTCATTAAGATTTAGGTGAAATTTGCTATGCATACGTTCATCGTTTTGCATTTAATTGTGACTTTAAAGATTCGCATAGAGAAGAAGGTTTTTCCGGAATTTTTTTTTTTTTCGTTTTTAATGGACGTATTTAACCTATATTCAAGTCATATAGAGGAAGGAATAAATTTTGTATGGAGAACTCATCATTGAGGACGACATTTTAATATTTCGTTCTCTAAGTCCAAAAAATAATTATTAATGTTTTCCATTTTTTACATGGATAGATATGAAAAGACATACAAAATTAAGGACATCTAGATTTGACTAGATGGTTCTTTTATTCATTTAAATATTTTTAACATTTTGTTTTACTTTAGGAATATGGCTAAACTTTTAATGCCATATGATATATCTAGATAGATCGATAGAATGTGTCCAAACACTTTAACATTTCTGCATCGAAAGCTTCAAACGCAAGCATTTTTCTGCGAATAATCGCTATAAGAACATTCAAATTTCGCATAAAATTGGATATGTATAATTTCAAATTTTAGCCAAGGAGTTCCTCAGGGCTCTCTAATTGTTCCACTTTTTTTTTTAATTTCAATAGATGGAACTTTTTACCCGCAAGAGGGGTAAAAAGTACCAAACGACTTCCACACTTAAAATCAATTAATAACGTAAAATAATAAAATTGTTTGCATATATATTTTTTGGTATAGGTACATGAAACCCTAAAGATTGTATGTTAAAATTATCATATAGTTTGACCTAAAAGTTTATGATATATGGATGACAATTCAAAAAGTGGCACTTGCAGCCCCACCCTACTAGACAAAAAAAAGATTTAGTGTTGATTATGTCTATACAACCATTTCTGTCAGTATATCTATAGGCCTTCTTGGGGGACGCCTAACATGAATAAATTAGCACCTTTTCAAGAATAGAGACTTACTCCCTAATTCTACGTAAGAAATAAGAGCTCTTATCCTCTAACTGGGCTGTCAAAGCCCGTTAGCAGAAATTGGTATTCTGCGTAAAGAGTTCAGAGATGTCAGATGTCAGCTGATTTCTTAGCTTTTGTGGAGATTTTTTTGTAATAGATTTGGTATTCTAGCAAACAAAAATAGCTGTTAAATATTTCATAACATAAGAGCTCCTTACTCAAATACGCTTAAATCTCTTATCGTAGATATAGTGGAAAACAAAATTTTTGTATGGCAATCCCACGAAGGAGTTGCCCGATTTGTCTCATTTTCGAACTTAATTTTACTTTTTTTTTAAAGACTGTGTACAAAATTTCAGCTCTCTAAGTATACGCGCTCTCGAGTTCAGCTCTCTAGGTCGACGCGTTCTCAGATAGTGTCCAAATATATAGTGGAAAACGAAATTTTTGTATGGCAGCCCCACGAAGGAGTTGCCCGATTTGTTTCATTTTCGAACTTAATTTTTTTAAGTCTGTGTACAAAATTTCAACTCTCTAAGTATACGCGTTCTCGAGTTATCGTGCGCACAGACGGACGGACATGCAAAAATCAAAATAACTTTTAATATTATGTGTAGGTGTCCAATTCATTTTGCTCTACGATCATTATTTCGAGGTGTTACAAACGGAATGACAAACTTAGTATACCCTATAGAGTTCATCTAGGGCAGTGTTTCCCAACCTTTTTTGTGCTATGCCCCACCTAAGGCTTTCTAAAATTCTTATGATTTAGAAGCAGCGTTTTTTTAAGAGATTTCTTTTTATATTTTTTATTTCATTTGATTAGAGTATAAATTATTGTCAATTTTATATGGAATGACCCTAAGTGATTCAATTCGCATGACATTACACATACAAAACGCTGAAAATATGCTGCGGGACAGTAATTAATACCTTGTTAGTCCGTAAACCGTAATCGGCGGCAACAAGCAATATAAAGCCATAAGTGCTGGGGAAATAGAGCGAATTTAGATAGAATGATTTTTTATCTATTTTTATTTTATTTTCAACTGGAGAAATACAGGCTGCTGGGTGTTCAGTGAACATCTTAAACCCTTTGACGCCTTGCCACTGATGGGATGAATTTGAATAGAATAGCTTCTCAGAGCATCAGAAACATTTTCAGATAGTTTGCCACGGCATCGGCAATATTTATCCTCGTGTAACGTCAAGTTTTATGATCGATGACCAACTCATATGATTTCCTATATTCGTAGGTAATCATCGATCATCAATTCTCAAAGTTATCCATCTCTTAATAGTAACACCTCTTTAAACAATGAATTCTAACATTGACCTTACTGTTGAACTTCTCCTCCACAAAAAGCATTTCTTACCAATCAAACAATCATTGAACTTTGGCTTCTAAATATATCTCTACAGCTCCAAGAAAATTACCGTTTCAATAGTATTTTATAACAGACAGGAAAATTTATGATCAATTTCAGTCCCTATCCTAGATATACACTGACTTTATAAAGTTGTCGTGCGCATATAACTAAACTTCTTCCAGTACCCTTTAATGTGTCTATGAAATGAAAGCTTTTCTTAATTTTCTTCACCTCTGTTTTTCTTAAGTTGAAAAAAAAAAACTCCCAATTTGAACAAGGCTGAATTTTCCAAAAACTTAACCAAAAATAGAAAGAAAGAAAAACAGTGCGAGAAAAGTTGAATAAACTTAAAGTCTGAATAGCTTCGGAATATTTAATATCAGGATCCAACCTGAGTTGTTCACTTATTCATGACAAAGGTATGCCCAACATTCTGGAACAAGTCATTTGAAGGCTATCTCTCAAGTGGATTATAAAAGTTTACTCAAGGTAAACGGCCCATTAGCTCACCCTGAAGGTAGGTATAGCATAGATATATATGTTGACGACTTTCTACACTACTATTCCCAGCTCCTTTTTTACACATAAACATGCATACTACATAATATGCAAAAATTCGGGTCGTCTCTGTTAAACACCATTCAAGAATTTATACATATACATAGATATAGCGGTGAGGAAATTCATTTCGTAAACCTACGCCTATACAGTTCCGTCTACCTATCAAATTTGCATGCCGCAACCGGAAAAATTCCGGTGGGATTCGATTAGCTGATGAAAGTCACTTGCCCGAGGGGGGTTAAGTGGAAATGAATCACCATTCCATTTTTTTATGGATGATAACGCTTTTGTGTTGTTAACTAATATTGTTGTTGGAATTTTTCGCCTTATGTTTACTGCGGGTCATTTGCCCAGATTACAAAATGGAGTTGTCTTTACTTAATGATAACCAAACAAGACTCTCTCTCTCTCTCTCTCTCTCTCTATGTGATATCGCCAAGAAAATAATGATGATTCCAAATATTCACAAAAAATATACGCTACAATGATAAAATTTTGTTTGATTTTAATATTCAAATAAGAAAATACGTACGTACACATAATACCTATTTGCTTTTGTGATTGGCCTAGGGCAAAAAAGTATAAAAACACACCACCATTGAAAAACTGGGTCAGAAAATGTCAGAGAAACTTGTGAAGATTATCAGCTACATTTTTCTCATATTTGTTGTTGATGCTGACTGCAGTATAATCTGAAAGATGTTTTTCTTTTTCATATCTGAAATTACAGATTAACTACTGAGATGAGTCAGCAATAATTTATTGGTGGCACATTCTTTGAACTTTGTGACCTAAGCATCAATTGACTTCGTTATCAAAAAAAGAAAAAACTGAAATAAATCAAAATTAGAGGACACATTTTATTCAAATTAAATTGAAAGGATGTGCCAAAATACGCCCACATCAGCAGCCTTTTCTGTCCAATTATCCAATTTTATTTCAGGACAACATGGCAGGACAATTTATGTTCTCAATTCTAACCACGTCCGCTTCCATCTGTTTTGGTCATTATTGTTATGTGCTAGTCAAAATGTTGTATGAAAGTTTTTTCTTTTATTTTTTAACGAATAAATAGTACATGGTAAATCGTGTAATCATTCAAATTATATATAAGTTGGAAAAATTTACATATTATGGGCAATTTGCAAAAACCACGAGAGTTTAACCTGAGCAATTTCAAAATTGATCTATTTTCAAGTTTTATAATTTTTTAAAAAATACATTTACTGTGCATGTTTTAGGCCTACTTTGGGATAACCGCATACAACAGAAAATCAGCACAATTTTAATGTCGGTCATTTGATGACGTCATTCATACAGAACATTTAATTGGACATTTTTGCGTCAACTTACCAAACCCGGCTTATCTTAAAAAAAAATCCGATTAGGGTGCGGTTTTTTTCATTTGAAAGCTAGTACTCATGCGCGTCAAGAAGTGACAGCTGGTTTCTTAGTTATGACGTAATTTATACACCTCCTTTAATTGGACATTTTTGCGTCAACTTACTTAACCCAGCTTATCTCAAATACTACGCAACCGATCCGGGTCCGATTTTTTGCATCTGAAAGCCAGTACTCATGCGCGTCCAATGAGCCATCCATCAACTCTCAAGACGTGACAGCTAATTTCTTAGTTATGACGTCATCCATACAGAACATTTAATTGGACTTTTTTGCGTCAACTTACAAAACCCGGCTTATCTCCAACATTACGCAACCGATTAGGGTTTGGTTTTTTGCATCTGAAAGCCAGTACTCATGCGCGTCCAACGAGCCATTAACTGTCAAGAATATTCATCTTGGATTCTTGGAGGAGGCAAAAGCGCTAAAACAACCGACTAAAAAGATCAAACCGACCAACAGAAAAGGTGCGACATGTTCAATTTTTCCGCCAACACGATGCAGCTTAATTGTCGATGATAAAATTTTGTTGTAGGAATTTGAAAATACGCACATACTCCTCAAATTTCAATTTGATTTAAAAACTCAATTGCTTTTGGCCGCCTTATTCTTACCAAAATTCTGAACTAAAGATCTTTTCACAATATTCCCAAACATCCGCGTTTGGAAATCTATCAATGCGAAATTTTCTACAAAATTGTGTGCAGTGTATGGTCTTAGCTCTAACATGTGATTTATGTTTACATCATAAACCTAACAATATCACTATAATAATCAAATTGCCATACCAATGTCAATGCCTTCACTTCAAACCTGGTTAGGGACTGTAGGGAGGTCCTAGATTTATTATCAGAGTATAAAAAAATTACCCTTATATCAGGTATCAGGACATAGGGTGCATGAAACCACTGAGACCCCAGACTACCTAGCCAAGAAAGGAGTGGAGTCTCCATTTACCGGGTCCGAACCCTTCTACTGCCTTACAATAAGGTACCTAGCAGTAGAAATAATGTCCAACATAAGCTCACCTGATCCACTGTCAGAACTTTCCTGCACCTATTCACGCGAAGAATTTCATTAAATTCCCATACAAAGATCGTAAAATGGTAACCACTTTTAAAAGGTAAGCACCAAATCAGGCTATCCACTGTCATAATGACTGCGCACTTGAGTACATGCTTAAAAAAAGGGCATGTCTGCACACGACAGCTGCAGATTCTGCAACGAGGAGGTAGAATCTGCAGAACACGTACTATGCGAATACGCAGAACTTGCTTGCCAAAGACTCCAATGTCTGGGCATGGGCTTTGAAACGCTATCAGAGGTTTAGAAAACTGATCTTAATGATGTAATAAAATTCCTAAAAGGGGCAAATGTGGACTGGACCTACTGCGGCAAGGGCATAGCACAAAAGACCAAATAGATCTTTTGTGCTATCGTAGTTCTTAGGGGTTCGCTCTCCGACCCCACCCTCTACTTATAATAATAATCAAGATACCATAGGAGTAACAATGGTTAAATATTCGTAAGTACACCAAAATCAGCTATTGTAGAAAAAATGTTTAAGAAGTTTAACGGAAATACCACTGTCAATTTCTTGATAAGGAAATTCTCCATATATCAGTCTTTGGAAAGCACCTATAAAATATTACACAAAACCGAGATAGTATAACATAGACTATGGAAGGCGGTGTTAGAACATGATTTATAGAAAAATCAGGCGGGCAGTATTCATCAGACATTAGGAAAAATATTTCTTGTCGTACGAAGTATCACCGGTGGAGAATCGTCTATAATGTCTACTTTACGATTACAATTCCATAAATAAAGGGTTTTAAAATAAGGAGTATCCATTATCAATTTTAATGTTTATTTGTCAACTGTTATATCTGTTTTCCTTGTCAATGTTTACCATTTGAGCACCATTGAAGTACACAAACGAGCAACGTTTACAAATGATCAAAATTAACTACCAAAACTCTGAGTTGGTGGTCGAAACTTTAAGAGCGTCAACGCAAATTTTTGATCGTTATAATCGCCCTACCCGACATTCAATCCGTAAGTTGGTGCAAAAATTCGAGTCCACATTTTCGCTGCTTAATGTTCCGATGCCCCCATGAGACATAGAAATGCAAGTGCTTCTGTTCACAGCGACCAAGAAGTTTGACGCCGATCCGGATTTTCATCGTACAATTTTCGTCAGCGATGAAGCTCATTTCTAAACGGCTTTGTCAACAAAAAGTACAGTCGCTCTTGGACGGCAATAAACCCACCTCTTCTGCATAAGAGCCCCACTGCATCCACAAAAAGTGACTGTTGGTTTTCATGCCGGGGCGGCGTAATTGGCCTCTTTTTTTCGTTGATAATGATGGCTGTCACGCTACAGTCAGTGTCAACCGCTATAAAGCGATGATAAACTGATCCCAAATTTGCATCGCATGAATGTAAAAGAGATGTGGTTACAACAGGACGATGCTGCGTGCCATATAGCGAAAGCAAACATCGACTTATTGAAAACGAAATTCGGAAATCACGTGCGATCTAACGCCTCTGGAATTTTTTCTCTGGGGGTTATGTGAAGTCGTTGGTCTATGACAACCCCCCAGAGACGTTAGATGAGCTCAGAGCCAATATTGAACGCGATATTGCCGGAATATCGGCCGAAATGTGTGGTAGAGTTGTGTCGAGAACTTGATCCTACGAATCGATTGCTGTAAGCGCGCCGGTAGTGGCTATAAGCCTGATATAGAATTCCCTTCTTAAATGGTACTGGCGATATCTCAAATACTTTACGTTTTATTTAAAATTTTATTAGAAGATTTTAGAAGCAATTACCATTTCTGCTTTGAATTTTTATTTGTACATATATGAACTAGCTAAAGTTGCCCCGTTTTTAGAACTTTTTTATTTTATTATTTTTCATTAAAAAAAAAATTGTCCGCGTTACAGACAGAGTTTGGGCTTTTCTTATATTTATTGCTCTGACGATTGCCGAAACTAATTAAAATTTATTTACCTAGTAACGTAATTACTCAGGATTACTTCTAATTATTATATATTTTATACATTTTAATGATACTTTTGCTACAGTCTACTTTTAATACAGTAAGCAAGTGCAAAGAATGCGTTGAGAAAACCCATCGGCGGCGGCGCTCTGTAATAAATGTAAGACCTCTATTAAGGATATATGGGCTTCCTCTTGTATGGATGGTCATTAAATGCGTCCAGTGTTTAAACGCAAATAATTCTAGGAAAATGTGAAAGGTGAATCTGAAAGGTTTTATGACAATTAATATTAAGGAAAATTTTGATTTAAAAAAGGCGCTGACTATGAAGAGAGTTATATGAGTGAGAGATGCATGCTGAAAGGTAGGTAATAAATATTAGGGGTAGGTAGGTACCTATAAGAAATGTAAAGTGAGAGTCAAATTGCAAATTTTAAATGCAGTGCATGCGTTGACAGGTAATATCAAATTTATGCTTGTTATATCATTATCATGTTAAGGAGAAGGAAATCCGCAACGAAATAAGACCACAGAGGGCAAAACTCTCTCTTCAACACAGGTAAGCTGGTCGACCACCTGAAAGTCCTTGAAAAATTGCTAGCGGACCCGATTGTTAACTTCATCCCAGATGTTATGTCGAAACGCTATAAGTTCAAATTTATCTTAGGGGATCGCCAATAGTGGCATTTTGTTTACTTACCCTTTTAAAAGTGATCTCTTAAATGGTACGCAGATGGATTCAAAATAGAAGGTAGAGAAGGGATAGCATATACAGGGTGATTCTGATCAAGATACCTTCCGGTATACCACGCGATTCCTTGAGAGGTAAGCTGATCAAAAAATTGTTCCACATCATACCCCCCCCCCCCCCCTATTAGGAGTTGTGGCCAGTTGAAGATTTCGCCAATATTCGTGAACCCTGATGGGAATAAATGAGTATAACTTTTGAACCACCCTATAGATTTTGGTTATTGTTGGCTTATTAAATAGCCAAGAATAGTAGCTGTCGAAAAGTGCATTTCTCTGTATTTGTTAATTAAGCATCTTTAAATTATTCTCAAATATTTCCAAAATTTTGATTTTATTACACACAAAAGTTTTTGAAATAAATAACGGTATTTATGAAATTTGTATGTAAAAAAAAATCAATGTTTTGGAAATATGTACGAATAATTTAAAGATGCTTAATTAAAATATACAGAGCAATACACTCTTCGACAGCTACTATTCTTGGCTATTTAATAAGCCAACAATAACCAAAATTTATAGGGTGGTTCAAAAGTTATACTCATTTATTCCCATCAGGGTTCACGAAAATTGGCGAAATCTTCAACTGGCCACAACTCCTAAAGAAAGGTTTCAGGGGGGGGGGGCATACTGTGGTAAGTGAGAATTCCAAATTTCATTAAAAAATAACAAACGGTTTGGAAGATAGAACGTTTTCTCTAAAGATTGTTTTTTTATCACATTCCAATGGTTTTCGACCGCTACACGTACTAGTGACGCGGGAGCTGCACCCCGCACATTAAGTGTTAACTTTTTAGTAAGATTAAATATAACGCATAAAGTATGACTGAGACAAAAAAAAACGAAAAAGAATAACTAATAGCATATTAATGAATGTACAAAAAAAAGCAAATATTCCACACAAGCTTGTTAGGTACATAAAGAGAAAATCAATAAATCTACAAGCAATATACAACTAGTTAGTTACCTACATCATGTTAGTGCTAGAATATAAAACCAAACTAAAGTCCTGTAGTCAAGTGTCTATCTAATTCCATACTAAATTTAACTCTGCTGCGTGCTCCCCTAAGCGGTGATTAATTACCGTAAAAGTTCGATTAGAACGAGAAAAATTAAAAATATTATGCAGATAGTCCTGTTTTCTATATTTAAGTCTATTGTATAAAAAAATTAATATTCTTTGATGAAGATATGACACTAAAGGACATCCAATGGTCAAATCTTGGAAGTCCGTACATGTAACGAACAGTTGAGTTGAAGGCAGTATTGAGCTTGCGCAGTGATATGGAGAGTCCATCTTACCAGCAAAAATTTCGCAGCCATACATAATGATAGGAATAAGGAGGGTACGAACAAGCATACGTCTAGTGGATATAGGAGTATAGGCCGACGATAGAGAAAGCATACGAAGAGTTCCATAAATCTTAGCAGTGATGCTGTTAACGTGATTATTTCAAGTCAAGGTTTTGTTAAATGTAATACAGAGATTTCTAACATTATCGCAGTACGTGATAGGGCATTCATTGAGTAAAATTGATTTAAAACTAGAAATGTCTACGGCGTGTTTGTATATAATAATCGAATTACTTTTATTGGGATTGACGACTAGATTATTTTTCTTGGACCAATTCAAGACTGCCAAGTGATCCTCATTTAGTTTATCCACACCATTATCAATCAACTCGAAAGTCATGCAGATATAAAGTTGCAAATCATCAGGTGAAATTTATAGTATCTTATCATATTCGGCAGGTCATTTATGAAAACGAAAAAAAAACAGCTGTCCGCAAATAGAACCTTGAGGTACACCACAATTCGTTAACAAAAGCTTAGAGGATGAATTATTGCATTCTATTACAAAGATAGATTGCTACAAGTTTGCACGCAGAGAGTGAAAAATTGTAGTTGTTGCCCAATTATGATTATATGCTTGTGATTGACCTTATCAAAAGCCTTAAAAAGTCCAGCAATAACCTTTTATTCATCAATTGCCAGCCGTATGTCTTCAGTAACTTTCAAGAGAACGGTCGTGCAACTATATCGAGATCTAAAGCCAGGTTGATAAGGATTCAAGAAATTATTGCTTTCCAGATATGCACAGATCTGCTTGTACTGAATTTTTTTCCAACACTTTGGACAGGAAAGATAAAATATATATAGGTCTATATTGTGGAATAGCCGTCTTCGTTCGTTTTCTTATAGGAATTATTTTTGTTCTCTTCCAGATGGGGGTATGACAAGGTTAATAAGATAGTATTGAGGGTGAATAATACAAGGGAGAAGAAGTTTAATAAATTTCGGATGAAAGCCATCAAGACCAACGGCATTGGATTTAATAGAGAAAATAGCTTCAATAATATCATCCGTTTCAGGCTCTAATTAATGAGAAACCATCAGAAAAGGTGACATCGGCAAAAAAGCTGTCTATACTGCAAGCAGAAGATGAATTAATCGAAGAAGCTGCAAACTCGGCAATACATTAAAATCTAAGTCCACAATATTATTATTCTTCGATGCCGTAATTCCAGCATTTTTCAGATTATTCAAAAGTTTCTTAGTTGTTAGCTTGACATTAAACCGTTTTCTATGATAGGTTGTTTTTGATTTTAAAATGCCAGATGTAACGAGATTTCCCAACCGGCGATAGTCTTCTCTAAGTGATTCAATGCTATAACGCTTCCATCTTTTATATGCCTTAACACGTTTATGCATCAATGTAATCCAAGGGCAATTTTCGTTTAGAACACTGATGGTTTAAAAGTGGAACATGTCTATTAAAGAAAAAACTTAGGTTGTCTTTAACCAAACAAACATGTCTATAAATAATTTTTTTTTAAAACCCGATACCTACATCTACCATTTTCCAGACAGGTATCATAGACCTCTGCACTTACGAAATCATCTATAAGATGAGTGAAGTAAAAAACATATTATCAGACAGTCAAGCATGAGAGAAGTGACTTCGTCTTCTTACCGTGTTTACCTAAGTCAGTAACGAAAAAAAAAAAAAAAAAACTTTCTACTGGACCTGATGAAATACAGGAGCAGTTAAATTGTTTGAATAATAAATATATTGAATAATGTTAAATAATTTCAAAAAAATACTCCCGAAAATAGTGTCTAATACATACGCTAATAACAAAGATTTTGTGAATTAAAATGAACACAAGCACATTTTTAAGAATTAAAATTAAAATTCAAAGGTAAAGCGATTTTCGAAAATTCAAATTACAGATATAAATTATTATTAATTTTGCCCGTCTGGGTATAAGAAGTTACAGATTAATTTTAATTAAAATTAATTCCGTTATTGAGTGGCTGCATTAAATTCACTAGTTTACACGGTTTATATATCTTCATTGAATTATGCCAATTCTCATAGATTTAGAGATGCTAAGTCCAGGAAAAATAATAAAAAAATTCTGTCACGTCACTGGGTCTATGTCATAATTGGGACAACTCGGTGCACAGTTAGCAAGATGGAGCGGGACGTTAAGATTTTTGAATAAATCGCAAATAGATTAATGGAATATTTATTTAAACACCTAAGGCAACAAAATAATGTTTTCCAATTTTTAAATTTATCTCCCAATTTTTATTGAAAATGATTTAAAAATGAAAATTCAATGATTTTTTTTAATTCCTCTGGTTTGCGGAGCAGGGCTGCCACAAATTTGAACTAAATTAAATAAATTTTTAATATAAGCTTTTCGAAGTTAATAAGCAGAAAATAACGTTTTCCGATTTTTAAAAATCCAATTATATCTGGATTTTTAAAAATCGGAAAACGTTGTTTTCTGCTTATTAACTTCGAAAAGCTTATATTAAAAATTTATTTAATTTAACTGTGCGCCGAGTTGTCCCAATTATGACATAGACCCAGCCTTAAGAAAATATTTATTAAAATAAAAATTCAAAAACACTGACTTTAAAAATTAAAAAAATATCAAAAATGAGTAACTGTACTTTTCTTTTTATAACTTTCTGGATCAGTTTCCCTTAAAACAGACCAACAATAGTCTCCTAACATACTTTCGTCCCAAAAACCCTTATGCGGATCTTCAAAAATGTTCAGGCCTTGGTGAAAACGTTCACCCTGCTCGGCACTCACACTCCCAAAGTTTTCAGGAACGAAGTCCATGTGTGAGTGAAGGAAATGTATCTTAAGAGACATGTTTACACCCATGCATGAAAGTTTTTCAATAAATCGTCAATAATTTCCTTATAGTTCTCTACTTTTTTATTTCCTAAGAATCCTTGGACGACCATTTTAAAGGATTTCCAAGATTTTTTTTTCTTTTATGGATATGTTCCCGCGCTTTTGTGAAAACAGGTTTTTCTGAAATATTGATAGAGTTTGTCCCAAAGTTGTTGCTTTAATCCTATAATATTTGAATGCATGTGCTTCTATTTACATTCGTTTTGCTCTGAAAAGATTAAGTGGGAGAACTCAGGCTTGATTCTCCGATATTTTCGGGAAAAATGAGAATTTTATTTGAGAGGAACTTTACATCTCCTTTCAGCACCTTGGCCAAAGCGAAATTTATATTTTTCTTAAAAAATGGAGGTAGTGTGACCCGATGTACATTATTATAAATAGTTTGAAAGGTTTTGAAGGCATTCAATAAGATTTTATCATTCGAGTAATCCTACGTTTTCGCAGATATTGGTTTTAACTCGTTGTCTCAGTCGCACTACAATAGTACATAGTGCATAGCCAAGTTCTATTCCTTCATTCATGCAAAAGACGAAAGTATGACATTATTTGTTTCTTTCTAGAAAACAAGGAAAATTTCCAATTTTGTTCTTATTAGGTTATCTTTGCTATTGGTCTATTGCTAACAATAAAAATTACAATAATGAACTGTGAATCCAAGTGATCAGCACGGTTAGGCAAATAAAGAGTAACGTTCGTAATAACAAAATGAGACGTGATAGAAAATTTTCAACTACCGTTTTAAATTAGTAGAAGCTAACTGAATAAAAACATAACGGTTTCATCTGGGGTACATAAAAAATGTAAATATTTGTAAACCAGTGTTATTTTTGATAATCCTCAAAACAATTATTAAATAGTTTCTAAAATTTTATTTAATTACAATCAAAAGCTTTTAATGCCTATGTAATTGTAATAGTAATTGAAAACTTACAGGTTTAGCTTTATGGATTGTAGCATTCTTTAGACTGGATGAGTATTGATTTATAAAAACTAGAAAACTGAAACAATCAATTTTCACAACATCCATAGATAAGCTTTAGAAAAATCCACATGATTCCTGTACAAGGATTATTATTGAACATAATATATACTATCGGAGACGGTTAATATTATAAATGTTACCTCGACCTCCCACAAAATGATCTTCCTATCAAGGAGGAATGTTTCGCTAGAAAAAAAAATCTGTTGACAAGGATATCGACCGCAATACTTTTCTTCTATTCGTTTTGAGTTCCTATTCAAAAACAAAGGAATATTGCTGATGTGCTATTTCCCAGTTTGAAATTGGATTATCGCACAATTAATACCGGAACACTCCTGAAAGAGCTAAGGAATGCCCACAATTAACTTCAATTGATCTTAATATCAGCATGTCTGCTACACGTTTAAGCTGCCAGGAAATCATTCCCAGGGTGTTTCCCACTAGGAGGTCAGTAGAGCGGGAGGTGATAGTACTCTGATAGATGAACAAAAAATTGTATGGCAGGGGGGGGGGGGGGCATATCAACCGTTTAGAAGTTACAGGGTGATTAAGAAAAAAGCTAGTTTTTTACAAAACACCCTGTATCTTACAAACTACAGGGTGTATGGTCACAGTTAGGAGCATTAAATACAGCTGTAGATCGAGTTCATATTTCAAAAAACGTTCGTGCACACAGTATTTAAATAAGCACCTGAAAACCTGCGCCAAAAAATTGTCAATTTTCGCAATTTTTTTTTCCGGATGATTAGGAGGGGGAGATCGGGATAATTTTTTTTTTACAAATAAGACCACTCTTTAGCAAGACAAAAATATTTTTTTCATTAGTTTTTATTTATTTTTATTTGTTGTTAATAATTATTTTAGAAAGTGAGTTAAAAAAATGGGGGCAATCGGTGTCCACGGTTGTGGCCGCAGTTTGCATCAGAAAGAAAAAAAATCAAATTGATTATTAATCTGTAGGGAAGCCGCTATGTCCCTATAGAGGTGTTTTTTTTTTTTGTAATTAGACAAAATGGCGACGGCTTGAGGAAAAAGTACGTAATTTAGCTCTGTTTTTCAACAGTTTTTCGTGTGAAAAAATAGGAAGATTTAAAAAAAAAAAAACTTCCATAGAGAAATAAAGAATGAAGTAAAGAAAATATAGTTTCCTCACCAGAGTTCAAAACTAGAATCCCCGTCACTTCTTCCGGCCTTTTCGTTGCCCGTTTTTCTCCGTTAGACCGCATGGTGTCCGCTGTTCCATTGACAGTCATGGGTGGGTAGGTGTCTGTACTATAGCAATGCTAGATTTACACCTGGACCATAACAATCTGATAAAAATTGAAGAAGTTATGAGACTTGGAAGAGGACCACCTCGATCCCATTTCGGAGCAGTATAGTACATCGTCTGTGCGGCGGACAAAGGCGTTCTGTTAAAGTACGTGGACAACAAGGCGAGGCGAGGCGAGGCTAGGCTAGGCACTTGAGCGAGGCGAGGTGAAGATACGAGGCGTTCAGTTTGGTAAATCGCGAAGTGAGAGCATAAATTATGTCATCAGATTCTGAAGAAGAAATTTTTAGTTTGTCAAGTAATGCAACTATATTACATTTTTCACATAGGTGTACTTTCCATTGTTTTACTTAACTTGTCACCCGATAAATACGAAACGTCTGGAATTTGGTAAATTTCATCATCTATATGATGATCTATGAACAAATCCTGATAGATTCTTGCAATATATGACAATAAGTAAAGAGTCCCTCGATAATATTAAGGAAAAAACCTATAAGAATATGCCAGCTTTCAAAATTAATGCGCTGCACCTCGCGAAAAAATGAAAAATTTCATTCTCGAGCAAGATACCTCGAGGTGTTTTGCCATATCGCGAGCTGATAAAGCGTTGTTATGAACACACTCATAGTACAGCGTGCAATCATGTTATTTCTTGAACTCTTGATATATAGCCTCGCCTCAAATCGTTGTGCACGTACCCTAATGCAGGTATGCAATCCACAAATGAAAGGGAGAACGGATAGATGTTGGTATTCGCTTGTAGTATTCATATGCGTGATGTGACAACAGCGCGTGCGAGTTGGATTTTATGATATCAGATGATTTTTCCATCGTCAAGAGTCACTTTGCTATATATCATCGTCTTCTTAAAGTCGATATTTATATATATAAATTAAATTTTTGAACTCCATCGAACAATAAATAAATAGCGTAAAGAAAGTTCTGAAAAATATTATTCATTTCATGAAAAAAAAAAAAAAAAAAAAAAAAAAAAAACTGAAAATGCGCATTTTTTTAGCCTTGTAGGTAGGCCTACCCCCTCAAGTTCAAAATCAACTAATTCAACTACTTGACAACTAAATTTAATTCAAGCGGATCTAAATGTGAAATATTAACTACATTATACTAAAGCTGGTAATGGCATTAAAAAAAAAACGCAAAACGTTTAACTCAATTATATCTTATAATATATGAGGCCAGAGAATTACTAGAGTAAACAAGAGGTCTGCAGTTAATTCCGCAAATAACCTGTCAATGGTTAAAAAAAAACAAAAAACGTTTTACTAAACTGACTATACCTGTTTTCTTCATACTTTTCTTTCTATATGCAAATTTATTTGCATTTATAATAAAAATCACACTTTTGTGTAAAGATTAAAATAACTTAATAAAAAAAAATTCTGTGCGTATGTACTATGTGTGTGTGTATGTTGTTTACCCAGTCGCAGAATATTTTTAAAAAGAAAGAATGGAACTGCATAAATTACGGAATTAGTAATATAGAATGACGTAGACAGGAAATGAAATTGCCAGACAAGTCTAGATACTTAATTTTGGATAAGAAAACGGAAAAGCATTAAAATCTGTCAAGACCAATTGTTACGATGCCCTAAACTAGATGAACCCGTATGTAATATCATGTGGCCACAACTCTGCACAATTGTTATTATTAAAATGATTTTTCGCATCTACTTCTAGAACAGTTCGTCGGATAGTAAAAATTATTATAACCAATTTCATAGGATTTCATATTCTGCAGAAGTTTTCAATACAATAAAAACGTCTAAGACTGATAGTTGCAAAAAACATGAGTTTTTGTACGGCAACAACAAGATGGGGTTGCCCGATTGCGTTTATTTTTGAAATTGTATTTACTATTTTGATAAAAACTGTGTTCTCAGGCAGTGTCCAAAATACATAAGGAAAAAAGAAATTTTTGTATGGCAGCTCTACGAAGGAATTACCTGATTTGTACCAGTTTCGCACTTAAATCTACATTTTTTTTTTTTCGGAAAGGTCGTGTGCAGAATTATAAGTCTTTGAGTAAACGCAGTCTAGAGTTATCGTGAGGACGGACAGATAGACATGCGAAAATCAAAATAACTTTTAATATAATGCATAGGTGTTCAATCCATTTTGCTCTAGCACTATTTATATGCGTTTCATCTAAGGTATAAAAATCGGAAATCAGAAATACATAATAATGTTTTAGAAATATAAGTAAGAAGCTATTATAGTAATTATAAATTATAGTGTTACTTTTAATATTACTTTAAAAATTACTAGGAACTTAAAGATGGGTTTTCATTTCAGCAGTACTTTGGTCTACTGTAAAATACCTAAAATACACTAAAAATAATAGGATTGCAAGTGCATTTTGATCAAATTGTACATAGATGGCAGAATTTAATCAATATGCATATATGTATGTATTAACACATCTGTCAATCGAATTATTTAGTACTCATAAATTGGTACTATGGCAACATGATAAAAACAATTTCAAAATCATGGCAGCACTAGCGACTTAAATGCAAACAAACTTTAAATGGCACTACCTTTCAATTATGGAAATTTCATTACCATTTACAAATGACAAATCTGACACAAACGTATATGTATATATGTATTACAATGCTGCTGTTTATATTTATTTCAATCTGCGTCCAAAGAAACCGGTTACCTATATAAATTTTATCCAGATAATTACTAGTGTCATGATACATGAATTAAGTAAAATTAGAGTAAGCCTGAGTACATTTCAGCGAATATGATTTGCGCTGATAGTTTTCCGTGACTATTGACCATTGATTATTTATAAATAGATATGCATGGAATCATTCACGTATTAGAAAGGAGATGTCGTTACTTGTCTTTCGCTTGTTATTTTCAGATTTAAAACTTCTAATAAAAGAATTTTCAATGACTGGATATGATTTTTGATTTAGTTTTTAATAATTTTTACATTATATATTGGAAAAACTTTATTTGTACCATTAAATAAAAGTTTCTATCACATATTTTTCCAAATAGCGACATCCTTTTTAAGACGTAAATGATTCTGAGCACATTTGCAACTGACGATATAATTCACGCCTAATTGTATGCAAATTCACGAAAAATTAGCGAAATATATAACTAGTGACATGAGGTGGGTGGAATGATGATTCGACATTCGTTAGAAAGTTTAGATGGTTTACTATCATCTAAAAATCACTTTCATAACATGCAACCGTTAGGAGAAATCTATTTTTATAGTGCATAGTTTCCTTAATTTTGTTAATTTGGCATGGAATTGCATAAAATTAGGTGCGATTTCTATCGAGAGTAGCAAAATTGATGAAATAATGAATCATAATTAAAGCTGGCTTATATGTTTCCTTAACTTTTTTAAAACTTCAACTTTAGCAAAACTAGATTTGCAATAAGTCAATGATTTTTCATAAAAATTAGACATTTTTGAAAAAGTCACATGGAAAATAATAGCACAATTTAGAGAAAAATAAATACCGGGGAATTTTTGTTAGTACGATCGAAATACGAAAAAAGCACATAATGAAGGCGATCATCAGACAACGCTGTTAATTAAGTTCTATGCTGGTGACTGAGAGATACAGTTACAGTCTTATTATTGATATGCTTTGAAGAGACTATACATGCTCTCTTCTTTGTTTCACTTCCATCCTTAGCTTGCATTTGTGAATCTCTATTGATAATCATTTCCCTTTTAACCTTTTTCAATTAGGTCTGTTCGATGAAAACATCGAGTAAATCTAGGGAACCCGTGTTACACTGTTTTATTATTGTAAAATCCTAGGGCTACTTAACCTAAAAATTTCTTGGGGTGAAAGTATGACATTCGTCACTAAATAACTGTCACTTGAAATTTGTTTGTGATTACGGAATATAAAAATACTTCTTAAGCAAAAATAACCAAAATTTAGAAGAAAAGAAATAGAAAAATAGCTAGAGAAAATTTTAATTTTCTTCGTCCATTTTATAAATAACTTATCCCAATTAATTATACTCAGAACAATTGTGAGAGAAATATTAGATAACATTAGGGTCTTGTTCGATGAGTGCACAAAATCCTGGGTAAATAGCGCCGACTTTGTAGGGGATAATTCCCACTAGTACTTTACACTAGGGCTGTTGACGAAGCTTCAAAGTTGAATCCTTCGAAGTATGAACGTTTTGCCGGATCTTCAAAGTCTTCGAAGCTTCGAAGCATGAATGTTTAGCCTATGCTTCGTAGCTTTCCCTTCTGCAGTGTTGTTCAGATCAAAGTATAAGAATCGAAGTGAAATGACTGGAAATTATGAATGGTTTAAAAAGTATCAGCTTTCGGGAGTTTTTCGGGGATTGGTTATGATAAGAGTATATGTATATTAGATAAGTATATTTCGTTAAAAAATTGTAAACCCAATGTGCCTCAATTATTTTAACGCTAATTTCATTCTATTCTCGTTGAGCTGCTGATTAAATATTTGCTCACTACTTGGATGAAAATCAACATTAAAAATTTTATATAACAAAAAATCGAAATGGCGAACGTGCTTATCGTTTTTGGTTTTAAAACGGACAGACAATCGACAGCGTAACAAACTTTGAATCAAACACATTCGATCGATAAAGCATTCATACTTCGATGCTTCAAAAATTTTGAAGCATTCATACAATGTTTATGATTCGAAGCCTTCGACTCCAAGCTTCGAATAATCTGAGTCTTCGAAGCATATCTACAGTAAATTTAAATAAAAATCTGTTTTTGAAAAGTGTTTTTATTTATTATATTGTCCTTTCTAGACCTTTGGAAATGGGTAATCTTAAAAATATTGTCTTGTCATCAGAACTAAATGTATATACGTACAAGTTTCAAGTCGATCGAATTACAAAATTTCACTCTAACCAATAAGTGAAGTTAATAATAAAAATTTCTAAATTTTGTTCAAAAATCCGTAATTCCCATCTCCAAATCCCCATGATACCGAATTGCTGTCATATTGAATTTCTAAATTTTTACCAAAAATTCGTAATCCGCGACCCCAATAACCACCAGATATTAATTTTGAATCGAATCGGACTATTAGTGGCAAAATTCGCCCACCATCATGTAGCCACCATCTTGATTTAATATCATATAAAAAAGCAAAAATGTATTTTCATGCAATATCTATTAGTTTGCCATATTTTAGTTCAATACCTCAACGAAAAGTGGGTAAAAATAGCGTAACAAGTGTTGAACACCGATCACATAGTAGCAACGAAGCTTCAAATTCCTTCCTTTTGAAGATCGAAGTTTCGAATTCGAATTTTTCGAATATTCTTCCGAAGGCTCGGAAATCAACAGCACTACTTTACATGGTGTCTTCACCCAAGCAATCTATTCTTAGCCACTTATTTTCATAAAAATGTAGGTTTGCGCTTATCATGGTATGACAATCGGAAAACTCAGCTATAACTCAATTCCAGTTGGATACAAATTTTCGGTAAGTTGTTAAATTAAAGTGATCTCTAGAAGGTAGATAACTTAAATTTTTTCAAGCACTTAACCTAACTTCAAAACTAAGTACACTTTAAAAGTATAAAAAGCTTTTAAACTGAACTAGGCATACGTTTAGAACACTTTTGGGTCCAGTTTACATGTCAATTTAAAATGTTAAAAAAGTGCTTATTATGTCTAGCCCCAGTTCATTGTGCTAACCTGCTAAAACAACATCTCTCACCAAAACCTTCATGAAGGACATCAGGTCCAGCTCATACAATCCACGGATAAAAAAGCAGACCTAGGAGTATCCTAGCTTGCGCCCGGCAAAAGCCGGACAAGCGCACAGAAAATGATCGGTTGTCTAAGGATTTCCTTCGAAGTAAACAGGCACCGTCAACAACTCCCATCTTTGTTAGATGAGTGTTAGCAAGCTGTGACAAGTGATAATACCAACCACGATTACTCACATTTTTGTGAGACGAAAGTTGCAAGAAAAGGCCCTAAAACAAAGCCCTATGGAACTCCAAAATTAATTGCACGAATTTTACAAGCAATAATTTGCAAATTTTAAACATACAAGTGTAAAATAAGAAGTAAAGTTTGAACAAGCACGTAAAGCAAGTACAAGTGTATATGAATGTACCGATATAAATGCCAAAAAACACTGATAATTAAAGCTGTATACAACAACCCAAAAAATGATATTTTCTTGACCTTTTACGGAACTATTCTCATTACTACAAATGAGCTTCTAGTAGACGTGCATACATATAAAACAATCGATTTTATTAGGAGGGTGAAATATTGCCCTTTTAATAAAGAAATAATTGAAATCGGTGACGACTTATTCTAGATTATTCTCTATAAAAGAAAGCGTTTTATCAAAAAGGGATTTTAACGCTCTTCTATACAAAGAAGAATGGACAGAATCCATGTGAAGTATCGAAATTGCAAAACAAAAAAAAAACATTGCCTTAACATTGTGTGAACAAATAATCAATCACTGAGAAAGTTTAGGGACACATGTACCTTTCCGGATAATTGAGCACAAGGAATATATACTTAACTGTGATTGCACTAACTGGAAATGTATAGCTGCTTTCTATATTCCAAAGTCATATCACAGACAAGACATACCCAGATATCGACGGCTGTACTAAGAAAGTGATGTATGAGAAAAGCTCGTAGCAAACCTCAATGACTCACTGATCTCGGCTAAATATATCATGGCAGTACGAACAAAAATTTTTAGTAAAAATTTTTTCAATGTAGGCAAAAATTCATTTCTTTATTAGAATCTTAATCGACCCTATTTTTACAGATTTCGTCCGAGCAAGTTGTGTGTGGGCAGATTATTTTTTCTTAGAAATTTGCTGAACTTTTTTCGTTAGAATTTCTTGCACTATAGATACCCGACATTGATTTTAGACTGTAATAGATCTCCAGAATCTTTTCTGTACCACATAAAAGATGTCTCTAGCGGGAGATATTGTAAATCCTGAGAGGCATTGGGGAGCAATAATTTTAGAATAAAAATAGGCAATACTCGCTTTATATTTATCTGAAGAGGGCTAGGCCTTAGAATATGGAGAGAACAGGAAGTCTGCTAAGCCAAATTTAGCGTAGTAGTTAAATACTGGTTGTGTTAGAATCTGTTGCCGCTGTAGTGAAAACTCAGTACAGACTTGGAAATCGAGTTTCTGAGCCGATAGAGCTTAGATGCGGTGTACCGCAAGGATCAATCTTAGGTCCGTTATTATTCAGCCTGTACATAAATGGCCTACCTAATGTTGTACATGATGCTAAAAGTACATCTGTATGCCGATGATGTGCAGGTTTTCCTGAGTTGCTCCACCGGTATGTCGGAGGATGGTTTTCGTCAATTAAATATGGACCTTGAACGTATACGTGAATGGTCTGTTGCTAACAATCTATTATTAAATACCGGGAAATCTAGTTATACAATCATATACAGGAGGGAGTTGGAGCCTACTGACTTTCCCCCGGTGGTTATGAATTCATCTGATATACCACACTCTAAATGTGTTAGGAATCTTGGTGTGATGCTTAACTCACATATGTCATGCTGCGACAATGTTAAGAAAATATTAAATAATGTTTATGGTGCCTTGAGAAGACTCCGGCTTTCGGGATATCTCCTCTCAATCAGTGCTAAACTTAGGATAGTAAAAACTCTGCTTATACCGCTTTTAACTTATGGAAGCAATGTTTTCCCCGCATTAGACCATAATTGCTCTCGTAAATTGAATGTTGCTTTTAACTTTTGTATTCGTTTCATTTATGGGTTACGGCGATATGATCATGTAAGTCCTTACCGAAACGTAATCCTGGGTTGCTTCCTTCAACTCTTCAACTTAAAGCTTTAATATTTTTACATAAGCTCGTGTATACTTGTAAGCCTGATTATTTATGGGAACATATACAGCTTGCCCTATCTCCAAGTCATTTAAATTTAATTATACCTCATTTTGTAACATTGACTGGCGCTCGTTCCTATTTTGTCCATGTACCTCGAATATGGAATTCTCTACCAGTTGAGATTCAGCGGACGTGGATGGTTGGTGCATTCCGGAAGAAAGTATTTGAATTGTTGACTACTAGTGATAGATTCTAGGTGGAGTGTGTCCTCGGCAACAGTACTTTGATATACAATAGTTTGATATATAGGTTAGGTTAGTTAAGTAAATTTGAATTTGAATCTTTATTTTATTTTAATTAAAAATTTTTTTTTTTTCACTTTTGTCTCATTTTCCTGCTCTGTGATAACTTCCATTCTGTATATTGTTTATATTTCAGTAATATGCAATTGAATATGTCTAATATTGTACATATACAGGGTGTTTCCCCTTAGGAGGTCCATAGAGCGGGAGGTGATAGTACTCACCTAGACGAACCAAAAATTGTATGGCAGGGGGGGGGGGGGGCAATATCAACCGTTTAGGAGTTACAGGGTGATTCATAAAAAAAGCTAGGTTTTCACAAAACACCCTGTATCTTAAAAACTAAAGTTTTCGAAAATTTTCTAAGTTATATTGTTATTAACATTATATAAAGTATTTTTTATGCAAAGTGACATTTTTCATTTACTTAATATAATATCCCCACTTCAAACTGTAAAAGGAAGTAGCAACCTTTAATTGCGTCATTGTTCCACTAAATTCTTTTTTATTGGAAGTTAAGACGTTTTATGAACGTTTTATGACATTGTTCTTCCAGAAGAGGTGATAATAATTTGACATATTTAACATTTGCGACGCTGTTGCTTCTTAGACACATCCATTCACTTCCACAGTTCTATTCGAACACAACTGAAAATCGACCGTTGTTGTCGTTCCAATAGTGAGATAAACTTGGCACCAATGCTACAACGAATTAGACGCTCGCTGTGTTCTTTTGTTTCCGCAGAACAACAGATACACCAAAGAACGCCTCATTCATACACTTTTATAGAAAGATTTAAATGAAGGGAACAGTACAAACAGTTCGTTTCAATGGACAGAACAATTTGTTCTCTCCAGTATATGGGAGTTCTGGAACAAGGTACACAAAAAACACAGCCATTGTTAGTCAAGAAACAATCAGGTTTTTGAACATTTTTATTCATTTATCTCAATTTTCCGTTTTTTGCACTTGGGTTATTGTTCCACCGGAGGTGTGATATAGTGAAAAACGAAATTTTTGTATGGTAACCCCACGAAGCAGTTACCCTATTTCTACCATTCTCAAAGTTAAAGTTATTTTTTTTAAGGCCGTATGCAATATGTCAGCTCTCCAAATATACGCGTTATCGTGAAGACAGATAGGCGGACAGACGGATATTATTATGCGTGGCTGTCCTTATTTCTATGCGTTACAAACGGAACGACTAACTTCGTATACATAGGTACCCCATGATTTCATCATAGGGTATAAAAATGAATGCCTATTGCTTATTTACATTAGGCTCATAAAAATTTTTAACAGCCCAAGCACCCATTGTCAACCTTAAAAATTCTAAAGAAAAAATTTTCTGTAAATTTCTAAGATAATAAAAAATGTTTATTTGCGCAGACACAATTTTTTCGGACCGTCTTCAGTCATCATAATGCACACAAACTCTGAACAAATATGGTCAATTAAAGTTCTAAGAAAAAATGAATTTTTGCCTAAATTTAAAATTTCTTTTATAAAAACATTTTGGATCGTACCCCTATGATATATTTAGCCGAGATCAGTGATTTATTGAGGTTTGCTACGAGAGCTCTTCTCACAATTTAGTTTGTTAGTACAACCGTCGATATCTGGGTATTTCTCGTCTGTGCTTCAACCTTTCTTGAAGAAATTGAGAATAATTTAAGATACACATTTATCACATATTTCATCCGATACTCGAATTTTTTGTACAATTTTTCCCTATACGTACCACATGAACCGCTATCCGAGCTCACTATCAATAACATTGAAATCAAATGTTTCATTAGCTCCGTATGCAGATCAGTCCGGCAAGAAGCTATACTAAAGTACCATTTAGATAGAAATTTTAAAAATTCCCAAGGGATCACCTTTCATTTAAGCTCAACACGTATTCCTCTACCTCTTATTGGGTAGATGTCACGGCTCACAAGCTATTGGGTGCGTTAACTTACTAAATTGCGTTGGATAGTTGATGCCTTAACAATTTGTGGCTATTGGATCATAGTCAAGGATTAGCAATTATTTCATACTTTCAGAAAGTTGATTATTGTGACTTACAGTAAACAAATAGTTGCTATTTAGATGGTACTCAACGCACTCGTAAAGAGATATTAATTGAAGCACCCTATGTATTTTTTGTCTGTGACTAGCTTATGTACCTACACTCTCTGTACGCGGTCAATTACCCCACTGCCAGCAATTGATACGTTCTTTGATTTAGATCACCTCCAATAAGAGCCTAAGCATAAAAAATGTATGCACTACAGAGTAACTCAAGAAAAAAGTCCATTAATATAGTTTTCATAACATAAACCAAGTTCCCTTTTATGTTTGTAAATATCCCAACCGTTATATGTGAATATAAATAAAAAAACAAATTAAGGTATATATACAAACATAGGTACTCACCATTCAAGGACCAAATATGTGAAGGCAATGATGTGGCTGTATAAACTCGACCTAAAGCTAATGCGCTAGCAGCAGCATTAGCGGCAGCAGCAGCTGAACTAGCCTGATTCTCATCTCCAGTATCAAGATCTCCTCCAACTATGATAGGATGATGATGATCACCATAAACCTGACCGGAATTTTGTTGTACTGGAATACTTTCACTTTGATTATGATGATGATTACCATGATGATTGTGATGACTGTTATTATTATTATTTGAAGCCTGTAAATCCGGTACCGACGACAGACTACGCGCACGTTGTCTATCATTTTGCTGTACATGCATACCGGGTAAAGCTCGTAATAAGTTAAAACCTGGCGCTGTACCAGCTGATACAACATCAGTACTGGAACTTGTTGAAAATGTTCGTGCACGAGGACTTTGATGACCCCCGTTTGAAGCGGTACTGGCTTTAGCTCCCATTTTCAATTTTTATTAATTTATTTATTTATTTTTGAGATATATGTGTATATAATAATACTAAATAACTGTAGAAATAATGGAAAATTATTTCAGCTACCCGTTTATATCCAGTTCCAAACTATGTTACACTATTCTTTCCTAAAAACTATAGGTAACAAAGTTGGATAAAAATCGATCGCAATTCGTGATACCTATGCGCTCTACTAAAGTGTCTTAGAGCTACGAAATTTTAGATAAATTTTCAGTTTCTTTTCTATATAAAAACAACTTTTTTTTTTATTGAAAATCAAAAGAACTAAATCAAAGAAGGAAATGCAAGTAAAATCACAAATTTATGGTAAGTGTCAAAGGAGCACCCACTTCCATAACAAAAGGCGACGACATTGTTACAAGATCCCCCCGCAAGTTAGATTTCACACATTAAACCCGGCCCCGGCCATAAACTAAAAATTTATTATTTTCACACTATGTAAATCAATTTCAAACATTTCTCACAAAATAGCGCACGATATCTAAATATTTTTTGTCCGAATTAAAAAAAAAACTTTTTACCGCGGCGGTGTACCTTGATGAAGGGAACTTGGATGCTGAAACTTATTGACACTTCTTCGGACGTGAACGTTCCTCTGTCACAATTGTGTCACTTCACTGAAAATTGACACATTGAACTACAATTAAATACGGCTGCTAATTTTCATCTATTATTTAATGCAATTTTTAAATTACTTTGTTTATTTTAAAAAATTTCTCATTAAATTTGTTTTTATTTTCCAAAGTTTGTATATGTGTGCACATGCTGCGATGGATGATGATGGGATGGCCGACAATGAAGTTTGTGTGTGTATATATAATAACATCAAATTGGAGCGAATGCTATCGGGGTAAATTATTTTTTACTCCCTTTCGATAGATTCCTTCTTTAAAAAAGAATAAATATCATTATTAAATTATATAAAACTGTTTATTTATTTTGTAAGTTTTAATATAAAATTTGAGATTTATTTTAGGAAAATGTTCTCTGCATTTGAATATTACAAAAAAAAATCAGTTTGCTATACCCTACTACTTCAATGAGACTTAAAATCGGCTTGGAAAAACGCAAGATTATTCTATTACTTCATCTAACATTAAAATCAGCTTGAAAAACCGTAATAGTGAGCAGTGCTGACAAATTGAGAAATTAAAACTTTTGTTGATGATATTCGGTCACTGACATTTATGTATATGTCATGTCAGAGGATTTGATGTTTTGTGGGGAATTTTTGTTTAACGTGGTGGAAGAAAACGATTTTTATTAAAAATTTAAGTAATAAAATAAGAAGATGTCATCGGTTACGGTAAGAAATGTAGGTTCTTGCATGTTATCTGCTTAATTAATATATTATTAGCGCTAACATTCTAATACTTACTATAGAAACTTAGACATTTTAGCAATAAATTTGTGATTTCTTATTGTAATTCTTAATTAGTTGCATATTTAACTTAATATTTAATTCCTAAATTATCTAGGATTTTTTCATACAATTTAATGTCAATTAACCCACTAAAGTTATTTTGTTTTTAATTACAGACAAAACATTAATTTGATGAATTATAGTCTGTTGGATGATGGACTGCAGGCCACAATGAGTCTCTGTCCATAGTCAGACTGAATAGAGGGTTGATTCTGAATTTTTAAATACCATTTAAGAATGCCTGTAATGTACATAATAATTCTGTCTTCGCTTATATTAAACCAACCTTAATAGAATCTTGAGACATTGATGGAGCCCAGCCTTACATGACATCATTACTTTTCAGAACTCTTCTGTAAATTTCACATTTTAATTATTATATTGATATTGCCAGATAGTATCCTTCCTATTCATTTAGGGGTTCTTTAACATCCTGCATAGCGAATAGATCTGTTGAATTCTATTATAAGATCATTTTTTTCTTTTCTTGTAAAAATATGTCCCACATCCAAAGGTGTATCATGCTCTGCTCACAGATTAATTCTTTGAAAAAGCAAAAATACTTGTGAATCTTACACGTTAGTTTTGAAAAATGAAAAATAATTAATTATATTTTGACGATATAAAAAAAAAGTCAGTTCTTTCTAAGGTCGGAAAACAACCACTGCAACGTGGTAATTATTCAAGTTCCATTAAGGCGCGCTTACAGCATAAAATTCTAGCTAAGGTATTCTTTTAGACATTACCCTCTTCGCCTAGTGGAAAATCACAGATGGTCTTTTAACTTGGCCATAAATCTGAAAAAAAATCTAATAGGAAAGATTTTGCAGAGAACTTCATCGTTTATATGCAAAAAATAGCCGACTATCAATACGGAAATCCTAATTGTTTTTTATAATTTTTTCACAGTGCCAAACCGTTTTGATAATTTGAACTAAATTAAGAAAGGCAGATAGTGATATTTGTGAAAGTTTAACCAACTTCCTTGGAGATTTATATCAGTTCATCATTAGTCTTATAAACTAACTTCGGTCATTTAGAGCACTTTAACTAATTAAATGGGATGAGAATTCTCCACTCGAATCAATCTAATGACAACTTTGGCTATAAAATAAACACACTGACGCACAATGCAGAATGACGATTGCTCATAAAGAGATAGGTCTGCATTTGGCTTACATTTTTTTCTACCCTAATCGCTCTTCCAGTAATTGTGATATTCAAGATCCACAATACGAATGTATCCCTGACTCTGTAACGGATTATTATCGAATATTCCCAAAACAAATTTCTCATTTCTTTCACTTTTTCTAGATTTAAAGAAGGAAGGAAGGAGCCTTGTTGTTTGAGAGATATGAACAGTTAACTATGATGTAGATAAATCTAGTTTAGATTATATGATTTTTGCAAAACGTACTGTTGTAGCGCTTGTCAATTCCATAGCTTCTGTTAGGAATTTATTAGCTTAGAAATCGTTTTCACTTTACAACTACTTGCATGAATACTTGCTACATTAAATTACTAATTCTAACCCCCTACAAATATAACTCTAGCATGTATTAGAATGACAATTTTGGGTAAAAATAAAAGAAATTTATTTTAAAACTTAAACATTCTCTAGGTTCCTCTTCTGGATGATGACACCGTTCCCTTTGGGGAAGAGGAAGAACTCGGACAAAATAGCAAAACATACACGTTAGTGTTTAATATCCACATACACACAATGAAAAATCTCCAAATCTTTACCTCGATTGACAAAAAAAACTATTTTCCAGACATCCATATGTGACCTTCTTTCATTTATTCTTTCGTGGTGCTGCGATTGTTACATATATGTTATGCGGATGGTTTAGCGATTCCTTTATCACCAGTTTTGTGATGGTGATTCTTCTCTTATCAGCTGATTTTTGGACAGTTAAAAACATTACTGGAAGACTACTGGTTGGATTACGATGGTGGAATTACGTTGACGATGAAGGCGTATCTCATTGGGTATTCGAATCGAAAAAGGTGTTTGTAAAACTTTTATATTTTTCCATTTTTAATTTTTTAAACGTGTCAAAAATTATATTAGCCCTTTCGTTTTACATTCTTTTATAGGGCAAAAATCTTCAGGGACGAAGTAATCCAAATGAAGCTCGTATCTTTTGGCTGGCACTTATTCTCTGTCCTGCTCTTTGGGGGATATTTTTCATTATAGCTCTGTTCGGGCTGAAATTTAAATGGCTCCTTCTTGTTATGATTGCTTTAGCGTTGAATGGAGCTAACTTATATGGTTATGTAAAATGTAATTTTGGGGCAAACAAAGATCTTAATACGGCGGCAACAGATTTTGTTAAGACACAACTTTTTAGGAATGCTGTAGAGATAATTTCGAAGCCATCTCAACCACCGACAGCGAAACCGACTGGTGTTATATAATTCCTGGTATTTTTGTTAAACGAAAATATTCCGTTTTTTTACTTAGCGTAATGAATGGAGTGTGTGATGTTTTTTTTTTTCTGTTTTGTTAATCTTATTTACTTGAGTAAGAATTCAGATAAATTTCGTACATTTTTTGTTTGTTTTTAAGTTAAAACGAGTAAAAATATATTTATTCCGAAAAAGCGATGTTTACTTCTGAAAATACGTTAAAAAAATTAATGGAACTAGGAAATTTTATTAGACTTTGTTTAATAGATTTGTTCCGTATCGCGCTCTTAAGTTCTCCAGATATGAATTGTACAAGTTAACTTTTACTTTTTATAGAAATTAGAGTAAAATAGGATGATATTGCTCCAAATCGACAGAAAAAGACGATATCCAAATATACGTAAATTCAGGCTACAAATATTAAGTTGAATATGACCACGAAGGTGAGAGAAACGTTTATTTCCAACTAGCATTCATAAATCATGATAAAACCCCAGACAAAAATAAAATATCACATCGAGCATCGCTGAAAATACCTTAAAATTTTTGGATGAAGGTGACTAGATTTAATGATAATAACACATATGGTGAAAATGGAGTTCGATTCATTTAAAACTATTCCTAAAGTTTAGAGCCTACTACGTTGATCTCTCGCATCTGAAAACGGTAGATTCGCCTCGTTTTGACGAAATGCGGAATTAGTACCATCAAATTCATTTATTCAGTTCAGTTCAATTTATTATCAATTCAGACAGAATATGTATAAAAAACATCTTATAATCATACATAAATTTTTGCAAATACAAACCTAAAACTGAAACCAAGAAATTTAGACTAAATTAAACAAAACAGAATTTCAAAAGTTAACTTAAATAATAAGGTAAAAAGTAGTATTCTTATTGTAGATAGATGAAGATAGAAGAACTAATGAATAATTAATGTAATAGAAGAGTAAGAGTAGAACAGCCAGAAGAATTAAAGTAAAACATGTGAACACATTATTAACAACAGCACTCGCGCGATATTAAATGGTCAGCTAGTATTCTTAAATATGCTGGTAGAGCTCATGTGTAGTTAAGCAGCAGGGAGACTTCCACAAATGAGCAATTGAAACTAAGTGAGATGGTTTCAAAAAAGTGTATACTTTACTAAAATCGTGGTATTCGCTACTTAAGATGTCTACCAGATTGACGAAAAGGTAAGTAGCAGATTGGGTATAAGTGAGCTTATGGAGAATAATCAAAGCTCTCCGATCCAAGTATGTATCTAAAGAGCAGTCCAGAACAGAGTATCGGAAAGGAGATATAATATGAACACAGGGGCGCACCGAGAAGGGGGTCGAACGGGACCGGTCCCCCTCCAGAATGTCAGTTTTCTGAACATAATTTACAAATTATGTATAAAATGTGGTCTGTATATTATTACAAAGTCCGATAAAATAAAATAACATCTTTTAATCTACAATAGCAGTCCTTAAGTGCTCAGATGGGTGCAGGAAGCGACTTTAGAGCCCTATTTTTCTGACTTGGGACTTGGGACACCTATGGTCCCCCCCCCCCCCCCCCAAAGCTAAATCCTGAGTGCGTTACTATATGAACATATGATCGTATCTTCTCAGACCATAAATAAATGCAGTCGTTAAACGCAACATTTAGTTTTCCTCGGCATATGGAATCTAAATGTGGGAATATAATACACCCACTGGAAAAGTAAGGATGAAGACCGGATTCCACTAATCTCAAGGACTTAGGTTAGGTAAGAGGAGTGCCGCTAGAAGTGTCTAGCCTGCTTCACTTAGACCACCAGTTCGTCCATTGTGCACCTTGTCCTCATGGGATAACCTTAAAAATCACCCTAGATCCATCCTGCTTCCCTTAAGAAACTCAGGATGGATCTGAACTCTTTTCTTTGCAGCTCGTCCAGAAAAGAAGTCAACTACCTCTTTTTTTCCATCAGAGTGGGGCACTTACAAAGTACGTGTTGGACGGATTCGATTTCCTTCGGATCCTTACAGCTCCTGCATATATACCCAGTCATCTAGCATGGTCTGCTATGGCCTCAAGAGCTTACACGCTGCGGCATGCTTCACTTTTCGCCGATGAGTTCTTCGGGGGAGGAAAAATTCTACGCTGCAACACGAGCACCATGCCAATACCACAGTATATATCATGATATATACTGTGGCTGAGCACTTGACTAATTCTACCCATTACCCTAACTGTATTTTACTACAATCAGACATACAAATATTACATTACAAAAGAACAGAAAACGACAGCAGCTAGACAGATGTGCAGTACGATACTCGAATATTTCTAACCCCACTTACATACAGTACTACAATAAATACGAAATTGTACAACGCATTTATTTAAAACAAAGAAAAAAACAAGACTTACCACATTTAACAGGAAACGTCAAATACTTCTTTGTTTGATGTGATGATAATAGCGTTTCTATACAGTTCCCTAAAAGAGTAGCTTCATATATATTACTTTTACTAATAACAAAAGACTGCAGAAATGTTTAAATCATTGAACCACATCTACCTTTCTGTCTTAAGATGGTCTCGTTAGTCTCGTTTTGTTTTCCTTTCTGCTTGTTCTACTGCAGCTATCGCGCGATCCTCGTGTCTCTACCATCAGCTTCCGAGATATTAGAACTATTAACATTGATGCCCTATTTAATAATGCCTACGTCTGTGATTGGGAAATGATATATTCCATGAGAAGTGTTGATGAACAGATTAATTACTTCTTGTACTTACTGCAATACCTATTTGAAATATGTCGTTCGTTCCCCTTAGAACGAAAAATATTCTAACTTTTCGTAGCCGAATTCAAACATTGATTTTAATACCCAAAAATGCCTATCACAGATGGAAACGATTTAGAACTTCTGAAACTTGGAAAAATTTTCGTAGCCACGCAATAAAGTCAAATTCGTTAGATATTGGTGACACCATCCGAAGTTTATAACCATAATCTTGCCAACTTTAAAGCATGCTCTAAACAATGTAATTTTTCGTTCCTATTTTCCCTGCTCCTGGAAGTTGCTAAGCTAAGGTTATTCCCAATACCAAAAAAGTCTCAATAGAACGCCATTGAATAACGTCCTATTGCAGTACTGCCGCTACTGTCCAAGTTTCTTGAAAAAGTCCTTCGCTTGCGAATTGTAGACTAATGTGAACATCATAACTATTTGAATATGTTTCAATCTGGTTTCCGGTGCAAGCACAACTGTTTAACTGAAGGTCACTGATAACTTTCGTTTGGCATTAGATAGTGATATGATAAATATTCTCGTTCTGTTTGACTTTTCAAAAGCATTTGATTCCATAGAACACTCTCTGCTTATCAATAAACTAGTAACTAATTTTATTTTTTCAAACTCGGCATCCAATCTCATTCAGTCCTATCTTTTTGGTCGGTATCAGCAAGTCACATGTAATGAAAATTCCTCTACCTTTTTATCAACAATACATTTTCTTGGTCCAATCAGATTTCTAATGTTATCTCTAAGGTGTATGGATCTCTGCGTAAGCTCTCTGTTTCGGTCTCACTAGGATGATGCTAACTAAGTCACTAATAGTACCGCTTTTTACTTATGTCAGCGAAATATGGTCGAAATCTGGGGTTCTATTCTTGAATAACGAAGGCAGATTCCTTATACGTTAAGCTGTCAAAACCATTCGAAATGAATGTGCATGCGGTATTCTTGAAATCCGTGTTCGTTATTTTCGTACGTAAACCATTTGTTATATAACGAATTCGTAAAAACCATTGGTAATTCAAGAATAGGCCCCCTGATTCTGTTTCCCTACGTAAATTGAATATTCGACTTTTTGCTGATGATGCGTTGGTATTTGTGGTTGGTAAAAATGTTGAAGAAATCATTAACGTTTAATAGAAATAAATTTAGAGCGTGAATGAAATTAAATATCTGGGGATTATTATTGACAACAAATTAAGCTTTAATGTACATATTGACTATATTTGTAAAAAAATTGGGAAAAAAAGTCGCCTATTTTAGAAGAATTCGAAAAAAATTATCGACATTGAGTGCAATTAAAATATATAATGTTTTAATAAAACCATATTTTCAGTATTGCTCTTCGATGCTAACATAAGACAAAGTTAGAAAGAATTCAAAAGCTTTAAAATAGAGTTATGCTCATAATACTAATGTGTAATAGATTCACGCCAATAAGAATGATATTAGAATCCTTAAAATGGATGAGTTGTAGCCAAAGAATTCATCCCAATGTACCTACCTACTTCTTTTCATTTTTTAAATTAGAAAAGGATTTCTGCCGATATATTTACAGGAGTGAATTAGGATGGTATCAAATGTTCAGCCGTATAACTTGAGAGGAACAAATATAAATATTCGATTAGGCTTATTTAATAGAAGTAAGACACAAAATTGACTTATATATAAAGGGTTCCATTGAAAATAAAAAGAGAAAGTAATGTTATGATTTTAAAGAAAAATTGTGAGCAATGTAAAGGATAGAGTGGTTAAGGAATTGATGTGTAACTTAGGAATTATGTTTATAAAAGTATTATTTGTACTAATAAATAATTATCTGATCTTATCTTCAAAATTTCTACAAGCTTCTGGGTACGTGTATACTTTTTTACGCAATAAACACATGTCTTGAAATTTATTTCAATCTCCTTCCTACCTACGTAGGTTTTCCATTTGTGAAGTAGGTGTCAGTGGTAGGTACACAACAAATTCTATTTTGCTGCTGCAATACCAGCAAACTTTTTAAGAATGACAAAAAAAATCAATAATTCACACATGCAATAAAGATCCTACACAAAAATTCAATTTATTGTTCGCGCGCTCATTTCCGTTTCCTTTATAGGTAATAGGTAGGTATATGTATATCTATATGTTAAAGTTTTGTTTAGAGAAAAAAAAAACATTATTCTGTTTTTTTCCGCGTTAAAAATTTGTTAGCAAGAAATCAAAACTTAATGCTCCTTCTGAAATATTGCAGTTACCACAGTTTTCGTTTCGAATAATTTTCCGTTACCGACATTATTATGTATTTGTCTCAGATTTTAATTTGAGTTTTTCCATCGAGGAACAGACCCTTGATTGCTTACGGAGTTCAAGTAAGTTTGCAGTTTTCAGAAATATAAATATTAAATTATTATATTGTAACGGTATAATTACTAGATTTATTTAAATTAAAAAAAAAAAAATCTAAAAAATATATGCTCCAGGTGAGGCTCGAACTCACAACCCCGGCATTGCTCACAAGTTACTGATTATAAGTACCGTGCGCTAACCAATTGCGCCACTGGAGCTTCAAACGACTGTTCCTTAATGAACAATAAAACTATAGCGGGCAACCTATCATTTTTGCTGTTGCTTTCACACTATTGGTGGTGTGAATGCACAAGCAGTTGACTGGAATATCACTACATTTCACTATATTTTCAAATGGATCCATAAATTTTCTAAACTAATCTGTACACTTCATGTTCTTTGAATAAGTCAAAATAACTTTCCATGTACGTGAGATTAATTAGGTTTTCCTAATTACTTCCTATTTGTTTACATTTCACATTTATCTCAAGCTCGATAGCCCTTTACTTGATTCTTCGTTTAGTCACCTTCCTCTTCTCTTTGACATTTTCGTTAAGATTTGAAGTGTTCTCATTCTCATGAAAGAATGAGAGAAGCGAACCACATACCTAGAGAAAGAGATCGTTTGACCCTTTGACGTCTTGAAAATTGTTTTCATCCCAGAATTTAGCACCTTTTTAGTGGGAAATTAACGCGAAATTCTTGTAAATTATTTATTAGTGAAATATGTAGTGAATGCAGTTATGTGAAAACGTATTGAAAACGTTATCTAGCAGAGTTGTTTTTAATATTTTATATGGAAAATTCTCACGGGTGGATCTTATGTTTACATTTGACGTTGCCTACCCAGGGAATTTAATTTTATCAAGAAACTTGTAATTTGTGATTAAGCAAAGCTTTTTTTGGTTTCATGATAGAAACTTAATTAAAGCCACTCTGTGAGTAAAGATTTGGAAATATACGAACGGAATAATTTATTCGAATCTTGTGATTATTTTGTAGAAGAAACGTCACAGTGACAACTGTTATCATCAAATTTGCATCTTCGTTTAGTTGATTACGGACGGGGTGCTTCGCAATTTGCACCTTTTACTACATCTGCATGAAAAAATTATATTCTAATTCCTGTTGTCTAATTCCCTAGAGAAAATCGGCAAGGTAATGCCGTTATATATATTAAGATAGGAAATGAGTTGGTTCGACACATCCGGGCTGGCTAGTCTTGCCAAAAATGCCTTAAAGGAGGCGCAAAAACAAATTGACAAGGCGTTGGATATTCAGGATGATGAGATGTCTACCTCTATAACTCCTGGTCTTAAACATAAAAGTAAAACCGAGCCAACAACACCGATGCAACCTTTGTGGCCACCAACGAATCCTTCTCTATGGGGCTCATTTACAGGCTCGTTTTTCGAAAATCCAAAAGCAGATGAAATGGTAACAACACCGCCAAGAAGTGGTGTTACACCGACACCGCTAAATGATCCTTCCAGTGCGAAACGTCAGTCAGTACATTCAAATTCAGATTCAGTAGAGATTCTATCGCCTCCAACAACTCCATGTTCCGGTGTTACGTCTCCATCTGTGACCGTATATAATTCGGAATCTGTCGATGTGATTACTACCCCGAATAGCAGTGAATTGCTTAGTCCAGATTCTGCTAAGTCTCCTGATAGTGTGGAAATTATTACAAACGATGAATTGCTAGAGGAAGACGACGATTCAATGTCCTTCAATACCGTTATGGATGATTGTATGGATGATGATGCTGTTGTTACTGCTCCACCCACTAAGGCAATTTTTATACCATCTAACACGGAGCAACCGTATAATCCATCTGTAGAAGAAGATTCATGTGAATCAATTAAAACCTTGGTAGAAAGTACTGCTTCGAATTGCTCAAAATTGAGCTCATCTGCTTTGGGTGATGACACTATGATCGATTCTCAGACACTTCTATCAGATTCGACACAAAGTTTTGAAGATATTCAAATTCCAGATACAACATCCGAGGAAAAAGACATAGTTAAGGTAAGATCTGGACCACCATCGGAACAAACATCTGCAGATGAAGTAGATACCACAACTAGTTCGGATATCGAAATTATTTCAAATCCTAATGGAGACTCAAGCAGCACAAATAGTGCTTGCCGCTCTAGTCCGCTGAAAGCAAACGCAGGATTAGGAAAAAAATGTTCAAATTCGAACGATTTTAAGGCGATAAAAAAAGGACATTGTCGTGAACCCTCTGAAGTGTCCACTCAGTCTGATGATTCACAACAGAGCTCTCATTCAGAAATCGATAAGCTACTACGGCGGATAAGTGAGTTAAGTGAATTACTTGAATCAAGGGAAATGCGACTTTTAGAGATGGGCAGGCAAAATGCAGTGCTTCAGGAAAAAAATACTGAATATCAAGTTATGCTAGAAGCTAAACAAAAACGAACAGATATCCTCGAGACAGAAGAACATACACAACGCTTGTCGGCTCTAGAAAAAAAATTCCAAATGAGCATCAGAGAACGTGATGCGCTAAGGGACCAATTAAAAGTAGCTCGTAATGAATTAGCCACAAAAATTCCTAAAGATAATTTAGATAAAATCGTCTCGGAAAAGGATTTCATGATAGAAGAACTCAGATCAGAGGGAGAGAAATTGTCCAAACAGATATTGCAGCACTCAAATATAATTAAAAAATTGCGCTCCAAAGAACGGGAAAACGAAAACATTTTGAAAAAGAACAAAGAACAAATTGAAGAATTCACAGAAGAGGTTGAACGATTGAAAAAGTCACTAGCAGCAAAGGAGGAAGTTGAAAGGTCACAAATAGAAGCTGTTCACAAGCTTTCTTCAGAAAAACGTAAGTTGGAAAAAGACAGCCAATCGATGAAGAGTCAAATTGAAGATTTAACTTCGAAACTAGAGGCTATTCAGGCAAGTCTAGAGGCTGCTAAAAAGGAACTTCAAGAAAAACAACAAGCCCATTCTGAACTTTCACGTAAAGCTCAAGTGCTTTCCCTGTTGGAGTCTGAAAAACAGCAAACACAGAACCAAAATGCTGAGATTTTGGTACAATTGGAAGATCTTCGAGAAAAATTAAGAATCGCTGAAAGTGGAAATTCCGTACGTGAACAGAAACTTCGACAAGAAAATGGAAATTTATTGCGGCGATTGGAGATAGCTGAACTTCGTGCTGAGGAACTGACACAAGAGACAAGTTTAGCGACTATTCCCTTAATGAGGCAATTAGATGCACTTCAAGCCACACTAACTAGTAGAACAAGTAGTTGGGAAAAACAAGAGCAGGAGTTGATATTAAAATTAGGTAAGCAATAAAAAGTTACAGGGATAAATGTATGATGAAACAGTTGAATATTTTCAGAGGAAGCTCAAACAAAACTTAAGACACTTGAAAATGTTGAGGGATCATCTAAGGAGCAGCAGAGCTTACTTAATTCAAGAATTAAAAGCTTGGAAGATAGGTTGTCAGGGGTATTATTAAAATCTGAACATCTCACATGCTCTCTGCAACAGGCTGAGTTAGATTTTAGTTTAAAGGAGAACGATTATAAGAGGTAAAAGGCGTGAATGGATTGATTTTTTCTTTTTGAAAATTGCATAATCAGATTGTACGAAATATTACAGACAATGTGAGAAATTACAACTGCGACTAGATGAGTCTCTAAGAGAAGTAGAAGAACTCAAAGAAAAGTGCTCAGCATTAGAAACTAGTATTACAATAGAAAATGATTCATCGCCCAGAACATTTGTAACTGAAGAGCCTTCTTCTGTGAAGGAGACCTGTACACAAGGTTCAAATACTTTAGAAGCACCAGAAGAAATTGCCCAAATTCGAACAGGCAATACTTCGCCAACTTTAAGTTTAGGCAGAAACTCATCTGTTGGTAGTTCAGCATGGCAAATGGTAATCGAATTGAATAAATTACCTTTTATTATTCATTCTAATATATTCTAGTTTATTCAGGATGATCTTGATTGCATTTCAAATTCCGGGCGTCAAATGGGAATTTGTGGTTCTGTATATGGATTAAATGCTAGCCTTGGGCAAATGGGTCATACAGCGACAATGTTAGAAAATCTACAATCCAGCCTTAAACAAAAGGATGGTGAAGTGAGCCAATTGCAGTGGGAATCGTCCAGGCTTCAGGCCGAACGAAATCTTTTAAATAACGAAATATCAAATTTATCTGTTGAATTAGAAAATGTACGAAATTATTTCTCATATTAGTTGTGGAGAAGTTCTTTTTTTTTATTTTCATCTCACAATTTTTCTTTTCATTTTCAGATTAAGGAAAAATTAATGCGACTAGAAACTGTTGAAAAGGAATTTGTTGAATTGCAACGCCAGTACGATGCACTTCTTCAAATGTATGGAGAAAAAGTCGAAGAAACACAAGAATTAGAACTGGATTTACAGGATGTGAAGGAAATGTATAAAGCGCAAATAGATGAATTGTTACGACAGAAAAACCTTCCTTAGAATTGTTTACATCATGTATTACACGATTGGAATAGAAGCAGCAGAATACTACTAAATAATCAACATAATAACAATTACTCGCCTATGGGTCTCTTCTTGCATGGCCTTAAATTTTTAAAGTTTACGAAACGTAATAAAAATGTGTGATTGGTATCTTTGAGCGTCATCAATCAATCTACTGATTATTATCATTATTATGTCTGATGTCGGGGCAACGTTTATATATTTCTTTGATGATATGATACATATATTATATTGCTACTACATATATAGTATTGTAAATTATATTAAAAAAATGTAGTTGCGAGTTTCTTAAAACACACACTACTCTTAGGATATAATAAAGCGTTCAGGCCTTCAGAGCTGAGCGCGTGTGATGTACCTTTATTTATTTAAAATTGGTTTTTTTGTTGCTAATGGTTACTACTGTTATTCATGCTGATTTTATCAGAAATATTTTTAAAGAAAATAAAAAAAAAGTATCTTCTAGCTTCTGCTTTTATTATCTCTTCTTCCTGTTTTGATACATATTTTGAACAGAGTCCATTGATGCGGGTATTTGCCAATGTACTTTCTGCTGATTTGCATTTGAGACTTGTTAGCACTCTTTTAGTTCCTTGTTTTGCTTATGGTAGTTTAATTTACATATGATACTTGACTTGGTTTGCAATCAAAGGCTTGAGGTTGCCTTCAATAGTACACGTTTTGCTTTGGGTTTACACCGTTCTGCTCATATTACACCTTACAGACCATCGATCTTAGGTTGTACTCTAGATTCGTACTTACTGGCCCTAATTCGTATCTAATATGCACCGCTATATGTGCATTATATAGCAAGTGCTGTATCAGCCTACTGCCTCCTAGCAATGAATGTCATATGGGATTAATTTTGGAAGCCTTTTCGTTGACATGCCTTTCCCAGTTGATTCGCCTCTGTTACACTTTCGATTCGCTTGAAGTAAATACTTAATATAGGATAGATTTCAGCCTTGTTTCGCTGTCTAAGCAACAAGTATAGCATACAGGGTGTTTCCTCTATGGTGGTCCATAGAGGGGTCGGTGATAGTACAAACAAAAAATTGGATGGCGGGGGTCATATCGACCGTTTGTGGTTAAGAAATTGTGCTAGGTTTCCACAAAACACTCTGTATCTTAAAAAGTACAGGATATCAGGTCACCATAGAAAGCTGATTGTATTCAGAACTTCATGGCTTTTCTAGAGACTGCTCAACCAACCCCGTACTCATCTCCTCTCAGGAGTTATTGTGGTTTAAACTAAAAATTTCGGATTTTCTTACCTTTTTTTATAATTTGACCTTCATTTATTTTGCAAAAAGTTTATTAACATAATTTCTTTTTATAAAAACTGTGAGCTGTGGATTCTCCTCTTTAATTTGACCTATTACGTTCTATGTGAAAACCTAGCATAATTTCTTAATCACCCTGTAGCCCCGAAACGGTTTATATGGCACTCCCTCCCTGCCATACAATTTTTTGTTTGCCTAGGTGAGTACTATCAACTAGATTAGATGCGATCTGAAAGATCTATTGTGAGTCCCAGTTCAATTTACTCCTTTTCTAGGTTTAGACTATTAATAAAGTCCAGCACCATTCCGGAATTGAAATTCCACACGTAGTTTGATGGAGTAAAAGTTCGAAGTGGAGTAAACTCCACCTGGCAATGCTTCGCAATTGCAGAGTAAGTGCTCTGAAGTTTCATGAAAATCCTTACAGAAGCGGCAGGATGAAGTCTCAGCCAAGCCCATCTCTGTGATTATTTTAAGATCTGTTCTCACAAGGAGTAAGAGTTCTTTTAAGGGGTCGATAAACTTTTTTGCCTAACGTAGTCCTTGTAGCCTTGCCAAATAAAAGGATTTTTGTTTGTTCTCCCAGCTACTTAGGGTAGCTTTGAGGTAACATGAAATTGGGCGATAGTTGCCTGGGCTTGATATAGCACCTCATTTGTGTATTGGAATAACAAGAGCCTCCTTTAAACAGTCCGGATACTCACCTCTCAAGAATGCTCCACTGATAAGAGAGGACGAAAGATCATCACTTCCGCAAAGATATTTAGTTTTTTTCACCGATTGCATGGTATTAGGTGCTGAGTCCTGTTTTAAATTCTTAATTATGTGTTGCACTTCTGCATTTTCCGAGGATTACAAAAGGAAGACTCTGCCATTGTAGCTGGTGAGCTTTTTCTCTTTTGGACATTATTTTTTCTGCCTTATTGGTAGGGCCGCAGAAGGGTTTGCGTCTGGTAAATGGAGCTTCTGCTAATTCTTTGGCTATGTAGTTAGCACAAAAAACGTGGATGCAATAAACAATGCTTCTATGATGATATAATTTTGAATCTCAAAAGTCACCCTTAAAGGAAATTCTGATGATGGCACGAAGCACTGAAAGCGCCGAGTATGTTTGGATGTTTAGATTGTTAATAATGCTAAGATATGGTCAAACAAGGTGCCTTAAGACCTACATACCTGGGATGTTTAAAGCTTTTAACAATATCAAAATAAGTTAACACTTTTTATGGTTTTAAAATATTTATTTGAAACAAAAAGTAAAGAAAAAATACTAATTAAAAAATTGTAAGCGCAGCTATCTTTCTGAATTTTGTATATAAGGATCAAAACGATTCTGTCCACGTTTCAATCGAAATCAGCAATTTAGAAGAAAAAAAAAATGTAGATATAAAAATTTCGAAGCTAGTCAAGAAGAAGCGTTCTGTATTCATTGATCAACTGCTAGGCTGCAAGTAACTAATTATTTCGAGTAACTAGTAAATTTGTTTTACAATTTTTTGTTTTTTTTTCTATTTCATATTATGCTTTCGTATGTTGATGTTTGATGATATGGGACTCCATAACTGTGTGCGTAATGAATTCATCTGCTTTTCTGTGATTAGAGAGATAGTTTTGTTTTTTTTGGCGCATAGAACTCAGATAGAAGAAGAAGGATAGAAAACAAAAGAAAGAAACAGGTCTTCAACGTATTTTGAGAGAAATTGCAACTGCTCTGGAGTACTTCTTTTGGACTTCAACTCTATAAAAACTGTCCCCCATTGAAGGAGTCCTGCTGATACACATGCAAGCTTCAGAACAGTTTTTTTTTATTGTCACATACAATAAACTGCAGTCTCACGGTGCAGTTTTACTTGTTGTTGTTGTTTGTTTTTATTATATGATTTTTTTTTGGATTTGTGATTTTTATTTGTTTGTTTTTAATGCCGCAAATACTTGAGAAATCCATAAAGCTTTGAAGCTTCAAATTCGTTTATACCCTTCAAACCCATGGCGTCCATCCCTCGTATAGAACTGCTAAATTATCTGGATTCATTGCTTCACGGATCATCCAGTCTACTTGTTCGGCTACTGTAAGACGACGATTTGGATCTGGGTCACGTCCTTCAAGTTTCATGCGTATACGACGCCATACAGATACAGCATATGCATTTCGCTTTTGTTCTGGTTGATTTCCTATTAAATGAAAAGAGAGAGAGAGATAGATAGAAGAAGAGAAAAAAAATATTATAAGTTTGCCTGATTACAGATTGTAAATACATAAAAAAAAAAAAAAGCAAATTTGAATGGCATAGTAGCACTAGTACCCGAAAGGTGTCACTTTAGAAGGAATCCGATGTTTTTGGATGAAGAAGATTTATTAATCTGTTCCGAGCTACTGAAAAACAGAAATCTAGGCTTGATTTTAGGTAAGCGAATGTTAAAGTGCTGGAAAACTCTATCCTTAACAGGTCAGCTCCGAATACCTAAAGGGCTCTCTAGCAAATTCGTTCAGATAACTCACCATCAATAAAAATAAGCGAAAACCCGAAAAATGACGGTTTCAAAAAACTAAACGGGTGAAATTTAAGAAAAATTGCTGAATTTGTTGATGTAGTTATTCTGGCGGAATATTCTCAAAGGAATTCCTGTTACAGTACACCAAATGGCGGTCATACATTTGATGATGAAACTTGCCCCTTCTGAATGGAGGAAAATGAAACATCCGGAAATATTCTCTACGAAGTTCTTAGTAGCATAAAGTTAAAACATCTAGGATCAACATTCCCATCGCCAAAGGATATAATAACGGTGTCTCCATAAACACTAAAAGACTTCATAAGTCAATATCACAAACGATTTAATTTAGTTGAGATGTGAGGCAGATTTTTTACCTCACGAATGATGACATGCACACAGCTTTTAGATATGGTTCTAGGAATTCAATAATCTCAACGACTAGAATATCTATAAAAGACATTTTACGTCAAGGTGGAAAGATGAATTATCAATCCTATAATTCTCTTTTCATAATAATATACAAATAAAAATTGAAAATTACCTTTTCGATTTTCTTTAGTAGGCGTTCCTACTGACTTCCCTTCACTTCGATCTCTCCTCTCTCTGGCGTTATCATCTAATCCGCTTTTATCATTCATCAATCTTAATAGATCATTGTAAATGTCTTCCAGCTCTTCACGAATAACTTCAATTACTTCCCGTATTTCTTTGACATTTTCTTCAGTAAAATCCTTACTCAGTACCCTTACATGCAAATCACTCAAGTGACTAAAGAACTGTTTATAATTATTCTGAAACTGCTTATGTCTTCCGTCAATTTTCAAAATTAATTTCGTCAAGTATCGCATATCCATACGAAGTTCACTGTCCATTAATGCACGAAGTTTATGTGCACTCATCTGTAAATTATCTTGAATTGAGAGTAAATCCTTTTCAACTCCAGCTAACTTTCTCTGGATACTGTCTGTCATTTCATCGAGAAGACCAGAAATATTGTTAATCCAGAAATGATCGACTGGTCCTTCTGGATCTAGTAATTGAACGCTTGCTTCTTCTACTGGTGTAATTGTAGTAGCAGCAATTTGTCGTGTTTTATAAGTTTTTTTATATTGCGACACCATCAGTAGAAATTGATCGTCCTGTTGAGATATTTCTAAGCGATTACTTTTAAGATTTTCATAATCTACGACTGCGCCAGAATATTTTAACACTACAGAGGCAATTTTACAATTTCCAGAGTATTTATGTTCTTGACTAGTAACGCAATCATCAAAAGACTTCTGTAGGCTAATCAAACTTGGATTAGCACCAACAGCCCATCTCAATCGTTGCACTACAGCTGTGGTGAACACTGTAAGCTCATCTTTAATTTTTTCAATGGAAATCTTCCATGCACTGAGATTGTGTACAGCACTTTGAAGATTTTGTAAAAATGTCGACTTTGCGATCACGTGTGAAGGTTGCGTTTGACTTGTAAATGCATTTTCATTAAGCCATACATGAACGGTAAGAATTAAGCGAATATGTTGTACAATATCAGTGTAGGTTGTTACGGCTCGTTTTAGATGTGCAGTCAAGACAGCTTGTCGTATTGTGGTGGCCAAATTATTGCACATTGCCTCTGCGTAAGTGCAAACGGATTCTGAAAAAACTCCTGCTTGTAGATTATGAGATGACTGAAACATTGTTAGTTCTTCTGAATTTGTTATGTCGTCTGGACGATTTTCGCCTAAATTTATATTCAGAAGTTGCGATTCAAGCAAAGAACCGACAAATGATCCCAAACCAAAAATTGTTGTAGCTTCGTAGTCATCAATGAAAGTCAAAATGGGCTGATGTATAGTACGTAAATTGTAGATGAGTTCTAAATTACTTTCTTTTACTGAAATAACCATTTTCTTTGCTGTTGAGCATACTTGTGAGAGAGCTTGAAATTTTCTTAGCTCAAATCGTTGTTGAAAAATTTCGGTTGAATAATTTTCGAACACTCTTAGCTGGATGGAAAAAATAATATATAAAAACAGGAGGAGGATTAATGTATAAAATTTTCAATTACTTACTGCCATAAAACTGGATCTTGAGATGTGATCCAAAGATTTCATAGTTTTTTCCTTATCAGACAAAACATTTACAGCGGAGTTTACATCCAAAAGGGCAGATTCTATATTTGTACAAACAACGGTAAACATTTGGTCACCCATTTCAAAGAGTGCTTTCATATCTAAGTCTTGTAAATTTTCAACATGTTTTCGGAAATGTTCTTTCAAACTTTGAACCTCTTGGCAGCAGTTCATATGTGTCTGAAGCTTATTAAAAGTTATGCCGAAATCAATGACTTCTTCAATTCCAATAAGTGATTCAATGAAATCAATAAAATTGGAATTGCCATTCATCATCATGCGCACAATCTTTGGAATTATTTCGATTAAGAAAAATACGTTAAGTTCCTTCATCGAATGAATTAACATGTGTAAATTTGTAAGGGCGTCGATAAATGGTCGCAGAGAAGTGTATACTTCCGGTTTAAGAAGAATTTTTGTTGCTTCAGTAAGATATGTCAAGTGTGAGGCTTGTTCATCAAGAATCCAATTTGTGTCAGGCTGATAATGATAGACTCCACCCACTAAAGATTTCAAACAAGTTTCTTCAAACGATAGAAAATCTTCAATCGCCTTACAGAGATTCATCGAAAGGGCACATTGAATTGCCTCAGAAGATCCGTTTTCTACTTGCTTGAAAATTGAGATCGCCTCCTGTGCCTCTTCAAGAAGTCTTTCCTAAAAATATTTTTTGATGGAAATTTAAAATTGAATAAATTTTGCAAACTAAGAATAATTGTATACGCCATAATACACTCACATCAGATAAAGGAATATGCTTTTGAAGGATTTCAAAGCCACTGCTTAAAGTGATATTCGTTTCACAGAAAATTTTTTCTAACTCAAAAGCATATGGAACTGCCTGCCTACAGACGTCATCGTTGGACTTTTCTTTGGCTAGTAAGTCATTAAATTCGGGTAGGATATTGTCGCAATTATCTGGAGATTCTAATAAAGTCCGAAACCATTCTTGATACTTAACTAGTCGATGATTTTTGAGATCAGTTTTCGGATAGTACCACATAATGTTAATGTACTCTTCAAGTGTATCAAGAGCACACTTAATTATCGCTGACTGCTGTAGAAATGAAGCGTCCAATTCTTTTCTAGCTTGATCCGCTTGAATATACATCGCCCCTTGAGCACTATTATCGAGAAAATCTTTAACTATATCAAATTCATTTTCGATTTTTTGTTGACAGATTTCTTCTAGTTCAATCAAAAGATCTTTTATCACGTTTCCATTGAATGCGGACATAGTTTCCGTGTAGGACTCATATTTGCTATGATGATCAGAAAATTTGTTTGAAATAATTTTTTTGATGTTCTCGAAATCTTCTAATGCTTTTCGACATTCAGCGTATCGTTGAGATATCGAATTCAATGGATGGCTACTCATTGCCGTTCCTAAAGTCTCAAGCTCTCGAACCATTGCTAGCTGTTTTGAAATGAGATCACGATGAGATTCATCCTGTTGCATTTGTTGGCGTTTTCCATCTAATTCATCAAGAAATTTTACCATTTGCATTAGCTGTTCGTTAATATCATGCCTGTAAATTATAAGAAAACAGTTTTTAATGTTTTTTTTTTTATTTAGTATACTCGTGTGGTGTTGGAAAGAATATGATAAGGTGGTTAACGTGAAAAAACAGTTAAGCATTTTCGAAAAAATTTCAGAAAAAGGTAAACTGTATTGTGATTCTGGTTCGTTTTGATGTGAACGCCTAATTTTATCCAGGAGTAACTAAGAATTTCTTGCGATGTTGTTCAACTTAGGTTGAAATTGACATAGATATTGACCGTTATGAAACGATCCAATCGATAACAAGCTTTTTTTTTCGAAAGTGGATATGTAGAGTTTTGGGCAAGACCTTCTCAGTTGCTTAAGTCAACATAATTTTGCGAGGGCAGTGATCAGTAGATCAGGACTTTTTATATTACTTTCCGCAAATGGATTTTTGAAATATCTTCAAAATTTATGGATCCTTTAACTGCAACTTTATTTATTTCTGGACTCGAATTCGAACTAAATTTTCGAATTTGACTATTAAGTCCAGTCAATTTATATTTTCACTCCCAATTAAATCCCACCAAGCTGGAATTGGGTATACAGAGCCTCATTTTGACATAAGAAATAATATACTAAAAGTTTCCATCGACAGGTCCAGCGGAAGCTTTAAAAAGGTGCAAAAAAGAGTATTTCGTAAATAGAAAGTGCAGCACTAATATGATGGAAACTAAATTCTCAACGAAAAAGATTATATATATCTTTTCTTCTTATCATTACCCACGTGAAAGCTTACATCAAGAAGGAGGCATCAATTGCAGCGCTAAGACTGTATCTCAACCAGAGCTGGATTTACCCTGGAACAAGAGTACCACTTGAATTCATCTTTGAATTTGTGCTGTACGTGACAACAACAGGGATAGAAATCACCTTTTGAGACTATGCTGAAAGGAAACTTCAAGGTAAAATTCCATCTAGAGCATTGTGGGAAACACACTGTGTGCTTCAATCATTGGCATACCCTATTATGTACACAGACGGCTCCAAAATGGAAGAAAACACAGGAGTAGGTGGTTTTTATGAGGACCCTCATGTGAAAATACCTGTACACCTTTAAAACTATGGGTTTTTGTGGAAAGGTATCTGCTCAACTCAAATACTGAGAACATGGAGACTTGCTATCTGCTTGGATAGCCAAGCGGCTGCCAAAGCCTGGTCAAAGTCTTTTGCAACCAGCAAATTGGTACTGGAGTGTAAAACCACACTGAATTCCCTTTCTTGGTGTAATGAGGTACTCGTGATATGGGTATCAGATTACAGTGATATAAGCGGAAATAAAAGGGTGAACGAGCTCGATTCTCTTGGTGCAGTTGCGGAGGCATTCCCTCCATAATCGGTGCAGTGTTTGAGGCTTCCTCCTGTCAACACAGTCGTCTTTGGTTGGACTACCTTTCGGGTAGAACAACAAAGGAATTGTTGCGTAAATCTAACCAAAATTTAACGAAACAGCTACTGGGACTTAACAAGCCAACCCTGAGAGTCACCATTTCCTGTTGGACACTCATTTCTCAAGGGGGTCATCGTCACAGGATGGGACTCGCAGACAACTGTATGGAGAGAGGAATCGGAAATGGTGACTCTCTACCCATGTCCGACTCCCCCCCACGGTAGATGTTACAACCTTAAATTTTGTGAGAGCGTCTGACTGGAATTTATGAGCAATAGATCATATCTGGAGAATGAACATGAACAATGGACATTGTTGTGGCCTAAGATCTAGAGAATCCAATAGACATCTCTACCTTTTTTCAGTCCATCCACTATACATCACACAAATGGGACGAAACGAAAAACAAAAAAATTAAAAATTAAATTATTTCGAAACTTACGGCCGAATTCACTAAACCATTTAATTTATATTTTTGCGAAATGCTAATGTTGTCATAACCGTTTCTTAGCGGAGTACCGTAAAACGGGGTGACTTGGCACTTAGTGCCGGTGATCGGTTGACGTGATGGCAAAGAGGCGTGGAATACTGAATAGTTCAATGTGTTATATGATTCGGTGTGTGTCACTATAAAATGCCGTGAAATTATACTAGGCCACTAAGCATGCGTAGATATCGAAACTATACGGATGATGACGTCACAGGAGCTCTAGAAGATATTAAGAAGGGCATGTTACATGGAAGTCTCATGAAACTATTCAGAATAGACTAAGTGGTGTACACAAGGAAAAAATTAGTGGTTCGTTTGCTAGCATATGCAAAGACGCGAGCAAGTGTTTTTCATAATGGCAGCCCACAATAGGAATAAAGTTCGTCAAGATTTAATTCCTTTCGTCATAAGGAAATTTCACAGATTGTGTAAATGCTATACAAATGCTAGTCGATGCATAAGGAAGCATTCGTGATATTTTCAAGGCTTGCATATGCAAGCTTATGCACATTGTGGTTAGGTCCTGAGGAAGAGACATTGATTGCGGATACTTTGCATCAGGTGGCTATGCGGTAGAAAATGATAGTGATAATTTTGACTTGTACTTATTGTGTAAAATAAAATGGAGCTCTTATAGGGGCATAGACTGGTTACAGTACGTCACTTGCCATGGTTGGCTACGCGAATACTGCTACGAAGATAGCAAGGATCCGTTTTAAGGAAATGTGAAGATGACAGTTAATTTTGTTTTCTTCGTAAGCTAAGTTTGATTTTTTGCTAATTTATTTTTCTAATAAATCTTTTCAAATTACTAAACTACTTTGATTTATACTAGGGGTATTCACTCAATGTTGTATCAAAGAGTGTATCGTTGTAAAAGATGTATTTGATTACAACCCAGTAAAGTCATACAAGGCTTATGCATATAAAATGCAATACAAGGGTCTTGTATTTTTACATTCACAAATTGGCAGTGTAAACCGGGTTGTATAGTTGTACTTAGGAGCTGAGATTGAACGTCTAATGTCAACGGGTGCAGCTGGGGAGGGGAGTGTCCTAGGAAAATTTCCAGTACGCCAAATGAAAGATCCTTTTGAGGACTATCGACTGGTGCACTCATATTTTTTCTAGGTGGTACTCGGTTGATTTAGCAGGGTGTTCAATTTACATCTACCCGCATAATGGTTTTCCCCCACAAAAAAAAGGTATTGCAAATTTGTGAGCCCAAAACATCAGTAATGGCGCATCAAAAAGCATGAAACTTTCTGGAAAACTTAATAAAACATCAGCGAAAAACGAATTGGTGCAATCGATTTTCTTTTTCCGCCCTAAATTACGTAATAATAGTATTTGAAGTTAAGAAATTAGCTTTAATTATTTTCAAAATTTGAACCTTTCTTGCGGGATGAGGAGGGGACCGTCCAAAAAACGAACTTGATATTCGTCTTTAGTTCGACAAGGCGATTAAATTTATCGAAAAAATTTTTCGAGTGGGGGTATTTTGGGGTGCGGGGTTGTTACCCCCACCCTCCTCAAACCCCAAATATGACATGTGGGGCATCTATTTAAAGCCCCCGCTGAGCTCTATCAATGGCGTTTTTTAAATTTCAATCCGGTATACTCCTCAAAAACTTGATTACGTTTTAACTGAAAACCACTTTTTTATTTTGTCGGACCCTGCATCATAAGGGATGCCCCTAGAGAAAAAATTTTGCATCTAAATTAAAGGTAATAAAATTTTCTATCTATTAGAAGGTTTTTATTTTCAATTCGAGATATTTCCACACTGAGCTTTTACTCCCGAAGTTCACTGTTTTTCCCCATCTGGGTCCCATATACGCCATTACTACATATGAGTTATTTTTTTAATTTTTTTTCTATCATAGGCATAACTTTTTCATCTTTACAAAAAAAATTCCTCCGAACCACTGTTATTCCGTAAAGGTAAATTGAAAATTTTTACATTTTGTCACGGCAAAAAGCGGCAAAGATTGCCGTAAAAGGAGGTTGTTCTACTATTATTAACATTTTTCCTAAACTATTAGCCTGAGCTGAAAACTAATTAGAAATAACCGTTCCCAACAAAACAGGCTTCATTTTATCCGCTGACATTATACTGAAAAAGTGTATAATTAAGTAGTAATAGTAGAAATAACAACTTGGGAAACAACCCAAACGGTTAAAAAGTTCTTTGAAAAACCGGCATTTCCTTAATTTAAGCCGTTCTTTTCATAAATAGTTGACATACTTTAGTTTTTATCTCAGCTATTTTTAACCGGATCTTCACAATTCTTTCTTTCTACGATAACTATGAATCCTAGGAATTTTGAGGATTTTCTCAATTTTTCCGGGGCCGGGGAAAGCTCTTACGGTCTGCCATTTTATCACCCTGTTCCCATAATTACATTTCGAAGTAAGCTAAAGGCTAAAGAGTGTGTTCACTCTTTGTTGTAAATTCTTGTTGTATATTTACATCGGTTACACTGATACATTAAAGAGTGAATACCCCTATTATTTTCTTGTAATTTCACATAAAGGAATGTTTACTATTATGGAACTATATAACTTAATATCTAGTTACCTGTCAAAGTTACTCCAAAACCCGGGGTGAATTTCGCACGCGATAGGATTTTTTTATTTACTATTTTATATAAACAAGATGTCAAATGCTATGATGACACCAAAATATATTCAATTTTTCGAAAGTATATATGCGAAAAAAACCGATGAAACCTTCAAAATCTGCCAATATCACCCCCTTTTACGGTCCTTACCAAATACCATTTAATTGTGGTACTGGTGAATATGTGCCTAAATTCAAAATAAAAATGTTTCCATGCAGACTGTTTCATTCCACGCACTGTGAATCTTTAATAAAAAGATCCTTCACCGAAAAGGATACGTACTTGAAGCTCTTTTACAAAAAACTATTATCTTCATTTACCATAAGCCAAACGATTATCTAATCCAAGCATGCCATTATAGAGCCCTTGAATTGGAATTATCGTCTTTAAAAGACAATTTTGTCATTGACATTTGCTCTTTTCGAACTAGACGAATGCACAAATGTTCAAGGATTCACCTGAATTTCTGAAAGAATTCGCCTGAATTTCTGAAAATTTCCAAAGATGCCATCACGGTAAAATCTAATTATTGTAATTTTCGTGGTTCTGCTTCCATAGGGGGGATTTTGTAGTCTGATCGATATGGAAAAATAAAAATCCCATTTTAAGTTCCAAAAACGTGATCCGAAGTTGCAATGTAACACAGAACATTACATTCACACTACCCCTTTACCTCATACCCTCATCAACATCAAATGTAATAAATTTTTCCCTCGATTTTGTCAACTTTTCTGTTTTCGTATTCCTGTCTAGATGTCATACTTAAGACCTATGATGCGAATATATATGTATGAGAATTTCTGCAAGAGTATATCCTTGACCTGAATATAAAGTTTTCAACCCACACAGAATAGAAAACATAACAGAGCAGAACAGGAGCGAGAAAAAAAAGTCACAATGCTTATCTAGATAAAAATGGAAGTCACTGACCTGTACTGAGTCCACTCAGGTTTTATTTCAGCAAAACGTGACGACAAAGTGCTACGCATGACCTCATTTTCCAGCTTCTTTCGAGATGGTCTCCGTTCAGAGGAGTTCGTTGCTGCAAGTGCACTGCCTTCATAAGTGCTGGTAGACGCTTCTAGTGCTGCTATATCGGCGGCTGCAATCAAAGCTTTCGTTGTCCTAGTACTTGCTGTTGTCCCATCGTCACTCATTGCCCAATCAACCAAAGGATCATAAACAAATGCCTCCAAGAGGGTGAGTAAGGTTTCACGTTCTTTTCTTAATGTTTTCAGAACATGTTCACAGGCTAAGCGAAATGTTCCCTGAAAAAAAAAGAGTGAGATAGAGTTAGAGAGAGAGAGAAAGAGAACAGAAAAAATTATATGTGAAATTGACAATTAATTATTATAGAAATGTGTAAAGAAAATTCTATTATTGCTCTTACTACCCGGAATAGCTGTAAAAGACAGAAATAAAATTTTTCTCGAGTTGACCTAGGTTAAGCAACGTAACATTTTTAATTGCAAGGATGATGACCTTTTTATAAACAAGTATAGAAATTTGAAGTAAATATAATTTTTGTGCTTGTCTATTGCCAAGGTTACATGGTATAAAAATGAATGAAGTATGGCGTTCCAGCGTCAAATTGTTTTTGCTTTGACTTGGTGGACATTTTTTACCAGTGAATTTGATTTTTAAGTTTTTTTTTTTTTTGTTATATTGAGTGAAAGAAGACATGGTGAATTGTGCAGTGTTAAATCAATATAGCATTTTAGTTGCCTTCAATTATTGATCTCTGCATCGATTATAGGAAAGCCCTAATCAGCTATCAATTTGCAAAGCCTAAAGAGATCATCTCAAGAGCTAGTTCATTTAGTTGTTCATTATAGCAACATACCGAGATCTTCCAGGACCACACCATATTGACCACGACCGACGAAATGTTGGATGGACGGATTGAAACGAGGTTGGCATCCGAAAAGGGTTCCTGGAACGTAGGCCACAGCAAGCCCCTTTGTTCACCGTCCAGACATATGAGCAATTGCTCATAAGTCCCAGCCGGACGATCTAACAAAATTCAAAATTGGCCCCCAACTCTCCTTTCCGGCTTCAAGCAGTTCTTCCTCTTCTTCTTTTTGTTAGCCAAGGAATGTGTAACGTTTTCCTGAGGGGCCGGACAGTGGCAAAGCAAATGAGTCATTGTTTCGGATTTCTCTACGCATCCTCTGCATATCGGATCTTCAACAAGCTCCATCCTATGCAGGTGACCCCTGAGAAGAAAGTGTCCAGTGAGAGCTCTCAGAGTTGGCTTGCTTAGTCCCAGTAGCTTTTTCGTTTCATTTGGGTTGGGTAAGCCCCATAGTTCCTTTATGGTTCTACCTGAAGGGTCCTGCAATTAAAGCCGACTGTGTTGGCAGTCGTCCCAAGCCGAGACACTAGAAAAGGTGCTTTGGTGAGATCCCAATTATGGAGGAGATTTCCGTCCAGGTTGCGCCAAGACGAACAAGTTCGTCCGCCTTTTGATTCCCGCTAATGTCTCTGTGACCTACCACCCAAAGCACCAGTACCCCGTTGTTCCGAGAAAGGGAATTCAGGGTGGTTTTACATTCTAATACAAGTTTGGAGGTTGTAAAATTTTGACAAGGCCTTGACAGCTGCTTAGCTGTCCAAGCATATTGCAATCTCCTTGTTCTCAGTATCTGACTTTAGCAGATACCTTCCAGCTTCAAGGATGGATTTGACTTCCGCCTGGAAAAAACCTTGCAAGGTGTGTGACAATTTCCATGTGAGACTCCTCGCAGAAAATACCTGCTGAGGTGTACTCTTCAGATTTGGAGCCACCTGTATATATGATAGGGTTTGTCAATGGTTGAAGCACGAAATGTGATTCCCATTCTGGCCTATCTGGAATTTTCGATATAAGGTTGTTCTTCAGCATAGTCTCTAGGACGAACTGTTACAACTACATTTAAGTTCACCTACCCATATTTTCACAGTGGTAAATGATGGAGGAGATTCACCGGAAATAGCGCTCAGCTCGCTTTAAATTTAAAAATTCAATAACGGCACGATATTCGATTTTTTTTTATTTGTACAAAAAATTTTGAGATCGACTGTACAAAAACAACTGTCAAACAATAACTGAGCATACAAAATTGGTGAAATTTTCAGAGATATTCTTCAACAATTGTAGTACGGAGAGTTGGGGAGTTTGGGAGATGAAAATTTAAAACTCCCTAACTCTTCATTCCCGATTCTCTAACATACTTTGAAAGTTAGGGAAAAGGTGAAAATTGCGAATCGCGGGGAACGATAAAGGGTATCAGTTTTTAATTTTTTTTGTTCTTTTTTGGAGGTGAGTAGAGGAGGAGCTCGGGACGAAATTGCTGGGGACGGTGCAGGAATAAAAATGAGATTGGATTAACGGAAATTTAAACGAAATAAATGTTTTTTCAGGAGTTGAATAAGTTGCAGGGGTAAGCCAGGATCTGCAGTTCCAATAAAAAAACTGAGAAGTCAATTTGGTAATTAGATATGCATGGGTGTTATGGACTATATTTTATTTCATTTTATTTCGATTAATGGTAATTTACAGATTTGAGGTGCCTCGGCAGTAATTTTTTTTTTTGCAATATTTACGGCCTCATAGCTCTATGTGGAGGACGTAGAGCAATGGCATTTTTCCGATGGATTTAGTGCGTAGAGTGAAAAAATAAAGCTGAATAATTTGAGGTTGGGGTTGCTGGGGAGGGCGGGTCATATCACCCCTCATAGGTGTTGTCCAAAATACGTGATATTTGGTATCAAATGAAAGAGGGACGAGAGGGTAATCGAGCGGTGTAGTTTCATTTTTGACCTCCATCACTGACTTTTACCGCCGAAAACGGACTTTTTGCCCTTGCGTCATATTCACCGCAGTTCCTATATTTTGCATATATTTTTTCCATTCTTTCTCTCACATCCATTACTGTTAACATTTTTCATGAACAACGTGAATTTCTACGATTTACCAGTTCCTCACATTTTTTTCATCCAAAAACGGCAATTTTTATTTTCAAGGAGGACTTTTTTCAGTTGTTAACACTTAAGTATGTCTGAAACTATTTATCGGTTTCAAAAACTAATTATAGATACATATCTAATGTAAAATTTAAATACGATTTCTCGGAAATGCATACCTGTTGTCGGCTTCTCAGGGTTCCTTTTACGGAATATTTGACCTGAGTCATCTCTGTTGTAACTACAGGAGAAGATATATATAGCAAAAACAACGAAAATTTCGCATCAAGGATATGGACAGAACAAACAGATCATGAAAGCGATTGTTATTTTTCCAAAAATAAAACACGAGAATTAACTGTGCGTAAAAGAAGGAGCATTGAATACGTGGAGACACTTGCAGCATGAAGACCTAGATCGCATGAGGAAGCTTATCCAGTTCCTCAGGTCGCAACAAACTCATCACCAGGAGAAAGTGAAGTTAATACTGGAGAATCTCCCATCGAGGCCTTTGAAGACATAAAATTTTTGCCGTCAACGTCCCCTCAACCCTATTTAATCAATCAGAAGGAATTAAACGATTTAGTAAGGGACTTAAACTTCTCGAAATCATCACAAGCAGAACGTCTTGCATCACGCCTACACCAGTGGAATATTTTGGAGAAGGAGGCGAAAGTCACTTTGTTTTGGTCATCGTCACGAAGATTTTGTAGGACTTTTACAGTATGGATGATGATTTAGTGTATTGCAACGACATTGAAGGTGTTTTTGAAAGTTTTGGAATAAAACATAATCCAGAATATTGGAGACTGTTCATTGATTCTTCTAAAATAAGTCTCAAAGCAGTACTTTTCCACAACGGAAACAACTTCTGTTCGTTCCTGTTGGTTATGCAGCAAATATGAAGGAAACTTATGAAAATATGAAGAAGTTGCTGGCAAAAGTTAACTACAATCAACATTCTTGGAGGATTTGTGCTGACAAGTTATTGCTGTACTTTTGGGGATGCAACAAGGTTACACAAAATACTGTTGTTTTCTATGTCTATATAGTCGCGAGAAGGAGAATCACTATATATTAAATGGGATTGGATCGCAAGAGAACATTCTACGCCAGGAAATCAAAATATTCGATAGAACATTTTACGTCAGGAAATCAAAATATTCGATATGTTCCTTTAGTGGATAAATAAAAAATCATAATACCTCCTCTCCGCATTAAATTAGGTTTAATGAAAAACTTCGTAAAGGTAATGAATCGTGAAGGAGAAGGATTCCAATATTTCCTAAAATAACTGAAGCTAAAATAAAAAAGGGAATATTTGTTGGTCCTCAAATCAATGAAGTAATAGGAGACCCAAATTTCGAAGCAAAATTAAATTTAACAGAAATAAATTCATGGAGAGCTATGGAATTATTTAGGAATCCGATAAGAGAACGGCTTTATAAAGATATTTCGGGTATTGCCTGTCCTTGTGATTCCAATTGAAAAAGTTAAAAACACCGTTAAATGCGAAGAATACGTTACCATTAATGGAGAAAATATTAGAAAAAGCAGTGCAAGTACAACTAGAAGAATATATGGAGACTAACAGCTTATTTTTAAAGACACAGTCGAGTTTTTGTAAAATTCATTCTTGCGAAACGGCGGGCATTAAATTTGGTCATTACACAGTGGAAAGAAGAAGAAGTGGATAAAAAAAAAGTTGTCTTGACCGTTTTCTGGACTTAAAGCGAGTTTTTGAGATGGTTGAAACATGTATATTATTACATAAGCTAAAAAAATATGGAGTTAATAATAAAGAGTTAAAATGGTTTGTTGATTATTTAAGTGATCGCTGTCAAAGAACAAGAGTTGATAATATCTTGTCGGAATTAATGTATAACAGACTAGGTGTGCCGCAGGGTTCGGTATTGGGAACTCTGCTTTTCTTGATATATATAAATGATATTAAAGATGCATTGGTATATGGTGAAATTAAGCTCTTTGCAGATGATGCGTTTATATACAGGGTGTCCCGGACTAATGCTGCAACATTTTGCCAAATGATTCCTCTCGTCCAGACAAGCAAAAAATTGTATGGCAGGGGGTGGGGCAAAATGTCACCCTACCGACTTACAGGGTGATTAGTAAAATATGCTCTTTTTTCACTAAACACCCTATATCTTAAAAAGTACAGGGTGTACGGTCACAGTTAAGGGCACACTGTATGCAGAACTTCATGGCCTCTCCAACGACAGCTCAACCAGCCCCGTACAGCTCTCCCCTCAGAAGTTATAAAAGTCTAAACTAAAAATTTCAGATTTTCTTTCCTTTTTTTTTACTTTGACCTCTATTATTTTTGCAAAAAGGTCATTAACATAACCTTTTTTTATAAAAACTGTAAACTGTGGAGCCTCCTCTTTAATTTGACCTATTATACCCTATGTGCTATCTGCATCCGTTAAAGAGTTATTAGCTCATAACCTATTCCGGTCACACCGAAATTAGACGATATTTTTTAAAATGACATGCTAAGGGAACAAATTATTGTTGAGAATAGGTTTGAAAATAGGTTTGAGAATAAGTTTAGAGCTAATAGCTCTTAAAGGGCTTCAGATAGCACATTGGGTGTAATAGGTGAACTTAAAGAGGAGGCTCCACAGTTTACAGTTTTTATAAAAAAAGCTTATGTTAATGACCTTTTTGCAAAAATAATAGAGGTCAAAGTAAAAAAAAAGGAAAGAAAATCCGAAATTTTTAGTTTAGACTTTTATAACTTCTGAGGGGAGAGCTGTACGGGGCTGGTTGAGCTGTCGTTGGAGAGGCCATGAAGTTCTGCATACAGTGTGCCCTTAACTGTGACCGTACACCCTGTACTTTTTAAGATATAGGGTGTTTAGTGAAAAAAGAGCATATTTTACTAATCACCCTGTAAGTCGGTAGGGTGACATTTTGCCCCACCCCCTGCCATACAATTTTTTGCTTGTCTGGACGAGAGGAATCATTTGGCAAAATGTTGCAGCATTAGTCCGGGACACCCTGTATATTGTTGGGACTAATGTGCAAAACTGTAAGAAAAAATTAGAGCATGATTTAAAAAACATCAACAAGTGGTAAATTGAATGTGAGTAAAACAAAATTTATTACTATTAATTACAGGCAAGATTTAGATATAAAAATTAACAATGAGGCGATTAAAAATGTGTGTGTGATGTGAAATATTTTGGAGTGATAGTGGATAGAGACTTAAATTTTAAAAACCATATAGAGTATATTTGTAAAAAAATCGGTAAAAATGTTGGATTCTTTAGAAGAATCAGGAAAAATATATCAATGAAAAGAGCAATTGACATAAATAATGTGATTATAAACCCGTATTTCGAATATTGCTCAACGATACTATTCTTAGGCGCACAAGGAACGATTGATCGTTTACAAAAGCTACAGAATAAAGCAATGAGGATAATTTTAAGATGCAACAGATATACACCAATATAATGTATGCTCGATACTTTAAACTGGTTGAATGTCCGACAGAGACTGCAGTTGAATATGCTTCTATTTATTTACAAAGTGAAGAATCAAAAACTATCGAGATACCTAAATGAACTTATAGTGGGGGATGTCCAACCATATCAACTAAGAAGAAACAATGATATAAGACTGCCGAGATGTAACACACGAGCTGGTCAGAGCTCACTGATATATAGAGGCTTTCTACTCTTCAATGAGCTTTCTAGTGATATAAAAAATGAAACAAGATAGAATTTTTATAAAAAAAAAAAAAATGTTTAGAGTTTGTTATGAATATTAATTAAGTGAATACTGAAAAATTATCATGATTATATAGATTACCAAGCCTTGAATATTTACATAATGTAATAGATGTGTAAAAAGAGTATACACTGGGTGGCCAAATTATTAGAGCCACCAGTAGAAAATTTTTTTAATTTCAATTTGCTTGACAATATTTTGGAAAATCTATTATTTCAATACTGATTTTGGGTTTTCATAGTGAGAAGATAGGTTTGCTAATCTATTTTATGTATAGTAACACCACGATTTGCAATAATTGGCTGACCTGGCAATACCTAAGATGGTTAGATGCTGATACCTTTCAGTAGTAGTTTGACACCTAAATATCCGCACGTGTTTGTAAAGTGTTTTCTAGAGAGTTTTGTAATTTAATTGCAAAGAAATATTTGTATCACAACCAGTAGGCTATTAATCATACTACAGACAAAATTTTGAATGATTTCAGTGTCGTAAATTTGTATTTCCTTATGTGGTTTTGTTGGTAGAGAGATTTAAATATGGGAAAGGCCAAGAACACTTCACCCGTGCTAAAATATCAGGAATTTAAACGTTACTACACATGGCGAATTCCCAGAGGAAGAAAACCGTAAAGCACCTACAGGATTAATCGCGCAACAGGTTCATGATGCCGGAATTAACATATCGGATAGGACTTTTCGCTGATGGATCAAGGAGATAAAATTTAAATGCCACCGGCTACCAAGAAGTCGCTCCTAACTGCAGCAATGATGCAAAAGCGGTTAACTTGGGCAAAAAAATATCAAAACTGGACAACAGATGACTGAAAAAATGTGTGTTTGGATTTCTTAGTTGTAATCACAAACCCTTTGATTTAACATTTTTGATAAAATCAATTATTTTCTGAAACATTCGACGATATAATATTTTGTTTATGTTTGCTGCAGGTTTGGTTTTCTGATGAATCGTCAGTACAAATATTGACTGATAAGGCCAGGCCGCATTTGTCAGAAGGCGACCTGGAGAAAAATACATCCAAGTCCTGTAGACAAAAATGCTGCCACAGACCCAAACATGGTTTCCATATGGCATGATGCCATGATTCGGCACCATGCCATAAAGCAAAAAATTGACCAAATTTCTAGAGAAACAACAAGTCAGGGTTCTTGAGTGGCCGGGTAATACACCTGACCTCAATCCCATTGAGAACCTTTGGGAGCTTCTCAAGCGAGAAATATCCCAAGAAATCATTACAAATAAACTTCGTTTAATCGAGAGACTAATAGAAGTGTGGCATCATGATGAAAAAATTAAAATAAATTCCTTGAAATGTATAGAGATTATGCCGAGGCGATTAGAAGATTTGATAGCTGCCAAAGGTCAAGTGACAAAGTACTACTAAACTGAGTACTAGTTCCTATGTGAAACGGTAATATTATAGGATGAGATTATATAATAAATATATAATATCTATATAAATATAATATAATAAAACTTTTAAGTCCATAACTATCCTTAAAATATTGTTTCAATTTAAATTAAACACAAAATTCAATTTTTTTGAAGAGTGGCTCTAATAATTTGGCCATCCACTGTATATCAATAAAGAAGTAATAATAATAATAGTACCAGGGCAAGTGGAATCCAGTTATGTTAGCAGATTATTGTTGGACTTTAAAGAGGAAGGCGGTAGATGTAATTTATAAAAGAAAATCAACAACACAAAAATATTTTTATTAAGGAATATGTATAATATGAATAAATGTACTTAAAAAGACAAATTTGTTTTCATTAGTATGTAAGACACCCGCACCAACTTTAACTTATGACTATGGTACAAATTCTTCTGTAGAGGCCCTCTTTCAGAATCAGTTCAATTCAATTCGGATATAAAAAAATAAACTTTAAATTTGTTGACCAGTGTTAAATATCTTTAAAGCATAGTTTTTTACATATGTGTGCGTAGAGATTGAAAAAAGGAGTGAATCTATAAATCCTAAAAGAACTGTATGAAGCAGGTAGAGAAAGTTGAGATCCATTTCAAAAAATTTTATTGAAGCTGGAGTTTATGAATCGAAAACTAGGCCAAACTAAAATTTCTGCGCTTGAGTAATATCCATTATGCTCTTCTTTAAGTGTAGTAGCACCACTTAATTTACTTAAACTCACAAGACAAAAAATAAAAAAGAAAAAATAGTAAATATGCATATAAAGTCACTTCATTAAAGCGCAATATTCATTTCTGATAAGGACATTCAATTCACTTCTAATGCCGCATATCGCCGATGATGACTACGTGGGGTTACCTAGTACCTACCCCGCAATTATATCAATATCTCACTACCATGATGCCATTACATTTACGATATTATGTAAAATTTTGCAATCAATAAAAAAATTGAATCGATAAAGAATTGAACCATGGAATATGTAGTGGAGATAGTAATTTATATAATTGCTTCAGTTGGAAACGGAAGTACAGTTTTTACTTCATTGTTTAAGAAAAATGTTATATAAAAATGTTTTATTTAATTATGTGAAAAGATATCGCCCCCACCCCCTCCCCCTCCCAATCAACTATGTATTATATTAATTCAATTGACAGTGGGTGGGAAAGGGTGTGACACCTTTTGCTGAAAATTCCGTGTTTTCTATTCAAAACAGATCACAACACTCACGTTCACGTGTTGTGATTTTGTGAAGTGTTGACAACATTTATGAATATATAGTATCAAAGAATACCCCCTTTTCTCTGATAAGAGGACATTAATGAAGATTGTAACAACACGCGTTATCGCGTCATATTTTGAATATTACAAAAAAAAAAAAATTATTGAATTTATAAGTGACAATTAGATGTTCATATAATCAATGTATGTGTGTATGTTCATGAATTTTGAAGTGTAAGCAATAAATAGGAGTAGTTTTGCACATCATTAACCATTTGCCCGCCAATCGCATAAGTGAGTCATAAAAATTTGTCTCTATTTATTAATAGAAATGCAAAATAGTAGCTAATTAAAGTGTTGATAGAGCATTACAATAACTACCGTTTTTTATACATATTTTTTTAAATTATGAAAATATTTTCAAACTCTTAATTAATTTCTTTGGAAACCTATGTACTGCCTCTGACTAGAATGAAAATTAAAAAAAAAAAAACATTTGGTGAGACAGAAGTATATCGATAATTATTACTGATAATCTTCTTATGACTGTCTTCTTCTTCTTTTTTCGCTTTAGAAGTATATAAGACTTGCTCGCAAACAAAAATTAAAATTATGTGACTTTAAAAAATCAAAACGATCTGGATGAGAAACGCAAATAAAAAATAAATAAAGGTTTGAAATTCTCTTGTACAATATCCATGTAGGCTACCTATTCCTTTCCTTTCCTTACACACGCTAAAAAAACAAACAAGGTATGCTCAGAGGACTTAAAAGTTGAATTTGTGACGTATTAATGTCAAACAATGTGAAAAATTGAGGAAGTCTTGCGGTTAAAGAATTTAGAAAAACTTTATTACTTTTCATTCCATGGTAGGATATTTTATTTTTCGTAAAAGTTTCATCTTTTTTATACAATATTTTTGAATGGGGGTACGAAGGAGGAAATTCCTCGAATTTATTTTGTAACTAGAGTAATTATGAAATCGGATGGTAATTAGATTTGGACTGTTTATAGACTATCCTGGCAGCTGCAAGAGTGATGCGGAGAGCTGCCAAGGGTGGGTACAAGCAAGCGTAAGGCTGTATGCATGTTTCGTGCAGAATGGGCTGATGTTTGTGCATGTTCATATTGAAGCCTGCACGTATACAACCTAGTAATCTTATCTTGGAATTAATATTTAGGTATACTATAAGATTACTGGCTGCAGTCTCAAGCCTGTCCTAACTTGAAAGTCGGAACATAACCTTTCCGTAGTCCACTCCCATCACTTTATGTGCTAATATGATTAAGCCCGAACGAAGTACTCAGTCTCTTCCTTACGGTTATTATACTACGAAGCCATACCAACTGAGTAGCCGATATTGCTAACTTGGTACCACGGTGTTGAGGAGACCTAATTCTACTTTAGTAGAGGTATATTCACCTCAACGTGGAGAAAGCTCCTTGATGGGATCATTATGGTGGTTGTGGTAGCCCATATGCGGGTAGGAAGATTGTGTCTGTGTCTGCACGACTTAGGCGGACATTTTTCTTTGAACAGAGGAGTATGTCCTTTGTATAATTCCTGCGTCTGAGGATCTGAAGAATGATCGCTTATTAATGTATGCTTGGATATTTGGCTTCGTGATTTACAGATCGGCAGATATTTTAGATGGGTCTTGCTTCGATTAGAAGTCCAATACAAGAATTTATAGTCATTGGGATTTGATATACTCTGCCTCAAGAGAGTGCTGATTTTTGCATTGATATTAATCCATGCATTAAAACTGCCATAAAATTGGAGCTTCGAGTTACGTGTCCATGTTAAACCCCGACAGAATCTGTTCATAGACTACCAAATAAGTAAAAATTTCAGATGTGAAAATTTTCGCACAGAATTTCAATTAGCTTATATTTGAATGTAAACGCGAGATGGACAGTGGAAATGCTTAATAGCTGTGTTTTTAGATTTAAAACGTGAATTTGATATATTTGACCGAGAGATATTGTTAAAGAAACTATGGATATATGAGATTTGAGACATGAAATTGAATTGGTTTCGTTTATATTTGTCCGGAAGGATGTTACATACACGTATGTATTGAATTAGGAGTAGCTAGGAAACAGGAAAATGTACCTTAAAATGACAAGAGGGCTTACCCTTATGTTGCGTCAGGTCGACATTTCTGCTTTTCTGATTCATATCTGACATTTCTCATTTTACAAAAATAAGTCCGGTGTTATTTTAGTGATTGCTTGTAGAAAAAAGTGATTAGAAGTGATTAATACTTTATAATAGTGCAAAACAATTGTGATATTTTCTTTTGTGGAATAGATTTTATATAACCGAGATTCCGGAGTCTTGAATTTCAGTGATGAATTGCGCTGTTCTGTGTTTTAGAAACCACCGGAATTGTGCTTGCAGGAAATCATTTTTCAGGCAAATTTAATTATTACGATAATAAATAATGCTGTTTTAAGTAAAATAAGAGTGAACAAATTATAAAAATAAACAGTCGTCGCAAAAAAAAAAAAATAATTAATATTATCCAATGCTGGTTTATTGGTTTACAATTGAATTGTCATTTTATCCTTATACAGGCTGGGCCAAAAGTCACCATGGGGTTTAAAAATTAAATTGGTAACATATGGTAGGATGAAAAAAAGGAGGGGTAAGGTGGGGTGGGGAAACATGCTTACCTATGAAGAACAGACAGTTGGCTATCATGTAAAAAAGGAATGAAGAGAAACGGTCAACAGGGTGTGGAGCAATGTACAAACGAAAAAGTTAGTTATTTTTAAACCCCATGGTGACTTTTGGCCCACCCTGTATTATATCCAGCCATATAAAGGAAACGTCAAGAAATGTTATAAAAAAGATGGGGGGGGGGGGTTGGGGGCATAGGAAAAATTCTTAAAAATTTAAAAATTTATTTAAAAGTTTTGCGATATAATGGGATCTCTTCTATTGAATTTCTTCAATAATTATTAAAGTTTCAACCACTAAATTATGAGCCCACTCTGGAAATATCGTAGTTTACTACTTCCGTGACTAAAACGAACACATCGATGCGGTTCTACTACATGAAGAAAAATGCTTAAGTTTTTCTTCCTCATAGCCTATCCTTTTTGCTATATAATCTAAGGTTCAAATATATTTACCTACATATTCAATACTTTCGGTAAATAATTAGGATGAAGTATGCCAATGGATTTGAGTGTCCTTATCATACATGTGCTCTAAACCTGGTCGCCTCCCATAAATTCACACTTCCCCCCCTAAGATTTACGTTCGCAAATTCTTCGATTTTCAAAAAAAGTGTAGTCACTCCAATGCTCGTAAGTCCTTTCAAGAAGGTGAATGAATGATTTTAGGGGGTCTAGAGCAAAAGTGTGATCAGGACATTCCAAAAAAATCCATCAGACATAAAATACCTGTGATCACGTTAGGACTCTTCTCGAAAAGTCTATACAGATAGAAAAATTTGTCGTGTTCTGTATTTAAGAGTTTGCTTAGCAGATAAATAATGTATTGTGTAAGAGATAGTGAACAGTTTCAGTCTCGATAAAGCCACAGAACTGAACGATATCTACAAACACCATATTTTGTATTTTTTCTTTGTTAGCAAAAAATCTGCAGATTCAGCTGCATGTGAAATAAACAGTCATACGGTGAGAAAATCTTTAGTGAAAGAACAACTCAAAAATGGTTGCAAAGATTTAGAGCTGGATAGATTTTATCGCGGAGGACAAGCAAAGATCATGTCGTCCTGTTGAATTTGATAACGATACTCTCGCCGTCATTATTTAAAATGATTCAAAAGCGGAACGACTTGGAAACTGAAGGAACTCCATCAATTAAGCGAAGCAAACAAACAACAGGGAATCCAAATCTGCAATATGTTGCTTTTAAGACACACTAGAGAACCATTATTGGATCAAATCGTTACGTTATTGGATAAAAAGTGGATTTTATATTAAAACATTGTTTGCAAAAGGCACTGGTGTGGCAAATATGTAGCACCAAGTGCAACAGTGAAACCAGGTCTCTATTCTCTTAAGATCTTTTTGTCAGTATATGGTGGATTAAGATAGGTGTGATATTCTTTGAAATGCTGACCATTAACTATTATTGCAGATGTGTAGAGAGAACAAATGAGTCCGATTAAACTCAGACCCGGTCGGGAAATTATGCCTCACCCGTCGTATTCAATAGGCCTTGCTTCAAGTTATTAAAACCTTTTCCGGAGTCTACAAACCTTTGTAAATGGAAAAATCTTAAAAAAAAAAAGATGTCAAAACTAGAATTGGAGAAGTTTTGAAATCAAAACCATCGTTATTTTATTCAGATGGAATTCATAATTTGCCAGAAAGATGGAGGACAGTTGTAGCTAATGATGGTCAATATATTTATAGACTAAAAAGAACAAAAAACAGAATATATGTATAGCAGCAATTAAAACATTAAAACCTTCTACCACAATGCCAGCAATATTTTCTCGCAACAGCAATAACAATACCAAAAACAAAATATTTTTAGTCTAGTCTATGCATACCTATAAAGTACCAATCAGCATTAATCCCTCGCATATAATGAACAGATTACTGACTAAAAGCAGGCGTGGGAGTAGACGTAACCAAGGTAGTCAGTCGTTCGTGAGGATATGCAGAAACGTAGCCTTGCAGACAAATGTTTAGCTTTTGTGTATAAATCAATTTGCGCCGAAAAATTAAGATATTATATTTAATATATGTATGTAGGCAAGGAACAGCCAATCAATGTATGTGTGCATAGGCGAAATGTGATCATTATCATAGAAATTTGCAAATTGAGTATAAAAAAAACATCCACCTCCGTTCAAAAGAAGACGTTTTTCTTTTGTTAAAAATATTCAAAATAACTAGAAATAGAAATAAGCCGACTTGTATTGAAAGCAACTGGCACCATTTCATTAAACTCTCCATTGTCCTTTTCAGTTCTGAATTCTATTCTATGGATATCAAGGACATTACAGAAAAAGCTACATCTATTTGCGGTTCAAATAAATGAGGAACAGAAAAAAAAAACAGAACGTAATTCAAACGGAAATTTCCATCACATCTCGATTGCAATTGGAGGGTTTCATTTATCTACGGAAAATTTGCTAGATATCTCCTTTGACTTTTGTTTTTATTTTTTTCTATATTATATGAAACATTGTAAAATTAGTTTATTGGAGAATAGCAGCTTAGGATTTGGCTGGTGCTGACGGTTAATCCGTTGCATATGCTTGCTACATAATATTCATATATCGTTGTTCCTAAGGCCTAAAGGAATATGAAGAATGAAATTGCTGTTTTTTTTTTTTGGAACACAAAAAGCATTACTTGATAACTTTCAATTTATTTTATCTTCGATTGATAGTAATTCACTTACTTTTAAATATAATTAAATATTTAAAATAAATAAATAGCAAGAAAAATGATTTCTATCAAGAAAAAATTTAAATGAATGTGTAAAACATGACGGTGTTCACAAATGCATTTTTATTTCTTTTAATTACCACCAACTTGCAGGAAAATGATCGTCATTGAAGTCAGTTGCTGCATTTGTGAAGAGGGTCCACAATTAAAAGTGAACTTGTGTGTGTTTTGAAGTTAAATATAGCGTAAATTTATTAACCAGTTATGTTTATTAAAGAATTCTGAAGAAAATAGAAATACTATAACCAAATGGACTTGCACCATACTTTCAAAGAAAACGGCTCATATAGAGCATTTTCAGATTTATTTAAATTATTAAAAAACGAGTTTAAACTTTAAGCAAATAACTTTAAACCTTGAACAAATGATTTTAAAACCTTAACAAATAAATTTAAACCGTTAACCGTTGAGTTTCAACTGTTAACGAAAAGACTTAAACCTTTAGCAAATATATTTAAACTCTAACAAATTTATACAAGGTGTCCCGTAAGTCGACGTCAAGCTGGAATCAGGTGATAGACCAAGTCATAACAGTTACCAGAAAAATATAAAAAAAATCTAAGTCTTAGTATTTTTCAAATTATAATCATTTCTTTTGTTTTCGGGAAAATGTACACCCAGTGATGGTTTTTTAGCTCCTGTTGTGTACAAATCTTTACTTTTTTTTTCAATTTTATTTTTCTTATGTAATCCCGAATAGTGCTTATGTAACTTGTTGCTTTAAATTCTAAGCCAACTGTTCCAGCTTGGCAGAAAATGTCACATTTTGCCGAGCCAATAATATAAAATTAATATTTCACCCAACTGACTGTACTGAAAAAAAATGTACTACGCCAGTTTGGCAAGTAACTTTAAAAGTTGACGCATTTAATAAGGATTCTAAAATGGTACAACACTTGCTACATTATTTCTTAGATTACGGAAAAAAAAATTTTTTCTTCAAGAAACCCAGTTTCGAAAACTTTCTTTTTACCTACTAAAAATGATTCTAGTGTACCCAAAGCTTGCCGTAAGACCGTAACTTTAAGATTCTAGTTTGAGTGAGACGGAGAGTCATTACATGAAGTGTGAGTGAGCAAGATAGTGACGCTATCTCGTCAAAGTATTGAGCTTTTACAAATGTGCATCGTCTACTCTCCACAGAGGGCCGACTTCCAAATCAAGTACATGGTGAAGGAAGAGTTCCTTACCTTACGAGGACGTATACTTCAAGCAGTTGAAGAAGACCCAAGTAGTTCGGTACGTGCAATCCAGGAAAGTACAGGAGTGCCTAAAAGTATAGTTCACGGAATTTTACAAAAACATGAGTTCCAGAATTACGGAAGCAGTTGAATTTGTCAACAATGGAAGACTTGCTCGTCTGATAACCCGATCCTTTTTAAGAAGATATCGAACTTGTATTGCAGCTGAAGGAAGGCAGTTTGAACATCTTTTGTAAATAATAAATCTTAGCATCCAAATAATTGGTGTTTAATTTTAAACTTAAGGAAAATTTGTTCTAAATTCAACAAAAAGTTATGATCTCTAACTTGAAAACATCACTATCTGTCTCACTCACACTTCATGTAATGACTCTCCGTCTCACTCAAACTAGAATCTTAAAGTTACGCTCTGAAGGCAAGCTTTGGATACACTAGAATCATTTTTAGTAGGTGAAAAGAAAGTTTTCGAAACTGGGTTTCTTGAAGAAAAAATTTTTTTTTTTTGTAATCTAAGAAATATTGTAGAAAGTGTTATACCATTTTGGAATCCTTATTAAATGCGTCAACTTTTAAAGTTACTTGCCAAACTGGCGTAGTACATTTTTTCTTCATAACAGTCAGTTAAAGTTGGGTGAAATATTAATTTTATATTGTTGGCTCGGCAAAATGTGACATTTTCTGCCAAGCTGGAGCAGTTGGCTTAGAATTTAAAACAACAGGTTACATAAGCACTATTCGGGCTTACATAAGAAAAATAAAATTGAAAAAAAGTAAAGATTTGTATAGCAACAGGAGCTAAAAAACCATCACAGGGTGTACATTTTCCCGAAAACAAAAGAAATGTCTATAATTTAAAAAATACATGACTTAGATTTTTTTTTAATATTTTTCTGGTAACTGTTACGATTTGGTCTATCACCCGGTTCCGGCTTGACGTTGACTTACGGGACACCCTGTATATCAAAAAGTGTCGGCTCAAACATTTGCTGTTGTCCTGTACATTGAGTCCGTGACTTCTGCACCAGTAAACATTTTTGATTTTTGTGTGCCTAATCGTACGTCATATTCTCATTACGGATTGCTATCGTACAGGAAAGTTGTTAAATTATGGTTATTGATAAATGGTTATGTTGCATGCCCATAAGGAGCTAGCTCTTTACAAAATCTCAAAAGGAATATACTTTTGTGAAACTCGTTACCAATCAAAACAATCCTTTTCATTTTCTCCAACCAATTCCCATCAAATGTTTTGGAATTGAAAAAAAAAAAAAAAAAACATCTTCTGGCCAACATTTAGGCTCATTATAATCTGCCTTCCCTGGAAGATTTGTGTGTCCTAGGGAACATTGCACCATAGAAGGAATGAAATTTCCCAAGTGTGGTTCTCTTAATTCTTCCAAGGATATACGTTAGCGAAAATCAAAGGAAGATTTGATTCCATATTTTGTTCGACTTCATCGATATCATTCATTTTGTCAAACATCGATTTTCTTGCACAGTTGGACATAAGAAACCAACATGTTTTTTTTTTGCATTCACAATACTCTGGATCAAAAAAAAATTTCAAATCAGCTTTCAAATCATTTTTCCATTTCTTTGCTGCCCTCAATTTTTCTCTGTAAAATTTTAGTCAAAAATGGATTTTATCGACGATTTATTATTGTTTTTCTACTATCAGGCCGGAGTTTTTTATTTCAGAACTTTATTTGGTGCTGTCACTTTGAGAATCAACGAGTATACCTCTTCTACTTCATTTTGTTATTTTCGCACCCGCCGTTCTGTATCTGCCAGTCAGTTTTCGGTCACACAGTCTGATGGGACAAGGCAGCATAATGCACCGTGTGGCTGAGACTGTCAGTCAGATGTCATAGCAGCATACTGTACTGTGTACGCTACGGCCATAACAGTAGATGAAGCGCAGAATTTGATTTATGATGAGTTTGTATATGATTTTGTTGAAGTCAACGGAAAACAAGTATATTTTATGATAACGTTAAGAATAAACTTTATATTTCGCACAAGTTAGGTTTAAATAAACGAACATTGAACACATTGAAATAATTCGAGAGACTGCAAGTCTAATGGTGCATGGAAAAGCATCACTGTGTGGACACACTATGCGTTCAGTCCGTAAGCTTTTCGAAAGCTTGGAAATAACTTTGCACGCTCCAAAGTATACTACCGAAAGAAGGAAGCATAACAAAATTGACATTCAATTCATAAACTAGCATTTTGGTGGATAGACCACGGATTCTGTGTCCGAGTAGAAGGCATGCTGCACGAAGGTTACTTTCTCCCTTGTACGCCCATATTATTGAAATAATTGATCGTACTGATCGTAGTTTTCAATAATCATAATAATTTTTCAAAGGAAGTGTTGTCACTCAAATGATCACATGTCCTTCCAAGGATATAGCAGGACTAAGCTTGAGCACTGTTTCAAAGAGGACATCATTAAAGGTCCGATATGTTACGGGTTATGGTTAAATGGTTCAGTTATTCAGCCTTAAAATTGAATTCTTGAAAAAAAAATGCATGCAAATATGTTATGTTATCCTTGATATCGTAAAATTTTTATACCAAGGACAAACTTATATTTTATTTATAAAATGTGACCCGTTAGTAGTCCTTTAAAAAAACAGAAATACCTCGATATCTGCTTCCTTTTAAAAGTTATTAATATTTTGGAAGTCCATGAAAATTCCAAAATTTCAGGTGACTTTTTTTTTGTAATTAATTTTGATGGGAGAAGGCTCAATCGATGCGGAATAATTAGAAAATCATAATTCTGAGGGAATTTTCTAAAAAGCAGTAATATTTGACAGGTGATCTTCAGTTTAATATTGGCCCGTTTTTTTTGTTTTTTTTTTTTAATTTATTCACTACGTTTCAAATTGTCTGCTTCGTCGGATGATTGAATTGATCGAACAAATCATGCGAAATCTGTGTAAACAGATGAGCTTTTCAAAACCCTCGAGAAATACTTTCCAAGCCATGAAAATAGATATCTATATGTGTGCGTCAGACTAAAATATGTATAAAATGTTTTACATTGATTCTTAAGGAAAAGTGACCAGACATTGATTTTATATATGCCATAAAGCTTAAATTACTATCCACATAGGAAAAAAGTCTTCCAGTAATTTTAAGCTTGTTTCCTTCCAAAGGCTAGACTTACTTAACAAAATAATAAAATAGTTTTGATTAAAAATCGGCCAAGTGCGGTACCATCGTACAAAATTTATTTATTTTTTCAAATGAGAGTAGGCGTCATTTGAAAAATAATGCCTACTTATGATAATAATAATGAATGAAAATAAAACGAGAAAAAAACGCCGAAAAAATCACGTTTCTTGTGTGGCTACCTTTAATTTTATTTTTATTAATTGTTGTTGGAGCGGCAATAGAAATACATACTCTAAAAAATATTAGGACTATTCCCTAAAATGTAGGGAATACTCCCTAAAATTTAGGGAAAAAACCCTACATTTTAGGGGTATATTCCTTACATTTTAGGGAATATTACCTAATCCTATCAAAAAATACCTAAGCTTTGTGGCAACAATTTGTGCAAATTTTTTACTATGTACCTATTACAGTTCACGAGATACAGTCCGGTGATATACGGACGGACATCGGAGGCTTAGTAATAGGGTTCCTATTTTTACCCTTTGTGTATGGAACCCTAAAAAGTAACCTTACCATTTTACGCTAAATAAAATTCAGTTGAGCAATAGTTGCGATAGGTGTATGTACGGCCGTAGTTCGAATCAGTAGGCAGAGGCTGGATTCCGCAACTATGAGTTTTCGGGTGTACACAAAATTTTGTGTACACCACCTTGGTCCGATTCCGTAAAAATGTAAATGAGTTTTTCTGTCAAAATTGTGTACACTTTAATTAATATTTTCTCACGACCATTTTGGTCGTGAATTTTTTATAGGTACTTGTGAGTTTTTGTCAAACATATTTTCAAAATTATTTGTTATGTTATTTATTTTACCATTCTCTAAGCCGTAGTCGCCTTAATACTAGAGAATGCATGGAACTCATTTCTTATAAGTAAAGTTAACTTCTTCAAAAAGACTATTTTTTCACTCAAACCACATTCAGCACAGAAAAATTTTCATTCAGCACTTAAGTGTACACAGATCCTTACGGAATCGCTTGAAATTCAAAAGTGTACACTTGCGTTCACGTGAGTTTTTTCAAATCGTGTACACTTGCAAATTCTTCACAGTTGCGGAATCCAGCCCCAGATTGATTCAAATTTATCGGATCACGGCACATTCACATATGCAATTATTACTCAGTTGAGAGTTTTTGTTTGGGGAGTCGTAGTCACTTAGTTAAGCCAAATAGTTTTAAATAACTCTGTTAGGAAAGATATAAAAATTTGACTACGGTTAAGAAGATAAAAAACTAAGCTTAAGATTATCAGAAGACCATTTTACTCTGTATGAATAGTAGTTTAGGGCGCAGGAGCTATTAAAATAAAATGTTTGTCAGTTTTACATAAGAACACTGCAAATATTTTAGAATCTTAGAAATATGTTAGGGCTTTAGTAGTAAGGGAGTCTCTTTCATAGCTTGGGAAGTATTTCTTGGGGTTTCAATTTTTTTTTGGAAAAATTTTGAACGTGTCTTTCGGTACTATACAACGCTATAGCAAACAAATAAGTGTGTTAAGAGATTAAAAATGACGTTTTGATTTTCATCCAAAGTAGCATGGCGGTGCAGCAGTTAAATGCACTTTCAAAAATCCTAATTTCTATTGATCACGTTTTCTAGCAGAAGTGTTACACTTTTCATGTAGTGCTACTTTGAAATTGTTCCATTGACCTGAAAAAAGTGTACGTCAAAATGACTCTGGTGCTACACTTGAAAAATCGGCGGTGTTACACCGGAAAACGAATACATCTATCTCTGAGAAATGTCTCTGCTGAATGTCAAAGCAAATGTCAAGTGAAATTAATTTTAAAGCAAGGTAAAGTTATAATAACTCAGTTAATTAATAAAATAAAATGAAAAACCCTGTTAAAAATTTAATTTCTGCGCTTATATTTTTTTTTTCAGAAAATGTCAATCTGACAAATTACGCAGATGTGAGCTACTATATACATTTTCATCACGTTAAAAGTTGTTTCATTGAACTCGTTCGTCATTTTTTGTAAAATATCAATGTAAATCGACATTAGACAACCCATATCGGGTAGGTAGGTACTAGTATAATAAATAAAAATAACATTTTTTAAGTATGCACAACGTCTTATAAAAAGCAGGGAACAGAATGGGAACTATAATAATATATTTATCCGTTTATTTTGAAAGTCATAATTCACTTTTTGATGTTATTGCTCAGCTTACTTACTTAACCTTCCAATTATATTTATTTAGAGTTACCTATCTAGGGAAATCAATGGCTATAACCATAACAAACAACTTAACCTTAACCTTTATCCTTAATTCGTTCGATACAAACGTGAACTGTCACTCAAATATTAACTAGGTTAGATGAATCGATGAAGTGAGAGTTCGAGACAAGAACAAAAAAAAACGACATTCCTTTAAAAAATGTCTTCTTCACGACAATTACACACAATTTCGATTCGTAACACACAGAAAATAAAATTAAAAATTTATCGTGAAGCTAAAATGTCACGTATGAAATGGCTTTTATTGAGAAAAAGAAAAAAAAACACACAAAATTTCTTGACATCACAGTAATGCCCTAATACCATTTTCTAGGTGGGTGTAGTTGTTCTTGTTAATATTAAGAAGAAAAAAATCTCAGCTGTTAACTTTATGACGGCATTCTCAGTTTTTCGCTGACGTAATAGTAATTTGGGAAAAAAAACTCGCGTTAAGAATGATGCCATTTTTAATTTTTTATACGTAATAGGAAAAAACTCCGTAATCAATCGTATAAACAACAAATAGCAGCCGCCATAGTACAACGATTTGCGTTTATTTACTAATCACTAATCAAAAATTAATTTATTTACAAGAAAAAGCATTTAGAGGCGTATGGCATCATTTCTAAGTATCAAAACACCGAAGTTGATAACAGATAAAAACCTACAACAGATCGTCAGGAAAAATTTCTTAGAAATTAATAATAAATTCTAGATGAAAGTACATAGCAGATCTATCTAATTTGTCTCTAATTAACGTTACATTTGCATGTATGTAGATTATGCATAAAAGTAAATTATGTATGCATACCGCAAATTTTTTGTTCTTAATTTGTAAAAAAAAAAAAAAAAAAAAAACCCTAGAGCTTTGAAATTAACTCTAATGCAATCCAACAAGGACGCTCACTGTATTTTAACCTTGTTGTCTTTGATACTCCTGTCCTGTAGGTACTACTAATATATCTTTACTCAAGACCTGAAGCTAATTACACCGCAGCAGGATATTCTGTAATTCAAATATAAAAATAAAATCCGGGCACAAATTTATGCTAATTTATCTCGTTTCTCTTCTCTTATGAGAACAGAACATATTTGGTGGGAGTTCATCAAAGAATTTCAGAAACGGATTGGTAATTTTTGTACGTGGGATTTACTGAAAATGGTTCATAGTATAGCTGTGCTCGATTCTGTTCTACCTACATACCACAGGTAATGGGTTGGTGTCAAGGGATCTAAACATAATATCCGAAAAAAAGTTTCAAACACTTGTTTAACTCGGAGAGGTTGGAAGAATTACGGAGGTTAGCATTAGGGAAAGTTTGTCTAATTTCTGAATAAATAAAAATTGATTATACAGAGTGTCCCGTATGTGGTGTTACACCCGATGGATATGGAGCTATGGAAAGGTCATGTTTAGACAAGAAAAAATTTTATTGGAGGGGGTGGGAATCCTAATGGTTTCCGTGATAATGGAACTTAAAGATTTTTATAGATCATCCTATAACTTCTAAACATTACACGCTATGATGATGATTTAAAATTTGTTAGATAGATAATCGTAAATTTTCCCATCCTCCTCTCCGCTTTAAAGTTATGACTCAACAGAGATAAAATTTCGAAACTTTAAGTGGCTTTTCTTTATGTAACTACGAAAAAAAAAAACTGTCATAGACGAGATTTAATAAGCCCGACAAATTTTTCTTTAAAATGACCTATCACGTTCTGTACCTAAATCCTTAAGTATATCCAGCGAAAAAGTTCAAAAAATGCCAGAAAGTAGGCAATTATCTTTGGGAATGAGATTTTTAAGCCATTTTTGCTCATATGGCCGGTTTCACAGTCAAGGCTTAAGCCACAGCGATGGCTTAAGCCAAGGCTTAATAAATATTTCGGTTTCACAGTCAAGGCTTAAATGAAATCACTGGCTTAAGGAAAGCTTAACTTAAGCCCGTCATCTCGAAGGCTTAAGCCTCAGATTTTGCTGTGAAACACATAAGAAATTATTGCTAAATATATATTTTGCCTAAATTTTATAATTTTTGTTATTAAATGAACGTTCATATTTCAAAAGTTATACTTTAAAACTAAATTGAAAATTTTTCAAGCGAAAAATAGTTATCTAATTAGCAATTTTGAGTACTGTCTGGCAGCTAGTGTCAGCATTCCATTTGACGTTTTAAGAAGAAACCAAACAGTTTAGGACAAAAATGAGTTATTTATCTGATGCAGAGAATATAAGAGACCAAGAAATGTATAATATAATATCGCATGGTGTGACCCGTGAAAAAATTATAAAGAGTCGCCCGCAACATTTCGAGAAATGGGATGACGTTGATTTTTATTCTCGGTTCCGGCTGTAGATGCATTCGGCTTTGATGCTTTACGTTGCCGAAACATTCTGCAACAATGATTTTGGATTTGATATCCTTCCAGAAAAAAACCACAACAAACTGGTAAACAAAAAGATCTTCTTTTCGCTTAGTTTTTAATCCACAATGGCAATTTTCCTTTAAAAAAATTCACAATAACCGCAGTGCTGACAACTTAAAAATTTTCATCCGCGGCTTAACTAAGCCTCAGCTAACTGAGTACTGTGAAACCGAGTAGGCTTAAGTTCTGGGCTTAAGCCACACCCTTGGCTTAACTAAGCTCTGGCTTAAGCCTGGACTGTGAAACCGGCCAATAGTAATGCTGGATATGTTCAAGAAAAAGTGCAAAAAACAAAAAACGAGGAAAGGGTTACATTTTGGGTCATTTTAAAGCTAAGCTTCTAGACTTCTTAAATCCAATATGAAAAATTTGTATTGTTGATGTGTTTTTTGATAAAAATATTAACAAAACTGAGTTAAAATCCCGAAATTTTAATTTTATTGAGTCATAACTTCAAAACGGAGAGGAGCAGAGGAAAAATTTATAGACCATTTGAAGGGTTCAGCGGTTATCTATCTAACGGTGAATTCTTTTCAACAAAACCGAACAAGCACTTAACTGAACCAGAAGTTGTCAGATCTACACCGAACTTATCTCTGTCCTGAACGAGGACAAGCTGAAAAAGTACTTGAAAATGTTCGCCCATTATGATTTGAATGAAAAAAAAAAATAAAACACTTTAACAAAATGTTTGCACATTCACACTTTGATTAGAAATAATTTTGATTTGACGTTTGGTTCCGAATCGTAACCAAAAATTTTCATGGAACAAGAAATTTCAAAACCGGTGCAGAAACTGAACATAGGGCCCCGTGAAAAGAACATGTGTTCGGAACCAGCTCTATGTCAGTGTGGTGAATAAAAGACTTTAGGTTTAGGAGCCGAATGAGTGACGGTTCAATTCAAGTGAAAAGAATTCACCCATCATAGCAAATTTTAAATCATCATCAATAGGGTGTAAGGTTCAGAAAATACAGGGTGATTTAAAATGATGTAAACATACCCAACCTAAATATTATTAAGTCTGGGAAACGGTTAGAAATAACCCCCCCCCCCCCCCCCCACATAGCATTTTTTGTCCGTCTAAGCTTGGCCTATCCATAGTAGAGATGAAAGTATCCAGATTATTTGCAATACGGAATAATTAGGATTACGGATTCCTCAAATTCGGGTATCTGAATAATCCGGATCCAGACTAAGCAAAAAATTTTTAAAATTTCCTCCAAATTGCATTATTTCATTGGGAAATTGGAAATGTTGTGAATTTTATATTTTCCCAGTGAACAATGCAATCTGGATGAAACATTTCAACCTCTTTTCTTTAGTCTGGATTCAGATAGTTCGAATCCAGATTCGGATATCCAGATATCCAGATATTCGAATATTAGCAAATTCGGATCCAATTTTCAGCTCTAATCGGGTGCAAGACCACATACGGGACACCCTGCATAATTATGTTTTCTCATTGATAGAACATTGAAGGTATCCTTTTTTTCTTCCGATTATTCTTTATTGCTATAATTTCCGAAATGCACAAAACTTCATGTTTCTACGCGATTTTTATAAATGAACTTGCGTGCAAGGTGACAAGACATTAAGTCTTCTGCTGTCAATTTTAAAAACGTGTTGGAGGAAGAGAGGCTTGCATGCGAACTGAGCTTGTTCGTGTAGTCCCAGTTTTCGTTTCTTTATTTTCGTTAGTAAACGAATTACACAACTTTCCTTCTTGCATGAATCAAGCTAGAAACACAGCGCTAACTTTTTCAAACTGGCCGACCACAAAAACTTTGACAGTTCTGTAAAAAATATGAGATCTACATATGAGATCACAGGTTATCTAGAACCCAATCACAAAGTTGTTGAGGTGGAACTGGAGTAGTTCTACTTTCTACTCTGTTGTAACTTTGCCAGCTTTAACAGGCAACTTTATCATTTGGTACATGCATTCTTTACGGAAAAAAGTATAAGAAAACTTTGTTTAAAAAACTTAGGAACAATTTTTACAGTTAAAACTTATTCCTCCTGTAATAAATTATTACAACATAATTGGAATTCTTATGCTAACAGCCCAGTTAACTGCTATCAATTAGAAGCTGCCAAAGTTAGTATTGTGAGTTGCAATAGTAAGCAGAGCTCAAAAAGTTGAGGTTATTTAAGGTTATACCATTGACTAAATAACTAATAGGGAAACGGAATATCGGATGAAAACCTAAGCCACTCGGCGAAATGTATTAGTGTGCTGTGTTTGTATTCATTTCGTTATGGCAGTAATGAAAGCCTGACATTTTGAACGGCGACATTTTTTATAATCAAAATTGCTATGTAAAATAAACAAATTTTTAGCGCCCCCTAATTTTCAAATAATATTTCTTGGCGTTGCCTTTGTATGACTGACATAATTTAGGGAGAAATTAGAATTTCATAAAATATGAAATGTCAGAAATATTGAACTGACGCACAACAATAGACCCTAGTCACCCCCCCCCCCCCCGCCAAGATCTTAGGTCACACTGTCATTGAATTGCTTAAACACGTACACTGTATTCGCACGGCACCCCGCTTCCTTATTATTTAATTCAATGGGTTATACTGAGGTTGAAGTTGGAAAAGATAGCACTGTATTTCCAGTTTTAATCCTTTAGTTGATACACCGGTCGCCATTTTTTCATGCACTGTGTGCACTGCAACAGTCAAACTATTTGAATTTGAGCACTTTATCCAAAATCTGAAGTGTTTGTTCTAAATTTTATTCAAAATTTTAGGTGGAACTGAGGTTTAACCATTGAATGTTCCAGCAACAGGTTTTGGTCCAAGGAAAGGGGAGTTAGAACCAGACTATCGAGTCTGCCCTCTCATTTCACAAATTTTCCGCGCGCCCAGCACTCATTGTAGAGACACCGTGTTATGAATAGTATACAGCTTACCTAAGGACGACCTAAAGTCCTCCAACAACAAACTTAGATGTTATCCGAGGGTCACTCATATAGACACTAAGGCGGGCCTGCCTGACTATCAGAATGGATAGTGATGTCATTTCCCTTTATATATCTTACTTGCATAATTGATACCTTAGTATAAATATTTTCTAATCAGACTACAGACGGGAGACACCCTGTATAAATGAAACAGAACACCCTTGGATGAAACTATTATTGTGAATTCTTTTCAACAAAACCGAACAGGCACTGAATTGAACCAAAATCTGTCCGATCTACACCGAAGTTAGCCCTGTCCCGAACGGGAACAAGCTGAAAAGAATGAAAGAAAGTAGAATATCCGAAAATGTTCATCGCTTTGATTAAAAAAAAACACTTCAATAAAATAATTTTATTTTTACAAAATGTCCACACAGCCCCACTTTAATTACTTTCGATTTGACGTTTAGCTCCGAACCGTAACCACAAATTTTTATGGAACAAGAAAGTTCAAAAGAAACCGAACATAAAATGGCTGTGAAAAGAAAATACGTGCGGAACCAGTTCTGTGTCAGTGCGGTGAAGAAAACACTTTAGGTTTAGGAACCGAATGAGTTACGGTTCAGTTCAGGGGAAAAGAATTCACCATTAGAGTTTGTACGAAAACGAAAATAACTTATTCTTTTTTTCTACCGCTGCCCACTATGGAGGTTAAAAATTTCGTGAATTTACGATGAAACGTCATTTTCAAAAAAAAAAAAATCATAACTTGAGAATGGAGTAACCCAGGAGAGAGAGTGGGAGGGGGGATGTTGCAGGTAGATGAAAATTATATGGGTGAGCTATTTTCGTATTCCAAACAAACTGCATGTTTTATTCAAATCGGTGATGGTCGGGCCCACAAGAAGCAAAACTTTAATATTTTTTTGTTTGCAAAACTTTAATATTGTTTTTTTTTTGAAACTTTCATATTAAAGTTTCGCAAAAAAAAAAACAAAGTTATCGTTTTCGTGTGGAATGGTTATGTGTTGCTGTGAATTGAAAGAAATATATTTGGTTACTGGCGAATTTTCAACCTCTGAACTTGTATTTCATCTTCTGTGTATGTGTCCTAACAATTGGATCAACAAATAAACGGCTTTTGTCACTTTGAGGGTGATAGAAACAAGATTAATTAAAAATTTGAATAAAAAAAAGCATTTTTATCTCAAAAATGGTTGCATATACATATTGCGTAGAATCAATTTCAAAAGTAACATTGCGAGGTTTCTAAATTTTGTAAGAAAAATATGTATTTTGGCATAAAAGTAGTAAAAAAAAAAAAACTGTAACGTCTGTAGTAACAATATATAATTTTGAGCTCATCAATGATCTTCTCATGAGTAATCAGATGAACGTCCTGATGAAATTTATTCGCGTTTGAATCAAAACCGGGAAAAAAAATCATTTATTTACTTGTTCACAGATAGTTTGCATGAGATGTTGCATCTCTTTTACTTATTTAGATATATATACTTTGTTTCTCTTTTGTGCATTTTACAATATTAGATGAGCACTTAGCTGAGTACATAATGAGTTTCACGATGGGCTTATTAATGAGCATGTTAATGATAGTCATGATGAGTTCATAAAAGAGAATATTATTGTACGATTGATTTTATATATTTTCCGAATTCAAACTCCGGTTGCAAATCAAACTTTGAGACGCTGAGGTGTAAGGATTTGGGCATAATGTGTTGATCAGCATATGGGCGACAGCCTTTCTGCGGAAGAACAAATCACTAAAATCAATTCAAATTTTCCTAGTAGAAATGTCATCTGACACGGTGATGAGAAGAATAAATATTTATTTTTTGTTGGTTGCAGTTTCATGATATTCAATGAGCCATTCGATGAGGTTTACTGAATGCTCATCGGGATTTAATTTTCTATATGTTTCATCATGAATTGCAAACACCTTAATGCGTTTCAGTCAAATTAGTATTGGTTTACATAATAATCTACCCTTTGAGGGGCGAGAGACAAAGTAAAACTGTGAGTAATTTCTACAATGGGCATTAGACCACCCCCCCCCCCCACTTTTTTCTTCTATATATTTTTTTTGCATCTTGACCCGTACTAACAACCCCCACCAAACAAAACAATTTCCCATTTATTCTGAAACACCTGATATTATTGATTTGTGCTAAACGCATGGTTTTTTATTTCCAAACTAATTACAAAGAACTTCAATTAGATACCTCTCATAAGATGGAGGTTGTGATGAAAATTACCCAATTTCAATCAGCTGAAATTTGAGTATCATATACGTCTCTCAGCAGTGTTGAAAATGAGTCTCTGCAGAAAAGGTTTCATAATATCGTAACTAAGTATTTCAATCCAATGATATAATTAAATACTTTTCCAAATGCATAAATGTCTTTCTACATCAGTTTATTTGAACATTAACCCTTTTCACAGCATTAGAAAAAATTTCTCTTATCATTCTTCCAGAAATTCCTGCTAGACATTATAAGACGTGACTTGAATGGAGACCTCCAGAGTATCAAGTATTCAGATAAAAAAAAAAGGTTTTAATTCAACTAATTTATTTAAAAATAAAAAAGGACATCCATGACATCCACTATAACTTTAAGGCCATGTAGAACCTTGTCTAACTCCCTCAAGTGAAAGTTATGTTAGCATGGACAGAACCGAACCCATATACCTAACCAAAATTCCAGAAAACAAAAGTAATTATGTACATCTCCTACAAAACGGATTACTTTTGCTACATACACATGAGTATATAGTACAGGGAAAAAAGTGACAGATAGTATCTCTGGATTATTGTTCAATGCCACCTCATCACAGGCACAGGCAGTCTATGTACATTATTTACTCAATTTAGAGCATATACATAAAATCCCTGCTTGCTACCCTATAGAGAGATAGTCTATAAATCCTTTCAAGGAAACTCATTCTGTTTAAGGCCAATATCCTATCTGGAGGGGGAACTAGGTATGTAGTAGGTACATTATAACAAAATATTGAAAATCTCACAAGTCCCCATATAATAGATACTACCGTGAGAAAGTAGGACACCAATCAATAGATCCGATATTAAGTGCAGGCCAAGGAAATTTCCCTTTCACTATATCAAATTATAATATACTCCCTAGGGAGGTAGGGGATAAAGATAGGAACTCATCGCAGATTTCATATGACCGACCATAGTTCATGTTTGGAATGTGAAATTTTCATAATTATCTCTTCTAATATTCACGACTCCTTTTCTTTCTAATTTTTTCCTGCGAATGGAGTTAATTTGCATTAAAAAGGAATTTTTAAAGGATATGAAAAAAAAATCGTTTTTTTGTTTGTTTGTGAGACGGCTGAAAGCCTTGGAAGTTATAAATAATGATTTTTCGATTTTTTTTTCGTATTTTAATGTTTACCTTGTAAACGAATATTGGAACGCGACGAGTGCAAAAATATTATACAAAAAGTGGGGCGCGGAAGGGCCGACAGATAATTAAAATATCTGAAAATTTGGAGGGTAAAAAGTTATAGAATTGATCGAAAATCATTAATAATTATTTGTCGATTTGTTGTCTGTTTGTGTCCGAAAAGTTGCTTTTCGTATTTATTTTCCGAAATTAAATTATGAATTTCTCCAGCTGATAACGACTTTTCTGGTATATTTATCAAAATCTTATTTTTGTATGACAAGAAATTTAATAGAAAAAAAAAAAAAAAAACAAGAAAAACTAGGAAAGACTGGGTGGATCATATCTAAAGTATTTGTTAAATGACTCATCTCCCATGCTTAAAGGTGTACTTGGGTCGCCTGACAAAGCAGTCATTTATGATTAAAATAACAACAGGATTGTGCGGGAAACCAAACCCAAGCTCAACAATAAGGCTATTAGGACTAAACAAGCCAACAGTACTGAAAAACCTCGTTCGTTTTCATTCTAACGGGACTCTCCTCAGGGGTCACAAATATAGGATGGAACTTATGCAGAAAAGATGGAACTTGTTGACAATCTCATATGCAGAAAATGCGAAGAACAGACCGTAATTGTGGCTCAAATTTTATAAATGAACTGCATGTATCAGGAAAAGAAGGTTGTACTGCATAGTTTCGCTAGAACTTTCCGCTAGGTGGATTTGAATGCTAAGTGGTTATTGAAATGTCAGATAGATGAAATTTTACAGAAAATTTGTGTAGAACTGTCATAATAATTTGTTTGTTTCTTTATCGAGAACAGGACTAATTGAAATAAAAAAAAAAATATAGTTGCTAATCCTCAGCATTTTTATAAGAAACTTGATGCAACCAAAAATGCGGAGTGCAACAGAAACAAAAGAGAAATTGGAGGTTTTGTTTTATTAGAAAATTAGCTTTTCGTTCGGAAAGTGCTCGCGAGTACTTTACACAGCCCAATGGAACACATCTAATATTAATTTCTGCAGTTAGGCTATTTCTTGCAAGGGGCCGCATTTTGAAAATGTTATTTTTTGATTATTTGACATTTTTTTTGTGTTTTGACAGCCTTGACAGATAAAAAAACTTGTTTTATTTATATTTTTGAATGATTTTAAAGACGAATTGACTCGATAATAGTAAGAATTACAAAAAAACTAAAACGGTCATTTGATTTTCCTTGGTCACTATAAAACAATTTAATGAGCTCTACAGAACATGTTGCGAGAGATCAACCAGTGCATTCATCTTTGGGCACATCCATGATTGATCTAAAGACAGTCCCACATGAATACCTAATCGGCAAATAGCTCAATATTTGATTGAGGCTCGAGTTGATTCGAGCAAAAAAACAAAAACACGCCAGTATTCAATTCAACTACACAACTTAGATTTCCTACTATGATGAACCCAGATAACAAATAACAATCAAAACAGTGGATCTAATCTTCCTGGACGACGATAAACCAACCAAAGTAAAGAACACACTAAGCATGCATTGGCAAGAAAATGATTTCCTCATTCTTCCACTGAAAGAGCGTCGTATGATTAATGCTAAATTGTACATAATCATGTGAAAAACGACAACGAGCTAACCACTTCAAGAGTGGAATCGATGACTCATCTGAACTTGGTATGTTGTTTCTTTTTCTATATTCCCTTTCATAAAGGATACCTACATAAAAGACAAAGCGGGAGTCAGAATGAAAATCTGAAACGAATAGCACGAGGTGCGTGCATAGACAGACTACTTCCATAATGATTTCATTTTTAATGAAATGGAATTAAATGTGTCACACAAACGAAGTGCATCAGGAACGCAATTGCAACATATCGGCTCAATTTTAAAAGGAGACAATCTTTCTTCCATATTAGTGAAATTGCAGTAAAATTTCCACCTGTCGTCATTAAAATGAACTGAATTTATTGGAAAGTGCAAAGATTTTCTAATAAAGCCAGCATTGACAGCAATCAGCTGATTATAATAAAGTTTCTTTCCAGCTTTTCTTCTCTTTTTGGACTCTTTTAACAAAATAATAAATCTTCTGTTAAAATGCTTTACAACTACAGTAAATACTCGCAAATTTTATTGATAGAACTTTAATTAAATTATTGAATTTTTCCATGATTTTTACTCACTGTCAATGATATTTCAAATGAACTAATTTTCGTTCACAGTCTGTCACATCTTCATTTCTACTGAATATCAAATTGAGTCATTATGGAGACAAAGTCTGTTTATGGTATACGCACGCAACCCAAAAATTGGACGAATTTTTACTGTTTGTCGCAAAAGCGTTCAATTTAACCTCAACAATTTAGTAATTTCGTATTATGTGTTTGGTTCAAAATTTGTAATCCGCGAATAACTTCGGCCACTGGTTCCTAACTATGAAGTAAAGTTAAAAAATAAGAAAAACATTTGTAATTGTAATTTGTAATCCTTAAAATACCCCAGATATTGATTTTTAGTCAAAACTGGCCATAAATTCGTAATCAGCGACCTGAAACTCAAAAGATATCATAATTTAGTCAAATCTGACCATAAATGATAAAATTCGTCGACCGTTTTGAAGCCACCATGATTTTATGTTAGATATAGTTCTGAAAATGTATATTCATCCAAGATGTATAAGTTTGGCGAATTTTAGTTTGAAGACAAGACAAGAAGAGTGTGAAATTAGCGTTAAAAGTTTTGAGCCACGTTGCGCTTCAAATCATACATATAATGAGATATATTTATATATTCTCTTGGATACTCTTTAAACTATTCAGAAATTTTTTCAATTCACCTTGAATATTATAATTTAACCTTAACACTACAGAGCAATCACCAGGAGAACTTCATGCTTCGAAGGTTCAAAGCATTGGTAAAACATTCATGATTCGAAGCTTCGACAAAACCTTTATGCTTCGATGGATTCGGCTTCGAAGCTTCGAACCGCTTGCTTCGAATAATATCAACAGCACTAATTTTAACCACATCAAAAAATTCTTAAGATATGCTGATATATTTCTTACACCTTTTCAGAAATCTAAGATATTTCGATGTTTCTTTGGCGACAATAGAGATGATGTGATCTGTCCAGCTTAACTTACTGGAAATATTGATGCCAAGAATGCATAAGGACGGTGTACCGTAAATCAGTGCTCCATCAAAAGAAATATGAGTGTAAAAGTTATGATCTTGTTTAAGTAACACATTTACTAGAATTATAGTAATTTCATTCGTTTTTTATGCATTTCCTTACTTTTTAATTCCAATTAGTCTTCCACAAAAGCAAATAAAAGAACACAAAAAACTCACCTAAAATTTAGTACAAAAGCACTACGCTAAAAAAAATTCCTACCCTGCTTACATATAGTAGTGACAATTAAAATGCACAGCACGTGCTCTTACCAAATCCATACAAACAAACATACAATAGAACATTGTTCATAATTGGAAACTTATTCCATACCATTTCAAATGAATTCAGCCCGAGCTGCTAACCAACGAATCGTTCGTAATTCGATTGCATGCTGATGCCAATTAAATTGTGGCCCTGACTGTGTCAATGTTTCGACGATTAAATTCCGCTCGGTCGTATAGTCAACCACACAGAAGAAGAAAATGTTCTTCGTTAGCGACATGTTGCTTTTAGGAAAAAACTAGAATTATCTACTCAGTTCTCGTGCTGTGAGACAGAATGTTGCTAAACTTGCATTGCATACATGTTTTTGTTGCGTATGAGCGATATGGACAATTTGATGCCAATGGGATTCTCCTTACGTGTCGTCGGTCGATCGTCGTCAGCAGGTGTTTTGGGGCTTTTTTGTTAGTGTTTATAACGGCAGCAGCAGCAGCAGCAGCAACTTGTTTGTACTTTCCGAAGCATGAAAAAGCTAAAGCGTGTGAAAATCTTAGTCTGGCGCAAAAGCTATTCTCCTGTTGATGTTTTACAATTCTATACTAACTGAACTGACTTCCATTTCCATCCAACACAGTTAGTTAGTCTCAGTTGATCGGAAGCGGTTGGCTAAACAAGACTTAAATAGTGAACTGTGCCCTCCTCCAAGGAGGCTACCAGACCGCGTTTAACACCTGTTGGTTGGTGAAGAAATCGTGTAGTGGTACCGAATGGCTTTTGCCCTCTTTTTAATGGTTGGTTTTTTTTTCTGTCTATAATTGAGGTATACATCAAAAGTTCATAAAATAAGGGGAAATCGGGAGTTTTTATTGCAAAAAAAAAAAAAAAAAAATATGTGCAGTTTTTGTGCTATTGAAAAAAAAGGGGAAGAAAAAAAAACTGTTTTTTTTTTTTTTTTATTGAAGTGGTGCTGTGCGGTTTGTCTCACTTATAATTATTGCACTCGAGAAACTAAATTAACGGTGGCATGCTGGATAGTTAAAGTTTAGACGAGACGAAGACCAAGAATAGTTTGTTGCAGCTTCACCCGCACCGTTAAATCCATGTAATTACATGTCACAATGACTGACAGCCTTTTCCATAGAAAATCTTAAGTGGATCAACAGGAATTGGCTGCAGGCACTAGTTGACCTAGTTTTCACTTCATCGTCCTTAGGGAATATGAAACAGGATCAAAAGCTCTGAGCTGACCGATTACTACTTTTACGCATCTCTCAGAGTGTTCCAATTTTAAAAATAGCTCTCGAATTACAGGTGTTTTACTGGGGGATGATTAATGTAGATTGGATTAGAAGGATAAGAATTAGGACATGCACACACATAGAGATGTGTCCTATATATGTATGTAGCAACTTTCAGTCTAATTAAGAAAATTGAAATTTTAAAATTAAATCATCTTTTCTAATGAGGGGAGGGATGAGGAGTTGTGATGGTGAATGATACTTTTTCTTGAGTACTTAATGCAATTTATAAGCGTGTTCCCTGTGACTTCCTATTTTTCCCATTATCGCACATCGAACTCTGTTGTTATTGAAATAATTGCTCTCTTGCTGTTTGTTGGTATTTTTATTTTTTTTTCTTCGTTCTCTCTGAATTTCGTTGGTAACCCATGAAGGCCTGAAGCTGGATGATGTGGGTATGGGGTTGTGAAAACAATATGCGGGGTTACAGGTGTTTAAATATAAAACAATAACAAAAACGTGTTGCGCTTTTAAATTGATTTTTCATTTTGAATGAATATTTTTTATTTGGTTCAACAAAAATGTTCATGAGAAAGAAAAATTTCCGGCGCCGGGCGCATTTTCATTTTTCAATTATCTTTTTTTTTTAGATTTTCTGTTTTTTTTTCCTTCTTTACTTTATTTACACTTGACAGAGTAACGAGACTTTATGAAATTGATGTCGTTCGTCACCCTGTCTTTGACGTTTTTCTCCTCTCACATTCTGCCACCATAATTGGTATGGTGTCAATATTATTTTATTTAAATTGAAAATTTTTTATTGCAAAAGTATTTTTAGTAAAAAAAAAAAAAATTAATTTTTATCGTCGAATTGATTAATATTAAGTCAAAGTGACGAGAGTGTGTATAGTTGTCGGACGTAAGAATTTTAATTTTTTTTCTCTGCTTGGATATATTGATCGGATAAAGAAAATTACTAGAGATGGAAAATATTAAGTTGATGCCGACGGTTAAAGGGATAATCGAATGTGTATATGGGTCGGGGTTCGAATCTCATTGGAATGATATGATAAATTGTGACTTACGAGATTATAAGGAATTTAGAATAGGTTAGTGTCGTTATAGGTAGGTATGTAGGTAGGTATTCGTTTGTTAAGAAATCTTTAATGTAAGGGCTATAGACTTAAAATTGGACAATTTTTTTTGAAGACCTGGGTCCTATTGCACCAACCACTTATCGGTTTTCACTTAGCAACTTATCAAAATTTCTGATTAATTTCTGTTGCACCAAATAGTAATTTGAAAAGAACTCATTTGAGTGTTGAAAAGTAAGGAGTTCTCAGCTTTTCAAGTTACTGTTGCACAAAACAGAAAATGAGTGATTAAGCTAGAAAATTAGATGCTTTTTCCCAATTTCCATTGCACCAAATTATTGCGCTTATCGTTTTTCAATAGAGACTTTGATACTTTAAGTAACTTAGCGCTAACAAAAAATTCTCTTTTCAAATAGACATTCAATGCAATCGAAAGTGTCTTTCTTTTATAATATAATAATAATAAATTTAATAATAGTGAAATAAAGAAATGTTTCATTTCGAAATTTATATGAGGAAGAATCTGAGTCTAGAGATCGTGTAGTGAAAGTCAGCATAAATTGCACGCTGGATAATAATAAATTTAATAATAGTGAAATAAAGAAATGTTTCATTTCGAAATTTATATGAGGAAGAATCTGAGTCTAGAGATCGTGTAGTGAAAGTCAGCATAAATTGCACGCTGGACTCGGACACATTGGGAAATTTTCGCGTAACACGTAAGCAAATAGACTGTATTCTACTAAAGATTGAAGGAAATTTCCAGCATAGCAGTGCACGGAACAATTCCTTAAGTCCTTTGCAACAACTACTGACAACTGTACATTGGTTGAGAAATGGAGCCCAATACCATAGAATTTCCAATATGCATGGTATCAATAAATCAAATGTGTGTAGGGTTGTTCATCGGGTATCAAATACATTAATCAATGTGATGATGGGTGAAACAATTCGTTGGGAAAAAAACAATCAAGAATTGTCGCTACAGTTTCTTGATGATAATTTAAGCTCTCCTCAAGTAGCTGGATGCATCGATGAACCTATGATCAATATATATAGATGACCCTACAATGATCAGACCGGAGATTTTATGCCAGTAGTGTACACGATTCCAGAGTACATACTTCGAAATTCCCAATTATTTGGAAATTTTGAAGATGGTTTTCGTACGCTCCCTGGTGCAGTAATTTTGAGGGACAATGCTTACCCACTAAGAGAATGGCTTATCCCACTACTGCGATGCGAAGAAATCCTTATAATCAACTTTGGTGTTCATGAATTTACCTTTGATTAATTGTATAAAAACTTTCTTTTAGGGAAAAAGCAGATAAAATAATTTAGAAGATTACAAAACAAATTTAATTCACCTTTTTTCCTTCATCAGTTGGAAAATATAGATAATGTTTTAGCTTGTTATCAGCTCTAGCCATAATGAACTACTCACTATCATCAACTCGTAAAAATAATAATGAACAATAATTATTGAATTTTTAGCAATTGGTTTGTGCTTGTTATTGCTATTGTTCAACATACATCAGTTTATTAAATTTGTGATAATTAATTTGAAATTTTAGTGCAACATTTATCAACATTACTTAGCAAAAAATTATATGTTTTCTTGATTGATAAGTGAGTGAAATTTTAAATGTTTTTCGTGCAACTCTTACTATTAACACTTATCAAAAAACAAACAAAAAATGATAATTTGCGAACTAATAAGTCATAAATGGTTGATGCAATAGGGCCCTGAATTCATTCAAAGTTGTTTTAAGTAAAAATAAAAATTCACGAAAGTAAAATTTGTTGAGGATTACTTGCTCTTTTTGCTTCTTAAAATTATATCTTCAATTCATCTCTGTCTTCTGAATAGGTACTTAACCGAACAATGGAAAATTTCTTTTATTACACATATTTTCAAAATTGGTTCTAAAACATATGATAGACAATTATCGCCCTCTTTCAAAACGTCATCCAATTCCCAAATTGTTAGAGTCCTTAGTTACTGAAAAAACTTACAACATCACAAAACTCATGATTTGTTAAGGGGAAATCTACAAGTAACTAATTTAATAACTTTTTCTAATAGGATGATCAATGCTATTGAATCTGGTAAACAGGTAGATGTGATCTATATGGATATCACGAAAGCCTTTGATAAGATTAATCATACACTTTTGATTAACAAACTTAAATCACTTGGCTTTCATTTTTTCTTGTTAAGGATATGGCTTTTGGTTCATACTTAGTTGGCCATATATAGTTCGTGAAAATTTGTAACTCGTAACTGTAAGTCTCAGACCATTCATGAGAGGTCTAGCGTACCGTAGGGAAGCCATTTGGGTCCTATTCTGTTTATTCGTTTCATCAATGATGTTATCTCTTGTTTCTCATTTGTTTACTGCCTTCATTTTGTAGATTGTTTAGAGTTTTTTAATCACTATAAATACCTTTAGTAATTGCATGGAGCTTCAACAGGATTTGACTAAGTTTGAAATCTTGGTCTATGGCAAATGCATTCGAATTAAATGCCTTAATATGCAAAGCAATGTTTTTTTTTTTACCATTTGGCACATAATAATAATAATATATATAAAAATGTTATCAGTGCATGCACATTCATATAAACGTGAAGACGCGGTAATAGCTTCGTCACCCAAAAGTGGCTAGCTGGAGGAACTAAAAAGTCACTTGGATGCACGTCACTGCTTGCGCGCATTTACATACATTACAGCCTATGGAATTGACGATGGTGACAAAAAGTCTCCAGTGCACGATATAGACCTTAACATACTTTATCAACAGGAATAATAGTTGATAACCCAAAGTATTTTCGAAAATAATTTCTCTTAAGAGGCATCCATATCCTAAAGTGTCCAAGGGCTAGATTCGCAACTATGAGTTTTCGCGTGTACACAACCTTGTTCCGATTCCGTAAAAGTGGAAATCAGCTTTTCTGCCAAAATTGTGTACATTAACTGATATTTTCTCATGGCCATTTTGGTCGCCTTAATACTAGTGAATTCTTGTAACTCATTTCTTATAACTAAACTTAAATTCTTCAAAAAAACTATTTTCTCACTCAAACAAAATTCAGCATAGAAAAATTTTCATTCAGCACTAAGTGTACACAGATTATTACGTAATCACTTAAAATTCAAAAAGTGTAGACTTGTGCTCGCGTGAGTTTTTCAAATCGGGTACACTTGCAAATTCTTCACAGTTGCGGAATTCAATCCCATGGCTCCCACTCAGATAAACATGGCTATCCGACGGAACAGAATCCTTATAATACAGTTTTTTGTTTATTTTTCTTCAGCTTTCTCAATGAGTTTTCAAAAAATAGTTCTTTATTATCCGGAATTCACTTCTTCCCAGGATCGTATACGTTTCTATTTGACAGATCTAATCTGAAATATATAATCGCTTTTGTGATTTTAACGCCATCTATTAGTAAAAAAAAGTCAATCAGAGTACATTATTTTGAGTAATTAATTGAGATATTCGTGAATCTATCGGTCAATTCGATTATATACATACTTATACAGTTTTTTTAATGCCTTCGAAATTTAATTGCGAAATTTTTCTGAAATTCGTGATTTTTCGCTTTTTAAAGAAATACCGGGAAGATTATGTCGAGTATTTTCGAAAAAACTTTTCGACGTGCCCTATTTTAAGCTATATAATTTGTCCAACTTTTGTAATTTTTGTAGTAGGATAATGATGGAGAAGTAATCAAGCCCCTTTCTCTTGATTACTTTACGATTAATTTCTCAGCCAATGGTGGCTTTAAAAACAAATCAAAATGAGATTTTGTGTATGCGGCAATCTAAAATTCTATATTATGCTGTAAAACTATTTTCGAATTTATTTCGAAAAAAAAAAAAAAAAAAAAAAAATGGTTGATTCGCTTAGTCTTCCCATCTCAGAGGATGGAATTGAATTTCCATTTTGTAGAGATGTGATGGGAAGGGATAATATCAACAAAAACTTTTTTGGTATATATAAGTCGTCAAAATTAATTTCTTTATTCAAACACAGGCACCTAATTTTGAAGATTTTTATTATTTATCATTTTCTTAGACGTTGCATTATGTTGGAAGTATATATGATTACATATTTACAGAAACTCTCCAACAGACTATAATGATATTCCTAGAAAACGACACTATACTATTCAATTAAGAATCGGGAATAACTGAAGGACAATATTTTTATTTATTTTGCCTTGTATGGTTTTTTTCAGTAACACTTGGGCTTCATTTTCTTTTCAGGGAATGAAGTTTGAAATGTTGATTAGATTGAATTGGATTGGTTTGGATGATTTGCCTGTTGATTGTCAGACTTCCCTAATTACAAGAAACTCACTAAAAAAATATTGGGATTTTCTGATATAATAATACGAGTATATTTTTTACTTAGTTGTGTGGAACCGATATAGATTTGTAGTGGTTACATCTACCTATTTATGTCAGGTCTCTAAGATGGGATTAATTTTGGAGTCAGTCATAGCCTCTACCTTATAAAAGCAGGATTTTTAGAATTTTTATCATCACAGCAACTTGGGTTCAATTTTAGGCAAGTTTAGCAACGGCAAACCATTTTTCTTTAATAGATGAGACTAGATTAGTAGCACCTGAGCATAACACTATTTCGTCTTTTCGATTTTGAAGTAATGAAAATAAATCGGCTTTGAGTTTCACTTGCTCTGATTGGTTTCTTCCATCATTCAAAATTGATAAAGTAAAAAATAATGATAGGTTTCGACCTGAAATACTCTGGTGTGATCGAATCGAGTTTTGATTAAAAGCAAAGTTTTTCAAATACAAAATTCTTATGATCTTATTGTTGGTAGAGCTGGGAGAGAAGTTTCTACAATTTTTTTTTTTTTTTTCAATTATTCGAACAACTTGGGTTGTTTTTAACAGATGGGGAATTAAAATTTTATTTGATAGGTGCAATTTTCGAATATCTATAAAACTGTTTCCATAGGAATTTTGAAAATTCAAGTTTTTTGTAATTAACAAAGTTTATTTCATCATGGGTCGCATCGCATTGGGTTGTGTATGCATATATGATGTCTATTTGATTCTGTATCACATGTACGAAATTTGTTCGCTAGCTTGCTATTCTATTTAAAATTAAATTCTATATTTAGACAATTCAAGTTGAGGTGAAATTTTTGAGTCTTGGCGATTATTTAGAAAATTTTAAACATATGAAATTTCTATTTTCTTTTTTTGATCTTCGAAAAATTAGGCTATTATTTGGCCGTCTATAAATTATAATGCATTAGTAGGAACAAAAAAAAAAATTCCTTTATTGGGAAAGTCTGGACTTCGTCAGGCAAAAAACTTCATCGACATCTCTGGCATAACACAGCTCTTCTCAGGCCTATTCAAAATAGGTTTAGAGTGGGACTTCATGCTGCCGCTTCTGTCAGGATGCTCATGAAACCTCGGAGCACCTGCTCTGCAACTGCGAAGCATTGGCCAGGCAGAGATTTTAGGCTTTATTAACAGTCTAAACCTGGAAACGGAGTTTTTTGAATGGGGAATCACAATAGATCTTTCAGATCCGCAGTGAATGCGAGTCCCAACGTCTGCACACCCCTATACAAATCTAATCTAATGCATAATCAATAAATAGTAAACTTGATAGGCATATCAGATAAAAAAAAAACCCAGTAACCCACACATTGCAGTATTTGATATTAAAAATAGATAATTCAATCAATTTGCAAATAGACTTGCTGTTTTGAGGTTTTCTGGATATATGTAAAATGGAGCTTTCGGCAACCGACACCTCTTACGAGCTCATGCAAGAAGTTAACGAAAAACCAGGTATTCACACCAGGACGGTTAAAATGACGCTTAATTTAACCTACACACTAAATTTGAAAACTGAACTAATTATTGAGAGGTCCAGAATTTTGTAGAAGTCTTCTTGGAAAAACTAGAGAGAGATTACATACTGGAACTGAACACGGCAAGTTTTTGTTATTCTTCACTACTCTTGGGAGTATAGGGTCTTCTATATCACCTCTTTCCCCATCTGATTGTGTTATTCGAAACTCTGCTTCGGTTTCTTGAATCATTTTTTTGCTCACTATAACTTAGTTTAGACGGGTCAATATGCTGCCTCTGCCGCACAAAATTTATAAGTAGGATAATAGTTCACTCGTGCTTCCAACCATACTGCAATCTGTCGCTTATTAGGAATAGGACAGATATTAAAAGAAGTTGTTTTTTTTAATGTCATAGATATAATTCATTTTGGATGGAAACCTCTATTTACGTTGAAAGCTTTACAGACATACAGGCAGAGTTTATAAAAGTCAAAAGGAAGCTAGGTAGGAGGAAAAGAGCAGAAATGTGTCAAGATCTCATTTGAGCACCTGAGCCCTGGGATGCTAGTCGGTGCGCTTACGGATAGAGTTACCAAGGTCAAATGAACACAGTAATAGGCAGAGCAATTATCACTGATATTTTGTCCATGATCAGATCTGCCTTTCTATGATTCATGAATCAAACAGATGTATCCATAGTGATATATGTAGGATTGTTTGCAATTGCTGAGAAAAACTAATACAATCAAATATGACAATCCTGAGCTGGATGCCGGAACATAGCATAGCAAAATTTCAGACAATGAAAGAGCAAACAAACTAGTTAGGAAAGGATTTGAAAAAAAAAGTTATTCTTAGAAAATCACTTTAAGAAAAGAACTGAATAAAAATTAAGTCAGGTGCTGCTGACAGGACGCAGACAGCTGAATAATATTCAGAATATAATTAAGCTTTCTAGGAATAATATGTGTATATGCCGACCATATGAAGAAGAAGAAGAAAAGGAGGTGGAGGACAAACAAACAAACAAACAAACAAGAAGAATAAGAAAAAGAGATTACTGAAGATATTTTCTATGCAATTGCAAAGAACTGGCATACCTACATAAAAGTTACAAAATTAGAAATTACTTTTTAAGATTTTTTACCGGGGCAAACTTATATTTGTTCAAGAAGGCCGTTTTTTGGATTCTCCGGTATATAGCAAAAGTTAAAAAAAAAAATTTTTATTTGTGATGAAATAACACAACCCATAAGTTTTCTCCGGTAAAAAATCTTAAAGAGTAATCTCTAATTTTGTTTCTTTGGTGGAATATAGGAGTTTTTGCCTTATATAATTCACACCCAGAATTTATTCAGAGTTTATATGAGATGAGAACAATTTGATCTGTTTCAAGCGTCTACGGCAGGCAGAAAACCAAGCCATACCGATGAGTGTAAGGTTTTCTGCTAACACGAAACTCTTTTTCTTCTTTCTTTTTCCAGCTCACTGCGGGCGTAGACAGGTGCGATTCATTTCGAATGAATCTGGTTTTTTTCTTCTATTTTTCTCAATTTTTCGGTTTTTTCATTTTTTCATTTCTTTTCTTTGTTTTATTTTTTCAATTTCGCTATTTAGGACCTGTTTATGAGTAAAAACCAAGACTTGAAACTTGTCACCCAAAATCAAATGAGTTGTGTGATGAAATAACAAATAAAAATTTTTTTTTTAGCTTTTGCTATATATACCGGAGAATCCAAAAAAAAAATGCCTTCTTGAACAAATATAAAAGTTATGATACTTCTTTACTCCACATGTTCCACGAATTCCATGACCCCACTTAGGGCTTCAACCTTTTTTCAATCCATTCATACTCCACCTGAAGTAATGTCTATAGATAAAAAAAATGAAGCTTTACAGACATAATACCTTAATTAATTGATCTATAAAGGATAAGAAAATCGCGTAAATTTTTATCTCCTAGAATTTCATGCGAAATACACGTAAAATTCATGAATGGACTTTGATTGATAGGAATTGGCGCGATAGACCACCGTCACCGGTCTACTACGTACAGCCATAAACCGATTTATGTATAATGAGAACTAACGAGTGTTTCATCATATTTATAGTCAAATCACTATAAAGAACATCGTTTGCGTTTTCATCCTACGCCCGCTAGCTATCCTAAGTGCACTCCTCTTCATCACATATCTAGGCGTAAAATAAAATTGATTTTCCATTGGATTTTTTTTTATCAATGAAAAAACCCAATGAGGGCTGTTATCAGTATGCATATAGAATACTCTATTCACTCATATTACACGATGATTACAGTCATCGCGAATATAATAAAATGTCGACTAGCTAGCAGTACAAGTTTAGTACAAGATCAACCCTATGATGGTGGGGGGGTATTTATTTGAAATAATCTTCCACACCTGAAATACACAAGTTGACATCATTTTTGACGAATATGTTTCGCTCATTGTTTTAGATTTTGCTGGAAACTTTTTGTCTTTCCTAAAATAACATTCGTCGTCTAAGTGTATTCTACGTTGTTTGTTTGCAAAAAATAAATCCCCAATGTGAATGTCCCCTTAGCCATGAAAAGAATTTGGTGGTATAGTCGGCTCTGACCCTGGCAAGGCAATATATGTAGTTAACCAACAACCAACCCCATATACAAAGCGCAATTTCCACATTTGAACGGTGGCCAGTGGAGCTATTTGGTCATAATGAAATCGGTTTGTTGGCCCAAGGGAAGCATATTCCAAAGTAATTTATCGATTATTGTGCTCGTGGTCAGTTTTTTTTTTGTTCTCATGCTCATTTCGTACATTTCGTATGAGAGTTTAATTAAAGGATTCTGAAAGTGATGATCGCCTCTTTTTTTTTCCGTTTTTCTGAGAGCTATCAAATTAAAAAAAAAAGGCAAACCTAAAAAAAACTCTATTTCTGTAGCATTAGAAATTAGGTGGTCGTAGAGGAAAGCTTAATGGTGGGGGAGGGGGGTATTATTGCCTCTTGTTCGGTATATAAAAATGTTTATCTGCATCATAAAATCATAGAGACTTGAACTTGCCTTAGATTTTGAGGTTATAGTTGGTTTTGTTTAGGACAAAAGCTCCAGGTTTACTGATGGTTTACTAATGAGCTTACAAGTCAAATAGGTAGTCGAATTGATCTTTTCCATCTCAAGCAGTTTTGAATTATTAAATTTAAATATAAGGGAAAGGCTTGAAAAATAGGAAAAAACTCGAAATTTTCGAAAATACGAATATACATGTGATAAAGGAAATTTCGAAAATTCGAATTTATAATAAGGGAATTATTCGAATTTCTTTAGCAATATATGTATGTATATAAAAATACCACACTTGTGTCTTGTGTTAATAAAATATTTGGTTACTTATTCAACGACTACCAGCTCTCTGTTCTGTAATATGAAAATCTGTTTAATTTGCGAAAATAAGCTAAACTAAAAACAGTAAAAAACAGCTATTAAAGCTGCAAGTGTTATCGGCGGGTCACAGACCTTTGAGCTTTGTAATTATTCAGTTAATCAACTTTTCACCTTTTCTCTATCTACACTTTTCAGCAATATATCGTAAATTTCGAAAAAAAAGTGTTTTTTCCCTGACGAAATCACTCGAAAAAACTTTCAACCATTCAATTTGGAAAATAAATTTTAACCACCTTTTTGCAGTCCAGATTATCTTAATATATAAAAATCCCGTGTCACTGTGTTTGTACACGTTAATCTCCGAAACAGCCCAACAGATTTCAATGAAATTTTGTAAATGTGTTTGTTTGGCTGCAGCATTGGACGCGATAGATGGCGCTGTTGTCCAGATCTAAGAAACTGCTTGAGAACGCGTCAACGTGGAAAGCTGAAATTTTGTACACGCCGTTTTCATGAAAATTGCATATCCAAGTTCAAAAATGGACCAAATCGGGAGACCTCTTTTTGGTATTGCTATACAAAACTTTGGTTTTTCACTATATATTTAGACACTGCCTCACGCGTTGACGTGGAGAGCTGAAATTTTGTACACGGGCCTTAAAAAAAAAACAAAATGTAAATTGTTCAAAAATGGGAACAATTGGGCAACTCCTTCATAGGGTTGCCATACAAAAAAATTGGTATGTGACGTTTTCATAGCAAATGTAAATAAAATTTCAAAAAAGGACTAAATCGGGTTACCCCGTTGGTGTTGCCATACAAAACTTTTGTTTTTCACTATATACTTGGTAGCTGCCTGAGAAGGCGTCGAAGTGGAGAGCTCATATTTTGTACGCGGCGTTTTCATAAAAATTGCAAATACAGTTCGAAAATGAGACCAATCTGGCAACTTCTTCGTAGGGTTGCTATTCAAAAACTTCGTGTTATACTTTATATTTGGGCAATGTATGCACGCACATACACACTCACACAGGCACAGAGTGAAACCGTAGAGTAAGGTATTATAAAATTAAAGATACAGAAAATAAGTACATTAAAGAGAAAGTATTGTTACTCAAAAATAATAAAAAACTCAATGATTTACTTAATTTGTTAAGCTACTAAAATATTTGAAACATTCTGACTTGAATCTCCCAACGACTCGAAGTGAACGTATGGTTTGTTAGAAGAAGTGAGTTCCAAAGTCTGACACCACAGAAGATCGAGAGCTAATCGAGAGCCTATGATAAGTTTTCACGAAAACCGTTCTTTCAGAAGTCGACTGCCAAGGTAATCCGGATAATGCAAGTTAAGGATCTTATATATAACAAAGCAAATACGGAATTTCAGATATGTAGTTATGCAAGGTGCAGCCGAGAATCCCCCTCGAGTACTGCGATATATGTTTATACCTTCTAATATTAAAGACATAGCGAGCACATGAATTAAATGCGACATTTAATTATCTACGACTCGAGTAATCTAAGTGACAGTATACAACGTCAGCATACTTGATAATTGGTAGTAGTAAGCTTTCGATTATTGAAGATCAAGTCAAGATTCCGAGCCTTAGTTGAAAATGGTATAATCATATCATTTATAATAACTGGTGAAAAATCAGTACAGGTTAAATTGAGCTAATAAATGAGCATAGCCTGAGATTCGGATGGGTTGAGTCTGAGCTTGTTAAGCTCAGCCCACCTACTTATGCATTCAAGGTCTTTATTTAGCTCAGTAATTGCGCGCGGGATATCATTGATGTATAAAGTTGTACGTCATCAGCATATAAATGCAGGGAATATTTTTTAATGTGATTTTCCAGATCATTTACGTATAGACTGAAGAGAAGAGAACCTAAGATAGATCCTTGTGGCATGCCTGAATAGAGAGAAGACAGCTTGGAAGATTTCGAGTTACAAACAATGAATTGCTTCCTATTAGTTAAGTAAACATAAATGAGTTTAGCCGCAGGACCAGTAAAATCAAAATCTACAACCAGCTTATTATAAATAATAGTTTAAAATCCACAGCGTCAAACACTTCTGAAAAATCAAGTAAGGTAAGGAGAGTTACTGTTTTATTTTCCATACTACATCTTATCGTATCCGTGAGAAGTAGTAACGATGAAGTTGTGCTGTGTTTGGCTCTGAAACCAGACTGGATAGAACTAATCAAGTTATTAATATTAGCATAGTCGATGATTTGTTTGTATAAGACTTTTTCAAATACTTTGGATAATATAGGAAGAATGGTAATAGGTCTATAATCTTCCGGGGACGATGCATTGGTCTTTTTTTTAATAGGACAACTAGTCTGGATACACACCTGTCAACTGGAGTGTACTGCTGTGAATCACCAAACTGACGTGTGTACACAGCTTTGATATGTGTGAAGGCTGCTGCAAGTTTACCACTGCGTTTAATATCCATCGCTGACTTAAAAATCTTATGATCATCGAAACTTGTCAGAGGTACTCCAGAATTTTATCACTATAGCTGAAATCTTAACAAATTTAGATGGAGATTGTTCATTTTTTTATCCTTAATACTCTAATGATATTAGGTTCTGGCAAATCAGAAACAGTAGCGAGTCTGTGGATAATTTCATTAACGTTTCCCTGAGGCAAAACTGGAATACCCAAAAGAAATGCATCGGTGTTGATTGTTCAATTTTATTAATGTGAGTCTCGAGTGACAGAATTCTGGCTTGAAGCGAAGAAAATTCAGCATTCAATTCTTTTAAATTGGTAAAGAAAAACTGAGGTTTAATTCATTGATTTCACTAATAAATTTCTGCTCTATCTCTGTAAATTTGTTATCCAAATTCTGCTTCATGGATTCCACGCACTTGTCCAATTCTTTACAAGTAACTCTCAACTTAATTTAGTTAATAGCGTTTATGTAAATGGAAAAACAACAATTTTGTAATAAAACAAGTAATAAAACAAGTTATGTACTTCCTATCAACAAAGGAAATTAAAGCGCATTTAGGAAAACAAGGACTGTTCTTCTTCTAGTAAGAATTGCGCGGAGTTAAATGATACCACGTCTACTCGACTGAAAGATTCATACTCGAGATATTGTTTGGAAAGGTACCAACAACAAACCCATCATTATAGCAATTTCGAAATTCAAATATTTTCAAAAATGCATGTACACCCAAAATTAAAAAGAATTTACGAATATTCAAATCTGTATTGACACTGATAAGCGGTGCTCTATTGGGTTGAACTGAGAATTTTATATCGCCAATGGACCCACCCCCATGCTATAAATTGCTTTATCATAGATTCTTATTTTCGAATATGTTAACTTTTTGTTTTTTTATATCAACATCTTAAATATTTTCAATATCGCATTTCTTGCTTTCCTTTAATGATATTTAAAAAAAAAATTTGAATTTCGAAAAATTTCTCTGAAAATCCGAACTTCATCGATTTGAAATTACTCAAGCTATAAATAGAAGAGAAAATCTTTAATATATATAAAAAAAAACATAAAATTTCAAAATAATTCGAAAAACTTACGATTAAATTTAGCATGAAAATTTTCGAAAATTAAGCTTAAAAATTTTTTAAATTCGAATATCAAACTAAATTGCATTTTTAAATAAATATATTTTTTTTTCATAATAATAATCCATTTTCAGGAGTCAATATAAAAGTATGCTGAACGGCCGATTGCACTCGTAAAAATTTGATTTTGTGTACTTGGACATTTAATAACTTTTTATTAATCCTACTCCCACCCCAAAAAATATATTGCCAATTGACATACATTCGTTCAAAAATTGTCTTGATTGATATTTTCGAAAATTTAAACTTTGTTTTTTTTTTTTTTGTTGTTGTTAATTCTCAATACTCACATCTCCTATTTCATCGAAATTAATGCGGTTTGTACATATTATGTAATTTTCTGCTTTGGCAATTAAAAAAGTTTGAATTTCGAAAATTTTCCTAACCATGATTCACGATTTTGGGAAATATTGTCTAGTTTTTTGACTCACATGATAATGAGATCTGCATTCTCCTCCAATGCCTTCTTTCTTTTTTGTATGTTTTTATATTATTAAGCCAAGCTCATGGGATACTGCTATGATGCAAAGCACAGCATGGCAGGAGGAGATAGGGAAAGGATTAGGGAGAATGTATTCTTTCAGTGTCATTCTCTAAAGATATGAAACTACCAAGCTAAGGAAGAACACCCTTATTAATTACAATTCTTTTCATTCTAATGAATAACTTGGAGCAGGAAAGAAAGTTAGGTGAGGAAATAAGAAAAGAGTTGGACAGCTACAGACTCAAAGGGCGATTCACAAATGCTAATGGTCCCCTGCTGGAAGGCTATCTATTTATATGTACTTAGCACTAACGGGCTTAAGCGCGAATTCATAAAAGATTCTGCATGAAGAACCTATTGGATGTAACCATGGGCTATCTTTGGCTTACGAAAACTTAACCAAGAGATTGGTTAATTGTTTAATCTGGTTCACGAGGTTGGGTGCCCGTGGAAAACTTATATTTTTCACCCCGACAAGGTGAGTCCCCTTCATGGGAGCAACGTGGTGGTTGATGATGGCACAAATCGCTGGCAGAATGAGATATTGGAGTCGAGTATAACACAGACGGACTTTTCCTTCTGATCTCAGGAGATATTGGAACATACAAAGACCGTGGATTGGAAAGTATGGACGTCTACGTCATGCATGCCAAGATATTCTGATCTCGGAGTGGCGCTTAATTAACCAGCTACTGAGACCCAAAGAACGGTTAGAAATTTAGACAGGTCTTGCTTCTACCAGTAAGAACACCAAGCAAGCACTGGTCTGGCTGGTAGGTACTCAACGAGTCAGTAATGTTCTTGCAGATCATTATTGTGGCGTTTAAAATCAAATACGTTCGTAAAGATCGCTATGGGCTTAAGCTATATTTGGCTGGTGAACACGTTCATCCAACACAAGGACTTCTGTAAAAGTTATAAATAAAACTAACACCAGATTGCGATATTTCAGAAGCTGTTATTTCCAGAAATATCACCCATAAAGTCTGTTTAAAGTATACATAAGTACAGTAGATTGATATGCTGAGGATATATTTTTTTTATTCGAAATTCGAAAATAATTTTACACCATTGTAGTACTTCAGACTGAATTTAAGCATTGTATTGATCTATCGTGAAGTAAACACCCTCCAACCCCACTCAAAATCAACACCTAACACTACAGAAAGAGCGAAATTTCGAACAAATTATATAGACCAGCATTCAGAATAGGCCACACCGAATTTTTTTCGAAAATACCTTTTAAAATTCTCCTGGTACTAATACATAATGGTAAAAATATCTCCAGTTGTTTTTATATTTGAAAATTTTACGATTTTCGTAAAAATTTCGAAATTAAACTTCGAAAGTCTTCAAAAACTGATCGATTGTGCCCCCAGAGCTTTGGTTTTGGAATAGATGTAAGTTTCTGGGTTGTGCAGATTGTCTAATTCCTTTACCTTTTAATTTATAAAGAAGAAAAGTGTGCTCAATAAAAGCCTTTAAAACTGTTTTAAAAAAAAACCTTTCCACTGTAGATTCCACAGAAAGAAATTCTTTTGACTACAACTCGCTCCCCACATCTTTTTTTTTTTATCTATATACATTCCTCCTAATCTAATCCTTGAAGAGGTATATTACTTATCTACTTATTACAATTACTACTTACTACTTTTACTTCTAAGTATATTTCAGTTTATTCAACTAAAATCTCTTCTGATGATAAAAGTAAGTGAAAAATACAATCAAATGACAGTAAGAGGTTTCTTATAACAGAACAAACAGTATACACAAATATTGTATAACGTGTCGGGAATAAAAGTATCCCTAAAATAATCCTTTTAGTATATACTTAAAGGATATCATGAAAACGTCTTATGTGAAAATTTTACCACAATTTTCAGACATTAATGTTGACTTTGAAAAGTTTCAAACAAAGAAAAATAACTTCCGAGTTAATCCAAAGGAAACTTGAAAGTTTTTGCTTCACAAAAGAAATGATTCAATGATTGAAATTCTCTTCTTAAGTTGAGCACTTAAGCTACTTTTTAAGATCTTGAGGGATTTTGTCCAAGAGCATCAATTTGAATACAATTAAGACTAGAAGGATTTTATGATTCAATTATACTGATATCCATTCATTCATTCAACCTTCCATCCATCCATCCAGGATTTTATATCCTTGCAATATTTTCATTGTGAAATCCATTGAAATGAAGGAATGTCATAAACATAAAGGAATGCCAGAGGAAAAGATGTCTAGATTTGTATGGCGGGTGACAGAGACTGGTATAGTAGAAAGCCATGTACTTACCACCAAAGTCGAACGAAGTATAAATCGAACCAAGCGCTTTTGTGTATTCTTTCAAAATTGCTGACACGTGAAATTCAAAGAATATTATGCTCTTTCAAGCGACGACACACTAGAAGATGACTGAACAAGTGAAACGAGTGAAGTACACATTTCTACCCCCCCCCCTCCCTCCCCTCCCATTATACACAGTTATATTCATTCCCCAGTGAAATTTTCTTTTCAATGGAGGTGTAGTGTCTGAGTATAATAATCATTAAAATCTCGATGCTTTCTTCAGACGTGTGGAGCTATCTCATCCGAACTCTCCTCCAATAAGAAGTGAAAGAATTATTTTGTATGTGAGCCATTATAAGGAGTTGAGTACTTTGGTTTAATGCGGATACGGAGAAAAACAAAAAAAAAACGTATATTTTTTATAATAAATCCAGCATGGCGTACTTCCTGGTTTCTTACCGAAAAGTTTTATCATCCTAATAATGAACCTTGTGGCATGCGATTTATGTGCGGTGAATAAGCCGTAGTAAGCCGATGTAAAACCGCATATAAATTTTATGAAAGTCATATCAAAACAGGAGCAAGAATTTGATGAAGTTAATTTTGTGCGTGTAATGTAGGAAGCAGGATTATAATTAAAGGCCCCCTCTCCCCTCCCCATTCTTACTCATTAACAATTTTTACTCAGAATTCTTACGTTCGCAATATTTATATATGTCCAATACATGCGATTTATATTTGCAGCTATTTTTAGTTCATTTTTAATTATCTGTCATCATCAGATGAATTGCGACTTTAAGAAAGGGAAAATTTTAAATATGTAAGATATGCCAAGGTGAAGGCATTTTAATAATAAATACTTTCGATAATTTCTACTGACTACCTTATTTTTTTCCTAAACCTTTCATAATTTTCTTCGGTCATGGTGTTTGATTTTTCATCGTGACTTCTTTTTTTCTATACAGACTTTTGATTTTCATCGAATGTCTGATAGTGAAATCTTCCATAATCCAAATAAATTAATAATTTAATATTAAGACGGTTTCCTGCGGCATTTCATATAGTAAATGCAGTTCATTCACTCAAATCAGCTTATATCTACGAATAGTCATTACAAAAAAAAAAATGGTAGAGTAAATTCTTATGACAACAAAAATTACCATAAGACCATTTATGCATATAATCTCAGAGGAATCCTGATTAGAGTTAAAGAGTTAAGTTAAGTACAAAAACTACAACGGCTTGCATGTCTGTCTAGGAACAACTGGTGCCATGCGTACCTGCCCAACTGCAGTCCTAGAGGTTATGCTGGACTTACACATGCTAACAAGGAGACCATCGTTAGTGCAATCAGACTACAGAGGGCAAATCTCGAGCACAAACAATTTGGTTGGCCATCTGAAAGTCGAAAAAACTCTTTATGCAAACGAAAAATCTTTAAAAAAGAAATTTCATTACAAAAAGAGGGCGTTTCATATAAGCAGGAACCGTATAATCGTCAGTACGGCTTGGTTACTGCCTGCCGTATACGCCAAAGCAAACAGCCAAGCTGACCTCATATATAGACTTAAAATAAATTTTAAGTGTGAATTATATGAGGCAAAATACTACGTATTTACTTGAATGCCTAGCAAGATTTAGCCCTATGCGGGACTAGCATTTCATAGAGTTTTGCTATGAAAAATCATAGCGAAATAAGTCAATATGAAATTGACTCAGTTTGCTGCTGAGTCTGCAGCTCGAGAATTAAGTTGAAAAAACTCTTTATGCAAACAAAAAAAAATCTGAAAGTCGTCCAAGAACTTCTAGTCCGGCCAACCCAATTTCAGAGGTTATACCGAAACACCATAACTTTGAAACTCCATTTAAGGTGATATTAGGAGACCGTCAACAGTGGCACACTGAAGACCTACCCTTTGAAAACGGATCTCTTAAATGGTATACGGATGGAGCCGAAATGGAAGGTAGAGCAGGCATGGGCGTTTATGGGCCGAAGTTCCATCTCATAAAGGCAGTGGGACCTCGTCAACGATTTTTCAGCTAGAAATACACGCCATAAAACTCTGCGCTCGCAACATAATTCACAAAAATATATATATAATATCATCAGACAACCAAGCAGCACTTAAAGCGTTAAACTTGTTTACCTTCCAGTCTAAGCTGGTTTGGGACTGTCTTAATGTCTTGATGCAACTGGCCGAAGCAAACAAGATGACGCTGATTTGGGTTCCAGAACATGAAGGGATTAATGGCAACGAGATTGCGGACCGCCTTGCAAAAAGCGGAGCCAAATCAATGCTCTTGGGCCCTGAACCCGTTTTAGAACACCCAAAAAGTCACTTCTCATCTCAGTTCAGGCTTCGTGAGAACAAACAATACATGCAAATTGGGAAAATACACCGGAGCAGCAAGTAATTAAGGCCCATAGCGGGCTTATTTACTGGGCACTGCCCACTCAGATAACATCTTAAAAAGATGGGTAAGGTCGATGATGAGACCTGTCGCTTCTGTATGGAAAACAATAAAACTGCTGAGTACGTCCTGTGTGACTGAGAAGCAATCTGCCGCATAAGGTTAAGACATCTACGAAAGGCATTCCCACTGCCTGAGGATGTCGCAAAGATGGCCCCCCAAGATTGTCATAGGCTTTATAAATGACAATGAGTTCAAGCATTTAGAGGTAATATCACAAAAGATCTTATAGTTCGTGGTGACTAGATGAGAGATGGGAGCTCTGTCTACCCCCCACAGATAATAATAATTGCCTTTGGGATTAGCTTGTAAATCTAATTTGAATTGTGATTTGCAACCTTGCAAGCTGCAAGCGCTGGACACTTACATATAATATGCTTCAAGGTTTCATCTTCTTCTGCACACAGTTAGCGCAGTTTGCTGTGAAATTTCTCTATCTTCTTCAGAAAATAACGGAAGGAGGGCAGGTCTAGTGACTGCATTAATAAAAAGCCGTGGTTCCCAATTAATAGTTAAAAAATGTAGTAACTGCATAATGATTACAATTTTCCAAAGAAATTCTTTCACAAGTCTTTTTGTTTTTTTTTTTTTATTTATTAACTCGACCTTGGATAAATCTTTCTATCTCAGAGCGATTTGAAATCATGTTACTCGTACAACAGACGTTTGTGTACACTTGATACAAATTTTGATTCTGAAAAATCAATGTACTGCCACAAATTTTAATATTTTAATATTTTCACGCAAAGTGCTGGAGCCTTACGTAGCTAATGAAGTATTTTTGCTTTTACTTTTCAGGAGCTTAAAAACGCTTACTACATCCGTCTGCTGGATGCATTATAAGGGTGCTAGATAGTGCGTTTAAAATTATGTATGTGTTAATTTTGAAATGGAATTTTATTGTATTTCAAGAGTTTATAATTGTAATTTCGTATTTCATTACAACATTGTAGATTATAAAATAATATAAGAACCATCCATATAAATTGCAATAGAATGAGTTAAAAATTTGAAATTCTAATTTTGGGAGAAGAGGAAAAAATTTAAATCGTCATGAAAAGGTTCATTGTTTTGAAGTTATAGGGTGATTTGTAAAATATGAGAAGAGAAAAATTTCATTCCACATATATATTCTAAACAACATATTTTACTCTCCCTCCACCATTCCTTGCTCACAAAATGTGGACTTCAAAATTTTTATAGTTCAATGATTTTCAAATGACACTACAACAATTTTACAATGTTGTAAATTTTTAGAGTATTTTTACATCATTTACACTAACACACATTTAACAAGCAACACTACTAATACGTTTCTCTATCCATTGGTATACAGAATTAACAACTATTTAAAGAATCTATACGATAGCAACCATCCGGGTGATGATCTGCGAAGAAATCATATAATATCAGATCCATACTGGCTGGCTACTACTGTTTTAACAAAGCACAATAAATATGTAGGAGGAAAACAATCATTGGCACAAAAATTTCCTTGGTAGCAGTTAAAAAAAATATGGTTATCGTATCTTTTTTGGTCAAAACTTGAAACCCATTTTGCCTCTATATTAGGGTTCCGTACCCAAAGGGTAATAACGGGAACCCTATTACTAAGGCTTCGCTGTCCGCCCGTCACCAGGTTGTATCTCATGAACCGTAATAGGTAGATAGTTGAAATTCTCACAGACTGTGTATTTCTATTGCCGGTATAACAACAAATAATAAAAATTAAATTAAATTAAAGGGGGCCCCCATACAAGAAACGTGAATTTTTCGGCGTTTTTTTTCTCATTCATTATTATTATCATAAGTAGGCATTATATTTTCAAATGACAGCATTATTTTTTCCCATGACGCCTACTCTCATTTGAAAAAATAAATAAAAAGTATATAGTGTTAAATTTTGTACGATGGTACGGAACCCTTCGTGCGCGAGTCCGATTTGGTCGGTTATTTAATATTTTTCAATATCATCAGTATTTTTTCAGTTATTGACATCAATAATTACTTTAAATTATTCTGCCCAGTAACCTATAACCTTTCGTAATTCCCTCAGGGTCTCTGTATATACAGTTTAAGAATTACGCCATTTTCGCTTCTGACCTACCATTTTTAAAAGGATTTAATCCCACATCTTCTATTATAATTTTCTAAATAGATTTCAATAAATCATTTTGCTTAATTGGAAAGACACATTTTTGTCATTTTGTACACCAATTAATTTATTTTCTCCGATTTTTTGCACGATAATTTATCATGTCTAAGTTAAAGTAAAAGACTTAAATCAGAACCATAAATAGTACGACTCTGCTTAAATATTAAAAAATGAAGAAATGAAAGAGGACTAAGAAAACTCCCAGATACATTTCAATGATTAAAATTAAAATAATGCTAAATAAGGAAAAAAAAAAATATATAATAATAAACGCCGATCTGATTTTTAAGGTGTGTCAATTGATTTTAATTGAAATTTTTAGAAAAACTTTTTATTTTTACGATTCAAATCAAATTATTAAATACAAGAGAAAAAAAATCGGCTCGTCCAGTTTTTGAAGCCGGGACCTGCCGATTTCCGGGCGACTGCTCTTACCTCTGAGCTAATAATTTGATTTGAATCGTAAAAATAAAACGTTTTGCTAAAAATTCTACTCCATCTGACCGATTCTAAAAATTTCAAATTCGAGTCCACCATTGGACAAAATCAAAAATAAATAAAAAAATTACAAATTAATTTCTTCGCTTCCATCGTTATTGGTTAATGCCAGCTGGAAGCAAATGTGACTTAATAGGCTAGAAACAAATTAATAAATACAAGAGGTAAATACGTCTGTCTCATTAGCTCAGAGCACTGACATGTATGTATATAAATGGACCGATTGATCTCCTGTTTCATGTGGCACCAGTTCTGATTTCAGAAAGTATGCTCTCACTGCCAATGGTATGCTACCAACTGTCGTAAACTGGTGTCATATTTAAATTATTTGAGAATTACTTATGTATATGCATGCCAGTGGGATTTACAGAACTTACCAGAAATGTATTCGGGACTATTTGTATTGTTAAATTTTAAAATTATGAACCGAAAGAAGTATTTTTCACAAGGCTGATTTGGTAGGAAAGTTTTGATTACCAAGTTTCCAATTTCTCGTTCCGTTACAGTCCATTTATATAAATGTCAGTGGCTCAGAGGTAAGAGCAGTCGCCCGGAAAGCGGCAGGTCCCAGCTTCAAAAACCGGACGAGGCGGTTGTTTTTACTCTTGTATTTAATTATTTGATTTTAATAGCCTATTAAAGGTCGCTCTGGTTCTGGTAAGTTGTACATCATGTGGTAAGAGATTCAATTTGCGAACACATTGGACAAAGTAGAAACGTTGCCCGTATTCTTGTGTCTATTCGACTGCAAGATACTCAACTTTTCAAATAGGTATCCGGCTGCTGGCTGAAGGAGCCGATGTAAAAACTTTAGCCTATATTGAGTTAAGTAGGCTTTTAATGAACAATCAAGCAAAAGAGTTATGGACAAAATAATAATTTGTATATAAAACGTAGTACCATTAGAGGCCACTAAGAGCCTTCTCTGGCAGATCGATTGAGGAAAATATTATACAGCCATAAGTAAAATAAGGAAAAATTACTGGTTTGACAAGCTTTCTCCGAACATGACGTGCTAGCAGTTTTGAGTTTAGCCATATATTTTACCAAATACCGGAGACAGACTTGCAATTTCAATATTGCAATTTGCGCTTAAGCGTAAGTCTGTCTCTATATAATGAAAAACAACTCTGTATACACTTTGTGTACACTCAGTATGTAGTACATTGGAACTCAATATTGAAATTGCGAAAAATGTACACGGTATACGAGTTTATTGCAATATAACTCTAGTTATAAACCATAATCATTTAATACACGAACCATTTAGAACCGAATTTTATAGTGCAGAGTTTGTTCTGATATTTAATATTTGACACTTGAATTGTCTATTTCGGTTTTATTTTCCATATAGACAAGTAATTTCATAATATTTGCCCGCATTTTGAACGTGCGCGGAGCTTTCTTAAGTCAAATGACAAATTAAATGACAAATCAAAAGATAAAGTAATAATTAATTCCTCAGTATATTAAACCGCCAGTGTGTCTCTGAGAAATTTTATATTGCAATTGACATAATTGCTAAATGAATATATCAATATTGAAATTGCAAGTCTGTCTCCGGTATAAGGTACCACTAATGTGGTCACAACAGAAAAATTTTGAATTGAGTTTAAAGCTGCGATGTAATGTAGACAAGTCTCGTTTTATTGAGAAATATGGTTGGTAAACAGAGAGAATCATTTTTTCTTCTTTCCAAGCATGTAAATTTATCAGGATTTAAGTATAATTCAGTCTTCCAGTGAGCCTATGGGTCTGGTTAAGTATATCTGTACATCTTTAGCATACATATGAATTAGATCCATCAATTACGGCATCAGACTGAATAATAAGGGTCCTAATATAGATCCGTGAGGAACACCGCGGTGTAGGAATGGTATATGTGAGAGCTGGTCATGTACTCTTACAATTTGGTTGAGCTTATTTAGAAGGCTTAAAATGAGGTTTACAACTATATGATGGCCCAATATACGGAAGATTCTTCCAACAGCCAAAGGCATTATAGCGAAATAATCAGCAATTGCTAAACAATAACCTCGCATGGTATTGTTCTGCAACTGTCGGTAGTTTTGCTGATTAGCCCAACAAGTGGCTGCGATGAGCGCTTAATGGAGCAATCGACGATTACGATAATAATTTACCTCGCATGGTAATTATTACAGACTCGTAAATGTCTGATGTTACTATAAGCATTGTAGTTTCACAGCTATGATTACAACGGAATGCCGATTGACAGGGGGCTAAGAGACCCTTGTAGTCTATATATTCCGTGATTTGCAAATAGAGCACCTTTTCAAAAACTTTGCTTCAGAAACAGAGAAGACTAATTGGATGGTAATTACTAGGAAGAGAACGATTAGACTTTTTTGGAATGGGTACAACTAAAGTTTTTCCATTTGCCAACTTTTCCAGCTTTTTTCCAATTTCGACGTAAGACCACAATAAACTGGCTAATAAGTTTTATGGCCGTCCGGTTTTTGACGTTTATATGTGACGTCATTTGCACTGATTATGTCTATATGGGGGAAAAAATGTTTTCAGTAATTTTATTCTACTGAATCCAATTAAAATAATGAAATACGTGCAACATTTAAATTTCTTAATATATAAATATAAATTGAATTTTATAGTTTAAATCAGTTCAGATTGTCAGAAAAAACTTTGATCAGAACACCCAAGAAATCCCGATTAGAATACTTAAATCTACATATTTTCCGAACAACCAAGAAGAACTGGAGTAAAAAAAAAAACAATCTTTTAAACTCTGGATAAAACTTTTCTTGCTTCCTAAAACTTTTGCTTAAGGCATCCAAGAGTTTTTAAATTTACTTACACCTACTGAATTCTCCTGAGTGATTTGCAACCCGAGCGGAAATTTAAACTTTTCACGTGAAATCAGTTGTCCCGCCCAACTGTATTACTTGTATTGACAAAATAATTGATAGCTATCTTCTTTGAGCCTTCTACTATTATAGTAGGTACAATGTCTGAATTTTTCCACTCAGGGTTCAAAGTAATCATAAATAAATAGTAAAAAACAAAATTATGTGGAAATTTCCCAGTATGGGACAAAAGAGAAAAGCCTAAGGGGCGGACAACAAGAGATTCAGGACTTAAGAGTCGTTCAATCGAATCGCAAAAAAAAAAAAACTTTCCATGCTGTTTCATATAAAAAAGAAGGCAACAAAAATATTGAATTGTCTTCGTCTTATCGTCTTGTAAAATTTGGTAAACTCCAATTTGTCCTGTTTTTTTTTTGTTTTCTTTACTGGAAGGATATCGATTTTTCATAAAAACTTCGTTGTTTTTCTACCACGTTGCAGTAAAATTAAATGGGTGGGAAAAAAGCTTTTTTTTAACACCTTATTTAAACGTAATTTTTACAGATAAAAAAGTTGAGTGGAATTAATTTGAAAAATTAAAACAATCAATTAAGTGTGAAATGGCTAAAGAATCCTCTTTACATGAAAAGCAGTTTTCTTGTCAAGGGTTGTGGTATACCAATTTCTTTCTTTCACCTTTTCTCATTATTTTTTTTTTTACTGGGTAATTTGATGTTTTTGGAATGGTTTTGTTGCCTATATGTTATTCTGTATATAATTAAATAAATGTTGACAACTTTCATACAAAATGGCAGTACATTTGTAGGGGAGTGTGGTCAGGGTTGGACACCCTTTTGACTTTTGACCATAATTTCCGTTTAAGGAAGGATTTAGTCAATCTAACACACGCCTTTGGAAAGGTATGGGAAAAAAAGAACACTTTTGCTGAACATTGCAAATTGATTGGGTGAAAAAAAAAAAAATATAGGCATTTAAAAAATTAAATGCTGTCAAGGTTGGCCAGACGACGAAAAATGAGCTGAAATGATTGAAAATGACATGGTAAAATTAACTGAATAAAATAGAATTTGTTGCATTTTTGTTTTTTAGCAAAATTTGAATGGCATATTATTCGAAATCGCATTTCCGACAAATTTTGTATTGACGCACTTCTCGCTTGCATTGTCCTGAGAGGACTTTTTCTGCTCTTTTTTGGCGGTAATCATCCTTTAGCTGCTGTTTTATTTACGGAATTCGTTGATATTGGTGCTCGACGTTTTAAGGGCACACAATCGCAGTGGGCCAACCCTGTTGACAATCATTGCCGCATTACGCGACATCACAACCAAACGTGTTACAGGATTGAATTTTAATCTTGGTTTGTTTTTAGGCGTGGGTCACGCAACACATTCATAATGAACCTTGATAATTGCATATTTTCTCCTCTCTTTCTTCCTGCTGTTAAAAAAAATTTTTTTTTTTTTGGAATTTGAAAACTGAGACAAGTTTTTCCGAGCTCGAACATTGGTGGCGCTAGAGTTCAAAACTAAAAAAATCGCAGATGGCCGACCTAGACGACAGGCCAAAACTGACGTCATACATACTTATAATTTTCCGTGTCATTTCTATACATTGTTATAAAATTGTAAATAAATTTCCCTGAACTATCGTAGCCCAACTAAAAAAAAATTTTAAATTTGAAGTATGGCGCCATCTCATAACCAACTTAAGAAGTAATTCTTCTTCTTCGCTTTAGGGAAATTTGGTTACTTTTAGAATAATTGTGCACAGTTATGCTCGCACAGATCGCACTTCTGCCTTCAGAGTAAAGTTATTGGAATCACTCTAACAAAATAAATTTGACTTACAAAACAAAGGCTTTATACTACCAATGAGAGCGCATGAATTTTTCCGAAAAGTCCAGTGTTCATGTCTATAATAGAATATTTAATCATCAAATCGAAAACTTTTTGGCTGTCTTGGACTTTCAGGAAAATCGTTTCAACAACATTTCTGTCATATCTTTTTAATTTGACAATTTTTTTTTTGATTCTTATTTAGTGTTCCGTACTCAAAGGGTAAAAACGGGAACCATATTACTAAGCCTCAGATGTCCGTCCGTCCGTCACCGGGCTGTATCTCATTAACCGTAATAGGTAGACAGTTGAAATTTTTACAGAGTGTCTATTTCTATTACCGCTTTAACAACAAATAATAAAAATTAAATAAAATTAAAAATTAACGAGGCCCCCATACAAGAAACGTATTTTTTTGCATATACAGACTGTTAAATTTTGTACGATGGTACGGAACCTTTCGTGTGTGCGAGTCCGACTCGCACTAAGCCGGTTTTATAAATTTAAAGGAACTTTGTTATGAAATTATTGCACTGAAAGTCGTTTTAGAAAATTAAATTCTTCTATATATGCAGGTTAACTTTTTCTACTATTACATACCTAATTTACAATCGATTATCTTTCTAACGACTATAACGTAAGGGGGCTATGTAGTGTACGAATTCTTCTCAAAATGCGATTTTCGAATGTGAAACATTTTAACCAATTACAAAAATGTGCCGACCCATAAAAGTAACAACTTTGTACCAAATTGGGAAAATTGGGAACCGCCCCGGGTGTCAAAAGCTCTAAGTACGCCACTGTGTTGCCGATGTTGATTTTGTCTATTTTGCATAGTAATCATGCAGGTATTTTTAATACAAACATCTTAAATCGTCAGTGCTACTGCATTAGGAATTAATTCTTTTAATCATTTTAGATTTTATAAGTATCGCCATTTCGAGTAATGATGTGTTGTATAAGTCTTCGATAGATGACGCGAGTATAAAAATTTAAGTAGGAGAACCCAGGACGTAGTGACGAATGAATATTATCTGTAATCAGCTTTATTCTAAACTCGACATATGATACCCAAAATGCAGGGTTAGGATTGCCAAGATATAGTCAATATTTTTTCATATTAGTCTATGTTTGTTGTACGAAAAGAGCAGACCAACTTTGCAGTTAGAACATGCAAAAGTTTTAGCTTTGCCAATGATTGTGTGTTTGAGGAAATATTTTAGGCGTTTTGATTTGAATGGTGGGTAAGTCTAGTATATTTATGGTGTGCAGTTTTTTAGGATAATGATAGATTTCATATCAAATTCTGGAAGAGCGGGGTCAGAAGACATTAGAAGAAAATTATTTGTTAAGGAAAATGATTCCAACAATTAGTGTGTTTAGCATTACGAAAACTGTGAATTTTTCGGTTTTTCGGACGTTGGTTGCTCAAAAATCGAGAAATCAGCATTTTGTAAAAACAATATTTTTTCGAGTTCTATGAAAACAAAAGAAATTTTGGAATGTCAATATATTTGTAAACCTTCTGAAATCCAGAAATTGTTTTAAAGGTAAAAAAATATCAGATGTTTTCAGTTTGCATTTTTCGAATTCGAAACTCAAGGTGCTCCTCATTTTAGAATGTATAATTTTATTGTAAAAACCATATTCCTGCATGGGCTCATTATAGTCATTAATTAATAATAATGTTTTGATAAAAATAGATGTTATTTCATGTATTAAATATAATTCGTTATTATGCTTCGAGCCCTTCGTCATTATGCCCCGTATGTGGGGCATAGTGACGAATTGGTCATTCACTCCACTTAGGTCAACAGCGCACTTCATAGCCAGACTATAATTATCTATATCAAATTTTGTCCCTGCTACTTGGTGTTGGTATATTTAAAGCTAAGAAAAATTTGGAGAACAATCCTTCGTCATTATGCCCCGGGCTCCTCTACTACCTTATTTGCGTGTGTGAAGAACGATAGAAAAAAAAAAAACATTAAAAATTCTTATTACCCATTTAAAAACCGAAGGAAATTGAAAACAGAAGATGCGTCTTTCATTCAACCACGAGTCTTATACCTATACGATGAGTCAATTAATGAATATAAAACAAGAGAAAGTTACTATTTTAAGCGTATTAACTATACTCAAAAAACTCTCTCTAAATATGCTTAGAATTTTTCATTGCAATAATTAATAAACAACAACTTTTACGTATTGATTTACGTGATTGATGTTAAAACAGAGACTTGAGAGAAAGACAGGGCATGCACGAACGTGATATTGTCTTTCAACATTAACGAACGGATATTTCAGTATTTTTTACGTAAACAAAATTCCTCGTCTATGACTTTTGTGGAGTGAGATTCCTGAATAACGTATATGCAATAACGTACCTAAATATACATTTCCACCCTACCCTATACCAGCACTACCCTGTTTGTGCTAAAAGCTTCTTCACATTATCACTTTGAGAGGTGTATAATGGAATCCGTGGGCAAAAGTGTGTGCATTTTTAAAAACTAATTTTCTTGAAAAACAACAAGAACAACAATAACAACCCGCACGTTAGATACTTTCTAAGTATATAGAGGTGTTAATGTCAGTGTGATATGAAATTTTGTACTACACCATAGTCACGTCAGATGAACTTTAAAGGGCCACACTAACATAATAATGATCTCATCCAAAGTTAGATCAAGGCTCATCCAAACCACACACGTATTACAGAAACTATAATTCATGTTATTAATATTCATATATGTATATGTATAAGCTATGCGCATATAGAAACTAAAGAAAGATTTCTGGTTTTATGATAGGTGCGTCTCCTTTTCAAGACGACTCTTGGAATATGAGCCCCCTCCCCTGTATGAATATGATGCATGTATAAGAATAAAGCTTCGTCGAACATTATATGAAATTTACGTGATAAGAATTGAATATCGTTTCCGTATGACTATGAATTCATAGGAAAGTCAGCGATTTGTATTCGTTTCCCTGGATTTCGTATGATTTATATTGTACTAATCTTGTACGTCACATATATACATGCATACATAAGCTATTAAGTCGGTTGTCTAGTAGGTATTTGACATACAAACAAAAATATCGAAAGGAGTTTCTCGTTTGTGCAGATTTTTTTAATTGTGTCTATGGATTGAGTGTTCTTCTTTTTGGGCTAAGTACTTTGATAATGAAAAGCATATTTATGGAATAGAAATAACATCAAAGGGAAAGTATGTCATGACATGCTTAAGGGATAGTAAAAATTATTATCGGTTGAATGTAGTCAGACTAGAACAGAACTAAAGTCTACTAAGCCAAGTCGCAGTCAAAGCTCTGAACTCGAGAACTATTAAATCGAGCCTAGTGCAAACTTGGTGCTAACCACAGAGTTATTCTCTGTTGGGTGCCTGGTCATAGTGACATATCTGGAAACGAAGCAGCTGATGCTCTGGCCTGAAAGGGTTCTGCTATGAATATACGTCTAGTGGAGGAATCCATTGGTAGGCCTCCCAGAATCATTGAGGAGGCTTCTAGATATACACGCCAGTAAGCTGGAAAATCGCAGATGGGGAAAACTGACTACATGCACGTTTTCAAGACAGCTTTTGTCCGAGATAGGTCCTGGAAAAACTGAATCTCTGCTGAGGAGGATACCGGAATGATGTGGGTAATCTTACTGCAGTTATTACGGGAGATTGCCTCTATGGCGAAGGCTTTTGGAGAAGCTGTATGGACGAGGAAGATGTTGAAAGTGTTCAGCACCTTGCCGTAGGTGTAATGTAGTTGGGGGATCTGGTAAAGTTTCTTAACTCTAATGGCTAGTTTCCGTCCACTCCTTAAATCTGAGGTCTTAGGGTCCCAATTGGCATGACAATGGACCATAGATGGGACTAAGTGTGGCCGGTCGTATAAACTTCTGCGATGGAAGTCACGCTAACCTAACCTAACCACATCTACATAATTGTAGGGTTCCATAATTAGAAAGAATAAACCTCAAATTTCAAAGTACGTTATTGACAGGTCCGCAAACACAAGGTATACAGAAGACAAGGTATTTCCATTAAAATTTTGACACATTTCAAAAGGCATTATCTATCAATTTTGAACACTTTTCCCCAAAACTTCTTAGATAAATTTGTATTTTTATACTTGATTTTCTCATATCAAATCATCAGTTTCCATCGTTTTTCCGTACAACATTTTTCCTATCAATTTTTATAGGGAAAATAATTAAAAAAAATTTTTACACAAACGTGCTCTATTATATACCCTCTTTGCATCCATTCCCAATGATTCGCCGGTCAAAATATTGTGGATCCAGTGTGGGATTTAATGAAAGGCAGCAATTTTTTTAGCGGACGCTACTGAACGTAAATTAGTACGTTTATAAGCACGTAAACTCCCGGAGTAAAACTTCCATCTGGATTGAAATAGTTCTTCTATAAACAGGGAGTGAAGATGTAATTTCAATCTGAATTCAAATACGAATTGAAACATCCCTCCGGGAATTTAAAGTGTCTGTAAACGCGAGCTTAGGAAGAAGAAGAAGGAGGATCGAACTGTCACTTTTGTGAAGGATTTGTAGTAAATTCTGTAAAACTAATCCTTTTAATTACTTTGCAAATAAATAAGTTGACAGATCTCGCTCCAGATGTCATGTGTTCACGCATTCGAAATTAACTTCAAACCGAATTATCAATACGAATTGAAAATCTTCCCTATAAGCATACTAAAAGTGAACATTAATTGTGCCTTAATAAATAAAAAAAAAATTTTCTGCTCTGCCACACTGGACATATTGCCTGCCAAAAATTTATATTAAATTTTTCGCGAGGAATGAGTTTTTCTGTATCAGAGATAATTCTTGATCATCCATAAAACCAAAGACTCATTTCAAGAAGCTAAAAAACGATTATGCAAGTTTATTGTTATTTTAATTGATATTTTCTTGTCCATTTTTGTTTTTTGTATGTTTTTAATGTTTTTTTTTTTTTCTTAATTCTTGTTGCAGTACTTTGTTTTAACTAATTTTTGTGCTATATTCTGCACTTTTTTATGTGTAGTAATTTTCTATCAAAAGTTTTGTTAGTTATTCCTCTTCCTGATTTCTGTTTAACGTTTTAGCCATTTTACCATATACCCAAGTAACAGAGCAGTGCTCCCATACTTCCAATATCTCGAAAATGAAGGCGAGCACCAGCACAATTTTGGGTAGCTCCGAAATAACAATACAAAAAAAAAAAAAAAAGGGTTTTACAGATCTTCAATTTCAATAGTAAAAAAATACAATACATTTTCGAAAAAAAATGCTATTATTAACAACAAAAATTTTACTCGGTGTATTTTTTTAAGAAAAAGATAAAGCATTTATATCAGAAAAATCGGTTGCCCCTTTCTCGAGATATGAACATTTTTTCATCCTAAAATCACGAAATTTCTAACCCTCCTAGCAAGCAGCTGGGGCCTTTTTAGTATTCCTTACAACTCTGAAAGTAAGTTTTTCAGCTTATCCATAAATAGGAGTACAGACCCTAGCTTATACAGCCTGCTCCGGGTAATGACCGGACAAGCACATAGAAAATGTTCGGTTGTCTCAGGCTCTGTTTCCAGGCAGGACAGACTGTCAGGGCTGTCCACAACTCCCATTCTTGTTAGATGAGCGTGAAGTGAGCTGTGGCCGGTGATAATGCCAACTACAGTTCTACATTGTTTCCTTCGAGCCCGAAGAGAAAATCAGAGAATTTTCTATTGGGCCCATCAAGAAAAAGTTTTGTGCACCTGCAAGTACTCAGATTCGTCCATTTCTGCTGATGCTTCATACGAACATGCGCTTTCATGAGGGATCCGATAAATGAAGTAGCGCCTATGGCGCGTTCCGGTCCGAGAAACGAAGAACCAGAACCATTCCTGGCTAGAAGGTCAGCCCTTTCATTCCCCATAATTCCCACGATTCCCGCTGAATGGACACCTTGTTGTGGATACACAGCTTATCCACGAACGACCTGCAGTCCCCCAGAAACTTAGATGTAATCCGAGGGCTACTCAAAGCTGTCGAGGCTGCCTGACTATCCGAAAGGATAGCAATGTCCTTTCCATTGATCTCCATATCAAGGGCTATCTTCGCTGCCATTGCGATAGCGAAGACTTCAATCTGGAAGAAAGTGATGTGCCTTCAAAGTGAGAACTCAAACCAAATGTCAGGTTCAAGAAAGTAAACATTCGCAACACCTCCCTCATTAGTGGAGAAAATTTTTAAAGTGGACCGGGGAAGACTCGATAAGGCACTTCCCTTAGCCCACTTTCAAGAAATCTCATAGAAGAGCGACGCCCAAAACGAAGCTTTGGTATCATCGCATCAAGTGGCATGCGGGCCGGACGGTTTTCCTGTTCCAGCCCACACGCCAATTGGAAGAAGCAGTCTAGTAGTCCTCCCAACATCCCCATAAGCGCAATCTACACACATCTTCTTTAAAATGATACCAATGACTCATATACACAGCCAAAAATTTTTCTATAAAATGAGTGGCAACAATTTGTGCTACAAAGCTTAGGTATTTTTCGATAAGATTAGGGAAAGCTCCACCTTGGAAAAAATAGATTAAGTTTTTATCCCCAGGTACTTCCAAATGTAGAATAATACCTAATTTATTGAATGTTCTCTTCTTTTTATCCGAGAAGGCTTAAGAGGAGTCAGTACTCAGCAAAAGTTTCAATTTAGATATCAGCGAACTTGTAGGTAACAAAATTTACTATATGTAGGTTTGTATCCTGAAAGTGAGAAAATTCATATAAAATTAGCCTAGACCTAGACTACAGAGTGCATTAGAAACATCTACCGCAAAAGACATAAACCCAACATCCGAAAAAATCATACAATTTAAGACGAAAAATGAAAATTTGCAGTTCACATAAATTGAAAATTTTTAACGAGAATTAACTCTCCTAAATTTTTTTTGTCCATAATTTTTAAATATGCTATTTTGCTTTGTATTTAAACAACTTTCAAATAAATATTGCAATTTCTTGTCGGTGAAATGTGGGGAGAAAAAACAAGTACAATTAGAATCAAACAATTATAAAAAGCGCCACTAAAAATGAAAAAAACTCGACGTTATTTGCTAGATCTAGGCCCTCTATTTCTAAAACTATCACAATTTGAAGAATTTGATTTAAAGGACTTAAATTTTTACCGTTTTTTAAAAGTTTCCGGCTAATATCTCCATTCCAATACACTTTTTTTAATTTTTGCCGACGTTATTTACTAGACTTCTTCGTTACTTTTAATTTAAGATATAAATCATTATCCTGTTACAAATAGTTTGCCAGAAATTTGCATTGAAAAATGTATGAAACTTCCAAATATTGGTACTGACTGCTCTTAAGAATTCGGAAATTATACGTACTTTACAGGTTTTCTGGTGCCAAACAGCTGCATCCATTGAATACTGAATGTTCCATTGATTTGGGGGGAATTAAACTGATTTTCCCTTTATATAAGAGAAAATGACATTTATTTTTAAGAAAAAGCGTTTCTTAAATTTAGGGTATTGTCCTACTTTTTTACAGTGTATTTCACACAGAAAAAAGCTATCTACATACCTACCGTTTTCAAAAATTATATCCATTTATATAAATTCATAGGAGGTATTGATTTGGTGATGGACTTTGTAGTATTTGAATGGCATGATGCCCTTTATAAGATTACCAACGAAAAATCTATGCCTATGTTACATTTTCAGCGAAAATATCTATATAAAAAAAAAAAAAAAAAAAAAAAAAAAAAAAAAAAAAAAAAAAAAAAAACAATTTAAGCATAATTTTCAAAACTTTTATTATAAGTTGTCACACACACGCAAATACTTTTAAATGACAGTTGAAAAATTTCCCAAACTTCAAAAAAGTGCTTCTCATATATTTTTTTCTTTATTTTATGTTGAGAAGCTATGTATGAAAAATTTCTACACAGATGTCGCTCAAATCACATAAGGAGAACTGTATAAATAAATAGACCTAGTTTGACCCTGTTTAGACTGGTCAGTATGTTACCTCTGTTTAACGAAAACTTGTAGGTAAGATAATGATTGACAATGATTACATTACTTTTGTGCTTTTATTGAATTTTTCTAAAGCCTTTGATACTATTAATCATGATCGTTTATGTGTAAAGCTCGTTAAATACTTTAATTTTTCACTCGAGGCATCTAGGTTAATTGCCAGTTATCTGAGGGACAGATTCCAGTCTGTACATATTAATGGAAGTTACTCTAACTTTCTTCCCCTTTTGGCAGGTGTCCCGCAGGGTTCAGTCTTGAGCCCTCTATTATTTTCATTGTACATAAATGATGTATTTACGGTTATTAAGAACTGCAAACCTCATTTATATGCGGATGACGTACAGCTTACATTTTCTAGGCCTATTGGTTTGTCCGAGGATGGAATCTGCTCTATTACTGACGATCTTGATGTGCTTGCCAAATGGACTGCATCCAATGAACTCAAATTAAATGCAAGTAAATCTATAAGTGTTTAATTATAAGTAGGCTAGGTACTGACTGTTCCGATTTTTCTCCAGTTCATATAAATGGTGCAGTAATTTCGCTTGTTACTTCAGCTAAGAATCTGGGTATTATATTTAATAATAGATTAACTTGGGGTGACCATATAAATTCTGTGGTTAGGAAAATTTATTATGGACTACGACGCCTTTGGGCTTTTAGCGACTTCACTCCCTTATTAACTCGGTTAAAATTAGCACAAGCTTTACTTGCACCGATTTTATTATATGGTTGTGAAATTTATAATGGGCTTGATAGTATCTCGGAGAGGAAGCTTCTGGTCTCTTTCAATTGCATCATTAGGTATATTTTTAGACTTCGGCGCTATGACCACGTTTCACCTTTTGTTGACGCTCTATTTGGCTGTTCTTTTCAGCGGTATCGCAAATTCAGGACAGTAGTATTACTATCTAAGGTCATAAAATTTCAATGTCCGCACTATTTGTTTAAGTTCTTGCACTTCAATAGATCAAGTCGAGCACTAACTCTTATACCACCTATCAGCAAATTTCTGGTGAGCGATCGACAATTTTTCGTCCAAGCAGTCAGTATTTGGAACTCCTTACCAATTGATATAAGAAACTCATTATGGTCGGGCACCTTTGACAGCTTTAAACGTATTGTTTTCAATCATCTTAATTTGACTACTACTGATCACTCTTTTATCTCATTTTTTTTTTCTATTTAATTTATTCTTCTTTTTTTCATGCTTTTTAGTACTGTATTTTCTTCTTTTATTTTTAATTGATAGATACTTATATACATATATATATTTTGTTAATTTGTACAATTTATTAGTCTGTTTTTACTTTTCTTCTTTTTGCTATAATGCTATAGTTTAAATCTTAATAACAAATTTTTTTTTCTGATTAGTAACTTAGAGCATGTACTCCTAAAAGATCTATTCTTAATGTACATTGTTTTGAACAAATAAATAATAATAATCATAATAATAATAATGGTTGTGGAGCAGGAATGAAGCATCACTGTATACCTACAGATTTCGTGCGGCAGAGACAGCATTCTTACCAGTCTAAACTGGGTCATATTGTTATTATTTATGTCAGTGGATAAAACCTATTTTAATTGGTTATAAAGAACAAAAAACAATAAAAAAACTTCTGACAGATTTTCCATCTATCCCCAAAGAATAAATTTCACAAGAAAATTCATTTGGAAAAACCTAAAAACATTGAAGCTCCCAAAACGATTCCATGGAAACTTATAATTTATTCTCAGTCTCAAGAGTTTTCATAATTGCGTCTTTGTAAATTATTACCATAAAAAAGTTTCAAAAACTTCCAAATTTGCTCGCAAGCATAACAAAGATCTGTGTACAGTACACCATGAAATATCCACTCTTACCTACACGGTAAAAGATAAAAGATACATGCCGACATGATACTATCTATGTGCGTCGTAATCAGTTTTATTCCATACAAAATTAATTAACTTTTGGTTTTACTTATATACAAATTTGTATAATTATTTATTTTTTTCTCTTGTAATATAAACACCCTCCTTAGGTGGGTGGTCATGGATACAAAATTTATCTCACAACAAAGAATAAGATTGTACACGACGACGGGGGATGATAGGAAACAGGAACACGTTTACTTCTTGTATTGTAGCGTTTTAGCAATAATGAAAAGTCAACGCAGCAGCTATAAGGAACACGTGTCCTGACGACGATGCCAAAAGCATTCCATGCTATGCTTAGGTATATAAATCTTTGATAATGTGATGATGATGATGATGATGACCATCAATGTTGATTGTACAAAGAATTAATAATTTACAGCAAGTCTGCAATTGTGGAAGACACCATTTCTGTGCTAAATATAACTTTTTTCCGTCAATAGTCCTTTACTTATGCACTAGAGAAATTCAAGTTCATTATGTAAGCAACAATTTTTCCTTTATTTCATGGGGTCCTAAAACTAATGTCCTTTTTCTTACTACTTGCAGGGGAGGGAGGACGGCACTACATACATACCTACAAATGTATAGAGATATTGGAAGAAGCCTTTATTTGCTTCTAATTATTTTCTTGCTTAATTGCTTCGATCATGTATGTACATATGTCAGTAGGTAGTTAATAGTTATTTCTCTCATAAGAACACACGGAATATGTGCGACGTCGTATTGATTTTGTCCTATATTTTTCCCTAGTACGTTTATGGCACACAGCAGAACTCTCTATATGTCACAGGAGATAGGTGGAAATGAAGTTTTACATGCAAAAATTGACAGAAGTTTTTAAAATAGTTTCGTTGATTTTCGTTTTTATTTTATTTTCTCTATTACGTAGGTAAAACTGTGTTGCTGCTGTATAGAAACAGAACGAATATAAAAATAGAAATCCTTCAACAGTTATTTCCTTTGCTTTCAATAACCAAGTTTTTCCTACAGGATTATTAGGTAAGCCCAGCCAGATGATGATGTTGTCTATATATGGTGAAAACAGCTTACACAACAAGGACAAGAGTTCGAATAATAATCGTCCTCCTAAACGCGTATACAACTTAGAATGTGGCATGTTCTGTTTTTCTTTTTTTCATCGGTTTGAAGTATTTCCTGACGTAAAAAATAATGATAGGATTTAGTGCGATTTCTTCTTCTGAAATAAATTTAGCCTTGTTCCCTCCCGTACATAAATTCGAGAGTATACATGATTGAAAATTTACATAGGTATGTAGTATGTACGCAGTTGGCATTAAAAATTAACGAGTTTAGCACGTGCGTTGACTCTATTCGCTTTGATTTTGGTAAACGCAAATCTTTATTATAAAAGCCTTAAAGAAAAAGAAATTTCTGGTCTACACCTTCGAAAATTGTGTAGATTCCAGGAAGAACATGACAAATGTCAAAAAGGGAAATTGAGAGTGACAGTCTTGTCAAAATATGCTTCTTGTAAAAATTTGTAAAACGTCAAAAGAACTGTCACAGAGATAAAAAGTGGATCCATGTGTAGCAATTTACATTATTTATCAGACTTTTGTCTACCTTAGTTATATGACATTCATGAGCAGCAGAAAGCATGCCTAACAGTCATTCCTTGGCTATTTGGGAACTGTTGGTTCCTCAATTGATATAAAATTGAGGGGATTTACCAAGTGTTAAGATTCCAGGCCGTAATGGATCATTGCATAGGAAATCAACTAGACCCTTTATAGAACTAGGAATATGAGTATCGTACAGAATTCATGTATACATGACTCTGAAGCCGGAAACAGCTAATAATATCTGGAAGGAATGGAGCACAAAAAAGGAACAAGTAACAGCTGGAAATTTGGGTGATGAATGAAAGGCAGGAGGATATAAAAATGTAACAAATTCGCTCTCTTATTAGGACAACTTGACTGCTCCTTGTTTACACCTACAATGTGTTCTTATAATAGAAAACTTGAGTTCAACCAAAATATTTCCTAAGCCATGAAACAGAAATCTATATGTGTGCGTGCGTGTGCGTTCTCTAAAATGTTCTATATTTATACTTATGGAAAAGTGTCAGACATTGACTTTATATATGCTATGGAGCTTAAACTACTATCCACACAGGAAAATTATCTTCCAGTAATTTAAAGCTTGGTTCCTTACCTTCCCAAAAGCTACACTTACTATACATATACCTGACTTAACAATATAATAAAATAGTTTTGATTACAGCAGAGTGTAGGCGCTGGTTCTGGTGCTTTGACGACCCGCCATTCGACACCGCGGTAAGTTGCAATTACGGGTCGTCATAAGGCAGAGAATTTTCGTAAAATTTGTGAGAGCGGGTCGCAATATTACGACCCACCATATAAAACTTTTCAATATACGAGATGCGTATTCTTTCTGTTATATATTCGTTGGTTTAACATAAATATTGGTTCGGCTTCACATAGTTTAGTTTTTAGCGGCATTCATGTTTGTTATACATTCTACTTTTCTATCTGACAATATTGTTAGGTTTGCGGAGGAAAGGGAGTGTGTGACGCGCAATACTACCACTGTTGAAAAAATTGAAGAAACCGTGGAGCGCTTTGGATCCCCTAATGTGAGCACTGTAGTACCTATGCTGTGGAGTGGCAGCATAACTGGAAGATATGTGCTCATAGACGCGATCCACTGCGAGAAAATTATTGAAAATGTTATCCTTGACTTAGTGCACATAGTAGGTACCAATGTTTGCGGAGCGTACAGCATTGGCAGAAATTTATGTCCTTACAGAAGTCATATATGAATAAGTGCTCAAACATCCTTAGGGCAAGATTGAAGTTAGATATGCATGATAGTAGTTTTTATATGTCTTACAAGATTGAACTTGAAGGGCGTATTTTAAACTTCACGTGATCCCCGCTGCTACTATCTATTTATTAATGATACTAATAAAATTAAGCCCGGACGGAGCAACAAGTCTCGTCATATAAGGACTCTGTATAGAGACTCCACTGGCCTTATGGCCTTGGATTACGAAGCTATACCAATTAGGTAGACTACAAGTCTAATTTGGTGCCACGGGGTCGGGTGCCTGTGCCAGTGGAAAACTTAAATTTTACACCTAGACATGGTGAGGCCCCTTAATGGGAGCAACGAGGTGGCTGTTGGTGGCCCATATCGCGGGCAGAGAATAATAAGAAAGTATATCTTCATCAACTATTGTAAGCTGAAATATTCAGCTCTAGGTGTAGTTGGCGCTCATTCAAACGGGCGCCGTGATACCCATAGAGATGCTACATAGGTGTCGTCCCTATACCAGTACTAAAGCCAAGCATTCACTGGGACTCATTGAAACAGAAATTTTCTGTCTAAGAGGGCGCTGATTGTCGAATTATAACTTATCCATGCACAAGAAGTATTTTTGGAAAGCATCATAAATGATAAAACAGTGACACTGTATTTGCATAACGAAGTCAAAATCGTGAGATATAATCGAAATTCAAACTTATATTTCGAATTTCGAAAAAAATTTAATCGAAAGGTCTATTAAGTTTCAAAATGTGATTTTTTTTTCTTTTATGTTGTTGCCAAAGCTCAGCTGTATGATGCCGTAGTATAGACTTAGCAGGAAAGGAAAAAGAGGTAGAGTATTGAGGATTATTGTGTTTAGCCAAGGAGGTGACGGTGTGCATTACGCTTGAATGTTTGCGGCTCATAGCTGAGGGGGAAAACAGAGGATCACAAACTATTCCACATTCGTATTGTTCTGCTTATAAAGGATTCGTGGTATTTCACAGTACGGCCGAATTTGACTTCAAGGATGTGAGAATAAGCTCGGGTTATAGCTTGTGTGGTGCGCATAGGAAGAATTCTACACGGAATCAGGCTAGATATTTCGTCTCTAACGAATATTAAGAAAAGCATGGACGTGAGAACAGAACCTTGAGTTACACCGGAATATATTTTTTTAGGACTGAATGTGACTACAAGAATACAGAAATGGAGCAATTGAAAGTTTCAATCAGATCAAAAGCGTGTGAGTTCGCTTAAAATAGGACCATCCTCGTGACTATTACCGATATGTCACAATTATTAAGGCAACGATCCCGCGCTCGGTCAGTTATGAAAATAGGTCAACTTCATGAATGATCAGAACAGAAACCATATTGGGCGATTGCTAATGATATGTGATTGAAATAAAGAAATTCTAAACAGTGATTTGAGAAATCTTGCATAATGCCATCTAGAAACTAGAAAAATTTAGATGACTTAAACACATTGTCAAGATAAACTACGACATTATGGCCAGAGTAGTCCTGAAGCTATTCAAGAAATGCAGACAGTCAGTATTGAAGTAGTCTGCTCATATCTATCAAACTTTACTGACTAAATGAGAATGTGCTCGAAATCGTAATTAAGTGATAAAAAAAACATTTTGCAAAAGAATGAATGAACTCAGCCAGTAATAATGGTATAAAAGTCATCATCAGCAGCTACCCAGGAATTTAAGAGTGTTTCGTTTTAAATTTTTAATATTTTTACTTCCTCAAAAATTCATCTGTCTGTGTCTGATCGGATTCTGAATCAATCTCATTTCAGTTGTTTATTTTTAGTTGCATTTCATTCAAGCGCCAATTCGTACCACTTGAACTGCCCACAAATTCCGTTTTTCCTCAAAATTTCAATAAAACGAAACAAATGGCCTCTGATAATAGAACTGCAGACGACGACAACGAGGGATGGCGACAACAGGCACAAATCTGATGCAGAAATAATCAAAATTAAATGAAAAAAAAAAAAATCATTGAACTTGCGCTTAAAGATAAATTTCGATTTTTTTTTATTTTTATCTTTATCAATAACGACTTTGACTCTTGGTATCCGTAATGAGTTTAATGAGTTCTTTCAAATTGTAATGAAATTGAAAACCTTTCTTATATGTAACTTTTCTGTGAAATTACAGAGATAAACGCAAAATTGAGATGAAATTGTTACCGACGGCGACGCAATGATTTCAATTTTATCCGTCATAGGAAAATTCCAAGTTGTTAGCATTTTACGACTTATAGCAGTCTCGCCCTCATTAAGATTTTATAGAAATAAGCGAAAATTCAAACATATTTCGTTACTCGCTAAGTAACCATGATTTTCAATGAAATGCTGTTTCCATTACAGCCCGCCGTTCATTAGGCTGGCCTTAATGAACGCAATAATTTTTTTTAAGAAATATCTTTTAACGTGTTAGATTTACTGTTGTGGTATAGTAAATATTACCAATGTACGAAGACCAGTAAGACGGAAACCATGAGAGGAAAGAATGATTATAATATTCTAGAAAAATAAAAATATTGAGATAAAGATAGGAGTCGGCACTCCCCCCCCCCCCCCTGCAACCACCGCCCACAACACCCTGAAAACATCATTTGGGATAGGTGAATACTAGCTTCAATTATTTGTTGGCAGTTCCATGCTTAGGGCACTGTAGAAATTAGTCCAAGTACAAGTTATCTTATCGGAGACTTGAACCCAGAACTTCTTGGTTAAGCTAGATTTAATGAATAACTAACTGTACCAACACGACCATACGCATTTTGGTTATTCCCGTCCTTCGATTAGTTCTTCCTCTTTAAGGGATTATCTACGAATTTGCTGATGGTGACGACTAATCGCATTAAAAGGCTCGAGAAAATTTTATACACTGTATTTATCTAAAGCTATCGACATTTAGTTTCGACCATTAGTTTTCAGTAAAACTAAAAACTCCATTTGGTTTTCCTTTCTCTCATACATATGTATATATCTTATTCACAGTTTCCTGACAGATAGATGGCGCTAGATCAGTATTGAAAATAGCCTCATCAGCCTCCTTCTTGGACCTTCGTGATTTTCAACAAAGTTCTGTTTTTGGGCCCTTGGTGTTAAGTAAAAATCGTGTAGTTGAAAGTCAAAAAGCTTTATGCACACCATTTTGTTGTTAAGGTAAAAGCAGTTTACTTCAGATTTTCAAAGTGTTTATTGCCGCAAAGATCGACTGAACATTACAAAATTATTGAACAGTAGCTCACAGCAGCCCACAGTAGCTCTTGTTACTTGGGGGTCGTCAGATAAAGATATCTAAGCTTTCAGCGTATGCAAAAAAATCTGTATTGAATATCCCGTAAATCTGAGATGTACAAGTTAAACACTATAGGTTCTTTTAACTGAGCCCTGTTGTATTCCATTGTTCAGATATTTAGGACAACTTTTTACTTCTAGTGTTGCACCCAGTAGTCAGGTCAACAAATACTGCTGAGGGTTATTGCTATAACATAGTCTGTGCATTTTCGATATGACCTAAGCTCCGTCTGCTGATGATAATCTCAAATATTGTACACAGTCGATGTTGTTGTACAACAAACGTTCATTGCGGCCACCTCGACATCGCCAATTCCTTTTGGAATTTTCTTTTCTTTACTATCGTGAGTACAACTCCAACACTAGAGTTTATAGCTTCCGATATGAAGGTAATTTTCAATTATTAAAAATCTCATGATACTAGATTCGAGGCGGGATATTGTATAGTATATATAGTATGTATAGCTCAAATATTTATTGAAATTAACTATCACATGACACTAACAAAAAAACATTGCACCAGAAACCAATTCACCCACATAGGATTTTAAAAACAGGAAGAATTTAGTTAACACAATACCTTTAATACTCAACACAGAAAAGCATTTCTAATTCATAAGAAATGAGCACTTATAGTAAAAAATCGAACAAAGTTAATTGATTCATTGCTAAAAATAAAATACCGACACGAGCCCATTACACATTTACTAAATCAGGATAAGCCCATAAAATTTACGAGAATATTTGAACACGATATCATGGCACCACGCCTGTATTTGTTCATTGATAAAATTACTAAATTCAAAAAACATTCGATTTAAGTGAAGTTTTTTTCTTTTCTCTTCTTTTACAGAGTTGCGAACTTCATTTTGGAAATTAATCCGAGACGGACAGAGAGTTTCACCAAAAAGACTTCAAAAGCATTATTATTACTAAAACGGGGGATTAAGTAATTGAAAAAAAAAAAACGCGTGCTGACGATTACTCGTCGAATTGTATAAGTGAATTTATCCAGAAAAACTCAGTTATCTATTTTTTTTCTTTTGCGCAAAAGTTACTTACTATACGCTTGAAGTGCTGTGATTTGTGAAACCAGTTTTAAAGTGCAGAACTTTGACCACAATAAGTTCGATTTATGGCAGCAATACGTTAACGTAATTAAGCGTGCCGGTGCGTTTCAGCGTCATTCCAACGTCGATCGTCATTGTTAGAGCACAACAAAGTTTTTCCTCAAATGGAATCGTCTTCTTGTAATAATATAATATTAGTAAAGTACGCAAATAAAATCCGAACATTAAACGTGCGCGAAATACTCTGTGATCATGATCATGCAATGTGCTGCAACATAAATTCAATAAAAATGAAATCAGTGCCAAATTAAGAAAATAAAATACAAAAAAAAAAAACAAAAAAAATTTCAATTTATAGTACAAAACATCACAAAAAAAAAAAACATGGAAACTGAATCAGCTGAGTATTATGAAATTTTAGAGGACGGTGTAGAAGAAGTTCCAATGATCTTAGATGAACCACCGATCCATCAAATACCAAGGCGTGTAGTTGAATCGAACTTAGCATTTTGGGCAGTAATCGATGGAGTTTTATTGGTGTTTATTCTTGGTGGAAATATTTTAACGATTTTGGCTGTGAGATTTAGTCGACGGTTACGATCAGTTATTTCGAATATGTTTGTACTTTCATTGGCTATATCGGATATGGTTGTTGGATTTACTTTGCCATATCATTTGGCATTCTATATGAGATCCGGTCTAGGACAATCGCATGGATGGTGTTTACTGAGATTTTTTCTAATCATCTTAGCATGCTGCGTATCAATATGGAATTTAATAGCTATAGCTGTGGATCGATATATTGCAATCGTTTATCCATTGCATTATAGTAGGTAAGTTGTTGTTGCTGTTTTATATATTTTATGAAAGAGCCTGTGTAGATTTTTATACAAAAAATTTCAAATATTTATGTATGCGCAGTGAATTGAACCATGCAAGATAATAGATTGGTAAATTAAGAGAGAAAAAAAAACAGTGGCTCTTTTACGGAACCTTGAGGCATTTGCACAGGTTCTCTGATCATTAATTAATTATGTTAAATTTCGTTATACTTGAGAATTTGCAATTATATTTGCGTTGATGTTTTGTAATTTTATACCTTTTGTATTTCGAAAAAAAGTTGGTAGATAAGAAAAAATCTTTGGATTAGATTCGGTGGAAATTTTTTTGTTTTTATAGAAAAAATTAACTAGGTATGAACAGCCAACAATAAGATCTTACATTATATAAAATCGGCAATCAAGAGTTAAGTACAAAAAAAAAACTCTTTTTTCATCGAAAAAGCTTGGCTGTTCATTGTGGCGTATACGGCAGGCAGGAATCCAGCCGTACTGATGAGTATACGGTTCCTGCCGATACGAAACGCCCTCTTTTGCATGAAAGATTTTTCGATGTAAACAGTTTTTTTTTTTGCTCAATTTTCGAGCTGTGGATTTAGCAGCAAACTCAGAGTCAATTTCATATTGACCAAATTCGCTATGAATTTATTTCATAAGTCTCTAATCAAGAGTTAAACAATGATGTACAAGCAGTAACCAACACAAGCTGCAAAATTGTGGTTAGAAAAAAAAGGAGGAGTGAACAAACAAAATTTATATTGCTTTCCTTTGTTACATGCTGCTTGGATCTTGTTTAGCTTCTAAGTCGCTTCCTCTCAAAGTTAAAATTCTTAATTTTTATAGTACCTAGGTATTTAGTGTCTTTTTTAAATGTTTTTGTTTTTCTTTTTGTACATTAGAATAATTCCAATCTTTTGCCAAACATTGGCTCTCCTTACAAAAATAGTAAGAACAGAAAAAAAATATATAGGAGTACAAAACTAAAAATTTTTAAACGAAACGAAATCATTTATCAGTTTTTGAGCCGTCTACTGTTGTCTAGTAAAACTATAAATACAATTTACATTATGATGAAAATGTTTTTACATTGTCTTATTTTATTCATAAACTTTTTCTGCCTACGTCATATATTGAAATAAAATGTTAGCCCATTTCTATGGAACCAATTTTTTTATATTCTGCATATATACGTAGTTCCAATGATAATACAACATTTTCAGGTTAAAACAAATAAAATTTGCTTGACATTATATTCATGCTTCGAATGAGCCACATGAGTCACAAACTTTCTCTTCAACCACATTTGTACATATGCCTTTTTGGAAACGTTTATATCATTCATAAACCCTGTATTTCAATATAATCATTCTCGCCAAAATCCATCTTCAAAATTTCCACCACTTCACTGCACTTTATACGATTCGATCTTTAACGCAAATATACCATTTATAAACTTATTTAGTTTCTATCGATTGAGATATAGAGTACTTGATTCGAGAACTAAAATCTGGATTTAACTCTTTTTAAATTTCGTCCCCATTTGCCATATCTAGATATACCAAATTTGGTGAATTTCGAATATAAACCTCCTAAAGAAATTTTGAGAATATACTGTGTGTTTCGATCAGCATAATAGAGCGATTTCATCAGAACAGCAACGAAATTCTGAATACTGACTTCATGCATTCTTCGTGAAATTTTGATTTTCGGTTTTAAGTCAACAAACTCACAGTACCTCGGTACTTGTCTTTTAATTCTATGTTAATTGCAGTAGGCTGAAAATTGCCTGTAGACTCTACATATATGGATCTCGAAAGAGTAAGAGTAAAGCTGCTAATTTCGAATTTCGAAAATTAACAACCGTCACCTGTTAAGCCAATATCTTTCCTTGTTATCATCCTCTTTTTCCCATTCAAACCAAATCCAATAATATTTATTATACAATAAAGAAAAATACATGTTTTTCGATAATCACACAGGGTGCTCTATACCACGATCCATTTTTTTATACTATTCGATATTGGCCACGGTTGAAGTAAATTTCGAATATCAATTCCGAATAACAGTGTGTTAATGGCGGATATTGCAAATCTAATCTCATTAATATATATAAGTATATATGTATATACATATATGGTAAATACAAGTGGTCCCAGAAGTGAACTTTTACGGATCCCATATGATGAGGGTACCATCGCAGATCTATTGTTAATGATGACTTGTAGAAATCTGACCGAAACAATATGACAGCAGTTTCCGTTGAGAATGCGAATATAAAAAACCAGCCAAGTGCGAGTCAGACTCACACACGAAGGGTTGCGTACCATCGTACAAAATTTAACATTATGTATACGCCAAACAGATAATAATAAGAATAAAGTGAGAAAAAAAAACGCCGAAAAAATCACGTTTCTGTATGGGGGCCCCTTTAATTTTATTTTATTTTTATTATTTGTTGTTTAAGTGGCAATAGAAATACACAGTGTATGAAAATTTCAACTGTCTACCTATTACGGTTCATGAGATACAGCCCGATGACGGACGGAAGGACATCGGAACTTAGTAATAGGGTTACCGTTTTTACCTTTTGGGTACGGAACTCTAAAAATGATACAGAACCTGACAATAATTCAAAAACGTTTGGTGAATATAGAGAAATCTGGCAGAGCTAGCACTAAAATTCTATTTTCGTTCACCACTGTGTGGATATCAAAGCGGTGTCCTTTTGAATTGCAGTTTCACAATTATTAATGAACATAAAATCCAAATTGGAATTTTATAGGGACTCCCTCTGTCAAGAACTCTTTTCGATTTGAATGTACAAAAAAGGTTTTCATGTGCTTTTCACAGAATACAACATAATAATTGCCATCCTCGGAATATTTCCTTTTCAAAATGGCCTTAATATTTTCTGGCTGAAGAAGATGTACAGTCCTCAGTCATGAATTAGCATATGCAACAAAAGTAATTTCGAAATTTTTTGGTCTATACTAAAAGTAACAGTGAACGTTTGTATTTTATTGTAGAAAAAAGAAATTATGTTTGTAGATATTTTTTCATAACCGAAAAAATATACATATATATTTCCCAAGACAGATAGCTCGACAGAGTTTAATGAGTTAAGTTTTATGCAAATAGTAATTTTATTTAAAATCGGTGTAAAATTGCTTTCGTTTTTTATAAATTATTATATTTTTAGAAAATAAAAGTTTTACAAGATTACGTAAGCAGACAATAATTTTGCACACGTCATTTAACAATCAGTAGAAAAAACCATGGAAAATTTTGTGCAAATAATTAACGTAGCAAAATTACACCGATTTTCTTTTTCATAGTTTAGGGAACTTCTGATGAGCTCTTTGGTTGGAGTGAAACTGGTCAAGTAAAGCATTTTTTAATAAATCTCTAAAATACTTTTTTTTTTCAACTAGGTATATTTAATTCGAAAGTAGTGCAAAATCTTACCAAGCCATGATGTGCTGTTCTGCTATGCATGGTTTGCATATATTTATTGCCTCTAGATAATTATTATTCACCTACAAATTTTAAATTGACATTTACACCATTTTTTTTGTCTACACCCTCATTTCAGATATATGACGAAAAAGGTAGCACTCATTCTACTCGGATTTGGTTGGTTCGTTGGTGCTACATTTGCACTGATACCAATGTTCTGGAATAATTGGGAAACAGCTACACAATGTGAATTCGATGAAATTCTTCCACCATGGTACATGGCGGGTGTAATAACCCCAGGATTTTCAATGGTTTGGGTTTGCATGTTGATAGTCTACTGGAGAATATGGCGTGAAGCTTCTAAACATGCTAAACAAATACGATCATCATTTACGGGACTCCATGAAAGTCCATCCGATTGGAAATCAGTTCAGGTAAATTTTACTTAAAGAGTTTAATAAGTTTTTTAGTTTTTTTTGCCAGAGGAAATTTTTAGTCTAACATACATAAAAAAAACAAAAACACAAAAGCTGAAGGGCAATTACCCTTTTTCTATTGTTTATACACCACATGCCCAGCTTCGGTGTTGTTGTTTGTTTGTTTGTTATTAAAACTTATAAGGGCGCTGCTGCTTTACATGATTTAAATAAGTCAGTAACCATCAATGGAAAACATTTATGCAAATTTACCATCTAGGTATGCACGAGTACACGATTGTGTTAGCGTGGCATGTCAGCAGGCTCATTATTTTGACTTACACCGCTTTTACCTATACCTGAACTGTATTTTTGTATGTGTGAATTTTGTCGGGGTGCCTTTGGTTTGAACTGTAACGACAAGGACACTATTTTAGAACTGTTACTTGATAATATGTGTCGCAAAGCTCAATACAAACTTCAACACCACCCTTAGTCCAGATAGAGTAGGGTAGTGGCAAATTTTGAGCGCGCAAGTGTTTAATTTTGGGTGCACAAATTACGATACTTTATTAAGGAGGGTGTCAACGTTCAGAAAATTTATTCATTCCGATGAAGTCACTCCCCTCCCCTCCCCCCTACCGGTAACCTATAGGTGTAAATGTCATTGTCTCGAACAATTTAATATGAAATTTCGCATAGAAACTAAATTATGAGAATTTATCTCGTTGACCTTTTGTACACCTTATCGACTTATGACTCCACAAATGTCTTAGTGTTAAGAGACCCTTCACAAGATTTGCATGAACTTGTTGAGATGGAATTAAGCAAACTAATTTAAATGCAATTTTCCAGATGGCAACAACTGTGCATTTGTGTAAAATGCAGTTTCCACAAAATCAACATTTGCAATAAAGAGTTTCGATTGTGTAAACTTCGATGCCAATTCTTAAGTCACAAACAATCTAACAACGTCTAGGTACTTGGAGTTGTGTGACGTCTTTTGTTTAGGCGCCATTATGGTCGGTCGGCGCGAAAAAGCGGGATAGTTTGAGTGGAGTAAAGTGGTCGGCCTAAGGACAATCGCTTGTTGCTTTATGTGAAATAATATGATAAAAACTTTTAATTATTAATTCTAATAGAAACGTGTACAGGCTAGAGCTGGATAGCTTTCCGTTGTATACGTATACCAAGTATAAGTGACTTCCAATTCATCGCACGTGTATTGATGTGAGCAGGGTAACTTTCCATTGCGTTCACATCAACTGAAGGCTTCCGTTTTATTGCATGTATACCAACCAATCCACCACTAGTATTCTGTTTTTTTACATATTAATTAAATTTAAGATTCCACCTCTCATCTAATCACTGCGTCCTATAAAATCTGTTGTGACAAGTCGAAGTTGAAGTTGTTTTTTTGTTTGTTTTTAATACGTATACGGATGTCTGCTCTCTCCCGATGAATAGTTCTTCACGTTCGTATCGTCTATAAATTGCTGGGGCGATAAAAACAGTCCTTTTATTCCCATGGCCATGTTTTGGCGAAAGCTCTAGCATTAAAGTCAATTAGATTCCCGGAAACATTACGATTGGCTTACAAGTCCCTTTCTTTTTGCTACATTATTGCATGTTTGTTGCTTGGATTGCTGGTATCAGATATGACGACAGCGAGGTGCATATAAACAATTTTAAAGAAATTTTACCGTTATCGACAATATTTCAGCACTCTCCCTTTTGGAAATTGCCCCATTTGGAGTTGTTATTTCTTCAAATGCGGTAGAGTAGAAAAGCAGAAAAAATTGCAAGCCCAAAAATATAAGAATATTTATCGCCATAACGATCATAAAATGAGTCACTTACACGATTTATACGCGGTGCAACATTTACCCTCGTTAAACTGAACGGAAGCGATAGCTATGCATGTAATACCAGCAACAAAAAATAACTTTTATGCGATAAAATGGCGATTTGCTTGCAAACGCAAGAAGATAAGAATATTTATCGCCATGGCGATCATTAAACGATTCGCTTACACGATTCATATGCGAAGCAACATTTACCCCCGCCAAGTTAAACGCAGGCAATAAAATAGCTTGTTGTGGCAATAAGAAATCAGAAGAAAGTGATTCGTAGACAAATCGCAATTTTTGCTGAGGTAGTTTGCTTAGCAAATTTGATAGTTTGTGTAAATATGTATTATACAAATTTTAGTCATAGTTGCATAAGGAAGCATTCGTGATATTTTCAAGTTTACCATATGCAAGCTAAGGCACATTGTGGTTAGGCCTATATTTTTAGTTTTACATGAAAATGATTCATTAAAATAAATGAGGGCCAATTTCCTTCTGAATTCGGGACGTTTTCTTGTAAAACAATTACTGTGCCTGTTCCTTAGAGTAATCTCTTCACAACCATTTTATTTATCATTTCCACGAAAAATTGCTCATATTCGGCATATCTACAAAAAAAAAGGCTTACGATATCTTTAACGGTTCAGACAATATTGCAGTCAGTTCGATCTTCTGAAATATTTTCAATATACTCCTTCCACTTAGGAAAATAATGAAAATCACTGAGAATCAAATCTTGTCTATAGAATGTGTGGATGAACAAGCAATTTGAAGTTCAAGTATCAGGTTGTGCATTATCATGATGCAGGAAGACTCTCGAAAAATCATCAGGTGTAACTTCTCAGTCTGCCGCCTTCGTAACCTTTAAGCTGCATACGAAATCTATCCAATAAATACGTGAACTGACGTCATAAAAACTTAATTTTATAAAATTTGTAGCAATGCGCTTGTTCTTCTATCTCCGTTTGTATTGTACAAAGCATCCCTGAAAGTCTTCAGAAGTCAGGCTTTTCAGCTGCCTCGTAATTTCATGTTTTATCGTTTCCAAAACGACCAAGATCCGCCCTCGCATGACATTTTTGCATTTTTATCGACGTCGTACTTGAAGAACCATGATTCTTCTCCAGTAATGACATTTTCAAGGAAACCGGAAGTTTGAGCGGGTATTTTTCCAGTCAGTGCAGCATTCGACCTTTTAGGACGATTTTTGCATACAAATTTTCTCAACCCTAAATATTCTGTTAGAATGACCCTAAATATTCTGTTAGAATGGCGTGTAGAGATGATTTTCTCAAATTCAGTTCTTCAGCAATCATCCGGCATAAGAGCCTTTTTTCTATTTATATGTATGCTCATCGGTACTGCTGGACTGATCGGCGGTCATCCTGCTCTGGCATCAGCCTTGCAGTTTTCACGGTCCTCATTAAAACGCTTTATCCATTCTCTCCATAAATAGCTCTCAAAATTTCATGAATTTACTGTGAGTTTTTCCCAAGTTTCACTAAAAATTTGATATTAACTCGCTATTCTACCTGCTTATCAATTTCCATCGTCGACAAGAACAAAAACAAATCCTATATTCAATTGCACATTTTCCTCAACGGTCGAATGACGGTCACTGCCGCTTCAGTGGGTCCTTCGCCAACAGATTAGCCAGTGTCCATTGGCAAGCATCATCTCAAAGCCACCATAGCAGCTCAGTTCGCGTATTTATCGGACAGACTACGTATCATTTCGTAAAATTCAAAAAATCCACACAATCCTTTCAGAGGTCTTTACATGTCGACTCTAACAAAAATGTGTTCTTTGGATTTCTGGAGAGAGGTATATGTTTTCCAAGGTTCTCGTTCAAGCGTTAAATTCGATAAATGCTAGAATGCAGTATCCAAGATTTTCATACTAATGCCAAATTCTGGTGTTCCACAAGGATCTATTCTATCCACGTTTCTTATCTGATTAAAATTGATACCCACCTCTACACTTCGTGTAAAGCACAGGACACATCGATATTAAAAGACGAGTGAAAGTTAATAACTATCCAGCGAAATACCGAGTCAAATATGCATCCTTCAACTGATTCAATAACTGTAATCTACGGTATACCTATAGGCGACAAGGTGTGCTTAATAATTTTTTGATATTTAAGTCGTTATCTGACATCGGTTAACTTTATATGGATAAGCCCCCCGAGACAGAAGAGAAGTTGAAGTTGAAAAAAAAAAAAAAAAAAAAACTGCAGAAACCTCATACTACTACACAGGTACTACCCGGGATTTTTATTTATATATTTTCTTCCTAGCAGGGGACGAAAGATCCCAAGCACGATCACCAAGGCGGCTCAATGTGCTAAATAGGAGAAGCTATAAAGCTATAAACGTCGAAAGCGAAGGACCTATCGAACCCAGTCAGCGCGCTAGCCAACTGAGCTACCGAGGCCACTTTGGATTATATTAGGCATATTTTGTATACTATGGGTATAGTCGATGTATGTACATATCACAACACATCGCTTAACGAATACTACTATGTTTCAGTAAATAAGATAGAGGTCCGAAGTATTTGTAGCTGGTCTAATCATAGTTTTAATAAAAAAACGCGATGAGATACCTACTCTGAAATGCATCTTACAAAGATCCTAGAAATACTTAACTCTATCTGACATAATGCATATCAACAGGTCCTCACATCAGGCCTAGATAAAAATAAAATTCCTGCATTTCCCGTATAAGAACTGTGCAGATGTGGAACAATTTACCATCTTCTATTGCAGATGTTCAAGAAATATGTGCAACTTTACCTCCTAGATTTATCCCAGTAATCCAAAAGTCTCTAGTACATTTTCATTTCTTGTCAAGGTTGGAATCGTAAAAGCATAACAAATTATGGCAAGGTGGACCTATTCAAGTGTAATTTATGTTAACTTTGAAGAGCAATTACAGTTAAAAATAAATTTTATAGCCCACAATAAAATTCTTTCATACATTTATCATAAAATTATGTATGTGTAGCTTCAGTGGAATAAATATGATGAAATAATTTTTTTTTCCATGTTACATAAATTGTGGCATTTTTTTTTTGCAAAAACTATAACCACTTTGTAATTGGCATCACAAAGAATTTACTACTTTTAATACAAGGTTCATTGTAATTGGCATATTCCATAAGTGAACGGCTCTTAGAGAAGGTCCTTTGTGTTGCAAAAGAGGCGTGTAACTCAATTGTGTGGTTTTATTCCATAGGACGAACACAAGGACTAACGTAAATTTTATTAAAATATCTGAAATTCATATTAAAGAAAAAAAACGAGATTTAAGTCAATTTGAATATTTTTAGAGATGAATTTTAATTGAATATATACGACAGCTTGTGGTAATGGTAAGAACCAAAATAGATGACATAAAAATATTTCAGAAAATTATTTAAGTGAAAATAAAGTAACTCAAAAAACGATCATAAATTATTGCAGTAAATAATCATAAATTATAGCAAGATTTTGAATATTTTGCAGGAGTAATACGTTTTCATTTTAGATGCAGATAATATCTATTTGTTTGTTAGTGGTATCTTTTATAGATACATATATAAATCAATTAGCGGTTTTGAGTTAAGTATGTTAAGTATATGAATATGTGAGGTGGTGTAGAAATAATTCCATTGTGACAGTGTATATCCACTGATGGTTGCTATAATTAACGCTGACATTTCATTGAACGTAATTACTTAAAATAATTTTCATTTAACATTTAATACGGTCCTCTTTCCACCATCATCGATCTTATATAATCAGTTTAATTAAAAGTAATTAATTTTTTTTTTAATTAGAACAAGTAGTTATAATTGAAAATTCAAGTTAATTTTAATTTAATTATTTCATAAAAAAATGATCTAAAAAAGAGTAAATTGTAGACTAAGCAGTAATGAATAATTTTTGTTAATAATCGTTACCGAAAAATAGAATTAATTATTATTAGTATCCTTCTCAAAATATATAAAATCATAAAAGTCAGAGCGAGTGTGTGTGTGTCCCAGAGCACCCAATATAATAAATCCGGCACGACGTAGGGAATGTTAGGTAGGAGTCAAGACTCGAGAGGAACATATAAATCTTAAAAAATAGGGTAAAATGTGCTTTTTCGGAGTTAAATATTTTATGAATCATTCTTTAACTCTTGAATGATGAAGACGACTTGAAATTTTTTAGTAAATGTGTTTATTTTGGAGTTGGGCGAAGGCTAGCAATTGGATTTTATCTGGTCTGAAACCTCTCCCCCACACCCCTTCCGTCACTTTGTTTATTAAAACACGTCATCACGTTTTCTGAACTTTTTCTTTTAAACATATCCAGGGAGAAATCTCAGTAAATGCCTAAAAGGTAGGAGGAATATTCTTCTGAAAATGTTATACAATTTTCTCTAGAATTTGTTGAGGTATAACTTCTCGAAGCGAAGAAGATGGGGAGAAAAAGTTATAGATCATTTATGTATGTATTAGAGTCACGGCCAAGGTATCCTGGTCTAGCGGTCAGGTTAACCGTGCTCAGTAAAAGAAAAAGATCAGTGGATAACATAGCTGGGAGTCAACTAGCACGGCTATAAAATCGTACTGAGACCCAGAATCTAGGAGATCATTCTCTGCTATTTCGAAAACGGACAAACGACAACGCCAAATTATCGAAAATCGTAAAATTTTTTCGAAAACTTTACGAAAGTCGAAATTTTCAGGATCGATGTATATAAATCTTTCAAAAAACACTTCCGATGATTAATATGTATCTTGGGATGATATCATAAAACCATTCGTTCCCACTACATTCGAAATTCGCATTACTTGAAGGCGCGGACTAAAATCTTTCAAACCTTAATCAGTTCTCCAGCTTTAACTCATTAATTATGATCACACTACGATAACTTCCATAACACTTTAATTGTTGTGGTTAAAATGAATTGCATGAACAGAAATTTCGAACTTCAGTTATATAACGATGAAAAACAGCGGGACAATAGTTTCCCCTACCTCGCTCCACCCCGCCCATTACACATGTATATAATCTAAAATTAAAAATTCGTTCTTCTGGCGACAAAATTATTTATACTTCCATTAAGGCACCTACCTAACGAGAAATGAATAATCGCACGCCCACGTAAATGTACATTGCACCTATATAATTTAAGGTTTTTGTGTGCATGTGTGCGCGCGCTTTTTTTTTTCTTATTATTATTATTACTTTCCGTCTATCAATCAAATCTGTTTCCTGTTCAAACCCCCGTTCGATAATAACATGTCCAGACACAGATTAGTAATAGTCTGTCGTCCCGGTCGATGGTTATTGATTTAGGTAATTGCAACGAGCAATAAACAAAATTTTTGTCATTCCATAAATGATGAAATTTCGTTATCGGTCTCGGAAGTATTTATAATTGCAGCAAAAATCGTGGAGCGCATTATTTATTTTTTTAGATACGATAAAATTCTCTAGATATTTTGATACCTGTTTGATGAAATAATTGATAAAAAAATAAGGCTATTTATAGAATTGAGCCTCTCCTCGCAGTTGATACAATTTTATGCATTGTTAAAGGTGGTTTTTATGGCCATCTAACTGTGTACAGTTCACAAGCAACTCTACCAATTCGGAAATGTTTGAACATGAGAGAGACCTAAAAAGTATTGCTTTTTGTTTTCGAAAATCATGTAATTATCATTAAATGCTCGAAAAAATTATGAGTAAAAAGTGAAATGAATAAGTCTGTACTCCAACCCCCCGCTACAACACCAGCACAACCATAATAAAACAGTCCAAATAGTAGATGCAAATATTAATATTATGTGAATACTAGGAGAAAAAAAGATAAATGCATGATTTTCGAATTCATATCCGAAATGTTACTAAAGAAAGAGAGAGATATATCCGCGTTTTAGCTGAATGCTAGTATACATACAAAGCTTTCTCTCAAATTGCGTGTTTTTGGTAGGAGTTCTTTCACAAGCCTCTTTATAGGTGTACCTCAGAGATCAGTCCTTGGGCCGTTGTTGTTCTAGGTGGGTATATGAATAATATGCATCAAGCTTTACGCCTTTACTCTCAGAAGCCAGATCAAATGCAGATGACTTTCAAATTTATCTGAGTAATAGAATCGGGTCTCGCATGGAAAATTCCATTCAAATTATTATGTCTAATTTGTATATCCTAATTTGAATTATTTGATCATCTGATTTCTTTGAGCCTGCCTGGATAGGTCAGTATGCTCTCGCTTTTCGTAAGATGATCAGGAGGGGCAGGAATGTAATGGAATTTAAGATTTAAAGATTGTGCAACTCTTATTTTTATTGGCTATTATGAATATTAGTCACGTGATCATTCCAGTTTCAAGTATTGGAAGTGTGAATTTGTTCGATCTTCACAGTTTTATTTCATCGACTGTAAGGCACCAAGGGCAGAAGTTGACTGATGTAATTATGAAGGGAATCCTCAGGCACATCAAAGCGCCGAGGAGAGTTGTCTTATATAAGATAACACAAAACACATTTTTTTCAGGCAACTATGAAAAAAGGAGGACTTTTCCTGTTTATCTATGGCTCAATACCTACGTACTAACCCTTATAATATAAAAAAATTTTTGCTTTAGAAACCTAGAAGATCAGGATGGGTCGTTATTTTTTTAACATTTTGGGGTACACCTTTATAAAACTTCATCAAAAATTTTGAATTTTTTATTCTTGGAATTCTTAAAAGTAGCATTTTAAAACTTTACCACACATGATATAAAAAAATATATATTTTTTTAGGGCGCATAACCCACCCCCAATTAAAAATCAAAAAAACAAATTTAATAATCATTGACTTTCGAAATATGTGGGCGTCATAAAGATCTAACATTTTGCCAAATTTTTAAATTTATACGTCATGTCGTTTTCAAGAAAAACTCCTGTGACAAGACAGACGGACACAAGAACAAGGTTCCGTTTTTCTATTTTATTGCATACGGCACCCTAATGTTGGGGATGAAAACAAAAATAACACCCACCAGTGCTCTCTACAGTTAATTTAGTTTACTGAATACCAAAACTCCCATCCATTTTTCAAAATATTAAAAAAAAAAAACAAAATTAAAAACTCGGTTATTCATTTCCAAAATATTTTTTTTTTTTTTTTTTTTTTTAATCAAAAATAATGCAAATTGTGTGTTTTTGCGAAAAGTTTCATCTAAAAAAAAATGTGCATAGCTTTAACCTTGAGAAAATACCTATTAAGTACGGACAGAATAAAGCGAGAATCTTAAAACCTGTACAATAAAATCTTGGAAGATTTATTTAAGGTGAATCATTCTGAGGGTGATACCTAACCAACCCTGCCCCTTTAAACTCACCACTTAAAATCATAAAATAACATTTACAAAAATTACATAAATCAATACATTCTCAATATTAATCAATATTTTCTCTCTCAACAAACATACAGGTCGTACTTTTCATCCTTGGATGCTTTTCAATTTGTTGGCTACCATATTTTATAATTGCTTGTGCGCAAATTTTCAAATTTCTTGAAAAAAGCTCACCAATGTTATACAAAGGTGCATTCTCTCTAGCAATGGCTAACTCTGGAATGAATCCAATTATTTATGCATGGAAAAATTCAAGTTTTCGTAGAGCATTTGCCCGATTACTACGATGTAAAAGTCCAGACCACATCGATGTTAGCCAACATAGTACAAGATCAAATATGCATAGAAAAAGCTCATCGCTACATCCACAAGATACTATGAATGCTACAATTACATGTACGCCCCCAGCGAGTGCAGTTAATGGAAGTTTTAATGAGTTTGATAATAATAAAACGATGGGATCACATGATGGTTACAATAATGGAAATGATGATGTTGGAAGATTACATAGTAGAAGAGTATCATTGGCTCTTATACATTCAACTCCACCTGAATCAGTAAAATTTGGTGGAGCATCAGCAATTACAAAATTAACTACTGCAACAACAACAATAACAACAACAACAGCAGCAGCAGTACCAATTATGCCAACAACTGTTGTCCTTACAAATACAGCAGCAGCAGGTGTAACAAAATTGAAGCAACAAAATTTAGAAATGAAAATTATTCCTGATATCCAAAAACTTGGTAACTGTGGTGAGCTTATTGCAAATGGCGGCTTAATCAATGGTTTTAAGGGTAAAAATGTAGTAATTAAACAAATTGAATGTGATGGAAATGGTAACACTCAAATTCGTATTATGAAAAATGGTGGGGTGGATGGTATTAAAATAGGAGAACATCTACAGAAAATACAAGCAACGAATAAGTTCATTGAAGTTCAGAGTAGTAAAATTATTGAAACTAATACTATGAAAGAGAATGCATCATGTAGTAAACATGTACTTAACGGACGATATCCAATTGTAGAACAATTATCTAATGGAAATCATATAATTAGCAGCTTTAAAAGTTATGGCAGTCAAATTGTTTAGACTAAGTACATACTACTATTACTACAGCTACTACTGCTTCTACTACAATTACCACAACTGAAACTGCACTATACGCTGTACTTCTTATAGTTTTAATTTTAAGTCGTAAAACTGTGATATTCGATATTTAAGAGTTAAAAGTATACTGAATATGACAATTAGCATTAAGTATTCATCCTGTTATAATTATGTACAACTATGTAGTCTATTAAAATGTATGTTCGTCTTCATATTATGTAAATGTATATGTAATGTATGTATGTATATAACACAAAATCAATTTCTAAACAGAATTATTGTTGAAAGAAGACTTAAGAACAAAACCTTCCTCCTTTAGTTTTATATTAAATATAAATTATAGGAACAAAACGTAGTTAGAGGCTAGTGTGAGTGTCAACCGAACCAAACTAAAGAGCTTTGCAATCTTATCATGAGCAGCTATCCATATCTCTTCTACTAAGTGTTAGAAGAATTAAGTATTGTGAAAAATAAAAAACAAACAAAAAAAAAAGACAAATTTTCAAAATGATGTAAAAATTATAGTTAGTGGAAAATTTAAATTTAATTTTTCCTTTTCGAATATTGATTTTGTAAAAAAAAAAAAACTTATCCCCATTCCGAAAATATATCTCATCTCAGATGTTGAAGTCGTTTTCTTTAGTTGATATGGTTGTCATAATTTTTGTCATCTTTTCTTAAGCTAAATAAACACAAATTGAAGGGATATTCTTGGTGTTGGTTTTACCTCTTAAATAAGTATCAATCATCTAGAGACAGATTTGCAAAGTTATTGTAACTATAAATAGTAGTCTGGGTAAAATAAGAATTTTTTTAACTTTTCTTAATGGAAACAAAAGAAGAAAAAAAAAGAAAAACGCTTTATTCACTTTATTTCTATAGACACAGAAAAGCAGGAAAGCAAATATGTAATATAAAAGTAATCGCGCCTATAGGGACTTGAAAAGAAAGTTGGATTCCATGATGATGATGATGATGATGATGAAAAGATTTATATAATTCGTCTATGTCATCCTAAGGGGATTATATGTTATAGAGAACAATATTTTCTCACGAAAGTTGCGCTTTCACACAAAATTCGAAGAACTTCTAATACAAAATTAATATACTTAATCAAGAAAGAATAGAATAAAAATATAATTTGATTGCTACTGAGTTCGGCAGGCGAAGCGTGAGTGATAAACTTTGACACAATACCTGCGGCCTCAAAACACAAATTACTCTCTGGTCATATGTATAACCATTATAACATACATGGTAACACACGCTTCACTCGTTTGATGGCAAAAACAAAAAAAAAAAAACAAAAAGACAACTCAAGCTAATTTATAACAAGTAAAAAAGCTAGAATTGGTCTAAGACTAATTCTTATGATACCCTAGATGAAGGCCCGTATAAAATTTTCATATGGTCACCGATCTATGCAAGTTTGATTTTTGAAGTGGTTTTTCGCATGTATTTCTAGAACGTTTCGTTGGACAGAAAAAATTATTATAACTAATTTTATAGGATTTGGTGTTCTGAAGAAGTTTTTAGTACAATAAAAATGTCTAGGACTAATCGTTTTCACAGTATATGTGAAAAAATTTGTATATGGCAACACCAAGAAGGGGTTGGCCGATATAGTCCATTTTTGAAATTTCATTTGTTATTACTATAAAAACACTATGCACCTGTCTATGTCGACGCGTTCTCAGGCAACCCCATGAAGGAGTTGCCCGATTTGTCTCATTTTCGAACTTAACTTTTGTTTTTTTTTTAAAGTCCGTGTACAAAATTTCAGCTTTCTACATAAGTGAATGCGTCCTCAAGTTATCGTGCGCAAGGATGGACGGACTTACAGACAGACGGATAGACATGCAAAAATCAAAATAACTTTTAATATTATGCGTGTGGGTCCACTTCATTTTGCTCACCATCATTATTTCGAGGTGTTACAAACGGAATGACAAACTTAGTATACCCTATAGATTTCATCTAGGGTATAAAAATTAAAACGTCTTGCATGTCTATGGCATTCGTACATGACCGACTGAAGCCTTAGAGACTATGTCTCTATGTGCATGTTAAAAAGGAGACCGTTTTCAACGCGCAATAAAACTGCAGAGGTGTCAAATCTTCTCAACACAGGCAATCTGATCGGCAGAATCCTTGATGAATTCCTAGAGGACCCAAAGTCCATCACACACTTTCTGCGAAAACACTATAACTTTGAAATGTCGTTCAAGGTGATTTTATAGGGGACCGTCAACAGAGGTTTTCTGATGACCAACTACTCTTTGAAAAAGGATCTCTCAACCGATTTACGAATGGATTCAAAATGAAATGTAGACCAGGCGTGAGCATATACATATGGCCCGAATTACCGACTAGCTAATACCCTAGACAGACTGTGCCCATAATGACTCAATTTCAAATTTAGTCATTTCAAGGAAATGAAGAGGTGATAGACTATGGACGAAAACTATTTCATTTGGAATGTCATTGACAGTTCCTCAATGTGAGTTAAGATCATGACAGAGTTCAATGATTTAATTAAATGCTATCAAGAAAATTTGCGAGTATTAGTTGTAGTTGTTAAAGCGCTTAGTAGAAGACAATTTTTGTTGTTGAAAGAGACCAAAAAGAGAAGAAAGCGGGAAAGAAATTTCTTTCATGATTACCTGATGGCTGTCACTGTTAACTTTATTGGAAAAACTTTCCACTTTTACTGCAATTTCACAAAATCGAGTAAAATTTGGTCCATTTGCAAATGAAGCGATATGTTGCAAATAAGTCCTTGATGGACTTTAGTTGTGTGACACACTGCACATTTGACTCCATTTAATTAAAAATTAAGCCATTATGGAGACAGTTTATTTAGGGTATAAAGCACGATTCTTCAGATAGAGATTCACACCATAGAACTCTGCCTTCGCGAAATCATTTATAAGAACATACGTGAAGCAAAAATATGTATATATCAGTTAAACTGCATTCAATGTGTTAAATTCCTTTATTTTTGAATCTAAGCTGGTCTGGGACTGTCTCACGATCTTGAAACAACTAGTCGAAACAAATAAGGTCACGCTGATTTAGGTGCCAGGACAAGAAGGCATCAAGGGCAATGAAATTGTTAACTGATTTGTAAAGTGAAGAGCCAGATCTTTGTTGATCGGGCTTGAGCCCGTTTATATTTATTTATTTATTTAGGTATTACTCATTCGCAACAGAGGAAAAAATATTCATCACATTCAGCAAAAAAGAACTAAAGCTCATAATGGGCCTACTTACAGGGCATTACCTACTCAGATATTGGTAGAGAGATACCTGTTGCGTCTGTATGGTAGACGATAAAACTGCTCTTAGTCAGATAAGGCTAAAACATCTAGAAAGGGCATTCTCATTGCCAGAATATGTTATAAAGATGTCCCCCAAGAATGTTATAGGTTTTGTAAAAGAAGTACGAATAGGCGCCCTAGGGCACTTACGGGTAATGTCACAAAAGATCGCACAGGTCGCATTGACTAGATGTGAAGCAGAACCTCGGCCTGCATTCCCCATTTTAATAATAATAATAACCTTGATCCTAACATAAATACCTCGATTCTGTGGAAAAAACTTAAGAATTTTTTTCTACCATCGAAACATAATCGTAACAACTATTTTAGTCTGGATTGATTCAATACGTAGGACCTATGAAAACTTCTTTGGATGTAGTTTGGATAACGAGAAGGAAGAGAGCATTCCGAATTTTATATGTAAATGCCCTGGCTTTGTCCAAAGGAGAAGCAATGTATTAGAAAAACCTTTCTTCCGAAAACTGAGTGATGTCGGGAGAAAACAGAAGACATTGAACATTTCCAGGTGACTTTTTCTTTCAGTATCCGCAGAATGTTTTATTCTACAATCTCACATGATGGATTCAGGTGAGTTTTACGGAAGTCTAACCACCACGAGGTCTATACATACTTATATATATGTAATATGAGGCAGATTGGTTATTGGACCGATGGCCGGCACTCTAAACAAACCTATCCTAACCTAAGTGATTTTAAATAATTTTTCTTTAAGAACGTTAGTTTTTGATACAATTTTCATTTTATGCTGAAAACTGTCATGCCAATGAATACCAACAGGATTGTTTCAATGCAGAATTCAGCAAGAGGATTCCTTGTTACAATTGAGCAGAGAGGAATGATGCGCGAAGATCGACACATCAGCAGTTACAAACTATCAATTTTCAAAGATGGATCCAAAATAGATAAAGGTAGAGGAGCTGTGAACACTTACTAGAGCTCGTGTGCTTTTTTGTGTCCGCAGAACAGAGCAACACAAAAGATACACAAAAGAACGTCTCATACATTTTCATAGAAAGATTTAAATGAAGCGAACAGTACAGAACAATTTGTTCTCTCCAGTATATGGAAGCTCTAGAACAAGGTACATAAAAAAAAGCACAGCTAATATCTCAAAGAACTGCCATATGTGGTAGAAATATCTGCAACTTAGGTGCGTTATACAATAATGCAGTAAAAAAAAAAAAAAAAAACAAATCGGTATGACGTACGAAATATAATCGCATGTTATTACCGGACATTGTACATATTTTATATTTTTGGGAAGCATACTGAGAGCACATCTACAGTAAAAATTGTTGGGATAAAGATGAAACATTCGCAGTACAAATGACCTAGTCTGGGTGAATTCTTCTTCCGCGATCCAGGGGAAGTCACAAAAATCTTCAATTGGATATTAATTCCTTTTTAAACATGATATTCTGTTAGTAGTAGACAATCCCAAGGTTTCGCGGGCAACGAGCCTTCCAAAGGTCTATGAGACCCTGAAAGCTTCTGTGATCTGCAGCCTGCATAAAGTAACAAACAACAATATCCGGTTTTTTTTTTAATGCATGTATACAGCGTATACTAACTACACTGTGAAAATCAATCTATGTTATTGTACGCCTTTTTAAAAACCACGAAAAAGTGATGGTTTAATATTGTACACCTAGAAAATTTATATTATTTGTGTTGTAGTGAAAATGTGGTCAGTAGTAGATTAGCGGGAAATATGGCAAACACATGCAAAGGGAAGTTCTTCCACACCATAGCCAGAAAATATCTTTTTCAGAGCGCTTTCTTACCATACCCAAAGGAATCTTTCCAGAAGCAGACCTCTTCACTGATTTTAGGCTTATTCATATGACTCATATCATAGATGGCAGAAGAAATAGATGTCCCATGGCATACTAGAGCAGAGTAAACAGATTATGAAATGGATAGTGCATTCTGGAATGGATCATAACATGTTTTAGAGCGTGTTTGATCGACTTCCTCTGAGGTATTGAAAAAATATGAATCACTCTACGTATACATCATTTCAAATGTTGTGGTCCATTCCGGAATGGATCACCCATCCATATTAATTTTGTATACTCTTTTTTGTACTGCATGCGACATCTAGTTCTTGTGCCATCTATGCTCATATGCATCTGGAAAAAAATTATATGGTCGCAGCTACACAGTGCAGTATGTTATGTGTACTCTGACTTGACTTTACTACTGACATCTATCAGACAATGATCACGTCGCGCCCACACTGTGATTGTGCGGGCACTTCCACCTGACTACACATTTGACATCGGACTGAGAAAAAAGGCGGAAAAAGTAAATTGAAGTGAAGGTCATAAGGGATGGAAACAAACTGGTTAACGGAAGAGAAAAAAAAGTACCGAGAATTAAAAAAAAAAAATTAATTTCACGTGTAATTGAAGTATCGAGAAAAAAGTAAAAAGAAAAAAAAAAGGAGGTTGCAGGCAGAACGGAGAAAGAAAAATCGCTGCAGAATTGGGAAGCGGCAAAGGAAGTTCCACAAGAACGCTTGTGGAACAATCAGACAAGAAATCGTTTATATAATTATAGGTTAACTCTCAGCACATTTTCGCAAACATAGAAATAACCTAATATGTAGTACGTTTTCACTAGGCCTCAAATTACGTAATTTCGAGCAAAAATTTCGAAACTACGAGACCCTGTTTCCACTATGTTTTTCGTAATTTCGTTGACAGTTCACTGCTATTTTCCTTGTTCTTAAACCAAAACACGACCAGTCGTCATAGCTACATATGAACCACGGTCGCTGACATGTATATAAATGGACTGATTGATCTCATCCTATTTCATGTGGCACCAGTTCTGATTTCAGAAAATATGCTCTCACTGTCAATGCTATCAACTGTCGTAAACTGGCGCTATATTTAAATTATTTATATATAATAATAGCAATAATACCAAAAATTCCATAAAGAAATTTTTGGGAGTATAGGTTCTGTGTGTATATCCACCAGCAACTTATTGGCATCTGAGTTCACTGTAGTGTAGACAGCAGGCAGTTTCACGGTTCATTGCAGTCCTGATGAGATCGCCCTGTTACTGCTGAACGAAACACTTTACACACAGAATCTATACTCCCAAAAATTTCTTTTTGGAATTTTTGGTCTTCGGTACCTCGGTACTTGTTTTTTAATTTTCTCTGTTCATATGCAGTGAGAATTTCCTGTAGGCTCGTATTTTGTACGGATCTCGAAAGAGTAAAAAATTCATTACCACTTCCCACTTGAAACTTATTTTTTTTTAATTTTTCAGGAAAATGACTCTAACTTTAAGCAATTTCTGTAATTGTGGCAAAAGGAAGTATAACAATAAAGCTATATGTCCTTTGGTGTTAATAGTAGGAGTAGGAACCAGACGGAAAATTGTAATCAAATAATTATAATACCACTGAGTACCTGTATAATTCGTTTAGTAAAACTAAAACGATTTTATGTACAGGAACCAACGGGAGTATCCAAATCAGTAGCGTACTTAGATTTCGTCTCCGGCGAATAGCCCGCTAGGAGTTACTACTCCGAAAGGCCCTCCATGGGATTATAACGTTCTTTTCTTGTTAGTGTTCTCCCTCTGAGACTAAAAAATTCATTCGGGGTAGAACAGAGGTGCCCCATTTGGTTACTTTTATATTATTTTGAGCTGCGCGCCAACTTGTATCCTTACTACGGGGGTGAATTTAAGTGCTAAAATCAATTTTTATTTAAAATAGTAATCCATTTTGTGAAACGTGAGGACAGCAGTCAGAGGTAAATAAAGCATTTTTTTTTATAACGTAAGAATGATGCGCTGAAAGTATTTATTTCTTCCCCAAGTCTCCCGGAGCCCTTTCTCAACGACGATGGTCGATTAAGGCTCTCCACTAGAATTTTAGGTTGTCAAAAGGGACATTCCACAAATATGATGCCCGCAGTGTCATAGGGTGGAAAGGGATATGACATCAGAGGACATTCCTCACAATACTACAAGGTAAGTGGTGTAAGGGTCCTTTCAGGACCGGATCTGTGTACTGCATTGTTGACAGGTATGAATTTCTTTTTGGATATGTTGTGTGACAGCGGCAGGTTTTTGTGGAACTCACTCCACATTCTCCACCATTAGATGAGGCGTGCCGCCCTACATTCAACGCTGATCACGGAGTGAGCTATCAGCTTCTGCTGATAGTCTGGACTTAACTTCCAAGCCACTCAATTACATTCTACCATAACAACAAGATGCAAAAGAATTTTCATTTTTAGTAGAAGTGTGGCGTTTCCTTTGATTAATAAATTAATGACAATATTGTTTTTCTCTTTTGGTTTACAACAAGTTTATAAACTGAAATCTTGAATAATTCTTTCTCTTGATTTTCTCTGCGCGAATGTTTCCTTAGAATCGCCAAGTGAGCGTTTCCCTCTGCGCATATGCACACATTTTAAGATATGAACGAGGATAGGGTTGGGAAACGCTCAGAGCTCTTGCATTCGTCTTTGAACGCTTCTATTTACAGCTGGTAGGGAAGCTACACTGATACACATCCAGAATTTGTATTTTAAGCATTTTCATTTTCATTTTTTTTTATCAATGTCAATGAAATGTGGCAACATAACCAAATCTACAATGACATTGCCCTTAATTTAGTTTTTCTTATAAACAACATTTCTTCATGTATATAAATAAATGAAAACTTTTACAAGAAATAGTGAAAATTTCCCTAGGGTAGAAACAACTTATTCTGCATGATATCAAAAGGGAACTATCTCAGCTGTTTCGTTGTGGTTTGTTTGCACCTCAAATGTAGCCAAATATCGTCCAATATACAAATACGTGTCAACTATATGTATGCCTGCTTAACTATATCTATTGCTGAAGTTTAGCCTATAGTATAGCATTGACAAGGGACAACTCTCATGTTATATGCAGGAAGAACATCAACCTCCCTTTTTTCTTTCAGAATCTGGAACATATTTGACTTTTGTGGTCTCTTTTTGATTGTTGTGCACCACCGCCCAATCCCAAAGGAAATATAATTTTGATTATATTCGATAAATGTTAAAAATGGATTTTTCTGTTTTTCTTTTTCGTAATTGTTACTCCTCTGCCCTTCCCCCTCTCGAGTAACGTAAACACACCTATTGAATGATAAGACGGCAAATTTTAATTGTACAATAAAATGAAGAAAACGTTGTTTTTTTACGTTTTCCATTATTGTTTGCCATAACAGTTACTGGTAGCAGGGGAATATTTATGTACACAAAGAAGGATTTGAAGCTTTTACTGAGGTAATAAAAATTTAATTTGAAAGAGCTTTCCCAAGAAAATTAATTCGTTTGACTTTCATCATAACAAATTTAGGATGATTAAATTGATGAAATTTGTGGGAATTGGATCAAAATTGTAGGAACTTTGTAGTGTTTTTTTCTTTTTGAAAACAACTTCATGGAATATAAGTGGAAATCGCAAGATTTTCAATCACTCTATAGGGGGGTGGGAATTTTAATGCCTTACTGTTTGGCATGTTTGTTGGTTAATAAAAAAAAGACGACAAAACAATTAGTAACCTTCTTGGGGCTAGATATACTGAAATATTTTAAGGTGAAAGAGGGGGCGGGGACTAAGATTTGTGGTAATATATCAAGCTAAAAGAAGGTGTAAGGACTAAGATTTGTGGTGACGCATATTTTCCGGGTCGTACATCTTCGAACACTTGACCAACCACTTTGTAAATCTAGCAAATTTAATTTCTCAATTCACGTCCAGTAACACTTTATAAATAAAATAAATAAATAAAGAATAATTTCCTGAAATGACCTCACAACTGATGGGCTGATGTTTCATTTAATACTTTTCAGATAAGCTTATTTCCAGAGTCTACGCTTTTTTGGGCCCATTGTGAACGAACTGGCAGCCTGGTGCAGAAGAAACGAATCCTGCAGGCAGTACCAGCGTCATAGCTGCTCTTCTTACAGCCGTCAAATCGATATAAAGGTGAAAACCCAATGAACGCAGAAAGCGTCGCGTCGCTTTGACAATTCTCCGCGGCAGACGCGTGTAGGATTTGAACAAGAACCAATGGACGCGTCGCGCTGGTACTCTTAAAATTTATTTATAAAAAGAAAACGTGATATAAAAGCTTGAGTTATTATTTAAAAGTGAAATAGTGGATATATCAGAGTTATTAGATGTGGCAGTTCTTGCGTTTGCAGCTCACCAAGCATATAAACAGTTTAAAATCAAACAAAAGAACTGTCAAAGCGTCTGTCGCGCGTTATAAGTAGAACATTGCTCTACTTTCGCGTCGAATCCGGCAAGCACGGCAGCCATTTGGCCAGCACCACTGACATGTATATAAATGGACTGCTTGTTGAACCAAAAATGCATGAAAGATGGCACCACTTTCATGTTCCTTTCTCTTTCCATGAGAGCATACTTTCCCACTGAACTCTAACGATTCAGCGGTATTTCCAACCAAAACAGCCTTAAAAAAACCCTTTCTTCGCCTTATAATTAAAATTTAACGATTCAAATAGTCTCAAATCCTTTTGTGGTAAATTCGGTAAATCCCACTGACATGCATATCAGTAAATTCCCAAATAATGAAAGCATACTTTCGAAAATCAAAACTGGTGCCACACGAAACGGGAGATCAGTCAGTCCATTTAAATACATGTCAGTGGCCAGCACGAACTTAAACATGTATATTCTATTGAATTGTCAAAACGACGAGACACCTGCCGCGTTCATTGGAATTTCACCTTAAGATCGACTTGGTACAGTATGTACTGCAGTATCCTTCCGAGAATAGGACCCGTCCAGGCTGTCGTGCGGACAGTCTGTGCTGGTAATAGGTGCACTCGTCCACCAGATCGATTTTACGGCAACACCTCTTACCGACGTTAAGTCACCATTAAGAAAACTTGGAACTTTTAAAATCTCAATCCCAATCAGGCTGCTTATCGAGCAAAAGATTAATAATTAGCTAGATATCCAGGCCTTCACTGTTTCCTGCATTAAGCAGCATTCAAACAACCACACCTGCTTCAGACCGACCTGTTATCTATACGGGTCAGTTCCTAGCAATTGTGGTCTCAACAAAGCTTGGCAACCGCCAGAGATTCACTGAAAAAGCAGTCATCATGAAATTCTTGTTTTCATAATTCGAATGCCATTAAAACTGAAGTTCTCAGTCTCATTGATGCTCTCGTCTCAATTCGATAGAAGGCTAGTCACTGCTATCTCGTAAGTGTCACAAAAAAAAAACTAGGCTGACTGTTCGCTCAAAAATGTCAAATGCTACATGTTTTATGCATGTCATTTCTATTGGCTGCCTGCTTAACCACGCTTCTTACTCACACTCAATATACATAATAGATCAACTCTGCTCTCGGTGTCCGCAGGCTCTTAGTGGCCTAGTCGCCTCTACCTTTATATTATTATTTAGTCACACTCAAATTTAGATCGCCACGCATGCGCATACTATATACTATACATACAAGTAAATCATGCAAGTAATGATGTTTGCTTTCAAGCTTTCAGGCATGGGTATAGTGCCTTAAATACTTGTAAATTCATTATCTATTTTGAGTTAGTTTGTAGTGCGTATGGGCATCTTCTAACATAATCTCTGTGAGCTAAAATATTACAGTACATTTAATTTATGCTTGATACAAGGCGTCTCGGAAAGTACAGCTTCATATATATATCTATCAATAAAATATTAGCCCATCCCAACCAATGCACACGGTTGAAATGTTATAATACACGTTGCCTCCTGCACAACCTTTCTATACTTAAAGCAATGAAACAAGTTCTAAAACGGTACGAAGAACAATCGAGTTGAACTTATCTAATCGAATATTTGCGGACAAATTTGTAATCCCCACGAAGTAGAAGCCAGGAAAACCTAGAGCAGAAGCCGTAGTTACACAATGCACTACATACTTCAGCAAGCAAACCAATTTTTTTTTATCAAGATCGTAAATAGAAAGAAATATATCCTGAAACCATTAACAGAAGAAGAATGGAAGGTAATTTTCGAAATATTGAACCAAATAAAAATGAAACTTGACGTGGTTTTCCTGCCCATATCAGAAACCTTCCAAATCAATTTTTTTACTAACTAATTGCTTGCGATATATGTGCCTACACAAATTTTTACAAAATCGATAACGTAAAGCTATACAATAACAAAAATCTTCTGATCTGTACAAATACATACAAAATTTTGTTCAAAAATTCCTTTAGCTATCGACTTCCTTGCAACCATCTTCAATAATTGCATTAACTACTGCTACAACTGGAAAATTTTACGAATCTTCCGCGAGAAGCTCGTCAAAAAACATCAAAGTTTCATTAATATCAAACATTACAAAATTTTCTAAAAAATCATCTAGCAATAATGTGAAGAGAACACAGTCGACCAGAAGTCTCAATTCGGCTTCCCCAGCTAAAAGACTAATACATTTCGCCCAGGGCGTCTGTAACATCTAGAAACTAGAAAGTTCTATGTTGAACTTGCGAATCACAAATTATCATACAAAGACAAAGCAATTGAAACATGTGTTCCACAGGGTTCTGTCTTAGGCCCAATAATATTCATTCTTAAGATCTCAGATCAACCTATAAACGAGAATGGTAAGACGATTCTATATACAGGATGCCTTAAAAGTCATCACTCTCATGCAAATTGCTTTTGATGTCATCGCGTCATTATATCAAATGTGTTGTTTCAGAATACAACTGGACAAAGCATGGATCCCTATACTCCTGAAGAATGCGGAATTATTGTGACAATATTTTCCACAAACAATCGATCGGTGATTTTGGCTCAGCATGAATTTAATCATCGATTCCTTGGTCGTGTATAAACAACTGAGAAAACACTGCTGTGTGAAGACTGGCTCGACTGGGGACAGTAGCAGACGTGGCTAGCCCCAGTGAACCCTTACGGTCGAGAATATTGCTTATATGCTTGCAGCCCATAATGATTCTCAAACATCAACCAGACAACGGGCGATGCAAATGGGCATCAGTAGACGGTTTTTACAGCGAATATTCGTGGAAAATTTAAAGACGTTCCCGTTCAAAGTGCAAACAGTGCATCAACTATTGCCTGCAGTCCACCAATCGCGTGTAGATTACAGCCAAGCTCTCCTATACCTCAACCGCGATATGGATGATTTTCCATTGAAAATCATCATGAGCAATGAGGCACATTTCTACCGATGCGCACACGTGAATAAGTAAAATTATCAAATTTGGGGCTCTAAAAATTCGTGTGTAATGCAATGTAATGCCGTTATATGTTCTCAAAGTCACTGTTTAGTGCGGAGTTTACGGAGGAAAGGTGATTATCCTATATTTTTCGAAGTCAGCATCGGAAACACTGTTACTATGACTGGTGAACGCAACGGCTTCTTGTTGTCGTAAATTGCCGATTTTGGGTTGGAGAGCATATGGTTTTAGCGATTTGAACTGGCCCACAAGATCGTCCGATTTGACCGCTCCTGGACTTTCTTTTTTGTGGATTTGTAAAGTCACGGATCTAAAGCCATAGACCTTCGCAGACGTAAATGTGACATCCAACAAGAATTAGAGAATTTATCGCCAGAAGTTTTAAGAAGTCTTAAAGAATGCTTTGAAACGAGCCCGACTATGCATTAACTCTGGCGGCGGCCACTGAATCGATATTATCTTCGCGACTTAAACGTGTAAATAAACATAATTCTTTTTATTTACAAACAAAGTTACCGCTTTAAGAAATCGAGCGACGATGCGCCACCTTACATACAAATAAGTTGCAGTTCACTCCCTCATTTCTGTACGGCCTATAAAGATCTTTAAATTTTCCTATAAATAATGTCAACCTATGCATCAAGAGCATGAGCTGAACAGGCGTTTTCTGCGAGGAGCCTCACATGGAAATTGTCATACTCCTTGAAAGCCATTTCCAGGCGGAAGTCAAGGAAGCGGAAGGTTATCTTCTTAATTCAGACACTGAGAACAAGGAGATTGCCATCTGCTCAGACAGCCAAGCAGCTGGTAAGTCTTTATCTAAACTCTTTACGTCCTCCAAACCAATACTGGAGTATTAAACCACCCTGAATTTCGGGACTGCACCAAAACACTTTGCCTCTATTATTATTAAGCCAACCATGAGAACTCTAGTGTCAATTCTCACTAGGCACTCTTTTCTCAAGGGTCACCTGGACAGGATGAGACTTTTTGATGATCCTATATACAGGGGTTGCATAGAAAATCCCGAAACGAAGACTCACGTTCTTTGTCACTGTCCGGATCTCTCAAGATAGCGTTACCGATTCCTTGGCTCACACCTCCTAGACGAGCTGCTTGAAGTCGGGCAAGGAAGGCTGGATGCCAATATTTAGCTTTATAAGAGCGTTCGGTTGCGACCTATGAGCAACTGCTTATAAGTTTGGAGGGTGAACAATGGGCCTTGTTCTGGCCTACGTTCTAGGGATCTTTCGGGTCCCCAACCTCTTTTCAATCCATTCATCAATCCATGCATCAAGACTTCTACTAGTAGTCAGTTGAAGTGTTGCGTCTCCTTTGATTAATAAATTATTGACAATATTGTTCTTCTCTTTTGATTTACAACATACCCTCGCATGATCGAAATAAATTTCTATGCGAAATTACAATAAATGTAAAAAAGGATTCACTGACGGAAAAAAAGCAATTTACAAGTATTTAATGATTTTTCTAAAATCTACAAATCTAAAGTCCACAATTTCCTAGAGCCAGCCTTATCAATGAGATATCCTTTATATTCAATTTATATTAAGTACAAGCAGATTATCCTATTCTATGTATATTTTACTACCCCTCCTCCTCTGTCTTACAGAGGTTATTACAACTCTCCGTAAGTAATTGATACTATTTCACAAAACAAAACAAAAAAAGACGTTTTTACCTTTTAATCTGTAAACATTGTATCAAGTTTCCAAGTTATTTCGTCTTAATTCCCTGCTCTCTCTTTATTACCTTCATTAACTGACGGCATGCAAATAAGCAAGCAAGAAAGGCAATGCCCCAGTAATTAAGAAAAGTTTTAATCCACTCTTTTACATTTTCTTTAATTAATTTCTAAAAAAGATTTGTAAAAGTGGCATGTGTAGTAGGTATAAGAATATCCCCAAGATTCATGGGTGCTTAGAAAAGTGTCGCGAATGACGTTTTCCTTCTTCAGCGCATTTGCATCTTATAAAATTATTAAATAGTTTCTTGACATCATGTTAGAATTATTTATGAATCCCTTCCGCATGGAAATGCATATTTATTACAAAGTAGAATGCTGCAAGTCTAGAAAAAGGATAAACAAAAACTTGAAAGACTTTCTTATCGCTATTGGATTAGAGGTTAGACTTATCCTATAAAACCAAATCGCCCGCCTCCACAGTAGCTTTAAGTGTCACTTAAGATTTGCAGTAAATTAACCGCGCGTGTAGCAAGCCTTGGGATATTATTCAGATGACATTTATTTAAGGAGGTACACCAATCCTTGCTTGTTCTTCTAAAATAACACTATAGAAGATCGAAAAAATGTTACAAAGCATTTACATATACACACACAGACACAACATAGAGTACGTTGATGAATAATTTTAAATGAACTGCTGCCGCTGCTTAGCAACGGAGTCTGCAACCTGATTTATTTTGCTTCGACGATTTCTAATAGCGCCTTATTCTACGGAGGATGCTGGGTGTATTTGCTTGTAATTATAAAAGCCATAAGAAAACTTCCTTGAAGGTTAATTTTTTTAAGAAAGGCGACGAGGCGAATACATGTCCTTTTCGTTGTTGTTCAGGAATTTTTCTTATTGTTGCTGGGCTTTAAAATAAATTCGGTGGAAGAAAATTCAACTGTTGATTTTTGAATAAGTCAACTCGTAACTAGTACAATGTAGGTAGTCGATGACAAAAATCTCTTTCATATGAGTATGCGTGTAATCAGAGAATTTTTGTTTAATTCAATTCATAAAATGCCACGAGTTTTCATTGTATAAAACACGACAAGAGGAAGAGAATTTTGATTCTACCCTTCTGCGTCAACTTTGTATGATCCCTCAACTCAGCTCTGCTAATGTATTTCCTTATTGTGGGAATGGAACCTTTCATAACTTTCCTTATGAATAACTCAATTTGAAAAACCTTAAAAGTTTCGAATGAGCCCTGGAAACTAAACTGAAACATCATTTTGCAATTCTAGGTATATAATACCATTTCCCAGCCTTAGAAGAGGATTGAGGGCACTTTAATTATGTTGGGCGCCATTACACCGTTAGGGACTTCCTGCTCCACCACAATTGCTCTTTGTTATGATCTCGTGCAAATTTATGCCAATTTAAAATTTTCATTATTTAAAGGTCTCTCATTTAACTTTTCAGTGTTACCTGGTTTTTTTTTTTACTAATTGACTCAATATCGGATCATGGTTTGGGCAATTGCTCTTAGAAATATCCATGATCTCCCAATCCATGTGGATCTTTTGAAAATGGTTAGCTTTTTTAATGTATTCTAGAATATTCTATAGGGTGGTTGGTATTATTCTCTTTAGAATTAATTGTGTTTCTCAAGTAGAAGAGAAGGGGGAGGCGGAAATAAAGGAGACAGAATTGAATGGGTTCAAGGGTAATAGGGAAGTTTAAATGAAAGAATTCCTAATTGGATGGTTTTGTTGAGAAACAAGTTTTTAAATTGTGAAGTTTACTTGGGATTATCCTCGGTCGGTTACTAATCCCTCATCATGGCGGTAGATGTTTTTGTTCTTGAGCTTTTTTAGCAGCATGTATGGTAAGGTAAATCTTCACGGATTAGGAAGTCCTCCGGCTAGTTATTTATATGTAAGTAGATTGGAATGAAAGAGGACTTTTTGTAATCTTGATTATTTGTAAGTTGGTATGTGGTTACGCGTCTGCCTCTGGCCGCACTTTTCTGAACGCATGTAAATCGGGCAATTAATTTTTTCGGAGTTCCAAACTAGTAATACCTTGCGTCATAGATAAGTACGCTGGAATTTGTATTTGAAAGTAAAAAACAACGAAATGTTAATACAGGAATAGTCATTACAGTCTACAGCAACAAGTGACTTTCAATCTTTCACGATTGTACAGGAGACTCATGCTTATGTCCGCTCAAATAGCGGTTTCCATTCCTTTTTCGTTTTAGGTGTTTCTTTTTAGAACGACTCGGCTGGATCTGCGTTACAACACATCAACAACAACAACACAGCTAACTTGAGGACGTTAAGGAATCATTCCCGGAGTTCATAACTCGTCACATCGACATCAAATATGAACAGTGTTTACAGTTCAATCTGTCAACGACTTTGCACTAAAGTTCTAGGATTGTTTCAACCAGTCTCAACGGCTGCTTTACTCAATTTGCCTTGGCCAGTTGGTTTTGGACCAGCTGGTGAATTACACTGCTTACAAGTGTCTGGCATTTAGTCAACAGCATTAAGAAGTACACGACGAAATTAGTAGCGATACTAACTAGACTGCGGCACTATCGGTCTTCTTCCAGAAGCATTAACATGCTAGAACGTACTGCACACAATTTTGGTTGTATAAATTCTTTACCAGATTTTCCGGTGTTGGTAGATGTAGACATTAACTGCCCGTATTCTTGTGACATATCAAGTAGGTACTTTCTGGGTTGTCGATCAGGAGAAGTCGACTACCACAACGTAGCTAAGGAACTCTAGCTACACTAAAAGTCACAATCCATAGGATTCTCTACCTCAAGACAACTAGTGTGTAACGAAGTCTCAAGGCTTCAGCACACCCCAGTACGACACGTTTAAATTGAATACAAGTCATAACCCAAGACATCTGGTGGGTCCTGAGGTCAAAATACCCAGTGGGAACCAAAAGTCTTACTTGTAGAAAATGTTAGACTTTACCATTGGCATTTCTGTGGAGGCACTTGCGTAACCGCATAATCTTCCTTTCGAGTTATCCGTGACGTAGTACCACCACCACGTAAGCGAATGTGATAGTATGCCATATTTAGAAATAGTATATGATTATGAATATTTACTAGTTGATAAACTAATAACATACAAAGACTGGGCATGTAGAACAAAAGCCAGTAACGCCTCACTCGAATATAAAATCGACTATGCTTCGAATTGATGACGTAAACAAACTGTAAGCGACAAGACCTCGCTTCAATTTAAAATCAATATTGCTTTAACCTGTTGTAGGGAAACCCTCAATTTTTTTCTTAGAAATTTTCTGGAAATTTTTAGAACTTTAATGCATTATCGGAAGTCGACATCGGCATACATGAAGATAGCTCCAGTCAGCCATCAAAGAGAATACAAATTCTGCCGAAACATTTTGTGTAAGTTTCTATGAAGAAATGAATGCTATCAGCTGCACGTCTACGCTCATAAAAATTGTTAGCTACCCAAGCACCCGTTGTCGACCTCCAATAATGCAAAAAAAATTCTGAAGAAAAAAATGTCCAGTAAATTTCTAAGAAAAAATTTAGGACTTCCCTACATCAGGGGCCGGATTCACTAACTCGGAGAGTTGTGGAGTTGTGGAGATGAGAGCTCTTTTGCCACTTAACTCTCCACTCGCAGCTCTGTAACTCGTGGAATTTGTATTGAGATTTACCAAACTCTCTATTGCACTCGTCAAAACTCTCGGCTGTGTTAGTTGTGGCGAAGTAAGAAAAATATTTCTCAACTGACAGTATTGTCTGCTTTTATTGTCCTTTGTGAAGGTACCGTACCTAGTATTTTCAAATTGAATTATGGATTCACTGCATATTCTGGCTGTGTTTGCAAAAACAAATTATGGACATCTTTGCAATACTTACAGAGAATTAAGGATTTTGGTGTCTCAAGGTACCCGCTAAAAATTGTAATTCATGCGAAAATTGTCAATTTGGTCGTCTTCCAGTACAGAAGAGATGTCATAAAATTTTTAAATATGCACGTTAAAGCTTGTATGTACAATGTACATTTTGTCCCCTAATTAGATATGTAATTAGTTTTTGAGTCCGGTAAATAGTTTTCGACACAACTGCAAAAGAAGTGAATCAGTCCTTCTTAAGATGAAAAAATAGCCGGTTTTTGGTACAAAAATGGACATATTTTCAACTCATCATTATGAAGAACTGGTAAGTCTTGGGAATTCACTTTTCAGGAGAAAAATGTTCGCAACAAAGTACTTATGAATATGAAACAAAAAACGGAAGGAATATATGCAAAATATAGGAACTGGGACGTATATGACCCAAGTGCAAAAAATCCGTATTTTGGCGGTAAAATGTCAGTTATGAAGTTCAAATGATAAAAAAAAAAAACTACACCACTCGATTACCGGCTCCTCCATCTTTAATTTGATACCAAACATGATGTATTTTGGACAAACCCCAATTGGAGGTGGTACGACCCCCATCCCAAAAAACCAGCCCCCAGAAATTGTTCACCTATATTTTTGTACTCTAAATATTTTTGTACCCTAAATCCATAGAAAAAAAACCCCCAATGCTCTACGACCCTCCCACACAGAGTTAGCCGTCTTTCAATATTTCGATACTTCTCACGTTTTCTTTAACTCCCCAAGTATGTTAGAGTATCTCGAATGGGGAGTTAGGGAGTTTTAGTCGGGGAAAACGAAAATTCTCATCTCCCAAACTCCCAAACTCGCCGAGTTACAGAATCCGGCTCCAGGTCGAGATCGAGGTCGAGGCATCATTGATTTTATATTGAAGCGAGGCGAGCCATTGCTTTGTTGACTCTGATTTCGTCATGAAGTCGAGATATCTCATGGAGACATTGTCGATTTTATATTCGAGCGGGGCGTTAATGGTTTTTGTTCTATGTCCAGCTTTGTATGTTATTAGTTTGTCTTAGAGAACCGTGTTGTAAAAGTGCTGTGATATATGGTTGGGGTTACCTGTACGTTAGGAATCTGCAGTTGCCGTCGCCCGTTCGCCTCTCTCGCCGTCGTAATTTTTGTTAAGACTCAAAGTAGCAATAACATCGTACAAGCATATGTACATATATAACAATTGGTAAAAATGGTCTTCTAGGACTTAAAGAGTTTCTACAAATTATAGCCTTCGGACTATTCAAGCTGAACTAGTTTACAGTTCGAATCCTGAAACATTTTGGGGAATTCCCTATAACCAGAACCAGTAATTTTCAAGAATCAAAGCACAATAAATCCAGCCAAGACAGAGATCCAAAAGCTTTTACAATCAGTATTAACAGAAAACTCACAATGAAGACTGTATTTAAATATCAATAGGCTTATAAATCACCATTATATTTTACTGACTGCGACTACTTTAATCATAGACTCAAATTGGTGTTAAATAATTTACGGGTGCTGACGGAATTTAATTAATCATGTTCGAACAAACTAATCACTAGCCCACACTAACGAAGGCCTTAATCAGTATTTATCAAAACAACAATAAATAATAAAATAAATAAACAGTAAGGAAAACATTGTACTCACTTCGATTCCCGTAATTCCAAGAGCATCTTCCAAATTCGGTGTCATCCTAAAAGGCACCTTCTCTGGAACACGAAGAGTTTTTCCCTTTTCGAAGCAAACATTATAATCAATATGGACGATATCACCAGTCGATAACTTCACTAAAACATTGTCTAAATGTCGATCACCTAATCCGATCACATAACCAATAACCGACATAACCGCGACCGAAAGTGAATACGTTCGAACCGCACGTCTCCATTCAGCTGGATTATTACTGTGACACCATAACTCTTTAGCTAAAAGGTCTCGGGGTGTTTCCTTTGTTAATTCTTCTAAGACTTTACGTAAAGTCGAAACAGGCCAAGTTTTTCGACTGTCAGTAGTTTTTAAATTTTGTTCCTCTAATAATGGTGCTAACTTCTTGTAAAACATTTCAGATGGTCGCATAACAGTGAATTGCTTATCTTTCTTTGTGATTGCTGCCTCACGATGTTGCCACTTTTTGTACAGAGCGAATATTGCAGTCATCCCGTCTACCCAACTTATAAGTCCTGATCTTGGCCCTAATGGAATTACCGAATAGTGATGTGCTCGATAAACAGTGGCGTTTCCATTGCAATCAATTGATTTCGACATCATCGAGTTCGATATTGAGAGGAATTGCATAATTCTCTCGTCTAAATGTAAATCTTCGAGACCCTTGAAGAGATAAGTATAGCGCTTACCATCACTACCGAAAAATGCTAATTTTTTTGGTTTAGTTTTTGTAGGTAGTATATAAACGGTATTGTCCACTGCCATAATATAAATTGGCTTACTTTCGCCAGTCTCTACTCCAGGCATAGATATAGCAGTATTTTTCATATTAGCTAATATAGGACTAATGTCGGCCATCTTTAATGAAGCTTGCTTCTGTAATTTCTGTTGGAAAACACCATATAATTGCTTGATTTTTTGCCATGATTCATTGGGCTTTTCACAGTTTAGAGGCTTTTTCAGTTCTTCAATTGTATTTTCAATCAATTTGGAATATTTCTCCTGGAATGTATTTTCGTAATTGGTTTCAGCACGACGAGACGTCACCGCATTTAACCGTTGCATATCTTCAACAACATGCCCCATCAACAAACGATGTTTTTCTGTTAGTAAACTTAATTTTTCCTCAGGGCTCTTTCGGACTTCTGCTTCAATTGAACTAAATAATTCTGAGTATTCACTATACAACTGAGCTAGAGAGTGCAACCAAAATTCATCCCATAACAGTGTTACACGTTTCAATTCACCAACAAGTAATTGAACTTGTTCTACAGTTTCCGGTGCTTGTTTAGATAATGTGTCCAACAGAGAATTAAAACAAAGTGTTAATGGATTTACAGTTGAAGTTCTATCATCATCTTGTAAAGTAAGTCCTGATGAATTTAGAGGATTATCATTTTTCTCTTCTTGAACCGCTCCAACAACAGCTGGAAATATAATTAAATGTGGTGAATCCTTTGCTACACGACATAGAAGTTCTGAAACACGCTTTCTAACGTACGGCTCATGATGATTTAATCTACTAAAAAGTTGAGGTATAATAACTTTCCATGGACGCGTCGGTGTTGTAGTTAAACCATCTTCAATAACTTCCTGCAATCCCAATGCATGCTTAACAACCAAACGTAAAAGTCGCAGGGTTGCAGTGACAAGAGAACAATCTCCACTATTTTCATCTTCTCCATTTAGATTTTCCACCGTTTCTGAGGATGACAGATTTAGATATTTGAAATATGCGTCTGCAGCCATCTCATAATATCCATAGACGCTTTTATGTGCTTGCCGCCAGATTTGTATAATGGATGCAATAACATTTCCACTTACATCCGATAAGATTTCTATGCTACGCAGTTGATTCTCAATTAATTCCGTAGAACTTATATCATTGGGACCAATTTCTTCATCATCTGCTGTTACCTGATGTTTATTAAGAATCGTAACGATTTTCTCAATATCTTCTTCAGTGCCATTAGGAATGAAATTTTGTATAGTCTCGATGTCACTAACTCTAAGTCCAGCTTTATCGGCACTTGTTTCATTACGTGCTTCAACAATTTTACGACCCCAACGATAACACCAATTTCCAAATGCAGACCAAGCTTTTGCCAAGTGTGGGCACTGTATAGCGCTAGATTGCATACATTTTCCTACAGCAGCATCAATAGATGGTATTACAACATGAATATTCTCATCAGAATATCCTTGAATGTCAGGAAGAATAGATAGCAAGTTCGCCACGGGAGTATTCTCTTGCATGCATTTTTCACTACCTTGAGGTAGCCAATCGGATAATGTTAGAAGTGTACGTGAAATTCTATCTGAAATATCCTCGGATGGAGCTTCTTTTTTCGACACAACAGTTATACAACTTGAGGCTGCAAGTTGAAGAGCTTCATCGTATCTATTTTGACTGTTTAACCATTTTGCAGTCTCACAAGCTCCACGCAGTAAATACTTGCTCAATTCTATATCACTGAAATTTTCTTCAATCGCTGCAGAACACACTTCCGGTAGCTCAAATTTGTCGACACATTTTAAAATTTTGAAAAACTTTTGTAATTCTCGTATGCAAAATTTCAAATTTCCATCCTTTCTAGCCATAGACGCTACATCTAAATGCAAATCGAAATTCGGATTTTTCGAGTCATTTCTGCATGTGCTAATCAAATCAGCCCAACGAACAATTCTAGTAAGATTAACAGATCCATGAATCTTATCAACATTAAACGAAGATAGATCAATATCGGCAGATTTTTTATCTTCTCTCTGCCATATTTTGGGTATTACATGATTCAAAACAATTAAATTCGTTAAATGCTCTTTCGATCCTGTCCTTAAACATTCCTGTATTCCAGAGTGTACAATATCTGCACATGCCTTTAGTGTAATACTTTCTGACATATCGTTCTGGACAATTTGCTCAATTAAAGTGTTTTCTGTTAGTGACAAAATTTTATGATATGAGAAATTATTGGGAATATCTTCTACCCGATCGATTACTTTCCAATCACTTAAATCAATCATGGGTAAACTTGAGCTATTTTCCAGTTTCATTATGCTACTAACTTCAGATTCAGTTAGAGTCATGAGAGGAATTGTAACACGTTCATCAATATTTTCTTTACCCAAGAGTTCCTTTAAAGCATCCCATTGGCTTGTGAAATAGAGACAATCGATTAGTTGGTCAGCAATAAAATCTCTGATGTGTTTGTCTAGCTTTTCATCGTTTGTGTTGAGTATAGACAAATAACCTTCGGCTGCCTTTTCTCTGTGACCAGCTGCATGTTCTGCTGCATGCTTTATCCATGGAATTCGTTTGCCTGGAATTTATTTATAAGAATAATTAATTAACAATAACTGTATAATGGGGAGTTTACGGCTACTATATGCAGATGTATATCATTAGCTAAAGTAGTCGTGCTCTTAGACTTTATGGATGTGACGGTAGCGGGTAGAGCGCCCCAAAAATGTTAAGAGAAGAAAACCTTTGTTAGGTGTACTACTAAGTGAATGATTCACACAGTGATAGTAGTTATCGTTCTCAGGTGGTATGTATGTCTGACCTGAAAGAATTTTAATGTGAGCCGTGTGGGTGCGAATACTCAGGTCTATTTTTTGTGGGCGAAATTTGAGTAGAGTAGCACTTCTGCCATGATGACAGCACTAATTTTCTCACTAAGTTATTTTACTTTTGATTGGAATTATTTTCGCGTGTTCAATTATTAACTTTGTTACCGTATCTTCTGTAGTTAGGTCTTGCATTTTCAATTCTCTTATGATTCTCAACTTCATTCATCCTTTCGATTCCCGTACTAAATATTTAGGCCAGCACAAATCATTTTGAGAATGTTCATATATTATTCTAACGTCTTTCAGTTCTAAGTGCTGCCGCATGATTTCTGAACATTGTTGGGACAGACTTTTCTATCACTAAGCAGATGACTTTTCATCTACATTCATATAGTCATTAACCCAGCTATAATAAAGATTTGAACATCACTCATTGATAAAAGAAAATTTTAGATTCCTCTCTAATTTTAAGGTTTTCCTCAATAAGAAAGACCTTCGAAAGGCAGATCGATGCCATAGTAAACCGATCCCGCAACAAGAGTTACAAATTTTTATTATTTTATCAGCGCCATTACATGGCTAGAAAACTGTTTTGAACAGAATCTGCCATTAAATGCCAACCAATAAAAAGTTCTTTTAGATAAAATCTGGTAATATAATTTTTCTCGAACTGAAACACGGTGAAGAGGTCACAATATCCCATGTTAGAGTTTAAGATCCCGCCAAGATTACGAACTAGATCCACATAAGGTAAAGGACCACCGCCCAATGAAATGGTAGGAAGTGCTTTAGGGTAAATAGATCCACGATAAAAAGCAATACACTGTGACTTACTCGAATTAAGCCTGAGCTTGTTTTCCAAAGACCAGATGAAAATGTTTTGCAAGTCTCTGTTCAGGAGAGCAGCACAATCCTCGATCAAAACAGAGGGAAATATGCGGTGACCTCTCAGCTTTTATCAATTGCATTTTCTTGTCGACAATTCTTACTCAATTCTCAGAATTTTTCAGGTAAAATCTGTCTATTATTTTTTGTTTCCTGTTGTTCCTATTTCCAAAGATCAGTAATCAATGTACATGAAAATATAACTAAAACTAGAACGTGCAACAATCTTTGCGTGGTAGACAAACGGACTTTCAACTAGGAAAAAATCAATCAGCGTCTCGAAATAGTTGAGAAAGCAGCCACGGCCTTACTTCGTAAAGAAGGATGACGGAATATTACAATGAAAAAAATATCATCTTTAGAGTACTAAGGCCACTATCACTCAATAAGATATCGCCGAGATGTTACACCCACATCATTGAATACAAATTGTAAAACAACAACAGCGCTCAGTTCAAAAGGAATACTACTGCTGGAACGAAAATGGAATCCACGACTAGATTTGGTAAAATAGTCATGCCCGTAAAAAGATATCAACCCAGCACATAAGAGACGAACGGAAATTTTCATTGAACTTACGAAAGACAAAGGAAGTCTTTTAAAAAGTTTTAAAATAGTCAGTCGAACTTGAACTTAGTTATTTTCCTTGCAACTTCTCAAATACCTAAATATTTTAAAGAGTTATTAGCGAACAAGCACTATACGAATCGACACTGGTGTGCTCTTTAAAAAAAAAGGTCTTAAATAAACAATTAAAACAAAAAAAAAACCCACCTGAAATCATTTTTGTCCATGCATATAATCCAAACAATGCTTCTGACTCTCCATTTTTAAGCAACGCCCAAACATATGACATCAATGTATGCTCAAATAATGCTTCACCTGCACGTCCCGTAGACACCAAACCATGTAACATTACTTCTGACCAACGTATCACCATTTCCGGTTCCATACTATGAAGAGCAACAAGATCAACAGCTGTTCGAATTCTGTTAAACCATTCATTACAAGTTGGAGTATTCACTCTGAAAAATGTTCGGACCGGCTTTTCTGGAGCAGGCATAGCAAAAGCAGTACCTTCAGCAGCATTATAAATTGCCTTTTCAAGACATTCTAGAAATCCAAGAAGAATTCTAGTATTTTTTTGATTTGCAATCAATGATGATACATTTTTTATACTGGATACTTCTCTTAGGGCAAGAATACGTGCTGCTTCTTTAACAGCAGCTTCAATTTTCAGAAAAGTATCTTGTGGCTTACCCAATGAAGTCCTTAATTTATTGTTAACACAATGTTGAGCAGATTCCCATTGGGCCCAATTTGTTAAACAAATCATATCAGATAATGCGTTCGTATAAAATTCAGATGCTCGTCCTCGATACATTGTCCAACATTTAGGAAATATATCTTTCAGAAAAATCTCTACAAATTCTGATTCATCTTTAAATGAAATATTTTCTATGAAACTCTTGAAATATTTTTCTCTTAAATGTGCTGCTGACGTTGAAGACATATAGAAATGTTGTAATTCTGCTATCTTTGTTGTTCTAGTTTTATAGATGCCGGTGCTATAATGCACCTGCCGCAGAGAAACTTCAAGTGGAAGTTTACCAAAAATTCGTGAGTAACTTTTTCTTACGCATGCATTCGTCGAGCACATATTAATGCAGCAAACTTCTGATATAGAATAAAGAACTGCTGAATTGACTTCGTTGTGCTCTAGTATAGCATTTATGCAATTTACACAATGTAAACTTATCTCAATAGATGCATTAACCGCTATCGAACAAATTCCTCTGCCAATATCGATAAACGGTTGATAATCTTTCAAGGCTTTTGTATGCTGGACGCACTGTTGATACAATAGATGTAGCCAATCTAAAATACGAAGTAAAGACTTTTCTGGTGGTAAACGCGTACCTCTGAGAATTTCTACATGGAATCTCAAAATATATCCAAAATTCTCTGAAGTTGGACTTATATCATCTAGTGATAGCTTACTGAAAACGTTACTCATAAGAAGATTACTCGATAAAATGTAATTATGATTTTTAATACAGTGAACAGAGAGTAATGTGATTATAGAATCATGCAATGCAGGATTTCCTGACCACAATTTCAAATTTGATGCCGACAGTTCTTTGATGAGAAGCTCTAGTATTGTTGGTTGTAGAGCATACATTCCGATAATCGATGAAGTTTGAGTGGCTAAAGCAGATATCGTAGATAGATAAAAATTTAAAACACACTCAGCCTGAGGAAGTGTATAGAAAGCTTCAGTTTTTCCTTCTTCTATTTCTTCATCTGCTTCTTCAACTCCTCCTTGATATTTTACAATAGTTTTCATGGCACGTTTAATATCAATCAAGATATGTTTGTATGCTTCCTGCAGTAATGGCACATTTTTAATTGTTAAAATTTCCTGGTAAAGTTTTAAAAGGCTACTCAAATGTCGTTTATTCTTGCTCAATTTCAATTGGCACAACTCTTTGTGATTTACATCCAACACAAATGCGATAAGTCTAAGCGGAGTGTTTGCATTCATTTGATGAATAAAAGTTAAAAGCAACAAAAGTAGACTTGATATTTGAACATCATCGAAATTTTGTATATTATCCACTTCAATTCGGATTATTTCAATAACTTGATTTGCTCCAAGTGTTACTTCCTTAAGAGCGTAATTTTGAATGATTATAAAAAATTCGTTTATGTTCTGAACCGTTTCAAGACATGAGGTTACTTTAAGACTCTTACATGCAACATGAGTTATAGTCGAAATAGCTTCTTCAAACAAAGATCTACCAAGCTTAAATGCTATAATTTCAGTGTCATTGCTTAAGCATTTCATAACTGAATTGAAAGCTCCGACAAAAGATCCAACACTCACTTCTGGAAGCGGTGATTGAGATTTTACATCTTTTACTCCTCCTTCCTGATTGGGATTTATATCCTCACCGAAAGTTCCAATATCCTCTAAGAATTGTCCTAGTAGGCTTAAAGTGAAGTCCAATTTTTTAAGGAAATATTCCGAAAATCTTTGCAATACATTAGAGCAGTGCTGTTTCAACCTGGACGATTGTTCCGTCTCCAGATGCCATCCAACAACAATATCTACAATATCAGTAAAATGTTTCTCAAACGCCTTCTTGTAATTGTTAGCAAACTCTGCAATTACATCACTAACTGCAATAAAATGATCTACAACATCAGCATCGTCTAGCATATCCTTCAGCATAATAATCAATCTATCACTGGAGTTAGTTAAATCTAGAGTAACAGCATCAAACTTCAAGGTAACTTTTAAGGCTCGCATCAAACTAACACGAATATTTTTCATCGTTTCATAATTCTTAACAATCCAATTTTTATAAACGAGAAAATCATGTCGCATTACATAACCGACCATACCAAAAACTTTGGCAACATGATCTAAACATTCAACTGGACCGTGCTCTAACACGGAAATAATGGATTCAGCTAGAAAAACAAATGCTCTACGGATATAAGCTGCATTCGATGCATCCATTACAACTACTTGCAACTTTTCACAGAGTTCAATAGCTGCTGTTGGATTATTTTCAGAGCATAATCGGCGTAGCATTTTCGAAATTCGCATATCTTCGGAGAAAAGATGATATAGGGCGGTCATTTCAGGTTTCTTATCTAGAATTAAAAGATTAAAGAGGAAAATTGTTTAGTAATTTTTTTGTGTACAAATTAATATTAAAAACAAAAGTTATTAAGTAAAAAAAATGTCACAAATACCTAAGTATGCAAATTTAATGAGTTAATGACTCTAAACCTACAATTTTAGACATGTTTATTATTTTCAGTGCTGGTCTTACTCTTAAGACGGGTACGGCAATAACGGTTGACTCTGAATTTAGTCTCAAGCGGATAAGCTAGCGCCACATTTTTTACAGCATTCGGGAACTTCGATGCAAATCACAACTTGACATGAAGGAAATTGTAGATTAAGTAAGGACAGTGGATTGTAAATTATTAGCACAGTGCTTCCAACATAAGAAATTAACTCGGAATTTCACTGTAAATATTTTAAAGGGTGTCCAAGCATTGATTTCAGTTGTGTGGTAGGAAAAATATTTGTAGGCTTGAGAATAAATCCCTGTTAGACGAAAGTTTTTCTAATTCGTGAAAGAATCAATAGTAACGCTAATATTATAAATAAAAGAGTCAACTAACTGTGAGAATTATCGCTCGGTTAATTCGCTGCCAACATATGAAGATGTTTTGTAAAGGAGCTTATAAAATATTTAGGAGAAAATGAACTTATAATCTTTAATCAGTCGGTTTTCAGATAGGGGCATTCCTGTGAAACAGCACTTAATATAACGTTAGTAGTTTGAAAAGAACAGATAGTGTCAAGATATAAAACAGCGTCGATTTCAAGGAAGCGTTCGAAACTGTTGATCACCAACTACAACTGCAAAAAACGGAAAAAGAGAAAAGATTTAAATTGGTTTAAAGAATTTCTGACTGGGAGAACACAGAGAACGTAGGTGGGATATTTAATAAAATAATCTATCATATATAGTTGCAATTCCAGTTTAGAAATTGTTGTCGGAATTACAACCGCAATTCTGTTCATGTTAGTCCTATTGCAATTCTAACTCACAAAAATATTCCAGTTTTTTTATTCGCCCCGATTTTTACGTTAACCTCCTACGGTGAACTGGATGGATGGTAGACCCACTGACATGTATATAAATGGACTGCTTGTTGAACCAAAAATGCATGAAAGCAAATGGCACCACTTTCATATTCCTGTCTCTTTCCGTGAGAGCATACTTTCCCACTGAACTGTAACGATTAGAACGAGAAATTGCTTGTAAAAATCCTTGTAAAAAATACTTCCTTCGACTCATAATTAAAATTTAACAGTCCCAAATACTTTTGTGGTAAATTCGGTAAATCCCACTGACATGCATATAAGCAAATTCCCAAAATATTTAAATATAGTGACAGTTTACGACACTTGGTAGCATTGACAGTGAGAGCATACTTTCTGAAATCAAAACTGATGCCACATGAAACCATTGAATAAATAACTAATAAGGAAACGGCATATCGGGCGAAAACCTAAGCCACTCGGCGAAATGGGTTAGTGTGCTGTGTTTGTATTCGTTTCGTTATGGCAGTAGTGAAACCGTGAAATTTTGAAGGGGGACATTTTTTATAATCCAAATTGCTATGTAAAATAAACAAATTTTTGGCGCTCCCTTATCTTCAGCGATATTTCAAATAAGTGACCAGCCCTCTTGTCGTTTCTCCCCCGCTCCCTGGATTTGACTGTCATTGAATTGCCTACTCACGTACACTATATTCACACGAAACCCCGCTTCCTTATTAGTTATTTATTCAATGCATGAAACAGGAGATCAAGCAGACCATTTATATATATTTCAGTGGGTAGACCAAAGCCACCGGTGATGACTTTAAATTTCTATTCGAGTTCCTTTAGCATGAAATATTAAACAGTTTTCCCACTTTTTTAATACTCTCAAACCTTTCAAGCTAGATTTTCTCTCAGTGATTCAGAAGGGATACTATTCCAGAATGAATTCACCTCTCCGGTTTGTGCGACTGGGATTCTTTTGTTCACATATAATTTTCAGCAACAGCCAATCCGAGAATGCTACGATTTATTTGTATAGCAATTATATAAAACTAATCATGTAATTGAAGGAGAAGTATGAGCGAATTCTTCGGTTCCTTATAGGCCCACTTTTTTGTGTCAATGTCCAATAGAGCCATAAATTCATTTAGTAATTATCTATTCAATAAATACGTCTTCCTTCAGTCCCGGGCTACGATTTTCATCTAACTGAAATCCAGAAAATCGAGTTGTATATAAAAAGTCAAAGGAAGAACAGAAAAAAAAAAACGACCAAGCATAGTTATTTCCAGAATTACGGATAGCTGCAAGTGGGTATATATTGCAATTCAGCTTAAGGCTTATAAATTAAAATTTTATGAACAAAATAATGCGATTGATACCAGCACCGTAAACTGAAATGAATGCACGGTCGGCTACATTCGAATCCGTATAGACAGTGGACTTATCCTCAAAGCTAACAAACTTCTGTTTCCCTCCATACCTCAACAGATTAATCCAAAATTTTCCAACAACCAGAAAGTTCTATGTGAAACTAAAAAAAACCGGTCAAATGCGAGTCGGACTCGGACAGGAAGCGTTCCGTACCGTATACTCTTAAATATTGACTAATCTAGTCTGAAGTGGGTATATTTTGTTAGTTAGACATTTGTATGTATTGCCATTATTAACATGAGCAAAAAACGCCAAAAAATACGTGCCTTGTACCTGGGACCCCTTTAATTTTTTTTTTTATATATATATAGTTATTTAGTTAATTAGTTATAGTTATAGCGGCAAGAGAAATAAACACTCTGTGAAAATTTCAACTGTTTACCTATTACGGTTCATGTGATACAGCCCGCTGATAGACAGACGGACGGACAGCGGAGACTTAATATTACGATCCCGTTGGCACCCTTTGTATACAAAACCCTAAAAACCACAGATCTTCGCTCCAAGAGAACAAACAAGTGCCTAAGGTTATATGTATATCACGACATAAGTCAAATACTATTCAATCTCTAATTTCCAAACCAACCTCAAAACAAGAGCGATATTACTCTTGAATACGCCTAGTTGCTCTGTCATCTACTTTTAACAAAGCGCAACGAACATAATGCTATTAGACATTTCTTCAGCCATAGTTGTCTTGAAATCGTGTATATAGTTAGTTCTCCCTATTTGTGATTAACAGGCTTAGGCGTGTAGATTTAGATTCCTCGTCGTTGATCCTAGGAGCCTATCAATGGATTCTTCCACACAGCAGATGAAATATTAAGATTCCAATTTCATTCTACGCAGCTCAATAACTGTCAGAGATGAATTAGTCAAAAGCCTCACAAGATCTATCATCATGGAACACCTAAGCAAAATTGAAAGATATATTTTCAAAGCTTCCACAAGATCCCACTAAAATGCTACTGGTAAATAGTTCACCAAGAGTAGTTTACAAAGTAGTCAGGATCCGTGCCATCAATTTCTTATATTTAACCAATCTACTAAGCCACAGTTGCTTTTAGCTGGCATTAACCAATAATGATGAAAGTGCACAAATATACAAATACAAAACAAGAATACTAATTACCGGGTAAACTTCCTACTTGTTCAAGAAGGTAAAATTTATTTGTTAATCCATCACACAACCTATTTGATTTTGGGTGGCAGACGAGTTTCAAGCCTTGGTTTTGCTCATCACCAGGCCCCAAATAGCGAAATTGAGTGACTCGAAAAAACAAATGAAAAATAGAAAAAGATGAAAAATTGAGAAAAAGATTTTTTTTTTATATTTTTCATTTGTTTTTTCGAGTCATTCAATTTCCCTATTTGGGACCTGTTGATGATCAAAACCAAGACTTGAAACTTGTCTGCCACCAAAGATCAAATGGGTTGTGTGATAATAAATAAAATTTTTTTTTAAGTGCAAACTATGCCTCCTAAGCTGTTGCCAGATTAATGTCATTCGTTATACCAAGCTTAGAAAAGTGTCTTCCAAAAATTTGGCTTGTATTTTACGTCACAGAGGGAGCCATCATATTTATGACTATGAGACGGGAGAGAGTTGGTCGCACATGAAATCGATCTATGTACCTACCTTTTATGGATGGAGGTGGCCTGGGCGAGAGTCTTTCAATAAAGCATTTTGGTATTTGTATTTAATGTATAATGTATTTTCAGTATCCAAAGGATTAACCGATAAGGGTTCAGGTAACTATTTCACAACCTGTGGCTAGACATACATAAACATGTTAAGCCAGAGATTCATTTGCCACTATACGCATAGAGAAATATGCCGTAAAAGTATACAAGACAATGAGCGGCTTAAATTCTGAATTCTTCCAATAGACAATTAGTATCGTTGCACTTTGCACATTCATTCATTCCATCAATATTATCCTTCATTGACAAAATAAAAAGCAAATTACAAGTTTAAATAATTATACTTTACCCCCGAAGGACTAACATATATTTTATAACCAAAATACTACAAACCTGAATTTGAGGTTATAGTTCCAACCGCATCATTGTTTCCATGATTTTTGTTCAAATCTTTATAGCTCGAATCCATTCCAAATTCTTGAGAGCTTCCTTCTCCTGCTGCACCATCTCCTTGAGAGTTTCCGAATTGCACAAAGCCTCGACCGAGATGCTTTTTCTTTCGATCCATTTCAAAATTGCCGAACAACTGAATGTTAGGAAGCGAACGAAAATCACGACTTTTAAAATCTTCAATTTCCAAGCTAGAATGAACAATGTTACTATCGTTCTGGACTTCAAGAAAAGTAGCCAATGAATCAGCTTGACTTTCTCTATTATTATTATAAGATACACGCCTTCTTTCACAAGGATCATCAACATTCTGCAATATTCTGTCTTCGTTAGCCATTTCTTTTGTGCCGCTAAGCATTACTTGGTTGTGTCATAGCGACACTAAATTTTGCTAGGAATTTTTGTTAGATATCTCCTTTTTTTCTAATTATGTTTTTATTTTTTTATGAATTTGTTGAAATGGAAAAATACCGAAACGAAACTGTTCCCAGTAACAAAGATTGACGATTACTGCAAAAATTGCAAGTTTTTGAAGTTTTGAAATGTCAAACAAACAGACAGCGAACAGCTGTTAATGGCAGGGTATGCAACTGAAGAAACTGTTTATAAATAAATTTAGTACTGCCATTACTGAAAGTAAATTTGAATTCAAAATGTTTTAATTATTTATTATGATATTTAAAAATTAAATACATATTAGGCGTCAGTATTTAAATCAATATTATATTTTGGGTTTCATAACGAGATTTTATTTCTAGCTATGTATGACTTTAGAAGTACATTGAGAATGAGTTAGTGGATAAGAACTGAAGTCCCTAACAGGATCAATTTTGAGGTCGGCTCCTGTATTCTTTGTACATTCAAAATATACTAGAAGCAGGTTTATCTGTGGAATATTATATATATGCTGACGATATCCTGCTCATGTACGCTGGGAAGAGTGGCGACGATGGCTATTTTGAAATAAACTTGTAATAAATACATATGTACATAGCTAACTACATGAATTTTCAATAGAGAGGTAAACAAGAATTGGACATTATTCTGCAAGTGGAAGAAGGTTTTATTAAAGGAATTGCTTCAATAAAATCTGGGAATGATAATAGATGATAGACTGGCCATAATGTAGCAATAACTTACTAAACTGCATGCACAGAGTATTAAACAAAGGAATTTAATCCATATTTAATATATAGGTACATACATATGTAGATGTAACAAACAGAAAACTAAACAGTTTAAACCAGTACCCATATTACAATTTATTACCAGACGAAATAAAAAATACAGAGCAAGTGTACAAGTTCAAGAAACTAATCTACATATTATCTACATATTAAATTAGTTAAAAACAATAGCAAACATATTTTCCAGTTGTCGACTGTTAAGTGAGAAATCATTTGGTAGTGATGATAAGTATTCTGTATGGATAGCAACAAAAGACTGGAAAATGCCGGTCACTGATAAACGCTATAACTTTCTATTTTCTTCATATTGAATTGAATTAATTAATCAAGAAGAACAACAAATTAAACTAGTCAGAGCAGTCAGCATGAGGCCACAGGCCAAAGACAGTGCATTGAAACCAGAGCTCTTGATTCCTTCCAAACTATGTTATATTTATAGTTCGTACTCCGCATCCATGTCCACATATGTCATACATATGCTCAGCCAGCATCTTCTGCTCTTTGCCTTCTTTTCTTTTCCTTTTCTTCTAATATTATTCTCATGGGAGTCGCCATGAAGACAGTAGCATGTTATTTTTCTCTTCAAGAAAAATGTTTGTGCGGGTGTTATACACCAACAAATGAAACTGGAGTTTGATTTGGCGGCTCTTGTGTGTTTGTCTGACCTTGGTTAAATCGACCAGGCTCAGGAGAAGCAGCGTCATTGCTCAGACTCGGGTTAGATGGACCAGGCTCAGGAGAAGCAGGGTCATTGTTCAAACCCCGGTTAAATGAACTAGGTTCAGGGAAGCAGCGTCATTGTTCAGACTCGGGTTAGATAGACCAGGCTCATGAGAAGCAGCGTCATTGTTCAAACCCCGTTTAGATGAACCAGGCTCAGGACAACTAGCGTCATTGTTCAAATTCTGGTTAGATGGACCTGGCTCAGGAGAAGAAATGTCATTGTTCAATCCGTGATTATATGGATCCAGGCTAAGAAGATGCAGTATTATTGTGCAGACCCTGTTTGTATGGATGGACCTAGTGCAGAAGGAGCTACGTCATTGTCATTCTCCATAACATTTACAAATTAACTCATTTTTTCTTCCGGAATATCCGGTCATCAATGAAGCTGCCAAGAAATCTTGAAGATATTCGGATTTATGGGATAAATTCCTGTTGCTCGAAACCCGAATTCACATTTACTTATGTTAGCGACCTGTGCATAAGCTTTGTTAAATAAAAACGCCACATCAAAGGGTGTTATTTTTGCCGTCATATGCGATTTCATCTGCAAGCTATACTCCTTTCTATATGCAATTTTTAAAGGACACATCGAGTTGTTGTAGCCTATATGTGCGTTGCGTGGTGGAATGGACAACATCACGATGTGGTTTTTCTTGCAATCTTTGTAAGCTGCCAGAGAAATGTGACTCGCATGAGTATCAATTATTGAAAGTTCGGGGTACTCATTAGTTGGCTTTAAATAGGTTGTGAAATGTTTGAGTCAATCAGCAAATAAGTCTTCATTTATCCGGCTATTTTTAGAGTGATATGAAAATATGATAAAGATCTCTGAAGATTGATTGAATTCTCATACTCGGAGAGAAAGAGAAAACGACAACATGTATACATTCAGGTAATTTCTATAACATGACCGACACTTGGTTTATATCTTCCTCTCAATTTCAATTCAGTACATTCCCTACGATTTCAACACATAACAGCTTGTTCAAGTCCACTACCAGGCAGACAGACAGAGAAGACTTTACAACCACAGGTAAAATTGGCATAATCAATGACCTGACGAGCAAAGAGCGCAGACAGCGAAGAGGAAATGAGCTAATAGAATAGAGCTTATGAAGAACAAGTTATACCTTAATTCGGACGTCGGAAATTTGTGACCTCCAAGTTAATGCCCAACCTAGAGACAGTTGCACGAAATAGAATGACAGTTGACAACGTTCCCATGTGTATCTTCATCCAGCTGATCCGCTATAGAGTACAAATAAAATGCAATACCCTGTGTTTTTGATGGATTTAACCCCAACTGATTTCTTACTGACCAAGTATAGATAGCAGAAGACGAGAGTTTCTTGTCAGGTACAAGTGCCGAGGGAGTCCAGGATCGACGAAAATATGATCTGCGCATCATCTGCAAACAAATGAACAAGGCCATGGCTAACACAATTTGAGTGATAATAACAGACTACAGAGTAGAGGATCAAGCACCAAGCCCTCCGGAACATATCATTGTCAACAGCAACACACTGACGTCTTCCAGAGAGATATAAGTATATCAAGAACTAGAAGTTCGCCTTAAGCTTGATACAATGGTTGTTAGCATCAAATGCTTTATACTATAAAAGGATAATTTCAGGAAGTAGTATAAGTTTGATGAATTTAATAGGAATATAGTCGGCCGCCTATATCACGTTCTCGTACACTACATTTATAAAAGCTAGGGATTCAGCATGCGTGATCCATCCACACAGAACCATAAAAAAATTACACAAAATATCTTAATTATATCAATTTTATTTATTTATATATTTTTCTTTTAATTATTATTTTTTTTACAGATTACATCAAATATTCCAAGAATTTTTGCTCAAATACATAATGAAATCTCTCTCTTTCTTTCTCTTGTTTCCTTTCGCTCTACAATTTCTCTCTGATAAAAAACAAAAAAATTAAAACGAAAAAAATAAAAATCACAAAGTAAAAGAAACATGTCAAAGTTAAAATTCCGTTTAAAAAATAATAATAATAAAGAAGAGAACAGTGTCAAAGGAGAACATACTAAAAGTAATACTTTTTATTCGATCACAATATTATTTTCTGCAAATTTATTTTTATTTCCCTTTTCATCTCCTTCACTTTCATCCATTTCTGTGAGGGTCACATATGGATCTTTTTACATAAGTTTTTTTTTTACTTCCTATACAAAATACACATTTCAAAATCATTTTTTCACATTCAAAAATCTTTTCGGCGTTGTAAGGGTACTGAGTATACCTCTAAGGTCTGTAAATTAAGGTTAGAAGCCATACGAATAGTTGATGTGTAAAGTGAACATAGATTTTCTATATTAAAAGCATAGGGAGTAAGGAAATAGAAGGCTATATGATCTACTCTTACTCTCCAAATGTGAGGGAATTGTATTCCATTCTAAGTATGATGAGTGACGCACATTATTAGAAATGCTTAACTTAACGGACGTGTTCTTGTGCAGAGAAGATATGAATCAACGATTCCTTCTGTCGCAAGTGTAAATCTGATTAAAGTCGCTGTTCAATGATTATGCAATTTTGATTAACACTTGCAATGTTCCCTGTGGAATATGGAACAATTGTTAAAAGTGTAAGCAAATTCAATTAGAAAGTAACGGCGAGAAGATCTTAGAAGAAAACGAAAAACGGAAAAAGAACACAGCCTTAAGGCACACCGGCGTTAATAAAAAATGATTCAGAAGTATCGCCATGGAGTAACAACTAAAATCAGATAAAAAAAATGTTTCAATCCAAACTAAAATAGTAGTTATGTGAAGTACTGTAAGTTTGGCTAGATGCCAGACTATAATAGAAGTTTACCTAAGACCACGAATTTGAAGTTTTTAATATTTCGGGGATTACGACTCCAACGCCATATTGATAATCGTTCATAAGGTGATTTATTTGAGAATGGTTAATGATTCGGAAGAATCGAAATATATAATTGCAAATATTAGCTTTATCAAGGGAGTCAACGACATCTTCGCCAATCATGTAACATAGAAGCTATAAAAAGACTAATTCAAAGCTATGTACCGAGGTACTGTCAGCAGTTGACTTGAAGTCGAACATCAAAATTTCATGAAGAAGCATTTTGAAAATGTGTTTTGATCAATAGTACAGAGCGAACTGAACAGTACGTTGAAAATTGCCAATAGACTCGTATATTGTAGTACGGGTCTCAAAAATGTAAAAACTCATTCCAAGTTTTTCGTTATAAAAAACTAACTTGATGATTTTAAAAGGAGATCAGAGACTATTGCTCGAATTGGTTGTTTTGTCTTTCTAGAAAATGGACTTACAAAGTGTGGACTATCAGAACGTATGTCCGTTCTTTAATGTTTATGGCTTGTCTTCTTGTGTAGTTATCCTTAAAAGAACCTGAAGAATTATATAATTTAGAGTTATACATAAAATTATAAAATAATTTTAACCAAATCTTAATAGTAGGGGACTACTGTGTAGAATAGAACGGCATTTTGTTTTTGTTTTTTTTTTTTACTTAAGAACGATTGACTCAGTGCCCTTGTCCGAAGATTCTCTATTTCACGTTTCCTTGACTTACAAAAATATCCAGAATAGCCATATTCCGGGGGCGTATTACAAATAATTTTGTTTTTTGTTGTTGTTTTTTTTTTTATATACACAATCTTAAGCTAACTTAAAACTATTTTTTTTTTTTACATTTATATTTCAACAAATTTTTACCCAATAGAATTTTTACAATTTTTCATAAATTTCCTGAAGGACGACGTATACACACGACAGATATGAAACGACGTCCCTGCTACTGTGCTAAGCAAAGACACAAACATTAATTCTGAGGATCATCTCCACGGTGCGACATGTTGTTGCTGCTGCTGAAACCAATTCAAAACATTTCTGAGATTATTCCTGATTTTTTTCCTTGTTATTTTCTTAATTTTGTTGTTGTATAATATTTCCTACGATTAAGGGTTGGTTTTAGTCTTGTTGGCTGCTTTTGGGCAACCTTCATCATCACAAATATTATCAGGTGCAGACCACCGTCGCTTCCGAGAGAGTGAGGCTTCGACAGCGGCCTGTTGTTCAGGCGTTAGGTGATGCCTTTGCTCACTGTCATGAGATCCGCTGAGAATAGTGCTATTGCTACCACCACCACCACCACCACTACAACCACCGCTATTACTGGAGCGATTACATTCTGCCGTTCCTAAATAGAAAGGTTGATTTGAAGGAGGACGTGTTGATGGTGCCGAAGATGATAGTGGCGGAGAATTTTGAAGTTCAACGGTACGTTTATCAATAAGAAAACGATTATCCAATGGTTTACCCATGGAATGTTGTATCTGCAAGTGTTGATGATGAGACGACGACATTCCATTTGCTGCAGCAACAGAAGAACCTAAAGATGATGGTGGAGATGAATGATGGCGTTGAATTGACGGAATTCCTTGAAACAAATGTACATCATATGCCGATTGTAACGGAACTGCTTGTGAAGCTGTTAAATGAGATGATTGTGGTATCTGGGCAGTAAGTCTACTTGTTACTGCAGTTCCCGTAGCTGTTGTAGGAATTGTTGAAGAATTAACGGAAGAATGTGATTTCCTGGAAAGATTTTGAGGTGAAATATCATCCTTATAGAGTTGTGCGGCACAAAATGAAATTGCAGACGAAGAAGATTGTGGAGATAATGATTGTGCTGCACCACTAGAATGAGGTTGAACTTGAGAGTGGTGTTGTTGGTGGTGGAGGTGTTGTTGTTGGTGGTGATGGTGTTGCTGCTGCTGCTGGTGTTGCTGTTGTTGGTGCTGCTGCTGTTGGTGGTGTTCTCGAGCCTTTAGTGAGATGCAGACATCTCCAACTTGTAAACGTTGACATTTTAGACCAAATGTTTGTAGAGATAACTCTGGATTGCACGATGCCCATCCTTGTCCATAGACGAAAAAGGGATGTTCCTGAGATACTTCAACATCGGCCTGTAAATAACAAACAAAAGTGAAAAATTATGTATCACCCGACAGAAAATTGTGGAATGGATAGGAAGAATAATGGAAGACATCGGTGGAGGTTGGTTTATTTTTAGACGGGATTCATTTTTAGATTTGGATCCATAATAAAGCTAGACTAACTTCACATGTCAAAAATAAAGTGCCTTTAAAATACTAATCAGCTGGTAAGCTATCTTTTTACATCAGCAATATGAAATTCTATTTGCTTAGGAATAAGTGTGTGGTAGAAAAGTGACGAACTTTTTTCAGTCAACATTTATTTTCAACACAATAAGGACGGGCAGATTGTTAGTAAAACAAATTTTCCGCCAAAGCGACGTCTGGTCTAGTAAAGTTTGACTACATTATTGAGTGATTTATGTACGATTTGTGATTAAGTGACGAGCGGTGGAGTGTTACCGAGTAGAAAAACCTCTTCAGTCAGTGAACTAACGTTCGTCATAGATCAGATCTCGCATAGAGGAGCTCAGAAGGGTCAGCTATAAATTTGGCATTGTCCAACTTTAGGCCTTAGTTGCAGTGACCGAAAAAGGTCTATAAGAAAAGTATTGTTCAATAAAGTTCAGTCCTCAACAATTGGTATGGCGATGGCGGAACATTTACCCAACACTTTTGTTTTTTTTCTTCTTAAAACTGAAGGTGAAATGAGAAAATTCTCCAAGATAGTTTATCTAAAAAAAAAAAAACAAATCTAATTTCCCAAAGACCCTGAAAGTTAGCCTGAGGAGCAATTATTCAGTTCGAAAAGCAAAAATTTGTAGAAAAAGGGTGTAAGTAGTAAAACGCGGAGTATTAAACCATTTTACATAGTGGAAAGCTTTCATTTAAGCTGCCAAAGAGTAGTGTGTACGACATGGTTAGCAGGAGTCTGGCCAGAGAAAGGCTCAGTATGGAAATCTAGTGGCAGGAATAGTCGTCGAGTTCCTAATTCCGAGAGACAGTCACGAAGTCATAGTTAGCACCGGTTATTTTTCTGGGAGTTGTAGACATAATACCTCCAACCATTCTTAGGCTCCTCGTAATCAATTGCAAAAGGAGGGGTAAGCATATTTGGATGCGATGCAAATGCGCATCATTTGTTATTGCCATCCATACAACCGTCAGAGGTGAGTATGTTTTGGATTAAATTATTTTATGATGAATTACTTAAGTTTTGCTGTCTCGTTCGGACGATGCATACATAAATATTTAATCTTTGACTTACAACATTCAAGATTGAGTTAACATTCAACAAGCAAGAGGTATGCATGGTCCGTGGATTGATTGAGTGTATGGAAGTCCTATCGAGAGCTCATTGAGTCACAAATTACTTCCGTCATCAGTAATATCAGATTCCAAAAGGTTCTATGTAAAAATCACACAAACAGGCTCACTTCAAAAAAATTAGGAGCTATACTGAAAGTTATAAGGAAACTGTTAAGCTCCTATTGGAAATGCACTTCCTGGACTTTATGCAGAAACGAAATGAATCTAGGTCTAGTAATTTAGAAATTTAATTAGTACGATCTCCACTCGTATGGTCAGTCGCAATAGACGATCTTAAGCCTTTAGTCATAGAAACAATTGGTTCTAGAAACATTTTATGGAACATTCATGTGACTACACTGGAAGTTGGACGTTGGTTGAAGTCGCAATTGTGTTTATGCATACAGGATTACACGGATTTCGATATACGAAACTACGTGAATGACTTTGAAGTAATTATTCAGGCAAAGTAATCAACTTAATACAGAATTCCAGCTCCAACGAAACAGTTGTGATTCGGCTTACAGCTTACTGGTTATATACAATGAGAGTCAGTACCATGGTCACATATACAGTTCTCATGTGGTGATCAACGATTGAACAAATGTAAACCCAGGTTCAATTGCAAAAAAATGGAATCGATGTCTACGAGGTGTTACAGAAGACGATATGAGTAAACCATGTACTAACGCAGCATAGCCATTGAATTCTTACTTAATCTGCAATCACAATATATAAAAATGAAGAAGGAGGCAATGTCAAGTATATTAAGCTTCTGAAGACCAGAAGATCTAGTTGGTAATATCAGTAAGCTTGAATAAAATATGCCTGGAGTCGACGGTCAACGTTTATGATATATCCACAATCAGGTTAGATTTTCAACGAACTCACAATAAGGTATCACTAACAACGATCATTTGATGTGATATCTTGGAGCCGCCAACAATAGCGGACTAGTGACTACATGGATCCATGGTATGTGATCTTCAGATGTCACAAAAACATTTATCCGTATTTTGAGGCATGAATGACACCATGTTATCGAAATCGCTGATGGTTTAGGTAGGGAGTAAAAACGCTTTTCAATAGATTGGATCCGTTCTGGGGCAAACCACCTTAAAACAGGTCTTATAAACATGGAAGAAGTGCCAACTGGGTCTTAGTACAATTGGCAATGCCGAAAAAGACTCATCACGTTTCTGTTTTCTTTCCAAACATAGAAGTCAGCTTATAAGGTTAGGTCCCTCACAAAATATATTCTAGGGACCAGTACGAAAAATCACAAAGCTTCCATTGTCGTCAGAGAGTAAAAAAATAAAATAAAATTATTCAAAACCATAATAATAACGGAATAATCTTTTTATGAGTACTGAAACGGAGAGTAGCAGCTAGACGAAGATACAATGAAGATCATATTTTCATGGAATTTGAAGAACAATACCGCGGAAATAGGATGCACATCGAATGAATAGCGAACGTTGAGTTTATTATGCTCGTAAATCGTAGCAATGAAATAGTTTCATCAGTTTCAAGGCTTGTTATGGTCAGTAATCACCCAAGGGTCAAACTTAGAATAAAAATAGCTCGTCCATTATGAAGTAATTATTTCGAGCGATTGCATTTCTAGTGTGAATTGTAATTGTACAATAAATAAAAAAAAAACATTTTTTTTACTGTTATGAAATCGAGATGAGTAGAGGATGACAAATATAAATTACAGATCTCTTCTTAATCCTAGATTTAAGTGTTTTAATGAACTAAGTCAAATGTGTTGACTAAAGGTGAAAACCCAATGATTGCGATGCGTGCGTTGTATTCATGTGACATGCTCTGCGTTAGTTGCGAAAAGTTAAAAAGTAGGCAAACTTTTGCGTTCGTTGGCTGTGATGCGATACATTCAGCGCGCTTATAATTTGGGCAAGTTTCATATAAAAGCCATATTTTAACTGACCTGTCATTGCTAACGCATTGCTATCATTGGGTTCTTATCTTAAGATGACTAAGAGATCATTCAAGATAGATCTACGATCTACGCTGATGATTTTAGATTATTCGCAATCTTAAGATGAGTTGTCGGTTATTAAACAGGTGGTAGATGGTGGTATAATCTGTGTCAGGAGCAGTTCCGAGTAACCAATAAGGAACTTTGCATCAGGTATCATGCAATAAGATCCTAACTGCCCTAAAAGTGCAGATGCTTGAAAATCGGTGAGATGGGCAAGAAAAAATATTTTAGAATCTTGAAAATGCTAGTAGGATTAGAGTAATAATTGTGTCTAGCAAAAAATTCAAATCCAGAAAGTAAGATGCGGCCGACCGATTAATGTCCGATGTTCCACAGAAATAGAAACATTTTCAGTGACTGCTATTATTCAAGTAGGTTAGGTTAGGTTAGGTAATAGGGGTGCCTGCTTCACTTAAGACTTCCAGTGGGTCCATTGTGCCTCTGGGGATAACCTTTAAAACCGCATTAGATTCAATCCTGCTTCCCTTAGGAATCTCGAGATGCATCTGAACTCTTTGCTTTGCACCTCTATCAGACTTGAAAAGAAGTTGCTATCTAATAACCTACCTATTTTATTCCTGCAGAAATTGTTCGCTATTATTCCCAGCCTTCTAACATGGTCTCCTATGACCCAGTGCCCCGTAATGACTCCTACTAGATTTCTAGTAAGGAGTTTTCTTGTCCTCTTCCAGTCATATGTAGGACACAATTACCTCGTAATACAGAAGGTTTCGCTGTTGATCTACTGGAGGCTTGCCTTTTACAGATTTTTATTATCCAAGTAAGTATAGCTCAAAATGTTATGCTAATTGCATTGCAATTCGATTGCTGTGGAACTGAAGTGGAGTGAATGACTGATACCATTTCTAAGACTTAGCAGGGAAGAAAAGTTTGACAAAAAGTCCCTAGCTATAGCATTGATTGATACTCTGAAAACAAGACTTAGATCAAAAGTTTATAGAGAGAGCCTCGAAAATACTGCATATTGCATAGAGGTAGTTGAAGTCCTTATACGGAGGAATAATGCAGCAGAAGGTTGGACAAAAACAAAAACGCTTTAAACGTAATTCAAGGTGAGCTTAGAAGATCACCAGCAATGTTATTCTGGTGATCCACCCTTTGAAATAAGATCGCTTAAATGGTAGGATGCAAAATGAAATGTAAAGCAGGCTTGTACGCCGAGCTATCGGATAGCTACTGGGGAGCGATATAAATTTCTAATTAAAGATTGACGTAAAAGGAATTTTGCGCACACAATTTTATCAATAAATATTATGCGTGGAGTGAAAATATATACAGGGTGTTCCATTCTAATACTCCTATTATATTTGGTCAGGTAATTCCTCTCATCAAGATTAGAAAAAAGTATGTACAAGGCTAGGAAAAGGGTGACTGGAGGGGGGGGGGGGCAGATGCAACCATACCGATTTACACGGCGATTACGAAATTGTTATCTTAAGTTTTTAAATACTCTTTTTTTTCAAACCATAGGAGTTATGAACGACTATAACTAGCACGTTGAGGTTGAGGTCCCGAAGGTGACGGGGTCCCTGAAACGTAGGCCATAACAAGGCCCATTGTTCACCCTCCAGACTTATGCGCAATTGCTTATGAGTCCCAACTGTACGCTCTTACAAAGTTTAATATTGGCCCCCAACTTTCCTTGCCAGCTTCATGCATTTCGTCAAAGAGGTGTAAGCCAAGAAATCTGTAATATTTTTATGAGATGGCCGGAGAGTGCCAAAGAAAGTAAGTCACCGTTTCGGATTCCTTTCCGCATCTCCTGCATACAGGATCATCAACAAGTCCCATCTTATGTAGATGGCCCTGGAAAGGAGCGCCCAGTGAAAATTTACACTACGGTTCTCAAGGTTGGCTTGTTTAGTCCCAATAGCTTCTTTGTTAGGTTTACGCCACAGTTCATTTGTAGTTCTACCTGAAGGGTCATCTAACCAAAGGCGACTGTGTTGGCGGTCGACTCAAACCAAAATATTACAGGTAAGGTGTTTTGGTGCAATCCCAATTGTGCGTCATTACATACGAAAAATTTCAATGTACCCACGTCATCAACACTCAATTTTTCAACACATATTTTTCAAAATAAAAGGTATTTGGAAGGAAGTGATAAAGCTCAGTAAGGACTCAATTGAGCCTTTTCCTCTACGCTTTCCACCAATACGATTTTTTGCATATCTAAATAACAGAAAACTCTTGGCCAAATATTACCACACCCTGTATAATGTCTGACAGTCAAGAAACACTGGACACTTTATGAGTTTCAACACCGTTGCAACTAAATTGATCTAGGACTGTCTTTTGTTTTAAAGCAACTAGCTAAATCTACTAAGGTTAGAGCTAATAAAGATATTGCAGACCTCCTTGATTAGACAAAGGAGCAAAGTCCGAGTTTTTCAACTCTGAACCTTATTTCAGTCATTCAAAACATCTCTCCTAGATAAAACTGGAAAAATGTTTCAGGGTTGATGTAAGCGAAGAAGTTTATCATGCACTCGTAGCAGAAAATAACTAGATATGAGACTCTATATTCGGCTCTCGTGAAAAATCATATTAAAAAGACTAGCTAAGTTTTCACTTTTGTATAGAGTTGGACGGATCAACAGAACTAGCTCTCTGCTACTGTAAACCATAAAGTTTAAACATCTAAACATTAAACATTCCATAGCCAGGGAATGTAAAAAAAAAAAGTGACTCATCAAACAAAGCTATACCTATGTATAGAGGCCTATAAATTCGAGTAAATATCACAAAAGATCTAATTGAAAGCATGCTAAAAATATCAACAGTCCAGAAACTAGAATTAACAAAAAAAAAATATTTTTTTGAGGCTTTTAATTACTTCAAAGATGAAAACCAACCCACATACGACCTGAGTGACATGAAATTTTCCAGCTGATAACACCTTATGACCGAATGAGTCTCCCTAAGGCGTTTGCTGAGATTTCGTTGGCGGCAGCATAGCATAGCATAGCATAACTTCAGAGCTCAGTGACCTCTCGTGTGTAATCCAATCACTGATGGGAACTGGGAACATTTTATATCTCTCAGTAGTAGTCGTCGCCGTCGTCGTAGTCGATATAGTCTTTGCTCCCAGTGTCGGTAAAATGGTTTATTTCGCAAATGAGTTGAACTTAATTCAAATTAATCGTGCATAAGCGGCGGCGGTACCTAACAGGGTTCAGCAAGATGGGAGACTTTAGCTGTACACGTAGAAGTAGAGGATGCTGCTGCTGCCAGGTGACTTAATTGTTTGCTTCACTGGGCTCAATTTAGTCGATCTACGCGTTCTTTATTGATTGCCGAAAATATGGGTGCCACGAGTATAATTTTCTTCAAAATTAAACGTTCATTGTTTTTTTTTTTTTTTATTTTTCTTGATTGTTGGGAAGAATGGAAATTATGTAAATGGTGGGGCCACCTTAGTGGCGGATTTCTTGTTCACTTACCTTGGACCGATTCTTATCGTAGCTAAAAGTAATGATCACACTGTTTGGAGTATTTGAAATTTTGACAACAGTCGAATCGGCCAATTGATGATAAGGACTCTTATCAGCCGATTGAATGAAGTCTTCAGTCCTCATGTCCTCTACTCTGCGGAGTACACCGTTTGAGAGTTCAATAAAGGCCCCCTTGGAGAAATTGCTTGGTGCACTATTGCTACCTGAGGATCTGTAAAGAAAATTCATTTTGTAATCAGTAAGTCTACACACTATTGGGGAGAGACGATGATGAGTATATAGATATATTCTTACCGCATTATAGTTGCAGTTATCGGAGACCTCCTGCGAGAATCTCGTTCGCCATATGGTGGTCTCGTCAAAATCCGATGCTTTAGAGATCCTTCCTTTCCGCATGGCACTTTGAAACCGGATATGGGTCCAGTTACTGAGGTATTTATTTTCCCATTTAGATAGTTACTGGCTGATGATTTTTGTGATTCTTTATCCCGAGGTGTTGGCGGCATCAAACGTTCAGATGCAACTAAACTTAAGGTGGATGATGATTGTGTTGGTTGTGGTTGTGGTGGATGTGGTGGTTGTGGTACATGATGCAGAGATTGATGTGATCTGTCTGGCATTATGGGTATTTGGGCGACACACAGCGAACTGTTACTACTATTATGACTATTATTTAACAGGTTTGCGGCAGAATGGGGATTTCCTATCGCAAGGGAAGATTGTGATGGGGGTGGATGTCTTAATAGACCTGGAGGTGGTGGAGCTGGCACTGATGGTGGACTATACGTAACTGAGGATTGTAGATATGGTGAGAATGGTTCATGTTGTGCTCCTATATACGTTGGACGACTATGTAATTGACTACGACTACTAAGTGGATGATGGCCTGGATAGAGAGCTGATGTTCTGCAATAGAAGACGAAAAATTTTTTAATTAATTCCACATTTAAAAAGAATAAAATATTACAACGTCAAGGGTATTCCCTACTTACCCATAAATAGCTCCTCTTCCATATATGTGAGGATAGTTGAATTGATACGCAGCTGCGGCTACCGCTGCTGCATTTGAAACTACAGATGGCGCTGTAAATGGCAGTTTTTGTGCATAAATTCCAGCCATAACATCAGTTTCACCTGATGATGATGATTGCTGGCTGCTATTGACCGAACCACTACCGTTTAAGGAATCCAAATTCGGTGGTGAAGAGGCGCTATTGTTATTGTTGTGCAGATTTTCAATATTATTATTATTATTATTATTTGTGGCTAAATTTACAGGCCCGGACTGTTCTGCTGAGTACTTAGTCCGTGATGTCGGTGGAGCGCTACTTAAACAATTGCTTCCAATCTTTGGGTTTCGCAAATGTAATGGAATGCCATTGCTATTGATATTGTTGTTGTTATTATTGTTGCTGTTGCTGCTATTGTTGTTGTTGTTGGTGCTGCTATTGTTATTATTGCTGTTATTATATCGCGGCTGCTTAGGATGAGGTCTTGCAAATTCAGTTGATGACATGGCTGCCACCACTGAGGTGACGGAATCGCTACACAATCGTGGCGATATCGCAACTGCAGGTGAACTTCGTGCTACTGGTGGTGGTGGTTGTTGTTGTTGTTGTTGCTGCTGTTGTTGTATGGCTGATAATTGGCTTTGTGATAAATATATTCCAGAATTACTCAATGATTGTTGACTGGCTAACAATGATGAATGGGCTATTGTATAGTGGTCTAGTGATGATTGCGACTGGGTTGGCATTACAGCTGCAGCGGCGGCGGCAGCTGAACTGGCCGCTGCGGCGGCTGCAGCAATGGCAAACGGATTATGGTGTGCATATACATGTGGCGGTGGGGCTGCCGCAGCTGCAGGACCAAAATTTTCAACAGCGGATAACATCGGCTAAACTAGTCCAAAATTTTTCTATTTTGTGGCATTTGTTTAAGATTCCTTTAAGGGAAACTGTCAAATTTTTTTTGTATTACTGGAAATTTTTATTTATTTATTTATTTATTTTTTCTATTGGTGTTCTCTTCGGTTCGGTTTTTTTCTGCTATTGTTTAGTATATTTCTCTGTAGACCATTTTGTGTGTAGTTTTTCTGTAAATAGATAAAAGGAAAAACGTTTTTTTATAAAACAAAAAAAAAAAAATTATGAAATAAATGCATAAAATATTTTCACTGCTTATTCGACAATATGTTAATGAATTTAATCCTAATAATTTACTCATACTAAAACATTTTTATGTGTATAAGTAAAATTTCAAAAATTGGTTGCCTAAGAGAGATATACAAAATTTAACTTCTTTTTGGATTAAAATTTCGTTATTTGTAAGAATCCTGTGATAAATTGGTAAAATATTAATTAGTAATTGGCTTGGAAGAAAGAATGGATATTTTTAATAAATTTTTATTCAGTAATAAAAAAAAGGTTGTTGACCAAAATTGTTCAACACCTTGTCCTGTGAATACTGAACATGAACAAACCGCTTAGCCTCGAATCTCCCATTGCTAATCGATTCCATGTCTTCTGCTCAGAGGTCGATTGCGGGCTTCAAAGGCAAAGGACGTGTCGTCGGCGCCACATTACAGTGTTATTATTTCTTCTTATTGTGCTTCTTTGCAATGATCAAAGGTCAGGGGAAGGCCCGGACATGAAGATCCAAGGCCCATAGACGATTAATAGAGTCAGTGCCCCTTTTTTAAATAATTGAATAAAACATTTTTAACGTACATTGACCTTAGAAAATAAACAAGCAGACTTAGAAATATCGCCAATAAGTATGAAAGCAAGTTGCCATGCGACGAAATTTCTTCTCTGCAAAGGAACGTATTTCCTCACTATAGTCCACAGACTGCCCTGCCTTATTTCTGATTCTATGTGCAGTTTTTAAGCCTGATCTCCTCTATTGAAAACAACCGTGCTGCCGAGCAGTTTGATTCTGGTGTACACGATAATATCTGGAGCACTATTTCCACAGTTGGATAAATGTCCAACAATGCATTTTCCAGGATGTACTTGTAAAGCTCCAGGGCCCATAATTTTTTTCACCTTGTAGCCTCAGCGGACGACAAATGACCTCGCAGGTGCAGATACTTGCTTTTCAAAGTGCCGTCTAAATCTCCTAGATAGAGTGCTTTCAAGTTCCGTGCGCCCTCAGGGATATTTTGAGATTTTAAGCTTTTTAGCTTCATGAGAAAGTCAAACTTTTTACTCAAGTATTCGTAAGCAGAACCACATTTTTGTAGTACTGCAATCAACCTATTGATAATGATGTTGAAAACGGTAACTCTGAATTCGTCCCTTCCAGATAGTGCGACTTTAATTTCGTTTCCTTTTACTTCAGCAATCGCGACTTTTCCGCCTATTGGCAAATCCGCCCGCCCCTGTATGCAGGAACAAAAACGTGAATTAATTTTTGTTAATGTTCGATATCGTAACGGGTTTTCCAATAAGAGGTGTTATTTTGATATTCAAAGAAAAATGCCATTTTTGAGATAAATGATCGGATCTTTATTTCATTATAAAGAGGAAGGTATGCCGTTAATAATGGAAACTAACATCAGCCAAATGACCACCACGACCACGCCTACAGGACCATATCCTTTTCATGAAGTTTTCCATAACCAAATCGCAAAGTGGCTGCCCTATGTCCTCGATAGCCTCACGAATTTCATCTTTGAGGACTTGAATCGACGCTGGGCTGTTTACGTAGACCTTCTCTTTCACGTGGCCCCAAAGGAAGAAGTCGCAAGGTGTTAAGTCACAAGATCTCGGTGGCCAATTGTGATCACCTCTTCGAGAGATAACACGGTCCGGAGACTTTTCCCGTAAAAGATCAATGGTTTCGTTGCTTGTATGGCACGTAGCGCCGTCTTGTTGAAAGTAAACGTTGTCCAGATCAATACCATCCAATTCCGGCCATAAAAAATCATTAATCATCTGTCGATAGCGCAATCCATTCACCGTAACTGTTGCTCGAGCCTCATTTTCGAAAAAGTAAGGTCCAATGACCCCGCGGGACCATAAACTGCACCAAACAGTCAGGATAGAGAGGCTTTTCAACAATAACTCTTGGGTTTTCCGAGCCCCAGATGCGACAATTTTGCTTGTTAACGAAGCCATCGAGGTGAAAATGGGCCTCATCACTCAAGATGAGTTTTCGATGGAATTCCGGATCATTTTCATGCATTTCAAGAACCCAATCAGCAAAGACTCGACGTTGTTGATGATCGGCCGGCTTGAGTTCTTATGTTAACTGAACTTTATAAGCCTTAAGACCCAAATCTTTATGCAAAATATGGTGTAATGACGTTTTGTGGAATGCCTAATTCCAAAGAACGACGAGGAATGGACAAACCTGGGTTTTCTTCAACACGGCTGTTTTTGAGCGACGTGCACGGGTTTTATTCTGCACATCACTAACTTGTCCCGACAACTCGAATTTTTTCTACCAATTTCTGTATTGCGGTCCGACAAGGTGCTTCACGACGACCCAAAAATGTTCGAGTTTTACGAAGCGTCTCTGCCACATTTTCACCATTTTTACAGTGAATTTTGATAATTTCAATGCGTTGTTGAATCGTGTATCGTTCCATTCGATCCATTTTTATTAATGGCGTAGTTTCTACTTGTCAAATGTCAAAAAATGACAGCTCCAAAAGTGACATCTACCGAAATAGCGGGTGAATTAAAATAACACTTCTTATTGGAAAGCCCTTTATATCCTCCATATAAAACATTTCGGCCTCTAACGGGGCCCCCTGTGTTGGGGCCTTATTGCGTAAATCAATGGGATTAATAATCGATTTCATTTTGACGTTATTATAAATAAATTATTGTAGTTTTTATACTATGCACGTCAAATCAAGTTTATGAATATAATGTATTACCCACGGTACAGAGAATATAAAGTGTTCTCATTGAATTTTGACATATTGCATACGTCAATTCAATGAATAGAAAAGACGGAGCGAGGAGAGAGAGTATAGTGCTTTTCTATACATTAAACATCACTTCGTCCATTAATAGTGGACCAAGAGTTCATACAGAGAATCCGTAGTAGTAACAATTTGATAATTTCATCGATGAGTTCATCATGAGCACTTAGATGAAGGTAATGATGAAATTTGTTCTAGATCTGAGACTAAACCCATTATTTGCTTTTCTTCAACATGAAGAGCTTTTGCACGAACAGTTCGATGAGTTGTAACATTATTTTCTTGTTGAGATAATGAAAATACACACTCGCTATTATCATCAATAAAATTATATAAATCTGTAAATCTGCATATTCTGAATTGGGCACAATTTTCGATTTTAATAACCTGTGATGACTCAGTGGAGGAAAACTAGGGAAACGTGCTTTATTCAAATTCACGAATCATCATAAATTGAATCTTTGTAAAATACATGAATTAAAAATTTACATTTATTTTAAATAGCAGTCACAGAATAGATGCAATACATATCTTGTACCATAGATGGCACAAGAACTAGATGTCACATGGCATACTAAACCAGAGTATACAGTTCATTAATGAAAATTGAGAAGAGAGATGCAGAGATAGCACAACCCTGAGGCACCCCAGAGATTGAGATGTAACGCCATCTAATATATTCCGTATTAAGCGACCAGATAAAACACTTTACATTCATAATAGAAGAAAACAAGAGAGGCCAAGTGCTTTAAGTTTGGCTAAAAGGGCTGAGATTCAGACACTATCATAGGCCTTGAAATATCTAGGGCAACGATTTTGGACTCACCAAAATTGAGAAGACTAAATCTTCAACGTTTCATAAGAAAAGTCAGAAAAAGAAAAGCCATATTGGCGATTGTTGTGGGTTTTATTAGTTCCTAGATACTTCATTAATTTGGAGTTAATGATAGATTCAAAAACCTTTTAAAGAATCAAAGTGATTGTAATTGGTCCATAATTTGAGGGATCACTACCCTTTCCTTCCTTGGGAATAGGTTGAATGTGAGGTAGGCTCTAAGCAATTGGAAATTTTCCTGTCGAATAAGACAAGTAGAATAGTTTTCGCAGAGCTTTAGCCAAGAATGAGTTACAGGTTTTATTTAATGGGGGCTTGAAACTATCAGGACCTGCAGCTACGGAGACCTTGATCTCCTTAAGGACCTTGAACATATCTCTCGTATGGAAGTGTATTGTACACATCTACAAGGGAGATGTAAAGTGGGTGGAAAAGGAGAATTTAAAGTGAATCTAACAGTCTAAATATTAGTTTTATTCAGGAAGTCAACAATCACTTCATTGTAAAGTAGCGAAGGAATAGAGGAACTGCTGAAGTGGCTCCTGGTAGTTTTGACCTGGGACCAGAAACCTTAGCTGCCTTTTCAACTTGCCAAGATTCTAACATTCTGATCAAAAAGAAATTTTTCTCTTTGGATGGTGTTTCAGCTCTGGACATGGATGCAATTGATAGGTGCGAAAAGCAGACTATTTCCCTTTTATTGCTTGGTTGCACTTACCGTTAAACCTAGAGCGATTTATCTGTTACTAAGATCTACTTTATAAATACTGAATGTATTCACACATGCCAAGGCTTAGAATTGTACTAAATTCAAATGTGCTTTCACCAACATCAGTTAAAGCAAAACAGACTGAGCAATCAAGTTCTCTAGGATACTTATTGAGACTTTCCCAATCTGCAGATTTATTTTGTTTTTATGTAACGTTTGGGCTAAGTAAGAATAAAAATAAAAACTATGATATTTTACGAAATAATAATAATAATAAAAAAAAAATTATTTAAAAATTAATCTCTTGCTTTAAGTTTAATAACAATCACTACACCCATATAAAAATCTAAAAAGATTTATGCCTTTCCTAATAACTTTATGTGTCCCATACAAAAATTGGGAAATAATGACTTGTTCCCCGTTGTGTAGTTTCGCTGAATTTCTCCAATTACGAGTTATAATTGTTTCTTTAAATGTTTGTTTTGCCACGCCGCGGCGATAATGTTCTAAGAAGCCGTCTTTATATGGATGGCCCTTTGGCAGCTCTTTTCAATTAAAATAAACCTTCCATCCCGTTAACAGAGAATAGGCTCTGGCTCTGTCTTGCTTCAAACACCCCGAGCAAAGCAACGCTCATGTACAGGTATCCGCGCTTCCTGTTTTCTCTATAGGCTTCAACAACCATAGCCGAAGGCCAAGGTGCTAGCTAGGGCCTGCGATCCTAAATGTATCATATTGAACGCTTCCAGAAATTGTTACATTTTACAAAAGATGCAGTAGAATAGATGTGAATCATTTTGTTAGGAAAAATTAAGATCTACTGCCATTTTTTTCAGTGGTCTTCAGGGCCCCCCCCCCCCTCGCGCCACCTAGCTGGATCCGCCCCTGCTTCAGTACTGTACTATAAAGTTGTTCGGTTTTTTACCTGTATGTACGCTGCTGCTTAACATGGACTACTTATATTTGGTAGGTAAACTCTTCCACTGATAGAAAGAAATTCACCGATTTGGTAGGCCTACATACGACAAAATTGTTGAGAACATAATATATTCTGCTTTACATTGGAAGCCTTTAAAAAAAAAACACCTCTCAAAAGATTGAAAATTTTTTAAAGAAGCTCATAAAATGCAATATCAGTGTCCATTTTCAAAAAAACATATTTTATATCTACTAAAAAACAAGCCTCATTTATACCCATCCATTTCAATGAAAAGAAAAGTAATAATCCATCATAGGCTTAACGAGCTCAAACTCGAAAAAAAGGAATGGCACAATTTCATTGCGAGAAACCAACTATACGTAGTCCCACGCTTTCAAGGACAACAATACTTTTACGTAACAATTTTTCCTCTAGCATATGGAGTCATCCCCCATCTAAGCCATCTAAGCATCCGAAATCTAAATCCGCCTTCATATTCTCAGCACAGTTTAACACATCTTCTTTGTTAATTTTTTTTTCTTGGAAAAAACTAAATAGAATTTATATAAATTTGGAAAAAAAAAACTGAACTAGAAATAAAAAGGAAAAGAAGTAAAAATCCCAGACATGTCTTAACTTGAATCCATCCATCCATGCCATCCCCCACAAATTAGTTAAGAAGTCGTGTGAACGACATGAGAAAAAAAAATTGCGAAAAAATGGAATTGTGCATTCCTTAAAAGCTAGCCAACACGCCGGCATCATCTCACCACCACCATTCTTAACAAGCTTTCGCAAGCTTAATTACTGCAAAAATGAAACGTTAAAAACTGCATGCAATACTTACCAGCACAGCAGAAAGTAGCAGCGATGAAATAATTTCGTTCGCGCTAAGCAAATACCCAGCAGTAGCAGCAGCACCACCAGAAGCAAACAAATAAGAGTCTCGTCTCGCACGGAAAACGCAAACAGAAGTCCAAAGAGAGCTTTAATCACACCGCTAAATCGCGTGCCTCTGGTCTGAACTGAAGTCTGAATTCTCATAAAACTGAAGCATAGCAAATATAGAAGCTAGCTAAGCTGTACCGCCCTCTATCTACATTCCACACTACACCCGTTTACCCCGTTCTCCTAACATACTTCAGTCAACATAAATAGTCACCACCACCACGGTACGGCAATGAAAGCTTTTTAGTCGTCGTCGTCGAAAGCTAGAGAATTATAAAAAGAGATGGCTAGAAGGGGTGTGGGGGGGGGGGGGGAGTTTTAACTTGAATCACCGTAGTAGTACCATGCAATCACCAGGCCTTACTTGCTGTTGCTGCCGCTACTTTTAAACTATGCTTTGCACTGTGAAATCCCGCCACATCTCCTCCCACTGCCGCGAGTGACTTTCCTCCCACAAGCTTACTGGCCTTGGCCATGACACTTTGAAGTATGCTGTGCTATACGTTCCACTCTTGTTGCCTCTTTACCGTAATCCGGCTCAGTATATATCTCATGTATGCGCCTCGGTCTCGGGGTCTCGCCTCGACTTTCGAGTGAATTTCAATTTCCACTATTATGGATAGAGGAGAAGAAGAAGGATGTGTGGTGGATGGATTGGATATGGTTTGCGCTTCCCCGCACTACCCTGACCAATGCTTGCAAAAGCAATGAGTATTTCTGATTTGCATATCGAGTACCCTAGAGCGGTTGTTTCCACGTGCTCTTTGTCTCCCCAGACCTACACCTATAACAAACCAACACCACCACCTACTACTACAGTATTCACTCTTTCGTTAGCTCCATTCGATGTTGGAGACTTTGGTATAGGGCTCCCATCAAAAATGGCACACTCTATCTACCTACCTACAGCAATGCTGCATGACGTTAAAGATATGCATGCCACTCGACTACAGCCAGCAGGCAGTGTTGTATCTTGTATGACTGTAGAGTTTTTTTTTGTTGACATTACGCTGGTGCTGCTGCTTTTCCGTCTTCCCATCGCATCGACCGCACTTCATTTCTTCGATGACTACTTACTACTTGATTTGGTGAGCTTTCATTAAGCTCCCTTCGGGAAAAATCATTAATTGTTTTAATAATTTAATGCTTCTCGGGCCTGGCAGCAATTAAGAAAGAAATCTTCACTTCTATAATGCTTTATTCGATAGGATTCGATACTCAAAGTAACGCGAATTGCAGTGTCAAACAATTGAAACCCAATTAGCGTGAATGGATGAAATGAAAATAATTTCATAAACGTTTTTGTTTTACCTGAGGAGTTCATCACATTCATTCACCCCAGCTACTCCTCAAATTAGATTCGAAGTCGCATCTTTCACTATGCTTACTACGAACGATTATCGATATGATCGGAGATTCGGGGGACTTGTGAGTGCCAATAGCCTGGAGTGGAGAAATTTTATTGGAGTTTATTTCATGCTCCCACGCCCACCACATGATTTTGGCAAGTATAGAGAGACAAGTATAAGAGAGAGATATAAGAGACTGCAACGCTAAAGGTAAGTCACTTTCATAGTTTATTGTAACCACAAATTTGGATGTTTTTAATAAATTCGAGGACGCCCTGGCCGCTACACGCGCTCAAGTAAATCGTACGACTTGGCATGCACAAGCCAAGTCATACGATTTACATGAGCGTGTGCAGCGAAAGTCAGAGCTTGAGTTGAGACTGAAGTCTGACATGAATTAAATCGGCTGAAACTATTGCGTCAAGCAAATCGAACGACTTTGCTATAGAATTGAATTAAAGTCTGCATAAAAGTTGTTGCATGTGGAGGCAATATTTAACATCCGATTTTGTCTAGTTCAATGCAATAGCAAAGTCGTAAGATTTGCTTGTACGCAAGAGTTTTGGCCGATTTCATTCAAGTCAGACTTCAGTCTCAACTCAAGTTCCGACTATCGCTACACACGCTCATGCAAATCATGCTACTTGGCAATGCACAACTCGTACGATTTGCTTGAACATTGTAGCAGCCTTTATCTTTAGTTGTAAGGTCTTTCTATAGACTTGATTTAACGAACGTGATTTATCGCGCAACTGGCGGATTTTATGCTGAACCATAATGGACGTAAAGCACTTTACTAATTTGAACGAAACTGAGGTTTACTTAGGATTGCCGTACACGTTGCCGTATACTTCAACGTTATGTCACTTTTTGTGGTTGAGAGACACTTGGAGGGAGGAAAATTTCTTCCTCCCGAGCACCTCTTATCAGCAACAAGTGCAGTGCGTATGCGTAGGCTTTCGGATGATTTACATTTTTGCCCTAAATAGACGTCACATTCTGATTTAAATGAAGACTTGTGCCTTTTATGGACATTATATAAAAAATATAAGAAAAATCTGAAGAAAAAGCGGCAGCACTTCTAGAAGAAATATTTCACTTTCTTAGCTCTTTCCCAAACTTTTCTCTTTATTATAATAAAATAAAATAATTGCATAAACAGATGAATGAGGAATGAGTGACTCTTATCGCACCTTATTTACGGCAATATGACATTTAAACTTAACGAAAGTACCTTACCCGGGGTTATACATGCAACTTGTACCGCCATACTTCTTGCCCGTGTAATCTAACTGTCATGCAACTTTCAGCGAACTTGAACCATGAAAAATTATGGCAGCTAGACATTTTATAATTTTCAAAATGGCGAAAAAGAAATGTTTGAGAGAAATTCAGAAATTTATACTGGGAAAATGAGATTTTCTGGGATCTTTTGCATTAAATCTCATTTACCAACACGTTCCACTTAATTTTTTCTTGGGTTTTAATCATTCTGCTACTTCCTTTATTTCTATGATTTTCCAATATACGCAAACTGATAAGACATCAACCGAACTGTCCTCTGTTGTCAAGTTTAAAATCGCATTGGAAGGGAGGCTTACATGCAAGCTGTACTTGCAGGTGTAACCCCCCGGGTTATCAACATTTAAGGTTATTTTGGGTACGTCTGTTTAATTTAAATTGTGCGTTCGCCTTACGTAAGTAATTTTACTTATACGCTTATGTCCATTGGGATTCAGCCTTTTGGATGTAGTCTCACTCTTCAGCAACCATAGCATCGGTACAGACGATTTGATTTAGAAATGACAGTTGATATCGTGCCTCGCTGAATTAAAAGAAAGAAAAAAATCAATCACAACTAATCTCGGGTGGTTTCAATCAATCACAATCAATAAAGGAACACACTTTCGTTAGCTCAAATACTTGCGGGCTAACCGTTATTTTGATTACGTTTTTCTTTGATTCGTAATTCTAAAATATGATTTGAATGAGATGTCAAGATTCGAAAACGGATATCCACAATTAACTCAAACTCAACGTGAAGAGAGATGAATGATGAGCTGGGGATTCCTTAAAATTTCTGATGGATGAACATCTTTTTGATTGTCCTAGTGATTATGATTTTATCACCATTGTGACAAAGTTAAATGGATGGTGGTTGGTTCACTGCGTAGGAACGAAATATTTCTCATTATCCTTCAGAATCTGTAGAAAAGCTATTTCACACGAAATAATCTACAGAAAGTAGTTTGATTTTTGGGGAGTAACTAACGCTGGCTTAAAGGTTGACCTTCAATAATTTTCTTCTGCATTAAGGTCGTAGTCTGGTAACTTGGTTTGGAAAAGTCGTTTTTTTTTTTTTACATATTTCGAAAGTACTATATATTAAGAATATACTGTAAAAATTTTAGACCGAAATTCGAAATTTTGACGAAGTTATACCACATACATATATGCGAGCGCCTCATGGTAGCGCGCTCTGAGCAAACGACTGGACCCCTCTATTGTTTACGCGTTACCTTTATACCTGTTCCAGCGTTGGATACCTTTGTTTATACTAAAAGTTTTAACTGTTTCCTCACATACATTTATTTTGGAGCTCAGTTATATCGAAATTTAAAATGAACAGTCAGTGTACGTTCGTTACTTTGTGCGTAAACATCTTCGAAGAGTGTAAAAATGGATTGGCAAGGAAACTTCAAACGCGTTTTACTCGAAGCAACATTTTTACGGTCGGCCGGGGTAATAAACAATTTTCTGTCCAACCGATTGGGTTGAAATTTGGATATGTTGTTCTATTCATCAATAGCTCTCGCAGGAAATAGGATCTGTTTTTTTTACAGCCCGATTACTACTAAAAAAAAGTCACTTTTTCTTCGAAGTCCACCATTTTGTTATTTTTTAACAAAATTGTTTAATCCTAGTTCCAACCAGAATGACAAGCTTAACAGAACAATAATATTTTTGCCTTTTTTTTTAGAAGTCCAATTCAGTGTGACAAAACTATACAAATAAATAATTAAAAAACAAAAACAGTTTTTTTTACCATTTTTTTTTTTTTTTTTTTTACCATTTACTAAAAAAAGAAAACCACTTGTTTCATATTCCACGTAACGTTTAATTAATTTAAACAAATTTCAACAAAGTTTTTACAGGCCGACGCGTTTAGTATGACTAGGACATTATCCAAGGTTACACTGATCGTAGTGACTTACATGCATTACAAACAATTCTAAAATAAATTAATTTACAGAGAGAAAAGACAAATGATCAAATAGAGAGGCTACATATAAATTGAGGGTTAAGCAGGGGGCTTCTATCGGTGAAATCTAATTGGTCATTAACTAAAAAACAACCATCGTCATTCGCTTTTTTTTTTGTGTACTATTACATAATATTAATAACACCTATACAAAAAATCAAACCGATTGAATTTTATTTTCCTTAAAAAAAAAACTCCAAGTGCGAGTTGGACACTCGCACGAAGGGTTCCGTACCATCGTACAAAATTTAACACTATATATTTTTTATTTATTTTTTCAAATGAGAGTAGGCATCATGTGAAAAAATAATAATAATGCTGTCATTTGAAAATCATTTGAAAAACAAAAAATGCCTACTTATGATAATAATAATGAATGAGAATAAAACGAGGGAAAAAACGCCGAAAAAATCACGTTTCTTGTAGGTGGGGGGGGGGGGGGGCCTCTTTACTTTTTAATTTAATTTTATTTTTATTATTTGCTGTTATAGCGGCAATGGAAATACACACTCTGTGAAAATTTCAACTGTCTACCTATTACGGTTCGTGAGATACAACCTGGTGACGAACGGACAGCGAAGCCTTAGTAATAGGGTTCCCGTTGTTACCCTTTGGGTACGGAACCCTAAAAAGATGCAAGTTACCAGACTACGACCTTAAATCATTGAATTCAATTTTCATTTTCAATTTATTCGATTAAGGCATTGTACAATGAAGATGCGGGATCTTATAATTAGCACGAGTTCAAAAGTATATACAAAATCAAAAGAAAAACAAAATTTAACAAATCGAAACTCCAGAATATTGAATATAAAAAAAAACCATTACCGATTTGGAAAGTTACTATATAGCATAGGTATGTATGTATGAACCACTAATAAATAATTGTACCTAATAGTTACAAGGAGTATGTAAACCTATAACTAAATATCAAGCTACAACAATAATTGCAATATACAAAGTTATAAATTAAATGAAGTAGAGTTAAATTTCATATACTCAAACAGTAAGTTTTTGAAACAGTTGAATGTGAGGATCCCCAAAGAATTTCTCAAAAAAATTGGTAAAATATTCCAAATTCTGACAGCGTAGATGAAGAACTGGCGGTTGGGCCGAGGTATAATCAATGTTATAGTCCTGGTAGATCTAGCAAATTGTAAGCAGTCGGATAAATAACTAGGAGATTGAAACTGATTGACCTTAGCCAAGAATAAGGTACACCGAAACCTAAGGTAAAGTGAAAAACTGCATTCAAAAATATACGAGACGTATGGCGAAACATGATCGTACCTCACCGAAGACTATAAACATATCGCACTATTGAATTAAAAGCGATATTAAGTGTATAAAAGGACTCCCAGTCAAGCTTAGAGAACACCTCGCACCAATACGTTAATATAGAAGCAAGTAAATAGCGAGCTAGTAATAAGCGCATCGAGAGTGCAGTATATGAGACAGATGACCACAGTGTGCAAGGCTACCACATAATTTTTGAATTGCAATATCTATATGGTTATTCCACGTAAGGATTCTATTAAAACTTACCACCAAGCTTCGAGCGATAGTAGAACCATTGAGTTCAACAACGGGAAAGCTGTTTGGATCAAGAAATGTCTAAGCATATAGGTTTCTCTGGATTTAATTAGTTTGTTCAAAGGTGACCACCTATTTATTAATTCCAAATCCTGATTAATACAAAACACCCCATCCTCAGCGAAATTAATAGGACGAGAGATGTATAATTGTACATTATCAGCATAGAGATGTAAACGAAAATGCTGAGGGTAGCCAAATACATAATTAATAAACATAATGAACAGGATCGGTACCAATATAGAGCCTTGTGGAATACCGGAATTCACTGCTTTGCATGAGGAGAGCTTTTCAGTGGGACAAACGGCCTGAAAGCGTCCACATAAATAGTCGGAAATCAATCGTACGGTATGTATGCTAAAATTAAAATTATTTATCAGTTTTAAGTAAAGTGTTTAATGATCGACTGAATTGAATGCTTTGGAAAAATCAAGAAAAACAACCGTCGAAAACATAACATTATCCAAACCTTTTCTAATATTGTAATTTAGTGCGGTAATACAATCATGCTTTGCTTTGAAACTAGACAAGAGGGTTACTTAACAGAAAGTTAGTGATTTATGTAGATGTGATTTTCGCAATGATTTTATATAAAAAAGGAAGAATAGAAATTGGACGAAATTCAGACGAACTTTCTAGGGATAAGGATTACTTATTAGGGAAACGTCACATCATGAAGCAAGTGTTTAGTGGAGTTTATGTACCACAACGTCATAGCATGACTCCAGTGTTCACTAGTAGCTTTGACTTGATTAGCTGTAGCGGAAGTCTTCGTTATTTCTTAATTACCTGGAGGTATCTGGCTTTAGAATGGAAAAATTAAAAATAGGCATCTTTGAGAGTCCACAAATCCGTACCCTTATAAAGGATTGTAATTTTACAAGTCATATGACTCAGATAGAATCTGATGCCTGGAAAAGTTTTGTATCAGTTATCAAAAATTTTTTGGGGAACCAAAAAGCAACGGAATATCTCGATATCTCGAAATAGTCGCCAAATGGCTTGAAAATTTTGAAAAATGGCGAGCTAATACACATATGAGTGTTAAACTACATTTTTTAAATAGCCATTTGAACAACCTTGGCGGTTAGAGTGAAGAGATAGGAGAGCGGTTCCACCAGAACATGAGAATAATGGAAGAAAGGTACCAAAGGCGGTGGGACGGCCATATGATTGCGGAATAGGTATTGCTGGACCTGACAAAGGAACTATCCTGGCCAAAAACACAGTAGATTGTCATATAGAAAATGTTTTCCTTAATTATTTTTTTATGTAATTTATGCTATATAAAATACCATTTATAACGCTATTTTTATATGAAAATAAAGGTCCTCGATATATCTTCATAATATATAAAAATCCCGTGTCACTGTGTTTGTACCCGCCCAACCGATTTCAATGAAATTTTCTGAATGTGTTTGATTGCTTCCAGCTTGAAAGATAGGATAATTTTAGATACGATATATGGCACTGTTGTCGAGGTCTAGAAAACTGCCTGAGAATGCTTCGACCTGGAAAGGTGAAATTTTGTACACGGCGTTTTCATAAAAAAGTGCAAATACAAGTTCAAAAATGGTTTAAATCGGGGCAACTCCTTCGTAGGGTTGCCATACAAATATTTCGTTTTTTAGTATATATTTGGACCCTGCCTGAGAGACACGTAGAGAGCTAAAATTTGGTACATGGTGTTTTCATAGCAATAGTGAATAAAATTTAAAGAATGGGCTAAATCGGGTAACCTCTTCTTGGTATTGCCATAAAAAATTTTGGTTTTTCACTATATATTTGGAAATCCGAGAATGCGTCGATGTGGAGAGCTCAACTTTGTACACGGCGTTTTCGTAAAAATTGCAAATACATTTCAAAAATGCGACTAATCGGGCAACTCCTTCGTAGGGTTGCCATACAAATATTTCGTTTTTTAGTATATACATATTTGGACACTGCCTGAGAGACACGTAGAGAGCTGAAATTTAGTACATGGTGTTTTCATAGCATAGAATTTCGTTCTATGTAGAGAGATACACTCTACTCTCCAACACATATGAACACACACACACACACACACACACACACACACACACACACACACACACACACACCGCCACACACACACACACACGCACACACACAACACACGCGTACACCCACACAAAGTGAAACCATACATTACGGATCCGCGCGATCGAGAATAGTGTTGCCCAGGTCTAGGTGGGGGAGTCCTAGATTCGAGCTCTAGTGATGAATGTTTTAGATTTCATATGAAAAGCATCCCCGTCTCCCCCTTATTTAGGCGCATCGCGTACAAAATTTTAATCACTTTCATGTTAGTTACGTTTCAAAGTGAAGCAAGCAACGATCATTCAGGTAAACTCAGGAGTTTTTTTCCATAAATATTAAGTTATCTCGAACTTGAAAGAAAACAAGTTTCAATTCTCGAATTCTCGAATGACAGTGACAGATGATAAGCAGCGAGTATTATATAGGGGAGAAAAAAATTGATCTTGCTTAAGGTTGAAGTAAAGTTGACTTTCTTTGTAAAATTCGTAAAATTCGGTTCATAAAGAGTGTGTTAAGTAAAATCTTCACTACGGGTCTTACTGTCTTAAGTACACAGTCAATTTTGTGTTTAATTTTACTTTTTCATTTGTGTATTAAATTGTTTTTCTTTTTAAGGCGAGATCGCTACCTGATTGAAAAAGTCTTTTGAAAACCAAAAATATTTTTAGAGAAATATTGGACTGAAAATATATCTTCCGAGTAGAAAAATAAAGATCTACAATAGATATAGTAGTAGCGAAGACAAAGTGCTTATCGATAAGGTCTATAAGATTTACGGGACTGCTAACAAAATAAGCTTCTTAGTATCTTAAAGACGTAGGTACATACTGATACATACATATGTATGTACATTTATGACTTTAGGATATTTCCAGAATGAAATAGAAGTCATATCAAAAATGACCTTCAAAAAACCACGAACGATATTAACAGACAAATTCTAATGAAGGCATAGCGCGGCTTTTTACGTGGGGGTAGATCTTCTACCCAGTGCGATGATAATGATGATGATGATGATGAATATTTCATGTATACATTTGTGGTGTGATTCCAAAGTAAATTAAATGAGACCGTTTAAAAAATAATAAACATCAAATTAAAGGTGCGTTTGATCGTGAATAAAATAAAAATTTCCAAACGGAATAATCTCACATCTGATTTGATAGATATAAGCATTTCAGGGCGCCACGATACATAACATGTACGTGCCAAACTAACAGATGACTATCACACGTCTGTTAAAAGATGTTTTCTAAAGAATCTTGTTTGTTGTTGGTTTGTTTTAAAAATCTTTCAGAGTAAGTCTGCTGCGCGCTGCTACTTAAGTAATACCTCATGCCGCCGACACCGCCTACGTACATAGATTATGTAAATAAAGTAGAAAAAGAGTTGCATCTGTAATATTTACAGAGATCCATTTATCTTTGCTTACCTTATGACAACACTTTCATTTTCCTAAATGTTATCAGAGTCTTATGAAATGTTTTTTTTTTTAGATAGGTAACCTTTACTGACCTAGGGCGAGATTAGATACAGAAAGAAAAAAAATCTTGAATACTACTGCGTATGGTAACTAAAAAACACAATTACTTGCAACCATTTCTTTTTTTTGTTTTTGCAAACTTTAGTTCGTTACTGTTATATCGTTGATTCTACATATTAAACCACTGCACTATAGAATATATGGTTCAGTGGCTGAACAAAAATCTGTAATTTTGTTATTTTTGAAGGTATAGACTTGAAATTTTGCACTCGGCTATCTAAAAAAAATAAAATAAAAAAATTTAAGTTTCAAAATGGGGCCAATCGGGCAACTCCTTCGTAGGGTTGCCATACAAAAATTTCCTTTTTCGCTATATATTTGGGCACTACCTGAGAACGTGTCGACCTGCTGAGCTGACATTTTGTACATGGCCTTTTTATACCAATAGTAAATAAAATTTCAAAAATGGGCTAAATTGGGCAACTTATTCTTGGTGTTGCCATATAAACATTTAGGTTTTTTACGTAATACTGTGAAAATGATTTTTCCTAGAGGTTTTTATTGTACTGAAAATTTCTTCAGAATATGAAATCCTATGAAATTGGTTATTCAGTAATTCCATAGCAAAACGATCACCCATTGGACCCGACCCCCTCCGATTTCGCGACACTTTCAGAATTAGTTAAGTATTAAAAATTATTGGACTGTTGTGAACAGATCTTTACTTTTTTTTTCAATTTTATTTTTTCTTATGTAATCCCGTATAGTGCTTATGTAACCTGTTGCTTTAAATTCTAAGCCAACTGCTCCAGCTTGGAAGAAAATGTCACATTTTGCCGAACCGAGAATAGAAAATTAATATTTCACCCAACTTTAACTGACTGTAATGAAAAAAAAAAAATGTACTACGCCAGTTTGGCAAGTAACTTTAAAAGTTGACTCATTTAATAAGGATTCTAAAATGGTGTAACACTTGCTACCTTATTTCTTAGATTACGGGAAAAAAAATTTTTTCTTCAAGAAACCCAGTTTCGAAAAATTTCTTTTCACCTACTATAAATGATTTTAGTGTACCCAAAGCTCGTCGTAAGACCGTAACTTTAAGATTTTAGTTTGAGTGAGACGGAGAGTGATTAAAGCAACAGGTTACATAAGCACTATTTGGGATTACACAAGAAAAATAAAATTGAAAAAAAAGTAAATATTTGTACACAACAGGAGCTAAAAAACCATCTCAGGGTGTACATTTTCTCGAAAACAAAAGAAATTTCTATAATTTGAAAAATACGTGACTTAGATTTTTTTTTTTATATTTTTCTGGTAACTGTTATAATTTGGTCTATCACCCGATTCCGGCTTGACGTCGACTTGCGGGACACCCTGTATATATATTTTGAAATAACTAAATTAATTAAATATTTTTACTTCAAATTTAGGGGGTAATGACCCCCATGACCCCCCCAGTTCCGCTACTGTGGGGACCGAATTTAATTTTTAATTTAATTTTACTTTTATTACTGGTTGTTATAGCGGCAATAGAAATACATACTCCGTTAAAACTTCAACTGTCTACCTATTACGGTTCATAAGATACAGTCCGGTGACAGGCAGACGGACGGACATCGGAGGCTTAGTAATAGGGTTCCCATTTTTACCCTTTGGGTACGGAACCCTAAAAACAGTTAACTATTCAGTTCCCAAGTTAATGCATTTTGGGATGTTTTATCACATGATACTTCATATCTTTAAAACCCGCAGCTGATTCTTACATATGTATATAATAGGTAATAATATTGCGCACGAAATGACAAAAAACTTACAACTTAAGGCGGAATTACAATGGACGCAACGGAGCGTAACTGAACGGAGAGAAATGTCAAACCGGTTTTCTTTGTATGCTTTTCAAATGGAGTTGCGCACAGTGGACGGATGAAAACGCAGTCGTACGCAGCAAGTTTAATAAAATCTGAAATTAACGCAACTGAATGGAAAAACATAACCTCAAATTAGCTTTGGGATTGTTTATTTTGTTCCGACAAGCGAAACTGTGCTGCGGTAAGTGTGTAATAAGCAGAGTGGAAATGGAATGAAGAATTTTTTGATTTTATCCATATTTGTTTATAAATTTTGGGTCAAACGTCACTGTCACTTTCAATTAATCATGCGTCCATTGTAAGCAATTAACCTCGACGTCCGTTTTACTGCGTAAATTTGACATTTCTCTCCATTCAATTGCGTTCCGTTGCGTCCATTGTAATTCCGCCTTTAGGCAGGCGTAGTTAACTGTCAAAAGTCTCATCGAAATTGAAAAAAAAAAACATTTTTTTTTGTTGCATTTTATAAAAAAAATTATGACAGGAATATTTTATTTCGAAATATAATATTAATAAATGTTTCTAAATCTACAAAAGATATCCTTTCTAAATATGTATCATACCATAGGACTTGTTCTGGAACTAATGCTCAAAATCTAACTCTGAAAGTATAATAATTTATGAGTCACAATTTATTTACAGAATTGTCATAATGTCAGTATCTAACGTAATTTACCCTCTATTAAGTGCGACTTCTTAAGTAAACAATAAAACTAAAAACATGCAATTTGCAACTTTTCTAAAAAGTATTATTTATGATCAGGTCTTGTACTACCATATTCCCTAGGGCACTGTCGTCATTGGCATCGTTCCTTCACTGTAGTATATACCTTATGCCTTCCGAAAATAAGACTTTCTATGCTCTCTATATTGTTCTATATTGATATTGCCGTGTGGTTCTATCCTACAGAATTTCCATCATAACCACAACAATGAACTTCCATCTTCTACGTTTTATAAAACTTGAAGCCCCTAAAGGGAAATTGTTCGCGCAAATGTTCGTCAAATTTATGAAATTTTCTCAAATTTTCAAATGTGCTTAAGGCAGTTGGTAACTTAGCGCGCACGTTTACTTTACATATCAACATAACTGCTCTATTACTGTTCTGTACATAAATAATATATTTACAAAGCAAAAAAACAAAAACAAAAGAGGATGAGTTTTTTTTTTTCGCCCAAAATATGGATGTGACTTGACTACTAATTGGGGCCCTGTTCGTTCATTGTTGGATGGATAGAACTTGAAAAAGCTCTCTTCATTAGACGACTGCAAATGTGCTGTTTGAACACCTACTTAATTTCTGTGCTACGAATGCATACCGTTGACTTTGGTAGGTATTTGTTGTGTACATACAATTTGAATATATGTACATACTCGTATATACCTACTCTTATAGGCATAAATATATATGTACAGATTATGTAGGTGCGGTATAGGTATAATACACGTGTTTTCTGCTCACTATAGTACATACAAACTTATAGAAACGCGCGACCAAATTGTTCGCGAAATTGATTTCGAATTTGATTGCTTTCAATTCATTTTTGCAACTCTTTGACTCATCATCCATCACCAACACAAGTGGGAAAGTAACCTTTGTTCTCGTCTCAATAATAATAAAACGCTTGGGCTCCGAGTGAAAGTTTCATTTGCAACGACAACACGACGACGATGTTTGAAAAATTGAAGATTTTTTATTTATTTATGTTTTTTTTTTTTTGTTTCCGTGCATATTGTGAGTGATTTGTGCAAGCAAGCAAATTCTTGAGAGTTCATTCAAAAGAAGTTTGAAAATTTAGTTCCGGGTTTTTAGTGAGGCATGTCTGGCGCACTTAAATGAAATTGATAAAAAAAACAACAAAATGGATTTCTTTCGCATTACATTCAAGTAGAGATTGTGCCTCTCACTGACAACATTTATATATGGATAAGCAACCCCTTACAAAAAATGGAAATATAGTCAAAGATAAATATTTGGAACAATCTACACATTTTGTTTTTATTTCAACTGTAGACAGTTTAAAGTTTCAAACACAAGAATCAAGCGTACTTTCCCAGATTTTTTTTTATTATAAAGCCAAGCTCAGGGGCTACCATATGATGCAAAACATACACAGAATGCCAGCAAGGATATAGGGAAAGGATTATAGGACTTGAGGAGAGTAGCGAAAGTGCTAATGTTATCACCCTCAAACTTTCGCAGATTGTATGACAGCGGAAAGAAAAACAGAGGATGGTAGTCTGTTCCACATTCGCACAGTTCGAGATAAAAAAGAATTACGGAATTTTACTGTACGGCCGAAAGTAATGTGCGCAGCAGGTATGCAGCGCCAGTATCGCGTGCAGGAATCATTCTACAATGGATCAGTCTAGTTATTTAATCAGAATATTGTCTATGCGTGTATCGATAAAGGAGTAGGAAAGGTGCTCGAGCGAGTCGATATGAAAAGTTATTACCAAATCGCCAATGAGCTTGAAGGCTCTCTTTTGGACAATATCCAATGAAGCTAAGGCTGTGCAATCAACCCTGATTTAGATATGGAAATTGTATTCGATTCTAGGTCTGATATAGGACTTATAGAGGAGTGCTAGATTTGACGGGCTGAAATATTTCTTACACCTTTTCAGAAATCCAAGACATTTCGATGCTTCTTTGGCAACAGAGAAGATGTGATCTGTCCAGTTTAACTTACTGGAAATATTAATGCCAAGAATGTTTAGTGACGGTGAATCAGAAATTAATGCTCCATCAAAAGAAACGGGTGTGGTTAAGTTATGATCTTGTTTTAATGAGATGAGACAGCTTTGGGTCTTAGATGCATTGAATTCAACGCAATTTGCTTTGCTCCAAGCGAGATCAAAATCATTATTCATTGAAATAATCATGTAATCTCATTTATCACATGCGGCATTTCACCTATAGTCCGCCAGAGTGTCAAAAGAGTAAGCGAAATCAAGAGTACTGTCATCAGTGAAACTATGGATGGCATTGAAAATAAGAGGAGAAATCAGATCATTAATGAAAATTAAAAAGAAAGTTGGACAGATAACAGAGCCTTGAGGCACACTGGCATTTATGAGATGAGGTTCAGATGTATTAGGCGACTAGATAAAAAAAACTTTCAATTCATAATAGATGAGGAGGGAAGAGACCAAGTGCTTTAAGTTTGGATAAAAAGACAGGATGCCAGACTACATAAAAAGTCTTTGAAATATCCAGAGCAACGATTTTGGACTCACCAAAATTATGAAGACTACGGTTGGCTGCATTCACACCGGAAATTATATTCATTCTTCAATTTTGATTCTATCAGAACGCCACATAAATTTCTACACATATCCCTCTTTGTATTCGCTCCGGTAAAACAAAATGATTTAATTACCAGCTCTGATAAATTATTAAAACATGATTACAACGATGAGCTGGGCGTCCATCCCGGAAGCCATATTTGTGATCGTTGATGAGTTTATTGGTTTCTAGATACTTCATTAATTTGGAGTTAATGATAGATTCAAAAACCTTTGAACGAATCAAACAAATTTAAGGGATCGCTACCCTATCTTTCTTGGGAATAGGCTGAAGGTGTGTTAGTTTCCAAGCAGTTGGCAATTTTCCTGTCAAATGAGGCACAGCATTTAATTAAAACGGGGGGGGGGGGGGGGAACCATCAGGACCTGCGGCTTCGGGAGACCTTGAACATATCCCTTGTATAGATGTGCATTAGCTCTTGTACACATTTGCATAGGGAATGCAAAAGAGATGTCTGTGAAGTGGGTGGAGCGAATTTATAAGCCAAAATATTAGCTCTATCCAGAGAGTCAACACTACTTCACTATTCTTAATAATGGTGATGACAATGGTGTGTATTCCAAGTGAGTTATAAGCTCACTGCCAGCTTCTTTATTTGTTCGTAAAAATGCGCACAGCTGACCAACTGTCGTCAGAATGAGCTCTGCTCTCAGTTCACGTTTTAACGGTTCGAATCCAGATCCATATAGTATGTTTCGTCTTTGTCTGAAAAACAAATCCAGGGGCGGAAGGTTAAGTAAAATCTGAATGAGCAGACCGTATCGAGGTTATGTAACCCTGAAAGGCCAGTGCTTCTAATTGCACCAGCACTGTTTCGAAACCTTAATTTACGTACTTGGCGCCAACATACATAAAGGAGATTTGCATACATCACATAGGTACATATATATACTGGGTACCTGACCCTAGGGCAATGAGTTACCGGATGCTTAGCAAAAAAGGGTTATGAAATGGAAAGTTTCAATGCAATATCATAAATATGTGAAAATCCCGATCGGAACTCTAACATCGACATCATCACCGATAGCCACGAGATGGTAAATCATTGGAGGTTAATCGAGATGCCTACTGAATTGCAAGCCTATATAAAACAGGAGGAGAGCAACTCCTTAGGGGAGCAGATCCGCTACCAGGGAACTAGTGCAGGTATTAATGGATCATAGATAACCATGCTAGGAGACTGGGTCTAGAGTCAAACGATTTCTGTCGAAGCTGTAAGGTTCAGAATGTTTAAGAAAAATAAAAATTAAATTACAATCTAAAATTTCAGAAACTATATAAAATAGATCATTGCAAGGGCCACCCTTACAAAATTAAAGCATTATATATATATATATATATAAAGCAGTATAACTCAGTGCCTCCAAAATCTATCAGTAGAGCCTACACGTTAAGCATCAGCTGGTAAACTATTCCAGACACGAATAGCTCAAACAAAGTAAAAGTCCTTCATTATGGAATGTTGAAACCTAGGGTATCAATAAGTTAAAACGTCTGCTAGAGTTTAAAAATTCTAGTTGGTTCAAAGCATACCCAGGCTGTTTTGGAGTATATAATTGTATGAAGGGATGCAAGAAGCCCGTACGCCTTAAATATTCCTTCAGAGGATGACCAAGCAAATGTGCTCAAAGATAAAATTGCCAGAAGGCAACTACAGCTACCGAAGACAACCATTCACTTTTACCAACATATGATTAAGCTGATCACAACAATTCATCCAACCAAGAGTTTAGAATAACCCGTAGGTTTCGCACTTGATCAGTAATAAATGCTAGAACTTGATTATTAAAAAAAAAACAAAAAAACAGGCGATAAATCAGAAACTTCAAACGACTGTCGATGAAATGCAATGCAGTGGATATTAGTCGCCCAATTTGAGACATTCCTCAATCCTACACTAGTCCAATGGGACGTCCAATATATAACTGACATCATCAGCATATATATGAATTATACAGTTCTCAATAACCTTAGGAAGGTCACAGATATATATATATATACTGAATAGTAAAGGACCCAAAATAGATCCCTGAGGCACACCACGAATAAATGGCAAAGTATCAGAAAAATTGTCCCCTATTTTTACCCGCTACAATCTGCCAGACAAAAAACTGTAGATAAAAGAAATTTAGCAAGTAATTTAGAGTAGATTACCCGAATCATACGCTTTAGAAAAATCAAGTGGTACTAGGATAATAATTCATCATTTTCTAGCAAGTTGCGTACATTGGTTGTAACTCTTTAAAGAGACCTTTTGCAACTATACTATTTGCGGAGACCAGATTGGCATGACTTTAGCAAGTTATTAGTTTCAAAAGTTTCAAAATGTTGAACGAATTGTTAGGTCAATAACTTTTCCATAACTTGGGCAGAAAAAATAACTGACGTATTGGTCGGAAGTCTGCCGGATCCTTGGCTTCATTGCCATAAGAAAGAAGAAGAATAGTAAGAGTACTTTATAAGTTTCACTAGATACACTCATTTTACCGAGTTATTCAGAAGAGAATATTCGAAAAATTTGTGAAGGACTTTTATAGGCAATACAGAGAAAGAGAGAGAGAGAGACAGAAAGAGAGGGAAGGAAAGGGAGAGAGAGGTGGAGGAAAAGAAAGAGGAAAAAGGGAGAGATAGAAAGAGAGATAGGGAAAGAGAGAGAGAGAGAGAGGTAATTGATTTAGATAGTATTAGATAGTAAAGCCAACAACAATGAAAGTTTTAAACTAAGAGAAATATTTTTATTTGGATTGTGATAGTTATTAAAATTAGCTATAATTATAACGGCAATGTTTCTTCGAATTGAATTGGAATAATAAAAAAAGCTTCAAGAAGCCCTAAGTTTTGTTCAAGGCTGACGGGCTGTCCAAAGTTAGCAGTCAACCCCAGAAAAACAATTATTATACCCTTTTCCAGAAGAAGGAAAATGAGGAATATAACTAGCCCTAACCTCTTTGGTAAGGAGGTCCTAATGTCCAAAGATGCTAAATATCTTGGGATAACTCTCGATGATAAGCTCAACTGGTACAAATATATTGACAAGACAGCTCTGTGGGAATGTAGAAAACTGGCAGGCTATATAAATCAGTAGTCAGACCCATGATCACCTATGCTGCAGTAGTGTGGTGGAACAATGGTATATATAAAAGAACAACTTTCCAAAGGCTAAATAAGCTTCAGAGGATGGCATGTCTAACTTTAAATGGTGCCATGCGAACAACAACCAACGCTCTAGAGACATTATTGATCCTACCAGTACTCAGCAACGTTGTTGAAAAAAGACTGAACTGTATACAGAGCCCGGGCATATGGGTATAATGAATGAGACTACAAGAGCGTACGCAGACAACAGAACAAATAGAAACACATCCAATACTGGACATGATATCAGACAGGATGGTTGTGAAACACAACCTCTGTCTGCCTCTCAAAATAAAGATACCAAGTCGAGAGGAAATAGATATACTCGTACAAATCTAGAAAATGAAGCCCTAATCTGGTACACCGACGGTTCTAAACCCGAGAAAGGAGTAGCAGCAGGAATCTACCGTGTAAAGCCAAGATCTTATATCTATCAAGGCCTTAGAAAATACGCCTCGCTATTCTAGGCAGAAGTTTATGCCAAATCACCTGAGGTCAAAACAAGGTATGCAAGCATTAGCAAGCCTGGCACAAAACCCACCTGACAGTTCAATGGGTGGCAGGCCAGGATAATCAGGAATTGATGGGAATGATAAGCTAACGTATTGGTAAAAGAAAGGAGCATCCATGCCCCTCATAGGATCGGACATATGTTGCGGTATTTTTACAGTTGTTTTGAATCAAATCGAATCAAAGCAAAGCACACAAGAATATTACGATAAAATTAAGTTTAATTTTATTATAATTATCAAGGGTGTTAATTTTATTATTATTATTTAAATACCCGATGTAAGCAAAGCTGTAAAAAGTAACTCAGCATTTTAAAACCTGAATGGTAAGCAAATTTCTCAGACAAGTTAATAATTCAGTCGAGTCAACTTTAAACTGGGAATGCGATAAATTCTACAATACTTAGCGAAATACATTATACAATGCCTCCTATTAAGTAGTTGCTTATCGACATTCCTAAGCTTGCTAATTATTAGTATTATTAACGATTTCCATAATTAACCTACTCATCAGTCTACATAGTAGTTGTAGCCGTTATATTGGTCGTCCAAGTTCAATTCAACAAATTATTATAGATGACATCATACGAAAAGAAAAAAGTTCTAAAAATAATACGAATCCTCACATGTAGGTAAGTCTAGGTGTATATCTTTATAGTTTTTAAAATTAAATTTTGTTTTTTTTTAACGCATAATTTTTCTTTCAAATCCTGAACAAAATTAGTTATTTTGCCGCACGTTAGGTACAATAAGTATTTATTTTTACGACCCTACTATAGCTTATATAGAACTTGTTAAACGAGATAATATCCCGAATTCGGTTTTTTTTTTCATGTTAATGACATGTGTGGCCCACAAATAATAATTTATAATCACAAGACGAAAAAAAAAAAACTAAACATAAAAGAATGAGCAAGTTTTAAATATTGGAAAGCCCAATTTAAAAATTGACAGGTTTTGGCATTAAATTTAATATCCGCCATCATCCGGTATTTCAGCGAAATATTTTCGTTTTTTCCACATAAAACATTTACTAGTGAATGTTGTTTTAGTTAGGGAATAATTTAGGACTATCTATAAAGTTTTAAATTAAGAAGTGGTTTCTAAAAGTTTTAGAATTTTTATATTTTATTGCACAAATTAAAAATGGTGCAAGCTTTGATATTTCACTTAATTATTTTGTTGGCAGCTAACGCACGCAGGAACTGTTTTTGTTTTTTTTTTTTTTTTTGTTTTTACAATTTTGAATAATCTTTTTTATTTTATTTTTTATTTCTTGGAGAATTTTTAATTGTTAATGAAGATTATGTGCGAAATTTGGTAAAATTATATAACATTTATTTTAGGAAATAGCACTGCATAATGAAATGATGAATTATTTGAGCAGTTTTTAAGATATTTCAACTCTTAAAGATTCGAACTTTAAAAATAATTATTTATGCAGAAATAACAATGTTATTAAATTGGAAATAAACTTAGGTGAACTTTATATACATAAGGGAATTATAAAAAAAATTTGAATGGCGTCAATTAAAACAAAAACACAATCAATATCCAACTTTTATATACAGAATTTATTTTCATATTGAGTGAAAATATAATGTACTCAGAGGTCGATAATACAGTGAATTTGAGATGATTTGGAAGATGAGATGATTTTCGTTTTCTCTAATTAAATAAAAGTAGTTTAGTTGTCCTATGGCGAGTCTGGCTAATTTTTTCCATACAAAAAGTTTCCGGTTATCTTCGACTAAGTATAACAAAGCTTTTGCCTACATTTAGGCACGTAAAGCTTCCCCAGGACACAAACCGCTTTTGACCAGAGCTCAATCCTGAAAATGCCTCCCTCTTGTCCCACAAGAAAGCTTCCACACCTTCAAACCTGAAGAAGAAGATGCAAAATGAGTCAAAGATAACCGGACACTTTTTGTATGGAAAAAGCGAGCCAGGAATGCCATAGGATAACTACTAATAAATCTCCCTCTTCCACTAACCCAAAATCTTCTCCGTGCAAAAATCCTACCCATTCCCAGATAGCGTCATTTACTCTCACACCATATCTAGTTTCTTCAAAAAATCCATGTTACCCGCAATATATAGTGCCATGAATATCCACTCTATGCAGCATTAAAGTATGACCTCCATAGATCAATAGGACGGGTCAAAAAGTGAAAAGCATATATCGTATCGAGTACGTATTCGTGTGCAGTTGTTATTTACAGTTCAGGCTGTATCTATACTTCTCCCGGGAGCCACAAACGTAATCTCCAGCCTAAGGCATCCAGAATATGAAGCAGAGATGTATGTGATTCATATAGCAGTAAAACTGATCTTAAGAGCCAATAAGCCAATGGTTGCTGGAAATAGCAAGGGCTCAAACCAATATATCGGAATTTTCCATGCAATAAGGCTGCTGACAGAAGAAGATCGGAGGAAATGAAAGAACAATAAGATGATCTGATAATACCTATCATGTGAATCCTTTATTCGAGGATGTATGAGGATGAAGAGATAATAAGAGCAAAAATAGAAAAATGAGAAAGATTAACAACATTCTTGGAGAAACACTGGAAGCATATAGAGTCCTACCAAAAGACAATACCGATTACCCTAGATTGAAAGGTGTTAAAATAATAACAGTGTAAATGGATCACATTCGATTTACCCATTATCATATAACAAGGACACTGACAATGGAACACGTACAGATGACATGAGGCTAAACCATAATGGACAAATATGAACGAAAGTGTGGTTTACTTACGGATGAATGACATTTTTGCACTTGGTAAATAGACGTCATATTCCGCAAGGGTTTTTATCTTGACATTAAGGGCCGTAAATACCAACCAAAATAATCCATATTCACGTGTAATGCACAAACACCAACCAAGATTACTCGCGATTTAATCCATCGTATTACACTGGTGTAATATTTTATCCGAGATTTTCCGGGCGTAAAATTTCTATTCGAGGATTACTCCGAATAGATGACAGATGAGCAAAATTTGAATTTAAGTGACAATGACAGCAGACACCAAAGAATAGCATATTTCCGTGGCAACGATATTTCGGTTAGATTCACTGATCTTAAATTCTTTCTCTACTTAAATTTTTTTTTTAATATTATGTAAAAAAGAAAACTGAAAATTAAATTAATTTTGTTCATTATATTGCTTATTCAACATTTCTTATTTTAAAACATAATACTCTTTTATTTCGACATACCGAAAATATCCGAAAGTAATGCCACATAAGCAAAAAACTCATTGTTTTACACGAGTCGGTGTTTACGACCAAAGCAAGCAGGATTATTCTCGGATAGGAATAATCTTTGCACTGGAAATAGGATTATCCTCGTTGGTGTTTACGGCCCTTAATGTTTTCAAATTTAAAAAGTGATAAAAGCAAAAAATTAACTAATAGAAGTTAATTTAAATGAAAACTTGTGCTTTTTATGGACATTATATTAAAAATATAAGAAGAATCTGAAGAAATGAATGAATAGGATCGACTAGCATGTCCACACCGAAAATACCGAGGAATGTTTTCATCCTGACTAAAGGTTCATCTACACATAGTACACATTCGCAAGAAAGAAAAACATTTGTCAAACATTTGACAAACAATTTATAGGCAGTTGAGTAATAAATATTTGCCAAATGTTTGACAAATGTTTGTTAAATGCTTGTCAAATATTTATCAAATATCTGGTAGGATATTTGTGTGAAAAATGTTTTTCAAATGTTCAGTTTCGTAATCACATATTCTTCGAGTGAAGTAATGTGCATTGCAGTATCTTTCGTCATACCTACTTGCCGCAATGTTTGTAGAAAATATTCGAAAAAGAGATGGAGGAACTGAAAATTTTTAGACAGAAGATTACAGTACAATGGTCGTGATTTATTTAATGATAAATCGACGATCTTTCTGGTTTTCGAAATTTCGCACAAATCTAATAATTCTATCAATATTATTTTATTAATCTTATCCCATTTCTAATTTATGAGTGGAGATTTTATTATTAAAAAATTCCAAAATTGGAACTGTTTTAAGAATCCCAAACTATAAAATTTGCGTCCACACCCATCAAATGCTTGACAAATATTTGATAAACGTTTGACAAATGTTTGTAAAACATTTGGGTATGTTTGTTATGTGTGGACCCGCCTTTAGAATAGCTTAACAGAACTTTAGTTTAAACATACAGTAAAATTAAAAGTTCAAATCGCAAAATTGAGGTTGTACAACTCCGCAATTTCGGGCATATACTCGTATGATCATAAGACTTATATTTTTAAAATAAAAATATAAAGAAAAATCTAGGTCCCCAGTAGAATAACAAAAATACTACATTTCCTTAGTGCTCCCATATTGCTTTATTTTGTGTAGGTCATGAACGTCGTTAGCAAAACATCCAGTAATTTTCAGGCAACCGGCTCTTTGGGATTTTGACAGCACATCCAGGTTACATTTCCTCGTTAGTGCCGTCCAATAGACCGTGCAGCACTAGCAGAGGATCAGCCAAACTGTGGCTGTATGCATCCAACGTCCCTAGATTTTTATCCCCAGTTGCCACACTGGCCTTCTTAACACGCTCTTCTAAATTAGACTTGCAACTCAGATTGGAATCGAGTATGATTCCAAGAGACCTTGTTTCGCTGGAGAGATTAAGATACTCTCCACTCACCACCGTAGGAAGTCTGAAACTTTGCTCCTGCATTTTTCTTGTAAAAATCAGTAGCTTTGTTTTCGAGGGGTTTACACTCAATCCACTATTATTGGCTGAGTTATCCAGCTTAAGCAGAACATACTCGAGCCTTTCACTAATAGTAGAGAAATTTGCCGGCTGCCAGGCTGCATATGTTATCCGCATAGGTATCCGTTTTAAAGCTCTCTGTCTCTAACTTAATGAGGATGTCATCCACTACCAGTACTCACATCCCCTGAGCAAGAGCTAATCCTTCTGCTGAGAAGCGTTGAGTTGATTCAGTCACATAGACCCTTATCAACTCCCACCCTTCTCATTACATTATATTTAGTCTTCGTCTTAACTTTGTTGAAGGCCCCTCAATATCCAGGAATGCCCCTAGAGTGTAATCTTTATATTTTATGGATTTCTCAATAACGGACACCACTGCATGTAGTGCCGACTCTACTAATTAAGTGTAGGCATGCGCTGCTGCCCCTCCATACACTTCTTGTATGCACCGCAATATTAGTCTTTCCAAGACTTTAATCATGAAAGAGGAGAGGCTAATAGGTTTGAAGTTTTTTGCCTCAATAACGGGGCATATATGTCTGCCTTAGGAATGAAGATTACCCTCACCTCCTGCCAGGCCCTGGGAAAGAAACCATGTCTCAGGTAGCTTTTATAGATCGATACTAGTCATGCTATTATGTACCTTATGGCCGGTTTCACAGTCAAAGCTTAAGCCACAGCGATGGCTTAATAAATATTTCGGTTTCACAGTCAAGGCTTAAGTGTAATCACTGGCTTAAGCCAAGCTTAACTTAAGCCCGTCATCAAGAAGGCTTAAACCTCAGATGTTGCTATGAAACACATAAGAAATCATTGCTTAATATATATTTTGCCCAAATATTATAATTTCTGCAACCGAACGTGCATATTTCAAAAGTTATACTTTAAAACTAAATTGAAATTTTCCAAGCGAAAAATAGTTATCTAGTTAGCAGTTTTGAGTATACACAAAAATGAGTTATTTATCCGATGCAGAGGATATAAGCGACGAAGAAATGTATAATATAAAGGCGCAAGGTGTGACCTGTGAAAAAATTATAAGAAGGCAACTGCAACATTTCGAGAAATGGGATGACGATGATTTTTATTCTCGGTCCCGACTATAGACACATTCGGCTATGATGGTTTACGCTGCCAAAACATTCTGCAACAATAGTTTTTGAATTTGATATCCTTTCATACAAAAACTGGTAAATAAAAAGTTCTTTTTCTTTTCGCTTGGTTTTTAATCCACGATGGCAATTTTCCATTACAAAAATACACAATTACAGCAGTGCTGACAACTTAAAAATTTTCATCTGCGGCTTAACTAAGCCTCAGCTTACCGAGTACTGTGAAACCGAATAGGCTTAAGTTCTGGGCTTAAGCCACATCCGTGGCTTAGCTAAGCTCTGGCTTAAGCCTGGACTGTGAAACCGGCCATTAGTGTCTTCTGGGTATAAGGTGGTTTTAAAAATTCATATTACTACAACGAAGGCTAGCACCTCAGCAAATTTTGGCACAGATAGCTAAGGTTTATGGTGCCAAATAAAATTACAAAGAATTTCAATAGTAAATAATACAATTTTTTGAAAAAAATACTATTATTAACAAAAGGAAGTTTTCGTATTGCTCTATTTTTTTATGGAAAATATATTTGACATTTTGATTAAAAAACTTGCTTCGAGATATAATTTATTGAAAATGACGTTTCATAGTTAAAATCAGGAAATCTCTAACCGCCCTAGCCTAGTGGAAGTGTAGGGCGTGGTAAGGTTAAAGAGAAAAATACTGGTGTGTGAGCTATTTTCGTATTCCATACAAACACTGAAAGTTTCATTCAAATCGGAAATGGTCTAGTCCAAAACAAGTTCATTTTGATCATTTTTATGTGGAATTGCTTGTATAGAGAGATAATTATAGAAAAACTATAATAGAAAATGTTTAAAGTTTTTTGTTTTTCTTCTAAATATTATATCAAATTAGAAAAACTTGAAAGAGCTTTGTAAAATACAAAATTTAGTAGTTCATGGGTAAGGTAAAAAATTGCCAACCCACGCAATTTTCTATAGGTAAGGATAGGTATCTATAAATATACAGAAAATCAATAATCAGTATATATTTTACATTTTCATCGTATGTACGTACATATATACTTATGTAATATGTATGTATATACATAGCTCTATTGATTTATACGCAATTTTTATAGTAAGTATAGGGGCAACACAAAAGTTCTATTTTTAGTACCATTCAACAGAATCATTATCCTCTGACCTATGCAAAATACAAAAAAAAAAAAGAAAAGTCTATCAAGCTCGGTTAATCCATTCTCTACAGTCGATGATAATTATGATTATTACTATAACAACAGTAATAAAGTTATTTTGAACCAAACTAAGTAGAATGAAAAAGTTTATTTTTTTTATATATATATATATTTTTTTTAATTGAACTGGAAATACTAGTTTTACCACCGTTGTTTTTTCTTGTTACGACCAGACAGACAATTTTTTTTTTCTATAAAAAAATTTTCTTCAATCGCTCTGACTGTACAAAAATTCCCAAAAAAAAAAAAAAAAACAAGTAGTCACGTGCTGGATAAAGAAATAAATATATTTTCTGTACATATGTATGTATACATCAAGAATATGAAAAAAATAAAAGTATTATTAATAAGCCACAAGTAATAATAATAATAATTATGGCGTACTGAAGAGTATTCGGTTCCTGCTGATACGAAACACCTTATTCATTGCAATAATAATACAGTTAGCTGTAAACATTTTCAAAACCGAGTAAATCAAATAACGGGGGTGTATGGAGGATATCTATCTAATCTTGATAATGGAATCATGACGATAACTCAGCATTACCCCCTTCTCCCTTTTAACTTTCAATGAAAATCTGTCGTCTAATAGAGACAGACGAGAAGGAGATTTGTGTTGACGTCAACCAACAGTGTGTATGTGTCGCGTGCTTCTATACTAAAAATTTGCATAATATTGAGTATAAAGAAGGCAGAAATCATTAAGAGATATAATATCTATAAATATATGTATATATGTATAGATATAGATAACAGACCAAGTCTTAAGTTATAAAATAAAAGATAAAAGGGGAAGAAGGCAAGATAACAAAACAGCTGATAAATAGCAACATGAAAATTAGAATGAAATCTAATATTTCTTGTTTAAACATTATAGTTAAGTATAGCTACTTATGTATATATTTATTTATGTAGATATATATATATATATATATATATATAGGTTTAAGGCGCGGATTGATTATAGAATTAAATTAAAAAAAAAAAAAAACAAATCGACGTTTAATATTTATGAAAAGATTGAATGGTGGTTTTGAATGCGTGTGCGTTTCATTCTTGTTTTTTTTTGCGTGTTTAATTTTGTATGCATATTTATCATAATCATTTGGCTTGAAACGAAAAAAATATAAAAAAATATATATAAAAAAAAAGAAAAAAAAATGTATAAAAAAAAAGAAGAAAAAAAATATATCTCAGACTCACTTAGAAACAAGACCTGGGAGCAAAAGAGCGTTGGCTTTTTTACATCATTCCTAGAATCACAGATGTAGGTGCAACAACACTTTTAATTAATTAAACGGCACTCGTGTACATACATATATGTATATATACATATATATGTTTATATAATATACAGGATGAATGCGAAGAAGGTACATAGTACCTAGTAGGTATATTGTGTCGAATCGCCAAGAAAGATGCAGAAGAGACGTGAGAAATCACATAACCCGCACTTACTACTTATCAGCACTTTTTATTTTCTACTCATTTATTTTTTTAATTTTTTATTTACTCATTTTTTTTTTATACAAATCATTGATGATAAACGTGACACAAAACGATTATGATGACGACGACGACGATGAACAAAACACAACAACAATAAAACTAGTGTGAATTGAAATTTTTTTTTTGTATTTTTTTTTCTTCTTTACTATTTTTATTTTTAGTCTCTACAATTATTTTGCAGAATTGAATCGATTTATAGCTATAAAAAGATAATAATATGTGTTACACTCATTCTTCACAAAATGCCACTCACTACACATTAGGTGCATATATCTATGTATATACGTCGCGACAAGTTCAATTTCACTATATTATATTATTATGTAGTATATAAGTAGTAATGTACACATGTAGTACATACATATAGTGCCGAAAGAGAAGATTTATCGAATGACCTTGAATGAAAGTTTCATTTTGATTTGCGTTACTAATGAAAATCAAATAATGTTTTATAGTCTCTGTGATTCGCGTTGACAACAAGAGGAGAATCTCCGTTGTGGGATTAAGTCGTTAACATTGTGAAAAGCTTTAACATTAACTAAATTAATATAGATATTAACTGCTTTGTTTTAGTATGGCACACGAAAAGTATAGCTACTATAGCGCACTAGAGGTATGATTATTATTATTATTATTATGAAATATGTAATTGAAAACTGAGACTCAAAACTCTCACTGATTCCAATTTCTACACAACCTACACTCACTTGAGTTTTTTTTTTTTTTTGTTTGTAGAAAGCTTTTTTCTTACGATTTTTCGCTGCTACGGAAAAAGTCCGAAAATAACTCAATGGAAGTAAGTAACAAAAAAAAAAACAGAGTAAAAAGAAAAAGAAAAAAAAACAGAAAACACAACGAAAAAAAAAGACACTAAATGCTACCTATATAAAGCTCCTCGCTGTCGTCGTACTGTTGAGGAGGAGAACCACATTTCGACCTAAAGCCTAATGAAAAACTGCAGTATGCCCGCGTATGGAACCTTTTCGTACGAGTATAAAAGTCCATCTCGCAAAAATACAACTCTCGTCTCGCGTATCACACAAGCGCGCTTTATAAGAGATTGAGATCGACCATCGTGCTATGCTGGTGCAGTATGGGGATGGAATAGAAGCGAATAGACAGTGTGCTATGTTCTCTACATGGGATTGGGAATAGTAGGTTCAGATATGAATGTATATATATATATAATGTTTCTTAAACTCTTCTATATCAATTCGTAAAGCTTTCGCTATAAAAGCACATTTTTACACACTTACGTGTACGAGCACGAGAGTATATTTATTCGGAAAAAAAAAAGAAAAAAATGAAAAAAAAAAAGAAAACATAGAGTAAACATCGCGATATACATATATGTGGATAGTACTAGTGTGTATATCTCGTTAGCACAATTGTGCAGTACGACGATGAGTGAGTAGAAAAGTGTGGACAAAGTACACCAGAAATGAACTGTGTTATCTTATATCGCAAAATATATATAAACTTGCTCTACACTCATACACACACACACACACATGCATATATATATATATATTATTCCAAATCAGTTGGATTCATGGAAAATTGTAAATGCGGCTCCCTGGCTCCTCAACGTCTGCTCCATTGTGGGGGACACAATGGTGCTATTTTAATATACAGCAACAACAACAAGAACAACAAAACCTTATATAGAACTTTTGGAACACTTCTGATAGAAATTATTTCTACGTACGTAAAGAAACCAGGAAAATTAAAAAAAAAAAAAACAATTTTTTTTTCTCATAATATTTTATTTTACTTACCCTGAGAAATGTTTGTTTGATCAAAGAAATCTGAAAAGAGAAAATTTTTTAAAAATTAAAATTTTATTTAACGGAAAAAAAAGAGTAATTTCACTTAAGATAAAATAATGTTAATCAATTAACTTAAAAAATAATAAAGTAATTAATATTTCTATATTAACAGTTAGAAATGACAGGGGACACATTACTCTTTGACATGTTTGGTCTTTCATTTAAAAAAAAAAAAACACGTAAAATACATGGAGTCATGCAGAGTTATTCCAACACGATCATTCAACCTATTCACACTTGTTGTAACTCAGTATTTATATCGAAGCCGTTACTATTACCATACTGGATTGGCTGTCGTTGTCTCCTGATTTAAACATCATTGAACACCTCTGGAGAATGGCTTATTATAGGAAAGTTTATCAAAATGGTCGACAGTAGGTACAATAATAAAGAAGAATTAACAAAAGCGATCAAAACAATATGGCGGCAGATTCTATCGAATATTATCAAAAGAAGCATGTATGATTCCTTACCTAGGCGTCTTTATGAGGGTCTAAGATTAAATAATAAAAATACTTGTTATTGAAATTTTATTAATAAATCATAATTAACACAATAGAGGCGTGGGGTCACAATGCAAAAAAAAATGGAAGGCCCCGCCCCCTTTGTCTATGAAAACGAACATTGACCACCAAGCGTTAGACAAGAAATCGGCTAGTCGGCAGTAGACACCTGAAAGCTGGAAAGCTTGACAATCTGCGAAATTGTCGGTTCTTACCTGTTTGTAACTCTTTTCAAAGGACAACTGTTTGAGGCCGCAAAAGAATTACAAGCAGGTAAGAGCCGACAATTTCGCTGGATTATCAATATTGTAGTTTCGTTTACCAGGAAATGTATATCATTATTATTAATTTCTCCAATGAATAAAGAAATAAAACTGTATAACTTAAATAATCAGATATAAGTTTGAGAAAATGTGTGTGGCTTCAAACAATTGACCGGCAGTATATATCCTCCATTATATATTTTTCAATTTTTAGAAGTTCATATTTTTTAAGCATTTTCATTCTAAAACTCTTCTACAATATTTAAAAACAGAAGAAGAAAAAATTAAAGAGTGAAAACAAAATTTTTTTTTTCGTCACATTTAAGCCTTCACTTGTCAAATCGGCAAGTTTCATGTCAATATACTGGAATTGCTAGGGTTTATTTCAAATTAAGAAGAAGATATGAAGATGTAGTAGGAAGTGTCAAGTGCCATAAACGTTAACAAAAACATGGCGTTGTTATTTGTCGTCCCTAACATAAGTCAATTCAGGTAAAAAAGATAAATAACTTTTCATTTGATTTGTTTATTATTACTTTAATTTTTTTTTAGTTGTAAAAGACGTTTATAAAATGTAAAATGTGTCATTTTCTCTATTATAAGATAGATGGCGCTTTGTAAGTCTCCGCTCATTTTACTGTGCAGACCATTAAAATGCTGGTAAAATTTTAACATTTCTTTGATTGTTGACAAAACGAATTTATTTAGTTTTCTCATGAATATTTTTGACAAGGATGCACACTTCGACCTGTCACGACTTCGATTTCATGAATTATATCCATTATTATATAATAATCAGTTAATATTTTTAAAAATACTTGCGATTAAATGTGAGTTTAGCAGCTGTCCCTTTCCTTTCTCCACACAAAACTTTCGTAAACATTTTACCAGGGTTAAAATGCTGTTTTTTGTAGATCGCGTTTAATTTTACCAATTAGTCGAACTCCATAATAGGCTTAAACAACCATTAAAAAAAGCAGGAATTTCCATTAAAAATATAAAAATTTTATGGGACAATTCTTGTAAATGCATTGCTTGCACGAACTTACACATTCTCCGTTTATTTTTTCGCGTAAAGAAATTTACATGAATTTTGCATACGTCACAGCAAGAGAGGTCATGCATGAATTAACCCGAAGTTTTTAGCTACTGTATTAGGTCTGTTCACGTTCTTTTTCAAGTAAAAACATGAAAAACGTCAAAATGTATGATAAAGGGAGAAATTGAGAGTGACACTTACAAAGTACGTGAACGGCTTCCAGTAAAAGGAGGAGTAACAGGTTTTTCCACTTTTTTAAAACTAAAAACTTGAAAAATAACTGAAAACTTTAAAAATAATTGAAAACCGGAGACGAGCTGTCAAAACTGACACTTTTAAAGTTTTAACTCGACGATTTTTCTCGAGTTAAATCAAGTAATAAATGGAACGGAGGGGAGAAGTGACGTCAACAATTTCTCTCTCAATTTTCGAATACGTGAACGTCTTCGAGTAAAAACTTACAAAATGTTTTACAAGTTTCTACTTTCAAGCCAGTATGCGAACAGACCTTTATATTCAAGAAAAACTGACAGCTGTCAAGAACATTTCTCGTTACTTTTGTAATTTTCTAATTTTCCTAAGTGATTTTACAAGAAAATATGAAATAAATGAAAAATAGACACAACATTGGAACACAAAATTTATTGCTGCATGCTTTGGTTATAATTATAATTTTTAAGAATTAGATGAATTTTAATTTGGAATAGCCGCATGGCGCTGCCATATTTGTAAATACACTCAATCCCGTAAGGCCTTCGCAGCAGAATTAAGAGTGAATTCCTCTGCGCTAGATTATTTTCATGACTAAAGGCCCATTCAGACTCGGCAAGTTACTTGCACAATTAAATTGCTACATATGAGCAAGTTGATGTTCACATTCGTCAAGTACTTTTGAGGTAATATGGCTGAAGTTGAACTAGTTTTGCAGGAATTTGCTTCCTGATGTGGAGGTTAAAACAGCTGATTACTGTCACTCATTTCAAAATTACATTACAGGCCATATTTAGAGAGAAGTGTTGCCCCCTGTCTGACTGGTTATGAAAAATTGTTCACCATATTTGATGGTAATGCCCATCTTGGAAAACAAATTCTTGGTGTAGGCAATTTTTTTTATGCCATTTCATTTTTGGCTGGCCGATGGCGTTATGAAGACCGAAAAGGATTGTGATCAGAGTATTGATTGCATTGAAGAATTTGAAGTTCACTGAGTTGGAGAGAGATTAAAAGATTAACAAATCCAATATGCACCTTTATAGTTCCATAAGTACTCCTTTATGCCCTAGACACACAGCGCTCTTAATGAAGAAATAACTCATTAGTCTATAATGATTCATTATGAACTGCAGACACACAGCCATTTCTTTAATTAAGTTGTACTGTCAAACTGGTTTTAATAAACTTATCACATGGATCGAATTAACGCGATAAACTTTGTTTTTATTTATTTTATTTTTCAATTTAATAATTTACAAATGAGAAAAACTTTATATTAAAAAGAATAAGTTTATGCTTTGCATTTCTTCTTCTTATTTTTCAAATCGGCAGATGCACAGCCGAGCTCCAGATTTACATTATACATATGCCAAATCTAGCACATTTTTCCTGATTATAGCTATAATGAAGGAAGAAAACACTTCATTAGTGTACTTCATTATCATCTGATTTTCGAGCCATAATGACATATACTGTGTGACACACGGCATTTTAATGAATAGTTAGAGCTAATGATTCATTAGATCGTGCTGTGTATTTGGGGTATTAGCTCGTAAAAATAAATTAATTTACTTACTTCCGAACGCGCCAGCTTCATTTCAGCCATTTTGATGATAAACGTCAAATTTTTGCATGCAGTTTTCTTGGCAATATGGTATGTCATATATTGCAAACCATAATTTATTGACAGTTAGAAGAAAAGGTAATTTTTATTAATACATACATAGATAATGTAGATGATTCCGATAAAACTAATAGAAGACCAAATTAAGATTTTCGGTTTATCCATTTTCGTACCCAAACACGTTTATTTTCTTTTTCGTTTAGTTTGTCCTAAATTTCGTCTTTCATCATTTCAGATATTTCCATAATACTTTTCTGGATCAACCTCACTCTACTCATTTTGAGGAATACTTTAAGTATAATATATATTTTTTAATGTAAGTAATAATAGCTAGAGTAAGTAGATCTGGTCGGGAAAAGTTTTTCAAGGTAAACTGACAGCTGTCATAAGAAAAGCTCTCTTTGCTTTTGTTAAATTGGAATTTTCTTAACAGTTTTTATAAAATGAAAAATATGAAATAAATAAAAAATAAACACAACTTTTGGAAATTAAATTAAGTATATAATCATAATTTTTAAAAATTAGATAAATTTTGATTTGGAATAGCTGCTCCATATTTGTAAATACACTGAATCGCGTAAACCGTTTGATGCAACAAACATTTTGACGGAATTCAACCAGCGCTACATTGTTTTCTTGGTTTACTTCTGTTTCTATATGTACAGTCGCTTCACTAAATTCTAAAGCAATTTCTTTTACTAAATTTCCAATTTTACCAAAACTATGTATAAGTTAAACTCAATTCTTAAATGTCATTGTACACTTCTTCTTCTTGTTTTTAACGATGTTGCAGGAACATCCTTTGCGTTTATTTTCCACACTTTTTACATATTTCCTGCCCACACGAGTAAGTTTTACCCAAAAAATGTTGGCACGAGAATTACGCGAACAGACCTAATGGCATTCGTTAATTTCGGGATTCATCAAAGCATATACAGAGAATAAAAAGAAAAAAAAAGAAATTGATTCAATAATAATGCGTTTTGAAAAAATCATTAAAAAGAGTTAAAAAATGATAAGGAAAATATTTTAATGAAATATCTTAATGAAAAACGTAACCACTTTAAAAGATTTTATTGCTTTTTCGCAATTATACTGGACAGAGATCTTGAGTTGAGACGCTATTCAATACATGATGGCCATTAATGACATCAGCAATTGAAAGAATACTTAAATTTATTTGACCCACTTAAGGGTTGATTCACACTGACGACAAGATAAAAATTCATCTTGGGTGTTTTTTTTTTTAATGGTGCTGTTCATATTGAAAGGAAATGTAATGATGACACAACGATACATGACAAATTATAGGATATTCCGATGAATTTCTCCGGTTTAAAAAAAAAATATGCAAGTGTTACTTTCTGTATAGTCTGTGACTAGTGTGGATTTTGGTTCAGTTTATATTTTCAGTGTTTTTTTTTTTATAGTGGAAAGAGTTAAAAAGCTTCTTCCATCCCATATCAAAGAAATTTCCTCAACGAGCTCTTCTAACAGCACAACAAGATTTATATACTACTACAGTGAAACGGATTGTGGGGCTTGAAATAATTTTAAGTTCTTCACTGTGAGTATATTCGTCAACCAAAAAAGAACAAATGTTTTCCTGAACATGGTGACGTTTTCCTAAAAAATCGACAAATGGCAGTGCCATCATTGGGTTAGCTACCACAGACTAATCACATAGTATAGTGACCAAAAACAATTTATGACACTGCAGTAGACCCCTGATAATGGAGTCAGTTGGAGAAGCTATGTGGTTTTGTTTCCAAGAATAGTGGAGAAAAAAAGAAGAAATCATACCAAATAAGATAAGAACAGTTTTATTTAATAAAACCCATTGAAATACAATCCTTAAAATAATCAAGAAAAAAAATGTAAATCAGGATCAAATTTAGCATTGGAAATTAAATTTTTTTAAGTTAAACGCGCTTGACAATGCGATCCCTAATACTATATTTGTGTTGGACATTACAAAGATAAAACAATATCCGAATTGGGGATGATAAGAATCTTCAGAGATCAAAAGTGTCTTAAGACGACGATGAAATAAACAATTTCAAAAATTTTTAACCTCTGAGTATCCAGATGTATAGTTATAGGAATCAAGGAAGGAGTTTGTTCTAAGTATATCTGAGAAGTCATCCACATCGAAGGAGGTCCAATTGAATGTCAAATAAAAATTTCATCAGTATCCACCAAGATTAGAATCAATTCATAAATAACAGTATCAGGAAAGTAAAAAAAAAGACTATCAGAACCAGCTTAACACAAGCTCGCTGCATGGACACGTTTAATAAAATAAACGGTCAACAATACATGCGTTTCATCACTTAGTCGGTGTTAGTATTAGTATGTTAAACTGAACATAGCCCAAACACCGAATGAGATGACATGCAATGCGACATGAAAATAGAAAATTAAGTATTAAATAGACGTTTTTTTTTAAAACATGCTTGGATATGCCAACGTCAAAATGCTCAGCCTTAATATTAACAACAATATACATGCGATTGATGGGTTCATACATACTAAAGTTGGATCTTGCGGAGTTAACATGCAACAGATGTAACCTTCTCAGATTGTGCCCACTATCGCGCAAAGAGATTTTGCTAAGTAGTACGGGAGAATCAATATTCGCGTTTAAGAGTTGATGCACAAAAGTTACATCGGCAACCATGCGACGTTTTTCAAGGGAGTGCATATTCAAAAGCTTCAAGCGATCCTCATAAGGTGGAAGAATTAATGAATTATTCCAGGGTAGGTGCCTAAGAGCGAAGCGCAGGAAGTTCCGCTGAACAGACTCGATGCGGTCGATGTGTGTACCGTAAAATGGAGACCAGACCTGGCTAGCGTATTCAAGGAGAGGTCTCACAAAACAAGTGTACAAACGCAATGTTATGGTGGGGTTCGAGATTTCTCGAGACCAACGTTTGATAAAGCCCAGCATAGAGTTACTCTTAGATACCATGTAGTTAATGTGAGAGATAAAATTCAATCTATGGTCACATTTGACACCCAAGTCACAAACAGTACCCTCGCGATGGCGAATCGTGGAATCCGAGAACACATAATCATAAGTGATCGGTTTCTGATTCCTGTGGAAAGTCATAACCTCACATTTGTCGATATTGAGAGACAAATTATTGTTTTTGCACCAAACGTAAAACTTGTGAAGTTCATCCTGTATCAGTTCACAATCGTTAACAGATTTAATCTGAGCGAAAAGTTTAATATCGTCAGCATAAATCAATACTTTGCAGTGCCTCACAACAGAGACAATGTCGTCAATAGATAGAATAAAAAACAACGGGCCCAAGTGACTCCCTTGAGGTACGCCGGACGAAGCTTTCAGGACTCTAGAGATGGAATGACGGAATAATATTTGATATGTTCTGTTATTCAAATAAGACTCCGTCCATTTTATAAATGTTGGGTGAAACCCATACTTTTCCATTTTAAAGAGTATCACAGAGTGAGATAACTTGTCGAACGCTTTACTAAAGTCAGTATACAATCTGTCTGATAACCTTTTGCAAACCCGCCAATGGTATCCGAGACAAATTCCAACAAGTTAGTGGTTGTGGACCTGCCCGAAATAAACCCATGCTGGTTTGAAGAAAGCAAATTCTTGCAGGAAATTGATAGCTGGGAGTAAATGATAGATTCGAATAATTTAGGCATACAAGACAATTTTGCGATAGGCCTATAGTTAGAAATTTCACTTTTACTACCTTTTTTGTGGATAGGTACGATAAAAGAATTTTTCCATAGCTGAGGAAAACAACCACTATTGAGTGATAATTCTCAGCGGAGCTGTAAGGGCATGGCAACATGACTTATAGAAAGCTGGAGGGATGCCATCAGGGCCCGTTGTGAAGTCATTTGGAAGGTCGTTAATATGATCGAGTATTTCCTCTTGCGCAATTGTAGGGATAGTGAATGAAACATTATGAGAATCGTTCATATGACTACGGTTGTCATTTCGAGGAAGGAAATTTGACGAAGAGAATGCATTGTCAAAAGAGTAAGTAAGTTGTAGACTGGTTTTATGGAAATGCGAATTTCAGCTCTTTATGAAGAGAAAAAGAAGTCGAAAAATCCGAAAGCCATTCAGAGTCTGTAAATGAATTGTCAAGTCATCTTTCCGTTTAAATAATAACATCGTGAGGAGCATCAAATAAGATTTTAAGTTAAGTTGACGAGTTTTTGTGCGTAGAAATTTTCGAAATCCTGATAAGCGGTCATTTATTTACACCTCCACTCCACTCATCCATAAAGTTCAGTCTCTTGTAGATTTTCGGGGCTGGCAAGGAAGGCAACTTTTCACTAATACTCTCAGCTTAGGCCAGAAGTTCGAACTCGGATAAAGAAGTTTCTGCATCTAAAAGGCTATTTGAGTAGATATGACATCTGCTATCCAATCCAAAGCATCTAATATCAGAGTTGATAGAGTTCAATTTTGACTTAATAAAGTTTGAAAATTTAAATAGAATGTGAGCAAGTTTCATATTTTAAGTGTGAAAGGGATGATGGTCGTAGGAGATACAATAGGAGTATAGTCAGCAGGCAGTCCATGTTTTTATGGATGTCCCGATGAGATCACACTTACTGCCAATCGAAATACAGTATTCCAAAAATTCGCAATAAAATTTTGACTTTCAGCTTAAGACCCATTCAGACTCGGCAAAGTAAGGCACAAACACATTCAAGCAAGCCTCAAGCATGGCCTCTCTTAGGCTTCTTCATAGCTCACCTCAAAGCATGCCTCAGAGAATTGAAAACAAAATAATACCACGGGGCTTGGTGCTGTCATTGTAATTTTGATAGTATATCTGTTGACAAAAGTTGATCTGAGAGAGAAAAATTTCCAACATTGAGCAAAGCGCGTCTTGCGGCTAGGCCTTGAGGCTGGTTTTGTGTTGCATCATTTAAAAACCAGTGTTCAAAATTTTGACAATGCCTCGAAGAAGCCTAGAGGCCTGGATGAGTTTCTGCCATTACTTGCACAAGTAGAGACTCTCTTTACTCCCCTATGCCCCTTGTAGGTCCAAATGTTTATTTGCGACAATTTGGAAATCTTGTTCCACTCTTTTCTACTTTTTATTCCAAGTGTAAGTTCACATTTTAACTTCAATTTTATGTGAATTTTTAACATGGTGGATGGTGTAAATTGTCAGATGGACTAGATTTGTGGAAGTTGTCACCCTTGCATTAGAATGTGAACATGAACTTGTTCATAAGTAACAATCTTATTGTGCAAGCAACTCGCCAAGTCTGAATGGGCCTTTAACGACAGTAGCCTTTCGTTCGTGCTTCTCTTCTTTTGACTCATACACGTATGTAACAACCTGAGGATGTTCATCTGATTAGATGAAGGTTTAGAGCCCGAACAAATGACCGTTCAGTTCAGGTAAATAAAATTACCACGTGTTGTCACTAATGGTTATAAAAAAAATAGAGATAAAAAACACTTTTATCCCTCTCTAGACCTAATCAGACTAAAACAGACCTCCGGCATTTTGCATACTTGTTCAAATAAAGAGACCTCTGGCATTTTGCATACTTGTTCAAATACTTCTATATAAAATATAAACTGCACACTTAACTGAATTTTTCTAAAAAAAATGAAACTTACTCTTCCTGTACCTAAATATGTACATATTATGTACAGTACCTTGTTATCACTTTTATTCCGTATTGTACTTGCATAAGCCCTGGCCTGGGTAACTTATTTTTCTTTTAGCAAAGCTCTCAATGAAAATCACACAAATAAACATACAAAAGTACCCTGATATTTCCTTCCTTCCCTTGGCCGTAATTATCGTAGATTCGTCCTTATGTTATATGAATCCCCACAAGGCAAAACAAGGCGATATAACAGACAGTCATGAGTTGGTAAAGCAATGAATGAGCGACGGAAATACCTTAGCACTTTTCAAGGATAAGACAGAGATAGTCTGAGAACTGTTGTCATGCCAAATTACAATAGCGTAATAAGCTCTCTAGTCCTTGAGTTCTTTGCTGTCGTAAGCTGTATCCTGTTACAACCATGCTCCATCAGTAGATTTTTCCTCCCACTACTATAAGTCCTCAGCCGATGATACCCCGACGACAACACACAGAGGGAGCTGTAGTATTGAAAGTACTGTAAAGAGGTATCTATACCCGATTTCGTTATATCTAGCGCATATCAAGCAAGCACACACATAGGTCCAAAAATTTCCAGAAGTAAGTATATATCAGAATTAGGAGTAGGAGGATGTGAATATCCTCCTTCATTTATAGTCAGTCATGCACAGGGAACAGATTAGGGCCCAAAACTTTCCATACAGGTATAAAATTTGCATTCATACCGTACCGAGATTATGTCAGGTGTGCACAGGTATTTGCATTATTTTGCATGGAATGGGTATGGTTGGTTGGTTGGTTTGGTATCCAGATCCACTACTGATGACTATAGTCATCGTCTAGTATACACACAGCGAGTAGAGTATCAAGTTAACTAGCTCAGCGATATTTTTAGTGGGTTTCTGGGTTTCGTTTCGACAAGCTATAGCATGCTTGTGTATTAGGAAGATAGGATCGACGATATGTGCTTAAAGCTGGATCCTGGAAATGTGGTGGTTTGAAAATGATGCCAAAAAATAAAGGTAAAACAGCACTAACAATATTCGGCTAGCGCAAGAGAAAGAGTTGTGGTTTTTGGAGGTGAAGCATGAAGGATTTGTAGTTTATTGTAGAAATAGGTATAATAGTAGTAGAAGGCATAGAGATAGTATAGCTTCAGGCTCAGATTTATTTTTAAAAGGTGCCAAATCAGATAGGATGAGACGATTTATAGTGCTTCACGACCACAATATTATCGATTGGATGAATTTTGATTTTGTATTGTGAAATTTATATTTTAAGTGTATCGGTTCGGTAGAGTTTTAAGGAAGAGTGTGAATGGTGTGCATAAGGATAAGTCAAGGATATTCATTCGAAAAAAAAAATGTTAGTGTCAGGAGTGTTTGGGGGGGGGGGGACTTATATTCCATAATCAAAAATTTTGTTGGGATCATGATAAGAAAATGAATCGACTACTTTTTTTTTGATTTACACGAGAGAAAGAGAGAGGGAGACTTTTTCTCAAACCACGTATTTATAAACATCCTCTAATAATTAGCAAAAGCTAATAACGCGATTGTCTGCAAATTTTGAAAATTGCTTCAAGAAGGCATGTGTGAACCATGAGTATTCACCTCCGATGATTTTTCATATAGGTATACAGGGTGTTTCCGTCTAGGAGGTCAATACAGCAGCAGGTGATAGTACTCACGTATATGAACAAAAATTTGTATGGCCAAGCGGGGGGGGGGGGATTTTTGCATGTCCGTCCGTCCGTCCGTCCGTCCGTGCGCACGATAACTCGAGAACGCGTATACTTAGAGAGCTGAAATTTTGAACACGGACTTTAGAAAAAAAGATAAAATTAAGTTCGAAAAAGAGACAAATCGGGCAACTCCCTCGTGGGGTTGCCATATAAAAATTTCGTTTTCCACTATATATTTAGACACTGCCTCAGAACGCGTTGACGTAGAGAGCTGAAATTTCGTACATGATGTTTTTACTACATTATCAAATAAAATGTCAAAAATGGACTAAATCGGGCAACTCCTTCTTAGTATTGCCATATAAAAATTTAGGTTTTTTACGTATACTTTAAAAGCGATCAGTCCAAGACATTTTTATTGTACTGAAAACTTCTGCAGCATACGAAATCCTATAAAATTGGTTATAATCATTTTTTCTGTGCGATAAACCGTTCTAGAAAAATATGCGAAAAACAACTTCAAAATCAAACTTGAATAGATCGGTGACCATACGAAAATTAATACGGGCATTCATCTAGGGTATCATAAGAATTGGTCTTAGACCAATTCTAGCTTTTTTACTTGTTTTACTTTGACTTCTATTTTTTTTGCAAAAAGGTCGAAAATTCGAAATTTTTAGTTTAGACCGCCATAAATCCTGAGGGTAGAGGTATATGGGGCTGGTTGGGCATTCGTTGGAAAGGCTATGAAGCACTGCTTACAATGAGCTCTTAACTATATACGCCGTTTAATTTTTAGGATACAGGGTATTTTGTGAAAAACTAGCTTTTTTTCTTAATTACCCTGTAACTCCGAAACGGTTGATATGCCCCCTGCCATAACATTAGTTCGTCTAGGTGAGTACTACCACCACTTGCTCTATTGACCTCCTACACGGAAACACCCTGAAATGTTTTTTAAAGGAGTTAAAGTTAAGTTAAAGATTATTATTTTTAAACAACTGTCATTTTGAAAATTGTTGCTTTGAGTGCGGATTGCAGACCACCCATGCTCAACTAGATGCCAAAAAATGGGTAGCACAGGGACGAATTATTAGAAATTATTTTTCTTTTCTTTAATGTACTTTCATAAAATATTTATTTATTATACGTTTTAATTAAAAACAATCTTTCTTTACATGCAAAAAAAAAAAAAAAAAAGCCTCTTAAATTTACGTACAAAGACCAGAAAACCCACTTAATTGCTTTATGTTTTGGAAAAAGCCGCAGGCAAATTTTTCCTACTTATATTTTCTAAAGTTATCATCATTTTGATGATCATTGTGTAGAGCCAAACATTCACAGAACTAATTAACTTGGAGCTTTGTCGTCATTTACCTGTACTTCGTAATGTTAATCGTAATCAACCAAATCGTCGTAGTATAACAATCGTTTATTATCTGATCATTTCATATACATATGTATGTATGATTTCAGAGGCGTATCTAGGTTTAAATATTTGGGGGAGCGGGCATATTAAAGAAACGCGCCACTGCATAAAAATAAATTTTATTTCATATTATATTTATTTTTATATATTTATTTCATATATTATTTCAAAATAACATTAATATAAATAGGTACATATGCATTATTAACAAATGAGGCAACTAAAACAGCTTCCTTCGTCTAGGTTTCAATATCCTGCAAAGTTATCAATAACCACATTATAATCCAATTCAGTAGCCAATTGCCTTTCAATGGAGAGTAAACCTAACCCAAACGATCTGTCTTCACCCATTATTGATCGTAGGTAGGACTTAATGATTTTCAATCTGCGCAGATCCTTCAGATCGCTCGCACCTGGTTAAGTCGACATTTTTTTTTATATAAAATCGAATGGTTAGCCTAAATAGAGCACATGTCATTGACAATCATGAATTTTAATACATAGTTTATGGACAGTTCCACGATATTTGAATTATTTTTAATACCTGTGCCTATTATGCCCATGTACATATCCTTAAAAATATCAAATTCTTGAATAAGCTCGGCTTTGGTGTTGATACTAAGTAAGTACCTCTACGTTCTAATTTCCTCGCATTATCTGCGTTTTTGGAACATATTTGTCATTTGTAGACACATATTTCCCAAGGGATTTTTATCAAAGAACTTTTTGGTAAACGACTTTTTTGTCTTTGATCTCAGTTGGGAAAGATTCCTTTTGTAAAATGAATTTTTGTAATATGTCCTTAGGGCAAACGTCTTTAGGGGAAGGGAATATAATAAAATAGACTCTGTCGTATGAATTCGATTTAAGTAGCGAATCACTACGATAGGTAGGTATACCTACAGTCCTTACAATTACTTTCATAAATCATCGCAGTTTCATAACTTTTCTATAGACAAGACTATTTTCTGCACATAACATGTTATTTTCCAATTTATGCATAAATTTACATGAAAAAAAAACATTAAATTTCAAATGCAAACCTGTTTACCTTTCACCTTTCACAATAGTTTTCCAAAAATTTACAACTCCCGAGCCGTATGCATGGCAAACAGATTGTCACGTGCTCTTGGGTATATTTTTAACTGATAGGTATAACCAATACACAATTTTTAATTTTAATCAATCCCAATTATTCATTTTTTCTATCAGCTGAATAGAAAACTTTTTGGAAGCGAAAATTTGACAACAAAATTAATTCTATGCTCCGAAATTCTGTTTGCGGAAATGTCGTCCATACTATAACTAGCGCATACAAATTAAGAGGAAAAATTTTCATAAAGGTTCCTAAGAAAAAATAAAATAAAATTTCTGAAGAAAATTGTTCAAGAAAATTCGCGGGAATAAAGTTATTTTAAATAAAGCCCGACCATGTGAGTCATATCTTTCCGATGTTGATTTCTTTCTTTTCCATGAAGTGGATGCAATTTGTAGGAGAGGTAAACCCATAAAATTTTGTTCTACTGTTTGCTACGTAATTTTTTTTTTGTTATTTTATATTAAGTATTATACAGGGCGTCCCGTAAGTGGTGTGATACCCGAAGGTTATAGATATAGGTCATACTTAGACAAGCAAAATATTGTATGGCGGGGGAAGGGGGTAATACTAACGGTTTCCGAGATAACGGAACTTAAAGATATTTGGGCATGTTTTTATAAATCACCCTGTAACTTCTGAACGTTACACCCTATGATGATGATTTAAGCTTTTGTGGATAGATAATGGCTGGACTCTAAAAAACTTTTTCCCTCTTCCTGTCCGTCTTGAAGTTATGGCTCAACAAAATTAAAATTTCGAAATTTTTACAATTTTTAATTGTTTTTCTTTTTTTTTCTTTTTTATTTAACTACTATTTTCATCACAAAATACGTCATTAAATCCAATTTTTCATATTGAATTTAAGAAGCTTTAAAATGAACTATCACACTCTGTACTAAAAATGTAATCCTTTCTGCGGTTTTTGTACTTTTTCTTAAGCATATCCAGCGCAAATGGCTGAATAAGGTTATTTTCAAAAAATAATTGCCTACTTTCTGGCACTTTTTCAGCCATTTTCGCTAGATATGCTTAAGAAAAAGTGCCAAAAACGCAGAAAAGGTTACATTTCGGGTACAGAGTGTGATAGGTCATTATAAAGCTAAGCTTTTGGGCTTCCTGAATTCATTAAGAAAAATTGGTATTGATAACGTATTTTTTGGTAGAAATAGTAGTTAAATAAAAAAAAAACAACGATTAAAAATTCCGAAATTTTAAATTTGGTTGAGCCATAACTTCAAAACGGATAGAAGGATGGAAAAATTTTACAGAGCTTTGGAAAGGTCCAACGATTATCTATCCACAAAAGTTTAAATAATCATACGGTGGAACGTCCAGAAGTTACAGGGTGATTTATAAAAATATACCCAAATATCTTAAATTCCCGTTTTCTTTTAAACCCTAAGAATCCCCTTCCTCCCCACACCCAAACAATTTTTGATTGTCTAAGTATGACCTTTCTATTTATTATATATATTATAATTTTGCAGCATCGCAAGGCCGTTCTGTGGCAAATACTGTTTAAATTATGACGAAATAAATATGCGTTGTTTTTAGAATTATATTTAAGTAGGTATATTAGAAATAAAAAGCTACATACGAAAATCAGAGATTCGGTATATTTAAGCTTGAGTTCGTATAATCTGAACTCCGTTGTTAGAAAGGTGCCACATTTTGATGATGTGATCCAGGGGAAGCGATCGCTCTCCCTACCCAACCCCCTCTAGATACGCTTCTATATTATTTGACCACATAAAAAAAGTTATCAACAATCTTATGAAATGTAAAGCAACTATCTCCATCTGTCGAGAAACAAATGATTTTTCGTAATCCAACACCCTTGTGAAAGTTGAAATCTGAAAAGGAACGACCTAGATGGAATTTTTTAAACAGAAAAACTAGTTCTATAAATCAATACTATTAACAAGGAATGTATTTTTTTATAACATGTTGTTGCCACGTGGAGAGTGATTAAAATAGGGCTTTATCAAAAAGTACATCAATGCAGGCAATTAATAGGATCTCCGACCACAACAAAATGGCGCCCACTACAAAGAAGTTATTTCCAATCAAGAGAGATACCACCCACTCATTTGCAAGGATATTGGCCAGCCTCATACTGTGCTTGCCAATATGTGAAAAATTAGTATAATTTAAATCTAATAGGCTAATTACATTATTGATCAGTAGAGATCGTTAGTCAAGGTCATTTCCATTGTTAATAAAAAATATTTCATTAGGTTTGACCGCATGATATTTATGTAATTACAACCAAATCGTCTATAACAAGATAATTTCATTAACTCGAGAAAAAAAAAACAATAAACTTCAATAAATCAGAAGAAGCGATACAAACGACTTTTATCTTTTATTTCGAGATAAAGGCGATCCATCAATCATCTAAATTTGACTTTCATACTGACACAAAGCTTTTCTATTTTCATCACCTGTCCTTATTTTTTATGAAGTCAGATAGGAGAATGATATGAATGATATCGTAAAAAATGATATCGTAACAAAAAAAAAACAAAAACTGTAATCAATATCGAAGAATGTTTCTGTTAGATAAAAATACGAAAAATGTTTTTCTGTTGTTTTGTTTTGATAAAAATTAGAAAGAGACTTTACTCTTTATTATAGGCACTTTAAAAGTGCTTGAAAGATTCTGCGTTAATTTTCATTCACAAAGTGTGTGTAGTTGGGAAATTTTTTGCTACAGAATATATGAGGCAAAAATTCAGGACCATGTTTTGGGTAAACACACATATATATGGTACTTATATGCAAGTCTCATAAGACCCATCCCTGCAAATAATTTGAAACGAAACAATCCTTATCGAGCGTTGGACTCAATGTCTCCATAATTTTGGTAAATCTGCAATCATCGCATTAGATATCTCGAAGGCCTTCCATAGAGTTTGACATCCTGCTCTTTTCTTAAAATGGATTGAAAAATTTCTCTCCTGCCTTTCATTTCTCTCCCGCCTTTAATTTCAAGTTATATTGGACGAAGTTACTTCTGACCATTTTATAAATCTATGCCGGTGTACCACATATCAAGTAGAATTTCTTAGCCAGGATATGCATTTAATTTTGCTTGTCACCCTGCATGTATATTTACGATGCGATGGTTTGCAATATCCAAAATAGACGAAATTGGGCAATCCCTTCGTGTAGTTGCCATAAGAAAGTTTAGATTTTGATAGTGTTTAGTGCATATAGCTTCCAACTGTCAAATGTAGCTTTCCTTTAAAGGTCCTTTATTAGACCTAAAATTGATTCCAAATACCCACACCATGGGCTAGAACTGGTCACATAGCCTTAACTTCATTACATATTGTCCAAAAAGGAGCCGTCAAGGTCATTGGCGATGTATCAATAACTTGTCATGTTGACTTTTGTGGGTAAGGCCTAGACTTAGCTATAGGACTTCGAATAGACAACCCTTTTCTCGAGGGCTGTTTTACAACACTGGTTAATGACGCCGAGGTGTAATCCACGAGGCGTGCTGATCTCTGCTAGAGTATGGTCTGGCGTTCCTGAACACTAGTTTTTGGTGGCAGTAGCTAGACCTGTAAAAATAAATTCAAGATCTTGAGTTCGTTTGAGGGAGAACTACAGGCTGCGGTATTGTTAGCCTGATGAGCCAGCCTCAAGCCGGACTGTCCCTATGACAGTCTGAATGTGTGTGTGGTGCCGAAATCGATCCTTCGCGACGTAATGTCGGCTAATCGACGGTGTACCACAATGACGTTGCCTGGTGCTAGCAGCTGATGATTAGGATGATCTACGCAATGCCGACAGCTGAAGGTTGGAAGTGGCGATACAATGTCACCGTGGCGACTGGAAGGAGAACTTGAGGTCGAAGCTGCAGATGACACGATTTTATCATGACGGCTAAAGACACAATCACTTGTGATGAAGCTATGAACGAATCCCAGATTTGTTGACTCTAACTATGGAGCCGGGAAATAAATTTATTTTGTAGTAAGGAATTATTAAAACGTAAAGGCCATTTTGTATTCGGATCTTCTGATTGTAATTTTATTTCCTTTTCTTTTATATTTATATTTTTTCTTTAAACAATTATTCGTCTTACAGGTTAGACGGCTGACAAGAGATTAAATATTTTATTGTTTTTCTCACTAACATGAAAATCGATGCCTACTCACAGAACCTTTTCCAATTCTCAAAGTGTACCTCGATCGGAATTTGAAACACTATGCCTAAAGGCATGCCAATTTGCAGGTCGCCCCCTGTCGCCACAGACTCGCTCGAGTACCGCCACAATATTGAATGCCTTTAGTGCTACATGCATTGTAAAAATATTCTGATTAAATAACTACACTCAATACTCGCAACTGCAATCCGCGCATATCCTTTCAATCTTCAAAATAGTTTCGGACGCATAGAAAATTCCTTTTTTATCCCGAACTGTGCGAATAAGGATCAGTCTACCATCTTATGTTTTTTCTCTGGCTTACAATCTGCGATCTACTATATACTATCTCCGCATGTTTCCTAATGCCTTCCATATTTCCTTGAAATTAGGTTCAGTTAAGTAACGTTAAGAGTAGGGGCGAACCATGCGAACACCCCGATCATCTATTGTGCCTTCTTCGCCCAAAGTGATTAGGCAAAATCTAGTCTTTCGGGGTTAGATTCGCTGTCAGATTTTCCAATCTTCTTCTTCAAAAAAAATATAACAGAAGGGGTCTTATGCAGTGACTGCGTTATTAAACAGCTAGAGCGACTATCTGCTAAGACTAATTAGTTAGCGCATCTGGAGAAGAAAAGATCCAGTTGATATATGAACATGGCTTAATAATATAAAAAAAAAGTAGATAAACGCATTTGCTGGAATCGAGTGAAAAGTTTCGTTAAGTTTTCCGCCAGATGGCTTTTTATATATAGGATAGTGTGCATAGCTGTAGACACGTATATTATTTTTATCCAGGATACTAGAATCTAATACGTCTATGATCTCATACAAAGGGTTAACAGTAATAGCAAACATATTTTTGATCCTTTCAATAAGAATAAGTTACTTACAAAAGTCGAATCTCACTCTCAATATCTTTTTTCTCTAAATCTATTATCTCAGTCTAATGCTAATTAGGAAAATTTTTCCGGAAATTAAAATATTAAAAGAATTAAAAAATGAAAGAGAAACCAAAGTAAACGTATGAAAAATTTCAGAAATAAACCTAAACCATATTTACACCCATAATTTACTTTAATAACATAGGAATGTTACCTCAAATTTTAATTAAACAATTAATTGATGTCTTGAAATAATACCGCTATACATATATAAGTAAATCCCCAATCACAAGAGTTCTACAGAATTTAATGAACATTAAATCTATCTAAATACAGTCGGAGTCACATTAAAATCAAGAAAATGACACAAAAACCGAATTCAATTTACAGAAAATCAAGAAATCTCCTGGAAGCTCGCATTTGTTACTAAGTACCTAAGAAGTGTGGGTGAAATGAGAAAATATTGGTAATATAAAAAAAAAAAAAAACCTCAGGACTAGAAGCCTATTTTTAAGGATGGTGAAGTGGTAGAAGTTATGGAAAGAAATTTTGTTTACCCAAAATAATCTAAATATAATTTCAAGGACATGCGTGGAAGTATCATTCATCCGGAAAGTATATTTTCCTACCCCCCATACCACGTGTCATGAGAATTTTCTAAAAAATATGAAATTTAAAATTGAAAAAAAAAAAACAGTAACCGAAGCCAAAAGATTTGGGGGGTAGGTCTAGGTCTAGGTATATATCAGTAAACATTGCTCAATGACGATGCCAATAAAATTAACAGGATATCCTGTTACTAGGCAGTAGGATATATTCTGTATATAGAATAGGTAGGCACTGGGCACCCACTGGGAAGATTCTAGTCTTATTAGGGTGCAGGAGGTTTTCGGTTGACGTTTTAATATTATTTATATATACATGTACCGTACTGTACACCTATATAGGTTCAAGCAAATATTTTTAAACCGCAATAATTGAGTGTACACGTGCGTACTGAATTCACTCAAGTATTTAGAAATACTTATTCGAAATTAAAGTTATTTTAAACTTTTCTGCGTTCTTTCGTACTAAGAAAAAAAAAATAGCAGTAGTAGGAAGTTATGTACGTGCCTCGTCGTTGGTAGGTATTGGAAAATAAAAATCATTTTGAGTTTCTTGTTGGTACACCACATACGGAAATAAGTAAATGTTTTTTTTTTGGAGTATGCATCCAAGAATCCAATTTTTCATAATTCAATCTTTGTCTTGTCATACTTATAACAGTGAATGGAGTCTAATTTTTATAAGAGTTAGAATGACATTCGTGTTGCCAATGAAAGCAAAATTAAAGTTTGAGTTGAGTTGTATACAATGATAAAAATATAATTTTGAATTTTGTTTGTGTGACAAAAAATTAAGATAAACAGAGTAATTGGAGTAAGTTAGCTTTGTATTTGTATAACTGTTATAAAAGATGAGGTTTATTGTTTTAAGTCACAAACTGTTATAAGTATGTAATATGAAAACGTTTAATTTAGATAGACCATTTATGTATTACAAACAAAACCGGTATTTCTCCAAAGTTTTTACGAAATTGCCTATACTGGTGTCATTGAAAAGATACCGGCTATCTATCTGTAAACCTAGTAAATACTTAAGCCTGGGTTTCCAAGAGATTTTGCCAGCGCAAGTGCGCCCGACGAAGTTGCGCTCGCCTCTGCGGACGCTAAAGGCTAAAACACAATGTGAGCCACACGACAAAAACGCCGTAAAAAACGCTGTCATTTGGGTTCTAATAACATGGCAGTTTATGGTATAAAATACAATGCTGACGACATCGTTCGACATTGTCGTCGAACTTAAATGAAAACGGAAATTTGTCGCACGTTTAGGTGCCTTTAGAAAAATTATGATTTTGGGTTGCGTTCATATTTATTGTTATACGTTCATTGCAATCATATTTATGACTTGATAGATTAAAAATATCAGTAAATAACAATACTGTGGAAAATATCAAAGTTGGTTGAATAAAAAATGGATGAAAAGTTTATTGAGGTGGTAAAATGTCACCTTGTTATACAAAAAAAAAAAAAATACAAAAAACGCATCCGCATAGAAACCCAATTCCGGCTGAGTTTTATATAGCCCTTGGACACACCTCTTCTTCTATGTGGGTTCTGTTTTTTATCTTCATTAGCCAAAACGGCCACACATGCAACTTTAATAATCTTTTTAAATTTGTTCGTTGAAATTTTTTCTATTTTTAATTTACAACACAAATAATAGAATAAATTTAATTGGGGATTGATAGCTCTTGTCGCTCCCATTGTATTTTCACGGACGATTTGTACGGCGTTTTTGTCGTGTCGCTCACATTGTGTTTTAGCCTTAAAGTGTCGGAATCAAAACTGCTTGATTCAGACGGCATTTTCAGTCAGCGTTTGCACTTCACATCGCACGCAATTATAGCAATAAGAGTGAATTTTACAAAGGAAGAGGATGATGAACTCATTGATTTAGTAAAATCGGATCCTCCCCTTTACAATATAAAAGTACAAACCTTGCCATTAAAGTCAACATTTGGGAATTTATTGCAAAAAAAATGGAATAAAAAATGTAGGTCTAAAAATTTTTCATAACGTATTATATTATTGAATTATTATTATTTGATTAACTAATAACACCTGGTGACATACTCATTTTGCCACGGTAAAGAATCTTTCCTACTACTAAAATACGTTTACAGAGTGTCACGCAATAATGTTTCTTTGAAAACCACACGGGACAACGTTGAACGCTAACGCACTTGCGCTGACGCATTTGCGTTGCACGTTTGCGCCCCGGTGGAATCTGTTGGAAACCGTAGCTTTAGAGAGATGAGTGAAATAATGGGTCTGGTATTGTCCATAGATAAATGAAGGCTTGTTTTTTTTTGTAGATTTTTATACCCCAGTCTAAAAATTATTCTTTTAAATGAAGAGTCCCATCATATCAATCGTGAAATGTGGTGGAGAGCGTCAGATTTGAAAATTATAAAAATTCAAAGAAAAAAAAGGGGGGCTATGTCCATGGCATGGCATGATTTCACATATTACATTTGGACAACCTAAAAGTAATTCGAAACTAATTTTCTGTCAATTCAATTAATTATGGCAGTTTTAAGAGAATTTCAGTTTTTAAATCTAATCTTTTCTCATACTTTTTCGCTGATAAAATCATCAAAACTTGTTTTCGATTGACAGTTTATATCAGAAAATGATGTTTTTCATCGATTTGCTGTCATTGAATAAATAACTAACAAGGGAGCGACATAAATGTGTTAGGGCGCAATAATTATATAAAACACTAAAATTTAATGAACAACACTTTTTAAAATTTAATTAACCTTAAAAATTCGCTGAACTCCTGGAAATCTGAAATGTTTACTTTTAGAAACGTCAAAATCAGTCTTATTAAGTCAGATCAAAACGTCAGTGGGTGGCTTATTCACTTGCACTGTATTCACTCGATATTCCGCTTCCTGTTAGCGATTTATTTAAAGTTTGCTGCCTTCAAAATAAGTAGGTACCTACATTTTAACAATATTATTTAGAGGTATTATAAAAGTTCGATAATTATATCAAATTCGTAAAAAGGCAATAATTCTTTTGTATGCAACTTTAACTGTGCCAGTTTTAATTATATAAGGAAAGTGTTCAGTTTGTTTTAGTTTTATGAATACAATTTATACAAAAAAAAACACTCAATGTCTTTATAAAAAAAAATCGGGACAAGTCGCGGTGGAAAAGTACCTACAGAGGTACATATATTAACAGCAATGTATAGATATACAGTAAGTTTCCGTCACGGAGGTTCATTGGACAAAAGGTGATACTACTCACCTAGATAAGTCAAACAAAAAATTGTATTGTTGTGGGGGGGGGGGCGTCATCTAAATCGTTTCGGCTTTACAAGATGATTAAGAAAATATGCTTGTTTTTCACAAAAAATAAACCCTGTAAGCTACAAAGTACCGGGTGTACGATTACTATTAAGAGCTACTTCTATGAAGAACCTAATGGTCTTTCCAACAATTGCTCAACCAGCACCGTACTTCACTTCTCTCCGAAATTATGTTGGTCAAAAATTAAAATTTCGGAATTGTTTTCTCTTTTTTTTTACTCTGACCTTTCTTTTTCTAAAGCTGATTAACGTAACTTTTTTTTATATTAACTGTTTACTGTAGACTCCCCTCTTAAGTTAATAAAAAAAAAGATCTAATTTTACCTAATATTTATTACTGGAAGAAAAAGGTACTACAAATGTCTAAGTTCTTAAAACAAACAAAAAAATAAAATAAATAAAATTACTAATTTAATAATATGTAAATAAAAAAATAAATATTTGCCATACTTCGTCTAGGTCTAGTTAAGAAATGCTACTTTTCACGCATGCGCTTGTGCTGCCACAGATCACTGACTCTATTGAACATAGCAGCTTTTGGATGGACCCATTTTGTGTACATATACAGGGTGTTTCCCACTAGGAGGACAGTAAAGCGGGAGGTTATAGTACTCAGATAGATTAACAAAAAATTGTAAGGCAGAGGGGGGGGGGGGGTGATTAAAAAAAAAACTAGTTTTTCACAAAACACTCTGTATCTTAAAAACTACAGGGTGTATAGCCATAGTTAGGAGCTCAATATATGCAGAACTCCATGCCCTTTCGAACGACTGCTCAATCAGCCCATAGCCCTCTCCCCTCAAGAATTATGGTTGTCTAAACTAAAAATTTCGGATTTTCTTACCTTTGTTTTTTTTTTTTTATTTAACCTCTTATTATTTTTTCAAAAAGGTCATTAACATAGATTTTTTTTATAGAAACTGTAAACTGTCGACTCTCCTCTTTAATTTGTCCCAGTACACCCTTTCCGCTATCTGAAGCCCTTTAAGAGTTATTAGCTCTAAACCTATTCTCAAATCTATTTTCAAACCTATTCTCAACGATAATTTGTTCCCTTAGCACGTCATTTTACAAAATATCGTCTAATTTCGGTGTGACCTGAATAGGTTATGAGTTAATAACTGTTTAAAGCCTGGTGTTAACACATAGGGTGTAATAAGTCAACATAAAGAGGAGAGTCTACAGTTTACAGTTTTTATAAAAAAAAGTTATGTTAACGACCTTTTTGCAAAAATAATAGAAGTTAAATTAAAAACAAAAAAAGGTAAGAAATTCCGAAATTTTGAGTTTGACAACCATAATTCTTGAGGGGAGAGGGCTATGGGGCTGACTGAGCAGTCGTTTGAAAGGCCATGGAGTTCTGCATATAATGAGTTCCTAACTGTGACCATGCACCCTGTAGTTTTTAAGATACGGGGTGTTATGTGAAAAAATAGCTTTTTTTCTTAATCACCCTGTAACTCCTAAACGGCCGTACAATTTTTTGTTCATCTATCCCACTCTACTGACATCCTAGTGGGAAACTTCCTGTATAAAAGGTTTCGATGGATGCAAACTAAACATGAAATAAGTTCTTATGCAGTGAATATAATCGTCATAGGCGATTTTTTAGAGTGTATCCAGGAACTGGAGGTGGCTGGAGGGGAATATAGATTACTTTAATTCATTTCTCTAAAAATATGACAACGAGAGGCTTCTGGTAAGAAATATCAATATTTATGTTTAAAGAAATTATAATAGACTCTTATGCAACACAGTTTAAATATATAGAAGAAAAACATTTTTTCTATTTACGTGAAAAAAAAAAAACAATTGGAAAAGACCTGGGTTTGTTTTGTTTCTAGTCGACTCAAATATCCGTATCGACTTCAATTTTAATTTTGCTTTGCTCTTGTAGCTAATGATGACCAAGCTATGGAAATTTGAAATTTGGTGTCCCGACGTAACGTGTTCTCTGAGCACTTTTCTTGAAAACGTGCGGAGATATCGATAAAATCCTAATAATAAAATTTACATTAGCATTAGTTAAACTAACCTTTAGCATAGGAAAATTCCTTAAAGAAAAGACTTGAAAAACGATATTTTCAAAAATTTTCTTTTCGTCCTTATTACGGATTGGTTATGACTAGATTTTTGAATTCCGAAAATAAAATTAAAACAAAAAAGTTATACAAAAAATTCCACTTTAGTCCTTTATTATCGAGATGTATAACTTGCACTCCATGTATCGTGTTCCTTTGCCATTTTTCCCGAAAATACGCAGAGATATCCTGTAATAACAAAAGTTACCCTTCATAAGCCGTCCAATCTTTTGGTATAGTAAACACTTTAAAAACGGACACCCAAAAATCATATGTTAAATTATGTTTCGTCCTTTAAATTAGATTAGATTTTTGGAAGGATGTTCCAGCATTAGTCTAGCATTCACTGCGATCTGAAGGATCTATAGTGATTTCCCGTTTAAGTTGCTCCCTTTCAAGGTTTAGACTGTTAATAAAGTCTAGAACCAGCCTAGGGCTTAGGTTCCACACGTAGTTTGATGGAGGAAAAGCATATGGAGTAATCTCCGTTTAGCCAATGCTTCTAAGTTGCAGAGCAGGTGCTCCGAGGTTTCATGAGTATCCTGACAGAAGCGCAAGGATAAAATCTCAGCCAAACTAATTTTATTTAGGTAATATACTTTAACGGACAATGACCTAAGAAGAGCTCTATAATCATTTTGAGCTCTGTTCTCCTAAGGAGTAGGAATTCTTTTCTTTTTCCGCCAGAAGTGTTGATAAAGTTTTTTGCCTGTTCTAGCCTTTCCCAATAAAGGTATTTTTGTTTGTTCTCTCAGCTATTCAGAGAGTTTTCACTCCTCTTTTGGCTATGCCGTTAGCAATTTCATTGCCTGTATATGGCCCTCATGTCTTGATAAATTTTTAAGGCTGCAAGCCCTTAAACTTGCCCAGGCTATCCTTGACTTGATAGTGCAGGACTTTAATGCCGTGAGAGCGGCTTGACTGTCCAAGAGGATATTAATGTTTGAGCAATTTATGGCTCTATTAATACAGGTATTGAATAATTGCATATTATATTAGAAAGATTGTGGTATCCTACAAAAAAAAACGTGTCTCTGGGAAAAACAATACTCTGGTGCTAGTCCAATAACCGAAGCGAACGGATTAAATAAGAACATCCGACCGCGATCGAGGACAACTTGGAACGCTCTATGTTCTTGAAGAAGAGTTACCAAGATTGTATTTTAAATGTACGGCGAATTTTTTACCTGCCCTAGAACGTTTTAGTACACTATCCACTCTTTTTTTCACATTATATTATTATTATTTTTTTCTTATTTTAAAACCTATACTCACTTTGATTTCTCTTGTCAGTTACAATATGAAGGTGCCTTATTTGGTACAAAATCTCGAAGGATTCAATTAGAGCTGTGTAGTGATTTATCCGACTTCCCTACTAATTTTATTTTACTTTATTTCGTTTTATTATTTTCTACTTTGGTGGACACCAATGAGGTTTGAATCACTGGAAATTCAATTCAATTTAATCTATGTTAAACAAGATTTACAATTTCTTAGTAGAGTACATTTAAAAAATTGATAATATGAATTCAGATAAATAAAAGAATTAAGTAAATACACAAAGACTATTACATAGGAATAATATAATATTAAAAGGATAATCAAATAAAATAAAGAAAAGGAAAAACCTAAAAAGTAGGTAGCTAAGATTACAAAAAAAAAAATAAGAAAACAAATAAATAAATAAAATAAGAGCAAGTGCAGACAATTACTCACTAACAAAAGAAATCTACTATTAATAATTGCATTTAATACTTAATAATTAATGTGTTCCTCCATTAACCACCTAAATGTGCCTCCTAAGTGTCCGGACGCTAAATGTGTGCTTGGACAAAGTAAGAGTTTTCTAAGATCCTGTGATTGCAGGAATTCAAAATATAATTAAACAAGTATTCAGCATTTCTGGTATATATTAAATTGAACAGAGAAATTAGAATCCCACGTATGCAGATAACACTCTAGTCTCATGAGTATAGAGAGTTTGTACTAACTTAAATCGTGTTTACGGTGACACAATATTTGCTGAAAACCTTAGTGTGGAGTATATTTTAGACAACTGGCATTTAATGTAATCGCAATACTTCATATTTGAATTTAAAACAACTTTCGTACAGAATCTGCAAAAGGTTAATACACTGTCGGCAAGCTTAACCTGGGGTATATCATCAAAATCAAAATAGCCACGCGAATATGCTAAGCATTGGGACTTCCCACGATTCAAAAACCAGACTGTTTTAAACAGACCAATGAAAGATACACGCTAGATCAAAATTAATTTGTTTTACACAGTTTTCAATTAACTCAGTAGGTCTCTTCGAACATCACAAATGGCACCCATCATTTAATAATATACTGAAAAGCAGTGGGCCAAGAATAGAACCCTGCGGCACACCCAATGCTAATGGTAGGCAACTAGAAAGATTATTGCCTTGTTAAATTTTAAATTACTTCTGAAAAGACGAGACACAGATGATGAAAACTCGTAAAGAGCCTCCAATTAATTTATGGTGCAATTTGCTATGATAAACACTATCCTATAATTCTATGTGTTTTTATGAATTTGATACTATATCTAAACAAAAAAAAACAAAAAACAAAAATACATACATTCCGAGAGTCTTCGACTAGAATAGATTTGATCATTAATTTCAAATCGAAATATACTCATAAAAATTACAAATAATCAGTAAAAATCTATAGCTGCAGTAAAAATTCTATAAATAGAAGTAAAAATCTTGTTGAACGTGCGAGCCATTTTCATCTGTCTTAAAATTTGAAAAGCATCGTCTTTCGAATTAATGATCATCTCAACATTTCAACAATAAACATTTAAGTACTTCAAAAAATACTTAAACCAAAAATTACGAAATTCTTATGTTCTTATGCAATATACACTCCATGAAGCGCACAGCACTAATAAATAAGTAACAATTGCACCAAGTAAAACCAGGAAAAGAGAATTTCACATAAGCACGTCATCGCATCCCCCTTCTACCTTTTCTAAACCCCTTGGCCTATCACCTTATCTACCTATCTACTTCTACTACATACATATATATATCCAACAAATCTAACTCGTCGAATAGAAAAGACTACTAAGCCGAAGAACAGCGAGCGAACACTGACCAATTGTCCAAATATAGAATGATGAATGCGCGCTTCACTTATTGGCACTTTGTTACTACCGCCGGGAAGGGAATCATCTCAATTATTCAAGCGGGCAAATAAATTCCTGGACCAAGTAAATATTTCTCTTGTTTACAATATATGTAATATGTATTATGTAGCTTAGCTCTGTTCTAGCTTTATACAATTCGAACGGATCGGTTCGTTTCGGTTCGGTTCTTATGTATCAAACTAACTAACTAACCAACCGCGCATATACATAAATTGTACGACGAGTGCGCAAGCAATTTAATTGGATGTGATGCGTCGAAAATAGCGACGCGACGAAAGAAAAATAACAAACTTAAGTCAAACATACAAACATACATAGTATATACGCGACGGCAAAAATAATTCGCCGGGAAAAAAGGAACAAACAGACCAGACAGATGTGATCTGCGCTGCGCGAACAGCTTAAGGAGATGAGAGCGAGAAGAGAAACTAATAAATTAAAAAAAAAAAAAAACAAAATGAGGGTAACATTTGCCAAAAAGTTTGAAAGCATCTACGCAAGAATTTGGTAGTAAAATTTTCGTTGAAATTCTATTTTTAATTGTTGTCCGACTGTGGCGTTTTATTTTCATTTGATATCGTCAGCAGAGAATTTCGGGATCGGGAAGCTGTTTTGATTGTATTATAACACGGGATGGAATCGTTCTGAAGCTATAATTATGTTTATTCACATTTACATACATATTATAAGGAAGACGACTATAAAAATACTGAGTTATGATTTTTATGATCTGTGAAACTGAAAGATAGATAGAAGCCTGGTTATACTACACCTAATGAAAAACTCTATGCCGACGACGTCTGAGTATATGCCAACTATGTAAAACCAATATACAACCAATATACGACCAGTTTACAATGAATTCTGATGAAAATAGAATTTTAAGCAAAAATCTTCGCACTTTTGAAATGGAAAGTTTAGCGATACAAAAAACAAAAACACAAAAAAAAACAAAAAAAAAACAAGTGAGGTCATGCTCTTAAGAGATATGTTCCAAGTTTGTAAAATTATAATTGCCACAAGCTGTGTTTATTATTGACTGAACTGAAAGCCTTAAAAGGAAAATTAGAGAAAAGAAGAAAAAATGTTTTTCAAATGTTATTACTGCTGCATTGAAAATAATTTTGAAATATAAAAATGCGCAATTATTTGTATTTGTTCAGAAATAAAATTAATAAAAAAGAAAACAAATATTTGGCGGAAGGTACAATAGATTAAATTCGCTCGTTGTAGAATCTACCACTGATTAAAACAGCTGCAGCTATATTTCAAGCTTTTTTAAAGAAAAAAAGAAATTGATTTGAAAATTTATAGGTTGCCGCCTAATAACGAATACACAAAGTGTGGGAAATGCCACAATTATTTGGTATTAAGAATTTTGTATAGGCACGAGCATATGAAATATTTATTTTTATCAGAAGGTGTAATGGAGAATATATATCAGGGTCATATTTCTCTAAGTCTAGGTTCGAGATTCATAAATAGTTGAGTCATTCTGTTGATAAAAAAATTTATTATTATAAACTAACTTCCATAGCTCTCAAGTTTAGAGAAAAAAAAAAAAAAATCAAAAAGTTGAGGGAATTTGTGATTACGGTACTTTTTTAACTTAACAGAGTAACATCCTGTTAATTTCTTGTTATATACACCTTGTAAAGATGACTTGCATCGCAGATTATAATATCCAATCAATTCTCATTGTGCCCCTTGTCCTAATGAGATAACTTAAAAATTACCCCAGATCCACTCTGCTTCCTTTAGGAAACTCAGGATGCATCCGAAGTCTTTGTTTTGCAGCTCCCTCAGACTTGAAAAGAAGTAGCTACCCAATAGCCTAGCTATTTTTTTCATCAGAGCGGGGCACTCACGGAGGGACATATTCGATTTCCTCTGAGTCGTTACAGCTCCTGCAGAAACCGTTTGCTGCTATACCCAGCCTTCTAGCATGGTCTCCTATGACCCCTAATAGATTCGTGGTATGTTCAGCTGCTGTCTCTTGTCCTCTTCCTGTCATATGCAGGCTATAATTGCCTCACGATACGGCAGGTATCCCTGTTGTTGCCTTTTGATGGGCGTCTTCACTTACAGCTCCGATCGAGGTCCTCACATAAGCTATTACTGAGGAGCTATATATTTCGGAACCCTTTCAGGCCAACTCATCAGCCTGCTCGTTCCCTGGGATATCCCTGTACCAAGGTACCCTAGGTGACAAAGTGACCCTATATTTTGTGCCGTATAGTGAATCTCTCAAGGCCAGTCTTGCATAACTGCAACAATTTTGATTTAATCAGCACAGCATCCAGCGCCGTAATGGCTGCTTGCCTATCCGTGTATATGCAGATGTATTGTACGGACTCTCTGGACATAGAAATCAATATTACCGTCTGGTAAATCGCTACGAGCTCTGCTGAAAAGCACTATATTTGTCCGGCAGTCTATAACACTCGTGCCACTGGCAGTCTCTGGAGTACACTCCAGCCCCTGTGCCCGCACTCGTCTTGGCTACACACGTAAAAATAGAAATATACGATGTTACCATTATCTCCTTCCCATCTCAGTCACTTCTGGTGGGCATCATTGCATTGACACACCCACTAAAAGTTGGGAAAGTTATTTGATAGTCAGTTCTTTCCTGCAATCACTGCAGTCTATCTTCTGGAGTATATTGGAATGCCCAAAACCCTTCTCCGTCGACTTACGCTTTAAGCCTGATAGATCTAATTGTTGCTACACTCCTGTAGTGGAGATCTAGCGGCAGTAAATCTATCATGACCTTCAGTGTTGTTGTGGGCGTGGGGTGCAACCACTCCGTTATTCCTAGGCAAACGACCCTCTGGATTTTTGACACCACATCCAGGTTACTTTTCCTCGTCAGCGCCGTCCACCACCGTGGAGCCATAGCAGAAGATCGGTCGAACTAGGGCTGTGTACATCCATCGTACCACCCTGGGTTTTAATCCCCAGTTACCACTAAAATTCTCTGGCACGTTCTTCGCACTGGCCTTCCTAACACGTTGCTCTAAATTAGCTTTCCAGCTCAGCTTGGAATCGAGTATGATTCCAAGATACTTTGCTTCGTTGGAGAGAGTAAGCATGAGAAGTCTGAAGCTTTGTTTTAGAGTGGTTGCGCTCAATCCACTATTAATGGCCCCCGGTTGTTCAGCTTAAGAAGGGCATACTCGAGCCTTTCACTAATAGTAGAGAGAAATTTGCCGACTGTCTGGATGCATATATCATCCGCATAGATAAGCTCCTTAAAGCCCTCTTTCTCTCTCTCTAGCTTGATAAGGATTTCATCCATAACCAGTAGCCATGAGTGGTGATAGCATCACCCTGTGACGTACCCACTGTAGACTGCCACAATCTCTGAGCAAAAAGCTAATCTTTCTACCGGGGATTACACGAGTCAGTAGAACTGATACTGACTCAGACTCGTGTAAGCCTCTACTGACTAGATTTCTGAACAGTCAGTACTGACTAGTCAATAAACTGTCGAACGTAAAATTAAAATGGCCGAAACTGACGATAAAAGGTAGATATTGGAAAGGAAATTTGTGTTTATGTTTTTTAGAGAAAAATGTCGGAATAAGGAAGAAATCAAATAGAAATGCATGCAGAAGAGGGTTTTACCGTACTCGGACCGTACGGGACCCGTAATTGAACTCTTATTATGTTTTTTGTATTTTTTCATCAGTTATTGGTTGTCAGACTATTATAAGAGCATTTTAAAAGTGTATACTTTTACGATATTTTGGATCATCTTTCCGGCAACTCAAAAATTTCGTCCGTGAAAAGTTTCTCTGATTTAGAAACGAAGAATTCATGGATTATCTGTTAGATTCACTGAATAATTTCCATTTCAAAGAGTTCTGTACATAATAAGTGGTTTTCGGATGGCATTATGTTCGATCAATGTTTAGATGGGGGGGGGGGGGGGCGGTAGGAGGGGGTGCAGTCTATTCATTGTCTCATTATCCAAATTTGAGTGACCAAAGGAGCCTGAGCCTGAAGCTTCGCATTGTCTTAGTGGAACACAATCCTCTTCCTTCCTATTAGGTAACTTTGATCAGTTGTGTTAGATATTTTGACACAATTTCTCTAACTATGGTTTTACAATACTTTTCAGAACTGATGATTTGATTTTGTAGAAGCACAGTTCATATGTAGTAAAAAAATGTCTTGGAAACCCCTTCAGACGCAAAAAGTATGATCTTCTATGAATAAATGTTTAGATTCAGGATAATTACTCTTTGTTGGTTGTTGGATTTACTCGATAATTGTTTTCATATCATATTGTCATATTATATAATCTGTTATGTATTTCTTTGAATAAAGATATCTAGGACTTCCAGGCTCTTCAATTCTAAAATTTACAGCTTTTAATTTAAAAATCTATTTTCGAATCATTGATTTACATAATATTAGCGTTATCTCCATAAACTTAAAAAAAATTGCAAGTCTGCGTGTAGATATTATCATCCATCTTGTAGAGAAATAACATAATGCTTACATGATAAAAAAACACTCAACTGTAGACGATCAAGCAATCAAAAGAAAAAAGGAAGTGAAAGAACAGAACCTTGTGGGATACCAAAAATTATTCAAAATATGTTATAAATATAAGAATTCAAATTTTTATAGAAGCCAATATTATTTCTTAACTCTACTATATAATGCAAAAATACATAAATTTTTCTTTTAAATAATTTTCATTTAAAAACTTCAAATTCATGAAAATTTTACATTTTGTCCTTGAGATAAAGAGGACAGAAACCTTTTAACTGAAAAAAACCGGTCATGTCTGATGAGAGATATTTGACAGATGTATGAAGTCGCATTTTACAGAAATATCTTCTTTGAAAAATATTTTTTTTTTATCATTCTGACACAAAATTCAACAAAAATACTATTTTTTATTATTTTAGATCTGGAACATGTACATATAATTTTTTTCTATGTCGTCCCATTGAAGCTTCTTGTATCAGTTTTAAAAGAATTTCAAATAATTTTTGAGAATTATCAAAAAGAAAAGTTGAAAATTCGCGATGAAAGTATGAATGAATGAGTTCTATTTTAAAATGACCACTCAAGAGTAGCTTGTTTCGCATCTAAATGTGCAATAATAAATATTCTTTTAAAAATATAATTTTGAAATGAAAGCCAATTATGAGAGCCCATGTAAATGTGTAGATGTAGTACATAACGTAGAAACAAGCCAAGGGGGTACCTGTATAGCTACTATTTTCGTAGAAACCATTCGATTCTATTTTCTCCCCGATTAAAATTTTTCTTTGTAAATTTATGCAAAATTTCTAGCGTTTATTTTTAGCAAATTGAATTGGTTTATTTATTTTTGAAATTGTTTTAATTATAATTCATACGTAGGTACTACCCCATCTAGTGACGTGTTGGGGGAAATGTGATTATTTTGTTGTGTTTATTTTTATTTCGTTCTGGGGGTTTTTTTTTTTTTTCGTTGCTGTTATTGAAAAGGTGCGAGTAAATTTTGCTAATTTAATTGGAAGTATAACATGTGCAAAAGAAAGCAATACACTTTGATTTGTTTATGTTCAAAATAAACTTGCTATCATGTGCGCCCCATTATTTCACTCAAGAAATACTGCGATAAATTTTAATTTCATCAGAATTTATATGCTTCTGCTTGGTATGTAATCTGTGACATGTTGTAATTAAGAAGAAAATTAATGGCCTACGTATCGATCCCTGAGGGACTACCTATGTAATCTGTATTTAACTATGGATATAATATACTTAAATATGATGCAGGTATGTTTATATGGAGCATAATTACGACTTTTAGGCATAAATTTAACAACATGGAAAGCGTAAGAACATAAAAAAAACAAGCGTAAAAAAATTGAGAAAAGACCGTTATTTTTGCTAACTGAACCCAATTTAAACGTTGAAATTTCTGATTACCCAGTGAAAGAAACGACTGCAGTAACATGTGTGCAGAGTGTCTTCAATGAGACAATTACATAGAATGCATATACGCAAGAAAGAGAAAACAATTTCTAACTTGGCGACATCTCTTAGTGAATTAAGTAAAAATCGCGCAATATGTAAAATATTGAAAACGCATCTTTAGTTGTGCCATTTTTACGTGAATTTTCGGTCTGTTGTGTTTATATGAAGAAAGTATGTAGAAAGTTCTCCATCCTTTTTTGCAAATACACCTGATGGTTTATATCCTACAACGTGGCAAAACCAGGCTCACTATAAGTATTTAAGCTGATGAAGGCCATACTTCGTCTAAAGAAAATTTTTTCAAAGCTTTTGCTACGCATTCATCAGTTTCTACGTTTCTGTTGTTATTAGTGGAAAACAAAATCAATATCATGGAAACGAAACTACATACACCGATACTGCGTTAAATTCACTGTAATTCTAATTTTAAATACACATTCTAATACTTTCTTATAAACACATATGAAGACTTATCTTAAAGACATTTATGAACACAGCTTATTCAGCGCCATCTAGTTTTGACAAAAAATTAACACAAGACAGAGTGAAGACATGTTTTAAAGACAGAAGCGCGGACATGCCATATGAAATTGTCTTTTAAGTGTGGGCAATTCATTTTTATTACTAGTCTTCAAAACTTTATCGGTAAATCTTTTGTAACACCGTCATATCATATTTTGCACAATTCTACTACAATTTAGCATTTATTTCTATAAATAAATTTGCTCTGCCTGACCAACTGACATTGATGTATGTCATATATTATGTTGTGCTACAATATTTTGTATTTTATGCTTATGACAGACATGGGGTATCGATATATTTAGATATTCGGAATATCACATTATACACCATCTGTGTCATCAAATACTCCTAATATACCCAGAAAAAACTAGTGGGTATAGACTAGATATCTAGATATCAATATCCTCAAAAATTACTGAGTATACCCTGATCATCGGCACTTCTTACTTTGCGCAGCGTCATCTTGTTGTTGATAATAATATGATAATGTGTCTAATTAAGCAAAAATGTGTCTGTGCTTACCCAAAAATGGGAAAAAGAAGAAGAAAAACCAAATATTTTCCGGGAAAAGTAATAAAAAAAGACAAATATTAAAGTCCGCAGAGTTAATAAATTATTCCATTACAATTTTGTTATTGTTAAACAAACTGTCGACCACATTTTTCTTCATTTTACACAAATTTGCCTGTCAAAAGCATGAGTTAAGTTTCTTATGAAATTAGATTAGAATGATAGTGACCAGGGTCTACTATGGTCACATGTAATTAAAATTCCAACTTCATGTATCTCTCCAACTACCCCCATGGTCCTCTATACGTCAAAATGTAGACGACGATGCCGCGTAAAATGAAAGAGAGAAAAGAAGAATATCCAATTCCCTTTAATATTCTTTAAACAGCTGGATTCACTCTAGAGGGAAGTTCATTCATTCCTCTGACTATCGGAAGAATCTCTGAGCCATCAATGTCCAAAAAAGCACCTTCGACTCCACCTTAACGAAGCCGCACTAATTCGAGGTAGTCGGGCAGGCGACAATTGAGCCGCAGGATTTTAATATTTTTCAGTATAGGTGCCAGGCATGGTGGTGTTTGAGAAATCGTGTATATACCATTAGTTGTGAGTTAAATAATGTAGCCGTCTAACACAGGGGCTAGATAGAACATACTTCAGATCTGAGGTGCCATCTACCGTCCTTTGTTCGTAAGGTAAAGATTTTGTCGTTCAGCGTTAGCCGAAAATAAACCCCGCCCGGATAGCTAAGTTTAAGTGTGAGATATAGTAAAGTTCTAGTTATAATTCTTTTATTATGGCTAAGTATAGTGTGGCATGATAAAACATCCAGGAGGCGCCTCTGTGATGGAACCAAAACAATGGAACTCATGTAAGTTGTTGAGAGCTAACTAGGTCCGCTCCTCTACACATTTCAGGCAACTAGGAGCACCGAATTATGTGCCGGCAATGCCATGGGCGTCTGGGAAAAGGCACTCAGAGGATCATCATCATCTGATATTGATGTAGGTACAGCCCTTTCAGGACTAGGTCTGTATTGCATTTTTTTTCTTTCTCTTTCTTTTCTTCATGGCATGCATTTTCTTTTTGTCTATGGTGCGTGGTGACACTGGGTTTTCGTTTTTTAACTCAACCCACACTCTCTGCAATTAACTGAGGTGCTAGCCTGAGAACAATGCTACCACAGAGTGTGCTATCAGGTTCGGCCGATAGACTGAACTTCACGTCTAACACCACACGCGCAACATTAAGTACCATAGCAGGTCTACGGAACCAAGACATATGTATGTATGTAAAGCCGAGTCTCCATTATACAAATTTTTTGCTCAACATTGTTGAAGCATTTTAGAACTTTTATTTTTTCGGAATATTGTTGAAGCATTTCCACCACTGAAAAATTTAGACAAGGCTTCTTTTTTCGGTGTTTTGGGCGTGGGAGGAGTTTGAAGACCACCTCTCTAATCTATTCTCGTCTAAGAAACTGTTTAAATGGACCACAATCCACAGAGTGGGTTCAAAAATAATTTGTTGGAAATTTAAACTTTGAAGTTACGCAAAAGGTGTTTTTTAAGAAAATTGAAAAATTCTTCTTCTTTTCTCTAAGCACCTGTAATTATTAGGTCATCCAATAAATAAGGTGATTTTTTGTAATACTTCTTTTGCACTTTTGAACTTCGTTTTTTTTTTTCTAACGCGCCGGTGTTTCTCCTTTCTCTACCCACAGGTTTTGACGAATAAAAGCCTTGTAAGTATGTTTTGTCACTAGTGAAGAGTTCAAATCAGAATTTCTTGAATCCAAGTACAACATACACTGGTGATGGTTATCAGGTACAGCACAAAATAAAAACCAGCAATTTAGTAAATCCATTAAAATTATACAAACATACATATGAAAATTTCAAATATGTGAAAGTAGTACTAAACAGGAAACAAAATAATATCTGACATTTTGAAAACTGATCCAAGGTTCAATACCTCCCATATTTAGGCAAATAAAGAAAATCGCCGACCTACTTTATTTGGGTCACGACGATCGTCGCAGTCAATGAATATAATTTTCTGATTCATCCACCATAAAACTTTATCGATCCGAGGTCTTTATGCTACAAGATAGTCCTCAGTTGCCACCTCAGTAAAATCCCCTTTTCCGTTGGTTTTTTGAGTTTTTATTTTGGTTTTCCTTCGTAATATTAGTCGGTACCCAAACCAGTTTAAGTCATTCAGGTAAAAAAATCTAAATTCTCAATGCTTTCACTAAAAATTTCAGCTTAACGCGGAATAACTAATTCTCTTTAATTCTAGAATTATGTTTTACGCTGATTCTTAAGCTTTTTTTTTTACCTTGATTTGAAAATCTAGTTTGCCTCCATAATCTCTCCGTTTATTAAAACTTCTCCCTGTGCGGGCTACTAAATTATCACCCCAAAACTCCACGAATTAGTGGAACGCATTGAAATCAAAAGTAAAATAAAGCAACAATTTTGAAACAAAGTCACCTCATCAGGGAAGTAAGTTCACATACATGCAGGACAGGCGTAGTATGAGTAAGCAATATCCAAAATTAGTGGGGGCATAATATTCAAAACGATCAAGAAGAAGAAGAACACAAAAAAATAATATAGATCGCTCCGCGACATAATATGCCGCGAAATCTATTTTTAACTTTTGTTTATTGATAAGCGCCGATAATTCTTCGAGTTTTTCACTTTTCTTACAGCTGAGCGCTTAAAATGGATTTTAATTTGATGAGACAGCTTTCAAGTGACAACAAGCTTTTAATCAGAGCACAGAATTCATTTCCATTTATATAGAATTAGTGAAGTATTGGGTAAAGAGGTGTGGACATTTTGATAATGTAGTTATAGTTGTCGTGTAAAAATAAATTGTAAAATCGTTTTACGATTGTAAATTGTATTGAAGAAGTAGACAAAAAAAAAACACAAACAAAACTTTGATCTGACATTAATTGTGGAATGTTATGTAAGTTGATTGTGAGATGTTTTTTCATTGTTGAGAATCGATCTGCGATGTTTTCTTTTTTTTTTTTTTTTGTATTTAATGTCAATGCCGAATTGGGTTCTTCACCCACATGCAATTGATGTTTTCATGAAATAAACATTCACAGAGTTTGGCAAACTGCTGTTAGCTCCAGGTTCCAGCTAAACTGATCTTTCTACAATCATGTTCCCTTCATCGCATAATTTAAAAGTCTGGTCAATATTAGAATACACTATTTGGACAGCGGACTCATTTGTCAATATCAACTCTAATGCTCCGGTTTATACTCGGGTTCAAATGGAATTGGGTACTTGGGCCCTCGATTCCAAAATTTTCGACTCCACTCTTACTCGGGTACCCAATTCCGGGTTACTCGAATATCCAAATATAATCGATTCTCGATTCCAAATATCCGGATATCCGGTTACAATCAACTTCGGTACATTACTGAATTTGTAAATTCAGTCATAACAAAGGAATTGCTTTCTACTATCCGAATGGTTTTTTGTTTTATTTTCCACCCGATTGCAAGGAATCGATTTGTAACACCGAAAACGCGGTGGTTTAAGGAACATTACTCAACTCAAGACTTGAGTCTGGTCAATCATTTAGTCCGCTCAACATTTGAGCGGTTGCTCATCGCTCGAAATTTAAGCGGACTCACTGGTTGAACGGACTCAAGTCTTATTCGGGCTTACTGCTTGAGCGATCTCACTGTATGAGAAGACATGAGCGAACTAACTGCTTGAACGGACTCAAGTCTTGATCGGACTCACTGCTTGCGCAGACTCATCATTTGAGTTCAGCGGACTCACTGCTTGAGTCGAGCGATGAATTGAGTCAAAATTTGAGTCTTTTATATCCCTGAATGTTATGATAAGGTAGTAACGAGGTTTTTATTTCTAAAATATGGAGTTCCACAGGGTTGAATCTTGTGTCCGATACTGTATTCAGTATTTAAATAGTCTTATTGAAATGGAAAACAAATTAAAACTAATATCCAGTCATTGAAAAATATTTTATTAGAAATTTTAAAGTTGAAAATAACAATCGAAAGACAAGTAGAGACATCTACTATAGAACACAGAAATGATTGTGGAGACGTCTTCTACAGTTTATAATGAAAGACCATGTTGAAAATAAAAGTTTATGACAAATTTGTAGTAAAATGTCAAAATATGTGACAAAACATAATTTGCTATTTGTTCCATTCATAACGAAAAGGGAACGGAGCAGTCAATTAATTGTAGATTTTGCCATCCTAATGAAAATAATTTCCACTATCTTCACTTTCAATCACTCTGTGAATACTCACAAATCATTGAGATGACTACAATGTCATTCGCTAATATCATGATTGCCTCCCTTAAAATACGACCCACATGAGTTTTAATCACTCATTTTTCTATGCATGGTAGGTCTAATATGGACGCAACTTGATTGTAATTGGCTTTTTATTTTAATTGCATGTGAAAAACTTCACGAAAGTCTTATTAGGTTTACCATACCAGTCAGCTATCTCAAACTATCCTACTTCTTCAGGAACTCCAACAACTCGTTGATAATGTGGAATCAGTAAAGTTTTGAATACCTTTCCTCGTTGGCGGGCACCAATTCATGAAATTGGGAATTCAAGTCAGGATAAAAGTCCGTCGGAACATGGAGTCCTCCAAATGACAGACAGTTAGATCTAGATTGTTTATGCCCATAGCATCAGCACCAAAAGACGCGTTTTCTTCTATTTCCGGAAAAGATGCTATGATCAGGTCCATTTTTTTACTTCTTCGACAGAACACCGACTGCACAATTTCCGTCCAGATAAAGATGTCACAAAGGTTTATAAAAAAAAAAATGCGGAAAAAATGGATACTCATGTCTTAGACAACTTGTAAGTTGTCTCAGCTCAAGTCAACTGAAAGTAGAAAAAAATCTGTTGACAGCATTTCCTCTGTCTAGATACTTTCTCGCCAAATATCACGAAAAAAGTATGCATAACATTTGTTTATATCTAAAATGAAGAGAATTATCCAAACATACATTTTACGAGTACCTACGTCAATAAAGGACGGCAGTGAGGGTGGGGAAGTAGACTATACACTTTTCACTCCATCCATATCCGTATCTAAATAACTTTGCGGAAAATATCTCCTCGTTTGCACACGAACCATGCGGAGTTCTCTTACTCCATCCTACCCCAATTTAGAGAAAGCGAAATTTTGTATGAATGAAATCCCTCGAAATGTGACGACTTTCGTTCAACCTTTTTATATTACGCAGGACATCTTCAAAGCGTCAGTGTAAAGGGAATACACATACTCAAATTTAGCAGGGTCAATGTATATGTATATGTATAAAATAATGAACAAACATATAGGTATCTCAACTTGAAGAGAAGGAACAACAAAGGTAAAGGATTGCCCTTCCGATGACGGCTACCACTACTGCTGCTTTACTGTGCTACTACTGCATAAGCTTCTGTCTCTGTTTCTATTGTCGTTGGGTTGGGAGTTTCAAGAGAAAAGCTTTCTTCCAGAAATACTAACTAAAATGCTTTCTTGTCTGTACTTTACTTGCTGGGAATTTTGATCGCCTGGTAACATAGCGGGATGAAAAATTGCACAGAAATTCCATTCTCTCTCCCCTAATAACAGAGGAAGTCCGCAGTTATATTTGCCCCTGGTTTAATCTCCTACACACTCTTCTATAGAAGGATATTGGGAAACATTTTACCCAGTTTTTCTCTGGAAATTTTCTAATAAGCTTGTGAACTATGAGAAAACTAACTGGTTAGGTATATAAAATGAAAATCCTTTCACTTTCGATCTTAAGGAGAAAGGAAGAAAATTTATTTAAATCCAAAGGGGCATTACACGGGGTAATATTTTTTATATGGACTTCCTTTGTAGAGTATTTTTCGTTTTATCAGGTTTAGGAATAGGACTTCCGAATTTCTTTCGTAACTTTTCCAGTGTTGATTCAGAATTGAAATGGGAAACGGAATCAGAAAGGAAAAAAAATAGAGCTTGACATAAGTTATAAAGGGGAAGTGGTCCGTGCGATGGTTTTTCACAATTTAAATTGAGCATGGAATTGTATATGATGAGATTATGCATATTAATGTAAAAACTTTCTGATGGAATTTAAATGGGCCTAATTTAAAACTGTAAGCAGGAGGAGACTCATATCTATTTATTTCTGGTAATGATTTTTATAAGATTATATAAGTTTTTAGTGAGATGAAAGTCAAAGTTCGTATTGTAAGCTGCAAAATTTATCAGAGTTCATAAGGTTTAGGTTCTTCGACCTCAGAAGTTAGAAAAGCTAAAAGTGTGTTTCATGCTTAAAGGAAGCGACCTTAAGCCTAGTATCGAGTTCGGGCAAAGTAAAATTTAACGCCAAATACTTCACATTAAAATATTAAAATCGCTGGAATAATTTTGACGTAGGTCGTTTTTATCTTTTGAGAAAACAAATTTGACCTTCAATCAATTCAAAAAAAAAAAAAAAAATCAATCTGCAAATTTTCATATAGAAAAAAAAAAATTAGAATATGTTATCAGTCATTTAGTGCTTCGTACATTAAAATGTCTAGTAAAATGTATGAGAATTACAGTGCCATCTATTTTATAAAGAGGGAACCTTCAGTTTTTACCAGTGAACTCTATACTTCATTAGTAAAATCATCAGCAAAATATTTGCTTGCGATTTTACCAGCGCAAAAATTTGTATGGAAATGTCACATTTTACTGAAAATCAATACTAGACTTTAAAATAAACAATGCAAATATAAATGAAATTAATTGTTTAATTAAGTAATTATATACTGGTACAAAACTTAGCTACAACTATAGTTGATAGCTTCGCATAATAGTTACGCATCGAATGCGTTTGTTTTTCCTAACTTATAAAGACTGAACAAAATTTTTATATGAATGAAATAGACGAAAATCAATTCCAATTATTTGTCTTCATCTGTTAAATAATGTGCTTTTTTTTGCTGTTATTTATTATGTCTATGTATTATTACAAAAGTTTGTTTACTTACTTTATTTAATCATGAAGAAAATGGGTCTTGCATTCTTCTGCCATTCTTTATAAGATTTAATTACCACCTGAAATAGAAAAGAATTTATTATAATAGTTAGTTGGTGTTACTATTATTATTATACACATTTAAGTATACAAATATGCATGTAAATTTTCTTTCAATATGCTCAGCAGCAATACATTTAATTGAATTAAATAATTTTTACTTAGATACTTGATACTTGATCTTAGAAACATGTTCTTTGACGAAAGCAACAGAGAAGTATCTACCGAAATCACTTAAAATGTAAATGCCAATATTTAAATAGTCGACGTGACTATCAGAATTACTTAGATTCATTTGAGCTAATATTCTACACTGAATTTGTAGCCAAGCAGAGCTGGGCAATACTTAAGTAAAAAAGAACTTAAATTCTACTTAAAGTACAATTTCATTACTTAATACTTTTGAAATGTTCTACTTAGTACTTGAACATAGTACTTGCTTCTATTTACTTGTACTTAAGACTTAGTTTTGTATTTAATTACCAAGATTTTTACTTAAGTATTTCTAAGTACCTAATATATAAAAAGCATATCTAACTCTTCGTAGAATACCAGGAAAAATTTCTTGTGCAGTTCCTTTTATGTTGAGTTTTAAAGGATGCAAAGAACTGTCAAAACATGTGACGCACGCGTGTGACAAAACAGAACCATAGCCAAAATAATATCATACAAACAAGACTGGGCAAGTAGAACAAAAACCAGTAACGCCTCGCTCGAATATAAAATTGACGATGATGTAATCAAGGGTAAGCAAACAATGCATCGCTGCAATATAAGATTTTTTCTTAGAAATTCATTGGAAATTTTTTCCTTAGAATTTTTATGCATTATTGGTCGTGATAACGGTTAACAGGTGCTTGAGCCCCTAACAGTTTTTCTGTTTTCAGAAAATTTTTCTGCAGTATTTTTATTCACTTTGGTGGCCAACTAGAGTTATAATCAGATACAATACTTTCATGTGGTCCGTTGTCGGCCTCCAATAATGCATAAAAATTCCAAAAAGGAAAGCTTGTATTATTAAAAGCAAATAAAGTATTTTTCAAATAATTAATACAATGTTTAATGCTTTTTTAAATGAATTCCGATGAAGTTAGAAAATGAGAAGTGAAAGTTCACTCTACTTGCAGCGCCGGCCGGTGGGTATTAATAAATACAATAAAAAACTTTTAACTGCCATCTTATAAACGATAAGAAAAATACTTCTTGTTTTTTGTGATACCATTTACATTGGGCAAACCAATCTATAAGAACAAGATTTAGGGAGCATATTAATAGCGCAAAGACTGCAAACTCAAATTCCGGTTTCTCTAAACATCTTAGCTTAACTGGCCATAAGCCTAATCCAGACGACATTAATCTCTATTACATAATTTATCAGAAAAGAGATTACTAAATAGATATGAAATTTTCGAGATTAAAAAAGCTAAAGACGATGGCTATTTTATAGTAAACGATCAGCTAGATTTTAAAAACAACAGCCCACTGTAGTACTACAGCAAGAGCCTTGATGATGTCCTGATAAAAATTAATGGGTATGTATGTTGTGGAAAAAATAAGAAGTGTTTTTCTAATTTTTTACAAGATGGCAGTTAAAATAAATCTATTCCACCAAAGGTTATCGATAATATCTGTAAAATACCTTTTGAAAAACTATAATATAGTAATCACTGGTTTTCCAAAAGTATTTATTTATTAATACTAACTGCATTCTTAATTAAATTACTGCCAACATACAAAGATTCTAAAAAAGTACTTTAAAAAGTAATACTTATGTTATAAGTACTTTTCATACATGCGGTACTTGTACTTACGCTGAAATACTCAGGACTTCGGTACTTGTACTTGTATTATTATTTGGTACTTGCCCAGCTCTACAGCCAAGACGTAATACAGTTCAGTGAAATCATGCAGGTACATATAATTTCAAGAAAAACTAGCATTAACTTTACTAAAATCAGTATTGACTCACAATACTTCTTCCAGAACAGTTGATTTGATTATTGTTCGTTACTGTGTAATGAACCCGTAGGTATATAGAAAAACATTTGTAAAACTATTTGTGTGGTTTTTCATAGGAAATTTTCCATCGCCTATGATTCATAGTTACTTTTTGAATCAATAAGTGGGGCAATAGAGATTGACCAGAGCACCGTCAACATCCCACCTAATCGATCCAAATAACCTAGAAGCTGAACTGGCTTGGACAGGAAACAGAATATTAATCTTTGCCTACAATTCCGTCAGTACGTGAGCAACAGATTCCACTAGTTATTATGTCTGCAACGAAAAGCCATCCTGCTCTTGTCAGTATGTGATAAACGTACAACTAGTGATAGTATGTGAGTAACGGAAGGCATCAGTCAAAACGTCTGCAACGCACGGAAAGGTATCCTATCCTAATTCTCACCTAGACTCTAAACCTTACTTTAAATATTTTACACTTATATTAGAGACGCAAGCAATAAAGCAACAAATTGAACTGAAACCAGCTTTGTTAAGGCTGAACTACAATAGAAGTCAATAACTTTACGAAATTAAACGAGACTGAGGTTTACTTACGAAAAATTGATATTTTTAGCCTAAATGTATATCACATTCCGTAAGAGTTATTATCTTGATTTTTAATGCTTTTAATTTTAAAAAGTGGTAAAAGTGAAATAATTGAATGGAAGTTGATGTAATTGTAATTTGTGCCTTTTATTAATTCGCAATACCATTTTTATTCCATTTTAATTTTTACATTGCACTTTTAATCATTTAGTAATAATTTAATTGTTTGGGCACATCGCGTTCTTACGGAATGAGCGATTCTTAGCGCACTATACCTACGGAAAAATGGAAATTTAAACTTAACGAAAGTTCCCCTCACACGAGTTAAGGCCTAACCACAATGTGCATAAGCTAGCCTATGCAAGCCTTGAAAATATCACGAATGCTTCCTTATGCATCACTAACATTTGTATAGTATTTACACAAACTGTCAAATTTGCTTATGAAAAGTACGATCATGAGCGTACAGACAGAAGTTGACGAAAGGAATTAAAACTTGACGAACGGCTACTTATTCCTATTGTGGGTTGTTATTATGAAAAGCAATTGCTCGTGTCTTTGGATATGCTAGCATATGCACATTGTGGTTAGGCCTTTAAAGTTAAAGTTGATTTGGACCGCTTACTCCACTGAAGCTACTCAGTGATAAATTGCTACCGTCCGAAACTATTCACGTCCGCGAAAAACCCACCGACCGAGCAAACGACGTCATAAGTGCATTCTGCGCAGTTACAGATAGAACAGAGTAATAAATTTTTAAATAATGGTATTAGCACAGACAAGAAATATACAAATATCGACTCATGCTCATAGCAAAACTCAATAACTCACTGATCTCGGCTAAATATATATGTCGTAGGCATCTAATAAAATCCGGATTTTATTAGATGCCTACGACATATATAAGCAACAAATCAATCCAACTTCCACGAAGCCGAGACTGCCCAGACACAACTCACAACTTATTCGAATCGTCTTCAGCAGCCACCAATAATGCACACGAATTCTGAAGAAATATAGTCGATTTTAATTCTAAGAAATAAATCAATTCTTCCCTTCATTGAAAACAATTTATACAGGCCTCAGACAAAAATCCGCGTTGATGTACCTAGGTCTGGCTCATAAAATTTTTTATCTAACAATCCCAAGCAACCAAATCAATCCAACTTCCACGAAGGTGAGACTGTCTTCAGCAGCCACCAATAATACACACGAATTCTGAAAAAATATAAATTCTAAGAAAGAAATGAATATTGTTTATATTGAAAAACATTTTTGGTTCGTACCCATGATATATTTAGCCGAGATCAGTGAGTTATTGAGGTTTGCTATGAGTTCTTCAATATCTCACTTTCTTAGTACTACCGTCACTATCTGGGTATTTCTTCTCTGTGATATTAGCCTTATACCCTCGATAGACGATAGCCATAATTCTAAATTACCTACATCAACAAGATAATCTCTGTCGTGTGTCACCCCTGAGCTTTTAATTATCCCACAAAGTAATTACATAATCGCCATATCTTGACATTGACATAATTGAGTTTGGTTTTTGAGGATTATCTCAAAAGCGCCACTAAAAACACGTAGTAGTGATTCTGTAAACTAACAGCTACAGCTTTTAGACGCAGATGTTCGTGACGTTTATGACAAATTGCATCGTTTAAGAACAAGTTTTTTGAAGAAAAGGAAAACGGTGATAAAACTTCTCCTTTTTATAACCGAATATCGCCGCACACTGCTGCAAATAGTAACATAGGTCTTTTATTTGCTTTAAATTGCACTATTATATAAACGTATTATAAAAACGTCTTTTTAACTTCTTACGTCTATTTAAAAGAACTATTAGATCACCTAGTAAATCATTGCAGTTGATTGCTGTCTACTAATATTTTGGCTATTATTGCAAACAAAATTTGATTTAAATGTCAAAATCGTCTGTCACCATATATTTAATTGGAAATTAGAAATAATTTTCAATTACATAATTGGAAATTATTTTTGGTCGTCTGTCGAAAGTATTATACAATATTAAAGAAACATAAATCAGTACATGTAAGATTTATTAGAATTCAGCAACAAACAATGTCACCGCTGATCGATACTCGAATCTCGAAACTTCGTATTTTGTATTTCAATCTTTCAAATGTCCCTACCAACTTGACCACCAGATAACATCTGTTAAATTCTCCTGTTTTTGCTAAACTGTATTGATTATATGTATATCCATACAAACTATGTGCACGGACTATTCCCAGGCAAGTAAAAACAAAAATTAAATTTAACAAGACAAAATTTCCATTGCTTTGGTAACTTAATGATGTCCGTTCGCAACGTTTTAATTATATAATTCGTGACATGTATTATGGCAGCAGTGTATTTTTGTAGTTTAGTTTCATTAAAAATTATTATCCGTACGTGTTAGTTTATTAATGAATAAAAGAAGCTGGTCAGTTTTAAACACAAACCTATTCATTACAATATTATATTTTTATTACAAAACAAAAATTTTGAACTATTAAAATAAAATTCGCCTCTCTGTATAAAACAAACTAATTATATTAGGCGTGATGTTTATTAGTGTCAGTATCTTAATTCTTTTTTGACAGCTACATGTCGTCAATTGACAAAATGTTGTTTTTATCTTTTTAAACTGTTTTGTTTTTACTTTTCACTAACTATGTATATTTCCATGCTATTTTAAATATTTTTAAGATCTTAGAGGTAATTTCTATGCCGAAACTCTAAACTGCAATGGTGTTAACACAATTTTTCATTCAACATTTTCATCTCAATTTGAAAATTTCAGGCGAAATTATGAACTTAGTATGTGTATTGAGAAATAGATGGCACGAAAATTAAAACCTGTTAACAATTTGAGAAGATCAATTGTTGCATTTTGAATACATAATATTTTTACCACAGTTGCCTTTGCCTGGGTGTAAACACGTGGCTGCAGTGGATAGAAATTTTTTCAGCTATGCTTTTATCAATTAAGTTATAAATTATGATCGACCCCATATAATCAAATTAAACCCGCAGCATAAACATAACCCAAACCCTGTGGTGAAATATAGTATAAATTATTATGAGTTTAAGCAGTATTTTCTATGCATTACATTATGTTGAACGACATGTATATCCTGGTTCTAAATATAACTAACAAGTTATTTGGGAAACTAACTTGGGTGACTACTTGGTTAGAAATATTACTTAAAAGTTTTTTGGACAACTTTTTATATATATAAATATTACTAAAATGTAATTTTGGTGATATGTTTTTACAAATATTACTATAAAATAATTTTGACAAAATTTCTGATTTTAAATAGCTTAAGATATTATTTGGGCGACTTTTTCCCTTTTTATTTAATAAAATTCTACGTAAGAAAATCAACCAAAAACATGCTTATTAGTTATTTGTATGTTATGTCATTAGTTAGAGGATAACTTTAAGGTTATAATATATGTTATATAAATAACAGCGGCCTAAGAAGAGTATGTCCGCTGAGGATGCACTCCTGGGGCATCAAAATAAGAGGGTACCAATATTTTTTTTGGAAAAATGAAATTTTTATTGCATATTTTGGTGAACTAATAATTTTTGCGAGTAGCTGTTAATTTTAATAAAAAGGCCTGGTAGCTCAATTTTTATAACATTTGGAAGCTTCAAAGAGAGATAAGATTGGAGCACGCGGTATTTCTGTCAAGGGTGAAAAGCGTTTTTCCGTGAAATGCAGAACAAACAAAAACATGTAAATTATTTGGTAAGCTAGGAGAAGGCAAGCCACTGTTTGTGAGTCTAGAAGGATTCGGTAATTGGTGGAATCTGAAACCTCCTGTGTCCCTCTCAGAAAAAGATGCTACATGGTATAGAAAAAACTGGAGATGAGGTATCTGAAAAGCGTCAAAATTCACAATAAAATACAGCAAGCAATCAAGACAGTAGAAAAACGCTGGTGAGATGTCCTCAGAAGAATTCTGGATATCATCAGGTTCCTTGCGAAGCAGAATTTAGTTTTCAGAAGAAAAGACGAGCGCAGGTCTAACGGAAATCAAGGAAACTTCTTGGAATTGGTGAAGTTGATGGCCATGTACGATCCGGTTTTCAGAGATCACGTTCTGCGGATCAATTTGGGGAAAACAAAAACTACATTTTTGTCCCCAGAAATCCAAAACGATTTCATCAACCTGATGAGTGACCGCATCCACTAGCAAATAATTTCTCAAGTGAAAAAGGCCAAATACTTCTCCATAATACTGGACAGTACTCCGGATTGCTCACATAAAAACCAAAAATGCCAGGTCGTAATGCACGTTGGAAGGATCATCCATTTCAGTTCATCAGCCATTTATTGATTTCATCGACATTAAAAGCAAGGACGCAGAACACATCACGAAAATGATAATGCAGAAGTTGACAAAAGATGGTTTAGACATGAATAATTGCCGAAGCCAAAGTTTTGACAATGTTGGTGTGATGAAGGGCGAGCGCACTGGAGTACAGTAGCGTATTCTGGATGTTTATCTGAAAGCTAGGTTTGGTGCTTGCACAAACCATTCATTCCAACCTCGCTGGCCATTATGCGGTGAAAGCTGAACTCAACTCCATCGCTTCCTTCGGGACACTTGATCGACTTTTCGCTTTTTTTTCTTCAAAGATGCAGTAAAAATGGTCAAAACGAACTTCTCAAAAAAATTTTGAATGTTTTGAAGTAGCTTTCAGGAAGGAACGAGAACGCAAATACTAGGATGCCACACAAGTTTTGGTCGAGGTGAATAGTGTCCGAACATACTTGCAAACACGAGGCTTCAACTTTCAGAATTATCCTTAGAGAGACTCAAAACGATGCGCGAAGAGAAATGTAACGAGCTTGCAATTACAACGCAACTTCAGCGTCGTATTCCGAGAAAGAAGATGCCTGGCGAAAATTGCGAAGGAAGTGAAAGCAAGATTTCAACAGCTACATAAACGTGCAGGCCGTTTCTAGTTCCTAGCTCCAAGCAATCTATTTTGAACCTCAAAATCAACATCAATTCTAGTAAGCTGGATGCTGATGAAATTGATAAGGATGATTTTCTGCTGGAATGCTAAAGGTTGATTAAATTCGTTGAAGCTCTTCCAAATCTAAATATCTTGAATCACTGAAGACGGAAGGGCTTTTAATTGCTTCTGCGTTTTCAATAGTTCAGTGTGGCTGATTCAATCATGAGCATCATCGTTATGAGAGAGAATTTTCTCCAAGTTGAAACTTATATAGAATTTTCTGATGATTCCAAATTGAACAATCTTGCAATTTTGTCAATTGAACGAGATCTGACTGACTCCATCGACTTCGAGAGTGTGATCAATAACTTTGATAGTCGGAAAGCTCGTAAAAAATTTTTGTGAACATCCTTAACTTTATACTTTTAGTAACGTACTTAAAGCTTATGTCAAAATGCAGATTTTATATTTTGATGGTCCGCCTTAGGCCCCAAAAGCCTTGCTACGCCACTGATAAATAACCAATTTTTAAATTTTTTGACCAATCAGTGTTGAGTGGGGGATAGTTATAATGACGTCGTCGAGGCGACACTAAAATCATTTCCCAAATTACTTATCAGACCGTCATCATTAAAAAAGGTATAATCCCGGCGCAATTGTTCAAATCAATTAGAAACGAAATTTTCAAATTTCTTTAGTATACATAAAATTAGTAGCTAACATTCACAAGAAGTAAACATACATTTCACAGAGAAATAATGTATTACAAAACAGAAATATTTAAGCAAACCAAAAAAAAAAAAAAAATCTCTAATTTTAGCTAAACCAAAATTCCGTAACTAAATCCGCAACCGAAAAGGCTATTCATCTTGTCAAATGAACAATAAAATGAATACATGCAAGAAATTTGGCGTTAATAGCGTGACTTAGTAGTGCCAAAATTATCATATCAAACCACGAGAGAGTGCGCCTGAAAACGGCGTGTAGCGTAATATCTTCCTCATTCGAAAATGTCAAATCGTTACCTATTTTTAGTTGAAATATTGCTCTCTGTTACTGCAGCATAATAAAAGAAAAAAAAAAAACAAACTGCAAGAAATGATCTTCAGGTCCCTATACTTACTATGTTTGTAGGATGTTACGTAGTCGTATATAGAAATTCTTGTTGTTGCCACTACAATATAGGCGCACTTTTCAAATTGTCTCTCTAAATCAGTTAACTGCAATGGAAATTTCTAAATCCTAATATTACTCAAAGTGGCAGATACAAAACACCGAACAGCACACAAATTCTAACTTCCCGGCCAAAAAATTGTTATCCAATTAATTTAGAGCATTTTACGTAAATGCCAAAAACGAAAAATCAAATAACGTCGCGGCGGCGTCGAGGCGTGATGCCGCTGTATCATTATTATTATTACTATGTAGTAAAGATAGAAACAATAAAAGTTCATCATCGTAAAGACTGTCTATCTAGTAGATAGATAGATAGAAACCATTAGGAGGTGAAAGATGCAAGCATCGTAAAACCAAGTCATGAAGCCAGAGCGGCATTCATGACGACGACGACGGTCTACTCTCGCTCCATTTCTGAAATGAAATCTTCTTCAACTGCGCCCATCCATAGCCATATAGACTCGTCGTCGTAGATAGTACAGATCAGACAGACCGGAGATGTTAAAAAGCGGCATTTGGAGACTTTTACGCTTAGAAACTAGCATTGAATTGGCGACTAGCCCCAAACGAACTTTTATTTACTTCTTTTATTTTTTCAACCATTTTACGAGCACTTGTTATTTTATTATTATTTTTCGCGCGATCACAAAAAGCCGCGCTTAAATACACTGCTGTGAGCGCGGAGGTTGGGCATCCCGAAAACGTTAATCAGTAATATTCACTTGTACTCAATTAATATGGCTACAGATTCTTCTATGTATATACGATTATAGCAAAAACGAAATTTTCATATTTTTGTTTGTATACGTTGCGTCATTTTTAATTATAATTTCATTGAAATAAGATTTTTTTTTCTGTATGTTTTTAGTTTGGTTATTTTATTGCAAAAGTAATATTCGTTAGAGATATGAAGTCACTAATATTACAAAATTCGCTTTTATATATTTTATTTTATGGATGTGATGGAACGTTTTGATATTGTAGAATCAAGAAAAAACTGCAATTGGGCAAAATTTAGGAAACTATATAAAGAAGGCAATTTATGAACATTAATAAATACAAAAAAATTAAAAATATTTTACATTTCTTTATCGATTTTTAGTAATATTTAGGGGCGATATGCTGGAGGAGCCAAAGAATTCCTGTTCCTATACAAAAACTATGTAAAAACAAGTAAAAAGCTAAAATTGGTCTAATAGGGTGTTTTCACTACATCGAAATCACGTAATTTTGATGAAGTGATTTCAAAATCACTGTCAGGTGTTTTCACTACCACTGAGATGATTTCGTTTGACAGGTGCTACAATTAAATACCAAATTGGCATGTAAAATAATTAATTACATAAACGAGGCTTTTGTAATTAAAATGTTAACAACTATTAATATAATATTTAATTTAATTTTAAATTTCTACCTTACAAATTTATTGACAAATGTGTATACAACAAATGTCAAATGATACAGTTTGAGAAAACGTGGAAACCGAAAATGGGCGCGTTCCGATAAATTTTCGTGATTTCCGAAGTGATTTCATTGAAATTACGCAAAAATGAGATGATTTCGATTTAGTTTTTTATACTGAAAATTACGTGATTTCGTCGAAATCATGCTGAAACAGTGAAATTAAGGGATGAGTCAGAATTTCTGTCCTGAACTCTGAACGTGTTGTTCGTGGAAATGCACGTTTGCACATGGCTTGTTTTTCCATCAGTGTACTCATTAGACTGTTAAATTTCAAACTATGAGGACGAATATTAAGTGTGTTCAAAATGAAAACTGTAATCAATCAAATAAAAAGAAACTTAATAATCGAATTTTTCCGCGCGCATGATCTGGATCGAGAAGCTACCAGAAACCACTTTCTACAGCAAAAATTTAACATTAGATTTATCAATCGAGTTCTAGAACAGTATTCTAGGACTGGCAGTGTTGAATATAAGCAGTCGAGTGGTCGAATACCAGTTATCTGCACTACCAAGAATTCTAACAAACTGAAGCGTAAGATGACAAAATATCCAAGCTTATCAACTCGACAAGCCGGTGTTCAATTGAAGATCAGTTAATCAGGTATTATCAAGAGCAAAGGTTAGTGTTCCATTATATATAAAAAAAAAAAAATCAAGCTGAAAAGGCAAAAATGGGTTGTAAGAAGACCTACAAGCAATTGGTGAAATCGGGCGGTGGAAAATTTGTCATTATGGATGATGAAACTTATGTCCCCTGTGTGATTACAGGCAACTTCCATGCAAACAGTTCTGGAATGATATTCCCTGTTGAATTTAAAGTGAAGCGAAAAGGGAAATTTCCAACTAAATTCTTAATTTGGCAGGCAATTAATCATGATGGTGACATCAGGGAGTATGTTGTACTGAAGTCAAATTCGAATGCGGAAACATACTTAAAAGACATCTTAAATGGACCATTTTTAAAATTTGTTAAACCAAATCAAACAAAAGGAAAAGTCCTATTCTGGCCTGACTTGGCAAAAGTCAACAGTCATTTCTGCTGAACAATAAAATCGACTTTATACCAAAGGAAGACAATCCGCCGAATGTGCTTCAGTGCAGGCCAATTGAGAAATTTTGGGCACTTTGCAAAATAAAGTATTTGAAAAGAGGAAAAAATCTCACCAATGTGGCTGCATTCAAATTTCAATGGACTAAAATTTCTAAAATGGTGGCTCTTAAACATGGGAAAAATTTGTTTATACACTTCAAACGAAATCTTCGGCTGGTTGGTGATCGCGGCGTCAATGCACTGATTTAATCATTGTAAATTATATGTTAATAAATAATCTTTCAATCACAATAATTCGTTTTCGTTTTGCTTTTTTCATTTTTATTCACGTTCGAAGTTTAGGACAGGAATTCTGACTTATCTCTTACGTGATTTCGATGTAGTGAAAACGCCCTATAAGGCAATTTCCTATGATACCCTACTAAATGAATACATGTTTGTCTTTTTGTAATTTGGATTTTTGAAGTGGTTTTTCGCATATACATATTTCTAGAATGGTTCATTGGACAGTAAAAATGATTATAACTATACCTTTTCAACTTCAAATTAAGACTAAACAATTTCAAATTGAGAATAAAGGCACTTTCACATCAAAACCGAAAACCGAAAAATGTAAACCGAAAAAATTAATTTATTCCACTTTAAAACAAGATTTTTGCTCCAATGATTAATAAAATCATGTAAAATAGGATAAACTAATAATTTTACTAATAAAATAGAATATTTATCTCAGATCTTGAAGAAAAACACAACTTTTATCTTTTTTCGGCCGAAAAATGAAATTTCGGTTGCATCTGTCAATTTCTTTTCGGTTTTCAAATGTGGAACGTTTCGGGACGAAAAATTTTTTCGGTCGTACTAAACCTCACTTTTGTGTTTACATTGAAAATTATATTATTTAATTTTATTATTTATTATATTATTATAATATGGATAGGGATTTCGAAGTATAATTAAAATACGTTTTTTGTATGAGCTCTCATCATACAACTTTTATGATAATTAAATGTTACTTCTATTTAACCGAAAAAAAAGTTTTCGGTTTTTGATGTGAAAGCAAAAGTGAATTTTCGGTGTAGAACAAATCAGTTTTCGGTTTTCGGTTTCGATGTGAAAGTGCCAAATGGGGCTAAACAAATTCAAATTGGGAATAAAAAATAAATAATTTATTTCAACAAATATAACAATTTTAAATTTGAGTAGGTTTTTGAAAAATAAAAGAAAGTGTCTTTTATTAATTAATTTATCCCTAATTAATTCAAATGTCTTACATTAAAAATGTTCAAGCTGATGATATAAGGAAGCAAATCTGTGATTTATATAATAATAACGAAGATTGGAGGGTACTTGCAAAAACTTTAGGCGTGAAGAAATCAACTGGCTATCGATGGGTGAAAAACCAACAAATACCTGTGAACAACAACTTGGTGGGAAGCGAAAAATAAAAATTGCTAATGAACATCGACTGTTTATAGAAAGATGTATTGAAGAAAATCCTAGAATAACTTTAAAACAACTGAGAGATAAATTTCAAAATAATTATCAAATTGTTGTTTCTGCGGAATGTCTGAGAAAACATTTAGATGGATTATACTATATACACATTGAAAGACATTCGAAGAGAGCCTGAAAGAGCAAACATTGAAAGTAATAAAAGAAAACGATGTGATTATGTTCAAAAACTTTTAGAACATCAATCTAACAATGCACCGATATACTTTACATGGACGAAACTAATTTTAACTTATATATATATCGAGAACCAAAGGTCGTTCCAAAAAAGGAACTCCTTACACTCACATTGCAGCATGCAGTCGAGGATCTAATATACATGTAATTGGGTGTATAGGAAATATGGGCTTAATTCATCATGAAATTAGAAGAGGAGCATTTAAGAAACCAAAACCAAAGAATTTATGTGCGTCGTTGTCTTCGAAATGCTGAAATCGTAATGATAATTGATAATGCTCCTTGTCATGCTGCCATTGAAGAAGTATTCGAAGAAGATGAATTTCTTAATAATCACCTACTAAGCTTGGTCAAACCTAAAATCTGGAGTCAAAAATGATTTGACTATTCAAATGTCGCAAATCCTAGCTGGTGAAAGCAGATCAAATTTGACGCAGACCGAGTTCCGTCTACTACGGCTAGAAAATATTATTCGCGCAAATATAACGACGATGATTACTGTTCCTATAATTGTAACCGATACGTCGCTCATATTCAAAAATTTATAGTTTCTGACCGAGTTGCGTCTACTATGGCTAGAAAATATTACGGAATTATCAATTTTTAATTAATTAAGATATTTTTAATAAATCTACTTTAAATTAACTGTAATAAATTATTTAGTTTTTAGTTCCAATTTGAAATTGTTTAGTCTCAATTTGAAGTTGAAAAGGTATAGACATCGAATGCACTATCAAAAAAGAAACAACTTTGCTAGTGATCATTTTTTTACTATTTAAACCAACATGAATCCATTTATGAGTTCGTGCAGTCTATCGCACTTGGCATCGATAGGAACAGTGACCACCTCCTCGAGACCATGCTGAAAAGCAATTTTGAATCTAGAATTCGGTAGAAAGGGAATCACTATCCATGTTTCAACCATTGACAAACCCAATTATAATTTATACTGATGGCTCTAAATCCGATGAAAGCACCGGAGCGGAAGTTTTCTGCGAGGAGCTGATACCCTAGGCAGACGGGCAAAATCAATGATCATTCATTCGTAATTGAATTTTTCAAAAATCGCTTTACCATTGAATTTGAATTTTAATTATTAAAAATGTGCTGTCAATTACATATAAAAATTGACAGGACTTTCGTTTTAAGTCACAAAATCTTGGATAACTTGATTTTTCAAAAAATCAATTACGAATGAATGATCATTGAATTTGTCCGTCTGCCTAGGGTATAGATTAAAACGAAAAACTGAAAAAGGGTATCATTTTGGCTACAAAGTGTCATAGGGAATTTTAAATGAAATTTTTTGGACTTCTTAAATCCAGTATGAAAGGGTTACATTTTGTGTACAGACTGTGATTGATCATTTTAAAACGAAGCTTTTGGGTTTCTTAAATATAATATGAAGACTTGGCTATTGGAAATTTCTCATTTACCTATTTTCTTTTGCAGTTTGTATTCTGTAGTACCTCATTTATACGACTAAGTAGGAAATGCAGCAATAAAAAAATTATATTATCTAGAAAAGTTTGTAATATAGAAGAAAAATCATGGCATAAAGTGATAAAAATCAGAGCTGTAAAATAATGCATTACTTTTGGTAATGCACTATTTTGTATTGGTACTTCAAAACGAATTACTTTTTATACTTCAAATTTTTCAGTACGGCATCATTCATCATTCCATTTTGAAGTGCGTATTGCAAAATACTCGTAATGTAATACTTGGTAATGCCTCTGAAGTATTTTAAGTACAGTACATTGAAGTACGTGCAGTACATTGAAGTATTTCGTATCTCGTTTAATCTGACAAAACCTAATATGTTATTTAAGTATATCCCTATTTATTCCAGATTCTAAAATATTTTTACAATTCTTAGTGTATTTGAAGATATTTTCGACTAATATTGCACAATATAAGAAATAAAAATAGGAATTAGTTTATTATCGTCTATTTTTTTAAGTTGGTAATCAAGATTAGTTTTTTTTTTTGTGATTTAAACTGAATTATTTATTATGTAAGTACGAATATATTTATTTATATATATAACCAGTGAATGTAAGAAAGCGTTTCTCAGCGATTTTAACTGTTAAAAGCTGAGAAAAATTAATTGAAGAGTTTTATTTTTTGTGAGAAAACATAAAACTAATTTCTGAGATTCAATACTCCCCTAACGACTGGTTTCTTTTGCCAGGCTGGGTGAATTCGTCGAGACGTGAAGCACTCTCTGACACCACATTTGAAAAATTAGTCTTACTGAAAATCAATTGAAGTGAACTAAAACGAACTTGGAAATAGTTGAAATTTGAGAATAAAAATTTATACTTTAATAATATCAAAATTTCTCAAAATTAATTTTTGTATATGACTAAGCCTGTTATCATTAATTAATTTGTTAGTCTGATTTTGAAATCTCTCATCATTCATATCCAGTACTAAAATCCCATTCTCGTTTAAAACTCAATTTAAATTATAATGCCATTGAAATTAAAGAATAATTTATGAGTTTGTCAGATTAAATGAAATACGAATTACTTCAATGTACTTCGATGTACTTCAATCTACTTCAAAATACTTCAATGTACTTCAGGTAACTTCAGAGGTATTACGCAATATTGCATTACGAGTATTTTGCAATACGCACTTCAAAATGGAATGAAAATACTGGCGTATTGTAAAATTTGAAGTACCTACTTAATTATAAGTCAAGTATCATATTTAAATGTTACTTCATATAAATTTCAGTACTTCACAAGGAATGCATTACCACCAAAGTAAAGCATTATTTTACAGCTCTGATAAAAATCATCTAAAGTTTTAAGAAAAATTAATTATAGAATTAAAATAATATTTGAAGAAAATCAAAACAGCATAGAAACAGAAAGTATGGTTTCATAATTTTATTTAAATAACATTGAATTTGTAAAGAAAGAAAAAATAAGTGAAATCCACTGACATTTTTCTCTGATGTCTCAATATATAAATTTCCAAAGACATTGATTACAATTTTTGATGAATATTCGATTGGGTACACCATTTTATCAGAGAAAGAAATCTTTATACTATAAGGTTCACTGTATTAGCAAAATTCTCGACTCTTTGAACTTTGAGCGAAAAGAATTAAGATGCTCCTTCCCTTCCCCCTGCTGGACTAACAAAATATGCACACAAACATAAAAGATATTAAGAAATTGTGTTCTTGCGTTTATTTAGTCGAGTAAAATTCTTATTTGGATTTCAAATTTTCATCGTATATTTATGTCCATAGTTAAATCAAGTCAGAGAGGCAGAGAGCCCCACAGGTAAAGATATACAAGAGGCGATTTAGTTCATATGCAAAAATATTTCTTTATCAGGTTTCCACAAGTCGCGAGCTGTTTGCCCAACTGCAAAAAGATAAAAGATATTTTTATAAACCTACACGGGTTTTGAACATACATATAAACGTGCAAACGTATACTTTCAGTTCGGTTTGGTTTTTTTTTTTTTTGCGTTTTTATATACTTAAAATGAGTAATGAATTCAGCAGAAATGAAGTTAGGATTTTCTCAGATTTAAAGGAACCGATAAACGATATCACAAAAAAAAATGAACACCAAAAAGTAGGTGCGCAGGAAATATGTGAAATATGGAAATAATAAAAGGTACTTTACCTTCCGAATAGGGAAAGGAGGGGCTCTTGAGATTTTGTATATGAGGAATAGAAATGAATGTTTCGTTTTTCATGTTAAATAAGGCCAAAATTGCGCGTTTTTTATACAAACTGACACCGATAATCACTCATTGCTTGATTCTGTAGTAAATATTAAGCCTAAGGCAAATAATAATTATATCCGGTAACTAGTCGGCTATTTTTGAGTGATTAAGATTGATATAAATGCGCTGGCATTAAAAAGTAATTAATTATGTTTGTTTTTGTTTTTTTCTGGGATTAGCGAATTTTGCCTATAAAATTTTAAGATGTATAAAAAGATGAAATAAATGTATCAGAGTCAAATTTAACATATGTAACTAATTATTAGTGAAATTTAATTACTAATCCCAAATTACGAACCCATTCATTGAGATATTGTGTACCGCTTTCTTTAGAATTCATCCAACAATCCCATTCTTCCTGGGAAGAGCAGTAATTTTTTGGATGAAGTTTGTAATATTATGTGTATAATGTAATGTAATCCGAATTGAAATAAAATGAGGAACTGGATAATATTACTTTTTGTTTCCTGATTTCCTAATCGCAAATGGAACAAATCTGCAACTTTAAGATGGAAACTTAGGAAAACAGTGAGACGGCGAATATTTTTTTCATTTGTTACAAACCCCAATAGGTGTAACAGGCAAGCTCAGGTGAGGGGTGGGTCCCACTACACATTACACACGATCATTGTTGGACGCCACGTTGTTTTATAGGAGTCCACAAACTAAAAAAAAAAAAACCCAGCTACTTTTGACGTTATAAAAAAAATAGTATATTTAACTATAATTAAGGAATTCAAGCGTTCGTATACATCTTTCATCGACCAAACAAAAATTATTTATTAAAAGAAAATTGATTAAAACAAAGTTTATGAAATTATTTAAAAAAAGAAATTACGAATTTAATTTGTTTTAACGAAGACAAAAAAAAAAAGGGAAGAAAATATATTAGTATTACTAGAAACCCAAAGATGGCCGATAGCAAAAAGAAGCTGCGCACTAACTTGACGCCGAGGATTTAGTATTGAAACACAAAAACAATGAAGGAAATTAAAAGAAAATAATAGGAAACAACACTTATCTTTCGTTTCTCAGGCTTTTCTTTCCCCTTTCCTTTTTTTCTATATATTTTTTTTTTCTCTTTAGAAACTCCAACTCTTACACTCTGCGAAAACTTAGAAAAAAACTGATCATCTGACATAATTTATTTGTTTTTGCGCCCTATTGAAAAAATGACTTCCACGATTTCCCAATTGGGACACTTCCTTCCAACGATTTTCCCATCAGTCGAATTTCAAAATATTATTTTCTTTATTTTTGAGCCAAATGTTCTTCTCGGCCTTTTCTTTAGTGGCATTATATCAGAAAAATTTTCTTTTGCAAACTTTTGCAATTTTCGCAAAAAAAAAAAGGAAATTTTGACAGAAGGATTTACGTGTGAAAATTTTCATTTTCCGGGGCTTTTGATTTGGTAATATTTTAATTAACCTGGACTTTGGACTTCCCTTTTCATTGGTACGTTTCGTCGTTAATATAAAGTTTCGTGTAGAAATTGGGGAGTTTCCCGAGTATAGGTTAGGTTTACCTATACTGCCTTTTGTGACATCTTTAATCCAGAAAAAGGTTCGGATAGCATAAAACATTTAGTACATTACCACGTTAATAATTTTACAAGTGTTGTTTCCAATTAATTAGGGATGTTATGTTCCCTTGTGAATCCACGCGCACCCCCTTTTCGCTCAACATCAATCGTTATAATTTTATGTAAGCTCGTTTTTAAACTAGTATGGTATCTTGATTTGTGCATGACTTTTGTAGTGTGTATATGGAGGGTTGTTCGTTGTGACAAGGCTGATCCGGGACGCTCGCCTATCCGCCCTACTTCCGGGGTCAGAAGTTGTACGTTAGAGGAATGGCCGTGAACGATGATTCTTATCCTCTTCCAGGTGAGTCTGCGACCAGTGTACTGTCCGTTAGTAGAACGTACACGCAAATTTGAATTTAGTGAAACTGAAATGGATGCACTGGTAAATTTGGATCAAGGTCAGTGGTCGAATCTCTTATCAAAACAAACATTATTCACTTCGTTTTAACTTTCAATAAACTTTCACAACTTTTTTAAGATTGCCCACTAATTATATTAAAATCAGATTATATAATGAGGTATTAGGTCAGAGATCAACACACACTATAAAACACTTATTACCACAGACTTAGAATATACGATTATCAAGAAAAGTTGTATTGGGATAAAACTCAATATATAAGTTTTGGGTCAGAGAATTTTGAATCACACTGAAAAACACTTATTGGCAAAAATTGCAATATAAGATCGTCAATATATATATGTAAAATTAATAGAATAAAGCCAAATTATGATATTAAATAAATATGCACCAAAAGAGTATAACATGTAAATATATATATGAGTAAATGTATAATAAAATAAATATATGATAAATATTATATTGTTACAAGTGACTGGTACTCACCGATCTATAACTTGACGCTTGAGGGTTGGCTTTAAGCTAATGTTAAGACCCTTTGTTCTAACCATGGGTTAAAACAATTCTTTATTCCCGTCGAGACCAGAAATAAAGTGTTAATGTTAATAAAATACTATCTCAGTCGAGACCCGAGATAATATTCTTTAAGTCAGTCGAGACCCGGCTTAAAGTGTTATCTTATCTTCAGTCGAGACCCGAAATAAGATGCGTTTATTTCCGTCGAGACCAGAAATGATTGTTAGCAAGTATCTTATCTTCAGTCGAGACCCGAAATAAGATGCGTTCATTTCCGTCGAGACCAGAAATGATTGTTAATTGTTAAAAGTGAAATATCAGTCGATACCCGATATTAATGTTAGTCCCCAACAGCCAACTTACCCCAAGCGATGCCAAGTACAAAAAGAGATCGAGATCAGTCAGCTTGTCGTTTATATAGCCCTTGCTTGCACACGACACCACTGATAGAGTAGCAGCGGCGCATGTTTACAAGCATTGGCAGTGCAGCTGTGATCTTACGGTACTAGCGATAAAATTTGCCTAGCAACGAACAAAAATGCATAGCAACAAGAAATTTAGAGCAACACATGCTGCTATGTTAAATTGAATTAAATTTGCAAAAAATATTCTCTCTATCACGTAGCGAACAAATTCCTGTTGGATATTACTTGTAATGATGATAATGATAGAATTGCAAATTGATCGGCTTGATCTGATTATATTTGTGCCATGCATTGTATGCTACATGACAACACATGCTTTTGTTAGATGTTTTACTTATTTTTGGGAAAAATATAATTAGATTGAATTTATTTGATTTTCAAAATTCAATTTCAGCGTGGTATTTTTTAATATTTTCCCTTTTCAGGAATTGTTTTTTATCACGAATCTAACAAATGGAAATAATTTTTAATTGATCTGCTCGTTGAGGTTATAATTTTATGTTGTATTTGTGCAATATGTTATGAAGATGACAAATACATGGCTATGCTGGGTGGTGTACATGTTTTTTGCTTAATAGTAACCAAATTAGAGATATGTTTACTAAAAATTTTATGCTTTGTTTTCAGCATGTTTTCTTTTAGAAATTTTCTGTTTATGAAAATATATTCGAATCAATTTGGTTCGAACAACCAGGATCCAAGCTATAATTAGTGCAGTGTCTAGGCTTTATATAGTGAAGTCAGTCGAAGAGCTGTGGAAAATGTTTTGGAGTTGCTTCCGGAGCTGCAGTCGATTCCATCCTATAAATAATAAATAGATACAGTATCTAAGGCTTAATTCATTACATGAAATGGACACCACAAGAGGTAACACTTAATTTCCCCTTCTTATACTGTGAATATCTAATTGTGATCTATTTTGAGAGACTCTGCGAAGCTGTAATACATTCTGAACGGCTTTCACTTGTCAGTGCAAAAATTGTAAGTTAAAAAACTTATTTTAAGTGCTAGTATTGTGTGGATAGGTGATAGGAGGGGAGATGATATTCAACAAAGCACTTCAATTCAATTCAATTCAATTCGGTTTTATTCAATCAATTTTACACAAGAATCGATACAAATTCTTTTTAGTAACTACATAAAATAGTGGTTAATTTTTAAATTACACTAGGAGAGACCCTGGTAAGAAAAAAATAAAATAAAATTCAGAATAACAGAAATATCTAAATTGCATTAATTAATTAAATTCACAAATTTACGGACTGTAACATAGGATATAATTAAGGATATATTAGTCATTAAAGATATGAGAAGTGCCTTAAATCTTACCGTCGAACCAGTGCGCTGGATATTTATTGGTAAACGATTCCATGCGCGAATAGCACGGACGAAGCAAGAGTCTTCTTGAAGTCTAGGAATTATTAAATTATTTTGATGTAGAGAATTAGAAAATCAAGGTTGAGTAAAAACGTATCTACATCGGTTTACCAGAATAAATAGTTTTGTGAAGTGACATGAGTAATCGGCGATGGCGGAACTCATTGAGCGAATATCCCAGTAGATTGTTTCTGTACGAGGAAATATGATTATATCGTTTAAGTTCATAAATAAATCTAACACATTCATTGAAAGCCACATTTAGCCTTTCTGAATAAACAGAGTCCAATATATTTTATATGATCACAGCATTTCATCTTGGTATTTATATATACACCTAAGTTTTTCACACGCTCACAAGAAGGAATTGAAACACAAAGAAGTAAAATGGAACGGAGATCCAGAGATACATTGAGAATTGTGACGATTCAAATTCAAACGATACGATCAATGCAACCTTCAGACAGGCCAATAGGTCGCCTAAGATAGAGCTGTACATCATCAGCATTGTAGGTGTACGTTACGATTCTCAGCAACATCGGGCAAATCATTGATGTACAAGATGAATAGCAGTAGACCAAAGATTGATCCCTGAGGTACACCACAGTCAAGTTGCGAAGCACCAGATTGAGTATTACCTATTTTGACGTATTGACGTCGGCCTGATAAGAAGCTATCAATAAATGCTATGGAAAAAGATAGGAAGTTAAATTGTAATCCCAGTTTCGATGGTAAATTAGAATGATTAACTGAGTCGAACGCTTTTGAAAAGTCAAGCAGAGTTAGAATACCATTCAAATCGAGGGATTGCCGAATATTTGACGTAACGCCAACAAAAGCAGTCTCACAACTATAATACTTTCAGAAGCAGGCTGGAAGGGACTCAGTAGACTACGATCGTCCATATTTGTCGTGATATTATTCTTTCTAATACTTTCCTAAAGAAACACAACAAACTAATTGGCTGATAGTCAGGAGGATTTTTCATCTTATTCACTTTCAGCACTGGCAAAACTACTACCACCTTCCATTGTGGATTTAGATCAGGTTTAGGTTCATCTTTGCCTAAAACACCCGACCTCTTAAGATTAGCTCATATTTCGAGGATAGGTTAGAAACAAACTTCACCCACCAAGCGAGCCTATTAAAGCAAACCAGTTCTCTTGAACATATGTTTTGAAACTGTTCCCCCTAATCAAATGTACAGATAGAATTATGACACTGCCACACAAGGTGATTCCCAAGTCGACAGTGGCCGGTACAATGAGATCTTCTACTTCTATGAATCATATAAATACATATCTGTTTTGTGCTGACAAGATGTATAGCCAACAATTAATCTAAACTTTTATCCTAACTATCCATGAGAAGTTGACCAATTTGAATCTACCCAGTTCGTCAATATATCGTCGACACTTCCAATTCATCTCTAGCCATTTGAAAGTACATAGTGACAAATGTAGAAGCTATTTTGGTGATGAAATCAATAGCATTCGACACTTGTGGTGCTACTAGTAGAATGGCTAAATTCCTACAAGGAAAATTTCTTCCACCATCTAGGAAAGGTCACGAACGTGTTAAATAATTGCGTTTGTTTTTAACTTCCTCAATCCATACCAAAGCGTCATTTATCAATAGATGACTTTCGGAAAGATTTCATGGATATGATATACAACGAATCGTCGAGCCTATGTGGGGCTGATAGCTCTCTGTGACCTCTAGTCGCCACTTTAACCTAATCCAACCTAATATAAGCTACAAAGGTTTAGTTTAATGTCTATAAAAGACAGTCCTAATTAGAGCTCTATTATTCCAGTTTAGACACATAGCTTAAACCAACCAACAAAGGTACCAACGCCGATCAGAACAAGGTTTGGAGATTTGGAGGTTCCCTTTAGCACACATTGTCACAAGTACAAGGAAAAAGCTACCTTTATTCATTTCTTTTGCAAGATTTCGACACTCGATAGGGCACTGCATGATGGGTCACAGATGATTTTCGCACTTGTGTCAAAATTAAGTGTAGGTCATCGGTGGCCTACGCCCCCCAGATAAAAGCACAGTATGTGGACTATTGGTTGCCCATGCCGGGTTGACCGTGTGAAAGAAATCGAAACTGTTTTTGTGGAAAAATTGAGGTCTAAAATTTTTCGACAACTTTGTTTTTTATACTAAAAACTCTGGCAACACTCTTATAATTGAGACTATCACTGAGTGAGTAAAACAAAAAAGAAAACAAAGGATGATGACAGCTTGAAGTTCACGAATTAATGCAGAACACCGACACAGAAAGAAGTATAAGTTGGAAATGGATTAACAACGCCCGGGGAGGAAAGAGAAAAGGCCGGGTCGGTTCCATTCACAAGAGCGCAGTGAGAATCTATCACTTTCAAAGCTTCTTTTAGATCTATAGGAATAGAAACCGTTATAGTATTATAGAATCCACGCACATATACTCCATATATACCAGTTATTTCCTCCCTCAGGCTCGGGCATATGGAGTTAATGCAAGCAAAGCACCCCTCATCTTCCCCATCATTCATTCCGAGCCGAGTGGGGTAGGTTGTCTAAAAACGTACAAAAAGCCTCACAATCGCCTGGATACAAAAGCTTTTGCTATAGCTGGAGTAAATAAAGCGTACTATCTCTGCTGAAGCTCTATCCTTATGGGACTCGTTCGTTGTTATAGAGATATTGACAACAATAATAATAATTGTAGGCTCTGTTCATAGGGGGTGGCAAGGGGTAAACTGAAGGTTGACCTACACGACATTGTTCTCTTGGTAAGTGAAGTCGGGTATTGTGGACTGGTGACTATATAACTTCGGAATTCTCTTTACTCTCTCATTTGCATATTCCTTCCTTATCATCCTTATCTTTTTACCCCCTCCTCCGGGGGTTGGTATGATACTAGCATTGTCTATAAAACTACGTATGTATGCACTTCGGAAATACTACTACCGACATAGTAAACCTACTTGCTATATACATACATAGGACTTTTCGATTCCAGTCATGGGACTTTTAGTGATTTTGAATGAACCGGCGGAATGAGAGCTTTTTACCCATAATAATTCATGGAGCTTGCCGGAGGTTGGGGGGGGGGGGGGTGAGTGTATACAGGGTGAAATTCTATGAACGACCCTCCTTCCAACAACACTTGAGGCTTTCATGGGTTTCATGGTTTTACTTGTGCGGAAGGTTGTTCCTCTCCATTCATTTATGGATCGAATCGGATTTTTCGCTTGTTGCGATTTTAGTCCTATTCTGTGAGTGACTTGAGTACATTTTTCGGCTCATTTATTTTATGCTCTTCGGAGGAAGTGGAAGGCAAGCAAGACCGAGCACCGGCAGGCTACAACTTATATAGGTGGGTATTGCGTAGGTACCTACCTATATAAGGAATTGGTTCATAAAATTTTGTATTAGAAATTGTTTGTAGTAAAATCTGAAAGATTTACGAGACTGGATTTAGACTTTAGACATACATAAATCTTTGAAAGCTAGTAGTAATCGAGGATAAAGAAGATCCGAATAAGTTTTCAAAGTTTTTTCTTTTTTGTTTTTTTTTTCTAAAAATATACAGAAAATATTTTCATCAAATTTTATGACCTAAAGTTAAAGTTTTTCGTGATTTTTCTTTATTACTTATTTGTGTGTGTGTGTGTGTCTTGCTTAACATAATTTGGGTCCTATAGTGCTTTTACTATGGCACGGTATACTTAAGTACCTATAGGCGAACTATCTCTCTTGACAAAAATATACATAAATTCCATAATAGAGTTATTTGATTCAAAGGGTAAGAGCTGATGATGATCATGTTGATAATGATAACCTTCGGTAACCTTCATGTTAAAGCAGCAACTATAGGTTAGGAAGGGACCTACATTTTAGCTATATATTTGGTAGGAAATTATTATATTGGAGGAATCAAGATAGACTCGTCGTAAAAATTTTGGCTTCTATAACATTCTCTACGCGTTCTTTTGATGAACAAAAGTTTATTGGAGGGGGATTGAATCGATTATTTGAAAGATATTTTTGTGTATTAAACAACAATGTGTCTATATAGACCTATGGCTATACAATTGGTTTACATAAAAATATAAGACGGTATAGGTAGGTAGATATATGTATAGAATTGTAATCGGTATAATGGATTGCTCCCTTGTGTGTTGTTCGAAAGTAATAAAACAGATTACAATGGTTTTTTTTCCAGCTTTCATCTATCACTCTGCGCCTTATAAGAATATTGTGATTTTAGTTTTTGTTTGCTTTTTATTCACAGAACTATTCTCTCTCGGCATTTTTTTTTTTTTTTTTTTGTAAGATTATTATGGTGATTGATGAAATTACAAAGAAAGAAAGAAATAAGAACCAATTTAGGGCAAGAATTCAAGCTGGTTGTAACTAACTCAACATCAGTTTTTTCAAATGTGGGAAGTTATATAAAATAATTGGCAATTATGTGATAATAGACGTAAGTAGTACCAAAAGTGAAATGATTTTTTTCGTGTCGAACTGATTCAACGTTGGTGACTTAAGATTTTCATACAATGACGGAATTTTGACACTATAATGTAAATTCGTTAATATTAATTTGAAAATATGTTTTCTCAGCGGAAGACTTATTGAATTCAGATGGTTCTAACTATTCAGTCCATCATCCATCATCTGTCTACATTTGTACATGGGAAACCAATTGAATATTTATGTTGTTGATATAAACCTCACCAACAAATTAAATAGTCCAACTGTGGCACCATAGAAAAACACTAAGCCAAGGAATAGCATAAGTACCAATCGTGAGATCTAAGTAGAATTTTGCAATTCTCAATGAAATTCTGAACCTACATACAGGGTGCCCCGTCGAGATGGTAAAAAATTTTAAGGTTCGAAAGTACAGCCTATTTGCGATCGAAAATGTTATATAACATTTTTTTCGAGTTCGCACTATTTTCGAAGTTATAGGCGATTTTCGATTTTTTCGAAATTTTGAACCTCTAGTCACATTTTTGACGATAACTCAGTTCAGGTTGCTCACAGGACGACAGTTTTTCTTGTGTTTTACTCGTAACATTACAGGCTCTCATTCGGGGTAACTCGATTTTGAAAACTTTCACACATAATGGAAAAATTGGCGATTCGTTGCCAAAACATTTTTTTCGTCAGAAAATTCATTTGTCTTCAAAGTCATAAATCTCGAAAAGTAACCATGCCAACAGATAATCCGGTTCTCAAAGAAAACATCCCTCATTTATTATCTTTTATAAAAGTGCAACACGATTAGTCCGCCTTAAGTATTGCCAGAGTTACAGTAAAAACTTGCCTGCAACATACCTCTCATAACTTGAGCAAAATTAAATCAGCCTTTCAGAAATTTGACATATGTTTGTAAAAAAGTACGTAATTTCGCTCGTAATTTTGTAGAAATTACGTTGAAATCAACTAGAAAATTACATAATTTTGAGCTGATTTTAATGATTTGATTTCATCAAAATACGGCAGTGAATTATTCTAGCGAATTACTGTCGTTTGCTGCTTTTCTTTCTATTTTGTCTGGTTTGCCTGTTTATTGTGAGAAATATTTGATTTGATATCATAGAAACATATACCTACTGGTCAGCTTGGGATAACGATTATTGTAATCAACTTAATTTGTGATAGTTTTATAACGATTTTTGTAGTTCGGGTAAAACTCAGGAGGATGCAGTTATACCCATTGCTCTCCTTATATCCGCGCCTGTGCGCTGGTGCTTTTGTTTGGAAACTTTTAGTGTGGTTTTTAAAGCAAGTTCAAATTTACTAGAAGACTATTTTTAATATGAGCGATAGTTTAGGCAAATATATCGAGTTACACTTAATTATTGGTCCCTTTTTCATAAGAAAATATACCTACAATGTTACACATAACAAGTAAAAAAGCTAGAATTGGTCTAAGACCAAGTCTTATGATACCCTAGATGAATGCCCGTATTAAATTTCGTATGGTCACCGATCTATTCAAGTTTGATTTTGAAGTTGTTTTTCGTATATATTTCTAGAACGGTTTGTCGCACAGAAAAAATGGTTATAACAAATTTTATAGGATTTCGTATTCTGCAGAAGTCTTTAGTACAATAAAAATGTCTTGGACTGATCGTTTTCAAAGTATACGTAAAAAACCTAAATTTTTATATGGCAACACCATGAAAGAGTTGCCCGATTTAGTCCGTTTTTGATATTTTATTTGGTAATGTAGTAAAAACATCATGTACGAAATTTTAGCTCTCTACGTCGATGCGTTCTCAGGCAGTGTCCAAATATATAGCGGAAAACGAAATTTTTATATGGCAACCCCACGAAGGAGTTGCCCGATTTGTCTCATTTTCGAACTTAATTTTACTTTTTTTTTTTAAAGTCCGTGTACAAAATTTCAGCTCTTTAAGTATACGCGTTCTCGAGTTATCGGGCGCACAGACATGCAAAAATCGAAATAACTTTTAATATTATGAATGGGTGTCCAATCCATTTTGCTCTACCATCATTATTTCGAGGTGTTACAAACGGAATGACAAACTTAGTATACCCCTATGATTTCATCTAGGGTATAAAAATGGGACTACGGTACATGGATTATCATGGGATTAGTGAGGATGGCTTTTCATCATTAAATCATGAAAATATTTCTCGGTAGCTTAATCCCAGCTGTTCTATTTGTTTTCTTGTTTCTTAAATTTTCATCACACGAATTTATCTCTACTAAAAACAAATGTGAAAACATTGAAATACATTATTCTACAAAAAAACAAAAAAAACAAAAAAAACAAAAAAAACAGAACTAAAATTACCTTTCAAATCTAATAAATGATTCGTGATTATTATTGCCCTCATATTCATTACCAACAACATCAAGAAAATAAATTTCATTTGCCTTTTTCAGAATCCAAGAGTTTCCTTCTCCCTCACTCTCTCTTTCTTTCAAAATCGCAGTAGCAGAGCCATGAAACTCCATATATAATAACATCGTGGGCTAAGGCGACTGCGAGACAAGGTCGTTTAGTTATGTGGCTCGTGTACAACGATCAACGCGCCCAAATGCATTTACGTCGTCAAATGAGCCCAAACGAGCAACGACGGAGTCTTGTAATAATTTCAAAATGTACTGAACACGAGTCAAACTTAAAGCCTTAAGTTGGTCTCGTTTCGTTTCCATTGACCATTCCCGACAATTCGACGACGGCACGGCAACGATGGGCTATTATCTATATCTACTATTCTACTATATACCTTTATCTGTATGTGTACGCTCCGTTATATATCTACTTAGTAGAGATTCATTTGTTGTATCCATGAAACTGGAGCCGCATGGATCTGAAATCACGATTTTCAAGTTTTGGTCAAGTCATTACCATATAAAAGCCACATCCAGAAAGACATTACATTATGGAAATCAGCTGATTGAGGCTTGTAATAATTTTATGTAAATTACCCAAGGAAATGCATAAAATGTGAATTGATACTGGTTCTTTTTTTGGGATAATTTCGAAAAACTTATGTGGGCAATTTGAGAAAGGTCCAGCCATTATTTATCGTATCCTCCCCGGAGGGAAATAGATATAAAAAAAAAATTATTCTATTCTATTGGAATGGAGATAAAAAAAAATGTGATTAAATAGAAATGGTTGAATTAAATTTTTTTCTTAGCTATTGATTAGTATTTTTGTGTGTGTTTAAATTGATGTCATTCCATGGATAAATTGATAGACATTAAACTTGAAGAAGAGACACAAACTAAAGACTTACTATCTATATATATATCTGTATAGGATTGATTATAGCCTCAGGAGGAAAATCTCATTAATTTGTAGGTATTTAAAACCAGAAATGGCACCAAAGAAAAAGGAAAGGAATTTCATTCCTTCTACCTGATTCGGTTCGGTTTGCTTAGCGTTTTCTGATCATAATTATTTCCTACGAGGACAAATTTTATTAGAGTCAGGCTGCTCTTTCTTCTAGAACCTGGGTATTTCGATTTTGTGTTAAACTAAAAAAAAGAAAAATCTAAAACGCCAATAAAAGAGCTGCCATTGATACCTATTATTAATTTGGGCGCATATATGTTTTTTTTCTTCTCACAATGGGTATTGATAAGTTGCTTCAATTTGTGTTGAATCTTACTGCAATTATCCTGGAACACTACTTGTTGGCAATCATGCAGAACGCATTCAATCTCTATACGGTGAATTCTGTAGAAGCTACATATATGGATCAGTAGGAAGTTGAGAGCACTAAATATGTACTATGTGAATCACCAAGTCTTACTAAATGTGGAACGAACACGCTGGAGAGTTACCTACCTACTTTTCCGTGAATTACGGGAAGTAGCAGGCTAGAAGTTCGGGGATCAGTAAGGTTCATTAACTGAGGTTGATTTTAATGCACCCCCTCCCCCTCTAAATTGAGTATTCATCTCCAGATAGCGTCTTAATGAGGTTACATCACAAATGAACCAAATTCAGGTCTAAATGTGGGTGATCATAGGTATTTCAATAGCCGCCACCTAACCCAACCTAACCTAACCTGATTTAACATATGCATGCCTTTTCTCTTGAATGTAATATAAAATGCAATAAATTTATTCGTTCATTATCTTCAAGAAAACGCCAAGAGGTATAATTTTTCTACATCTCATTTATGTAGTTTGTAGCTCCATCATTTTGGAATCAATTGATACCAACGCCATCTATGTTCTCAAAAACATATTACGAATTCGAACAAAGTTTTAAAGCAGCTGTCAAAAGTTTGAGGATTAGATTATTTCCGCTGTATATTTGGCTCAGTTGTAAATTACGGAAGTTATACAGCAGTTCATATTTTCAAGCTCTGAATAATCATTTATGATTTTCTAAATTCGAGGCCATAAACTTTTCTAGCTCTCTTGGGTGAAACCTACACACTTCCATATACCATATTATTGGATAGAAGAACTTGAAGCGAAATTGATAATATGCTTATAAATCGCAGAATGAGAACTGTAGTGGACGATGTACAAAGTTTTAGAGGAGCAAATACTGGAGACTATCACCCCTTTGTTATATAGCTAACATCAACTAAAGACCGACATATAATTTGTAATACCCAATGCAGTGCAATTAACTGGAGGAGGTTTAACCTAGAAGATCTGTGAAATAGTACCTACAAGAAAAACTTAGGTATTCTAGGAACCTTATTAGTTGAATACCATGGTCTGAGTGCAGTTAAAGTTGCCCTCATAATAACTGCGAAAGATAGTCGTTTGAGTTATGTTCAAAGTGTTCATCACAAATGGATGACAGACATAACGTAGGAAAATACAAATCGACGCCGAAGGCCGCTCAAGAATTGCACGCACTCTACTCCATGTGTGCTCCCAAAATAATTTCGGTAATTTTGACGAGCATAATCGTGAAGCAAAATTAGCGGCTTTTAGACTGTGCGGAAGAGCATGCGTTTGGGGTATTTATTATTCCTTGCATAAGTTGTATCGACAGGTTTCGATTTTGACTAATATATGTCTCTCGTAGTCCAATTTGAATTTTTATCTGCAACTTTTAAACAATATTTTAGTGAATATCGTAGGATTTTTTTGATAAATTGATTTTTATAAATTTTCTAAGGGATTTTCGGTCTATTTTTCCGAAAAAACAATGAAAAAAAAGTTCCAATTGATACCATTTTTTTTTTAAATCAATTTTTCAAAAAAATCCTATGACGTTCACTATATTTTAAGAAACTTTTTGGTTTTTTGTTCCTGATTAAAAATTGTGACCTATAGCAGTACGCCCATGTCGACCGTCCGAGATATTTTCTTTTCCTTGCGTGCGCTGCTATAGAGCCATTTTGAATCGTAAAATTAAAATAAAATATGTTTTTTTTTTGTAGTTAAAGATTAGTACTTTGATATACACAAAACCTCTTATCTCTATCCCTTTCCTATCGTTGGTGGTACGTCTCAGAAAATCACGTGAAATTTAGTGAACACAAGGTGATATTATACCCCTTAAAAAAACTCTTCAATAATGTTAAGTGAGGCAATTACAACGAGGCCTTAACCCCGTACAAGGAATTCAGATAATTCAAAGGAAAAAGACTGAAGAATTTACAGCATTTTCTGATAGTATCAAGACTTTAAAATATACTAGAAGAAGATCAGCTAAATGGGACAGGACTTCTAAAGCACCCATATGAAGCTTAAACCAATAATTTACAAAAAAAAAAAATAGTGGAGGTACTCATGCAAATGAATTTTCTATACTGCGTAACCTAAGCCATAAATAATCTATATATCTTGGTAAACGCACAAACTATATTGTTCCAGGGATCTTGGGTTCGAGTCCCACCTCGATATTGTCTTGTTATTTTCCTTCTACCTAGGTATATAATTTCTATTCTCCTCTTCCAACTTACTACCGTATCAAACAAAATTTCCCTTCCCACTCTTCTAGCAGCAGCACAACATATACTCCAGGGAAGCGGGTTTGTGATTTATAGGGTTTTCACCGCTAGTAGACATAAACTTAAAGGACATCTATATCTCGCGCTGCAAACCGCGCACATCCTTTAACCCTTCAAATTACTTTCGACCGTAGAGTAAAATTCCGTGATGCTTTTTTATCTTGAACAGTGCGAATGTGGAACAGCTTGCCATCTTCCGTTTTTCCTCCGGCATACAATCTTCGGAAGTTTAAGGGCGACATACATCGGCACCTCCGCCACTCTCCTCATATCCCCTAATCCTTTCCCTATCTCCTTCCTGCCATGCTGTGCTTTGCATCATAGGGTATCCCCTGAGTTAGGCTTAATAATATAAAAAAAAAAAAACACAGTTAAATTTAGAGAACGGACGTAATTACCACACCAATTGAAGGCATGATAAAACAATTCCAGACTTAAGAATTGATTAGGATTTTGTAGAAAATAAAACTACTATCGTCCCCTTTACCGGCAATAGGAAACATTACATAAAATCACTCTGCTTACATGTGATGATCATACAACTCTCCAAAGATGTAAAGTTCTTGAGGATCAGAAACTCAGAACTACCTCGGCATTGTATATATGCCAAAGACAGTATAAAAAGAAATGAGTCTTAAAATATCAAAATAATCTATTGAACCTATACCATCGTAAGGCCTATATTATTACCTCTAATGCCTTTGTATGTTGTAGAAAAACAGAAAAAAATAGTTAAAACAGAACTACAAAAACTTGTACCATTTCAGCCTCAGAACTGATTTTATACCTTCCTTTACAAATTTTCATTAAACCGGATTCTTCTACTCTGATCTCTATTCAAATTGGTAGCTCCAGAAACTTGGGCATTAGAGATTAAAAATTCACAAAATTTTAATTACCAATAATCATCGAACATAACTAAAACTGGATAAATATTAGACCGCAATTCCTGCGTGCATTACTCATTTAGTAGACAAACAATTCTATAGGAGGAAAAAATCATTGTGGTCTTTAAAGCAAATTTAATAACTGTGAGTGATAAACTGGTCTAATTATTGGCCACTACTAAATTACTCTCAAGATAATAACGACAAAAAACATGAAGCGGTAGAATCTGTCGATTCTAAGTCCTTCGCGACTGTTCAAGATTTACTCATTAAAGACACTAATAGATTGGTACGGGATTCATATAGCCATATCAGATATTCTGAAATTCGATCGGAATAAGATAAAAAAAAACCTTCCTAAAACGTCTCAAGCTAGACTAAACATTACAAGGTCACAGTGTTTATAAAGCCAGGTTTCCAATCTCTACTACAAAAAAAAAAAAAAAACATATATATGTAAAAGGTAAACCTGCAGCCTTGAATATAAAATTAGTAAAAAAAACAAATCCCTTCCCTTCTTCCACTAATTAACGAAATAAAAAAAATCACAATCAAAAAATATTTCCTGAATTTTTCAGACAGTTTGGCATCATGTCAAGTGATAAGAAAAATAATACTTTTTTTTTTTTTATTCTACTCTGATAATAAATGCGCCATCTTTATCTCAAGCTCATAAAGGTTATTCAGTGATCAAAATTGTTTTTATTCTCGTAGGAATTGATTAAATGAAGCGCGGACAATGTGACCGTTTGCACGACCGCCACGCCGCCGGTCGCAACGGTGCCTGTTATACTTACGTTCAGATGCGATTACACATTGTAATACGAAATGGGAAAGGTTGTGTAAATATTTCCCAGAATTCTGATAACTTTTATACAGTCATAAGTTAAATAAAACAGAATTAAGTAAAAAAAATAAATAAAAAAAAGAAAAAAAAAGATCATTCAGACATGAACTAAGCCGCTTAAGTTCAAATTGTCTTCTTTAGTGGAAGTTTTAATAATAATTAACCGGTCTGACCGCACTTGTTCTAAAAATACACTTTTCTCCGTGATAAGCCTTATCGGGCGCGAGTAAGTTATTTTGAAAACATTAATTCGGTGTTCGGTGGGTAACCAGTGGTAACTATACTACTAGCACTTGTGCGATTGGGTAACAATATATGAGGGGATAAATAAAACGTAACGAACACATTATGTTTTGCTGCAGCTCTTTTTTTTTGTTTTTTTTTATAGTTAATGTATGTCAATAAAAAAAATTTGATGAGTCATGTCAGCAATTTATCGAGTCTCGTCTCAAAAAAAAACACAAGCTTTTGCGTTACGAGAATAAATCTGTGAAAATTGTATTTTGCGGTGATATCTTAGCGTGAACAGATAGTATTTTTCTGTTAAACATATGTATGTAGATATATACAAAACATGCACAGATTGTGTTATTTTAATAATGTAAATATGATTTTATTACGCTTTAATTGAGGAAGATTAAGAAGAGATCCGCGGAGCTGTCAAAATAGTTAAGTCTTGGTAGACTTGTTCAATTATATTTTATAGATTATTTGTAGAGAAGATAATTTAAAGGCAATAATCAATTACTTTAAAAATTATCATTAATTTCATGATAAGAAAGAATGCGAAACTGTTTTATATACTGAAATATTTGTTATCAGAGATTGTATTGATCGATCCGAAGAAAAACCTCTCAAATTGCAATCACAAATATTATAAAGCCATTGTAAAGCAAAAACAAAAAATTGATTATCTAGCATTGGAGGAATTGAACTCCGAACTTCAATTTATACTGAGACTTTAAGGATATTGTCATGTAACCAATTAAATTCGACAGAAATGGAATGGTCATGGGTGTACTACCGCTCTGCTCAAAGTGAGTGATGATGTTGCTCGTGCTATTGACAAGGGAGACTTAACAGTTCTAGTTTTTCTCGACTTTTCAAAAGCATTTGATTCGGTTAACCACCATCTGCTTTGCTACAAACTTCGAATGCTTTTCGGATTTTCTTCTCAAGCAGTTCAATTGATTTATAATTATCTCAGTAATAGATCCCAAGCAGTACAAGTAAATAGATGCCAGTCCTCATTTCTTTCTGTTTTAACCGGTGTGCCACAAGGATCGATACTTGGACCCCTACTATTTTCAATTTTTATCAATGATATTTTTTCTCAAGTTAATCATAGCAAAATGCATCTATACGCTGATGATGCGCAATTATACCTCTCTAGACCCCTTGGCCTTATTGAGGATGCAACTAGCTGTATTAATGAAGATCTTCAATCAATTCACCTATGGTCCTTATCTAATATGCTAAAGCTGAACCCAGCAAAATCCAAATGTTTGGTCATAAATCGCACAAAACTCGACACAGAAGGATTTCCTCCAATTATGATTAATAACACAGTTATTCCACTTGTACACACTGTCAGGAACCTTGGAATAATTTTCAATTGTTTATTTACGTGGGATGACCACATCAACAATATTGTTAGTAAAATTTATGGTGGTTTAAGTGCGCTATGGATATCTAGTGATTTTACCCCGGTTTCAATAAGGTTACTGCTGGTACGTCTAACTTTTAATACTGGTATTTACTTACGGCTGTGAGGTTTTTGACAAACTCGATTACGATAATTCCAGTAAACTTGAGATTGCCTTTAACTCTGTGGTTAGGTATGTGTATGGTCTTCGAAGATATGATCATGTCTCTCCGTTTTCGGATTCAATTTTGGGTTGTGGCTTATTTACGTATTTCAAATTTCGTTCGCTGGTATTATTAGCGAAGATAATAAAAATTCATATTCCATTATATCTATACGAAAAACTCGAATTTGCAAGATCAAGCAGGACACTGAATCTCATTGTACCAAGATCACAATTTTTAGTAACAAGACGCCTGTTCTTCAACCATTCTATTACAAACTGGAACAACTTACCTGTTTCGGTTAAAAATTTAATCCAGTTCCACTAATTGAGCATAATAAATAGTAGCATTTTCAAGGCATTAACACCTAGTAGTTAAAACAAATGTAGTGTACTAATTGTTTACTCAATCTATATTCTTTCTTAATTATTAATTCTTCTTTTGGTAATATTAGTAAGTTTGTTCTGTAATCACTTCTTTATATTTAGTATTACGCATTAATAACTTTAATTAAATACTTAAATATGTTGTTCCTTTTCTAATTCTCAGTGTACTATTTTTGTAATTTATTATGGCTTGTGCACATTAATAAGATACTTTATCTTACGTGTACAATTGTTGCAAATAAATTGAATTTGAATTTGAAATGGGATATGACATGATCATATTTTATAAATAGTTTTAGTCATAATTTGATCAAATCCTGAGACTTGTTGTGAAGCGTCTGGGCCGAATTATACATTTCCGATCTCTTGACCAATCACATCGTAAACCTGGCAAAATTCGAAATTCTGGGTTAATAACACTTTGCTGAACATAGAAAAGCTTAGCTAGGGTAGGCTTTGATTTTAATGTAAAGAGAAAAAACAAAACAAAATTTATCTTGGTATCAATTGGCTTTTCATCTAATGTTAAAAGCAATTTAGAACAAGAGAAAAATTTATAATTGGTCTAAGACCCCTCATATAAAAATATGCGTTAAATAAAGTGAAACCCAAAGTTTTGTACACCAAGAAGGATTTGTCGAATTTAGTCCATTTTTGAAATTTTCTTTACCATTGCTATGAAAGCACCATGTACCAAATTCTAGCTTTTTACAACGTATTCTTATTGCCCAAATATGAAGTGAAAAAAGAAATTTTTGTATGGCAATGCTACGAAGGCGTTGTCCGATTGGTCCAATTTTCGAACTTAAATTTCCATTTTTTTTTTGTTTTTTAAAAAAAAGCCCGTTGAGTACTGTAGTTATCTCCGAGGACGGACAGACAGACATGCAATTCGAAATAACTTTTAATATTGTCCGTGTATGTTCAATCCATTTTGCTCTCGATGATATTTATCAAAAGTACATTACTCCAAAAATTTACTTTACACTACTTACAGAACTGTACGCTTTTAATTCCAATAATATTCAGGTTTTTTGAAGTTATGCATTATTGACCCATTATTTTTTTTTTTGTTTTGAAAAGAGGTACGGGTTTCTAGTTAGTACAGAATGACAGAAAAAAATTTGTTTTTTCAAACACTTTTATATGCCTAACTCCAAAACGGCATTTTTGAAGATTGTACTTTTGAATAAACCCCATAGAATTATTTCTGTTCATTAAAAATGGAATGAAGAACTTAGTATAACCTATGAGACTTGATCTATAGGGTATAAAAAGAAACAAATATATATCAAAGATATTGGGCCATCCCAGACGAGTATTCTTGATGCAAAATGCAAACCGGTTTTTTAGGGAAGAGGTAAAAGAAGCAGAGAGAAATCTCTACAATTGTGGTGCACTTTGGAGAGAAATTTTGCATCAAAAATCAAATGGTATTCACTTGTTGCACCGCACTAATACAACCGAAACGAAATATTTCTTGTTCAGTGGAGTCCGAGAATTTTCATGAAATATCTGATTTCATTCTTGATTTATCTGCCGGTGAGTACAATAATGCACGCACACATTCATAGTCCCCTATTCTTATATAAATGAAAGCCTGCAGCAAGAATACCCATGCGGAGGCGCGTACGCTGTTGTTAAACCGGTTTGCATTTTGCATCAAGAATACTCGTCTGGGATGGCCCAATAAGACCAAAAAAGACAACACTTAATGAAGGAATAATTTCCGAAACGGTCAAGAAACCGACGAGGTGGTATTTCTGAACTCTCTTTCAGTGTCCAGCGTTTCCTAGGCACATCATAAACCAACTGCCAGTCTGACACTACAGAAGGTGATCCAACCAGCAGTAACAGTAGCGTATCTATTGCATTCACAGCCATCCAGTCGACATAGACTCGACTTGGAACAGGACTCACGAGCAAGCCTTGTCACAACCGTCAAGTGGACATAACTTTAAGGTCAACTTGATCTCAACACCATCGGCTCCTTAGCGGAATAGTACCTGTTATCCCGTTTGTCATAGGGACAGCCTGGATTCAGTGAGTGGTGTCCTCTGCCGGCTCGACGTCGTTGTAGTTGTCTTTCGTGGACTTCCAGTCACCGCTAAGGTAGATTGATTCCCTTATTAAATATTTCAGAACGGGAAGTTGATGCATTTCGTAAGCTATCACTCATAGAGTGAGCGGTTGACCGATAACCAAATCAAGCCGTCGCGTCGCCGTCATTTCCTGCGTCAAGCAAACACCTCAAGGCGGAGCAGTGTCTACTCTCAAAGGTACTACCACCACTACAATTCCCGAATCCGAGTAAGTCTAGGCAAACCTCAGAACATTGGTTACTATTTAGGTAGGTTGTACCTATTTCGACGAGTTAGTCGTCTATATTCGACGTATTTCAGGGTAGGAATCGCCTGACAGGTTGTTGAGTCGACCTGTTGATCTGACGTAGCTGGTGCAAGATGAAGAGGTCTTGCGTAGTTGTTCAGCCTTAAGATAAGATAAGATTGCTGCTACTAGTGCCTGTTATGTTTCTGTAGCAATTCTTGCACTTGCCACAGGATGTCAATGTGTAGATAATGTCACCTTCACGGCACAGACTTCTTAACATTAACTTGAGAGGCTTTTTATTAGAGTTCTGAAACTATAGAGGAAGACCGTCATTGTTGAAGGACATGTGCAATGTAGTCTAAAGTATGGTTACGGTTTCTTGATGATTAACAGATAGACGAATACTCTTGTAGTATCTGTCTTGGTAAGAACAGTGCCCTGTACTCTCCTAGATTGAGTAAAGGCTAAAAAGATACTCTAGAAAGGATTGCATATATTAAACGGGGCTGTCCCAATGACAGTCCAGTTGATGTTGCTATATGTCGAACAGTGAACAGAAAGTTTTATGTGATATGCCATGCTCGGTACAAAATTTGATCGAAACGGAGCCTGTTTAATTGGGCAGGTTACTTCTTCTGACAATCTCGAGTGCGAGATAATGCTATCCTGTGCGCGGGCGTATAGGATCTCAGACGATGCCTTCTACCGTTACAGGTCACGGGAAGTCGGAGATGTTAACACTATTAATATGGTATTGGCTGCATAGGTGTCGTATTCTGTGAGAAAATACCAAGCGTCACCTTTCTTCTGTTTCATGTTAAAACCATGCATCTAAATTGAATCATCTGAAAGGAGACCTTGACGGAATCCTGAAAGAAATAACTTCAATATAAAGGAGGGGATTTCACGGGTTCTGTCCGAGATCTCTTTAGGTGTCTTTGTCGCAGTAAAACTAGTATTTCCTGAAGCCTAGTAGGGAGTTCGAGTAAAAAGTTACATTTCCATATAAATTTTACCGCTGGTAAAATCCGAAGCAAAAAGTTTACTGATCTCTTTACTAGTCCAGTACGGAGTTCACTGGTAAAATGTTCCATTTTTGGAGGCCAGCCATTCCCTTTAACTCGTACACGAATTTGTCTATTTCTTTACTATTTTCGACACTCTCGTAGACCCACTTTTCGTCATCACAGCGAGCTGGTACACAGGTTCATATCGCGTGACAATTGAATCTGTCAAAATTTGAACCGGAAATTTCCATGGAAAACCCGGAAAATCGGGAAAAATCATTTGAAAATTTGGTACAAATTTGATTAGTGATAAATCCGTTTCAGGAAAAATGCAGAGTTTTCTAAATTATGCAGGATCAAGTTTGCTATCAACTGGCATCATTACTTTCTCTCCGACAATGGTGAAAACTTGCAGAAAAATCGAAGAAAATTCATGTAAAACGCTTTTCCGGAGTATTTCCGACCAAGGAAGCGTTTGAGCGTTTTGCAACCTAAGACAAAGTTATAGAGCGAAATGAGTTGCATAAAGTTGCCTTTGTGGAAAACTCCATGGAAAATCCGGAAAAGCGGGAAAATCAACGGAAAAATTTTCATCTATATGATTAGTGATAAATCTGTTTCAGGAAAAATGCAGAATTTTCCAATTTAGTTAACGTGAAAAAGGCAGAAAATAAAATAAGTAAAAAACGAGTTTTCAAACAAAACTGAGGCCAAGTCGCATGAAAAAGTAGAAAATAAGCTTTTCTTCACACACAGAGGTGGACTCAGATTTTATTCGCTGACAATCACCGATATATTTCAGTATGATCAATCGGAGGTAATAAGTGATTTGATTCATGAAGAGAAAGAATATTCAAGAGAAATGTCCCAATAAAAAAATCTGAGTTCACCTCTGACATTTCTCTTGAATATTCTTTCTCGTCATTAATCAAATCACTTATTACCTCTGATTGATCTTACTGAAATAAATCGGATTGTCAGCGAATAAAATCTGAGTCCACCTCTGTGTGTGAAGAAAAGTTTATTTTCTACTTTTTCATGCGACTTGGCCTCAGTTTTGTTTGAAAACTCGTTTTTTACTTATTTTAAAGGCGAAATTTAATTAGTTTATTGCCAGAAACTTCTATTGATTCCTTTTTATAAAGTTGTTGCTTGTTGGCTGACATTAGACATAATAATCAATAACATTGTTTTTTCAGTTTTTCTACATAGATTTATAGCCTTCTTAACTACGGCTTCCTACACCCAGTAAGGTATGACTAGAGTGCATTTTGGAGAGTGAATTCACGGTTTACAGGTTGGTTCGATTAACTTTCGGAAATGACCCAGCCGACACAGACACGTCGTCATAGCTACGCCAAACAGGTAATCATGATCGCAGTCTCCTGCTTCAAGTGTAGATTCAAAACGCTGTTGTTTCCTGCCTTAAACGGACCTTTCAAAACAGCGGTTTCCTGCGTCGCCAGTGCCAGGTATTGCAGCTTTCCGCTTTATGTCGACCTTCTATCAGTCCCTGTTACACTCGAAGCGGACACCGATATTTAGTTAAGGGTGCCCTATCCGATTCGAGGCGTAACCATTGTATCCTGATCTGCTCAGCAAAACTTGGCACACAGTCAAAACCTGTCTAAAATTTTTGATATAAATTAATATCATCGGCAACAACAAGAAATACTCCAGTTATATTTATATCGTAATCATACAGTGCTAGAAAAAGTGTAGTACGTCAAAATTACTCATCCGCAATCACACCAAAATTTTCCAAATTATACTCTTTCCATTAGTTTTACGTTATTCGTGAATTTATTTTTTTCTCCAGAAAATTTCAATCTGACAAATTACACGAATATGACTTAAAAGTTTTTCTATTGCATTCCATTTCTATTGATTGACGTGCATTTTTCTTGAAATATCAATGGAAATCGGAATTAAAATTTTCTTTCTGCATTAAAACTTAACATTAAAGACACTGACAATCTGAATACAAAGCCGGGCATATATGAAAAATTACTATAGTAAAGTTATTTCGGATATTGTCAATAATTTCAGACTCCCAGCTAATTTTGGTCCCTAAAACATCGCATTCTATTCATTCTTTCTTATTGGGAGATTTCAAAAATTTCCAATCGGTGATGTATCTACTATTAAAAATCGTATATCTTAAAAATGGGGTTCCCCAGGGTTCAATCTTCGAGCCCGTGCTATTCTGTACAGACAATTGCACATCCAGATTTAATTGGACAGTATTGTCGGTCTGATAGAGGATTGTGTGAAATGAATTAATTCTAATTTGAAAATAATTTAAGATTGATTCAAGAATTATCATTTCGTACAATAAATTTAGAGAAATCTAGTTATTATACTACCACCAGGGGGCTTTAAGATGAATCTTGAATGCAGAATAGCTGCTATAACACGAGTGTTAAATTATTTCCCCATTTTGCTGTGCACTTTATAGCCCATTCGCTGTGAACTGAGCCAAACCTGTACTCTCACTCCACATAGCAAATTGGATAGAATTTAGGAAAACATGGAAACAATTCATAATTTTATTGAAATACTAACAATTATTTTCACTTTTTTAAAAATAAACATTTTAATCTATTACAAACAATCGTTAGAATTATCATCACCAGAAGTTTGGTTTATTCCGTATGAAGTTTTAAACAAGAAACGTTCTTGATTGCCCATAAGGCGTAATGCTGAAAATCTTTCAAACGACACGTTTCTAATACATATGCAAACAAAGAGAAAAGATTGTAAATAAAGAAGACAATGGCTGTGTTGATTTTCAAAACAGCTGGTAAAAAATTGACAATTCTGAAAATTAATTGTGTGATTTTATTTTTGGAATATTACTCGTTTAGAAAAATTGCATAAGTTTTTCAAAATTTATAGTGTTGGTAGTATTTGTGAGATTCTTTTAAATGTTTCCTCTTTATTCTCATATGAAACAGTAAAAAATGACAAAAAAAATTTTAAATAATTTGTGCTTGGAGTTTTAATGGAATTTCAGTTTCTAATAATAGGATTTAATTTTTTTTTATTTCCAAAACTCTATTAAGCTCTCTCTGTATCTATTGTAACTTTCCTAAATATTAATAAAAAAAAACATGCCTCAAGAACTTTGAGGTACATTTTACTTTTGAGTACTTTATTCAAATTTACTTCAATGTTAGCACCTTTAAGGCCGATTCACACTGTCGCGATAGCGATAACGAAGCGACAGCCATAAATCGCTACACATAGTTTTCAATATGAGCGCCCACACCAACGCGATACATACAGCGATACAAAGAATTTCTGCAGCGTTAGACCAGCGATTCAAATGTCTATCGCAGCATACAAAATTTTAGTCATCTATCGTGAGCTGTGAGATCAAAGCGAATGTTGAAAAATGAATTAAAATCATATAAAGGAATACCCAATTTTATATGATCTGCATTTAAAACATTATAAAAATAGTAGAAAAAAGGACAACGTGGAGGTTGATATTGCCAAGGAGTTGAATACATGTTGGGTTAGCTTAACAATATCGGTGGCATTGCCACTGCAACCCTGCGGACACCGCTACCAGAATTGATTTATTTTGTCCTTCCTTAGAGGCTAAATCTAGTCTAGAATACAAGTAGGAAGTGTTAAACGAAGTGAGGTTATAGACGTACGTAAAGTTACCATCGCAACATCGTCCGATTTAACACGGAACTATCTCATAATTTGTCGTTAATTTGTCGAGAAAAAGATAAATGTGTCGTGTACTTTTTTCTAAAGGAAACTGGATGTGGTGCTAACTTGACGAAAAGTTAGCACTACAACTCACTAGAACTCGGCCTAACCTTAACGGAATGGAAAATTTTACATCTTATAATTTCTCACGACACGACAAATTTATTTCACGACGAATTATAAGATGTGAAATTTTCCAATCCAATAAGGTTTGGCCGAGTTCTAGTGAGTTGCGGTGCTCTCTCCTTTTAAATGAAACTCACCTTTACATAACTTCCACATAGATCGTATCGTTAATAGAGCAAAGGCAAACTCAATGTTACGCTTTGTAAAGAACTGGACAAAAGAATTAGATGATATCTATATATTACTAAAGCTCTTTTTGCCACTCTTGTTGGACCCATTTTGGAATATGCCAGTCCTGTCTGGTCTGGCTCTTACAAAAATCACTCCGATCGTATTGAGAGCGTGCAAAGGAGATTCTTACTTTTTACTCCAAGAGGTCTCGAATGGAGGAATAGAGTTCATCTTCCTCCTTATAACGAAAGATTAAATTTAATTCGCCTTCCTACTCTTGAGACTCGTAGAAAAATTTGTGATATTAGCTTTGAATTTCAACTTGTGATAGGTGACATCGACATGCCTTTGATGCTTGAGAATATTAATTTCAATTCATGATCTAGATACGTGCGATCTAATGACTTTATTTGTGTGTGTTCCCATCGCACCAACTATGGACACTTTGAAGCTATGACTAAAATTCGCTCTACTTTTAATTTGAATTTCCATTTAAATTAAGGCAAATCTTCAATAATTGTTCTGTACTTTAGCTTTAATTTAAGTATTGTGTCCTGGGACCATAGCGAAATAAATAAATAACTTGACATCAACTTAGCACCACATCCACAAGACAAATTTTATCCACACGACAAATTTCACGATAAACTAACGACAAATTAACGACAAATTAACGACAAATTTTAAATCAGGCGAAATTGCGGTGATAACTTTACGTACGTAGGTTATAGTTCAAGTACAAAAAAAAAAACGTTGTTGGATTTGGAAAATTTCTCCCGTTGGACTTATTCTATTAACTACAAAATTTAAAAAATCCCCCATTTTTGATTAAGAGGGCTCTAGATGTTGAGTGTTATCGTTCCCATTTTCAGTTTGTAAAAAAATACGAGAGGCGTATGGGGCTTTTTTAATAGTTGTTTCACGCTGAGTTGCAGAAGGATTGACAAGAATTCTCCATTTTGCGTCAAAATTCCAAACTCGTTTTCAATTATTTACTTATAAGGCTGTGTAAATTTAAGTATTGAAGGCTCTAATTTTTCTGAGGTTCTTGTTAGGCGTACTTTGCTGCGAAAGGACGCATCATGTAAAATTTTAAATGGAATCCTTAATCGAGGTATGAGGTGTTCTTTGATATTGATCAGGCAAACATTTGGTGGTATTTTTCGAACAAATCATATTGAAATTTCATCTCTATACCCGAAATATTTAAAACACCTATGCGTCACTACTTCTTTCATATCTTCCAACATCGATTCATATATAAAAATTTATATTCGATATCAAATATGGTCAGTAAAACAAACTGTTTCAAATTAAAAAAAATTAATCGACCTTGTATAAGTCGAGCTAGGACACATTGAATTGACATATAATCGTAGCATTGCCACCAGCTATCCTAGCAAATACAATTGCGAAATGCTAATTTGTCCCATATTCAAATTTTTCCCAAATGTCTTCATTTGGTTCAGGCATATGCATGTAACTATTGCTGTGATCTATCACGTTTGTGTAAAAGTAATTATGTCGCTAGTTTATCGCTATGATTATCGCTATCGTTATCGTAATCGCTATTGCGTCGGTGTGAATGGGCCTTTACTCTGCTCGAACTATAGAAATTATATGTATTTGGTTAAAATTTAATCTGGAATTGGAAGCTGCAATCAGCAGATATAGAAAGTCCTTGGGGGATTTAACGTCGACACCTGCCAAGTATGGCTTAATCGTATGGTTTAGATTGATTTTGTGACGTGAATCATGACACTTTCAACAAATATTTCTGTTTCTGAAGTATTTCACTGATCGGAGCGATCTCTGCCATTCTATGGGTTCTGACACCCGGTTATTTAAACGCAACTCCACACTAAGCTCATACCCTAGCTCGGTGAGAAGATGTCTAAGATTATTCACTTTCATGATTCATCGTTGAGTCCATGGTATTGCAATCTGTCAGCATTTGGGCGTCAATCACAGTCACCACGTTACTCACTGAAGGGCCTAACCAACCTCGGAATGGAACAATTTCTATGTGCAACCGATCACGTTGTATTAGAAAAACCCCGGTCAGACTACTTCAGTTTTGGTAGTATGGTGGTAGGCATTTCTTTTCTAGTATACATCCTCTTTTTCTGTATGAAAACTTCTTTTGCATATTCATTCATGCACTGCTGAATCAGCGGATACAATAAAGTTGAAAAGAATTTAATTCTACTTAGTGAGAATTTATGATGAGATATATATAAAAATAAAAGAATTTAAAGTCTGATGTTCTCAGTATAAAGAATGAACGAAAAGTGTACGTTACGCTTAAAATTGTATTTTCTAGAGCCACTGATTCAATGGAATATCAATTAACTTGTAATAAACTTACCTTCCTGAAGACCAATGAAAATTCCAGTAAATCTAAAACAAAAAGAAAAGAAAATCTATTTTATTATGTCAATTATAAGATAATATAATTTTACTGTAAAATCAGAGCTTGAGTAAAACGGAGACTATCTAAGGTGAACTTAATAAATGCAAGGCCCAAATTACCCACCTTGACACTAAAATTTTGTCTTCGAATAAGGCGGAGCCTGTGTAATGCAAACAAGAAATTATTGGGCCATTCCATACGAGTATTCTTGATGCAGTATGCAAACTCGTGTGGGATGGCCCATTTCATTCTCAACGTCAGTAAAATTAAATGTGTCCCAAGTAAAGTTAACTTCAATTACTACTGCTAAATAACGTTCTTCCTTACGAATGTCATGAAAGTAATATTGGAATCCATCAGGACCATCCAGACAGAAACGACGGAAAAACTAAACTATTTCCAATGTGAAGTTCAATTCATATGATTTTGAGCATATTGAAGGCGTGTATCCTTGTGGCGCTCGGTGAGAAAGGGTTTCATCTTCAAATGACTACACTTCAAGGTTGGAAAGTCAGCTATTATTCTCCAATCAGTCCTTGCAGAAACACCAACTTCCACATCAATTTGGCTTGCAGACGCCACACAGTGGTGTCTTCCATAGGTCATAAGTTCAAAAATCACCGTTACACTAACCTCACGTTAATAATCGCATTATTCGTACAAATACTTACGCTTCATAACGGTACATAAATTTCAAACATTTATAAATTTTATCGTATTTTATGTGGCACTTAAAGTTGCATTGTATTCCACTGCAGTCGTATTAATGACGTAAGCGTACTAATTTGAAATAGTTTGAGTTGTAATCAAAAGCATAACAAGCCCCTATCAATGGATATCCAAGAATCAGGTATGTGGATAATTTCTGTTTATTTTTTTGGACTGTATTACCGTTAGTTATTCTTTAATACAAATTTTGTAAATTTGCGTAAAAAATGTAAAAAAGTGACAAAATTGTAATTTTTTAACAAGAGTTAAGTTTTGTACCATATTGTTGCTTGCAATATTTCTTAGTACATAATTTAGACTATTTCCTCTTCTTTACGATCATATATGTGATTGTATGCGGAAACTTGCGGAACTTTGAGAAAACTTTTTTTGAATGTGTGCTTCCGGTAATATTTTGTTCTATCTTCAAAGCAAAAAAAAAAGAGCTCGATTTTAGTTTCAGGATCCAGTCGAATGATTAAACGCCTTAACTTGTTCCATATTTGGCGTCTGATAAAAAAGTGCAACAATTCCTCTAAACCCCAGGAGACGTATGAAGGCTTCAAAAGGGCTTTCAATTTAGTAGACGATCGTGATCATCATGATAGAGTGAATTGTTGTTTGTGCAAGGCGTTTTTATCAAGATGGATGAAATGTGGACGAAGAGAATCGAGTATCATTAAAAAATACGGTGACTGGCTTGATAAATTTGTAAACTATGACGCCATACCTGTTATAACTCCTCCAGCAAGAGGAAAATGGGTAGGTAAGCCGAAAAAGTCGGTTTTGGCATGTTCATCGCGAACAAAAAGAAGACGATTGCAAGATTCGGCTAGTCTTGATGAAACACTAGCGCATGACTTAACGAGGTATCCAGACAGCCGTGACCACAGAACCAACTCGTATCCATGTGAATGACGGTTTCATTGCTAGTAGAAGCAAAGCTAACTAAAAATCAATACTAGCTCATTAAGAATTTTGTAGCCGAAAAAATGAATTTGGACATTTTTCCGAGCTATGCAAAAATCTTGGGAGCGAAGAAAGAAAGTTATCCAAAGCCGGATACAAAGATTACGCACTTTATTACAATTCCTTCTTATAAGAGTTTCTGACTTTCTAGGACATATTTTGGTTTATAGCTGTCTCGCATAGGGTTAGTTCTCCCCAGCTGTGATTTACCAGCTTACAGGCCTGTAACTCCAAAATCCTGTTCGCTGTTTCTAGGGCCCCATACGTATGGTTTTAGAAACAGCAACATCTTCCATTGAACTCTTTCTGAACAGATCATTATCTGCCTCGTCTCGTAGTATATCACCGAGCAGAGAGGAACTCTGTGGTTAGCACCAAGTTTGTCGAGCTCATTGCTACAACGTTGTACTAGGCGCTATCTCAGAGTGCTCGAGTCTACAGTTTTTTGATTGTAGCTTGGCTGTCAATACAAATTTTGATAATTCGATACTAGGCATATGTTATAACCAGCAACCTTGCTGAGTTACTGATAACTAGAACCTCAACTTAGAAGACACTATAAAAAAGTCCGGTAGGCGGTACGATTCTTATATTTGAAGTTAGCATGTCCCTGCTCCTACTCCCACATCATTTTCGAACTATCTGAAAGACACTACAATATCAAAGTCAATTGCCTTACTATTGTCTTCCTACTTCTATCTCTACTAGGAATGCCAGTTGGGTAACCCTTACCCAAGTCTATCCGCGGGATAGTTTAATCCGCAGCTGCCCGTATACAGTCCTCAAGACATATCTTTAGTATTATACTGTGAACAAGGTCTACGATTCTTATGGATCTTCCAGGGCATAGTCAGACCCATACTTTCTTATGAGGCAAATGTGTGGTGGCCCCTAAAACATTGCAGGCAACCACCAGGAAAACCCTTGATAAGGTGCAAAGGATGGCATGTTTAGGCGCCACTGACGGTCACTTGAAGCCATTCTTGGCTTACAGTCTCTCTACTACCTCTTTATTCAGAGGGAAGCAGCCGCTAGTATGCTTCGATAGGAAAGGCCAGATGAGTGCATTTCCTCCAGGGTGGATCATCTCAGTATCTTCGAGCAGGTCAACATTAATGATCTAGAAGCTGCAACAGATACTATGGCCAAGAGACTTTCTTTTGAAAAAGGTTACAAGGTAACCATTAATGAAAGAAGCCAGATACAAGCCAGAGGACGCCAGCTTCCGCAACGGGCACAATTTTCGTATACTGACGGATCGAGGAAAACATGCGCAGGGGTGGTTGGTTCAGAAGTGGAATTATCCATTCCACTTGTTGCCTCACCTTCCATTTTTCAGGCGGAAGTCTATGCTTTAGAGGTTGGTGCTCAGTAAAGCCTAAATAAGGGCTGCAAGAACTCCAACATCTACAGTTGTTCAGATGCCAAGTTCCTAGATCTTTCCTCTCAAGTTTTTGAGCCGAAATTAGTCTTTAGCTGCTACTCGAAACTCCAACTACTGACTAAGGACAACCAAATAAACCTTGGTCAGGGTACCTGTACATGAAGGAGTGGACGGTAATGAAAAAGCGGACGAACTGACTAAAACCGGAGCTGAATGTCCGTATACTGGTCCCTACCTAAAAGCCACTTTAGGGGGGAACTGCTAAGTGGGAAAACAGGCAACTGGATCTGCTTTGGCGTAGCGCGCCCAGTATGAGGCAAGTGAAGAAATTCTTCAACCCCTTTCTTCTCTAGACGCGCCAGCTATTTAGACTTAGTAGGCAGTTGCTCAGACTATTTGCTAACGCAGTCTAATGCAGTCATCAGTCATGGCCCTTTCCGTCACTTCCTGAAGAAGACAGGCAAATCCGACAATGAACTGTGTCGACTGTGCGAAGAGAATGATGAAACCTCGATGTACGTTATATGTATGTGAGTGGCCAGCACTTGCTGGTCTAACGTTGCAAATCACCGGAAGAACTTATTCAGATAATGTCTGCAATCTAACTACGAAAGCAATAATCGAGCTTGTTATACGTCTCGATTTTTCCTAACCACTTTAGGGGTAGGCACAATAGATCAGCTATGGTTGCGGTGTCCGCAAGGTCCGGGAGGACTAGTCGGCCCTACTCTTAACATTAACATTTAAGGTCACCAGCCAAATTCTTTTAGTCTCATTTTTGCAGCACATTTCCCATGGATGTCAAGGTCCAAGAGCCGGTGGAACATAACCTCCGTTTCTACCGTTGGTGCCGTCCGGAGAGCTGTAGGTACTTTAAACATTTAGCAAAAAAAAATATCCCGTCGTCGTAAACTAAAAATAGAAAGAGTCTATAGACCTCCGTGTCCTATATTCACATTAAGTAGATCAAGTCACTTGACCTTCGAAATTAACCACTGAACCTAAAGTGCAAATTTATGAATTTATATAAAAAAAAAAAAATAATAAAAATAAAAATAAATAAAACTAAAAAAATTCAGCGAACCTCCTTGTTTAACAAGATTCGCTTATCTTACGATCTTACGATGATGAGATAATCGTAAGTCATAAAATTGCACCACAGCACGACATGGATCTATGTAGTAACACAGATTCGAAAATGTTAACTTCCAGGAAGAGTTTGATTTAAGTCTCATTCAACAGAACACCTACACTGGAGCTCACCTTTGCGGAGTTTGATTTTTCGAAATAGCCACACCCTAGCAAGTTGCTGCAATAGCACGATCGTTTTGTAGACAGAGTCAGATCAGAGTCTATCCACGTTTCCCCTTCACATCAGGGTAACAGTTGAGCTCGTCGCGGATACACTTTGCTATAGATCTACCTACCTGATGCCACAGGTATCAGGAACTCATTAATTATAGTTTTTTTTTTATTTTGGAATTTTTCATTCAATTTTTAATATTTATGATATGCGCCTAAATTATGCATTCATCTATGCGCTATGTTACCTGTGTCGCCCAGTTCACCGCAGCGGTGTCGTTGAGTGACGAAATCCAAAGTAGGCAATAAAAATTTATGCGTTGGGACTTGAATTGGAGGAGACATAAAAAATGTAGAGTGAAACAAGCCGATAATTAGCTGGTTCCGCTTGGAAATTCGATGATATTTTTTTCGACTCGAGAAAAGTGTCAAATGGACTTTTTTATGAGATGTAGGTGGAATTTTGATTTCGGAGATTTTGTTTTGTTTTTTTTTTTTTTTAATTTGTGTTAACGACATGAAAGTTGGAATTTGGAAATTCTTGTTTTAATGAAATGTATTGAGAGCTTGAGCTATTTTGTATGATATTCGAAAGCAGAGCAGTGTAGGTACGTAATCTATACACAATGCGCGATTAGCTTTTGTGTTTTTAATGAGAAATTTAATAATCTTTTGTAGGGTTGAGCGATTGTTTAGATTAGATAATTTTTTGTGTGCATATATATTTTGTGGGGTATGTATTGTATATATCCGGAACTATAATAAATCAGTTTATAAATACCACAAAAAAAAATATGGGTTTTCTTCTTTTTTTTTTTTATTAAAAGTAGGGCGACGAAAGATACCAAGCGCACATTGCTAACCTGCTAAAAAGAAAAAAAGCTCTTACCAAACCCTATACCTGTACTTTTAATGAAACGCATTAGGTCTAGGTGAGGTAGGCTTTTCAGATCATCCACAAATAGGAGAAGAAGTCCAAACGTACTCAGCTCAGCCTGCTCTGGGCTAAGACCGGACAAGCGCAAAGAAATCGTTCGAACCAATTGGTACTATTTCTAGGGTTTCGTACAACAAAAGAAAAAAACGGAAAATCGCTCGTCCGTCTGTCTGTTTGTCACAGATATTTTTATCGAAAATACCTGAAGTAGGAATTTGAAATTTGGCATAATGTTCGGTTTTTGTGACGCGCACATATTTCAAAAGTCAGGGGCGGATCTAGCATTGAAATTACGGGGGCCATCTTACTGCAATCAAATTTAGAAGAAGAAAAAAACCAAAAAACATCAACTGGGGCACCACTTGTTCAGCGCCGTATGTCGCTTAGTTTAGCCATCACAGTACGCTAGTAGCAGGACAGATTAGTTACACCTTCTTCAACTCACACATAACAGCAATACAAGTTGCTATGCCTGTCAACTACAAATTTCATGTGAACAACTCGACGGCCCTCATCTAGCAGACTAAATCTTCTCTCACAGATCATCTTTCTCGTGCCAACTGACTCACGCATACTCTTCTTATTCATTTCAGGATTAAAATACAAGGGAAAGGGCACGCAGCAGTCCACAACGTTGAAACTACGTTCAACACATTGAATTTTAAAGTGTTAAACCTCATCACGTACACTAGTACACAGAATTTCCACATACATTAAATGTATACAATAATATTCATTGATATAAATTTTTATTTTTTTAAGTTTTGGAATAACATTTTTTTTTTTAAAGTTGAATTATATAAATAAAAAGAATATAAAATAAAAAATATATTTTTTCAAATAACTCAATTAATTAAATATTTTTTACTTTAATTTTTTTAAGGGATCATGAGCCCCAGGACCCCCCCCCCCCCACCCGTGGATCTGTCACTGTCGACAGTTAAATATTATGAAATAGTTTTTTTTTTATTTGGGCGCCTTAAGAAAAAGAAATATTTTTTTGGTATCGTTTGAAAGAGCTACTTTTAAGGATTTCAAAAATAAAAAATTCAAAAGTTTTGGTGAATTTGTTATCAAGGTGTAGCTCAAAATGTGTGAAGAAATACCGCACCCGCCTGATCTTATAGGTTTCTGAAGCTAATTTTTTTTTTTTTGTATAATCAGAGTTAGTCGGCATTGAATCATAGATAGCAGGAAAACTGTAGCTTTTTTCGTCAGTCTCATAGTTGGATCCACCTTAGGAACAAGGAGGGATGCGCTTTTGGGAGGTGCCCATTAGGAGAGATTTCACTACATACACTAAATTGAAAACTTTGAATCTGAGAATCAGGAAAAAAATGAGCGTTTCGAAAAATAAAAACAACAAAAATTTCAAAAAATTGTTTGCTGCACGGAATGTGTCAAAACTCTTTTAAAATGTGGTTACTGTAGGGTAGAGCAGGGCTTAAAGTGCTGTAGGTAATAAGTGCCGCCTTTAATATCCCGTATAATAAAAAGACACAACAAGAGCGTACATGAAAAGAATACGCTTGGCGTGGGCTAATATTCGCTACCAGGCATTAGGTACTAGCGTACGTGCCATAGTGCTATTATTTGGCGAAAAGTAAAAAAAAAATCGTGTCCGACATTTTAGTTTCTTTCTGAATGTGCTCATCATGTATAAGTGAAGTAAGTACCTTTAGATGTTATATTTATTTTTATTAGCGGGTACTCTGATACTACTTGCAACTACAAATTTGTTGTTGTTATTGTGTTCTATCTAAAAACCATGTTCTTCTACCGTTCGGTGTAAAAAGTGCAGCGGTGGCAAAAATTAGGTATAAGGCAGATAGCAAAGACTAAAGGTTAAAAGCTACATATTTAAATATTAATAACAACAACTACAAAGATTTTTCCAAAAAAGTAAATATAAAAATAGCATTTAAAATTTTTAACACCGTTTGCATAACGAACTAGATTCCGCTTTTTTGTTTTCAGATGTAGTAAGTGGCGCATGGTACCCCAACAAGTGGAATTTAGTACCCCACAAGAGGAGTAAAAACTTCCGAACGCCTTGCACATTTAAAATCAATTAATAACGTAAAATAATTAAATTTTTTACATTTTTTTTTGTATTGATACATAAAACCCTAAAGATTGTATGTTTAAATTATTATTTTCTCCGCCACACCCTGCCTTTACGTCATTTCGGAAGTATACTTCAAGCTGAGACAACTTACATCTAGGTGTGAAAACCTCACAAAAGAAGCTGTCGAATTAAAATGAGCTAATGGCCCTCTAATAGAAAACTCTATACATTCTCTCTCTCTCTCTCTCTCTTGCTGTATTATGTCACATAAATTCTTCGCAATGATAGCTTTCTTTGGTTGAATAAAAAGTTAAAGAGCTTTCAAAAAGTGATCCGGGTTTATATGGAAATTTTCTTATCTAGTTGTATGTTGTCTGTGCTTCAAGTAGTAAGACCCCTAAATGGAATGCATTTTCGATTCAACATTCTACATTCAACATTATGCCTGCTTCACATCATTAAATCAAAGTTCAATGGAAAATCAAACTAGAACGTTCGGAGATCCTCGTGGAGTTTTATTGGGCGAGGTAGAAATTCTAACTAATCATAATACCTTTTCCCTTTCATTGTGCTCACCTTAATGAACTGTCAATTTCCATAAACAACTCAATCAAATCTGGGTGTGATGGCTGGTCACCTCCATTTATCAAGGTCATTCCATTTCAAATAGGCAACAGGTGTTACATGACCATCACCAATTTTGTTGAAATTTTATTTACTTGAAAGGTTTGTGAAAACAAAAATACGAATTAAAAATTTTCAATACTTCGCAAATATACTGTCCTGGTATTCTTTAAAAATTCATATACATATATTTTTCTATTCATGCTAGAACAGTGAAATATGTCTCATTTGAAAAATAGGACTTTAGCCTAGACGTACTTTTGATTTTGTTAATTTTTTTTATATCTTACACCTTATATTATCCACTAATACATATAAAAAAATTTAACTTGGTATCTCAACGGGATCAAGGACTAAGAAATCAAGAAAGTTTCACAAAAATACATTTATAACTATCTACAAATAAAAATAAATTGTTTCTACAGGGTGATTCTGATCAAGATACCTTCCGGTATACCACGCGATTCCTTGAGGTAAGCTAATCAAAAAATTGTTCCACATACCCTCCCCCCCCCCTCCAGAAACCTTCCTTTAGGAGTTGTGGCAAGTTGAAGATATTCATGAACCCTGCTGGGAATAAATGAGTATAACTTTTGAACCACACTATAGATTTTGGTTATTGTTGGCTTATTAAATAGCCAAGAATAGTAGCTGTCGAAAAGTGTATTACTACGTATTTTTTAATTAAGCATCTTTAAATTATTCGCAAATATTTCCAAAAAATTGATTTTGTTTACACACAAATTTCATAAATACCGTTATTTATTTCAAAAACTTTTGTGTGTAAAGAAATCAATTTTTTGGAAATTTTTGAGAATAATTTAAAGATGGTTAATTAAAAAATACGTAGTAATACACTTTTCGACAGCTACTATTCTTGGCTATTTAATAAGCCAACAATAACCAAAATCTATAGTGTGGTTCAAAAGTTATACTCATTTATTCCCAGCAGGGTTCATGAATATCTTCAACTGGCCACAACTCCTAAAGGAAGGTTTCTGGGGGGGGGGGGGGTATGTGGAACAATTTTTTGATCAGCTTACCTCAAGGAATCGCGTGGTATACCGGAAGGTATTTTGATCAGAATCACCCTGTATACAGTGTGTCCCGTATGTGGTTTTGCATCTGAAGGTCATGGATAGGCCATGCTTAGACAAACAAAAAATTGAACGGGAGTTGGTTTTCGATATAACGGGATTTAAAAATATTTGGGTATGTATTTATATATCACCCTGTAATTTCTTAAATCCTCTTCTCCGTTTTGCAGTTATGGTTCAACAAATTTAAAATTTTAGATTTTTAACACCTATATTTATTAAAAAAACATGTCATCAATATAAATTTTTCATATGGAATTTTAGAAGCCCAATAGCTTCCCTTTAAAATAATTTATCACACTCTGTACTTAAAACGTAGCCCTTTCTTCGTTTTTGCACTTTTTCTTAAGCATACCCAGCGAAATGCCAGAAAGTAGGAAATTATCTTTTAGGAATGAGATTTTTGAGCCAGTAGTCGGTGGATATTCTTAAAAAAGGGCAAAAAATGCAGAAAGGGTTACATTTTTGGTACAGAGTGTGATAAATTATTTTAAAGGTAAGCTATTGGGCTTCTTAAATTCCATATGAAAAATTGATGTTGATGACGTATTTTTTAATAAATATAGGTGTTAAAAATCCAAAACTTTAAATTTGTTGAACCATAACCTCAAAACGGAGAAGAGGAGAGGTAAAATTTGTACAACATTGGAGAGGTAAAAAAAATTTATGTGTGGATAGAGGAAAATCCTCACGGTTTTCGAGATAACTGGACTTAAAAATAGTCGGCTATTTTTTTAGATTACCCTGTAAGTTCTGAAGGTTACACGCTAGAGCTTTCCAAGATTTATAAATTTTTGTGCCCTTCTGCTATCCGTTTTGACGTTATGTCTCAACAAAGTTAAAACTTTGGAATTATACTTCGTTTATTTATTTATTTAACTACTATTATTATCAAAAAACACTTGTCATTAACTCCAATTTTTATACCCTAGATGAAATCATAGGGGTATACTAAGTTTGTCATTCCGTTTGTAACACGAAATAATGATGGTAGAGCAAAATGGATTGGACACCCATTCATAATATTCAAAGTTATTTCGATTTTTGCATGTCCGTCTGTCCGTCCGTCCGTCTGTCCGTCCGTCCGTCCGTCCGTCCGTCTGTCCGTCCGTCCGTCCGTCCGTCTGTCCGTCCGTCCGTCCGTCTGTCCGTCCGTCCGTCCGTCCGTGCGCACGATAACTCGAGAACGCGTATACTTAAAGAGCTGAAATTTTGTACACGGACTTTAAAAAAAAAAAGTAAAATTAAGTTCGAAAATGAGACAACTCCTTCGTGGGGTTGCCATATAAAAATTTCGCTTTCTGCTATATATTTGGACACTGCCTGAGAACGCATCGACGTACAGAGCTGAAATTTTGTACATGATGTTTTTACTACATTAGCAAATAAAATGTCAAAAATGGACTAAATCGGGCAACTCCTTCTTGGTGTTGCCATATAAAAATTTCGGTTTTTTACGTATACTTTGAAAACGATCAGTCCAAGACATTTTTATTGTACTAAGAACTTCTGCAGAATACGGAATCCTATAAAATTGGTTATTACCATTTTTTCCGTGCGACAAACTGTTCTAGAAATATATGCGAAAAACAACTTCAAAATCAATACTTGAATAGATCGGTGACCATACGAAATTTAATACGGGCATTCATCTAGGGTATCATAAGAATTGGTCTTAGACCAATTCTAGCTTTTTTACTTGTTCATATTGATTTAATTTTGACTATCAGAATCAGCTTAACACAAGCTCACTGCATGGACACGTTAAATAAATAAACGGTCAAAAATACACGCGTTTCATCACTTAGTCGATGTTAGTTAATCTAAACATAAACTAAACGCCAGATGAAATTACATGCAATTCAACATTGAACAGAAAACATTAAAAGAAAATTAAATAAAACTAAAAAGATTAAATATTATACATATGTATATACCTTGACGTTTTTTTAAAACATGCTTAGAAACGTCAACAACAAAATCCTCGGCCATATTATTAACAGTAATGCGATTAATAGTTTCGTACGTTCTAAAGTTAGACCTTAAGGAGTCAACATATGCAACAGAGGTAACCTTCTCAAATTGTGCCTACTATCACGAAAAGAGAATTTGTCAAGTAACAACAGATAGTCAATATTCGCGAGTGCATATTTAAAAGTTTCAAGCGATCCTCATAGGGTGGAAGAATTAATGAATTATTCCAGGATAGGTGCCTCAAAGCAAATAGTAAAAAGTTCCGCTGAACAAACACGATACAGTCGATGTGTGTATCGTAAAATAGAGACTAGACCTGGCTAGTGTATTCAAGAAGGGGTCTCACAAAGCAAGGGTACAAACGCAGTGTAATGGTGGTATTCGAGAACTCTCGAGACCAACGTTTTATAAAACCCAGAATAGAACTACTCTTTAATACCATGAAGTTTAAATGGGAGATAAAATTCAATCCTTGGTCACATTTGACACCCAAGTCACAGACAGGAGTCATACGGCGAATCGAAGAATCCGAGAACCCATAATCGTAAGTAATTAGTTTCGGATTCCATTTGTCTCACAACAAAGACAATGACGTCAATTGACACAATAAAGAGTAACGGGCTCAAGTGACTCCCTTGAGGTACACCAGACAAAGCCTTCGGCACTCTAGAGATGGAATGGCGGAAATATATTTGGGCTGTTCTGTTATCTAAATAATCATAAGTGTTAGGTTAATGATTCCTGTGTAAAAATTATAACCTCACATTTGTCGATATTGAGTACCAAATTATTGCTTTTTCACCAATCGTAAAATTTTTGGAGGTCACCCTGTACCTGTTCACAATCGTGTTAAAAGATTTAATCTGAGCGAAAAGAAGCCCAAAAGACGACTTTTCTATAGAATTAAACTAGAATCTGCATAAAATTCGATACGCGTGGAGTCAAAAATTAACATCCGATTTTGTCTAGTTCGCAATTCTATAGCAAAATCATCAGATTTGCTTGTACGCAATTAATTTCGGTCGATTTCATTTATGTCAGACTTCAGTCTCAACTTAAGTTTCGACTCTCATAACACACACAAACACTTATGCAAATCGTACGTCTTCGCCATGCACAAGTCGCGAGATTTGTTTGAACGTGTATAGCTGTTAAGGCCGCAAACTAGGTATTCCATTTCGAAAAATTAATCACATTCGCCCAGCGATGTATATGAATTTGATCCTGGAAAGGTTCATCAACCAGTCTCAAATTGAAAATCGTGATTCACAAACAAAATAAATAGATCTTACAGATCAAGATTAATGTAAAGTATTAGTATGCAACCTTCAGGTATTCAAACTCGATAGTATTAAGGCAAAACTCGATGATATATCAAATAAAACTGATTTTTTTCTTTTTTTTAATGCCAACATGTACAAATTATGGCAAAGAATATGATGGAAAAACCCAATATGATTGTGATAATCCTAGAATACGTAGGTAGTAAAAAATTCAAAAATTCTACAGGACCTGTACCCTGTAAAAACCCAAAGCCAATTTTTGTATACATATCGGGTTCTACCTTAGTACCACAGAAAATATTAAAAAACCAATGATTTTCTATTGGATATGTATAAGTTCCTAACAGCAGCCTACTAGAATCCCTACGCCATTCAAATTCCAACAAAATTAGAGTTTTTATTATAAAAAAAAAAAAGGCTATGACTTAAATTATAAATAGAAGATATAAATTACTTTCCCTTCTCTCTGGACTCTATTGACCTTCTAATTATTTTCTTGTTTTTTTTTTATGCGCATCTTGAACTTAATTAAGAAAAGAGAAAAGGTAGGCATACACAGGTATGCTGGAAATTAATAAGCGTAAAAATATTATTTTTTACACTTGACTAAATTGGAATAATTAACACAGGACACACCCTTCACCTATATCTATACTTATCCTCCTACATATCTCTTCTAGGTATTTAATAAGAAAAGCACCGCTACCATAGAGTAAATTTCCCACAATCGAATGAAAGAAAACATCAAATCACCTTCAAATTTATAAATTATCATTCCCTGTAATCTATGGATGGTGTGCGACATCATTTCAATCTTGACGCACTCCAACCATTATATACAGGTATGTATAGATAGGTATCTACCTACAACTCCTCAATATAGCACCAAAGAAGAAATCAAAGCAATTTAAATGAACTCCAATTGAAAATGAGGGAAAAATCAAGAAATCCCCAAAGCAGGTTTCTTTCATAGTGAAAACTTGTAAAAAGAAAATAAATATTAAAAAAAAAAAACAATATATGAAACCTAAGGAATATCACGGCAATAGAGAACCTCAACCAGCTAACATCAGAGTGCAGTCTACCTGTATATCTAACCGCGTTGGATAAATAGCGTATAACGTAAATGTATAAAAGAAAAACAAAAAAAAAGACCTAAAATAAAAAACCGCGCCACAAAAGAATAGAGGCATTCTACACGTTCTCGAACCTGATAAATCCAACAAAAGATGGAAGTTTACAACAAGCTCTATTCAAGGCCCAGAGTCGACTTCTTGGACCTCCGATAGTAGTACGTTGTGTGGTACTACCTTTATACAACAGGTAAAAAATGAAAGACCAAAAAAAAAAACAATATCCATAAAAAAAGACGTTGCGGAGGAGATCTTTGGCTCTTTATATACTCCTCATGTTTATGGTCCCAGAGTAGCTTGTTCAGAAAAAGTATTTGAAAAAAAAACGCGCCATGTCCATCTGAGGAATTTCCTCACATAGAGCTCAACCAGCTGGGAGAAAACTTGTTTGGTAACTTGAAAAAGAGCTCTCAAGAAATTTCAAAAAGGAATATATATAAAAAAAAAAAAACAACCAAAACTGAGTGTCTTGAAGTCGTCGTCATCATTTCTTGGGATCAAGACTGACTGAACCACTCTTTGAATCTATGGAAACCTATAATAGCTATAACTAGAATCTCTTCTATCCAAGTAGCTGCTCTCTATAGTAACTGGCATATATAGCAATCCTCCATCGAGTAGATATAGTACGACAAATGATTATGATCGTGTGGATCGTCGTATATAGTTTTTTTCTTTTTTTTTTCTTTTTTTTTTTACCATCATCCAAACCGGACTTGGAGGAGTTGTGAATTTTATGGACATTATATGTTGTGTACGAACCACGATGTCCAGCCGCGCTCCGCTGCCGCCGCCATGCCATACAGAACAAGTACCTCGGATCGAAACATGGTATTGCATACTGATTAATCGCCACTCACTGCCAAGGTCACTCGCTTCATTTTTGTTACCATTGGGCAATGTTTCATCAAGTTCAGTCGTGGTGTGTTTATCAATTGCCAACGAGATAACAATTTTTGCTCATCTTTCTTTCACAAAGAAGATTTTTAAAGTCAACCAAATAGGCATGATTCCGTTTGAATTCTCTATCTGCAGGTCTACCAATAACAAAAAAAAAAAATAATAATAATAATAATCGACTTGTCGTTCACCCTGTCGTTGTCGTCGTCGCGTAATCGTTGTCACTTGGGATTTTCCAAGATTTTTGTAGAACTGGTCAAGTAATTTTATAATTTTAGATTTTAAAACCTGGCAAATGAATGCTGCTGGTCTGCTATGATGATCCTGTTCATAAAATTTGAAAAAAAAATACAAAAAAAAAATGTATTCAGACCAGACTGGTATGAAATGACGAAGTTTATGGTTGCGTTAATTATTGCCATCATAGCTACCAGTGCGGATCTGATGAAGATGTTGTTGGATTGGATGGATATTAGTGAAAGTCGCGCTACCTCGCCCCTCTGCAATAAATGTTAAATTATAAACAGATCCGGCAGTTATCCATATCTTGACATGCTAATAAAAATTTTCCTCAGCACTTTTAATTGATTTTGATGGCAATATGAATGCGAACGAACAGAGATCAACATCTTAATGGACGGGAGGAGGATGATGATGTACATACATATATTGTATATGATGGACGCAATTTCTTTGTAACTAATATTGCAATCGCTATAGAAACCTTTTTTTTTTTTTTGGTTTAGCGTTTGGATTTAATTTGGAAATGTTTTTTTTTTTTTTTAACATTTTTAGATTTTAATTGAAGTTTATTAGTCAGAAATATCTTAAGAGTTGGGTTTGAAGACTGTCTGTATGAAGTTCAGCATGTTCTCAATGTTTTAAATAACTTTAGAAATTAAAATGTGACATCTAAGCTCGAAATGGAGATCTATTTAAAGATTTCATTTAGAAAAATGTTTTCTGGTTTTGATATGAGAAAAAAACAATCAAATGTAAAATTCAGGGGCGGTTCCTCGTTGGAAGTACAGGAATTACTGCTTCCCTTGATAAAATGAAAAACTAGATAAAGAAAAGGAAAATCAGATTTTTTCCTACTCTAGCAGCACTAATAATAATAATAGGATGAAGTATTACATTTTTACATATTATTATTATTACATATTATTAGTACGAAAAAAAAGGGGCAAAAAGAATAAATCAAAAACAAGCAAATATTAATAAAAAGTTTTGAGAAATGAAATTAAAAAGAAATATATAGTAAGGATGATACAAATTTTGGTAGCCCCCTCCCCCCCTCCAAAGCAATGTGTAACATCGTTGGTTAGCTCTTTTTGAACTGTTTAGAGTTATACTGTACTATAAATGTCAGTTTTAGGAATAGCCAAATAACTTATTTTTTGGTTATTTCATAACCCACTGTCATTTTGTGCATCATTAGGGAATGAGTCAGCGTTGCATACTACCCAGAAGCACTGACATATATACAATGGACTGCTGACACTACAAAAATTGCTTACATTATTTGACATTATTATGGGATCACTTTTCTACATATAGTCGTCTCTTTTTGGTTTAACTACTTTTTTTCGCTGAACTATAAATCATAAGTTCTATACAAAATCCACCATAGTCCAGTTTCAGTTCAGTGGTTTTCTAAATGAATATATAGAATAGAAATAGATGGCAATACAGTATTTGTAATCCTTTCTCTGTCCCCCATACCTACTTTTAGGGACAGGTAGACAAAAATTGCAAAAAATTATTTCTTTAAAACTCAAGTTTGAAAAATATTTGATGTTGTAGAAGATAAGCTTCCAATAGAAATAATTTCGAATGCTTCTGTAATTTGTTGAACTTTTAATATGAGTATTAAAGCGAAAGTAAAACTTGAAATTAAGATAATTGTCACACCCTGCCCAAAAAAAAATTGACCCATATGAAATAGAAAATCAGGCAGTCCATGTTATATATGTCAGTGGGCAGAAGCCAGTCGACAGGACGACTGGTGTCCGCGCAGGTATCAGTCAGTGCAATCGTTCCTTTGTATTGTGACTGTGAACTGTTGATTATTGAAGTGCTTACTGATTGGACAATTTATCACAATGGAAATTTCTCGCAACTGTGTCATCATGTGTCCTAGATTCCTAGGTTCTACCGAGGAAGATATCAGCGACATTTTTTGACTGATAATCTCCCAAGAATGCGAACAGAGTTTGCAACATATATTCAAGAAAATGCAATATTATAGAGGTTACTATACACGCTTCATCAATACAAAGAAAAAATGTTTATTATGAACGTCATAAGTATTTTAACTAAGCGCCTACTTTTTTTTTTCAGATTGTATTTGACAATACGCAGAGTATGTGCCATCGGTGTTGGCCAGGGTTTGAAAATATAATCAGACTGCCTCCTATACAAGAAACAAACGAGGAACTACAACAACAAAATATGGAAGAACTTCATGTCCCCGAGTATTCGAGAGTATCTAATACTCCCAAGCATTGTATTTTTAGCAACTATCTTAATCAGAACCGCCATAGAATACCACAATTTATAAAGATACACAATATATTGTGAATACAAGTTGTACATTCCAGAAGGTGCTAGAGTGTGTCTAGAATACCTAGAGAGTAATAACTGGGCCGAACTACTTCAATTCTGCAATGTTACTCATGATTTCAATACAGCCCAGCCTGAGCCAAGTTCAGTGATATTTTTGACATGATGAGGAACAATTTACAACGAGGCTATTAGCTAGATTTTAACACAAGAGGTGCTAGAACTAATGAAGAAATGCATTTTTAGACCGGATGCAATTGCGATCAATTCGTTTTCATGTTGGAGCAAAATCCCTCACTATAAGCCAGGGATATAAAAATCCACGCTTTAGGTATATTTCTCACAAAACTGCGGTGATTCCAACAAGAGACTTGCGACAATGTTTAGTATGTCAAGGCAAAACCTTGACCGGTTGATTGCTATAGCACGTGAATGCCTTATCAATGATTACGTTGTCCTTCATGTAGGACTGGACCATATAGACAGAAATGATATTAGAGATCGAAACCTGACTATACCAAAAGCTATATATGGAGACGATTAAAACACGAAAACAATTGTCATATGCGACGGGACTTACATCTATATACATAAAAGTGACAACTTCCTATATCAGCGTCAGTCTTATAGCTTGCACAAGTTTAAAAACCTCCTAAAGCCGTTCCTGATGTTCACCACAGATGGATACATAATCGATGTAAAAGGATCATTCGCTGCTACGAGGCCAGACACAAACATAATGAGTGATATTATGAATAATGGTGAAAAGGCAATCCATTATTATTTATTTTGGATCCAGGGTTCAGAGATAGCTTGAATGATATTGAAGCTTCTGGTTACGAATACCATGTTTCATCCTCAAAGGATAGACATGAATCCCAACTGACAACAAACAAATTTCGATTGGTCACTATGTGTCATTGGGTGGTGGAGGTGATTAACGTGAGATTCAAGCGTGACTTTAAACTATTGCGCCAAAAGTATTTCAAGAATGCATTGCCACATATGTTTTCCGATTTTAGAATCGCTACCGCTATCCTAAGCCACTTGCATGCACCCATCACAGATAGCCAATACGCAGAAGTCTTCGTCCACGAAATAAGGGAGAAGAAAGATACACTTATGGCCGGTTTCACAGTCAAAGCTTAAGCCACAGCAATGGCTTAAGCCAAGGCTTAATAAATATTTCGGTTTCACAGTCAAAGCTTAAGTGATATCACTGGCTTAAGGAAAGCTTAACTTAATCTCGTCATCTCGAAGGCTTAAGCCTCAGTGGTTGCTGTGAAACACATATGGAGATTATTGCTAAATATATATTTTGCCTAAATATTATAATTTTTGTTATTAAACGAAGCAGCTAGTGTCAGCATTCCATTTGACGTTTTAGGATGCAGAGGATATAAGCGACAAAGACATGTATAAATATCGCAAAGTGTGACCCGTGAAAAAATTATAAGAAGGCGCTCGCAACATTTCGAGAAATGGGATGACGTTGATTTTTATTCTCGGTTCCGACTGTCGGAACATTCGGCTATGATGATTTTGGATCTGACACATTCGCAAATAAAAAGCTCGACTGACTGGTAAAACTCTTCGAGGAGGCAACTCTCGTTCTTCTTCTTGTTTTGTCGAGGTGCCAGAGGCGGCGTTAAAAATTGTTGATGCCTTAAATATCACAAAAAATTAATGACAAACAGATTTTTTAGAAACTCCGCACAATCTTCCGCACCACCCACTGATATGTATATAAATAGACTGACTGATCTCCTGTTTCATGTGGCACCAGTTTTGATTTCAGCAAGTATGCTCTCATTGACGATATATTTAAATTATTTGCGAATTTACTTATATATGCATGTCAGTGGGATTTACCGAATTTACCACAAAAGTATTTTAAAAGTATTTTCCCCAACACGGCTGGTTGTATATAAATCTTCGAGCATATTTAACTCTTTTTTATATTACTATCACTTAGTCCAATAGCCATTAATCATTTCCTATAAAAAGTAAATTATCCCTTTTGTAACTACGTCTCTGCGCCAAACACACTTCGTGGCTCTTTGTTTACAAAAAAATGACAGTCAAACACCCTGCCAAAATCAAGATGGCGAAAATTTTTAGCTACGCTGTCATACATATACTTTACTATGGGATGTCGTCTCCTTTAGTTCTCTCCTCAAAGGTAAAACTGTTTAAACAAACGAGTGATAACAATATTTTATTTTGATGTCTTCTTCTTTATCGGGATTCACACAGTCAATTTTCCTTTAAAAATTCACAATTACCGCAGTTCTGACAACTTAAAAATTTTCATCTGCGGTTTAACTAATCTTTTACTTACTGAGTACTATGAAACCGAGTAGGCTTAAGTCACACCAGTGCCTTAGCTAAGCCTTGGCTCAAGTCTGGACTGTGATACCGGACACTAATGTTTTATATGAGTACGTGGAAAGCAAAAACCTTTGAATAGTAGGAGAGCTAATTTTTTTAATGTTGGAAGTAAACGATTTGGATTTTCGGAGATTCACTGTAGAATAAGTTATTTTATTAGCTTTGGGAGCATACCAAAATGGAATATATACAATAGAAGTATACCAAGAAAATGTAATGGAGGATTTACCTGAATACGGCATTAATTAAGATGCTTGGCTCTTACGGCGTTGCTTCCAGTCACAACATGTAAGAGCTAGAAAGTATCATTGTTACTTACTAATTAATTAATAATTATAACAATAACATAATTCAACGTTATTGTACATGCCTAACTGGATGACGTACTGTAGGTACCTGTGCTCATATAATACTCATATATTTTTTGGTACCTAGGGTATGCCAGGCATGCGGGATTTACAGCTCTGCCTTCTTTCTAAACGATGCTATAGAAGACGATGAATGAAAAATGTTGTATTTGAGTGAAAGGACAACCAAAAATACAATATCATTGTGTTTTATTAATATTTTATTATCAACACCAACTATTGACAAAATCAATCTACTACTCAAAGCTGTATTACTCCGATCGGACTAGGAATCAAGACAAGCGCCATCTTTGTTCTAAGGGCCGTATTCACCAAGCTATTTATTTTAAATTTAATTTTATTTCTGTTTTAGTACTCCTGTAAGAGAGGGTTAGGGCACACATAGAATTTAATTAAAATTTAATTTTGAGTTATTTTATGTTATAATAACGCATATACAGATAACTTTAATTTTAATTTAAGTGGGTCCCAACTCTCACTGTACAAAGGCACAAATTGTTGCCACAAAGTTTAGGGAAAAAATTCCTATAAATGTAGGAAATATTGCCTAAAATGTAGGAAATATTCCCTAAATTTTTAGGGATTTTTTCCCCAGACTTTGTGGCAACAATTTGTGCCTTTTTACAGTGCTCTCTAGCGGGAGCACTAAAACACAAATTAAATTTCAATTAAATGGCTTGATGAATACGTCCGAAAATGTTAATACCTTTCCAATAATTAATCACTTATTCTTATTGGAGCGGGTAACAGAATCCATACATTTATTGGCATCATCCTTTAAAAATTAAAATGAAAATCCGAAAAAACATGGTACTCACCAATGGAAATAAAATATATAACAACTAATAACTAGAAAACACAGAGCCAAGGCCACCAAAAACACAGATTTGATTAGCGTCGAACGTGTGGTCGTAGACAAGGTTCCCGAAGACAACCACAGCTGACTAAGCTCACCATTGTAGGAATTTCACAATACTCGGTAGGGAAAAATAATTTTAAAAACCCACAACTTACTTGACTGAACGTTTATTACAGAGTGAATCACAATAATCATCGTTAGAACTCAGTTCCCTTATCAACTTATCCAAAGAGCCGTTAGTTACAGACGCAGCCGCAGAGGAACAATGCATTTTAGATTATTTTTTTCTGATAATTTATTTTTGTGTTTGAGAGTTTTTTAAAACTCTTACACCATAAATCCTACCAGTCATATTATTCACATGATCACAGCATTGCATTCTAGAAGTGAGGAAGATACAAAGATTTTTTACACGAATCGGAAATGGCAAAAATGCATTATTTAAAAATACAGGTGGAAGGTCAGATACTTCAACTGCTCTGCAATAGAAGGCAATGCACTGCGACTTTCCGGCATTAAGTAATAAAAGATTGTTATCAACCCAGAGTGCAATATTACGCGAGTCGGAATTTAGCCTATTGGTCGACTGAGATACACCTGCAGAACATCGGCAATTCACTTGAAATTTTATAGTCTACAACAACATTGGGAAGGTTATTTATAAATAGGCTGAAGAGAAAAGGGCCAAGAATAGAGCCTTGTGGGACACCACAATTTAGAGGGAAAACACTGGAAACACAATCCTTTACCTTAACCCGCTGCAATCTATTGGAGAGAAAGCTGCTGATTAAGGACACAGTAGAGGGATGAACATGATTGGGCCATCCAACACGAGTATTCTTGATGCAGTATACAAACAGGTTTTCTGCGCAAGTGGTAAGAAGAAGCAAAGAGATATCTCTTCAAAGTGTAAAGATATCTTTCTGCTTTTTCTCACCTCTTCCCTAGAAAACCAGTATGCAAACTGCATCAAAAATACTCGTGTGGGTTGGCCCATTGACCATGTCAAATGCTTTGGAGAAATCAAGCAGAGCAAGAACACACAGATGGTCCATATCAAGGGAGCTGCGGATATCATTCGTAACATTTAGAAAGGCTATCTCACAACTACGAGATTGACGAAAACTTGACGGAAAAGGAATTAATAAGTTCAGGTTTTCCAAGTGATCAATTATTTGCTGTACCATCAATAAATACAAGAGGAAAGTTTTTTATGAAACGCCCAATTGTCCCATACAAAAAAAAAACGTTCATATACATATTATGTAAATATTTATATTTATTTATATTTATATATTATGGAACGCTGACTAAAACTTAGTATTTTCCCCACCCACCAACCAACATAAAATCTAAACTCCGACTCGGCCAGCAGTGGCCAGTAGTTGGATGGACTTGCTTTTGACTCACACCTACTGTAACACTGTCACACGGTGGAGAAGATGAAAAATTTACCGCGTCTATATCACCCAACGCCACATCCAACTTCCGATTCCAGCACGCCTAACAAACTTCAAAATACAATCGAGTGGTATGGATGGAGTCGCTTTCGTCGTAAACTTACTGTAGTATAGTAGAGACACTAAAATTTTGGAAGCATTTTTGAAACAACAAAATCAACGTAAAAATTTAAACACATTTAACTTATCGGACTCATATGCATTCAAGGGTATGCGTGTGTACATTACTATGGGACGCTCAACAAAATGCAGCGTTTTCATAGTTAACTTTCATTGAATAAATTCTAAATCTGTGCGCGGGTGGGGTGTCAAACTCGCACTCAATCTAACTTTGTAGCTTTTTTAATGACTGTCTTATAATATGACCGAATCAGTTCTGACTTTTTACGAAAAAAGCTTACTTTACTTGTTATTCCTGACCGATAATAATTTGAAGCTAAAAAAAATAATCTGGAAAAGCTTTTTATTTCATCTTGCAAAAATAAAAAGCCAGCTCGGCTAGAAAAAATAAAAAGCCGGGCTCCCTTTTTATATTTTTACCGAAAAAAAGTATCAAGCCGTTGCACTAGCTTTTCTAGCTTCGAAACTATTACCAGCCAGGAATAACAAGTAAATTAAGTTTTTTCGTAAAAATTCATAACTGATTCGGTCCCTGATACTTCCGGCCTCAAAACCTGTTACTTCCAACTCGAAAAAATAAAAAGCCTTTCCAGCTTAGTTTTTTTGTTTTTTTTTTTTTTTTTGGTTTTTTTTATAAAAAGTGAAGTTTTCAAAAGCTTTACAGGAATCCACTAAATTCCACGATCATGATTTATCCCAGCTTTTTTTGTTTAAAATTTTCAAAATACCAGTTATTTTCCGTCCCTGATATTTCTCTTTAAGTGGGAAAGGAGAACTCTTTTTTTGTTTTCAGGATTCTGTCGGATCTGCGCCCACAAATACGCGAGTCAAAAACGCAACTCAATCTTTCAAATCTACATGTAAAAATGGTATAGGTAACATCGTGTAGACGCACCTTAAGAGTTGGAAGGGAGAATCGTTGCTCAACAGGCAATTTTTCCAAAATAGGTAATTTACCATAGGGAAATTAAAAATTGTTTGAATCTTTCTTATACTTCTCTTTCTTGCACAATGCCGTGGTCCTTAAATGTGGACGAGATGAGAGTGGATTTTTGAAAGCAAAATTATCCTAATATCCTAGACAAGCTGTTAATTTGAAATACCGCAAAGAGATTTCAATAATGATCAGCTGGTGGCTGTCACTGCTGACTTTATTGGAAAATCTTTTCACTTTCCAATAAATTTAGTTCACTTTAAGGAATGTAGGTGGCACTTTTAACTGTAATTTGAAATTGAACCCAAATGTTGAAAAGGTCTCTTTGATTCTCCCCATTTATGTGACACACTGCACATTTGACTCCATTTAATTTAAAATTATGCCATTATGGAGAGTATATCTGTCGTAAATATAATTCATACTCAAAAATTGTCTTACCATAATTTTGAGTGTGGTTCCTTATTTATTTCATGGCTTGAAATTATTTTCCGGGTTGTTTGTGATCGTCAGCTTAGTGGAAGGATGGATCGAATAAATAATCTGACTTCTGCTACTGGTGATGTCGTGATATTAGTGTAAATGATTTGGCTCTTCATTACTTTCCATACTTTTAAGAATTGACAAATAAATAGACATGCTCTTCGCTTTATGAATTTTTTCCATTATTTGTATTGATTTCCTTATGAAGCTTTAATCTTATGTAGGATCTAGGTTTTTTCATGAAAACTCTGATTAAGAGAAGAATTGCAAAAAATAATTGAATTGATATCTCGATCGCCGGTGATCAAATATTTTCTCGGATTCCCATAATATCTCGTCTGAACTGGGATAGAGTGGACCTGATATGACGTCTGCAGATAATTTTGTGTAATTCTTAGGACGGTCATATTGAGGGATCAAAATTTCTCAATTAAAAGTAAGGTTAAGATGAAAATCAACAAAAGCCTTGGTGGATAATTGGATAGGGCAAAGATATACAAATCAGAGTACAATGAGATATATTGATGAGCCTCATCGGAATTTCTCTGACTATCTTTTGGGTCCCGAGAGAAAATATTGCAGAACTATGATGTGCATCATCACTGATCACAGCTAGCCTCACGTTCATTTAACAAGGATTGGAATGGTTATCAGCTCTGAGTGTCTATCCTGCTTGGAAGAAGAGCCTGAAATAATTGAACACTTTCTGTGTGCTTGCCCAGCTTTTTCCCGGAGTATGCTAGATACACTTGCTCCAGACCTGAAGAACTTACCTTCACCTAGACCTAATGCACTTCATTAAGACGACAGAAAGGTTTTGCTGAGAAGATTTTTCTTAGCAGGTTAGCGCAATGGGCCCCCCCTCTGTTTAAAGAATTGAGCTTTGAATCTTAATCCACATTTTTTTTCGGTTTTCCCCTATGTACAAAATAAATATATACGTGATAAGAGCTACATAAACATTAAGGAAGAATTTAAAGAAAAAAAAATAGTGATCATGTGTAAAAAATGGATAACATTTCATTAATAAACAAACCAATTACGTTGCGTGTCCACCATATACAGCGTGTTTCCGTCTAGGTGGGTCAATAGAACATGAGGTGATAGTATTCACCTAGCCAAACAAAAAATTGTATGGTAGGGGGGCGGGGGGGATATCAACTGGTTAGGAGTTACAGGATGATTAAGAAAACAAAATCTAGTTTTTCACAAAACACCCTGTATATTAAAAAGTACATGGCATACTGCCACAGTTAAGAGCTCATTGTATGCAAAGCTTCATGGCCTTTCACAGGACTGCTCAATCAGCACCGTATCCCTCTCCTCCCAAAAAGTTATTGTTGTCTAAACTAAAAATTGAGAATTTTCTTACCTTTGTTTTTTTTACTTTGACATCTTTTGTTTTTTATAAATAGGTTGTTAACATAATTTTTTTTGCAAAAACTGTAAACTAGGGAGTCTCAGTTTAATTTTACCTATGTAGTATCTGTAGCCGTTAAAGAGTTTTTAGCTCTTAACCTATTCTCAAAGATAATTTGTTCCCTTAGTGACTGAATCCACGTCATTTAAAAAAAATACCAGCTAATTTTGGTATGACCTGAATAGGTTGTGAGCTAATTAATAACTCCTTACCGGCTGCAGATAGCACATAGAGTGTAACAAATCAAATTAAAAAGAAGAGTCTACAGTTTACAGTTTTTATAAAAAAAAAAATTTATATTAATGACCTTTTTGCCAAAAAAATAGAGGTCAAAGTAAAAAAAAGATGTAAGAAAATTCGAAATTTTTAGTTTAGATAGCCGTAACTGCTGAAAGGATGGATACGGGGCTGCTTGAACAGTTATTGGAAAGACCATGAAGCTCTGCATATAATGAGCTCTTAACTGGTGACCGTACACCCTGTACTTTTTAAGATACAGGATGTTTTGTGAAAAACTAGCATTTTTTCTTAATCACTCTGTAACTTCTAAACGATTGATATGCCCCTCCCTCCGCTCCCCCTGTCATTCGATTTTTTGTTTGGCTAGGTGAGTACTATTACCTCTTGCTCTATTTACCACCTAAACGGAAACTCCCTGTATATACAAAATATATTTTCCATTGTATCTACTATCTCTGATCTGAATGAGCGTTAAAGGAGGAATTATATAATTATGGAAAGTTCGTAGCGTAATGAGTCTTTTTGCAATTCAACACTTGTAGAAAGGTATCGACCTGATGGTCTTTTGTTTTTGTGAATTTTGTTATTTCTTGCAAGTGCAACATAACTTTCAATAAGAAGCAAGTAAGATTTAAATTTTTTCTTATTGCTAAACTTTTTCTATATGTTTTGAAATTGTGCTCATTTTCACTTTTACTACGCCACTGTATACTTATTTTTAATATTGAATAATAAATTTTTAATATAGGTACATACATTTTTCAAAGCCTTAATTAATACAAGAAATCAGAATTTTGGACAACCTACGTTATTGAATGAATTGTATAAATATCCATAAGAATTATGTTACCAATATAACCTCAAAACTCTTACCTATGTCATCAATTAAAGCTTATATACCTATATCATATCCGTAAAATAATTACCCATATACTAGGTACCCACGTAACTTTACTAAAATAATTTTAAATTCTTTCTTTTTTTTATTATATCCACTACTAAGTATTTTCACATAGAGAAATATTTGTAGAAATCAGTACACAGGAAGCGGAAAAATAAAACAACCTTGGTAAAAATAACTTTTGTAATATTTAAACAATGGAAATTCAGTTGAAAAGCGCCCATTCATTATTATTATTGAATTGAAACCGCACAGCAACATTTTAGTGAAAAACAATAAACAGAGCAAAATGAACAGAGCAGGGAGTGAATGAACTTTGCTTAGAGTTAGTTGATCGTGCGCGCAAATAAGTGATCGTATGTATAAGTTTCTTCTGAATTAAAAAAAAAATTTTAATTTCTTTTTTGTTGTGTTTGATAGTCGCATTGTTTACATTAAAAAAAAAAAACATTGTTTAAATAAATAAAATTTAGTACATACTTACAAAATGGAATTGATCACCGAAAATCCAATTATATTTAAATATATATTAGAGGATGACAGCTAAATATATTTAACTATGTTGATTTACCTATAAATTAATAATATTCCATGGAGTAGCCGTAGCAAAGTAGGTATATGTATAGTACTTGTAACTATTTTTGATGATGTTGCTGTTGTTTTTGTTGTTTGCAATTATCAATATCAACATGAAAATCGTTTACTCCAAATTTTAATCAAAAATACAGAAATCACTATGCGATAAGTTGTTATACAAGATTACAATAGAACTGAACACTTATACACATTTCCAGATAAAACTTTTCTTAAGATTTCTTTTTATTTATTTTTTTTAACAACAATATTTCAAGCATTATTGGCACAGAAAAAAAATTTCAGAAAATTCTGATAACAATGATAAAATATTTCAAAAAAAAAAAAAACTCTTAATTAACGGTACTTCTAAGAGGTAAACACACCGAATGTAATAACAAGATTGATAATTTATTTTTTATTTATTTTTATATTATCATCTCACAAGAAGACAAGTCTTTATTTAAAAAAAATATATATATATAATTTTATAATAGTCGTCGTGGGTACCGATATCACGATCACGATCACACAATGAACAAACTGATCTTGTTGAACTGATCTGATGAGATAACTAAGTATATCTACTAAAAACGAGATCCAAACTGAACGTTTCTTCATAAAAATCAAGTTCTAATCTCAGTACGCATGAGCACTTGCGATCACTATACTGATCATACTCTCATACATGTATGTACATACATATATATATTATCAACACATGCTATAGCGCGCAGTAAACACTATATTCTTTACACATGAGGTCAACTCATCATCGTATATCTACCTACAAAAAAAAAAAAAAAAAAACTATAAATGATCGTGCCACATTCGCTCACTTCTACTATTGGAAGATCAGCTCAGCACAGAGACTATACCACCATGAGATCGGAGTGTATACTGTTGTCGGTCGCCTATAAACTGCTGAACTGAACTACTGATCGGATTTTGTGTATGCACTAACTACACTTCTAGACGTCTAGAAAAACTTGTTGTGCTCGTGCTCGTATGGCCATATGAAATTCACTTGATTATGTCCGAGGGAATATCATCATATGCTGCCTGGGAGTGGAGAGCTGGTGGAACTAAGCTTGAAATTGAACGATCACGGCTTAGTGATCACTTGAGGAGAAGAATGACTATATAGAGCTGCAGAACTAGCTTCTATCTAGCACTCATAGTGAAATGAATTTGTTTTTTTTTTTGTGCTAGGAATTTTTTATGCTTCTCCTAAACAGTGCATATATATACCGCAAAAAAAATATATATATAGTAAAAAACTATCACTATAGTATAATTTCATAGAGAACAAGTCTATCACTATCACTACCGGCGAACTAAATAGAAATCATAGATAAATTCTCATTCAAGTTTGTATGCACCAAATAAAAAAAACTTAGCTGCGATAAAATTAATTGTATCCAACACGCGCCGATATTTTTGCTCTCACTTATTGCAGCGACAAGCGAAGCAATATTGCTGCAATATTTTCATCGCCGAACCCACAAACTGTTCACAGCCAAATTGTCGAGCAATGACTAATATGAGACGGCCGACGACTACGAAGAACGGATAAGTTGGTGGCGGGTGAACGTTGTTCTGTCTGTCTGTTTGTTTGTTGTATGATTGGTGTAGGCGGCTCTACTATAGACTATAGCAGCCAGCAACAGAGCAGAGAGCACACATAACACAACACGTTAATCGAACAGAAAAATGTTTGTAATAAACGTAACCGAACCGAATTGAGTGAAATGTCAACAACTTCGATATCATTAACTAGGTACCTATATACCAATTTTTTGTTTGTTTTTTTTATTTTGTACACACACACAAAGGCAGCAAGTAACTATACATTTACACACATTTACCTACATATATATATATATATATATTTAAAAACAAAACAAAAATTAATATATTTTCAACAATCAACAGGCGACTGACTGTATACGCACGATATATGCCCACGAATGAATCAAAATCGTAAACAGAAAAATACCATGCACAAGCAAGGGACGTGCATGAACGACGGTTTTACTCGCGCTGCTGAAACGGTTGTGTAAATGCTGCGCAAGACCGCATATATATCAAATACCTATATCAGGAGAATATGTAGGTATATATATATATGTCAGTATGTAAACCGGTTTGCTTTGAAGCGGATATATATATGATGAACGCCCGCCGGTATAGAAAATACGCGAAAGCTTTTATATGAAATTATGTATGGTGGACGGTGGTTGAGATAAAACGGGGCTGCCAGAAGTGTTTTTTTTTATTTTAACTTTTTTTTCTCTTTTGCTAATTATGTTTTAATGGAGGACAAGATAAAAATGTTCTACTAAAACAAGAAAAAAAGCTAAAATTGATGTAAGACCAATTTTTAGAATACCCTGGATGAGATGCCGTATGTAATTTCGTATGGTCAACTCTCTGGTGCAAGTTTGATTGGTAAAGTGGTTTATCGCAAATATTTCTAGTACGGTTCGTCGGACTGTAAAAATAGTTATAACCAATTTCATAGGATTTCATATTCTGAAAAACTTTTCGGTACAATAAAAATGTCTAGAACTGATAGTTTTCACAGCATTACGTATAAAACCATAAATTTTTATATGGCAAAAACAGGGGTTGCCCGATTTATACCATTTTTGAAATTATGGTTACATACTATTTCTATGAAAACGCTATGTAGGTACAATATTCCAGCTCTCTATGTCAACGCATTCTCAGGCAACCCTACGAAGGAGTTGCCCAATTTGTCACATTTACGAACTAAAATCTACAATTTTTAAAAAAAAAATCTACGTGCAAAATGTCAGCTCTCTAAGTGAACGCGCTCTCGAGTTATTGTGAAGACAGACAGACAGACGGACATATGGACACACGGAAATAACTTTTAATATTATGCGTGTGTGTCCAAACCATTTTGCTCTACCATCGTTATTTCTATGCTCTACAAACGGAATAACAAATTTATAGATTTAATCTAGGGTATAAAAAGATAGAAATATAATTCATATTGAGGTTATAAAAGGAATTAGTCTCCAAGAGGAACATTAAGGAAAACATAAGCAATGAATATAAAAATTTAAAAATAATGAATGAAACGGGCTCACGCAGTTAGGGTTCATCCCAGAGCTTTATCAACGAATAATTAATTGATCGATCAAATCCAGATTATATTTAAATCTAATCTAAATTTGCTAACTGAATATCCTTGTTTATAGAAGTATCTAGTGATTGCGAAAATGCTTCCTTGTTATAATGTCAGATGGCTCCACTTGTACCATTTTGAACAGTTTTGCTCAGGTTTCGCGAAAAGCAAAGCTGTGCAACTGAAGTATAGACAAGGGGCTCAAGTCATAACCCGTAACAGCATAGCCAAACTAAAAACATACAAAGACTGGGAAGTAGACATCGTTTCGATGGAATAAAAAATTCACGAGGGCTGGACCCTGGACCTGATGTAGGTAAATTTTTTCCTTAGAATTATTATGCATTATTGGAGACTGACAGCGGTTGCTTGGGTCACTAACAATTTTTATGAGCAGAAATTTACAGAAAATGCTTCGGGAGAATTTTTATTCAGTCTGGTAGCCGTCTGGTGTTATTTTCAGATACATCATACATTGTGTGCCGTTGCCGGCCACCAATGCATAACAATTCTAAGGAAAAAACTTCCAATAAATTTCTAAGAAAAAATTGCGGCTTTTCCTACATCAGGTCCAGACATTGCTGATTTTATATTGAAGCGAGGTATGGCAGGCTTACCCTTTGGCTACGTCTGCTCTGCAGTAGTAGCGCCTCTACAACACAACAAGGTACTAAGTCAAATTGCGTTTCGCAATCAAGTTCTATACACAAGAATAATATTCAAACAGATAAACGTGAAAGTAATTTTATAAGAGTTGGCTTTAACTATTGGTAAGAGTTAAGTATAATATAATATAAGTTAACACATAAAACATTTTTTCCAGTAACTAAGAGACTGACGACAAAAGCTGTAGTTTTACTGTTATCTATGAATCCATGCCCTAAGAAAATCAAAATTTTAGCTTTAGAAACCTAGAAGATCGGCAGGAGGGGGCATATTTTGTCACACATTTTGGGCTATATCTTCATAACAAGTTTACCAAAATATTTAAAAAATTTTTTTTTTTAATTCTTGAACGTTGCTCTTTCAACGAGGTAATAACTAAAGGAGATGAAACTAAGCATTGACACTGATTATTGTTTGTGCATACGCGCCGTAAAGCTTGTACACCTCTGTACACAATTGAACAACCTGTACACAACAAAATTTTAATCTACTTTATTTTCTTATACCCAAAAGTATTTCCGTATTTGCAAACATGAACATAAAAAAGTTAATACCTAGGAAACAAAAATTCAGTTGTAAAAAGTTTGTTATTTTTTTTTCGTGTCCCTTCAGTTATTTCACGTTTTTTTCTGCGTCAATGCGCCAAACTTAAAACAAACTAAAAGCGAAATAAACATGAATTTGACAGCGAAGACCAAAAATGCGGAATAAAATCGAAAAACAACAACAAAATATACACAAAGGGGGGGGCATTTTTGCTGCGCTAATGTACACGGATCGTGCATATGATTGCATCTCCTTTAGTTATTACCTGGTTGACTCCATATGCCATAAAAAATAATAATATTTTGAGGGGGCCCAAACCAAACCCTTGAATATTAAAAAAATATGTATTTTTCATAGCGTTTGACTGTTTAAATATGTGCGAGTTTCTTTATGACAATTTGCTAAACTTCAAATCGTACGTTACGTCGTTAAAAAAAAAAAAGCAACGTTTGAGACAGCCAGACAAACGAATGCAAGAGCGATCTTACAAGTGTTTCGTTTTATCCTTCTGTTGTGCGGAACCCTAAAGCTGATGTCACATTTAACGTAATTTCAGTTCACTGAATTTCAGTAAACTGAAATTGAGTTTCAGCATGGGGCGTGTTTTCAAAGTCATTAACGATTTTGACGATCTCTTGGCTCATGCAATCCTACTCATTTATGCACTGTGCATTGCAGTTTAAAAACGTGACTCAGTGCACATTTGATTTTCTTGACATAACAATAAACAACCCGGGTTCATATATATAGGTTATTAAAAACAATTACATTTCGGTATTATTATTATTATTATGGATATACAGGGTGTCCCGGAAGTCGATTTCAAACTGGATAGGCAAATTCTTAATATTTACCAGAAAATTAAAAAAAAAATCCGAGTCGTGGGCATTTCGTCCCTCAAATATTCTTTCGAAGCTTCGGTGCTTCTAATAAAATTCGAAGTTTCGAATATCAACAGCCCTATTCCCTAGTAATCACGATTCCGATGTCCTTAAATTTTCCAAACTATACTACAAAAATATTGGACGGAATTCCAATATTTATCAAAAAAAAATTCCAACACAGAACGATGTCATAGACAAATTAATAGCATACAAAGACTGGACACGTAGAACAAAAATATGCAACGCTTTTCTAGAATATAAAAATTAACGATGCCTCGACGATGCCTCGACTTGGCACTTGATGACGTGCACAAAGGGTAAGCCACTAATGCCTCGCTCCATACAAAATCACAGTTGCCTCGATCCGATGAAGAGAAGCCACAAGTTTTTCTTAGAAATTTGCTGGAAATTTCTTCCTTCGAAACACTGTGTAAATTTCTAAAAAAACAAAAACAATTGCTTATTGCTTGTCTAGCGTCTACGCTCATAAAAATTGTTGTCGCCCTCCAAAAGTGCGTATGAATTCTAAGGAAAAAATTTCCAGTAAATTACTAAGAAAAAATTGCGGCCTTCCCTAAATCAGGTCGAGGCATCGTTGTTAGATTTTATATTCAAGCAAGGCACAGCTCTCGGCCCGGCCAATGCATAAAAATTCCAAGGAAGAAATTTCCAGTAAATTTCTAAGAAAAACTTGTGGCCTTCTCTTCATCGGATCGAGGCAACTGTGATTTTGTATGGAGCGAGGGATTGGTGGCTTACCCTTTGTGCACGTCATCAAGTGCCAAGTCGAGGCATCGTCGAGTCATCGTTAATTTTTATATTCTAGAAAAGCGTTGCATATTTTTGTTCTTCGTGTCCAGTCTTTGTATGTATTAATTTGTCTATGACGATGTCTTTACTTGTTCCAAAGTTTTACCCTGCTCTATTTTGCCATTCCTAGGAAAATCTAGCGAATTTCCATAGAAATTTTATATGAGATAAGAATTGGAAAAACAAAGGACAACTTTGGACAATATTTAAAACTATTCTTTGATTTGTCCATTATTTTTCTGAAGAATTTCGTATATGAAAACAGATCGCAGAAAAAGTAGGAATCGAAATCTTCACTTTGTGCAAAGAAATCTCCATACTCTTTCCTTGATTGGAAGAACAGCGGACAACTACGGGACAAAATTTTTGGTAAATTTTATTTTATCAACTTTTTCCTCTTTATTTATTAAAAAAAGTGTGGATTAATTAGTGGAACTGAAAAATCTGGACATGCTATGGATATTCTTCAGAATAAATCTGCGCTATATCCAGCTTTGATCCAATGAAATTTTTTATTGTTTCTAGAAACATGTGCTTAGGGTTTTGCTATGGAACTGAATGGGGTCGTGAAATCACATGAATTTAGTGTTGCGTTCTTGTGAGTGAAATGAGTTTCGTATTGGGATCAAATTTGGCAAATAGATAAAAACAAAGGTAAGAAAATTTATGTAAATTTAATATTATATATAGTGAAAAAATTTAATCTTGTAGCAGTTTCTATTTACTTTTAGAATTTTGCGTGCAGAGATTTGGTGTACAACAAAGTATAGATGCGCAAGATATAAATTTCGCAAAACCCTATGTAGATTAAAAGACTCCGTAAGGGAAGAAGTAAACAGAAGAACAATAAAGTAAGATATAAATTTAGTTATTTTATTACTTTTAAGACTAAGAACTTTTTTGTTCACAGAGAAACTGGAGGAAAATCACCCAACTCTGAATAAATTTAAGATTTGTTTTTCTTTTATTTGAATGAATTTCTTAAAATTAATTTTATTTTGTTAATAATAATATATTTAAAATGCTTTTTATTTATTGTAGTAGAGCAAAATTCTGATGACACTGAAGATTTTGATTTCTGAAAAATTTCTGTGGAATAATTCTGCAAAATATCCAAACAAACCCGCCATAGAGTATCCGCGGAAAATATCGGTTAAGTTTCCAAAGACATTGTTCTTATTATTTCTGAAGAAATTCCTTAGAATAATGACGGCATACTTTCCTCGAACAGCGTAACTTTTACCCCGTAACAATCCGATAAAATTCTTTTGACATTCTTGGGAATATTCTACGGAACTGATTCTTCGGACAGAAAAATTTCCTAGGGCTTGGTTACTAGAGATCGTGGTATGTTTGTTGAATGCTCAGAAAATTTGTTTTTTTTTTCTTCATTCCATTTTCAATAATCTAATATATTACTATATTAATATTATATGCGTCAATTTATTAGATTACGTTTTATTTCACATTATAATTAAACCCAGATGGAAGTCATCCAATGAGAGACTAATGTTATGTTAATGAATTATGTGACTCAAGGGCACATATGATTATGAATCTAGTGAGAATATGCCTGATCTGATTGTATGCGAGGTTTTTAAATATTTGAAGGTCGGTATTAAAAACATATTAATACAATTTGAAGTTCAAATTATATGATTTTAACATTCTCAAGATAGGCGACTTTTCCTTGATGTTGGACCTACCAGAGGGCAGTCTGAAGAAAGGTATATTCCTTCACTACGTTTAGACCGCAGAAACTTATCCAGAATAATTCGTTTAAGTAATTTTAAAATCACCGCATACAATATCAAGATTTACCAACATCGGCCATGGAGTGTGCAGCAAAAACTCACCGAACAGCGAATTAAACTCCTCCACAAAACAGGGGTAGCTATTGCGTCAGAATAATTATGATCACATCAAATAATATGGAACTCTGAGAAAAAAGCTATATCGCTTGAAACGTTGTGTCACTCTTACTCAAAATTTCCCAGTTTTAAGTTATAAAGCTCAAATTGATGCAAAGAAAAAAATTTAACTTTTAGACCCAGCGATCAGAGAGATCGCATCAGTAAGGTTATCGCACTGATGAGTCTCTTTGATCGCTGGGTCAAAAAGTTCAATTTTTCTGCATCAATTTGTGCTATAAAACGTAAAACTGGGTGATTTTAAGGTGTGTCACTATTATATCGAACGAGCAATTAGATCAGGATTTTCTTTTGCATAAAGTTAAGTTTAGTTAAGCAGACTATAAGAATTCCTATCCCATCAATACGAGCCACTTACATTAAATCGAAGTTTGAAAGATTCCAGAATGATCACTTGCAGAATCATCATAGTTGTCTTCGTGGAAAATCCCGAACTTTCATGTAAACAAGGAAAGCCCATTTAGATAGGAATCTTTGAATGCTGCAAGTTGTTGATTAACAAGGATGTGCGAACGAGATAAATATTGATGAAGTAGAAATGTACAGAAGATGGATAAGACCGTAATCTCGAAAATGATGTAATTGTCGATGATATAAAAGAATTTACAAATACTGAAACAGTACAATTGATCTGTTCTAAGGCTTTCCTTATATTAAAGTGTAAGCGCTGAAAGTCCGCTTTCAAAAAACACTTTCTGTATACAGCACAAAATCACCCGTATACATAGATCCCATAATTTTTCCAGTATTAACAGGAATTGTTCAGTATACACTCAACACCTTATTTTTAGGAGTTATTATATATTTTCCATAACTTGTAAACTGGGATATCTCACAACTACTTTCGAATGAAATATTATCAGTATTTTACAGGATAATATTGGGACAAACATAGGGAAATCATTTGTCACCCATCTCCGAAGCTTCGGTATGTTTGCTGGTTCTAGTGGTTTTCTGGTGAAGGCGCTAATTTGTCTCTGTGATTCTGTGTTTCGTATTTGGCTTTTACAATTTATTTTTGTTTTATCGGTGAGTTTGTCGGTACATTTTAAGATGTGAATTTTTAATGAATTTGTCGTAAGAATTCAATTTTCAGATGTTAAATATTTGGTGTTTATCTTTTGTGCAAGTGCATACACCACTGGCATTTACTTGCCAGCAATTAGTTATTTTTTTTTAAAGCAAGAGGACAAGAGGACAAGCATGGAGGCAAAAGCAGCCCATTGTGCTATCCTGCTAGAAACTCCATCACCAAAAATCTCCAGTCCTCTTACTGAAGCGCATCAGGTCTTGATGAGGAAGATTTTTCAGTTCCCCTACAGATAGGAAGGCAGACTCCAGAGTATACACCATGCTCCGGGCGAAGGCCGGACAAGCACACAGAAAGTGTTCGGTTGTCTAAGGCTCGCCTTCCAGGCAGGTCATACACTCACGGTTGTCAATAACTCCCATCCTTGTTAGATAAGCATGAAGCGAGCTGTGGCCGGTGATGATACCAACCACAGTTCTACATTGCTTCCTTCCGAGCCCCATGAGAAAATCAGAGATATTTCTATTGGGGCCATCAAGAAACAGTTTTATGCACCTGCAAGTACTTAGGCTATCCCATTTCTGCTGATGCTTTCTATGAACATCCGTTTTGAGGAGAGACCCGATACTCGAGGTGGCAATGCCTACGGCGGGTTCCGGTCCAAAGAACGGAGAGATAGAGCCAGCCTTAGCTAAATGGTCAGTCCTGTCATTCCCCATGATCCCCATCTAACGAGGAATCTAATGAAGTGACACCTTGCTGTAGATACACACAGACGACCTGCAATACCCCAGTAACTTTGGTGTTATACGAGAGCCACTAAAAGCCATCAAGGCTGCCTGATTATCCAAAGCGACATCAATGTCTTTACCCTTGCTTTGCATATCAAGGGCTATCTTCGCTGCCATTGCTATGGCAAACACTTCAGCCTGGTGTGGTGCGTATTAAAAGTGAGTACTCCATCCCAATGACAGATTCAGGAAGCAAACATCCGCCCCGACTCTGTCATTAGTGAGAGAGCCGTCGGTAAAAATTTTTAGAGCGGACCAGGTAAAGCTCGATAAGGCACTTTCCTCAGTCCACGATTTCTTTACAGGAAAAGTCACAGAGAAGTGACGCCCAAAACAAAGCTTTGGTCCAATCGCATCACGTGGCATGCTGGCCAGAGGGTTTTCCAGGTCCACCCCACACGCCAAAGAGCAATATGAAGAGCCAGTCCAGCCGTCCTTCCAACATTCCCACGAGCGCTATCTGCGTACAGCCCTTTTGGCATCTGCCGGAATGACAAGATCCAGGATTTAGCTAATTTACCTTTTTGGTATATGTAGGTTGGTTTCCCTTTGTAAAAATTTTATACTTTGATTCTCAAAATTAAATATTACAATTTTGAAGTTTAAATGAGTATTTCTATTTTTTTTTTTGTAAAAATCTTCAATCCCAGAAAATCCCAAATAATATCCACAGATATTCCCGCAAACATCCCAAAATCAAACTAGGAAATCCGTGACAAGTCCTACATATGTTTGCAGCGGGAATCAAGCAATATTGTATACATTAACTGTACCTGAGTACAACCATAGGTAATCCAGTGGGAAGAGTACGGAATGGGTCAGCGATATCCAAAACCCCGACTTTCGGCACTCCCAGAAATGTTCCAGACTGTAAAAAAAGTAGCACAATTCCCTAAATTTAAGAAACGTTTTTTCCTAAAAATAAATATAATTTTCACTGATAGAAAGGGAAAATCAGTTTAATTTACCCAAACCGATCAAAGAAAACCTACACAGGACGTAAAATTCCCGAAATGTTTCTGACAATTGTCGCCAAAGGAGGCAAGCAACCAATTGACAGACTTTCCGGCCATACCTTGTTAATCTTTGTATCATGGGTTTTGCTTACGCTCAGTAGCTAAAAGCTCTGCAATTGACTAGGGGGTTCAAGGGATAAGCCGCAAGAGCATACCCAAACCAATAATATCCAAAGGGAAGTAGAACAACTCGAAATGCCTCGCTAGAATATAAAATCAAATCAACAATGGCTCGACGTCTTGATGCCGTAACAAACCAGCAATTCTTCGCTCCAATATAAAATCAACGATGTCTCGACCTGAGCCCGGATTCACTAACATGGAAAGTTGTGGAGTTGAGAGTTCTTTTGACACTTAACTCTCCACTCGGAATTCTAGCTGTGTTCTTTTGTGTACCTTTTTCTAGAACTCCCATTTACTGAAGAGAACAAATTGTTCTGTCGATTGAAGCGAACTATTAGTACTGTTAGCTTCATTTATAAATCTTCTATGAAAATGTGTGAGGCGTTCTTTTGTGTATCTTTTGTTCTGCTCTGTTCTACAGACACAAAAGAACACAGCTTCTGTACCTCGCGGAATTTGTACTGAGAAGAGAAGTACCAAACTCTCTATTCCACTCAACAATACTCTCGGCTGCTTTAGTTGTGGATAAGTAAGAGAAGCTGTGTTTGTTGTGTTTGTTGTGTTTCATGAAGATAGCTAGGTACCTAGGAATTTTTAAATTAAATTATGGACTCACCGCATATCCTGGCTATATGTACAAAAACAAATTATGGAAATCCTTGCAATACTTACAGAGAAGTGTGTGGATTTTGGTGTCTCAAGGTACCCATTAAAAATTTTAAATCACGCGAAAATGATCAATTTGGTAGTCTTCCAGTGCAGAAGAGACGTTATAAACATTTTTAATATACACGTTAAAGCTTGTGTGTAGGATGAAATCTCATCTACATTTTGTCCCCTAATTAGATATGTAATTAGTTTTTGAATCCGGTAAATAGTTTTGGAGATAACTGCAAAAGAAGTGAATCAGTCCTTTTTTAGATGAAAAAAAGGCCGCTTTTTGATACAAAAATGGTCATATTTTCAACTCATCTTTATGAAGAACTGCTACGTCATGGAAACTAACTTTCCATGAGAAAAATGTTCACAGTACTAATGGATGTGAAATAAAGAACGGAAGGAATATATGCAAAATATAGGAACTGGGGTGTGTATGACCCAAGTGCAAAAAATCCGTCTTTCGACAGTTAAAAACTCAGTTATGACGTTAAAATGAACAAAAACAAACTACACCACTCGATTACCCTCTCCTCGCTTTGTAGTTTGATACCATATTGTGGGTAATCCCCAATGAGGGGTGGTACGACAGCGCATCTCCAAAAGCCCCTCCCTCAGAAATTGTTCATCTATATTTTTGTACTCTGGAGGACCCTAAATCCATTGGAAGAAACTCCAATGCTCTACGACCCTGCCACACAGAGTTATCCGTCCTTCAATATTGGGACACTTCTCACGTTTTCCTCAACTCCCCAAGTATGTTAGGGAATCGCGATGAAGAGTTAGGGAGTTTTAATCGAGGAAAATTAAAATTCTCATCTCCCAAACTCTCCAGCTCTACGTGTTATAGAATCTGGCCTTGGATGTAAGGAAAGCCTTCAGGCTGAACTACAATAGACGTATAAGTAAGTACATTTACTTACGTAAAGCGAACGTGCCCTTTAATTTAACAGGCATACACAAATTAACTTTAACTCATGTGAGGGGAACTTTAGTTAAGTTTAAAAGTCAAATTGCAGTCAGTAAAGGTCCGTAAGAACGCGATGTGTCAAACAATTAAATTATTACTAAATGATTAAAAAGGCTATGTAAAAATTAAAATGGAATAAAAATGGTACTGCTAATCAATTACATCAACTTCCAACATAATTGACATTTCTGTGTGGATAGTGAATAATTGACATTCATGTTATGTGGATTTGGATATTTTTATAAAGCATAGGAAATTAAAAGATAATAGTAAATAAACTATTTATTAAAAACTTGTATAAAATTTATTTCATTTATTAGTTTTGAGGAGGAAGAGAAAATGAGGGAAAATGTTATGTTGTGCAACGTCATCCCATGCATAGAAATCTCTTCTTAGTCTTCTTTTTAGTTTTTTTCTTTAAGCTTTGCAATTTTAAATATGCCGCATAAGCTGTACTAGCGATTTTCCTTAATTTTTTCCTTTTTGCCATTTCTTTTACAATAAATAAAACAACAGCTGTCGAAAACATTTGTCGAGTCGCGTTCACCGTATTTTAAATGCGACATTATCGCCAACGAAGTTGCCAACATTGTTGTGTCGCTCTCACTGTGTTTTGGCCTTTAAGCGAAGCGTAACGTGCCTCAACTTCTGAACATGTTCATTTTTTGGAGATTTTTTTCTGTGTTACTAATTTCATTACCACGTAAGTAGTTTCATCAGGCCAAGATGTAACATATTACAGAGCTAGTTCACGGTGTAATTCATTACGACTTTTACTAGAGGGGAGCTATTCAGTTCATTCTTATGTTTTTAAAGTTATAGCAGGTACTATTACCTATTCCCTACATTTTAGGAAATATTTCCTATATTTTGTGGATAATATCCCCTACATTTTAGGGAAAAAAAAACAAAAAATTTGGAAGTTCCCTACATTTGACGGATAAAAATCTAAATTTCAATGTGGAGCTTACCTTAATTTTATCAAAAAATACCTAAACTTTGTGGCACAAATTGTTGCCACTCACTTTAGGGAAAATATTTTACCGGACAATTTATATATTCTATACCACGAATAAATTTGTGTTACAGAAGTTCATTGGTGTCGGCATGTTCCACCATTCCAGACAAGAAACACAAAACACCCTGATTGACAGCATTTCATCGTTCCTGATAAAGGAGCAGTCGAAAAGTAAGGAAAGGCTCCTTAAAAGAAATTAAAAGAGTGTGGTTAGAATAGTTTTTCTCCGTGTTTTGGCCATGGACTTAGAATCTGTAGAAATAAATGGCCTTTCTTGAGCTTTATTAAAATAAATTTGTAAAAGTCCTAAGAAGGGAAGAGAAGTATTTCACTTCATTGTATTATTCCACAAATTGATTAACCAACGAATGTCATTAATATTTCGATAATAAAAACCAGACAAATGTTGAGCATTTTGCGCAGAAAATTTTCTCAACTCAAACAGGGCGCATGTGTGCAATTTAATTGATGGATTGGGATGGGAGAAAGACCATTGTTTTGCCGTCATAAGTTCGGAACAGAATTCATAAAAAGAAAGAAAAAACCAACAAAAACAACAAACAAAAATTCTTCGCCTTTCCTCATGTAATTTTTAGAGCAAAGGATAGGGAGGCATTTTACATTGAGAGTTCATTCGTTTCTGTCTTCAACTGCACCAACTTAAAAGTGTGTAAAAATTCTTAACGATAAAATAAAAAATAAAAATTTTCAGACAGCAGCACTTTATTGTACGTTGGCGAATGAACGAGTGTAGAAATGGGCTACGTTAAAACGTACGCGACTATTACGCACGCATTGCCATTGTTAAGTTTGAGAAACGTGACTGCATTCTTAAACGTGCGGTATACGTTTTGTGCAAAGAAAATAAGAAGAAGAATTAAAATTAGCAAATTATTCCAATCAATGGCCTCTAGAGGCTTTTCCTTCGATTTTATTATTAAGTCATCTAAAAAATACAAAAGCACTGTTCTTCGTAGTATTCAATCTTATGTGGATACTTTTGACGGTAAGAGCGTAGATTGGAGATTCTATTTAAGTTGAATTGAAACTTTTTAACGTCAATTTATGAATGTTATCATCTAATTGGAATGGAAATCCCAGAAAGAATAAAAAAGATGCATTGAATCAACTCAACGATTTCGTTATTTCCAATCTTTTTGGGTTTTTTTTATACGATATTCATCTAAGCGGCAGACACCTACATTTAGACTGGGCATGCGCATTACGTTTTGTAGTTACGAACTTTGACATATAGAGGTGTAAATACAGACAATATAAAAAATAGAAAATATGTTAGTAATCAAAGTATTATGAAATTTTTCTTAACAAATATGGAATCTTGGTGTGGTGAAATGCTCTGTCTTGAGAAAGTGACACATCTGAAAAGTTTTACTAAAATACACAGAGCTGTCTGTCTAGGTATTACAGGAGCTCTTCAAATAACACAAACGGCAGCAATGGACATTATGCTTTGGCTATTACCCCTTCACATCCATGGGAAATATATAGCTGCAAAAAGTGAACAAAGGTTTAGAGAGTTAGGCTGCTGGATAACAGCAGAGCTCGGAGACAGCAGAATACTGAAGATCTGTCCTGCGGATTGTATATTGGGAACTACGGATTACATTGTCCCATCCTGAGACTAGAATTTAGAAAGTGCTCTCAGCTAATATTCCTAGTAGGGAGATGATAATCGCATGGCAATTGCCTCTGACCTGACGGTTAGAGAATGGATGTGGGGAGTGGGAGCCGGGGTGTACTCAGTATTCCCTCAAATACAGGACATGTCCCGCCTACTGAATTACTGTAGTGTGCTCCAAGCAGAGGTTTTGGCTATTTGCAAAGCAGCAAGGCTCTACTTACAACTTATGAGGTACTTAGCGATCGAGTTATCAGGATTTATATTGACCAGCAAAGCTGTAATTAAAGGAGGACTGGAGGACTCGAATACCATTAGATCGTGCTTAGTGTAACGGTGTCGCTGTGAGCTCAGCGTTATTCTCTGATGGGTGCCTAATCACAGTCACATACCTTGAAACGAGGCAGCTATGCTCTGGCTAAAAATGGTTTCGCTATGAATATATGTCTATCGGAGGACTCCATAAATCGGCTCCTAGAATCATTGAAAATGAGCCGCATAGACAAGGAAGAAGTTGAGAGCGCTCAGCTGGGCTGCCCGAACCTTGCTAAACGTGGGAGGAATACGCTTGTTGGCTACTTTTTCTGTAAACTGTGGTAATTAGTAGACAAACAGATGGAAGACCTGGTAAGGTTCATTAATTCTTGTGGCTGGTTTCAGCGCACCTCCCAATAAGATGGCATCACAATAGACCATAGATTATATAAATATGGGTGGTCGTACATGCTTTGACGATGACCGCCACTCTAACCTAACCTAACCCCCACCAAATCAGGATATATTTACGTAAAGCGTCTTATTAACTGGAACTGAAAAATTTCTCAAGGAATTCCCCGATATTTGGAAGACATTTTACAGGGTCACCTCGTGGAATGTACAAAAAAGTTCTAATACTTTGGTATTAGGCAGCACTTGACCCTTAAGCTAGTTAGATAAATGTCGCGAAGAGCTCGCAATATTGGAAAGTCGACATACCATTACTTTTCGCTAAGTTTTATGGGATATGAACATAAAGGGGAACAAGTAAAAATGCTAGAATAGGTCTAATTGTTAGACCAATTGTTATAATTCCCTAGATAAATGCCTGTATGTCATTTCGTATGGTCACTCTTCAGTGCAATAGGATGGGTGGGGTTTAATGGGGTGGGTGTTGGGGTGGGGGGGGGGGGGGGGTAACTACAACCTTTGGGCCGTATGCCTTATCAAATAAAGCTTTTGCTGAGTGCAATTAAATGGCATTTTGCTTTTCTATTGTAAGAAACTTTATAACAGACTTTTCTCACCCGAATATCGTTTAAATGCGTGATTTTGGACAGTAAACATTGATGGCTTTATATAGTTTTGTGTGACGAGAGAGAGAGAGAGTGGAGAGAAAGTGTGTAGACCAAGCTTAAACATTAGCAGTCAGGTGTGGCATAAATATCATACAAAATTAAGTAGCCTAAATCAATAAAAATAAGCATTTATTCGCGATAACGATGGAAACTATTTATTAGAGAAATACAAAAGGAAATATTCTTTGAATGATAACAGCCGAAGGTTTTCGATTTCATGAGCAGCAAATTTTTTACGGAGTAACTGCGTTAATTATCCAACCAAGGAAGTGAATAATGAGTATTTTTAGAAGTTTTTGAAATAACAAAAGATATTTACTGTTAAAGCTAAAATATTTCAATGTCAAAAAGCATCGAATAGAGGGCGAATGCTCATCTTCAAAGAAAACAAAGCTTTCTGTTTCTTCATTACCCATAGAAAAGCAGAAAGTCTTAAGTACCCGAGGATTTGAAGTTCTTAACGTCTTGCTCTGCTGACAAACTGATTAAAAAAAGACTGAAAAATACTTTGCAAGACAAAAGTACTGCAAGGAAGCCGTTGATTTATATCAGACTTTCCCATTTTTCTTTTTTAAAGCGGAATTAGTAACCATCCTCTGACTATTTTTTTTAAAGCATTACTATAACGTTTATTTTTTTACAGATACTCTTTGACTTCAACTTGCGTTATAAAGATAATTCGCAGCTACTTTTCCAAAATTGGACACAATATGCTAATTTTGTAGATGAAGTATTGGAAGAGACTTGCATTAAAGAAATTAAGCTCTAGAAGGTACTTGCTTTTATTATATGCATGAGGAAGAATATGTGATATGAATTTATTTTTGTTTCAGACTGAATACAACTACAAAGGCCTTCCTCAAACTGTTGAAACTTCTACCCCAAACAGCCAATGGACGGAAAAGTAAGGAAACTTATCCTTCAAATGTATCAATTTCTAATAAATAAAATTTACGATTTAATCTGTTGAGGGTAATAAATTAATAGCACGAGATTTAATATCTAATATTCGTTGTTTTGATTTGTAACTTATTTTGCATTAAAAACTGACAAATCAAATTATTCACTGAGGATTATTTTTAATCTCCAAGGAGGTATTAAAGGAGGTGTTTTAATACATAATAAATATAAGAATTTAATATTTTTTTTTTGTGTGGACGCGACCTCCACCCTGAAGACCGCTGAAATAAATTGCAGTAGATCTTCTGAATTTTTCCTAACAAAATGATTCACATCTATTCTACTAAATGCACAATTGTTGCCACAAAGATTATGTATTTTTCCCTAAAATGTAGGGAATATTCTTCCAGTAGAATCCTAGATCCATGCAATCATCAACGTATAGCCACCCGTTGATTTTTCATAGCGACGCACACTGATTCAAGCCTGAGTTGTTTAAAATTTTTACGTTCGAAGAGAAGTATTAAATTTTTCGTAGAAATACACTTGCAAATTGTTCTTAAGAATTTTAATGACACCGACAATGGTCCAAACGAATTGGTGGATTGATTCTGGTGGTTAACTCTTTCGGATAAGGGCACTCTTACAAATATTTGACATTTTTTCTTTAGGTCTTTCATGCACTACCGTTGGCCGATAATGGTTGCAAAGAGTTATACTAATTCAGGTGCCTTGGCTAATCTGGGTCGCTAAAGCTATTTATAAGCGTTGCCAAGAATACATCGTGTTCTTAGAAATTTACTTGAAAATTTTTGTTTTGAATTTTTATACACTATTGGTGAGTGAAAACCATCAGTTGGATTGATTGGAGTGCCGCTAAAATTGATTCTACAATTTTTCTTCAGAATTTTTACTAAAAGTAAAATTTACTCACTTTCCTCTGTGGTGGTTGGCATTGTTTCGCTTGCACTTTCGTATTAATTCAAGTAATGTTGCTTAATTTAACTTCACGATTACTTTTAATTTATAGCAGAAGGACAAACTTGCTATATTAGTTAGCGAGGGTGGTAGAAATAGTAGTGAAAGTGTAAAGCGGGAGACTGATAAGACCATTGACAACTTTTTTTCAGAAGAAAGTAAGATCAGTTAAGTTCCCATCAAAAGAAATAGTCAGTGACATATCATGCACTTCTACACCCATTCCTTTGAATGTGACTCATGGTGCAAGCTCTCACTCTCAGTCAAGTACTTCACCCGTGAGAGAATCGGTTACGATAACATCTTATTTCTATAATCTCTGCACGAGAAGGTGTATCTCGTTATGAGTCCTTAATGTCCACCCTGAGATCGACATTGATGTGGATAATATTATCGATAGCTTTTCCAAATTAAGCCAAAAATTGGATTTTATCATATAACGTAAATATGAGTAAAAAATTTTTAAAAGCGACTTCTTCTGACTTTTTCCTCCCCCTCAGACATTTTAGTTGTGACCCCCCTAGGCAGCAGGTCTGGATACGCGCCTGCAGTACACATCCATACGAGAAATATGTTCAAGGTCCTTAAGCAGATCAACGTCTCTATAACTGCAGGTCCTGATAGTTTCAAACCCCCGTTAAATAAAACCTGTGACTCATTCTTGGCCAAAGCTCTGCGAAACTATTCTACTTGTCTTATTCGACAGGAAAATTTCCAATTGCTTGGAACCTACCTCACGTTCAGCCTATTCCCAAGAAAGGAAAGGGTAGTGATCCCTCAAATTATGGACCAATTACAATCACTTCGATTCTTTAAAAGGTTTTTGAATCTATCATTAACTCCAAATTAATGAAGTATCTAGAAACTAATAAAACCCAAACCATGGCCAATATGGCTTTTCTTTTTCTGACTTTTCTTATGGAACGTTGAAGCCGTAGTCTTCTCAATTTTGGTGAGTCCAAAATCGTAGCCATAGATATTTCAAAGGCCTATCAAAGTGTCTGGAATTCAGCACTATTAGCCAAACTTAAAGCACTTGGCCTTTCTTGTTTCCTTCTATTATGAATGTAAAGTGTTTTATCTGGTCGCTTAATACGGATTATATTAGATGGCGTTACATCTCAATCTCAGACAATAAATTCTGGGGTGCCTCAGGGCTCTGTTATCTCTCCCTCTCTCTTCTCAATTTTCATTAATGATCTGCTTTCCCTTACTTTCAATCGCATCCATTGTTTTGCCGATGACAGTACCATTGGTTTCGCTTACTCTTTTGACACCATTGCGAGCTACAGAGGAAACGTCACATCTGTCAAACCAGAATAACCACCTTGATAATATCCACGTTTGGAGCAAACTGAATATCATCGATTTCAATACATCAAAGTTTCAAAGCTGTCCCATCTCTTTAAAACAAGATCGTAATTTTTCCACTCCCGTTTCTTTTGATGGAGCACTTCTTGACGACACACCGTCTTTGGGCATTCTTTACATTAATATTTTCAGTATATTAAGTTGAACAGATCACAACTTCTCTGTTGCCAAATAAGTATCAAAATATCTTGGATTTCTGAAAAGGCGTAAGAAATAATTCAGCCTATCGATTTTAGCACTCCTCTAAAAGTTCTACATCAGACCTAGAATGGAATACAATATCCATATGTAGGCCGAGCTAGTCTCAGAGCCGTAGCATCATTGGATATTGTCCAAAAGAGAGCCTTCAGCTCATTGGCAATGTGGCAAAAACTTGTCATATGGACTCACTCGAGCACCACCGCAATGTTGATTGCGTCTCGATCCTATATTTCTACATGCATGGTCAATCTTCTGATGAAATATCTAATCTGATCCCTGATTCCTGCATGTAATATTTCGCACTGCAAGCCGCGTACATCCTTTTACCTTTCAAAATACTTTCGGCCGTAGAGTAAAATTCTGTGATGATTTTTTATCCAGAACTGTGCGAACATGGAATAGACTACCATCTTCTGTCTTTCCCCTGACATGTAATCTGTGCAAGTTTAAGGGCGGCAGCTTTGCCACTCTCCTCACGTTCCTTAGTTCCTTTCTTTATCTCTATATCTCTCCACCTTAACGACGAAGCTTTACACGTACAAGGTATGTATTGCATCTATTCTGTGACTGCTATTTTAAATAAATGTAAATTTTTAATTCCTGTATTTTACAAAGATACAATTTATGATGATTCGTGAATTTAAATAAAACACGTTTCCCTAGTTTTACTAACTAAAATGGATGATTGGGAAGTTTTGCACTTCCACTATTTACAAACCAAAATAAAATGAATAATCTAACAACCCCTTTGACTTTTCGGAGTGGCGAAGAACCTTGAGCAACTTTCTTGGTTGAGAGTAGTAGGCACTTGCTAATCTGTTTGACTCGTATCTTTTAAATGTTGAATTTTGAGTGTCTTCAAACTTTTGTTCAGTTTTCAGCATATAGCATTTTTAAACCATAGTTGCCCCCCCCCACTCCCTCACAAGAATCCTGGATCCGCCACTGGTTTAGGGAAGATTAGGCTTCCGTAAGTAAAATAGGGCATTATCAACACCCTAATCAGTCTCAGCCTGACATTCAATGGCAGAATATTGGTGGACACCAGACACCATCTTCTTAAACCACCATAGATTTTACCAACTTTAGTCTTAATGTTATCACAACATTTCAGCCCGGTATTGAATTTCACTTCTAGATTTGAAACGTAATCAACCAAAGGTAATCTCACATTATTGATGATAATAGGAGTAAAATTATCGATAACGATGTCAGATATAAAAGGCTATACATTGTGATCTACTGGAATTACGGAGGAGGATGATTATCTCTAGACCATTTGTAGATTTTAGATAAGTCATCATTTATTCTATTAATACAGTCCTCAATGAATCCAGGGGGCCCTTCTCAGGTATAGCTGAATAGAGATGATAATTACCGTCATGGAAGATTATTAATAAAGAAGCTAAACAAGACAGGTCCTAATATCGAGCCTTGTAAAACACCACAAAACAAAGGTATGAACGAAGATGCAATCTCATCAACAATCACCTGTTGAGACCTGTTCGAGTGGAAATCTGATTTAAAGGAAACCATTTCACATCAATTAAAGACATTTAACGGTACAGATGGTATGTAATACTCGTTGATTTTTTTATGGTCTTATTTCAAACTGTCTCCGACATTCAATCCAATAAAGACACATATTATAACATGGTTAATTTATGTACATTCTCCTGTTGAATTATACCAACAACTGTTGCCAACAATCAATTTCAAAATAGAAGTATGCAAGTCTACACAAAAACTGCATAAGTTTCATAAAACAACAAAACTGTTATAAGTACAAAAATAATTGCTTCCAGGTTTTTCATTTATAAATCGTTCAAATCTATTGATTTGATTTACTTTCAAAAATCAATAAATCACAGTAGCAACCTCGTCAGAGTTTTCGCTAATGATTTAATTCACGGCACTAAATTATGTGTACACTGTGTCTGGGCAAATAGTAATGCACACATAAGTAAAATCATAACTTCATTAATGACGGCTTAATGGTGTGTCGTCCAATGACCATCTGTCAAGAAAATCATCTTGCGCATGTTAAGTCTACTTTATTATGGGTGCGCGCGGTGCTGGTTATGTATATAGTAGTTGTCGAACTATACCACAGCAATTGTAATCTCTTAAGCTTCCATGTCGAATCATAAAACACTTGACACAAGTTCGTCAAGTTTTAAAAGCGTAGAACCATGAAATTCGACTATGATTAAGTAGTATAACTACTTAAATACGATTCTGTATGACCCTCTTATAATGGCTCATATATGAAAATGATTCTACAACAAATTATCCAATTTTTAAAAATAATTTCAACATAAAAACCATTAACTGCGGAATTATACACATATGTCGTCCATTGTGTGATTTTACTTTTTTTTTTGTGTTGATTTTTATTTTTGTATAAATATAGCGCCAGTACGGAATAAAATTTCTAACAGACCACGCATGATATGTGTGTAGGTTTTTTAACAGTGAATTATGAGAAATTTTAATTCAACGAGACTATAATGAGTTAATGACTGAACACAGATGTGGCGTACTCTCTATGTACAATGTATAAATTCGTAGTACATAAACATGACACTTATACTACTCCCATTTGAATTACTCCACATATTTTTCGCTAATTTTAGCTTATTTCAAATATTGGAGAGAGTTAGCAAGTCGAGTCTAATTGCCTTTAAATTGTGATCCTCATCAAATTAATGTCTCTATAGAATGTGCGGGCGGGAGGAAAAGAAGGACTTGGTATAGAAATTAATGCGAAGTTGGAAAAGCGAATATTTCATATTCACAGTTAGTTAATTAATGAATTTAATTCTCTTTGAAACTCATAATAAGTTAAATTGAGTCAGACAACAGAAGTATAAGAGTTGAATTCGGTCCCAATTAATTTTTGGTTCATCTTGAGAGAAAGTTATTGCTGATGGACTAAAATTCAAATTAAAGAAGCTTCCCCAATTTATCTTTGTTTGACGAGATATTTGGGGACTAGTTATTCTGCTAATTCATAGCTTGATATCTAGTGGCTACTATATATGGCTACTCCAGAGGTTTTTAAACATAAACATTTATTTATTTGAGTACCCGTGCAAAAGGCACGTATAGCGCTGGGCACATCTTAGAAAGTTACATAGTAAGTAGTAGTAGTTTTCGAATAAGAGGTGTTATTTTGATATTCAAAGAAAAATGTCATTTTTTGAGATAAATGATCGGATCTTTATTTCATTATAAAGAGGACGGTATGCCGTTAATAATGGAAAATAACACAACCACGCCTACAGGACCATATCCTTTTCATGAAATTTTCCATAACCAAATCGCAAAGTGGCTGCCTTATGTCCTCGATAGCCTCACGAATTCCATCTTTGTGGTCTTGAATCGACGCTGGGCTGTTGCCGTAGACCTCCTCTTTCACGTGGCCCCAAAGGAAGAAGTCACAAGATCTCGGTGGCCAATTGTGATCACCTCTTCGAGAGATAACACGGTCCGGAAACTTTTCCCGTAAAAGATCAATGGTTTCGTTGCTTGTATGGAACGTAGCGCCGACTTGTTGAAAGTAAACGTTGTCCAGATCAATACCATCCAATTCCGGCCATAAAAAATCATTTATCATCTGTCGATAGCGCAATCCATTCACCGTAACTGTTGCTCCAGCCTCATTTTCGAAAAAGTAAGGTCCAATGACCCCGCGGGACCATAAACCGCACCAAACAGTCACACGTTGAGGTTAGAGAGGCTTTTCAACAATAACTCTTGGGTTTTCCGAGCCCCAGATGCGACAATTTTGCTTGTTGACGAAGCCATCGAGGTGGAAATGGGCCTCATCACTCAAGATGAGTTTTCGATGGAATTCCGGATCATTTTCATGCATTTCAAGGACCCAATCAGCAAAGACTCGACGTTGTTGATGATCGGCCGGCTTGAGTTCTTGTGTTAACTGAACTTTATAAGCCTTAAGACCCAAATCTTTATGCAAAATACGGTTTAATGACGTTTGTGGAATGCCTAATTCCAAAGAACGACGAGGAATGGACAAACCTGGGTTTTCTTCAACACTTTCGGCTACAGCAGCAATATTCTCGGCTGTTCTTGAGCGACGTGCACGGGTTTTATTCTTCACATCACTAACTTGTCCCGACAGCTCGAATTTTTCTACCAATTTCTGTATTGCGGTCCGACAAGGTGCTTCACGACGACCCAAAAATGTTCGAGTTTTACGAACCGTCTCTGCCACATTTTCACTATTTTTATAGAGAATTTTAATAATTTCAATGCGTTGTTGAATCGTGTACCGTTCCATTTTTATTAATGGCGTAGTTTCTACTTGTCAAATGTCAAAAAATGACAGCTCCACAAGTGACATCTACCGAAATAGCGGGCTAATTAAAATAACACCTCTTATTAGAAAACCCTTTACCTTACCCATTTCAGAAAGGTGTATGGAACCATTAAGCATGAGTTTCCCGGAAAGCTGGAAAAAAACATTAAATTTATACCGTCAGGAGGATAGAGAGAAGAACTCATTCATGTTTTCACTGAGAGGTAAAGGGAAGAACTTTTGCTGCTTTCTTAGAAAGTTGTGGAAAATAAACGTGTCTTCACTTATTCGTATCTCGCACTTAAATAAAAATAATCCACTTCTACTAAAATAATGCACAAATTAGAATGCTTTCACGCACTTTCCTTCTTTCAATGTTCTTAGAAAAACAATGAAACTACATTATGACTCATTTTCGACCTGCACGCACTCCCTCGAACTAGCCTCTGGAAATATAGCCACACAAATTTTTAACTCTTTTCGATAACAACACGAATGAATATATCTACTCATTACCTCTGCCTTCTCTATGTATTCCCTGAAAGGTACATAGCTTGCTCAAAAATGCGGCGCATCAATACATTACGCCAGCCTTCCTAAACCAGGTAAACGTAAGGTATGTTCATATACTCATTACTAATGCATTCAGGTAATGTTAATAGTAAGCCTTACCTAAGTCAGGCATTCCCACTTTTCCCGTTGGGAAGCTGATTACAGATAATATTCATTCGTCACTATGCCCCGTACGCCATTATGCCACGGGCTCCTCATGATATGCAATCTTCCATGACAACAACTAATTTAAGCTTATCAAGATATTGCTCCCTTTCATCGGTTCTTACATCTTGCATATCTTCAATTCTTGCTTAACCATCATCCTCTTTCTCAACTAAATAGTTGGAAAAATTGTCAGCATTCTTACTTTTATGGAAAAAATGCTCGAAAACTATGATTTACTCAAATTACCGAATACAACATGTTGATTCGATGATAATCAGGATTTCGTAGCGGCTACAATTGTGAAATAGCTTTATTAAAAGTTACTTCTGATTTGAGATGTAGTTCCGATAACAATGAAGGCAGAATTCTAGTTTTATTTGGTTTCTCGGAAACTTTTGACTGCGTTAATTACTCCAAGCCTCTCAAAAAATTTTCTAATTTCTCAACATCAGTCATTTTTTGACTGATAGATCGCAGCGCATTCAAGTTAACGAGCGATATATAAGTTTACTCTCAGTTTTCTCTGGTGTTCCACAAGGATCCGTATTGGGTCCGCTGCTTTTTAGCTTATTTATTAATAATTTGCCAGATACTAATGGATTTTAACATTCATTGTATGCAAAAAATGTTCAGATTTATTACAGTAGACCTATTGGACTAATTACGGATTGTATAATTGTATCAGTATTCAGATAAAACAAGATTTCTACGAATTGTAGCTGGTAATGAGGTGAGGTGAATAGTGAGACCCGTTTTTCGATCAGATATAACTCTACTGAGTTAGAGCCGATCAAAGGTACGAAAAATCTAGTTCCTCAGTTCGAATAGATTAAAAACCTAGTACGTTTTAAACCAAATTTCAGGTATGATCCCATAGAGATATCTCAATAAAATTTACATGGTAAATAGCCAATGAAACAAGGAAGTTTTTAAAATAGGCTTGGGTGGGTCTAATATTCAGAAAAAATCAGAAATCAGCAATATATCTCACTTATTCAAGTCACTATGACCAAAAATGTGTTCGAATTAGTAGTTTGGTGGAAAATCACGAAAAAAAAATCATAACTCGAAAACTATGCAAAATCGCTAACATACATGGGGGTGATTTGGGTACCCTTAGGGTGCTATACTTCTGGACTTCCGTTTGACACTACTTCTTGGGACACCCTGTATAATTAGTGTAACGATCTCGTGCCTAATCCATTTAAGCCTAAATATAATATGATACTGACCAATATAGCGCATTGGAGACCCTATTATCACTTCTTTTTCTTGGAACACAACTCCTACCATTTACTTATCAAGTATCTGATATGAGGTCTTATCGGTGACCGTACATTTTGTCTTTTTAAGATACATAATGTTTCGTGAAAAACTGAAATATTTTTATAATCACCCTGTAATTCCGAAACGGTTGAGATATGCTCCTCCTGCTATACAATTTGTTGCTTGCCTAGGTGAGTACTATTACCAGTTGCGGATCCAGCTAGTGGGCGCGGGGATCGCGTGCCCCGCCCTGAAGACCACTAAAAAAAATTGCAATAGATCTTTTGAAGTTTTCATAACATAATCTATTCTACTGCCCTTTCTTAAAAATATTAAATGTTTCTGGAAGGGTTCAATTTGGTAAGAACGCAGCCCTTATGGGTAGCGGCTCAACCCTCGCTCCACTTTAAGTCGTGGCTGTTAAATCCTATAGAGACAACAGGTAGTGGTGATATCTGTAAAATTCTGTGTACATGAGCGTGGCCTTTCTCGAGTTGTTTGAATTAGGACAGAGCTTATTCGGGTAAAAGCAATGGAAAGTTTGTTTTAATTGAAAACTGCCAATTGATGAGTCTTCGATGGAAAACAATTACAACTCTTAATTGGAGAAATTCAGCGAAACTACACAATGGCAAACAAATCATTGTATATTGGTGTAGTGAGTTATGACATTTAAAGCAAACGATTTATTTTGGAATATATTTTTTGTTTATTTCACAAAATGTAATAGTTTTACTAGAATAAAAAGAAAATATAAATGCTGATTGGGAAATTTTCAATACAGTATCTTAGAGAAATTGATTGGTCGGTCTGTTTTGCTTCGATCGATATTGATGAATGCACATTAGAATTTATTTAGTGACATTTTAAATCTTAGCATGCCTGAATACATTTCTTGTTCCTACAACAGGTCTCAACATCATCAAACTTGCTCTTGATTTAACTAAAAGTTCAACCAAAAGTAATAAAAACGAACAAGTGTGCTTTTCTCGCGTATCAATTGCATACTGCCCAGAACTGAAATAAGTCGATAAGACTGCACAGAACAACTCTAAGTCCATTATCCGGAAAGAAAAATTTCTTTTTAAAAGAAATGTCAGACTAAGAATCTTGGAATCAAGGGTAGTAAAGGCTTCTGGTCCCTGGTCAAAACCATCAGGAACAACTTCACCAATTCCTCTATATCTTCACTACTTAACAATGGTGAAGTGGTTGTTCACTCCTTGGATGAAGTTAATATTTTCGTTGGTAGATTCGCCTCAAACTTTCGTTTTTTATTCACTTCACAAACATCTATTTTGCATCGCCCGTGTGAATGTATACAACAGCCAATACACATCCTTAGGAGAGGTGTCTTATTCGACAAGAAAATTTCCAACTGCTTGGAAAGTAGCTCACGTTCAACCTATTCCGAAGAAAGAAGAGGGTAGCGATCCCTTAAATTATCGACCAACCGTAATCACTTCAATTCTTTCATAGGTTTTTGAATCTTTTATTAACTCCAGATTAATGGAGTATCTAAAACCAAACAACTCATCAATGATTGCCAATATGGCTTCCGGACTGGATGCTCGTCTGGAGACTTGCTGACTTTTCTTACGGAACGTTGGAACCCTAATCTTCAGAATTGTGGTGGTCAAAAATCGATTCCCTAGATATTTCAAAGGTCTTCGATAGAGTCTAGCATCCAGCCCTTTTAGTTAAACTTAAAGCACCTGGTCTCTCCCTCTTCTTCTATTATAGATTGAAAGTTTTTTTTTATCTGATAGCCTAATAACGGTTGTACTAGATAGCGTTTCACCACAACCTCACCCTATAAATGCCGATTATCCGTGGGGCTCTGTTATCTCTCCATCCCTTACTTTTAAGCCTATCCATAGTTTTGCCTATCACAGTACCCTTGATTTGGCCTACTGATTTAACAGTCTTAGGGACTCCAGAGGTAATACCACATCTGTCAATCGAGTTTGCATGATTAGATCATTGATTAACGACCTTGATAATATCATCGCGTAAAGTAAAGCGAATCGCATAGAATTCAAGCAATTCCCAAAGTTGTCTCATGTCTATTAAACAAAATCATAATTTTAACACTCCCAGTTATTTTGATAGAGCACTGATTTAAGGTACACTGTCTTTATACATTTTTGGCATTAATATTTCCTGTAAATTAAGCTGGACAGATCACATCTTCTCTGGTACCAAATAAGCATTGAAATATCTTGGATTTCTTAAAATGTATAAGAAATATTTCATACCATCGAATCTAGCGCTCCTCTACAAGTCGTACATCAGACCTAGAATGGAATACAATTCTCATATCTAAGCCGGGGCTGGTCACACAGTTTGAGCTCTTAGAGCCTTCAAGGTCATTCGTGATTTAGAAATAACTTGTCAGATCGACTCACTCGAGCGACGCGGCAATATTGGATGCCTTTCGCTCTTTCCGATGTCCTTCCTTTGCATCATAGGGTATTTTCTGCGTTTAGCTTATTAGTCAAACTTTCTTAACTTTTCCATGGAGTTATACATATATTTACAAGGTCTATATTGCATCTGTTCTGTGACTGCTATTTCAAATAGACGCAAAGTACATAGCGCTTTAATTCCTGTATTTTGCAAAGTTACAATTTATAATGAATTCGTAAATTTGAATAAAATGTATTTCGCTATTTTTACTAACCGCAATGGAAGATTCGGAAGCGTTACATTTCCACCATTTACAAACCAAAACAAAATAAATAATAACACCTCGTTTGACTTCTAGAGTGGAAAAAGTTGAACGTTGAACAACTTTCTTCGTTGAGAGTGGTAGCTTATGTGTTCGACCCGGATGATAAATTTTGTCCATTTGATATTTGCGAGTAGTGGCGAGGTGTCTTGGAATCTTGACATGTTTCAAGGCTATACCGTTTTTTTTATTTATTTATTTATTATTCTTAGTCTACAGATTACAAAATCAACAGACCATGCATATACTAAAACTAAAATTATGTTTTGGTAAGAACATCAACTAAAACTAACCTACTATGTAATATAAAAATATGAACATATATCTAATATTATAGTCATAGCAAGCTTTCTAGAAAGTCCGAAACAGAGGCTTTAAAAGAAACTCTATCTTGACTAAAGTCAATTATGCTGCTACACAAATTAAACTGCCGAATACAACGACTTAATGGACTACTGAGGCCATAATTTGTTCTATGGAAAGTTTCAAAAAGAATGGGGTGCTTAGATGGCATATATAAATGGATAAGCTTTAAAATATCAGGAGAAATAATCCTGTTTTCAATAACATCTCTAATAAACATAGTATTATAAATTTTACGTCTGAGAGACAGTTTCTGTAAGCCAATCAACTGGCATCTGGAATCATAAGGAGGTAAATCACCGGTCCAGTTAAGTTCTCCTAAGAGCAAACCTGGTAAATCTCCTTTGCACATTTTCAATTCTGTTAAAATACGTCACATAGTACGGATCCCATACAACTATGCAATATTCCAAAATAGGCCTAACGAAAGCTGAAAATAATGCCTTAAGCATGTATGAATCAGAGAATTCACTAGCCCGACGTTTAACAAAACTAAGCCGAGAATTAGCTTGACGTACTACATAATCAATGTGTTAGGAGAAAGTAAATTTACTATCTAGAATAACACCAAGGTCCGAAACTATACTACATTTAGGAACATTAATCCCATCGATAGACACTTCAAAATTTATTGGCGATACTTTTTTAGTAGCTATAAAGTGTTTACATTTAGAAGAATTTATCAACAAATGATCCAGATGACACCATTTCGCAAATTTATCGACTTCTGATTTGAAATTCGATACTTGAGACATATCAATAATTTCCATGAAACTTTTTAGATCATCAGCAAACCTAGAACAGAGAAAAATTCAAAGATGTTAAAGACATCGTTGATAAATATAATAAAAAGAATGGGCCCTAGATGGCTCCCCTGAGGCACACCGGAATGTATCAAAATCGGCCGAGAGTACACATCATTAATTTTGATAATTTGTATGCGATTAATCAAGTAGGAAACGAACCATGCAAGAAGAGCAGAATGGAATCCAAACGCCTCAAGGTTGTGTAAAAGCAGGCGAATATTGACCTTATCAAATGCTTTAGCGAAATCAGTATATATTGTGTTACAACCTGACCACCTTGTTCTAGGACATTTAAGCAAAAGTTGACATAGGAAACTAAATTGGTTGCTGTAGAGCGTCCTTTTACAAACCCATGTTGGTGAATAGAAATGTACTCCTTAACTAGAAAAGAAATTTTTTCAGAGATAATACTTTCAAATAGCTTCGGAATTGCAGAGATTTTACAAATAGGACGGTAATTACTGGCACAGTTTTTAGCACCCGCTTTATGTATAGGACGAACGAATGAAATTTTCCACTCATTGAGGAACAGTCCCGAGGTGATAACGGCAAATTAAATATATATGAAAGAGACATCGAAATAGGATCACGGCATTTACTTAGAAATATCGCTCTAACGTTGTCAGGACCATTTGCCAATGCTAAGTTTACATCCTCCTTAGACACATACATTGAACCCAAGTTGACACGTGAGAAGATATGTGTGGTAATCTCAGTGTCAATGGGAAAGCCTAAGTCCTCCACATATACAGACTCAAAGTATTCCGCAAAAAGGTTACATGAATCTGAAATATTATCCGCAGTTTTATTCTTAAAGCCAATAGAAGAAGGAATTCCATACGAATTACACTTACTGTCTAGAAATGACCAAAAAGCTTTTGGATTTATCTTTATACTAGCCTGCCTCCACCGATGCCAAATATTGACTATAGAGAAACTTATTTAAGAAATCATATTCTTTCCGCAACCTTTTAAACATATCCAAATACTGAGTCCTCCATCGTTTATCAGAATCTGAGTAGTTCAAGTAGTTTGAATAGCCCCGTACCATCATGCAGATATCTGATGATCCTTTAATTGTCGCCCTCTAATGTAAGATGACCATACTATGGCATATTCGGCCCTATCATTTTTCTTTAAGGTGGATACACACTGAGCAAACAAACGCAAACACATGTGGTCGCACGTTTGAAATAGAAATTTTGTAGTGTGTACGTTCAAAATATTTCCAACGATGCCTCGACCGACCTGATGTAAGGAAGACCTCAATTTTTTCTTAGAAATTTACTGCAAAGTTTTTCTTTAGAAATTTTATTCATTATTGGAGGCCGCAATGTGCACACGCGGTTCAGGATTTGCAAGCAAACTCAAACGAATATATTAAGTGTGTATGTCTCATCAAACATATGTGTTTGCATTTGCATGTTTTCCATTAAGTTGGAAAATCGCGGCACATGTACTACGCATATTGTTCGTTCTGGCTTGCAAATGCGTACACACTTTTCACATTTGTTTGCCACGGAATGAACAAATTCTTTGCAAATGTGCAATTTGAGACGGAACATGAGCACACGGTATAAAAAACATTCGTTTGCATTTGCAACACTTAATCAAAAACAAGAGTTCAAACACATGTGTTTGCTTTTGTTTGCTCAGTGTGTACTCACCTTTAGATGTCCGATACGCCAATGAATCTGAAATATGTTATAACTGTATTGTTTTTTCTACTTGGATAAATAAAGAGAGATAGAGAGAGAGAGAGAGAGAGAGAGAGAAAGAGATAGGAAGATAAATAAAAACATTTAAGGCTTTTTCATTTATCTGGAAACAACATCTATAAGACTGAGTTCAATTCAGTTTCGGACATTAATAAAACAAAAAACAAAAAACCGACAAACATTAACATTACTACTCTACTACGCCGATATGTAAAAATATAATTAAGAAGTCAGAGCAGAAGCTCAAAACAAATGATGCAACCTAAACTTTCCATTATGTAAGATTAGACTTTAAGATCAACTAACTTTTTTCGTCTAAATTTCTAGAAAGTCTAGAACCAAAAAGTTGTTTTGTATTTATTAACATCTATCGAAACGAAATCACTTTTTTATCTCTCTTTCTATCATAGAAGAACGTTAACTGTTGAATGTAATCTAAAATCTAAATAATTTGTTCATTTTGAAATCTTAAACAAAACTAACCACTTTGAGCATATTTTATCATATGGAGTGAATTGCGCAGTTGATGATTTGCACGACTATCGATTTATTTGTATCTTAATTCGTCATTTCTCGAATTAACTTTCACAAGGATAAATTATATATGTATGTATATACACTACACTTTTCTGTACATGCATACTACGACAAGAATTATTTTATATGGTGTTTTGATGGTTTCTCTAAATCGGTCAGGTTTAATTTTCAGATTTGAATAATCGATACAAACCAATAATTTTTTTAATTTTTCTATGTAGATGTTGCCATTTTGTTTTGAAATGAACTTGAATGATTAAAATGAAATTAAATAAATTTTTATAATTAATATATTGAATTAGAACATATGAAATACTTCTAGGCAAACTTTGCTATTTGATTTATAAAAATATAATTTTCTTTCGTACACTTGATACTTAAACACTAAAGAAAGATTTACGTACACAGAGGAGTCATGTAGAAGAAAAATGTATTAACAAAATTATATTTCTTCTTCTTGAATACTGTGGCTTCAACAGCACATTTATGTCAAAATGAATCAAATCACTTCCTGCATGAAACTAATCAAAAAGAATTTCCTTAATTCCATTATTCCCCTATTTTTATTGGTCATTATAAATGCTCTAAAATATTAAAAGTCTTATTATGTGATTATCCACTGTAATTTGTCAAAGCTGTTACCAAATAGGAGTAATACATTTTAATAATTTATCTGATTTCTTTATATGAATTGTGATGCCGCTGTAACGTCAGAGAAAGTGTCACACTTAACTGCGAACTAGACGAGCAAGTACAGCTTGCATGCAAGCTGCACTCTTATACTACATACTTGCACTTGTAATCCAAACTACCAAGTAGACAAATTAGCTTTCAGCGAATTAGTATGATGAAAAACCATGACAGCTCAGGTTATAGTAATTTGACATTAAACAGTTTTCAAGATGGCGAAAAAGAAATATTCGAGAGCGGAGCTTTTCAAATTAATAAATTTATAACGACAAAATGAGTGTTCTGGGATCATTTACAATACATTATTTAGACATACCTACCTTCCTCTTTTTACACTCTAGATAAAATCATAGTAAATACTAAGTTCCGTTTGTAACGCATAGAAATATTTGTCAGTAGGGCAGAATGGATTGGACACCCCACATAAGTTATTTTGATTTTTGCAGGTACGTCTGTCCGTCCGTTTGTCTCTCCGTCTTCCCGATAATTCGGAAACGCGTTCATTTAGAGAGCTGACATTTTGCATATGGGCTTTATAAAAACAAAATAAATCAAAGTTCGAAAATGGAGCAACTCCTTCGTAGGGTTGTCATACATAAATTTCGTTTCTTATTATATATTTGGGCACTGCCTAAGAACGCGTAGACATAGAGAGCAGAAATTAAACACAAAATGTTTTTGTAGCAATGTAAAATACTCGTTCATAAATAGACTAAATCGGGCAAACCTTTCTTGGTACTGCCATACAAAAATTTTATTTTTCAGTATTAACATGAACACTGTCTGGGAACGCGTCAACGCAGAGAGCTGAAATTTGGTACGTGGTGTTTTCACAGCAATAGTAAATGCCAGTTCAAAAATAGACTAATTCAAGAAACTCCTTCTTGGTGCTGCCATACAAAATTTTGATTTTTCACTATATATTTCAACACTGTCTGAGAACGAGTCGACATTCGCCGCTGAAATCTTGCACACGCCATTTTCATAAAAATTGCAAATACAAATTCAAAATTGGACCACCAAATCGGCAAGCTTTTCTTGGTTTTATATGGCAACACCAAGAAGGGATTGTCCCATTTATTTAATTTTTGAATTTGTTTTTGATATTTTTGTGATAAGGCTGTGTGCAAAATTTCAGCGCTGTTCGTTGACGCGTTTTCAGGAAGTCTGCAAATATATAGTGCAAAACGAAGTTTTTGTATAGCAGCACGAAGAACGGGTTGCCCGATTTAGTCTATTTATGAACTAGCATTTACTATTGCTATGAAAGCACTTTGTACCAAATTTCAGCTCACTATATCTACGCGTTCTTAGGCAGTGCCATAATATATAGTGAAAAACGAAATTTTTGTGTGACAACCCTACGAACAAATTGCCCGATTGGTTCTATTTTCAAAACTGAATTTCCTTTTTTCTAAAAAAAGACCACGTTCAAAATTTCAGCACTCTAAACGAAAGCGTTTTCGAGTTATCGTGGTATAACGTAAGTTATACACATTTTCAGCATCTTTGTTGCCGTCTGCCACCACTTTCCTACAATCCAATCTGTCTGCCATTTTTACCACTGATCATGCGATATAATTTTCTGCTACATCACCAAAGATCAGCCTTTATGAAATCACGTAAATTAACCGGTTTTTCTTAGGCCATCAAGATCATCCTGCAGAGCCCTCCACCACTGGAAGCCAAGAAGACTTCCGGATAAGTTATCAACGATGTTAAGAGAGTATGATAAAATGGAAAATTTTGTTTATGAAATAACGTAAGTATTTCAGTCGCCAGCTCTTAGTCTATTACATTACTAACTTCAATCCGAACTCATTCCAATAACATCGACCGAACCGTAAAATTTTGTAAGTAAAACAGTGTGAATGTGGATTATGGAACAGTTTGCAAACTTTGTTTTTTAGTTCATCATTACTTCCTGTACCTATATAGAACTGCGGAGAAACGGCCACACTTTTATAGCAGAATGTACCCAATTCAAATAGACCGCTGTGTTGACCTAAGTAGTCAGGAGGTTTCCAAATAAAATTAGAAAGCCTACTTTGTGCGGCGTAAGCTTAGAATATAGAGAGTACAGGAAGTGTGATAAGCCAAATTTGGTGTAGTCAAATTCTGGTTGTGTTAGTATCTGTTGCCGCTGTAGTGAAAGCTCAGTACAGCCGTATAGTAGAATCAATATAGAGAGCGGTGCAACAAGATATATGGCTGAAAATATTGCGTTTGCTCCCACCGAAAATGTTCTTATTCGATGTCACTACGCCAAAATACCCTGGGAATTTCTCATCTGTCATAAACGTATACAAATCTCGGTGGATGAAGGAATTTTTCGATATTTCATCCTTTTTGTTATGTATTTTTAATGTAATTTGATATAAAAACCTGTCTAAAGTACACAAAATAATATTTTATAACTATACTTGCCTAAAAAATGATTTCCCACAGCGTACTTTGGTGTTATTGTGGCAATTTTTCACCGAACACTTCATTCTGAAAATACATGAACATCACTTAGAAATTTATCACTATAATATCAACAGATAATTACTTATGCCCTAGCCTAGACACACAGCATTCTTAATGAAGAAATAACTAACGACTCATTAGTGTATAATGTTTCATTATAAACTGCAGACACACAGCCATTTCTTTAATTAAGTTGATCTGTCAAACTGGCTTTAAGAAACTTATCACATTAAAAAAGCAATATGGATCGAATTAACGCAATAAACTTTGTTTTTATTAATTTTAAATTTTATTTATTTTTATTTTATTTCATTTAATTATTGAGAAATGAAAAAAACATTTTATTAAAAAATATTTTGACATAATTACTTTGTGATTTGCATTTCTTCTTCTTATTTTTCAAATCAGCAGATGCACAGCGGAGTTCAATACTTAAATTATATGCTAAATCTAGTACATTTTTCCTCATTGCACTAATTTTAAATATAATATCTTTCACTTTTCACAACTTTTAAATTACATTAAATTTCTTTCAAATTAGGAAAGTTCGTCTGACAACTGAAAATACATTTGTCTCTTTCTTCAATATAATGCTGACCTACTTCACGGGATCGCGAAAAAATCCACGCTCATTCACACGAATTTTACAGGTAACAACACTTCCTGTTGTCTCTATATTCTTAGGGCGTAAGAGTATTTTGATCAGAATTATGAAGTAAGGATATTGAATTTGTAAACTAAAATGTTTTTAGTTTGTAAGTTAGTCTAGTTTAGGATGCCAAGTCGAGCATACCAGCTCCCAGGCGAATCATTCTGATTATAACTTTCCACAAGCTTCGTCAGAATCTAGCAACCTCAATAAAGAACTATTCTATTTAAGAAGCCCATTGACGGCTTTTTATTTCCGAGCGACTGTTTTAATTTTGCTTGCTTCCTTAGCTTTAGAAACCGCCCCAGAAGCCGAATCTAGTCATCACGAACTGTATGTCCAGATGCCCATACTCAAGGATCGTCCTTCTCCAAGGACTGTCTATACAGACGCTCATCCAGGGTCGACCTTTATCAAGCAGTTTCTGGATCCTCAAGGACTGACGTCGCAGACGCTCCACCTCAAGAATCGTACTTTAGCAGGGCATTTCTGGGTTACCTAAGCAGTTAATGTGCGATGCCCGCCGACACATACTATCACTTCTAACGCAAGCTCTTGGCCCCCAGCACAGCCCGTTTAGAAGCAAGACGTCCCGCGTTGTCTTTTTCCAAGGATAGTTCCTGAAGCCCCGAGCTATTCGATTCCGATAAGAAGCGAGTCCTCCAGGACTATCCTCTCACATCGATTCCTCAGTTTGCTGGAACTGGTGGGTTGCACAGAACCAACTCAATAATTTCAAATTCGCTACACCCCTTATTTTTGATTATTTTTAATATTCGAGGTGTGTACTGGGCCAATTTCACACATATTTGAACTTGAGCTTATTTTGCATCCAAAAAATCTTAAGAAAGAATTTTATGTCCCTACAACCAACATGACTTAATAATTTATACATATGCCCAATTTCAGGATTAAAACTCTTCAAACATTTCTGTTTCCACATATGACTAAGACAACAAATTATAAAACCAAAACAAAAAACAACTTTTAAAAATATTTTAAAGCTAAAAAGTTTCCATTTCTGTTTAATTCGAATTAAAGTATACCTTTGAGGCGAATCGAATCAGTTACGGTTCGTGATTTCTTGTTAAATGCAACCGGAAATCCATTGCAAATCTCTCCATTTATACTTTGGTTAGCTATATATGTGTACATACGTGTAGTATACGTTAGCGCTATCCATAGATAGACATGATGCATTTTATTTTCGGCCCCACAGCATAATGTCATTGAGTGCAACAAACACTTTAGCCAACACTAATTACCTTGCCCGTTGTTGCAAACGATAAGTCCAGCTTATTTGCATTAAAATAAGACGAAAAAAAAACAAAAAACAACACAAAATCCGAAAAACAAAAAGACTAAAGTCGGGGAAAAATGATGCGTTTTCCGGTCATACAGTGTTCCATGGATCAGTGAGTTTAAAGATTTCTTTGTCTGCTGCAAAAGTTTCGCATTTTAATCTGGTAGTGCGGCGGGCGGCATGGCGGCGTCTCACGTGCCAGATAGTTACTTTGTTGGTCGGATTGTCGAGTCTAATTAAGTTCTTCAAACAAAATTTACACTTCTCTTTGTCTATTTGATGAAGGGTAGGAGAGGAGAGGAGTATGATTCATTAAAGTATCGTAAATAATTACTTTATTGCGATATCATAAAAATTACCAAGCGTCTAAGTCGACGGACTGAGGAAACTAATATAAAGATGACTAAGGTGTGAAGAGAGTGTACTAAGTGAAAGTAAACTAAATCTAAAATTAGTGTTGAGTTAATTTTTGTCTAAAAGTTTGGTTTATCTCCATTTTGAATGTGATTATGTGAATGAATAAATGGATTTTATATGCGATCATATGTAATGAGTCATAGCTCTTTTCCCAACTGACTTTATTTTTACTGTAGTCTTACAGTCTACTACACTTAGACCATCGAATGATCTATAGTGATTCCAACTTGTTACTATTCTACCTGGGTATACTATACCTGGAAGTATAGCAAATTAGAGCCAGAAATAAGAGCTAAGCTACTAGAAAACTACTACTACTACTAGACCTAACAAGGCATATTTTTAGTCTTCCAGTCTAATATCTTTGCTCTTTATATGGAAATCAAGGGTAAGCACATTGCTATCCTCTCGTATAGTGGGCAGCCTTGATGGCTCGGAGTGGCTCTCAGATAACATCTAAGTTACTGGGGGACTGTACGATGTCTGTGGTTATGCTATGTATACACAACAAGGTGTCCCTTCAGTGGGTTCCTGATCACATGGGGATCATGGAGAATGAAAGGACTGAACTTTTAGCCAAGTATGGCTCTGTTTTTCTCTTTCGTGGACCGGAACCTGCTATAGGCGTTGCCGCTTCGATGATCAGGTCTCTCTTTAAAGAGGAATCTGAGTACATACTTGCAGGTGAACAAAACTTTTCTTGATGGCCTTAATAGGAATTTCTCTGATTTTCTCATGGGGCTCAGAAGAAATCAATGCAGAACTGTGGTTGGCATTATCACCGGCCACAGTTCGCTTAGCGCTCATCTAACAAGGATGAAATTTGTTGACAGCCCTGAGTGTCTGTCCTGCCTGGAAAAAGGACCTGAGACAACGGAACACTTTCTGTGCATTTGTATACCCTTTGCCCGGAGCAGGCTGAATATGTTTGGGTCTGCCCTCCTATCTATAGATGAGCTGAAGAACTTACCTCGCCTAGACCTGATGCACTTCATTAGGAGGACAGGAAGGTCTTGGTGAGATGGTCTTTAGCAGGTTAGAATAACGGACCGCCCATCCTTGGAATCCGCCGTCACTCTACCTATTGAAAAAAATCAAAAACTGCTGGTGGTAGACAGAAGCCAAGAAGCAAATCTCAAAATCTCCTACTGAAATTTTTTATGATAAAGAGCTTTTGAGTAAGCAGTTAAAGTCGGCCTGAATCACTGAAGACTCTTCTTGACAATTCGGCGGATGTCCAATAGATTTTAACATCTTTCCTTAGTTAATTTACAAAATGGACAAATAAAAAAGTCAAACCTGAAGACAAGCAAAACGAAAAATCAGTTGATGTAACTGTCTGAAGATGATATTCTGAAAAACAACGATACTAAAAGTTTGCTGAATTATAGCTGCAAAATTGTTAACTGTGAAGGATGAAGTTAAAATTCACATTCTTCCCTAACTCCATCTGACAGTTCAGTCGAACAGGCTCAAATTATCGGCAAATTCGCAATAGCTCCGTTCTTTTGAATACCTTGTTCTAGAACTCCCATATACTCGAGAGAACAATTTGTTCTGTCGATTGAAGTGAACTATTTGTACTGTTTGCTGCATTTATAAATCTTCTATGAAAATGTATGAGGCGTTCTTTTATGTGTCTTTTGTTCTGCCATGTTCTGCGGACACAAAACAATACAGCTAATATCAGTCGATAATTCTTTGATACAACATTTCTCGAAAAAGTTTCACCCATTGTATAAATAACTAATAAGGAAGCCGGGTATTATGCGAAAACAGAGTACGTGAGTAACCCAGACTTTGACGTTCAAACCCAACTAAATAAGTTACATTTTGACGTTTCTGAAAGTAAACATTTCAGAGTTTGGGGAGTTCAGTGAAACTCGTGATATTTATCAATTTTAATAAATATTAGAAATTTTAAATTGTGTCATTTCGGAAGCTTGTAGTATATAGTCTTATTGAGATCAATGATTTGTGCTATTAATTTAAAGTTATGAATTGTGCGGTTCAATGCTGCATAAATAATCGCCGAAATTCCGGTGGAAAATCGTTTTTGTAAGGCAAATGTATATTTTTCCGTTTTATAATTGTTCGTGAAAAAAGTTTTAAAATTTAAAAAATATACGAAAGTTTAAATCATATCCGATTTTTTAATTTGAGAAATGTCAGAAGGTTCCTTCTTTTCAATGGCAGCCCTATATTACTTTTACCTAAAGAATGGGGGCGCTAATGCTGTTTTTATTTTACATAGTAATTTCGATTTTAAAAAATGTTCTCCTTCAAAATGTCACGATTTCATTACTGCCATGACAAAACAATTACAAATACAGCACACTAATACATGTCTCTGCATCAGAAGTATTTTTCTGTAAATGTGAGCAGGAGATGTAGCAGATTAATCTCTGCGCAGAATTAAACTTCTGCTTAGATGTGGGCAGGAATATTGGAAATGATAGGATTTTCAGATTTATATCTGAAATACAGAATTAATCTTCTATAATGAGGTTGGGAATAATATTCTTGTCACTCGGATTAGTCTCCGAATCAGATGAGCTCTGAACCAAGAATGATTTTCTGCTGCTGCTCGTCGGCTTTATATAGCCGCCGCATTAAGTTATGAGCTCTCGCCTCTCGGTGTTGCCCTAGCGACGTTTGTTGAATTTGATAACTGAGGCGAAATCAAATGATTTGACGTAATGTCACGATGTGGCATTACAAAATGTAAATATACAGGAGGGATGTATACTTTAGGTAAGTTGATGATTTTTTTTTATGAAATTTTTCTATAAATAATAATAATTTTGTATGTTTTAGGTGTTAAATCTGTTTTTTGGAGTGTTTGGAAATCGCTGGACTAAAGGAAGGAAGTTCCCAACTATCAGATGAGTATTTTTTTATTGATTTATTTTAAACTTGCATTCTTTATGGTTGCTTTTTTCCCTTTTCTTTAGGAGGAAATATTTCGTCGTGGGAAGGATTGTTTAATTCTCAATTCCCTCCCTTTTCTTCATTTCCAGCCAAGGCTGTGCTACGGCATCATATGGTATCCCCTGAGCGTTGGCATCATTATTAAGAAAAAAAAAAAGTGGTAATTTCGTTTTTTAAGGATTCAGGTTTCATCTTGACAGTATAAAAGTGGAGATTTCTATTAAGGATATTTTACCAGGGTAAACTTATATTTGTTCAAGAAGGAATTTATTTGAATTCTCCGGTATATAGCAAAAGCTAAAAAATGTTTTTAGTTTATTATTTCAGTATGTAAGTAATCGCTCTTTTAATTTTAATAATAAGTCCAAAACTATTTCAAAAAAGATGTTAGACCTAAGTCCTCAACTAAGCCTATACTGGAAAAATTACCTATCTTATTCTACTATTTTAGGCTTCTCCCTATGCCAATAAGCATGCGTTATGTATCTGTGTCAGAAATGTCTTGCTAATCGAGGATTCCCGCATGTACACTTAACGTCACCGATGAGACGCACAGTTCATAAGATTCTGTAGCTATTACGAACAGGGGACGAGTATCACCAGTGCAATCCGCCAGCCCTATTCATTGTCCTATTCACAAACAACATGTATAGTAAGTATTTGTCTTACCTACATATTTAGTTATCTGGAATTAATTAGAATTTACTTGCAGTATAACTTTAAGATAGAAGATAATACAAACAAATATTTACTTATTTTCTTTCGAGACAGTTTCCTATTTCAGACCACAAAGTACCTCATAGCATAACAAAATCATCCTTGAAAGTAGCTCTTTTAAACGATACTTCACAAGATACAAAAAATAAAACAAAAACATTCTGTCAAATTTAATATACCTACGTCACGTTGTTTTCGAGAAAAACGTCAGTAACAGACAGACAGACAAACGACGTTCCGTTTTTTTTTTTTTCGGTTTGACGTACGGAACCACAAAAAACAAATTCGAAATCTCTTCCAAAACCAGTCAAAATATCTAGCAACTGTCAAAATTTTATCCTAATCGGTTCATACTTCCTAAGTTTATAAGCAAAGTATAAAAATGCTGTTGTAGGCTTTATAAAACTCACTTATGGACTCAGCTAGTTTGTGGATAGGATGACAGCCGTAAAATCGATGGAAATCTCGAAGATACCAAAAATACTACTTGGATTACCTATGTATATGTTGAAAGTGTATTGAATGTAACTAAATTGGTATGGGTGGCGAGCAGGTATTTATGAAACTTTTGATCTATGAATAGACGCGATATGGTGAAAGGCTGCTATACTTAATTAAATATGCTATACTTAATTAAATATGAATGTCAGCTGTCTTCTCTATCAAATAAATTTCATGAACAGATCTCCAATGTTATTGCGAGTTTTAAAAGCTCACTGGGTGACTTGGAACGAAAGCTCACGGAAATTATTAATCTCAAATTTAATGAGCTAAGTGCCCGAATTGATATTCTGGAATCGCAGACAAACCTTACTCTAGGCAAACTCGATATGCTGGAGCGCAGTCAGAAGGCTTGTGATGTTGTCATCACTGGGATTCCGCAATTGGAGAATGAGAATTTGCACGATATTTATTCAATGCTGATTACATCTATCAGTATGCATTCTTCTTTTAATCATCCCAGAATCTTCAGGGTGAGGCCAAGAAACAAAAACTCAAAGGAATCGGCAATAGTAATTAAGTTCGACACTCCAAATGACAAAAATTGTTTTCTGACTGCAACTCGTAAAACATTATCATCGCGTAAGCTGAACACAATCAAAACTCTTACTCTTACTGATGTTGGCATAAGTCAAAGCAAACCAACTGCAATTTATATAAATGAAAGCCTATCGACTCGCAATTATGCAATTCTGCGCAAAGCACTGAGTTTAAAGAAGGAGAAAAAGCTGCTGTCTGTATTTACAAATGCTGGATACGTTTATGTGCGCCGTAGTAGTGTGGATCAATCCGAAAAAATTACATCTGGTGATGCACTGTATTAGTCTACTGTGGCGGCAATGGTAAACCATGAACAAATTACATACATATTACTAACATGATTACTGAATTATTTGCATGTTTATGTATAGGCTTAGAACTTATTAGTATTACCATGAACTTTGATAATGAAATATTACTTCCCTTGCATCCAAAAACATATTTCTTAATAATGAATTTTCACAGTCTGATAATTGATTTAGTTTTAACTATTAGTAGAAATATAGATTTTGAATTGCTTTTGTATTTTATAATTAATTGTACTTTGTTATTGATATGTCCTAAGTTGTTATCATTTCAATTCTGCGTTTATGATATTTCACTGATTTTGTATGCAAGCACCAAATTAGATTGTGCCGATCTGCCTGACTTAACATACCTTTTGATCATATCTTATGTCTGATGGTAGTGGCTTGGATGGAGCTGGCGCTGGTAGAATTTTGGCTAACATCTTTAACTCACAAACCGGAGGTCTGAAAGTTTATCACATGAATGCAAGAAGCTTGTTTCCTAATATTGATGAGGTGCGTGAGATTTTTCGTGATGGCGGTGCTGATGTAGTTCTTGTGGGGGAGACGTGGCTCAAGCCAAATCTTACTGATCAGCTAGTTGATATGCCTGGATTTAAAATTTTTCGCAAGGATAGGTCTCTACGTCGAGGTGGTGGCGTTGCTATATACATAAAGTCTAGTATATCTTGCAGACGGTTGATATCTAGTGGGGATACTAATTTGGAGGCTGAATATCTCTTTTGTGAGTTGGGACAGGGATTGAATAAATGCTTGATCGGTTGTGTTTATAAACCGCCGAACGCAGATTTATCGAACTTAATCAATGACATGACGCATATCGTTCCACAATATAACAATGTCGTAATTGGTGGTGATTTTAATATTAATTTTCTCAGTGGAGATAGTGCTACAAGTAGATTTAATTTTGTGTTAAATTCGCTTGATTTGCATCGAGTTAATGAACATCCAACTCACTTTTCAATGCACTCCTCGTCTCTTCTTGATATATTTCTCACATCGTGTCCAGCTAAAATTAAATTCATGAATCAGATGTCACTTGCGGGTATATCTGATCATGATATGATAATGTTGATTTTTGATTTTCAACCCCATTATATTCAGGAGTCTAATACCTTTTCATTTTTCAATTATAGTGCAGTAAATTTAGATGATCTACATAATGAAGCTCAGTCTCTTCCTTGGAATAATGTTCACACTATATGTGACGTTGAGGATCAAACAGACTTCATAACTGAAGCCATTCGTTATCTTCATGGAAAGTATGTCCCATTGGTTACCAAAACTGTATATAACCCAGTGTGTCCATGGTTTTCTCCTAGAATTATGAGACTCATTCATTGCAGGAATAGAGCATATGACATGTGGAAACGATATAGAGCTGCTACACTCTGGAATGACTATCGTGTTCTTCGTAATAGAACAACATTCGAAATCAAAATGGCCAAAAAGAGGTATTTCTCTTCATTGCTTAATACTGAACTATCACCAAAAAAATTATGGAAAAACTTGCGTTCAGCCGGCGTAGTTTGTTCCACTAAAAATAATGTTGACATCGATCCGGAAGAACTCAACAAGAAATTCCTAATGGTACCTGCATTAACTTCGAGTTCGCAAAGCAGCCCTGAATTGCCTAATCCTAGTATTTCGCACAACTTTTCTCCATTCAATTTTTCCCGGGTAACAACTAATGACGTTCTGATGGCCTTTTGTGAAATAAAATCTGACACCACTGGGTGTGATGGTATAAACCCGAAATTTGTTAAAATGCTTCTGCCCTATATTCTCTCTCCTATTACACACATTTGCAATACGTGTTTTACGTCATCTCGATTTCCGAAACAATGGAAGTTTTCAAAGGTTATACCAGTTCCGAAAAATTCATCAAATACCGATTTCAGACCTATAAGCATCTTACCATTTTTATCTAAAGTAATTGAAAAGATTATGTCTGCCCAGATAAATAGATACATTGCATATCATAAATTACTAAATGAGGAACAATCAGGGTTTAGAGCTGAGCACAGCTGTATTACTGCTCTTCTTAAAATAACCAATGACATACGGATTGCTATTGATAGGGATGAGTTCTCCATGTTAGTGCTTTTGGATTTCTCTAAGGCATTTGATTCGGTGAACCATAGCAAGCTATGTAGTAAACTGATATCGCAATTTAATTTCTCTTCCCAGGCTGCAAACCTTATCGGCAGTTACTTGAATGATCGGTATCAATCTGTGTATTCTAAAAATTTATATTCCACTTTTCAACTGGTACCTTCAGGAGTACCGCAAGGATCTATCTTGGGACCTCTGTTGTTTTCTCTTTTCATCAACGATTTATTTCATTGTGTTAAGTATAGCAAACTGCACCTTTATGCTGATGATGCTCAATTGTACATCTCAAGACCAATTGGATTAGCTGAGGATGGTGTTTTTTGCATTAATGAGGATCTCCATTCAATATATTTGTGGACCATTGGCAACATGCTACACTTGAACCCTACCAAGACTAAATGCTTAATTATATATAAAACAATTTTAGACACTTCTTATTTCTCACCTGTCGTAATCAATGGAACGCAAATTCCTGTTGTCGATTCCGCTTCTAACCTGGGAATTATCTTCAATAGAACTCTTTCCTGGGGCCATCATATTAATGCCCTAATTAGGAAAGTATATGCTGGACTACGTTCACTTTGGGCGACTAGTAATTTTACTCCAGTGGAAACCCGTTTAAAGCTAGTTAGGACTCTTCTCGTCCCTCTTTTTACCTATGGGTGTGAAATATTTTCTTGTCTTGACTATGAATCTATTCGGAAGATAAATACTGCATTCAACGCTACTATAAGATATGTTTTTGGTCTCCGTCGTTTTGACCATGTCTCTTCCTACGTTGACTCCATCCTTGGTTGCAGCCTTACGATCTATTTCAGGTATCGCGCTGTTATATTATTGGCTAGGTTTCTTAAGGCTCGGAACCCCAGGTACCTATGTGATATGCTTCAGATTGCGAGATCAAGTCGAGTTATTACTTTAATAGTACCTAGGCATAATTGTCTAACATCTAGGCGTCAGTTCTTCATCCAGTCCATTAATATTTGGAATTCTCTGCCAATAAACTTGAGATTGTTGTTTGAGTCGGGCACGTTTGGTAATTTTAAGTGCAAAGTTTTCGAGCACTTGAAGTCAGTTTAGTATTGGTCTTGCATTGGAAATAAGTATAAGGTTCATCTCTTTTTTTTTTTTTTTCCCCTTTGTATGTTTTAGTTCTAATTATTTGATTTGTTATTAGGCTAGTTTACTTTTAATATTAGTTATTGGATAATGTACCTCCATATTAATCTTGTACTAACATAAGATTTTGTATCTTTTTGTACAATGCCACCTATCAATGAATAAATGAAATGAAAAATGAAATGAAATGAAAAATATTTATCCATATCGCGAAAAAAGCCGCTAATCAATTATATACCAATGCCTTTTACAGAAGCACGTGTTCAATTCAATTTACAATCACTATATAAGAGGAACGGCAAAGGAAAAAAGCAATTCGCCCAACATGGTACTTGGCTGTTTGGTTGTCGCGGTCATTGCATTTCGTTGTCATTGGACCCAACGCCACAAGTGATACAAGTGCAAAATCGAGACGAGAAAACATACTTTCAGTTAAGTAGGTATCGACATGAATGCAATGGAATCTGAGTAATAATACCTACCCAGTCCATATTCAGTCAGGCAATATTCATTTTGTGTAGTACTACAATGTATACTAGTGGCACGGATCAGTTGATGGGTGCTAGACTGGCTGTACTACGTATTACACGATCATTGCACTTAATACAAGTGAGAAATGGTCATTTAGAGAGTTCGGTAGCACTGCACTTGTGGTAAATAGCTAGCAATCTATTATTACTATTCTGGTCCCAAAAATACATCAACAATTTTATAAGCAATTAGTAATTATAATCAATTCTAATAAGTTTCTTATCCTTTACCTTTAAACAATAAACAAAAAATGTGTGGAAAATGTTCTTTCTCTTTAAGAGATCCATTCATTCAGTCATTCCTTTCTTTATTTCCTACCCATCCCTAGATAATTACAAGAGATAAAATCAAAACAAAAGGAAACAAAAAATAAAGATTACGAAAAAAAAGCGGCCATCATTATCCATTGGATTTTTTCGTTATCTTGTCTATCGCAGCGCAGCTTCCTTCTCACAAGCAACTTTAACGAGACACTTGTTTTGGCCTTTTCGATCTAAGGAATTTTCTCTGGTTTTTACCTTTTCAGGACGTTTGTAAACACGCTTTGAAACGATGCAATAAAGTGCCAGCGATGCGATGATGATCATCAACTAAATTGATTTCTTAGTAAAGGAATGTCCTTGTATAATACATTCCTTGTTTTGTCATATCACACACAATAAAAATAAAACAATTTTTTTTTCAGGAATCTCCAGTACTGCCAGGTAACGAATATAATAAAAATGCTGTATGGTGCCTTTGTGACTTCCGGGATTCGTTTAGTAGAGGATTATTAATTTTTGTGGAAGGATACTGCATGAAAATCAAGAAAATTGAATAAAAATTCGTACTTAAAATCGTTATTTGATATTTCAATTTTGAAAAATGAAAATAATAATTCTATGGACCAAGAATTCTATATAGATCAATTCCTAAATTAACTGTTACTGTTATAATTAGTGACCTGCTGACGTTTGATTGTTAGCCATTAATTGACTCAAGATCAGTGGCGGATACAGCGGGGGGCGATCGGGGCGATCGCCCCCCTAGAGCTCTAATAATAAAAAAAAAAAAAAATTAAAAAAGACTGTTTCTAAACCGGCGTTAAAAAAATAGAAAATAATTTCTCCCTTCATTTCTCCAGAGTTTCCCTTCATTTTGCATTTAATTAAATTTTTAAATTATATTACATTTGTATATAAATTTTAAAATTTTGAAGGTATACAGAGAAAACAAGATCTGGACAGCTCAAATTACACTACAGTGAATAACAATTTCCCGAAATTTAAATTTGGAACTCCTAATGTTTATCAAAATACTTAATTAAATTACTTTTCTTTGAATATGCTTTCTTTGTGAACCATGAAAATTTAAAATTTTTTATACAAATGTAATTTGATTAAATGGAAAACTCTAGATAGTTATTTGATATATTTATTGTTTTTTCCTTTTTAGTCATAAATTATTCTCAAGAAATGTAAAATTATATCACTAATGAATTTTCAGTACAAGCATTGTTGCACTTTTTTGTGATCGAAAGCTCACAAAAGCCGGGTATTGTGATGAAAAGTAATATGTTGGGAAAATTATCATAGCCGAAGTAATTAATCTCAGATTCAGTTGTCCTGTAAATATTTAATTAAAGGCAAATAGGATAATATATATATTAACCCTACCTAATTAGAATTCCTCGAAAATTTCTTCCACCATTTAAGTTGAAAGAAATTGCAGTCCAGCCCAAGAAATTATGGTGTTTGAGCGAAATGCAAGCGACCTATATATGCAAAACACCAGTAGCGCAAGCAAGAAGTGTATAATGTCTATTTTATATGGGAATAAATTTCATTATGCCTACGGGATCAAAAACTTGTATTATATAGATAAAAGAACTCTGGCGATATCTGAATGCTAATGAAATTGACATGCCAAAACGAAATGAGAAAGCTATACAGAGCAGTCCACAGCTGATGGCAAGTGTGGTTATAGGGGGCAATTGGGGCGATCGCCCCCCCTAGAGCAAACGTCTGGATCCGCCCTTGCTCAAGATAACATAGCTTTGTCAAGAACAGATCAAGATCTCCGAACTTGACCACTCTCAGCATCCCTTAATTGTTAATGAATGACTCTTCTATAGCAAATCGTTCAAAATTCGCACTTTTTCAACCCGACCACCAATTTTATTCTTCTTTTGCGAATTCAACTAATTTTTTTTTCGTCCTGTAATATGTGCTGTCTGAATTAAAGGGTTTGAAATTCTTAAAAGGGGAATGCCCATTTTTCATACAACTTTAAGCCCTACACCTCCAGACATGAGAGATATCTTAAACGATTCATTATGATATTTTGAACATATTTTATTGACAATGTTTATTTAAATTAAACGGGGGAAAAAGTGGACTTTTATACTTCTCGTGATTGTACGGAATTTGTGAGTCGTGTAAAATTACTTCTTATGAGAAAAATGTTCACAACAGAGCACGAATGGCCATGGAAGAAAGAACTGCAAAAATATATGGCAAATGTAGTAACTGGGGTGTATGTACCCAAGTGCATGAAAATGGACAAAAGGTACACCGCATGATAGTACTCGGTGAGACCTTTAATTTGATATGCAACATGCGGCATTGGAACCACACCAGTTACTCCGCCGGAGGTGCCCACTCCCCACCCTAAAAGTATACAGAGAAAAATTATCTTCTGCGAATTGTAGCTGGTTGAGTTGAATCGAACAGTGAAACCCATTTTCCGATCGGATATACCCCTACTGAGTTAGAGCCGATCTCAGGTGCAAAAAATCTAGTATCTCAGTTCGAATAAAAAGAGGAAAATACTACAAAAGGGAGTATGTGGATGGCTATAAATAGCTATTTAAGGCTACGAGTATAGGAGTGTGGGTACTCAAACTTTTTCTCAGGACCTAAGGAATTCTATTCTGTACTAGATTGACCAGAATGTACATTAACACCCCGTCCCCTAATTTTCCCCCGCCTAATTGAAATTAAACATTGTTAATAAAATTTTCTCGAAGTATTATAGTGCAACGTTTAAGATATCCCTTATGCCTGTAGGTGTCGGGCTTAAAATGGGCATCTCCTTTGCCGATTTTTATTCTATTGAGTAATATTCAAAAAAAATCATAACTTTGGTTCTAATTATCACAGAGGCATAATCTGTAGCTTGTTTTAAAGAGAAAAGTGCAGTGTTTTAGAAAAAATTATACAAAAAATATATTTAAAAGAAAAAAATGAAGCATAATAAAAATTTGTTTTTCCCTTGAATATCTCAAAATGCATCCTTTTGATTTTTTTCAATTTCTTACATTATGATAATAATTTTTTGCATAGTAAATTGCTAAATTTCCAAGTTGAGATCGCAATGAATTTAGAAAGAGAAATTTTTTTCTTCAATAAAAGTCTGGTTAGTTTTTAAAAACTGATTTCATACAGAGTTTTTGTGTTAGTCTTGATATCGCAAAATTTTTACACTAATTGTATTCATTATTTTTCTTCACAAATGTGATCCGTTAACAGTCCTTTAAATAAAAAAACAAAAACATTTACCCCAATATCTGCTTCCGTTCAAAAGTTATTAATACTTTTATGCCGAAAAAATTTAATTTCCAGAACGAAAATTTGCATCTTGCAAGAAGGTGGAATGGCCACGTAAAAGACTTAAACTATTCACTTTTCGCATAATATAAAAATGTTAATTACTCTTGAACGGAAGCAAATTTTCGGGTAACTCGTTTTTTTTTTTTATTTAAAGGATTGTTAATGGTCACAAGTCAAGATCTTAACTTTAAAGCGCGATTACTGAAGAATTTTGCTATGAATCGTAATATGTTGAATATTGTTATAAGCATGAAAGTGAAAGTGCTCAATTTGATTCTGTGATATATTTGAAAGGACCTACGAGCATTTAAGCAAATACAGCTATTTTGAAAAACGAAAAACTTTAAAACGTAAATTTTTAGCGGAAGGGAGTGTGGGGTATTTAAAGCAAAAGTGTAATCAGGATTCTCCAATACACCATTAGGTATTATATAGGTATGTATAAAAGAGTCTGATCTGATTCACAACTCACTAGCCCATATTTGTCTCTTTCTTAGTAGATATAATAAACAGGAATGCGGATATTGTATAAAATTCGTGCACATAAGTGAAGCCGGGAGCCCTAATAATCTTGTAAGAACGGCAATGATCCTATAAGTAATCGGGGAGAGCTCTTTTAGGATGACCGGTGCGCTCATTATCATCTCCATTTGACCTCCTTTTAACATAGACATATCATTATGGAGAAAAATGCAGATTGACTGATTTCGCCCGTTTTTCAGCTTTTTAATAACTTTTTTTTTTTTAACTACAAGTACAACTCACCCTGGTTTGAACTTCATAAGTATCATACATAGAAAAAATGGGATGCTGACACATAAAAAATAGAATTGTGCATACTTCAATTCTATCTCACTGCCTTATCTCTGCTCCACAATTGCTCCTTTTGAAGTTCTCTTAGAGTAGTACTGAAAAACCGATATGATATAATTACTACGTGCCACAAAATTGTTGGACTTTTTGCTTTATGTTCTTCGTTAAGTTTTATACAGAGACAGTATCGTACTCTCTTTTATACTGCCTCTTAAAAGTTTCTATCTCAGAGGGGTCTTTCTTTGCTTTTATTTTTTATTTTAATATTAGCCCTATATTTTTCGATTGGGCTTAGGTCTGGACAATTTGGAGGATTCGCTTCCTTGAGTACTACAGGTATGAATTGGACATCGTAGAAATCTCTCACTTTTCTGCTGTCAAAAGAAAGCTTATGCATCATGCTTTCTAAAGAATGGAAGAAGACACTTCTGAAGACACTGCATAACGTACACATCCATATTGATTGTGCCTATTGTCACGAAAGGTTATGATTCCTGCCACACACATATTGCTTGCCAAATTAAATATTTACGGGATAATTTGGTACACCGACGATTCTTAAACTTGAGATCTGCGTCACCCTCCTTTTTGCCACATCAAATTTCTAGCCTAGAAGCTGGTTGAAGTCCACTTTCACCTAAGTTTCATCATCCATAATGCAGTAGTCCAATTTCATTTGGAAATTTCCATACTTGGTTCTTTTCTGGTGCTCTGTTCAATGTTTTCTGAACATGGAAACTTCGTGTGCCTTCTCTCCTTTTAATTCGATGGACCGTAGCAGATGACGTTCCAGCCTTATTAGCTATACATCTCAACGACATGTTGGAATTTCATTTAAAGTTTTCTGCCATTTCTTTAGCCAATTTTGTGTCTTCCAAATCTGATATCCTTCCTGACCCGGTCTTTCTCTGGACACTATACAAGATTCCCGAAATTTCCCGAGGACATTTTGAATGGTCGTCTTCGGGATTTTCAACTTTTTAGTTAAACCTCTTTAAAATATAATCGGATTTTCCATATACGTGGAAAAAATTTATTTATGACGTTCTTCTTGGCTGATTTACATTTTCGCTGCATATGAATTTTGCATTTAATGGCTTGAAATTAAAGCGCACACTTTTTTCTAGATGCAGTTTACCAGCATTCGCTAATTTTGTTTATCTGGTGATGAGTAATTTAAGAGGATAGGTTTTTCTGAACCACTCCTTATTCTAAGGCCTCAATATACTTTAAGCTTTTCATAAAAAAAATTATCCGTAGACTTCAAGTCAACATTTCTATTAGGATTAACCCTTTGCAATCGAGAGGTGACTCTCACTCACCACATGATTTAATGTTGCAATTCGAGTGGTGACTCTCACTCACCACTATGTTTGGTGCGAAAATTCGATGCGCACCGATAACTATTTATGTTTAGTTTCTTTCTTTGAAGTATGTTCCTAAGCTCTTCCTGTATAATCTTACGAAGAAGACATAATCACCCTTTTCAAGAGATAAGAAATTAACCAAAAGCGTTACAAAACATCTTGAGTTGCTGGTTCGTCCCCGTGAAAACGGCCCCAAGCGCAAAGTATTCAACTTAAGTAGGGGAAGGCGATAGTCGAACACGTCATGATCCAAAATGTAATCCACTGTACCCGCCAAGACGTTTTATTGTTCAGTGACCTTAATTAATTCATTCCAAGCCGGTAACATTTCTTTCTTGCCCCCATTAAATTTCACAACAATTACTTGAGCGCTAGCTAAATAATGTTTAACATCTCCATTTGTTGCAATCGATACAATTCGTCAACATGCCATAGTTCAGCATCGGTAAATAAGAGGTTTACAATCCTTTAAAAAATAAGTTCATCACAATACAATCTACAGACATGGCAGCACTTTTTTCGTTTTTTGTTTTTTGTTTTTTACACCTTGCACAAAGTTCATAGTACGTTTACGACTCTTCTTGTTATAAATCGAAGAAGAAGAAAAAAAACAATTAACTGAAATCAAGCATTGCAGAGTGGCTGTATTCTTCGTATTTCTTTAGTGTGTACTTCTACAACATCTTCTACATAGTTATACTACCAGCACAACATACATATCAATGCCGCTCCAATCGAGGAGCCTTGCAACAAAAAACGTCATACATCAAGCCGCATACCTGACATTTTCCCGTTTATCTGATTCTGTTTACTACGAAGTCCGACTACGTTCTTGTTGATTACTTTTACGCACAAGCCTGACGCGAGACTCTAAAATGGAAGTCTCCTCTCAAACTGATTCAATCCAAAAGTTATAGTGGTGGTGGTGCTGCTGTTGGAGTCTCTAGCTATATAGCTGGGCTGGGGTACTCACTTAATGCTTCAAATCCAGAGTGTTTCTTTTAGCATAGGTTGGTTGGCTTCATTTACGATCTTTGGAAGACCTTAAATGGTACAAAAAAGGCAAACAGCCAAGACGGCGGCACCGCTTTTTACACCATTCTGGGTCTAGTTATGTGAGTTAACTGTGACCCAGCTTGCATACAGCATACTGCTGCATTTGTTGGAGGAATCATATTGCTTGCAAAGTTCGAGTTCGAGGATTTTCTTTCATGATGATGGACCACAGCATCACAAGCCCCATGAGCACAGTGGCTATAGGCTATGCCCATGCCCAGCAGTTTCATTTTAGTTTTATTTCTTCAGTTGTTGCAGCCATTCATTTCGTGTCGTTCTTATCTTCATTCCTTTTCCAGATAATCATTTGATTTGTGTCTGAGGCTGCTGCAGCATGAACAAATATTTTGAAGATGGATTAAATTTCTTTATGGACATTCAAAGCTCTTATAGAAAAAGTTATGAGTGCTTTACGAATGGTAAACAACAACAAAACCAACTCATTCTAATCGAACATGATGAGTCAAAATGTTGTCGTACGTTGCTAAATCCATTCTCTCTCAACTTCTGGTTTTCAATTTTCGCTGCTTCGGAAGCAGAACAGAAGCGCCCCGGTTGACTCAGCACAAGTGATTCACGCGATTTTAATCTATAAATTGAATTTCTCTAAGATTATAGCTGTAAAATATTGAAATGAGCAGGATAATATTTGCTGATGTGATCATTTTTTAGTCTTTAAGTTTCTTTTTTTTTATTTACTTTTTCTTTTTATCAAAACTGTTAGTTAGCAACAACGTGTTTGGAAAAAATAAAATTGTTCGTGACTTTGTTATTGTAGCAGGTGAGTGATTGGCTTGGACGTGAAGTATAGACTATCAGCTGAAACTGATAGCTCACTCCGTGACGACACGAGCGTTATTCATGTTAGCATGTTAGCACGCCTCAGCTAATGGTGGAAAGTGTGGGTGAGTTCCACGAAAGTCTGCCCCTGTCACGCACCATTATACAAAAAAAAATCGTACCTGACCAGAACAAACGTCACACACATCATGTAGTCCTGAAGGACGTGCTTCACATCACTTACGTTGTAGATTTAGTGAGGATCTGCTGTTCCGTCCTCAGATGCCAATTCCCCAGCCATCCGTGTGATATTGGGTGTTTTTATTTTTGCTTCGGTGTTAACCCTCAAGTCACTTTAGTGTTCGATTTGCCAGTGTCATGGCACTCGTGACTCGCGAAGCTGTCACTTTTTGTTTTTGTTTGCTTCTTGGGTTAACCCCGGGTTAACCCTAGCTGCTCCTGTTTTTGACTAGGAGCATTGCGGTTCTTGTTTTGAAATGTCAAAGAAAGAAGAAGAGGTTAAGAAAAAGTTTGTGATTGGTACTTTTGACGTTTATTGCTTCCTTTGCGCAAAAACACGAACCTGGCACTTCGGAGCTAACAGCTTTTTGATATGGTTCTGACATGTCCCTGGATGACCCAGGAGTCACGTTCCGGAAGCAAAAACAAAAACCCTCATTGTAGGCATCGAATTGTACAATGTGAACCTATAAAAACAAGCAGAGGAGCGGACCTATTCGACCAGCATTCTCGAGAAGGTTCCAGGAGAGTGAAAGAGAAAAACCAAATTATATATCCATCACATTATAAACGGAGTTTATTGACAATAGCTATATTTGGCCTTTACTAATAGCACTAAAGGCTTAAACACAGTTGCGACCGCGAACCTCAGAATATTGCAGTAATAGGAACCATTTTCTCCAGAAATGTTTTATGAAACGTATATTACATACCCGGCTAGCTAGATATGACAAAACAACGACAAATTGTTGTCATTTGTCGGCAAAATTATGTCACATATATGATTTAAAACTGTGGTCAGGGTTGACGTCAAGTTCCACATTATATGTTATATAAACAATATTTAAGATTGCCAAAGTAATATTAATAAATTCTGTGACAATTGATTCACTTATATTTGTGATACCTTAACACCCTAGACAGACTGTCTCCATAATGATTTAATTTTCAATTAAATGGTGTCAAATGTGCAGTTTGTCACACAAATGCAGGCCATCAAAGACCCAATTGCAACATTTTGCTTAATTTTCAAATGAACCAAATTTTACTCCATTTAGTGAAATTACAGTAAAAGTGCCATCTACCGTCATTAAAATGAGCTGAATTTATTGGAAAGTGGCAAGTTTTTCCAATAAATTTCTTTGCCGTTTTTTTCTCTTTTTGATCTCTTTCAATAACAAAAATTGTCTTCTACTAAATTCTTTGCAACTACAGTAAATACTCGCAAAATTTCTTGATAGCATTTAATTAAATTATTGAACTCTGCCATGATCTTAACTCACATTGAGGAACTGTCAATGACATTCCAAATGAAATAATTTTCGTCCATAGTCTGTCAACTCTTCATTTCCTTGAAATGGCTGAATTTCAAATTAAGTCATTATGGGCACAGTCTGTCTATGGTATAATATTAGCATTTGTGACAAATGGTTCACATATAGGTATATTTCAAGTTTGTCAAGCTACAAGTAAATAAATAGTAAATATATTACCTACATATATATTGACTATTTATTCTCTTGTAGCTTCACAAACTGCCATATACCTATACATATGTGAACCGAAGTTTTAAATAAATACACAAATCTTCGAAAAAAAGTTCTATTATTCAATAAATTTTATTAAATTTATTAAATTATTTTTTATGACTGCACCACTGACATGTATATAAATGGACTGATTGTTGAACCAAAAATGCTAGAAAGCAAATGGCACCACTTTCATATTCCTGTCTCTTTCCGTGAGAGCATACTTTCCCACTGAACTGTATCGATTAAGAACGAGAAATTGCTTGTAAAAATCCTTGTAAAAAACGATTTCTTCAACTCATAATTAAAACTTATCGATACAAATAGTTCCAAATACTTTTGTGGTAAATTCGGTAAATGCCACGGACATGCATATAAGTAAATTCCCAAATAATTTAAATATAGCACCAATTTACGACAGTTGGTAGCATAAAACAGGAGATCAAGCTGTCCACTTTTATATATGTCAGTGGACTGCACTAATGGATTTCTTAATTATCACGTACACTTGCATCCGCATTTACATCATGTATTCAGGATTACATCGAGTAGATTTCTTAAGTCAATCGGCACCTTAGTATGACATGGGCCTAGTTTTTTCTCTCTATTAAGTGAATCCATATATTATCCACAGAAAATGTAGCTACTGAAAATGTTTATGCGCAGTAATTATCAGAGGTGTCAAATTTGTAGGAATATGCCTACTATATTTGACTTCATATATTACCTGCTGCTAATTAATTCGCTTCTACGACTAAAATGCGAATTATTTCCATCATAAATCGCACGTTATTCTAGCAAAATATTAGTCATCATACATACAACTTAATTTTGTCATATTTTGCTCACAATTTATTGTGAAATTTTTCTCCATAAAAAATCCTTTTTTGTTTTTTGTTTTTACAAATTTTCGACATTGTTTTGTATGAGATTATATGGTTACCCGGGTAGGAATTAGAGTTGAAATTGGATCCGGATATCCGGATACGCGGATTTGCGAATTATCCGAATTCTGAGATCCGGGGATCCATATTCGAACTATCCGGATCCAAACTATGCGGATCCAGATCCGAACTATCCGAATCCAGATCCGTACCCAGATCCGAATTATCTGAATCCAGATCCGAATCCAGGTCCGAACTATCCAGATCCGGACCCATATTACCCGGATTCGAGCTATCTGGATCCAGATTAAGCAAAAAAAACTTCAAAATTGGTGGAACATAAATTGCCAAATGTTTTTTTTTTTTTTTTAATTCTTTAAATTTGTTTAAAATTTATATTACCAGGGGTAATATGTTTCACCAAGTGCCCACACAAAACACAATCAATATGATTAAACATTCAAAATTTGCATTGTTTCATTGATAAATTGAAAATATCATGAAATTTATATTTTCCCAATGAAACAATGCAATCTGGAGGAAATTTTGAACATTTTTGTTTATTCTGGATCCAGATAGTTTGGATACAGATCCGGAGAGGAATGGGATCCTAATTATCTGGGATAATACGAATAGTAAATTATCCGAATACTTTCAGCTATAGTAGGAATCTGGAGTTTTCTTGCCGTCGCCCGTCGGCCTATCTCGCCGTTATAATTGAATTAATTCAATAAAGTGGTCTGCGTCCGATGGCACTGCAGATTCCTATGTAATGCACACTCCATAAAACGTTGCTGGAGAAAATTGTTCCTATTAATGCAATAGTCTGCCGTCTGTGTTTAGGCTTTAAGACTTAATTCAGACTCCGTGGGGAGCTACTACCTAGTTTGTGAGCTGTGCATCTATCGGTACAATTGTCTTGCCCTTCTGACCACCAAAAGTAGGTAGATATGAATGTGATGATTGTAGCATTAAAAATCATAAATTTTCTATCCTTTCTGACAATATCAAAATATTTTAATTAATACCTAGGGATATAGAGTGAATATCTAAGATGTTTACGAGTCCATTAATTAAAAGATTGGAGAATACTAATGTTACCAGACAGAAAGGTATAGGCTGATTCAACAGCATGTAGAAGTGCCACACAAAAATTTAAATATAGTGATTCTTTCAAAACGAACGAAATTGTTTCCCTTTTCATAGGATTGGAACCACATGACTATGTAATCTTAATTCCAGTGCAGTTGCTCAAATGTAAGTGGACAATCAGCTGTCGAGGGTTGGTTCGGAATCTCTGGTATGGACCGGAATGCCTGAGGCTACACTTCTATGTGACAATAACAACTACAAATTATGTTGACACTTAAATCTCTACTGGGAATTCTGTAAAGTGCTAAACACAATTCCGACGTTTCGATCCAACCCATTTCGATCTAACGGATGTATGAGTATACAATTGTTCCGTTCGGTTTCAAATACTTGACATTAAAATTTTGCCAAATTTTGTCTTTCCACTTTACATCCATCCATGAAAACATTTTTTTTTTGTCATATAATTCATATCTTTTTTTTTTATTTCCTCAACAAAATCCTCCAAAGGGTACTATGTAGAAGGGGTTCTGACGCATTGTCAGGCTAGGAAGTGAGTCTACTAAAAAAAAGGTATACCGGCCGCTAGGCTGGGAAAGACTTAAGCGGTACATTGGCATCCTGTAGCTACCAATTAAGCTGGCCGGATACCTTCTTAGGGCGACCAGGATTGAAAGATATATACCAGTGAATCTAACAGACTTCTTATCTAGAGCCATCAGCTATTAGAGCTTTATGTCTTTCGCGTCGTAAATTCCTATTGACTTCCCCTGCAGATCCTCAAGTTCGTACAGAGAGTTTCCTTTCTTTGCTTTGATACGACACTTTAAAAATTTTCGTCCTAATTTAGTGCTGGTCTGTTTCTGGAAATTGCTGTGAGTAAAATTCAGTCTGTATACTTCTTGACCAAGTCTAAAGTAAACAGGTTTAGTTAAGATTATAAGCTTTTGCACCCTGTTCGAACGCGTAGTTTAAATTTTCCTGCGCTCTCATATGGATCAATCTCAGTTTGTCATAAGACTTTGTAGGGTGAGAAACCAGTTGCTTGGTGAACAGAGCTCCTAAGGGAGCTAACGATATAGCTCAGCCTCTCATCCCGCCTAGTATGTTAATCCTTAATATACGCTCTAATTCCTGAAAGTAGAAATCGGTTCAGTCGTTCTGACGCATTGGCTTGCTGTGAATAGACTGCCGTTCGCAAGTGCTTAACGCCATACCAAAGTTAATAAAATAAGTGCGAGATTTCCGAGTGTTTTACAATTAAAATGTACACGGAAAGAAAAGGAAGAAGGAAAGAAAAAAAAAAGAAGAAAGAAAATCAAACTCTCTTTAAATCTTTTATGAACAAACATAAAAAATGTGAAAGCGCAGATTGCATGCAACGAAATAGAGTGGCAAATGATTCATTTTCGTAAATAAATGAGAAGGGGCGAAGTTTTCAGATTTTACTCTCATAAAATGTTCCCGCGCTTTTGTGAAAATCATTTTTTATGAAATATTGACGTTTAGTCACATGTTGTTGCTGTAATGGACACGTGTTGTTGCTGTAATCGTATGATATTTGAACAGCACGTGCTCTTGTTTACATTCGTTTTGCTCTGAAGAGATTAAGTGGGAGAAATTCAAGCTGGATTCTCTGATATGAATAGTTTGATAGGATCTTGAGAGATACAGAAAGCTGTCAGGATTTTACGTGAGCACCTGCCATTATGGCTTAATCTCACGGCAGTCTTAATGCACGGATTAGAAGACAAGCGACAATCAACGCCCTCGAGAGGCAGAATATAATTTATATTCTGTTTCAGAAGTACCAGCTTATGTTAGTGCATGCTTGATATTGGACTTACTGGTCGAAGCGAGACCTATCTAAAATCTCTTCCGATCTTTGGGTCACGGCACCCGGTTGATTTAGTGCAGCTCCACGCCGAGAGCCAATCCTCTAAGCATATACATTAATAAGCGACCATCCATAAAATTCACGGGCGCAGTATGCAATTTTGTCAAAAGAACAAACTACTCTGTTTAGAGAAGAATGTTCGCCTAAGTCATGTAGACTCAGAAAATGTCACTCTGTCCGCATATGGGCTAACCAGAACCACTACGATGCTCCCACAAGGGGTCCTTCCCATGTTGAGACGAATATCGCTACTAATTGCAGCTCTATTCAGGGCTCTTCAACCCCGTAGTACCAAGTTTGCAATATCGGCTATCCAATTGGTATGGCTTCGTATAACGTGATCGTACGATCATGAATACTCCCAGTGAACCTTCATGCAGATTCTTAAACATTACGGGTAACTCGGGCTTAATCATATTAGCACTTATAAAGTGACAGCAGTGGACCATGAGAAGGTTATGATCCGCCCTTTAGGCTGGGAGAGGCTTGAGACTAACGCCAGTAGTCTTATAGGAGACCAAGGTACAAATACCAAGCTGCATACTAGGTCATGTACGAGCTAGGCTTCACTAGGTACACGCACTATCATCAGTAATCAGATGTACAGGACCAGCTTCACCAACCCTTTGCACCGCCCTTGAGAGATACAGAAAGTTCCTTGTGGTTTTATGTGAGCACCTGCCAAGTATGGCTTATTCCCACGGCATTCTTCATGCTCGGATTGATAACGACAATCAACGTCCTCATATGCGAAACAACGAGTTCTAGTATGCCAGAGACATCCGTCCAATCTCTGCCGATCTCGGGTCACGGCATCCTAAATACCACAGCCACTACGATGCTCCCATAAAGGGGCCATCCCAAGTTGAGGTGGATAAAACCTTGTCATCCAGGGCTCCTCAACCCCGTAATACCAAGTTAGCCAATGTCGGGCCGCCCATTTGGTATGCCTTTCGTAAAGCATGATCAACGGACCATCAATACTCCCAGTTTCAATCTTTCATGCAAGATATGCTTTTTTAAACGGTACTGGTAACTCCGTTCGGGCCTAGATCTTATTTGCAACGTCTAAAAGAGTTGTGCTTGGACTATACAGGTAATACAACCCTTATGGGCGCTGTCAGGATGACCACGTGAAGGTTAAGATGTGCCCAATTCAGTCTGGAGAGGCTTCGAGATTCACCATTTGGATCTTATAGCTGACCATGCATACTAACCATATAAGCACTACTAACATACATACCTGATTTCCGTTTTTTATCAACTTATTCATTCACCAACTAAGACATCCTTTCGCCCCCTGACCAGGCTATGTCTGTCTTTCTCCTCTCACATCCTATGTCTGAGATTTTATTATTCTGACTATTATGAGTACATATTTTCTTGCACCATGACACTCTGCTAGCCACACCTGCCGTACTACAGTACCCACTTAGCCAAAAAATCTTAATTTCAATTTCACTAAGGTAACGTTACCTCGCCGTGAGAAGTACCAATTCGTGCCCATAGACCTCAGCTAACTATATCACACTACTGTACGTACTCTCTTGGGAGAGGCCAAAGCGATCTACAAATCACATCAAAACACGTCAAAACACCACAATAAACCAACAAATTCAACAAATTTCTTCCATCAAGTATGCATGCTTTCCTTGAGGAAAGGGGATTTTGTCGGATGGGTAATCCTACGTTCTCTCGATTTTTGTTTTTAGCTCGTTGTCTCAATCGCACTATACTAATGCATAGCCAAGTTCTTTTCCCCTATTCATGCAAAAGACGAAAGTATATGAAATTACTTGTTTCTTTCTATAAAACACGAAAAATTTGCAATTTTGTTCGGCTGCTTCTTATCTTCTTATTTTGTTATCTTTGGCCATACTTATCCAGTAGTCAGGCAAATTGAACAGAGCAAAACTGAACTCCATTGTCGGAGACTATCATCTCCGGAACTCCGAACGTGTGAAACACTTCTGTCTCAATGAACTGACAGACGTTAAGACTAGATGCTTTCCCCTTCTGTCTTAGAAGTGGGAATTTGGAGAAGTGGTCAAGAACTATCAGGATACACAAATTTCCGTTTGTCGATCTGGGATATGGACTTAAGAAATCAATATACAACTTCTGCCAGGGTCTTTCTGTCACAGACTGGGCTCCCATTGGAGGTCTAAGAATGGTATTAGGAGATTTAATTTCTTTACACACGTGACATCGACTGATTCGGGGCCAGTACAAATGTCGTCTTAAGCGTTCCAACGTTTTTTCTATACCTCCGTGCGAAGCTAGTGGCGGATTATGTGCTCTTGAAATACTGTCGGAGACAAGCCCACGTGGAATCCAAAGCTTCCAATCTTCTTCCTCCTGAATTGGGTCGCATGTTCTCGGTACTAATTGGAAAGATTTGCCATGGTAACCCTTTTCACCCCGAAAAATCAACTGCCGAGGATTATGTGAATGTTAATTTGGTCACGAGCATTATCATTAATATCCTTAAGAAATTCAGAAACGTTAAGCTAATGTAGATTGATTTTGAGTAAGGAGGAATATATATGTATACTAAGAAAACTGTTAGATCTCTCAAAGGGACCTGTACGCTGTCTACTGAATGTAAAGGTAAATCTTCATTTAATATAATATACACCTCCATGAAAACAGTACAATTCTCCGAAATCCTTGATGACAACATTAACAAGCAACGATTCATACAAAAGAAACCGAATTGTAGCTTACCGTTTGACAACACTCAAAGAAACTTTTCTCAGAAAATCTCGAATTCGATGAAGTCCTTTAGAAATAAATATCACGAGTCGGGAATAACAAAATTGACAGTACATAAAATAGTAAAGGTAGTACTCAGAATTGCTTTTATCTGCGCTAAGTAAGGGTGGCTGTTTCGCTTTGAAGGTATTTTCCACTTGTGAACTGAATCATATCAAAGTAGAAAAGTGGGCGCTCATTTCGAAGGTTCATCTTCCCCGCAACGTTGATGAATCTTTTGAGATTAATTCGCTTTTAAAGCGGAAAAATATTGATAAAGGACTTTCAATTTTACTGGTTTATACATAGATGGTCATGATAAATGATGTGTTGTTGAATTGCCCTATTTATTTTTCATCTGGTTTCAAGGTTATTTTTTTATCAGAACGAACACGAAAAGAGAAATCTTTAAGATTTTTAAAAAAAATGTTTTTATCTGTTTCTTAGATGACATCAATAGATTCGACGATATGAACGTTGGCTTGACACATACACATACATACATACGCATTACTACTTGCGAAAACCTTACTATTTGAACATTTCCAAGAACTTTCTTTCATACTGCGTTTGTACATTTTTTTTTGTTCCAAACGCGTTACTTGGACGCATATATGGCCTTGACGAGATTATGTGTATTCACTTTCGTCACCTTCATTATGCAGTATTGTATGAACTCTGAGAGATAACGTGCATCATCAATATGTCTATGGTATGCGCTCCTATAAAATGATTGGTGAGCGACTTGGTTGGTTAAAGATAAAATTGAAAAGTTATAAAATGCTTCGACCACTTAGAGGGTCTATTGTGCTCACCCTCCCATCTCCTTAAAGCAGGTCAGTCCTCTTGAGCAGGTTTAAGGCTGAAACACGCCAAGGTGGTAAAGTTGACCATAAGGGTAGCGGTACGTACATTTTGTTTTTGTAAGTGGGTTGTTACAACATCAAAATTTATGTACCGCTGCCATTACCGTCAACGCTACGGTATATTTCAGCCTTCGCATTCTGCGTTTAGCCATCGCGGGGTATTCACACAAAACGATGGACCAACCTAATCATTGGCCCGGGCAGGTGTACGGTACTGTTCTTGATGGTTCAATTAGGAAGCTCACGAACTTTCTCTTGGGGCTCGGAAGAAGCAATGTAGACTGTGGTCGGCATTTTTATTGGCCATAGCCTGGTTCACGTTGATTTAATAAAGATGGGAATTGTTGACAGCCCTGAGTGTCACTCCTGACTGGGAGGAGAGCCTGATATAAGCAAACACACTCTGTATGCTTGTCCGGCCTTTGCTCGGTGCAAGCTGGATACTATTTTATCTGTCCTCCTATCTCCGAATGAGCTGATAAGCTTACCTCACCTGGATCTGATGTGCTTCATTAAGAGAATAGGAATGTTTCGGTGAACAATCTTTTGTTGCTCAGATCACCCTCCCGCACCGAAATAAAAGGAAACTCACCAGCGTCTAATTGTGATTTACCAAAGGTAGAAATGGAACTCACGCCAATAATTACAAGGTATTTCCTCAGTTGACAGTCGTCAGTAATCAGATACTCCCTCACCTTTTCCATAGACGGAATGGTCATGAAATTCACGCTTGGGATGGTTCAGCAGTAGCCTACACATCGGCTTTGGACAGATCAGAAGTGTAAATGAGCTTTGCCTAGCAAGTTCATCAGTTTTCTCGTTGCCAGCAAACCTTGTCGCCCTGGGATCCAGATTAGGCTACTCAATTTGTCAAGGGCGCTTTGGCATTCCCACTAAATTTCACCGCGGAAGATGAAATAGCTCTAATTGCTACCTGATTTTTGTTTCTAAAAGCTCTATTTAGATTCTCATAAGCACAGACCACTATGGAATAAACCTTGCCTGAAACACTAAGTGATGTTTCAAACCTAGATTCAGTGCTCTGCGCCCTGGTTTAGACACCCAGATAAGTTTTCAACTCATCCGTATACTGGACGAGTCCTTGGCTGGGAATAGTTAGAAATTTCCAAGCTTCTCGGTGTTTTAACACTTTACATATTGGGCGATTGAAACGACGAGAGTCTCGCCGTCATATGCGGTTTGATGCCATAGGTTAGGTTAGGTTAGGTTAAGAGTAGGGGCGGCTAGGCTACTAAGACCATGCGGACACCGCGTCTGCGGAAAGTGAAATGCCCACTTTTCATACAACTTTAAGCCCGACACTTCCAGACATGAGAGATTTCTTAAACGGTGCATTATCTGAACATATTTTATTAGCAATGTTTATTTCAATTAAGCGGGGAAAAGCTTTGGCGATCAGATGTAGCTTGAGCGACTTTCTTGGATGAGAAAGTGGACTTTTCTACTTCTCGTGATTGCGCGAAATCGGTGAGTCATGGAAAATGACTTCCTACGGCAAAAATATTCACAAGAACTGGAAGAAATAACCGCAAAAAGTGCATGCAAATGGGTTTTCCGGCGGCAAAATAATCCCGAAAATTTTTTTTTGAATCGGGTAAAATACACACCACCCGATGGTACTCGATGAGACTTTTAATTTGATATGCAGCATGCGGTATTAGATCCACTTGCCCCCGCCCGCTTGCAGGGGATCCTACCCCCACCATAAAAGTATGCAGAGAAAAATTTTCATCTACGAATTATGGCTGGTAATGAGTTTAGGCGAACAGTGAAACCCGTTTTCCGATCGGACATAATCCTATCAAGTTAGAGCCGATCTAAGGTGCGAAAAATCTAGTACCTCGAATAAAATAGAGGGAAATACTAAAAAAGTGAATATGGGGATGGCTATAAATAGCTATTTATGATTCCGAGTATAGAAGTGTGGGTACTCAAACTTTTTCTCAGGACCTAAGGAATTCGATTCTATACTAGATTTTACAACATGTACTAGATCAAACTTTGACCCAGCTTTCCCCCGCTAGATAGAAATAAACATTGTTAATAAAAAATGTTCAGAGTATCAGAATGCATCGTTTAAGACATCTCTTATGTCTGGAGGTGTCGAACCCCTTTCCCCGCGAATTTATACCCTTTGCGAAGATTTTATCAAGAATTCCGGCCACATATGTACATTCTTTACGCAACACAGCCTGCCACACCCTCCGCCTTCACGTACAGAGGTGTGAGGTTCATCACGGTTTCTAGTGTCGCAGACTATGTTGTGATTACCTTACTTATACCGTAAATGATTTTTAGATTTTTTTCGCCCAGAATTCGCAGCATCAGATCTAATTTAACTTCTTTGTATGTGGAAAAAGGCTGATTTCACCATCATAAGTCATAACTATAGCTAGGGTAGAGACTAAGGATATTGATGGAATGAGATGAACTACCATTTACGCGTACGAGAAGCCATTTATCTAGGCTCTGATTTTGGGAAAATTAATTTAGGGTTTAATATGGAATAATAGCTGGAATAGGTATTTTAATTTCGATGAAATAAAGTGAATATTCTATTTTCAGCTGGAAGAAAGCGATTTGGGGTGTATTTTCAGAGTACTCAGGTAGTAAAAAACACATTTATATGTCATTTACGGGGAAATTAAGAAGCAATACTCGATTTTGTTGAATTTGTGTGAATCTATCATTTTCAGAGTGACTGAATGAGATTTTTCTATGACTTGACTTTGGAAACTCAATTTAGAGGGTGAGGAAATTAACGATTAAAAAACTCATGTAGGGGAAATACTGAAATGAGATACTTAGGTCCCTTTTTCACGCAAGAAAGTGATTTGATAATGCTTATATTCCCGACTTTATTGGGAAAATTTATTTGGTCTTCTGAGCTACCCACAGTCTTACCAACACCATTCTTAATTTATTCAGCGCCTTTCTTTGATTTGGGTAGTGCTCGTGATAGTGATTCTAAAAGTATTTTGTTTTTCTTGCATTTATTTTTAGATAAAAATTATCTTTATAGATACAATTTATAACAGGGCATATCTAAATCAATGAGTGTATAATACTCTTTCCGAACTCTTGGAACACCATACTTTACGTACCTATATCTCTGCTTGATTTGGGGTATAATACTCACCTGCTCATTCAAATTCAAAGATATATTAGTAAATAAATAAAAATAATTACGATTCGCATGTGCCTAATGTCTCTCATCTCATGATTTTCATTTGTCAGAAAATTATAACCATGATATTTCATAAAATCTAGAATAACAAAATTTTACCTCAAAAAACACCTTACGATTGGTTTCTTTATGTCGAACATATTTTCTTCTATTGTAATTTGTTGAAACGCCATACTACATACAATATGTATTATATACAAAGTCTTCACACGCAGTTTCTAGAAAACTTGTGAAGATTTCGTAATGACATTTTTCATGGATAAGAAGATGTAAATTCAATAAATCCGAACAAAAGGTAACCACTTGAAAATCAGCAGGAGATTGTATTGTTCTGGCTGGAATATGTTTCCAGAGAAAATCATCCCAAAAACCATTCAGAATGATCGTGAGAACAATGAATACAACGATCAGGTCAAAAGGCAAAAATCTCTGTCCTTTCGACACGAATGTTTAACACTTGTTTAATTCTTGGTAGGACACTTAGCCTTTCTTTCATATATCTATTGTAGGACAATAGGTTAAGGCTAGACCTATCCTAACCTAGCATAAGCGCCATATGGCAAAGAAGGTGTGGGACTCTTTTTTTTTTGTTTTTTTTTTTTTTTTTTGCTTTAAATAGTAACTTAGACTTGAAACAACATATTATGCCCGGTAAAAATGAACAGAAAGGATACACATAAAAAATCTCAAGAGGGTGTAAAATTTCTAATACTGTTCTCAAATTTTTGGTATAATTTATATATAGATAGGTGTGTGTATCTACAAAGGTCGGGGTAAATAAATTAAAACGAAAAACAAATTCTTTTGAGTATAGGTAAATATATACATATGTACATATATATGTTCTTAATTCAGGCTACATAATCTGCAACATGATCATCAGGCGAATATATATAATTTGCATTTTAAAACGAATGTGCCTGCGCAATGCGACACTCTTAATTAGTTCTAATTGTTAATTCGCTCCTATTAGCTACACTTTAAAAGTTCATAGTAACTAATATTTTTTATTTTTATTTTTATTTATTTTTTTTTCAACCGCCAATTGCACTACACTTCATTAGTACAGCACTCGCAGCTTCTGTGCAATCCGATGCAATTATTTCCATATGAAATGAACTGGACGGCACTCACGTTATTTTTCCCGCTTTCCATAATACGAAATGACATCACCGCTCCCAATGTGACTCAGAGTCAGATGTCTCAGTCAAGCTAAACCAATCCACTATAATATAATACTAGTGTTGTTAACGCAATCTAGAGTACTACGACTATGAATTATCACTCAATGTACAAAATACACAACAGAACTCGTCACATCTGATATAAAAATTCTTTTTATTATTAAGTTGGTATGTCCCGAGGCCGACAGGCTCCCGCAGTGAAATATGATTCAGTGAAATTCACTCTTTGATTGATTGTATATATGTACATATGTATGAATGTATATAGTAGTTGGACAGTGTGAGTTTTCACGCATGCTAAAAAATTTGCAAAATTTAATGATATTCCGCCAACATTCAAATTGCGGCTGCTACTACTCAATTGCTAATGAGATGCCAAACAATGCAGAAAATCTTGATTAATATGCATTCAATCAGCTCATTCTAATCATTTGATATTGACGCGTGACGGACACGGGTGCGACGAGCTAAGAAAGATGATGATAAATTATAAAATGCATTGTGAAAGGAGCTCCTGCTTAAAGAGTGGGTACACCGGACGAATTGATAGTATCCGACACTGTCCAAGTTCGAACAAAGTCTCCAACCGGATTACGCATGCGCACTGTTGTAGTTGTATAGTGACGGACAGAAATAATAGCCCTATAGGTACCTGCCTATATAAAATGATTCAGATTCAGTTTGATACTCCCTGTAAGGGCTATGGATAATCAAATTCACTTAAAACATGACATTGCACTTTCTGATATTGCGCATATCCATATTATGGAGGTATGTAAAATTGTATTCCTTTGGTGGATGGAGGATTATCGCGCTAGTCGATCAATGTTCAACCAAATCGCATGCATTCTTGCTGTGGTTTGTACATATATGAATGTTCGAATGTTCGTTCATATGAACGTACTATGAACGATATTCCACTATAGGACGAGTCTCATATTCTGCGCACGTGCACTAAATGTTGACTTTTATTGCCAATAATTTGTTAATTTGAGCACTTTGTTTTTTTTTTTTTGGGTAGTAATGTATAACACAATCAAAATCAAATCTGATATGCGCCTGGATTTTATGTTAACTTCAGCACAGGATCAAGTGGCAATCGATCAAGGAAAGCGCCACTGCGCCGCCGCGGCAGTCTTGTATTATATTTCTTTTCTTGTTGAATGAAATTTTAGTCATGTCTGAATTATGTTATACATATATTACATGTGTACATATTTATGTTTATTTGTGTAAACAAATTGACTCAAATCATCATTTTTTTTTTTTTTTTGCTTTTAGAAAGCAAGAAATATGTAATGAAGTTTACAGGTTGTTGGCATCTTAGGAATGTTTTATGACTCTCTAAATTCTATCCTAGATGGATGGATGAATGGTTTGGAAAACTCGGTGTTACTGTTCACTCTGAACTAATAAAAACAAAAAATAAAATAAAATATGTTTCAAAAGTAGACCAGGCAATAAGTGGGAAGAATTTTCGAGGAGGTAGGAGGTCAGCGCTCTCTTTCGTGAGTTTCGCAATTTTTCTTTTGAACTTTACGGAAAAAATCACTGTATAAAAATTTTTTGTTTATACAAAAAAGGCTCTACACATATATTTCATCATTTCTAAATACTTCTCTGAGTTTAGTGAGTAAAGTTGCACGACCACAAAATTTTCGAAATTTAGTCTATAAAATTTCTATTCTTGGTTTGAATATTAACTGTAAATATATCAGTTGAGACTTCAAGCTATAAAAATAGAAATCCATTTTTTTTTTGTTTTCTTAATTTTATAAATTTTCAGAAATACACATTTTTATACCCTAGATGAAATCATAGGGGTATACTAAGTTTGTCATTCCGTTTGTAACACCTCGAAATAATGATGGTAGAGCAAAATGGATTGGACATAAGATTCATAATATTAAAAGTTATTTCGATTTTTGCATGTCCGTCCGTCCGTCCGTCTGTGCGCACGATAACTCGAGAACGCGTATACTTTAAAAAAAGAAAGTAAAATTAAGTTCAAATATGAGACAAATCGGGCAACTCCTTGGTGGGGTTGCCATATAAAAATTTCGTTTTCCGCTATATATTTGGACACTGCCTGAGAACACGTCGACATAGAGAGCTGAAATTTCGTACATGACGTTTTTACTACATTATCAAATAAAATATCAAAAATGGACTGAATCGGGCAACTCCTTCTTAGTGTTGCCATATAAAAATTTAGGTCTTTTACGTATACTTTGAAAACTCTCAGTCCAAGATATTTTTATTGTACTAAAACTTCTGGAGAATACGAAATCCTATAAAATTGGTTATAATTATTTTTTCTGTGCGACAAACCGTTCTAGAAATATATGCGAAAAACAACTTCAAAATCAAACATGAATAGATCGGTGACCATACGAAATTTAATACGGGCATTCATCTAGCGTATCATAAGAATTGGTCTTAGACCAATTCTAGCTTTTTTACTTGTTTCTTTTTTTAAAAAAAGTTAATAAAATTGACATTATTAGACATACTGGCCCGTATTGTTCAATCCGATGGAATAATGATTCCCGCCGCAAGTAAAATTCAGTTCCCCTTCACGTAGCGATTTTTCAATCCGCCAGCAAAAATGCGACGTTCAAGTATCAGGATACGATTCACTTGTTTTCAATAATCAAGAGAAACTTGATTTTTTCACTTAGAACGTTTTCGATATTCACAAACTGGCACATTCGCAAACTCAGTTCTCCCGGCGGATTCAGCAATAGGAGCGACGACTTGGCGGTGGTACTCTAATTTTAGTTGTTTGATTTTAAGTACCAGTAACAGTCAAGTATCAGTAAAAAAATGTCTAGTTTAAGTTCACATTTTTTCATTGGTTACTTGAAAATTTACCAATACCAGTAAAAATATTGGTAATATACAGGGCCAATACTTTCCCCGTATTACTTCTCAGTATTTGTACTTTTAAATACTTACCAATACTTATTAGTACCTACGAGAACTTGCTAATACCCATTTATTATAACCAGTAAATATTTGCCTTTTAAATATTTTCTCGAATTACTATATTTACTGATAAGTACTCGTAAGTACGGAAAAGTACTGGGAAATATTTTGAATTTAAATAAGTATTTAAGTAAGTACTGGAAAGTCCTTCAACTACTGCTACACGCCAGTGCCAGTTTTCGTATTGGTATTTAAAACGTACTTAAAAGTAAGAAAAATTAATTTTTACCGGTACATATATTTCTAGTATAAGTAGGTACTGGTAATGTAATGGCTGTGTAATGAATGAGTAATAATTTGCATCATGGTAGATATTACAGTTCTTCTACTTCTATATTTCGCGGTAGTCGACCAAGTATTTGCTAATTTATGTATTTATAGACATTCGTATATAACTGCTCTCGACAGCTTCCATAAATTGTTGAAGAATAAAATTCAGCCTTTTTACAGTTGTTAGCTGGATTGAAACTTTTTGTACCTACATTTGAAGTAGATTTGAATTAAAAGCTTTTGCTAGTAATCGGAATCAGACAGAATAAAAGTTCTTCAACCCTAGTTTTGCGGATTTTTCCAAGATGGTTTTGAGATTTGAGTTTTGAGTTTTGCTATTGCTTCAGTTGGTGAAAGTTTCTTTGACAAATTTCACAAAAGTTTCAAAATCTACTGTTTATTTAGTGAAGTTTCGTCGGATGTCACACCATACACACTTTCGTGAATAAAAAAGGAGAATTTGTATTTTTAAAGATTTTAATATCTTCTCACGTTGTCGAACTTTTCCACAACACTTTGATGAATTTTTGTTTGTCTTTAAAAAAAACTTACTGAAGACATGTTGCAACGACTGAAGGTGTGAAACTGTGGTTTGCAATTGCATTCGAATATTTGGAGCTGTTAGATAAGTTAATTTTTTCCTGAACTCTTTCTCAGGATTTATATTATAAAGAAAACATTGAATAAGGAACGATCTAGTTCTGTCAGAAGAAACACAGATCTATAAAAAACTATGGTATACATCTTCATCGATTACAGTCACACAGAACATGAGAACATGAGATCATAAAAACTATTGTGAAATAATTACATAAAATTCTGAAATCTTCAGTTTTTTTAGAAAATATGAAGATAAAATTATTTTAGTACTTATTGATAATATAAGGAACTTTACTATCATCGGGTCATTAAACATTGCCGGAATTCTTCTACGAAGAAGTTTGCCGAGAATTTTATATTTTCCTTTATAGCCTTTTTCGTAGACAATCACCATCGAAAACAATCATATGTATATAGCAATTGTAAGAAATAAAAAAGGTTAGTAATTATAAGAACAGATATGTCACGAGGTTAACACATTTTTGTTTGACAGATCCGAAAAACTGTAAATTTATATCTTCTGGTATTGAAAAAAAATGAAAAGTGCTTTCTTATATTTTTTCATAGAGCTGAAAGATTTGGCTAGGTAATCTACGTAATCCTCATGAATTTCAGGGTTCAATGTAGCTAACTAAAACATGTGAAAATGATAACTCAATCTGTGACTCTAGCGATGATCATAACAACGTAAAATCTACCAATTCCGCAAAATGGGTTCATTTATACCGTGTGAATCCTACAATACATTGTTTTTTTTTTTTTCACCCGAAAGAATAATACTTCAGAATTTATTATGAACTTTTGGACAGTTCATCAACGTACTTGTTTTAGAAACAATTGCTCAGTTATCCTTCCACAATGAAAATTTTAATACCTAAAATGCACCAACGACTAAATTTACTATTTTTTATGTTTAATTCCGAAATTTCATTACATAGATCAAAAACTAATCGCTGGACAAAGTTTCCCAACGTTAACGTGCAAATATCGATCATGTACTGGATAGTGTTCAAGGATACTTATAGAAACATCCCCAAAAAAGTGTAGTAAGAAATTATTTACATTTATTTCCATATCAGATCCAATTAGTGCACGTATTAAAGCAAAGTTAGCCCATGAAATTGATAGCGAATCGTTGATGAAGCTTATTTCCGTCTAAATGGTTTTGTTAAAAACTACAAGATTGTCATTTTTGGGTAACGAAAAATCCTGGATCATTTTTCTAAACCCAAAAATGGGCTTGTCTTACGAAAAAATTATTGTTCCATATTTCTTTGAAGAGGTTAATGAAAATACTGAAACTGTTACAGTTCATCGAAGTTTGATCTTGGCTTTGCCTTGACTGAAAGTGTCTGGTTTTGGAGGATTTGAATTTTACTTTGACCTCTGACGTCATTTGTGCCGTTTGAAAACGGAAGCGTCTAGTGTTGAATGGACGTAGTCTTCATTGATGCAATTTGACCACCTTGGCTCTGACCTTGAAGGGGATTATGTCTAGTCGTCTATGTCACATTGGACTTCTGTCTGTTCTGATGGCGGACATTTCTTTATGTTTGTATATGAATTCAAATTAATTATAAGTAGGTCAAATTCAATAGAGCACCACATCAGTTCATATAAAAGACTTCAACTTTTATTCTACAGCACAAACTTAATTTATTAATTAACGAATATACCAAAAACAGAGCCGAGTTCTTAACGAAAGAAAATTTACTATATAAAATAATTTCTAATAATAGAAAAGAGCACGTCCGAATCGCACGAGTTTTCGAAAAGAGTTTGACCTGTAAAATTTCAAGTTAGTTGTATATTTCTTAGCTTAGATACTGCCATCTGTTAGTGAAAAAACGATTAACTTACATTAAACGAAACTTGATGATTTCTTCAAATGCCAATTCAAGTCGACACAATATCGAATGGAAAAATAATAGACACATTTTTCTAATTATATTCCTTTTTACAGTTCCGTACCCAAAGGGTAACAATGGAAACCCTATTACTAAGACTTCGCTGTCCGTCCGTCGGTCACCAGGTTGTATCTTATGAACTGTAATAGGTAGACAGTTGAAATTTTCACAGAGTGTTTATTTTTATTGCCGCTATAACAACAAATAAAAAAATTAAATTAAATTAAAAATTAAAGGGATCCCACATACAAGAAACGTGATTTTGGCGTATAGATATTGTTAAATTTTTTACGATGGTACGGAACCCTTCGTGCGCTTGTCCGTCTCGCACTTGGCCGGTTATTTATGTTTTATGTCTTGTTGGTATATTTCTTATGTACCGTTCATGTTTAACGTACCAATTTGACAGTTTTGACAGCTTAAGGTAGGTAAGTGACGTTACAGTGTTTATGATTTTATATACAAAGAGATATTAACAATTATTTTATTTTAGAAAAAGTTCAAAATAACTTCAGATTATGGGGATGACCCCTCAGTTTAGCTTTCGAAGTGCCGCTTCTTAGATAAATATTCCACTGATAAGGTCTAATTCTTTATTGTTATTTTGCTTTGCAGGTCGAGGTTTGAACACTTTCCGATGACGTCACATACATGTTTGATCTGCGCTGTCTCAGCTGATATTAATTATTTTTATTTGCCTGATTTTGTTATGGTCGCAGCTTTATCTGTCCACTATGCTGGCGATATCCTTCCCAATACATTACTGTTATCTGTACGTTAAAGTGTGATGACAGTACTATGAACAAAACTTAGATGAAAAATGAAAAGACGAGAGTAGAAGAAGAAAAAAGGCGAGAAAAAGAGATGGTTGTCAGAAAAGTAAAAAGGAGATGAAAAAACGAGAAAGGTGATAGTTTTTTGGGGTGCAATATAAAACGTGTAATATAGAAAAATAGTGCGATATTGAACTGAAAAAAAGAAAATTTGAGGAGAAAAAACATGACATGAAGGAGAAAAGGCGGCGGAAACTAAAGCGGAAACCTCGTACGACGATCGCCGAAATAATTTCGGACGAGAAATATAGGAAAAAGATTCAGGCTTCAGCACATGCTCTGATCCACGTTTGAAACAGAAAACAAAGTGCTCAGGATAACGATTCGCATATGTAAATTGCACGTCGACAGGTCACAGATTTATAAAATAGTATTTCGACTATGGAATTGACTAAAAACCTCCTGACATCAGGTAGGACAAGCAGCATCATCGGTTAAGCTTTTTTTTGCATTTTTTAATCTTAAAAGGTACTATTGCATTTTATATACAGGGTGTTTCACTATTGGTCCGCATAACGAAAGGATTTGATAACTGAGGTAAAGACAAGCAAAAAATTATATGGTGAAGGGAGGGTAAGAGGAGTCGTTTCGGCGGTGGGGGGTTTAAAATATTTAGTACTTTTTCCTCTTTACACCCTGTAATTTTCTTGATATACACCCTATCAAGGTGAGTTAAGTTGCTAAAAGCGGTTGTATTCAGGTAAAATAAAAAGTGAATGAGTACCACTTGAATGCTTGGCCTGTAGGTATAGGCCTTGTACTTAACTTAAAGTCATTTATCATGCTAGTTTGAGTCGAAATTAAATTGAAAACTGAATTTCAGAGAAGTCTGGAAAGACATTATTAAATATTAATCTTTCCTTGTTGCGAGGTGTTGAATGCGAAGAATAGCCAGGTTCATGCCGAATTGCTACATTTTGGTGACATCGTCTCCATGGTGCGTACTTACGTACCCTTGAGTATTGTAGAGGCAATAGAGGTTATCTAAGTACATATAATGTAAAAAAAGACAGGAATTGCTTATATTATAAGACCATCAAGTTACGGGTATGAATATAAAAATGAAAAATTAACATAAAAATGCTTATCTTTTATTACGTAATGGAACTATAGAGTTTTTTTTCCTCTCACTCTTCTGGATTCCTTCTTCGCTCAACACGGTGACTAATTGGGTTCGCTCCTCCACACTTTACAGGTGATGTTATAGAGTTTAGAGTAGATCCATTTATCATAAGCATGAATTGATTTCTCATTGGCCAATGGTATATTCTATTCAGGTCATTATTGATACGTGCTTGGCATTCCCCCATCAGTCCAATTGGTCTACTGAGATAAAGCTGCTCATCGTCAGCATACATGTGAATTATCACGTCTTCAACATTTATAAAAATACTGAATAATAGAGGTTCCAATTTAGAGCCTTGTGGAACTCCACACAAAACGAGTAGAAGACTAAAATTAACATTATTCACTTTAACTTGCTGAAATCTATCCCATAAAAAATTATATAGCAATTCGGTAGCTGAAGATGAAAAAGCAAAATGAACAGATAATTTAGATAACAGAATTTGATGATTTACGCTGTCAAATGCAGCAACAAAAAGACACCTACATGATTATTATCAAGATGTGACCGCAGTTCATCAGTAACCTTGAGCAGGGCAGTTTCACAGCTATGCTGGATGGGAAAGATGGACTGCCATTCTGTGAGTTGTCAGTGAGTTGTCAGTCCTCCACTATTTGCTCACTTATGCTACCATAACAAATTTCGCTGGAATCGAACCGAGAACTCTTGATTTGCCCATGAGGTCAGAAATATGTTTTGAGATGATAAATAATAAATGGTAGATTGAAGGCCAGTGTGTGATGACTGAAAACTTTCGTAAATCTCACAATTTTTTTCTTTCGTCCACAAGAGTAAAATTAATTTACTTTACATCCGGTCAAGGTCAAAGCCGAGGTTACCAAAAAGTTCCCACGCTCAATTGCTCTAATACCTACTAACGTCGTTTTAGGGAAACTGAACACACAAAATCGGTTAACGCTCTGAAAGCTATACCTACTACACTGTGGTGGACTGGAAACCCGTATTATTTTTAGGGCAAAGTATAAGTTGGCGTAGTGTCAACAAAGCTCACTTCTGTGATTTAGATACTCAAAACTAGTCATTTTGTGTAGTACCTATCAGTTTTCGCTGCACCAATTATAATCATTACTACGATTGTGCTAATAGGTACATCAGTGACACCTCGACAATGCACATAAAATTGACATTAGATTACAGATTAATAATAATAATAATTGAATTGATTATATACAACATTAAGAATCTGGGCATAGGTGATAATGTATATAGGTATGTGAAAACAATATGCCCACTCTAAAGGATTTGTTTTTTTTTTTAACAAGATAATGTTAAATAAGAAACGGCAAATTATATCATGATAAAGTACAACATGTTTAAAACCAACAAAAAAATAATTGTCACGGAAAATTGCTTTGAAATATTTTTAATCTAATTTTTAAAAAAATGTGTAATTGGCTGACATTATAAGAAAAACTGATCTCTTGCATACAGTACATTACGTAAGAAAAACAATAAGAATTATTATCATTATTAATCGCATAATGGGCAAATAAAAATGTATTTGTTTTCATTGATTAAACCCACACAATCCTCATTCTTCGAATGAACCTATTTTTCTCTGTACCAGTTACTGCTGTAATAATTTACATTAATAATATATATGAAAGTAAAGAGTTAACATGCTACCAATAGAAGCAAACACGTGCTAGCCATATGCCCATGTGCATATTGCCAACTCCGCATGGTGGGCATATTGCTGGACATGAAGTAAAAATTAAGTTAGGTTATGTTTTTATTTAATGTTTTACTGCAAATCAATCACTTTTTACCACACATAGTATTGCAATTCAATAGCACCTTTTTTACTTAAGCCTAGTATGGAGTTCAGGTATTGGTAAAATTTAATGCGGTAGTCAAAAAATATCATTCTTTCACTGGTAAAAAGTTAACGTAAGTTTTGTGTAGAGAAAATAAAGTGACAGTTGTCAAAATTATAAATAATTCGGAAGTATTTCTAAATAAAACGGATTAATAATGGATTTAATTAATCAAATCGACAACGCGATTGCTGCTGCGGCAGGTTTGAGTGTGCAGCTTCTTGTGGAAGCAAGTACTAGCAGGATAGCGCAAACGATTTTGGTAAATACTTATTTACAAGAGCGGAGTGAAAAAGGGCGCTTTAATACCGACGTAAATATTACAATTCAAATTTAGTAAATTATATATCTTAGCTTACGCTCTAGTTGGAGGCTCTAAAGAAAACATGCAGTCATGAAACTCCCAATCTAGAGCCAATCTACAGAATCTTCGTTGACAGGTACTGAATCTCCATCGTCGTAAAAATCAGTATCCGGAGCACTTCCAGAGCGTGAAAGCTCTTTACCACGGGTGTGGTAGCGCATACTATTTTTCAATGACTTCCAAATTGCTTTACAATTCTCAACTGATGTAAGATATATAATTTATTCAATAGAAATAACAATAAATATAGCTGGTTTTTACCAGTTTCACCCATATTTTTTGAGACATAATTCCATCCAGCTATCACTGCGTGGCTATTATGATGTAGCTTTTCATCAATTTTCCATATAGCTGGCTTTTACTGGACCATACCCGCAAGCATTCTTTTCTGCTCCGTCAAAACTATTTTTTTCCTCTTTAAAGGATTATTTCTATCCTTTTTTAAAGAAGGAGCGCTACCAGTCGAATGAACGAAATCTAATACTTGAGTTGGACGCAATATTTCTGTGCTGGTTACAAACTCCTCTTCCAAATTCTCCAAATCGGTAGTATTATAGTCATCAAGGAAATCCATGTCAAAAACTAAATGAATTATACTTTTGAACTATTATAAAACTTACTATATTCCAGAACTGTACTTACTACATACTTGAATTGCTGCACCGAAATTTATTTACATGCCACTTATGCCGGGGTTGGTAAAAAATAAATTTTGTCTTAAAATTTGAATTTAAATTAGAACCCGCTTTGCCAAATGTCAAAATTTTACCAGCATTTTAAAAGGTCAGTAAAATGAGTGAAGACTTACAAAACGCCATCTATCTTATAATAGAAAACTCCGTACTGGACTAGTAAAGAGCTCAGTAAAATTTTTGCTTGGGATTTTACCAACGGCACAATTTATATGGAAATGTCACTTTTTACTCGATCTCCGTACTGTTTTACTGGAACTCCGTAGTAAGCACTCTAAAATAAAAAACTTACCTCATAAATATTAAATCTGCGCCTTAAAAAAAGATTTTCGCTGACACTACTCGCTTAGCTTAAGCTTAGTATCGAGTTCGAGTAGAATGTGACATTTTCATACAGTATATGGAGTTCACTGGTAATTAGCGCATATTTCGCTATTTTAAGGTAGATGGCACTTTGCATGTCTCCATTTATTTTATTGAACATTTTAATACGCATAGCATTAAAATGCTGGTAAAATTATGACATTTCCTGTTTCTATGACAATTTTCAGATTGTTTTTTGAACTAAGTTCTTTTAACAATTTTCAGATTAATTAAGTCAATTTTTAATTGTAAGCTGTAGAAATATCTAAACTTTATAAATAATTTAAAGTTTTTCAGCGATAAAATTTTTAGACATCTGTCATTTTATTTTCTCCAAATTAACATACGTCAAAATTTTACCAGCGATTTTAATGTGAAAAATTTGGAGACCGCGTTAAATTTTACTTTGCCCGAACTCGATACTAGGCTTTATCTACTAATTCGATTTTCAGTTAAGATAATACAGTGGCATAATGGAAAACTATGCGTATGACATTTTCGTGAAATAATCAAATTACGGCTAGTGGGCATATTGTCAACATATTGTCAAAATATTATATTCACATACCCTCCGCGAACCTTATTCCATTTTTGTGCGAGGCCTGCAATTGAGAAAAATAAAATAATAAATAATACCTACCATATGACAATGGAAAAATTAAATATATGTATATAGTACATCCATATGAATATATTCCAAACGTCTTCAGATTTATTAAAATACCCTTGAAAAATGGTTTTGATCTTTTGTTATAATCCAAAAAATACCTATTCAACTAGAGAAAATGTTTGTACGGTTTATCATTGAAAGTAAGATAATCAATTAAAAAATTCCAGTCTTTCCTTTTTGTTCCTCCATCCACACTGCCACTATATATGTATACTTTTAACTTATACATTAACCAAGGTTAGTCTCCTCCACGCTATCAATATAGATAGGTACCTACTACAGTAAGCCAAGATCAAACAACCAGACAAGAAATTGTCATTAAAATCCCAAATAAGCGTAAATCCATGCAATTATTCGTTTTTCAATTTAACGAATTCCACTATGAGTAAAACTCGTGAATTCTAAATCGAATTCTTTAAATAAAATCCCATCGAGAGGTCGACATTAAATCAAATCTGTCCTCGGATGCTGTATAGTGTATAGTATACTGCGTACGTGGAATATAAACTTGGGATCGCGAGTAAGATGATTACGTCTTCTTAAGAAATGCGCAAAGCTATACAAAGAGACCTGGAAAAATTAGAAAAAAAAATGCCGACAGAGAGACAGAAGTAAAAACACAGGCCAAAGTCAAACATAAAACAGAAATTCCTCCTGATAAAATAAATCAACGGGCGACAGAAAAAGAAGAGTTAAAGAAGCAACAGCAACAGAGAGCAATGTGAAGCACCATTTTCCGTGAAGGTCCACGTCCAGCTTTGCTCCGGACACTAGGCCTGATTCTTATGGAATCTTTGTTGTGTATACATATATACATACATACATACATACATTGTACTACCGTACAGCATCCAAGCATCCAAAATCAACCAGTATAAGAAGAACAGAGAACAAATCTCAGGGCATCATTGAACGTGATATTATAAGTCTGATGTGAAGGGAGTTTATGGTATTCTATAATGCTCTGACGGTCCAGTCCAGTCAATCAACTTAAACGATGCGTAAGGGGTGGTGAATCTTTTCTCTATGGTCGCATTCCTTGGCTCCAGCCTCCAGCCTTGCTTTCAGCCAGATTAAGGCTATAATCGTCCTAATATGATAGCGCGCACTGGTTATATATGTATATGTAAAAGTATTACATATTTGTGTTCTGTCACTGCCATGGTCCTCCTTGCCAATTATGTTGTGCAGCTCAATACTTACCCGACAACTTGATGGCGCATTGTTTCAAACCGACGGACCGCGATCTTCAGTGATCATCATGCTATATTCTTGCAGTTTACGAGCCATAGTACGCTACGATGAGTTAGTACGACAGAAAAATCAAGACAATCCCATCAACCAAAGTTTTAAATTACCTCGTCGAGAAGGTTTCGGTGGAATATTTGGTTGAAATTGTTTTCTTCTTATATTTTTTATTTATTTACTTTTTTTTTCTTATGCTAGCTATGCTTGCTGCTTCTTTACTATATGCCTTCGACAAAAAGTAAGGAGCGTTCACTCTCCGTCCCTAAGGTATTATAGAGGATTGGCGTGCTGAAGGCAAAATGAGTGAATGCAGTAGACAGATGTATTTAGGAAGAACGAAAAAAAAAACAATCAACTCTATCTAAACTTGATTTTACAGTTAAAAATGTTTTGAGAGGAGAGTGTAGAATTTTGGAGTTTTTTATTTTAATTTTTCTTTTAAAGGCGGCGGCGGCGGCAGCGGCAATGGTAACGACCTCTTTTTTTTTTATATATCCTATACACATCATATATAGTTTTCTAGGTCTTTACCTGTAATCAAGGCGCGATGATTCATTGTGTGAATCAAATTTTTGGGCTTGCAGCCACCAATTAAATTCGTGAGATTCGTGCTTAAGATGGAACGTCTAGTGTGTAATTAGCTTGAGATTCCTTCTTTTAATCCCATGAAATTGCTAAGAAATGTAAATTTCGGAGTTTGATCTTTAACTTTGATATTTAGACCAAAAACAAGATTGAATTTTTTTTTTCTTGTATGTAATTACAATTTTCTGATTTTGAATCATACACGTATGCGCATTAAGTGTTATATGTAGATAGTGAAAATCTAATTTCTCACCACGAATATTTATTTTATCTAAAAGGTTTTTTTTTCTTACTAGTTTAGTTACTTAGTAAACTTTTAGTGAATTCTTTTCTGCGACTAATGGCCGGTTTCACAGTCCAGGCTTAAGCCAGAGCTTAGTTAAGCCACGGGTGTGGCTTAAGCCCAGAACTTAAGCCTACTCGGTTTCACAGTAGGTACTCAGTAAGCTGAGGCTTAGTTAAGCCGCGGAAGACAATTTTTAAGTTGTCAGCACTGCGGTAATTGTAAATTTTTTTAAAGGAAAATTGCCATTGTGGATTAAAAACTAAGCGAAAAGAAGAAGAACTTTTTATTTACCAGTTTGTTGTGGTTTTTATCTGGAAGGATATAAAATCCAAAATCATTGTTGCAGAATGTTTCGACAACGTAAACCAGCAAAGCCCAATGTGTTTACAGCCGGAACCGAGAATAAAAATCAACGTCATCCCATTTCTCGAAATGTTGCGGGCGCCTCTTTATAATTTTTTCACGGGTCACATCTTGCGATATTATATTAAACATTTCTTGGTCTCTTATATCCTCTGCATCAGATAAATAACTCAGTTTTGTCCTAAACTGTTTAGTTTCTTCTTAAAACGTCAAATGGAATGCTGACACTAGCTGCCAGACAGTACTCAAAATTGCTAATTAGATAACTATTTTTCGCTTGGAAAATTTCAATTTAGTTTTAAAAGATAACTTTTGAAATATGCACGTTCATTTAATAACAAAAATTATAATATTTAGGCAAAATATATATTTAGCAATAATTTCTTATGTGTTTCACAGCAAAATCTGAGGCTTAAGCCTTCGAGATGACGGGCTTAAGTTGAGCTTTCCTTAAGCCAGTGATTTCACTTAAGACTTGACTGTGAAACCGAAATATTTATTAAGCCTTGACTGTGAAACCGGCCATAAGTCTAACCACCGACACCGCATTTGTCATTTCACGGCTCTTTTCTTCCCACCCACCAGGAAAGAAAAGAGGACGAGAATGGCAGATTCAGTGGCAATGTTAACACCGAGTCGCTAAAACGAATTCACTATTTGATAAAAAGTAACCATTTTAGTTTGGTTTTAATTTAATACCCTACCTTCGACAAGTATGATTTTAAGAAAAAATTGTGGACAAGAAACTCAATCAAAATTCCTGAATAGTCTAGCAACAATTACATATCCACACATATGTATACAGGGTGTTTCCCACTAGGAGGTCAATAGAGCGGGAGGTGATAGTACTCACCTAGACGAACCAAAAATTGTACGGCAGGGGGGGGGGGCATATCAACCGTTTAGGAGTTACAGGGTGATTAATAAAAATCTAGTTTTTCACAAAACACCCTGTATCTTAAAAACTACAGGGTGCATGGTCACAGTTAGGTGCTCATTGTATGCAGACCCCCATGGCCTTTCGAACGAATATTCAATCAGCCCCATAGCCCTCATAGGGTGTAATAGGTAAACTTAAAGAGGCGAGTGTACAGTTTACAGTTTTTATAAAAAAACAAATTTTGTTAACGACCTTTTTACAAAAATAATAGAGGTTAAATTAAAAAAAAAAGGTAAGAAAATCCGAAATTTTGAGTTTAGACAACCATAATTCTTTATAAGAGAGGGCTGTGGGGCTGATTGAGCAGTCGTTCGAAAGGCCGTGGAGCTCTGCATACAATGAGCACCTAACTGTGACCATGCACCCTGTAGTTTTTAAGATATAGGGTGTTTTGTGAAAAACTAGCTTTTTTTCTTAATCACCCTGTAACTCCTAAACGGTTGATATGGCCCCCCCCCCTGCCATACAATTTTTTGTTCATCTAGGTGAGTATTATCACCTCCCGCTCTACTGACCTCCTAGTGGGAAACACCCTGTATAAGTTAAGATACAGTGACGGATCCAGAGGAGGTCCCGGGGTCATGACCCCCCCCCCCTAATAAATTAAAGTAAAAATATTTAATTAATTGAGTTATTTGAAAACATATATTTTTTTATTTTATATTCTTTTTATTTATATAATGCAACTTCAAAAAATTATACAAAATATTTTCATTCCAACACTTAAAAAAATAAAAATTATTTTCAATGAATATTATTGTATGCATGTGATGTATGTGTATAGGTTTTTCTCAGAATTTGAGTTTGGGACCCAACTTTAGGTGATCGAAAACCCTCGAGAAACACTTCCCAGGGGCCGGATTCACTAACTCGGTGAGTTATGGAGTTGTGGAGATGAGAGCTCTTTTCCTACTTACCTCTCCACTCGCAATTAGTAGCTCGTGGAATTTGTATTGAGATTTATCAAACTCTCTATTGTACTCGGCAAAACTCTCGGCTGTGTTAGTTGTGGAGAAGTAAGAAAAATATTTCTCAACTGACAGTATTGTCTGTTTTTATTGTCCTTTGTGAAGGTACCAATGTACCTAAGATTTTCAAATTGAATTATGGATTCACTGCATATCTTGGCTATGTTTTCAAAAACAAATTATGGACATCCTTGCAATACTTACAGCGAAATAGGGATTTTGGTGTGTCAAGGTACCTGATCAAAATTTTAAATAACGCGAAAATGATTTATTTGGTCGTCTTGCAGTACAGAAGAGATGCTATAAAATTTTTAAATATGCACGTTAAAGCTTGTATGTAGGATTAAATCGCATCTACATTTTGTTCCCTAATTAGGTATGTAATTAGTTTTTGAGTCTAGTAAATAGTTTTCGACACAACTGCAAAAGAAGTGAATCGGTCCTTCTTAAGATGAAAAAATGGCCATTTTTTGGTATAAAAATGGACATATTTTCAACTCATCATTATGAAGAACTGGTAAGTCGTGAAAATTCATTTTCTATGAGGAAAATGTTCGCAACAGAGTACTAATGGATGTGAAACAAAGAACGGAAGAAATATATGCAAAATATAGGAACTGGGGTGTATATGATCCAAGTGCAAAAAATCCGTCTTTCGGCGGTAAAAAGTCAGTTATGAAGTTAAAATGATAAAAAAAATTACACCACTCGATTACGGGCTCCTCCCTCTTAATTTAATACCAAAAATGTCGTATTTTGGACAACCCCCCATTGGGAGTGTACTCTAGACTCTAAATCCGTAGGAAAGAACCCCAATGCTCTACGACCCTCCCACACAGAGTTAGCCGTCTTTCAATATTTCGATACTTCTCACGTTTTCTTTAACTCCCCAAGTATGTTAGAGAATTTCGAATGGGGATTTAGGGAGTTTTAGTCGGGGAAAACGAAAATTCTCATCTCCCAAGCTCCAAAACTCTCCGAGTTACAGAATTCGGCCCCAGGCCACGAAACATACTCCCTCACTACCACATCAAAGCACTAACTTAGTCCTAACTCCTGACATTCTAAAATATTTGCACCGTTCTTATGCAAAACCATTGGTATGTTTAATATGGACTGACTACATCCATAGAAATACACTACAGAAAATGGGCTCCCTTCTATATAGCAGTGGCGGATACAGCGGGGGGCGATCGGGGCGATCGCCCCTCCTAGAGCTCTAATAATAATAAATCAAAATTTATATTCTAATCCAATGAAATAGAAAATACAAAAAAAAATTTTTAAAAAGACCGTTTCTAAACCGGCGTTAAAAAAATAGAAAATAATTTCTTCCTTCATTTCTCCAGAGTTTCCTTTCATTTTGCATTTAATTAAATTTTTAAATTATATTATATTTGTATATGAATTTTAAAATTTTCAAGGTATACAGAGAAAACAAGATCTGGACAGCTCAAATTACACTACAGTGAATAACAATTTCCCGAAATTTAAATTTGGAACTCCTAATGTTTATCAAAATACTTAATTAAATTACTTTCCTTTGAATATGCTTTCTTTGTGTACTATGAAAATTTAAAATTTTTATGCAAATGTAATTTGATTAAATGGAAAACTCTAGATAATTATTTGATATATTTATTGTTTTTTTCCTTTTTAGTCATAAATTATTCTCAAAAAATGTAAAATTATATCACTAATGAATTTTCAGTACAAGCATTGTTGCACTTTTTTGTGATCGAAAGCTCACAAAAGCCGGGTATTTTGATGAAATGTAGTATGTTGGGAAAATTATCATAGCCGAAGTAATTAATCTCAAATTCAGTTGTCCTGCAAATATTTAATTTAAGGCAAATAGGATAATATATATATTAACCCTACCTAATTAGCATTCCTCGAAAATTTCTTCCACCATTTAAGTTGCAAGAAATTACAGTCCAGCTGAAGAAATTATGGTGTTTTAGCGAAATGCAAGCGACCTATGTATGAAAAACACCAGTAGTAAGGCAAGCAAGAAGTGTATAATGTCTATTTTATGTGTGATTAAATTTTACTATGCTTACGGGATCAAAAACTTATATTATATAGATAAAAGAACTCTGGCGATATCTGAATGCTAATGAAATTTTCATGGCAAAACGAAATGAGAAAGCTATACAGAGCAGCCCACAGCTGAAGACAAGTGCGGTTATAGGGGGCGATGGGGGCGATCGCCCCCCTTACAGCAAACGTCTGGATCCGCCCTTGCTATATAGCGTTCTCTTTCGGTCTAAGCACCAAGTACCAACTTAGAGAGAACTGCAAACAACAAATAAATAAGTGGGTTCGTCAAATTAAATGTTTTTAAATTAATTATTTGGGTTAATTAGTGATAAAAAGTATTTTACCAAAGACAATATATTCATAGATACACAACAGAAATTCGAAAGGTTTTATTAAAATCACTTTTCAGCTTCCCGCCAATGGTTTTTTCAATATTGGCACCGAGGTAAGAACTATTTTTGATTCAAAAAATTGTACCCGCATGAAATAGCATATCGAGCAGTTCATATTATAAATGCCAGTGTGTAAAACTGAAAAAAGTTTGGTTTGAATGACTCCTGCAGTTTGCATCCTAAACTACTATTCTATTAAAAAATGACTTTTTGTAAAAAAATTATATTAAAAAATGACACATCATCCACACCGCTTAATGCGGAAACCTTCCTAGTACTACAGTACACTTTCTAAATTTTTTTTTTTTTTTTTTTTTTTTTTAAATACGTGAGTTAAACATATTTAACTTGTTGGCTTAAGCACAGGCAAGAAATCCCCAGATATCCACAACTGTATTAGCAAAGTGATGTATGAGATGAGCTCATAGCAAACTTCAATAACTCACTGATCTCGGCTAAATATATCATGGGTACGAACCAAAAACATTTTCAATGTACAATTTTTTTCAATATAATCAAGAATTTAATTAATTATTAGAACTTTAATTGACCATATTTCTTCAGAATTCGTCTGCATTATTTAAGACTGAAGACGATCGCGAACAAGTTGTGTCTGGGGCAGATAAACATTTTTTACATTTTTTCTTAGGAATTTACTGAATCTTTTTCTTCATCGTACTTACACCACAGACCACACCACAGACAAGGAATAACGCGCCTATGAGCGGAAATGATGTTCAAAAATAAGATTACAAAGAGTGCTCGAATGTCATTTGCCCTTAGAAGTTTCTGTCTACGAAATGAAAAGAATTGTATTGCTCCAAAATATAAAATCAACAAGGTCTCGGCCTGATGTAGGGAAGTCCTCAATCATTTCGTAGAAATTTATAGAAAATGTTTCGGTAGAATTTCTATTCACTTCGATGGCCCGCTGGAGTCTTTATCAAATACAACATACCTAGAATAGTTTCTTGCGTGCCGTTGTCGGCATCCAATAATGCATAAAACTTCTAAAGAAAAAATTTTCAGTAAATTTCTACGAAAAAAATTGAGGGCTTCCTACATCATCATCATTTCGTAGCAAAGCCAGAAACCCGACGAACCGTTCTAGAAATATGTATATACGAAAAATCACTTAAAAAATTAAAATTGCACAAATATGGGTGACATTGACATTACATGCGGGCCTTAGACCAATTCTAGCTTTTTTACTTGTTCACTATATATTTGGACACTGCCTGACGTAAAAAGTTGAAATTTTGTATATGGTGTTTTCATAAAAATAGTAAATACCTATTATATATTTCAAAAATAGACTTTTTTTACTCTTTCTCTATTAGAGCCGCTGTAATTTCCATCGTTAAATAGTAAATCGGTCCAATAGTGTATGTATGTACATATATACGAGTATGTATGAGTATTAGTGGTTAGGAATTACGGTAAATCCCAAACTTCGGCATCATACGGTGATCTACATAAGTGGAGCTCGTTTACCTAATTTCAAAATTTAATTGAAAGGGGAATGCCCATCTTAGGCCTACACCTGCAGACATGAGAGATGTCTTAAATGATGCATTATGATACTGTGAGCATTTTTTATAAATTTTTTATTTCAATTAAGCGGGGGAAAGTTCGGGGAAGGGGGTGGGATCAAGAAGAGCTCCTCACTGAGAAGAAGTTTGAGTATGCACACTCCTATACTCGGAAGCTTTAATACCTATTTATAGCCATCCCAATACTCACTGAAGTACTAGATTTTTTGCATCTTATATCGGCTCTAACTCGGTAGGGTTATGTCCGATAGGAAAATGGGTTTCACTGTTCGCGTCAGCCCATTACCAGCTACAATATGTAGAAGAAAACTTTTCTCTGCATACTTTTAGGGTGGGGGTAGGAACCTCCAGCGGGGCGTGGTTCCAATACCGCATGTTGCATATAGAATTAAAGCTCTCGCCGAGTACTATCATGCGGTGTACTTTTTTCCCGATTCGGAAAAATTTCTCGTGACGTCCATGCCACGGGAAAACAAATTTTCCTGCACTTGGGTACATACACCCCAGTCACTACAGTTCTTTCTGCCATGGCCATTTGTGCACTGTTGTGAACATTTTTCTCATGGGAAGTCATTTTCCACGACTGACAAATTTCGTGTAATCACGAGAAATATAAAAGTCCACTTTTTCACCCTAGAAAGTCGCTCAAGTTACATCCGATCGCCAAAGCTTTCCCCCGTTTAATTGAAATAAACATTATCAATAAAATATGTTCAGAGTATCATAATGCATCGTTTAAGAAATCTCTCATGTCTGGAGGTGTCGGGTTTAAAGTTGTATGATAAACGGGCATTCCCTTTGGTCAATATATTAGATTATCTAGCCCTTCATCATTCGATGTCTTGAAAAATTAATTGGAGACAATACCGGCTGTTCAAAGTTAATGTATCGATTTTTGGCCAGAAAATATATTTACGTGTATAACAAAAATTAACCAATTAAAAAGAAACCCCACCAAGGACTAGATTGTAATACGTAGAAGAAGTATGCAAAATATGTACTAATTCAGTGCTGTGGCTCCCGAAATATTTAGATTACCGATCTTGAAAATGTGGCTTTGTTAAAAATACGTTTTCAGTTTTTTTAAGTATAACTCGACAGCCGGCTGGTCACTGCTGCGGAACTTCCAACAACCAATGAAATTTAATTTATTCTAGTCATTAACACAGCAAACATGGCTTAGAGATCGGGAAAAAGGGACTGCCGTTTGCAGACGCCGCCGAATACCTTCTCTGAGCCTTCATGCAATGTATACTTCAAACTGGCATAGTTTCGTCAATTTTAATTGAATCAAATCAAGATCTTGAGAAAATTAACTTTAGATGCTCTACTTTAAGAAAATGTAAAATTCCAAAAAAAATATTTTGTTTTTTTTTTTCAGAATTACTAGGTAACCCCTTTAAAAGGGACCATAGTACATTTCCAAATTTGATTACGGTTGGCTAGTTAAGAAAGCAAACATAAGGCGTATGAGAAGGCAATTTTTCTGTATGAATAGTAGTTTAGGACGCAGGGGCTATTCAAATAAAACTTCGTCAGTTTTATAAAGAGCACTGCAAATATTTTAGAGCTTGGGGCTAAGTTAGGGCTCTCATATATTACTGAGAGAATGTGTTTCATGGTTTGCGAAGTATTTCTCACTGGTTTTGATAAGAACTAGTAATACCGAATACCAAGCCATTTAATTGAAATTTAATTTAATTTCTGTTTTAGTACTCCCGTTAGAGAGGGTTGAGGCTCACTTAAATTAAAATTAAAGTTATATATGCGTTATTTTAATTTAATTTTGAGTGTGCCCTAACCCTCTCTTACAAGAGTACTAAAACAGAAATTAAATTAAATTTCAATTAAATGGCTTGGTGAATACGGCCTTTAGTCCATTTTTTAAAATGTTATTTACTATTGCTATGGAAATACCATGCACCAAATTTCAGATCTCTTCGTCAACATGATAGTGAAAAACGAAATACAAAAGTATTACAACCCTACGAAGGAGTTGCCCGATTGGGCCTATTTTAGAACTTAAATTTACGTTTTTTTTTTTAAAGTCCGTGGGCAAAAAATGTCAACACTCTAAATGAACGCGCTATCGAGTTTTTGTGAAGACGGACAGACGTATATGTAAAAATCAAAAGACGTTTTAATATTATGTGTGGATGTCCAAAGTATTTTGCTCTACCACACAGTCTCCAGGGTTGACCCTTTTTAGTAACAAATTCAGTAAAAACCATACTATCAAGTACTTGAAAGAAAAGATCGCGTAATTAAATCTCATGCACCCCAAAAGCCAGCCTTATGGAATGTTATCACAGGTTTTGGATGTATTCGTATTAAGCGACCCATACACGTTGAACATGTTGTTCAACTTGGTGTGTCACACATGAATGCCTTTTCTCCACACACTTGTCAAACATGTTGTCCAACATCAGGACAGGAGGACATATGTATCACGAGCTGATAAAACTGTTAACTGCGTGCCAAACACCATCCTACACGGTACAATATGTTTTCAAACACGTAGTCCCCCCCCCCCCCTAAAAATCAAACTAACTTGATTTCCATCCAACTGCTTGACATACTGCATGTGACAGCGTCCAACAGGCACACACACGGTCAAATCTGCGTGACAGCATCGATGTCCTACTCGAGTTGACCAACATGCATGACCGTGTATGGGCTCCTTTAATGTGAGGCACGAACGATAGCTGGAAGAGTATATTTTACAGTTAGGATGTTTTAATAATTTTAACATTTGGGTATAGAATAAATTCTTCCTTTCTATTCTTACCCCTGTAAAAGTTGTGCTAATAAAGACATGAAAACTGTCCTAGTTTCCTTATCCACCATAATAAAAGATTTGTTGTCCTTAATTAGACCATTCAAAGGAGCAAATATTAAATGTGCTTGTGCTAATTCAGATTGTAAATTTGTATTGCCACTCAAATGAGCCATCACCATTCTTGTTTTATGACATAGGTATAAAACCAAATGTATGGGGAATAAATATTACAAATGCTAAATTGGCTAAATAATAATTATCATATAATATGGGCATCGGGACAAATAAATTTAGTCAGTTGCGATGGAGACTTCAGTCTTGTTACTCTTAATTTGTAATTATATACCCTTACCACTCCACTGGGTAGGTCTTTTTCGGTTCTCCACTTTAATTCTAATTTAATTCATGGAGAAGGTTGGATCACACAAATCGGTCTATCTTCAAATATTCTTTTTACTTAATTTTTCAATTTCTGGTATAAGATTGAATCACATCTGAGGTCTTATTCATCTCTGTTAAGGCCCTCCTCCACATTGTAGGAAACGGAAAAAAATATATTTAGTCGCCGGCGATTGAGACTCGAATTCCATGGGAATATATTCACATACCGAAATTAGACAACATTTTTTTTAAATGACGTGTTTCAGTTACTAAGGAAATAAATTATCGGTGACCTGATTAGGATAAAAGCTAATAACTCCTTAACCATCGTAGACAACATAGATAACATAAGTGTAATGGGTTAAATTAAAGAGGAGACTTTGAGCTTTCGAAATTTTGTAACAGAAATGTATGTTATTTTTTTAAAAAATAACAGAAAAATAAAAAAAAAATTCAAAATCGAAATTTTGAATTTGATACATCATAACTTTGGAGTGGGGAAAAAAGACCCCAAGATTCTGCGTACAATGACGTCTTAAAATAGACCGAATACCCTATACTTTTCAAGATATAGGGTGTTTAATGAAAAAGGGCACATTTTACTAATCACCATGTAACTCGGTCAGGTGACATTTTGCAACCCCCTTGCCATACATTTTTTTACTTTTCTGGACGAGAGTAGTCATTTGGAAAAATATATAGTCATATTAATAAATTAATTAATAGGACAGGAAGGTTGGTGAGGGCCCATCCTAAATTTCATTAGAATGTCCGGTTCAGATTTATGAGTAATATCTCGTAAATCTAGAGAGTGACCAATAAGCCTTGTTCTAGTATTCAAAGGATCCCCAGCAATCCCAACCTAACTTCTTTTCAATCCATCCATCCATGCTACAAAACGAAGATATTATGGTATCAAATTTTCCTCATCAGTAAGTTCAAAATGTAACTCGAATAACGATGACAATCGTATTTTCACACGACATAAATAAATGCAATTCAGAAACGGATCTATGATCAGGGTACGGGAAAAGGTCTCATTTTTGTTTTTATAATACACTTGATGCTATCACTAGAGTACCTAGTATGGGTAGTTAAATTGAGTTCGATTATTGATGGACTGGGTACATATAGTTTCTAGTTTTCCATGGGCCTGTTAGGAGCTTTTGTGGGATGGTTGCATAAGATATCCATCTTCCCCGGATGAATCAAAATAATTAAGATAAAAGTAATAAAACTGTTCAACTGATTTGCCCTTTTATACCTTGAAAAGTCATGAAAATATCTCTCTGTATGATTCGTCGTTATCTCGTTATTTTGAATTGTTTTGTTCATTCAATTTGAATTCAACTTTTTTTTTTCTTTTCTTATGTGAAAGCATTTCATCACTCACGTCCTCGCTGCTAAATTGAATGACAACCATGGAAATTTCATAAGAACCTGATTCAAATAATAAGGAAAGGTACACACGACGGTATCGTGCTGCGGCTGATATACAATACATATATACATATAAAATGTATATATACCTAATATCTACGGGTGTGTTTGGATTAGTAAATATATATAATCTTCAAAGAAACACTAACAATGGACCCCAGGACAATACCCACTTGAGATTCCTCTTATGAGGTACAGCAGGGTGCGTAAGAGTATAAAAACCCTCAACTGCAGGTCTTTTAGAGAGTACAATGATTTTACTCTACGCTACGGCTGCTTTGTTAGTTCTAATAAAAATAAAGATAAGGACCTAAAGGGAGGGTTGGAAAATTTAAGGTGTTACCGGCGTCTTAAAAAGCATTAAAATCAGAAGAGAACTCATATAAAATTCATTGTTAAGGATGCCACCGCACACACTATCGCACAGTACCTGTACTCTGGACTCTCAAGTGAATTACTTTGTTGTTATGCATTGGCTGCATCATGTACCTTTTTTTTTGCTTCCCTGTCGGCATTTAGTCTACCTGGACGCGTTTTAAACCAAATTTAGTTAAGATAAGATAATTTTGATGACTCAAATTGAAATACATATTTATTTATGTATGGGGGTGGAATTTGTTATTTGATATGTTAACCGTTTTTGCTTTTTAGTTAAAAGATTTTTTTATATGGTAGTGCCTATACCTAGATATTTTTAATACATGAAAATAATTATGGCATCTACATACATAGGTACCTACGTAAAATGTGTACAGCTTGAAACTGATTGAATTTTGAGGATATGATAGAGGAGGTTTAAGTAATCAACATAAAAGTTATATGGCAAGAGCAACGATATTACGAAAGTTAAGCCTGTTACAATCTTAGAATATACAGAGAACAGGAAGTATGATAGTCAAGCCAAATTTAGCGTAGTCAAATTCTGGTTGCGTTAGAAGATGTTGCCGCTGTAGTGAAAGCTCAATACAGGCACGAACAACTCTGCCTAGCCACCCTAGGCAGTTGCTTAGGGGCCAGCCAGGGGCCGAAATAGTATACATAGAGGACATGCGACACCAGAAATTAATTCACGATATTGTTCCTGCATATAGAAGCGAATTTACTAATAAGCAGTGCAGGCCGCCAAATTTTCAATTGATGAAGTAAAAGAAAACGAGATCTAAGTAGCTCTATCCGGCAGCGAGGGATTCAGAGTTAAGCCTGATTCAGATTGCTCGACAGGGACAGCAACAGCGGCAGCGGTAGTAACGCAAAAAACAGTTTTGCTGTCGAGTGTATCAGATTGCACTACAGCAGCACAAGGCAGCAACCAGAATCTTCTGACATTTCTGTATGCAATGACAGCATATCCACCCATGAAGACAGCGGCAGCAAATTTAAAATTTGGGATGACTCGGCAGCACGACGTTTGTGCTGCTTTCTCTCAATCAGCTGATCGCTTTCAACCAATGAAAGCGATTTGCAGTCGCTGTCGTTGCCACTGCCATGTCAATCTTATTCAGGCTTTACTGTTTTGAGCGTCATTATCGACAGGCTTATTACAGAACTACAAAGACGTGGTTCTGCTTGCGAAAATGAATAAAAAGTTTGACTTTCTCATGAAGCTAAGTGCATAGCTTGAAATCCCAAAATATCCCCGAGAGCGCAAGAGCTTGAAAGTCTTCTATCTAGGAAATTTAGACGGGACTTTGGAAAACGAGTGTCTTCACCTGCCAGCTCATTTGTGGTCCGCTGAGGCGGAGTTATACAAGTACATTCAGAAAAAAAAGGCTTTTTGAACATTTATCCAAATGTGGAAATACGGCTCCGGATGTTGTTGGGTACATAAGGCTCAAACTGTTCAACAGAAAGGTCGTTTTTAGCGCTAAAATGAATGAAGAACTATTTAAGATCCATTAGAGAGGAGATCAGGCTCAATTCACTCTCTGGGGGGGGGGGCCTATTCCTATTACCAATGGTTTTTACGAATTCGTTATATAACGAATGGTTTGCGTACGAAAATAACGAATACGGATTTCAAGTATATCACATGCACATTCATAGTTTTGACAGATCATCGATTACGAAAACGGAAAAATAAGGCCCTGTGCTGAACATAAAGTCAGAAATAATGTAATCTGTGGTTAGGTAATCCGTTTCTTTGCACAGAAGAAAGTTCATCGCATGGCAATCTAAGCGTATGCTTACACAACGAACTTTCTTTGGAAATAATTTCGTACTTATTTGTCATATTTCTAATGTCTGCTCGTTTATTTTCTAAGATCGATGTACGTTAAATAAATGAAAAATAACGGTAACATGTGTTTTATTAAATTTAAATTTAAAAAGGTAACCCTGACTCTGTTCACCGCCTACGGGCCCTGGGGAATATACTGTGCCCTGGGCCTTCATGCTCGAGCCTGGAAACGTCAATCAATATAAAGAAAGGCAACAAAATAAATTTATTCGAATTTTGATATTAAGACTTCACTTTATTTTAACTTAATAACCAAGGAATATCTTTAAATTCTGTAAAAATTTTACTGAATACATATTTCTATTACCGAATATTGGTGGAAATCCTATATCTTAGATTAAATCATACTGTCTTATAAAATGTGTGCTAAGGGTTGTATACTATATAGAATATTAAAACTTATATATATAGTTATAACTTGATTCGGTAAGCAAGACGCATGCATACAATAGGAATTCATAAGCATTGACTATGATTTGAGCAATAAAAGGTACTTCTATTTTTGACTTCGAATAAATAATTGAACAAACCTATAATCGTCTGCCCTCTTTATTTAAAGAATATAACGTATAGAATAATAACTTTCCTTAAACCTTTAGCCACAACAAGATAAGCGTTATCGTTTTATATTAGGTACCTACCAGGGACGACCGGACTTGCTCCCACCGAAAATACTCTTACTCGCTGTTACTACAGCAAAAACCTCAGGAGTTTCTCAGCTTTTTCCAGCATTAACAAATCAAACAGATGAACATACATTTTTCATAAAATCTTTCATCAATATATTCTGCCCTACTTCAAAAACAGTACTGACTTCGTCTGTCAATTCAATTCAATTTCCTTTATACGACTTCAGAAATAATACATATTGATTTATAACTTATAATTCTTAACTGTATATACAAGTTATGAGCTGAAATGTATTGCTCAACAGCTTTAACCTTAATGATTTTATTTTCATGCAGACGAGCAAATGGCGTAAGATTATTTGACAATATCACTAATATATAACCATTCTTATTGACTATCATTGCGTTTGATCAACTGATTAGGTTCATTTCAAAAATGACGTCAAACAGTGCAGGTATTCCTCTTCTGTATGCATTTCTAATGATTTCTGCTTTATTCAAATTTATTCTCATTCTCTAAAAAATATAGATTACAATGTAATATTATATTTTTCAATCATTTACCACTCAAAAGAGAGAAGATTAGAAATATAAACATCAATTTCCACTAAGATCTTATCTTTTATTTTAAGTTTCCTCAATTTTAATTTTGCTTTTAACAGTTTACTGCAAACGTAAAGAATTGTCATGCAAAAGTTGAATGCATTTCAAACATCTTATTTCGCCCACAGTGAACGCAGTCTCCGCAGTCGACACAAGAAAGTTGGTCAACTTCCAACTTTTTACGCATGCACCATAGAGAAGATTTTTGACAGCTGAAGAAAACGTTTGTTTTGAATGGAATTTGTAATATAAAGTGTAACTGTGCGGGATATTCCAAATGTTACTCTTATTATTCGCACAGCTTTTTGCAACATAATAAAACTTCTCAATCACAACACTGAAAATATATTAATTACATTGAATTACGTAGTCGCGACAATTTCAATCTGGGTAGCACTTTATTTTCTGCGTTTTCTACAGTTAGCTACGGAGTACTGCGTAAGCTCTGCGTTGCGTAGCGTTTACACAAGTCAGTTCTAATGACGAGTGTAACCCCTTAGTAAGAAATGTACACGAAAAAATGAATTTGCAGAGAATAAACGTCAGAATATGCGCCTAAAAGTACAATAAATTAGTCAACTGCTTCAGAAGTTGTGACGAAAATTTTAAACTAAGTATGGTAAATGGATATTTAAATCCACTTAAGTGCTTAAATTCAAAGTGTGCGCACATTCTATGAAGAACCTATAGAAAAAAAACATTCAGTTTTGTACTTAAAAACAAAATAAAAATTGCTCTACTTATTCAATTGGCAGTAATTATCTAAAATCTAAAGTGCACCTTCATCTTCATCTTCACCAACTCCAACTTGAAATTAAAGATTCTCAATATAGATTCAACTTATATGAAGTCAGTTCATTTGTTTCATAAAATATTTAAATCTGAGAAAAATCGAAATTTATGTTATATTTTAATTATATTTATAATAATCGATGTGATATCATTTACCAAATGGAATTTGCAGACCATGAGAAACAGTTTACAAAAGCAAGTTGATGTTTATTAAATGAACAATTGCTTTCTGTAATTTTCATAATTACGCCATAGGTTCATGTACTTTCTTGCAATTACTAGATAACACAATTAGAAATAAATTCTAAATCAATTAGCTTCATATTCATTCAATAAAATTAAACAGAATTAACAAAACACAAACATACATATGATTAAGATTATAATCAATTATGGCAATACTAAATTTACTATTAAAAAATGGTGGATATATACTTGCTGCTAACTTCAAATGCTTTAAGTAAACAGCTGACTTAGTTCAGCAATAAGTAAAAGAAAGACGAAGTCATGCTCACAATATACTCATCCTGTTCTTTCGCTTGTCATTTAAACGCTGAATAAATGCGAGCATTGACCATATGGATGTCCTCTTTTCATTCTGCTACTGTACTGTATGGTAGAGCTGTGGGGGTTTTTTCTCGGTTGACATCTGACGAGTGGATGGGATTTTTCTCGGTGAAAAATCTTAATTTTACCCCATATTTAAATAAGTTTAAGTGTTGAGTTAGTCGGAAAATTATCAAATACGGCGGCTGAAATGTATTTATCGTGCAATAATCCACGTAATAGGTTAAATTTTAGCCAAATTCACCGCCTCGTTAGTTTATAGTAAATAAAGTTGAACACTGCTGCTGCCTGCTGCACACACGTTCATAAAGCATTTCTATATTCGCGCGGTCAAGTTTTTCGGGAATTTGTTCAGCTTTTCTTTTTATTATTTTCTCATCTTGCTGCTGTTTTCGTCGATGGTGTCGTGTGTCGTGCAAATAGGTTTCATGCAAGCAAAAAACGAACGAGTTTGATTCACATACATACATCCCACAACGTAACCACGGTGGAGTGCGCTGTGTTCGCTGCGAAGGAAAGTTGATTGTTCGAAGAGGTTTGTGAGTCGTTGAGCGAGAGCAGTGAAGTAACAAAAAGTGTACTTTTGCGCGCAGCAGAAGGGGCGACAACAAAGCAGTATAATTATTTTTCTTTAGACAGTGTTACCAACTGAGCTGTAATTTTTTGATTGTTTTTCGCTGTGTGTCAGTCATTTCCAAGCGAGCCGACGTTTATTTTGAATTTAACACGTGATAAGAAGAAAAAAACTCGGCAAAACGAAGCATCAGGAGAAAATTCGGAGAAATTGTGATAACAATATCACAATGGCTTCCAGTTGCTGTGGAACCAAAAAGCAAAAGCTCAACAATTACGCGAATACCAACGGAAACGCGATGGCTTCAGGTTCAGGAGGAGGATACCAAACGCACTTGAACCATCATCATCACAACAATCAAAATCATCGCAATCAGCACCAGCACCATAGGGAGCGTGATGGGGAACAGAATCAGCACAATAACTATCATCATAATGGTCTAATAACTAACAATGGCCATCATCAAATGAATGGTATCTGTTCACCAATGAATGGAGTTAAACCCATTGAGCAAATAGCCGTCCCAGATATGTGCTTTTTCTGCTTTGAGGTTCTGTACTGTGAGCTAAACAACATCGATGGACCTTCGGATCCCTGTTTCACCAACGATCCCTAGTAATTTCCATAATTTATTTTAATTTATATTTCCTAAATTCTTTTGAGTAACAAAGAAGTGCTTTCATGTGGTTGGGTTGCATTTGGTTTAGTTTGACATTTTCGCTGAGTTTTACCATTTTTGTTTATAAAGTCTAGTCACACAAGCAGAGTATGATGAGGTCGCACTCGTTTTCTTTGTCCATATTTTGATTACGTATATGTTAGGTTAGTTACATCATGACGTCAGAGCTTTGTTTACATTTTTTTTGCATTAACAAATTTAGACATGACTTCTTAAATATTTATCATTTGCGTTGATTTCAGTAGTAAGTTTTCCGTTATGTGGTGTTCTTTCTGTTTTATTTGCAGATTTTCTGGCAAACTTCATAGCTTATTATACATTTCTTCTCATTTGATAAAATAACTTGTGGTCAAAATAATTATTTGATTCTTTTTAACTATCAAAATTTATGTTTTTATATCCAAAAATTTGGGAGTTTTTATAAATTCTTGATTGAGTTTATTACTTATTCAGCTACACGTCTTTAATTGCTGAATAAGCAAGCAAGCATGCATGCAATCATTTATATTTAATGAAAGAATGCTACCCACCTGACTGACTTGATTACATGCTAGTGGAGTGAACTTTTAATGCGCCATGCCATGCCACTGTCATCTGATTTGGTCTATTTCTGGCTGATTTTAAAATTTTATTTTAGCTCGATCTTTTTTTTTTCTTCAGATATTACATCATTTTTCTCTTAATTAATTCAAAAATTTCAAAGTGTCGAATTAAGTGGAAACAACGCCGAAAGCTTCTCATATGTTTTCGACAATGGCATCCAGAAATATGAAATTGTTGCAATAATTGGATTTGGGACCATTCTAGGTTCGGAATATAGAATGAACAGGAGATAATTTACTCAATTAAATTTCTTTGAGGTTACGTAGGTATTCTAGTTCCTAGCGATTTCCATTTCAGATTGCTCTTCATTACAGGGGTATACCTGCCTACAAGAAAATTAGTAAATTTAAATTTTTGTTATGTTTGCAATTAGTAGGTATGCCTATTATAATAATTTTAAAACTGTAGTTGTTATTCACATAGGTGAGCCTAAAATCTAACTATTACTGTTTGTTTTAAAACACGTAATGGTTGGGAAAGTTGTTTTGTTCAAGTAAATCCGTAGTGCCATATTCGGTTCATATAGAAAAAAAGATTCTTGGGGTGAACATTTTCAAAACAGTCATGAAATTGAATTTTTGACGCTGTGATAAAAACATTTTTAACTAGAACAACTAATCTTGTACTAAGACCCTAAGGGTAGCGACATACGATTAGGTTTTTTCCGTGCCAAATGAATCCCAAGTGATTAACTTGGCAGCGACATACGATCAGGTTAAAACCGGACCAGTTTCAAAACCTGAAAGCAACTGTGGCTGGGCACTGTTTGATGACGGCTGATAATGAAATTCTAAGCTCATTAGGCCATCGCACACGAGTATTCTTGATGCAGTATGCAAACCGGCTTTTTAGGGAAGAAGTGGAAAGACGTAAAGAGATATCTCTTTGCGTCTTTTCACCTCTTCCCGAAAAAACAAGTTTGCATACTGCATCCACTGACATGTATATAAATGGACTGCTTATTGAGCCAAAAATGCATGAAAGCAAATGGCACCACTTTCATATTCCTGTCTCTTTCCGTGAGAGCATACTTTCCCACTGAACTGTAACGATTAGGAACGAGAAATTGCTTGTAAAAATCCTTGTAAAAAACACTTTCTTCGGCTCATAATTAAAAATTAACGATACAAATAGTCCCAAATACCTTTGTGGTAAATTCGGTAAATCCCACTGACATGCATATACGTAAATTCCCAAATAATTTAAATATAGCGGCAGTTTACGACAGTTGGTATCATTGACAGTGAGAGCATACTTTCTGAAATCAAAACTGGTGCCACATGAAACAGGAGATCAAGCAGTCCATTTATATATATGTCAGTGACTGCATCAAGAATACTCGTGTACGATGGCCAATGGAGTGCAATGTAACGCGACATACGTTTCGGTTTTTCCCGGACGGTTTGTTGAAATTTAATGCAGTGCGGCAGTACAGAAGCAGCGAATAAAAAGATATGTACGTACATTTAATAAAATATATTAAGATTGTTTTTGGGTTGCGCGTGCGATATTTAGAATAGTTTTAGGTTTTTTTTTTAATGTAGTATAATGCCTGGAGCAGATCGTTCCTTAAATTTGCATGTCCTCGCGATGGTCTAATTTGATTTAGCGGATACACTGAAAATCTACGTTGCAATCGTTTTTTTTTTCATTTCTTCTTTATCCACGGCGACGGTAAAAACCGTAGACGGCCAGCGACATACTATTAGGTTTTTCCCGTCCAGCTGGCCATCTACGGTTTTTAGCGTCCCCGCGATTACACGACATACGAGACGGTTATTCTCGATTATTTTGTGGATACAAGTCAGTGAAGTCAGTTCTGTAATTTTTAGGGATGTTATAAAATATGGAAAACATTAGTGATATTGAACTTGTAATTATTTTACTTTTAGTTGAGGATGAAGAAGAAAGGTAAAAACATTTGCATTGAAAAACCGGTTTTCACAAAAGCGCGGGAACATTTTATGAGAGTAAAACGTGAAAACTTCGCCCCTTCTCATTTATTTACGAAAATGAATCATTTAGGTACCATTCTGTTTCGTTGCATGCAAGTTGCGCTTTCACATTTTTTATCTTTATTCATAAAAGTTTTAAAGGGTTTTAATTTTTTTTTTTCATTTTTTTTCTTTCTTCCTTTTCTTGTCGTGTGGATTTTAAATGTAAAACAATCGGAACAAGTAAAAAAGCTAGAATTGGTCTACGACCAATTCTTATGACACCCTAGATGAATGCCCGTATTAAATTTCGTATGGTCACCGATCTATTCAAGTTTGATTTTGAAGTCGTTTTTCGCATATATTTCTAGAACGGTTTGTCGCACAGAAAAAATTATTATAACCAATTTTATAGGATTTCGTATTCTGAAGAAGTTTTTAGTACAATAAAAATATCTTGAACTGATAGTTTTCAAAGTATACGTAAAAAACCTAAATTTTCATATGGCAACACCAAGAAGGAGTTGCCCGATCTAGTCCATTTTTGACATTTTATTTGCTAATGTAGCAGAAACATCAAATACGGAATTTCAGCTCTCCACGTCGACGCGTTCTCAGGCAGTGTCCAAATATATAGCGGAAAACGAAATTTTTATATGGCAAGCCCACGAAGGAGTTGCCCGATTTGTCTCATTTTCGAACTTAATTTTACTTTTTTTTTTAAAGTCCGTGTACAAAAATTTCAGGTCTCTAAGTATACGCGTTCTCGAGTTATCGTGCGCACAGACGGACGGACGGACATGCAAAAATCAAAATAACTTTTAATATTATGAATAGGTGTCCAATCCATTTTGCTCTACCATCATTATTTCGAGGTGTTACAAACGTAATGACAAACTTAGTATACCCCTATGATTTCATCTAGGGTATAAAAATGGTCTGTGTCCTAACTTGTCATTAAGTTAACTTTTCTACTACACTGTACTAAATTTCAACAAACCTTCCGGGAAAAACCGAAACGTATGTCGCCTCACATTGCACTCAATGAGTTTAGAATTCCATTCGGCCGCAAACCTTACGTATCAGCCTTCATCAAACCGTGGCCAGCCACAGTTGCTTTCAGGTTTTGAAACCGGTCCGGTTTTAACCTGATCGTATGTCGCTGACAAGTTAATCACTTGGGATTCATTTGGCACGGAAAAAACCTAATCGTATGTCGCTACCCTTACCATGGCTTTACAGACTATACAGCTTTTTCTACTTGAGCTAAGGACTTACACACATCAATATTTTAGTGAACTACCTATTCTTATGAAATAAATCAGATTTGAGAGTATTTTTATACCCTAGATGACATCTATAGGGTATATTAAGTTCGTCGTAAGTTATTTTGATTTTCATGTCCGTCGGTCTGTCTGTCTGACTGTGCGCACGAGAACTCGTATACTTATGTCGATTTCGATGGGACTGTAATACCAATATTGCACTTTTTCCAGCAGTGCAACACTGAAAATGTTCGAAGGGAAAATTTTTATAGCAGAAGAGCAACACGAGGTTGGAATTGACTTCTTCTACTTTGAACTGGATATTTTGTCCGTGTTACAAATACATATTCAAGTTGAATTGTCAGTCATCTGCTCTGTCAAAGTGTACTGTCGCAATTATTTATTTTGGAGTTAAATAGTTGGCATAAAGTTAAGAAGAAATTTATTTCTATATATCAATAAAGAACATTTATTACGTTTGACAGTTCCGTGTATATAATACATGTACCCGCAAATACAAGGAATATGACAGAAATATGTTCGATGGACTTCAGTGCACCCACTGCACCACTGCCAGAAAAAGTGGAACACAGAAATGGTCCCATCGAAATCGATAAAATTTTTTTACATATACTGTGAAAACGATCAGTCCTAGACGGTTTTAATATACCGAAAAGTTCTTCAGAATGTGAAATCCTATGTAATTGGTTATAACCATTTTTACTGTCCGATGAACCGTTTTAGAAATATGGTCTTAGACCAATTCTTGCTTTTTTACTTGTCTGCATTTAAAATGAGAGTTATTATATATATGTGATCTAAAGCAAGGTGCCGAAAAACTTCTATGAAGTTACATAAGAAAGTAGCTCCGCATTTGCAAACTTTTTGAGCCGGAAAACTGACAATGAAGCCCCAAAATAGATATTTAATAATAAAAAAAATGAATAAAACTTCTTACAAGACACACGTAATATGTATGTTAATCTAGGAAAAATTTGCTGTTTCCTAGCCAGGATGCAGACTGGGAATTGGTGACCAAATCCTGATGCAAACCAGGAATTTGTGGCCAACAGCATTACTTCTTACGCATGTAGTTCAAAATGTTATTCTATACCAGTTTTACCAGTTTCATATTCACATCACCTCCCACCTAATGTTTACATGAGTACATTTTAAAACTCTTCGTCGTTTGGCCTCTTCCTAAATGACTAGATTTTTCTGCGGCAAGTTAAATAAAATGTAAAGAGTGGTCACAGCTGTAGTAAGGTTATTAGGATATATAAGTCCTGTGATATATAAACAAGTTAGAATTTTAATCTATGTCATTCTTGAGTCTAGGTAGATCAGATGCTTAACAAACTTATTACTATTCGTAGAAGATGTTGCAAATTATATTCAACAAGTCTGGGAGCAAACTGACAAATTTGTCGAGTTTCTTGAAAAATACTAAGCTTGCCTTCGTGTTTTATGACGGGCACATGCGTATCACTTCTCAAAAATAATTGGAAGACTTCAGATTCAAATTTATTAGGAGAACTATTGTACAATTAAGACAAATCTTTTTATTTTTACAAGAACAGCAAAACAAAATAGTATGAAAGTAATATGTACTTATAGAAGAAAGAAAGAAAGTTCAAACAATTAATGCTAGAATAAAACTAAAAAAAAAAAATGAATAATATGAAAAATTACAATATGAAGAAAAAGAACGCAACTGCTAGGATTGAAAAAATACACCACTTCTAATTGTAGCTAAAGTGTTGGTTTGGATCATATCTTTTATCGATTGTGGTAAGTCATTCCATATTCTAAAAGGATTTAAGGTAGAAAGGAGAATTGAGAACTATTTGGAAAAACTGCTTGTGATCTGTTTCTCAAGTACGCAAAAATTAATTTTGCGTAATGAGAAGGGAAGTTAAAGTTCCTTTTAAGCTTCGTGTAAAGAAGTCTGTGATAAACGGTATCAAAGGCCTTGGAGCAATCTAAAAGAACTAGTACCGTTAATTCATCTTTATCGACAGCACGCGCGATATCGTTGCTCACTTTAGAAGAGCAGATCTGCGGATATGCCCTGGTCGAAAATCTGATTGATGCTTGAGCATAAGACCATTAAAAATAAATAATGTGAAATTTGTAAATGCATAATTTTCTCAATTACTTTAGAGAGCAATGGTAATATAAAGTTATTTTGACATGTCCGTCTGTCCGTCCGTCCGCACAATAACTCTAGAACGCGTTTACTTAGTGGGCTGAAATTTTGCGCACAGCATTTAAAAAAAAAACAAAAAAAAAAAAAGTAAATTTTAGTTCGAAAATGGGCCGAATTGGGTAACTCCTTCGTAGGGTTGCCATACAAAAATTTCTTTTTTCACTATATATTTGGGCACTGCTTGAGAACGCGTCGACGTAGAGAGCTGAAATTCGGTACAAAGTGTTTTCATAGCAAAATTTCAAAAATGGACTAAATCAGGTAACCCCTTGATGTTGCCATATAAAAATGTTGGGTTCTTACATATACTGTGAAAACGATCAGTCATAGATGTTTTTATTGTACTGAAAAGTTCTTCAGAATATGAGATTTTTTATAATCCTTTTTTCTGTATCTTCAGCAGACAAGTCGGTGTTTTTTTTTTTTTTATTCCGTGGACCCTAATACAACTTAAATTTCCTTGTGTAGGGCTCTCCCTAGAAACTTCCATTTCATTAAAAATAATTAAATTTTTTTATCAAAGTGTAGGGCATATCAGATTGCCCCTGTTTCTCTTTTTGGTGAAAAAATTGTGCTTTTGAGTTAATGCTTGGACGACCAACTCGTCAGGATATTTGGTGCTCTTTGTTCAAGGAGTTTGAATTTCTTGAAATTTGCAACTGTGCATTACTATCCTTACAATTGCATGTATTTTTATCAATACCTCATTTTTTAATGGCTTCGTAGTGGATGAACTAATACAATAGAAACGGATCAACAGTATAATCCTAAAACCATAAAAGCTAAATTTTTACTTTAAAACGAAGAGGAGGAAGAGTCTGAAGGAACAATTAAATAAATAGGGAACTGGAATCGTCTATAGCTATTGTTGCTACCTACTTATTATCAGTTTACACCAAAATTAGATATTTTGAACTTTTGATTTAGCATGTTTTTTTTTTTTTTTGGTTTTTTTTCTCTTTTTGTTTCATTGAACGAAAAGAACAAGGCGAATTGTTATGCCTTTTTACAAGCAGAATAAACATTATCAGGAAGAAATTATGTATGAGTAAAGATAAGTACAAGGTATTGAAAACTTTATAAAATGTTTTCCATAGATGGGGGCATATGGTAATTATTGGTCAAATTTAGACCACAGCGTAGTCTCGTGTGCTATGAGAAGCTTGTTATTCTGGCTTACATGAGGAATACGTACATACAAATGAGGGAACTCTAATCCCTTAAATAATTATCTTTATATAGTAATATCTCCCAAACCCCCTCCGCTCCCATACACACGAAACATATCTTCTTTTTTAGCGTTAACTTTATTTATAAATTATGCATAAGCATTATATCAAAATACAAGGTATTTTAGGAAACATACAACAACCTCCTCAAGTTATGACACGGATCCTATTGCGTCTAAGTTAAATTGTCGTACGAATAAGAATCTGCTTTTAAAACTAATTTAAATGTTAGAAAACCTGATTTGTTTTTATTTTATGCCCACGGGAACAAAAAAGAATACAAATCGAAAAGCCTACTAATCGGAAAGGAGAAAGTGAATTTGTCAAATCAAATGCGCAACAATTAAACGTTGGGGTAACGGGAGCGATTAATGAATAATCCATAAACTAGTGAATAATTCAAGAACAGAAATGCTACGTATTTATGTATGTACTTTGTACAAATAGCCGTCAAAAATAACAGCACCATACCCAAGCAATTTCGATAATTATTGGCCACCGATGCGACGACTAGACATGATAGCTTATCAAGCGATTTCAAGTGTTTTTTTTTCTTCTTTAATTTTGATTACTACAGAAAATTAAGTTTTATTTTACTTTTGATCAGAGCTGATGATCTAAATTCTTTCGATTTTCTTCGCACTTGCCTGGAAGGAAGCGTGACTCATGGTTTATTTTTATCTCAAGTCCACATTTATTGGCGGTTTTTTTTTTTAAACAAGAATTTAATACAATTTTTTCTTGAAATATGGATTTTGGACTGAAATAATTCACACAAGATTTTTGTTTTTTTGTTTTGTTTTTAGATTTTGATTGATGTAAGGCGCTTTTCTTTAAAATTTACTGCAGTTCGAATTTTCAAAATGAAACACTTCGAAACACAGTTTTATTGGCGTTTTAATTTAATTACAATAGTATATTAGTCACTTAAAATTACTAGTAAGCAGTAGCTTGCTTGGAAATGTGTTTAAAAATATATTTCCCACTTCATATTGAAATTTCAAAATGGTTCGGCGCGGGATAATGTGATGTGATCACTGACATGTATATAAATGGACTGCTTGTTGAACCAAAAATGCATGAAAGCAAACGGCACCACTTTCATATGCCTGTCTCTTTCCGTGAGAACATACTTTCCCACTGAACTGTAACGATTAGGAACGAGAAATTGCTTGTAAAAATCCTTGTAAAAAACACTTCCTTCGACTCATAATTAAAATTTAACGATACAAATAGTCCCAAATACTTTTGTCGTAAGTTCGGTAAATCCCACTGACATGCATATACGTAAATTCCCAAATAATTTAAATATAGCGGCAGTTTACGACAGTTGGTAGCATTGACAGTGAGAGCATACTTTCTGAAATCAAAACTGGTGCCACATGAAACAGGAGATCAAGCAGTCCATTTATATATATGTCAGTGGATGTGATCAAAACATAGTAAGCTACCTTTATGCATTTATCAATCAAATGCACATTTGGAGCCTAATACTTGGGTAAGGGTTTTGTTGGTACGAACCTAGTCGTCTCAGATGATATTGTTTGCCTGGACATTGCAATTTGTTGCTAAATGTAATAAAAAGAATTTCCAAACTCACGATGAGTACAAAAGCAATCAAAGTCAATACGTTCAGTGCGATCGATGTCTATTTGTGTTCATAAACAATACCTTTGGATTGTCATAACCGTTCGGTTGTCATCAAGGTCACAATACAGTCGGAAACTGGTTTCTAAAGATAACAGCTGACATGTATTGAAGAATTGGGCTCTCTGTTGGTATGCAGATTACTTTTCACAATATTTGTGATGCCTGACGGTAAGCACTTACTATATCATCTAAAGTTTATGCAGGACCCTGTACTTCAGGGTGAATTTCATTCTTTCGGATATGATTTACTTAATTCTGAAGAGCGTAAATGAATCTCTCTGTTCTCCAAATAAAAACCCAGTTTCATTGGGCCTCCCCGTTGGACACGTTAAGGCGAGTTCTGGAAGATAACTTTGATTCCAATCTGATCTGAATTGTAACAAATCACAAACCTCTAGCAATTTGAGTCTATACTCCGAATGAAGAAGCTATTGTCTCATAGAATTGCAGATTGCTCAAAATGAGCACAAAATCTTGGTTCGGTAGCTGACATCAAACAGTTGATCAGATTATGTTCAATGTAGTACAGTACCACGACGACCTTTAAAGCCAAGAATGCTATTCGAACGCTTGGACGGAAGAACTTAACAGCCTTATGGACACACTAATAATAATGTACGGTAAATTTACCTTTTTAATTTTCTCTCTCTGTGGGTAATTACCACGTTGATCCTAAAAAGATATAAGGCTATGCCTGATTTTGTACGGTATAGTTCGCAGAGACTTGTGGAACTTTCTGCAGCTCAGTGAAAATGCCGTTACCTTGCAGGCGCCTCTTACCTAAAAATCTAGAAACCTTCTATTGGTGCTTTTATCCTGAAAAATGTACTTTACAACCGGAGTTAATTGCGTGACGTGTATACCCGTCAATCCAAAACTTTATTACGAAATCTTTTTCAACAATGAATTGTTAATTTTTTATCGAATAAAAATGTTCGTCCTCGTTCTGTTTCACTGATTTCATAAAATTTATAACACGAGCATTTGCCCTGCATTTGCCGTGTCTACCCGTAACTCTTTAAGGGATATTTAAAACAATTCCGCAGTTAACAGGTTTAATAATACCAAAAGACGTTGTATTGTGGATATTGGAGGATCAAAATTAAATAATAGACCCACCAATCTGGGTTGGAATGGTACTCCTCGAATTGGTTCCTCTCATTATACAAATCATAACACACTTCCTGTACGTTTTTGTAAATAGTTGTCAATGCGTCAATGCTAAAAATTAGAATAGACGACTAATTCAGATTCTTTCACGCCAGGTCAAAATTATTGAGAAAAAAAAAGTTGAATTGGTTTGACGACATGCAACAGTTTGTATGTTTCATTTAGAAGACTACCTATTTGCATTGGTCTAGATTCCTAGTTACTGTGGGAATTCATAATTAACTCTGGATGAGTCTATCAGGGTTGTAAATGAGCGGACTCATTTATCATATCAACTCATCGCTCAACTCAGGATTTGAGTCCGCTCAACAGTTGAGCGGTGGTTCATCGCTCGAAATTTGAGCGGACTCACTGCCTGAGCGGACTTATCATTTGTGTCGAGCGGACTCAAATCATATTTTAAATAACATAAAGAGAATCTGATTTAATTAAAATTGAAACTGAAATTTCAATCAAATAAGAAAAGCTTATAAGAAAGTCATTCGTTATATTATATTTTATTAATTTAGCTTTTGCTAATTTTCTTAGCCAACATTTCTTCTTCCTCCTTCCTTCCTTATTTAAAATATGATTTGAGTCCGCTCAACTCAAATGATGAGTCCGCTCAAGTCCATTTAAGCAATGAGTCCGCTCAAATTTCGAGCGATGAACCACCGCTCAACTGTTGAGCGGACTCACTGCTTGAGTTGAGCGATGAGTTGAGTCAAAATGTGAGTCCTTTACATCCCTGGAATCTATGACTTAAATTGTTATCTTGAACTTGTTACGATAATGTTATGAAGTAAATGAGAAGTTATGAAGTTTGAGTGATGTAAAATTTCTTAGTTTGTACAACTAGCATTGAAGTAATTAATATTTAATTTGAATCAACTGTACTTCATTCACCGTGTTATAGTCTAGTTATAAAAGGATAGGTTAGGCAGACGATCTAAACAGATATAATTAGTTCTAGTCCAGCTGGTAACTGCGGAAATCTAAGTTTCTCTTTCCTAATTTTCTCACTTCCTGGGGAAATAGGAAAAAGGCAACTGATGATTTTTTCTAAGCTTATAAAAAATGGATAAGGTCAATAGCTTTGATATGATTATAAAAATGGGGTTTCTCTTTGGATCATCCTTAGAATAAGTAAAACCATTCAGTTAGAATCTGTAAAAGTCATGGAAACATATGGAAGCGACAGCAAAGCTCAGTTACTAGCATATTTCTATGATCACTATTAACTCGATTCATATGAATTGACTCAGATTTCATAATTTGGGCTTGTTTTTCCCCCTTCTTTATACAAGTCCACACTAGATATGTACCATGGTTGTGATAAATGAAGTCGATTCAAATTACATACATACATACGTACTTTGTTATCTCTATCTCCCTAATTTCATCTTACAAAAACAAAATCTTTAAATAAAAACACAAAAACAATTAATTCAAAATTTGCTTTCAGTCCACTTTTTGTAACTTGGAAAATTGGTCGTGACAAAAGATTACGGGGTTGCATTGGTACATTCAGCGCAATGCACCTTCACTCAGGTCTTAGAGAATATGCTATAACAAGTGCTTTAAAAGATTCTAGATTCTCACCAATAACTCGTGACGAATTTCCAAGACTGACCGTATCTGTTTCAATTCTTCAGGTAAGATCATCCAATTTTTTCTAATGAAAAAGAAAAAATCAAATAACAAAACAAAAACCCATCCAACCTCTATAAATATATGATGTTCGTTCTCCCAGGGATTCGAAGAAACTCGAGGCTACTTAGATTGGAACCTAGGCATACATGGAATTAGAATAGAATTTCTAAATGAACGTGGATGTAAGCGGACAGCTACTTATTTGCCACAGGTGGCAACTGAACAAGGTAAATAATTTTTTTTTATAGTATGACCTGACCGGGTGTATTTTTATTTTTTTTCATCTGAACTTAGGATTTTTAATTTTAATTGACTTTTTTTTTTTTCTTTTTTTTTAATAATTTCTCTACCAGGATGGGATCAAACCCAAACAATAGATTCCCTACTTCGGAAGGGTGGCTATCGTGCTGCCATCACTCCGGATATCCGAAAGTCAATAAAATTGACCCGTTATAGATCACAAGAGATACAAATGAACTACAACGAATATCGGGAGATTTTAGAGCGTCAGGCGCAGTACGGAAAGGTGCAATGCTAGCGACAGATCAAATAAGAGAGAAAAACAAGTTTCATTTACAGTTTGTCCAAGCTCTTACTATTGTCTTCTGGTTCATTTATGCTTATATTTTTTCTTTTTAGTTTTTGCGATTGAATTATTGAAATTGTTAACTCTATGAACATTATTTCCACGTCTTCTTCTCAACTTCGGTTTTCAGATTTAAGATTCAAGTATTAAAATCGGATTCTAGTTTTTATGCTAAAACGTGCTTAAAAAAGAGAGATCGATTGAGAATACTTAGGTTAAGAAAGTTTATAAAAAAAAAATGTTTTTCTTCTCATTTGTTTTAGTGTGTAAGGATACGGAAGGAAACAAGTTTATTTGTTTGTTTGTTTTATAATAATTATATTAAGGGCCTATCCGAATCCAAGGCTGCTTTTTCGTCTTGTTATATAAAGTTGTGTAGAAATATATAACTGTGAAAAATTAATTAAGTTTTGTGACCAGCTAAATGATTCTTAATTTTTGTCTTGACATGATAAAGTCTCTCATTAGCGCTTCATACGTCAGTCTGACTTGTAAAATGTCCTTATTTTTAAACAAAGGCTTAGATATTCTTTTTTGCTCTTTTTTATGATGCATCCTTAAAATGGTGTATTATAATAGAACACAGATAAATATTCAGATGTTTTTAGCTGTGGAGATGAAGGATGATAAACCAAAACTCTCGAGAAATACTTCCCAAGCGTTTCATCTCTCTTTGATTACTACATGATAGGCCTAACTTAATCTTAACATTCTAAAATATTTGCCGTGTTCTAATGTAAAACTGACAAATGTTTGATTTGAATAGATCCTGCGCCCTAAATTATTCATACAGAAAAATGTCCTGGGAAGTATTTCTTGATAATTGCCAAATTCGACATCTTTACTACTTTCAGCACGTATATTTCTACTCTAGCCATATTGAGCTTTACTGAACATCATTCACGCTTATAAGGTCTGGACATCTAAATTCATGCAATACAGAAGAGAATTAAAGATCCTATGATAGGATTTTTTGAGGGGCAGGAATGAAGCATCACTCTGCCTGCAGGGTCTATGCGAGCAAGTGAATGATAAGTAAATAGTAAATTTTAAATGCAGACAGCACCATCTAGTGGATTTTCTTTCCCAAAACTGGAGATGTAAACGTAACACAGTAGCCAGATTTAAAGAGAAGAAACGAATGGAAAATCTCTTGAAAAATAATGTTAAAAGAGTAATCACGCCATGTTGAAATCTTGTGCATGGATTAAAAAGTTCTTTAAACACTTTCAAGAACTTTCCGTTGAATTTTACCAGTGTCAAAAAAAGAAATGCACAAAAGAACAGTCTTATTTTGTTAGTTAGATTATAGATAAGCACAGATCTCATGTGTTAGTATCCGACAAATTTGAAACATTTCTTTTCTTTCCTTCATCTCCACATCGCCCCATTGCTCTACTAAAAGTATTGTCTTCGCCAACTGAAATTCAATGAATATCAAATTTATGATGACATAAGCTCTAGACTAGAACGAAACAAAGACCTTGATTCGGAAAGACCCTTATAGTATATAAGTTTTAAGAAAAGCCAACCCGTCTTAAGTCCGCATCATTACTGAAGTTGTTAATAATATCTTCTATTTTAATTTTCTTGTTTAATTTACCGTTGGAATATTTTTTTTTATATTCCTGCCGTATTATCGCACAATTATACTTTGGTTTTTTTTTTAAGTTGTTAAGAATTTTTTGAAGGATATTGTTTAAAATAATAGATCAAGTCACAAGGCAGCAATTAACAAATATTTTGATAAACTAAGCTTGTTGGCGGGAACGAATAAATTTGAAATAGTTTCTTTTTTTTTTTCAATTGAAGTATTCAAACTAAAATTGGTACGACGTACATACATTATGTAACTGCTAATGATTCTTCCTTTTTAAATTTTCCATTTTTAAGTTATTGAAAGAGACATTCTATTGACTTTAAAGCTATTGAGATTCTAAAATGATATTTCTTCCGGTGATTCAGAGTCCACCCACGACAAATTAAAGGAAGATAGTTTGGTTTGCTCTTTTCAAAAATGCTCGCAATTTATTTTCACTTACAAGAATTCAATTAAAAAAATAACATTAACTAACAGTAAAATGTTTTCTTCTAGTGCTTCTTGAAACGATTAAAAACCATGGTCGCATATTTTCTATCTATATTATTGAAAAAAAATTCCGATTTGACTGCACACTGATAATGTAAACATGTCAAATCGAAGAAATGTTGGCTTGATTTACGGATGGATATGTATCTTGTTCATGAAAGTTCGATTTATAATATTCTAAGTGTGTTTCCGCATCATTTGAACTGTACCCATCCATTTTGATAATAAAATAAATATGAAAATGTACGTAGACGTAGTTGCATTCTGCCAGTATAAATTTGTACTTTACAAGTGTCGTTTTGATTCCACGTCTCTAAAGATCCGTCAACTGCATTTAATTGTGGATTTATTCTTTTCTAATAAGTATTCTTCTATGAATTTATAATTAAAGCAAAGATAACGAAATTACATGCGATCTATCTTATCGGCACCAGTTTGAAGGTCTCTGAATCTAATCATTAACTCCAAGCTAATGAACTAGTTTTTAGAAATTAATCATCAATCTGATCTAGACGCCTATCTGTAAACTTTATTATTAACGAAAATTTGAAATTTGTATTTGGCAACACGAATTCGTCTGCAAAACAAACATTTGTGTGTTATCGACTATCAACTCGATCACACTTTTCCATTCGTCTGGCTACTATGAAAATCGTCTGTGATAGAAACTTTTATTGATTCTACTATGTTTTTCGATTAAGAATGAATAGTGTTGTTGTATCATTATAACCATATCGCTACAGTGAATATTCCGAGTCTCTTGTGAAAAAAGACGTATTTAATTAGGAGGTTAAGAAATATTAATCACCTAGCAACTAAATTCCCTATTTTCGTTCTTAATTTGAACTGAATCTATGTGTTGGTTACTTAATTCCAAAACATGCGAATGATGATCGGATCCACCATATCTTGTATCAATCGCGCGAATGTACATTTGATAATCACAGACCTATAGAAGTTCACAAAAATAAACACGCAAAAAAGAAATAAAACATTTATTTTTCTTCAAGCTGTGATGACGTATTTTATTTAAAAAAATAAATGGTGGTTTTGCTAGGGTCTGATAAGTTTAATGTGAATTCCATTTAATCTATGCATCAGAAACTCCGGATAAAAATATTAGGGCCTTATTCTAGATATCGATATCACATTCAATCCGTTTCGAGCTGATCGATTTGATTTTATTATTTTTGAACTTGATGTGAATCTCTAACGTTCGTTTCTATCCTTGAACATTGATTCATTCCTTCCACTGCAAAATGGAGCCCTACAAGCTCAATTACAGTTTCCTACAAAGGTGAAAATGACAACCGCTTTTTTGGATTGCCAGTACCCAGATAACACATATTCGGATTGTTTTTAAAGAGATATAAAATTGGAAAAAGCATAAATACTTTATTGGTTTAAATAAAATAAAAATTTATTCAATAAACGAAAAGGAATTACATAAAATGAAATCTAACTCAGTAAAGAAATTCAAATATCACAAAAACTTAAAAAACAAAATTCGTAAAAAAGTATGATTTTTATGTCCGAGTGTACACAAACAAACTCGAAAGCTGCTGTACCAAGACGGGATCCTAACTAACAAGTGAAGTTAATAATCAAAATTTCTAAATTTTATTCAAAAATTCGTAATCGCAACTCCAAATCCTTAAGATACCGAATTGGACAATAAATAGCTAAATTTGTCTGCCATCATATTGAATTTCTAAATTTTTACCAAAAATTCGTAATCCGCGACCCCAATAACCACCAGATATTAATTTTGAATCGAATCGGACCATTAATAGAAAAATTCGTCACCCATAATGTAGCCACCATCTTGATTTTATAATAGTATATATATAAGTACAAAAATGTATTTTCATGCAGTGCATCTATTAGCGTGCCACACTTTAGCACAGTAACACAACGGGAACTGGGTAAAAATAGCGTTAAAACACCGGTCACATGGTAGCTTCGAATTTCTTCAATTCGAAGGTTGAAGCTTCAATGTTCGAATATTCTTCCGAAGCTTCGAAAATCAAGAACCTAATTTCTATTGTGAACATTTTCATGCAAGGATTCATCAAAGCAAAATGAAACCCCGGCTCTCACTTTTCCTACTGAGACATGTATCACCTACAACCATTACGGACTTAATTTTTTTTTTTTTGTTAAAAATTTTATTATATTGTTACTAGAAGAAAGGATCATTAGCAAATCTACACTAGGAAGAGATCGAGTAGAGCAATGTTTTAGAATTTATTAGTTTTGTTTGTTTAGTAACATAATTTCTCTATTATTACTAAATTTCCTACTAATTACAACACACATATTAAAACGTGTACTACAATGCAAACAACAAAATTAATTATAAAAAAAAGAAATCAATTGTCCTGTTATAAAACTAAAACTTTAAAGGTAAATTCTCTCAATAAACAAAAAAGTTTATATACTTTTGTCGTAAATGAGTGTGTGTAAGTGTGCGGTGGTTTTTAAATGTACAATAACTAAAAAATAAGTAGAAATTGCGTATATATATACAGCAAAAGCTAAATGACATTATGCAGCTCCTCTTTGGACTTATGCCCCTGTGTTCATTAAGTATACTTTTAGAGACACATAATTAAATAATGATAACTTTATAATATGTATAATTATGTAGTTAAATATATAATTGCTCTTTTCCTGTATAGTAGGAAGAATATTACAACTCTAGAGACAAGTCTGCAACATCAGTCACACTTCTATCAAATTATTATTAACAATTTTTTTCTTCTTTATTTTGATAAACTTTTTATTCAAATTTAAATTTAATTTTTCATAAAATTAATTTAGGTTTTTTTTTATGTATTTGTTGTAGGATCTCTATAATGAACTGTTCTCCTTCTGTGTGCCAGAGTCCTTATTCTTAGTCCCTATTTTTTTTTCACAAATTTCCAATTAAAGATGCAAATTCCTGGAGAATTTTCATCATTGGAAATATTAAGTCATCTCAAAAATTTCTCGAACCAAAAAAGGCTTGTTGAGTAATTATATATTTGAAATCGTACAACTCAGCGTTTTCTTTTTTGTACTTCGTAATTTGCGCAGCTGGCTGCACACTTGGGACTACGAAGGATTTTTTTTCATATATTATTTAGCTTAGTAAAATTTCAATTGAATCGTTAAAAAAAAATATTACCACAGATGAAATGAGTGCGATAATAGGAAAACCACTGACATATATAACATGGACCGCTGACTCAACACAAATTGCTTATAACGGGTAGTTCATAATGAGGGAGGCTCAGGAAAATACATATTTTGAAATAAAACACATTAAATGTATAATCGATACCATTTATTTTTTGAAGATTATTTCATTCAAAAATTGGCGCCGTAACTACGCCTTAGCTGGTTCATTCTAATAGGTCCAATTTTGAACCACTTGTTCGAGCAGAACGACTGGACTCTGGGCCAATGAAGCTTTAAACACAGTTGCGTCGACAGGCGAGTATTGCAGTAATAGGAACAATTTTCTCTAGATCGTGTATTACATAGGAATCTACAGTGGCCGTCAGCCCTTGAGTACTCTATTTTCTTAAACAAAGTTGCGATGACCAAAGAGGCCGACTGCCGATGACTTTTGCAGTTATAGGAACAATTTTCTCTAGGAACGTTTTATGGAGCGTATATTGCATAGGAATCTGCAGTGGCGTCAATTGCTCTATTTGTCTCAATTGATATCATACGATCTAGGCGGCCAATTTACCTTTCCAAAACGTGAATTCAGCTGCTCACCGAAATGATTTCTCAACATATGTCCATTGTTTTACGCGGTGTGTGGCTAGTAGCGCCGTCTTGTTGAAATCAGATAGCGGGTGTCATTGACGGTTACTTTACGGCCATCCACACTTTTGAAGAAATATGGAACGATGATCCCGTCGGCCTATAAGTGTATCCATTTAGCCAGAAATGGGCCACATCACTGAACAAAATTCTGCGATAAAACAGCGGATTATCATTGATCTGTTCAAGAGTCCCTTCATTGAAAAAACGACACAAATGAAGGTCTGGCGGCTTCAAGGCTTGCAAGAGTTGGAGTTGAGTATTGATGTTTTTTAGACAAGGTCCTTACGCAAAATATGCCAAGTTGTTGTATATGACAAACCAAGCTGTTGAGAATACGCAAAACCCTCGAGAATACTTCCCAATCCATGAAACAGAAATCTATATGTGTGCGTTGGGAGTCCGTTCTCTAAAATATTCTATATTGATACTTGTGGAAAAGTGCGAATCATTGACTTAATATATGCTATAGAGCCTAAACTACTATCCACACAGGAAAATAGCCCTAGTAATTTAAAGCTTGGTTCCTTACCTTCCCAAAGGCTACACTATACCTTACTTAACAAAATAAAGAAGCAGTTTTGATTACAAAGTAGCCTTACCATTTTACGCTCGCTAACTCACAGCTGAGTAATAATTGCATGTGTGTATGTGCAGCTGGAGTCCGAATTTGTTGGGAGGTACATTCGATATCATCAGCCCATGGCATGCCATAAATGCACAGCTGCATACACAATTATTACTCAGCTGATAGTTTTTGTTTGAATAATCGTAGTCATTTGGCTCAGATAAATTTTTTTTTAATAATTTTGTTAGGAAATAAAATTTTTAGTTCGGTTCGGAAGATAAGAAAGCAAGCTTAAGATTATCAGAACACCATTTTTCTGTATGAATGGTAGTTTGGAGTGGAGGAGCTATTCAAATCAAACTTTTGTCAGTTTTACATAAGAACACTGAAAATATTTTAGAATGTTAGGACTCCGTTGGGGCTCTCATATGATAGTGAGGGAGTCTGTTTCTCAGCGGGAAAAATTGGAATGCCTGACTTAGATAAGGTTTACTGTTAACATACCTGGAAGGCATTAGTAGTGAGTACATGAACATACATTATGTTGACCTGGTTTAGGTATTTTTGAGCATGCTATGTACCTTTCAGAGAGTACTTAGAGAAGGCAGAGGTAAGGAATAGATATAATCATTCGTGTCGTTATCGAAAAGAGATGGAAAATATTCTGATTTGTGCATTATTTTATAAATGGATTATTTTCATTTAAGTACGAGATTCGAATAAGTGAAGACGTGTTTATTTTCTGCACCGGAAAAGCTCTTCCCTTTACCTCTCAGTAAATACAGGAAGAGTGCTTCCCTCTACCTCTCTAAGAGTATAAATTGAATGGTTCTTTCCAACCTTCCGGGAAATCCATGCTTAATGGTTTCGTTCATTATTTTGAAATTGCAGAATGAATGCTTCCACTGAATTTAAAAGTAATGCTTCTTTTCACCTTCCAAAGAATTAATAAGGAAGGCTTCCTTTCACCTTACAGGTCATGCAGAGGTAAGATGTGCAAGCCAACTTATATATCTTTTCCATTATCCAGAGAGAAAAATTTCTTTTTGACCAGAATGTTAGACAAAGAATCTTGGCAAGCCGCAAAGGTAGTAAAGGTTTCTGGTCCCTGGTCAAAACCATCAGGAACAACTTCAGCAGTTCCTCTATACCTTCACTACTTAATAATGGTGAAGTGGTTGTTGACTCCCTGGATAAAGCTAATATTTTGGCTGCTAGATTCGCATCAAATTCTTTTCTTCCACCCACTTCACAGGCACCTGTCGTGCATCCCCCGTGCGGATGTGTACAAGAGCCAATACACATCCGTACGAGGGATGTGTTCAAGGTCCTTAAAGGAATCAACGTCTCTAAAGCCGCAGGCCCTGATGGTTTCTCGCCCCTATTAATTAAAAGCTGTGCCTCATCCTTGGCTAAACCTCTGCGCAAACTATTCTACCTGTCCTACTCGACAGGAAAATTTCCAACTGCTTGGAAACTAGCTCACGTTCAGCCTATTCCCAAGAAAGGAGAGGGTAGCGATCCCTCAAATTATCGACCAATTGCAATCACTTCGATTCTTTCAAAGGTTTTTGAATCTATCATTAACTCAAAATTAATGAAGTATCTGGAAACCAATCAGCTAATCAACGATCGCCAATACGGCTTCCGGCACGGACGCTCATCTGGAGACTTGCTGACTTTTCTTACGGAACGTTGGAATCGTAGTCTTCACAATTTTGGTGAGTCCAAAATCGTTGCTCTAGATATTTCAAAGGCCTTTGATAGAGTCTGGCATTCAGCCCTTTTAGCCAAACTCAAAGCACTTGGTCTTTCCCCTCCTCTTCTATTATGGATTGAAAGTTTTTTATCTAGTCGCCAAATACGAGTTGTATTAGATGGCGTTATATCTGATCCTCATCCTATTAATGCCGGTGTCCCCCAGGGCTCTGTTATTTCTCCGACTCTATTTCTAATCTTCATTAATGATCTGCTTTCCCTTACTTTCAATCCTATCCATAGCTTTGCTGATGACAGTACCCTTGATTTCGCATACTCCTTTGACACCCTTGCGGATTCCAGAGGGAACGCCGCATGTGTTAAACGAGACTGCATGATTAGATCATTGAATAACGATCTTGACAATATTCTCGCTTGGGGCAAAGTGAATCGCGTCGAATTCAATGCATCTAAGACCCAAAGCTGTCTCATCTCATTAAAACAAGACCATCACTTAACCACTCCCGTTTCGTTTGATGGTGCATTAATTTCTGAATCACCGTCACTAAGAATTCTTGGCATTAATATTTCCAGTAAGTTAAGCTGGACAGATCACATCTTCTCGGTTGCCAAAGAAGCATCCAAATGTCTTGGTTTCTTGAAAAGGTGTAAGAAATATTTCAGCCCATCAAATATAGCGCTCCTCTACAAGTCCTACATCAGACCCAGAATGGAATACAATTCCCATATCTGGGCCGGGGCTGGTCGCACAGCCTTAGCTTCATTGGATATTGTCCAAAAGAGAGCCTGCAAGCTCATTGGCGATGTGGCAATTACTCGTCATATCGACTCGCTCGAGCACCGTCGCAATGTTGGATGCCTTTCGCTCCTTTATCGCTATATGCATGGCCAATGTTCTGATGAAATATCTAGTCTGATCCCTTGTAGAATAGTTCCTGCACGCAATACCCGCGCTGCATCCCGCGCTCATCCTTTTACCCTTCAAATTACCTTCGGCCGTACACTTAAATTCCGTGATGCTTTCTTATCCCGAACTGTGCGAATGTGGAACAGTCTACCATCTTCTGTCTTTCCTCCGGCATACAACCTGCAAAAGTTTAAGGGCGACATACATCGGCACCTCCGCCACTCTCCTCATATCCCTTAATCCTTTCCCTATCTCCTTCCTGCCACGCTGTGCTTTGCATCATAGGGTATCCCCTGAGCTTGGCTTAATAATATAAAAAAAAAAAAAAAAAAAAGGACATCAATGCATTAAAAGAAATATACTAGGTATCAGAACGTATTGCTTCCATACCTTTCACAGAATGTTTTTGGAATGCATCCGAAATGTTTCCGTTTCGCGCTGGTGGCTTGTGAAATATACTCGAGGGTCTTGGAATATGGCATCGAACTGTTTCGGTCATCAAACTTACTCTCAGCTACCTCTGGATGTGGTCTATTCGGTTGGTATGGTTATACAATAATTAAAATTGCGTTTGAAATTTTTCAATGGTATATACACAATAGTGCGTACGATGGGTCGATTATTCCGACCGTAATTTGCTCTAAGTGTACGGAAAACTTTTCACAGAGCGGTGATTTTCGTAATATAGCTCCACAATTGGAAGAGCGCTGTGCCGGTGTAAGTTTTTCCATGGTGAAATGGAATTCAATACTGAGTCGAACTGCAATGATAATTTAATACTATTTATTCACGCGTGATCTGTCAAAAAATCACTATAAAAAAAAAATACCCATTATTATCATGGGATCACTTTTCTACAGATTTCTCTTTTTGGTTTAAGTACTTTATTCCGCTGAATTTCAACAAATAATAAGTTCTGTAAGAAATCCGCCATAGTTCAGTGGATTTTTCAAGTGGAAATAACGCATAAAAATAGATTACAATATTTGTAATCCCTTCTCTGTCCTCCATACGCTCTTTTAGGGTTGAGCAAACAAAAAGTTGCTTAATTTTATTTCCTTAAAAATCGAATTTAAGGAATATTTGGTGTTATTGGAGATAAGATTCCAATGGAAGTGATAATTTCGAAATTAATTGGAATTTGTTGAGCTTATAAGTATAATACGAAAATGAAACTTGACATTAAGATAATTGTGATATCCCTGCCAACAAAATTGGTCACACATGAAATAGAAAGGGAAGCATCCATGTTATACTGTGAGTGACGAAAACTGAAAAGTTTCTTTCCTACAGTCGTTTCTAGGATTTTTTTTTTGTATGTTTTTAAATAATGGGTTTTGAAAGTTGAAAAAACATTATGCGCATAACTGTAGGTAAATGGGGTGCGATAATTGAGTGAATTTGATAAAAAAAAGGAACTCGTGCTCAACGTAACTCTTCTAATGAAATATAATAATCGTAATATCTTTCTGAGCAGATGCGATTTCATGTAAATCGGTCCTGGCTGTGTATATATGACATGACTGATTCCTAATTTCAGACTATTTAAGAGTAGGTACCCTGGTAGACAAATAATGATATGCTCCGCATGAGTAACACAAATGAAGGTTATGATGAAATGTGTTCGCGTTTGAATCAACACTGGGAAAAACATCATTTATTTACTAATTGTTCACAGATACTGTTGATGAGATACTTCAGAACTTTCATTTTTTTTTAGAAATGTGTTCCTTGCTTCTCGTTTGTGTATAATATTACAATATTTGATGAGCACGTCGATAAGTATATAATGAGTGTCACTCTGAGCTTATTAATGAGCATATGAACGATGAGTTTATAAATAAAATTCACGATCAGTTTGCTACTATGATTTTACGATTGATTTCATATCCTTTTCCGAATTCTAACTCTGGTTTCAAATCAAACTCACCTATTTTCCAGCTTATATGTTTTCTAAAATAAATGAAACATTGTGAGACGCAAGGATTTGGGCATAAAGTAATGTTGTTCAGCTATGGGCTATAATCTTTTCCCGAAATAACATATTAAAAACCCTATTTAAAATTACCAAATTAAAAACCAAAAATTCAAATTTTCTCGGCGAATATAAAAAAGCTATAGGAAAAAAAAATAGTTCGGCATTCACTAAAAGTTAATGAATGAATTTCTTTATCTAACCATGTAATCTAGGGTGGTTGATGACGATGATGATTTCAGTAGAATTTATCAATTTTCAGTTTTACAATATTTTCTTGTAGGTATTTTCTACTAATATTATTCTACTTATTATTGGCTCGAATTAATCTGTCTATTATCCCTAAAACGTGTTCACTTTCGAGTCGTGCAATCCAAAGAATCCAAGTTGATGGAAATACAAATTTAAGTATCTTAGGTCTGTAAGTTTACTCAAAGTTTTTTACCCATAATTGTGTATGTTAGCTTCTCAGGCTAGAAAAATTGGACAGTTAATAAATGCATTTCCCTGCCTGAACAAAAGTTAATATTTTTTTACACAGGGTAAAATAGATGAGTAAGTTCATTCTTTTCTTTCAGTTGTCAAGCCGATTTTTAAAAATATAAAATAAGTCCGATTTTATTAAAAAAATTATAAATTAATAGAACAAATTAATCTTGATTTTTGACAGCCGACAAACTTACATCGATTTACCTAGGCTTAAAGGCACTTTTACATCGAAACCGAAAACCGATAAGTTCTACACCGAAAATTCGCTTTTGCTTTCACATCAAAAACCGAAATTTTTTTTTCGGTTAAATAGAAGTAACATTTAATTGTCATAAAAGGTGTATGATGAGAGCTCATATGAAAAAACGTATTTTAATTTTACTTCGAAATCCCTATCCATATTTTAAATGGAATGTAAAGAAATTGAAAGATGCAACCGAAATTTCGTTTTTTGGCCGAAAAAAGATAAAAGTTGTGTTTTTCTTAAAAATCTGAGATAAATATACTATTTTATTAGTAAAATTATTAGTTTATCTATTTCCCATGATTTTATTAATCATTGGAGCAAAAATCTTGTTTTAAAGTGGAATAAATGTGAGTTTTTCGGGTTTGATGTGAAAGTGCCTTTACTCATAAATTGTCTGTTAACTTTTTTCATTCTTATCGAGTATTATTCCCTCTACATAAAGAAAGTTTTTACTTGATTTTTACTCAGGCTTTGTTACACAAAAGTAAATATATAGACCTAATATTACAAAAAATACTAGAACAAGGTGATGTTGACATTCAGATGTTCCATACGTTAATACCAGCAATTTTCAACAACCTCATCATTTACATACCACATAATCGTATAATTTACTAAATAATCGAAGCAGCTATGTATTTTAAATCTCCTTTTCTAGAAGAATTTTTGTGTCATAAACCCGACGTCATTATCTTTAATGCCTGCAGATGTTTAGGGTGTTCCAGTTTGAGTATGCAATACTGAAACCCCTAAAGGATGAAGTGATTTGCAATTAAAAATGTTATATTAATTTTTTTTCGAAATTACAGGGGATTTTAGGTTTTTTTCGAAAATGTGGTTCTTGCAACGCTTTTTTGGCTGTAACTTAACTCGATTTGCTTACTGAACCGCCATTTTCAAAAAAGTTTATAGATAAGTAAAAAATTAACAATATAAATTCAAAACTGTTCCGTACCTTTTCAGATAAATTCAACATTATCAGGAAAATCATAATGAAGACAAAACGAAGCGCATTTTAAGTTCAGGTATCGCACCAAAAATAGAAGATCAACCATGACTCAAAATAAAATAATAGTTTTTGTGTGTCATCATAACCTTACACTATCGCCGTCTAAAAAAATACACAAGTAAAGAATTCTCTACAGGTAGACCCGTTTCGCCCCGCGTCGTTGATTAAAGAGGGAGATGAGCAGTTGTAAAGTAATGCGGCCACTATTATGCTTATCCTCCCATTTCCTTAAAGCAATGCAGTCTCCGTAAGTTACTTTAAGAATCTGCGGAGCAGTCTGTCACCAGGACTCTATCTCCCTCTTTCTTGGATCAGGACCTATTGTTGGGGTTGCCACCTCAATAATCGGGTCTCTAATTAAGGGGGATGGTCGTACCAAACTTCAGCAGCGATGAACCAACCTGAACAATTGTAGGTGTACGAAACTGTTTCTTGATAATTCAATTAGGAATTTCACGAATTTTCTCTTGGTGTCCGGCATCAATGTAGAACTGCTCGGTAATTTTACTAACCACAACTCGCTTCATACTGATTTAACAAAGATGGGAATTGTTGACTAGCCTAAGTGTCTGTCCTGCTAGACCTGATGTGTTTTATTAAGAAAATAGGATGGTTTCGGCACCTAGATAAGAAAATCTCCATATACTCTTTAACTTTTTTTTTCAACGAAAAATTTATATGGCATAATACAGCAAGAGAGAGATAATGTATAGAGCTTCTATTAAAGGGCCGTTGGCTCGTTTCAATTCGACCGCGTTTTTGTTAGGGTTTTCACATCTAGATGTAAGTTGTCTCAGGTTTCGGTTAGCAATATTTTTTTTCTAGCAGTTAGCTCAATAGGTCACCTTAGCCTCCGTGTTTGGGGTCTGTCATCCTTCTGCATTGAAATAAAAAAAAACTCACCACGGACTAGCTGTGTTCTACCAAAGGTTTTCATATTACGCTTATCTATCGCCGGACACAAGACATGTAAAGTAGTGTCATCATCCTCCAGACAACGCAGTCTGTAGGTGGGACCAGGGTCCATGCCGCATAGTTTTCACAAGCGAAGTTACTGTCTAGGGTAACCTCATTTTCGATAAGTTATGTATCAACAACAAGGTGTCCCTTCTGTGGGTTCCTGGTTACATGTGGATCATGGGGAATGAAAGGGCTGACCCTTTAGCTAGGGCTGGCTCTGTTTCTCCGTTCCTCGAACCGGAACCCGTCGTAGGCGTTGCCACCTCGAGTATCGGGTCTCTCATTAAAGCGGATGTTTGTAGAAAGCATCAGCAAAGATGTTCGAACCTGAATACTTGCAGGTGTACAAAACTGTTTCTTAATGGGCCCAATGGGAATATCTCCGATTTTCTCATGGGGCTCGAAAGGAACAACGTATTACTGTGGTTGGCATCATTACCGGTCGCAGCTCACTTCACGCTCATCTAACAAGGATGGGAGTTGTTGATAGTCCTGAGTGTCTGTCCTGCCTGGAGGGAGAGCCCGAGACAATCGAACACTGTGTGCGTGTCCGGCCTTCCAGTGCAGGCTGAACACTCTAGGGTCTGCCCTTCTATCTGTGGGTGAGCTGAAAAACCTGCCTCTCCAAGACCTGAAGCGCTTCATTAAGAGGACAGGAAGGTTGGTGAATGGCCTTCTAGCAGGACAGTACAATGGGCCGCTTTGGCCTCCGTGCTTTGGGATAGGGTCACCTGTCCCCCTGTCATTTAATTAAAAAAACGCTCTTTTTCACTCCCTCACTAGTGTACTTGCGCCAGTACGAAAACCAGTTCCACTCACTTCAACTTTTTAGAGAAGTGGAACCTGAGAAATAGTCAAATTGAGTACGTTTTCTGCAACTGGTACTTTTTTTTTATTTAAGTAGTCTTTAATAATATCAGCTGGTGTACGTTCTCAGTTGACAGTGGCCGATAATCAGATCAGTTTCCCTTCTCCTTTATTCAGTCGATCTATTTGGTTTTGTGTTAGGTCTGCAGGCTTCGGACCAATATTGGTGCGCTCTTTACATTGATCCTGAATTGAGACTTCTTCCATGCTTGGAATTCAGAGACCAAGATTGATGATGATCCTTGGAAAAGTCAATAACAACCGGGTTTTTTTTGTATGCTTTTCATTGGAATTGCTCACAATGGAACAGTGACAGCAGTACGCAATAAGTTTGATAAAAACTGAAGTTAACGCAACTGAACGGATGAACATAAGCTAAAATTTGCGTTAACGAATTATTTATCTTGTCCCTGCCATAGATAACTATGCATATTAATAAAATAAGGAAAAGAAAAATGGAGAAATTTGAGTAGCGTTAATAGCTGCTGTATGGAAGAATAAAACCATTTAAGGGATTTCAATAAACTCAACAATAATTCGTACATTTGTCTTTTCGTTCGTCTGTCTAAAAAACAGCTATGGATCATTTCATGTTCCTAAAGGCAAGCTTGTAATATGACGATGTGTTTCTATTATAAACAGCAATTCAACAGAGTTTTTCTAATTTTCCATATTTTTTCGACTCAGTTTTGGCTCAAGCTTTGCTATCATTTTAAATTAAATATGCTCGTCCATTGTAAGCAGCTAGCATCACTTCAGTTTTACTGCGTAAAGTTCACATTTCTTACCATTTCGTTGCGTTGCGTTCATTGTACATCTTAACATAGTAAAGCCTCAGAGCTTTTTTGACTCTGCTCACCAAATTCCATTATAAAAACAAAATTATTTTTTTTATTTAAGTAGACGAAAGTAATTTCAATAAATTTGTGCTTAATTCATACAACCGATCTCAATACAGTAGTAGATCCGAATTAATCTGGAACGAACAACATTATGATTCTGAGCAATGCATGTGTCGTCGGTATTTTAAATATTCTCAACACAAATTCGATTTCAGTCAATAAAAATCCAAAAAATCCCATTTGTTTTAAAATTTTTTTGTAATAATGCCTGCTAGTGCATTATCTGTGATAATTTTGCATAGTGCAAATGAATAGTTTCAAATTCCGCCAAGGCTAAATAAATGTAGTTCACTTTTAACGCAATTTTAGGCGTCTTGAATTACAGCGATAATTTCTAGATCTCAAATGATTTCTGAATTTTTTAAACTATAATAGATAAACATAAAAATAATAGCTAAGTTTTATAGCAACATATCTTTTTTCCGACCGATTTTCCAAGTCAACTTGGTAGAAGATACTGAGTCTTTCACAAGGTGTATTAGAGTACCTGAGTCTAAATAAATCGTCATTTTAAAAACATATTCTAAGGTCTCGAGAGTTTTGATCGTGAATAAAAATAAATAAAAAATCTAATGAAAAAAAAAGTAAAAAAACCATATTAATTATTAATGTATAAAATATTCAGTTTGTGAAAGTCTTAAATATTCTATCAGATTATATTATAGTTTTGTGTAGATTATTCTGTTCGACTACTCCTCCTCCAACTTACTATTACTTATCTTTAATAATTATGTGCGGACTCGTTAGTGGCAAACTTATATATATATATATTATAATTGCATAAAATTATGTAGATACATCTCAACACGTCCAAATTGTGAGCTGTATAATTATTATTTGTATAATCAACAAAAACTCTTCCATCCGAGAGATGAAAATTTAAGTAAATATGTCTAAATATATATTATATATTATTATAAAAGTATAGAGGATAAGAGCAACCAACAACTAGATATTAATTTTAAAGAAAAGAAAATATAATCGGCAGAAAAACATTTTAAAAAAGAAAACAAAGCAAAATTCGATAATAAACCAGAGTCCTTGTCGTTCGATTTTTAATTATATTCAATTATGAAGAGAGAGAGAGAGAGTAAGAGAAAAAAAATTTAATATTAATTAAGCGTTAAAAAATTCATTAATTGAAAATTATATTATTGAGAAACAAAAGATTTAATAAAATTAACAAAAGATGAAAATTTTAGATTACGATTGTTTTCTGTTGTGTTGATCTTTTTTAGAATTGGAAGTAAACGTACCAATAGCTCGGAAAATGGGTCAACATTTTTCTTGGTTGTAAGTAATATTCAAGAGTAGTATCAATGGAAAAAAAAGGGAAGTATGGAATTATGTGATGCATGAATTAAACATTATTATTATTATTTATGCTCATCATCACATTTGATACATTTCTAAGTAAAATTATAGGAACTGGTATACTATTGAAATACTTTGCAGATAGTAGACGCAGCGAAAACTTATACTTCAAGGTCACAGGAAAACTATAGTTTTCAATAGGTACCTAAATTACCTAAATCAACACTTTTTGAGCAAGAAATATAAATCAGTGAAGGAGCGCCACAACAAGAGATCGATGCTCCTGCTTTAGTTGAGAAATTTTCTAAATATGAAAATATTACCCCATCTGACAGCTCTCCATTCACTCGTTCTAAATCAACAAACCCCATGTATGTAAATCCATCCACGTTTACTACCCTAAAATTCTTTCGTCACGAACGGCGCTCTCAAGCGCTCAGACACCAAACCACTTAAGCGAAATTATTTATTTTCAATATCCAACAGTTTTCATAATATGTAGTAGTATTTTCATTTGGTTTTTAGCTTTTTTTAGCTTTTAGGCGATTAAACATCTTGATATTACTTGTCTATTTCAAAATCAGTGGCGTAAATAAAAACACATGGGCCCCCCTAGAAAATTAACGTACTTGCGCAGGAAAATTTAATTTTTTGTGTCAATTGTAAGGAAATATTTTCTGAACTTCGGATGCATGATGTTTCCCATAATTTTGTACGGGGAGACGAAATTATTTCCTTCTCCCTTTTCAATTTTTTTCAGGTCAGAAACTCCCACAATATGAAATAATTCCCACAATCTTCAAACAGTGCTTTCATTCCACTCACTCCAAGCCAGAGTTGAGTATAAAAATAAAAAGGTTTCGTGGGTACTACGAGCAGTGGTGCCCAGATCTGGATTGCCAAACTTATTTGTTTAGATTTACTTCATTAAACCTGTACAAAAAATCACTGGCAGCCCCAGCATATGCTCACAAAAGCATATTAAAAGAAAAACCGATGAGTATCTTTCCGTGAGAGACGGCCATTTGGTTTTCCGAGCAGATGGCTATCTCCTTATTCTTAGTGTCTGAGCCAAGGAGGTACCTTCCCGCTTCAAGAATGGCCTTAACCTTCGCCTGGAAGACCGTTACATGTGGCTGGATCATTACATAATCCAAATGGAATAACTTTGAATTGCCATAAGCCACTTCAAACTGAAAAAGCAGTTTTCTCTCGATCCTCGGGATGTATTTCCAATTGCCAGTAACCACTCTTCAAGTCCAGTGTGGAAAACCATTGCGCTCCGGAAAGGGTGTCCAATGTGTCATCTATCCTTGGTAACGGATAGCTATCCTTTCTCGTTACGTTATTCAGTTGGCGGTAGTCTACACAGAATCGGGTGCTGCCATCCTTTTTCCTAACCAGAACAACCAGCGATGTCCAAGTGGTGTTAGATTCCTCTATTATTCCTTGTTTCTTCATGGAGTTCATCATGTCTGACACTTCTGGTTGTTTGGCTAATGGTAATCTTTGTGGTGTCTGTTGAATGAGCCTGGAGTCTCCTGTATCGATCCGATGCTGTACAAGATTTGCTTTACCATAGTCATCATCATTCATTGCAAATAATTCCGGAAATTCATCGATCACCTCTTTGGCATCGTTGTGTTGTTGTTCACTTAAGGCACTGGACGAAAGAAGTTTCTGAACCTGTTGGGTAGTAGCTGGTATAGGTTTTGTCTCCTTGACATTATTACCATTATCCAAATTGACGATTTGGTAAACGGGTTCACAATTTCCAATTATAGCACGTTCTTTTAATTGTACCTCATTTTCGGATGTGTTAAGCACTCTGACTGGTATTAATGTTGCACCTTCTGTCTTCACTAAAGTCTTGCCAACAATGATGCTCGATGTAACTTTTGCGGGGTTAGGCTCCACCAGATAGAATCGGCAGGTCCCAATGTCATCAGTAAGCTTTGTCCATACTAGTGTCTCGGAGCATGGCGAAAGAGTAATATTTTCGCAGACCATCGTCCTTACTTTCGCAGGATGATCTGCTCCTTCTAGTTTCATAGGAATTTCTATGTTCCCATATTTGAGAATCTGCTCTCCGACATCCAGATTTATTTTGTATGTGGTCATGAAGTCTATTCCAAGAATGCATTCATCCATGATGTCTGAAACCAGGAAAGTGTGAGGAAATAGTAGTTCGCCTAGTTGAACATCATTTCTCCAAACACTCGTGCTGCTGCTCCAGTTGCTATTCTTAGTAGATATTTGGTGGTGTTGTGAAGCCATTTGTTCTTAACAAGATCTGCTCTAATAATTGATCTTGAAGCTCCAGTATCGATAGTGACTGCGCAGTCATTCTTTCCTGCACTTCCATATATAACAAGACTGCTATTATTTCTCTGTAACTGGCCTACTTGAATGATGACTTCGGGGCTGTCGATTCCACCAACCAACTTCTGCCCCACAAAGTTTGTTGGTTTTTACTAGTTTTCCGACTGCTCAACAGGAGAGGTGATGCGACTAGTTGCTGCTTGATATCTAGTCTCTCCACGAATAGCTTGTTCCCTGGCTCGACATCTTTGGCATTCTTCTTTCCCCTCTTCAGGTGATTCCACTCGTCGACGTTTTCTGCAGTCTCTTTGAAGGTGCCCTGGTCTATTACAATTCCAGCATCGAAGGACACCACGTGAAGGCGGGCTCTGTGATGATTGCACTCTGTTGCAAGTACATTCTTCCACTGAAATTTCTCTTACTCGTACTGCACTCCGTGAAGCTTGTCTGGCGGATTCATACGCTAATGCATAGGCTAGTGCTTCTGATGTTGATTTCTTTCCTGCTAGCCTTAACGCTTGTTGTAAATTTTGATCTGCAATAGCGTTCACAAATGCCTCCGTCGCCACTTCATTGAGAAAATCCGCATTCACGCTGGAGTATGAAAGATGAGCTAATCTTTCTACATCTGCCTGCAGTTGTTGTAGTGATTCGCCATGTTTTTGAATTCTGTTGCGCAACTGTAAACGATATACTTGCTGCATGTGCTTATCTCCGTAACGTAATTCTATCGCCTGTATTAATGAAGAGTAATTACGTTGATTTTTAATCGGTACAGTTTGTAAGAGTTCTGACGCAGGACCTCGGAGTGCTAAGACCAGAGCTATAGCTTTGTCTTCATCATTCCATCCATTTACCTCTGAAGCTGCCTCGAATTGTCTCTTGAAGATATGCCACTAATTTTGTCCATCAAATATTGGAGGTTTCATTCTACCTGCACCGGATATTTCAGCTGCTACGTTTAGAGGCTTACGATTCTTTATTCTTTCCAGATCTGCTTTAAAGTTAACAAGCTGTTCCGTGACATTTTGTTGTACTCCCGACACTTGTTGTTGAACTTCCAACACTTCCTGCTGGATTTCTTCAATCTTCACATTTTGTTCGTCTAATGAACCTTTCAGAAAGTTCTTCTGTTCCTCCAAACAAGTTTCTAGACAATTCTGCAGAGAATTGTTTTGTTCCTCAAAAGCATTCTTTTGCTCGTCCAGACGGGTTTCCATAGATTTCTTTTGCTCATCTAAACGGGATTGTTCCTCATTGGAATTCTTCTGTTCATCAAAACGGGTTTGAAAAGATTCTTTTGTTCCTCGAGAGAATTCTTTTGCTCCTCGAGGGAATTCTTTTGTTCCTCGAGAGAATTCTTTTGTTCATCAAAACGGGCTTCCATTTTGCTCATTAAAGTACTCAAAAGCTGTTCCATTTTCATCGCAGGCTCTTCTTCAGCTTCGGTTTCTTCCAAGTTATCTTCGAAAACAAATGTTTCAGGACTCTTTCCTTCCTTTATCAAAGCTTGTCTGAGTCGCTCGACTAGCACTTTCTTTGCACCAGTCGTTTGTAAAGACCGGTCCCTAACTCCACTTTCAAATCCTGTATTCGAAGCTCCTCGAATTTTGGCCCCATTACTTTAGTAATTCACTTAAAGTTGAATATAAATTATTTTCCAGAACTTTCAAAATTTAACACAATTTCACAAAATTAATCACCCTTTAAATTTTTAAGTCAATTGCCACCACTTTATTTCGCGAATTTATTTCACTTCTGACACCAGTTGCGAGCGTGGCCTTTGGTTCGTTATTCAAAACACAATATTAAATATTTACTATAAAAGTTCTTTATTTCACTCTAATCTTATACAATTCGTATACCTTCAATTAAGCAACTGCACTTTAATTATCGCTAATACTGTACTTTCAATTATCGCAATCCAATTACAATAGTTTCACACGTTTATTACTTTCGCTTGTTAACACTGCAACGTCTAAGACAAGACTCTTTCTCTGGCGGTGACAACTGCTATATTTATACCCTAGAAACTCTCCAGATTATTCTGGAGTGTTCTATTCCAGAATTTTCTTAACTATTCTATTCATTCTATTCCTGAACCTTATCGAAGATTCTATCATCGATTCTCCGAACCTGAAGTTGTTTACTCTCCATTGCCAGTAGATGTCACCAGTTTGCTCTTTCTACTGCACGTAAAAATAAATTTGTATATTGGAAGAACAAGTTTGAAGAATTCGGGAAATGATGGAAAGCGATTTAAAAAACCGATTTTGAAAAACTTTTGGAATTCTTGAAAGTACGGTAACCCGTACGATACAAAAACAAATTTTTTGAGGGGGCCCAACAACAATTAAAAAAATTTACATAATCTGTCGACTATCGAAGTATGTGCGCGTTAGAAAGAGCTAACGTTTTCTCAAAACGTCTGTGATAGACAGATGGACGGACGTAAAATTGTTCTTATAAGGGAGGGTTCATTTTTCCTTTTCAGATACGGAACCCTAATCATCATACTCATGATTGAAAATAAAAATAAAAATGTTTCTTTTATTTATGCAATCATGTTGGTTTCTTTAAGTTGAACCTAACCAAGTGTCGCCACTTTCAACTACTCCTCAATGCTATGGTCGCATGTAACGCCCCTAAACATTTCGTTCATGCGGTACATTCTGAACGAGCTCTAGACAGGTTATTGAACGCCGGAGATACCGAAAATAGAATAAAGAAGAGAGTCAGACACTTTGGGGAGTTATGCCTAATCTTCAATGCATGGTAAAGCGACATCGTCAAAACGAAATTGTTTGCGGACTAATGCATATAAATACACGAAATATGTTAGTACATAGTGGTAAGCTGCCAAATTAGACAGCTATTGAAATGTCAATTATGTTATGGTCGCAGCATGCTGCATGAAGCTGCATGTTACATGTACGCCACTGACGGGTAGTGACGGTGTATTCTGCTTACACTGCGATCGTCCTGTATTTTTTTCCAGGTTGTACAATGGACGGCTGATGGCGGGCGATTCGTTAAGAACTGCGTGACAGGAAAGAAGAATCATCGGCTAGAAAAAAAGAAAATGAAAAAGAAAGTGTAAAGATCAAGAACAAAAAAAATCTTAAAATCGCGATATTTTTTCTTAATCCGAAAAGGATTGTATTTTAGAAGCGGAAACAAAACCCGTGAATAAATCTTAACAATATCGCAAAGTAGATTTTGCGGGAAAAGTGAGAGTTTTTGACGAAAAAGAGGAACTTGGTTAGCAGGTGCTGAGCAGGAGAAAACGCAACAAAATCTATTTGCAGGCCTAGACTGTGGTTCTACCTATACCCAAACAGAAAAATGCTAAAATTATCAGAAAAAAAAACCATTGCCTGATAAAATACCAATCGGTTTAACAAAGGAGAAATTAAATTACGTGTCAGGAAATTATCTCGAATAGGGGAAGCCATGCGGACGAGGAGCAGACACAGAACAGCGCTCATGTATTAATTATCTTCATTATTTTAAACATAATTTATATTTTTATTGGGGGAAATCAAACAATCGCCAACCCCGAAAGAATCAAGTCTCCCGAGTTCGGAGATTTATTCCAGTCTGCGGCCGATGGGAAGCCCTAATCACGGTTGCCATTCAATGTAAGCAGCTGCCACGGTCAAGTAAAACTTAGTTAGTAATCATCCGATGTATTCCACATCTCCACGGGGCGGTGTCCCGGGAATCCAGCAAGGAACCCTGTTTACACTTGCTTATGCACGCGTTAGGCATAAAGTTATCACATATTATATATATATATTACAAAATTGCTTTCATCATCTAGCGTACGACAAATAGCACTGCAGAACATCCTGGAGCGCCTCTACGATGAACTCAAAACAACAAAGTGCATGTATGTTGTTGCATAATCGAGATAGCTATTTAAATTACCTTGCTTTATAATTTGATTTGATATATTTCTCACTACGAGTGTCACAGTGTATGAAAAATTTCATGTAACTTTTAGTTCCACTAGACCTACAACTTACACTATGAACCCGTTTAGACCGTGCCATTTCGGACTAGTTTTACGTAAGTCGACTTACATAGAACTAATATGAAGTGGTCTAAGCATGCCGTATTACGAAAAACTAGTCCTACTTTAAGCCGGTGTCTGATGCGGCATTGACCTACAAAATTAGTATTAAACGTATAGGCATAAACCTCAGATAAAGAATTGTTTACAAACTTGTTTTAATGAAAATAAGTAGGAATTAAAAAGGAAAAAAGAACGACTGGTCAGAGGGAGGAAAAAATCCTTTTGACTGATTGAAGTAAGTATTTCGTCGGTAATGGATGGTAACAAAATTAGAAATTTAGAAAATTTAATGTTTTTCGAGCGGACTAAATGGCAGCTAGATTAGTCCTACGAAAGTTGACTTACGTAAAACTAGTTCTAAATACCTCCGGTCTAAACGTACTCTATATCTTGTGAAAAGTATATCTAATTTATGTTGTTTTGTAACACAATGTTATTTATTAATGTTGACCTTGGCGCATCACTTTATTATTTAACTTATACCATTTGCATGATTAATTAATTACTTATACTGAGTTGCCTATATATGAATGTATTTTGTTTTTTTGTTTTTTTTTTGTTATTTGTCTATTGTCATAAAGATTTTTTTTATCCTATAGTACATATTTGGCATGTTGCTATCTAGATAAACATTTATTATCTTACTCCTAATAAAGTAGAAGTATATTCGTAACGTATTTACTTTCAAATTTCGGTGCTTCAATATGTACATAAATAAAGATTTTAGTAGATTGCACTGATTTCAAACATTTTATTGGTTTTGTAATATTTTTCGCTTCTTACCGTTTATTATAATCCTTAAACTGATTCAGATAGCGCAAATTTAATTTTAAATTAAAATCTGAAAGTTAATTGTTATCACGAGTATCATTTCCAAAAAAAAAAAACGTATTTAAGACTCAAATTAAAGCAGAATTAATCAGTGTTACTTCAATAACTGTTCAGCATGGCGCCCAAATTAATTTCAATTATCCTCATAGTTTTCTTGAAATCGTTCAATCCACTTCCCATTTCGGAAGGTGAAATTAATAAAGTCAGTGATGGACTAAACGCAAAGTACCAAGAGTATTTTGAAGATGATATGGTCCTTAATTATGAACAAATGAATTCAATTTTGTATCCAAATTTAAGAAACGGCCTAGTTAATGAAAATACCCGATGGCCTGAAGGTATTGTCTTCTACGAAATCAGTTTCGTATTCGGTGAGTATTTTTTAATTTATATATTGAAAAATTTATAATTCTCTCTGTCTGTCTCTCGCATAGACCCTACCTACGTCCAACATATCAAGAAGGCTATGCAAACAATTGAAAACGCAACATGCATAAAATTTAAACCTCGTACGGTAGATACTATTGATTACATTTACGTAACGGTATGTTGTCATATATTTGAAGATAAATTTTCAACTAGTATTACTATAGTAATACACCTCTCTTTTTTATAGGGTGATCTTTCAGGATACCACTCAGCTGTGGGTAGACAAGGTTCAAAACAGAATTTGAATTTGGCTCTACATCCATTTGGTATACTTGATTTGTGGCTAGGATACACAATTCATACATTCATCCATGCCTTGGGATTCTATCATCAACACAATTCTTACGAGCGTGATGATTTTGTCACAATCCGTTGGGAAAATATCGTCTCAGGCAATGAGCATCATTTTGATAAATATTCAGTAAATATGATTACTGAATTTGGCCTGCGTTACGACTATGACAGTATTATGCATTACGATGCCTATGCATTTTCAAAGAATGATCAAAAGACGATCGTTACCAAGGATCCAAATGCTACAATTGGACAAAGGGAAAGAATGAGTGCAATTGATATTGAGAAAATAAATCGCATGTACAAGTGTATATAATTTTAGATAAATATATGCGTATTAAGCACAAAGAATAAATGATCGAAATTTTATTTATTTAGTTCATTCAAAATTCGTATAATAAAATTTTTTGAATAGAAACAATGCTGATTTCCATGGCTTGAAATTTATTAAATACACTTTTATATGTATTGCATTGTTTTCATTGTTGTTTATCGTAACGATGGAAGTGGAAACACTTGTGAATCGCATTGTACGCACAAACTCATGCTTTTTCACTTAACCTAATTATGTAATTATAGATTCGAGAGTAATTAATCAATTGTAATTTTCGTTTATTGGTGTTGTACTATTCATACTGTCGGTCGAGTACAAATTTAATGAATTAATGAAAAAGCTAAAGAACAAAATTTTTTCTATACATACTACATATATTGTATGTACATGATTTTGAAACCTGTGATGTGCCTAGTAGTAAAGAAATTTAAATCAAAATCGATCGATATAGTGGTCGACCTACCAACATAGCTGTGCTGTTTTTGTGATCGCAGAACAGGACAAAACAAAAGATACACAAAAGAACGCCTCATACATTTTCATAGAAGATTTATAGATGAAGCGAACAGTACAAATAGTTCGCTTCAATCGACAGAACAATTTGTTCTCTCCAGTATATGGGAGCTCTAGAACAAGGTACACAAAAGAACACAGCTAATATGTGCACGGTGTTCGCAACAGTAGCAATAGGCAGACGCAGGCATAAGCATAACGAAAGTGTTGAAGAAAACCCAGGTTTGTCCATTCCTCGTCGTTCTTTGGAATTAGGCATTCCACAAACGTCATTACACCGTATTTTGCATAAAGATTTGGGTCTTAAGGCTTATAAAGTTCAGTTAACACAAGAACTCAAGCCGGCCGATCATCAACATCGTCGAGTCTTTGCTGATTGGGTCCTTGAAATGCATGAAAATGATCCGGAATTCCATCGAAAACTCATCTTGAGTGATGAGGCCCATTTCCACCTCGATGGCTTCGTCAACAAGCAAAATTGTCGCATCTGGGGCTCGGAAAACCCAAGAGTTATTGTTGAAAAGCCTCTTGTTCAGACTTTAATACATTATAGATTAATCATATATCATCATATAGATATAGCAATTAGAAATTCAATATATGAAAATAAATATACCTACCTACATACATATGAAAAAAATACAAATTCATATTTCATTTTTTCATTCTCACCGAATGGGAATCTCACGCAAATTATGCTGAGTAGGCACATGTGCCCGTCGCCACCAGACGAAATACGATATACACATTTGTGTCATATTATGAAGGCATGCATGGGAATCCGAATTTGTGTGAGATTCTCATTCTTATTATTTGCAAAAAAAGAAACTAGCTTAGTAAACATTTTTGTTGTGTTATAAATTAAGTTTTATGAAAATATAATTGGTTAGTCTCGTTTCAATCATCAAGTGAGAAGTTTTATTCTAAATTCTACGTAGTTTCGATTTCGAATTGGCGTTGCGGTACAAGCACCGTTAACATACCATATTGGTAAAGTCTAGGTACAAGCACCTTGACTAAGCAGCACGAAATTCAACGTAGAATTCTTTACAATCTTTTGGCGTTGCGGTACAAGCACCGTTAACGCAGCCATTACATCAAGGTACAAGCACCTTGACCAAGTAGAATAAAAGAGTTCTATACATTGTTTGGTGACCCCGACGTGATCCAGGTTTACGACTTGTGACGCATATCAGAAATAGCAACATGGAGAAGCTCGCAAAAAGGCAGAAGGCGACAGGATCAGAAATTGAACGAGCAATAGACAATTACATTAAGGACGGCCCAAGCAGGAGGCACCTTCAGTACTGCAAGGAAAGAATTCGTCAACTAGATGAGCTGTGGAATACATTCGAAGATACGGACAATGAAATCCGCACTGATCATAGCAAAGATTTAGGCCATCCATATTATGCAAACGGCTATTACGAGGCGATGCAAAACATCTATCAGGCCCATCGCAGCAAAATACAAACGCATATTGCAAGCCTAACCACCTCAAACCAAGAAGGTGAAAAACCAGAGAAGAAACTGCCTGAAGAAGATACAAACGCAGAACAAATCTCCATTGAAACACCTCAGCCTACAACAAAACAAGCTGATCCAGTGAATGATATGGGGGAAGGCGATGTTCAGGCACGAGATGTAAACAGAAATCCGAAGGATGAAATAAGCAAACTGATTAGAATACAAGAATCAGTTATAGAGTCCCTACGCCGCCTCTTAAAAGGAATTGAGATCGGTTTGCATGACTGTTCTAAATATTTTTGTGAAGTAAAGATGAAGACCGTCAATCATTATTGGTCAAGAATCGAGACACTTCATCATGACATATGGGAGATCACCGGAGAGCCTCTCAAGGCGGGCTACAATATTGAGGAGTATTTCCAATTGGAGGAGCAGGTTCAAGACATGCTAATCACTCTATCTGGAGAATTGGATAAATACCATCCTCAACCATCAAGGGTTATGTCAAGCAGCAGCCCGACAGTAAAACTACCAAAGATCACGCTCCCGAAGTTTGATGGCGATTACCTGAAATGGCGGCAGTTCTATGATTTATTCTCCCAGATGGTACACGAACAACCTATGGGAGACTGTCAAAAGATGTGGTACCTTAAAATGAATCTCTGTGGAGAGGCAGAAAAATTAGTTCGGCACTTGAGCTTATCAGAAGATAACTATACCGCAGCATGGAAAATGCTCCAGGATCGCTACAACAATACTAGGCTTCTTGTAACATCACTTCTGAACAAGATGTTATCTCAGCCTACTTTAACTACAGAAAGTGTATCAGGTATCAAGTCATTACATGATACAACTCAAGAATGCCTATTTGGACTTGACAATCTTAGCGTTGATACAAGCAGCTGGGACCCGCTATTATTACATCTACTGATCAAGAAACTTGACAGAACAACACATGGGCTATACGAGCATACACTATCCCAACCTAAAAAGTTGCAATCAACAACCGAATTCCTCAAATTTTTAGAGAATCGGTTCCAATCACTTGAGGCTCTGGGCAACAAGGCGAAAGGATTAGACGAACAACATAGAAGGTCAGGTGCAGCAAAAGCATTGAGCTCAATAGCCATTCCTATGTCGACATGCGCCTGCTGCAAGGGAGATCACAAGCTCTTCGCGTGTCAAAAATTTCTTCAGCTGACACCAACCAATCGCTTGAACCTTGTCAAAAGGGCCAGTATATGCATCAACTGCCTTAAAACTGGGCACCCAGTATCAAGGTGTATTTCACGAGGCTGCTTAAAGTGTGCTAGAAAACACAATACCTTGCTCCATATAGAAAATATCTCATTAAATCGAGCAAATTCAATTCAACAAGTAGGCAGCAGCATTCAACAAACCTCGTCGATGAAGCAAAAACACCCAGAAGATCACCTCGACCACTCATCAGCAAGTGCAGATCATTCCTCTGCATTATCAGCACGCAGCACTCAACTGCAAAGAGGCTATGTCCTTTTGGGCACAGTGGTAATAAAACTCGTAAACAATGAAGGTTCAAGCGTAGAATGTAGAGCTCTGTTGGACTCAGGCTCTCAGCTAAATTTCATAACTGAGAGACTCGCCAAAAAATTAGGATTAGCACAAGTTCCTGAACTAATGGACATAATGGGAATTGGCCAAGGAAAACAGCAAGCCCAAAAAAGAATCAACATTTCAATAGAATCTAGAGTGAATGGCTTCAATACCAGATTGGAAGCCTTCGTTTTGCCAGAAATCACATCATATCAGCCAACTCGTACTTTAAATACAGCAACATGGCCAATACCGAGCAACATCCAATTAGCGGATCCACACTTTAATCGTCCTGGGCGTATAGACTTCTTAATTGGAGGAGAAGTCTATTTTCAACTATTGTCTGTTGGACAAATAAAGCTTGGAGACCATCTACCTACACTACAAAATTCAGTACTTGGATGGATAGTAGGTGGAAAGATAAACGACATATCTCAACCAAATGCGACGTGTGGCATATGTAGTGAAGATGAAAGATTTGACCAGCAAGTGGAAAAATTCTGGAAATTGGAAGAAGTTCAGCCATCAGAAACCAGATTTACCACAGCAGAAAAATACTGTGAGAATCACTTCAATCAAACCACTACAAGAAATCCTGATGGGCGTTTTATTGTCAAGCTTCCATTCAAGGGTGATCCGAGCAAGTTAGGTGAGTCAAAAGATCTTGCGCTACAGCGTTTCTCATCATTAGAGAGAAAGTTCGCTAAACACCAAGATATCAAACTACAATACATCGATTTCCTGAGCGAATACATTCGACTCGGCCACATGCAAGAAATTGATATTAAGACAATTGATAAGCCCCACTATTTTCTGCCACATCATTGCGTCGTTAAACCGGAGAGTAGTACCACAAAATTGAGAGTCGTTTTCGACGCATCCGCCAAAACATCTTCAAATTTATCACTGAATGATATTTTGTGCACTGGACCAAAAATCCAAGATGATTTGTTCTCTGTGCTTCTTCGCTTTCGATTTCCCAGATACGTATTTACCGCTGATATCGAAAAAATGTATCGGCAGATATTGGTGCACAATAGCGACCAGAAGTATCAGTTGGTTTTATGGAGGAGTGACCCTGCTCAGAAGCTCAAATGTTACAAGCTCAACACAGTAACATATGGAACTACCTCTGCTCCGTATTTGGCTATCAAATGCTTGCAGAGGCTAGCAAAAGAGGAATCAGAGAAATACCCACTTGCCACCGAAATGTTAACATCTAACTTTTACGTGGATGATGTCATGGCTGGATCAAATAGCTTAACTACAGCGGTTGAAGCACAGACGCAACTGAACTCACTACTTCAAACGGCGGGATTCAAACTAAGGAAATGGTGTGCAAACCATTCCCGTCTAATCCAGGATCTTCCCAAAGAGGACATAGAGCTAGAGCTTGATTTTAACGATGGAACTGAGGATCACATAAAAACCTTAGGGCTCACTTGGCTGCCTAAAACAGATTCATTTTCGATAAAAACATCGTGGAACAATACATCCAAAGTTACAAAGAGGAGGGCATATTCAGACATAGCACACTTGTTTGATCCCCTTGGCTTCATGGCGCCAGTAGTAGTTGTTGCCAAAATGTTCCTTCAAAAGCTGTGGGCTCTTAAGATCGATTGGGATGCTGCCTTGCCGCAAGAACTCCACACAGAGTGGATTAGATTCTGTGAAGATTTGAAATCATTAGAAAACATAAAATTTCCAAGACATGTTCTCTACCATACATCATCCAGCTCAATGCAAATACATGCTTTCGCAGACGCATCTGAGAAGGCATATGGTGCCGCGATATATATCAGATCTGTGAGTAAGGACAATATCATAAGTGTAAGATTGCTTTGTGCCAAGTCAAGAGTCGCACCGCTTAAACAGACAACACTACCACGTTTGGAATTATGTGCAGCCAAGCTTGCGGCAGAGTTGACAGATCGCATCAAGACAGACTTGGGCTTAAGAGACAAACCTACGTTCTTATGGACAGATTCAGAAATCGTGCTTAATTGGCTCAGTGCTCCCTCAGCATCATTTCATACATTTGTGGCTAATAGAGTATCAGCCATCCAAGAACTAACTACAATACAACAGTGGGGACATGTCAGTTCACGGGAAAATCCGGCTGACGTGTTGTCGCGGGGCACATCACCAAAAAGATTGGAAACGTGCAATATTTGGTTCTATGGACCCCTCTTTCTACATAGTGCTGAGTCCACCTGGCCAGTGTCACACACAATTGACACAAACAGCATTGATCAGAGACTGGAAAGAAAGGGGATAAAATTATCCTTAGTTGCTTCGGAGGAAGCAGTGAATTTCATCGATACGATCGATCATAAGAACTCATTTAAGAAATTGCAACGGATAGTCGCATATATGCTGCGCTTCATAACCAAGATGAAAATCCGTTATCTACAAAGCTCTCGTTTCAACCCAACAGTGCTTACAACATTCGAACTACAAGAGGCCCTCATCATCATAGTTAAACAAATGCAGCAATATGAATTCAAGGAAGATTCTACACAACTACTACGGTACGGAGAAGTTAGCAAGAATAGTTCATTAAATAGTCTCGCTCCCTTCATCGATGAAAGAGGAATTATTAGAGTCGGAGGACGGTTGCAAGCATCGACATTATCTTACGATGCGAAGCACCCAATCCTACTTCCATACTCCCATCCGTTCACGAAGCTTATAATGACGGACCTGCACATGGACAATTTGCATTGCGGCCCACAGACACTCCTTGCAGCAACCAGACAAAGATTCTGGCCCATGAAGGGTAAAACCATTGCCCGGTCTGTGGTTCAACGATGCGTACGTTGTGCACGAGCTAAACCAAGGTTGATGACACAAATAATGGGCAACCTACCAGCAACTAGAGTGCAGCCAGCACGACCTTTTATGAATGCCGGAGTTGATTTTTGTGGCCCCATTTGGACTCACCTTAAAATAAGAGGAAAGCGGCCGCTAAAATCATACATAGCGGTTTTCTGTTGCTTTGCGACCAAGGCCACTCATCTTGAATTAGTGACAGACTTATCGGCCTACGCCTTCATCGGAGCAATTAAGCGTTTTATAGCAAGACGAGGACACTGCAAGAATCTTTATTGCGATAATGCAACTAATTTCATCGGGGCTAAGAACCAGCTATCAGAACTAAACACAGTCATCCACTCCCACAATTCGAAAGAACTAATCATGAACACTTGTAGTGCGAAGGGTATTGATTTCCACTTTATACCGCCACGAGCCCCTCACTTTGGCGGCCTCTGGGAAGCTGCAGTGAAGTCAGCTAAACATTTATTACACCGATCAATGGGTTCTGCATCATTAACATATGAAGAATTGGAAACCGTAATAATTGAGATAGAAGCCATTCTAAATTCAAGGCCTTTAACACAGATGTCCTCGAATCCAAATGATCTGACCGCACTAACGCCTGGTCACTTCCTTGTCGGCGAGCCCCTTACTAACCCAGTTAATCCAGAGGCTCAGTCCATGAAGGTAGACATGCTTACAAGATGGAAATTACTGGCACACATCAAAAATGAGTTTTGGCAACGCTGGTCAAGGGAATACCTGAATGAGCTACAACAACGACAGAAGTGGAAAAGGAAATCTGAGAATGTCAAGCCCGGAACAATGGTTATCATTAAGGAAGATAATGTCCCAGTTATGAAGTGGCCACTTGGACGAATCATTAAAATTCATAAGGGAGAAGATGGACTAGTGAGAGTGGCAGACGTTCGAACGGCAACAAATGTGTTCCGTAGACCTATTCACAAACTATCACCACTCCCCATAACAGAGGAAATGCAGGAGAAGGGCAACTCTGCCAATCCTGAAGTTGAGCGCACAAATCTGAGACACAACGAAGTCGGTCAATCAACTTCGACTAATGCCGAAGAGGTTAGACAAGAAAAAGATGCACCCCCAAAAAATAAACGAAAGTGCTCTCCAATCTCCACCATCACGACACTACTATTGACCTGCATGATCCTACCTATGATCAGGAGCTCACCGGTCGAAATCGCGCCATTCAATTCCCAGCCGGGAATTTATTTTGAAAACCTGGGAGCAGCAAATATAATCGCAAACGAATGGCATTTGGTGGTCTATTATGACTTACGACCATATTGGGCTGAATACGAAATGCTCCGAAACGGAACTGCTATTTTGAAAAGCATGTGTAAACTGCTGGTCGACAAGGGCCCATGCTCGAGAATCATTAGCCAATTTCAACACGTCTTTGAAGAATTAACAGACAGCAATGAGCTACTTCAATCTGGAGCAAGTAGAAATAAGCGAGGTGCTCTCAATATCGTAGGAAATGTGGCAAATGCACTATTCGGAGTATTAGATTCAGAATACGCTGAGAAGATGTCTCAGACTATTGAAAACATTAACCAAAATGAAGGTCACTTACTACAGCTTCTAAGAAACCAAACGTCTATCATAGATTCGACAGTAAATATCATAAGAAAAAATCAAGAGATGAATAATAAACACTTTCAAGAGCTAGAAGCCCACGTCCTTCAAACAGCGAATCGAATAAATAACATCACTGAGGAATTGTATCAAGAAAAGATAGCACAACTCTTCGCGTCATTATCCATACAGCTATTGCTGATCAACACCAATTTTCAAAGAGCTCAATCCTCAATACTAGACGTTATTACCAACACTCATCAGGGAAGGGTAAGCGCAGAACTACTGTCGCCACAACAACTAAGACATGAGATAATTACTATCAAGACACATCTAGCTTCATCGCTAAGACTACCGATTTCACAAGACAACATAGCCAACCTTTATAACCTCTTGACTATAGAAGGTCGTACGGTCGCACATCATGTCATCTTTAGGCTGAAGCTACCTTTATTGGCTGCAGAAGATTTTGAATTATTCAGAATCATTCCAATACCAGTATTAATCAACGAGACATTTGTGGCAATCAAACCATCTTCACATTTCTTGGTCATCAACTTACATCGGGATCAATATTATCCACTGACCGAACAAGAATTATACTCTTGTGTTCTCACAGAAGAAGCAAACCACATGTGCAAACAGAGGCATCCAATTTATGGAAAGGGAGCCAACATTAGTACGTGTGAAATAGAATTTATCAACCATAAGCCTCAGTCACCAAGTTGTCAATTTATGACCATTGAAGGCAAACAACAATGGATACAGCTTTACAATCCCAATCAATGGATATATGCTGTTAAGGAGAAAACAATAATAAACATCGTCTGTGGAACAAATGTCACGCAAGCCACGCTAGTGGGCTCCGGAATTCTTACACTTCAAGGGCATTGCACAATTAAACAAGAGTTCATAACAATCCAAGGACACAATACATATCCGACCAATTCAAGAACATCCTTTACTCCAAGTGGAAACTTGATAGACTTCATTAATCCTGAAAAGATAACACCTCTATCCCAGAAGACGCACACCCTTCAATCCAACCTTGAGGAACTTGAAGCATTGCAAAGGAAAATCACCTTACAACAACTTCACGAGCTGCCGTACCGAATTCAGCCCCATGACATACATCAGTACACCATTGGGTACATTGGCCTATTCTGCATACTCGTGATAGTATTGTACTTAATTTGGAGACATCGAGCGAATCTTTGGGAGAACAATAAGACCAAGCCGACGCCGCTTCCCCGCAAAAATAGACGCGAGAGCTTCACCGTAGAGGTCCACTTGGACGAGTAGTTGAACAAACCGTTCAACGCGGGGGAGGATGTTCAGACTTTAATACATTATAGATTAATCATATATCATCATATAGATATAGCAATTAGAAATTCAATATATGAAAATAAATATACCTACCTACATACATATGAAAAAAATACAAATTCATATTTCATTTTTTCATTCTCACCGAATGGGAATCTCACGCAAATTATGCTGAGTAGGCACATGTGCCCGTCGCCACCAGACGAAATACGATATACACATTTGTGTCATATTATGAAGGCATGCATGGGAATCCGAATTTGTGTGAGATTCTCATTCTTATTATTTGCAAAAAAAGAAACTAGCTTAGTAAACATTTTTGTTGTGTTATAAATTAAGTTTTATGAAAATATAATTGGTTAGTCTCGTTTCAATCATCAAGTGAGAAGTTTTATTCTAAATTCTACGTAGTTTCGATTTCGAATTGGCGTTGCGGTACAAGCACCGTTAACATACCATATTGGTAAAGTCTAGGTACAAGCACCTTGACTAAGCAGCACGAAATTCAACGTAGAATTCTTTACAATCTTTTGGCGTTGCGGTACAAGCACCGTTAACGCAGCCATTACATCAGGTACAAGCACCTTGACCAAGTAGAATAAAAGAATTCTATACACCTCTCTATCCTCAACGTGTGACTGTTTGGTGCGGTTTATGGTCTCGCGGGTTCATTGGACCTTACTTTTTCAAAAATGAGGCTGGAACAACAGTTACGGTGAATGGATTGCGCTATCGACAGATAATTAATGATTTTTTATGGCCGGAATTGGATGGTATTGATCTGGACAACGTTTACTTTCAACAAGACGGCGCTACGTGCCATACAAGCAACGAAACCATTGATCTTTTACGGGAAAAGTTTCCGGACCGTGTTATCTCTCGAAGAGGTGATCACAATTGGCCACCGAGATCTTGTGACTTAACACCTTGCGACTTCTTCCTTTGGGGCCACGTGAAAGAGAAGGTCTACGCCAACAGCCCAGCGTTGATTCAAGACCTCAAAGATGGAGTTCGTGAGGCTATCGAGGACATAGGGCAGCCACTTTGCGATTTGGTTATGGAAAATTTCATGAAAAGGATATGGTCCTGTAGGCGTGGTCGTGATGGTCATTTGGCTGATGTTATTTTCCATTATTAACGTCATACCTTCCTCTTTATAATGAAATAAAGATCTGATCATTTATCTCAAAAAATGGCATTTTTCTTTGAATATCAAAATAACACCTCTTATTGGAAAACCCGATATATATAATCTTTTAAAAATAGCTGAACAACTAGAAAGAAAACAGTATTTTCTTGAAAAAAGAAAAGTCAAAAAATATCCGGATATCGGATAATTAAGGAAATATATCCGGATTACCGAATAGTAAAAATGGCTCGGATAATCCGGATAATTTGATATCCCGATATCCGGATTGGAAACCCTAGTTTGGGGCATTGTCAATATCGAAGTATGAGTAATTATATACTATTACTCAGTTAACAGGAAGCAATTACTATGGCGAGTAATATGAACTACTAGCCGCATATCACGTGGTTGTCTATACTGAACTCTACACATGCCACATGCTGATAGGGCTAAAATATAAATAAATAAAAAACCCAACAATAATAAAGTTACTTAAAAATTTTATTAAAAAAAAAAAAAAAAAAAAAAAAAAATTTATAGTTTTTTAGTGTATTCCCTAATTTTTTTCAAACAATCGTTAGCTTTTTCTATTGCAACACTGTTATCTTGTTTCTTTGCAAGTTTTAATGCTTCTCTGCACATATTCCTGGCTTTGTCGAGTAATTCAACTCTCATGTAAAGAACGCCAAGTTCCGCTTTTAATACTGCCATTTCTGCATCATCCTTTAATTTTTCTGCAGCATCTATAGCTTCCTCTAGATACTTTATCGCTTTATTATTGTCAGCTACTTGTCGACATACAAAGCTCAAATCACGCAACACACCTATCACCTCAACATTTTGTTTACCATAGACTGCTTCATACGCCACATAAGCATCGGTAAGAGATTTTCTTGCCTCATTATAGCGACCAGATTTCATTTGAACCTCTCCCAAACGCTTCTTAGTTTGAGCCCGAAGCTCCTGGAGATCCGAATCATTTCTTGTTTCTAATTTCTTCAATCTATACTCAATTTTTTCTATGATTGCCTTATATTCGTGTTGAGCTGAAATATTGTCACCTTGCAACTGAAAGATGTATGCAATTTTTGAATGAAGATTCAGCACCTTTGTAACATCCCATTTTGATGGATTCTTTTGAAATAAACTGAGTTCTTCCGTAAAATATTTTTTTGCTTTATCGAATTCGCTCTTCTTCAGAGCCACATTACCCATGACATCATAAACATGAATCAGTCCTTCTGTTGATTTTAATTCTTTGGCTATTTGTAGTGCTGTTTTTAATGCATCTTCTGCCTCATCTATGCTATCGGTTTGAATAAAGCCAATTGCAGTTTTAATTGCCATTAATAAATCATCTTCTGTTACTGGTATTTTCTTAAATATAGAAAATATCGACATTATTGTTGAAACAGAGGTGAATTTTGCAGTCGATTCCAAAAGCAAAGCATGTCGTTTAACAGTTTCAGAAAAATAACGGCACAGAGATGAACTATGTTTTAAAAGATATCGAGGAACACGCATCAGAATTTTGTATTTATTGAAACTCATAGTTTTGGATTAAAAGAAAGAAAAATATTTTAAAAACACTTGAAATTTTGACATAGTTTAGAAAATCCTGATGGCCACATAACTTCTACGGAGATTTTGTGAATTAAAATCTCGTGGCTGGCTTTGTTTTGAGCATTTTAAAAGCTAAAAGAGACGCGATGCATATTTTTCTTTGTGTTGCGTACCTATAACATTGTTGTAGCTTAGAATTTAATTTTAATAATAAATAATAATAAAAACAAAATGCTATTTTAAATTAAGAGCGGTAATTTTCGCCGTTTTATGTGATTAATAAAAGCTGTAAAACTATCTGTCATGGGTGCACAAAACGTTAAAAAAATTTACAATATTACGTTACAGCTACAGCATCATCACCAACCGCCAGCATTGTGGCGGCAAGGTGCTACAACGCCAGCTTCAAACAGTAGTAGAATTTGTAAAGATGATTAAGGGTTTCTTTTCTCGTTCGGAATGGATTTGTGTTAATTGTGTGCATGGTTTGAAATATATAAAGAATACAGGAAGTGTGATAACCCAAAATTAGCGTAGTCAAATTCTAGTTGTGCTAGAATCTGTTGCCACTGTAGTGATAGCTCAGTTCAGGCGTGTAGTACAATCAATATAGAGAGCGGATCAACACGATATATGGTTGCAAATATTGCGCTTGCTCTCACCGAAAATGCCCTTAGTCGCAGTAACTTACGCCAAGAAACTCAGGAATTTCTCAGCTATCAAAAACGTAAACAAATCTCGGTGGAGCGGAGCTAGCCAAAGGATTGTTATGGTTGTATGTCGAGTGTTGACATCGGACGTGAAGTCCAGACTGTCAGCATGAGCTGACAGATCACTCGGTGGATAGCGTTGACTGCAGGGCGGCACGCTAGCTCACTTCGGCTATTGGCGGAGAGTGTGGGGAGGTTCCACGAAAACCTGCCGCTGCCACCAGCCATATACAAAAAAAAATCGTGCCTGAAAAACAAAAGGCCGTCGCATACATCCACTTCTGAAGGGACCTTTACATTACTTACCATTAACCATGTGAAGGCGCAGATGTTCTGCCTTCTGCTGCCGTCGCCCCATCCACCAAATCGACACTGAGGGCAGAGTATTTCCAGTGTCCCTGTGTTGACTCGAAAAGTGAGCACTAGCGGACCTAATCGATCTTCATACTAAGAGGGCTCCGGGAGAGTGAGAGGAGAAAGCAATAGACTCTACCGTGCCATTACGTTATAAAAATGCTTTATTTTAACAATACTGTCGAATTCAATAAAGCCAAAATCCTTCCTTCTGCATTCATTTTAACAGTAATGTAAGGCAACATTCTATACATATATATGTAGTGAGAAAAGAATTTCATAAGGACTAACTGAGTGCACTACATCCTTTCTAATAGTACTATAAGGTAACTTTCCATATATATACCTGTAGTGAGAAAAGAATAACTGAGTTCACTACATTCATTCTATTAGTCAGATAACTGAGCTCACTACATTCATTCTAATAGTATGGTGAGCAACATTTTATATATATACATATGTATTGAGAAAATAATTTAATAAATACTAAATTACTTAGACCCATCTGGTGGGCGGATTATCAGTCAATATATATATACTCAAAAATCAATATAAAATAATCAAACAAATATTTGGCAGCAACTTACATGAATTTTGTTGATGAGGATCCCTTGCCGAGGCGCCTCTGAGAGGTTCCACTGTGCCACTGGACTCTATTTTAAAAGTTTTTTTTTATTTTTAATATTAACAAAGAAGTAAATGTTTGATTTGTATCCCCCACACAGTTGCTAAAATTTAAAACAGGTTGAACTGCTCAAAAACATCAGATTGCGAGTGATAAACTTTCAGTAGAGTTACGTTAAGACAACTTCAGTTCTTGGATCAATATTGAATGTATTTCGCTATACAAGACACATATCGACATCAGACGTATCAGCTCCAAATCCGGATTTTGTTGAACCCATCAACATAGACCGTACCGTGGACGAGCTTTCTTAATTGACACATATAATTGCCGTCACAGGTACCTTTTTATTATATGTCGTTTCCGTTTGTTGTGATGTTACGGATTTTGACTAAATTTCCTGATAACTGATCTCATTTGGACCCTAATAGAAGAGTTTCTGGAGTATCTTTCACTTCGACAAGATGGGCTCAGCCAAAATTTTGTTAGACGTTCTGTGAGGAGAACGACTTATCGTTGTTGATTTATATATAAATCCTTTATACCAGCCACGCTGATGAAAATTCCAATCCCGCTGATATACTTCGCTTAAACAAACTTTTCTTGTCCGGCACGGATCGAATTTCTTTTTCGATTCTTGTAAAAATACTCGATTAATTTTTGGTTGGATGTCAGATCACATCTCACCATTTTCCAGAAAAAAAATCTTCTTCTTCCTCCATCAAACTCGTTCTATCTCGAAGCGCTACCCTGTCAATTAGGTGGTGTACCGACGCTGCGTACATACAGAAAACAGTCCGCGCATGCATGACGCAGCTAGCCTCAGTGTAGTATACTGCTACATGCAATATGTTACGACCATAACAGGGCAGGGTAGTCTAGACCACCTGTGGTCCAGACGACGCTGAAAAAATGGTCGACTGAGCTAGATGATCTTAAAACATAGGCCTCATCGCTGCGGTTTCTCAATGTGTGACTCGACCAACGACCCATGAAAGCATTTCCTGTCAGTACTGCCACGCGAACGAGCAGGATTGTCCAAGCCATTTTGAACTACTTGAAGTGTGGCGAATCGGAGGCACATCTCTGAAGTCCCGTCAGTGTTTGATCAGACTTTGACATCATTCTCTATGCTGGAAACCAGAGGTACACCGACAAGCTGATAACTTAAAAAATCCAGTCGGCCAGTACCCCTCCTGCCTTCCTTCACCGAGATGAGCCGAGGGAACCCCGCGGTCAGTAACCTAACCAACTGATCGCAAAGCTTCCCCAGCCCTAACATCTCACTCTGGTCTCCGACTAACGCTTGTTCAAGGGTGTGTCTCCAAGGCGTCGTTGAAGAAGTGACATGACCGATTTTCTTACAATCTTTACTTTATTTTGAAATACATAGTTTTTACCAAATTTTCTTTCACTTTTTAGTTAATATCACAAGAATGAAAAAGGCAAAACGGTGTTTGGCAGCTGAATATACATGTTTCTCTTTCTTCGTTCTGTCCTACTTCCCTCTAAGGCCGCTAGCACATCGGAAAATGAAAACGAAAACATTGAATCGTAAAACACAAGTTTTGCCCTAATCTAACAGAAATTATCTGCAATGCATGTAATAAAATATTGAGTATTTATTCTAATTACAGTTTCAATGAAAATGTATCCACATTTAAAGCTTTATTTCAATTAAAATACATTCTTATGTTTATTCGTACGAGAGGCAAATTTTCGTTCCGAATTGTCAAGTATATTTTTGTTCCATACTAATGTTTCACATACGAACGAATCTGTCTAACATAATCTCAGTTCTTTTTATTGTAATTTGATGATGCGAACCCAACCAAATTTTATTCGTTCGTTATTGATAAACACAGACGAATTTTCGGTATGGAACTGTTTATTCATTTGTTTTCATTTTTCGATGTGCAAGCGGCCTAAAAAACGCAACGCTAATGTACACGAATTTGACAGATATCAACACTTCCGATATTAACTATATTCTAAGGTGCACGGTATGCAGAGTGAAAACTATGATCGTCCGATCTGTTAAATGTGCGTGCAAGACACGTGGACAAAAAAGACGTGATTGGATGGATATTTCGAAGCGTTTAATTTAGTTAATTTCTGTATTTTCAGTGTTTTTTCCACAGTTTGGTCCATTGCATTTCTTTCAATATAATATAAAATATTCTTATTAAAAATTTCCTTTTAAAACGCTCGAAACATTTAATAAATGAAATTTCAGTATCTTCTACTTTCACAATCGTCGCTCACCGCCTGTCGTTGCAATTGTGTTCCCAATCTTTCGGCGGCATGTTTTGACAACCGATTTTCCCGCTGCCGTCTTCCGCTCTACCGACGCAATTGTGCTTAGGCCTTAAAATGAATCGCAGCAACCTCATACTTTATCCGCACATGCATTAAGTCGATACGAACGCCTGTTATGGTAGTATTTAGAGTGATTGACTTGGATGTGAAGTCCAGACTGTCAGCATGAGCTGACAGATCATTCGATGGACGATCACGAAAACCTGCCGCTGCTACCAGCCATATACAAAAAAAAAAATCGTGCCTGACATGACAAAGGCCGTCACACACACCCAGTCCTAAAGGGACTTTTACACTATTTACCATTAACTATGTGAAGGCGCAGATATTCTGCCTTCGGCTACATTGCCCCATCCACCCAATCGACACTGAGGGCAGCAAGTTTTTTCCAGTGTCCCTGTGCTGATCTGAAAAGAGCGCAGAAGAGCGGACCTTGTCAACCCCTACATTGAAAGGCCGGAGCCCCAAATAATTGGTGTTTAATTTTAAAATTAAGGAAAATTTGTCCTAAATTTAACAAAAAGCTAGCATCTCTAACTTGAGAGCATCACTATCTGTCTCACTCACACTTCATGGAATGACTCTCCGTCTCACTCAAACTGAAATCTCAAAGTTACGGTCTTACGGCAAGCTTTGGGTACACTAAAATTATTTTTAGTAGGTGAATAGAAATTTTTCGAAACTGGGTTTCTTGAAGAAAAAATGTTTTTTTTTTTCGTAATCTAAGAAATAATGTAGCAAGTGTTGTACCATTTTAGAATCCTTATTAAATGCGTCAACTTTTAAAGTTACTTGGCAGACTGGCGTAGTACATTTTTTTTCAGTACAGTCAGTTAAAGTTCAACGAATTATTAATTTTATATTGTTGGTTCGGCAAAATGTGACATTTTCTTCCAAGCTGGAGCAGTTAGCTTAGAACTTAAAGCAACAGGTTACATAAGCACTATTCATGATTACATAAGAAAAATAAAATTGAAAAAAAACGTAAAGATTTGTAGCAACAGGAGCTAAAAAACAATCACAGGGTGTACATTTTCTTGAAAACAAAAGAAATGTCTATAATTTGAAAAACACATGACTTAGATTTTTTTTTATATTTTTCTGATAACTGTTACGATTTGGTCTATCACCCGGTTCCGGCTTGTCGTTGACTTACGGGACACCCTGTATATCTAGTAATAAAGTATAAATTAAAATTTACGTAGTGGACTATACATCTGATGATGAAGTAAAGATATTATCCTTGCGAATTCCTTCAAAAATATATATAGTCATAGATAGTTGGCTTTCGGATTTTTCCTTTTGTTGATTTTGATTCTGTTTTTCTTTCTTTAAAGACGCTGGCCTTTTATGGTACGTCACCGAGAGGAGTATGGCTTCTTTGAATTATACTTTTCACCTAAACAAAATCATAAGTTCTGTTGTTTAATTGCTATTTCCAGATGTAGTAACTTGTTTAGTTTGAACGTTATGTAGGGTAGTTTATAATTTAGGTGTTTATTTTCGCCCACCATTGTGTTTATTTGATTAATGAGAAATTTTGTAAAATCTTGTCATAGGTCTAATAAGGCCCACTGGAGTAGACCATGGACCTTATTACCCTACCTATCCTAAATTCTCAATTAAACTAATGTTTCTATATAGGATTATGATTGTGACATTATTTTTGTTCCAAAGAACGAAGACTGTTTGTATTTACTCTGTTGTACGTTAAGAAATTTATAACTAAAGCTGTTGGGGGCCTTATTATCTCTCTGGGGGTAAAATAGGCCGATTATGTTCGAAATTGTTAAAAATAATCGAATTTTGTTGATTTCCTTAGTTTTGGCAATTTTAAAAGGAATTATTCCGCTGATTGAGATTTTGAAAAGGTTAATTTTTGTTTTGGGCCTTATTATACTGTGGTAGTTTAATAAGGCCCTTGGAAAAGGTTTTATAAAACTGAATTATTTTTTCAAATACTCATTTCTGTTATAGTTTTTCTATCTTTTTTAATTGTACAAATAAATAAATTTCACGGAAGACTTGTTTTTGCAGTTCTATATCACCAAATACTTGATTTATTACATTTTCAAATTAGGTGGGCCTTATTTGTCGCAGGTATTTATTAAACCTAGGAACTTAATATAAGCTATTAACGAGCGCCAAATGTAAAAAAAAAATATTCACATCACATACGAATGCAAATTCATAACCGTTCTGGTTGAATGAAAAATTGTTGCGTTCCTTTTCTCGTTCAGAATGAATCTGCTTCAATCCATGTCGTTCTTTTTCTCGGGCGGAACGATACGGTTTCAATTTGTTGTCGATTTTTTCGAACTCCGAATAGTTCTGAATGCACCTGCATTTTTTCCGAATTTAAGCAGAACGATTTTAACTTGTATCCGTGAATGTGTTGTTTACATTTTGGGCGGGATGGTGTTATCTCTATTTGTTGGATAATGGCTTGACTTTTCATTAAAAAATATTTATATGACTTTATACACCAGTTAGTAACTACGAGCTGACTAAACTGCAGCCAGATTAGTACTACGTAAGGGGACTTACGTAAAACTAGTACCAAATAGCTAAACGTACTCATAGAAACGGTAAGATTTCTTTTATTATATATTTCTATTTCCTCTAGAGAAATGATTGGCGCTATTTTCTTTTTCTTCTGCCCAAAAGATATTACATGACGATTTTGCGAATTTCGCCCAATTTATTGCTACAAGAAATTAAATCGCGTAGTTTTGCATATAGATTTCTTTTTCAATGAGAAACTGTCTGAAAAAAATGTGCCATATTTGATAATTTTTAAAAACGTTCTATCAATGGCGCTAGCGAACAAATCAAATAACATAGATTTTATCGCAAAGGTTGAAAGCTTTCTTTTTCTTTTGTTTCTCACTTCATTTTGTTACACTGACGCAATGCAAATTGTGCTTACATTAAAACTTTGAGAAAACAGGATAATAACCAATTGAAACAGTGGACTTGGAATTGGAACTGTTTCATGCTAATTGGCAATTTACTAATGTTGCCGACATTCGTAATTTTTTCTTCTTCTACAGCTTCTTTAAATCAGTTGTGTGTTCTATTAAATTTGCTTAGTTATCGATGTTGAGCAATGAGACAGTACAAAATTAAAATTTGATACCTGCATACGCACACAATGGAAAATAGTAAACATACACGAAACTACAAATTATATAATTATAATAGGCTATGCTACCACAAATGGGTACCATGTATGGGAAATACAGAAGATAAAATATGCGTAGTTTATGCTAATCACGTTAGGGTTACCCCTAGAACGCTCGCCAAATACGGTACCAATTTGACTATGAAAAAGCAGGAATGTCATAGAAAGCAAAATCTTGGGGCCATTTTCCAAATATTCAGTTAAGTTCGAGTTTTACTTCTGGCTTTCAAACTAACAGTTAATTTAAATTGGCAGTAGATAATTTCAGTTTTACCAACTGAGAGTTAAATGATGTATTTATGCTGTTCACGTTGAATGAAAATTCAACTGGTATCCAAATTTGGGATGCATTAAATAAATCCTGATAGAAAAATTATATGTAGACATTAGGCTCAGGACTAAGTTAATCAGCTGTTAACAATTTGAATTTGTTAAGATTTTTTTTTATTATTATTATTATTATATAGTGGGCCTTTCTTTTTCGCTTCGGAGTCAACTCTTAACCCAAGCTCCGAACCGAAGAAGCAAACTGTGGTTTTTGTTGTCGGAATCATGACTCCAGGAGCTTAATTTAATTATTGTTTTGTGATTTACTTGACTCAAGTATACCTGAAGTCAATGCGCGTTTACATGATATTTTGATTACTTGATCTCTACTTAAAGTATACTTCAAGTATTCATGTAAACGTACTGATAGAATGGAATAAACCGAGTATTCCGAATGGGTAAATAAACATCTTGGTGCGTTTTGAATATTCGGAATTAATAAAGAAAAGCGCTCAATATTTATGTAAATTTATTTCATGTTGCAATAAATATAATCTGAATTTCTTACCATAAATGTACATTGAATTCGTTAGTTTATATCTCATTTCAGGGAAATCAGTTCGAATCAAAACAAACTGCCTCGAAAGTTTATCGATAAAAAGTGCAAAATAAGACTGAAATACATATAATTCGCACTCTTAATTGATTATTTAAGATCTTTTTATTATTTCTATAGTGAAATTAGTTAGTGGTATAATAGTGATTTTGTCAAATAGAAGGCAAATTTGCGATGCATTATAACCAAGTGTAAAAAGTGGGGTTAGTGGCAAATTAAAATGTGGAATACTTCAACCTTCAATTTATCTTTATGTTTAGAGAGTAAAATGGTATTTATTTTAAGATTTTAAATGGATCCAGTAGTATAAATTTACATAAATAGTAAACTTTATATTTTTCACTTTTAAAGAAAAGCGTCATGCAAATCGACTAACATAGAAAATGGCAAATCTATGGCACAGTCACTGACATATATAATATGGACTGATTAACTTTCTATTTCATGTGGGCTCAATTGCTTATGTCAATAAAAGTTCTTACGCCGGTGCCAACATTGAAAAAATCATTGGCGGGAAGTTGAAAAAATAAGCGCGTATCTTATGAATATATTGTCTTTGGTAAAACAATTTTATCAGTAATAACTCTAAATAATTAATATAAAAACATTTATTTCGACGGACCCATTTATTTATTTGTTGTTTACAGTTCTCCTCAGTTGGTACTTGGTGCTTAGACCGAAAGAGTCAGCAATATAAAAGTGAGCCCACTTTTTGCAGTGCATTTCCATTAACGTAGTCAGTCCATATTATACATGTCAATGGGCCTATGGTGACGGATAGTCATACTTGTTTGTCTGTATACCGCGTCCTGTTTCATTCATCTCACTGTCAATACTACCAACTGTCGTAAACTGACGTCATATTTAAATTATTTTGGATTATATGCATGTCATTGGGATTTACCAAATTTACCGCAAAAGTATTTGGGACTATTTGTATTGTTAAATTTTAATTATGAGTTGAAGGAATTGCTTTTCACAATGCTGTTTTGGTTGGAACGTTTTGATTACCAAGTTGCCAGTTCCTGAAATACTGTTATGGTCGTAGCATATTGCATATAGCAATATGCCACCACGGACTGAAGCGTGTATGCCCGGCTTGTTGTCGACTACAGCATGAAACCAAAACGCGCCCCGACCGAGAGAAATGCTTCCTCAAGCTCGGTGTCATGTTCAGTGACAGAAAGAAGAAGAAGCTTCTCGAATTTTTTTTTGAAGTCTCGACTTTGAGAAGGTGTGTGGTAAAACGAAAAATAAAATCGAAAAGGATCGCGATAAACAAATCAAGAAAAAAAGTTCATATTTGAGTACGGAGTTGGTAAGCGCAAATCTTGTGATTGGAGAAGGAACATTTATCCATTAGATCCGCTCCGAAAATCAAAAGGAGAAAACGCATGTGGAAGTCGCTAAAGAAGGTTCCATCAATCGAGAAGAATCTACTCGGGTCTGAAAAGGCAGTAATTTAGCCATCAATTGGTTCCCGACATTCCTTCCGCCCACCTAAAAGGAATTTTCCGAGACATCTAATTGCAGGTCGTTTGGCAGTATCCGAGGCCAATAGCACTGTCGGCTAAATTCTAGCCTTATCTAGTATATACGTACATAGCTTGTCACGTAGTACCCTAATAACAGAACAAGCAATAACCTCAAGGCATCTATAGTCCAGATAACACGCTGAACCACCTAAGGTATTGAAAGTGATACGTAGCAACTCGGAATGAAGAAACCCCTCTTAAATTGTGCAAAAGTTCGCTGAGGAAATGCAGGCTGACGAAATCAACTAATCAACTCATCCAGTCAATTGTTTTGTTTTATGCAGATTAAGTTACAAGCAATGTGCAGTAGTTCGGCGTCAATAGGTAACCCTGTACAGATATATGTAAATGTGACATGTAGATAGAGTATAATACCTTGCATGCATTTAAATTTCTTTTCTTTTGCGTTAGCCTCAATAAGTACACGAAAAAGATTGAATCCAGTGACATGGTGAAACCTCTTGGGGCGCCTCAGCGAGGGAGCATCATCAACAGGAAAAATTGTAAGTTGTCGTCACCTAATCATTTTACACCACCAAATCTTATTATTGCATTGATTAAGAGAATGAGTTTAAAATCTTAATAGTATATACTGGATATGGTGTGGTCATATTTATTTCGTTTTATATTTATGTTGATAGGCAAGAACTAAGCCTCCTATCATGGCGTATACATGTACATAGTCAAAAATTTTATTACTGCCTTGGCTAAACCAATGAATTCAAAATTTTAATAATACATAACATATATATAGCTCTGGTCATAATTTTTCTTCTTATACGTATGTTGATATGCAAGAGTTACGCGTCTCATTATACAATCTACATGTACATAATCAAATTAATTTTAGTATTGCATGGCCTAAATAAGTGAATTTAAACTTTAACAATACATTTTAGATATAGTTTTGATCAAATATTTTTTTCTCCTTATTATATTTATGTTGATATGTAATAATTAAGCCTCTTATTCAATATACATGTACCTACTCAGACCTTATTATTGTATGGTCTACGCAAATGAAGTTAAAACTTTAACAATACATATTAGATATAGTTTTGATCACACATTTTTCCTCTTATTATTTTTATTTTGATGAGCGATAGCTAAGCTTCCTGTTATACAAAGTATACGTATCTAATCAGACTTCATCATTGCAATGACTGAACTAATGAATTTAAAATCCTAGTAATACATACTCGATATAGCTGATCGTATCTTTTTCTTCCGCATTACAATTATACTGATAAGCAATAAATTAGCGGACTATTATACCTTTGAATTTATGTAGTAAGATCACATTACCTGAACAGATGAACTTAAAGTTTTCATCGTATGTACTCGATATAGAGATAGAGAACTATAGAATCTTAGCCCAAGATATGTAGACCGATAGGCGTTAGGAAAGCTTACTATCATATACTTTAACTGCCGTATTCGTTTCATAATAGTACACATTGCTTGAATATATACAGTTTATAACGTAGTATGAATTGGTAAATAATTTTATTTCTCCTCTCACTTCCCGGAGCCCTATCACATGAAGGTCGCATAGGTCCGCTCTAATTTCTTCCACAGGTCAGCCAAAGGGACTTTGCAGATAGTGCCGAGCAGAGTCATAGGGAGGATGGGGCAAGGCCATGAAGGCAGAACATCTGCGCCTTCCACAGTAAGTAGGTAAGTGACGTAAGGGTCCCTTCAGGACCGAGTGTGTGTCGGCTCTTTTGTATGCAGGCATGAAATTTTTTTGATTATGGATGATGACAGCGGCAGGTATTTTCGGGAACTCCCCCACACTCTCCGCCACCCTTAGCCGAGGTGCTAGCATGCCGCCCTGTGCTATCGTTGTCATCAGGCGATCTGTCAGCCCATGCTGGCAGTTTGGACTTAACGTCCTGGTCAAGTCGCCTTCAACATACTTCCATAACAAAATGGCGCCCAACGTGGGGCCACCTCAGTTAGACTTCGGTGGTCTAAATATAAATTTTACTGGGGACTGAGACTTTGAGAGAGATGATCATCTGGTGTCTGCCAGTTGATTGACCTCAGGTCTCACATCCAGTAGAAGATATGGGTGGACCTGAGTCTAATTGGTTTTGTTGAAAATTTTTTTTGTAAAGTAACGTAATATTTTGAAAGTTTTATTGGAAGTCTTTGATATTTTGAATTTTTGGATTAAAGTAAAGTAACGTTTTTTGAATTTAATGAAAGTTTTTTGGAAGTTGAAATCCGGCTTTAGGTTTGACTTCGGTCAAGCCTCAAGCCTGAACAGTTGTTGATTTTTTTTTGAAAGTTTTTGGAAATGTTTTTGGATGATCTTTCCCGCTGGCCTTCTGCCATGGAAATGGTAGGTGGCCTCACGAAATTTTCGTTTGAGCTCTTGTGGGGACATGTCTCTGTTGGGCAACTGGCTGGACAGAGTTATGAATCTGCGAGACAACTTCTTGGCTTCCAGCTAATTAGTTGACCAGACTCATGACTCTGCCCGGCTAGCGAACTAGCTGGACACGACGATTCGGTGAGGAGAAGAGAACGAGTTCTCGGAGGATGGGATTGATGCTGGAGATCTTCAGTGATCAGGAGTTGGCATACTGCTAACTGCCTGGCTGAAGAATCTCTGGCAGCATTCTCAGTCTTTGATACCTCCGACTTTACTCTTCCCAGATTTCTGCAAGAGCTCTGACTTTTTCAATGCACACACTCACGTCACTTGCCTGTATCCTGTTTTTGACCTTGGGGGAGAGAGAGCGACCTGACCTCTTATGTGGGAGTTAGCTTCGGGAGGTGAGGGAGAAATGTTTTGATCGAATTGTTCTTATCTCGTTTTTTTTCAATTGTGAAACGCTATAATTGTTTTGCGTTATTACATTTTTTTTAGCAAATTCTTTGGACGTTTGGAAAGATATTTTTCTGAGTGACAGATCTTGTCCCAACTTGCAAACTTTTAATTTAGTAAGTGTATGAGATAGAGCGAAAGTCTCTTTATGGTATGTAGAAGTTTCCTCTTCTATTTATGGTAATTATCTAAAGGATAAAGACTATATATTTATGAGAATATTTTGAATTTTGGTAGTTAATGAAAAATTTTTCTAGTATTTATAGATCCAGTAGTTCGTTTTTGTAGGAATATACAATATCTTCCTACATCCGAAGGCTTTTTGTTGCTTATCGCATATACACCTGTTATATACCAAGGATTTTTATATTACGAGTATGTAACTGGTGTATATAATGTTTTAGTGATAATAATTATCCACTGGAATTTAGTTAGCTACTTTTGGTTATTTTTATTTACATAGTACGCGCTAATAAATTTAGTAGCTCGTTAGCTTCGATCTTGTTTGAGCCTGTTGATTTCGATTGTTGACTTTTTAAATTTCTCTGACATTCTTCTTCGAACTTTTGGTTTGCAAAACGTTTTCAATTTTGCTACTCACTATGGCTACAGTAAGAACGCCACCACCTGCTACAAATAGTATGTCAATGCTACCTGAACCATGCTCCATCTGTCGTGATGCAAGCTGGTCGGCCGAAAGGAAGCCTGTAATAACCGTATGTGAGCACATTTTTCACCAAGCATGCCTGCAGCATTGGATAGGTGAACATGCTAGTTGTCCTAACTGCCGATGTCATATTACACAACAGGACTTCAGAGAATATAATGGTGCAATACCGAAGAAGGTGAAGCCGGTGAAGTCTACTAAGCACGATGTGCCGAACTTAGATTTGCCTAGGTTCGACCTACCACCACCTAATAGACGCTCGTTATCTCCAGGAATGGGCGATTTGCATTCCCGGACGTTCACTAATCACAACTCACGGCAAGACAGTTCATTACCCCCAGCTCAAGGCCATACCTCAGCTGCTACGGATGCGCTGTTGGCAGGCTTACGCTTACAAATGCAGGACCTGGTACGTGAAGGTCTCGAACACAGCCTCAGTACATTACGGTCTGAGTTAGTAGATAGTGTCCGTCAGCAAGTAGCAGCCATGGTGCCACCAATAGATTTTTCACGTCCTCCTCCGGCTATGGGAAATCCCAGACCATCTGACGATTTTCCCAATGTGCATAGACAATCCTTTAATCGACCTCCATCCGCGTTTGGTCAGCCTCTAAATCAGCCCGCACCAAACCCTGTACCACCACCACCTATTCGTGTTCCTGCAGGCATAGGACAGCGACGTTCTGGCAGCCCTATCCGCAGGTGGAATATCTCTTACAGCGGTGACAGTTCTCGGCTCACAGTCGATGAATTTGTATTCCGAGTAGAAGCCTTGACTTATTCGGCTTTGGAGGGAGACTTCGACTTACTGGTGCGTCACATGACTACTCTGCTTTCTGGACCAGCAATGGACTGGTACTGGTCTCTCCTGAGGCAAAATTCCACGCCGTCATGGGAGTATGTGAAAGCAGCTCTATTAGCTGAATGGGGAGTACCCAAAGACGACCTTAAGGTCAAAGTCCAGCTCATGCTGCGCAAGCAGAAAGGAGGAGAGTCATTTGCCACTTACTACCAGCATCTAGTACAGTTACGAGACCAACTGCAGAACCCGTTGCCAGACGTTGAATTTCTGGAAATAGTCAAGTCAAACTTACTGCCGGAAATACAAAATAAAATTTGCTTGCATCCTACCAACACCATCCACCAGCTCAGGATTCTGGTAAATCAAATCCAAGCGACGCAGCTGCGCATCGCAACAGCAAGTAGTTGGAACGCTTATCGCGGACAAAGAGTTAGTGAGGTGGATGGAGATCATTTGACCGAGGCTGACTTGAATATATCACCTGGACGTAGCGACGAAGTCTCACTATCTGCCATTTCAACCCCTAAAAATGTAACCTGCTGGAATTGTGACCAGTCTGGACACTTTTACCAAGATTGCCGGCAGGAACGACAAACTGTATTCTGTTACGGATGTGGACGGAAGAACACCTTCAAGCCAGATTGCATTCAATGTCAACAGAAAAACTTCAGACGGGTCGGGAATACCAACACCTCTTTCCGACCAGCGTCGACATCACGAGCAATCAATGCATCGAACACTCCAGTGCAAGCTTTGAACAAGGAGGAAGGTCCGCTCCATTAACAGACACTATCGAAAACTCCCTGATATGTCCTCTGATATCATTCAGTGACTCTGATGATATCAGCAAAACACCTGATAGTACGATTACGTCTTTGATAGAGGCGGAGAACTTGATGGATTTCTCTGCAGATCTCCAAGCTCCCATTTCCACTTCTGGGGAGCCCGTGACATTGCTAGACACTTCATTAGAAGAGTCTTTAATCTTCGATGTCCCGTTGACACCTATAGCACGTGTAGCCGACAAGGTTACTGAGCAGGAGATTTGGCCTCCTGCCATTTCTATCTTAAAACGGCCACCAAGCTCTGATATGACGAGTGGGCGTGAGCCAGTTTTACATCCGCTGACGCCGTATCATACGCGTCTGCAGAGATACAGAGCAGCAAGAGACCGAATTTTCTCCTCAGTAGCAGAGTTAGCTGAGATTATGTTTCCCGACCGGGATATGAGACCGAAAAGGAAAAGATCAACCGTTCGTTGGCGAGAATACTGTCGACGAATGAAACTGGAAAGGAAAAAACTAGCACAGATTTCCGTGTCGATGCCAGACGACATTCGACCGTACGCAGAAGTAAAGCTGCTCGGGCGAACTGAGACTGGATTACTTGATAGTGGTGCCACTGTCAGTATTCTAGGCCAGGGAGCTCTCGAGAAGCTTGCTGAAGCAGAGGTTGAATGGAAGAAGTATCGGACACAGGTCCAAGTAGCTAATGGTGCCATGACGACTGTTCATGGTCATGTGAACTTGGACGTCACTTTCCGTGATAAGACCCAAAACGTGCGTTTTTACGTGGTTCCTGGGCTCACACAGGCACTATATCTGGGAATAGACTTCTGGCGCCTCTTTGGGTTAGCTCCGGATGTCCTAGGTATAGTCGCAGAAGTGAATCCAAGTGGAATAGCTACCTCTGACACCGATGGGCATATCCTTTCTAGTTTAGAACACCAACGCTTAGAGAGCACAAAACAGCTTTTCCCCTCTTTCGCCTCTTTAGGCCTGGGAAAAACATCATTGGTCACTCACAAGATTGATACGAATGACGCCGCCCCGATAAAACAGCGCTTTTATCCGATTTCCCCGGCAGTGCAAAGTTTGATGGATGCAGAATTAGAGCGAATGCTATCACTGGGTGTGATAGAGGAGAGCCAGAGTCCTTGGAGCTCTCCAGTCGTTCTGGTAAGGAAGCCTGGAAAGGTCCGGCTTTGTTTTGACGCCAGGAAGGTCAACTCGGTTACGAAGAAGGACGCCTATCCGCTACCGCAGATAGACGCACTTCTGAGTCGACTTCCTCCGGCAAACTACATAACGAGCCTGGACCTGAAAGATGCATTCTGGCAGATCCCACTGGACACTGATTCCAGAGAGAAGACCGCTTTCACAGTACCTGGTCATCCTCTCTATCAGTACACAGTGATGCCATTCGGCCTATGCAACGCTCCCCAAACGATGTGCCGCCTCATGGATAAAGTCATTCCTTTCGATCTTCGTGAGAACGTTCTCGTCTATTTAGACGATTTATTAATTCTATCATCTGACTTTGACACTCATCTCATGCTGCTAGCCAGGGTAGCGGATTGTTTGAGGAAAGCTGGCCTTACTATAAACGTCGAGAAGAGCAAGTTTTGTATCAAGGAGACTAAATACCTGGGATTCATTGTAGGAAGGGGAGGTATGAGAACTGACCCTGACAAAATATCAGCCATAGTTGACTATCCGTCACCTAAAACTGTTCGGCAAGCCCGACGCCTACTAGGTATGGCAGGATGGTACAGACGGTTTATTCCGAACTATGCTGATTTGACTGCATCCATTACAGACACTTTGAAAAACCCGAGTCAGTTCAAATGGACATCTGAAGCCCAGACGTCTCTTGATCTACTCAAACAAAAACTTACTTCGGCTCCGTTGCTAGTGAGTCCAGACTTCACCAAACCGTTCGTCATTCAGTGCGATGCGAGCCAACAAGGTATTGGAGGAGTGTTGCTTCAGCTAGATGACGATGGCCACGAGAAGCCAATAGCCTACGTCTCGAAAAAGTTGAACTCCGCTCAACGAAATTACACCGTCACAGAGCAAGAATGCCTAGCTGCAGTCTTGAGCGTACAGAAGTTCCGGCCCTTCATAGAGCTTATGCCGTTCAAGATAGTGACGGATCACGCGAGCTTGAAATGGCTGATGTCTCAAAAGGACCTCAGCGGAAGACTTGCTCGGTGGAGTTTGAAGCTTCAGGGCTTCGACTTCACTATTGAACACAGGAAAGGAAGCCTGAACGTAGTCCCTGATGCGCTGTCACGCATTCATTGTGACAGCATGAACACAAACGAAGATCCTGGCCCGGAAGTTGACCTTAGTTCGCCATATTTCAATTCGTTGGAATATGAAGAACTGAGGCATAAGGTTAAAACGACTTCTGGCAAACTACCAGATCTTTGCGTCAGGGATGGCTTCGTTTATATTCGGACTGTTCCGAGAACAGGCGATCCGATCCAGGAGGAAGAAGCGTGGAAGCTTTGGATTCCACGTGGGCTTGTCACCGACGTCATTTCGAGAGCGCATGATCCGCCGCTAGCTTCACACGGAGGAATAGGGAAAACCCTAGAACGTCTGCGAAGACATCTGTACTGGCCACGAATGACAGTTGATGTCAGAAATTACGTAGCCGCCTGTGACGTGTGTAAAGAAACGAAGGCTCCTAATACTATTTTGCGACCACCGATGAAAGTCCAGTCTGTGATAGAACGACCATGGCAAAAGCTGTACGTCGATTTCTTAGGTCCATATCCTCGGTCAGTTAAAGGAAACGTCTGCATTCTGATAGTTCTTGACCACTTTTCTAAATTCCCACTTCTCAAACCTATGAGAAAAGCGTCTACGCTCAATGTATGCCAATTCATTGAGACTGAAGTGTTTCACGTGTTCGGAGTTCCGGAGACCATAGTCTCTGACAATGGAGTCCAGTTTTGCTCGGCTCAGTTCGCCAGACTACTGGAAAAGTATGGGGTAAAGCATATGCGAACGGCAGTTTACTCGCCGCAAGCAAACGCCTCAGAGCGAGTAAACCGGTCTCTGTTGTCAGGGATTAGGGCCTATATCCAGAAGGAACACACCAGATGGGATGAGAAACTGAGCCAAATAGCTAGTTCCCTCCGGAGCTCTTTCCATCAAGCTACTGGTTTCTCTCCCTATCGAACACTCTTCGGTCAACAAATGATAGAACATGGCAGCTCCTATTCCATCTTGAGGAGCATTGGAACTCTTAATGAGCCACTGAGAGTAGACGCAGAAGATAAAATGAGATTGATCCGTGCGAGAGTGCAGGAAAATTTACAACACGCATTCGAACAGGGTTCAAAAGCCTACAATCTCAGGGCAAAACCCGTCGAGTTCAAAGTTGGTCAGGAGGTATTTAGAAGGACTTTTGCCCAAAGCAATTTCCAACAGCAGACTAGTGCTAAACTGGGACGAAAATTTGTTAAATGTCGGGTTAGAGCCAAGAAAGGAAACTCACTATACGAACTTGAAGATCTGCGGGGAAAACTGTTAGGTGTCTATCACGCTAAAGACATCAAGCAGTGATCATCAGTATGAAAACATCGTCGATACTTATTGTCGTTTATTCCTGGTAGCCCTAAGAAGGCATCCAGCCAGCTTAACTGGTAAACTATAGGATATCACGAAGCCCTCCTATTGCCCCGTCAATGGTGGGTGATATACCTGTTGGAATCCATTCCCATATTCGGCTGTCAACATGTCACTACTTCGACGACGCCTTGGAGACACACCCTTGAACAATCGCAGTCTGAGATCAGGGTGAGAGGTTGCGCCGGGAAAGCTTAGCGATCAGTTCTTTAGGTTACTGATCGCGGGGCTTCCTCAGCATCTCGGTGAAGGAAGGCAGAGAGGCATCGACCGGCTGGATTTTTTGGGTTACCAGCTTGTCGATGTAGCTTTGGCTTCCCCACACGGAGAAGGATGTCGAAGTCTGATCGAAGACTGACGAGACTTCAAGGATGTGTCCTCGACGTGTCATCGGAAGTAGAGTCTGAGGATGAGGAAAGCATAGGGTCGTGGGTCGTGACACACATTGAGCGCCCGCAGTGATGAGGCCTATGTGTAAGACCGGCTAGCTCAGTCGACCATTTTTCAGCGTCGTCTGAACCACGGGTGGCGCAGACCACTCTGCCCTGTTATGGTCGTAGCATATTGCATATAGCAATATGCCACCACGGACTGAAGCGTGTATGCCCGGCTTGTTGTCGACTACAGCATGAAACCAAAACGCGCCCCGACCGAGAGAAATGCTTCCTCAAGCTCGGTGTCATGTTCAGTGACAGAAAGAAGAAGAAGCTTCTCGAATTTTTTTTTGAAGTCTCGACTTTGAGAAGGTGTGTGGTAAAACGAAAAATAAAATCGAAAAGGATCGCGATAAACAAATCAAGAAAAAAAGTTCATATTTGAGTACGGAGTTGGTAAGCGCAAATCTTGTGATTGGAGAAGGAACATTTATCCATTAGATCCGCTCCGAAAATCAAAAGGAGAAAACGCATGTGGAAGTCGCTAAAGAAGGTTCCATCAATCGAGAAGAATCTACTCGGGTCTGAAAAGGCAGTAATTTAGCCATCAATTGGTTCCCGACATTCCTTCCGCCCACCTAAAAGGAATTTTCCGAGACATCTAATTGCAGGTCGTTTGGCAGTATCCGAGGCCAATAGCACTGTCGGCTAAATTCTAGCCTTATCTAGTATATACGTACATAGCTTGTCACGTAGTACCCTAATAACAGAACAAGCAATAACCTCAAGGCATCTATAGTCCAGATAACACGCTGAACCACCTAAGGTATTGAAAGTGATACGTAGCAACTCGGAATGAAGAAACCCCTCTTAAATTGTGCAAAAGTTCGCTGAGGAAATGCAGGCTGACGAAATCAACTAATCAACTCATCCAGTCAATTGTTTTGTTTTATGCAGATTAAGTTACAAGCAATGTGCAGTAGTTCGGCGTCAATAGGTAACCCTGTACAGATATATGTAAATGTGACATGTAGATAGAGTATAATACCTTGCATGCATTTAAATTTCTTTTCTTTTGCGTTAGCCTCAATAAGTACACGAAAAAGATTGAATCCAGTGACATGGTGAAACCTCTTGGGGCGCCTCAGCGAGGGAGCATCATCAACAGGAAAAATTGTAAGTTGTCGTCACCTAATCATTTTACACCACCAAATCTTATTATTGCATTGATTAAGAGAATGAGTTTAAAATCTTAATAGTATATACTGGATATGGTGTGGTCATATTTATTTCGTTTTATATTTATGTTGATAGGCAAGAACTAAGCCTCCTATCATGGCGTATACATGTACATAGTCAAAAATTTTATTACTGCCTTGGCTAAACCAATGAATTCAAAATTTTAATAATACATAACATATATATAGCTCTGGTCATAATTTTTCTTCTTATACGTATGTTGATATGCAAGAGTTACGCGTCTCATTATACAATCTACATGTACATAATCAAATTAATTTTAGTATTGCATGGCCTAAATAAGTGAATTTAAACTTTAACAATACATTTTAGATATAGTTTTGATCAAATATTTTTTTCTCCTTATTATATTTATGTTGATATGTAATAATTAAGCCTCTTATTCAATATACATGTACCTACTCAGACCTTATTATTGTATGGTCTACGCAAATGAAGTTAAAACTTTAACAATACATATTAGATATAGTTTTGATCACACATTTTTCCTCTTATTATTTTTATTTTGATGAGCGATAGCTAAGCTTCCTGTTATACAAAGTATACGTATCTAATCAGACTTCATCATTGCAATGACTGAACTAATGAATTTAAAATCCTAGTAATACATACTCGATATAGCTGATCGTATCTTTTTCTTCCGCATTACAATTATACTGATAAGCAATAAATTAGCGGACTATTATACCTTTGAATTTATGTAGTAAGATCACATTACCTGAACAGATGAACTTAAAGTTTTCATCGTATGTACTCGATATAGAGATAGAGAACTATAGAATCTTAGCCCAAGATATGTAGACCGATAGGCGTTAGGAAAGCTTACTATCATATACTTTAACTGCCGTATTCGTTTCATAATAGTACACATTGCTTGAATATATACAGTTTATAACGTAGTATGAATTGGTAAATAATTTTATTTCTCCTCTCACTTCCCGGAGCCCTATCACATGAAGGTCGCATAGGTCCGCTCTAATTTCTTCCACAGGTCAGCCAAAGGGACTTTGCAGATAGTGCCGAGCAGAGTCATAGGGAGGATGGGGCAAGGCCATGAAGGCAGAACATCTGCGCCTTCCACAGTAAGTAGGTAAGTGACGTAAGGGTCCCTTCAGGACCGAGTGTGTGTCGGCTCTTTTGTATGCAGGCATGAAATTTTTTTGATTATGGATGATGACAGCGGCAGGTATTTTCGGGAACTCCCCCACACTCTCCGCCACCCTTAGCCGAGGTGCTAGCATGCCGCCCTGTGCTATCGTTGTCATCAGGCGATCTGTCAGCCCATGCTGGCAGTTTGGACTTAACGTCCTGGTCAAGTCGCCTTCAACATACTTCCATAACAATACCTCCGAACTTCAAGCAATTTCTCGTTCCCAATCGTTACAGTTCAGTGGGAAGTATACTCCCACGGACAGGAATATAATGTTTAAAAGTGGTGCCATTTGCTTTCACACATTTTTGGTTCAACGAGCAGTCCATTATAGACATGTATATGGTATGGATATACTGGTAAGTGCTGATCTGAAATAATTTGTATGAATATTTTATTATTATTATTTTTTTGTATTTTAATTTTGCATGTAAACTAAGCTATTAACTTCCTCTTTATGGTGAAATAGCTTTCGTATCTAACATAATTAGTAAGTCAGTATTTTAGTTATACGATTTATGAAGTTTGATATTTATTATTCCACTGCACAAGAATCAAGAGCTGATACCCAAACGCTCGAAGCCAGGCCATATCGTCGGTGGCGCTGGTCCTAACATGCATTGATGTGTTCGAAATCATGATTAGGAAGCACGAAAAAGGTAACACCCATGATACAATCTTTGTATAATGAGTAACACCCAGTATATAAGTATCATAAAGTATGGGCGAAATACCCACTAACATGTAAACATGTAAACTCAGTTACCATTTTTTTTTTTATTCATAAATGTAAAAATGTCAGTGGATGAGAATTATTAAATTTTATACTTTTACGAAATGAGTTCAAATAAATATCAAAATTTTATACGTGTAATATATTCGCATATTTCAAAACTTTCGAATTTTCCGAAAACAAACAAGTTACGATTTAAAAAAATCAATAAACCAAAAATTCGTCCAGTTCCAACTGTTGATGGAAAATTACCAGCATTCCCAGTGCTACTGTCAGGATTTTTTTCTTATTTTTTCGATAAAAGTGGGGAAGTCTCAGAAGATCAATTATTATCAACAATAAAACGTTCCTTGGTCTATGTTCAACGTCAAGATTTCGAAAAAGCTGAAAAAATGCTCAATGGTGCTCTGCATTTGGCCAAACAATTGAACAGTGAAGAAGGAATTACATTCATTTACGATGTTATGGCTAGTTTAGCTATGGAACAAGAAGACTTCATTAAAGCATCCCAACTACTTTCGAATGTTATGAAAAGATTAACAGATGAGGGACACACTGAAGATAGCTCTCGGGTCTTACACATTTATTCAAAAATGGCTCATGTAAGCTTGCTGCAAGGTGATTATAAACAGGCTCGGGCACAATTTAAAAGTACAATTGATAAAATCGAAAAGAAATTGAGCACAACAGATGATATTGAACTGCGAGAACTTTTAGGACAGACGAATACGAGATATGGTCAACTGTTTATGAAATTGGAAGATTTTAAGGAGGCGAAGCGATGCTTTTTAGGTGCTTATGAAGCATACACAAAAGTTTACGGAAGAGTTAATTCGGAAGCGATTGCAGTTCTACACTATTTAAGTCTGTCTTGCAAATATTTAAATAATAATGGAGAAGCGATTAAGTATATGGAAGAGGCCATTGATTTAGCCGAGCAATTACAAGAAATTTCAGATGTTGCTCTTATGAAAGCTCAACTCGGCCTCTTATATTTAAAAGTAAATATGTTGGATAGAGCTAAAGAGAGCTGTCGATATGCAATGAAGCTAGGAAAGAAATATGATAACTACTTTGGAGTTATTAAAGCGAAGGAGTGTTTAAATAAAATTCAAGAAAATGCAGCAATAACTAAAGAGGAATAAAAAATTGTGGTTGTTGATAATATTTTTCCCTTGGATGCCCCATTTCCGCGGGAAATTATTTTTTTATCCGAATGCGTGTATATTGTTTATCCTAGAAATAGAATTTTTTGTTAGTCCTAACTTTGAAAGCATATAAGTAAGAACGGTTAATATATTTGTATCTTGAGGACACAGTCTTATTAAATAGTAATTGAAGTCACATTTGATAGCAATTTTTTATTAGTCGAATATTGGTCTATGTCACAAAATTGCCTTTACAACAAGATGTGAGAAAATCTTACCCCATTCTTCTAAACAGATCTTCAGATATGTTGATATTGGAACTTTGTGGAAAAGTCCAAATTATAGAAAAAAAAAAAATCGACGTCTATAGACTTAATCTGTTATTAGTCTTCAGAATAACTGATTTATGCTAAGACAATGAAACGTCAATGACTAGAAGAATAAAGTGCAAGCGACCGTCAAGCAGATCTGCATTGATCCTGAAGGAAGTCTAATGCTATGGCAAAATTTAATGCTGAAGCTGAATGCTGTGAAGAGGAAAATTTTTATGTATTGTCTATCCAAAGTGAGTTGTCCTCCTTTCCACCACTCTCTCCATCTCTTTAGTCTGACTATTCATTTTTTTTTTATATGAACTAACTGGACATTTTCACAGACGGCTAAGGGCTGGTATTAGTAAAGAGAACATCTGCTATTTTGCAATTTTTATCTTTTTAATCACTTAGTTATCTTTGTTACATAGTAATCAGTTTACACATCATCATACTATTGCAACATTTTCATGTGCTAAATTTGTTATTGTACATAGCTTCGAGCGAGTATTCTTGGACGTGAAATCCATCCTGTCAGTATGTGCTGATAGCTCACTCCCGTGTTGTCGCTGGATTACTATTATCACCTTTCCTCGTTCACAGCATGAGCTCTAATCAACACCTTTGTTGTTCTTTTGATTTTTCGTTTCGTTTAATTTTATTCGGTTTACTTTCTATATTTTTTTTATTTTTCTTTTACTCTTTATAGGATGTTCGATGCTCAACCACAAGAAAAACTTTTCCCTTCTTTTCTCCAACACTAATTCGGCGGAATCTTCTTGTTTTTCAATTCAACTTTTTCTGGTCCTAGCAGCAGACGATGCTGAAAAATGGTCGAGTGAGCTAGCCGGTCTTAAATTCTAGGTTTCCCTTTGCGGGCGCCTAATGTATGACTCGACCCACGACCAATAATTCCGTTAGAAGGGATACGGTTCTGGTGTTGAAAATGTAACAAGGTTTGGTTGAACTCTCCCTGGGCGTGGTAAGTCAGAGGCACATCCCCGAAGTCCTACCAACCCTTGGCCAGAAGTCGACATCAGTCTCCATACTGAAATCCAGATGTGCTTTCATAGGCCTCTCAGTTAAAGCAATCAGCAATCAGGGCCTGATGTCTTTAGCGTGATAGAGATCTAACGGTTTTCCTTGCAGATCCTCAAGCTCATAGAGAGAGTTTCACTTTTTTGTACTTAATGCGACACCTTAAGAATTTTCGTCCTAATTTAGCGCTGAGCTGTTGTGGAAAATTGCTCTGAATGAAGTTACGTCGGTATACATGCTGACCAATTCTGAAATTGACAGGTTTAGCTTTAAGATTATAAGCTTTTGCACCCTGCTCGAACGCGTAGTTTAAATTGATCCCAGCGGTCTCGCACGGATCAATTTAGTTCTCAGATTCTCATTCCACCGAGTGTGCTCGTTCTTGACGTGGACTCTAATCCCTGACAATAGAAACCGGTTCACCATCTCTGCTGCATTAGCCTGTGGCGAATAAACTGCAGTTCGCATATCCTTTACACCATACTTCAGCAGCCGAGCAAAACTGGACTCCATTGTCAGAGACTATCGCCTCCGGAACTCCAAAATGCCTCGAGAAACTGACAGATGTTGGCAGTAGATATTTTCCTCATCGGTTTCAGGATTGGAAAATTGGACATGTGGTCAAGAACTATCAGTATGCAGACATTTCCATTCGTAGATCTGGGATATTGACCTAGAAATCAGCACAAAGCTTTTGACATGGTCTTTCTGTCATAGACTGAGCTCCCATAGGTGGTCTAAGGATGGTATTAGGGACTTAGAATTCATCAAGATCTTTAAACTGATGAACATGACAGTTCGCGACGAAACTCATCTTGCGTACTTTGTGCATAGTGGTGAATATCTTACCGGCGAAATATTGAGCTCAATGTATACTTAGAAGCATTTTGGCTAACGCAATTAACACTGCAAGTTGTCCAGGACAAGGATGGATCGTTCTCTAAAAGTAAAGTGGATAATTTTATTAAGATGTTGCAAGCTTACTAGTAGCATGGCTTTTAGAAATTCAAGCTTACACATAATAATTCATATTTTCCTTTCGCTTTTACTTTTATAAATGGTAGCGTCTCCGTAAATTCAATATAAAATTTTACTGGGATTTGTAATTAGAAACAACTTTTGAAAAGTTTGTCTTAGGAAAAGGTGCTCTAATTAAAGAAGATAAGATAATTAAAAAATTGGAGCTTCTATGGATTCACATAATCTACTATTTGAGGTTTTTGTTTTCATGCTGCAAATGTTTATTACAAATTCATATCTTTGTAGGAATTATCACAACTTTCACAAAGAAGACTACACTAAATGTTATCCCGATTCAATTTCCCAATTATGGCTACTATTACTATTTCTTCGTTGTAGCCATGTACAAAGAAGTTCCTGTGTTTAGGTAACGTAGGGATAGACTAAACAAGACATCAAAGAAAACTATCTCACCTGCATACAATGTGATCATAAGACCTAATTTTTATTGCAGATATTAATTAGTACATCAAGAGATGTGTAATTAAAAGCTTCTTCTACATTGATTAGAAATGAAGGAAAAATCATAAAAATTATTTCATCCTAATAATATTAACTGACAGTAATAGTAACTTCATTCTGAGTAGGGACGATTTTAGACTAATTTTTGTAAGACTCAGCTAAAACAAACTTGGTTTGCTCCTGTTTAACTTAAATTGTATGGATCTTCATAATACACCACATTAGAATGGATATTCATTTAACTTTTATAACTAACTTTTTTACTAACCGTTAGAACAAAACTAATTCAAAGGCATAACACGAAATATTCAAGTAAAAGTGCATTTATTTTTTGAAATAAACTCAACTTTTAAAAACAAGAACTCATAAGTAAAAACTTTGGTATTTAACTTTATTAAGTAACTAACAATTCTACTAGTATAAATAAGAAAGTCTACTCTAAAGCATTATTTTCGATTTTATTTTCTGCTTCTAGAAGTTTTAATTGCATTCCATAGTAATTTGTCATTTCCTTGTGTGTTAAAAAAGTCGCTATCAATGCATGGCCAATAAGAGCCACCCCCAAAGATGGTGCTATAGGTTTGGCCATTTTCCGCACAAGAGCCAAAACTTCTTTTGGTTTTTCAGTAACTGATGGCAACCTAAAGGTATAGTGGCGTGTTGCAAACACTAATGAGGCAAGCGGAGACAAGATAGTAGGATAAATAACTCCTAAACAAGATTGAAAAGCTGCTGACTGCATTTCTGTACAAATCGGACAAGCTTCTGGATTAAGGATGATTGATTTCTGGATAAGAGCTCTATGATAAAGTACTGACACAATAGCGGGTAAAACGACTATGGGTAGATAGCTTGCAAATCTGCCATAGTGTGCTAGTTTGAATTTGTTTCTGAAGTGGTTATTTATCAAAATCCCGCTTACAGCACTTAATGCTCCCAGAAATCCCGGTGCGTATCGCAAGGCCCAACTGTAAAATCAATGATAAAAATTAAACTTTAATGATATAGCTAGAGAATCAAAGTCATTACACATCTTTCTGTGGTTCCCATCCTTTAATTAGTTTCATCTGAAAGGAATAAGCCTCCTCTTCCGAGAGTATTACAGCATCCTTTGGAATTTCCTCAGATTTCGATTTATAAACAGCCATGCTGATTTAGGTCTTCGATATGGGACTAAATTGAATTGAGAAATTACTTAAGAATAACAAACATATCAGCACAAAAAAATTATAATTTTTAGTTAAAATTAACGTTTCCCAATTATTTCAATAACATAACTATTCAATAAAAAAAAATCACCAACCACTGTCATCGAATTGTCATTGTCAAAACCACTTCTGTTTTGCAGAAATTTATTGGTTCTGTAGATGTCAGAAAATGTTACCATTTTTAAAATGTGCGCGAAAACCGATAATGCAGTTCTACCTGAGGAAGTTAAAAAAAATTGGTAATGAATTTTAACGATTAATAGTGCTGCGTTCCTTTTCTCGTTCTGAATGAATCTGTATGAATCGACAAAACGATGTCATAATTCTGTGCTCATAGAAAAGGAACGAAACAGAACCATTTCAAGTGTTTGAATTTCTTCCATTTGATAAAAGCAAGTACCTATAAATTCGTAAAAATTTGTTTATGAAAAATAAAGCTATTTTCCAACAAAGGCAACTTAAACTCAACTAATATCACTTCGTCCAAATTGTAAGCAACACATTCACGAATACAAATTTAAATCGTTCTGTTTGAATCCGGGAAAAACTCAGGTGCATTCAGAACGATTCGGAGTCCGAAAAAAGCGATAACAGATTGAAACTAAATCGTTCGGACCGAGAAAAAGAGCGACATGGATTGAAAAAATTCATTCTGAACGAGAAAAGACACCTAAATTTTTATTCGTTTGGCTAGGTTGTCACTCGAAGATTTTTGTTGTTGCGTTTATGTTATTTAGTTCCATTTATAAAATTTGTGCTTTTCATTTATTCTATATAATTAAGTGTTGTGCATTTAAAAAAAAAAAATTATTTAATTAAATTATTTTATAAACGTAGCGTAAAAAATTGGGAAGATACCCTATTTTGTTTGAAGATTTTTCAAACGTTGTGCATCACGAATTCGAAAATTGAAATAATTTTTAGTGCAAACAACAAATTTTTTTTTAAAAGAAAATTAATAAATAACAGTAAAAGTTAGAATATTTTATAGAAAGTATAATCTTTCAAACTTCTACGTAGGTTAATAAAAATAGCTATCTAGGAAAATTTATACTGCAAGCATAATATAGACATTTGTTTGGTGTTTTCAGGTTATGCTTTTAGTTTGTCAATTTAGTATTTATGGCGGATTATTATTTCATTATTGTAAAAAATCCAATTATTGGCCATTTTTTCAACTCTTGACATTCGAACAAAGTGCGAGGGAATAGTCGAAAACCTTTTAATTTGCTTTATTATTTTACATTTTATTTGTTGGTTTTTTGAATTTCTTTTACATAGGTATTTATTTTGAATTTCTTAGTTTTGTGAATGGATAAAATTATTTGAAGGTATACGAAAAACTATTAATTAAATTCCATACATTTTGTATTAAAAAACCCCAACGAGAATCCAATATTTTGCAAAGATAAAAAAATATCATATATAAACTCTGACGAACAGTAATACCTAATCAGTTAAATTTTTCATTTTGAATTTTAGAGACATTTTGTGATTGCGTGGATACACGAACCATTTTTAAAACTAAAGATCTCTGCAGTGTTTTATTGTTATTTCATATTTATAAACCAGAAGAATCACGCATCGAGGGCGTGACATATCGGGAATATTTCTTCTTTTCATTATTACGTAGAGGAGTTTTGTACCAAGTTTTGTAAATCAAGCTTTTTTTTTTTTATATTATTAAGCCAAGCTCAGGGGATACCCTATGATGCAAAGCACAGTATGGCAGGAAGCAGATAGGGAAAGATTGGAGGATATGAGGAGAGTGGCGGAGGTGCCGTTGTATGTCGCCCTTAAACTTCCGCAGATTGTATGCCGGAGGAAAAACAGAAGATGGTAAATTGTTCCACATTCGCACTGTTCGGGATAAAAAAGCGTCACGGAATTTTACTGTACGGCCGAAAGTAATGTGAATGGTAAAAGGATGTGCGCGGTTCGCATCATTCGACAAGGGATTAGACTAGATATTTCATCAGAACATTGACCATGCATGTAGCGATAAAGGAGAGAAAGGCATCTAACACTGCGGCGGTGCTCGAGTGAGTCGATATGAGAAGTTATTGCCACATCACCAATGAGCTTGAAGGCTCTCTTTTGGACAATATCCAATGAAGCTAAGGCTGTGCGACCAGCCCCAGACCATATATGGGTATTGTATTCCATTCTAGATCTGATGTACGACTTTTACAGGAGCGCTAGATTCGATGGGATAAAATATTTCTTAAATATTTTCAGAAATCCCAAGACATTTCGATGCTTATTTGGTAACAGAGAAAATGTGATCTGTCTAGCTTAATTTACAGGATATATTAATGCCAAGAATGCTTAGTGAAATTAATGCTCCATCAAAAGAAACGGGAGTGGTTAAGTTATGGTCTTGTTTTAATGAGATAAGACAGCTTTGGGTCTTAAATGAATTGAATTCCGTGCGATTCGTTTTCAATGATCTAATCATGCAATCTCGTTTAACACATGCGGCATTCCCCCAGGAGTCCGCAGGAGCGTCAAAGGAATAAGCGAAATCAAGGGTACTGTCATCAGCGAAGCTATGGATGGGATTAAAAGTAAGGGAAAGCAGATCATTAATGAAACTTAAAAAGAGAGTTTGAGAGATAACAGAGCCTTGAGGAATACCGGCATTTATGGGATGAGGTTCAGATGTAACGCCATCTAATGCAACACGTATTTAGCGACTAAATAGGAAACTTGCAATTCATAATAGAAGAGGAGGGGAGAGACCAAGTGCTTTGAGTTTAGCTAAAAGGGCTGGATGCCAGACTCTATCAAAGGCCTTTGACATATCTAGGGCAACAATTTTGGACTCACCAAAATTGTGAAGATTACGGTTCCAACGTTCCATAAGAAAAGTCAGCAGATGAGCGTCCAGCTCGGAAGCCATATTGGCGATCTTTGATGAGGTGATTAGTTTCTAGATATTTCATTAATTTGGAGTTAATGATAGATTCAAAAATCTTTGAAAGAATCGAAGTGATAGCAATTGGTCGATAATTTGAGGGATCGCTACCCTCTCCTTTTTTGGGAATATGCTGAACGTGAGCTAGTTTCCAAGCAGTTGGAAATTTTCCTGTCAAATAAGACAAGTAGAATAGTTTGCGCAGGATGAGGAAAAGCTTTTAATTAACAGGAGCGAAAAACCATCAGGGTCTTTGGCTTTGGAGACGTTAATCCCTTTAAGGATCTTAAACATATCTCTCGTACGGATGTGTATTAGCTCTTCTACACTTCCACACGGGAGATGTAAAACACGTGTTTGTGAAGATGGTGGAACACGAGAATTTGAAGCGAATCTGGCAGCTAAAATATTAGCTTTATCCAGGGAGTCAACAATCACTTGACCATTATTAAGTAGTGAAGGTATAGAGGAACCGGTAAAGTTGTTCCTGATGGTTTTGACCAGGGACCAGAAACCTTTGTTGCCTTTTCGGCTTGCCAAGATTCTTTGTCTAATATTCTGGTCAAAAAGAAATTTTTCTCTCTAGATAATGGACTTACAGATGTTCCGTGCAGTCTTGTAGACTTGTTTCAGTTCCGGAAATGGATGTAATTGATGGCGCGAAAAGCAGACTCTTTCGCTTTTATAGGTTGGTTGGACTTATCATTAAACCAAGAGCGCCACAACAAAAGAAAAGATCAAAAAGTCATTAAATCTTTCAATATTTGATAGATTCGATTTTGTTGTGACAGTTCTCCCTTACGTAATAATAAAAAAAAATATTCTTGTTATGTCATGCCCTCATGTAGAAAATGGCGGGTAAATAGATCAAAGGTCAAAACTCACAACATGACATTTTTCGCCCTGCAGTGGGATTTTTCGACACGGTCTTTTTCTAGGATATTGAGCACTAAAAGAAAAAATTTTTTGTCGAAGTCGCCAACTTCGTATCATTCTGCTGGTACTGGAGCTGGGCGTTTGTTTCATGTTATGCAATATTTCGTGTTTTCATGTCAAGTGAACTCTATGTATTTCGAATAATGATATTCTAGAAAATCGTTATGTAAATATATTGTTTTTCACTACATCGGGAACTTAATAGTACTGAAAAGTCTCATGAAGAGTTGTCAACTCTTGACTAAGCTTTGTGTCTAAAATCTACATAAAAGATGACTAGAAGTAGTTAAATTTCAAGCTTTTGTGGCTAAAAAGTGGTTTGTACTTATAACCTTAACGACCTCTTCTTTCCCCAACAATACTAAAGAGCTCTTAACTCTTATTATTGAATTACGTGTCTTCAAATTCATTCTATTCCATAGTTTAGATTTCACCAAGTTTATCAATCTGAACAGTTCATCTTCTGTATTCGAACCCTGTTTTTAGCAGTGAAATAGTTAACGCAGAAAGTTCGCTAAATTTAGTTTTGTCTGCAGTATCTTAATATGTAGATACCTCGATCCAAAAAAAGCCTTGTATTATTAACGTTTTCCCACTTCATAAAACTAATGTTATTCCATTGAGTTAATATCTTGACAATAATTTCTTTGTCGGTCCCCATAACTTCCGCAATTCTATTATTTCTTTACCTTTAACAACTTTTAAGATGTCTACTACATTTAATACTCCACTTTTTTTCAATATTTCAATATTTGTAGGTAGCTTTTGTTGCAGCTCTTCTATTAATTTCAATGTAAAATCGTTGCATCGGGTGCGTACAATTTTTTCTTCCTCTGCCATTATACTATAGTTTTTTGAAAAGCAGAAACTGAAAACTATAACCCAGGTACGGTCACGGATCTATATGATATTTAACGGCTGATGAAAATAAGTTAATCCAATGTAAATTGTTGAAATCAGGATTTTTCCACAAAGCGACTTAATTAAACACGTGAGGCAAGTTAAAAGTTTAGAGGGAACGATGTTATCCTCTTCGAATAATTTCACAACTACTTGTACTTCAGAAACAAAACTTTTTATGTAAATTAAATATAGTTGGTTTGTTGGGTCTTTGTACATTGAGTGTAAAATGTAACAGTTGTCTTTCTCATGACTCAATTTAGTATTTATGCGAGATATGACAGGTTCAATTGACAGCCAACTAGTATCACATATTTTTAAAATCTTAAGTGTATCTTTTCCACTTTTATGCTCTTTGATTTATTTTAACTTTATAACTCAACTCAGCATTTGACCTTGGTGGGAAAAATTGCGGTATATCCAAAATATCCCTTATGATACCGATTTCACACATTTTTTGCCACACATAGTAAGCATGGAGTTTTTTCCTCAGTATAGAAATCAAATAAAGTTGCGTTCTAGTTGGACGCTTACTGTTTCGCTACTTTTCCCCATGTATATATTTAATAACAATAGTACCTTCTAATCCCGTCCATCCATAGCATACAAATATTTGAATGTATACTACCCGTATATATTGTTTGAATTTTTCTAAAAACCGTAAGCCCTGGGTAGAAAGTTGGAAAAGTTCTTAAAAATGGCTGTAATGAAAAACACAGATTTGGAAAAAAAAGTGCCTAAAAAAGTGACTATTAGCTAAAAGTAAAAAAATGTGGCCAAATGCTTTAAAAGGTGGCTAAATTGGCAGCACAGGAATACCACACTTACAAAGCCAAATTTTTCATTTAAAATTATCACATTAGGGACACGTGCCGCAAAAATTATAATTATTTATCTTCTTAAAGTGACTAGGATAGAGGAATTTTAAGATAATGTTGCTAAAAGTCCATATTCAAAAATATGTTTTTTTATAACCTACTTTTTCTTTCATAGAAATCCAAATTAGTATTTAAAACGACAAAATTAACAGGAAAATTAGTCAACTGAATTAACTTAACGATTAAAATGAGGCATCAGAATCTACTTAGATAGTACATTTCTATATAATATTTTAAATGGTCGAGTATATTTTCATGCGTTAGTCTCTAGTATTTATTTGAGCGTCCCTACGCGCAACTCTAGATATCAGGCCCTCTTTACACTATTTCTTGCAGAACTAATATTAAGGAGAAATCACCTATCTACAGAATTACTAAATCGTTCAATACAAGATTTAACAATAAGATATCTTAAACACTAGTCCTCTGACCTTTAAAAAATTAATGCTCCGCGAGATCGGTTATTAACACTTTTTCTTTTCTTAATTTCTTTCTTTCTACTGCTCTACCTTCCTTCTTAGCTCCTTGGCAGTATTGTTGGCTTCCGCTTTTCAGTTGTATTTTAGTCTTGCTTTTTTCTTATCTTCTAGTTTTAAGTTCATTCCCGCTCTTTTGATTTTAGATTTAGTTTAATTTTTGTTTTTTAAATTTTGTCTTTTTTCTTTTTCTTTCTCTCTCTTTTCACATTTTGCTTTTAGTTTTATTTCTTTAGTTATTAGTTTATTTTCTTCATTTACTTCTTAACATTATTATAAGTTTTCGTTTTTTTTTAAATATTCTTTAACTTCTTCTTTTGTAATATATTCAAATTTGTGTTATCTCTTTAATTGTAAGGTCTATATGTTACTGGAAATTTCTGTTTACTATCTATCTTTTTACGTTTCAAAATAAGTAAACCTGTGTCCGAAGTTCGTACGTAACCGTCTGTAATACTTTTCACATCAGATCTAAAGATAAAATGAAAGTAAGAAAGTATACAAAGTATTCTCCAAAAACCTGCGAAATCGAAATAATAAATTATTATTTTTGACATATTGCTTTGGACGCAGAATGGTGCGTCTGGTGAGTGTTTGTGCAGATCAGTCCTCTACTCTGCACTTCCAATTGACATAATACAAATTTATTCCAATATTTGGTTTCTATAGGAAACGGCAATACTTTAGTGTTAGACACTCTCCTAATACTAAAAAAAACCATCGTCGCGACGTCCGGCGACGGCGCAAAGGAAAGCATGCTAGCATACTTACTAGATCCACTAAAACTCTCCTCAGCGAACACAAATAGAAACAATTTTTCCGGTGCTTCTCCCCTGAACCTCCGTCTATTTCGTGGTAAGTTGGCTGTCTTGTCTGTCGGCCAGAGACAGAAGGTGATTCGGTGAGATTTCACAGAAAATAGAAACAAAACAGACAACATAGTGACAGAGACGTCACGGAAATCCTTCACCTTATTATCATGCTCATGTGCAAAGAAAGCCAACAAAGGAGAAACCACGAGGTGAAAATAATATTAAATAGTCTGAGCGGTGAGCAAATAAATACACGCGAGAATTGGAAATTATTGGGAAATTCTAAAAATTTTCCAAGGTGGCATGTCAAAGCAAGCTGGCAAGAACAGAACGAGACACACTGCAGTAACAAAGCAACGCCACCGCGCTACAGCGAGCGCGCACTCTTTCATGATGTACCAAAAACCAACCACCATATATATAATTTCCCCTCACCGTTTTTTGTGCCGTCCCGTTTCTCATTTTCTTTATAATTTTCACAATATAAAGCTCCAAGAATTGAGGGGGATAACGTACGAACGGTTATGGATACAATACGAGGATGGTTGGAATTGTGTTGAGCTAAGAGACCATGACAGGCCGATGTATTGGGGGAGATTTTTGTTTATAGAGAACAAACTGAACACAGGATCAGCTCAGCTTTGGCACCATCGGACGGATATGGATGCTACACTGGGGAAAAACGAGAGTACACCCCACCGTACTGTAGTAGTACACAATGAGTGTGGTATAAGTCCAAGAAGTAATCGAGTCGTCGTCGTATCCGTCACGTTTAAGTGTACGCGCTTCGTGTAGCTCATAGTAGTACTCCCGGGTTAGCTAAAAATTAGGAAAAAAAAAATCGTCAAGAAATTATAGTTTAGAACGCTAAAAAAATTATAAATACAAATTAGGGAAACTCCGAAAAAAATACAACCAACACAAAAAGTGCCGAAAATTATTATGGAGTGCTGGCGGAAAAATCGTTTCGGCCCAAAGATTTTTAGATGGTGGTGAAGAGATCCAAATTTTCCTAGTGAAGAAGAAAGTGAACTCGCATCTCAGGGTGGTGAGTGACCAAATATTGCCACCCCTTAGCGGGCGGAAAAACAGGGGGAAACGTGTGTGGCATTGGATGGTGTGTTGTAAGAGTTAAAGTTACATGTGAAAAAGTATACCTAACTGGAAACATTTTTGTTGCGTTATTTTTGGTGTGCATTTTTCGGCCTTTCACCAAGTGGACTTTACCTGTTTTTTTCCGGTGCTCATTGTGATAAGGAAATTAAAAAAAAAAAAATTGTGAGTTTATTACAGCAAATTTTATCATTTTGTACTTGCTGGTGTCTTCTTCTCGTATTCGTTAAACGTTGTTTGAATTGAACAAGTTCTACTATAAAGACACACTATTTTTTTTTTCAATTGTTTATAAAACTATTTTTATCTATTCCGTGCATACTCAACATACGAAAAATGCTTGTGTATATTTTTGTTTTCCTTTTAATATTTTGAACTTCAAGCATAGTCGGAACTTACAATTTTTCATCAAAAAACGAATGCGCTAGGCATCCGTTCCGTAAGCAGTTCACCTTCATCATGTAAATGAATGTGTGGATGCTATAAGATAACAAGAATTTCCTGGACAAAAGTGATAATTAAAAACAAAATGTGTTCCACCGGAAGTGTATCCATTTTAAAAACGTGCACTTGATTTCTTTAGTTAAAATAACAAAAATTAATAAATAACATAAATTGTGTTAATCCAATTAGAAAATAACAAAATCCTGTCTAAACCGGATCAGGCAGAACAAATCTCCTGGCTACAGTCCGACTCTGACAGATTCTTTTATTGGTGTAATAATAATATGTAGATATAGGTGTATTCAGCAGGGGTATTTATCTAGTCTACTATAGAAGACTATTATAGTAGTACACGTACTACTAACGTAACCGACCCCATGTTTTCATTTTCGTCAGCCTCTCAAAAAAACAAAAAAAAAAAAAATTGAGACTACTTAACTTGACTTGTGAACTTCCCCACAGTGTTTTATGTGGGGCATGCGCACATTATTTTTTCTACTCTTTTTATGACGTCAAAATGCAGAGTAAATTGTTAAGAAAATCCTAACCTAACCTAAAAAAAGAAAATAATCCTTTATTTCTCATCGGTGTGACTTTAATTGGAGTTTCGATAATTGAATGACGACGAGAAGAGGTGGCAAAAGCCGTTTTTAATTAAAATGACCTTGCCATTCACGTAATTTTAGCCATTTCCTTAATAGAGGTTCCTTTATTAATGTTCCTTCCAGGCGCCCTAATGAGAATTGATTGATTCGTGGTCGATTTTTTCGGGTATTTTTTTTTTTCATTGGTAGTTTAGGGACTAGGTAGATATATATTAAATGAAGGGTTGTTAGATAACCAACTCGAGGGGAAAAAATTTTTTTTTGTTATTGGTTTTATTTCAGTATTATACCGTGGCTGAAGTTGTACACTTTCTAATTAACTGTTATAGCTCAATGTCCTTTTTGCTTTGTATTTTTAAGATTATTAACAAAATATGATGTGGTGTGTCCTTTACTGCGAAACCCTCCGCGTGGAATCCAAGTTTTCTATGGTTTTACAATTATCTTTGTGACTTTCCCTTAAAATAGAATATCGATTTAATTAACTTAAAGAAATTGCACAATTGGAAGACAAGAAGAAGGTTATAAATAATAACTGATCCGAGGCATTATACAAGTGTATCCACTAAGACAATTAAAAAAAAAAGGTAACTCAATTTATAAAGGGCCGACGGGTAGGTAGGTTTGCAGTTTGAAATTTAATTACAAATAGGAGGATCATATATACATTAAAAATTTCGACATACAATGTATACGTTGATGGAATTAATTGATCAAAATGGTACTAGGTATTCCATCAATTATCATTTTTTGAATTGAGATAAAACGACTTCATTAAAGTGTGGGGATTTCAAAATCAAAAATAATCCTATTAACGCTTTTCTAGCAGTGCAGGATGGGACAATACTGGACACTTAAGAAAATTAGGGAGATATCCGATTATTTATTTATATTATTTGAAAAATGAAATATAAGCAAGAAATGTGCTATTTTTTATGTGTCAAAAATATATTAATGAAAATAAGCAACTTGAAAAATTTTAAAATAATAAAAATTCACAGATAGGTATTTGTCCGGTTATGCCCCATATGCGGGGCAAAATCGAACAGCCCATGGGGCATAATGTGGTGTATTTTTGTAAAATTTGCCTAACTGCTTTCGGTGGCACGTTTCGCATCTTGAAATTATCCAAGTCTTCTTCATTCCAGTTAGTGTAACTCTCGTCTGCCCATCTCCTGCAATTCAAGCAGTGAATCCAACCTTCACTCTCCCGAAATAGCATAAAATAAGATCAATCACATCTCAATACTGAAAATAAAAGAAAAAGGTTAAAAAACTGGTGAAGGTGCCAACAACTTTTAGTATTACTTGACAGCCTAAAAATCAACGAGGTAAAAACTAAAGGAGATGCAATCATATTATGTACAATCCTTGTACATGAGAGCAGCTAACATTGCCATGCATTTGTGTGTGTTTCATTCCGCCATTTTTGGTCTTTGTTGTTAAATTCATACTTACTTCGTTGAAGATTTGATTTTTTTGAGTTTGTGCATTAACGCAGGAAAACCGAAGGGGCATGAAGCAAATATACTCACAAACTTTTTAGCACTGAACTTGATTTCTTGATTATTAACTTTTTTATGTTCATGTTTGCAAATTCAGTAAATAGGTACTTTTGGGTGTAAGAAAATAAAGGCGATTAAAATTGTGCACGAGTTGTAGATATAATTGTGTACAGATGTACAAGTTTTATGGCGCTTATGTACAAACAATATCAGGCGTAACTATGTATGGGCCAGGGTTGGACCACCGGCCCCCCAGAATGCGCCCCTCCCAGGAAATTATGAAAATTTCCTAAAAACATTCGTTAATTCGTACAATCTTAGACCGAATTAAATTGAATTTGTTCGGATCGGAATCGAAAACGCTTTAACGAGTTCTTTCCTTCAAGAAAACCTATTAAAACCTTTTTAAAATTTTTAAAAGCTATTCTGAGATTGGTCTGACTCCACTGAATTTTGACAAAAGCGTGATCCGTAGGAGAAATCATGAAGAACTATTTTGACAGTTTGTGCGGAAATTTTAATTGATAACTTTTGATATCAATGAAATTTTGAAAATTTCGTAAAACTTTGTTTAATTGTTTTTTTAAGCTTTTTCGATTCTAATCACAACGGATTCTGTAATTAGATTGATTAAAAATATTTACTGTACATTTAAAAACGGCAATAATGTTCTTCTTACGTTACATTATGGAATAAACTAATATTAGCACTCAAGATAATAAATACTTTGGGAAATCGCGAAATTCACAGAAAAACATTAAATTTGTATAGAACTTACTCGAATTTCGAAAAGCAGAACGCAACCGGAGAGAGCAAAAGGCTTTTTGATAAAGTCCAATCTAGGTAAATGTAATTTAGTAGACTTCCCATCGGATACAAGGGCAAGGTCATCCGAATTTTAGAAGATTATATTCATATTTACAATCAAGTGATGGACAAAATTATCATTAACTTCAAATATAGGTTTGCAACAGTCATTTGACTCATTTATAAAGTTGTACTTGAAACATGGAAAGGCATTTGTAAAAAATTATAAAAATGTTTTCAATGTAGACATTTCCACCTTACAGGCTGAAATAAAAATAATAAACAATAATATGTTCCTAAACAACAGCATTGTAGTAAATTTGGAAAGACTGAAAACAGAAATTAATAAAGACTTCTGCTCAAATTTATACAAGTAGCTGCAAGCAGCTCTGAGTGTTCCTATCAGCTCGGCCGGCTGTGAACGGAGCTTTTCTATCAAGTTAAAACTTGGTTAAGATCAACTGATTCAGGAGAGGTTTTCGAACATGTTACACATAAACATTAAAAACGAGATAATTAAAAACAAACTAACAGCGCAACAGGTGATAAATAAGTTTGCAGAAAAAAAAATCGTAAACTAAAGCGTATACAGGCTTTAACTATCTCCTTATTAGTGCTTAATAAAAACGTAAATAATTGAACTAAAATGTGTATCTAACTTCAGACCTGTAAAGTACTTAAGTACATTGGTACTTAAGTATTATTACCAGTACCAGGACCTGGACTTAAATGTTTTTTAAGTACAAGTACAAGTACTCAAAAAATTCTGAAGTATAAGTCCCGATACCTGTACTTAACGCACTTGCTACAAATACCGCCATAATAATAGAGGTTATCTGCATTTCGACAGTGCCGCAAGAAATTTTACCGCCTTCAGTAAAATAGAAAGTAAATTATCGCAATATATCAGTAACTGTAGGACAGAAATTGACTTGCTGAATCGATATTCTTTATTGAGAAGGTTGGCAATTAAGTGCCACAATTTGCTCTCTTCCTTCGGACATGTGGAGCGTTGATTTTCATTTGCAAGTCTTGTAAGTTCGAAAATGAGAAAAATTGGGCAACTCCTTTGTAGTGTTTCCATACAAAAATTTCATTTTTCACTATATATTTGGGGACTGCCTGAGAACGTGTCGACGTAGAGAGCTGAAATTTAGTACAAGGTGTTTTCATAGCAACAGTAAATAAAATTTAGAAAATGGACTAAATCGGGCAACCCCGTCTTAGTGTTGCCATATAAAAATTTATGTTTTTTACATATACTGTGAAAACGATCGGTCCAAGACATTTTTATTGTACTAAAAACTTCTTCAGGATACAAAATCCTATAAAATTGGTTATAATAATTTTTTCTGTCCGCCGAACCGTTATAGAAATATATGCGAAAAATCACTTAAAAATCAAACTTGGCCAGATGGGTACCATACGAAATTACATACGGGCATTCATCTAGGGTATCATAGGAGTTTGTCTTACAAGGATAGGGTCCCTACTCGTCAACACCGCTTTCTCCCAAATTCACAGTATATGTTGGGATTGACTAGAAATGAAAGTGACGTAAGTGGGAGATCCAAGCGAGTACGAAATAATGCATGCTGGCAGGGGCGGATTTGATCACTTGGCCGCCCTAGGCCTATGGAAGATTGCCGCCCCCCTACTCCCTGTAAAACACGAAAAATTGAATGATCTATATCCAGTGAAGGGACCCCAGGCTAGAATTAGCGGAGTAGGCTGCCTCATAAATCGGAGTAGATTTGAAAAAAATGGAGTAGAATTAAAAATAACACTTTCCAACGAATTATTTTATTTAAAAAAACGAAAAAGTATAAAAATGTAATGAAATACCCACAACTACAAGAAAAAATCGCCGCCCCCTAAATCTGCCGCCCTAGGCCCGGGCCTACTCGGCCTATAGGGAATTTCGCCCCTGCATGCTTCGCTACATTTAAGTCACTTTCTTTTCGTAACATTATCCTTCATATACAAAAAACCAGAAATTATTATCCCAATTAGTTTAGGAGCATTTTCTAAAATAATATTGCGAGGTTTGCTAAATTACATTCAACTTACATTAATTAGCAGCATTATACTCTAAAGCTGCCACCCTTTATTTCTCGGTTAAATTCTAATCGATTTTCAAAATTCTTTTCACTAAATTCATTGCGAGTTTTTTATGATTTTTTGAAACTATTACGAGATTTGTATGGCAGCGGGTTACATAGTAGTAACCCACCATCATATATTATTTTAAAAATAAATAAAAAAAATATTTTTCCGGCGGTGAGGGATTTGAAAAATTCCTTATGCTAGTTTTTTTGTGATTTTTTTTCTGATTTTTTGAACGCATTTTTCCTCCCCTCCTGATTAAGTTGCGAAATTTAATTTTCGAGGGCCAAAATTCTGTCTGATAAATTCATTTCGAAATGTTTTTTTACAACTTCCAATTTTTTGTTTTTTTTTTTTTATGGATGAGCTTTTACTAGAAGATTTTCTGTACAAAATTTGTTTGCGACAACTCCCGCGAAAATTTTCAAATTTGAGCATTTTCCACAAAGGATAAGCCTACAAAACCTAGGGCTCCTCTACATTATGCATTATTTCGGTTTCGCGTGGTCATTTGAAGGTCCCACTTGCGTCACTTTCATTTCTAGTCAAGCTCAACATATACTGTGAGTTTGGACGAAACCGGTGATGTCACGTAGGCACCCTCTCCTTGTTAGACCAATTCTAGCTTTCTTACTTGTTATACCCTAGAGGAAATCTAAAGGGTCTACTAAGTTTGTCATTCCGTTTGTAACACCTCGAAATAATGATGGTAGAGCAAAATGGATTGGACACCCATTCATAATATTAAAAGTTATTTTGAGTTTTGCATGTCCGTCCGTCCGTCCGTCCGTCCATCTGTGCGCACGATAACTGGAGAACGCGTATACTTAGCGAGCTGAAATTTTGTATAAGGACTTTAAAAAAAAAGGAAAATTAAGTTCGAAAATGAGACAAATCGGGCAACTCCTTCGTGGGGTTGCCATACAAAACTTTCGTATTCCACTATATATTTGGATACTGCCTGAGAACGCATCGATATAGAGAGCTGAAATTTGGTGCATAGTGTTTTCATTGTACTAACAAATAAAATTTCAAAAATGGACTGAATCGGGCAACTCCTTCTTTGTGTTGCCATATAAAAATTTAGGTTTTTTATGTATACTGTGAAAATGATCAGTCCAAGACATTTTTATTGTACTAAAAACTTCTTCAGAATACGAAATCCTATAAAATTAGTTATAATCATTTTTTTCTGTTCGACAAACCGTTGTAGAAATATATGCAAAAAACCCTTCAAAAATCAAACTTGCACAGAAGGGTGACAATACGAAATTTCATACGGGCATTCATCTAGGGTATAATAAGAATTGGTCTTAGACCAATTCTAGCTTTTTTACTTGTTTTTGTTTTAGGTACGATGCTTCACACAATTGTTTCAACTTTTTACAACAAGAGCCAATAATGTTCATTCATTATACTACGTGAGCAAAACGACGAGTAATGTGTACATTAACGACGATAGTGTGTTTTGCCTGTTTGGGTATATTTGCGAAGCGCACAACCCAAAATTAATCTAGTCAAAAATACTTTGCGAAGCGCACACCTTTTGTTAAGGGATTACGCATTGTTCTAGCACTTACCTGCCCTAAGTAATATACCCCCGTAGGGTATATTTGCCAAGAGCAAAGAAATACACACCCAGGCAGGCACACACACACACACATGCAGGCAGGCTGGCACACACACACACACACACAGAGGCAGGCTGGCAGGGGCACACACACGCGCGCTCCGCTTCGCTCCGCGCGCGTGTGTGTGCCCCTGCCAGCCTGCCTCTGTGTGTGTGTGTGTGCCTGCCTGCCTGTGTGTGTGCCTTTGTGCTTGGCGCAGAGCGTACTCCTTATATTGATATTAGTGGTTTAAAAACTTAACTTAACTTACATAGATCAGGCAAAATTCATAGATCAGGTAAAGATACGTGTTATAACAATGCGTTGACCTTAACCATAGCCGCGCGTTTCCAAAACAATGCGTAATCCCTTAACAATAGGTGTGCGCTTCGCAAACTCCTGCTTGTGCTCTAGGAGAAGTGTTTTTTTATGGCTTGTGCGCTTCGCAAATACACCCGCCTGTTTTGCCATTCAGCTACCTCAAAGGAGCCATTGCGTTTATTCTGTGAATCACTTCTCATACTTTTCTTACATTATTCTCACTGCCCTAAGTAAATAACAACCAATTTTATTATGAAACCAAATATTAGTCATTCACTAAATATTAATTCGTAAAAAAAAAATTCCTAACAAAAGAAATCTAGTGCACGCCTCGTAAGTCGTATATCTTAAAAAAACCAATAAAACCAACAAAAAACATTTGTATATACAAAATATCAATTATTAAAATCATCTCTTTCCGGATACAGACAAACATACTATCAAATTTCAAAGAAACCGTCATAAAAATAAAGGAATTTATTTAAAAAAACAAAAATCCTCAGACAGAAAAATAAATAAAAAAATTAAAAATTAAACAAACTTAATATGTGTCTCACCAAATGCCAACTATTTAATACTATTTACCAATTCTTTTCTCTTATTATTCACCTAATTGCAGAATTTTTATAAATAACGCCGTCAGTCTAAAAATATCCGCGAGTGTGTCTCTCTGTCTGATTAGGTTTAAGAGACGACACCTCATGAACACGACCAGTGAAATATGTTGATTATTACGTTATCAAGTGTGAATTGTTGTTGAAAATCGCAAAGTTTAAGTATAGATCACTAGCAACAAGTTGAAATATTGTGTATACATCATTTACGTTTGTAGTTATTATTATCATCGTAATAGTTACAAAGTAAATAATATTAATAAATAATACTAAATACAAAAATAAAAAGGAAATTAATTAATTAAGAATATTTTAAAATAAATAAATAAAATCGTTACAGTGCTTGCCAGTGTGAAAAAATCGTTTTTAATAAATTATAATTCTCAAATCTTGTTGGCCTGTTTGTGCACACTGTTTAAAGTGTGACCGGGCGGCTAATAAATTCGTTTCTCACGTGATTTTTGCATCGACGAATAGTTTTGTTTTTAGAATATTAATTATAAGAAGATGCCTGTTAAAAAGCAGGGTAAGTTTGTTACATATAAATAAATTTTACATATTTAGTAGTTTTGAGATTTTTCTAATAATTTTCATATATTAAAATATATTTTTCTGTTTATTTTTTTTTTGTAAAAAATTTACAAAATTCTTTCTCCTGTTGAATACACTTTAAGCTCAGAAAGCTTTTCTTTTTGTCAGATGAAAATTTAGTAATAATTATAATGCAAAGCTGACCAGACACCAGAGAGATCACAAAATAGTTTCATAAAGCTTCACGATATTTTTCAGTGTTAAATTATTGCGAGATCATTTTTGAAAAATCGATGTAAAATTTGTAAAATTTTTTTACAAAGGTTGTATTTGAATGTACTCTCTTGGTTGCATTTGTATAACAATATTTATGAAATTAGTTTTTAGGTTTAGTATCATTTTCAAAGTGAATCCTATGAGTGTAAACATGGGAATTTAAAAATTAACTTAACCTTAATTGAGGACCATTTTGCTTTTTCAAAACTCAATCATTCGAGAGAGAAAAAATTAATAATTAGATATAGACGGGGCCGCATTTATATTCTTAGAAGCCTTAGGCGCAAGATCATTATGAGGCCCCCAAAAAATAAGTCTATTTCAGTTAATAAAATATATGCATTTTTTTTTAGTTTATTAGAAACAAAAGTCCACATTTCCATAATAACGCATTGTTCAACGTTTGCATTAGAGATAGGCATCGTCAAAAATATTTTTTAAATTTTTTCTACGTTTGGAAAGTAGACCTTAACCCATCGTTTATAAATTTATACATATTTTTAATTAAAACACTTTCTTCCTTAATCATTATTAAAAATTACTTACCTTTATCAACACATTTTTCTGAGTCAATATCAGTACCATAAGCTTGTAAATTTTCTTAATACTAGCCTTGTATTTATCTTGATTTATATGTTTATTCAAGACAAGGTTTAAATAGAGTAGCAAAACATACTTTAGTTTAAAAAAAAAATTTTTTTTTATTAGAGAGATCTCTGTTGCTACTAAATGCCAACGTCATATGATCGAACCTAGCTTTAAATGATCTAAGCTGGACAAACCTAATACAATGACATTAAAACTGGAGGTACTGGAAAATCTATCTGCTCATTAAGAATATTTTTGCCTACTGTTTTAGCTTTTACAATTTCAAAGTTTTCTAGGAGATCTAATCTTTTACCTTTATTTTCAATGTGTAGAATGTTTAAATTATGTTTAAATTAAATTAAATTGTGTCTATTTTCTGTTAAATGTCTTGCCATGGTTGAATATGTTTTTTGATTCTTATATGTAGGAATATGTTCTTGAAACCTAGTACAGAAATTCCTCCTATTTTGTCCAATATAAATAGAATCACAATTATTATATTTTATCTCATATACGCCTGATTTTTCTAAAGTATTGATCTTTTCTTTCGCATTCATTAATTTGTTTTTCACAATATTCTTATTATAAAAGGCTATATTCACTTCCCTGTTTAGTTTTATAATTTTGGCTAGTTCATAAGAAATTTTGCCTATAAATGATAACTTAACATATCTGTCACTATTGTCGCTACTTAAGGGCGATAACGCTATGATGCTTTTTAACATAATTTTCTTATTTTTGTTCCTTACACGTTTATCAATCAACACTGTACTATAACCATTCTTAACAGCAATTAGTGGAAAGCCGAAAGTTTAACGTTAACCTGGTGATTGGAACTAGCTGGGATGATAGAATCTGAAAAAGATGGCTTCCTATCAATATTAAAGTCAAACCTATTTGATAGTCTATTAATTGTCAAATCCAGAAAATTGATTTTTCCATTCATCTCTTTTTCGATAGTAAAAGTTATATCAGCTTCCAATGAATTTATCCATTTCAAAAAAATGTCTAGTTCTTTATTTGAACCCCTCCACAAGACCAGTTCCACATATCTGAACAAGAACTCAATTTCTTGTTTATAAGGAAATTTTATACTTAATATTCTATGCTCTAAGTTCTTCATAAATACCTCAGCTCCAAGGGGAGAAGAAGGTGATCCCATTGCCAATCCATTATTCATAATAAAATATTGTTTATCAAATTGAAAATAGTTCTGGCTATAAACAACATTAGAAAGTTCTATTAACTCCGATTTAACTACACTGTCTTTAACCGTATCATTGATCGTTTGTGACATTATGTCTTTTTAAGCTTTGTTATTGGCACAGATGGGAATAAATTTTTGACATCAAACGAAACCAGTATACTGTCAGAAGGAATGTTGATAAATTTTATTTTGTTTACTAATTCTAAGCTATTTTTAATCGACAAATCAGCATTAAATCCTGTAAAGTTCAGAAACAGTTCATTGAAAGTCTTACACAAACTGTAGGCCGAAGCAGACATGTAGGACACAAATGGCCTCATCGGGGCATCTTCCTTCCTTATGGCGCTTTATAAGACCATACAGAATTGGAGGCTTGGGACCATTTAAACTATTTTATATTTAAAATTTTTGAATATCGTACAGCAATTTGTAATTGTATTTTTAATATTTGTTTGAAATTTTGCTGTTGGATTTTTCATTGTTTGTACTGCACTAATGTCCTCAATAAATTTATACATTCTGCTCATGTATTCGTCTCCTAGAAAACTTTGAAATTGTAAAAGCTAAAACAGTAGGCAAAAATATTCTTAATGAGCAGATAGATTTTCCAGTACCTCCAGTTTTAATGTCATTGTATTAGGTTTGTCCAGCTTAGATCATTTAAAGCTAGGTTTGATCATATGACGTTGGCATTTAGTAGCAACTGAAGATGATCGAATAGACCGAAACTCGTACGTATTAGAATTTTTATTTTTATATTAATAAAAAATTTTTTTTTTTGTGAAACTAAAATATTGTTTTGCTACTCTATTTAAACTTTGTCTCGAATTAAAATGTTTCACAAACCGATAACGGTGCACAGCACAGCATTAATATGATTATATGTTTATATTATATTCAAACGTATCTAACATGTCTGACTAGGTATCCATTCCATATCAAATAAGCAACAGGTGTGATATGATCATCAGTAATTTTTTTAAATTTTCCATACTTGGAGGGCTTGTGAAAATAAAAATATGAATTAAAAATTTTTCTTCAACAATGCGTATTTTACGAGTTATGGCATTTTCAAAATTTCCACAAAAATGCTGTCCGGGTCTTCTTTAAAAATTCGTATATATTTTTCTATTTATGCTAGGATGATAATATCCTTATCCTTGATGTCCTTTTTCATGTATATTTTCAAGATTCTATTTTTCTTAGATAACTTGAAATCCTATCTTTTAAATAAGCCGTATTTAAAAAATATATACGAATTTTTAAAGAAGACCAGGACAGCATTGTTGTGAAATTTTGAAAATGCCATAAATTTTTAATTCATATTTTTATTTTCACAAACCCTCCAAATATGTAAAATTTCATGATGGGTCATGCCACACTTTTCGTGATTTTTGCAATGGAATGACCCACTAGCTTTTCGCTCTTTCATTTATTTACAATATTAACTTATCGCGGGTGGCTCATATAAGATTTATGACCTAGTCTCGCGCGTGTTTTGTGTACCTTTCGTGATATGCATATATCTCAGTATGGTAATAAAGGAGAAAATACAGGTCCAATAAGGGGCCAACAAATGTCGATTACGTACGATCATGCGATAGAACCTTAGAAATAAAAAGAGAATTATAAGAAATAGCGATAAGTTAAAACAAATCCACAATTCTATTTCAAATTCTCATAATTCTACTGTCGTTTAAAGTATGTAGTTAGAGGAAGCGAAATAGCTGATACCCCAATAGTTTTTTGCCTCATTGGTGGCTTGCTCAGATACATGCATTTTATGCAGTCCAGTAGTTTCTGTTGGTTTTATATTCTAAGGAAAGATCTTTAGGATATATAACAAACAATAATACTGATAAGCTAAATGAAGTGAAGCCGGCCAATATTTATGTTAGGTGGAAGTTTTTCAGTATGAGAGCGCAGTGCAGTTATGAAAAGCTATCAGAACCCATGAAGGCGCAGTGCCACAGTCAATTACTTTTAAAGAAGTGTAAATTTCATGACATTTCTACACGCTGTCCTTCACTTATCTATCGTCATAGCTTTCAGTGATTCTTTTTCTGGTTTTTGGTTTTCTTTTATACTGCATCTTATTTTCTTCTGTATTTTGCGTCTTTTGTTATGAACTATCCCTTCGAGATATTATTAGCGGTTCTCGGCTTCACACATGTACACGAATTTTGTACGATACTTGCATTTCTGTTTATTATAATATGTTCAAAGGAAAGAACAATAATATACATATGTATACAGGGTGTTTCCGTCTAGGTGGTCCATAGAGCAGGAGGTGATAGTATTCAACTAGATGAACAAAAAATTGAATGGCAGGGGGCGGATCCACATCAACCAGTTGGAAGATACAGGGTGATTAAGAAATTATGCTAGTATCTTAAAAAGTACAGGGTGTATGGTCGCAGTTAAGAGCTCGTAGCTTCGAGGCCCTTCCAACGATTGTTTAACCAGCCCCGCACTCTTCTCCTCTCAGTAGTTCTGGTGGTCTAAAGTAAGAATTTCGGATTTCGTACCATTTTTTGACTTTGACATTTTTGTTTTACAAAAATTTGGTTAACATAAATTTTTTTTTATAAAACCTGTGAATTGTATACGGACTCTCTCTTTAATTTGATCTTTACATTAATAGTTAAATAGTTATTATCTCATAAGTAATTTTCAAAGCTAGTCTCAAACCTATTTTCAAAGATAATTTTTGTTCCCTTAGTAACTGAAATTCGTAATTAAAAAAAAAAAAAAATCATATAATTTCAGTTATGACCTGAATAGATTATGAGCTAATAACACATAGGTCAAATTAAAGCTGAGAGTCTACAGTTTACAGTTTTATAAAAAAAAAAAAACAAGTTATGTTAACCAACTTTTCGTAAAAAAAAATGTCAAAGTCAAAATAATGGTACGAAATCCGGAATTCTTACTTTAGAGCACTAGAACTCCTGAGACGAGAAGAGTACTGCGCTGGTTGAACAGGCGCATACCCTGTACTTTTTAAGATACAGGGTGTTTTGTGAGAGACATAATTTCTCAAACACCCTGTATCTCCCAAACGGTTGATGTGGACCCCCGCTCCCCTTGCCGTAAAATTTTTTTCCTCTAGGTGAGTACTATCACCTTTTGCTCTATGGACCACTTAAATGGAAACACTCTATATATGTATTTCAAATAGAGGACAATTTTTCAGCCTGGCTCTAGTTTTTATATTATTATTTTAGCATTTAAAAGCATTTTTTTTTTCAACAATAACGACACCGATTTTTTATATTGTTGTTTGTGAGGAGTGATGTTTGAGATGTGGTCCCATTGAGAGTGAGACCATAGCTTGCGCCTTATGATAAATGCGGCCTTGGATGTAGAGGTAAAGATAAAAAAGCTTTTCATATTTTAAGTAGGTTTCATCTAAGCAAAGGATATCTTACAAAATACGATAAATAAAAAGTTATAAAGCAAAATATGGTATTTTCTACTGACGCTGGTAACTTATTATAGTTGAACCTAACCCACTTATAATGTCTACTCTTGACCCGCCTCTACTAATTATATATTGTTATGAAACGGAAAAGCTTACAAAGCGTAACGAAACACAATACTTTTTCAATTTTAGAAAGGTTGACTTTTCGGAACTTACCATAGTTGTACAGGGTCTTTCAAATTGAGTTTTCAAAAGTAAATAATTAAAAGACATAGAATTTGAAATGAAACTGAAAAAGTTTTTATTTATTTTTGAAACACAATGTTTGCCATTTATACCCTAAAAATGATATCTCGCATGTGACCATATGTCTAATCACAGGATCTTGTAGGCCAATTCACGTCACCGAATCTGGAAATAACACGGTCTGGAAACTTTCTATGCAGTAATTGCAAAATTTCTCTGGTTGTATGACACGTAGCCCCATCTTGTTGAAACCACATGTCTTCAGTATCAATACTTTCCAGTTTTGGCCATAAAAAAGCTGTGATCATGTCGCGATATCTGGTATCGTTAACGGTTATGGCTCTTCCAGCATCATTTTTGAAAAAATACGGACCAATCACACCACCAGACCACAATGCACACCAAACAGTGACTCTTTGTGGATGCGTTTGTCTCTCTTGGATCATGCGAGGGTTTTCCTCTCCCTAAATACGGCAGTTTTGTTTATTAACGTAGCCATCGATCTCGAAATGTGCTTCGTCCAGAAAGATGATTTTTATTTTTTAAATCGTCGTTTTGTTCCAGTCCCCGATTGGCAAAGTTCCTACGCATGGAAAGATCTTGTGGCAGCAATTCTTGTGTCAATTGAGCTTTGTAGCCCTTCAACCCTAAATATTTGTGCATAATACGCCATACAGTTGACTCAGAAAGTCCCAATTATTGTGAACGTCGGGAAATTGACGTATTGGGGTCATCTGCAACACTATCACTCACAGCACCAATATTTTCTTCTGAACAACCGGCGCGAGCATACTGACGTCTTTCGCGATCTTGTACTGCACCAGTTTCTTGAAATTTGCGCATAATTTACCAATTTGTTGCTCAGTTGGACGGGTTGTGTCGACCATAAACATCGCGTAATTTGCGAAATACATTTTTCACAGAACGACCATTTTCATAAAATAATTCAATAATCTCAATACGCTGTTATAATGTATACGACTCCATTTTTATAAATGGCAAACCTTCAGCTGTCAAAGTGACATATAATATGGGTACGTTCGATGTTTGAAGTGTGTCACACATGCGCGTGCTTTTGAAAACTCAATTTGAAAGACCCCGTAGTACCTAGTAGTAGTAGTTGCTGTTTTGCAATAGTGTTGATGAAGGCGTCTCTAAGTTTTACATAATTATTTTCGATTTATTTTCTTCTTGTGTTCCTTGTGAGCGTCAGCTTTCTAAAATATCTCCGACATGGTTCAATAAAGATCTGAAACGTCTTAAAAATAGAATGAATAAATTGTTGAAAAGTTATATGAGGGACAAAGACATTATATACGTCACAACAATTTCCTAACTTTCTATAATGAGTTCAAAGAACTTTCCTCGATACTTTATGATGAGTATATTTAAAGCATGAGTGCAAAATTATTTACTGACCCACGTATTTTTTTAGTTTATTAATATGATGAAAAGAAAAAACTGACAACTACCCAAATACCATGAGGTATAAAGATTCTGCTGGTGATGATTCGTCTGAAATGTGTAATATAGGTTTGTCATTCACTCTTCCTACAATTGCACGCACAAGACGATATACTTGATAATGTTAATGGGCTTCCAAATGACTTCACACCGAGCCCCGATGGGAGATCCCTCCAGCCTTTTTTAAGTCATGCTGTCTTTTTCTGCCTGCCAAATTGTTGGAATTTATCAATAACTCTCAGCTATTAATTTCCTGCAAGAAATTGCTCACTTCAAACCATCATGAATTTATTTCGAGAAGGTCTACAACCACTGATTTATTGGAATTTGTTTCAGATACTACCATTGGCGAGTTTGCAAAAGCCTACCAGCCAGATTGTATTTATACAGACTTTAGTAAAGCCTTCGACAAGCTATCTCACTCCATTATACTGTTTAAAATGGAATAGTATGGGTTTCCCCCTTCATTCCTAAAATGTACGGAGTCTTATTTATATAACAGAACATACCAAATCAATTTCCAACATTCCATCTTTAGAGTCTTGAAGGCTTCATCTGGCGTACCGCAAGGGAGTCATTTGGGCCCGTTGTTCTTTATTCTATCTATTAACGACATTGTCTCTGTTGTGCGGCACTGCAAAGAAAGTTTTTTAAACAATAATAATACGAAATATTTTTCATTTATTCATCAGTACGTTCACTGATAAATTTACATTGTCAAAATTCACATTCAATTTACACGATCATAATTTGAAAAAAAAACTCCATTAAATTAATCCATAGAATTACAAAAATGTTAGAATTTCACATGTGAGCCCTTGTTCACCATCGCGATATGATACAGTGCAATTTTTTTGGTGACCGTCCTATACTTAGACCTATCTCTATTTGCGATTAGTTCTTATCGTGTGATGAGGCTCACAACTTTGACAGCGACTACAGCTGTTGGTTTTATGATGGCAAGGTATTGTGAAATAAATATAAGAAAAATCCAAATGCTGTCTTTAACGCGGACGAATGCGCATAGTTTTTGTTTTTAAATAATAAAAATAATTAAAAAAGTTAGAAATAGGTATATAAAAAATAAGAGGAAAAAATTAAAAAAATTATAAGAATTAAAAAATTTTTTTTTTTAAATTCAAAAAACTTCAAAAAGTCAAAGAATCCCGTTCTAAGAATAGCCATCTTTAGATAGTTTATATGTATTTACAACTTTAGCTTTAGATTACTTTATTTTACAAATGTACACATAATAAATTTTAAGGTTAAGATGACAATCGTATCAAACTTAGAGCCTCTATGTGATAATTTTTTTTATCACACGAACCGTAGAAATCAAATCTCTGTCGCATGCGGTATATTCGCTCGTGAATAAGCCATTAACTAAACATCAGTAAATATCCACAGACTTCAATATTAGACTGATGATAAAATATGCTTTTTATGTTGCGAGCAGTGTCATCTTTAAGCATGGACTTGTTCTGGGCTTGAGCCCAGGGACCCGCAATCCAAGGGGCCCCTAGCCACTGCGCTAATAGACCAACTAATGACCAATTTTTCAACCAGTAAAAAACCTATTACAAGTTAGTTTAGCTGTTAGAGTTCGGATACAGAAAGTAAACCATGGGGAATTATTCTAAATTCTATTAATGACAAAAAATTTTCATAGAAAGTGACATATAAAAACAAGTCATTGTCAGTACATAGTGTCAGTGTTTACAGTCCCTGTGTTTTTTTTTTAAATTCCCTATCTTTTTTCATGGTTGACTTTCCAGTATCCAAACTTTATTTGGTAAATAGAAAAAAATTTCATACTAGCGGTACATATTAACATAATACTGGCAAGTCAGCCTGGCTAAGATTATTACCCCATATTTGATTCCAAACAACTAAAACGGACTTGCACGACAGGCACTTTCAATTTACTTTAAATATGACATTCGGATGGGGATTCCCCTTAGCGCTGTGGCGGCACGACATATTTCTAAAGTTGTGTTATTTCGCCACTGTTGTATTCGTTCATATCAGCATTTGTAAGTAAGTAAGTAAATGAATTTATTTAGCATTTTTTGCTATTCATTACAAAAGCCATATAATTATACTATAAGTCTAGCCTTCTTTCCTCATTTTCCTTATCTTCTACATTAGTTTACGAATTTAATAAGTAATTTTAACAAATTCAAGAACTTTTCTCTTAAATATCCTAAAATTTTTCTCAAGTTTTACATCTAAAGGTAATTTATTATATATTTGAAAGCCCTTATATACTAAACAATTCTACAATGATTTATCTCTATACAGTGGCAGCCTAAAATCATTAACATTTCTTAATCCGTAAGGTTGTAAGTCTCCAACATAATTCATTAATTTACTTAAATAACTCGGCATATCACTTGACTTAATTCTAAATATAAAAATTAATAAATTCGAAATAATTCGCTGCTTTACAATCAACCAACACAAAGAATTTAACATAAATATGATAGATATGTATCTATTGCACTTTAAAATAGCTCTCATTGCCCTATTTTGAAGTCTTTGTAGTCTTACAAAAGAATTATTGTCGCACATAAACATGACTGTCAAACAATATTCAAAGTGGGGCTTAATTAGTATGTTATATACATTAATTGAACTTAGTAAGTTCTTTGCTATGTAATCTATATGTTTTCTAAATTTCAGATCCTTATCAACAATAATGCCGAAATACTTAATTTCATCAACTTGTTCAATTTGTCCATTATCTATTCTTAAATCCTGGTCAAAATAATACTTAAATATCATACACTTAGTTTTACACACATTAACTTTTAATTTGTTTGATTTAAACCAATATTCTAGTCTCTTTAAATCTTCCTGTATTTCGCACCGACATTGCTCTGTATCTTTCCCTGTCACATATATGAGTGCATCATCCGCAAAAAGAACAATTTTTGTATTTCTTAATACTTTGGCTATGTCGTTAATATATATAATAAACAGAAGAGGTCCTAGAATAGTTCCTTGTGGAACACCAAACGATGTCATTGTAGAATCAGATAATACATTATTCACCGAAGTCCTTTGTGTCCTATTTTCCAAATATGATTTAAACCACTTCAATTCTGTATTTCGAATGCCGTAATTTTTCAACTTCCGTATTAATATACTTTTGTCTACGGTTTCAAATGCTCTTTTTAGATCCAAGAAGACTGCAATGACCCTATTTTTTTTTCAGCTAACTCTTCTTTCTAGTTCACTATTACTTGGTTTAATGCAGTTTCACATGAGTGTCGCTTTCTAAACTCTGACTGATTCTCTAAAAAAAGATCATTTTTATCGAAATTGCTTTCAAGTTGTTTATGCACTATTTTTTTCAATATTTTCTTGCAAGTAGGTAATGCATTTATTGGTCTATAATCTTCACAGTTATCAGACCCTCTAACCTTTTCGGTTGGAGTGACACGAGACTCCTTCCAAATATTAGGAAAACTTAAAGAACGATTTATGAGATGCTCGAAAATTGGACCTAGTACTTCAAATGCGTCCAGTAGCATTTTTTCACTTATAAAATTAAAATCCCTTTTTTGATTAATTGTTTTTAGAATTTCTTTAATTTCAAACTGACTCACTGATTAAAATTAAAATTGAGAGTCTTTTGCTTGTACTAAATTCACAAAGGGAACATTGTCTATGGACAAATTAATCTCCATAATACTATTAACAAAATGTCTATTAAATTCATTTGCAATAACTCTTTCATCAGTCACACATACATTATTAAAATTGATACTCCTTTTTATAGCATTTCTATTTTCAGTTAATAACACTTCTTGATAGTTCTCCACATAGACTTCTGATTTGTACTTAAATTAATTTTATTTTTTATATATTCATTTTTAGCTCGTATCTAATTCCTTTTTATATTTGTTTCGTTCCGCTCGATATGATTTCCAATCACTTTCATCATTAGTGTATAACGCCCTTTGGTGTTTTATTATTTTTTTCTTTTTTTAGTTGCCTTAATCGATTATTATACCATTCTAATAAATTTAGTTACTCATTTTATTACTCACGTAGCCTTTTATTTTTTTTAAAAGTTCGCTTGATATGATGTCCGCAATGTCGTTAGTATCAGTCAGATCATATATAGTACTACATTTACCAATGCACTATTACTAATATCTCTAATAAAAAATGTTTTTTTGTACTTTAAATAAGATATTTCATTTGTACTTGCTTTAAATCTGCTGCTAACCTTGACCTTTATATTCAATACAATAGTTTGGTGGTCAGAAGTTTTTAGTTCAGTATTTATGTCAGCTTCCACCTGATTCGAATTCGTTATCACATAGTCGAGCAATGTTTGGGAGTTCCGCGCGACTTTGGTAGGATTGTTCAAAAATTTGTTTGCAATTGTTGTCATAAGTAATAATTCTCTCCAACTCTTTTTTTATATGTATTACTATCATTAAGCCGATCGATAATAAAATCTCCCGTTATTACAAAATCAGTCGCAACATCCCATATACTGTCCAACCATTCCTGAAAGTAGTCACAGAATTCTCTTGCAGATGCCCTTTTCGAGTAATATACAGTAGCCAGTATAAGTGAATAATTATCAATATAAACATTAACAGCTAACCACCAATATTTCTTCCTAATATCAAGTTTTTGCAACACTTTAAATTGAAATTTTTTTTTATATATATACAAACACCGCCTGTGTGCCTAGAAGTACTGTCAGTGTCGAAAATACTTTGCAGAATACCCAAAAAAGATAGGAACATAAACAGTTCAACAGCCAAAATGAAAAACCTAATGATCTCAATTTGAATAAAAAAAGAGTGAGGAAGCCTTACTGAAGTCTGTATGCTTCCATTGAGTTTCGCAATCACTCTCAAAGGATTCCATACGGTAGATTTGTTGTTGTTGACCCTTCCTTCATGAAACTCATGAAAGCTCCACTACAATAAAAATACAGGAATTAAAAAAAAAAAGTTTCAAACACAAAACAATTTCATAATAGGACGATAGTTGGTAACAAACTTCCTTTTACCGAACTTAAAAACTGGGACAATAAACAATTCTTTCCATAACTTAGAAAATTTACCGAGCCGCAGTGATAGATTAAACAAATATGTTAAGGGGTAAGAAAGTGCTCCACTGCAGTTCTTTAGTAGAATAGAGGTGTCCCATCGCGCCCAGCAAAACAACCAGGATCTAGCTTGAACATGAAATCCTCAACCGATTTTTAGTCAATAGTAAAGCATGGGATGTCAACCTTGGGAACTGTCGTTAAGTAATCAAAATAAGCAAAATTCTATTTAAGCATCAACAGTTAAAAAGGATTCACTAAAATAACCAGCAAAGAAATTCGAAATCATAGACGGACCATTATTAGAATTATCATTAAATACTAAAGCAGGAGGAAAATTATTGGATCTCTTTTTGGTATTTACAAAACGCCAAAAATATTTAGGTTACGATCTGATTACATTTCTCATCTTAAACAGGTAACGTATCATAGGCATGCAAAAGAACATTACGAAATTCGCTCCTCCAAGAAAATGACTTGTGTTAAGTCATCATTAGACTGAGATAGGTGAAACTTTCGAGAAGCCTAAGTCGCAAATTTGTGTTAAATTTTTTGTCGGAACTGAAAATCAGTTTACTCGCCTATAAACTTGTAATCGGTGTTTTTTTCTGTATTGAGTTTTTGATTGTATTTTACGTTATTATTCCTGTTAGATAACCCAAAGTAGTTTAGAAATTATTTTCTTCTAGGGGGCCCCATACTCTAATGTGCAATGGGCCCCCACTTGGCCTTGGTTGCGAACGATTGTTGCTACCACAACGTAAGAAAAATATTTATAGAAGGAAAATTGTTACACATAAAAAAAATTCTTTATTGCAATAATATGTTATCAGCTTGATAATTTATAGTAATATAATATTTTAAATTAATACAAAAAATTTGTATGCTTTATTTTTAACACGAAAATAGTTTTTATTAATTAAAAAAAAAAACGAAACTTAGAAAAGATCAAATGCATTACATCCATTAAAAAATTTAAAAGAATGAAGATAATTCGCTTTTCTATCCGGGATGTGAAAGTGGTGGCTTTCTTCTGCTTATAGCGGTTAAATCTATAATAAAGCAATTTTGGGTATTCTGACCAGAGATGGACTTGAATGATAGGCTCCAGACAAACCAAACGATTCATTAAAGAACCCTCACCAAAGAATAGCCTGAAACTTCTAATGATATCTAGGAATAAAATCAGAATCATTACAAGGAATCTTAACCGGGCTCTGCACACTTAACAAACACATGCATCGGATATGCATATCACCCACTGATGTACATACATATATAGGTTATGTCTCGAAAAGGAGCACGTCTTTTACGAATGCTCTTGTATTTGCAAATTTCATCTAAAAAATACTTTTCATCCTCGGAAGAGTGAAATTTTTAAATAAACTATAAAGGAAAGCGTCCACAATAAGCCAATGAATGGCTGCAATATTTAATCTTTTAATCGTATTTTGTTGTTGTTATCTTAATTTTAAACAGATTAAAATTTATTTTTCAAAATTCGCATTATCCATTCGAAAATTATTTAAAAAAACATCCAAACCCCCCGCAATTCATTTGTCCTTCGAATTCTTATCTCTTTTGATAATCCGAGCAACAACAAAACACTGAAAGCAAATTTTGCAGAATAAAGCCTAATACTAAGGTCCGCGTTAAGCTAAATTTTAGCGGGTCTCCAATATCGGGCCGTTCTTTAGCAGCTAAATTATGACAGCGGAGACTCAGAGAAAAGATATATTAAAAACAAGAAGAAGAAGAATTTTGCAATTTTTTTACGGAAATACAACGCGCGGTGATAATATTTCTAAAAACAGGTAGTTAAAATTATTTGGAAATATTAAAAATATAAAAATAATATGCATAATATATACAATAAAAAAAAAAGAAAATTAACAATGATATTGAAAATATGGCCACGAAAAGAAATCTAATTCATCCGTACTTACAGTAAAGACGTACAAAACTACGTTAACTACAAAAATCCGGTCAATAAATTTATCAAATCTCAGAACTCTGACAATAAATATTTTTAGCGTGCTAAAGAACGGCCCGGGCGGATAAATTCAACCTAAATTTTTTGGAGACTTACTGGTGGTGCCATCTCTAATCAAAACCCAAAGGAAAATTTAGCGCGTTGATCTCAGTACCGCTCTCGCTAAAATACAAGATAAATTTTCGCCAATATCTTTTAGTTTAGCGCGGATCTTAGTACTAGGCTTAAAATTTTTATAGTAAGAATATTCCCAGAATAGGCCTCATACGTCATTACCCGATAATTTCAGAAAATAATTATTTCAGTTTTCAGTGTGTGCTCTTATTTGAAGGGTAGAGAATATATTGCATTTAGTGTTAGTGTTAGTAGAAGATATAAACTGAACAATAAAATAAATACTAAGTATAAAAGCAACACAAAATCAAGTGTTTGGTGGTTTGGCAAAATATCAGTCGTGTTGATATTAAGAATAAAGAAAAAATCAAGAATTTTTTGACTTGTTTTGATGGATGGAAAATCTTCAAAAAGAGTTTGATGGAAAATGGAAAAAGATCTACTCATGTGGTTTCTTCAGTAAAGAAGAAGAATATATGCGGCGTTATTATCTGTAATTTTACGCAGATATCAAATGGGTCTACAAACAAGGATAACTTTAAAGCCAGTGCTGGTTGGTTTCAAAAAGGAGTATGTACCTACATATTTAAGATTCATTTATACTTTCGATTTGTGGAGAGCAACTTTTCTAATGACTCTTTAGCTGTGTAACTTTTCAATGTTGTTTTGGACCATAAAATAAATTTATAATGCCAACGAAAGTAGCTCCCAGAAAATGTTACACGCTTAGCGCACTTTATGACCCACAATGTAATCCAGTAGCTAAAATATCATGATTGAAACGAACATAATTTTCTTTAAGGGGTATCTGAGCTACTTAAAAAAAAAAAAGTAACTTTAAAAGAAATCATATTTTCTTTAATGGGAATCTTAGGGGGTGGATGAACCATTAAATTTGTTCAAGGCATTCTGGAATAATTTGCTTTTATTGTACCTATAGATAATGAAATCATGGGGTATACTAAGTTAGTCATTGGGTTTGTAACACATATAGAAATAATAATGTATACGTACGACCACACAATGAAATTTAATGAACCATTTTATGTGACAGAGTAGAGTCCCCATAATACTGTTTTTCTGGCTGAAGTATTTTTTAATGGTTATTCCATGCAAAAAGTATGTATTTATACTGCGCTTTATTGTATCAGCAAACGTAATTGAATTTTTTCCATTATATATATGTAGCAAAGAAACATAAGCATTGTCAGATCTCTTTTTGAAACCTTAATATGTAGTATAACTAAATAAGATGGAAAAGGCAAAACATAAAGTTAATCTCACAATTTAAGCGCCATCTGTTATCAAAGTAATACATTTTCTGTTTGTCTAGGCTTTAACCGATGAAATTTATTTATTTATTTTATTCATTTATAAAAATATAAGAATAATAAGAAATCCAACAAATTCCATTTGTTTTCGCAGTATACAATTTTAACATCTTTCAGGACATTTAATATGATAACAAGATGGTAAAAAGTAAATTAAAGTAAAATTACAACTAACAAATAAGACAATCCGGTTGTAAAAAATAGTTGAAATTGCAACATGAATTCAAATTGAGGGTCATGTAACAATTCTTTAATATTGTAGTGTGCTTTAATCCAGTAACCAGAGGAATTATCTCTTGTTAACTATACGGCAAGGGTGTTCAGGATTTTGGAAGATTAATATTCTAATTTGTAATATTGGTGGTCCATAATAAGGAAAGCAAAATATCAAAGTTATAAAAGGCTTTCCAATAAGAGGTGTTATTTTGATATTCAAAGAAAAATGCCATTTTTTGAGATAAATGATCGGATCTTTATTTCATTATAAAGAGGAAGGTATGCCGTTAATAATGGAAAATAACATCAGCCAAATGACCACCACGACCACGCCTACAGGACCATATCCTTTTCATGAAATTTTCCATAACCAAATCGCAAAGTGGCTGCCCTATGTCCTCGATTAGCTCACGAATTCCATCTTTTAGGTCTTGAATCGACGCTGGGCTGTTTTACGTAGACCTTCTCTTTCACGTGGCCCCAAAGGAAGAAGTCGCAAGGTGTTAAGTCACAAGATCTCGGTGGCCAATTGTGATCACCTCTTCGAGAGATAACACGGTTCGGAAACTTTTCCCGTAAAAGATCAATGGCTTCGTTGCTTGTATGGCACGTAGCGCCGTCTTGTTGAAAGTAAACGTTGTCCAGATCAATACCATCCAATTCCGGCCATAAAAAATCATTAATCATCTGTCGATAGCGCAATCCATTCACCGTAACTGTTGCTCCAGCCTCATTTTCGAAAAAGTAAGGTCCAATGACCCCGCGGGACCATAAACCGCACCAAACAGTCACACGTTGAGGATAGAGAGGCTTTTCAACAATAACTCTTGGGTTTTCCGAGCCCCAGATGCGACAATTTTGCTTGTTGATGAAGCCATTGAGGTGGAAATGGGCCTCATCACTCCAGATGAATTTTCGATGGAATTCCGGATCATTTTCATGCATTTCAAGGACCCAATCAGCAAAGACTCGACGTTGTTGATGATCGGCCGGCTTGAGTTCTTGTGTTAACTGAACTTTATAAGCCTTAAGACCCAAATCTTTATGCAAAATATGGTGTAATGACGTTTGTGGAATGCCTAATTCCAAAGAACGACGAAGAATGGACAAACCTGGGTTTTCTTCAACACTTTCGGCTACAGCAGCAATATTCTCGGCTGTTCTTGAGCGACGTGCACGGGTTTTATTCTTCACATCACTAACTTGTCCCGACAGCTCGAATTTTTCTACCAATTTCTGTATTGCGGTCCGACAAGGTGCTTCACGACGACTCAAAAATGATCGAGTTTTACGAACCGTCTCTGCCACATTTTCACCATTTTTATAGTGAATTTTAATAATTTCAATGCATAGTTGAATCGTGTATCGTTCCATATTTATTAATGGCGTAGTTTCTACTTGTCAGATGTCAAAAAATGACAGCTCCAAAAGTGACATCTACCGAAATAGCGGGCTAATTAAAATAAAACCTCTTATTGGAAAACCCTTTATTTGATACTTAGTGAAAAGTTCGCAAATTTTGTGGATTTGATACGTCTAAAAGTTTTTCAAGACCACGACTTTTACTCTTTTTAAGAATATTTGCAGAGCTGTATATATAATTTTTTTCTTTAAATTTTGAGCCCAGTTTTTTTTCCAATTATTCCACCATAATCCTTAAAGCTTTCAATTGCTGCCACAGCATTTTCTTAAAATTGTTGTTTTCTATTTGATTTTCTTTGTGATTTTAATTTTGCTTTTATTTTGTTGTGATGATTACATCTCCTAAGCTAAAAAAAGTAAATTTCATAAACATTTAATATTTTAATTTTCTTTCACTCCGAAGTTAATGTTTTCTTTGTGTTTTTTTTCCTTTATTAAATCGTCATTAAATTTTATCTTTTTTAGAATGAAAACGGATGGAAATATCTAACAAAAGATTTTTATGAAAAAATTGAATTTCTCGAATTATCTCGGTGCCATGGACGTTTAAAGAAAAGGAAACCAGCGAATTCAGAGTTCTTTTATACTTTAATTATAAAAAAATAAACATTCAGAGCAGTCCTCTTTACTATTTTTAACGCTATTAATACTGGTAATAGTTGTAGATGCGGAAAACAATAGGCGCGCTTTTGATGAAGGGTAATTTTTATATTTAAATTTTATCTTAAAACTTAAAGATCACTGCCTTAATATTTCAAGAAAGGAGGAGGATGATTTTCTACAAATCTAGGGAGTAATTTGAGGATTAATTACGGGTAGACAAATTATTTATAAAGTAATTAAAGGGTAATATTGTATCTTGATGAAAACAAAGTGTTTTCGGTTCCCCGAAAGTAATTTAGCTATATCCCAACTTTAGAAAAACAAATTTCGAGATATATTTGTGGAGAAAATAGAGTGTAAGAATCACATTTAGAGTATAATTAGGGGCTAAAACTGCCGTTTGATTAAATAGGGTAAGTCTACCAATTTTCGGTGTGTGAAAGCAACTTAGCTATAGATTTCAATTATAAGAAAACGCATTTAGGGGTGGATTTTTAGGGGTATGCCATTAAACAAGTAATTCTTGTATATTCGTAAATTTTATCTTGTAAATGGAACTAAAATTTGCAATTTTTGTGCATTTACTTTATCGGTTTTCTATAATTTTTATTTGAAGTGACTAAGGTATCTGCGGGAAATAAAGCCCGGAGGGTAATAAGACCCACAATTTAAAAATGTCTACTAAAATGAATCGCAGCAACCGCATATGCATTAAATCGACACGAATGCCATCGAGGGGGCGTCGGACAGCTCACACGTACGTCACAGTTAGCACTGCCATCTTGTCAGTAACGAACGGTACGTCAGCGAGAGGAGTGCGGCTGTTGGTATTATATAATTTTCGCCTAGACAAAATCATAAGTTCCCTTGTTTAATTGCTTCTTATAGCCGAACGGGAATATTTTTACCAGAATTATAAACGATTACACAGCAACTTCGCTCGAAACTTATTTAAGACTGCGCGCAATCGCGTTAATACTGATATTCGAAATGCCAAACGTCTATATTCCAAATTTGATCGGAATTTACCCTCTAAAATACTTTGGCGCAACTTTCGAAATGCTAGCATTTATCGGGATAATGAACCCCATTGCAATCTCAACCCCAATGAACTAAATATTCACTTTACTCTCCTCATCCCGAGAATGGCGTGTTCAATAGTGATTTTAACTTACTTACAACTCTCCCTCTTTCCAGCATCAAGAAACCTGTTTCTCATTTCGAGGTATTGATCACGCTGATCTCATTGAGGCAGTATCCTTCATTTCAGCCAATGCTGTTGAATCTCATAGTTTACGTCCCCTTTTCCTCGAAATATTATTATCTTACATTTCACCACACTTCATATTTTAAACTCCTGTCTGACTTACTCCTCGTTCCCTAAAGCTTGGAAAATAGCCATCATCATACCAGTAACCAAGAAACCTTCCACTTAAGCAGTTGTTAATTTCCGGCCAATTAGCATTCTCTGCTACTTTGTTAAAGTACTTGAAAAGATTTTGTCATCTCAGATTTCAAAATTTGTCCAAGCCAACAATTTCTTAACACAATTTCAATCTGGCTTACGACCAGGACACAGTTGTGAAATTGCTATACTAAAAACCTCCAATGATCTTCGCCTGATTTGTTGTCAGTGTCAACATGGCTAGCACAGGAAAAGGAATGCGGAGACCCTGTAAATAACCCATCCCAGGCTATGTGTTTTAGCTGGCATTACCTGTGCTGTCCAGTGCGCGAATTCTCAGTCTCCAAACGTACCTACTCTGGGTTGTCAAGTCTGACCTTGCTAGTTCACTCCTGGTCTCTCGAAATATGCTGTTACAAGGTTATATATCAAAATTAAATTTTATGATTTAATAATTTATTAATAAAAAAAATGAACCGTCGGGGTATAATCGATTTACCAGATATTATTGAAGATTGGTACTTACATGTGGCTACATAGAGAACCCTAAAATACTCTCCTACCTTTTCTTATAAAATTTTGTACTTTCATCTATGTATAAATCTTTCAAGTACCATCCACAACCCATCCATCCTCTAAAAAAACCTCTGATACAAAAAAAAAATGACATATTCAATCTAGGCCAACCCCTATTTAAGTAGATACTTTCGATTCTTCACACATTATAAAAAACTCAGAAAAAAAAAGAAGAAGAAATTTTTCTTAACGATTTCCCAATCAAACATCTCCGAAGAAAATTAATCCTGTAAGCCTTTTCTGGTTTCCCTATTGTGCAACATTTCTCTCTGTTGGATGCCTCCTTTAGAATTCCTTTACGTATGGCATGCTCCATTTTTAGATGGTACCAGCAGCCAGCAGGGATCATTTTAATACGATATATAAGAGCGTGCGGGGGATGACGCAAAAGGGGGATGCTGAAGGTGGTTTTCTCTTTTATTATACAAAAGGAATGATGGTAAAAAGTAAACAAAGGGGTGTCTAATTTTCACATGAAGGGCATAATTGGGGCAATGTCTTCTTTTTTTTCTTTTTGATAATTATACCGATTAGAGTAATATTCACGTTATGTATGTATGCCCAGGTATGTGTATGTATGTCAAGTGGAATTTTAATTTATTTTCTACACTGTAAATGATTTTCTCGTAACATTTTTAATAGGCGAATTTATCAGATTTAAATATCTTTTCAATGTTATTTTTAAAGATAGATTTTGATATCCAATTGTCTCCTGGACCTATAGATTTAAATTAAATTATTTAAGCTGAAATATAAAATTTAATTTAATTTGAAGAGAAATTATAATATTTTATAGCGACATCTATACAACCAAAAACAAAGAACACATCTCCTCGCAGCCATACTCACACAAGTTTTCAACTAAAATATTTCGAAATATTAGGGTTAAGAACCAACAGAGGTTTTGATGACATTTGAGACTAACTATAGCGGTTTATAAGCTTTTAATCCAGCCTAAGAGCTGGATGTTTCATATACTGACTGTTGTCAAGTTGAAAATCAAACAAAGTAACGAAAAAAAGTTTTCCTTTGAGATCACAGAAAAATACAAATAAATTGGGGTGCAACAAAAGAAAAGGAGAGGTATATGTATAGTGGGAAATAAGGAAGGCAGAGGAAGGAGTGAAAAGAACATGGGCTCATATTATAGAAAATTCATTAATAATTTCCGTGACTCTCTCTAACTAAACCTACTAATCATGCTAATCTGCTGTATGACATGAGGGCGCACTGACGTCACTACGACCTGTGAAATCCTTTGTGACACTACCCCTAACTACCCTAGGGCTCCATCTCCGCGCCTAGCCCTTGGGGCAAGCTGAGATAACCCGATACTTATTTTAATACAGAATTTAAAAAAAGCCATCTTTGTTTGAGAAAAAAACACTTGCTCTGATTCCACAATTATTTCATTTTAAAAAAAATGAGTAACAACCTACGCGTTTCGTCTGCTTAAGACATAATCAGGGTTTGCACTTTTTTTTTTAAATAAAATAATTGTGGAATCGGAGCAAGTGTTTTCTCTCAAACAAAGATGTCTAAGAACATATTCCATCAAGTGTTAACACAAAAATCGATAAATGTAATTAAAAAAAAATTAACAAGTAATTGATAGTGGTTCGTCACTTTCACCGTATTTATAGACTCCAAACCACTATAATTTTCATTTGATCAAACATAGCTTTCACTCAAAATTTATTTTTTGTACTTTTACTTTTGCAAAGTCTCCAATAAGCTCTTGATAGTCGATGCGATCACATTATTTGCTTTTAATAGATATGGTGGCCAATCCTACTAAGCGTTCCTGGCATTATGGATCGTAGATAATAATATCCTCAAGGCAAAGACAACGTTGGGTGCAATCGACAGAATATAATTTTTACGATGAAATTTAAAACTTCGATTGGGGATTGATCAGTAGGCAAGATCACAGTCAGATTCATAATTTCGTCACACAGATCAATGCCATCAATATCCACGTTCTTCCAATCTGAGAGCATGAATATCATACAGAAATTAAAGTCAATATCGGCTCTACCTCCATCTCAGATGCTAAATCTTCCGCTGTGATTCTGTCTAGAATGTTACAGCATTCGACTATATTCAAAGCAGGACTTTTTAATAATTTTGAAATGACATCAACTTTGTTTAGAATATCGAACCAAAAGATCACGCTTCAAATGAATTTGAAATTCACGATGATTTGGGCTAAGCCCTGAGCCTCTTGTTTCTATAGATTATCTGTTTTTTGACCGAGCGAAATTTCCACAAGTGCATCATAGATTTCTTTAAGCTGGTAACGTACGTTTGATGACTTTCCCAACGAGTATCACTGACAGCTTTAAGAGTCAGAGTCAGTTATGGGATACTAGAGCATCGCATTCGCATGAAATATTGAGGCGAAATTCAATGGGTCTTTTAGAACCGTCTGGTGCCAAAAAAGAAGGAACCGGATCACTTGACTCACTTTAGAGATCCGGATCTTTGAGTCGACTCAGATCTGAGTTACTCATCGGGCTTATTTCCAGACCAGACTGTACACAGTGTTGCTTGAACATGTGTAAATGTAAATGCATACGTATAATCCTATAATAAGTCTCATACAGCACAATCGTCGTATAAACATCATAAATACGTTAGATTGGGTTTTATTGGGTTGTGTCGAATAGATTTTTTGACGAATTGTCATTCGATGAATCATTTTTCAATTCGAATTTGTACATTCAAAATTTTTTCCTTTTATTAAAATGATATTTACGCGAGTCTGTCGGACGCCTTCACAGCACGGAGCCTGGGGCGGCTGCTCCTTTGCCCCACCCCTAGGCACAGCGCTCTATAGCACCCATTCAAAATTGAGGTCTTTTACAAAACCTATAGCATTCTAGAGGGCCATCTTTGTAATATACTCTGGCAATGGGAATGCCTTTTTTAGATGTTTTAGCCTTATGCTGCCAAGAGCTTCAGAGTCGCAGGGGACATATTCAGGTGATTCGACGTCTTCCATACAGAAGCGAAAGATCTCACTATCGACCTTAAATATGGGTCCTTTCTGAGTCTTAGATCTTTTCTGCTGACTTTTAGGAATACTTTGTCCTCAGTTGCGAGTTCGTCGTGAACTTTTTCGCTTGTTTGAGTCCTGTGGCATTTTCCCAATGCACCTATTTAAATCAGTCCTCCTAAAAGATGGTTTTTTTCTGGCCCAAAAATAAACTTAATGACCAACAAACAAAGATCTGTCTCCTTTCTTTGCAGTATGGTGCGCAATCTCGTTGCCCTTAATTCTTTCATGTCCTGGGACTCAAATCAGCGTGACCTTATTAGCTTCGGTTAGTTGCTTTAAGACAGTGAGACAATCCCTAAATAAAGCTTAGATTCAAAGGTATACGAATTTAACGCTTTGGGCTCTGCTTGGCTGTCTGATATTTTATATAGAGGGTGTTTCCATCTAGGTGGTCCATAGAGCAGGAGGTGATAGTACTAATCCAGATAAACAAAAAATTGTATGGCAAGGGTGGGGGGGGGGGGGGTTCCATATCAACCGTTTCGGAGTTACAGGGTGATTAATAAAAAAAATTAGTTTTTCACAAAACACCCTATATTTTAAAAAGTACAGGCTGTACGGTCACCCTCTATACCTCATTGTATGCTGAGCTTTATGGCCTTTCTAATGACTGCTCAACCAGCCCTGTATCCCTCCTCTCAGAACTCTCAGAAGTTATGGTGGTCTAAACTAAGAATTTCGGATTTTCTTACCTTTTTTTACTTTTTTGTTTTTTTAAGTAGTTGACATAAATATTTTTTTTTGTAAAAACTGTAAACTGTACTCTCCTCTTTAATTTGACCTATTACACGGACCCTATGCGGTATCTGTAGCCGTTTAAAAGTTAACCTATTCTCAAAACTATTCTCAAATATAATTCGTTCCCGTAGTGACTTAAAACGCGGCTAATTTCGGTATGACCTGAATATATTATGAGCTAATAGCTGTTTAACGACTGCAGATAGCACATATGTAGGTGTTATAGGTCAAATTATAGAGTCTACGGTGTTTAAAAACAGTTATGTTATCAAAAAGGTGGTTTACAAAAAAAAAAAAAAAAAAAAAAAAAAAAGTAAGAAAATCCGAAAAGTTTAGTTTAGGCCCCCATAACTCCTGATAGAAGAAGAGTATGGGGCTGGTTGAGAAGTCATTGGAAGGGCCACGAAGCTCTACATGTAGCGAGCTCTAGAGGTGACCAATCCTCATTATTCCTGGTATACACTAATGAATACTTACTTATAATTTTTCTATTGTAAATAGTAATTAGTGAATCGGCAGCAATTGAAAACTTACAAAAGAAGGTAGATGTTCTCCCAGGATGGTTTTAAAATACAAGGTGTTTTGTGAAAAACTAGAATTTGTTATTAATCACCTTGTAACTCTGAATTTTTGAAGTAAAACTTCTTATGTTGGGTTGTGGTGAACTGCCGCGAGAGGGGAAATGAGTGACAAAAACCTTGCCTTCTCGCTCTTCGCGGCGATCACTCTCCTCCTTTTTTGCTCATCTACGAGTCTACGCTCATAAAACTAGTTAATGGCTCGCGAGTACCCGTTCTCGTCTTCCAATAATGCATAAAAATTCTATGGAAACAATTTCCAGTAAATTTCTAAGAAAAATTTGTGGCCTTCCGGCAATGGGTGCTTGGGGGGCGGCTAATAATTTTTATGAGCGTAGACGCTAGGCAAAAAGTATTCATTTATTCTTAGAAATTACCTGAAAATGTTTCGGCAGAATTTTTTTTTTATTACTATTATTATTAATATAATTATTACTGACTGAAACTTGGGTGGATAATAGCACGACGATCAACATTCCTTCTTTTCATTGAGTAACACAATTTAAACGACCCAATGTTAGATCAGATGGAGTTGCCATTTATGAAAATGGAAAAAACACTTCAAAAATAAAAACTTGTATACGATAGATATATGTAAATACCCAAAGTGTTCAACATTTAAGTGTTGGTGTTTCTTCACTCGGGAATTGTGTTACTGCCAATGTATTAACGAATATAATGAAAATATAGTATTCGTATCCATACATATGTATATCGCCAAATCAAAGTGTTCAAAACATCATTAAATTTATTCACAGAGAATTAATTATCTTTACTGAAGAAGGTTCTGAATTATTCCAAGAAAATTTTAATAAATTACCTCTAGTGTTGAGCGGAGATTTTAACACAAATTTCGCCACATACCTATGCCTCGTTACCATTAGTGTGAAATTTTTAAAACATAAATTTAATTTAACTATGTTTAACGATCCTAATGAAGCTACAACTAGAGGTGGAACAACTATTGATGCAGTATTCACGAGATTTATTAATAAAATTAATTCAATTATATTTGTTTCCTATTATTCCTACCACAAACCTAATGTAACCTTTATAGAAAATACACGTAAAGAATCAACACTATCAACAGTTGAATGCGATGATGAATAACCAAGATTACTTTTATATTATATTTCTTTTATAAAGAATTTTTTTAATAATGTGTTTTTGTAAAAAAAAGTATTAAATTGATTTAAAAAAAAAAAAAAAATAGGTAAAATAGTGTGTTTTTGTACCTGAAAATTATAAATGTATTTTAATTGATGTCAAAGGTTTTTCCCTATTTTTATATTAAATAATTTCCAATACTTTAAAAAAGAAATTTAGTTTAATTTTAGCTTAACTCTTTCTAAATAAACTTTATAATACTACTACACGGATATTTGAATCTCTCATTCTCTCTTTTCAATACAAAGTTAGTGAAATAACACAACACTTGAAGTTTTACTTTTGTCGGGGGTCCCCCGACCCCTTTCTTTCTTTCTTTTTTATGTAGGTGAGTACTATCGCCTCCTGCTCTATGGATCACCTATGTGGACCACCCCTGTATTTTGCTCTACACATGCTTTTATAGATTATTTCGCGAGCGCAGAGTTCTATGGCGTGGATTCCTGCGTGACAGATTGTAGGTAAGGTCCCCAGTGCCTTAGAGAATTTGTGCCCACGCTTGCTCTACTTTCCATTTTGGATCCATTCGCATACCGATTAATAGCGTTTTGTGTAGGAATCAATGTTAGTTAAAAGAGGCACGAACTCTGGTGGAGTCCGTATTGCAGAATAAAAAATTCACAAAAATGATACCTTGATCGACTGGCCTAGACAGATTCGTTTGCATCGATACACCAACCGTTAGGTAGATTAATTTAAAATCTGATAAATTAGTAGGTACAATGCACTCAATTATGTTTTTTTTTTCACTCCGTTTGTATGTACATGGTACACTACATCTGAGATGGGTTTGGCTATGTGGTACTCTAGGAATTCTTCAAAGACTTGCCGAAGTAGGTAAGTCATCGTTTGATAATTACGAAGGATTTCAAAATCGCAAAAATTGCTAATTTCGTCTTAACGCAAATCACTGTGATGATTTTTTTTTTTTTATTTTAGCCTGTTCAAAATTAATATTTTTAAACAGGTTTTTTTGTCGTGCGGGCTCATAGCCTACAGCCTAGATAGCCTACGTATAAATATAGCTCTCCAAGTAGGGGGTCCAAATGTTTAACAGTAAGAAATGGTGCGCCATTCAAAATTCAAGCTCTTCTTAAGACGCCTACTACTAGGAAGGCGGCTTTTTTTTATTGTCGTAGCAAATACATAGATACTTTGCGAAACGTTTGGCTACCGGGAATTCTTCCTAATATTTGGCTACCCTAGAGAATTTTGGAATACGTGGCCAAAATTATTTCAATGATTTTGATTTTTTTCTCAGCACTGTAGCAATCAGTGTAGTGCAGTCAGTGTTGCCAATAATTTTTTTCTAAAATCGGCCAAATTAATCTACAAAATCGGCTAAAATCGTCTAAACAGATTTTAAAAATCGGCAAATCCAAGTTCCATTCTATAAAAAATAATGCAAACTCCTCGAATGAATGTAAATGCAACACTAGCAAAAAAGGTATCGCCGAGAGTACTATGGAGTGGTGTACTCTTTTCCTGATTCAAAAAACTTTCTCGGGTTGTTTTTGTCGCCGGAAAACCCATTTTCATGCACTTGGCTCACCATCCCAGTTACTACATTTCACATATATTTCTTCCCTTCTTTCTTTCGCGGACATTAGTGCTCTGTTGTGAGCAATTTTCTCATAGGAGGTCATTTTCCAAGAAGCACCAATTTCGCACAATCACGAACGGAAAAATTCACTTTTTCCTCCAGGAGAGTGGTTCAAAATTCATCCGACGTCAAAGCACCAAACCAAACCAAGTGAAATTTGAGTCAATCCTAAAATCGGCTGAAGAAATATTAAAATCGGCTAAAAATCGGCCGGTCGGCTAAGGTAAAATTTTTCCGGCTAATGAAGTTGAAAATCGGCCAAATTAGCTGATTTTCGGCGCTGAGTGCAGTATCATTATTTATGCTGACTGAAGCCCGACCGAAAGCGATTTGATATTTCGTCATATTTCTGGCCTCATTTATTTTTATAATAAGAAATTGTAGGGGGGTGGGAGATTAGGGCAATGCCGACTTTGGTTTATTCAATCCTTTGGATTTTAATTTAGTAGCACTGCTCAGGTGCTGAAAGTTTTTTTCTCAAATATTAAGTTAAAGTTTTAGTTAATTACTCTATAGGCTTACATATATTTATAAAGGGTTCGCCATCTAACGTTTTTTTTTTCAACTAGTGCTTATTTCGTGAATGGTAACACTTAGCTCATGTCTGATTTGACAGATAATTAGTTTTATTCTTCCGCTGAACGAATATGGTTGTGTATACGCTTGAACAACGCTGGGAAATATTGCGACATTACTTTGAAAATCATGGTAATGTTGCAGAATGTGTGCGAAAATTGCGTACGGATTTTGGAAGAAGAGAAGCACCGTCAGCTCCGTATGTTCGTTATCTTGTGAAAAAAGTGAAAGAAACTGGCATCCTCATCGATAAACCAAAGCGTGAAAAGCCAAAAACAGTGCGTACACCCGAGAATATTGATTGTGTGGCAGAAAGTGTGCGTGAAGCGCCATCAACAGCAATTCACCGTCGTTCTCAACAATTGAACATTTCGGAGACATCATTGAGACGAATTTTGCATAAAGATCTTGGTATGACGCCATACAAAGTTCAATTGGTTCAGGAGTTGATGCCAACTGACCGTCCAATGCGTTTTCGCTTCGCTGAGTGGGCCTGCGATCGACTTACAGAAGATGCCGATTTTGCCAAAAAAATCATCTTTTCGGATGAAGCTCATTTTGATCTTGGCGGGTATGTAAACAAGCAAAATTGTCGCATTTGGGCCACAGAAAACCCGCACGCATACATTGAAAAGCCGATACACCCAAAACGAGTCACTGTTTGGTGCGGATTTTGGTCCAGAGGCATAATTGGGCCATTTTTCTTCGAAAATGAGCAAGGAGTGGCCGTTACAGTCAATGGCAATCGTTATCGGGCCATGTTGAACAAATTTTTGTTCAGGAAAATTGAAGAGGAGGATATTGGCAACATTTGGTTTCAACAGGACGGCGCTACGTGCCACACAGTCGAAGCTACACTCGATGTTTTGCGCCCATTTTCAAGAAAAAAAGTTATTTGGCGGACCCTTTATAAGATTTTAAGTTTTCTATAATTTACACTGAAAAAACTACGCTAGAAAAATTACGAGTGGCAACATTGGTGCTGAACTGCTCTACAAGCAAAAAAACCATTTTAACATCAATAGAGAACCATTAAAATTTGCTTTTATATCAATTATAACTTCTTTCTTAGTTTTTTTCATTTTTTTTTTTATTAATTATCTACTTACAGGTATTATACGAAGTTCTAAAGTTAATATCAAAAATGTATTTTGCTTAAAATCACAAGCAATAATGCTTCATGTTCGTTGTTTAGAGTCTGCCTAGACATGAAAAGAATTCAAGTGAAATGCACAAAATACATTTTACATAAACATAAACAATTCAATTATTCACATTCATCTGCTTCATTTTAATGTTTTTGTTTACAAAGCTCGCTTTGGAGGAGATCTCTAAAAATAAATTTTACAGAATCGCCTGGTTAGCAATTTACCAATCGCAGCCATCATAATAGCATTGTTATGAAAAGCGGTTCCTTTACCCGCGGATATAAGTATTTCCCTCGAAACAAGTCAACGCTTTAAAGCGTTTTACTATTATAAAACCGTGGCTTTACTAATAACATATTATTTTCACGGTTTTATGTGACAATAAAAAGGACGATTTTTCTCACATCTTTGCATTTCTCTCACCCAATTTTTCTTCCATCTTCGCGCTTTTCTCACCTCCTCCTCCACCCACTAATAAAATTTGTAATCCTAGGATTTTCTTGACAATAACTTGAAGCGCAACTCGACAGTATAAATTTGAATGTAAAAATTCGCGATGATGTGATGCGTTCGTTTTTTTTTTATTATTATTATTACATCATATTTTTGAGAGAGTATGTATGTGTGTGTGTCCGGGGATTGTTGGAAAATAATGTTTTCTGTGTAAAACTTGTAGTCTAGTTGGCGTCGGAGGAAATGAGTTAGTTCAGGATGCTAGCTAGCTATGTTGTGAAAGTGATGTTAGAGACTCTGTTCAAATGGGCACTGAACTCGAATCACCATCAACATCATCATTACAATCATCATCTGCTGTGTGTTTGCCTGTTTTCTATTTCTGACTCTCACAATTCTATAGAGGAGCTCTTGCGCTCTGGTTAAAATCAAGAAAGTCTAATTCCAAAATCGATTTGCCATCAAGAAGTATAGCTTTAGCTTGTTGTAATGGGAAGAGTGTGTAATATTATAGTAATTGAGTGTCGATTATATATCGGTTTTCTCGTATACTTTTCCGAAATAGCCCAGCAATAAGCCAATTGTCACATACATGGTTAACCTTTTATGGGGTTTATTGATCCGATTCGAGCCCGAATCACAATGGTACCTTCAAACATATATACCTACATGTACTAGGAAGGTATAAGTATACCTGTTCGGATGACTTTTTTGCATTCAGAGGATGTTGGTAATTTGTCATGATATCTAGGTTAATATTTCACGTGTTTGCTATAAATTATAGCATGTCTACATATAAATTTCATAACGGGGGAATTTTATTTTTCTGAACAAAAAGTCATAAATTTATGTACAACCACCAAGATTTACAATAATTGTTATTTTCCTCTCTGAAATTGTATAATTTCACAATAATAAAAAACACTTAGTGTAGGGGGGGGGGGGGTGGAATTACTTGACTAAATGTCTTTTTTTAGTGTTGCCTTGTTTCATCCATCAACGGTAACTTGGCGAGGATTCAAAATTATTCCCACGTTAGTCAGAACAGTAATCCACACAAAAAACAACTGCGTTGCCGATGCTATTGGACGTGTACTTACTATGTATAAGAAGATACATACTAATATGGAAGCGGATGTTATACTGTCAGAATACGATGAACAATGAAGATCTGGACGATCGATATTCCGCCAAGATCTGATATTCGTGCAAAACTCCTTGGGGTGCTTTGGGTATTGTAATCTCAGGGCCCTGTATTGTGAGTCGTGAGACGACTGAAGCGGGTCGCACCGAGTGTGTACTTAAGTCTTGAGTCCTCAGTCCTCGGCAAACACTAGCTATCTTTAAGTAGGAGTCTCTATATGATTGAGTCTTGTAGTATAGTCGAAGGAACAACAGTTCGTCAAGGAGATCTTGAGATGCAGTATGGCTGCAAGAGTCGCTAGCTAATTTCAACTGGCAGGTTGTTGTGCTACCATTATGCAGACAGTTAGTGGTTGTAACGCTTGAAAATTTAATAACAATTGGCATAAGAATGTGTGATGTGCTCTAGCATACGCTAGACGCTTCCTGTAGGAGACCGGTTGGCCTCAGCCAAGATAATGTCTTTATTCGTTTCGTCGAGTGCTTGTAGAAGATGTTAGAGAAACTGAAATCACCTATAAATAGCGTAAAGAACTAGCTGATCTTATGTCGAACTGGGCAAGGCGAGTTGAGTTGGTCTATACGTTAAGACTAGTTGAACTAGTCCTATGACCTTTCTGGGACAGTCAGTGATAGGCCGAACTGATTGTGAAAAGCTGCTGGCTTCTACAGATATATTCTATCGTCCGCAAGTTAGTCGCTGTATTGCTGTAATAAGGCTTGAGCAGGGGCTGTCCGAATAGGAAGCACATGAAAAAAAAACAGGAATGGGTGCAAGTTTTCTAGTGTGGGACCACAGTGCAGTTATAAAAAGATAGCAGAACCCATCAAGGCGCAGTACCAGAGTCATTTACTTCTAATAGGAGTGCAAATTTTATGACATTTCTACACGCTGTCACAAACTATGCTATCGTCCTAGCTTCCAGCGATTTTGTTTGTTTGTTTGGCTTTGTTTTAATACTGCATCTCATTTTGTACTGTATTTTCCGTCCTTCATTATGAATTAGCGCTTCGAGGTATTATTAGCGGTTTTTGACTTCACTCATGTACACGAGTTTTGTACCACATTTGTTTTTATTAAAATATTATGTTTTAAGGAAAGAACAATACGTAGTCCCCGGATAATAACAACCCGCTTATTATCAAAACCATTTTATTATCATATATTGTCGAAGCCCGCAGCATTTTCCTAGTAATTTCGAATACTTTTACTCTGTTAATGGCAACCCCGCCTATTAAAAATACCCCCTTCATAACCTTTAATAACGCATCTTAAATTTTCTATTTTCAATGTAAATTTCCCCGAATATTGTAACAATCAGGTCTAATTTTTATGCTCAGCGCATTCGTAAAGGTATGGATTTGCAAAAGTGTTAAAATATCTGAACACTTCAGAATATATTGGCTAATGTAATGCTAAATTTCTATGCAAAAAAATTTCAGTGCAATTCATTAGTGTTTAGAGGTCGTTCAAATCGAAAATAGTTTTTTTTTTACTTGGTTTAGACTTTCAGGAAAACTCTTTCAACATTTTCTGTTATGATAACTTTTTAATTTAACAATATTTTTCCTTGATTATTTTTTACAATTTATGGAAACTTAGTTATATAAACTTATTGCAGTGAAAGACGTTTTAGAAAATTAAATTTTTATATTTTTTATAAATTTTTTAAAATAGAAATTCGGCCCGAAACTCCAATCGTTTGACTTCACGAAAATTTGTTCGAAATCGCTGCTGAGGTGAAATTTGTAATTAAATTACGACATCGACTTTTCCGATTCCTTGCCCTCAGCCGACACCAACTTTGCACTTTGAGCAAAGTTCAGTTTCAGTCGAAGTCCCAGATGAAGTCGAAGTTGCAATTAAATCTTGCCATATGCATTTACCATTCGGGCTAAGTCAAAGTAGACTGAGAAGCTGTGTAATTCGCTCCTAAAGGGAGTCATGTATTGTATGAACTGTTCTGAAATTGCGATTTTCAAAGGTTATAGAATTGCGTATAGAAGATGAGGAGTTTTATTGAGTAGCTCTAAAATGTGATGACAACTTGGAATGTTTTGAAAAATTAACAAACAGACAAAGAGATAGTAGATGATCCTTGAAGCAGATTGTATAGGCAGTGATGAAGAAATATTGGACGTTCTTGAAAGTGATGCTTCTACCAATAAGGTATCAAGTCGGAAGGATGCGATTCTTGCGCTGAATGTTGTGCACAAATACTTACTTGTAAATGCTCAGGAATTAAAAAATCTAAATTTACTCAAAGAATAATTTATAGAATTGTCCATAAAATCCAAGACACAAAAGAGAGATTTCTGATTATTTTAAGTAAATCTAATGGTGTACAGTTATATTTTGTCATATACTTTATATACTGGGTATCCCAAGAAATAAAGTCAAGCGGAAATTCAGAGGTAGAGCGCCCCCATGGGTACCCGAATCAGCTCAAATATGCTCTGCGATTTTTGTAGTTTACGAGTTATGATTTTTTTTTGTGATTTTTTACCAAACTACTAATTCGAAGACATTTTTGGTCATAGTGACTTGAATAATTCAGATAAATTGCTGATTTTTTTCCCAATTTAGCTGAGTATTAGCCCCAATCAATGTAAAAAGATTTGATTCCATAACTCATACCATTAAGCCAAAAGAAATTTTTAAATTACATAAAATTCAAAATAATAAAATGTGCCAAAATCTTTGAGGCCGATTAAAAAAAAAAAAAGTTAAGTACAATTTTTTCCCCCCCAAAGTTATTTTAAAAACTTCATTTCATATGGCATCATTTAGGTATGAAGTATCCAGAGAAAAAAATCTTCTGCGAATTGCAGTTGATAATGAACTGAGGTGAACAATGAAAACCGTTTTCCGATCGGACATAACCCTGTCGAAAAATCTAGCACCCCAGTTCGAATAGATTTAAGCGTTAGTACGTTTTGAATAGAATTTTAGATATGATGCCAAAGAGATATCTCAATAAAATCTACACGGTAAATAGCGAATGAAATGGGGAAGTTTTTAATATTACTTTTGAGTGAAAACGTTATGTGACTGTGTTTTTAAATTGTCCTCAAAGATTTTGGTACATTTTGTTATTTTGAACTTTATGAAACTTAAAAATTTCTTTTGGCGCAATGGTATGAGCTACGGAATTAAATTTTTTGCATTGGGTGAGCCTAACACTCAACTGTATTGGAAAAAATCTGTAATTTGTCTCAATTATTCAAGTTACTAGACCAAAAATGTATTTGAATTAGTAGTTTGGTAAAAAATCATAACTCGTAAACTGCAAAAAATCGCAGAACATACATGGAGTTATTCGGGTACCCTAAGGGTGTTCTACCTCTAGACATCCGCTTGACACTATTCCTTGGATACCCTGTATATACAATGTTCTTGAATAAAAGTATTTCTTGGCAAAGTTATGTTTTTTTTTCAAATTTAGGTATAAGTAGCAGAAATAGTTCGTTTGTTGTATCTTAAATCGCGAACTTTTTATAATAGCATATATTGTGCTTGTATTCGGCTATCTCTTACTATCAAAAATTCGATTATTTTGTGCTTTTATTCGGGGATTTTTATAAAAGCACATTTTGTGTTTATAATCGGGCTTATTGGTTATAAGCAACACTCGCTTAAAACCACAAAAAATTGGGCCCTTATTCATGTGCTTTTTGCGGGGCTTACTGTATAAGTATTTCAAATGGAGACAAATTTATCAACGCGATCTAGTTTTCATGTTATAATTTTAGCATTTTTTAAAAGTATTTTTTTTTTTGCAATAATCACACCGTTTTATATATATCGTTATTTATGAGGAGTGTGGTTTGAAAATGTGGCCCCATAGAGAGTGAGGCCCCAGCTTGCGTCTAATGTGCCTTATGGTAAATGCGGCCCTACACGGTTAGAAATAATAGAATAAAAATTATACGAAAAGTATTGTATTTCAGTCCGTATGAAAATCAGTATAGGAATAATAAACATCTAAAGTATAGAATTGTATAAAGTTCATTATTGAAATTGTTACCATGTCTTATTAAACCGAAATATATACTTGAAGTATACTTTTTATCCATGAAAATATATACAGGCGGTTGACTAGTTTTTGTATAAAAGTTATACCATAATTTGTTATAGTTCTCATAATTTCCTTGAGTGAATTTTATAGACACTATCATATAGGAACCATTCCGTGTAGGTACAGCTTTTATAAGTTTAGTATAATCAGATGATCATATCAAACACATAGAAGCCTCTTATAGCGTTTATATTGGAACCAAACCCATTCCCGCTTTTTGCGTATACCGGGGAAATACCAGAACCAGGGTATTTATAGCTGAAGACACACAAAGTTAACCCTTTAATTTGTTTACAATATGAGAAGTGGGTTTGGGTAAATTTCAACGATCAAATAAGTACTTCTAAGGCTTAAAAAAGAACAACAAATAATTTGCAATATTATTCAGATGTATAGTTTTGCTTCTTATTCATTTTAATTAATTATGGCTTATAAACAATGTAAATTTTGTTTGTTCTACGTGATAATGTAGGGTTATAAGTATTTACATTACAGCAGTTAGAAAATTCCATAATAACTAAATCATTTTCATTTAAACATTTACGAATTTCATATGAATTATGAAAATTATCATAACAAACGGTCTCCAATTTTTGACATATAAGAAAATACTGATCTTCATACATTAAAATATCAATTATATTCAAATAATTAGGCATCTCATTTTGACGATAGAAAGAAGTCTCTAATGAAAATAGCAAATCTTTTCGAAATTGTATATTATAATATTTTATCCATGATACGATATAAGTATCTTTTCCGGATGTGTAATTTGTAATTTTCTGTATAATACATTCGTATTTCTTGTAAAACTGTGTTGTCGCTATTAATTTTTTCCCAGGCTTTACCTGTCTGTCATATGTGTAATACTCCCAAGTGAAAGCAAATTTTCCCTGATGTCTTATAGAAAGTGTTTTTGGTAAATTAATAAAATTTCGAGAAGCACTATATAACGTTATAAAATATTGGTGTTTCGATTCAAACCCGTTGTCAACCTCCAATGATGCATACCAATTCTAAAGAAAAAACTTGCATTCATTTTGATACCATCTGCAGTGGACAAATTATAGCTTGTGCCCTAGTTTCAACTATGTATACACTTTCGCAAACAAACAAAAAGAAAACAAATGAGAAAATCTTGGGATCCGTACAATCAACTAACTAATCAACATTGGGATACTGTATACCCACCCCAGCCTAACAAAGTATGACTGTGCCGCACCATAGATTCGCCATTTTGTGCGTCATGCGAATCGAGTGAAATATAATGTTTCAATTTGTTTGTAAATTTATTTGACTGGATCAATTTAAAATGTTAAAATAAGTACAATAAATATAAACACTTTATTTTTCCAATTTTAATAATCGATTCACATGACGTCACATGCACTTTACAGCCCGGACGATCATACCTTTTTACTTTGTATATATTGTGCTGTATATTTTTAAACCGAAATATGATATAATATATAACATATGTGTGTTATACTCGTATGATGAGCAACTAAACAGCCCTGAAAAAGGTTACACTATCTATTACTTAACGAAAAACGTTAACTAACCTGAACAAACAAAATCCATGAAGTTTACTTCATCATTTATCGCGCTTGAAAATTTTTTAATTTTTAAATTTTTTTTAGAAAAATCGGGGTAACCAATGGTCACAAATATACCTTCGTAAAGCATTTTTCACGAACTTATTTAAATAATTTTATTTACTGTAATTCACTTTTCTAAATTTTGTCTTCACACTCCGAAATCTGCACATTAACTGTCACACAATTTGCAATCTCATGTAAAGGTTTTAAAGCGACGCACATTACTTTATACTCATTTGGTATTACTTTAATAGGAATTTTTATAAAACTCGTTGTAAGCTTACGGTATTTTCCAATTCTCCTGAAGGCGATAAGCAGGCGGTAGTATTTTATAGTCGTTTTTATTGAAGAGCAGTGTATGCGTACTCTTTTTTATCCACAATAAGATAGAGTTTATATTTTTATCATATAGAATTTATACAGGCTGTTATGCATTTAATTATTATAGGGTATTCTTTCAGATTTGTATCAAATTCGTATAAATAATTTCAATTGTTTTGTATACCTTTCTTTCATACTTTACAAATTAAAAGAATCTGTACGAAAAATTTTATAAAAGGAAGTTATAGATTAAAATATATTAAATTTAGTAATATATTTCTAACCGTGTATTTGTATGCATAAGTCCTGTCATCCATTATTTTGAAAATTATTATGATTATTTACTACCCAAAGTATCTTTTATTTTTAATTAATTGATTGCATATTAAATATTTTTGTTCGGATACTGAAACTGCCATTTTAATAGTCGGACAGCAGAAATGAATTTTTTTAAATAGGTCCACATACTAAAAGTATAATAAAAAAAAAACATGTTTAACTTTTTCTGTCCTATAAAAAACATATTTTATAATTGTATTAGGGAGTACGCAGGAAACAATCTCTTTTGAAGCATACTTTCAGTGTTCGGACAGCCTGTCCGGAAAGTAAACAAAATTGTTTTTTTTTTTCTGTTTTAGATACATCCAAAACTTTTATGAATTTAATAAAAAATATTTCATGTTTTTTATTTAATAGGGTAGACTGGGGTCAATTTAAACGGGGGTCGATTGAAACAAATCGAGTAACTCGGATACGATTGGCGAAGCCCAAAGAGAAAAGGTAGCTGTTTTCGTGTTGGAATTGGAACGTGTCATTCAGTGTTGGCATCGCTCCCAGTACGACTCGCATTTTTATGTGAAGGTATTACTTTTTTGTCACCAAAAGTAAATATTTCAATTTGCATTCTTTTGTGTATTAATAAAAAATTATTGTACTTATGCGAGTGTACTTTAGAATGCAATAACTATTAATATTCAAGTTCAGAGAGATACGATTATTAGCCACCTATGACATTTAGTTTTTTTTTGCTGCATAATGAAATTTATGAAAAGAGGTGCTGGGGACGTTTGATACGTTTTCCCTGGGGTTGGTTGAAATGCGTTTCAACTGACCCTTGTACTCTTTTTGAAATAAATGATTATCATCTATACTTTGTAGATGCCAAGAAATCGTCCAAAGAAGACATATCGTGGCGAGTCTGGCTTAGATCAGTACAAAGATGCATATGAAGCCATAAAAGAAGGCATTTCGTTGAGGACAGCAGCTGAAAAACATGGATAGAGTTTCACTTCTTTGTATCAGTACAAGAAGAAAAGGGAAAAGTCCAAGAAAGATAGCGTAGTATCTGTTTTGATAGGTTATGCACTCCACAACAGAGTGTTTATTGAGCCACAGGAGAGGGCGTTATAGAAATACTTGATAAGATAGGCTGATATTTACTTTAGATTTTCCACAAAGGAGGTAAAAAAATTAGAATACGAATATATAACCAGAAAAAACCAGGCCCCTGGGAAATAAATGCATTAGCTGGTGGAAGATTGATTCAGAGCTTTTATGGCGAGAAACCCAGAGTTGTCTATGAGAGCTGCTCAACCTAGGAGTTTAACAAGAACTACTAGTTTCAACCGAACAATAGCAAATAGTTATGGATCGCCACCACTTTGAGCCCCGAGATATTTATAATGTCAATGAAAATGACATAACGACGGTCCAGAAACCTGATAGAGTTGTGGCGAGACGGGGAACAACACAAGTTGGTTCAGTAATATCAGCAGAACGGGCACTCTCGTTACAGTGGCTTTTGCAGCAAATGTTATAAGGAATGCATTTCCTCCTTTGTTTGTATTTCCTCGCGGCCAATTCCAGGATCACTTCATAACAGATGGACTCGTGGGTGCAGTGAGCACTAGTAACCCTTCGGGATGGATGCAAGACGAAGGTTTTCTTTTATTTTTAGCACATTTTAAAAAACATACCAATGATTCGGCTGTCCCAAAGTATTGCTGGTGCTGAGGAATCCCTCGTCACATATCCATAATAACTGCCTTGACTTTTGTAAATAAAATGGCATTGTGTTACTGTAGTTCCCACCACATTGCTTCCATAAGCTCCAGCCATTAGACCAATCTTGCTATGGACCATTAAAAAAACCAATAAATTCCAGCAGTGACGCTTGGATGCGGAGTTATCCTGGAAAAACAATAAGCACAGCCGGTATTGCCATTTATTTTTGTCACAATTGTGAATCTGATTGATTTGTTTTATTTAAATTGTTTTTGAACATATAGGTTTCTTTTCTCGTTTTTAAAGTAGAAGAGCTATTTTTTATTAATTCTGTGATTTATTTCCAAAGAATTAGGAATAAAATTATTATAAGTAATTAATTGTATTTTAATTTACTGATGTTTCAATTGACCCCAGGTACAGTTTCTATTGACCCAGGTATAGGGGTCAGTTGAAACATTGGCCATGTTTTTTTTTTAATTCTTCTTCTACTTGAGTACTGTATATGAGGCTAAAACAATATTGCTCTTTTATATCCAGGTAAGCTGGTTGCAATTGTAGCGCATTCCCAAACTGATCGAAGTTGAAATGTAGTAACAGTATGCGATTTTCTCAAAAACATTTCAATTGACCCCAGTCTACCCTACTAATAAAATACAATATTCAAACAATACAAAAACATTTATCTCACTTTCTCTGATGTTCAATAATTGTAATTTACATAAAACACGTGTTGAGCTTGAGCTGACGACGTGTTGTACGTATACAGGCTGATATTTTCTCAAAAAGGACACTTTGTTAACCTAAATTTTGGATGTATACATCTAAAAAGAACAAATAAATAACATTCTAACGGAGTTCTAAGCCTAATGCGCGTACTTTTCTTATTTTTATTAAATCAAATGAAAAGTGTCCGAATACCTGGAGCTGTCCGGATACTAGTTCAGTTACTCTATTTAAAAATTAACACAAACTTAAACAAAAAGGTAGTAATAAATTAATACACATTTTCCTAGTATATATACATTTCTACCGACCTATAAATTCGAAAGTAGTTTAATAAAAGTAAAAGCTTTTTCTATTACCATAAAACCGTTATCTTATGTACATACATCCCCTATTTATATTTCATCCAACTTTCAGATCATTCACTTTTACTGAGGAGTAATGTCCGCTCCTAAAGTAAAAAGCTTCAATGCACACATGTACGAACTGTAGATGACCTGATGAAACAAAGTATAAATTCGAGAGGGAAAAACTCTTGCTTGTGCTACAAAATTCATCTAACTATACATTCTATTACACTGTTTCTCTCCCTCTTTCTGTTTTCTTTTTTATGATTCATGTAACTCTATAATTACAACTCTGTTGCACTTTTAATTAAATAGCAGCGATATATAAAAGCATCCCTCATTTCCCATGCCATAAGAAATTTTCTAGTCGGTATAATTTAATTTAACTTTTACCTAACCAACTTTAAGGAAGTAATAAGGACTTCAATCTAACTTTAATTTTAAGATTGAAATATTACGTATGTGCAGGGAACACGACGGAAAGAGTCTTTATAGTTTTCGCTTAAGTCACTGATTAAAATTTTGGTTGGGCTTAAAATACGAGAGATGAATACAAAATTCAAATAATTAAAGTAGTTGTGATGTAATGGTTGAAAAGGAACAACAACAGTAGCTCTATACTAAAAATAAAAAATAAAAAAAAAATAAAAAACAAACGATTCAAAGTGATGCGTTGGGTGTAACTAGTCCTTCTGATCCTGAACTCGCTTGTCTCACAGATAGTGCCTTTTTCGTATATACATGCAAACAAAAACAATGAAATAAATGAAAGTTTTATGAAGCCATGCATACAAACAAACATATATAAACCATGTGCATGGGTAAAGCTAAACTCGTTGGACAAGACAAGAAGAAGTCAGTCAGTCAGAACAAGCTCATCCTTTTTATCGTTATCCCTCCTATATTATCCCCCCTCCTTCAATACCTACTACAACTACTCCTCTTTTCCCTTGTGACCTCGACTAACATGTTAAAAGTTCATCCGGCTTTTATCTTGGCATATTGGGGACGGGAGTGACGTCACCATTTCTTGATAGGACACAATTTGTCTATATATGTATAAAAGGGGAGCGCAGATGGTGCTGGAGATATAGGTAAACATCAAGCAAGGAAAACGATTATTTTGTTGAGTCGACTTTTACCTCTATTTCATATGCAACCCTACAAGAGATGGCAGCTGGATGTGATTATACATTGCCCTTTGACGTCACGGAATGCTGCTACTTCTGGTGATGGGAAGAACCTTTTTCTATTAATAAATTCACAGGCTCCGGGATAAAATGGAAATGTTGCAACATATCCAGGTATATATGTATGTAGAGCTGATAAATATTTTCGATTGTCTTGTGTGTCTGATTTAAAATTGAGAGCTAATTAATGTACGTGTGTACATAGTGTGTATTTGTAGTATAGTCTGTAAACAGAATAGGCTACAACAGAGGTGTACTTAATTTGCAGAAAATATAACTTTAGAAACAGGAAGGGTAGGAAGATCTTCCTTTCGAGAGATAACCTGGCTATTTATAAACTCGAATTGGGAAGTGACCTGTTAAAATTCAGATGGTTAAGTTCGGGAAATTTTAGTGTTGTCAATTTATAGATATGAAAGAGATTTTATAGAGGATACGATGGGAGTATTTATGTTATAAATAATGACTCAATGCGCAGAGATAAAGTAGTAGTTAGTAGGTAAAAGTTATAGCTATATTTGAATGGAGTTTTACGTGTGTTATGTTGTGAATATAAAAATATATTTATAGTTTTTGTGCGATACATACAGGGTTTTTCCTCCAAGGTGGTGAATAGAGCAGTAGGTGTTAGTAATCAACTAGACCAGAGCTGGGCAATACTCAAGTAAAAAAAGACTTAAGTACTACTTAAAGTACATTTTCGTTACTTAAGACTTATTACTCAATACTTTTGAAATGCCCCTACTTAGTACTTGAACATAAGTACTAGCGTCTATCTATTTACTTGTACTTAAGGCTTCGTTTTGTACTTAAGTACCAAGATTTTTACTTAAGTATTTCTGAGTCTATTAAGTATCTACAAATATCTAACTCTTCGTAGAAAAGAAAACATAATCTCTAACGCAACTCCTTTTTTGTTGAGTTTTAAAGCACGCAAAGAACTGTTAAAGCATGTGTCGCACTCACTCTTCAAGGCAGAACCTTAGACAAACTAATAACGTACAAACAAGACTGGGAAAGTAGAACAAAAACCAGTAACGTCTCGCTCGAATATAAAATCAACGATGCCTCGACTTGATGACATAACCATTGACATGTATACTTTTCCGGTCTAAGCACCAAGTACCAACTGAGAGAGAACTGAAAACAACAAATAAATTAGTGGATTCGTCGAAATACATGATTTTAAATTAATCATTTAGGGTTATTACTGATAGAAATTGTTTTACCAAAGGCAATATATTCATTAGATACGCAGAAGAAATTCTAAATGTTTTATTAAAATCACCTTCCGAGCGGTGTGTACACTTTTTCAACTTCCCGCCAATGATTGTTTTGAATGTTGGCACCAACGTACGAACTCTTTTTGACACAAGCAATTGTGCCCACGTGAAATAGAATAGTAAGCAGCCCATATTATATACGTCAGTGGACATAACCAAGGGTAAGCTAGCAATGCCTCGCTTCAATATAAAATCAACGATGCCTCGACCTGATGTAGCGAAGGCCTCAATTCTTTCTTAGAAATTTACTGGAAATTTTTTCCTTAGAATAATTATGCATTATTGGAGGCGATAAGGGTGTGCTTGGGCGGACCTCTAATAGTTTTTATGAGTTTAGCAATCAGAGGTGAAAATTTTATTCTACCAGCAGCGTCGAAAACTATAAAAAACTGTAAATAGTAGCCACTGATTATACATATTATAGTTTTCAAAAGGTATTTATTTATTCATATCTATTAATTGAACTCGATAAACTTCATTATATTACTGCCAACGTACAGTGATTCTAAAAAGGTACTTTAAAAAGTACTTCGAAAAGGACTCAGTACTTTTTATAGACTTAGAACTTAGTTACAAGTACTTTTCACACATGCGGTACTTGTACTTACACTGAAGTACTCAGGCCTCCAGTACTTATACCTAAGTACTTTTTCTTTGGTACTTGCCCAGCTCTGACCTAGACTAAACAAAAACTTGTGTGGCAGTGATAGGGGGGGGGGGGGGGGGGAAGACGGGATATCATATTTTTTGGCTAATTTCGGTATGACCTGAATAGGTTGTGAGCTAATAAGTCTTTAACGACTACAGATAGCACATAGTCCAAATTAAAGAGGAGAGTCTACACTTTACAGTTTTGTAAGAAAGACTTATTTTAACGATCCTTAAAAAAAATGGAGGTCAAAGTAAAAACCGGTACGAAAATTCGAAATTTTTAGTTTAGACGACCATAACTCCTGAATGGAGGAGAGCTGGTTGAGCAGTTGTTAGAAAGGCCAATCAGGTAATATCGATTTAGAACTTCATCAAAGATCTGATTTATGAGTTTACAAAAATGAAATATAACAATAATAATGACAAAAAGTATACATAACAATAATAATTAAAAATAAAAGTAACTTTAACTAAGCTGATCTCTTATTTGACTTTTTGAAAGATGAAAGTCAATGCAATCAAACTGGCGGTTAAAGATGTTAAAGGCTCCTGCATGCCATAGTTTGTACTATGCTGAGGAACAACGAAGAAGTCACAGTTCCTCAAGGAGTGCACAGGAACAGATATATTGAAAGTGTTTAAGAGCTAAGGGGAGTTTATCATTACTTGTAAACACTGAAATGCAAAGACAACTCTAGAAGTTTTTCCTCTATTCTCAAGAGAATCTAATAGAAAGAGTTTAAGCCTGTCAATATATGGAGGCAGAATAATAGGGTTGTCTCAATGAAGTCTAAGTACGGCAAATCGGACAAATCTCCGTTGCACAGCCTCGATGCAATTTATGTATACAGCATAGAAGGGAGACGAGACAGGTCTGCCATACTTCAAAATAGGTCTAACGAATGTGCAGTAAAGGATCTTCGTTATGAATGGATCATTAAACTTTTTTGATCATCTCTTAACAAACCTCAGAGTAGCATTAGCCCTGGTCACGATTGAATTAATATGATGCTCGAAGGAAAGACGAGTATTAAGGAAGGCACTCAAATCTTTGGTTTTGTCAAATCTAGTTAATAAGCATCCATCTAAAGTATAACTAAAGTTGAAAGGCCTCCTTTTACGAGAAAACATTTGCTGATATTAAGAGGAAGACAGCTAATAGCACACCATTTATGAAAGGTGTCAAGTCCGAACTTAAAACTCCACACTCGTTTTCATCAGAAACAATGCGAAAGATTTTGTCATCATCAGCACAGCATCTTGAATTAGCTAAAATCATAAATACATTGTTGATGTAAGTTATAAAAACGAGTGGTCTAAGATGGCTGCTTTGAGGAACGCCGCAATTATTATCTATTTCATCAGAAAGAGCTGCACGGAATATAACTCTCTGCATACGATCGGATAAATAAGAACGAAGTCAATTAACAAAGACAGTAGGAAAACCAAGAACAGTTAACTTGTGAATGAAAATTTTATGATTAATTCGGTCAAAAGCTCTACTGAAATTCGTGAAAATACAATCCACTTGCCTACCGTTTTCAATAGTAGAAATGCAGAAATTAGTAAACGTAACAAATTAGTCGTAGTAGATTTACCTTTCATAAAACCATAGCTGAAAATTTCTTGCAGTGGAAGTAGAAAGCATCGCAAACCAGGGCTTTAAATATTTTACCAATACAACTTAAATTAGCGATAGGTCTGAAGTTAGAAATGTTGCACTTATTGCTCTTCTTGTGTAAAGGAATAATCAAAGAAAGCTTCCACTGTTTAGGAAAAACATTTTTAAAGTTATTATAACAGTAGTTACTAGAAGCATTAAATGATGAAGTTACAGGATCAGAAAACAAAACTATATCTAGTGCCGGATGATGACTTGTTTCAGGAACCATAGGAGGTAAACAACGCTTAACGAGAGTCCCATTGGGATGATGACTTGTTTCAGGAACCATAGGAGTTAAACAACGCTTAACGAGAGTCCCATTGGGATCGAAAGAAAATTCCAGGTCAAGAGAGACTTTCCAGACTGCATTAGGCCCGAAGAAATAATTTTGTCAATAAAAGATATGGCATGTTGAGGAGTCGCCGAGAATGAGGCAGCAGCCCTCATCGTCCAGAGAGTGTTCCCACGCGCCGCGCGTGTATGTACATATGTGTAATAGGGTATATGAGTGTGTATTTGGATGGGTGTGTATGTGTGGTGTGTGGGTATGTGTGTCGCAGACCTGGGTGCGACCTCACCCTCCACCACCCATCCCCCACTACTAGTATTTGGTTAGGGTGGTATTACAGTATCGGCGTAACCGCTTTTAGCATTTAATGAAATGACTAAAAATTTCAGACACATAATGTAAAAAGGGGCTAAGTCAAAACCGTTATATTATTTGCCTACTTTCCATGAAGTGTCTAGACCTTAGAATATAGAGAGTACAGGAAGTGTGATAAGCCAAATTTGGTGTAGCCAAATTTTGGTTGTATGTATTAGTATCTGTTGCCGCTGTAGTGAACGCTCAGTACAGCCGTGTAGTAGAATCAATATAGAGATCGGGGCAACAAGATATATGGTTGAAAATATTACGTTTGCTCCCATCGAAAATGTTCTTATTCGCTGTCACTACGCAAACATACCCAGAGAATTTCGCAACTGTCACAAACGTAAACAAATCTCAACGGAGGAAGGATTTTTTCGATATTTCATCGCTTTTGTTGTGAATTTTTAATTTAATTTAATATACAAAGGTGTGTAAAGTACACAAAATAATATTTTATAACTATACTTGCCTAAAAAATGATTTCCCACGTCGTACCTTGGTGTTGTTGTGGGAATTTTTCACCGAATACTTCATTCTGAAATTACATGAACATCACTTAGAAATATATCACTATAATATCAACAGATAATTACTTACACTCTTTACTTTATTTAGCACTATTTTTAAATCACTTTTCACAACTTTTAAATTACATTAAATTTCTTTCAAATTAGGAAAGTTCGTCTGACAACTGAAAATACATTTGTCTCTTTCTTCAATATAATGCTGAGCTACTTCACGGCACGCTGAAAAATCCACGCTCATGCACAGGAATTTTACAGGTATCAACACTTCCTGTTGTCTCTATATTCTAAGGTCTAGACTTTTCGTGAAATGCTGAGTTACGTCAAATGTCTACGACATATACATACATGTCAGTGATTTCACTTTGTAAAAAGCAAAAGTCTCCATTGGGATCAATTGCTGGCACTTCTATATATAATTGGTTGCAAATTGCTGTTTCCGTTTGCAAAAAAATATAAATTAAATTAAAAAATTAAAAACATATTTGAGATCTGTATCGATTTTGTCAAAACAAATGTGACACACAATTTCAAAATGACATTTCAGACATTCATATATTTACAATAATTACATGATGTTTAGTACAGATACAGCTGCTCCTCATCTAAGCCGAGGCTAGCAGAGCTAGCACCAAGGGTCAAAAGTGGCGTGACTCCAGGACTAGCACCGCAAACTCGAACACATACTTACTTCTTCAAAGGGCAGGAGTTAACCCCGAAGCAAAAACGAAAACGCCATTTATTGCCTACTTAAATTACAATTTCAATGATGAATCGAAATTTATCTAGATAAATTCAGGATAATTACGTGGGGTGTTTGTCCCCTGGATAGTTGATAGTTACGGTCTCATTAATTTAATTTACAATTTATCTTATTCGACAAATTGATTCACACCTTTTGCGCATGTTATAAACTAATTAAAAAGAAAAATACCTCCGTTTACACCTGTACGGAATTATCCTGTATAAAAGTAATGGAATTGTGCTCCCACAAATTACTATGATTTCCGATACTATAGCATAGCAGTCGACTCAACACACCAACTAACTGCTGGTTCTCATTAGCATTCATTGTTTCTCGCACGGACTTACTTCGCATGCATACTAAGTACAATAAATTGGCCAAGAATTAGGAGCTTTTATCCAGCCTGCTTACGAGTAATCAACGGTTAAACATAACTTTGAAAAGTCAACAAACACTTTCTTGGCGTTTTCTTATCAGAGATCAGAAATTAATGAAATTTTCTTGCATGAATGATAGTTGTTATATTGGCATGGCATGGCGCCTTTCAAATGGCGGCGGGAAGAGTGTGTGAAATATTATTTTACCTTGCATGACCTTGGTTTGCCTAAACGTTTGGAAAAAGAGTTTGAGTCACGCGAATTTTCATTGCGGTCTGCACTTAGACCTATTTATATATAGTCGAAATTAAGTGTTTTTGGATACAAACGATATAAGAAACAAAGTGTTACTGTCGTCAGTTGATTGATTGTCTTGTAATAGGGAAATAAGGTCTGTCATAGAGATGGGAAGTGACAACATTTCACTTAGTAATTCCTTGAAGACGTGTTTGGTTTTGTTCGGTTGATAGTTTTGCCATTTCATGCCATCAAGGTTATTCTACTCATCGTTTGCTATTGTTAGTTTGAAATTTGCACCAACTGCATTGAGTGCCGAAATATCTGGGAAAAAATTGTAAAGGTACCTACTTATGAAATATTTCAGGAAGCTCTGAGGGCAATAATGATAGACCGAAGCCTACAGGAATTATACTAAGTTACTATAGGTATATTTAACATTTATTTATTTATTTATTTATAAAAATTAATACGATAGTAAACAGATATGTACATAAATCCAATTGCTTATTAACCGATTGGTTAATGCTAATTAACTTCAAAGGAAAAAAAAAAAGAAAAAACAAATGAACCAACTATCAGATATACATAAGGAACTTAAACTTAGATACAGACAGAGGATGATAAACAATAATTTCATGGGAAAAGGAATAGAATAAAATCAAATAATGCAACTAGAGATAAATTTCAAAGTCATAGACTACATACTCCTTATACAAATCAATTAGACTAAAAAACATGGAATAAAACAAGTAAAAAAGCTAGAATTGGTCTAAGACCAATTCTTATTATACCCTATATAAATGCCCGTATTAAATTTCGTATGGTCACCGATCTATTCAAGTATTGATTTTGAAGTTGTTTTTCGCATATATTTCTAGAACAGTTTGTCGCACAGAAAAAATGGTAATAACCAATTTTATAGGATTTCGTATTCTGCAGAAGTTCTTAGTACAATAAAAATGTCTTGGACTGATCGTTTTCAAAATATACGTAAAAAACCGAAATTTTTATATGGCAACACCAAGAAGGAGTTGCCCGATTTAGTCCATTTTTGACATTTTATTTGCTAATGTAGTAAAAACATCATGGACGAAATTTCAGCTCTCTACGTCGATGCGTTCTCAGGCAGTGTCCAAATATATAGCGGAAAACGAAATTTTTATATGGCAACCCCACGAAGGAGTTGCCCGATTTGTCTCATTTTCGAACTTAATTTTACTTGTTTTTTTTACGCGTTCTCGAGTTATCGTGCGCACAGACGGACAGACGGACGGACGGACATGCAAAAATCGAAATAACTTTTAATATTATGAATGGGTGTCCAATCCATTTTGCTCTACCATCATTATTTCGAGGTGTTACAAACGGAATGACAAACTTAGTATACCCCATAATTTCATCTAGGGTATAAAAACCCTGCAATAAATAAATATCCTTCCTTCTACTTTTACTCACTCCTCCTGTACACGTACCTAATCGCGGTAATTTAAATAAACGCATATAATACTTAGTAATAACTTTCTCTTCCTGTTATAATAATATCATGAATCACATAAATTAGGACGTGTAATTTATTGATTTTAACCGAAAATACCAAAATCTATATACCTACTAATTTCGTTTAGCCTTGATATTATAAATGAACGAAAAAACACGTTTTTACCATTGATATGTAATCTATACGCTACCCTTGCTATATGTAGATATTTTCAGAAAACCTATGTATCTGCGTCATGAAATTCGAATGCCACAAACAATAATAAAATAGAAAAAAAAATAAAAAAACAAAAAACCGAAAACAATCAATCCTCCATCCAAAATAAACAAAAAGAAATAAAAATCATTCCAAAAGGGTTAAAAATAGAAAATGTCCATCCAAAGCATATCTAGAGACTCGAAGAAGTCTCGTCTCGACATTGATATTAAAAAATGGAATAAAGTTCAGCGGAAATCTGGGTAAATAACCGAACTAGTATGAAAAATAAAATTAACTTAAATGAAATGTCCTGCAGGATTATTAGAATAAATTTTTCCCTTTCAACTCTCCAAAAACGAACTCTTATCAAATATTGAAATGTGAATTTTTAACGTCCATGCTCGCACCTTTATTGCAGCTTATATTGACACACAAGTCGACATATAGGGGTCGTTCGGAAATCCAATTAATGAATGGTGGAAATAGAGCGTCAATATTGTGGCGAACTCGATTTTTCATAAGTACACGTACATATGTCCGTACGTTAAGTCGAAAAAGTAAGAGAAAAACTAAAAGCAATAACTCGATAATCTAAAATTAACTTAATAATGTAGAGGAAGAGGGCACACAAATTAGTTTAAGTGCATGCTATGGCTACTGAAAATCTAGAACACAAGGCGTAAGAAGTTGAACGAAATGAAAAAAAAAAAACAAATAAACACCACACACATAAGACAAAGTAAATAGACCATGGGCGACAGTACTTAGACTTGAGACGTTACGCAACCCTTTCGCGGGATTTATTTTTGCCCGTAAATTGAACCGATTTTGATGGTGATAAGTAGTTTTTCCAACTTGGACACCGCACACACAAATAATTATTGTTATACTTTTACCCGCAACTATACCTAAATATTGAAATTTTTTTTGCAAGGTGACAAACAGTGTGAAATTATTGTCTCCTCTCTCGGTGATTGATTCTGTTCGAAACTAGACGTGGTCATCATCCGGCATATTTTTCCAAATTAATTATAAATTATGAAATTTCATTATAAAACATAAAATATGGCGGCTATGACCTTTGTTGTTTTGAGAGATGGCAATAAAATAGTAATTCCATTTAATTATAGTGTGTGATGATTTATTTAGTTAGTACTACAAAAAGTGGCGGCTTATCTCGATAATCGATTAGAAATATTTTGGAAAAAATAAAAATAGACAAAATCGCGAATATTTACTTATATTTTTTTTTCAAAATGTATTTCCGTGTGTAATTAATTACTCAGTTAAAAACATAAATAAATATATCTTGTCGGAGCTTAATATATATATATATGTATGTGTATATAAAATAAAAAAAAGCTAAAATAAAAAAAAACCCAACCAAAGAACTGTGGTCAAAAAAATTTCAAATTCAAGTGCATAAAATTCAAATGATAAACTTTTCATTCACTGGTGATCTTCAGACTGCTATGATCGTACTGCTTCAATTTCTTTATGAAATTTTAAGTGGTATCGTAACGAACCGCAGCCGAAAAAATAGTATCGATATTGACAACAATCCGAATTATTTCGCCGATGATTTACATTTATTGGAATACGGAAAAAATTCAACGAAATTATTTGATACTATAAAGGAGAATCACAATATTTGTAATAAAATCATGGAGTCCTCCTCTGTAGACAAAGATATTCCTTTGTATCGAAAGGAATCTTGGCCATTGTTGAAAGGACGAATGCAATGTATGTGTAGGAAAATTCCATGGATAAGAAGTATGTACATACATATGTATGTGATGTGTGTGTAGATTTGTGGATTGTGGTTTGAAATTAGCTTAGTTTATAATGTTCGATTTATTTTTTTTGAAATTGTCTCAAAAAAGTTGAATTAAGTCTACTTCTATTTTCCTTCGTATTTGGAAACTATTCAAATGAAAGTCGACTTAATTATTTATAAAAATATAGATTACTCTTTAGGATTTTTATTTATGAATTAACTGATTTACAAAAAAAAACAAAAATACAAATATTTTTTTGTTTTTGGAAAACCTTAGAAAAGTGCAGTTTCTTGTTTCCCCAAGCTAAAATATTTTTCATACAACAATTTTTATGATTTTACTTGCATAGACTGCCCAGTTATAATTGTAGAATCAATTTGATACAATTTGTTAAAATTTTTAATCCTGTGATTACTTTTGTAATATCAAAATTGAGACTCTTATAATTTGAGAGGTCTTTCATTCATGGGACCTAAAAATTATACGAATTTTCGAAGTACTTAATTTGATTTAATTAAAGTTGTGAACCCTTATAAACTAGAGCTGAGCAAGTACCTAAAAAAAAAATGCTTAAGTACAATATAAGTACAAATACCGAATGTCTGAGTACTTCAACGTGATAAGTACAAGTACAGCCTGTATAAAAAGTACTTGTACACTGATAGAAGAGATTATTTAGGAAAAATATACATAATTATTTGAACCTGGCTTTTTCGATATAAATCTGCCACATTTCGAGGGAAGAACCTTTGAGTATCCGAAACATTTCACCATAATTCGGTAAAATATAAAATTTATTTAACTCTAGCTTATTTCGTTTAAACAAAATGCATTTCCCTTGAATATATTAGCCTTATTTTAATATTATAAAACTCATTGTTTTGATTGAAATTATTACATAATTATTTTCATGAAAATATGTCATTGAGTGTAACAAAGATTTGTTTTTCTGCAACTTTCATATATTTTTAAGATAAATAATGTATTTCTTTATGTTAAACAAACGTTTTACTGTAGAACTGCATTTGTCTTATATATTTACATGGTGATTTATTAAATGAATGGAGATATCATGTTCTGAAATGTAGTTGATTTTTCTTAGTAAAATCAGATTTATTTGTAAGAAAGAAATATCTCTTAAAATATATTTCAACGGTTCAGCAAAATGGGAATATTTGACGTTAATAGAAAGATTTCTTTCGGAGAATGGATCTTTACTGCCTATTTCACTCAGAACAGAACTGGTTTTTTTATGACTTAGTTTTATTCAGTTTCTTTCTAATTGTGATGCGAAATGGATCAGTTGTGGTGCTGGTGATGTTTCTTTTTTTTTTTTAAGTGTGAAAAAATGCAGGCAATTTTAGATGAAGATAATTTACAAGTATATATTCAGATTTTTAAAGGTATATAAGTATTTTGAGGTATTATCAATTTGTGACAATTTTAAGAACATTGTGTGTTGTAGATCATGATGTACAATTTGGAGATCTGCAGAACTTAACAGATGAAATGATATTGTTACTTTTGTACTTAATAATTGTCATACGAAATTGTTTGAGGTGTGCAATTGTGGTGATATATGAGATATAAAGACTTTTCAAGATCTCAAACAATCATCTTACCTCTTCCCTACAAAAATCCATTTTCTTACTGATGAAAATAGTGTAATTAGAATTTTTAATCAGTTATACGAAAAACAATTTTTTATTAACAATACCTATTATATACATATTAATTCTATCATCAAAAAATATTTTTCTATGTTCAACAATGCTGTTTTGTAGTTTATTTTATTTTTTTCATATTATATGGTTATTAACGCAACTTTTTTCATATTATTTGGTTATGGTTAACAAAATTAAATCCAAGAATTTAGCCTCACATTATTTTGAAGATAATTATGAATTCACTAACTTCTTTACGATTATCAAGCATATGCTTTAAGACCAGGGATCATAAATAAATAATAAATATAAATAAACAATAAATACATAAAATATTTGAAATTATAGTATCCACTTTCATTTTATCCAGCTATGACAATTTCAAAAATACAAAACGTTTTTTAAAACCCACTGTATTTGATTCTCTAGTAAAAATTATTATTTCTTTGTGGATACTAAAGCAATAATTTTCAGCAACTAATAAGTTGATTGAAATGGACATCAGTTTGTTAAAAAGTACATTATTAGTATCACAAATAAACCCTTATTTAACAAACATGAATAAAAGCTTTTTCTGAAAAATTATTGATTTCTATCAAACAAATGTAACATACATTTCAATATTTCTCTTAAAGCTGCAATAATTTTAAGTAAAATGATTCCTTATTCGATTAAAAAAAAATCGTTCTTTCCGATAAATAAATCTTCTACCAGTTGAAATAAAGATTCATTTCCTTTGGAAAACCTTCGTTCTTTATGAACAATTATTAATCTAACTATCGTAAATATAATTTTTAGTCAATTACAGAAATACTTAATTGAAATAACAGAAAATAACGCAATCATTGAATTATTTCTGCCTGTCAAACAAATCAACTCAAACAATTTCTTCAGTTTTAACAACCTAATCTTTGTTTCGTCATATTTAAAGCTACCAATTATTCGGAGCAAGTAGAATTTATTTTAAGGAAATAAACTGTTTTATCAGTGTAAGTAAGTACTGAAACTACTTAAAAGTACTGAGTACGGATAAATACCGATTGAAACTATAGCTAATATAGTAACCACCGTCGCTGTACGTAGAGTAAATACTGTCACTTCTCATCTTTGCTATAGGAGTGGAAATTTTGAGGGAAATTTTAATGTATGCTGTGAAACTAGGTGGCTCAGGTAGACGAATTTAATGCTTCACGTATCAAATTTAAAGCAACAAATTGATTTCAAAAAATTCAAAGGGAAATTGAATAATATACATATATATATAGGTGGTGACACAAGTTGTAGTTTGGTTGTAAATTTTGTAAATGTATGACACAACAAAACTGAATAAAACTAAACAAAAAATTAGCTACACAAGATACTCGTATTAAACTCAGAAATACTTAAGCAAAAACCTTGTTACTTCAGTACAAAACTAAGTCTTAAGTAGGTACAAATAAATAGAAGCGAGTACTTATATTCAAGTATCTACTAAATAGGAAATTTCAAAAATGTTAAGTAATGAAAATGTATGAATGTATGTTATGAATTATCAAATTCGTTTTTATTTAATATAGTTCATCAGAACTCTTCGAAGTAGCGAAGGTGTCAGCCAGACATTATTATTATAATTCAATTCTACTAGATCTGGGCATCTTTAACACAAAACTACAAGTTTTTTTTTTATATAGACATTTTTCAAAAAATCTACAAAATTTCTTTATCACAAGCATTGATTAGTAAAATCATTTCTACAATTATAACTTAGTGATTTCCCACATTGGAAAATTCTGATTTGTAAAGTGAGTTCAGTAATCAAAAATTTCAAAAGTTGTGAAAATGAAGAATTAGAATTGTAGACTAGGAGTTAGTTTTTTACAGGCATGTTAACAGTTGTTATATTCCACTACAAACGGTTGAAAACTTGAGATTTTTCTGATGATTCAAACAAAATTTTAATATTTAAGTAAATTGTTTTAATATGTTCATTAAAACAAAGTCTTTGTATATCAAACTTTATAATTTTTACCTAACCTACTTAATCTAAAAAAAAATGTGAGTCTTCCGATTTAAGTATATTCTTCGAAAATCGCATGATATATGTATGCAAAGTTAAAATTCCAATGAAACTATAGACTGCGATAAGACTACTTGCAAAATAAGAAATTTTGACATTTCTCGTAAGTTTTATCGGGACTATACAGGAATAAATACTTATCAACTCTTAAATGAGTGTCTAACCTTGCCATGGAACGACATGTTCTTCATAACTAACCCGGATAACCTGGTAGAACACTTTAATAATCTTTTTCGCTACCTTTTTGAAAAATATGTTCCACTAAAAACCAAAAGGGTCGGAGAACACTCACCGTGGTCTAATGCTGAGTTACAATCTCTAATTACAGAGAATTACAGAAATAAACTGCCGATCCGTAAGATTTTCATAGATATGCAAAAAAAAACCTATAAATTAAATGTTGATCTACCCCCTAAAATACTTTGGTCCAACCTTAAAAGTATAGGAGCTACAAAGACTCAGACCAGAAACTTCTCGGATATCAGTCCCGACGGTTTCAACACAGCCTTTACTTCAAATGCTAATTTTATATCTACTTTGTTTCAAAATATTAAAATACCAAATGCACTAACGACATGTAGTTTCTCCCTTTCTAATGTATGTGTGACTGACGTTATACGCAATTTTTTCAATTAAGTCGATTGCTACAGGGTTGGATGGGATATGTCCACGTTTCTTAAAACTATAAGAGGTGTTATTTTAATTGCCCGCTATTTCGGTAGATGTCACTTTTGGAGCTGTCATTTTTTCACATTTGACAAGTAGAAACTACGCCATTAATAAAAATGGAACGATACACGATTCAACAACGCATTGAAATTATTAAAATTCACTATAAAAATGGTGAAAATGTGGCAGAGACGGTTCGTAAAACTCGAACATTTTTGGGTAGTCGTGAAGCACCTTGTCGGACCGCAATACAGAAATTGGTAGAAAAATTCGAGCTGTCGGGATAAGTTAGTGATGTGAAGAATAAAACCCGTGCACGTCGCTCAAGAACAGCCGACAATATTGCTGCTGTAGCCGAAAGTGTTGAAGAAAACCCAGGTTTGTCCATTCCTCGTCGTTCTTTGGAATTAGGCATTCCACAAACGTCATTACACCGTATTTTGCATAAAGATTTGGGTCTTAAGGCTTATAAAGTTCAGTTAACACAAGAACTCAAGCCGGCCGATCATCAACAACGTCGAGTCTTTGCTGATTGCTGATTGCATGAAAATGATCCGGAATTCCATAGAAAACTCATCTTGAGTGATAGGCCCATTTCCACCTCGATGGCTTCGTCAACAAGCAAAATTGTCGCATCTGGGGCTCGGAAAACCCAAGAGTTATTGTTGAAAAGCCTCTTTATCCTCAACGTGTGACTGTTTAGTGCGGTTTATGGTCCCGCGGGGTCATTGGACCTTAATTTTTCGAAAACGAGGCTGGAGCAACAATTACAGTGAATGGATTGCGCTATCGACAGATGCTTAATGATTCTTTATGGCCGGAATTGGATGGTGTTGATCTGGACAACGTTTATTTTCAACAAGACGGCGCTACGTGCCATACAAGCAACGAAACCATTGATCTTTTACGGGAAAAGTTTCCGGACCGTGTTATCTCTCGAAGAGGTGATCACAATTGGCCACCGAGATCTTGTGACTTAACACCTTGCGACTTCTTCCTTTGGGGCCACGTGAAAGAGAAGATATACGCCAACAGCCCAGCGTCGATTCAAGACCTCAAAGATGGAATTCGTGAGGCTATCGAGGACATAGGGCAGCCACTTTGCGATTTGGTTATGGAAAATTTCATGAAAAGGATATGGTCCTGTAGGCGTAGTCTTGGTGGTTATTTGGCTGATGTTATTTTCCAGTATTAACGGCATACCTTCCTCTTTATAATGAAATAAAGATCCGTTCATTTATCTCAAAAAATGGCATTTTTCTTTGAATATCAAAATAACACCTCTTATTGGAAAAGCCTTAATTACTACCTCTCGTTATTCTGGAGCTGACCCATATTTTTAATTCCAATGTTGGTGATTTTCGGCCAATTAGTATCACATCTTTTCTGTCTAAAATCTTGGAAAAGCTCGTAAGCATCGAGATTAGATCATACTTGGAGGAGAATGAATTGCTATGCAAATGGCAGTTCGGGTTCCGGAATGGCCACAGTACTACCACCGATATTTTAAGGAAAACTGATGACATACGAGGGGGAACTGATAGGGACTATCTGACTGTGCTAACTCTTCTGGGTTTTTCCAAGGCTTTTGATTCCGTCAATCAACAACTTCTTGTGAATAGACTTTGTAGCTTCGGTTTTTCAGAAGCCGCGCGGAGGTTCTTCACAAGTTACTTAACGGATAGATTCCAGAAAGTGGAAGTAGATGGCCAGTCTTCTTCGTTTCTTCCAGTATTGGCGGGGTTCCTCAAGGTTCATTGAATGGCCCCATTCTGTTCTCCATGTTTATTAATAACATCTGTGAGTCCATAAATCATTATTATATTCATATGTATGCAGATGATATACAACGTTGTATACAAAGGCCATTGGGACTAATTGAAGATGCTTTGTTCCGACTGAATGAAGATCTGTCTGCTATTTTAAACTGGTCTCATATAAATCAGCTTAAACTGAACCCGCAGAAGTGAAATGGTTTTGTTATTTATAGAGAAAATCTTGATACCTCCTGCTTTCCCCGTATTAAGATTGGCGATTCCATTATTCCTTATGAGTCTCAAGTTAAGAATCTTGGAGTTGTAATTAATAAAGCCTTTGATTGGTCCGATCATGTTAACATGTTGACAGGTGGATTGAGATGACTTTGGGTGACTGCTCATTATCAGGGAATTGATGGTTCCTATTATAATCTGCAGCGACGTCGTGTATCCCCTCCTGAATTCCAATAGTAAGCGCAAGCTTAATGTGGCTTTTAATTCCTGGGCTCAATACGTTTTTCTTCTTAGGAGATATGACCATATTTCACCATACTCGGAAAAAATTTTGGGAATTAGCTTGGATGCTTATTTTCAATACAGGATTTGTGTGTTTATTAATAAATTGCTTTTCTTCCGCCAACCTCAATATCTGCATAAAAAACTGTGCATGGGAGCATCGGGAAGGTCTAATAACCTTATTTTGCCACGTTTATCTTATTTGCTCATGAGTCTTTCATTCTTTGTCGGCGGTGTGAGGGTATACATATAATCAGATTCCTATCGGGATTAAGCGGCCGTGCATTGCAGCCAATTTCAAGGAATTTAAAGTTCTTTTATTTAATCATTTATCAACGGATAGCTTACCGCTTATTTTTTAGTGCTTTAGCTTTTGAGTATTTTGGGTATTCTGGTTTTTTTCCGGCATTTTTTCTTTCTTTTTATTTAATTATTACTTTTTTTACTTCTTATGTTTTGCTTCTCATACTTTCATATTTATAGCTAAAAATTTCGCTTTTATTTGGGTTGTTTAGTCTTTTGTTTTATATAATTTGCATTTGTTTTCAATTATTCTCTACCTTTATTATTAACTTACTTGTAGTTCTAGTCGTACTTTATGTTATAATTAAATTAAGTGTTATCCCATAAATTTATACTTTCCTTGTGCTTGTTTAATGATTTATTTCTTGTTTCAATTTCGATTGATTGCATTACATTCCCCGTCGATTTTTGCCAGTTTACAGAATCAAAGACCGAACTCATCCAAAAAAGGTGTTCCCAAACATTATTCAAAATTACAAAAATCATGTTTGATTGTGTCAATATAGCACGGCTGCGAAAAAAATTTTTGTCGACGAATTGATTTTCAAAAAATTCAAAGTGAAATTGCTAGCGAATCGATGACATACAAATCGAACAAATCGAATTTTTAAAACTAGCTAGAATCACCCGGATTGCCGTCTCACAATCTCCAATTGAAAATCGGATCGGATCGGTAATCATAATGTTGCGAAATATCAATGAACCACATGTTCATAATGACACCCGGCTTGCGGTGAATAAATTGACATCATCGAAACAACAATTCTTAAAGGATATTACATAGGAAAGACATTTTGATACCATACATTCCAATGGTTCCGGCAGACATGCCATTGGACTTTAAACACTTGTATGTAGTTTCCGGTGCGACAAAATCCATGCTTCTCACTAGTGTTTCTTCTCGAGAATTTTTTCTCGAGAAATTCTCGAGAAATTCTCGAGAAAATTATAAAATTATAAAGTCACAATTCTCGAGAAATTTAGTTACACACACCAATTTCCTTTCGATATTGATGCAATATCCATGTAAAATCGTTGTTTCTAAACAGCGCTTTATTCATCACTGTCATACAATTTTTTTAAAAACGCCGTTAGTTTTCTATTTTGTTATTCATAATTGTCTCGAACTTCAGTGGTGTGGTTGTTTTATACTTAACAATTCGGGGAATTCCCGATAGTATATTTATATAATAAACAAATCATCAGTTATCAGCAATTGCCATAACTAATTGCGTTGTGAAAGATTTTTGTAAGTAAAAATATTTTTTTTAAAAAAAAAAAAGAAGTACCATATATGTAAGATAAACCTATATAATAAATTTAAGGTAAGAAGTTGTTTTATTATAAATTTTGTTTTTAAAATAATTTTAATTAAAAAAATAGAAACCAACAATTACCCACAAAATGAGTAAAACCAGGACTGTTGGGAATATTTTAAAAAAAGTGAAAGGAATAAAGATTTGGCAATATGTAAGATATGTCTTAAATCACTTTCATGCAAAGGTTCGGCGACTATTAGTTTCCGTAGGCATCTTGAAGGTGTACATGAGTATAAAAGAGAAGAAAACAATGATGGTCAAAGCACCTCAAAAAATGCCAAAAGATATAGGTACGGAGATAATTCAGTAATTGAATCTTTCTTAAAACGACCAACTATGGGAGAATTAATTTCAAAATTAGCAGCTGTTGGTGGAATATCTTTTCACAAAATTACTAAAAGTGAATCATCTATGAATGGCAAAGGATTTAATTTACCAAAGTGATGCAATTAATGCAATTAATGCTGAACTTTTATGAAGATACAACAGCATTTTTTAATTGTTGCCATAGATTCTCAATCGGATTGAGGTCGGGCGATTGAGAAGGCCACGGTAAAACCGACAGCTTATGATCCGCAAAAAACTTTTTTGCCCTCCGAGATGTATGTTTCGGATCATTATCTTGTTGTAATGTCCATTTTAATGGCATATTATCTTCAGCAAACGGGAGCATAGTATTTTTGAGTATATTAATATATTCATATTGATCCATATTTTCTTTTATCCAATAAATTGGTCCGATTCCGTACCAAGAAAACGATCCCCATAGTTTTATGTTCCCTCCTCCATGTTTTACAGTTTTTTTTTGTGTATTGTGGGAGGAATTCTTTGTTCGGATGTCTTTTTTCGTTTTATCCGTCCATAAAATATTCTTCCACCGTTTTAGGCCATCAGGACCATCCCACTTGATATGATCAGAAGCAAACTTAACCCGGTTTTTAATATTTTTCTTAGATAAGAGAGGAACTTTTCTGGCTACTCTTCCATTTAAACTGCGCTCCTGAAGTCTTCTGCGAACAGTACGTGCACTTACGTCAAGATTTAATTCAATCTTAATGTTTTTAGAAGACTTGAACGAATCTCTTTTTGAGGTGTGAGCAATGAGTCGATCAGTTTGGGCAGTGGTTTTTTTCTTTGCTCTGCGATTTTCCACAGTTGGTTTAGGTTTGAATGCATTTTCAACCATTTTCTTCGAACAGCCTACGAGTCTAGCTATTTCACGTTGAGATTTGCCTTCGTCCCGTAAAGTTAAAATTTTTGTTCTTTCCTCCAAAGAACAATGTATCGCGCGTCCCATTTTCACTAAAATTCGAAATGGATGTATCCTAAATTTGATATTTTTTTATAATATTCACTATTACCTGATAATACAATTGCAAAAAGGCTGGCAAGAATTTCCTGTAAACAAGAACACTCGAAATAAATACGTTGGCTCTATTAATCTGGCCAGGCAAAATTGACACGTTTCCAGAGAGTGTGTTTCCGCGATAGAATGGAAATGCTCTTTAAAGGAAACAGTCATAGTGTGTTGTACTAAACTTATTGTTCAGTTCATATCGTAGATGGCAGAAGAGTAAGTGTATAAATTTGTTCTAAAATTTATACAAGAACCATATGTAAAGTCGTGGCTCTATTTTAATGACCACTGTAAATTGGCTAAATCTATATCATCTAGAATTTTTGAAAATGAAAACAGTGATAACGATAATACTGAAGAAACTGGTGAAACTGAAAATATTGAAGAATGTCCAGATCGAGAAAAAGAAGCAAGTCTACAGCAACAAATAAATTTTGCAATTACAAAAAGTTTAAAAGAATATGAAAGTCCGAATGCTGACAAATTTCAATTATTAACAAAGGAATTTAAAATATTTGAAGCAAATGGAAAGAGAACCTCAAATTTGCAGAATTTTTTGGATGCACTTCTGACCATTAAACCAACTTCTACGCAAAATGAGCGGAATTTTTCTATTGCAACAGATTATGTTACCGAAAAAAGAACAAGGATGGGAGATTCAACTTTGGATGCTCTGTGTTTCTTAAAACATTATTTTAAATCACAAAAATGATTAAATTTATTATATTTTTATAAACCTTTTTATGTATTTTTGTAAAACTTAAGAATTTATTTTTACGTTTCTATTTTTTATTTTGTTGTATAATAAAAATATGAATTTCATTTTATATTATAGAGTGCATTAGATTTTTATTTTAATAAGTTATTTTCTCAAGAAATCTCGAGAAAAAAAATATTTGTTTTCTTTTCTCGAGAAATTAAAAAGGGTGAGAAATGTGAAACACTACTTCTCACTGATATGATATGTGGCCTATCCATGGCCACAATCGTTAATGATGAAACAATGAACACTCAGAAAGACGTTTTTTCCTCATATTTACTTTGTTTACAAATTTTTAATAGCTTTTCACAAATTTACAAAACAAACGATCACAAACAAATTTATTAAATTTTGGACAGGACAACGTCTATCGGGTCAGCTAGTCATACATAATTAATCAGTAGTTACCAAAAATTTAAAGTGAAAATAATAAATTTTGAATGGACAATTTTATCAAAATTCACTTTTACCTGAAGTGCTTGGTAATTACCGAATATCCGAAACTTAGGTAAAAGTGAACTCTTTTGAATAAACACTTCATCGTCCATTTTAATAATTTCAGCATCACTTTTTATAAGAGTCACTCGAATCACAAAAGTAAACAAACAAATTCCAAAATATTTATGATCTTATCATATTCGTACAAATTTATTACATAAGATCAAGTTCGACAGTTGTATCCGATAGAACATAATGTATCAGGCGGTCTTTGATTGGCTCTTAAGTAGGTGTAATGGACATAATACGCGTAATTAGTCGTAATTATAAATAAACTTTTAAGATCCGATTATAAAATAATAAAAGATCCGTTGATAGTCTTTAGTAAATGGAAGGAAGAATGTGTATTTCGGCTATTTCGTCGATCAATTGCCCCAGTTTTCCATAAATTTTTTCATACCTCGAACTATATTATCAAATCCTTATATGAATTTCACGACTTTTAGAACACCCTGTATATAAATCTACGTATATAGCTTTCTGCAATTGATTTAAAGCTATAAATTGGTAACATTTGTAATACTGATCAATTAAATAAGTCAAATATAACGACACATGCGTGAATTTCTATCGATTACTAATATTTTGTTACGAAAGATTGCTTTTTCCTCTGTTGGCTTTCATTGGCTACAAGCTTCTGAACTGAACACCGCACCTTTCTTAAATATTTATTTAAAAACATATTTTTTTTTCTGCTTGAAAACATGGAATCAAAAGCTTTAAAAAGCGGCAATAATTACTGTTCTTGAAAAAAAAATAAATATATATACATATAAGTATAATTACCATTTGACAAGTGTATATAAAACGAATTCAGAATCTTTAGTCTTCACCATTCAGTGTCGAACCTCAAATTCAAATACGCGTTTTTTTTTTATTTTATTTTAAAATGTTTCGCACATTTTTAGTATATTTAATTTTGGTGAAATGTTGTTATAAGTCAGAGCCGGTACCTATCACTGCCCACGCAGAAAACGACATGGAGACATTTTTAGTTCCCTACATAGTATCAATAGAATTTGACGGAGGTCGATTTTGTGGAGGATCATTAATACGTCCAGGAATTGTTCTAACCGCAGCCCACTGTCTAGATAATTCCAGGTATAGTAGCATAAAAGTCCGGGCTGGATCATTATATATACACAAAGATGGTGTGATAAGATCAGTCAGGAAGTATAAAATACATCCAAACTATAGTCGACAACATGCGTTTTACGACATTGCTCTCATTCAACTTAGTGCACCATTTGATGTGAAAGAGGGTTATATTGCAATTATAAAGCTCGCTAAAAACACACCAAAAGCAGGTACACTAGCTTTAGTTATTGGATGGGGTCAACTTAGTGAAACTGGACGATTTTCAAAGAAACTAAGAGCTGTAAGAATACCTATCTGGAGTAGCGGTAATTGTTCATTGCATGCCATTGATTATCATCCCGGAAAACTTTGTGCGGGAAATAGAATTGGAGGTGATGGTCCATGTATGGGTGATTCGGGTGGTCCACTTGTTGTAAATGCTCATCAAGTTGGAATAACTTCCAACGGAATAGGTTGTGGACATGCAATGACACCCGGAGTTTATACTGATGTTACTTATTCAACATTTTGGATTGAAGAAATCGCTAATTATCTTCAGTCCTATTTTAGTTAAATATATTAAAATAGAACTTGTGTTTCCCTTTTTTTATAATAAAGTCGAGTTCATAAAATTCTTGTCTTTTATTAATTTGTATTATGTAGGTACGTGGTAAAGGTTCACTTGAGATACATACAGTGTTGCGCAAAACAATAGCAACCATCTCAATAAACACAAGAATTCCTGTTTTTTTTTTCTTAATTTTAATTCGCATATAATAAAACTAATAATACATTATAAATCACTTATCAAACAAAACACCAATAAATTAACGTACCTACTAGGAGTGGGCGATACCAATACGATATTCGATATATCGAACACTACAGCAAGCCGGCCATTTTGAAATTTCTGAAATTTCTCATCAACCGGGGCGGTACAGATATTTATTTGCGATTTGAGGTGATAATATAATAATTTAATAATCATTACGTGATTTTGTGATACAGTTATTGATTATATCAATAACTGTGATTTAATTGAACACGTACACAATTAATTTCGATAATCATATAAGGAACTATGCGAAGCAACATTATTGTTATGACACGTCTAAGTCAAGGGAAGGAATCTCGTCTGGGTTGGGCCTTATGATATGAGCATATTTTATTAACAACATTTTTTGCTATTAAGATGGGGAAAGCTTTGGCGATCGGATGTATTTTGAGCGACTTTCTTGGATGAAAATGACTTCCTATGAGAAAAATGCTCACAACAGAGCACTAATGTCCCTGAAAGAAATAATGAAACAAATATATGCGAAATGTAGTAACTGGGGTGTATATTACCCCAAGTGAATGTAAATGGGCTTTCCGCTGACGAAAACATGCCGCGAAAGTTTTCTAAGTCAGGAAAAGAGTACACCACTCGATAGTACTAGGCGATAGCTTTAATTTGATATGCAACAACATAACATGCATTGCTATAATAATGCATATAATAACAAATATCGTGTCGACGATACTAAGTATATCGATATTTTAAGAGCAATATATTGGTGTATCGATATTATTTCAACTATTGGCCATCCGTAGTACCTATGTACTTCACAAAAAACAAAAGATTTCATAACTGTAAAATAAATTCAAAAATAGTAGGCTTCTGCATTTTGAAGTGTGCAATACAAAAGCCACTTTTTTTTTATGAATGGAGGAAGCTTGTAGTAAAGGGTGAAACACAATTCCACAGTTTCGATCCGATTCGTATAAATGTCAAATTTGCTTATATGAGACATATGTACGTGCAATTCAACGAGGTAAGAACTAAAGGAGATGCAAATGAGAAAATATCGCGTACCCAATTCTAACACAATGACACACTGATATTGTTTGTACATAAGCGCCGTAAAATTTGTACACCTGTACACAATTGTACAAGCTATGCGCAATTTTATCGCTTTTATTTTCATATACTCAAAAGTATTTACTGAATTTGCAAACGTGAACGTAAAAAAGTTAATAATTAAAAGAAAAGTTCAGTGGTAAAAAGTTTGTGAGTAATATTTGCCCCTGCGTTTATTTCACGGGTTTTCCTGCGTCAATGCACGAAGCCCAAAACCAACCAAACCTAAGTATGGATTTGACAACGAAGACCAAAAATGGCGGAGTGAAACATAGACAAATGCAGGGCAATTTTGGGTACCCTCATGTACACGGATCGTACATATGATTGCATCTCCTTTAGTTATTACCTCGTTAGTGCAATTGGACACATTACACCGAAATGGATCGAATCGAAACGGAGAAGTTGAGCAAATTTCAACTTTCACGGTTGACATAACCTAGAAAAATCATGTGTAAAGATTTCTTTATACTCAAAGATGCATGAAAAGGCTTTTGTTAAGGAAATAAAAAAAAAACATGAATTATATGACAAAAAAAGAATGTTTTCATGGATGAAAGACAAAATCTGGCAAAAATTTTGAAGTCAAGTGTTTGAAACCGAACGGAACAATTGTGCTCATGCATCCGTTTGGATCGAAATGGGTTGGATCGAATCGGATCGAAACGTCGGAATTGTGTTTGGCACTTAATAAATGTAGTGATATATTTTAGTAATATAATTTTTGATGGTCGCCATGTGGTAATCAATTCGCACGGGTCGCCATGGAATAATATGATACGATCATCAAGTAGTGAATAGATATATAAGATCGCCAAGTTGATTTAAGGATGCCATTAGGCAGTGCTCCTGAGGAGGCAGCTATTAAAGCAGATCTCCTTAGGTGAAGTTCAGAGAGCTGATATCTTTGTAAGCGCAGCTAGAACTAGCATATCCCTAAGAGTGGTGGGGGTGGGGGGGGGGGGGGGGGTGCAGCTAAGACTAGTAGTCACCAAAATGAAAGTCTCGACTGTGTTAGACTAAGTAACGAATTCGACTGCATTTTATTGAACTATCTCTAGCTTTTTTATACACATCTAAATTTGCTAGCCTAATCTTAATTATGATTTCTACAATTATCATAAGTAGGTATACATATGACCGTGATTTGGGGCATGTTAAATAAAATCACTTGGTTGCACTAATGTGCTTAACGTTTGCTTTGGTGTGATGCAACTCACGTGATCTGTGTTAAGTATGTTGTAAAACATGTAAACAAATGCAGTCCAGTCACCTACTGTTCGAGTATGATGTACATTTGGGTGAATGTTTTGCTTATAATGCATTAACATTATTGTGTCACATTTATTGTGATTAACTTTATTGAGGAATGATTTATGATTTAAGGTCAGTGGATTATTGCAATTATGCTGAATCTTCATTCTTGCGTTTTTAATTGGTTTGTTTATCGTTTATATTTTTATGCGTAATTACATCACAAGCTTCTTCCTCAGTACTTCGTATAATGGTCCTTCTTTTTAATATCTCAGCACTTGTTTGTGATGTACTCGTAACTACCCAACTACCAGAACTAATTAACTAATTAACTAAAATGCAAGAATGGACATTTAGCATAAAACAATTCCAATCAATTGACCTAGAAATCGTTCCTCAACAAATCAATCACAATAAATGTGACACAATAATATTAATGCATTCTAAGCAGAACATGTATTCATCCAATTGCATGTCACACTTAAGCTTTTATGTTAATCGGAAGAAGTGACTGCACTTGTTTATAGATTTATACCTGGAATACTTAGTGCTTCGTTAATATATGTATTACATATACATATATGTACTAAAAATAACCACTTCCATCCATAAAATTCTCGTATAAATCTTGTTCATAATATTTCAAACCATGTTATTTATTGCAATTTTGAAAATATTGGAAATAAAAAATGATTTTTTCTTTTTTTATTTTACAGAAGCTCACCGTGCTCTAGAACTCCTAGAAGATTATCACTCCAGATTATCAGAACCACAAGATAGAGCACTACGTATAGCCATCGAACGTGTTATACGAATTTTTAAATCTCGACTATTTCAAGCTCTTCTAGGTAAGTAAAATATGTTTTTTTTTTTTCAATTAAATTTAATTTTCAACGCTATAGAAACTAAATGCTGCGTTCCTATTCTCGTTCAGAATGAGTTTTTTCAATCCGTGTCGTTCTTTTTCTCAGGCCGAACGATTTAGTTACAATCTGTCATCGCTTTTTTCGGACTCCGAATCGTTCTGAATGCACCGGAGTTTTTCCCGGATTCAAGAGAACGATTTTAATATTTGTATTCATGAATGTGTTGTGTACAATTTGGACGAGGTGGTAATAGTTGAGTTTAAGTTGCCTTTGTTGGAAAATAGCTTTATTTTTCATAAACAACAATTTTTACGAACTTATACTTGCTTTCATCAAATGGAAAAAATGTCAAACACTTGAAATAGTTCTGTTTCGTTCCTTTTTTACGAGCACAGAATTAAATTATGACATAGTTCTGTCGATTCATACAGATTCATTCAGAATGAGAAAAGGAACGCAGCATAAGATTAAAATCTTTCATGGTCTTATTAATATGTATATAATAATTCAACAAGATCAAGTTTTATAAGAGTTAGTACAATCCAAAATAAATACCACAATTTCCATGTACCTACTCATTGCAACTAAAAGGTCAAGCAATACTACCCCAAAACCAAGTTTCTGTGGTAGGCGATTAGAGATAACCACACTGATGAGACCTCTCTGATCGCTAGGTCGAAAGCTCGATATATTTTTTGGCCCTTCAGCAATGAACTCTAGATCCACGCCTACATATATGCGTAAATCTTAATATATAAAAATCCCGTGTCACTGTGTTCGTATACGCTAATCTCCGAAACGGCCCAACTGATTTCAATGAAAATTTCGGAATGTGTTTGTTTGGTTCCAGCTTGAAAGATAGGATAGTTTTAGATACGATAAATAGCGCTGGTGTCGAGGTCTAGAAAACTGCCAAGAACGACTCAATCTGCAAAGCTAAAATTTTGTACACGGCGTTTTCATAAAATTTGCTAATGTAAGTGTTTTAAGTCGTGCAACCCCTTCGTAGGGTTGCTATACAAATATTTAGTTCAACAAGTGCACGTAGAGAGCTGAAACTTAGCACGTGGTATTTTCATAGCAATAGTAAATAAAATTACAAAAATGGCCTGAATCGGGCAACATCTTCTTGATGTTGCCATACAAACCTTTGGTTTTTCACTATATATTTGAAAACTGTCCGAGAACGCAGAGAGCTCAAATTTTGTACACGGCGTTTTTATGAGAATTGCAGATACAAGTTCAAAAATGGACCAAATCGGGCCATCACTTTTTGGTGTTGCCATACAAAATTTTAGGTTTTCATTAAATATTTTAAATTAAGTTCAGAAATTTAACCAATCAGGCAACTCCTTCGAAGGGTTGCCATGCAAAATAATTGCTACGTGGTGTTTTCATAGCAATGGTAAATAAAATTTCAAAAATGGTCTAAATTGGGCTACCCCTTCTAAGTGATGCAATGCCTGAGAAGGTTTCGAGGTGGAAAGCTCATATTTTGTACACGGCGTTTTCATAAGAATTGCAAATATAGTTCGAAAATCGGACCAATCGGGCAACTCCTTCGTAGGGTTGCCATAACAAAATTTTGTGTTTTACTATATATTTGGGCACTCCATGAGAACGCGTCGACGTAGAGAGCTACACTCTCTCAGACATGTGATTGTATAAAAGCACACACACACACACACACACACACAGAGTGAGACCCTAGAGTACGGAATCACTGGATCGAGCCAAATAATAGCTTAGATATTATTTATCTCTAACTACCCCACCCCACCCCCTCTCTTCTAGATATCTATATTATCGCCGGGGAGCCGAAGGCTCCTCCTAATAGGTATATAAATTCCAAACATGTTAGAGATTTAAAAATTGATGATTAAAATGCCACATTCAATCATAATGTGAAATTTTCTAGCATTTTCTAACTCGGAAAAAGTCGTTATAAAGTCAAATCTCTTCAAGAATGTAGCTGTACATATTCACATAAATATGGACTATGTCAAAGTATCTTTTCCTTCACAGTCTAAGAGGTAAAAATCTCAAAATTTTCCCAATTCCATTCCAAGTGAAATGCATTTATGAACTCTTACCATATACACACATACATATAGATATGTATATGAATAGGACGATATCACAGAAAATCTTTGCTTCGTTAAACTTCAAAGTTACACCTTTAATGAAAAAAAAAAGAAAAAAACTTGAAGGATACACTAAAAGTGCAGATGCTATGGATGCCTGTGAAAGGGTTCAAATGACGGAGAATGTGAGCTTAAGATAATAATAATAAAATGAGTACACCTTTGACGTTTCATTAGGAAAATGCAAGGAAAATTTAATTTTAATTAGCCAAAGCTTTCACGAAATACCCACACCCACTCTACAGCAGTCACAGAAGCATCCTTGTGAAGTATTTGTATACCTGCAAATGACAGCAGAAATATTAAAAAAAATTTCATCTTGGTTTTTAAAAATGGGAGAAAAAAAAATTTTTTTTTTTTTTTTTTATATATAAGAAATGTGAAAAGTGAAGAATAACTTGAAAACTAAGAGTAAAGGCGATGAAATTGTCTTGAGGATAACTTTCTCAGGCAAACAGATTAAAAGTGTTTTTCTCAGAGATTTTTTAAGTTTTTGCTGGATAAACAAATTAAATGTCAGTCGCTCATTAACATCATTTCGATGGGTGTTGAGTGAGAATCGTTTTGTCGAACAGCAAAATGATTCGACAGAGTTGGTGGGCATGGCTGGAACTTGATTGCATCCAAACTTACTTTTTGGACGAATTTGTTATCCAGTGTTCATAGTTGCTCAGTATTTGCGAATTGTCAGATTTTCACATGAAACGGAGGACAACTAGAGGGCTCAGGTTTTTTTTTATGATTTTGCCAAAGAGAATTATTGGGTTGAGCCAAGGAAGTGATGATGTGCATTACGCTTGAATGTTTGCGGCTCATAGCTGAGGGGAAAAATAGAGGATGGCAAGCTGTTCCACGTTTGTACTTCTCTGCTTATGAAGGATTCATGGAATTTCATGGTACGGCCGAATTTGACTTCAAGGGTGAGAGAGTGAGCTTGGGTTACAGGATTTCGTCAGAGTAATAGAAGTAGCGATAAAAGAAAGATAGACATTCGACATTACGTTGGGTTGGTTATGTTGTTACGTATGAAATTTCGGATTTTTAGGTAAAGAATTAAAAACAATACATATAGGTAAATTTATTCAATGAAAGAATTTCCAGTTGCTTCTATGGTTTGTCTCCAACGACTTTCTAAAGCAAATACATATTCCAGTTTTGTAGAAGTCCTTGTTTTCCTACTGCAGAAATCCTTTGAAGGTCGAAATTACCGAATCACGGTCTTATGGAACTGCATATTTCGTAAATGATTGTCTCTAGACTCTTGAAAAGGTGATTAATCAATAGACAATAGCTCGAGATAGTAAGGGGAATGAGGTAGTATTTCATATCTCTACTCCGATATATTGTGTACAGTGGCTTGAGAAACATGTCGTTTTGTCGTGTAAAAGTATGGGACCATGTTTATTCAATAATAAAGTCTGTTTCGTCCGCAATTCTTAATGCTTTTCCTCAAATTTCCTACAATATGACACCGCTGTATTTGTTTGCAGAGGTTGCACTAGTCCGCCGTATTGTCGCTTGTGAACTTTCTAGGGTAAAGAGGTGCTATAGGAGCCTGCTCTAGGAGTTCATATACATCCAACCGATGTCCTGACTTCTGAAAATTGTCATAAAAGATTCATTTTTCATCACACATCAGCAAAAATGGATCAACTTAAAACGTTAATGCTAATCACCATACTCTCGTAGTTGGAAGCTCTTAAGCTGCCGCTACGAGATCAGCATTATCAAGGATCCTTTGTGGCCTTCCCCTAAACTGATTTTCTAATGAAAATCTCCTTCTCCAAATTTCAAAAGCCAGTTATATAATTAGCCAGTAGATATAATGCGAATCACTCAAATTTTTTTTTTTTCACAGAAACAAAGAACAATCTATCTGCTATACGACAAGCGCACTTTGGTTGTATTTACTTTTAGATAATTGTTCACTAGCAACGTCATTTTAAAGCTGTGTTCTTTTGTGTACCTTGTTCTAGAACTCCTATATACTGGAGAGAACAAATTGTTCTGTCAATTGAAGTGAACTATTTTTGTACTGTTCGCTTCATTTAAATCTTTGTATGAAAATGTTTGAGGCATTCTTTTGTATATCTCTTGCTCTGCTCTGTTCTGTGGACACAAAAGAACACAGCTTAAGAGTGACTATAAAATCGGAAATTTCGTATCTAACAAAATTTTTCGGATATTTAGATATTAGGTTCTGATTTACAAAAGGTAAAGGAGAGTTGAAATTTGGTAGATTTGTATAATTCGGTGTCCTAATTAATATTGCAAGATTGCGACCTTGAGAGACCGCCGCTCGTTCCGTCATATACATATAAATGTAAAGCAATTTCAACTACTGAAACACCCTGTATATATACATATGAGATTATTGCAAAGAAATAGATAAAAACATCTGATTAAAAAGAAGTGTGTACAGCAGTTCAATAGAGTTGCTGAGGTTGAAGTATTTTCAATTGGGTTTAAGTAAAGAGCTCTCGCCGAAAGCAAAAAATAGGTAAGAAAACATTCTGTTGTGGGGCCTTGGCTTCGCGACCCCAAATTAGATCTTGCATATACGTAAACAGATATAGAACGCTAAGTGAACATATTGCCACACACTCCTTTGAACGTCTGTCAAACGTTTTTGGCATGAATTGTAAAGAAACATTTTCGAGAATTTAAATTCCTTAAAAGAAAATGAATAATTTTCGAAAGTAATGTTTTATCTCGAGGTCTATCCAGGCAGGGCCGGACCTCATTTTCTCTAATTAAAACTCTCCAAACTCTACATTCCGTAATTCTTCAATATATTTGGGGTAAATTAAAGAAACGATGGAGAAATGCGAAAACAGAGATTTTAAGTCCACCGATTCGAGCGCTGTATTTATGAATATGTACTAGAAAGTAGGATATTGGTAGAAAGCCAAAGTTTTCACAATCCAGAATATATCCCTTAATTGGTGACCGTACTAACCTTACTAAGCATGGGTAGGAGGGAACCGTTTAACACTACTGGTGCAATATCAAGCAAATCAAATAAATTGCTATAGAAACTTATATACTGCGACTTACTAGAGTTTAATTGTAATTTATTATACTCAGACCAAGCGTCGATTTTGTCTAAATCAAAGTTAATATGTGCTATCCAATCATTAATAAGCCCAATAGGACGGCTCAAGTACAATTGTACATCATCTGCGGAGTGGTGAATGTTCACCATTAATGAATTAATGAACAAAAAGGGCCCATGATAGAACCTTGAGACACTCCTCTCATTAGAGGTAACAGAGTGGATATTTTAATATTTTATCATTGAACTTGACTTGTTGACTGCGATTTGATAAAAACAACTACCGATCATCGATCCTGATATACTACTAAATTTAAAAGAGGTATAAAGCTTCTGCAGAAGATTTCTTCAGATTCGGAACAATATTAGCAAGTTTCCAATTGGAGGGAAGGGCATAAATTAACTATATGACAGATGTTTTGGCATATCAAACTCTTCACTAAAAAAAATATTCAAAACAAATTTCGAAGAAAAAATTAATGTTTGGTTACCTACTACTATGCCCATAAACATCTTTAAAAAGAAATTCTAGTCCAGATATTCGAATCAATTCAATTCATTAGTCATTTAGTTTTGGATCATTGTCAAATTTTCTTGACTAATATAATTATAAAAGATAAGGAAGCTTCGACACAAACTGTTTCACCTGTCCTATTCGACAGGAGTCTTTCCTTCGGCATGGAAACTTGCACAGGTTCAGCCAATACCGAAAAAAGGAGAGGCAAGCGATCCTCCAAATTATAGACTAATTGCTCTTACTTCGATTCTTTCGAAGATTTTCGAATTGATGGAATATCTGGAAAATAACCACCTTATTAGCGATCGCCAATACGGCTTACGTGCTGGCCGATCTCTTGGAGATATACTAATATTCCTTACCGAGCGTTGGAATCAATATCTCCATAATTTTGGTGAATCTGAAATCATCTCATTAGATATTTCGAAGGCCTTCGATAGAGTCTGGCATCTTTGCTCTTTTAGCCAAACTTTAGGCATTAGGTCTAGACCTTCTTTTTTAGGATGGATTGAAAGCTTTCTTTCTCGCCCTTCAATTCAAATTGTATTGGACGGATTTACTTCTGAGCGTTTTATAATCCATGCCGGGGTACCGCAAGATTCTGTGCTCTCTTATACTCTCTTCCTCATTTTTATTAACGATCTGCTAATTCTAGCTTTCAATCCTATTCAAAGTTTTGCAGAAGACAGCACCCTAGATTTCGTATACTCGTTCGATTCTAAGGCTGATTCCCGGGGGAATGTTATGGTTGATAAACGAGACTACATGTTCAGCTTACTAAATAATAAAATACATCAATACTCGTTTGAGGCATCGGGTCTTGTGTAAGCTTCCAAAACGCAATGTTGTCTGTTATCACTCAAATGTACTCCAACACCCGCTCAAACCATTTCTGTCGATGGAGAAGATGTATGGAAATCGCTATCTCTAAATATATCAAGCATTGAAATATACAACAATCTTAGTTGGTCCGATCATATTTTTGGTATTGCCAAACACGCGATGAAATGCCTGGACTTCTTGCAAAGATGAAAGAAATATTTTACTCCATCAGACTTGGCGCATATTTGGACACGGGTTGGATGCACTGCATTGTCCGCGATAGGCAAAGTCCAAAAGAAGGCCTTCCGGCTTATTAGCGATGACATATCAATAGCAACTATTGATTCTCTAGAGTCCCGGCGTATTGTCGGATCTCTATCTCTCTTTTATCGCTACTTCTATTGCTCTGACGAAATCTTTAGCCTGATCTCTTGTAGAATTCTTCCTATGCGCACCACAAGAGCTGTAATCCAAGCTCACCCTCACACTCTTACCCTTGAAGTCAGATTCGGCCGTACCATGAAATTCCACGAATCCTTCATAAGCAGAGCAGTACCAGCGTGGAACTTTGCCATCCTCTGCCAAATAATCCTTAATTCCCTACCTCTTCTTCCTTTTCTGCTAAGGCTATGCTTACGGCACCATAGGATATCCCCTGAGCTTTGGTAGCATCTAAAAAAAAATACTTTAATATCCCAATAATACAATGTTAAGGCTGAATGCCCAGCAAACCAAATTTTTCGATTTCCTTTCGAAGTCGTAACATAATGTCGGAAAAATCTTCCGATTGCGGAATAGTTTTCGGCCCGAGTTCACTTCGAAAAATGTATGAAGCGGTTGACACGACTTCGTAAGAGAAATTAGTTACGACTTCGGTAAGAAAAGCCTCACCTTGCATATTATTTTGGATGCAAGAATCTGAAAAAATATATACATATACAGGTTGTCCCGTAAGTCGACGTCAAGCCGGAACCGGGTGATAGACCAAATCATAACAGTTACCAGAAAAATATAAAAAAAAATCTAAGTCATGTATTTTTCAAATTATAGGCATTTCTTTTGTTTTAGAGAAAATGTACACCTTGTGATGGTTTTTTAGCTCCTGTTGCTACAAATCTTTACTTTTTTTCAATTTTGTTTTTCTTATGTAATCCGGAATAGTGCTTATGTAACCTGTTGCTTTAAGTTCCAAGCCAACTGCTCCAGCTTGGAAGAAAATGTCACATTTGTCCGAACCAACAATATAAAATTAATAATTCGTTGAACTTTAACTGACTGTACTGAAAAAAAAATGTACTACGCCAGTCTGGCAAGTAACTTTGAAAGTTGACGCATTTAATAAGGGTTCTAAAATGGTGAAACACTTCCTACATTATTTCTTAGATTACGGAAAAAAAAAAATTTTTTCTTCAAGAAACCCAATTTCGAAAAATTTCTTTTCACCTACTAAAATTGATTCTAGTGTACCCAAAGCTTGCCTTTAGAGCGTAACTTTAAGATTCTAGCTTGAGTGAGCCGGAGACTCGTTCCATGAAGTGTGAGTGAGACAGATAGTGACGCTTTCAAGTTAGAGATGCTAACTTTTTCTTAAATTTAGGACAAATTTTCCTTAATTTTAAAATTAAACACCAATTATTTGGATGCTAAGATTTATTATTTACAAAAGATGTTCAAACTGCCTTCCTTCAGCTTCAATACAAGCTCGACATCTTCTTAAAAAAGATCGGGTTATCAGACGGGCAATTCTTCCGTTGTTGACAAATTCAACTGCTTCCGTAATTCTTTGCCGAAGCTCAGCTAAATTTTCAATTGACTTCTTATTAACTTTCTCTTTTACTTGAATTTTTACTTTTTACTTTTACTTTGAACGTGCTTAACCGCACATTGTGATATTACGATATAGTTCCGGGAACCGTAAAAATGCATTAAATACCGATTTCCTTAAGAAGTCGTAACGAAAGTTCGTAAGAAATTTAAATTGAAATTCACACTTCCAAAATCATCACGAATTCGTAGCGAAAGTTCGTATGAAATTGTTGCGTGAATATTAATTACGAATATTCGCATTTCCTACATCATCACGAACTCGTAAAGAACCAACGGAAGCAAAGTTTTGCTTCTTTCTTCAGTTTTTCGAAAACTTTCAAATTTGTCTCAAGTTCGGAAAGTTATGTTTGCTGGGTAGCAATAATGCCTATAAAGTACTGTTCAAAATTATGCACATATGTATATACAAAACCGAGTATTTGCTGTCGTCACCACAAAAAGCTTTTGAGAATTAAAATGAATAAATCATTCAATTCTTATCAAGATAAAGTTTTACAAATTGATTTTTATAAAATAAACTACTTATGGGATTTATTCGGTTTTTGGTCTACTAAATAAAATTAGGCTCAATCTTCATTCGAGTAGTTATAAATTTTATTCAAGTTACAAGAATCTCAATGTTAATGTTATAAATGTAATTATAACATGAAAAATATTAACAAATTTGGAAAAACAGCTCCGGTAACATTTACAAATATGCTTGGAAAACCTATGTACGAAAAATAATAAAAATTGATGTGTACATGAAAAACTTTTTAGGGGGAGAGGAAAATAACACGGGTTTTTGAAATTTTTTAATTAAAAAAAAAAATGTAATGTTTTTCAAAAATCTAGGCTCGGTAGCATTTGAACTGAATAGTTTTTAATATTTTGGCGAAGGTTTCAAATCAATATCATAAAAACTGTGGAAAATAAAAAGGGGGAACAAAATGCTTACAAATTTATTCAGCCCTAATGGATAAACAAGAACAAATCTATACCAAATACCGTAACAAAGTCAACATATCTCTCTCGTAATAATATTACTACTACTTTCAGTCAAAAGTTACAGAATTCGCAATAATGTGCCAACTAGGTAGTTACATCCATACAATTTTCCTGGATGAATATAATATTATAAACACGACGCACAGTATGAGACTGACGGGCTCCAAATATTACAAGAGTCCTCTATTTCCTAGCTGGAATTGCTAAAATGTCTGCATAAATTTTGCAAACTTTTCTATTAGTATAGACTCAATATTAATTTCCGGAATCACTTCTCAATGATTCCAATATAAATACAAAGTCAGAAACTAAGTACATATGTACTTATGTAGATATGTACTATAAATAGTATATAAGAAAAATGATGTGATCACTAACATGTACAATGTGATTAATGAAGCGATTAATCACTCTGTCCCTAAAATTTCAGTAAATACTACAATAAATTGACCTCTTCCAAGCCATGTACTGAGTCTAATTCGCTTAAGAAATACGGCTAGGCAAAAACTAAAGAGATATCGAACAAATGCCCACACTAACGAGGTCAAGGAACTAACAAAAACCATAAAACGCGAAATATCTAATTTTAGAAATATAAGTTGGAATAACAAATTGGCAAGCTTAACTAAAACTGATAAGCCTTTCTGGAATATAACAAAACTCATTAAAAACAAAAATAGAGGCATCCATACCCTTAAATATCAAGGCAACAAAATTATCACTAATTTGGAAAAGGCTGAAGTTTTAGCAAACTGTTTTTCAAATAACCACCGTATAGCACATGACTTAAGTGATAGTAATACAAAAATGTTAGTCCAGCAAGGGATTAACGAATTTGCTGTAAATACAGCATCTTCGGACCAGGAAATCCACATAGAACTCAGTCAGGTAAGGGAACTAATCAAAAAGCTTCGACCCAGAAAAGCTAGCGGGATTGATAACATTAAAGGAAATTGTATCAAGGCCCTACCGTAGGTTGCATTAGTCCTTCTTACATTGATCTTTAATTGTTGCTTCAAAATAAAATATTTTCCTTCCCACTGGAAAAAAGCTAAGGTAATTGCAGTCCCAAAACCTAACAAACCAGCGGATGATATTAACTCTTATCGCCCAATCAGCCTTTTACCAATATTCGGTAAAATATTTGAAAAGCTGATTAAAATTCAACTAGCAAACTACCTGGACGTAAATGATATTCTACCAAAGGAGTAATTCGGTTTCAGGAATAATCTTAGCATCACACATCCGCTTGTTAGAATTACGAGTCATATTAAAAACAAATTTAGCCACCAGCAATCTACTGGTCTGGTTTTGCTAGACATTCAAGCTGCATTTGATACGGTGTGGCATGACGCACTCATCTATAAATTGATTACATTCGGTTTTCCTTCCAATTTAATAGCACTTTTAAATGGCTTTCTGAGAGATAGAACATTTTCAGTTGTTGTGCAAAATTCTTCCTAGTACCCGCTGGAGTACCACAAGGCTCAGTGCTTGGTCCAACCCTATACACAATTTTTACGGCTGATATTCCAGCCTTAAACAACTGTAATATTACTATCTTCGCCGATGATACGGGGATATATTCATCATCTGCTATACCAACAGTAATAACCAGCAATCTTCAGATTGCTTTAGATACTATTTATCGCTATTTTTACAAATGGAAAATAAAAATAAACCCTTTTAAAACGCAACCGATGTTCTTTACACGGAAACGTAAAAGCACAAATCTTCCCACAAACAACTTGAATCTAAACGGACATGATATTCATTGGGCAGAGAATGTAAAATACCTTGGAATTACACTGGATAAAACCCTAACGTTCCAAAGACAGATTTCAATTACTATACATAAAATTAATATCCTGACTGAAGTTCTCTATCCTTTGATAAATCGAAAATCTGCTTTGAATATCAAAAACAAGCTTACTATTTTTAAAGTTATCTTTCAAGCAAAACTACTTTACGGGGCCTGAGTCATTTAAAAAAACTTCAAATTTCCCAAAATAAAATATTAAAAACAATGCTAAACCTGCCTTGGCGTTTCTCTACCATATCGCTACACAACTTAGCAAATATAAAGCTAGTTACTGATAAAGTAAATACAATTTCTGACCAGTTCTTTGACAAATGTAGTTATTCAGAGAACCTATTAATAAATGAACTTAGACCAAATATGTAGATATGTAGGATAAGATCTCAAATAAGGTGTTTTTATGACTTTTTTTTACCTTAAACGAAATGTTTCTGAAATTTAATATATGCCTAATTTAATTACAATATTAAAGCTGTAAAGAACAATTGTTCTAATTCTCTAAAGCTTAATGCCTCTTTATAAAATAGCTATGTATGATGTGTCTACAAATAAATAAATTTTAATTTGGATTGTACATAGCTACACACAACACATAAACTCCACTGCTAACAAGATGCATCCAACCAATTCGTTCGTTTCGGATTGCTTACACAAGCATTATTATAAAATATTCAAAATAAATTGGAATAAAAAGCTTGCAATAAAACACAGACAAATGTTACGATCTCCCCCGTCTCCTAGAAAATTCAATGATTCCTGAAATTCTCCTGCAATTAAAATTTGAGCAGAAATTGCTAGCTAGATAGATTTACTACACACACACACACACACACACACACACACACACACAGAGCTATCTGTTTTACTGTGGCTGATACCTACAATATAGAATGGCACTTGAGTGGAGTTTTAGCTAGAAGCTATCGATTTTGGACCAATTCCAATTCAAGTGCATCTTTTCAAGGAATAATTTTCATTTACGTCAATTCAACAAGGAATTGATCGTGCACAAAACATGGAACATATCTTCACATATACATACATATATGCATCGCATGGTGTACATGTTTTTGTATTTCGAGGAACATGCGGTTAAATGTAAAGCTCTAAAAAAAAAACGATATTTTTTAATGGTCGTCTATTTCCGGTTTATGCATCTTTGAAATGGTTAACCATTTTACTTTTATATCCTTCGTTTTGTACGGGAATATCGGTACCCCATTTACAGAGTCCAGAGGGATTTTTATTGAATTGATTCATTCTGTTGGGAAAATTTACCTGTCCGTTAAATATTAGGTCAATCCATAAGTAGGTAGGTCCAAACAGAATATTGAATAAAAATGCATGGCACTTTTTAGTCTATTTAATATTATAATGAGTTTCATCTACAACGTCGTCCATCTTCTGGGACAAATGATGATTTTCATCTGAATAAAATAGCGATGGTTTTGACTTAAAAAGTTCTCCAACTGTAGTTTCGGTATATATTTTTCTTCATTTTTGAAGCTTTATCCAGTGAAGAGGTCTTACAGACTCTGGAAAGGATGATAATGACTTTGAGCAAGAGGATCACCGAGAGGGGGGCGAATGGGACCGGCCCCCCCCTAGAGGGTCAATGTTTTTTGAGTCCCACCACTTTCACAAGTAATTGCTTGCTAACTTCGATCAGAGATATTCCTATTGGACCCATCAAGAATCAGTTTTGTGCACCTGCAAGTACTCAGGTTCTCCCATATCTGTTGATACTTCCTATGAACATCCGCTTTGATAAGAGAGCCGATACTCGAGGTGGCAACGCCTACGGCGGGCTCCGGTCTGAAGAACGAAGAATCAGAGCCAGTCCTAGCTAAATGGTCAGCTCTTTCATTCCTCATGATCCCTATGTGACCAGGAACTCATTGAAGTGACACTTTGTTGTGGATACACAACTCATCCGCAGACGACCTGCAATCCTACAGTAACTTAAGATGTTTTCTGAGGGCCACTCAGAGCCATCAAGGCTGCCTAACTGTCCGTAAGGATAGTAATGTCATTATATTACATTATATTACTGCCAACGTAAAAAAATTGTAAAAAAGTACTTTAAAAAGTACTCAATATATTTTAGTAGTTTCAGTACTTATAGTTACAAGTACTTTTTATACATGCGGTACTTTTAGTTAAGCTAAAATATTCAGGCCTTCGATACTTGTACTTGTACTTAAGTACTTTTTCTTTGGTACTTGCCCAGCTCTGCTTATTATACACATTATTTTATGTATGTCAACCTTTAAAATGATCATTCAGGTCCCTTTTCTTCTATTAACAAATGGACCTCCACTGAAATATATAAGTATCTTTCAGAAGTAACTACTTATAAAAAAACGGCATACCTGAAAAATTCTCTGAAACCTAACTAACTCCATATAAAAATTTAATTGTGTTGCGTACATTGAATGGATGTCGAAATGGATGTGGATGTACAAACTTCATATCGCATTTTTATTCTACACAACGGAAACTCATTGATGTTATTTTCCAGCCCTACATCCGCCAATGAACTGATTCTATTTTGTGTTAGATACTAGATAAAACCATATCTGACCACCAACTGCCACCGGTGAACATTTTGAGATGAAGAAGAAAAGAATTAAGATAAAACTTGTTTGACTTCATTCATATCACCTCCCTGTTTTTCAAAGTTTGATCCTTCCACATGAAAGTAAAATGGGACATCAGTTGGATAACTTATTTCTCGAGTAAATATAAAGGACTCACAAAGTATTCTCGATTCGAAGTTGACATCCTACATTATACATTATAGGTTAGGTAGTACATTAGCAGTTTTTAGACAACAAACTAGATATAAGTGCCATGTATATGGTCACCTATTACTCTATGTATATTCAATAGCATCATATAGAAAGTTTTTGCATAAATGACTTCACCTCTATTCTTTATACATTTGAAAACCCTTCGCAAAAGTTTTATCAGTTTGTCGTTTTCACCCCCCCCCCAACACTATTTTTTATGCCACAAAAATTACAAAAGTTATGCATTGAATTTATCTTGTGGAGATGAGTTTGACCCAATTTCGCCTTCCTTTCCGTAATCCACACAGCCAACACTGTCCTGTGATATTTCCTTTAAAAATAACTTCAGAAGCTTTTCATCATTTTGAAACCTTATAACGCAAATATTCTCCGTGGAGATTCATGGGATTAGAACTGATGTCATTTTCCTTGAATTTCGAAAGAATTTTTCACAAAAATTCTCATCTTTGGATGGGAATGGAAATGGATTGCCTTTCATTTCAGAAATGGAACTATGAGAGTATCTATCTCAAGAGGAAATGACCCGCTGTATAAAATGTCGTCGTCGAGCAAAGTAATATCCTAAGGTTGGGGTGGTGGCGAGAACAAAAAAAAAAGGATACGGGTACTAGGGAGCGGGAGAATTGAAAGGACAGTAATTAATTCAGTTGTATTTATTTTATTGAGTCGCAGGACTATACGGGACTATTGCGCTGCAGCTCTTTCAAGGAGATGCTATACTTTAAGAAAGCCGAATTTGATTGATTGTGTGAGACAGGCACTTCTTCAGATGCGATACAGCTCAAACTTAGTGCGCGAAAAATAAATAAAATTTTGTAGTAAATTAAAGAGCTCAGATGGTGTTGAAAGCTGTTATTTTGCCTGAGAAATTGAAAAAATGTATCACTAGCCTTAATGGGACACATACACTCCAGCACACACACAAATATCACGAAGTTTTATTAATTCAATTAAAATCATTGAATATCCACGATTGCGGGGAGGGGAGGGGCTTATAATCATCCTGGTACCCCCACCATCAATTATGATCCGTACTGGATAGTGAATACAACCTATTTCTTCTTAAGTGAATGAAAATTACGCAATAAAATAATGAAAAACAATTTCTGCTGGCGCGATAAATGAGGCATTTCTCAAGTTTAATTTTATGGAAAGTTGTGGATTGGCGGGTAAGCTTATGCAGGAGTTTTAATAGGAATATTGTTGAGGGTACAGAGGAGGGAGATTTAATAAAGAAGAAATAATCGGACCCCCAGACTACAATGCCTGCAATCAAATGGGACAGAAATATGGAATTTTTTTAATATTTTTTTTTTTAATAGAACATTTTACCTCAAAATTTTTATGTGAGTTGAGAAATACTTGTATAACAGGTTAAAACTCGGATAAAATTGATTCACCAGCTACAATGACATCAAAGCATTTCTTGACTAAGATACATGAAGGATTAACTTCTTCCTATACAAGTGGTAACCACTAGTCATGGGTCGGTCGCGAATCATTTGGTCATATTGACTGGGTTAGTACACTGACTCAAAAGACTTGAGTCACCGTTTCAAAATCATATCGGTCAATCGGTCACTAAGGCTCAAGGAGAAAATAAACTGCTTTTCTAGACTGAAGCCATATTTTCAACCGATCTTAAACTTGTCACTTCAGGGCTATGCATGCAATTAGATTTTTAGCTAATAATAATTCACATTGAAATGAAACTTTTGTATCTAGTTTACTTTGTATATATATTCCACTCCCAGGAAAACATAAAAACAACATTAAATAACCGGCCACGTGAGAGTCGATCTCGCTCACGAAGGGTTCCGTACAATCGTACAAAATTTAACACTATGTAGATCCTTTTTATTTAGTTTTTGAGAAAAATAATGCTGTCATTTGAAAAAAAAATGCCTACTTATGATAATAATAATGAATGAGAATAAAACGAGAAAAAACGCCAAAAAAATCACGTTTCTTGTATGGGGGCCTCCTTTAATTTTTAATTTAATTTTAATTTTATTATTTGTTGTTATATCGCCAATAGAAATACACAGTCTGTGAAAATTTGAATTGTCTACCTATTACGGTTCATGAGATACAATTTGGTGACGGACGGACGGGCAGCGAAGTCTTAGTAATAGAGTTGCCGTTTTTACCCTTTGGGTACGGAACCCTAAAAACAAGATCAGTATATCCCTGGTCAGAAAATAGTGTCTGTTCGGTAGCGTAAGAAATAACAAAAAGTTGCTACTAGACATCCAGAAAGGTATTCTTTCTGAATTAATTTTAAGTGCTACTAGTCCGTCAACTGCCAACTCTGTCGCTAAATCGTAGTTTTGGTATTTATTTCCCTTCTGCACATGTTCAAGGTTGTTAAGGGGTGCCGAGCCAATGTAAGTTTTTGAGAAGCATAATGGATAATCTTTATAGTTTACAATAGCTGTCAGAACTGGGCAAGTACCAAAGAAAAAGTACTTAAGTACAAGTACCGAAGGCCTAAAGTACTTCAGCGTAAGTACAAGTACCACATGTATGAAAAGTAATTGTAACTACATAAGTACTAAGTCTATAAAAAGTACTGTACTTTTTGAAATACTTTTTAAAGTACTTTTTTATAATCTTTGTACGTTGGCAATAATATAATGCAGTTTATCGAGTTCAGTTAATAGATATTAATAAATAAATACCTTTCTAAAACTATAATATGTATAGTAACCAGTGGATACTATTTATATTTTTTTATAGTTCTCGACGCTGCAAGTAGAATAAAACTTTCACTTCACACTGCTACACTTATAAAAACTATTAGAGGTCCGCCCAAGCACTCATTATCGCCTCCAATAATGCATAATAATTCTAAGAAAAAAATTTTTAAGAAAAAGTTGAGGCCTTCCCTATATCAGGTCGAGGCATCGTTGATTTTATATTCAAGCTAGGCATTGCTTGCTTACCCTTGGTTATGTCTACTGACGTATATAATATGGACTGCTTACTTTTCTATTTCACGTGGGCACAATTGCTTGTGTCAAAAAGAGTTCTTACGTCGGTGCCAACACTGAAAAAATCATTGGCGGGAAATTGAAAAAGTGAGCACGCAGCACGGAAAGTAATTTTAATAAAACATTTAGAATTTCTTCTGGGTATCTAATGAATATATTGTCTTTTATAAAACAGTTTTTATCAGTAATAACCTTAAATGATTAATTTAAAATCATGTATTTGGACGAATCCACTATTTTAATTGTTGTTTTCATTTCTCTCTCAGTTGGTACTTGGTGCTTAGACCGAAAGAGTCAGCAGTATAGAATTGAGCCCACTTTCTGCAGTATATTTCTGTGAACGTAGTCAGTCCATATTGTACATGTCAGTGGTTATGTCATCAAGTCGAGGTATCGTCGATTCTTAATTTGAGCGAGACGTTACTGGATTTTGTTCTACTCGCGCAGTCGTGTTTGTATGTTATTAGTTTGGCTAAGGTTTTGCCTTAACGCGTGAGTGCGGCATATGCATATGGAGTTGCGCTAGAGATTGTGTTTTCTGTTCTACGAAGAATTAGATATTTGTAGATACTTAATAGACTCAGAAATACCTAAAGAAAAATCTTGGTACTTAAGTACAAAAAGTAAATAGAAGCAAGTACTTATACTCAAGTACTAATAGCTGTGTTCTTTTGTGTCCGCAGAACAGGGCAAAACAAAACTTACACAAAAGAACGCCTCATACATTTTCATTTATAAATGCGAAGCGAACAGTACAAATAGTTCGCTTCAATCGACAGAACAATATGTTCTCTCCAGTATATGAGTGTTCTAGAGCAAGGTATATAAAAGAGCACAGCTCATATTATTATATACTTTCTTGCTCTAATTGCAACGATTGACTTGGGACTTCAAGTTTGATCATGCACTCCAACTAATTTTGATTTGTGTTATAGATTTGCAATTTTCATGTCCTTAAAAGGGAAAAGTTATTTCTATAACTAAAGAATGAAATAAATTGAAACAAATACAAATTTCTACAGCACTGAAGACTGATTTGGTCATGCACCAATTTTTCATTTGCTAAATGCTTGTTTTGCCTTGCTATGCCACATTTCACCAGTTGAGCAGTTACAAAGGCACAATTTTGATTGTGATTGCTTAATGGTACGTACACAATAAGGCAAGGCTAGGCTAGGCACTTCAACGAGGCGAGGTGAAGATATACCTCGAGGTATAGTGTTTACAACAACGCGTTCAGTTTCTTGGTAAATCGCGAAGTGAGAGCATATAAATTATATCGTCAGATTCTGAAGTAGAAATTTTGTGTTTGTCAAATAGCGCAACTATATGCCACTTTTCATATGCTAAGTGTACTTTCCGCAGCTTTGCTTGTGATCCGATAAATAACAAACGATTAGAATTTGGGGAATTCGTCATTCACATATGTAAATGATTTACATACTGTTCCTCATATATTCTTCTAGTATATGAGAGTGTGTTAACAACCCTTCGATTTTATCAAAGAAAAAACCTATACGAATATACGCCATTCTTCATCTGACTTGTCATCGACATGATCCAATAATCTAATTACTATGGTACTTTCAATTACCGTAAATACAACTACGATAGATACTTCTAATTACCGTACTTTACTTTAAGCCCTGCACATAAGATCAAACAGCAAATCGGCATAAATGCAAAATATTCTGAAAACCAAAATTCCTGAATTCGTTACTCTTAATTAAATTTTACTGGAAATTTCCTATCAATTCTTACATCGTTCATATAAATTATACCTGGCTAGCAGGGTAGCCGGGTATGCAGGAGTGTAATATATATATATTTTTTTTTTTTTGTGTATACACAAGGGTTAAGCATACATTTTCACCCCCAAACCATATGTGGAATTTCAATTCCAGAAAGGACATAGACTTCATCAATAGTCTGAATCTAGAATGGAAATTAAGCACATTTACACAATAGATTTTTCAGCCCCCTCCCTCAACCCTCCCCCTTGTATGAATTTTATCTAATCTAAGCACCTTTTACCTAATAACTGACCCTTGCCCACTTAAATAGGCAAAATCTATATTACATCACTACCAATTCAATAAAATAATTTGCCGTTATCTAGGAAATTTTCAAGAATTCAAGCACTACCATATCCCCCCAGGGTTCCAATTTCTATTTCTACCAATAAAAATGTGTGTGCTGTAATATCTCTGTCTGCATTTTCATTTGGTTGAATTCAATTTTCATGTCTATTTGGCGGAAGCAATGACATACAAAATCTTTTTCAAGGACTTCCTTGATATAGAGTACGTACAGGAAGCATAATATGTATAGATTGTACGAATTCCAAAATAGAAGAAAAGGCAGCCAGCCATCCATGAGAAATATGGCTCGTGTTGACAGACTGTTCTGTTCATGTAGATACATATGAGAACATGCTTAAGACATGTGCCAGTTTCTGTTGTATCCTTGTTATGTTACCCATTTGGTCCATCACATCATTTTCCTATATCCCTTTTAAAACTAGGTCTGTAATTTAGACCCAATTATTTCAATGCCAATGGATACGAAACGAAGCAATTGTAAATAAAAGTATCTCTTTCTCTGTCTCGCCATAATGAATGCCACTCTGGATCCTGGAGATGGATGATGGAGCACACAAAAGTATCTACATCTACATGTGATATGTGAAACTGAAAAGTCGTCATATCAATTCAAGGACAGCATTCAATTCAAAAGAAGATTGCCAACCTAAATATAGATAGAGCCTACAATTTATATTAATGACAGTAAAATATTCTGTTTAAGTGTGAGTGCAATTGCGATGTGAATGTAATTTCACTTTTAAAACTCACTTATAGAATCCCTGGAACGCTTTGTAGGCTTTTCAAATCAGGCCCACACGCTGTGCCAATTGAAGTTTATGTCGTGTATATAAATTGTGGTGTGGTGGCAGCAGCTTGACATGCTTCCGAAATGTCGAAAACTGTGATGAATTTCAGCCAGTTTTATCCCTTAAAGTCCAGTCCAGGATATATACATATGTATGTGCATACGACGTTTTATATATTACATATATACATGCATACATAATTATTGCTAAACTCTTCATCCTCAGCAAATGTGGGCAACTTCAGAGATTTATAATAAAAGGATGAAGCAGAGCTGTTTTGTGCTGTGCGCTGCTGTGATGTGGTGTGGTATGGTATTGGCAAAAAGGACTTTTTTTTGTTACACTTTTTGATTTATTGCAGCGGATAATTGAGTCCATGCACCGTGTATGAAGCGGACGAATCTATTAACAGTTCGACCCAAATGTGTCAGGAGCAGTAGGCAGCAATTTCGAACGTTTGTCGGTCAGAGAACATTTTGCTGCAGTTATAATATGTTTACTTGGTCAATTTGTGATAAAAGGGCCCATCATTTGCCAGCTGATTGGCCACCCGGCCCCGATTATATGTTTTGATTCATTTATCCGTGAGAACAATATTGGCTGGCCAACAAGCTGCTAAATGAATATCACAAACTCTATCAGATAATCCCTAATCAAAAAAAAAAAAAAAAACATTATTTCGTTTCCATTGAAATTCAATTTTAGTATTTGCCCACTACATACTCTTGTTTTTGGTTAATCGGTTTGAGAAAAAAATGAGCGTTATTTGAGCATTTCGTTGGCGGGCAGTTTAATTCTCATGCCAAACATGAATTTATGATGTAGGTATGGAGATAAGGAAAATTTAAGAAAATTATAGTCGGTTCAAGTTTATGGTACGACTATATTTCAAATGGCTCTAGTCAGAGCTGTAAAATTCAAGTACCATTACCAGTATCATTACCAATACCAAGTATTTAAGAATTGATAATTCCCAGTACTAATACTCTTGTATTGGAATTAAAATTTTACAGTTCCGTTCCCGGAATTGCAAATAATACTTTAAAATACTGGAAAATAATTAAATTTGCGGTTCCATTACAAAAATACTTAGAAATGTCCAAAAGTATTTAAAAAATATTTGGGCATTTCTATATAATTCCTTTCAATTCTTTTCAAATACTTTCAATTACTTTTAATTGCTTCGACATCTTCAGTAATAAAGATGATATTTTACTATTTGGTCTGCCATTTCTACTAAAATAAAGTGCATTTAACTAAGTTTGTTTTTTATGAAATTTCAAATTGAAATATTAAAACATAGCAAATAATAAATATCTTCCCACTTTGTATTTTTAACCTCTTGGCCTACGATTGAAAGCAAATGTTCTTGTCTAGACTACTTAATTTTATTGAACCTCAAAAACAGGAATAAGTTTTTTTACAATATAATTAAAAAGACAGTTGATCTAGTTCATTTCATAATTAAGTACAATATCATGTTTAGTACTGAAGTTTTTGAAGTAATTAAATGTAATTGAAAGTATTTGAAAAGAATTGAAAGGAATTATATAGTAATGCCCAAATACTTTTTAAAAACTTTTGAATATTTCTAAATATTTTTGTAATGGAACCGCAAATTCAATTATTTTCCAGTATTTTAAAGTATTATTTGCAATTCCGGGAATGGGACTGTAAAATTTTAATTCCAATACAGGAGTATTAGTACTGGCAATTATCAAATTCTTAAATACTTGTACGTGGTATTTAACAGGTATTAAATCCATTAAATACTGAGTACTTTACAGCTCTGGCTCTAGTTAAAACTCTTGTTTGTGTGAGTATATGTCAAACTTCTTCTTCTTTTTCTTCTCTCTTCGTTCCACTAAATGGGAGCTGGAATCTCTTTTCTCCCTGCGTTCTGATTCTTATCTTTTGTCGTGCTCTTATTTTCACTATGGTTCATTTTAATTTATCCTTTTCATTAACCAGAAAATGATCTAGGTTTGCAGCTTAGAATATAGAGACAACAGGATGTGTTGATATACCTGTAAAATTCGTGTGCATGAGCGTGGCTTTTTTCATGGTATCGTGAAATAGGTCAGAATTATATTAAAGAAAGAGACAAATATAGTTTCAGCTGTCAAACTAAATTTCCAAATTTGAAAGAATTTGAATCTTTTGAAAATAACGACGTGAGAAATCATTTTTTAGGCAGGTATAGTTATAAAATATTATTTTGTGTACTTTACAGACATTTTGATATTAAATTAAATTGAAATTAATAACAAAAACGATGAAATATCAACGATTTGTTTATGTTTGTGACAGCTGAGAAACTCCCTCCGTTGGTATCTTGGTGCAGTGGCAGCGACTAAGAACACGACTACGAGCATTTTTGGTGGGAGCAACCGCAGTATTTTCAACCATATATCTTATTGCCCCGCTGTCTATATTGATTCTACTACACGGCTGTACTGAGCTTTCACTACAGCGGCAACAGATACTAGCCCAACCACAATTTGACTACGCTAAATTAGGCTTATCACACTTCCTGTACTCTCTATATTCTAAGGTTTGCAGCGAATAAACGTCGTATTGGAAAGAACCTTCCATCATTCAGCAGCTCTCCTTTTTGCTGGTTTTGATGAATGTTTACATTCAGCTGTTTCAATAAGGCCTAGTAAGAAAACGGCATTATTTCAATTGATGCCTACATGATCGAACGTTTGTCCTTGTGCTTTGTTAATTGTCATCGCATAAGCCTGGATCATCGGAAATTGTCGTAGTCTTAGAATGAATGGCAAGGTACTTGTCTTATGGAGCCATATCGATTCGTGCGATAAGCACTATTTCACCTCGATTACATTCGGAAATAATCTTTGCCCTTATTGAATTTCCGTGAAGTATTCTGACAGTCATACGTGTGCCTTTCGTTGGGTTCAAATTCCACAAGTGCATTATGATAGCTCCTTCTTTCAACATCAATACATGTGGCATATTCGATGGGCTTTGATGGAAAGTTCAATGTATCGCTGAGATCTTCCGAGGCGACAGAATCTACGTTATAGTATATGGTCGAATGGAATGGTTACCCTGTTCATTTCCAGTGTATGAGTATTTGTTGGAGCTCATTTCTCTAACTCCTCAACAGACATTTTCTGAATGTTGTCTACGTAGATTTATGCAATAAGGTTACCCCATTAACCATTACTTGAAAGGATTTCGATTATGTCTTCGTCCACGAATTGGGGAATGGTTTCCTTTTCCAACAACTAAAATCCTTCGGTACGCATGTTTGTTGTGAGTGATAATATAGTGAAATGCTTCTACAATCTACTTGATTTAATGCTACTTTAGATAATATTAACACGCGTTCCTCCGGCAACAACTGGTAGAGTTCGTCGAAAATCGCCTCCCACAACTATACCACTTTCCCTCTAAATGGCAGCTCATTTGTGGAAATTTTTTGCAGAATCTTGTTGTTACATCTGAATGCGTGATTGTTATCTCATCTATGATGGTAAGGGTTGCCTCATCAATGCCGCGTCGATGAAACGGAGATATCGAGAAGCGGAACTGGAAGTTTAAATCCGCTGTGTACTGTTCGTCGATCTTTCATTGAAGTTGCGGCTAGTTAGGAATTTGTTATGCTCATGGAAGTAGTAAATCTGAAATATTTTTCAAGGGGGGTTTGGCGTAATTATTTAAAATAAAACAATATTGTGAGCTGCAACTGACACATTGAAGAATAAAAAAAAACAGTTGGGAACACAAAAACGTAAACAAAGAAATATTTTGAGCACTTATCTTGATATTTTTGTTTCCTTCCCCTTTTTTATTTCTTTTGCACGTATTTGCCTTAGCCAGAGTCTTTGAAAAAAGCATTTTTGTATTGTATTTCAACATTTCAACTCCTCTGAAAACGTCTTTCCGGGATTATTTCGGCGATTATACAGGGTATTTACCCTTAGGAGGTCAATAGAGCAGGAGGTGATAGTACTCACCTAGACTAACAAAAATTGTATTAAGGCAGGGGAGTGGCAATATCAACCGTTTAGGAGTTACAGGGTGATTAAGAAAAAGGTAGTTTTTCACAAAATACTCTGTATATTAAAAAGTACAGGGCGTATGGTCACACTTGAGACCTGATTGTATGCAGAACTTCATGGCATTTCCAACGATTGCTCAATCAGCTCCGCACCTCTCCTCTCAAGAGTTATGCTTAGACAAATTTCGGATTTTTTTACCAATTTTTTAACTTTGACCTCTATTTTTTTTTTTTTTTTTTGCAAAACAGTGGTTAACCTAATTTTTTTTTTATAAAAACTATAAATTGTAGACTCTTCTATTACTTTAACCTATTATACCCTACGTGCTATCGCCGTTAAAGAGTTATTAGCTCAAAATCTATTCTGAAAGCTATTCTCAAACCTAAATTTGTTCCCTTATACCCCCTAGACAGACTTTGTCCATAATGACTTAATTTGAAATTAAGTCATTTCAAGGAAATGAATGGACGAAAATTTCATTTGGAATGTCATTGACAGTTTCTCAATGTGAGTAAAGATCATGGCAGAGCTCAATAATTTAATTAAATGCTATCAAGAAAATTTACGAGTATTTGCTGAAGTTGCAAAACATTTAGTAGAAGACAATTTTTGTTGTTAAAAGAAACCAAAAAGTGAAGAAAGTAGGAAAGAAATTTTGTTCATGATCAGCTGACGGCTGTCAGTGCTAACTTTATTGGAAAAACTTTCCACTTTCCAATAAATTCAGCAAATTTTAATGACGGTAGGTGGCACTCTTACTGCAATTTCACTAATGGAGTAAAATTTGGTTCATTCGTAAATGAAGCGATATGTTGCAAATGGGTCCTTGATGGACTTCATTTGTATGACATACTGCAAATTTGACTCCATTTAATTAAAAATTAAATCATTACTGACTGAAAACACGTCATTTTAAAAAATATCAGCTAATTTCGGTATGACATGAATAGGTTTTGAGCTAATAACTCTTTAACAGCTGCAGATAGCACATAGGGTATTATAGGTTAAAGTAAGATGAGAATCTAGAGTTTATAGTTTTTATAAAAAAAAAAGTTATGCTAATCACCGTTTTGCAAAAAAAAATAGAGGTCAAAGTAAGAAAAAGTAAAAAAATCCGAAATATTTTGTTTAGACCCCCGTAACTCCTGAGAGGATCGGGTATGGGGCTGGTTGAGCAGTCGTTGGAAAATCCATGAAGTTCTGCATACAACGAGCTGTTAACTGTGGCCGTGCAGCCAGTACTGTTTAAAATACGGGGTGTTTTGTAAAAAAATAGCATTTTTTATTAATCACCCTGTAACTCTTAAACGGTTAAATGGTCATGGTATATTACAGTTAACTTTTACTTAAATGACAAATTGAAGAATAGAAGAATTTTTAAGAAGTTTTATTTTTAACGATTCTAAATCAAATCATAAATACAAGAGGAAAAAACAACCGCCTCGTCCGGGGTTTGAAACCAGGAATCGTTAAAAATAAAATTTCTTAAAAATTCTTCTATTCTTCATCTTTGACCGATTCTAACAAGTGTAGGTTCGATTCCCGTCTGCGGAAAAATAAATAAAAATTTACAGTGTTAGAAAGTAGCCAAATATTAGAAACAATCTGAATTTTTCCGCATTTGGTGAAGCATTGACATTGGTTTTGTTACTACATTGGTCCATATAAGTAATTGAAGGAGCGATTAAATTTCTAAGCGGTTACTAGAAGAATCCAAAAACAAAGATTAGGGGAAGGGCTTAAGAGTTCACTTCTTTCCTCAGTTCATTCACGCAGAGCGATAACAACTCGTTTTGGCACCTGAGATAAACGTATAAATTTGCTCACTTTTGAAGCTGTCATTTTTTGACATTTGACAAGTAGAAACTACGCCATTAATAAAAATGGAACGATACACGATTCAACAACGCATTGAAATTATTAAAATTCACTATAAAAATGGTGAAAATGTGGCAGAGACGGTTCGTAAAACTCGAACATTTTTGGGTCGTCGTGAAGCACCTTGTCGGACCGCAATACAGAAATTGGTAGAAAAATTCGAGCTGTCGGGACAAGTTAGTGATGTGAAGAATAAAACCCGTGCACGTCGCTCAAGAACAGCCGAGAATATTGCTGCTGTAGCCGAAAGTGTTGAAGAAAACCCAGGTTTGTCCATTCCTCGTCGTTCTTTGGAATTAGGCATTCCACAAACGTCATTACACCGTATTTTGCATAAAGATTTGGGTCTTAAGGCTTATATAGTTCAGTTAACACAAGAACTCAAGCCGGCCGATCATCAACAAGGTCGAGTCTTTGCTGATTGGGTCCTTGAAATGCATGAAAATGATCCGGAATTCCATCGAAAACTCATCTTGAGTGATGAGGCCCATTTCCACCTCGATGGCTTCGTCAACAAGCAAAATTGTCGCATCTGGGGCTCGGAAAACCCAAGAGTTATTATTGAAAAGCCTCTCTATCCTCAACGTGTGACTGTTTGGTGCGGGTCCCGCGGGGTCATTGGACCTTACTTTTTCGAAAATGAGGCAGGAGCAACAGTTACGGTGAATGGATTGCGCTATCGACAGATGATTAATGATTTTTTATGGCCGGAATTGGATGGTATTGATCTGGACAACGTTTACTTTCAACAAGACGGCGCTACGTACCATACAAGCAACGAAACCATTGATCTTTTACGGGAAAAGTTTCCGGACCGTGTTATCTCTCAAGGAAGTGATCACAGTTGGCCACCGAGATCTTGTGACTTAACACCAGCGTCGATTCAAAACCTCAAAGATGGAATTCGTGAGGCTATCGAGGACATAGGGCAGCCACTTTGCGATATGGTCATGAAAAGGATATGGTCCTGTAGGCGTGGTCGTGGTGGTCGTTTGGCTGATGTTATTTTCCATTATTAACGGCATACCTTCCTGTTTATAATGAAATAAAGATCCGATCATTTATCTAAAAAAATGGCATTTTTCTTTGAATATCAAAATAACACCTCTTATTGGAAAACCCTTTATATTTCCTGTATAAATTTCCTCTTTCTTTCTTCTTATTTAGCATAGAATTCAATATTCAAAGAAAACGTTGTCTGGCTTTCCTTGTGCTCGGTTGAATAGAAAATCAGCCTTATAAATTTGGATTTTTTGCCTTTTATATAAATATCATTTTTGAAGACTCTTTGGGGCTGGTTTTTTATTATAAGCCCGAGCCGATTTGAAGATCCAATCCGGCCATGCTTACGAGTATAATTCTAATGATACATGGAAAATATCACTAGCGAAAAATAAGCCGCAGGGAAAAATAATAATTTGGTACAATAGCCGAACCGCAGAAATTAAATAAAAACATCCGACCGCGATGGAGGACAACTTGGAACACGTTCTAATTTTTGCCTATCAATTAAATAAGTTTTTAATCAAGTGTTTTTATGTCAAACTTTCATACCAAGAAACTTTTAATGTAAGTTCGGGGTACGCAAACAGAAATATGAAGTTTTCATTGAACGCTCTGATGTAATCCAGTGTAACCGTAGGTTTTTCAAAAACAAGAATATAGTGTAACCCTAGGGCGGGTGCCTTACATTTACCCGGTGTTCCCATCAAACAAATTTAATAAGATTTTTATTATCCTTCCTGCCTGACAAGGAACAAAGTTTACTACGAAGAAAAGTACAAAAGCCAATGGCAGCATACCACTTTAATAAACTTCAGATAAATGCAGAAACATGTATTATATATAAACAACACTAGCAACAACAACAAGTTTAATTAATAATTCCCCAATGTATTATTACGTCAGACAAAAGTTTCTTTGTTCCATCCTGAAAATGATTTAGGTGCAAAAGTTCTTTGATGGGAACATCCTAGGACTAAATTTATCAATTTCAAAAATGTTTTGTGATTGAAATTGAATTCTTTGCCTTCCGGTAATGATTCAATCTTCAATTTATTTTGACATTCGTATGTTTGTAGGTATGTGTAGTTGGAAAGAGACAACACTTCAAATAGAGAATCATTTTTGGCTGGAATGAAATTTCTAATGGATTTCAACTCTAATTATTCCATTTACCTTAAAGCTGTTGGTAGTGAAAGGAATCTGTAAGCCCCGGAGCTCCTGGCGTGTTCTGCTTGACTATGTGTCGCACGCATCAGATGCGTCACGGACAGGAACAACCTTCTAGTACTTTCAATGCTAGGGACTCTGCATTCTCTACCTGACCCGGAAGATGCGGTTCTGCATTTCTCAAATAAAGTCAGATCTCTTTTCCAGAGACATGTTCCTCTCAAAACCGTTCAGATTAAAGACATTAGCTCTAGAGTTCTTAGCAGACCTGATGTTGCTCTCCTTTGTGAACTTCGTGACATTGCATATATACAATGGAAAAGATATAAATCCCAAATTAGCCGCTCTGAATTTCGTCGAATGCGTCGAAAAGCTGATTATCTTATACGGAACTCATTCAAAACAGTGTCGAGGGTGAGCTTAACTGGAATAAAATTCGAAACCTGGGAGTCACTTTTAGATTTAAGGTCCACGCTGATATAGATCCCAACGACTTTGCGGACTTTCTCTGTTTCTCCTCTTCTTCCCTTCCCTCACGGGATCCTACCTCCGGTATCGACTTTCGGCCTCCCAGGCCATTTATGACCTCCTGGACTGATCCTCAACCCATTTCCTCCAGCTTTTCTTTCAAAAACCGTTACGAAATAGAAGTCATAGATGCACTTCATCACGTCAAATCTAATGCGATTGGACTCGACGGGGTTCCAGTCAGATTTCTGAAAATTATTATTCCTGACATTCTCCCCGAAATCACTCATTTATTCAATAGACTACTCACTGAATTACATTTTCCGCTATATTGGAGGTCCGGGTTGATAACTCCTATCCCCAAACTCTCTTCACCCTTATCACTGTCAGATTGGAGACCCATTTCCATATTACCTGCTATTTCCAAGCTGTTTGAGATGTTAATCATGGATCAAATACAGTCACACATTGACGCCGAGGGCATGCTATTAGGTCATCAGTCGGGTTTCAGACGCAAGCACTCTACCACTACGGCACTTGTTAAAGTGGTGAGTGATATTCGTGGATTCTTCGACGATGAAAAGAAGGTAATGCATGTCCTGTTGGACCTTAAAAAAGCCTTTGACTCTGTTCCGCATGACTTACTGATCTACAAGCTCAGATCCTTTTTTGGATTTTCCACCTCTCCGTGTGCGCTTGTTGCTAGTTATCTGGCTGACAGTGACGGCCGCAGATCTGGTGTCAAACCTGTACTGACTGGGGTCCCTCAGAGTTCTGTATTAGCTCCTCTTCTATTCTCATTGTTTATTAATGATATTGCTTCCGCCTTGGCAAATACAAACCTTCACATATATACGGACGATCTGCAGATCTATGCTGCTGCACCTACTCCGGATCTAGCGAGACTAGTTATAGAACTCAATGCTAATTTGGCCAGAATCAGCGAATGGTGCTTCAGAAATGGAGTTACGCTTAAGCCCAGCAAATCTCAAGCCATGATTTACTTCCCCCCGGTCAGCAATCGCCACAAGACTCCCTTCCCCCCTTTCTACTCCTCTAATATACCATTCCGATTAATAGCTCCCATATAAAGAACCTCGGTTTACTTATGGACAAAAATCTCAACTGACATGCCCATGTCAACCTGATATGCTCTAGGATTTACTTTGGTCTTCGGTCTCTCTATGCAGTGTCCCACCACCTGCTTCCTCTGCTCTCTTGCTGCCTTTATTCTTCTACGCCGATACTGCATTGTTTCCTCTGCTAAGCTCCGCTCTGATCAAATTACAGCGTGCTTTCAATGCCTGTTTACGTTATTTGTTTGGCATGAGGCGTCATTCTCATGTTGCATCGCTGATTAAGTTCCTTCTTCCAAAACCATTCTAGACAATATATGAACTTAACACTCTTTGCTTCATTTATAGAGCCAGATACAACATGCTCCCGCGATATATTAATAATGGGTTTTCCTGGAGCCGTCTGGATCCATATAGAATTGTGCTACCTAGACTTAGAACTCACTTCGGTACTAGAAGCGTGTATTTGTTAGGAACTGTTCGTTGGAACTCCTTACCTAGCCTAGTGAGACAATCTGACTCCCTCATTAAGTTTAAGAAGCTTCCCCTGGAGCATCTTACTAAGGGTTAATAGGCCTTGAATCTATATATATAAAAAAATAAACTATGATTAATGGGTTGACCTTACTTAACTTGATCGCTAGTATTAATTTTGGTTTAATTTTAGTTTGTAGTTTGGGACTACCCACATAAAGTGCAATGACAAAAAAAAAAATTAATAATTCTATAATATAACTGAAGTGCGTGAGTCTGAACTACATGTGTTTTCCATGTCTTTTGTAATTAATAACCTTGGTACTACAACACAGCAGATATAACTTGAAAATTTAACTGATTTTGAAGCTTGTGTACCTGATACTTCATGCTTATATCATTGTGTTTAGAGTATATAGTGAACGCAGAGGCAATGAGTTCACAACTCAATAGATGGCTCTAGATGTACCGAATTGAAGCAATTCTCTGTTCACATTAAATTTGATGATATAAATTTACTCTTTGGTTCTTGTTCGTGCTGCATAGGAGCTGTTTCGTGTTTGTGTGGTGGCTTCACCCATCACTTACTTTGCACAGAATAAGATTGAAGGGCGAAACGGGTACAATGACAATGATTAATTTAGCTATGCATTGATGTGGCGGATTTTTGGGATCACTGACTTTTTCATAATTATGTACTAAGAAAAACAGAGGAGTAAATGAATGTTTTCTTAGAAGGGAATCTTTAACATATTTTTGCATGACGTTTGTTTTTGTGGATTTTAATTTCCAATTTTTGAGGCTGCATATGAATGAAGACCTAATTAAGGGTTTCTTTTATATTGAAGGAAGCATGATAAGAAAATATACATTTACGTAGATAGACCTGGGGATTACACGAGGAAGTACAGCTTGTATGCAAGCCTCCCTTCCATCGCGTTTTTAAAATTGACAGAAGAAGGTAGTTCGATTGGTATTTTATCAGCTTTATGGAAAATCATTTAGAAAAATGGCATTGAGACAAAGTTTTATGTATGTCGGCGGAAGTCGCTTTTGCAAACTTTGATATTAGAAAATTTTCTGGAATTTAAGAAAATAATTTTTGTGTATATTAGAACAAACAAACAAATAAATTGATTTTAAAAATCTTGAGGTAGGTAAAATTTCATGAAAAGGATATGGTCCTATAGGCGTGGTCGTGGTGGTCATTTGGCTGATGTTATTTTCCATTATTAACGGCATCTCTTTATAATGAAATAAAGATCCGATCATTTATCTCAAAAAATGGCATTTTTCTTTGAATATCAAAATAACACCTCATATTGGAAAACCCTTTACTATCAACTACACCAGCCTACCCATATGCTCGACTCAGTTTTCAATTCCACGAAATATTTCTAGTTTACCTATATTTTACCAAAAAGAATATCTAAGCATGTACGTACATATATTAACAAAAAAACAATAAAAATGGGAAAGCAGAATGTGAGTATGAGCCAGAACAGAAGAAAAAATTGGTATATTCATACATATATATAAATTATTCCAAGAACGAAGTCATGGACTCTCTTCTAACGAATCAGCGTTGCTAACAAAATTAGAGCAATTCAACGAGAAAATTAATCACATCTACTAACATCATTATTGTTTGCCCGTCTCGTCACTATTCCATGCAAAGTAGAAAACGAAGCCACGCAAACACCGCTGACAGACGACGGTACGAGAACGCCACGGAATATGTGCCGAAGTGTGAGTGGAGCATGCCAGCGCCAGGCAACTGGCTGGGGTAGTGAATAGGCTTGAGTCTCGGATAGTACAGCGACGTGGCGCCTCTAGCGAGCAGTGTACCCAACAGCCGATTTCCATTCTTGCGTTCACTATATACTCTAAACACAATGCTTATATACTACTTATATGTTGTATTAATTATAATAATAGTTGATGTATATGAAAATCTGACTCATAATATTAATGTACGCCAGCATTAACTTTGACTTTAGTTACTTTAACTCTCTAAACTATGTACTCTAGCTCTAACCTTTTAATTTTTCTATATACTTCTTATTCTTTTATATACTTTTGTCCTGCTAATTTTATATACCCAATCGCTAACCCATATGTTAGTATTAAGCTTATTCCTGTAACTTTTCGATTCGCTCACCGTTGTCTGACGTGGTTGTGGCCGGGACTTTGAATAAATTTATCTATGACTATCTGTTCAAAAGTCACTTACGCTTAGGGCTGCCATCCGTCCGGGTTTCCCCGGATTTGTCCTAGTTTGATGGCCGCCCGGGGAGCGTCCGGACGGGGTTTTCTATACCGTCCGGGTTTTAGAATTTTTAAAACCAATTAAATAAAAATTTAAATTTTGAGTACTGTACACTGTACACGTACCTGATAATGCCGACAGACAGACCGACTCGACTCTCAAATGGTTTTGCCACTTGAATGCAAATGAATTTTTGTATATTTGAATACATTTTTAAAGAATTTTCATATTGGTTAAATGGAAACTATTTTTTGCAATAGATAATTCTCCTTTCTTCATTAGAAGAATGGAATAGTGTTGAAAAGCGTGCGAGTTTATGACCGCATAAAGTTATAACATCGGCGGCAAATCTATTCCATTCATTATCGTTGACATGCAAGTTCATAAGCTTCAGGCTGTTCTCATTTACTACTGTGTCATCTATATTTACTAAATTGAATCGCTCATTTGCAAAACGTATAAGTATTCTATTCCAATAACATGATTATATTTTATAGCCTGCTTTACAAGTGTGAAATAATGTATATTATCAACCAGCTTGTTCGATCTTAGAACGGGATTCTCTCTTAAGTTTGTAAATTTTATTTTAATTTATTTTAATATTATTAATTTTCCATTATTTTATATCCTAGATGAAGAAATCATAGGTTATGCTAAGTTTGTCATTCTGTTTGTAACGCATAGAAATAATGATGGTAGAGCAAAATAGATTGGACACCCATGAAAAATAATAAAACATATTTTGATTTTTGCATGTTCGTCTGTCAGTCCTCACTCGAGAGCGTATTGACTTAGAAAGCTGAAATTTTGTGCCCGGCCTTTTTAAAAAAGTTCGAAATAGGATAAGTCGGGTAACTCCTCCGTAAGGTTGCCCTAAAAAAACCCCATCTTTCACTATATATTTGAACACTGCCTGGGAACTCGTCAACGTAAAAAGCTGAAATTTTGTACCTGAAGTTTTTATAAAAATAGTAAATGCAATTTTAAAAATGGACTAAGTCGGGCAACCCATTCATATTGCTGCCATTCATTTGAGGTTTTTTACGTATACTGTGAAAACGATTAGCCTTAGATGTTTTTCTTGCACTGACTTCAGAATGATATCATATGAAATTAGTTTTGCTTAGTTTTTGCTGTCCGACGAATCGTTCTAGAAATATATGCTAAAAACCCCTTCAACAATCAAATTAGCAGAGAGTTGACAAAATTACATACAGCAAATTCATCTAGAGTATCGTACGAATTGGTCATTGACCAATTCCAGCTTTTTTACTGGTTTTATTTTATTTGAATTTTTTAATTTTGTTAACCTTGTTTTTAATTTCTATTTTTTTTTATTTTTTAAATATATTTTTCAGTAAAGAAATCATGCTTGAATTCGAACGCGTACTGTTTTTAATATTTTTTTCATTAAAATAAAAAGTATGCTGCGACTCGTCCGCATTAAGGCCAAAACACAGTGAGAGCGACACAACAATGTTGGCAACTTAGTTGGCGATAATGTCGCATTTAAAACACAGTGAACGCGACTCGACAAATGTTTTTGACAGCTATCTCTGTTTTATTTATTATAAAAGAAATGGGAAAAAGGAAAAAATTAAGGAAAATCGCTAGTATAGCTTATGCGGCTTACTTAAAATTGCAAAGCATAAAGAAAAAACTAAAAAGAAGACTAAGAGATTTCTTACATGGGATGACGTTTATTGTACAACATAACTTTTCCCTCATTTTATCTATTAATTCCTCCTCAAAACCCATAATTTGTCAAACTAATAAATGAAATTAATTTTATACAAGTTTTTAATAACTAGTTTATTTACTATTATCTTTTAATTTACTATGTTTCATAAAAATATCCAAATCCACATAACATGAATGTCATTTATTCACTATCCACACAGAAATGTCAATTATGTTGGCGACTAATTTAGAGATTTTCCCAAACTTTTTGTTGGCAACTTATCGCGTCGCCCTCATTGTGTTAAGTATGGGACTTCCATTTATTCGAATCTTTGACAGCAACCAATTTACGGCGACTTTGTTGTGTCGTCCTCACTGTGTTTTGGCCTTTAGAGTCTGAGCTTTTCTATATATTTGTTACAGTTAAATTTAAATCGTTATAAATCGTAATGGTGAACTACCTCTGTATTATGTTCTGCGCGCTCGCGGATATTCGATACTATAGTGCGTCAACTCATGTAAGTAAAATAACTGTAAATACCAGCGTACTTTCAAGTACTTCCCGTATTAAGGACACCAAATTGGCGATATTTCATGAGAGAAAAAGATTATCCATATAAAAAGAGACCTCTGTATTCATAAAATTAAAAAAAAAGCAAGAAAAACAAAAATTATGTAAGATAAAGGATGTGTATAACTTAATAGAAATTAATAATCACATTTAGGCCAATGTCTCACGGGCTACAAAATAATCGCTCGTGTAATTGTCCGCGCATCATGATGAAAATCTCGCGGTTGTCACACGGCCTAACTTTTTTCGCACAATGGAAAATTATGTAATTTTTTTCTATTATCTACCTATTTGGTTTGATTATAACTTTTGATCAAAATGAATGTTTCAAATAATGTCTTATTTTTATATTCAGGTGGAAAACTTTCAAAAAATCAAAAAACGCATTTCTCTTTGAGGCATCCTAAATTGAAAGAATTTTCAGATCTACTATGTTCAACTATGACCGTATATTTTATTATGATCTTTGTTTATTTTATTGCTAGCATCCCAAAGATAGGATCTGTGGCGTATCTTCTCTATCAACATCAATTTTCCTATTCAAAAGTCTTGAAACATATCAAAAACACTACGCTTTTAATTGCAAATGACGCAGCTCGTGTGGTAATGCATAAGCTTAGCAGAAGTCCATACAGTTCGCGCGTCTTGAGGGGAGAACGCTTGGCCAAATTGGTTCGCGCTACTACAGCGCGACCTTTTGGTCGCGGGGAGGTCGTGTGTACAGCTCCATTATAAATACCTACTCTCATGGGAGTGCGACAAAAGGCACTTGTGTGGCATTGGCCTTGAAAGAGAGAAATATCGGAACTTTTACCGAGAAGGGGAAATGTAGGCGTGAGAATTTTACTAAGAAGATGTGCTGTTCCACGGCGTAGAGAAAGCTTACACAATGTGATATGTTTAACTGGATGTTTTGCATAATATAACTAAGAATACTCGATGGACTGCAATTGAAAATACTGTTTTATTTTTACAAAAAAGAGCACCGAAATTGATCACAAAAAATTGATAGATGACTGGTGAATTCAAAAATATCGAATGCTCATTTTTGCACCGGGTTATTCAAGATTTCACAGTATTTCTTAGCATACTAACTCATAATACCAACGTAGAGAATGTTCTCACTAATTTCTCAACAGTGGACGAAAGAAAGAAACTCACTGAACCCATAAACGGTTTATAAATAAAGAAAGACAGAATACAACAATTTGAACCCCCATTCATTAGTAACATTATCTGAGAAGAATGTCCGGGTTTCATGCTAACAAATCCGGGAATTTTGAACTTGCTGTCCTAGTTTCATAATTTTAAAGATGGCAGCTCTACGCTCAGCAATGGCGCGTGTTAGCGAGGCGAAATTTCGTGCGATTCTCAATGATGGTGCGTTCACTTTAAAGCATAATAAGGAGCCTCTCATGGGTCGATACGACATCGGTTCGATATAACATTAACTAGGTAAACGTGTCATGCAACGAGGTAATAACTAAAGGAGATGCAATCATATGTACGATCCGTGTACATGAGCGTACCCAAAATTGCCCTGCATTTGTGTATGTTTCACTCCGCCATTTTTGGTCTTCGCTGTCAAATCCATACTTAGGTTTGGATGGTTTTGGGCTTGGTGCATTGACGCAGGAAAACCCGTGAAATAACCGTAGGGGCCACGAAGCAAATATTACTCACAAACTTTTTACCACTGAATTTTTCTTCAAAATTATTAACTTTTTTACGTTCACGTTTGCAAATTCAGTAAAGACTTTTGAGTATATGAAAATAAAAGCGATTAAAATTGCGCATAGGTTGTACAATTGTGTACAGGTGTACAAATTTTACGGCGCTTATGTACAAACAATATCAGTGTCATAGTGTTAGAATTGGGTGCGCGATATTTTCTCATTTGCATCTCCTTCGCTACCATGTATCTTAACCAGCCCCCACACACGGTACGACATTTATCCCGTCGATGTCGTACCGCATAGAGCTCCCTCACGGTCCTACATGCAATGGACTAAATCGGCCGAAATTTTGGTAATTTCACGTTTCTCTACTAACAAGGCATGTCGCAATGATACATGCCGAAAACATGTTGCATCTCAACCGCGCAGTGTAGACCCGGGACCTATTCTTGAATTACGAATAGTTTTTACGAATTCGTTATACATATATAACGAATGGTTGATAACGAATCGAATAAACCGTTCGTATTCTTGAACTTCATCGTTATAAAGTCAAAGTGGTGAAAAAGTTTTTCAACATAACGACTGTGGTAAGATTAAATTTGTAAATTTACAATGTGAATATTGTCAACTGTTTCATGTTTTAAAATATAATTTATAAAAAAATGACTAGCTTCAGTGAATTGTTATTATTGTTTGCGTCTAAAATTGTTGAAGAGTCTATTTAAAATAAATTACGTTGATCGTTAAGCAATTCCTGTACCTTTGATTCATAGCTGGATAGGAAAAATTTTAAAGCAGGACCTCTACCAGTGCCATGCAAATGTTTTTCTGCCGCTGCAGATTTTCCTTTCAACACACATTTTAAATCCTGCCAATTCTGGAAATTTTCTAATAGCTTTGTTTTGAATATAATATCATAAAAAAATTAATATAAATTTATATATACCTTTCTCCAACTTTTCCAGTCCTTTTGCGCTCGTTTAATACTGATTTTAGCTTTTGCCACAATTCCGTGGCATCTTTTGAACTGCAAGAGTTATCGTATTTACCAAATTTCAGTTTCGGGGTTTTCCTCTAAAAACTCAATTATTTTAGTTTTTCGAGCATATGACATTTTCGCACATTTTTTTCTCCCATTATCACCCGTAAAATGGCAGCTAATTCACTCTTTTGTTTGGCATAACGAATGGTTGAATCCACTCGTTAAATAACGAAGGGTTTGCGTTCGGTATATAACGAATGCAGATTTCAGGAATACCACATGTGTCAATTCCGAATAGTTTTGACAGTATAACGAATACGGAATGTGCCTTCGTTATTCAAGAATAGGCTCCTAGTGTGTGGGTACTGATTAAAATACACGGTGGCGACAGTGGTTCAGCATGCTGCACGCTTACCGAGTCCATGTCGTACCGATGTCATACCGACCCGTAAGGGAGGACTCTAAAGTGGCATTTACCGAGTTGACTAGTTAATTTTGTTGGGAAATTAACAAAATGCCTGCGGATTTAGTCCATTGCATGTCTGACCATGAGGGAGCTCCATGCAGTGCGACATCAACGTACCGATACTAAGTCACTACCGTACCGAGCCGTCAGGGAAGGCCCTAACAAAATGTCTACTGAATTAGTCCATACGATGTATGACCGTGAGAGAACTCTATACGGTCGACATCGACGGGATAAATGTCGTACAGATACTATATTGCAGTCGTACCGACCCGTGAGAGAAGGGCTTAAAACTTATCGTCTCTGGTAACACATCATGGCAATCAGAATTTCGAAATATTCATAATTGTACAAGCACTCTTTTAACGGTAACTGCTAACATCAGAATTGAACAGAAATAAGATATGGGCTTAAAGTCCCAAAATGATACGATAAATGTACACAGCCATAGTAAAACCAATCCTATGCTACGGCTCCATAGTCTAGTAGACGGCACTTAATGTGAAATATAATCTGGATGTGTGTGACATGGTTTGGGGTAACTGAATAAGTACCTACGCAGCATATCCATATTTATTCGGAAAATAAAATGCAAGTAACAAACACCCAACCCAACGGGAAATATAAGCATACAATTATGCAGATCAAAGCCTTCTTTCGAAAGTTTGGATAAATGACTCCTCGTATCCCACTTCATATCTCTTTTCTACAGGCATATCCACAGATGGAAGGCTTTCTCCCTAGAGAAGTTTTGGGGGGAAATAATATAGAATGGATGGCTAAAATTGCGTTTTTCTACCTAAGAAGTTTCCAGGAAGGCTTACCAAGGGCAGTTCTGGAAGTAATACAGAATGGATGGAAAAATCGCTATTTTCTTCCTGAAAAGTTTTGTGGAAGTAATAATAATATCTAGGGATGGAAAAGGAAGATAATTTCAAAAACTTCTAAAATTTTAATTTTAATTAATTTTTTCAGTTTTCACAAATTATTTTGATCAAATATGATTAATTTGATCCCACCGTATCTAGGGCTCCTCTGCAACTCCTACATCAGACCTAGCATGAAATACAATTCCCAAATCTGGGCCGAGGCTGGTCGCACAGCCTTAGTTTCATTGGATATTGTCCAAAAGACAGCCTTTAAGCTCATTGGCGATTTGGCAATATCGACTCCATTCGAGCACCGCCGCAATGTTGGAAGCCTTTCGCTCCTTTATCGCTACATGCATATTCAAGATTCCGATAAAATATCTAGTCTGATTCTTTGTAGAATGATTCCTGTACGCTTCAAACTGCGCCGATCCTTTTATCCTTCAAATTACTTTCTGCCGTACAGTAAAATTGTCGTAATGCTTTTTCATTCATTCCGAACTGTGCGAATGTGGAACAGTCTACCATCTTCTGTCTTTCCTCCGGCATACAATCTGCGAAGATTGTGACATACATCAGCTCTTCCGCCACACTCCTCACGTTCCTTAATTCCTTTCCTTATCTCCTTCCTGCCATGCTGTGCTTTACCTCATAGGGTATCCCCTGAGCTTGGCTAAGTAATACAAAACGAAAAACAAAAACTAAATAAACGCACATCCAAACACTTCACATCTAATCAAAACTGAACGCAACCCTCCTGAAAAATCCCCAAAGTGCAATTTCACAACAATTTTTTAGGAATATTTTATTAAGGTATAGGTCAACCATAGAAGTTTTTTTTGTCTGAGGGGGAGGCAATTTATGAAAAATTTCAGTAACGTCGTTGAAAACTGAATTTTCTTCGAAAGGACTTCTTTAAGAATTTAAATGAATGTGTCGACGTTGCAGTTTTGTTCCTCCCAGATTCCTTTCATACGAAGGCCTGCCCATTTTCCCCGCTGGAAAGTTCTTATCCTAACCTTTAGTGGAGGGTTCAATACATTGATACCCACTAAAATCATCTGAAAAGTCTGAAAAGAGAATTATAGAATTGCAGCAGCAAGCATCTCCATTTTTACAGCTGGGTCAAAGACGAGTATGAGAAGCAGAAGCAACTGGCACTGAATTCAATCATTTCGACTGCCGGACAAATATGGGTGGCGATTCATCAGGCGATACTGTTGGTATCGAATAATTGCGCAAAGAGTCGGACTTAGACATCTGCATATATATACTGACAGCCAGCTGGCCATTAAGGCGGTGGACGTTGGTTGGTTTCAGGATTTCCATACGGCACAAGCTGACTCCATTCTGATTGGCAGGACTATAGAAATATCGAGGGCAAAATATATAGTTACGATGATGCATTAACCGTTTGTGAGAATTCCAATCGGAACTCTAAAAAGCGATATCACCAACTATGGCTACAAGGAAGCTAATCATCGGTGGGTTAATCGAGATACATACCGTATTGCGAGGCAATTATCGCCTATATACAATAAGAGAAAACAATAGAACTCCTTAGAGGGAGCAGACCCAACATCAGGAAACTGGTAGGCGGTGGTAACGGGTCATTGGCGGTCATAGGTAACCAACCAGGCTAAGAGACTGCGTCTAGACTGAAACGATTTCTTTCGAAAATATAAAGCTTCGGAGAAAATTGGACTAGTTCGACATGTTCTTTGCGAATGTCTTGCATTACACTAGCGATAAAAAGTGGCGGGCCACCTGATAGAGAGTTTTTCAAGGAGCTCGGAGAGTTGCAAGATAAAATGCTTATATGTATCCTGAAATTAGGGAAATAGGATAGATCTAGGGATGTCCTCAGATAAATAGATTCCGATAAAGCAATGGGGCAAAATAGACCCAACAGTGGCTCAAATAAAGCCAAATTAATAGAGTCTCTTCCTATGCAATTTCAGACGTCCTCTATGATATGGGGCTTATTTGTGTTAAATTCCGATTATCATTTACAAGCTGTATGCAAATAATAGTCGAAATTTGAGTACGAATAAGTTCCAATATCATAGAGGACCTCTGAAGTTTCAAAGAAGGAGACATTGGCCCCAAATTGTTCAATCCGACGGATTAATGATTTCCTCCGCAAGTAAGACTCACTCCCCCTTTATGATGCGATTTTTCAAACTGCCGGCGGAACTGCCACTTCAAATATCAGGATTCGATTCACGTGTTTTCAATAATCAGGGGAAACTTAATTTTTTTCACTTACAACGTTTTCGATAATCAGAAACTTGCAAATTCTAAAAATTAGTTCTTCCGGCGGATTGAGCAATAGGGGCCATTGTAATTGACCCCCACTGAATCTCCTCCTGGCCTAAATGCGTCTGGTACATATTAGGCACGCGATGGAATTCTTCACTCTCTCATTATCTTTTAAGATGCGCACACTAATTAGTCTTAGTAGACAATTTCTTAGGCTATTTATTAATACAGTCACTTGACAGGGACTATTCGAGTTATTTTCTGAAGAAGATAGGGAAATTCGGATCGAGCTGTGTCCACTGTGCAAAGAGAAAAACGAAATCTTCAAGCATGTCATATTCGAGTGTCCCGCCCTTGCTGCAGCTCACTGGAGAAGCATTTATTTATCATTCCAAATCAGAGCTGTAAAATTTAAGTGCCATTGCCAGTATCATTACCAATACCAAGTATTTAAGAATTGATAATTCTAAGTACTAATACTCCTGTATTGGAATTAAAATTTTACAGTTCCGTTCCCTGAATTGCAAATAATACTCCAAGATACTGGAAAATAATTAAATTTCCGGTTCCATTACAAAAATACTTAGAAATATCCAATTTTTGGGCATTACTATATAATTCCTTTCAATTCTTTTCAAATACTTTCAATTACTTTTAATTGCTTCGACATCTTCAGTAATAAGGATGATATTTTACTATTTGGTGTTCCATTTCTACTAAAATAAAGTGCATTTAACTAAGTTTGTTTTTATGAAATTGCAAGTTGAAATATGAAAACATAGCAAATAATAAATATTTTCCAAGAGTGTGACTATACGTTTTTAACCCCTTGGCTTACGATTTTTTTGAAAGCAAATATATTTGTGTCTAGACTACTTAATTTTATTGCACCTCAAAAACAGAAAAAAGTTTTTTTACAATATAATTAAAAAGACAGTTGATCTAGTTCATTTCATAATTAAGTACAATATCATGTTTAGTACTGAAGTTTTTGAAGTAATTAAATGTAATTGCAAGTATTTGAAAAGAATTGAAAGGAATTATATAGTAATGCCCATATACTTTTTAAAAACTTTTGAATATTTCTAAGTATTTTTGTAATGGAACCGCAAATTTAATTATTTTCTAGTATTTTAAAATATTATTTGCAATTCCGGGAATGGGACTGTAAAATTTTAATTACAATACAGGAGTATTAGTACTGGGAATTATCAAATTCTTAAATATTTGTTATTGGTATTTAACAGGTATTAAATCCATTAAATACTGAGTACTTTACAGCTCTGTTTCATATAAGGTTTGTAAGCTAACCTCAAAGACAATAAAAAAGCTCCCGTTGGGTCCTAGTGGTCTAGTCCTCCCCTACTCTTATATTAACATTAACGTTGATTGACCATCAGTTCATTCACTAAGATCTGATAAGATTTTAACAGAAGTATTATTACTTGATGCATATGACCCTGACATCAATTTCTTAGTATCCGGTAAACAATTTTGCCTTGAATGAGGATATATGGCGACAACATTAAAAAGTCGTAATTACACTCGGCAGTCGATTGGTTATAGCTGAAAATTGCGTCACCTGTAAAAAGCTGACCCACGAAACACTTGGTAATTGTTAAGTTGAACGCTCAACTAATATGGGTACAACCATTGATTTTATACATATAGATATGCCACCGTCGCGCACAATATGTTGTTACCTCTTCTCACTGAGTCACCACTGTAGTACTTTATCATCTGCTCACAAAATGGTCCGCCATCTGTCAGCAAAACTTGGCGAATATGAGGATAATAAGTTGTCTTCGATAATAAATAGCGCTATATCACAGCAAAGAATCTAATCTAATTTTGATATTTCCGTCTTTCTTTATTTAATGTTGTGTGGAAAAAATCTGTATTAAAGATATTAAGATAATTTCAAGGATAGATAGGGAAGAAGAAAAAAACATTTGTTATCGAAGATAACTTAATATCCTCATATTTTACAATTTTTTCTAATAGATGGCGCCATCTGTAAACATGATTTCAGTTATACAGTAAAAATTTCTCCTCTGTTTTCTAATTTGGTATATGTAAGGCCATCTGTCGAGAAGAGGTAACAGATTTGGTGGCATATCTATATGTATAAAATCAACGGTACAACCATAGATGGCACAAGAACTAGATATCGTATGGCATATTAGAGCAGAGTATACAGATTGTGAAATGGGTAGTATGCATTCTGGTATGGACCATAACATGTTTTAGAGCGTGCCGAAAGCATATGTCGTTATAATAGCAGTTTTGTATACATTTGATCCACTTCCTCAACACTTCAGATACGAAAAAGTATGAATCACTCCACATATACATACATCATTTCAAATGTTGTGGTCCATTCCAGAATGGACCACCCAGTCATATAAATTTTGTATACTTTTTTGGTACTGCATGCAACATCTAGTTCTTGTGCCTTCTATGGTACAAAGGAACGTGTAGGCAACGATTTCCAATAGTAAATTTATCGATCCTTTTGAACTGTAAAATGCCCATCAAACTTTACAACTTAATCAGACCAAATTGCTTCATCCACCTCTTTTCATTGGGTTTATTTGATTCACTTGAAGAAAATTCAATTGACCACCAGTTTCTGTGCTGTTTTGTTACCTTTTATAAATGTGCTGCTAGAATTAAATAATACGAATGCACAATTTACCCCTAAAGCGGCGTATATCTTATGAAAAGATGAGCTACTTAAAGCCTCTATTAATTTAGCAATCTTGCCAAGAACACTTCTGCAACTTCTGCACTTCTATTTGCATACAAAACAAAAACATTGTTCTGGAGCAGTGAACTGATTTCAACAATTTTTTTTTTTTTTTTTTTTTAATTTGTCACGAACTCCCTGTGGGCTTTATCGCCTTGAAAAGCTCTCAATCAATAATGAATGAGATGCGAACCCCAATCTGTCCACCATACATAATCCTCTTGCTATGTTGTGCCTACCTTTTGCTGTGTGTTAAATGTCGCATATTTATCTCCCCACCCAGCGTCCTTGTGGTTCCATAAATGTGGGGCAACACTTTTGCTTACAAAGGACATCTAAATAAAATTTCTTCTTCATTAGGAGTGAAATTCATTGAAAGCATCCTTCCAGAGGCAGTAGGTAGGATGATGATGATGTTGATGATGACTACGGCGATGACGACGACGACGATGCCGAAGAGATGAGATGAACTTCTGTATATAAGATACAAAGGATCAGGAGGAGTAAGAGGAGCTGGTTGTGCGGTTTTTACTTTAATGAAATCAACTTTGTTAGTGATTTGAAGCGAATTAGGTCGATCAATGAATTTTTAATCTCACAGCAGAGCCCTTACTATCTTTCCCTTCTGCATGACTATTAATCTTGTTTGCCCCTCGAATGGAGAAGGAACTAGAATTGTTTGGATAAATACTTCTATTGTGAGTGGTACTGAGGGTTTAGCTAGTTCTGGGAAATTAAATACTTCCTTTCTCATTGGAATTAAAGATCTATTTACATTGGGTAACTTTTGTTTATGACTCGGCTCTCCCTATGTATGACTGGGTTCTTTTACCCTAAACTGAAGGAAATCAATAATATAAATGGCCTTGATTTGCTTTTGCGGTCAGAGCATGGATTTTTAATTATTTTAGCACATTTACGTGGTTTACACTTTCGTTCGTATTTCAATGAACTTTCACGAAGAAGTGGTAGAACCTCTTTCTCCTTATTCCTCCGAGAAGTCACCCATTTCCCTTAAATCTCTCAAGATTAGAAATCCATCATATACATTAGGCACTACATATTACCAAAATTGTCTACTAACTCCTATTGCGCCTTGTTGTAGTTTCCGAGCAACCTTTTTGTCACGGTGATAGAATCTGTCCCTCCTTGAGATTTTATACGAACACTTCGTAAGTACATCATGATTCTTTTAATTTGTAGCCCCAAAAAATGCCTGCTTTTACTTTAGAGCTTCCGATAACTTACAGAACTTCTCTCGAAGAATTTTATACGGCTCGGATTCCTGGCCCAATCCTTTTACAAATTCCTTCATTAAAATTTTCATTGCAACGACCAATGCCTGCCACTTTCAACATTCTTATCACCCCAACAGTATGTAAATACTAGTCTCTGATGCTAATTATTCTAACTGGTCGTCGGTTCGATTATCCCATATATAAAGATAGCAAGGATTCTTCGGGTAGCCACCTTGCAGGCCCATAAGAAACGATATCACATCATCTTAAAATCTCCGATGGCCTCTCATCCTAGTTTTTCCAGCAAGATCTTCACAATTTTTCTTGAGATGAGTGAAATACGCGATAGGGACTGAGCAATATTGATTTCCGCTATGTAACCGGACCGATTTTAAACTATACGAGGAAACATCTATGATCAGACACCATTGGTTTGGCTCATATTCAATTCCTATCTCTTCGAAGAATCCTTTAATATTGTGAAAGAAATACAAGTCTTCTTCTTCAGTTTAGAAGCTCGAAAACGCTGTGTACAGCGCTGTTTCGTTCACAAAATTCGGTAGATCAAGATCTTACAAGCGGTATGGAGTTTTTTTTTTTTTTTTTGGTTTCGATGAATTAATCGAGTCGAATTCAGTAATATCATAATCCCTTTTTCTGAAAAAGGTTGTGGCAACCGGAATAAATCGAGTTTCGCAACCGACCTTTAGCATTGTTTATGGAAGTCTATACTTTTGGATAATAGCGAAAAATAAATATAAAAGAATTTAAACAATGTTTTACACTAGGATGGTCCCTTAACATAATCAAGTGCTTCATTTAAAAACAAGAAACAAAATCAGACAAACAAGGACAGAATGCCTATGAAGATCATAGCCTACCAAATATCTTCCGTGGTTTTTAAAGAGTGCATGTTTAGCGGCTGCTAATATTTGTTAATTGTTCTACGATGAACGATGATACTTGAGAAAACTCACGTGTATTGAGGATGTCTTCGGACTGTAAAGTACTAATGTAGGGTCTGCCGTACAACGAGGAGGCGCACCTTTAATTTAGACTATCCTTATGACAGCTGGCCTGAAATCCCACCTGGATGGGAGCTCTGGAATTCTGGTGGACTTTTCCTATGATAGCTTTCTGGAAGCTTTGGAAATCTTCAGCTATTTATAGGTATTGCAATTCTCAGGATTTTGCCAGCAGGCTGTCCCGGTGACAGCTCGTCTGGAATCCTGTTTGGTCACAAACTCTGTAACACTACAAATCTTATGATATTTTATGGTCGGTTTCACAGTCCAAACTTAAGCCAGAGCTTAGCTAATCTTCCGGTGTGGCTTAAGCCCAGAACTTAAGCCTGCTCCATTTCTAGTACTCCGTAAGATGAGGCTTAGTTAAACCGCAGATAAAAAAATTAAGTTGTCAACACTTCGGAATTGTGAATTTTTTAAAAGTAAATTGCCATTGTGAATCCCGATGAAGAAGATGACGGAAAACAAAAATTTTAAAGAAGATGTTCTATTAGATCTAGTTTAAAATATAAAAACATTATAGAATGTAAGCGAGTAGACCAGGTGGGTGTGTGACAAAGAGAAGTACACTTTTTTTTTCTGAAGGAGAAATGCTTACATTTTTCAATAACCAAGCAAGTTTTTTACACACTGGCGAATAAGGGTGTATTGAACAGCTGTTCAAGAGATTGCTCGTTTCACAGCATAATTTGAGACTTAAGCCTTCGAGATGACAGACTTAAGTTAAGCTTGCCTTAAGCAGTTGATATCACTTAAGCCTTGACTGTGAAACTGAAATATTTATTAAGCCTTGACTTAAGCCATCACTGTGGACTGTGAAACCGGCCATTAGTATTGCAATTCTCAGGATTCTGCACTCAGGCTGTCCCTTTGACAGATTGTCTGGGCTAGAGACCTAAATTCTGGAAAGGAATGATTATCTTGTTTTAAGTAAAAAAAAAACAAAAAGCAATTAAAGACCTTCTTCCTAGTTTTAGGGTGATTGGTGATTGTTTTTCCCTTTTTTTATTTTGATTAATTTGTTTCTTATTTTTTTCTTTATGTTTTGTTTTAAAGTCTTTATTTTTTCGAGCACTAAAACTAGACTGATAAAATAATTTTTGTATTTTTTTTTTTATTTTTACAAAAGCAAAAACCTACCTGGCTAAGCCTCTCTACGTTCAGCAAAGTGTTACTAAACACGAATTTCAAAATTAATTTTGATTGAAATTGTTAAAAGACAAGTACCGAGGTGCTTGGCTTTATAGCCAACTTTTGGACATCTGTGCTCACTGTAGTGTAGACAGTATGCAGTTTATGACTTCATTGCTGTCCTGATGAGATCGCCCTGCACTGCTGATTGAAACACACAGTAGCTCCCAAAATTTCTTAATGAAATTTTGATTTTCGACTACAAAACCAGTAACTGACAAGTACCTCAGTTCTCTCGTATATTACACGGGTCTCGGAATATTCAAACAGCCCCCTCTGCTATTTAATTTTGCTAGGTTTACAAAGTGGTTGGTTAAGTGTTCGGAAATGTTATGCTGATGCACAGACGCGTCGACACATATGTTATTATGCACAAATTCATCCAATTCGGAGGTCATGGGTTTATACAATTTGAAATCTGCGCCTATAGTATGAACGATTTTGAATATAATGGTTTAAATTTAGCGTATACTTCTAAGCTTTAGTGTAGGCAAAAGTTTTAAATCTGCATATAATATAAAAGCGATCACAAAAGTTATGGAAGAGGAATTTGTAAGGGCTTTCTAGATATATATTCCGTCAACTCCCGACACGTTTAACTTTAAGCAGCCAATAGAGTATTAAGGGCATCCTTCAAGAGGTATGTCTCTGAGAATACCAGAGGTCGAAGCTATGTATGATTGCTTCTTCACGGTGGGTACACAGATTCAAATTTATATGGGACCATTGGTATTTAAATCAGAGTACTGTCCTCTTTTAACCTTAACGCCAAAGATTACAGACCAGATATAGCCTCTCTTTCTCGATCTCTTTCCCTCTCCAAAAAATCACCAAATTTAAATATACTTATTTAAATCTAATCAAAATTTGCCTGTGATAATTGAGAAATTAATGAATTATGCCACATTGTGCTGAAACATTAGTATAAATAAGAATATCGATTATTGTGCTTCCCCTTTAGTTAGATCTATATTTCAGGCGGACACAAGAGTAATCTAATAACAGTTAGTCTTATTGGTAGCCGTAGAAGTAACCACACACAAAAAAGTGCACACAAAAGTACGGAAACCAAACATCTTAAGTGGATCCCTTGTACCTTACGCAAAAATGATTTTTTTTATTAAAAAACATCATAAATTTTGAAGAGCATATCGGAAATGATTGTCATGGTACAAAATGCAAAATTTTGTTATGGTATTAGAAGAGCCCGCCGGCGTTGCCCGTTGCCCGGAGATAATATAGATGCCTAGATAAGGGGAGTGGGGGTGAAAGAGGTGAGGTAGTTAGAGATGCATAAGATCTAAGCTAATATCTGACTCGATCGTGTACAAAATTTCAGCTCTTTACGTCGATGCATGCGGCAATATTAAAATTTATCGTAAAACACTAAAGTTTTGTATGGCAACACCAAAAAAGGGTTGCCTGATTTACTCCTATGTTGGATCTGCATTTGCAATTGTTATGAAAACGATGTGTACAAAATATGAGCTCTTCACGTCGATGCCTTCACAAGCGGCTTCCAAACATATAGTGAAAACCCAAGGTTTTATATGGCAACACCAAGAAGGGGTAACCCGATTTTGTTCATTTTTGAAGTTTTATTTACCAGTGCTATGAAAACACCATGTACAAAATTTCAGCTGTCTACGTCGACGCATTCTCAGGCAGTTCCCAAATATATAGTTAAAAACGAAATTTTTGTATGGCATCCCTATGAAGGAGTTGCCCGATTGGTCCCATTTTTGAAGCTAAATTTACATTATTTTTTAAAACGCCGTTTACAAAATTTAGCTTTCCACGTCGACGTATAGTGAAAACCTAAAGTTTAGTATGGCAACACCAAGAAGGTGCTGCCGATTCCAAGTTTTCTTTCCCTAAGAACCTTATTCGGACTATTACGAACATTTAAAAAATAAAATTAGCCAAATCGGTCCACCCGTTCTCAAGTGATGCGATTACCAACGAACAGCATTTCATTTTTATTTATATAGATGAATATAAAGTTGAAGAAAATTTTTAAAAAATTACCTTTTCACGTTAACAACAGTATGGAAACTTAAAAAAGGAGTAAAATTAATTACAAGAAAAATACATAAATTGTCTACATTTAAATAATAATTGTCTTTATATAATACTTTGTACCGCATCCTGTTCGCTTTATCACTTCATAGCATCTTCGTGGCAAGCTCCTCACTAATTTTTTACATTTACTCGGTGGGCGTAATGCTCTTCCGTTCTCGTTCTACCACTTCCCACAACTCAATAGTATTATTGATGGATGCCTTATGAGCCCTTATACGACGTTTTACTTCACCCCATAAATTCTGTATGGGGTTTAGGTCAGAACTTTTCGGGATGGCCATAACAAAACAATAACATTATTGACTTACTGTGAAACTACTCCTGAGTTGAGTGTAGTTCCGGACTAGACCACGCTAGCGAACGAATGGATCTGCAATATCTTTATAATTAAGTCACAAACAATTTTGAAAAAAAAAAATTTGGAAACCTTGAAAGTAACCCTTGTAGCATGTTAAATTTGACCATAATATCTAGTAGAACAAGTAAAAAAGCTAGAATTGGTCTAAGACCAATTCTTATATAATACCCTAGCTAGATGAATGCCCGTATAAAATTTCGTATTGTCACTCTTCAGTGCAAATTTGATTTTTGAAGTGGTTTTTCGCAATAAGAGGTGTTATTTTAATTAGCCCGCTATTTCGGTAGATGTCATTTTTTGACATTTGACAAGTAGAAACTACGCCATTAATAAAAATGGAACGATACACAATTCAACAACGCATTGAAATTATTAAAATTCACTATAAAAATGGTGAAAATGTGGCAGAGACGGTTCGTAAAACTCGAACATTTTTGGGTCGTCGTGAAGCACCTTGTCGGACCGCAATACAGAAATTGGTAGAAAAATTCGAGCTGTCGGGACAAGTTAGTGATGTGAAGAATAAAACCCGTGCACGTCGCTCAAGAACAGCCGAGAATATTGCTGCTGTAGCCGAAAGTGTTGAAGAAAACCCAGGTTTGTCCATTCCTCGTCGTTCTTTGGAATAAGGCATTCCACAAACGTCATTACACCGTATTTTGCATAAAGATTTGGGTCTTAAGGCTTATAAAGTTCAGTTAACATAAGAACTCAAGCCGGCCGATCATCAACGTCGTCGAGTCGTTGCTGATTGGGTCCTTGAAATGCATGAAAATGATCCGGAATTCAATTGAAAACTCATCTTGAGTGATGAGGCCCATTTCCACCTCGATGGCTTCGTCAACAAGCAAAATTGTCGCATCTGGGGCACTGAAAACCCAAGAGTTATTGTTGAAAAGCCTCTCTATCCTCAACGTGTGACTGTTTGGTGCGGTTTATGGTCCCGCGGGGTCATTGGACCTTACTTTTTCGAAAATGGGGCTGGAGCAACAGTTACGGTGAATGGATTGTGCTATCGACAGATGATTAATGATTTTTTATGGCCGGAATTGGATGGTATTGATCTGGACAACGTTTACTTTCAACAAGACGACGCTACGTACCATACAAGCAACGAAACCATTGATCTTTTACGGGAAAAGTTTCCGGACCGTGTTATATCTCGAAGAGGTGATCACAATTGGCTACCGAGATCTTGTGACTTAACACCTTGCGACTTCTTCCTTTGGGGCCACGTGAAAGAGAAGGTCTACGCCAACAGCCCAGCGTCGATTCAAGACCTCAAAGATGGAATTCGTGAGGCTATCGAGGACATAGGGCAGCCACTTTGCGATTTGGTTATGGAAAATTTCATGAAAAGGATATGGTCCTGTAGGCGTGGTCGTGGTGGTCATTTGGCTGATGTTATTTTCCATTATTAACGGCATACCTTCCTCTTTATAATGAAATAAAGATCCGATCATTTATCTCAAAAAATGGCATTTTTCTTTGAATATCAAAATAACACCTCTTATTGGAAAACCCTTTATTTCTATAACGGTTTGTCGAACACAAGAAATGATTATAACCAATTTTATAGGATTTCGTATTCTGAAGAAGTTTTTAGTACAATAAAAATCGTTTTCAAAGTATGTATACGTAAAAAACCTAAATTTTTATATGACAACACCAAAAAGGAGTTGCCCGATTTAGTCCATTTTTGAAATTTTATTTGCTAGTACAATGAAAATACCATGTACCAAACAGCTCTCTACATTGACACGTTCTCAGGCAGTGTCCAAATATATAGTGGAAAACGAAATTTTTGTATGGCAACCCCACGAAGGAGTTGCCCGATTTATCTCATTTTCGAACTTAATTTTACTTGTTTTTTTTTTTAAGTCTGTATAAAATGTCAGCTCTCTTAAGAATACGCGTTCTTGAGTTATCGTGCATACAGACGGACAGACCGACGGATATACAAAAATCAAAATAACTTTTAATGGGCCCTACTCTGTCGGTAAAATTTTATCATTTTATGTTATGTTATGCCTTAAAATAAAATATTTCCCTAAAATCCTATTCTGTACCAGAAATTTTATTTTATTTTATGCATCGTAACATAAAATATTTCCTGTTATGGAGCATAACATAAAAGATCCAAAGCAGCACATTTTAAAGGTATTTTGACACATTTTATGAAAATGACATGCGTCAATGAACATTCGTTGTGAGAAAATTGTTTTAATTACAAACTAAAATGTCCACCGCCATACATAAAAATTACAATTTTGTTAGAAATTGTAGAAATTCGCACCAGTGCAGTGTATGATAAAATATAAAAAGTTAATTATATTTGCCTAGGTTTTAATTTTATGCAGAAGAGATCATACGATATCTTCGCGATTCCTACGATCCATGTGAGTTGCCCAGCCTTAGGCTTCAAAAGTTCTTTCGGCTGGATAATTAATAAACTTCTTATATTGTGATTTGTAAAGTTATTTTGCAAATGTTTCGTTTTATGAAAACAAATTCAAATACTTATAGAGTAACTATAGCCTCATACCGGAAAGACATCTATTCCGTTCACTTTGAGTTAGGAATCTAAAATTGAACGGAAAGGACGTTTTTCTGCTGCTTTGCATTTCTACGGATATGGTTCGCATCAAACTCCAGTCAGGAGTTGTCATATTTTAGAACTTTTACACCCAAAGTATCTCAAGAGCTATTAAGAAAGCAGCTGCTTTCATAAATGATTATTTAGTGGGTGATTTGATAGAGTATCACGCAAATGTCAATTGACCAGCTGTTCAAAAAGTAATAGAAAACATAGCGGAATGTACTAAATATTTTATGTTACGTGTTCATAAAAGAATTCATAAAATAATTTTATGGAACCATGACAGAATACGAATTTTTAAAATATTTTATTTTCATTTTATGAAGAAGGGATTTTTTCGCCATAAAATAACATAAAATATTATTTTATGAAAAATTACAGAATAGGGCCCAATATTATGCGTGGGTGTCCAATCCATTTTGCTCTACGATAATTATTTCGAGGTATTACAAACGGAATGACATACTTAGTATACCCCTATAGTTTCATCTAGGGTATAATAATAATTAACCTTGACAATTACATACCAATACGATCTACGTTATAGACATGTTGTTGAGTACGCACATTATAAACGTTCCAATATGGCATGCTATAACTTCCGTGAAAGGCTCAGGAGGGCCACCAAGAAAATTGAGTGGAACGGCCGAGTCTCTTGAGTCTGGCCTAGCAAGAGTACGGGCACTTTTAAAAGAAAGTAAAATATTTACAAATAAAAGTAAAATGAAATATATTGTTAATTTATACATTTAAATTAGTTAGGGAAATACGAAAGGAACAAAGAGGAAAATTATTATAAATTATATTGAAAGTACCATTTTGGGTAAGTTGTAGGTTAAGCACATGACTTAAATACCTACTTAATTTTTGTAAATGTATACATAAGGCCGCATTTGGAGAACAAAACTAAGTAAATAAAGGAAAATTGAAAAGAATAAGACAAAGCGGAATGATAACAAAACTTACCCGCTAATAAAGGAGGCCCAGGACATTTCTCGAAAATAAAAGAACACACGGACAACACAGAAAAGCTTAGAGTATATGTACTAATAATCTTCCATGTCCAGCTATTTCGTAGACAGAACTCTAACCGTTAACAGCGATGACCGTTGCTCGTCCCCCAGGCCCAACACATTGGGGGTTCCGCAAGGGGCAGTCCCTTGCCCCTCTTCTGTTCTCTTTATTCATGAACGATATTACTGCAGCCCTAGGGAACTTCAAATACCACCTCTATGCAGACGATGTCCACATTTACGAATATGCCTCCACCATTGATTTCCAATCTGTGATTGAGTCATTGACATATCTGATTGGTGCCAATCTAATGGGCTTACCCTTAATCCTGCTAAATCCCAATCCGTCCGAGCTGGTGGTTCTGGTATCAGCCCTCATAATACCACACTTCTTTTATGCTGATTGGGGATCCTCTCTCTGGCACTTGCTGCCAGAGTCTATTAGGAGAATGCTCCCGACGGCACAGTTCAAGGAGCTCGCTTTGATACATCTCGCCAGCCTCTGAGTTTCTCTTACTCTCTATTCTTTGCTCTTCACTCTTTTCTCTCTTTCTCTTAACAGCTCCTCACTTCAACGCTAGATGTTTCTGGCTCCTCTGGAACTAGCTTCACCAGCTCCAATGCATCTGGTATCCCATTAGCTTCAGTTTCTCCGCCGTTAGCCTATCACGTTCAATTTCATCCAGTGGTTATCGAAAACTTCTATCTTGCTGTTTTCTTACTCTTACACCTTCAGTAGATACACTAGGACACTCTGTCTTGGCTAGTCTTGCTCCAACTCTACGCACACAATAGTACTGTATTACATTTCGTCCTCTAATAATGTTCATTCATTATTCATTCTTTTATTATACTTAATCGTGCCTCACTCTATTTTGTTTTGTTTTATGTTTTAGATCACCTATTAAGCGTTCTGATGTATGTTCATTTCACTAGTAACCTTTCTTTTTTTAGTTTTCTAAACAATTTTTGTACTACTCGATAAATATCAATTCCTATTAACTTACTCGATGTACTTCACGATGTAACATAGCTTAAACTGAGGTTCTTTAATAAACGTTTTTCTGTTCTATTTTCTATTCTAATTAGTATCAATAATAATTGTGCATATAACTATATTTTTTACTCTAGTATAACGCTCAAAGCTGGGTATGTAGGGTATCACGTATAAAATTTATAATGAAAAAAGATCTGTAGCCCAGCCAACATTCTTCACCACACAAGTTCCTTGATGGCATGTAAATGTTCGACTTAATCTGGGTAAGTGTCTGTCTGCTCACAAATTCATAAAAATCATAAAAAAAGAGAAATATTTATTACTATATCCTTTCAAACGACCTCCTCATACGAGGGGGCCCAACTCAGCCCCATTAAGAATTTAAAAAAATATATTTCATAATTTTTGACTACCAAAATATGTGCGCGTTTATGAAGACTTATATCTTTCTGTCAAAATTTCAAATTCCTACGTCAGCTGATTTTCGAGAAAAACATCTGTGACAGACAGACGGACGGATTCACGAGGGATCTTATAATAAGGTTTCCGCTTTTTCCTTTTGTTGTACGAGTACTACGGAACCTTGAAATGAAAATGACAAGTTAAGAAAAAAATCCATTAATTTGAAGAATCCTTAACATGGCGCGGTTTGCAAGGGGAAGAAGCACTTAAAAATGTTTCCAGGCCGCAAAGAACAACAGAAACACGAAAAAAAACTTAAAATTTTCTAGGATCATTGTGAAGAGTAACGGTTGAAATAGCCTTAAAGTGTAAACTTACAAGGAAAGCCTAGTAAAACTTCTTCATGAATTTCATTCGAATCGGACAAGAACAGGAAAATCACTTAAATCCAAGCTCAAATGAAATAAATACTTTTCCAAGTTTTATAGGTAGGCACCCACCCGCACAACACAAAAAGAAAACTGTAAAAATTAAAAGAAGCCCCAAAATGTTCATTTTACTGATAAGGTTTCCTTCAGACCCTGTATATGAGCCTCTGCCACTTTAATTACCTATCGCATCCGCCGCACCACTTAATACCTTTTTTTTTTATATGTACAAAAGGCTCCTCCACTCCACCTCCAAATTGGAACTGAACTGAGTAAGCACAATAGTACCAGGTCAGGTGGGAGGGGGAGCATATATGTGCCACTCTTATAACAACTATGTAGTCGTCATCATTACACCAAAGAAGTTCTGCTGTTCTGCCGATAGAAAATAAATTCATTTTTCATTTTTCTTTTCAAGTCTTCGACGAGCACTTAAAAATTCATTTGCTCAGCATTTTACACTACCGTACCGATGGCTGCAGGTGGCAGGCGGGCGGCACCCGAAGAGAACTTGATCTCATAAACTTAGAACCGAAGCAGAAAGAAAACACGCGGGTCGTGCTAGCCCAGACGTCCGTCCATTTCCATTCTCGTTCGATGTTTTCCTTTCAATAATAAAAAAAAAAAAAAAAACAAAATCACTTTAGTCAGCAGAAAGAAAAAAATTCTCTCAAGTGGTTTTGTTTCAACTTAGAAACAGCTTTTATGTTTTCAAGTAGCTTTTTTATGTAATCAGATTTTCTAAGACTAAATTGAGATGTTTTTAAAGAAAAAGGAAACTATACCGATTTTACTAGGTTAGAAAATTTCAATAATAAAATTTTTCTTTAATTAATTTGAATTTTCCCGCCATTAAAGTTAGCAAAAAGTACAACCAGTAAGGAAATGCATGAATTGAAATCAAGATGTCACTGTAATATAATATTAATTTTCGTGCAGTAGATTTGCGCTTGTGCAGACTTTTTAAGGTTAAATTGTCACATTTGATGTTTTGCATCTTGTATGGGAGTTGATTTGATAACGAAAATTGCTTAGAATTTTTGTATCATTGTTTAAAAGTTTTAATAATAAATAAAAGAACTTGAAATGATAAGAGAGGATTTGAAATAAGTGAAAATAAATCTTGATAAAGGTAAATTTGTGTGAATTATTTTGAAAAATCATTAAATTAATTATCCTTAAATTCCTTTTGATCCTATTCAATTCCGAGCTAAGTTGATTTTAAAATTTTTTTCTTATATTACTTTTAGTATTTGTTGCCTCATACATATTACTAAAATCGTGTTTTTTATCAATTAATGATTTCAATTTTAGGAATTCCATATAGAAAACCGGCAAGTCAGAAAATATTTTTATTTGGAAAATAAGGATTGTCTCATCTTTTGAGAAATATTGTTTTCCTAGCTGCTCGGATCATATATTGGAAAGGAATTTAGTATTGAATGGAGGTGGACATAAGTTCTGAAGTCAATTAAATACGGCTTATAGCACAGATCAATAATAGGAAATATTCATTCATTATCTATTGCGTTCTGTTGGTGCTAAGCAATTTGCAGTGTGAAGATGCCTGTAAAATCTCAGCTGTCCCCATTGAAAGGTATTTAATTATGGAGAGATAGTGTACGAGTAAACTGTACGTTATTTTGAATTAGCAGTATTTAACTTTTTTCCAAATTGTTTAGACACCTGATGTGGGGCTTTCCTTCAGGCCTATCAGGATTTCCTTCAAGAGACACCAAAGGCACTGTGGATTTATAAAATTAAATTAAATACAGCCATTAATATTAATATGTTTAAAATTTATACAGTTGCTTGTCTCAGCCCTGTGGTATGATTTCCTCAATATGCAAATTTGAATTTTATGAAAATTGCTACTTTCCCTTTGCGCCTAATAAGAGTAATCTTATTAGTTTCAGATAGTTGTTTCAAGACAGTAAGACTATCTCAAATCCAAAGGTGTATGAAATTATCACCTTGAATATTGCGTGACATTCATTTTCACACCCCAAATATCGCTTTTGATAATTTATATCGTGTTCTATGGCAATTCAGGTTAATCTACATAGGCATCATTCCAGAGATTCTTTTTTGGCAACCTCAACCTCCTAAGACCAATTCTAAATGGTATTTTAAAATGTTGTCGTTTCGCCTATACATTTGTGCTCAGCGAATCTATTAAGAATTTTTTAAGTATTTCTAAGTGGCCAGCTCGATTATGTAGCCTGGCTACTTTTTTCATTCTTATAGATCTAACGAACGAAGGACCAATACGTTTTCTAGGACGGCAGTTATGTAGGTGTGCATTACATCTTCAAGTCTTATACAATTGATTCAGGTCAATTACCGTAAGAAAAACATTTCTGAATAGGTTCTATCTGCCATACAGGTATAGTAGGAGGAGAACAACATATTTCCATCGGCCTTATGATCGAAATGTATAACCACAGGATTATTTTGGGTTCGAATCCCCAAATCATATATCTTCTGGAACTAGTTACAGACTAAAATACATTCGTTTGTCTACTTGCGGGCCTACATAAATTATCTTCAAGAAATCGTTAGTAAGGTTAAGGAAGAGTATGATGCCACTGGTCTTATTATTTTTTGTTTTGTCTATCGGCTATGAAGTCCTTGAGAGTGAGAAATAATCAATTCCTATTGGCGGTTTAACTATGCACGCTCACTCTCCTCAGTAATTAATAATGTTACCCAAGTCAGGATTGTCTTTATCTTCTTAACTTTAAAATTTTCTCCTTCTAACAGTGCAAGAACCACAATTGGGGAACAGTCAATATCCCCAAAAATTCGAACCTACACAGAGGCTTAGATTAGATTTGTGGAGGGAGGCACGAATTCACTCCCTTTCTAGGTGTAGACTAACTAAGTACAGAATCATACTGGGATTTAGATTCCATACGTAGTTTGGTGTAGGAAAAGCATGTTCGAAGTGAGAAGTAATTCCGTCTGGCCAATGCAATTGCAGAGCAGGTGCTCCGAGATTTCTTGAGCATCCTGACATAAGCAACAGTTTGAAGTCTTAACCAAATCCAGCTTCTTTAGGTGATACCGCAAGGAGTTTCCGCTCCTCTTTTTGCTAGGCCGTCAGCAATTTCATTGCCTTTATGGACCTCATCTTCCGGTACCCACATGAAGATAACTTTATTTCTTTTCGATAAATTTTTAAGGGTTTGCAGATACTCCTGGACTATCTTTGACTTCATAGTGAAGGGCTTTAAGGCATTGAGAACGGCTTGACTATGCGAGAAGATATTAATGGTTGAGCCTTAAGCTGCTTGTTCTTTAGCATAAGATTAGATTACTCAGCTACCATTAGAACACCTGAGACGTTATAAGTCTTTAATTTTGCTCGTTCTTTTAATTTCGTATGCTATAACTCCCGGAGTCTCAATCTGAGCTGTTTTGCTTTTGCAAGAAAATTCTACTCCTTTCTTACATTCTATGATACCAGAGTGTATGGAGATCTTTGGCTGATACTGAGTGCCCGTGTATCCTGTATGCCGTCATTCTGTTAATATTGTCAGCATCAAGAAACCTTAAATTGTAGATTCAATTACAAAATTTGTGCAAAAACACATGAATTTTCTTCATCTCACATCTGCTCAACGTCACATGAGGATTTTAAGAGAAGATGAAGATATCAAAATTATCCCCAATTCCCACTTGACTTCCACCATGACGATTTTCTCGAATATCGCAATGAAAGATTCAAGATTCATATGAAATAAAACTTCTGAATCTTTGGGGGTTTTTTTTTTTTTTCAAGATTACAACCTTTCCCATTGACCACCCTAGTCTTGTTTAGCTCGTCATTTATTCAAACTAACTTTACTCATTAGGTTTAGGCGTCATGCTCCTCTCTTCTATAATATTCACATTAAACCAATCTTAATCCGAAAGCCCTTTAAGGCATCTTCCACTCAACGCACATCAAACAATCTTTAATTAGTTTTTCAAATCTTTTTTTCTTTTTTGTAAGCCTAAGAAAATGGTGGGATTGGGGGTCGCTCGATTTTTCTTCATCTTCTCTGAGTTAAGAGGATTTCTGTCTGGTTAAAATTCGTTAAAGGAAAAAAACTCATCCACGCACTAAGAACTCGCTTATAAATAAAAAGGATCCTTTTATTAGGGTGAAGCTCTTCGGATACACATTTTTTCGCATTAGTATGTGTATGACACTGAAAGTAACAATCAAATTTGTCTTAGCAACGTATCATCCTATCTCTCCACCACCACTCCCTTCCCAATCGCGTCAAAAGTAATCAAAATTAAATTTATGACATCAGAAGGACTTGTAAATAGAACAAACAAAAAATATTTCAGATTTTCGTAAAAAAAAAGTATCTACAATAGACGAGAAGTAAAAAAACAAAATGTTTGGAACCCTCAACAACTATTTAAATCTTGTACAAAGATCTTGGTCAGCTCAGGATGGTCAAACACTGGCAGGATTTGTGTCGCTAAGTGATAAACACATAATGAATAGAAATCTATATTTGGAAACTCCAGAGAGTACAGTGGAACGACAACTGGATCAACCGATTGATGAAATTGTATCTGCACACTTGAAAGTCCTCTTCTACTTGGGATGTGAACGTTAGCTAACTAAAAATAGATAAGTTTTACCTGCCTTCACTCACTTAATTTCTATTCAAAATAGCACGGGAATATATGGAGGCATATAAAAATCAGACATCATGCACTCAGGCTGTTGTTAAAATGCTGCAACAGTTGAAAGATGAAAACTGGTGTTTACCTATAATGTACACAGTTTGTCTTGATCTGAGGATATTAGCGCAAAAATGTGAAGTGCAAGGAAACAACAGCAGTACAAAACCAGGAGAAATTCTTGAAAAGGCGGCAGAATGTTTAATGGCATGTTTTCGTGTTTGTGCCGCAGACAACAGGTTTGTAAGAAATCTCCTTTTTTGTAAACAAAAAACGTGTGAACGTGTGAACATCTCTTTTATAGATCATCAGATGAAGATACAAAGCGTCTGGGAATGCTGAATCTTGTGAATCAACTCTTCAAAGTCTACTTTCGTATAAATAAGCTTCATTTGTGTAAACCATTAATACGAGCTATTGAAAGTTCCGCATTCAAAGAATCATTTCCTTTGGCTGAACAAATCACTTATAAATATTTTGTGGGACGTAAAGCGATGTTTGATTCTGACTACAAAAGTGCTGATGAGTTTTTGAGTTTTGCATTTGAAAATTGCCCAAGAAGATTTCCGAAAAATAAACGACTCATTCTTATTTATTTAGTACCCGTCAAGATGCTATTGGGATTTATGCCGAAGAAGGAAATTCTTGAGCGTTACGATGTTTTACAATTTCATGAACTTGCTTGTGCCCTTAAAGAAGGCAACGTACGGAAATTTGATGAAGTCATACAAAAGCATGAATCGTTTTTCATTAAATGCGGAATTTATTTGTTGGTGGAGAAACTGAAGTTCATCGCATACCGGAATTTATTTAAGAAAGTTTATCTCATCAAAAACTCCCATCAATTGGATTTAACTAGCTTTCAATCGGCTTTGGAGTGTGTTGGAGAGACTGATATGACTATGGATGAAACACATTGTATAGTTGCTAATTTAATCTACGAGGGTAAAATTAAGGGTTACATTTCGCATGTGCATAATAAATTGGTTGTGTCGAAGCAGAATCCATTTCCACCGCTCAATACTGTTTCATAATAAGATCTTTTTTGAGAGTAATAAAGTTTTATTGTTTTACATGAAAATTTCTTTCAATTTTATGTAAATGTGTGGATTTTTAAGTTGATTTTGAAAATTTTGATGCTTTTTAATGGAAGGGGATAAAGTTTGAAAGTAGTCTTTGGATGTTGAAATTTATGTACTGCACCAACGCAAAGAAAATTATGTAAAGCTCTTAGAGAAATGAACCGGAATAACATTTGACTTGTCCACAATTCAGGAGAATAAATTTGGTCAGGTAGGGAAAACATCTTATGCAGAAATTATCAATAATTTATTTTTTATAGTTTCATTCATCAAATCAAAGAAAACTTTATAAATAGATCTCGTCCCTGCAAAATAACTATTAGAAAGAATGATACAAAAAAAAAAATAAATTAGAACACAAATCGCATCGAGTCTGCCAAACCCATGTAAATTGAAGTTTGTCCATTGACATAGTAAGATATCTCTGGTGGGTGAAACAATCCTTGTTTGTAGACTCTATACTGAAATCGCGCAAACACGTAGATCTCTGGGGATGAGATGTCTGAAGATCTTCAGCAAGTACTGGACTTGGGCATACTTACGATGGGCGTGGTGCAGCAAGATTGATTTCAATGTCTGCTCAGGTAAGTTTTGCTTGGTAATTTTCACCAGAAAAAGAGTAATAGACGGGAACTTGTTAGAATGATCGCTCTTATGAACAACCAAGATAAGTCAAGAGTTCTTCACACGCGATTTACGAATTAAAACGAATTATGGCGAAATTTTAAACCGAACCGATATCCCGGGATATTTGAAAGTTTTTACTTACAGGCTTTTATTTTGGCATAGGTTTCACTTATGTCTTTCATGCACTTTACACTTTAATTGTTCGAATGACTATTAATTTTATATTTCGTGATGTCGGGTAATTGTTAACAGCTTGTTGCGCGACGGCAAGCTGTGTTCTTGTCTGTTGATCTTATGAACAACCATATTTTTCAAGTTATCAGGCGAATTATCTAAGATTAATGTTGCACTCGTAAATTCACTAGAACTTGGAATTATAACGAAGACCATCCAAAGGTTGGATCTGCTTTGTTGCAGAACAACTTAGGGCCATACAACCCAGGATAATGTATTGGATTTAGATGGCTATAATAAGTTTCCATATTAACATGACAATTTCATAGTTGTATAGGGCATTGCTGAATGTGATCAAAAGAATGTAGCGTAAGGGTTGAACTTCGGGAAGAGTCTTCGCAAAAGTTTACGACAGGAGAGGTTCGACTGTTGTAACTACCCAATACGAATGCAATGATGAAGGTTTGAAAGGTCTGCGGTATCACGAGCGAGCTCTTTTAAGATCAATCGATAGATCATGACTAGATCCCTGAATCGCGACATTAAACTCTCACTTTGGGCAGGGTAAATGCATCTAAAAACCTTATATAAACCATACGTTTGTTAAATGATTTTCTATCACACATTTTTCCTCTCTCATACCTCAGGCCTCTGGGGTTTAGGAGGAACATACAGCGGAATTTCTTTTCCACTCATCTTATATTTCTTAAATTCTCTTACTACAAAGAAAAAAAAAAAGATTTCACAGAAACTGAACTGTATGTCGGAGACATGCAGCTTTGCTTTAAAGCTAACTTTATGCAATTTTTTCATAGTTTAGTCACAATTTTAATAAATGTGTAAATTAAGATTAGCCACAAATTTATGATTAGTTCAGATACGCAATGCCAAGACTAGGATTTAGGCGTCTCTTTAAAGTTGTCATAGAAAATCGGAAGACCACTGAACCGCGATTCCAACGCAGAGAAATCGTCTCGTACACAGCTGGATCTAAGAAGGAAGGCATGGCGGGTGTAGAAGTCTATGGGCCGAGGTGTAAGTTTCACAAGGCCTTGGGTTCCAACCTAACTATTTTTCAAGCAGAAATCATTGCCATAAAAACGTGCAACAGAATCAACCTACATAGAGGCTATCGGCCAAGACAGCCAAGACGTGATAAAGGCATTATGCTCCAATGCCTTCACGTCAAATCTGGTTTGGCACTGTAGTAATGTCCTAGATTTACTATTAGGGCAAACAAAGTAATCCTTAGGTGGGTACCAGTACCAGGACATAAAGAGGCACATAGCAGGAGATATATTGTCCAAAACAGAAATGGCTTAACAGCTACAGAGGGAGAGCCTTTCTGGACTAAGACACGTGAAGAAATTCATTAATTTCTAAAAGACTTAAAAAATAACCCATTGAGTGTCCATTGCCAACTTGGAAAAAATCACAGATGATAACTGTCGATTCTATAACGAGTTCGTAGAATCTGCAGAGCATGTACTCCTCTCGAATGCGCAGTAGTTGCTTGCCAAAGATTCCAATGTCTGGGTAGTAAGACATTCATAAATCTGCCACACGTCCGAAAAACTGACTCTTTCGAGGTAGCAACCTTCCTAAAATGGGGCGAACGCGAACTTGACTTAACACGGTAGGGGCATAACACAAATGAGATTTTTGGTCGAATTTTCGGTCCCAATCCCAAAACTTATAATAATAATAATCAGGCTATAGTCGCTTACAGCTCAAAAGTTCACCCGACATATGTAGAAGCTTATTTTTCCAACAATTAACTACCGGACCGACCGATTTCCAGAATCTTTTACTATTGATGGTCTTGCTAAAGTCGGTCCCACACGACTCGCTAATATACAGTGATTAAAGGCGAGGCGAGAACACGTCGTGTAGTAGGAGATGGACGAAAACAATAGACAAATGCCGATGATGAATATTCGTTCTTCGCACATGTTCCTCCAGCTAGAGTCGGTATGGTGATATTCGCGAATTGTACGGGGATTAAACCTGAAAGTATCCGGAGTAATAAGGATCTGATTCTTCTAATCCGGATAACCGGATCCAAACTATCAAAAATATCCAAAATTTCCTCCAGATTAAATTATTTCATTGGTAAAATGGAAATAACACGAAATTTATTTTTTCCTCAATGAAGCAACGCAATCTGGATGAAATTTTGAACCTCTTTTGCTTAGTCTGGATCTGGATAGTTCGGATCCAGATACGGATAGTTTGGATTCGGATCCGGATTTCAGGAATCGGATAGCTTGCAGGTCCGGATATCCGAATATTAGTAAATCCGGATCCAATTTTCAGCTCTAATAGGGATCGGCTTAACATGTAAAAAAAACCCCCGTTCGTATTCAAAGGCGGCACTAACACTGACAAATTAAATCTTTATTATTATGGAAATTTGCTTAACTTGTGTAAATTTACACTTTTTTATTACATCTATTTAACAATTCAAGTAATAAATTTCGCCCTTCTTTTTCATTTCAGACATCCAAGAATTCTACGAATTGACTCTCCTGGATGAATCAAAGACAATACAACAAAAGACAGCAGAAACGTTACAAATTGCAAGTAAATGGGAACAAGAAGGACACACACTTAAAATTACGGATGTAAGTATAAACGGAATTCCGTTTCCATTTTCTTTTTATTACTAACAACTTGTTGTGGACGCTTCTTGAATTTCATCTAATTAACCTAAAATCCTAAAATTGGTGTCTTTTTGGAAGCTTATTATTTCCTCCCACCCCACTCGCCAATTGGATCCATACCAACAACCAACAGACAGAGATTTTAATTGTAAATTATTAATTAATTAGTAACGTTCTACCTTACTTAATTAAGTCTATCTCTCTATTACTTGAACGAGACTATAACAGCATGCTTCCTGCTAAATTAATTTTCTTAGCAGTGAAAACTGATATTTTGTATCCTCCCCTCTACTTATAACTTAAGATCTCCTGTATTTCTTGTAAAGTAGATATCCTGTATCTTAGTCCTATCGCCGAGTTATATATGTATGTATATGTAAATAATTTTCACTTACTGTTTTCCTGTTCACATTTATAAATTGGGAAAAACCTGCTCTTTCTTCTAGAATGATAGCCGAGCAGCAGCCGCAATTTCAATTCATAATCAGGAAAAATCAAAAGAAATAGTTACTTTCTTCAATGAGGAACCGGAGATCCTTGAGAGTCAGGTAAACTGCTTTCATTACACACACGCTCGTTTTTATTTTAAGTAAACAAAAAAAAAAACAAAAAAACAAAAAGGAGAAAAAAAAACAAGAAAAACAAATACAACCCCCTTTGGGGAGCACTTCATTTTTTATGTTTCAAATTCTTTTGATGGACAACTCTTAGTATATCTTTCTTGTTGTCTTAAACAATGTAAATCTTAGTTTTATTCCTAGTCTGGCTATAGTCTAAGGACTACTAAAATATGCAGGAGGCGTACACCTACTACTTCAAGTGTTGTCTCTATCTAGAAGACTGAAAATTGTTTAGTTTTAATTACACCGATTTAAGTCCAATTTTCTCTTGGGTCTCATTGTTTGTAATCCAGCTACAGAGACAGGGCTAAAACCTGTTAACTTTTCGTTGTGTAAACATTTTGTCCAATGTACAACAGAGCAAATCTAATCTCTGTTTCCGGAGCTGGTTTTTTTTTTACTGGAGCAGCGGAGATATAAAGAAACGATGTTGTTGTTTTTTTTCTCTCTCTCTTTCCCTCTCTTCATCTCTGTCATATCCTATTCCGGACCGGAAGGGAGCTTTGGATAAATGTTCCATAAATGCCATTTAATTTAAGAAAAGAACCTTCTGACAGGGCAGGCATATTCTGTAGATGTTGATTGGAAAAGCTATGAATAAAGGACACACGTCATAACCCAAATCTTCTATAAGGGACTTATCTAGGATTTGGTTGTCTCAAAACTTTATAACAAAAAAAAAACGTGAACTTTTGAAATTTATCAACAAAATCGAAAAAACCCCAAAGGGCCAGGTGAATATGTAAAGCGATATTGCTTTCTCAAAAGATATAAAAGAATAAAAGTTAAAGGTGCTGCTGGTGGTTACAAGGACACATCAAGATTAAATATAAAACATGGTCGTCGTGTAAGACTTTGCGGTTAGCAGGTTTTGTCAGAGTTATCTTGTGGTAATCTACCTTAAAAAGGTGAAAGTTTTCCTTCGAAATGACCGGGGGAAACAATTTCTAGAATGAATTACGATGGATTTTAAATTACTTTTTACCCCGAACAGGAATTTTTTATGATTTACTTCAGAAGTTGAAGATGTTGGTTAACATTCAAATCCTCCTTATTACGTATGTGCATTGGATAGGAAGGTAACGTACTTTTTTTTTAGATAAGTCACATTACACACGCACAGATGTCCTCTTTGTTCAGGTCTAGAATGAATTTCTGTTTGTATACATCAACAAACATATCACTGTCGTTTAGGTAAAATTAATAGTAAAACTTTACTTCAGACCCCTTAAAACTAGTATAATTGATATTGAGCACGTTGGGACAGTTTTCGGTTAGAATTTGTGTGATTAGCGCGGCAGTTGCTTTGGGATAATCTCTTCTATTTTTTTTTTTTTTTTTTGTATACTTAGAATTATATACATCACCTGGGAAAATATATACTTGCGCACACAATCCAGAGCGTGGTGGCAAAATTTATTTCGAAACTTGCGTCTAGTAACACTTTGCTGAACATAGGAAGGTTTAGCTAGGTAGGCTTTGATTTTAGTGTAAATAGTAAAAACAACAAAATTAATTAGTTTGATGTCAACCAATTCAGGCACACTACAGAAAAATTGTGAAAAAAAAAATAAGCAGGTTCAAGAATAATAATAACATTAAATAAAGAGAAATCCACGAGAGGACCTCATACCTGACGAACCGATGTTTTATTTAAAAACTTCACAAATAACCATCTTTCTTTTCAGTGACAACGTTTTGTTAGGCCTCTTCTAAACAGGCTGGTGATCTGCTGTGGTCACAGTAGGTTGTTTCTACAGTTCCAGTATCACTCCTGTTGTTTCTAAGACCACCACATCGACATAGAGCCGACTTGCTTCAGACTACCAGAAGCAAATCCTGCAGACAGCACCAGCGTTGTTATTCCTCCTGCGGTAACCATAAAGACGACGATTGATCCCAGTGCACGTTCACGCTTCCATACGGACAGTCTGGGCCGGAGAAGTCACTTGCCCAACAGATTGGCCGTACGTCAGGTCCCAGTCTTCCTCAAGCAGACTCTGGGTCGCCGCACTCTTTTCAGGTCCAGACGTTGATCACCCATACTAATCGAAAACTTGATCGACCAGCAGTCAGGCATCCAGAATGCAGTGCTGCTTACGTCACAGCGAATATTCAAGATATCTCCTCCCTGCGTTAAGCAGGCTTTCAAAACGTCGCTGCTAAGCAGGCTCTCAAGACGTCGCTGCTGAGCAGGATCTCAAGACATCGCTGCTAAGCAGGCTCTCAAGACGTCGCTGCTGAGCATGCTCTCAATCCATCGCTGCTAAGCAGACTGTCAAGGCATCGCGACTAAGTAGGCTCTCAAGGCTTCGCTGCTAAACAAGCTCTCAAGACATCGCTGCTAAACAGGCTGTCAAGACGTCGCTACTAAGCAGGCTTTCAAGATGTCGCAATTGTCGTTCAAGACATTGGTTTCCTAATTCAGGCAAGCGTTCAAGACGCTACAGTTTTCGTTTACTGAAGACGTACAATTGTGAACGTAGTTCCCTGAACAAGACTTGGTATTACGCCAAATATCTTCCATTTCGGAAGTTGAGTCATCAGATGCTAAACGCTTTTATTTATTTATTTATTTAGGACTTCATCAAAGGTCTGATTACTGAGTTTACAAAAAGTATACAGTATAGTAATAATTAAAAAAGAAAAGTAACATTAAACTAAGCTGATCTTTTTTATTTTATTGTAATTTGATTCCAACTGGTAGTTAAAGAAACTAGATATTGCGACGAAATCGGCTCGTGCATGTTCTATAGTCGTGGTTCCTCAAGGAGTGCTTTAGATGAGATAAGTATATTGAAAATATTTAATAAGAGCACAGGGGAGTTTATGACTCCTTGTATACCGTCAAATGTGAAAACATCTCTGGAAATTTTTCGTCTATTCTCGAAAGAATCCAATGAAATGATTTTAAGCCTGTCTACATGTGGAGGTAGGATAACATGATAGCCTCAATGAAGCTCACGAAGGGCAAATCTAACAAATCACCGCTGTAGAGTCTGGACGCGATTTATATAGACCGCATACATAAGAAAGAGACCAAACCACACTGGCGTACACGAAAATTGGTCTAACGGATGTCCAATAAAAATGCTTCAATATTAATGGATCATTAAACTCATTTGTCCACCTCTTTAGAAAATCCAGAATAGCGGAGTTATCAGAATTAACGATTGCGTTAATATGATTTCTGGAAACAACTTCAAAACAGAAGTTCTCGAAGGGAAGACGAATATCAATGAAGACACCCAAATCTTTGGCTTTGTCAAATCTAGTTAATAAGCAAAAATATAATTAAAGTCCAATGGTTTCCTTTTAAGAGAAAAGACACTGATATTGAGAGGAAGACAGTTTATACAACACCAATTTATGAAAGGGATCGTAAGTCCCAAGTTTTAAATTCCACACTCGTTTTCATTAGAAACAATCTGAAAATTTTGGCATCGACACCATATCAAAGTATTCTTGAATGTAGTCAGAATCAGAGACGCATCATAAGGAAATTATAAAAAGCAGTAGATCAGGTTGGCTGCCTTGAGGAGCTCCAAAAGTATTATCTATTTTGTCAGAAAGAGCTGCGAGGAATATAACTCGCTTGCTACGATCAGATAAATACGAACGAACGTCTCAGACTCCATTTCCAGGCCGGTGATAATGCCAACCATAGTTCTGCATAGTTTTCTTCCGAGCCCTAGAGAAAGTTAGAGAAATTCCTGTTAGGCTCATCAAGAAAAAGTTTTGTACACCTACAAGTACTCAGGTTTGCCCATAGCTGCTGATCCTTCATGCAAACATCTGCTTGATGAAGCGTAATCACCAAGGTGGCAGCGCCAACAATGGGTCCCGGTCCAAGGAAGGGAGAACTAGAGCCAGATTTGGCTAGCAGGTCAATCCTATTATTACCTATCTCCTTTTTCTTGATTTTCATATCACGGGCTATCTTCACTGCCATTACGATGACAAAGAACCAGCACGGACAACAGTAGTTTGCCTTCCAAGTGAATACTCCAACTCAATGTCAAGTTTAAGAAAATAAATCCCGCTCACTCTAGTAAGATAGTCGTCGGTAAACATTTTTAGAGCGGACCGGGAAGGCTCGATAAGGCTCTTCCCCTCAGCCTTTGACTCTCTTTCAGAAAAATCCACAGAAGATCCGGTAATATTGCATCAAATGGCATGCATGTCAGAAGGTTTTCCCGTTCCAACCCACACGATATAGACCCATGATGGGAAGAGCCAATCCAGCCGTCTTTCCAAGAGCACAATCTACACACAGCCCTTTCGACATCTGCCTGAATGGCTAAATTCAGGGGTGGCAGGCTAAGTAAGACCTCAATGGAAACAGTAGCCGTGGATCGCATGGAGCCTGTAATTCTTAGGCAAGCAAGCATTTGCACACACCTCCAAGCTTCTGGATCGCAGTCCCCACTTGCGTCCTCGGTCATACACAAGAAACATACGTGAGCATGGGTCTTGTTATCAGGGTGTACATTCAGTGCACTACACTCGATTTCATACCCAAAGGTATTCATAGCTACATTAACTTTTTCCTCTACATGCATCTCCTACGTCAACTTCGAGAAATGTAATTTTATTTTGAATAAAATATTTTCGAAATTTCAAAAAATGTTCCTTCCAATGTTTCTTTAAAGTTTAACAATTCTTTATCTAAGAAAAATACAACTAAAAAATATTCAAGTAAGAGGTTTTTAATAATCAAACAAACAATGACATATCCTTCGATTTCCCATAATTTGATCTTTTTTTTTTCATAAAATGCCTTACTCTATGTCCATAAATAATATTACTAAAATTTACAAATTTTAATCTCAATGGGAGCATAATAAAAATTATCTTTTCTTTCATGACTTTGCTTGAAAAGATATTGGTAAGTATATTTTCTTATATATGATAATATCCACAAGACTAATGGTTATAACTATCTTCACAAATTTAAAGTAAATTAAAATGTTAATAGAATTTTTATCCGTTAATTGTGCTTCGATGAATCAGGGAAAAACATTTCGTTCAAACTTCTGTCGCAGAAAAACTATCGAATAATTCGAAACAGAATTATTATTGTTATTACAACGAAAAACTAAGAAAAATTACATAAAAATTTATTATATTTTTAATCACTGAATAAAATTAACAAACAGAATCGGACCGAGGATAGATCTTTGCGACATTCCATTTAACATGGGGTGGAACTCAGATGTAGTGTTATTATTGGCTATGTGATATATATATATATTTTTTTCAACAAAGAGTAGAATAGATATTGAACTGTATATTGCAGGATATGTATTGTTACGAGTGTGGCCTTAGTTCGTTAATAAAAACACAATATTTCAAATATAATTCTCTATATTACACTCTAATGTTTACTTTTATAAAATTGACAAATAATCACAAATTAACTGCACCTTAATTACCTATCGCTAGTACTGCACATCAAGTTATCGCAATCTAATTAGAATACTTTCGTCTGTTTACTACGTTCACTTCACTATCTGAAACAAGACTCGCTACTGTCCAGAACCTTACCGAAGATTCCATTCTAAAACTATCGATTGTCTGAACCTAAAGTTTTTTATGCCCCTACTTTATAGATGTCGCTTGTCTTTTCATACATATCCCTCATAGATAGGCATACAGGGTGTTCCATTTTATACTATTTTGGGGGGGCTATTGAATTTCATAAAAATTATACTTGCCCTCCTTATAAAAAAACTTGCTTGGGAAAAAGCTGATAATGGCGGTAAAAAGCACCGTTATTTAAAAAAAAAAAAAAATTGTAAAAACTGAGTGTTTTACTATTTCAATGACTATATTTTTCTAACGAGAAGGGTTAGAGACGTGGTACAAAGATGAACGAGGTGTGGCCAACTTGAGAGGAATTTGCTGTGTTGAAATATCATTTCAATTTCCACTTTTACCTGTAAATTTGTTTAGAGTTTTTCATATTATATTGACTGAAAAATATTTTAAATTGTGCAGTGTTAAGGCGCAAAAGCAACTCCCGGTTGTCAAAATTTCAAATGACGCAATACAAAACCGAGCCGAGCAGCTAGTCATTAAAGCTAGCCGCAAGGCCCACTTTTTTCACACTTTTGGAAATTTTACTCCCTCAGGCCTACTTCTGTCAAACAGATTTTTTTTTTATGTAAAAATGACAATGATATCATCAAGCCGTTAGGTTGGTGTCTATTTTATTCTATTCTCTGCTTCTTGACCAAAGTACTAGAGAAGTTATTGTTTCTTCAAGTAATTGAATATTTGGATTATCGTAACTTCCTCAGTCTTTACCAATCTGGCTTCCGTCGGTTCCATAGTTGCGAAACGGCATTAATTGAAGTTACGTCTAACATCAGAAAATCACTTGACATGAGCCATTTATGTGTCTTAATTTTACTCTACTTCTCTAAAGCTTTTTATTCAGTTAATCATCCTAAATTACTGTCTAAAGTAATGCTGTATACTTTAATTTTTCTAATCCGTCGGTTACGCTCAATGGTAGCTTGCTATCAGGAAGATTTCAATATGTGAAAATCTGTGATTTTGTGTCAGGTGCTTGTCTGCTAAGTTGCGGTGTGCCACAAGGGTCCACATTGTGCCCATTATTGTTCAGTATGTTTATAAATGATTTGCCCAATTCCATTCTCAATTCCAATATTCATTTATATGCTGATCACGTGCAGCTTCAAACTAGCAGACCTATCGTCCTCTTAGAAGATTGCTTGGATCGGATGAATTCCGATTTGGAAAATGTCTCGAGTTGGGCTACAAATAATGATTTAAAACTGAATCTACTCCAGACTCCCTATCGGAATGATATTACGCTCTTGCATATCCCATCTGTCACTTTAAATGGTTTTACCTCTCTATCCTTTCTTCCTTTCCTAACAAGGCTGTGCTACGGTATCATAGGGTACCACCGGAGCTTTGGCATCATCATAAAAAAATGGCTTCTTTTTACTCTCTATGCGATAAGTAAGCAGGATGGATTAGACTTATGACACATAAGGTAAATTTAACTGGGTATTTGCTTCGGGGTAATTGATTTACTTCGTTAATTAGAGACCCCTGATATACATAAATCGGGGTAACGTGCATGTTGACGTTTATTATATGGATGTATAATTGCATTAAATCAAGCGGGACGTCTACAGGCGATGCAGATGATTATTTTCGAATTATCTCTTTGATATGTAAGTATGTAGAGTGATTGGCTTGGACGTGAAGTCCAGACTGCCCGCATGAACTGACAGATCACTCGGTGGACAGCGTTGACTGTAGGGCGGCATGCTAGCTCGCCTCGGCTATTGGCGGAGAGTGTGGGGAGGTTTCACGAAGACCTACATATACAAAATTTTTCGTGCCTACAACTCAAAAGGTCGTAGCACACATTCAGTCCTTAAGGGACTTTTACACCACTTATTTACATCCATTGGGAAGGCACAGATGTAATGGCCTTCTCTGCTCGCCCCAACCACCCAATCGACACTGAGGGTAGATAGTTTTCAGTGTCCTTAGCGCGCAGATTCCCTGTGTCAATAATGGTTTCGTCGACTAAATTGGCGAGTTCCCTAGGTACTTCTCGTGAGATTTTCCAGTTGGTTTATCTCGTAAATTTTCTTTAAATGTGCGGAAATTTATGCGTCAACTTGCTTATCCGGGGACAAGAAAACAATGATAATTTAGTCACATACCATGCACTGATTTTAAATTGGTACACATTTTCAATCACTCCAGGTGAGTTAGACCTGCCAATTGAAGCACCTTTAACCAGTCTGCTTCTGCAAAAAGTCTAGATTTACGGTAGCCTGGAAATTTTTGCTGACTTTCCCAATCCTCCGCTGTCTCGGGACACCGTGTCCACGTCTTTTTGGCGATCCAGTTGGATTTCGCTACCCTGACACTTTCCTTTTTTCTAAAAAATTTTATGTTAAATGTTTTTTTGAGTAGGTATTGTCATTTTATTGAAACTTATATTAGGAATTAAAATTCCGTTGCCGATGCTTTTAGTAATTTCCGATTTTCTTTCACAGTAGGCCATGCACTATGCGCGATGAAGATGAACAATCAGACAAATGTCTATATTCTTCTTCTTCTTTATCGAGTCGCGAGTTACGACGTAGATCTTTGCCGCTCAGGTGGCTATGGGCTGGCATAGACGTGCGCTTCGCTCAGTGTAACATATTGCGACATACACTACGCTGCGACCATAACAACTTTTTTCATTTCTATTTTTGTTTTGATCAAGGTATATAGAAGACAAGGTATTCCCGACTCGAACCACGTTCCGCCATTTTTGTTAAAACTCTTTTTCCCTTTTTCTTCATTCACTGAAGTACGTCACAGGGCATCAGCTGTAATGTGTCAAAATTCTTTGCGCTTGTACTGCCACTGTCAGATTTCCTTTTTCTTTTTTATTCATTCACTGAAGTACGTCACAGACTATCAGCTGTGATATGTCAAAATTTTAATGGGCATATCTTGTTTCTTCTATATACCTTGGTTTTGATTTGTTACTGTTTATCGCTGCATATGTGCTTATACACACATTTTATATTTATAGCGACTACTAGATGGCGCTGGTATCAAGGCAATTGTAATTACTCAGCAATTTTTGAGGATTTAGAATACCCCGAAATTACTCACTTGTTTTTCGGGGTATTTGGTGACACACACGGAGTAAAAGAAGGCTAATTTAATTAGCCAGTTATTTATTTACCCTATGTGTATCACGTCACCCAACAAATTGGTAAAAAGTATACACGTCTTCAATTAATAATTCAGAACTTAGGTAACCGTGTTTACGATTTTGCTTATATAATAGACAAGCCTATTTGTATGTACTAAAATATATACCTAGTGTCACCCTCTCTCCTCTCTTGACACAAAGTAAAAGTAATTATAAATTTTCAATGTAAGCGACCCTTGCGTGTCTTTCACTTTTGATTAAATTAGCCGAATGCGTAAGTTGATTTATCCAACATGAAAAATTTATTTCAGCAAATTGGATACACGTCAATGTCAATTGTTGATGGATAAGTTGACAAAATGAAAACTCCCATTGTATACATATATTTTTACCTTACCTAAGAGATAGACATACATTCATATGTGAAATCCGATCACTCACACTCTGTCTGTACCTACTTGCGCCCCGATTAAAGTATTCGCAGGTGTAATAATATCACTCTGTTTACTTATTTCCCCAAAAAAAAGCAATGATGGCACATGCGATGTCACCCACAAATAACAAGATTAAAATTCCCAAAGGACACTGATAACGAATCTATTCTTTTGTCGGGCATATTTTTTCACCAGCACGTATAATATTCGTCTAATCTTTGTCATATTTCATATCTCGTCGTGGTAGGTATACGTAATTTTCTTTCGACGAGTTTTCAACGCTCCCTTAGATTACGGTTTGAGTACTATTTTCAGTTGAAGCTTTAAATTATGATACTCCCCCACCCCCTCCTCTACTACACTGCCCCGCCCTAATCTTCAAACTATGACATTTAGAACTTATTGTTAGTAGGGCTCTCCAGCAAACTTCTTGTTCTTGACTTGGGGAGATGATGGTACTATAGAAAAATTACAAGGAAATTAAATTAAATCAGTTGGAACCGCAGAGATGGAAGAAAGGAAGGAAATTGAAATGAGATGAGTTGAGTTGAGGGTGAAGGAAGAAAGCTTTTTGATTACCATCTGCAGCAAATTAACACGTGCGCCAGAGGTGTCTGAAGAGTGTGAAAAATTGTTTTCTATATGGCATGCACTATAGAAGAATATTTCTGAGGTCTCAGCGGAATTTTCTTTTACTTTCATCTATCCATCAGGAGTTTTCTATTGAAACCACCTCTTCATTTCGACTGGAAATATATTCATCAATTCAATGATGAAAAGAAAACGAGGGGGAATGTGGAAGGATTCCACCGCATGCAATTATTTCTTAAGTTTATTCGCCTTATTTTTCTATTCCTATTCTCCTAAGGTTTGGTTTCGTATGCTTTTCTAGGACAAAGTGGGCAAGCAAATGTAGGAGGAGGGGCATTCTGGATGGGCAATCTTGTTCTTGTAATTTGAGAAACATCGAGAGTGCCACACATTAATTACATATGTATCAACTTCTAGCATTTTTCTTTTGATTTCTTCTACTTCCTTCAACTCTCTCAAATAGCGCGCATTCATGGAAAACTATGCTCCTTGTCCGAAGTGTCTGTCACTGTCAGAAAAAAGCATACACACAATTTGTGTGGTTTCCACACGATTCGTTTCTATGTAATTTCTGTGAGGTGAGGTCAGTCACCCTGTAAATTTTATGTATCGCTTCTATGGAATTTTCATGAGGTCAGTTACTGTATAAATTTGGTGTATTGCTTCTGTGGAATTTAGTCGTTAGGTCAGTCACTCTGTAATATTCGTGCAGTCTAACAAAGTTAAAAATATCTTACTGTGAAGAAAGTTTATTTTTTATGCTACCTACCAAGGCAAACTAAAACTGGATTAGTTACTAAGGTCAGAATAAGATCAAATCTTTTATCGATTTAAAATGTTGGTTGTGATGGGGTGTTGGGCGATATGGCAATTACTTATATCCTTATTCTACGTCACTATAAATCAACAATGAAATTCACGAAGATTACTTGAAAAATAGTAGGTATTTGGGGTGTTTCGTTAGATGGCGCTGTGTGCATAATGTTAAAGAAAATTTATTTTAGATCGAATTCAATTAAATTTAAACCCAAAAGCTTCTTTTGTTTCATTATGGTTGTCGTGCTTTGTGTTTTATCTTGAACACAATAGAAGGAACAAAATAATAATAAAAAAATATTTCTCTCGGAATGGCTTCTTCTTACTTACTGGCAATTGTTGAAAACGTTGAAATTCCTTTTTTATATTTTATTCACGTACGAAGAAGGTAGTTAATGTGGATGGATAATGTATTTAAGTAATTAGTAAATGAGTTTTTGATATTGCCGAAGCATTTGCATTTTATGTAGGGTAACATTCACACGCACACACACACACAACATTGTTTTGTTATGTGAAAAATATTTTCAGGATTGGGAGGGAAGACGACTAGCGCATATACATATGTTCGTCCCTTATGATGACAGGATAACACAAGGAGAGCTGAAACTTTATATGTGGCTTTCTTAATTAAAAAAAAAAATTCAGGCCTGCAGATACAGTTAAGATCCATCTGTGATAACACTAGCGAGATAATATTTATAAAATTTAATGCTAAAACCCGGGAAAGGATTTCATATCGATATTGCTGGAATATACGTCAAAGGCTGAAAGGAAAATATTTTTTGTAACCCAAACGTTCTATAGCTATGGAGCTAAAGACGCGTGCTAACGTTTGTGGTCTAACGAATATCTCCAATCAAATGAATCGCGAGTGAAACAGGACAATGCGTGGTTGATATGCAACATGTTTTCGGTATGCAGCAATGCGATATATCTTGTCAGCCGGTAAGGCCGTTCCTTGACGGGTCGGTACGGTAGCGGTATAGTATCGGTACGACATTTATCTCATCGATGTCGTACCCCATGGAGCTCCCTCATGGTCAGACATGCAATGGATTAAATCAGCAGGCATTTTGTTAATTTTCCAACAAAATTAACTAGTCAACTCGGTAAATTCCACTTTAGAGTCCTCCCTGACGGGTCGGGTCGACATCGGTACGGCATTGACTCGTTAAGCTTGCATCATGCCGAGCCACTGTCGACTATGACCGTGAGGGAGTTCTATGCGATAAGACATCGGCGGAACAAATGTCGTATCGATACTATGTCGCTATCGTGCAGTATCGTACCGACCCGTCAGGGAAGGCTCTCAAGCTTACGAATTTCAGCGGTGATATAAACGAGTGGATTCCCTTCTGGAAGCAGTTCGGGACAGTAATACACGAAGACTTGCTGTGCTTGCTTTGCATAATCCCTGAAATGCCGTAATGGCTTATATTCGCTCGTTGACTGCTTTAGGCGTACCAATGAGCCATTACTATGTAATAATAAAACCCGTTCTGCTAAAGTTTCTACCCAAAGAGTTACGGACCGAATACTATCGAACGCATGATGCAAAGTCAAGTAATGACCACACAATAGTGGCGAGATACGTGAAGCGGGTGATGCGGAAGAAGTTTCATTAATACAAATTGAATAAAGAGTGATTTACATTTTGAGTTCAAGTAATATTAATTTTCAACAATATTTGAATTAAAACAAAAACCATTGGCACAGTTTGAAATTATCTGCATCCAAATTCGAAGGCTGTTACTTAAGGTTTATGCTTAGGCGCTATTTCCTGTAAGATGTCGCTGTTGGAAATATAATTTTCAGATTCTTTGACGTTTTTTTTTTACAGCTTTGACAGATAAAAAAATGGTTCGTTTGTTTTTATCTACGTAGTTAAAACAAAGTTATTTCGTGAAAAAATATAATTAACACGCGAAAATGTTCGCATAGATATTTCTGTTTTAAAAATTTTTCGTTTGTCAAAGAGTTTTTCTCCACTCAATTCTCGAGCTGCGGTTTTGGCAGCAAACTCGGTCAATTTAATATTGACTAAATTCGCTATTAATTTATTTCATAGCAAAACTTTCTACAACAAAAACTGACAATACTGTCAGTTGAGAATGCTTCTTCTTACTTTTCCGCTTGCAAAACACCGGAGAATTTTAACAAGTAGAGTAGAGTTCGGTAATTCTCAAAACAAATTCGCCGAGTTACAGAATTCCCAGTGGAAAATTAAATGTCAAATCAACTCACATCTCCCAAATTCTCCAATTCTCTGTGGTACAAAATCTTGGTCTCTGTACTGAGATTCAGCTAATCTGTGAATTCTGAAAATAGAATGATTCATTTTAAAATGTGAACTCATTAGCTTAGAAAATTAACTTAGAACGTCAACTTTTTGATTTATTTATGTGTGAAAATGAGCGCTCCTGCGAATTTTTATCCTATAAATATGGATGCGAGCTCTTTGCTATGGGTACAAGCACCGAACATTTCCAAATCATGGAGAACTATGAAGAAGTGTGACTTGAATTAAGGACATGCATGATAGGAGATACGACCCATGCCAGTAAACGCTTAAGGAATACGAACGAAATATTATCCACACCAACATCCTTTCTCTAACTCCTTATATTGCATATAATCAATCTTGTTACGAATTGATGCTGGTCCTTCGAGCCGGATTTTTTGTGAAATGTTAATTTACTCTATAAAATGAGATTGAACTAGAATATTAAAAGGAAAAGACAATTTAAATATATTTAACCCCCTCCCCGCTCCTATCTTTCAGTATTAGCTAGATTGCTACACATTTGTTCTTTTTTGCGGTCCAAAAATTCAAATCAACAACATTCGGGTTTGATGAAGACTACTTTATAAAAATAAAATAAAAGAGAAACTATCAATATACTCCGCCATTTTATAAATGACTGTTGATAGATTACCTATAACAAATGTTCCGCCAATAAATTTATTTCGACAAAATTCTCACAAGAAAACCTTTTTTTTTTAAGCAGTCGCATATAAGCATAGATCAACGCACAAGAGAAGCCATGCGTAGTATGTAGCAAGGTGCAACACTATTATTTTCAACAAAGAAAAGGATTTTCTTATTTTTTCCCTTGGTGTTTTTTTTTTTTTTTACTTTTCATTCCGTTATAATAATTCCAATACACAAACACCCCCACACAAGCCAATGACAATATTCCTTTACACGTCTTTCAAAAACACAGGCATGCAATTTGCAAGGTGGTGACAGCAATTTTCCACAAACTCTAAACAAGATGACTTTTTGAAAAAGCTGTTTCATGAGAAATAATTTATGTTTACATTCAAAATTCGACATGAACATCATCAAAAGCGGCTGGCAATTCTCCAAAGAAAAAGCTTTTCCAAATGAAAGTCTTATTTTCCAACTCTTGTTCGGGTGTGTGTGTGTGTGTACCAGCGTTTGAAATATATGTTTTTGGCAATTGTGTAGCTTTAGATCGTATATATGTGTATGTATCATCACCACCCCCAAGGTATATGGGACTATTCTCAAGAAACTTAAAAGTCGGAAAATGTTTGTGTGAAATTTTTCCTTTAGCTCCCTGTTTGGCCCTCACTTTTCTTGAAATTTATTGTTTCGTGCAAAGAGACCGCCGCCGCCGTGTTGTTGGGGCGATAAGACAGCACACCAAAGGTACACACTCCTCAAAGTCGATTTTTGTTGTTGTGCGTTTTCGCCCGGAACTTTCGTCATTCTCGCCTTCAAACTTCTCAGGAACCCTCACGTCACGTGTATCTGGTATCTGAGTGCAAACATAGAGACTATACAGATACAGAGCTACTATCTAGCTTATAATGCTGCTGCTACATTTCAGATGTGAAAAAGCAGCTTTAGAAGCTAGTAATAGGACACTCACCGAGTAATGATGGCGGTGTTGCTCTCATGTTTCCGGTCTATTCCATATTTTTCGTGTAAATCGGTCTCAGTGGAAAGTTTAGAAGTGAAGTGATTTCGTTTTGTGTTTTTTTTCTCGCTTTTTTTTTGTTTTGTACAATACATGACAAAGAAAAGTATGGAAAACGCCACATATGTTTTTGAGATTTAATTGTTTTTGTGGAAACAGTGTAGGAAAAGTGAATTGGAAATTTATTTATTTAATTATTTAATTTGTGGGGAGCATGTTTAAATATTTTGTTTACCTGGAAAATAATTCGGTTTCGAGACTGTTGAAATTATTGCGCTAAAAAAAGTATTTAAGTTTTTTTTTGTGGTAAAATTTTGTTTCGCTGATGTTTGATAGGAAAGCAAAGAAAAATAAATAAAAACAACGAAATTTCTTGTAAAGTGCAAATAGGTAGTAGAAAAAAAATGGACCCCCGTTTTTTTTCTTATCTTTAAAAGTATGCTTTCATGCATTGGCTTTGTATTTATAATATTTTTATAAAGGAATAACTCCTATATATTCACATATTACCCCCTTAGGCCTTTACGAAGTACATGAATATAATTTCAATAAATATCTATACACAAATTTAGCTTTAAAAAAAAAAGTAATACAAAAAACAAAACAAAAATAATGCCAGGATTGCTTTATCCTTATCTTCACTCTCTTAAGTTATTCCTATTCGGGGTAAAAGTATGTGTGATAAAATCACGTTACTCCCACACGTGTTTCCATAAAATCATAAAGTCTCCACTTAAGTTGTAAAACCTCCCTCTAAGCTCAACGTTTTAAAACCATATCGGCTTCTTCTAACTTTAGACTCATATATAGCTTCGTTAATCCTTTTTCAAGGTCTCATATTTTCAGAAATCTTTGGGTGGCATCTTTTTATGTGCTATCCTTGCTGTAATCCGCTGTGATGAAATGCACCATCATGAAGAATGAATTTTAAATCCGGCTCCCCCTGCTCTCCAAATCACTGTTCCAATTTTCTGGATCCTTTTTTTTTTTTTTTGATCAGTAACGAAAAAAAAAATTCGACACTCAAAATTGAAAATTAACTCAAAAAATGTTAAAGCCACTGCAGAATATATTTCTCGTTAGTGGAGAAAATTAATTTATTCTATCTAAGCCAGACCGTGTGACACTAGAGAGACACTGTAAATGTAAAAACATCTAGGAAATCGGGGTCATTCGATTATTGTCTAGGAAGGTATTCTTCATAAACAAAAGCCTAGTTCGATGCTCTCTCCCTGACTGGTTGTAATATAAATACGAACATATTAGAGCTCGTATGCCTTCAGACACCTTATTGCATAGCTCTTGTGCAACTGAATTGATCTGGATGGAATTTTATAAATGGAATTAACTCATAAATCGTAACAGTTATGTACAATACATATACCTTGGCAAGAACGAAAGGTCAAATGGACTTTTCTGCTTATAAAGATACAATTTTTGTACAGAATTCTTCTGAAATGATAAAATATAACTTTGAAAGGACTTAGATCTACTTAAATACAACTTAAAAACTTATCATAAAAGTTCCAAGAAAAATAGAGAGAACTAAAAGCAAAAAACAAAATAAATAAAAAAAATAAACTGCGCATTTTCGTGTTAGAGTGTTACTTAAGAAGAACGGAGGACGATAGACTTGTTAAGCACCACTTACAAAAACCAACAATTTTGAGGAAAATATTTCATATCGTATCCACGACGGGCAGGTTTCGAACTCATCAAGAATATGATGATGAAGGTCCTCAGAGGACCATTTTCAATTTATGAAAAAATTTAAGTCCTTAAACATTTTATACAACGTATCATCATTATTTGGGATAGCCCTTTTGGGTTACAGCTTTTTGTTGTTATTATTATTGCTCTTTTTAGACATATTTCTGTCGTAAAGCACTTACTTCAGAAGAGCGAGGTCTTTTGATGTCATTCTATCACCTCAAGAAGGATCACATTTTTTGGTATTATCTCATCAATCATGGTTTCCATTTTGTTGAAATTAAAGCTATTTTAGTTCAGCTTATATTTTGGGCATTTTAGACAAACAGGAATGAGTTGAAAAAGCAAAATGGAGGATTTGGTTTTCTTAAATTCGATATCAGAAAATGATAGATTTTAAAAGAATTTTCTTTTAATCAAAATTGTAAAAATAATCATATTTTTTTTCGATATTGAAGTTCGAAAATTTCCGTAAATACTAATGCTTAAAATTTTATGACTTTCTAAATTTTTAGATTTTTTTTTAAATTTAAAATTATCATTGATTTTAAGTTTTTTTTATAGATTTCATTTGCAGATGTTTTTTTTTTTTTACGGAAAATACCTACCTACTAATTTTTTCACACATTTTTTCCTTAAAGTTAAATAATTTTCAAGTATAGATAGAGTTTTTAAGTTTTTATCATTAAGAATTTAAAGAATTTCGAATTTCGAAAATTCCCTATAATACATTTTAAAATTTCGAAATTCATTGTTGTTTTTTTTATCTAAGATTATTGGCTTATAATTCCACTCTTTCTTTTTGGATGTAATTTCCTCAAAGTCGGCAGACTTTAGAAAATATGAGCCAAAAGCCTAGAATCTATACAAGGAACTTGTCGAATATCTGTCATAGCGAATAAGAGAAAACTTTTATTAACTTTTATTTACAGTAGACTTAGCTTGACTATTGTGTTAACAATTTGAATCGAAATCCTCGATTCAAACTGAAATTAAATTAAAGTTACGTCAGCCCATTACTGTGGTAATGAACGCAAAAGGACATCGACAATGCGCTAGAGAGAAAATAAATAAAACATGATTGTTTGCCTTTTTTTTTTTTTTAGAGCAAACTTAGAAGAGTCAGTCAGTGATTGAAATTCAAACGGGCATGTCGAAAATATCCTTGCGCGGAACACTACTTAGTGGCGCAGGTATGGGTCGGGTGAATTTTAATATTTCATTATAATCTTTTAATTGTCGCGACACCTTTTTCAGAGTATTTATGTATCTAGTTGCAATTTTAATAACGGGATGCAAATGTTTGGTCATCCGACTGTCACAAGCGTTATTGACAGATTTCTTTAAACGTCCATCCGTACACGCTTCTATCCAAAGATTGCAGTCTATGACTGTCATATGGTACCATACAAATCCCGTTCTCTGTAGCGTAATTTAGCTCTTCGATAGATAAATGAGATTAGTGATTATCTAGCAAAAGAAGCATGGGGCTTTCTGTCGAACAACTACCACAAAGTGCCTCAGATTTTGGTGAAAATCCTCTTCATTCCTGCATCCATCCTGAAGCGTTAGCGCAGTTGGAAATTCCTGGTGGGACATCTCTTAAGAAATAGTTTCTGAAATTTACCCGAGCAAAAATAAAGACTGGCGGAATTGAGCTACCCGTTGCTGAAACTGCTAACATTTGATATGTTAATGTCCTACACTCGGAAGATGTGATTCAACCGACCTGCTTAAAGCCTCTGCGTCCAGCACATCAATTCTGTTTCTGAACAGTGGTAATGCCCGTTTCGTTGGCATTCCAGATATCTTCAGCATTAAACTTAGTTCTAGCCAAACTTGTAGCCTCTGGAGTTCGATAGATAAATTGATGTTTCGCTTCATAAATATAGACGTCCAATCAGCTCCAGGCATTTGATTGTCAACACACAAGTTCTAGGCACCGATATTTGGAGGGATTTCGTATGCAAATTTCCGAACTTCCTTAGATGATAATCCAAAGTAGATGTCTGAAGTTTTCTTAAGGTATTCTGCAAGGATAACTTCCTGTTTATCCGTTAATACATGTAATAAATAAATTTAAGGCTTTCTTTAAAAAAATTTAATGATAAATCTAATGCTAAGATCATAAGCGAAATACAGGGTGTTTCCTTCATGGTGGTCAGTAGAGCAGGAGGTGATAGTACTCACCTAGAAAAAAAAATGTATGACAGGGGGGGGGGGGGGGGAATATCAACCCTTTCGGAGTTATAGGGTAAATAAGAAAAAATCTTGTTTTTCACAAAACACCCTGTATCTTATAGAGTGCAGGGCGTAAGGTCACAGTTAAGAGCTTATTGTATGCAGAACTTCATGGCCTTTCCAACAACTGCTCAACCAGTCTCGCACTCCTCTTATCAGGAGTTATGGGGGTCTAAACTGAATCTTTTTTTTTTTTTTTTTGCCAAAAAGGTCATTAACACATTTCACGCCGCATCTGATATCAAAGACTTTAGACTTGCTTAACCGCCGGCAATAATTCTAATACAGGATGTTCGGTGAACGGTCTGGCACTCGAAGGCTATGGATAGGTCGTGCTTAAACAAGCACAAATTATATGGTGAGGGGGTGTAAATCCTAACGGTTTTGCGGATAACGGGAATTGAAGATATTTGTGTATATGTTTTTATACATATATCACCCTGTAACTTCTTAACGTTATACTCTATGATGATGATTTAAAATTTGGTGGATAGATAATCGTTGAACCTTTCCAATGGTCTGTAAAGTTTTTTCCTCCACACCTCCATTTTGAAGTTATGGCTTAACAAAGTTAAAATTTCGTTTTTTGTTTGTTTTTTAATTAATTACTATTTTTGTCAAAAAATACGCCATCAACACTAATTTTTTATATTGGATTTAAGAAGCTCAAAGGCTTAGCTTTAAAATAACTTATTACAATCTGTACCCAAAATGTAACCCTTTCTGCATTTTTTGCACTTTTTCGAAAAACAAATCCAGAGAGAAAATTCAATTAGTGCCAGAAAGTAGGCAATTATCTTTTGGGATGAGATTTTTAAACCATTTTCACTGGATATAGAGCATTAGAAAGGTCCAACAATTATTTATCTAACAAGTTTTAAATCATCATCATAGGGTGTAACAGGATAATCTATATAAAAACATACTCAAATATCTTTAATTCCCGTTATCTCCGAAACCGTTAGGATTTATAACCCCTCACCATATAATGTTTTGCTTGTCTAAACATGACCTATCTATAGTCCTCAAGTGCCAGACCGCTCACGGGCCATCCTGTATTAGGATATTCATAATTAGGCTTTAGAAAAATTTTTAACAGAAAAACACACAATTCATTGGTATCAGGATATGATATAATATACAATATTGTTGCGTACGTGGCCTTTGGTTCGTTATTTAAAACATAATATTCAATATTTAATATACAAGTTCTTTATTTTCGCTTTACACTTATAAAATTCACAAATCTTCAATTAATCAACTCAACTTTAATTATCGCTAATACTGTACTCTCAATTATCGCAATCCAATTACAACACTTTCGCCTGTTTATTACTTTCGCTTTTTAACACTGCAATGTCTAAGACAAGACTCTTTCTCTGGCGGTGACAACTGCTATATTTATACCCTAGAAACTCTCCAGAATCTTCTTGACTATTCTATTCCTGAACCTTTCCGAAGATTCCATCATCGATACTCCGAACCTGAAGTTGTTTACTCTCCATTTCCAGTAGACGTCACCAGTTGTCTATTTTATAAGATATCATTTTTAAAATAATTTTTTTTATAAATAGGTTAGATAGGTTTTAGTAGATTTAGTATTTAACTAAAGCATGGTAACGATGAAAGAAACTACCCCTATGAAGAGGAACGACACAGAGTTTACATATAAACGATGTTTCGCTTCGTTTTTTTTTTTTTGTACGCACTACACACTCGGCAGCGCCTTTGTGGTTGCTGTTTTATACCAGTTTTTTAAAGTCTAAGAGGATAATCAAATTTGTTTGCACGTTTTGTTGTCTGTTGTAAATCAGATGGGTCAGGTGCCTCGATGTCAGACTATAAGTTATTCTCATTTGACCAAATAACCATATAAGGAGCCACTTCGTGTCTAAATTTTTTGTAGGTAATTTTAGTGGTATTTAGTTCTTTCCATATGTAAAATGCATTAAATAAAGCACAATTTAGAAGATATAGAACCATTCTTGTTGGCCACTTCTTCGTACGCTTCAAAATCGATCAACTCCTTTCATACACTCCGTTTCATATTTATAACGCACCTACAAATTTTAAGTTATTTCCACTCGGAAAGTAATTATGCCTTTGTATTTGATTGCTAAATGTAGAAAGCCTGAAGCTGAAATTATTTTCAGGGAAATTATTGAAAGGATTCGTTATTTTTGCAACAGTTCCTGCTAATAGACGTTCTTTGCTCTTTTCATATTTATAATCCAGATGAAGTTTCCAACAAAATAAAATATTTATTCCATATAAATTTTATACAAAAACGTAATAATTAATAGGACCTCCTTTGGATTTTATGACTACGAAAATCCTTTTTTTCATGGACTGAATTTATTTATTTAACAATTCAGGTTCAAGTTTCCGCCATTCATCAAGAATTGCAGCTTTTAATTTCGCCAATGATTCATACTGTCGATTTTCAGCATATACCCGTCTGACAAAAACTCCCCAAATGTTTTCAATGGGATTCAGTTCGGATGAACATGCCGGCCAGTTCATCACCCTAATGGAATTTGTCTCCTTCCAACCCATTGTTGATGACCTAGTAGTCATAATACGGGACAAGCATGATCAAGTCATATCCGACCTCATGCAAATAGCCCTCTCCAAAGTCCGTACGTGGTGTTTAAACAAATGCCTTAGCATAAACCCCAACAAAGCTGTTATCGCTCCGTTCACAAAAAAATCGAAGCTTTCACTAACGGCTCCTCTTCTTGATAACATGGAATTGTTATTTTCAGACGAAGTCAAATATCTATAGGGGTAACTCTAGATAAGAAACTTAAGCTGGAAACACAATTCGACGGTCATCAGCGTTCATCAGCTCAGATTTCATTCTATTCTATTATCAGATATAGGAATAAATTGAAATTTGAGCTGATGAACTCTGATGACCGTAGCATTGTGTTTCCCGCTTTACCTGGAATTCGCATCTGTCCAGGGTGACGGATAGAGCGGTGCGATCTCTCTACACGTGTCGTCGTTTAATTGGCAAAACATGGGGTCTGAAGCCAAAAATTATGTACTGGATGTACACCAAGATTGTTGGACCCGTGTTCACCTATGCGGCTCTCGCATGGTGGTCAAAAACTTGTCCCTGATTTTGACGAATGAGCGCTTGTTGGACGCGGAATAATGAGAGGAATCTAACAGTAAAATATTTCTGACCGAGACTTGCTAGTTTCAAAAATATGCCACAACAACTCTTAGTGTTTGACCTGATTTCTGGTGGCCTTTCCTATGCAGTTTTTTTGGTACATTTTAAAAACTAGGCTGAGGCTCTGCTTCAAAAAACACAGCGGCTTGCCTGTCTAGGAATATCTGGTGCCATGAGAAATCCTGTCCTACAGCAGCCATGGAAGCCTTATCAAACCTCCCACCCCTACATTTGCAGGTGAAAAAGGAAGTGATCTCCAGTGCTATTAGAGTACAAAAGGAGAAACAGTTAAAGCCTGGGGATCTGGTTGGTCATTTAAGTATCTTAAAACAGATATGCTTCGAGCAAATGACGACAATATCTGATATAATCACACCCAGGGTGGATTTTGTAAGACCATTCAAAATGGTTCTTGGAGACCGACAACAATGGCGTTCCACTAAATCGTCCTTCCAATAAGAATCGATGGTGTGATATACAGACGGTTCAAAAACGAACAGTGGGTTCAGACTGGGTGTATACGGCCCCAAATTCCATATATCAAAGGCTCTAGGCTCTAACCCTACCTATTCCAAGCCCAGGAATTAGCCATAGAAGAATGCGCCAATACCTGCATTAAAAGATCCATAAATGGCTCAACCATTAATATTCTCTCGGACAGTCAAGCTGACCTCAAGGCCTTAAAGTCCTACACTGTCAAGTCAGGGATAGTCTGGGAATGTCTACAAGCCCTCAAAAATTTATCATGGAGAAAAAAAGTTATCCCCATGTGGGTACCTAGATATGAGGGCCACAAAGGCAATGAAATTGCTGATGGCCTAGCCAAAAGAGGAGCGGAAACTCAGTTTGTTGGAGCAGAGCCATTTTGTGGCACTTCGAAGTTTTACCTCAGAGCTGCCCTAAATAACTGGGAGAATAAACAAAAATCCCTGTATTTGGAAATGCTACAAGGACTTCGTCAGGCAAAAAAGTTTATCGACACCTCTGGCGGAAAAACAAAAGAACTCCTACTTCTTGGAAGAGCAGAGCTCAAAATGATTACTGAGCTCTTCTCAGGCCATTTCCCCTTACGGTATCACCTAAACAAGCTGGGTTTGGCTGAGACTTTATCCTGTCGCTTCTTTCAGGATGCTCACGAAACCTCGGAGCACTTGCTCTGCAACTGCAAATGGAATAAATTCAACGAGGACTCACAATAGATCTTTCAGGTCGCAGTGATTGCGAGACTAACGCCTATATACCCCTTCACAAATCTAATCTAATCTAATCTAACCCATTGTTTTATGAGTGGTATGAATTCTGGCATTATCTTGTTGGAAAATCAAATTTTTTCGCCATGTTCTGCTAGAAATGGCAGTAAACTGTTTTTGAGTACTTGGATGATGTAATTACTACTGCTCATCCGCGATGATATAAATTTTATATCCAAACACCCTACTGTAGAAAATGCTCCCCACAACATCACAGAACCGCCACCAAAATTCATCTTCGAGAAATACAGAGGTTCCTTCCTCAGATCGCACCAGTAAGAATTAAATTCGTAGGGTCCATCTAAATTTCATTTCTTTACATCAGAAAATATCACCTGGAAATGAAATTTTGAGCTTAAACAATGAAGATATATGAAAGCCAGGATTTCTTATACAAGGCCAATCTTAGCCATATTGTTTTCTGAGAATTCCATCCGAGCTTTCTTATGCCGATCGTAGAGCACTCTTCATTTTACAAATGTTAGGTTTACGTCGAATTATTCTCCAAACCGTTGTTTTTGACACCTTTGTTTGGACAAGACCTGCCAATTGTACTGCCCGTACAATTTTCCTCTCCACCCGCGGAGACAATTCTCTTTTTTCTGCCCTTTCGCCTCGTTTTCCCATAAAACTCCGGATCTTTTAAAGAGTTATGAATTACACGGCGACTGTGAGCAACTTTTCTCGAAATTTCATTTATGTTCAAACCACCATCGTTGTACGCTAGAATTTCACCCTTTTCGACGTCATTTAAAGACACACTGCGCTTGTAAAAAATAACTAAACTGATTCACTGTGTCGATTTCTAACTGCAATATTCACGATATGGGTTATAAATATGAAACGCACAAGAATGACGAATTTCCAAGAACTGCAACAAATGATTTACAGAAAAATCGTTGCACGTTGTTCTCAATCTTTTTTGTATTAAATTTGGGGCAACAATTATTTTAAGGCGAAAATAATCTCAAATTGTTAGGTGGGTTATAAATATGAAACGGAGTGTATATTTATTGTAATCAATAATTGATATGGGTGGGTTTTTTTTAACTTTTTCTTTAGTTTTGCAATCTATGTTGTTACTTACTATTATTTGGGCAAAATGTATTGTAGAAATCACTCTAACGTATCTTTTTGAACTCCAAATTTGTAACAAAACATTCTCATTCCGTCGAAATATCGACGATATTTTAGATATTTTTACATTTTTCCAACAGTTAGGCACAGTCCTCTGTTCTCTCTAATTGTACCACAAATTCTAATTTTCCGAGTTAAAAGCACTTTTGATGTTTCCACACTTGTGTAAAAATTTTGAAGATAAATGTGATGCCATGAATTGAAATACCTGGACAATTCAGATTGTATTATTAGTCGTATTCCTTTTGCAGTATAAATTTCAAAATTACATATACATATAGCCTGGTTGTAGATTCACAAGTAATTCTGACGAGAACACCCAAAACCCTCGAGAATACCTCCCAAGCCATGAAACAGAAATCTATATGTGTGCGTTGGGAGTCCGTTCTCTAAAATATTTTATATTAATAATTATGGAAAAGCGCTAAGCATTGGCTCTAAATAAAGGGTTTTCCAATAAAAGGTGTTATTTTATTTGGCCCGCTATTTCGGTAGATGTCACTTTTGGAGCTCTCATTTTTTGACATTTGACAAGTAGAAACTACGCCATTTATAAAAATGGAACGATACACGATTCAACAACGCATTGAAATTATTAAAATTGAAAATGTGGCAGAGACGGTTCGTAAAACTCGAACATTTTTGGGTCGTGATGAAGCACCTTGTCGGACCGCAATACAGAAATTGGTAGAAAAATTCGAGCTATCGGGACAAGTTAGTGATGTGAAGAATAAAACCTGTGCACGTCGCTCAAGAACAGCCGAGAATATTGCTGCTGTAGCCGAAAGTGTTGAAGAAAACCCAGGTTTGTCCATTCCTCGTCGTTCTTTGGAATTAGGCATTCCACAAACGTCATTACACCGTATTTTGCATAAAGATTTGGGTCTTAAGGCTAATAAAGTTCAGTTAACACAAGAACTCAAGCCGGCCGATCATCAACAACTTCGAGTCTTTGCTGATTGGGTCCTTGAAATGCATGAAAATGATCCGGAATTCCATCGAAAACTCATCTTGAGTGATGAGGCCCATTTCCACCTCGATGGCTTCGTCAACAAGCAAAATTGTCGCATCTGGGGCTCGGAAAACCCAAGAGTTATTGTTGAAAAGCCTCTCTATCCTCAACGTGTTACTGTTTGGTGCGGTTTATGGTCCCGCGGGGTCATTGGACCTTACTTTTTCGAAAATGAGGCTGGAGCAACAGTTACGGTGAATGGATTGCGCTATCGACAGATGATTAATAATTTTTTATGGCCAGAATTGGATGGTATTGATCTGGACAACGTTTACTTTCAACAAGACGGCGCTAGGTGCCATACAAGCAACGAAACCATTGATCTTTTACGGGAAAAGTTTCCGGACCGTGTTATCTCTCGAAGAGGTGATCACAATTGGAAACCGAGATCTTGTGACTTAACGCCTTGCGACTTCTTCCTTTGGGGCCACGTGAAAGAGAAGGTCTACGCCAATAGCCCAGCGTCGATTCAAGACCTCAAAGATGGAATTCGTGAGACTATCGCGGACATAGGGCAGCCACTTTGCGATTTGGTTATGGAAAATTTCGTGAAAAGGATATGGTCCTGTAGGCGTGGTCGTGGTGGTCATTTGGCTGATGTTATTTTCCATTATTAACGGCATACCTTCCTCTTTATAATGAAATAAAGATCCGATCATTTATCTCAAAAAATGGAATTTTTCTTTGAATATCAAAATAACACCTCTTATTGGAAAACCCGTTACTTGCAACGCAGATGTAAACAAACGTCAACAACCTTATCGTTTGTTCTACTGGTTGCAGCACCTGAGTCGCTTATTAGTAAAAAATCGCCTTACGTAACAATTACCATGCGAGGTTAATTGTTATCGTAATTGTCGATTGCTCCACTAAGCGCTCATCGTAGCCAGCTGTTGAGCTAATCAGCGAAATAACCGGCAGTTGCAGAACAATACCATGCGAGGTTACTGTTTAGCACTTGCTAATTATTTCTCTAAAATGCGCCCTTGGCTGCATGAAGAATCTTCCTCATATTGGACCATAACAGAGCTTAAACTACTATCCATACAGGAAAATAGTCTTCTAGAAATTCAAAGCTTGGTTTCTTCCCTTTTCAAAGACTACACTTACTATATACCTTACTTAACAAAATAATAAAATAGTTTTGATTACAAAGCAGCCTTACCATTTTACGCTCCCTAGCTCTTAGCTGAGTAATAATTGCTTGTGTGTATGTACAGCCGGAGTCCGAATCTGTAGGGAGCTATGTACATCTGATATTACCATCCCACAGCATACCATGACGGCACAGCGGCATATACAATGATTACTCAGCTGAGAGTTTTTGTTCGAGGAATCGTAGTCAGTTGGTTCAGATAAACTTTTTAAAATAATTTTGTTAGGAAAGGTATAAAAATTTTAATTCGGTTCGGAAGATAAGAAAGCAAGCTTAAGATTATCAGAACACCATTTTTCTGTATGAATAGTAATTTGGAGCGGAGGAGCTATTTAAATCAAAATTTTGTCAGTTTTACATAAGAACATTGCAAATATTTTAGAACGTTAGGACTCCGTTGGGGCTCTAATGTGGTAGTGAGGGAATCTGTTTCATGGCTTGTGATGTATAATGCTTTCGTCAAGTGATAACTCTCATTCAGGTGTGTACACTGCAACAAATTTTGGTAGAAAATAATTCAATATTGGATTGATTTTAAATAATCTATTTTGATTCCCATCTTCATTATTACAGAATAATAATAATAATAATTTATTTCTATTACATAGCTCGAATATATTCTATACAAAGTTTTACAAATACATTTACGTTTCTTTCTTCTTTTATCACTACTTGTAAATTATTATACAATTGAAACCCGTTATATATTAATGAATTCTGTGTATCTGATCTATTGTAGCTAAGTATGCGCATCCGTCACCAGTATTATTTTCTCTCTTAAATATGGAGGCAGATCCCCGTTGTTGATCTTAAATATAAATTTTAACACACTAAGATCAATTCTCTGTGTCACATTCATTCACTTCAGAGTTGAGAGCATCCACCTAATTGATGAGTATCTATTACATGGCAAGATTATCCTCATTGCCCTATTTTGATGTTTCTGTGGTCTGTCCTTCGATGTACGTGTGCATAGAAAAAGTACCATCGAGCAGTATTTGAAATGAGAATTTTAGAGAACGGACTCCCAACGCACAGATATAGATCTCTGTTTCATGGCTTGGTAAGTATTCTCGAGGGTTTTGTATACACACACTCATAACAATAGTAAATACTAATTCAAAAATAGACTAAATCGGGGAACCCCTTCTTGCTGCTACCATACAAAACGTTCGTTTTTCAACATATATTTGAACACTAACCAAAATGTCAGCCATTTTTAGGGTTCCGTACCCAAAGGGTAAAAACGGGAACCCTATTACTAAGCCTCCGATATCCGTCCGTCCGTCCGTCACCGGGCTGTATCCCATGAACCGTAATAGGTAGACAGTTGAAATTTTCACAGACTGTGTATTTCTATTGCCGCTATAACAACAAATAATAAAAATTAAAGGGGCCCCATACATGAAACTTGTTCTTTGGCGTATACATAGTGTTAAATTTTGTACGAGGGTACGGAACCCATCATGTGCGAGTTCGACTGGCACTTGCTCGGTTTTTATCATTGATCATGAAATATAATTCGCTGTTGCCACACCAAAAATCAGCTTTTATGTAAGAAATCACATAACTTAACCGTTTCTTTTTTGCCTACGAGGCCATCCTGCAGCGCCCAACTACACTGAAAGCCAGACAGAAATGAAGTAAGTATTTTGGTCGCCAGTTCTCCATCCAATAGGAGCGATAGAAATAAACGTACCACTGGAGAATACCAGGAACTTAGCCAATATTTACTTCACTGCTATTGAACAGATAACTGTTTTGATGTGCTGTTTCAATGCTGTTGAACATGAATTTTGATGAAATAAGCCAACTATCACCGGTAGCGACGTCTCGTAAAATCTTCGAAAATAGTGCCAAACTCCCGTAGTTATCGCGATACTGAGGTTAACCTGAAAAATAATCAGATTTCAGATCGATGCACTTTGGGGTCAAACACCCAGAAGTATAGGGGTCATATTGCTCAATGATATCCTGCCTAGTTAAGTTAGTATGTCCTACGGTCAGCAATAGCGATGATATGTTATAGCAAGATGCATGCAAACAATGACTTGAACTCAGGCTGTCACAATTGGAACCTGCCTGTCTTGCCGTGTTGAAGTTTGATTTCAGAGAATAAGATTACCTGGTGTATCGAGGAGTCTTCAACTGGATGAATCCAGACTGTTCTCATGAAAGTCTGTTTTGAAAAGATTGAGCCAACAGAATTGCTGGAATGTTGATGTTCATCTGAATGACTTGAACCAGCAGTCCAGACTGTCCCTAAGCAATCTGTCTGAAGCGATTAAACGACTGGAATCGCTGGATAACTGGTGTTCGTCTGGATGGCTTGTACCAGCAGGATGGAGATAAGTCGGTCTTTTTCAATATCGCTTGGTTAGCAGTCTTTTAAAATTAAATTTGGTGGAGGAAACATTTTTTTAGCAAAGTTGAAGCGAGTATTTTTGTGTGCTAAGTAACGGAACTGCACCTTTGTCTTTAGTCAATGCAAACTAATTTCCAACGATGCCGTATTGTTTTGACAAAAAAAAAATTATAATGTACGAGCACGTGGTGAATAAGTTTCAACATCCTGTCTAAAATTTATAAGACATTTTTGAATTAAAAATGTTCAGGCCATTCTTATTTTTTATGTCAATGTCCAGGACACAATAACGACGAAGGGAGGACTATATTTATCAAAAGGTCTAAATACTAACAAAAAGCCCAACTAATTGCGGCACATTAATTATGAGGGTGCCCCATGACTAGCCATTAAAATGATTGATTCATTCCCGCTCTTTATATAAATTGCAGACTGAATGTGACTAAGCTGAACAACATGGCGAGAGGGAGAAAGATTTCGAGTTGTTTGTCATGCGACAATATTCTGAGTAATCAACTTGTGATTGGTGGAGGTAAGAAGGAAAAACACAGGTTTTTTTTTTTTTATATGTCACAAAACCATAGCGACAGACATTTACTGCCTGTAGAAAAAAAAGGATATAGCTACATAACCTAGTTTTTGATCAATCGTTTTAACAGTGTAATTTACGTGAAAATTTATTCCAAAAATTAATTCTTTATGGTAAGCTTGGTTTGGTAAGCTATACCACACCCATCCCACCATCCTTCCCTAAGAAAATCCTGTCACGTTCATTAACTTATCAAAAATTTTGTTTGTTTGTTTGTTTGTTAGGTTATGTATCAAAACTTTGCTGTAAGTTAACTTTAACGAGGGAAATGTCGGTTAACGTGTGTATACGGATAGATGGAAAAGGGTGCGGGATAGGGAATCGGGCGGGGCTGGTAGTGGTATAATAAAATCGAATTGCACCGGAAGTTAAAGCCATATAGAACCGATAAGTGTTGAGAAATTGTATAACAATATTTCCAGCATGATTGTGCGCTTTAATACCTCCTCCTCGTCTAATAATGGTGTGTTTTGGTTGAATCCATACGGATGCTTTTATGTGAGTACGGAGTAAGGACAAACATCCTCAAAGAGAAGTTTGTAACTTTCCTTAGATGGATGGAAGCGATTTCAGAGATCGTTAATATCGGATTACTGTGGGGATTGCTTTGATTTGTTGTTGACTTGAAGGATATTCTTTACAATGGAATTGTTTTGTTTACATGATTTGATTTATATAGATACAGTGTGGGCTAACAGAAACACGTAATAAGGATTAGGGTGAGGATGATGGAATGCAAAGGCAATTATTAATTGGATATCGGAGCTTATAGTCAATAAAATATCGTAACTAATACGTTATGTTTGTAATGGATGTATTAGTGCACTGCCTTTTTTCATTACAGGCCATATGGCGTTAAGACTTTTCTTTACTTGCATATGTATGAGAAACGTGTCGTTTGAAAGCTTTTTAGAATTCCGCCTTTGGGGCTACAAGAACGTTTTATGTTTAAAAATTTATCCTGTATAAACTACGCTTCTGGTGACAATAGTTTTATGTATAATCATTATTTATAGGTAAAAATGTTTACTTTTAATGCAGTGAAAGTAAATGTGGGTATTTGGCCAAAATTTCGAATTATTTCCACGTTTTCTTAAGCTCTACCCCCAATTCGCTGAAAAGTTAGAGTACAGCTTTCGCTCAAAGCGAAAAGTTCTTTTTTAAGAGAATCTTTCCGCTGCATATCATGAATATGATTTTCTAATGAATGACAAATTCAAATGCATTGTAATTAAACTTATTAATTTAATTTGCATTTTTCTTACTTATTAAATTTCGTAAAAAATATCAATTTTACGTTTTTTTTGTACCTCAATTCGCTATTCTCTAATTTTGAAAAGTTTTCTACTCGTCTTATTCGACATTCGATTTTCCAACTGCCTTGAAACTAGCTCACGTTCAGCCTATTCTCAAAAAAGGAGAGAGAGTAGCGATCCCTCAAATTATCGACCAATTGCAATCACATCGATTCTTTCAAAGGTTTTTGACTATTATTAATTCCAAATTAATGAAGTATCTAGAAAACAATCATCTCATCAACGATCGCCAATATGGCTTTCGAGCTGGACGCTCATCTGGAGATCTGCTGAATTTTCTTCCACATCGTTGGAACCGTGTTCTTCACAATTTTGGTGAGTCCAAAATCGTTGCTTTAGATATTTCAAAGGCCTTTGATAGAGTCTGACATCCTGCCCCCTTTTAGCCAAACTTAAAGCAGTTGGTCTCTCCATACCTCTTCTATTATGGATTGAAATTTTCCTATCTAGTCACCAAATACGTGTTGTATTAGATGGTGTTACATCTGAACCATACTCTATAAATGCCGGTGTGCCCCAGGGCTCTGATATCTCTCCATCTCTCTTCTGAAATTTCATTAATGATCAGCTTTTCCTAACTTTCAATCCCATCCATAGTTTTGCCGATGACAGTATCCTTGATTTCGCTTACTTCTTTGACATTCCTATGGACTCCAGAGAGATTGCCACATGTGTCAAGCGAGATTGCATGAATTAGATCATTGATCAAGGTCGGTATGACAATACTCTCGCTTGGGGCAAATCGATTCGTTTCGAATGCAATGAGTCCAAGAACCAAAGCTGTCTCATCTTTTTAAACAAGATCACAGTTTTTTCACTCCCGTTTCTTTTGATGGAGCACTGATTTATGATACACCGTATTTTTGCATTATTGGCATTAATAGTTCCAGTAAGTAAAGCTGGACAGATCACATCTTCTCTGTTGCCAAAGAACCATCGAAATGTCTGGGATTTCTGAAATGGTGTGAAAAATATTTCAACCCATCGAATCTAGTGCTCTTCTGCAAGTCCTGCATCAGACCTAGAATAGAATAGTATACAATTCTCATATCTGAGCCGGGTTTGTCGCGCAGACTTGATGATTGAAAATTGAGGTAGAGACTCCCTTGCAGGGTCTCTGGAACGTAGGCCTTAAAGGGCCCATTGTTCACCCTCCAGACTTATGAGTAATAACTCATAGGTCCCAAATGGACACTCTTACGAATTTGAGTATTGGCTCCCAGCCCTCCTTGCCAGCTTTGTGCAGCTCGTCCAAGAGGTGTGAGCCAAGGAATCTATAACGCTTTCCAGAGAGGGCCGGACAGTGATAAAGGAAGTGAGTCACTGTCTCGGATTCCTTTCCGCATGCCCTACATACAGGGTCAGCAACAAGCCCTATTCTGTATAGGTGATCTCTGACACGAGAGTGCCCAGTAAGGATTGACATCAGGGTTCTCAAAGTTGGTTTGTTTAACCCTAGAAGTTTAGTTTATTTGTTTCTTTTGCGTTAGGTCTGCCCCACAACTCCTTTGTAGTTCTACCTAAAGGATGATCCAACCAAAGGCGACTGTGTTGGCGGTCGGCCCTGCCGAGATATTAGAAATAAGAAATAAGTACGATCCCAATTGTAGAGGGGGGATGCCTCAAAGGTTGCCCCAAGACGAGCAAGTTCGTCCGCCTTTTCATTTTCGCTAATGCCGCAATGACCTGGCACCCAAAGCACGAATATCCTGTTGTTCCGACAAAGGAAGTTCAGTGTGGATTTGCATTCCAATACAAGTTTGGAGTTTGTAAATAGTTTTGACAAGGCTTTGACAGCTGCCTGGCTGTCCGAACAGATTTCAATCTCCTTGTCCTCAATGTCTGAGTTAAGGAGATGTCTTCCTGCTTCAAGTATGGCTTTGACTTCCGCCGGGAAAACCGTGACATGACTTTCCAGGTGTATGGCAATTTCCACGTGAGGCTCCTCGCAGAAAACGCCGGCTCCGGTGTTTTCTTCCGATTGGGAGCCGTCTGTAAATGTGATAGGGTTTGTTAATGACTGAAACATGGAATATGATTCCCATTCTGCCCTAGCTGGAATTTTTTTCTTTAATTGCTTTTTAGCATACGAGGTCGCACAGCCTTAGCTTCATTGGATATTGTCCAAACGGGAGCCTTCAAACTCATTAGTGATTTGGCAATAATTTGTCACATCGACTCAGTCTAGTACCGCCGAGCAACAAAATCGATATACATAACTTCAAAATTTCAAATCAAATCTGTATCGGACAGACAAGACAGACATTGTTTGGTTTTGCCTCGGCTGACTTGTCAGTAGCTCATCCTGTCAATCCAATTGCGCAGTACATTTTCTATGAGTTTGGACCTTATATCACAAATAACTCGATCAATATTGTGCTTAGGTGTCTGACTCGTTTCTGCATTATCAACATAACATCGATCTAAAGAAAGAAACGGCACCCCACAAAAAAAAATCTAACGCCCCGTAGAGAAGTAACATTACCAAAACGTCTGATTACACGATTATTGAACTTAGTGTGTTGCGTGTAGCGCCATCCTGATGGAACTCAAGTCTAATTCCTAGTTTTGGGGGGGGGGGGTCGGTTATCAGGGCTGTAGTGCTCTCTTTGTTGACCGACCGTAACGTTGTTGTGATCTTCACGTTCGACGAAAAATGGGCTAATAATGCTTTAAAACCCACACCAAACAGTTGCCTACATGCTGTGAGGATGCACTGGCTTTTCTACGACTACGTGTGGGTTTTCCGTACCCCAAATATGGACATTTTGCTTGTTTACATTACATAACCTTAGACAAACTTAATATATTAAGTTTGCCTAAGACATAACTATCGAGATGATCGCCTCATTCGAAAAGAAAGATTTTTTTTTTAGCATAAACGACGTCAATTTCGAGTGGCTCTAAAACCAAAAAGAGAAGCGATAACGAAGCGGGTGAGTGAGTAGTCATTTTGTTTCAAGGCAGAAGTACATCCAGGTCCCGAGGCTTCCTCGGAACCGTTGTCAAAATCTCCAGCGATGGTTTTTGAATGAGGCAACACAAAATCAAGCCGAGCAGCTAGCCTTAAAGTAATGTTGGGAATTTTGCTCTCTCCGGCCTACTTGGCCTACTTCTGTCAAACAAACTTTTGTTTTTTTAATGTAAAAATGACAATGATAGCACCAAGCCGGTGGTATCATTTTGTTTTCAATTCTAAGAGGTAAGCCTTGAAGCCATCTCTGAGGAAGCCTGAGGCTTGCTTAAATGTGTTTCTGCCTTCAATTTCTGAGTCAGTTGAATCTCGTAAGGGAATAATCCGAGGTCTTTATGCAAAATTCTCCTCAAGCTAATGCCGCTAATGTTCAATTGCTGAGATCTCTGGCAAGTTCAGACTCTCCGGCTTAGGTGCACACTTTCGGCAACACTAGCAATATTCTCGCATAGGACGAACACGAGGATAGGTTAGATTAGGTAAGGTTAAAGTGACGGCCATCGTAAAAGCATATATGGACAGCCACATTTAGAGCATCCATGGTCCATTCTGATGCCACTTTATTGGGACCCTGCCTAGAACGGTTACATAAAGGGGTACGCTGAAACCAGCCACAAGATTTAATGAACCTTACCGGGGCCCTCAACTCTGTCTGTTAATTCCCACAGTTCGCAGAAAAAGTAGCTACCCAGCGTATTTCTCCAAAGATTAGCAATGTTTGCCAGTGTCCCGTGATAACTGCAGTAACATTATGCACATCATTTCGGTGCCTCCTCAGCAGAGATTCAGTCTTCACAGGACAAATTTTGGGCCAAAGCTGTTTTAAGATCGCACATGAAGTCAGTTCTTCCCATCTGCAATTTGCCAGTTTCCAGGCCTGTACGTCTGGAATCATCATCACTGATTCGAAGGGCTCATCAATGGATTCTTCCGCTAAACATATATTTATAGCGGAACCCTTTCTAGCCGGAGCATCAGCTGCCTCGTTTGCAGGTATGTCACTATGACACGGCACACAGTAGAGAATAACTCTGTGTGTGGTTAGCATCCAGTTTCCCGAGGAGCTCAGTGCGACACCGTTGCACTAGACGCGATCTAATGGTGTGGTGCTCGAGTTCAGAGCTTTGATTACAGCTTGGCTATCAATACAAATCCTGATGACTCGATTGATAGGTACTTCATAAGTTGTAAGCAGCCGCCTTGCTGCTTTGCAAATAGCCAGAACCTCCTCCTGGAATACACTAAAGTAGTCCGTTAGGCGGAACGATTGCTCTCTTTGAGGGAATGCTGAATACACCAGTGCTCCCACTCCCACATTCTAGGAATTCTATTTAAGAACGCTTTCTCAAAGTCTAGTCTCGGAACAATGTAATCTGTAGCTCCCCGTATACAGTCTCCAGACTTCAAGACAGATCTTCAGTATTCTGCTGTGACCAAGATCCGCGGTTATCTAACAGCTTGACTCTCTGAACTTTTTGCAACTATACATTTCCCATGGATGTCGAGGGGCAAGAGCCGGAACATAATATCCATGGCTGACGCTGACGTTAGTATTGTTCGAAGAGCACCTGGTAATACCTAGACAGGCAGCTCTCTGTATTTTAGTAAATACACCAGGAAAACTTTGTGTTATCAATTAGCATGCTGCTTGCCGCCACAATCTCACAATCTCTCTTCACAAACAGCAAGCGGCGAATTATTTCCACTGAAATTTCTTTTCAAAATTCTCACTATTTCGGCAACATACCAATCGGTTTGAAAATAAGTTTTCAATCAAATATAAATTTATGATTTATGAATTTCTTATATAAAGTATTTGCTTATGATTAAACTGTGATTTCGTATATGGGAAGAGTTTTTCGGTTGGCCAAGGGTCCCGATGGACATTACCACTTTACCCTATGATACCTACGCCGCTGCTACCATCCAAAATGAGCCAAAAAAGCATAGTCCACAATTCAAAATGCAAAACTAGTCTTTATTCTATCAAATCAATGATTGCCTTAACCTAACTAATTTATTTTTTCTTGTCCAAGTATAGGTACTACATACATACCAAAAACGGGATTGTAATAAATCCAATTTTCCATTTTCTTAATGTCCTTCTTTTTTTTTTGGATTAATCACATTCACATCACAGATCTCCTCCTAACTCAAAAGAATATCCGAACATATTTCTATCGATGAAAGCCATCCAACAAAAGGTTAGAAATTAAGAGTCTCCTCAAATAAATGAAAAACTTTGGAGTAAACCCATCATCATACCTAGAAGACATGTGATTTCTTAGCTTTAGCTTATCCTCATGAGGATATCTTCCAATGTGAGAGATATTTTTCCACAAATTGTTTGTCCTTTTCCAAAGAATAGACGAAAGTTGACAAGGGATTCATCACAATATGTTTTTTTTTAATAGAATTGAATTAATTGAAAAATCCTGAAATCATTATCTGTAGAGAATTTTCCCTATACTTCCCAACATCCCCCCCCCCTCATGAAGAATATAATTATAAAAATCTCTGACGTATATAAATCCTAAAAATCAATTTTAGACGAACAAATCTAAGAAAATATAATTCTACCTTTTACCGTGGATACCTACGCCTTAAATTTAATATAAAATTAAAATTAGAATAAAAAAAAAAAATCTTTTGATTTTCTATTTCTGTTCGTCTCCCTCTCTCATTTTCGAGGAGCTCAGCACAATTTAAGATATAAAAATAGCGCCTCGTCACGTGCAAGAACAGGACTAATGGAGAATCAGTCAAGCGTAAAACCAACTCCATTTTTAGAAGATAATCAAATAAGAAAATCTCTATGCCTTCATAATGGGCCCCATCATATGCCTTTAAGGCACTCTCAAATTGTTGAGATAGACGCCTTATTCCCTTATTATACCTGATTTTGTCCTTTGTTAAGTAAGTCTCAATCGAATCCTAAAATTTCCCACACACATTATTCACAACAACAAATACAACAAAACCCAAGGTGCCTGCGGAGAAAATTAAAAAAGAAAACAAAAAATAAATAAAAAAAAAAAGAAATCTCTCAAAACATAATTCATTGGACTGGACACATTTATCTATCAGGATGAGCCTACGGGGCTGTATCTTCTTAGTCGTCTACAATGAATGGTTTTCCGTCGCTTGTTGTATCCTATCCAGGACTCATTTCATTTCCCAATCGTTCGTTCCATCACTAAGGTTTAGGGTGGGCGGTAGAGTATACCCGAATAGGCAATTCGAAGCATAGAAACCAATGGCCTTTCAGTAATTCCCGAATACATAAAATCCATGGCTCGTGCAATAAAAATTGATTTTCTACTTGAGGCGACTTCCTTTCGTCATGCGGCGAGCGACGGTAGACCGACACGATAAAGGAATCCTTCGAAAACAGTCGAAAAATGGGGGGAACCATGATATTTCCCGCAGATGGTCAAAATAATAAAAGTAAGGTTTCCTTGGCAGCGCGGTGTTTGTGTGTGAGCTTTTGGTTCGGCAAAAAACCCAAGTATAGTATACAGGTTGCCCTAATTTTTTAGGAGGGGGGGGGGGGGGGGCGGGTTATATGTTTTTTTTGTTTTCTATCGATTATCCTCACCCCGTTAATAATAGAACCAAACTTGTAGGATGCGGGGGAGGGGGAATGATCCCTTCGTGCTGTTGTTGCAAGGACTACGGTCACTTTTGTTTTTCTTTGCTTGTAAAGTATGTTGGGGATTGACTTAATTAGTTCACCCCGATGTAGAAATTTTTTCGATATCACAAAAAGAACTATTGATGGAGCTACACATCTGGGAGGTTAGGTTATTATGTACTTGTATGAGCATAGTTATAATTCCTAGAACCTGTTGATTTCATCATTGTCTGACCACAGATAGACTAAAGTTTTTCCGATCCTGCTTTCCTCACCCCTTCCTTCATTTACTTTTTTGAACTCTGTGCGGTTTCCCTCTTTGATACCCCGATTAATTTCTGCTTCGAAAAATTGGAGGCGAATAATTTTTATGCCTTTATAGACTTGTCCACTCCACAGTAATTGGATTTTATTATTAAGGGTTAGGGTGGTGGTTGGGAGGGGGAGGGGTGGAAATCTACTCAATATTCTATAGTTAGTCATGATTGTAAATCATTTTTATACAGAGAAATGGAAGTGTGAGTGCGTGTATGTGTGTGAGAGCAATTTCTGTAACTTAATTGACTTTTGAAAGCTATAACGAGTGCCGACGGCTTAATATTATGAGTTGATTTATGTACAAAATACAGGGAGCGGGGGTAGAGCATCTCATCCATATATATCCGGATGAAAATTATATATTTTTTTTTTCCTAATCACAAAAATTAGGGTAGGTGGTAGGGTATTGTGCTCTTGATGTACAGATGTACCTCGATTGTATAGGAATGGGAAATGAAAATATTTTTATTCCCTCTAGCTCGTTTTTTTTTTTTTCCATTTTAAGGATATGATCAGAAAGTTTATGTTTCAATTTGGTTCTCCTTAATTAAAAATCACACGGACTTCGTTCAAACCGTATGTTTACTATCGTGGTCCAGAGGTTTCACCAATAATTAGTGCGCCTCCAATATAGATTTGCTCATCCAGGTAGAAACGAAATCTTTCATAATTTATGATTCAATTATTATGAGGGTGATGAGAGTTGTCGAAATGAATTGTATTCGACCGGATGCGGTGCCATCAAAACAGTAATTCAATTCGACTGCTAATTAGGCTTGAGAGCATTTTTGACAAGAATACATGATTTGATAGATGGATCCAGAGGTGTTTGTTGGTGATGGGGATATTTTCGAAAACATGCAATTACGCGTCGTACTCGCCTGCCTATAAAAAATGAAATACTGCTTTTACTAGTCTTCTTAATCCCCCATAGGACATAGGGCGGAAACAGTTATTATTTAATGGACTGTTTTATATGCGACAACATTCAATTCAATGCGTTATCTTGCTAGTTGATGTGACCTCTATTAATATAGTCATTCTACCAGTCAAGAGGTTAGGTTAGGTAAGTTTAGGTAAGAGGGGTGCTGCTAGAAATATCCAGCCTGCTTCACTTAGTCCTTCAGCAGGTCATTTGATCAAGTTTTGCAATGGCAAATCATCCCAATTACTACGTCCCCGGAAGCTGAGCTCTTGAATATCGAATCTGATAGTTGGGGTGGATTCACCTTGGCTACTTGATGCAAGAATTTAAGGTCTGCGAGTCAAATCCGGAAATGGAATTACCAAAGCGCTTGATGTGGTAACGGTCCTATCTGTGGTAATCTAATCAGTCTGACTGAATCAAATCAAGCCGTCCTTATGAGGGGTAAGCTGGTCTTGTGGTTGGATGCACCTCATAGATCCTGACAACCAAGACGTCCTTATGACAACCAGACTGCTGCAAGTTGTTCCGATGTTAGTATGCACCTAGTTAGTCCAAGCTGTCCTACACTGATATGAAACTTGCAGAAAGGCTGGATCAAGTCGAACTTATGTCTACTTGAAAATATACGAGAAGTTGCAGCAACACTAATTCGGACTATTGGCCGGCCTTGAATCTCCATGATCTGGTCGCCCATCTGTTCGTTGCAGACCTAAAACAACGCTCTCTGAAAATGGAAAAATTAATATGGACTCAAGACATCGATTCATGTGCTGTAAGACTCCTCGTAGGTTTATTTCTTATATCCGGGTGGTGCTCTCTTTACAGTACAAACTTACAGCTCGTTTTATTTTTTATACTTTTTTAGCTTATTTTATTTTTCCTTATTATTTTTTATACTCTAGATGTGATATCGAGAGTGTTGACATAGACTACTTACAAAACTGTTTTTCATTTTTATTTACAAATTTTACGCATATCTAGATAATTCCTCTTTTGTAACCAGCACGGTATTTGGATACAGCGATTATAGTGGATTTTTTGGAAACTATCGTTTGTACAGTCCAGAACGAATGTGTCGCCACACCCTCATGGGAGGGGGGATAACCTTTTTGAAACTGCTTTACATCCATACTGCTCTTCCCTTAGGAATCTCAGGATACATCTGAGCTCTTTACTTTGCAGCTTCCCCAGATTTGAAAAGAAGTAGCTAAGTATATCTAGTAGCCTACCTCTTTTATTCATAAGAACGGTGCAAAGTACGTGTTGAACAGATTCGATTTCTTCCGAATCCTTAGAACTCCTGCAGAAATCTTTCGCCGAATACTTAAAAAAATTGATGTGAAGTTTTTTAGAAGTATATAGATTGGATTAGAAGTAGATTACATTTGTAGAGGGTGTGTTTAACCTCGTCCTATGAAAGTCCTATTGTAAACCCCGTTTTGGTTTATTCTCATTTTCATGAACTCTTAAGCTACGTTCTCACTTGACAGTTACCTATTGCAGAAAATATGTATTTTAGACACAGTACGGTGGGAACACGGAGAACACGATCTGTCCAACAAAGATGGCAGAGAGAAAAAAGCACATGATCTGTCCAACAAAGATGGCAGAGAGAAGAAAGCAGTCTCAACAGATAATATGTCTCAAATTGGGACACTTGATCGAATTTCTCTTAATTGAAATCTGAAATAGAGAGGCGTCATTCAAAAAAAAAAATTCCAAGTGTGCCCGATCCTTTATTTTCAGTTCTCTTATGAAAAGATTACTTGCACCATATTCAAATCTCCTCGAAATCCACTTTTTCATCCACACTGATCGTTTAATTTATTTATTTTTTAATAAGTTTATTATAAATATGCCGCAACAGCCTTCTACTTTGAGAATCCCATTTCGACCGATGATTTCAACTCAGCTTATATCTGAGATCTGATCTCAAGAAAAATGTTGTATCAACTGTGGACAGTTGGTCTGACCTTTACGACCTGACACATTTGTGATCTACTATCTAAATTTGATAGAAAAATATCCATACTTTTCTCTCTTGTGAAGAAGTTTCTCTGTGTACTCGGGTGATGGTGATTGTATCTTCAGTCCACTTGTGTTGCTCTGAAGGTAGTGATCCGCAGCCCACCGATTCCAGCAAAATGAAGACTCGGTGTAAGAGGACAGAAGAGTCTTGGAGAACTGGCTTCTTGTCGGACAGTTCCGGGTCTTTGGGAACTATCCTTAGCAAAAGGCAGGCCAGGACGTTTGGCTTCTAAACGAGCTGTCCTAGGGAACCTAGAACTTGGGTTAGAAAGGGCGGTATGTGCAGAAATACAATTCTTGGGGATAAGCACCTGCAAAGATAGTCCGTGGGGATTCAGAAATGAAGATGAAGGTCGATCCTGGAGAATGAGCGTCTGCACTGTCTTTGGGAAGAACGGTCCTTGAGGATGGGTGTCTGAACATACAGTTCTTGATGACTATACTCGGCTTCTGGGGCAATTCCTAAAGCTTCAATATGATAGACCTTTATTGAGGTTGCTAGCTTCTGATGAAGCTTATAGAAATTTACAATCTTGATAATTCGTCTGGGAACTGGTCTGCAGGTATAGGCAATCTAAACTAGACTGGTTTTTTAATTTGGAAATCAAAAGACGTGACTACCAACGTTAAGACAGCAGCTATTTGATTCGGGCACATGCTGTGACAAAAGTATGGCCGTGTCGCCACATCTCTCATCCTTCGGGCCAACCCACACGAGAAGTTTTTGGGGAAGGAAGAATTTTTCTCTCCTTGTGCTTAGATGTGCCAGCACAATTATGTTGCTACGCGTAGTTCCTTATATGATTACCAAAATTAATTGTGTTTTTGATATAAACAATAGCTGTGTCCGTAGAACAGGGCAGAACAAAAGATACACAAAACACAGAACAGTACAAATAGTTGCTTCAATCAACAGAACAATTTGTTCTTTCCAGTATATGGGTGTTCTAGAACAAGGTACACAAAGGATCGCAGCTAATAACTGTATCACAAATTCACAGCAAATAATGATAATTTAATTATTATATTATCACCTCAAAACGACTGTACAGCCAACCGATTAGAAATTTCGCAATTTTGAAATGGTCGAATCAATTTCCTTTTCAGTAGTATTGGTGTCTTAGATTATATAGCAAAAAGGATAGATAGGCTATGAGGAAGAAAAACTTGCGCATTTTTCTTCATGTAGTACAGTCGCATCCATGTGTTTGTTTTAGTCCTGGAAGTAGTAAACGATGATATTTTCTGAGCGGGCACATAATTTAGTGGTTGAAACTTTATCATGTATTGAAGAAGTTTTTTTTTTTTGTTTTTATTATAAATTTTTACAGTTTTAAGAATTTTCCTAGTGCCCATTTATTTTCCGATAATAATTCTTGGCGTTGCTTTTGTATTACTGACATCATACAGACACCTGATGACATTTCGTAAATTCAAATAAATTAAGAAATGTCAGAAATATCGAAATGACAAAAACTAAACACCCAGCCCTCTTGTCATTCCCCCCCGGGTCCACAAAAAAAATGCTTATCACACGTACACGAATTTTACAGTGCATATCCTATCCTTTTTACTATATAATCTAAATATATATGCTTCCTGTCCTCCCAATCGAAACTTCGCATTCCTGAATTTTCCACATGTTGGTTATCCATGATGGCGTACGTTTTATTTATCTACATCTGTTTTATTTTGACAAACTTATCCTTAGTTCTGACGTACTACTTTCTTTTAAAATAGCAACTCTTAATCATATCGTCCTGATGTTGATGGACCAGCAAATATATCATCGACATAATCCAGGTCTTTAAGGTGAGAGACATTTTCCATTGTGATGAACTCGGCACAATGAATTTGTGCTGTACTTTATCAAGTCTATTCATTTTTAAAATAGACAGAATCGTCATAGTCTCTTTCCTCCCTCCCCGCCATATAAAGCTTTTGTCCAGCGATTTGAATGGTCTTCCATAATCCATGAACACAATGTAGAAGGTGTGCCGTAACTCTGTTGATTGCTATACTCTCTGTCAGTGTTTCCTTTTGAAGAGAAAATAATTGCGGAATAAGACTTTCCATACAGATTCCTTTTCATTTATTGCACATCCTAAAGTCCCTTCCCCCTCCTTTTATTTTCCTGAAAGAATTATCCGTCCATCGATTTCTAGGATTGGATGTAGTGCATCTTCTGGAAGGCTTAAGTCAGTTTTCAAATATTTAAGGGCGATACCATTTTTACACCAATTGAGTTAGCATTGACTAAATCGACTAATTTGAGGCTATGATTTCTGTTTTCCCTAGGAGCAACTCATTGTAATCGATTCCTTCTCCAGGATCTTGTATTTACATATGTAGAACCTGTTTAAAATGTTTAGGAAAGTATTTTTTCTAGCTCATCGCTCTATCTGGTTGCTTTTTTTTTATGGCGTTTTTTCAATACTGTTCAAAAATTTGGTGCAGCACCTTACTGTTATCTGCTGGCCTCTTTTAGTTGGAAGTGACATTCATTCATCGTTCATCGTTCTATCTTCTACCGATAAGCTGACCACATTAGTTCCTATAAAATTATACGGAATAGTTTATAAAACAATGGTCCACATATGTATACGGACCTGCTGCAGGCTTGGAACATATTTATCTCATGTCATTTCCGTAGGACGTAGGTACACAATTTCTTCCGTCCGGGTTATATAATAACATGACCATACGAAACACACACGCACACACACACCACAAAAGTATGTATACAATACAAAACTTTCTGTCTCCAAATAAAAAACTTTTTATTTAATTGGTAAAGTTTCCAAAAGAGTTGGAGTCATATCCCCAGCAACAGCATCATTCATGGTAGAATAGAAATTTTCCCATACACCACAATATTGTGTCTTCGCAGAGCTAATAATGGAGTGAAATAGTCTTTTTTCTCCCAGTGTTTTTTTTTATTTCGCCATACCCCATACATACACACCTTACATTATCTTATCAACCATCTCTGTGCTTTCCTTCACCCATCTCTCCGAAATCCATTAAGTTATAGCATTCTCCCGGGCTTTTATATGATAAGCAAAGTGCGCACCCCCCCCCCCCGGTTATCGTTATCTAAAAGGAAAAAAAAAAAAAGTTTAAATGTTGAGAAGAAGATATTGAGACCTACTTAATCCAATAAACATTTCACACATCCTTGGAATGCGTAACCTAACTTATCTGGATGCAAATGACATGTGTGTTCCTCGCTCTTTTGTCAACTATATAAATATACAGCCGAAATGGAGCATAGAAACTGGGATACAACAGTAATGGATAGGATAAAACATTATATACGTCCAAAACTGCTGTATCTATATATACAAGGGGAAGCTGAAAACGCTTCAGGACACCTGAATGGAATAAGAGTTTCGAGGAGAATTTTCCAGCTCGGTACTTAAGTAGGTGGCTTGGTTTGTATATTCCCGTCTTTATGAAAGCGGCGAATAAAAGGGCTTTCCATTAACGTTTTTTTTTTCTTTTTTGCCATTCTTTACACGTTTTGTAACGTTTTTGTTTTTATTAACGGCCTCTATGAAGTTGTGCTAGAGAATACGCGAATATGGAAATTGCAGTGTGAACCGAAAAGAACATTTTACATACACTTTTTACCGTTTAGAAAATGGAAAGCACCATTGTGAGTTCAACACTTATGTTTTCCGGAAGAATTTTTTACGTAACTGTACAAAAATACATATAGATGCGTTATTATGATATATGTATACATAACAGGTAAATATAGAGGAATGAAGGCCGCAGGGATCCTTATACTGAAGTAAGAATCAATAGAGTCTTTTTGAGCTGTATACAGCTCTTACGCGCAGTGTAAGCAGTGTAAGGACACAGGTCTTTAAATAAAAGAAGAACCTCCTCTTGTTGTAGCGATATCTTAAACGATGCATTATTATACTCTGAACAATGTTTATTTCAATTAAGAAGGGGAATGCTTGTGGGAGAGGGGTGTTAAAGTGTGATTTAGTACATTTTGGAAAATCTAGTACAGAATCGAATTCTTTGTCGGGTAGGAGCCCCCGGCGAGTGGATCAAATACCGCATGTTGCATATCAAATTAAAGATATCGCCGAGTACTATCGAGTGGTGTACTTTTTCTCCGATTGAAAAAAACTTTCTCGGGAGGTTTTTTCCGCCGGAAAGCCTATTTTCATGCAGTTGGGTCACATATACCCCAGCTACTACATTTCGCATCAATTTTTGCAGTTCTTTCTTCCATGGCCATTAGTGCTCTGTTGTGAACAGTTTTCTCACAGGAAGTCTTTTCACACGATTCACAAATTCCACACAATCACAAGAAGTAGAAACACAGACAAGAAACACCCAGATATTGACGGTAGTAACCTCAATAACTCACTGATCTCGGCTAAATATATCAAGGACACGAACCAAAAATATTTTTCAATATAGGCGAAAATTCACATCTTTCATAGAATTTAAATCGATCATATTTCTTCAGAATTTGTGTGCATTATTGGTGACTGAAGACGATTCGAATAAGTTGTGTCTGGACAGTCTCGGCTTCGTGGTAGAAGAGTCCGGTTTTTCAATCAAGAAAGTCGCTCAAGCTACATCCGATTGCCATAGCTTTCCCCCGCTGATTTGAAATAAATATCTTTTGTTTTTTTTTTAATATTATTAAGCCAAGCTCAGGGGATACCCTATGATGCAAAGCACAGCATGGCAGAAAGGAGATAGGAAAAGGATTAGGGGATATGAGGAGAGTGTTGGAGGTACAGGAAGCAAAGTCGGCTAATCAGCATCATTGTAGCATGTGATCCTTGTCCGTGAGTTGAATAATGAGAAAATGGCGACCGATGATGTACTAGATAAAAGCCTCGGGTTTATCCAAGATTTCAAGGTGTGATGTCTGTAAAATTGATCCAATTTGTTTACACGCGATAAAGTTAGAACGTTTGTGAATTATACGATATTTTCCCTAAAATAAATACCACCAACAAATCAATGACCTATTATCAAATTATCGACCAATTGCAATTACTTCGATTCTTTCAAAGGTTTTTGAATCTATCATTAATTTTAAATTAATGAAGTATCTATAGAAAACAATCTACTCATCAACGATCGCCAACACGGTTTCCAAACTGGACGCTCATCTGGAGACTTGCTGACTTTTCTTACGGAACGTTGGAACCGTAATCTCCACAATTTTGGTAGGTCCAAAATCGTTGCTTTAGATATTTCAAACGCTAGAGTCTGGCAAACCGCCCTTTTAACCAAACTTAAAGGACTTGGTCTCCCCCCTCTTCTCCTATTGTGGATTGAAAGTTTCTTATCCAGTCGCCAAACTCTAATCGTATTAGATAGTGTTACATCTGAATCTCGTCCTATAAATGCCGGTGTGCCCTAAGGCTCCGTTATTTCTCCGACTTTCCTTTTACTTGATCTACTTACTCTTACTTTCAATCCCATCCATAGTTTCGCTGACGACAGTACCCTTTATTTCGGTTACCTACTCCTTTGCTCTTGCGGACTCCAAAGGTAATGGCACATATGTCAAATAAGATTGCATGCTTAGATCATTGAATAACGATCTTGCCAATATCTTAGCTTGGAACAAAGCTAATCGCGTCGAATTCAATTCATCTAAAACCGAAAGCTGTCGCATCTCTTTAAAACAAGATCATATTTCTCCACTCCCATTTCATTTGATGGAGCACTGACGACTTACGATACACCGTTTAATATTTCCAGTAAGTTAATCTGGACAGATCATTTCTCCTCTGTTGCCAAAGAAACATCGAAATGTCTTGGATTTCTGAAAAGTTGTAAGAAATATTTCAGCCCGTCAAATCTAGCGTTCCTCTACAAGTCCTATATCAGACCTAGAATGGAATACAATTTTAACATCTGGAATGAGGCTGGCCGTACAACCTTAGCTTCATTGGATATTGTCCAAAAGAGAGCCTTTAAGGTTATTGGCGGTTTGGCAATAACTTTTGTCATATTTACTCACTAGAGCACCGCCGCATGGATGTCTTTCGCTCCCTTATCGCTACACGTATAGCCAATGTTCCAATGAAATATCTAGTCTGATCCCTTGTAGATTAATTCCAGCACGCAATACTCGCGATGCAAGACGCTCACATCCTCTCACCCTTCAAAATACTTTCCGCTATACAGTAAAATTCCGTGATGCTTTTTTGTCCCGAACTCTGTGAATGTGGAACAGTTTACCATCTTCTGTTTTTCCTCAAGTTTACAATCTGCGAAGGTTCAAGAGTGGCATACATCGGCACTTCCGTCACTCTCCTCATATCCCCTAATCCTTTCCCTATCTGCTTCCAGCCATGCTATGCTCTGCTTCATGGGATAACCCTGGCTTAATAATATAAAAAAAAAAACATCAAAAAACAGTGTCTAATAGTAAATCAGTAAATACACACAATTCGCTACCATTCACAAAAATTGAATATTTCGAGAAGTGCTACGCAGCACTTGGCATGCTTAAAAAGTTCAATAAACGAAAAACCGTAGCCAACCAATGAGATTTTAATTTCTAAAAATAAACAATAATGAAGATTAATGTAGAAGAGCCAGAAAACAAAAATAAAACAAAAAAATACTTGCTCTAATTTGGCATTTTCATCCTCTCAGAAGCGTCAAATTTATTCAATCCTCTCACTTCCATGCATTTGTAATGTATTGAGTATTCTTTGGGGCGTTAAAAGAGAAAATCTGTAGCTTTTACCTCAACTCTCTAAAAATGCTAAAGACGCATTCATATTTAGTTCAATGACAAAACCGTTTGTTAAAGGGGCTGCCAAGTGGAAGCAGATCTATATGCAGTCTAGCCAACAGCAGCTGCGAAACCGGATTCCATGTCAGGGCTGAGCTTTTAAACATCCGTTAAATATCAACAGCAACATTTCTCCACTTTTAAGAATTTTATGTTCATCGTGATCGCTTCTATTGTTTGCTCATTGCTGCCTGCCCCCAGTTTAAAATTAGCCGAAAAATTTCTTGCAAGTAAACAAAATCTTTTTATTGTTTCCTCAGGTTATTATCAAACAATCTTTAGGGTGAAAAAAAAAAAAAAAATAACAAAATTAAATAAATCAAGAAAATTCTCTTAAGTGGCTTTTCACTCCCAAACCAATGTTAAGAATTTTGAAGCAAATTCAGCGCGTAAAATTTACTTTTATTTATTGCTTGGAACTTGGCCAATATAACCAGAGTGAATTTCATCAATCGTGTGTGTTCCGCCCCCTTAAATGAAGGGAAGCGGAAAGAATATGGCCGCCATATTTTTGGAATATTTATGCAATGTTTTTATTTAGTTATAATACATTTGGTGGTGTAAACAAAACTTAAGGCATTTTGAGAGTGAAAAGTAAAGTGAAATTGTAAAAAAAAAAAAATAAAAAATATTCAAAAACTAAAGCAAAACGCGCGAATGATACCAATTCAGTGAACAGTGAAAGTGCGATGATCGATTGGGTGTCAATCGTTCGTCACTCTAGGCGGCGATTCTCAAATTATGTGGTCGCTCGAGCTCCAATTCGTATTCGAAAACGTCGTCGAACACCTGTTTCAAACTTGACTTCACCAAACATTGATAAGGAATTGCCCTATTCTTGCTGTTGTACTCATGTAAGTTGATTTATCTGCCGCTTTTTTTTTAATATTTATTTTTCTGTGTGTTTATGGTAAGTGAAAATCCTGCAAAGTTGGAAGCTAAAATTATGTAAGTTCCAAAATTTTCTAATAGAGGAGACCTTGGTCTATAAATTTTGTATTTAGCTATATAGTCCTAGGTAGATTAATCCCAGCAGAAATTATTTAAATTATTTAAAACGTGTTTTGCGAACTGAAAAAAACTAAAGCTGTTAAAAAAAAAACACTCCGTGGAACTAGTCGTCAATCCAAGTAGGCCAGTGCGATTCAATGCTCTATTGTCAAGGCATGATACAAGAATAACAAGGTATGGCCGAGATTTCTGTCAATTGGGTGGTTACGTCATATGGGGACAAAAGTCATTGAGTGAGGAACTTAAATATTTTCTGTATTATATTGTGAGTATTGTGCAACAGCAAACCTAGAACAAATCAGAAAAACTGGAAGATTTGGACTTTTCAAGGAATTGAACATATTCAGGATTCCTTTCATGAACCTGTATGAATTCGCAAAGCTACTTTCTATTGGCACAAAATTTCTTTAAAAATTAGTTTTAATTTACATTAGATGTATTCAGTTTTAGCAATTGGCAGGCACATTTTCAAATATAAAATACAATTCAATAAACAATTCTCAATTCTGCTGTGTAAAACTTTTTAAAAATTACACAATCTTTCAAAAAAAATCCAAATAAGAATTATTTCATGAAATTACTCCGCTTGCGTAAGGATTTATGATTTCCATAAATTCTCTTTGAATGGGGCGGGGCGACTTACAGATGTATCGGATAAATATCGCAACAACAACAGATGACATCTATAGCGATATGTAAGTAGCCTTTAACACAATTCGGTATAAAACCTGTTAATTATAAATGAAATACATATATGCGAATATTACATAAGTTGAAACACTTGTGTATATTTTGAATTTTCCATTACTTTTAAGTCTTTGGATTCTTCTAAAGGTGGTACAACGATTTGCCAAGGGCGAATATTGGATTGGTTTTTCTTCTTCAAGCCTGAAACACCTTTTCTGGCAGCACTTCTCCGGTGATAATTATAGTTAGATTTGTTCTTTTGCACGTTGATAAAACCGTTTAAAATTGTTTTTGCAACTAATTGAAAGATAATTGGGTCGCAAATTTTTATACTAAGTTCAATTGAGAGTATCCTTATATAAACTATTCACCCTTTTTTCTGTTAACTGACAGATAAAAATATTTTGAAGCTTTGCAAAATAATTGGCATGCTGTTCCAAATGACTTTTATCTCCCTGTGACGTTGCAAGACAAAAACTTCTTCTCGAATTGGCCATACCTTGTTATCTTTGTATCATGTTGTCAATATATATAAAATCAAAATATGTATTCCCATTACGAACCACGTTCCGGCATTAGTGACGAAATGTTGTGAAGAAAGTACGGTACAGGGAACACAATACTCTCTCTCTCCTCTCTGTCTTTCCTATAAAAATGTATATACATTAGTCACAGAATTACGTCACAGGCTATCAGCTGCAATGTGCGAAAATTTTAATGGGAATACTTTGTCTTCTATATACCTTGCTCTATCGTCATCTATCTATCTATCTATCTATACGGACACGATACTTTTTCACTCTGTCAGAGAAAAATCAGGATACAAGAACGACCTAATATGGCATGCTCGATATTTTTTTAAATGCAAAATTATGTGCTCGAAATGGACAAATTATTTGTTCTCAGATTGAAGCTGTGCTGGATTCCTTTTCTCGTCCTGAATGAATCTGTCCGAATCGACAGTTGGGGTAGTTCGAATTTTCACATATGTTATTTAGTTCCGGGCTCCGAAGAAAAATCCAAGTTTTTACCTTTGGGAGGATCTGCGCGGTCCGCCATCTTGGATTAAAGGTACAAATATATTTTTTTTTTTTTTCAAAATAATTTCGCAACGGTTGATCCTACGACAAAAATGATTGATATAAATTTAAAGAAGACTAAATTTCCTATATTTTTTGTAAAAACACTTTTTTTTTGTAAATCTGATGTGTAACGTGTTACAGCTGCTGAAACGTGAACATTTCTCCAAAAAAATTTATACGTATAGTACCCCTTCTACAGATTGTTTCATCCAGGTGATAGTGGTCACCTAGTCAAACAAAAAATTGTAAGGCCAAGGGGGAGATGGGCTTCTTAATCATTTCGGAGTTACAGGGTGATTAAGAATCTTTCTCAAAATATCGTGTATCTTGAAAAGTACAATGTATACGATCACTCAGCTCAATGTATGCAGAGCTTCATGGCCTTTTCAACGACTGCGCGACTAGCCTCGTACTTAGAAGTTATTGTGGTCAAACGAGAAGAGCTGTCTCACAACTATGCCCAGGCCGAAAGCCTGACTGCCAACGGGACAAGCAATTTATATGATTTAGGTGTTCAGATATTTGATTTGCCGTAGTAGGATTATTGGTCTAAAGTCCTTGGCGTCCTTTGAAGAAGGGTTTTTAGCAATTGGAACTACTAGCGCTTCCTTCCAAAGTTCCCTCACCGAACGATTAGCAGCTATAGGATATATATATATTTACTAGCGGTGAGACGCCTGACGGATGCCTGTGGAACCCGAAATATTTTCTCTCTTTGCTATATCACGGTTAGAAAACATCTTAGTTTTCAATAAAGCCAAAATCACTTGATATTTTTACGAATAACGTCTTTTACACGGGCAATGTTAAAAAAAAACAAAGAATTTTATAGATTTTGTCCATTTTTAACTCTCAATAAACTACAAACGCTGTATAAAATTTAATAATTTTTCTTTTTTCTTAATGTTGTAAACTCTTAAAAACACCTTTTTCCCCATCTCCTTTCTTAATCACCATCTTCTTCTTTTTTCCAAACCCGCCGTTCCAGTTCTGTCATCGCATAGTCAGAAAGCATGATACAAAAGCCTAGTACTAAGGTCGGCGCTAAGCTAAATTTTGTATGAAAATTTAGGAAGCTAACCCGGGGGTTACACCTGCAAGTACAGCTTGCATGCAAGCTGGCAGTACAGCTTTCAGCGAACTTGCATGATCAAAAACCATGGCAGCTGAGGTGATGGTAATTTGACATTATGCAGTTTTCAATATGCTTGAGAGAATTTGATAAATTTATTCTGGAAAAATTAGATTTTCTGGGATCATTTGCATTACATCATTTACCAACACCTTTCTCTTAACTTTTTCTTTGGTATTTATCATTCTGCTACTTCCTTTATTGCTATAATTTTCCAATATACGCATGACTTTACGCCTCAATGCAATTTTTTAAATGAACTTGCATGCAAGATGATAAGACATGTTATGGTACTATGTTGAGTGATTGACGACTGGACGTTAAGTCCCGACTATCAGCATGAGCTGACAGATCACTCGGTAGACAGCGTTGACTGCAGGGCGGCACGCTAGCTCGCCTCGGCTATTGGCGGAGAGTGTGGGGAAGTTCCACGAAAAACTTGCCGTCCTGAAGGGACCCTTACGTCACGTACCTACATCCACATTGAAGGCGCAGATGGTCTGCCTTCCTGCATGCCCCAACCACCCAACTGACTCTGAGGGCAGATATTTTCAGAGTCCCTTGTAGACCTGTAAAGAGAGAGACTAGCGGACCTAGACGACCTTCATGCAAGAGGGCTCCAGGAAAGTGAAAGGAGAAATAAAAGCATATTCGAACTAAGGAAATTCGCAAAAGAAGGAATGGTGAACAAAAAAAAAATCCCTACGGCGGAGATATACTAAACAAATCATTTGATAAGAAAAAGTGATTTGCATACACCATACATATAATCGCTGAGATATGTATTTAAACACCCTACATTTAAAGTAGTAGAATGATGCAATCTAATATAATGGAGACGAACGAAAAATTCAATATTAAAATAACTGCTAGTTCTACCAAAAAGCTCGATAAAACACGAGTAAAACGTACTAACTAAACCGTCTACCTATTATATAGAAATACTGATATTTCGATATATCGCCCAGCTCAATTTCTTATTAAAATTTTAATTTAATTTTTGAAATTAACTAATTTATACCTTTAATTCACCTAGACACTCTAAAATTTAAAAGTATGTCTTTGCTGTATGTGCATGTATGCACGTAATAACTTATTATTGGTTTTAATCTCATTCTACCCGGTACCTGAGCACTTTATTTGCGTGTTTCATACTACGCTCCCAAACACATGAGGTAAAAATAATTATTTTGTGCTTACACAAAATGTCCAACCTAAAATATTTCAACCTCTTTTCTTAATTGAACTATAAAACTAAGCAAAACACAAAATCCTTTGTTTACTTTTATCGATAATAGCACTAAATTAGTTTCAATAAATTAATGAGGTAATTAGTGTCGGCTCTCATGGCCACAAAACTAATGGAAGAGATATAATAATAGGAACTCAATTCGCTTAGGCTATCCTAAGATTAGCTATATAAGTATATGTGTATAGTTGGAATGATCACCTCGACTAAATGTTGGCTTTTTCCACAAGTAATCACAAATAAAATTAATCGCTGTCATTAATCAACAATCTTTGTATTAAATAATTTTAGGTACTCCTACGATCGAACTTCGTACTAAGCCAAGTAGCATCCGTGTGTCATTCACAAGAAATTGACAACGAAGATTAGTAATTAATTTAATGTACTCGGATTCATCCGTATCAAAAGTTTGGAAAAGTGTATAATGATAGATAAATATTACTTACGATATTTCTTCCCATTCTATTAAATGCGAAACTTTACCATTCAGGGAGTATTGCTTAGCACGAGCAACAAAGTTTTCACCAGTACCTATTCGATGAGCGGCACCAACTATAGTTGGCAGATGATTTTGCTCCGACAGGGATACATCTGCTTGATTGCCGCTCTTATTTGGTGATACTGGAATACCACTGACGGGCGCTCCTTTCTCTAAGACGACGTCCACTAAATCTACTGCCATAGATCCTAAATTATAGGTGTTGTAGTTGTACTCGGTGCCGAGGAACTTGCCGAATTTAGCAAAAACAGGTAGTTCCTTTGAATGCAGCTGATTTTGCCAACTTTTATCTCTCGCAAATATGGTGACTTTCCGCGTAGAGCGGCGACTGTGACTGAATTTCAATAATTTTCGGATTTTTTTGCCTGATAATAGGGAAAATAATTTTATCGATTGAAAATAGATTATATCTAGGGATGAAAAATCCCTTGGACTTACGTACAGGGTCTAATTCCTTTTCGATGCCTTCGGAATCTTAATTACAACATTCTTCGGTGTGCTCACTGTAGAAAATTTGGCAAGACAGAGAAGATTGTCTTCTTCTTCTCCATCAGCCGGCAAGAATTCTTCGAGTCGGAGGGCGTGCGGACTGTCGGTATGGCAGCCGTCCGGTATACATGCTGCAGTAATTCTCAGTGTAGCATAACATACATCAACCGAACCGCCTTCTGCTGTCAAGTTAAAAATCGCGTTGGTAGGGAGGCTTGCATGCAAGCTGTACTATCTCGTGTAATCTCACGGTACTAAGGTCAACGCGCTAAATTTGCCTTTGGGTTTTGATTAGAGATGGCACCACCAGTAAGTCTCCAAAAAATTTAGCTTGAATTTATCCGCCCGAGCCGTTCTTAGCGCGCTAAAAATATTTATTGTCAGAGTTCTGATATTTGATAAATTTATTGACCGGATTTTTGTAGTTAACGTAGTTTTGTACGTCTTTGCTGTAAGTATACGGATGAATTAGATTTCATCTCATGACTGTATTTTCAATACCATTGTTAATTTGTTTTTATTGTATGCATTATGCACATTATTTTAATATATTTAATATTTCCAAATAATTTGAACTACCTGTTTTAAGAAATATTATCACCGCGCGTTGTATTTCCGTAAAAAAATTACAAAATTCTTCTTCTTCTTGTTTTTAATATATCTTTTCTCCTTAGAATATAGAGCAAACAGGAATGGTAATTTGTCAAGAGTAGGAGACTATACATAGGAGTAAGTGAGATGCTGGATTGACTAATTGTCAAAGCTGTAGAATAACTGTCAAATGTGATTTTGTTTTGTGAACAGGTTTATGCAATCTAAAATTCTTTCGCGAAATTCAACAAAAGTACGAAATCAGTTTTTTTCAAAACTATTTAATTTGGAAGTTCATTTTGTGTAAAGTATAGTGACACTATTGCCTATATTAAAATCTTCATAACATAAAATAACATAAATTATCTTTTTTGTTAATAGAAGCAGAGATTTATATAAATTAATTATGTGAATTATTTCAAAATAAAGTAGAAAAAGAACATTTTTTACCACAGATGCTCCGCACAAAACCTTTGTTTACTTTTTGCAAATTTGACAAGTTAATAGGGATGGCGTGTAAATACATGTAAAATGGACTACCAACACAACCAGAAATTCATTACGCAAAATCTGGCTTATCACCATTCCTGTTTGCTCTATATTCTAAGTTTTTCTCTGAGTCTCCGCTGTCATAATGTAGCTGCTAAAGAACGACCCGATATTGGAGACCAGCTAAAATTTAGCTTAGCGCGGACCTTAGTACTTGGCGTAAAGCCTAGTACTAAGGTCCGCGCTAAGCTAAATTTTGTATGAAAATTTAGCAAGCTAAAAGATATTGGCGAAAATTTATCTTGAATTTTAGCGAAAGCGGTACTAAGGTCAACGCGCTAAATTTGCTTTTGGGTTTTGATTATAGATGGCACCACCGGTAAGTCTCCAAAAAATTTAGCTTGAATTTATCCGCCCGGGCCGTTCTTTAGCACGCTAAAAATATTTATTTTCAGAGTTCTGATATTTAATAAATTTATTGACCGGATTTTTGTAGTTAACGTAGTTTTGTACATCTTTGCTGTAAGTACGGATGAATTAGATTTCTTTTGGTGGCCGTATTTTCAATATCAATTGTTAATTTTTTTTTATTGTATACATAATGCATATTATGTTTATATTTTTAATAGGTATTTCCAAATAATTTTACCTACCTGTTTTTAGAAATATTATCACCGCGCGTTGTATTTCCGTAAACAAATTGCAAAATTCTTCTTCTTCTTGTTTTTAATATATCTTTTCTGTGAGTCTCCGCTGTCATAATTTAGCTGCTAAAGAACGGCCCGATATTGGAGACCCGCTAAAATTTAGCTTAGCGCGGACCTTAGTACTAGGCTTAAGGTGGAACTTGGTAACGTAGTGCACCGTATAAGTTGCGACCATAACAAAAAGTCTACAATCTCTACACTTTGTAAATATTCACACACTGAAATCCTTGCGAAACAGAACTCCAAATTAAAAATGATTTTAACTTTTTTTTTTTTCAGTATACAATTCTACATTTCCCACGATTAAGTCGTTATAACTGAACTATTTTTCTTACAAATGCTGTGAATAAATGTCATTGAACACGAATTCCAATAAATGAATTAATTTGATTGATCTTCGCAATTTTATCGTTATTAAGTGAATTAGAAGTGCTCAGAAATAATTGATTCCTGTGGTAGGTAATCGGAGCAAGCTACACTAACGTGACGAGTTCCTCCTTATTACCGTGAATCGAAACACATTTTTTTTTCTATTTTGAACTAACAAATCATAACTTTTTCAATTTTTCACTTTCGTTTTTTTTTTCCACTTTTTCAGAATCAACGTTTCAAACTCGACGATGAAAAAGAAAAACAAAAGGACCAAATTCAAACACAACAACATCATCAGACTCAAAAATCGAATACTGAAACTGCTGTTGTAAAACGGGCAGAATCTCCACCAAAACAAACGGTAAATTTAAAATTATAATAGCAAAATTGCATGCGACTTTTTTTTATCATAAAACACGTCAATCCATACATTATTAAAGTAACGTAAAATTTTGGTATTAAAAACAAACGTAACGACCCCCTTTAACCGCTGTAAGCAAATAACTAGTGTAGTAGTTAACCTTTTCCCATCATCAGGCATCACCAAAATGTTTGTACGGCACGCGAAACATCATGTACAGAATTGAAAAAAGAAAAGAAAAAAAACTACCAGGATCGAAAGCCATAAAATTGCTATTGCATTACACAAAAAAACAACAATTCACATATATAACACACACTGTCTATACATTAATACAGAAACACATTCATATCATAAACCAGCCAACCCGGCGGTGAAATTTTTGTTGACTGAATTGTGGATGATGAAGGAAATGGAATTTTGTAGAATTCATTCGTGGCTCTTTACGGTGCTTGTGTAGTTGTATTGTAGTAGAACTAAAGTTGAGTTGTCATGCCATGCCAGCACAGTCTACAGAATCGCCGAAGTGTCGGTTCTGTGAAGCAAGCGAACGCACGGAATGCGGGCAAAGCGGTGTGTTTAGCAGTCTCGGGCTAAGTAATTTTTGGGCGAAATGCAAGTTTTCCGGGAATAAAAACATTTTGCTGCTTCAAATCGGTGGTGACGTTATAACTCCAAAAATAACACAAAAAAATCATTTTGCTAATTCAGTTGCGCCGGAAGAAAGTTTAATTTAACTTGAAGAAAGAAACGACGAAACGGGATTTTTACGAAGTGCGGATTACATTCCGGGCCGGGATAGAATTATTACTTGCTTGGTATAAGAAAAAGAGTTGACGTCGCGCGTCGTATGAAGAACAGTTGAAACTTTGCGTATCAGAATTAATGTGTGTGATCGAGTGAGATAGATAGATTAAAATAAAATTTTATGACAGCACGATATCAAATTCCCTCGGCTTTTAGACTGGAAGAAAATGATTTTTTTTTCTTCATGGAATTTGTTATTTTTGTTGCATTTTTCCTTCACTAATCAACTTCCTAAATTGTGTGTGAAGTGCTGTTTTTTTTTTTTAAATGATTTTTTCGCGGCCTTACCTCTCCTTTGCTGCTTAACCTGATTTTTATTTTATAAAGTATTTATTTATTTTCAGGTGCATGAGTAAATTGCAATTAAATTTGTCCGCATAATTTTTTGTTTTGCACAGTGGTTGCTAGGACGCGATATTATAATTTTTGCTACTCTCTACCTATATTGCGAGACTCCATGAGGCTATATTCGTGCAGTTTTTTTTTGTGTGCATGGCTCTCTTTTTGCCTGATTTTTTATAGAAAAATAATGTTTGCCGTCCGTGTGGTACCTAATTAAAAGAATAATGACAAAAATTATGACAGTTAACGCCCGTCTTACTACTGTGAAGATATTTTTTTTTTTGTTGTGAAGAGAATGAATTATGTGACACGAGTGTAATTATTAAAGCATAGGTAGTAAAAGTTATCATAAAAGAAGTGCTAGAAAGAGATAACACATATAACACAAAAAGTGCTCTGTATTCTGCTGCTATGCTGTTGTGTATTATAATTATGTACTACTAACAAAAAGTCAAGTATAAATAATTCTCTGAAATTGTGTATTTATTTAATAAAAGTGCATGGAATTGGAATATAATTAAAATGATGAAAACAACACATTATTGCATCGAACACACGTGCAACTGTGTTGAGCTCAGCTTTCGCATGACAGTGTGTGTGTGAATTACTACTACTTTTAAAACTGATGCTCTCAAAAAAAGTTGTGTGAATTTATTGATCTTATTGAATAGAAAAATAAAAAAAAAAGTGCGGTAATTAGTAATTTTTATGCTTTTTGATTATCTTAATCCGTAAAGCTTGCAGTTTATGTTGCATGCGAAATTTTTGTGAGTCATTATTAATGCGGCAGCTTTGTATTATTATTTTGTAGTTAACTTCGAGACTCGAATCATTTCACGATCGAAGCGAACGAACTTTAGATGTATGTATAGTGTAGTATATGTATAAAACACGAACGATAGATAAGAGTGCGCGTGTGTGTTGAAAGATTTTTTTTTTGTTTGGTAAAAAAATACTGAGATCGGAATTCCGATAGTCAACAAAATGACAACTAGGAAAAAGAAGCGTCAACAAGAAGGTGGAGGATTCATGAAGAAAGTCTCATCCCTTTTTAATTTAGATACGGTAAACATGCATTTTCTTTTTTTTTTCTTACTGTATTTATTGCTTATATTATATATATATTTTTTCATTAGAAAAAAAAAGAATCTAGGTAGGTTACTTTTCGCAAAACTTACTGACAATAAAAATCATGGACACCACTTTGTTTGGCCTATGTAGGTCAATTCGCCGATTTGCATGAAATTATGTATGTCAAAGACGAGATCACTAAACATAATGGCAATATTTTTTTTAACTTCAATTTCAAAGTTAATTTATTACAAACCCCGGCATAAGTGCCACGCAAATAAGCGTTGGGTACAGCGATTAGGGAGGGTATTAAGAAATTAATTACAGAGTTGGATATGATTAGGATTTCCCTTGATTATGCTTACCTTAAAGAAAGTCGGAGTTAAGTTTTATTGAAGATCGCTAAGCCGCTAACACTTTTGTGTTAATTTAAAATGATTTTGGTGGGTTTCTTTTCTAGGTAGGTACCTTTTGTAGTCGAAAGACTCTTAACGCGCATCATGATTTTTTTTTCCTGTCATATGAATGATGCTGAGAGAATCTGCGAGTATATTAATTGGCTCTTCTTAAGTCTACACGCGATTCTGGAAAATGTGTCTGCATGAACAACTCCATTGTTTATTATTGGTGCATCATCCTTGTTGCTTCTTGGAAGTGGGTTTCTGTTGGAAAATCTTGAATTCTACCTTTACACGGCTTCTACAAGTACTTTTTTTTATTTTATTCCCTATTTGTTGTGGGATCGTGGCATTATTGAAAGGCTTTACTTACCGCGCGCTTCTTTATTTTCGTGAGACAGCTTTAACGGGAGGCGTGCATCAATGCGTCCTTAAAAATGCAGTCGAGGAGCTTATGTTGACAGAAGAAAATATTTGGCCTATTACTCGTTGTGTGCCTAAGGGATCTATTTTGGACCCTTTACTATTCAGCATGTATAACAATGACCTTGAGAGGTTATGTGAAATTCACTTATAGAGGACGTGTTCTATGTTTATTCTTCTTTAAGACATAATAACTTACAAACATAAATTAATGGATGATATGCCAAGGCAAAGGATCCTGGCAACTATTGGCCAATTAGTATTCGAATAAATAATGTCATGACAACTAACATATTACTTTGATGATCATAGTCTATTGAGTTCCTTCCAGTCTGGTTTCCGGAAGCTCCATAGTGTTGTGAGACTGCTTTTATTGACTTTACGTCACATATACGGAAATCCATCGTAATGAATCACTACATATGTATTCTAACGGTACCTACTTGACTTTTTAAAAGCGTTCGACTCAGTTAATCATTCTAATTTGCTCTCGAAGCTGGGATCACAATTTAACTTCCAATCCTCTTCTTTAGCACTTATTGATAGCTTCTTATCAGCCCGACATCAATATGTCAAAACAGGTAATGCTGTAATCTGGTATTTTGCAACTTGACTGTGATGTACCCCAGTGCTCAATCCTTTGGTCCAGTGCTATTCAGCTTGCACATCAATGACTTGCCCGATGTTTTTGAGAATTGTAACGTACAGCTAGATGCTGATGATATACAGCCTTTCTGAAAGTGTTATAGGAGACACCGTAAAATAATTCAAGCTCAAAATGAGGACTGGATGCTTCCTTTTTGGACAGTTTATATTTCTTATCGTTTCTGTCAAGTCTCAAGCGCTCTGACAATCATTGAAGTGATAGATAGTCTTGCGCTAAGGCTTACTAGTGTCTGTAATATAGGAATATTGTATAACTTCAAAGTAGGTTTTAGTGTCGCCGCTTAATTAAATATTTTGTAATGAATTCTTTTATTAATGTAGTGGCCGCTAAGGATTTCGTATGCATATCTAGTATAATTTGCCTGGAATATTGAATTCTCGGTTTTAGAGTTATTGGTATACTAGGTAGGAGGGATCCGCTAGAAGTACCTAGCCTGCTTCACTTAGACCACAAGTGGTCGTTGGTATACTAAATGACAGCTTCACTTTCTATGCAGATTTGGGTCTATTTCCTCTCAACTTGGAATAATTATCTTAACTAGTAGACATAAATTTTGTTGTTGATACTATTCTATTTGGATTAATTCGGTGGGATTTCTTCAATTATAGTGGCCAGTCTTTTTGAGTACATACCAATTTCTATATCCATCTGATAGCGCTCTGTACACCATTTTTCTAGTCTATACTCTCTTGGCTAAGTAGGTATATTGGTAAATAAAGTTTCTAGGCTGATGTTAGATGTTGCACGCATGCCATAATTTTTTTGTACGTTTGTAAATTTTATAATGATTTTTCTTTTGTGAGTTTGTTCCAATTGAGCTAAGCTTATCATCGAAAGTTATACTGGAGATGTGCAGTTTCTTTGGATACTGAGACGTTCTAATCAAAAAGGCAAGTTTAAGAACTTTTTGTGTCGAGGTTGACTTATAACTGATGTGGAACACACCATGCAGAACTTTGTGGCTCAATTTCTTTTACTTAGATGAGCTAACAGACCGTCGACTTGCCATGGATGAAAATTTTGTTGAGATAATACTCCGACTTGTGGACATCTTGTGCTAGTAAAAACCACTAGTACTTCACCACTTTTGGAAAGCATCGTTAGTTATAGATTGAGTTGCAGTCAATACTGGCCGTACAGAGAAGTTATCAAATGCACCTTAAATATTTAAAAAGAAGCAGAGGACGATTTTCATGTTGTTAGTTGCTTTTCTCTACCTACTCTTTGTCAGGTTGGGTAAAGCTAATTTTGTAGATTTTCCCGTGTAGTAGGTAAATGATTCCGAGTGCACTAGGAAACCCTTTAGACAGGATTTTTTGGATTTTATTGATCGCCCTTTCGACCATCTAATTCCTTGTCTATATTTGTTTAAAACTTGTGTATATATTCCTCCCAACTTGATGATGGTTTTTACTTTATTAAATACCCTTAGACGTACTTTCCTATGAATTTTTTAAGTTGGCTGTTCAGTTTAAACATAAACATTTATTTATTTGAGTACCCCTGCCAAAGGCACGCATAGCGCTGGACACATCTTAGAAAGTTACATAGTAGATTTACATATTAGCAAAATAAATAATAAAATAACGCGAATAACATTAGTATTAATATATAGTACTATATAAAATAGAGAATATAAAATATAACAAGAAAGAAGTAGTAGCTTAATGTACAGCACAGTACAGTACAATTTAGCATAGTCCAGTGCAAAGTGCGTCTGGTAAATAGACCTGCATAGCTTAAAAAATAAAATAAGACAAGATAAAGGTGCAGCACAGATAGTTGAAGCTTCTGAATGATGGATATCTGGTAACCAATCCAAGCCCGGGACCGGTGGCTGTGAGGCAACTGAAGTACAAATAAATTAATGAAAATTGGAGACAATATTGACACAGAGATTAGTGGTTGGATAGAAGGCAGAAGGCCATTAGATAGCTGCTGTCAGGAAGTCCAGAGCTTCAGACTTATTAAATGAATTTAGTGAGGCACTGCGTCTAGCCTCATCAGACATACGGTTCCAATATACGGTTAAACTCAGGAACACAGTTTTTCCACCGAACTGCGTACGAACCTTTCCTATAGATATGAGTGTATGTTTGGCCTTCCCCAATTTATATTGTTGGCGTTTGTGTCGCATCTGATAATAAGGTGGATATTGTTCCCCTTGCAGTGTTTTTGACAACAGTCATTCAGACACCTTCATTTACCTCCAAGAAAAATACGGTTGCAAAGTATTTTACGTGAACTCTAGAAGTTGAGTAAAATTGTATTATTGTTAAAAAGCAGACCGGCACTTATAGGGTTTTCTGCTGGTTTGAGTAATTTTTCGGATTTTTCTGGAATAATAACTTCTTTGGTCAGCTTCCAGCACACTGACTCTTAGGACCTGTCCGGATCCAAGTCTTCGTCTTCGTCTTGTTATTACAGCTAGTGACGTAACATCGAGACAAGCTCTATCCGAATCCATGTCTATGCCACCGAGCTTTGCTAGTTTGTATAACAGTTTTGACATTTGGTTAGCTTGATCACCGAGTCAAGGTTCGAGTTGACATATTTAAATAGACAGCGTATTGTGAGGTTATATTTGTTTGCTGTCTGTGAAATCAAGCTGAGCAAACGAATGAATTCGGACAGGCTAGCTTCGTCTTCGTCTAACTATAATAATAGCTGAGCTGAGACGAAGACGAAGACTTGTATCCGGACAGGCCCTTAGATTAGTTTTTTTCTTCGTTGATTTGTGCCCTGCCATTTTTTTTTTCTAAGCCCAGAGGTCCAGCCTGAGATTTGTCTTCAACCATAGTACCTACAGTCTACAGATGATGATTTTTAAAGATTCATCTTTGGTTTTGGTGAAGACACTGCAGTCGTTCTTTCAGTTGTAAAAATTGTAGGTTCAGATGTGGTCAACAAATCATTTTTTAACCCTTTGTACACGAACGGCGCCTCTCAGTCATCATCCTATGCTTTACTTCAACTCGAACGGCGCTTGGGAGGCGCCATCACTAATTATGGTCCTATATATCTTATATTGCGTACGCATTGACAGTTTGTATAAATATTAATGTAAAATTGTATTATCGGTATTTATTTACCAAAACAAGTAATTTGGTTGTAGTACCTAACGGCTGCATGTGACCTAAGTGCGTCAAAATGGCTTTTTCGGCTGGCAAAAACGTCTCGAGAAAGCTGTTCGAATCGAGAAAAAAATCAATGGATAGTACTTAGCGAGACTTTTAATTTGATATGCAAATAACCACCACTCTAAAAGTACCCTCTATAAAAGTATTTTCTTCTACGAATTGTTGCAGGTAATTAGCTCAGGGGAATAGTGAAAGCTATTTGCCGATTGATCATAACCTTAGTTACAGCCGACCGATGTAAGGTTCGAAAAATATAGTACCACAGTTTGAGTAGAAAAAGGGAAGTACCCAAAAAGTGAGCATGGCGATCGAAAGATCTCCAAAAATAAAGAATGTTTTTACTTTTTTTAAAAATTAGAAAATATACTGAACCGCTACGGGGTTAAAAGTTTGATCTAGTACATTTTGAAAAATCTAATACAGAATCGAAAAGCCCAGGTACTGAGAAGAAGTTTGAATACCCACATCGCTACGCTTCGAGGTCACATGGCTGAGTTATAATTGAAAATCCTCTGAACCTCTAATTGCCCCCTTCCCTACCGGATCGAAAAAAAGCCTATAACATGCGAATTATCAATGAATATTTGAAATATGAATTCAATCGGATGGACAGTTTTGGGAGGTAGAGGTTCCTCCGCTTTTTGCAATGTATGCAAAATTTAGAGCCTTTTTTTGAAATTTTACTCCACTCTAGTTTTTTAATAAAACTACTATCGAGTAGCTGATTACCCATACTTAAAAAAAAGGTTCGGATGCAAAGGTTTAAATAAAATCAGAAATTTTGGATTTGTTGAACTATAAACACGAAACTGACAGGACAATTAAGAAAACCTATGGATCAACGATTACTTACTTACATAATTAATTTTAAACCATTATTATATGTTGCACTCCGTTCAAAATTTACATATGGATAGGGTGATTCATAATTAGATGAATGAAAAATCTTTAACTTCTCCTACCTCCCCAAAATGACACATCTTATACACGCACGTCTCTGAACAAATTTCTTATACTTATCTCGAATACTGAGCAATATTGATTTCTACATATAAGAGATACCCTGTATAAAATAATATCAGGCTATAGGTTTAGCTCTTTTAGCATAAACCACCTGATATGAAGAAAAAACTCGTTTTTATACAAGACAAGCCTTTATCATGAGTATTGAGTCCATTGGTTCAGCTTGTAATTATTTTACCTCTTGATGAAGATAACTCATAATGACGAAACGTCGCGTGATGCGACCTCGCCCTATTGTGTAAAACCCTCTTATATATAATAGAGAGAGATACACCTATAGTCAGATTCTATATTTTGCTGAAATATCACAATTTTAGTTAATAATAGACAAAAAATGTGGTGAATGCATTTATGAATGAAATTTATTAACAAAAAAAAAAAAAAAAAAAACTGTCTACACTTTTGCTGCCATTAACAATTCGTCAATGAACTGAAGTTATAAAGTTCACCTTGAATTAAAAAAAAAAAACGAATTTGTCTGAAACTAACAATAATATTGACTTGAATCATCATCACGCATAGCCACTAATTAGTAATTATCCCAAACCAAAAATAAGTTAGAGGGCGGGGAGGAAGAATCTTTAGCTAAATAAATGGTGACGAATTCTTGTGTGAATTAAAGTAATTTGGCTTGGCAGCCACCTTACGCGGTGACAAAAACGGAAACGATTTCCTCCTTTTAAACTACGAAGAAATATGTTCGTGGAATGATAAATTCGAAAAGTTTTCAATTTTTTATTTTTTGCCTCCCCGACCGAAGACAACTTTTTTTCTAGCTGCTAGGGGATAGATAAAATTCATTCGATTCGATTTACCTACATACATACGTACATACATACGCACATAAATAAATTTATGGTAGGCTGTCTATTGATATTCTTGTGTAGGCTACTACTGTACGATAAGAAGGGCAGGGAATGGGAATACAATTTCTGATAAGATTTCTTATATATAGAGGCTAAAACCAATTTGCTTTGGATTTGCAAAATCTTATCAATTTCTTATTCTCGTTAAGGTTTTTCAGATATTGTCCAGGAATGGGAAGGTTCACATAAAATTAAGCGATTTGAAACCCAAAAAGAAAAAAAGAAATTCTCTATAAAATGAGGGAAAATCACTGACAAAAAACAGAATTTGAATTAAATAGGAGAAAGCTGACATGTAAACGAGATTTGCGGACGGCGGTTAAGCTATTCTTTCCCAACCGCGTATTCCACCTACCTTTTAATTTACACTTACTAAGATTAACAAATACTGCAATCGAAGGAAGCTTAAAATCAGTCGAGCACGTTCAATTACTTCTCACCTGTTAATTGCTAACAGAAACCGCCATCGTCCGTCTGTCCATCCGCCCGCTTTTCAATTATCTGCCAGTTGAGAAGTGTCAACATCTGGCTGTGCCTGAATAAATACTTTTCTTAATTTGGGGCTCAATTCCGGAAGGTTAAATGAAATTATATTAAGAGCTGAACAACTGAGAAACTGACGAACAATTTCTGGTTACATTTCAGGCTGTGAATTGCTTTCGTTGTTGTTATTGTTGTTGTTTATATAGAAAAGAAGAGAAAAAAAACCCCAAGTAGTTCGTGCTTTGAATGAAAATGACTTTGTGTACAGACTTAATTATTTGCAGGTGTCTACTCATTTTTTCAAAAGTAATATTAAAAGGAAATTCTAATTTTGCAATTATTATCTGCGCAATAAGAATCTCAGAATTCAGAGAGATCTAAGTTTTAGGTTCTTTTTTCTTCTTCTCCAAATGCCCTTGAAATCCCTTATAGGGCGGGCATTTGGCAATTGGAGAAACTCATTTGGATTCTTGAAAATTTTTGTAATTTATTAGTTGGTGTGAGTTCACGATGGAGGTTCAATTAGCACAATTAGAAAGTCTGTTTTGATGCCACTATTCGTATTATCGGTTGATGGGACCAGACAATTTGGATCTCTACTACGAATACAAAATTGCATAATCATTACATAAGTTTTAAGATAATCGACGAAAAAGTCACCTAGCATATAATAGCGAGTGCCACTTCAGATATGAAGTGAATGGGGATGATCTCTTTGAAAATGTGGTGAATATTCCGATATGTTCCAATTTTAGGTTATATTAAAAAAAAAAATGATGCTATTAGGTATGAGAAACAGTAAGTTCCATTTTTTGTTTTGTTTTGTAAAAGCATCTTTTATGAACATCATTGAAAGTATGCCCCATCGGAAGCTACTACATTTGTCCATCTTTCCGGCAACTTGCTGAATCCATCTCTAAAAAATTGATCGTCCTTCGAGGCGATCCAATTACTGAGTTAAATTTGGATACTTAAAATAATGAAAATATTCTCCAATAATGGCTGATTGCATCGACCGGAACAATTAGTAATCGAAAGATACAATATCAGGGGAGTACGGCGGGTGCTGTAACACTTCCTAGCTCAGACCTGCGTCTAAGTAGTTTTTCACTGGTTGAGCTACACGAGGTGTGGCTATAAAATAACGAGACAGAAGAAGTAGGTATGCGACAAACGTGAACGATCGACACCTGTGTAGCGCAAAGCCTTCTCTTTCCCATGCTTGCAAACAAATTAATCTGGCCGTATTCTTCGTTTGTATAGGAGTTGTTGTTTTGTTTTACTGCAAAAATTATAAGTGTCATAATAGAGCAACGAATCGTCGTCAAATTTTACATGAAACTTGGGAAAAAGCGCTACTGAAACTTATATTTTATTAAATGAATGAATGAATGTTTATTACGTGCGCGAATTTTTGACTGGTTTAAGCGTTTCCAAGGTGGCGGAGAAGACGTTGAAGATGATTCACGTCCACACATAAAAAACGGATGAACATATTGAAAGAGTCGATAATCTGATTCGATCTGACCGTCTTTTAACTATTCGTGCGATTGCTGAAACTGTACGAAAGGATAAAAAAAAACGATACGAATTATGGAAGAACAAGTCATGGGTGCTCCATCAAGGTAGCATGCCGGATCATTCTTCATTGTCTGTACAGACGTTTCTAGCCAAGAACAACATCCCAGTGTTAGACCATCCGCCTTATTCGCCTAACTTTGCACCATGCGACTTTTATCTATTTCCCAAAATCAAATTTGCATTAAAAAGAACAAGATTTCAGTCCGTTGAAGCTGTGAATGAAAAATGGGCACGCATCATGCAGAAGCTCACAGAAGATATCTTCTAGCACTGTTTCGAATAATGGAAAATTAGCACGGAGCGTTGTATCTTGTATTACTTATCTTCAATAGATCGCTTTAAAAACGCATTAGTTGCCGCCTGTAGACAGCGCCAGTAAGGGTTTCAGCAACTCATTTCATATACCACCATATACAGAGGATCACCTTGTCACTATGGATATCCGGCTTTGGCTGCGATGGACCACGCTCATCAGACTTAACCAAAGATTTTTTACGCTTAGGATTGTCATAGTGAATTCAATTTTCATCCCTAGTAACAATCCTGTGCAAAAAAACCCTTTTTGATTGCCTTTGCAGTAGCATTTCATAGATAGTTTTTCGATTTTCTTCTTGATTTTCGATTAGTTCATGATGTAACTAATTTCCTTGTTTCTGGATAAGTCCCATTGCTTGCAAATGCTTTTCCATAGTTGATCGGTCAACCTTAATCCTTCTGCCAATTGTCTTGAGTTTGGCATGGGTCTTCTTTGATTTGTTCATCAGTAAACTTTTTCGGTCTTCCTTCACATTCATCATCGTCAACATCGAAAACATCGAAAACGCCATCTTTAAACTGTCTGAACTATCTTTTGCACATACCATCCAAAAAATATGCTCACCGTCGTATGCTCCTAATAGCAAACGATTTCTTTAAATTATAGAAGTGTAACAATACTTCCCCAAAAATGTCGATTATTTGGTACAAAACTCTCCATGTTCAATCGTAAAAAGAAATCTGTCGTAAGCACTTTAACTGATCGAGATACAATGGATTCTGACACTGACATTGGACTTGTGGTAAAAAACATGTTAAACCGCTTCAGGCGTAATAAATACAATAAAAGTTACGCCATCTATTAAAAAACTAAACTTACTTTTTCTCATACCTAATAGAATAATTCCCGCCAGATTCACTAAGGCCATCATTGAGATTTGTTGAAATCATCCTCCTTTATGTACTGTTCTCTGTAACCACTTTGCTTTCCTAAGAATCTCATAGCATCGAGCTCTGCTCTCTGTGGTTTCTCTTAGCTTCCAAAAAGGAAATAGTTCTCTGGTAACCTACTCCTTTTGGTCGCCACCATAATGAACTGATTCGATTTCTTCGCGACCCGTACAGTTCCGACAGAAATCATTTGTCTAGCATAGTTCTCTATGACTCAGTGTCCCGTTATAACCCGTACTATGTTTCTGCTATTCCTTCTCTTTTACGCCTTTTCGCCCTCGACCATCCTTTTTGTAGACATGACTGATAATATATGTATATTCGCCTTAAATGTATTAAGCTCTACACTTTCTACACTGTCACAAAAGTGTCCTTGCCAAAACCCTTTTTGATCAGATCATCTGTTCTTTCATTCTTAACACCTAGTTTGCCTGAAGGATTCCTGGAAAGCTTGAAAACGATCGTTTCATGTGTTTTTTCATGTTTAAGAATGTAGTTTTAGCGCCTAAAACGTTTGTAGTGAATCGACTGTTCTATAATACGAAGTATTTCGTGAAAGCTCTGTGAGATTTAGATATTGTTGCTATTTTTAGAGTTTGTCTCAGACGTGTATCCAAGAAAGACTTTTACAGTCTTAAAAACAAAAGGAGCTTTTTAACTAAATATCACCTAGGGAATATAAATAGTTAGGTCGGATGTCACTCCTAAAAACTGCCACAAGTCATGAAATTACTATGTCTAGTAATATTTGAAGCATGTTATTATACCTGTGACACACAGCTAGTACAGATATCATAGTACATGCATAAACCACCTGTGTGTCGTTGCATACCAGCATAATGCAAGCTGGAGCAAACTGATGCGAGGCTAGTATGACCCAGCTTAGACAGGCGAGTATGCTGCCTCTGCCCCACGAAATCTGTAGGTAGGGTGTTGCTTCATTCCTAAACCCAATCACCACCTTAGCAACAAGCTTTCGTAAGGCAGAGGCAGCATACTGACCCAACTAAACAGGGTTTATAAATACTTGGGTTTTTGCCATGGTGTACGGAACTTTTTAATGATTTCATCGCTGCTTAAAAGTAGTGACAAATTTATCTAGCTTATTACTTTTTGTTTAAGTAGGCCTTTTCGGAGATATTCACTAGTTTATGACATGTTCAAAGTTTACACTAAAAATTTTTCCGACGATTTCTTGAAAAGCAAAACTTACTAACCCGGGGATTACACGAGATAGTACAGCTTGCATGCAGAAGGCAGTTCGATTGATGTCTTATCATCTTGCATGCAAGTTCATTTAAAAAATGGCATTGTGGCGTAAAGTCATGCGTATATTGGAAAATTATAGCAATAAAGGAAGAAGCAGAATAAAAAAAACCCAAGAAAAAATTAGGAAGGTGTTGATAAATGATCCCAGAAAATCTCATTTTCCCAGAATAAGTTTATCAAATTCTCTCAAGCATTTCTTTTCCGCCATCTTGAAAACTGCATAATGTCAAATTACTATCACCTCAGCTGCCATGGTTTTTCATCATGCAAGTTGACTGAAAGCTGAGCTGCCAGCATGGAAGTAGAGGTTACACGTGCAAGAAGTATGGCAGTGCGACTTGAATGCAAGCTGTACTATTACGTGTAACCCCCGGGTAAGTTTCAAAAGCTGTCAAATGAAACTCTAATGCGATGTGTCATTTAGCATGGTACAGCGAATACAATGGTATCCGAATTATGGTACCTATACTCGCTATGTGTCAAAGGTATTAACCCTAAGATTTTCAATAAACTAATTTTTGAAGTCTTTAGCATTATTCCTTTGACTATTAGTACGTTTACATGAATACTTGAGTATTTGACTTGAAATTTACTTGAAACTCAAGTGGAGTTTTTGGTTAAATTAATTCCAATTACTTGACTTGAAATTTACTTCGGGTGACATTTTACCTTTGACAACTTAGGTGCAATACATAGGTACGGATTTTCAGATAAATAGGTATTTTGAGAAAAGTGCCAAAAATGACAACCTGAATTATCATCAGTAATCTTCTTCTAGTTCCTCTTTACCCTTTTTCATAACTCGCAGAAATGAAAAATGTTCAAGTTGCTTTTACATGAATTTTTTCAAGTAAATCGATTAAAATTTTGCGAGTTACTTGATTCAAGTAGACTTGAAGTTAATGCGCGTTACATAATATTTTGATTACTTGATCTCTACTTCCAAGTATTTATGTAAACGTACTGCATATGATAATCTTCGTCAAATATCAATTTACCTCATTGAATAGATTCTTCCATTAATTGTTTTCCAGCCAGGCCTTGCAAGCTTGTAAATTTAGAAACCTCATCCCTGATTCTAGAGTCTTCCTATTAATTCTTCCACTAGTTTTACTTTTGGGACTCGATTCTGATCAAATGGAATTCTTGAATGCAGACCTTTGGGCTACTAAAAATGTTTATGAGCGTAAACGAGTCCCTTTTTCTTTATTTGTATTTACTATTGGCAATATTCGACATGAATTTGGCTATCTCTTCATATGTATTTGATATAGGACCCCAGAGGAGACAATTTTTGAGATATACTTGAGATACTTTAGATGCTTGTTCTTATCAAACTTCTACAAAATGAATCGAATTCAACGTAAAAAAAATTTTTCACATTGTTTTAAGTTGGTTTTAGCATAACTACTTCATCTACCACTTATTACTCTCATCATTGGAATGTGATTCCTGAAAATACTTTCCAAAATACCGTTTTCATCCGAATAGTCTGTTATTTCAATCTGTTCATCCAAGCCGTATACTCATTCCAAAAAGGATGACAGTTTTTCCCATTTTATTGTAATGTTGTGGAAAAATTACGCAAATTAAAAAGAGGGTTTAAGTCATCCTTCTTCCAATCAGTATACTCACCAAAACCAGATTTTTAAAAAAAGCTAGCAATGAGTAATTCCAACTGCTTTCTCAAATTTTGTCTGCCTTATATAATTTATTAATACAATTTAAATATTTTGCCGAAATTAATCTTATTGCGGAAGTTACAACTCTTTGAAAATAACAAAAATGACCAATTTTTGCCCTTTCGACCTAATTTCAATTCATTTCACGTTTTGGAAAGGATATATTTCAAATTTTGTAGAAAAAAAAGGATTATCGAGAATAAGGGTTGTCCTTTATCCTTGAAAAAATCTTTGATTGGACCTGTGGCGATTGTCGGGTTTTTTGTTTCATAGCTGAAAAGGTCTAAATCTAACGAACAATCTGTAAAAATTTAAAGTTGGGATTTCCATGAGTTCACGTGCCAATAATTTATTTAGTGAGGAAAATCCGGGAGAAATCAGTTGTTGTACGGGATGGGGTCTGAGTTGTTAAGTCTAAATCACTTGGTTTCATATATTTTCAGTGTCGTGATTATAATTATGGTATTTAGGCAGGGAGAAGGGGAGGGGAAATAAAAGAATTAAGATATTTGAAATTTTATACAATTCATAGTGTTAAATATTTTTTGTAGCATGATTGGTTCAGTGAAACCTCTTTTATCCGGAATGCTCGGGACCGAGCTCTTTCCGGATTAACGATTTTTCCGGTTAATAGATACCTTCGATTATCCAGAATATTCTATCAGAACTATATTTTGTCCGGATTAAAGGGGTAAAATACAAATTCTGAATTCCATTTCAATTTGTCTTTAATTATCTTAAGCGAATAATATTATGTGGTATGTATGTAATTAAAAATACATAACCATATCCATTATTTTATAAACCCAATGTATACATATCAAAAAATGATATTTGAATTGAAAAGAAAGAAGAAAAACTAAAAAAATTGCTTGTTTTTGCAATTTTTGTTTCCCATTCATTAATTTGTCTTGAATTCGATAAGGAGTCATAATTTCTTGCTGGGTTATAAAAGCTTTCGTTTCTGAAAATGTGATTAATTTCCACAAGTGCAAATGGCGTCCATTATTGTCATACTGTTTGCAACAATTTTTACGTCATCAGTTTCACTTGCACTTTCTTCGTGGTCATTCGGTTCAATCATACACATAGTAATAATTTCGTCATCTGTAAGGGCAGCGTGCACACTTACATTAGTATCACAATTAATACAGTCGTTGAGACTTTCTTGGCTTATTTCTACGTTCAACCCAGGCGTATCAATGTAAGTCCTTATCTGTTCTAACATATCCCCTCCAAGACTAATTGGTCATTATCTTCCCTGGGTTCGTTTTCAGTTGGCCAAATATTGCTCTACGCATTTTTCAAGACAGTAGATTGTACTCCATCCCAGGCACGATACATACACCAAATGGAATCTTTGATGTTAAATTCCTTTTGAAATTGTTCAATAGTTTTGTCATACGTATTTATAAAACTTCGCATTAATTCTTTCCTGTAGTGACATTCATTTAAAACTCCTTATAATACCCTGGTCCAATGGTTAAAGTAGCGATTTAAAATTGGGCGGTAAATATTTAACAATCACATTTTGCTTTGTTTGAAACATCTGGATGGGCAGGACAATTATCAAGCAATAAAAGAATTTTACTGCTATCAGGAAGGCTAATATTTCTTAAATGTTCCCTTATTTCTGGCACAAAGTTGTTATTGAACCAATCAAAAGTGATTGATTGTGTAATCCACGCACGCTTATTCGCTTTATATAAAACAGGAAGTTCTTTAACTTTTTTTAGGGCACGTTAATGAGCTCTTTTCCCAATAAAAAGTAGCTTGCACTTATGGGATCCAAAAAAAAAAAAAAACAAAAGGATTCACAATGGATAGCTCACACGATCGGAGCCCTAAAAGGTGACATAACCAACGACAGCTACGTTAAGGTTAATTATCAGTGGATCAATTGGAATATCTGTCTAATACATTTCTTAAAGAAGTTTATTACGATGATTGTGCAGTTAATTCCCCTGTAGAGATATGCAATACGTTTGCAGCTTATTTCAAGTCAGTTTACAATGATGACTCATACATTCCGAATAGTATACCAGATAGTGGTTTTGATTCAATATATATCCCCTCATTCGTGGTCGAAGATATCAAAGCCGTGATTAATTCGTTGGACATCAGTAAAAACGCAGGTCCAGACGGTATTCCCAATAATTTTTTCAGTCCCCATTTGTGAACTATTTAACCGTTCAATATCTGAAGACTTTTATCCGGATCTTTTAAAAAAGGCGTTTGTGTTTCCTATATTTAAAGCTGGCGACAAAAAACATGTGATTAATTATCGTCCGATAACAATATCCAATAGTCTTGCTTTAATATTTGAGCGTCTCATTTATAACAGCCTTCTCTCGCAAATAAAGTCCATAATTGACATTCATCAACACGGCTTTTCTCCTGGTCATTCCATTGTCGCCAACTTAGCTATATTTACCGATCAAATTGCAACGGCTCTTGACACAGTAGTAAGCAAGTGGACGTATTTTATGTTGATATCTCTAAAGCTTTTGATTCCATTAATCATAAACTGACTCTTGACAAGGTAAAAATATAGGATTTAGTGCCTTAACCTTGAAGTGGTTTGAATCGTATTTATCTGATCGTCAGCTGGTTGTTACGGTGGATGGCTATAAATCTATATCGTTTACACAATCCTCTGGTGTACCTCAAGGGACAATACTTGGTCCTCTTGTATTTATAATGCATATAAATGACTTAACCAACTTTATTGATTCCCTTTGCCTAATATATGCCGATGACACTAAGATATACAGAGTTATCGATATGGCTGATGACTGCAATAATCTGCAAACCTATATTGTAAAATTTTTAGACTGGTGTGAGAAAAACGTCTCATTTTCTGGGTAGCTCTCCCGTAGAGAAAGTTTCTGAAATAAAAGTAATCTTCGACAGCAAACTCTTATTTGATTCTCATGTTAGTTATATACAGTTATATACAAAATCATTCAAAAGTGTATTCACATTTAAAACATTAGGGGTATTCACTCTTTAATGTATCAGTGTAACCGATGTAAATATACAACAAGAATTTACAACAAAGAGTGAACACACTGTTTAGCCTTTAGCTTACTTCGAAATGTAATTATGGGAATAGGGTGATAATATGGCAGACCGTAGGAGCTCTCCCCGGTCCCGGAAAAATTGAGAAAATCCTCAAAATTCCTAGGATTCATAGTTATCCTAGAAAGAAAGAATTGTGAAGATCCGGTTAAAAATAGCTGAGATAAAAACTAAAGAATTTCAACTATTTATGAAAAGAACGGCTTAAATTAAGGAAATGCCGGTTTTTCATAGAATTTTTTAACCGTTTGGGTTGTTTCCCCAAGTTGTTATTTATACAATTACTACTTAATTATACACTATTTCTGCATAATGTCAGCGGATAAAATGAAGCCTGTTTTGTTGGGAACGGTTATTTCTAATTAGTTTTCAGCTCAGGCTAATAGTTTAGGAAAAATGTTAATAATAGTAGAACAACCTCCTTTTACGGCAATCTTTGCCGCTTTTTGCCGTGACAAAATGTAAAAATTATCAATTTACCTTTACGGAATAACAGTGGTTCGGAGCAATTTTTTTTGTAACGATGAAAAAGTTTCGTAATCGAACACTTATGCCTATGATTGAAAAAAAAATTAGAAAAATAACTCATATGTATGTATTAATGGCGTATATGGGACCCAGATGGGGAAAAACAGTGAATTTCGGGAGTAAAAGCTCAGTGTGGAAATATCTCGATTTGGAAAATAAAAACCTTCTAATAGATAGAAAATTTCATTACCTTTAATTTAGATGTAAAATTTTTTTTCTAGGGGCATCCCTTATGATGCAGGGTCCGACAAAGTAAAAAAGTGGTTTTCAGTTAAAACGTAATCAAGTTTTAGAGGGTGGAAAAAATATACTATGGAGTATACCGGATTGAAATTTAAAAAACGCCATTCGATAGAGCTCAGCAAAAGCTTTAAATAGACGCTCCACATGTCATATTTGGGCTTGAGGAGGGTGGGGGTAACAACTCCGCACCCCAAAATACCCCCACTCGAAACTTTTTTTTTTCGATAAATTTAATTGCCTTGTCGAACTAAAGACGAATATCAAGTTCGTTTTTTGAACGGTCCCCTCCTCATCCCGCAAGAAAAGTTCAAATTTTGAAAATAATTAAAGCTAATTTCTGATCTTCAAATACTATTATTAAGTAATATGTTTTTCGGTGAAGTTTTATTAAGTTTTCCAGAAAGTTTCATGCTCTTTGATGCGCCATCACTGATGTTTTGGGCTCACAAATTTGCAATACCTTTTTTTGTGGGGGAAAACCATGATGCGGGTAGATGTAAATTGAACACCCTGCTAAATCAACCGATTACCACCTAGAAAAAATACGAGTGCACCAGTCGATAGTCCTCAAAAGGATGTTTCATTTGGCACACTGGAAATTTTCCTAGGACGCTCCCGGTTTACACTGCCAATTTGTGAATGTAAAAATACAAGACCCTTGTATTGCATTTTATATGCATAGGCCTTTTATGACTTTACTGGGTTGTAATCAAATACATCTTTTACAACGATACACTCTTTGATACAACATTACGTGAATACCCCTATTCGTTAGTATGAAGTCTACTTGAATACGCCTCCAGTCATTTGGAACCCTTTCTACTCAGTATACATCGATAAAATTGAAAGAGTTCAGAATCGATTTACACATTTTCTATTTTTCTAATCGGATGGAATTAATAGAAGCCTAAATTATATGGAAAGGCTACAGCGGTACTCAATGCTTTCGTTGGAAACCCGCCGGGGTTATCTTGAAAAAATATTTTTATACAACGTTGTAAACAATCTAATTAATAGTCCAATAATCCTTAGCAAAATTAATTTCAATTTTCCATCGCGTAACATTTAGGCCTCAATTAGGACGAACAAATTTTAATAATGAAATCACCCATTGTAAGAATTAAAAAATATATATATAATGAACTGGGCTATGACATTGATCCCTTTTCAGATAGTCGCTCCTCTCTTCGACGCATTGTCCTGAATCAATTACAAAGTAATTTTAATTACCTCCTCCAATTAATCTTGGCAATATTTTGAATTAACGTTTAACTTGACAATCTTGGCTCCATTTTATTCTTTTTCCTTTAATTTAATTATAATATCATTCACCTTTTAGTTAGTATTTTTCATTTCTTTTATAATTTTTTAGTTTATCTTTATTTTTCATATGCTTCTAGTCTGTATATTTAGTAGTTAGTAGTTTGCTTAGTTTATTTTAGATTGAGTAGGTTAATTTTGTATCACTGTGTAAATTGCTGAGTATAGTAGCTAGATTTCACACTCAAAGTATGGATTTTAGTCTTTTCTTATATGGATTTTGTAATACAATATTTCTTCTTCTTAAAATTTTGAATTTAAGCTTTTTTTGTGTTCAAACATGTTAACCGATAGTAAATAAGTGGAATTTTCTGTTTGTTATCGCATGAACTCTTGAGGTGGAACACAGACGACATCAGAAAATGTGTGGGGTTGTTCAGGAGCCATTGGGTCATAGATAACCATGGTAGGTGGTTGGTTTAGAGTCGAATGATTTCTGTCATAGCTGTAAAGGTCTAAGAAAATTGAATCAGTTTGATATGTACTCTGCGAGTGTACTGCTCTAGCAAGCGTAAAAGAGACGGGCTACTTAGTAGGTATACTTCTTCTCGGAGCTGGGCGAGTGCATCCTGAACTTCCTTAGACAATCAGGGTGGATCTAGGATTGTTCTTGATCGGATAGATTTCAGTGAATCCATGGGACACAATGGATCCGTCAGTGGTCAAAGATTTTCATGGCGGAACCACCCCACTACATTATCGGGACCATAGTTTATTTTAGTATTCTTAGTAGGTCCTGTCTCTTCCACTGTATACATGTTCATCTGCTCTATTCACTGATGTAGTTTTTCCAGATAAATAGGATCTTTATTGGTGGCTCTTTGGCTTTTTCAAAATGTCTTAAAAATAGTTGGCAAGGCTCTACAAATCGTAAAAAAGACATTAGCTAAACTAAAGCTATAAAGTCAATAGGGGACGGTTAAATCAATTATACTAAACAAATAACAAAAAACAAAAACAGACACAAAAAGGTAAAACAAACGACACAAAATTCTAAAAAAAAAAACGGCTACAAGAATTTTGAAAAGGATCTAAAAGATAGACAAAAAATTAAAAAATCCCAATTTTGACAATTGGGTAAGTGGCAGTTCCAAGAAGTTCCAAATTTTCGAAATAATCTAATAAAAATAATTACCTAAACGAACGAATTTTCAACAAAAATTTTTGCAATTTAGCACCGAGACCGAAACCGATTTAAAAATGAGAAATCGAATGAACGAACGAAAAAATTTACCCGATACCGTTATAGAGTCCCGCAAGAGCAGCCTGTAGTTTCATAGACCTCTACAAACTGTCCTCATCATCCCTCCCTGGCACATATCGCTCACGAGTTCCATTAGATTTTGCAAAGCTGGGCAAGTGAAGAACCTGTGAAACAGGGTGCCTTCACCTGAACAAACTGTGCAAATCCTCTGAACTAGCCGATCAATATGTAACAACTGATTAGGATGCATAAGACTGTAATGCAGCAATTTGAATGCTACATCAGCATCTTTGTATAACTAGAAGGATAACTGTAGACCACTCTGCAAGTTATCCCTCCCATCATGCCCATATTCACCCCGAGGTGTGCGCCATCTGTTGTATCCTGTATACTCCGGAGGTCTTTTGACATAAGCACGTCACGGAGCACATGTGTTGTAAGTGTGCTGAAAGATGTGTCAGGTGGTCAGTTCAGGATGAAAGCAACTTCCAACTTAGTGCCAGCCGGGTCGTGTAGTTGTGAAGTGTTAGTGTTTATTCGACAGTTTCCAGAGATATCAATGATATCTCCGAGAACTGTCAGTGTATGCGTGTCAGCTTAAAAAAAAAGCATACTGAACACTGAATCTATTAATTCAGGATTAAACCTGACTGGAATCAACGAAAATTGCGTGTACCGTAGAGCATTCCACTTAAGGTGAAATGCTGGCCTGATTCTGCCCCAGGTCTGAATCGTTGAGATTAGGTCCTGTGGCCAGTCACGAGGATAGGGTGGTCGAACAGAGAGCAGGTAGTAATACTCCCCTATGCCGATCCCTCCCAGTACATTCACCCACAGTTGAGAAATCAAGATGTCTCTCTGGCAAAACACTCGTCTCAGACTTTAGCAGATGAACGATGGACGAGGTAATCAAATAGTTTATCACGAATGACCTTCCCATTAAGGATAATGGAAACAGCCGACTACGACATGAGTTTACAGCTCTAGACGAGTTTCTCAAGAGCGATGCGACTATTATTTGATTTACTCTCGCGTCCATATACACACCTAAATACTTCAGGCAAGTATTAGTCCATTGGATGTTCAGTGGAGTATCTGTACGATCTCTCCACCTTCCACACCACAAGCCTTGACTCTCTTAATAATTGAAAAATTTAAAAAGTTTGTATAACTTTTTCCTGGTACTAAATCCTCATAACGCCAAAACGATATTACTAGACGTGGAAATGTTTAAAACAAATATGGTCTAGCCATTTTGACATCTGGCCATTTTTGTTTTTTACTTATCTCTGCTTACTAATTTTTGTACGATAAATCAATCGTTAGAATATTATTAATACAAATATTTGACCTGATCTAGCCATCCCGGTCACGCCAATTGATTGTGGTGACGAAAATCTCTAGCATCTTTCTTTCGTTGATTAAGGTTTCTATTTTAAATTTTGATCTTGCCATTTGACCTTATCCATTTGAATGTCGCTGAATCAATATCTTCATACACACATTCCGTCACTTGTTTTTTGTTTGTTTTTGTAAATGGAAAATGCTTGGCTTGAGATGATTTTAGTAGGTATTTCTCCTTCCTTTTTATTTTCTGTTTTTTCATAACCACAAAGGAGGAAAATAAGATTTACACTCAGATTAAACCTATGCCTTCTGTTTTTTTATTGATTTATTGGGTAAATATTTAACAAAATATTTTTTCAACACCAAACAATAATAACTGTAATAAGAATAAATCACCGAAACGTTTCAATGAAAATCTACCACACTTTTACGAAAAAGCTCGGCATTAATTCAATTCTAAAAACATCAAACAAAAGGGGGATTCCAGAAACATTGCAGCATAGTCTGATTTAAAGAAAGAGAAATTCACATAAATTCACCGAAATTCTGTAAATTCTGGTAAAAATAACTTCCGTAAGTATCTACGGTTTTTATCGATCTTTTCTATGTGATAATTTATAATAAGAGTGTTCAAGTTGGGGAAATATAAATAGAGGGAAATTAGTTTTATTTGCTGGAAATTCCATTTAACTTAGGAAAATTTTCATGTTCAAGAAATCTCTTTTAAGCATCGTTTCCATTAATACAAATTTTCTTATCCAACAAGGTTTGAAACAAATTAGCAACATTCTGTATAAGTGGAAACGTTATGTGAAATCCAGACTGTAAGAACCCATAGAATTTTGTGTGTGGATTTTTCCACTTAATTGAAACTCGATTTACTGTGTTGGCTAAGTATTGATTCTAGCTATCTTTTCAGTTAGTTAAAGATACATTTGGTTAGATCTGGTTATATGTATTAGACATAGAAATTCGATGATGATATTATATTTGACTCGTGTAACTAGTAGCTAAGAATTGTAAAGTTGTAGCAATCTTCTCGCTGCTGATGATACAGATTTTCGAAAATTGGTATCTTATTTCTTGACAATAGGCGCAACCAGATGAAAAAAAACTTTCAAAGTCCTTTGCTTGATATATGGAAAAAGTTTTTAAATCAAATTTGAAGTTGCAAATCTGCCATTAAAGGATAATAAATACCTTCCATTTTACGCTACGCGTAAAAGCTAAAAATTCATCACCTTTAACATTTACGTCGTACTTTTTTCATTAGACTTAAACTCAAATTACAAATGCAAAACAAGATGCTAATAAGATCTGTTTACCCATTGTGGTTCGTTTCTCAACTAAAGAATGTAAGTTAAGCCCGACACCTCCAGCTATAAGAGATGTCTTAAACATTATGCATTATGATGCTCTGAATATATTTTATTAACAATGTTTATTTCAATTAAGCGGGGAAAAGCTTTGACGATCGGATGAAGCTTGAGCGACTTTCGTGGGTGAAAAAGTGAACTTTTCTACTTCTCGTGATTGCGAGGAATTGGTGAATTGTGGAAAATTACTTCCTATGAGAAAAATGTTTGCAACAGAGCCACTAATGGCCATGGAAGAAAGAACTGCAAAAATAAAGTGTTTTCCAATAAGAGGTGTTATTTTGATATTCAAAGAAAAATGCCATTTTTTGAGATAAATGATCGGATCTTTATTTCATTATAAAGAGGAAAGTATGCCGTTAATAATGGAAAATAACATCAGCCAAATGACCACCACGACTACGCCTACAGGACCATATCCTTTTCATGAAATTTTCCATAACCAAATCGCAAAGTGGCTGCCTCCTCGATAGCCTCACGAATTCCATCTTTGGGGTCTTCTCTTTCACGTGGCCCCAAAGGAAGAAGTCGCAAGGTGTTAAGTCACAAGATCTCGGTGGCCAATTGTGATCACCTCTTCGAGAGATAACACGGTCCGAAAACTTCCCGTAAAAGATCAATGGTTTCGTTGCTTGTATGGCACGTAGCGCCGGCCGTCTTGTTGAAAGTGAACATTGTCCAGATCAATACCATCCAATTCCGGCCATAAAAAATCATTAATCATCTGTCGATAGCGCAATCCATTCACCGTAACTGTTGCTCCAGCCTCATTTTCGAAAAAGTAAGGTCCAATGACCCCACGGGACCATAAACCGCACCAAACAGTCACACATTGAGGATAGAGGGGCTTTTCAACAATAACTCTTGGGTTTTCCGAGCCCCAGATGCGACAATTTTGCTTGTTGACGAAGCCATCGAGTTGGAAATGGGCCTCATCACTCAAGATGAGTTTTCGATGTAATTCCGGATCATTTTCATGCATTTCAAGGACCCAATCAGCAAAGGCTCGACGTTGTTGATGATCGGCCGGCTTGAGTTCTTGTGTTAACTGAACTTTATAAGCCTTAAGACCCAAATCTTTATGCAAAATACGGTGTAATGACGTTTGTGGAATGCCTAATTCCAAAGAACGACGAGGAATGGACAAACCTGGGTTTTCTTCAACACTTTCGGCTACAGCAGCAATATTCTCGGCTGTTCTTGAGTGATGTGCACTGGTTTTATTCTTCACATCACTAACTTGTCCCGACAGCTCGAATTTTTCTACCAATTTCTATATTGCGGTCCGACAAGGTGCTTCACGACGACCCAAAAAAGTTCGAGTTTTACGAACCGTCTCTTCCACATTTTCACCATTTTTATAGTGAATTTTAATAATTTAAATGCGTTGTTGAATCTTGTATCGTTCCATTTTTATTAATGGCGTAGTTTCTCTTTGTCAAATGTCAAAAAATGACAGCTGCAAAAGTGACATCTACCGAAATAGCGGGCTAATTAAAATAACACCTCTTATTGCAAAACGAATGTAGTCGCTGAGGTGTATGTGACCCATATCCATGAAAATGAGGGAAAAGTACACCACCCGATAGTTCTCGGGGACACCTTTAATTTTATGTACAAAATGCTATATAGGAACCTCCCCGCCGAGGGTTCTACCCAACTCTAAAAATATGTTGAGAAAAAATTTTCTTCTATGAATTATAGCTGGTAATGAGCTGAGGTGAACAATGGAACGAGTTTTTCGATCGAACTTAACCCTACCGAGTTAGAGCTGATCTAAAGTGCGAAAAATCTAGTACCTCAGTTCTAATAAAAAAGACTCCAAAAAAAGTGAGTTCGGGAATGGCTATTTAAGCCTCCGAGTATAGGAGTGTGTGTACTCAAACTTCTTCTCAGGACTTAAATAATTCGATTCTGTGTTCTAGATTTTCCAAAATGTACTAGATCAAACTTTGCCCCCCCCCAGGCTTCCTCCGCTTAATTGAAATAAATATTGTTAATAAAATATGTTCAGAGCATCATAATGCATCGTTTAATACATCTTTCATGTCTGGAGATGTCGAACCTAAAGTGGGCATTCCTCTTTAGTTAAAAAGCTGTCTCCCAACAAGTTCACAACATGTTACCGAACAAATTGGCACAATTATTATTAGTGGAAACGAGGCGGCTTTATATGAAGTTTTTGAATCGTCATATTTAATGTTGCTCTTTTTCTAGCAGTGGAGCACTAAGGCCCATCGAACAAACTTCAGTCAGGATATTTGAATTTACACACGTATTATATTGTCAAACGTAATAAATGCTCTTTATTGCTATATAGAAAAAACATCCTTCTTATACTTTATAAAAATTACAAAATAAATTTTTTAATTCATTTAACTCAAAAGTTTCACAAATAATCCTGACTTTGTCAGTATACAGATCACAATTGAAGTAACACCGAGAAAAAAATCCAATGCAAAGTAGGGGGGAAATACAGTGCAAAACTAGTGTTGCACTTCTGCTATAGAAGTGGTCCTATCGAACATTTTCATTGCTGCACTGAATTACAAAAAAAAGTTTCGGCAAGTTCGAGTTAGGGGAATTTAATTTCACCCAGGTGAAGTTTTAAAAACTCCAATTAATTACCCTTCTTATCTCCTTACCTTTTCTATGCAATTCCCCAACTTCGTTTCTTTCTCCTCACTCTCTCCTTTTTCATTGCTCCTTCCATTCTTCTCTTGTTATCTACAACTTCCTTCTAGATCATCATTGCTTAATTTGGTGCCATGTAGGTAGATACCTATACGAAACATACAATCCCTATATGAAGCGATGTATCTCCTCCAGTTTTGGTTTTATGAATTTCTCTCTATTTTCAGACAAGATCGAGAGATGGGGCTAAAATCGCCAAACTGATTAAAACCATAGGCATAAGAACTAAAAATCGCATGGTATATTAGAGCAGAGTATAGAAATTGTGAAATGAGTGGTGCATTCCAGAATGTTTTAGATTAACGTCCCTGAAGCAAAAGTTGCTTTAACAGCAGTTTTGTGTGTATGTATACGTATTTGATCGACCTCCTCAACACAGCAGATGCAAGAAAATAGTAATCAGTCGACGTATCCATCATTTCAAATGTTGTTGGTCCATTCCGGAATGTCCCATCTGCCATATAAAATTTGTATACTCTTCTCTGGTATTGCATCCGATATCTAGCTCTTGTGCCATTCTACATATGTTAAAACGCATATCTCAAAATTATCTTAAATTACACCGAATGTCTACATCCAGACATACATACATAAAATCGCCCATATGAATAGAGAACATTGATTTTTAGCAACAACTTTCAACAACACTTTTTGGAAAATCACTGGATAGGGTCGTCGTATTAAACTGCTAGTTAGTCACAGTCTAATACGACGACAATACTGAAATTTTGATGAGCTCACTACAAATTATTCCCCGATTCTTAGACATTTTCTTTGAATATTTTCTACATGTGTGTCAGTTAAAAATAGATCAGCGAAGTAGTTCACCTTCCAATGGATGACATGAACCAGGTCTTTTACTCGACAATTTTATAAAACATCAAGAAAATTTCTTTCTACTTTGGTTTCAGTTTGTTGTTTAGCGGGTAACATAATTTTATTTTTGAACGTGGTGGTGGTGTGTCATTTTTTATATGAGGTTTTCCCCCCATTATGCAATTTCCTCCATTCAAATTACCAGTTTGCCTCTCGGTTACACTATAATGCCGGCAAAATTCATTGCTTCAGGCGAAACTGCGGTTTATTATTAGATTTTTGTGATGAGTGGCAGCAGATTGATAGATTTTTTTCTTATTCATTTTGGAGCATTTGTTACTTACTTAGTTGTTAAAAATTAAAAGTTGTTTATTACGTTAAAGGAGATGTTTTTTAGTAGTTCATTCGGACTTTGTTTTCAGTTAGTATAAACAACTGGAATCATTATTTTTATCACTGCGGGGCTTCTATAGTTTTTTTATTTTATTGATTTATTGGGGAGGCCATAAATTGACTTCATAATAATTAACTTTCATCTTGAACAGAGTAGGTACCTACTTAAGGAAATTTCACTATAGTCAACTAAAAAATCTGAAAAGTATTCAAAATTTGTGCCAAGCTTAGCATGACAAAATTTAAATTTCAGTAAAGAAATTAAGTTTTTATGAGATTTGATTGGGTAAGAATTTTTTTCCTTGCTGCGTACCTACCTATGAATATGTAACTCTATGTTTGAACATTTGATTGCTCTCATCGAGGAAAGTAATAATAATAATTTTAATGTATTCCGCATTAGAAAAATTAATTAATTATAATAAAAAAAGAAAATATGAAATTATATTGAAAAGTCATTTTTCTCCGACATCAAAAGATCACCTAACATCACGCTAGCACTAGTAGCGTCAAGAAATTTGGTTTTTTTTTTATCACGAAAATTGTTCTCAGTAATTCTGGATGAGTTTTTAAAGATTTCTAAAAGCCAATGCAACTATATTCCATGTTATTATTTTTTACAAATAAAATTATATTTAGCGTGATTAACTGAAGAGCAGAACTCTTCTGTTTATAAATATTTTTTATTTTTTTCTGCAAACACATACTCTCAACGCGGACATAACGAGCCAGGAGTAAGAAGAAATTCTTCAATTCTCCACCAGTATTAGAAGGTTGTTGCGAAAATGGGAATTACTGTGGACTTTTCTCGCAGATTATTATGCGAATTCCCACTTCTAGGTACCTACCAAAAGTATAAGAAATACAACAAAACAAACTTGAAAACTAATTAATTTTTATTGATAGGAGAGATTTCTATAAAAGTACACTCGTAAATAAGAGTAAATTTATCAGTGCTACTACATATAAGCTATTAAATACAAGCTCTCATCTCTAATCACAGTTCTAGTCATTTCAGCTAGGTATGCACAAGTAAATTTGTGCAATTGTGTTATTTTCTTATTTTAATCAAAGTTCAAGAACTTCTCAAGGTCAAAGCTATTTTATTTGAAAATGCTTTGAATTTTACAGTCATGTGCAATTCATTTAATATACATACTTGCGCAGGACAATTCAATTCTGTGTGTCAATTTTAAGGAATTCTGAATGTGAATGTATGATTTTCTCCATAATTCTGTACAAAAAGACGAAATTATTCCTTTCTCCCTTTTTCAATGGATATTAAAGTTTAAAAAAACGGAGATTGAAAACGGCCACGGCCCGCGAATCTGGTGATGACGTCACGGTACACAACACGCACGATGCCAGTCTGTACAATATAATAACTATTTATAAGACGACATTTTATGAAATAAATCCAAAACAAATCCAATCCCGACCGCTTTATATCACGGCGAGCGGCACAGCGACTACACCTGCGCTGCGCTAGACCGCGAATTGTATTGTGTATCATGACGTCATCAGGTTAGAGCGCGTTTTTGAGAATGCGGCACTAAAATCGCTAGAGCCTCGTCATTTTTTATCCGATTTCAATAATTCTTTCACTGAATTAATTGTTTTTTTTTGTGACTATAATTCTGCATAATTAACTAAAATAGTCGTTTAACCTCATTTTTTTAGGGCAGAAATTACCACAATATGGGAAAATTCGATCTCCCAACACACTGAAAACATTGAGAACATTTGTAAAACACAAAAACTTTCACTATCACAGACTGCAACCAACTATCCAAGCCAAAGTATGGTGAACTTTTAATAATAATCGACAGATGGCAGCTTCTTAATTAGAAATTGTTAGGCTGTCGCTGCGATTACAAACCCCGCCAGTAATGCTGGCGGCAGCTGTTACGATCGGTTGTAAGCGCGAGCTTGATCTACTTTTTGGTGGCGGTTACGCACCTCACCAGCAGCACCAGCTGGCATCACCCTGTATATTTGAAGTGGCTTGAGCTAGTATTTTCAGAGTTCAGGTACATAGGTAATTTTCTCTTCATTAGCTTTGGAATTATAACAAAGTACCGATCTATGACACTAATAATAATAATGGTTTATTGAATTCAGAACAAAATAATTCCTTAAGTTATAGCTGTCTAGCTAAAAAAATCTACGACCTTGGCACCGAGCCCGTCTGTCGGGGTTGAAAAACAAAAACTTCTTCTTGGTTCCATTTTCTCTCTTTCGTTATCAAGTAGCATGGAACAAGAGGTAAGAAGTCTTGTCTTCATGGTTTCCAGGAAATTGTAGCCCTACATTAGTCGTTCGCATCGTAATGGTTTCCAAGATATAATTCTCCTATATTATGAATTCGGTCAAAATTTCAAGTGGGGTAATCAAGTGACCCGCAGTGTATATATACAATAGAGTGAAATCTCTAAGGTCAGCATATAGTTTAGAGTTTGCTGCGGTTACCGTAGCATTTTCTTTAAAAAGAAGCGAAGGAGCTTTTCTATTGTATCATACTGTTGAAAGCCCCATACCTGAACCCCGTAGCATAAAACTGATCGTTGGACAGCGTAAAATAATTTAAGCTTATTAGAGTGCTTTTTATCATTAATTATAAGAAATTGCTTCCAAGACATGTTAATGCTAATTTTTGCAGATTCGAGACTATGTATGAAATTTGCTGTTAAGGAAAGTTTAGAAGACTGAATAATTCCCAAATAAGTATAGCCTTTGACTACCTCTAACACTATATCGTCGGATTCCAGAAAATCATTAAGATCATTTATGAGAAGTGCAAACAAGAAAGGACTCAGAACACAACCTTGTTTGATGCCAGAATTTGTAGGGAAATTTTCAGAAAGGACATCCCCATTAAAGACTTGAGATTCAGTAGTCTTATAAAGGCTTTTCATTCTGTGTATAAATTTTGTAGACAATCCAAACTGGATCTTTAAGTGAAGAGCTTTCTGTTATCATCCGAAAGCATACTTAAGGAAATACTCTGTTCATCCAATTAATGCGAAACGGATTTTACCCGAAGAAAGGCGAAAATGCAATTTTTTAATATCACTCATTTTCTTCATTATAGGCAGAAAACTGATAAGGAAGTTATAGTCCCATCCAGCTTTTCCACCTCCCGAAAAGTTTATTGTATCTAAACCACTTGGCGCTTGTAAATATAAATGACTCTACCGCAAAAAAGCACTGTCGCACCGGCCGCCAGCAATCGTACCTGGTGCTTGTAAGATTTTAATCTCGTAACCACACCATTTACTATAAAAACATTTTTTAATTGCTGGCGATAGCTGGCGTTAGTATTATTAGCAAGGTGCGTAACCGCACCCTTACTGTAAACTGATCGCATGACTTGCGAAAATATACAATTAAAAAACTGTACTCCAATAGGCATAGGTGGGGTGGGGGAGGGCGTTGCTTTCAATGGGAATCAGAAGTAAGATAAAAGAAAAGAAATAACTGTGACTAACGAGATATCATTTGTGACAACCGTCATGTTTTTAAGTAACTTTAAATCTGACCCCTGTTCCCCCCTTCTCTCTCTATCTATCTATCTATTTCTATCTCTTATCTCATCCTCTTTGTCTCGGATATCACGTTTTTAGAACATCTAGAAGATGAAAATCATAAAAATAGCTTTGTGTATGTGACAGGTAATTTTTGTGATTTCTACATAATACCTATTATGTTGTCTATATATTTTTATATTTGTAATATTGCTCCGGCACAAGGAAGATACAAGAGAGAGAAATGTCTCTGTAACAAGGTTCGCTCAATTGCAATGTAATTTTGTAAAGAAAATAAATTTCCTCTATTTGACTAAGAAAATCTTCCAAATAAATATTTGTTGGAGCATTGAAAATTTTAAAAGGCAACATAAAATTACCCCCATCAAAGAGTAAAATTTCCTCAGCTATTTTATTTTTAATTCAATTTTAATTAACTCTTCCTAAGGATGATGCTGCTCACACAACTATCGTTTTATTCCATTCGTTGCTTTCAAATACTAATAAAAAAAAAAAAACAATTTTAACCCAATTTAACAATTTCTTCCACTGGTGTCCTTTTAACTAGGAAAACTTTCCTCAATCAAAGTCACTTAATCCATTCAGAAGAGCCGAACGTAATAACTTATTTAATTAAAATTGCTCAGGTAACAGCCAATTAAAACGTTATTTTCCCCCCAAGCACAAGCGATAATTATTTCTGTGTTATGTTCACAGAAATTCTCTATGGAATTCTCTATAAAAATAGTAGACATGAACGTCGTGGCAAGGGCCAGAAAAAATCGTCTTGTCAGAATGACTTAAACTCAATACTTCCATCTGTGAGAAATTCTGAAAATAGAAAAAAATGCTTTCCTTTGCGCAAAATTTTTCTCTTCTTAATGATAACGACGAATCCCTTTGGGACAAAATAATGAGAATCTTCTTGTGTTGTTTGTTTGCTCAATATGAAATTCGCAACGTTCAAGAAAACGATGAGCGCCACGTCAATATTTGCGCTACTCCCATAGTTGAGTTCAATTTGCACCAATTTCACCAAATTTGTGTAACCTGTCATTTTGTGCCGGTGAAAAAATTGACGGGTTGGGAGGGAGGGAAGTATGAAGCAAAGCAAACAAGACAGAATCCAATTGAGCGATTTTGATTTATGTATCAGGCTCAGACTGAATAAAATGTCTTCAAGGCGGATTGAATTGCATAAAATAAAAAAAAAATATTTTCCAACGGTTTTGCGACTCAATTCGGCTTGGTAATGTATCACATTCCAGATTTATTTCAATTCTCTTAGCGCGGATTTATTTATGTGTTGTAAAGCTTGTTGTAAAAATATGTTTTTCCTCAATATAGTCGCTTCGGTGTAATCATCGCAATTTTATTCTGTGTTTGCATGTGTTTCCCATAGAACCTGTTTGGGTTAAGGAAGTGGTGAATGGCATGAGTATCCATTACAACACACAACTGGGGGAACAAATTACTAAAATAACTGGAAAATAGATCATCGTAGAAGGCAGAAGAAATTCAAATCTTTTATACCTTCTTCGATATGAGATTGGAATTTCTCATCTGCTGATGGATTGGATCTTCATTATGTATTATTAAATTTTTGTGGTGAAAATTGGTATTATTATGGGCAATTCCCTGAATGCTATAGAACGAATATCACAATCAAATTTTGCAAATTACTTATTGCTCATAAAATTTTATACTTTTTTTTGTGTTTGTTTGTTTAAAAAAAAAAAGTAAGATCTTCCTTTGGTGAATCCAAAATCATTTCTCTGGGTCTAGTGTCTAGGGGTTGTTGTTATGTCAATTAAGCTTAGGCCGCTATTTTATGGAACAAAGATAAAACGGGTCATTTATTGGAACGGGGGAGTATACAGGGTGTTTGGTATAAACCACAGACAAGTAATAACATATATCCAGTGCCTATGGGCGAAACTGATGTTCTTCAGTATTCAAGAAGAAGATCACAAAGAGTGCTCTAGTGTCGTTTGCCCTTAACGGGGGTTATTACTGAAATCTTAAAAAACACGAAAAGTTAATACGACTTTGCGTCAAATCTGTGCGTATTATCATGATCAAAATTCCACATAGTTTGAGAAAAAGCATGAACTTAGGTAATAACGTGTCAAAAATAAAGATTCCGGGGTTTTATATTTCTGTAATTAGCTTTAGATAATTCTCTTCATGAAATTTGCAAAGTTTGGTACATAATAACGTAATAATAGTGCATCAAGTAGATAAATTTGTAATTGAGTATGGAAGATCTTGAAGTGGAAGAGGAAGTGACAGAGAGAAAACTAATAAAAAAGTTTTGGTTACTAATATATTTTGGCTTGAAAGTTGCTATTTTCAAAGACGAATAACTATCACAATTATGATATTATTGGAAAGAAAGTTCAATTTGTAACAAAGATCGAACCTTTTTCTGTTTATTTTGAAAAACTCAAATTGTTTAGTGCAATAATAAAGGAAATAAAGTCAATAATGTTAACCATGGTAAGGACAAAAATTTCTTGTTTTTATATATTTTGCATACAATTTGGCGTTTTTAATTCATTTCATCACCGTCAGATGGAATGATGTGCTTTCGGAAAGCATTCACTTGTTTTGAATGCTCTGCGGCAGGCTGTAGGGTGCAGGCTCGGAAAGTGTATGCCGCCATTTTCTGCATTAGTTACCTATATGTGTGTAGATTTCGCGGAATGTTTTAAGTTTTATCATTGGTCATTTCTTATTTTTGCTTAGGAGGCGAGAAATTTTCTAGCAGTTCTATTTACATATAATCTATTTGTTTCTAATTATGAGTAACCATTATTTAATCATGGGACGTGTTAGTAAAATTCCGTCCAATTATTATGGAATAAAGAAGAGAAAACTGCACGTTACTAGGTATGTAAATTTGTGTATATGAAATATATAATCCTATAAGCCGTTACACAGAAAATCGACCAATTCTGTGTAATTTTTATACCCTAGATGAAATCATAGGGGTATACTAAGTTTGTCATTCCGTTTGTAACACCTCGAAATAATGATGGTGTAGAGCAAAATGGATTGAACACCCATTCATAATATTAAAAGTTATTTCGATTTTTGCATGTCCGTCCGTCCGTCCGTCTGTCTGTGCGCACGATAACTCGAGAACGCGTATACTTAAAGAGCTGAAATTTTGTACACGGACTTTAAAAAAAAAAAGTTAAATTAAGTTCGAAAATGAGACAAATCGGGCAACTCCTTCGTGGGGTTGCCATATAAAACTTTCGGTTTCCTCTATATATTTGGACACTGCCTGAGAACGCATCGACGTAGAGAGCTGAAATTTCGTACATGATGTTTTTACTATATTAGCAAATAAAATGTCAAAAATGGACTAAATCGGGCAACTCCTTGGTGTTGCCATATAAGAATTTCGGTTTTTTACGTATACTTTGAAAACGATCAGTCCAAGACATTTTTTTTGTACTAAGAACTTCTGCAGAATACAAAATCCTATAAAATTGGTTATAACATAGATGACACAAGAGCTAGATGTCGCATGCAGTACCAAAAAAGTATACAAATTTTATATGGCTGGGTGGTCCATTCCGGAATGGACCACAATATTTGAAATGATGTATACGACGACTGATTCATATTTTTTCGTATCTGAAGTGTTGGGGAAGTCGATCAAATGTATACAAAACTACTATTATAAAATCAGTTGCATTCGTCATAATCTCAAAGATATTATGGTCCATTTCAGAATGAACTACTCATTTGACAATGTGTATACTCTGCTTTAGTATGGCATGCGACATCTAGTTCTTGTGCCATCTATGGTTATAATCATTTTTTCTGTGCGAAATATATGCGAAAAACAACTTCAAAATCAATACTTGAATATATCGGTGACCATACGAAATTTAATACGGGCATTCATCTAGGGTATCATAAGAATTGGTCTCAGACCAATTCTAGCTTTTTTACTTGTTTTTAATGAAATTTGCGATCCATATATGACTGAGATAAGGTCTTTTGAAATTTGAAAAATGTGGGAAATTTTGCTTAGTAGATGTAACGTTATCATTGCATCTCCATGAAATAAACGTTATTTATTTTGGAAAGCTTTGATATTTCCGAGAAAAATTAATCAAATTGATTTTTCTGAAAATTTACTTTGAAGGATAATGGATATTTCGGTTATCCTTGAATATCTCAAAAGGTGCAGTCCCGATAATTTTTATTTTATTGCATGGATCTTAATCACTAATGGGCTTTAGTTAAGCTGTAAGAAGGAGAAAACGGTTGTTGGTAACGTCAAATCTAACTCTTTTAAAGTAGTTCTTTGGTTATCTAGTTAATAAAATGGTAAAACTGACATAGTGTGAACATTGCCAAAATTATATGAAAGATTACAACTCAGAGTTCTCGGTAGAGTTTTTTTTTTATGAGCGGCTTCAGTAAAATAAAATTTGCCCAAGCAATAAATGAAGCCAGAAAAATTACAAGGAAAATTGTCTGACCAACAGCACAGATTGAACACATTTCGTTCACTCCTTGCTTGCTCCTCTATGAAAAATCCGACAGCAAATCTAAAATCTCGCCATGCTTATTCAATCCTACTGCTGTGCAGATGGCCTAAATCGTAACCCCCGGAATATACTACAAGCCATGAACAAAGTCGAAAAAAATAGCAGCGGCCCGGTCAGCAGGCGACATCCACAGTCTTTTTGTCTTGTCTTACTGCAGGAGTTTTTCACATAAAAGTTGCTTGTATTTTGTTCAAACGCTATAATTTCCATAAATTTGTTGCAATTTTTTTTTTAAACTATTAGGAAGAAAACATATTTGGCTGCAATTTGTTTTAACTTCATTTTGCTGTGGAAGCGACAGTTTTAGGCTTTAGGACCTGTTTATAATGAAATTTTAGTTTTTCCTCCATGACGAGTATACAAAAAGCAGTGAGAGTGAGCTCTTACTCATTAAAATGAGCTGAATTTATTCGAAAGTGGAAAGTTTTTCCAATAAGGTTAGCAGTGACAGCCATCAGCTGATCAGGAAAGAAATTTCTTTACCGCTTTCTTCTCTTTTTTGTCTTTTTCCACAACAAAAATTGTCTTCTACTAAATGCTTGCTTTGCAACTGCATTATATACTCGCAAATTTTCTTGATAGCATTTAATTAAATTATTGAACTCTGTCATGATATTTACTGACATCGAGGAACTGTCAATGACATTCAAAATGAAATAATTTTCGTCCATAGTCTGTCACTTGTTCATTTCCTTGAAATGACTGAATTTCAAATTAAGTCATTATGGACACAGTCTGTCTGGGGTATTACATAGACTTAAAATTTTTTTCTGCACGTACCATTTCCGAGGTTCTTAAGGTAATTTATAAAATCTTAAAACCATTTCTAGGGTTTCGTACAACAAAAGGAAAATCGGAACCCTTATAAGACGCTCGTGCATCTGTCTATTTGTCTATCACAGACGTTTTTCTCGATTGTAATTGCGATAATAATTTATAAAGAGAGATGTTCTCAGAAAGTGCAGATATACAGGATGTTCCGTAAATAATTAGGATGGAATATATCAATGGACTTTTTGGAGTATCCTGAACACACTTTTTTACTACAGAGATCTCCCTTATATTAATCCTTCTTCTTCAAACTTACGTTTGAATATTTTTCGTTTTTTAAAGGAAGTTTAGTCACTTAATGTCCTTTCAACGATATCTCAGAATCAAGCTTGAGCACTTGTTTCGAAGAAGACTTTCCATCCTTTTTACCGATATCCAATATGTTACGATTTATGGCTAAATGCTGCAGTTATCGAGCCTTAAAATATAATTATTGAAAAATAATTTCGTACAGATTAGTTGTGTTATCTTTGATCCCGTAAAATTTTTACACCAAGGACTTATACTTGACCCGTTAATAGTCCTTTAAAATAAATAAAGCACGGTAAATAGCGACCATTGAATTAATTTGTAATTTATTTCTATGTAGTACCTGTATGTATACATACACAATTTGAGTAGCATTTTTTATCTTTTTCTTTTCTGGAAATTCAACGCTACACACCTTCCAAATTCAGAAACCGAACCACCTAATTACAGCAAGGTTTCCCGAATTCCCAAAGTTAATTAAAAATTAAGGAATTTTCGATGGGGCTTTTCAATTTCCTTCATTTGCGTTGGAGAAAAAGAAAGTTTGTTGTGTATCTATTCATTTGAAAAATTCTAATTTATTCGCTGCTTCTTTTAGAATTTCTTGCGTCCTCTTAACGCTACGCAAAACACATAATTCAACGAGTTTCAAGAGTTCACAAAAGTAGAAAGAGAATTGTTTAAAACATTTCTGACATCATTCAACATAAAAATTTCTGTGAAGAAAAAAAAATCATTATCACTTTCTCTCATTTTCTGATTAAAGCTTTCAATAAAAATTATTTGGAACGATTTTGAGTTTTTTCGCTTATGTCTGAAATTAATTTTTGATGAAAAACGGGATGAATTTTGAGAGTAGCTATATGTTACATATGCAGGTGTGTATATTATGTAAAAAGAAAAATTCAGAGTAATTTTCGGTATCACCTAATATTCTCGTATCAATTTTCTCGTAAAGCCACCGTTCATGACGATGAAAAATTCCTTAAAGTGTTTAGAACACGTGGGTAAACGGATATTTTCATATCTAAAGTATTTTAGAATTCACAACCTGTTAGAGCGGAACCGTCCGCAGGCTAGAAAACAGGTAGCTGAGGCGCTACCTGAGGCACCCTCATAAATTTCGGGAAAACTTTAGCCTTCACATTCAGCATAATCAGTTCTTGAAGGAAAAAGAAGGGCCACTGTATAGTGCTGGAATAGCTGGAGTAAGCTGTCAAAGATTTTTTATAACGTTAAACTTTAGATGAGTTTTTTCTGGAAACATAATTTTTCAGCGCGCGGGGCGATCTACAGCTTCAACAGATGAACCGATCACATGAATACTATGCTCAATTGAAAGATAATTCAATTTGCGGGGCCATGAGGAAGCGACTTTTGCTAAAAATTTATTTACAAATAGTTTTTTCGTCCGTTGAAGCAAAAAAAGAGGGGGGGGGGGGGAACACGCCGTGCATGATTTTGTTTGATGGGTGCTGAAGCCGCCATTTTTTTTTTTTATGAATAAAATTACAATTTACTCTCCATTGATAGAAGAATAAAACACGTTAACACTCATTTCCAAAAGTATTTATTTTCTGTAAAAAAAAAATTTCCAAAGTTCATGCATTTTTCATGCCTTTTGACGGTAACCTCCCCTTAAGTACTTTTTCTTTGGTGGGTACCTACTTGCTGAGCTCTGGCGTGGAATGCAGTGTCTGCAAATCTATATTAGGATGAAAAACTAACTTGAATTTTCTTTTTTAATTTCAAATATTAACAAAACAAGGAAGCACTCTATTACAATCATGTATACGAAAGTATCCTCATGAATAAAAAATTATACCATACCATGTATAACAGGAAGAGCTCATTTAAAGCACAAAATTGTCTCTTCTCTGGGGTCCTAGCGTCACGGCAAACCCAACATAGATTATGTATATCGCGGAACTATCTGCAGATTGCCAGACGGCATATCGCTATTAGCATATACAAATTATTCGAGTATTTCTCATTAGATATTTGTTGTTTATAAAGAACATAAGTAAAACCACAAAGAAGTTGTTTCTTGCAAAAAATGTTGTTCGAGAGTATTTTGGCTCCAGTTTACAGAGACTAAAATCTCCGAGATGTTTACCCGGCAACAGATTTTTGTCTCTGCAACAGACCATAATAAAAAAGTCTCTAGAGACACGTCTCCGAAGTGTATACACGAAATTGGAGCTTGGTCTCTAGAGATCTTTGTTAATTGTCAAGCAAGAGATCGTTAGAAAGAATTGCCTCAAAAGTTATTAATATTTTTATATTATGGAAAGAGATTTTTTTTTCTCAAAAATAACCAGAACTCTATTGACGAATCAAATTTTCTGTCCTAAATCCATTATATTAATTATTAATGTCTTTGTAACAGTTTGTCAAATTCACTCCACTCTATTCCTTTTCCTTTCCGAGTAGAACTACACTTCGGAGACCGGAGACAGAACCTGGAGACTTGTTTGTTTTAAAATACACAACGGGAAACTGGAGACCAATAAAGTCTTTTTAGTGATTTTTGTTTTCGTCTCCTAAGTGTATACATACAAGGCTGTCTGAGTCTCCAGTGACCAAAAATTGATCTGTGGAAATCAAAATCTCTCGCCGTGTAGCTTCACCTTTAAGGTTTTTCTTGAAAATTTATACTTGAAAGTTTTTCTTTACAATTTTTATGACGAGAACAACAACGGTTCAAAAGAAATGAACTAATGTTTTTTTTTTTTTAATTGACTCGTATAAACTTAAGTGCCCCAATAATACGACGAACTATTACATTTGCCGAAATGCGATTCCGAATCATGTGCCATTCAAATTTTGCTAAAAACAAACTGGAAAATACAAAAAAAAAAAAATTAAGTTCGAAACTGGGCTAAATCGGGTAACCCCTTCTTGGTGTTGTCATATAAAAATTTAAGATTTGTCCTAGACGTTTTTATTGTACTGAAATGTCTTCAGAATATAAAATCCTATGAAATTGGTTATATAATTTTTACTGTCAGACGAACCGTTCTAGAAATATATGCGAAAATCGATTTCAACGATCAAACTTGTACTAATTTGTGACCATACGAAATGCATACGGGCATTCAACCCTAAGGTATTATAAGAATTGGTCTCAGAGCAATTTTAGAATTTTTTTGTTTTAGTTGTTATTTCATTCAATTAATTTTTCCAGGTCATTTTCAATCATTTCAGCATATATTTCGTCGTTTGCCCAACTTTATACTGCTCCGGCTGACCTTGACAGCATTTAACTTTTTTTTTTTAATGCCAAAGGCCTATATTCTTATATTCATTTTTTATCCAATTAATTTGCGATGTTCAGCAAAAGTGTTTTCTTTTTCCCCATACCTTTCCAAAGATGTGTTTGGATTGACCAAATTCTTCCGTAAATGGAAGTTATTTCCAAAATTCAAAAGGATGGCCAACGCTGACGACATTCCCTTACCTAGAATGAAAAGTCGTATCTAAAAATTCATTTTTTGATTTGTAAGTGATATCGGACACCAATAGTACCTACGGTACGTGGGCAATGAATTATACTCAAATTAGTCATTAGCATATTAGCCTTAAAGTTTTTCAATTGACAATAATCTCTTACACGAGTTTCCTTACTTTTTATGTTATTTTCTGCAGTTTATTTTTTTATGAGATCACCCTGAAACCATACTTCTTTAAAAGAATTGATTAATTCTGCTTTATTGCGATTACTTTTTTCTGAAACTTTTTTCTTTTTTAAATACTGCCCCATACATTCTCGATGGGATTCATGTCCCGTGAATTAATATTATTTTCTCTTTGGAAGTTTTTCACACGTTTGCTGTCCTGCATAAAGATATATTCATCCTTTTCTTCGAACAAACTTGCCATTTGAGGAAGAAAAACATCCTTGAGAACTTTCAAATATTGGTCCGACAAAATATAATGTTCTGAGTCTTTTCCCAGAGATCACACTTCATATCATCACTGCTATTTTGTACTTTACCCTTTGCTCATCACATTTAACCAGCAGTCTTTCACCTGGTCTCCTTCTTACATAAATTGCATGTTTTTCATAAGAGAAGCAAACCTGTGAGATTTTTCAATTCCAAATATTTAATATCCTTGAGGTTTAAAAAATAAAATCTATGCTCACAGTTTTCCAGTCAGATGTTGAGAAATGTTTATACGTCTTTTTCCGATCCAGTTTTTCTTTATCATTGCAGGAGTTAACTTCGGTTTGTTTGTTATCCTCAAGCAGTCCAAATGCACTTCTTTCATCCGACGTCTTAGAAAGCGCTCGGAAATTTCAACGCGCTAATCCGAAACCATTTTATGGACCACTTCTTCTATTGCAATCTTCCTGTTCCTTTCAAAAATTGAAACCTCTACTCCCACATCTACCATTTTTGTTTATATTTTTTGCTGACGATTGTGAAATATATCACATTTTAGCAATTTTTCATTGCAAAAAAGTCTTTTTCTGCAATAAATTTGCCACAATTTTTTTTGTGTCACTTGAAATGTCGTTTTTCCGCCAATATGCCCGAATTTTTACTGTCCTCCCCCCCCCCCCCCATATGCCCGAAGTTTTACTACTAAACTCTGTTAAAAAAATATTACTTTTAAGTTTTTATCGAAATGTCGGTTAAGAAATTTCTGAAGAAGTTTCTAGTACAATAAAAATGTCTAGGAATGACCGTTTTCGCAGTATTTTTATATGGCAACACCAAGAAGGGGTTGCACGATTTAGTCCATTTTTGAAATTTTCTTTGCTATATGAAAACACCATGTACCAAATTTCATCTCCCTATGTCAACGCATTCTCAGGCAGTGGCCAAATATATAGTGGAAACCGAAATTTTTGTACGGCAACCCTACGAAGGAGTTGCCCGATTTGTCCCATTTTGAACTTCATTTTACTTTTTTTTTTAAAGTCCGTTTACAAAATTTCAGCTCTCTAAATACACGCGTTCTTGAATTATCATGCGCACGGACAGCCGGACGGACAGACGGACATTCAAAAATCAAAATAACTTTTAATATTATGCGTGGGTTTCCAATTCATTTTGCTCTACCATCATTATTTCTGTGCGTTACAAACGGAATGACAAACTTAGTATATCCTATTATATGTCTAGGGTATAAAAACAATGTAATAAATGCATAGCAAAACAGTCAGCGTATTTACTGCTCTTAAAATATGGAAATATCCATAAAGGACATTTACGTGGGGTCATTATTATGTCATTTCGAGGAAAAATGCTTAGAGTATAATTCATTGGCTATGTATTGTACATTATGTACATACATATATGTACATAAAAATTCTGAAGAAAAGTTTTCAAGCAAATTAGAAAAAAATTGTGCTAAACGATATCGAGATATCGCAAATTTTTTTTATTCGAAAGAGCCGGTGCTGGCTTCCAAAGCAGCAATGTTTGTAACTGCTACGTAAGTATTACCCGGTTTGTAATAGTTACCATAAGTTAAACTTATACATTAAAATTGCAGTTACCTCACAATGTATGTAGGTTCGCAAAAAACTCGATACGATTTTGGCAACAATGACAAAATGGTGATATGAGGACGTTACATTACAATAATGTAACTTTGATTTCTTAAGTTTCGTCTTTGTAACTAAACTTACCTCAAGATTGGCGTGGTAGTGTAACTATTATGATCATTTTAATGCTGAGCTTACGTTAATGTGAAAAACGCGCACACAAATTGCGAGGTATATGGAAAAGTATTTACATATGTATACAGTTGCAGGAAAAATTGTATGTGTATGTGGGTTAATTTAAGAACTTTATCATCTTTTGATAACGAACTATATCGTATGTAATATTTTCATTAATAAGATAATGCATACAATATGACGTTAATATGACATATTGGAAATATTGGGTTTAGGAGCCATAGTATGATGTAAAATTTCAAATGAACTCCACTTTTCTGATAAAAGCACATTAAATACCTCGTCAAAAATTACGCGCTTCCGTAAAGTTGTGATTTATTAAAATTATTTATTTGTGGACAAATATAGCCTTTTTTAGTTTTCTTTATTTATTTTTTTATCTTTGGAAGGGTTAAAAGTATAAAAATTTATTAAATTTTTGCTTTTAACTTGAATTGAAAACAAACAAAAAATTTATAATAACTTTTATAATGTCCGCCATATTTGGGGTGAAATTTATTAACACCAGATTTTTTGATTTCATTGCTTTCATTAAGGTAAACTTTAAATAACATATACGTCGAAATTTGTTAGAGATTAAATGTTAAGTATAGTTAACTTTATTGTAACAAATCTTGCAATTAATGTTGAATGTGTTACAAATAAAATCACAAGGAACTTGAATGAAATCAGGTTTCAATTGCTTTAATGTAAGCGTGCCTTTAAAGTTATTTTAATCTAACACTGACCTTAATGTAACGAAATCTTTGTCATCATTGGCATTTTCCATTCATGTCAATGTTCAATATCATCCAGCACATACAGCTTTAGATCGTTTCAAGATAAATCATCCAAGAAAGAATATATGTCAATAAATGAAAATTTAAAGGGTTCTGTTAAGAAGTCAACCTTTTTCATGATATAAGTTTCATATACTTCTTGACATGATATATCACATTTATCATCTCTCCTATATCTTTTGTAACCATTTATTTCTCTCATTGGGCTGCAATAAAAATCCACTTTTTAATTCGAGAAAGTGATAAATCTTTTAGCAATTTGCGCAAATGGTCTGTTACCACTTCTGAGTAAAGATTTTATAAAAAAAAGAGCATTTTCGAATTGATATGTGCTTATTAATGGAAGCTGATCAAATCTTCTTTCCCCATATCCATAGATTTGAATAAAATTCTTTATGTACTTAAGCTATAAATGATGAGCGAGCAACTTTTAAAATACATTAAGTATTGTTTACAGAAACAAATTCTAATAGCACATAATAATGTCTTCACGCACGTATGGATCTGTCAACATGGAAATTATATGGACGAGAAGTAATATTAAGGCAAATTTTGCCTTGCAGTTAGATTTATTCAAAGTTACATAGTAATAACAAACTGAGAAAGGCTAACGTAATATCATCTCCGACGGTAACCTCAATGTCATATTAGTTAGAATAATATTATGATACGTAGTACTTCATTAACGTTACATTTTGAAACATCTGCAACGTTATTGTAAGTCATATGTAAAATTTAACTAAGTGTCATATTGGCGAAAATATTGTAATAAATACATCAATACATATAACGTCACATTGGTTATCACATTTTCATGAACATCGGCAAAATTGTGAGATTTGCGTTAGATTTACGAAGGTAATTTAGGAGTGATGAAAATCATTGAAACAATGAGATCAAAATTGTTCTTTGGCTTAAGCTTTGGCTACGTCATCCAATCGAGATCTCGTCGATTTTGCTAATTTTTATTCTACATAACTAGCGCTGGTCATATTTTGTCTATGTGATATTATCGGAGTATGTTATCTTATCTAAAACTTATCTAAAAAAAAAAAACCCACATAGCCAAAATGTGGGGGACTATGCTAATTTTGGAACTGAACAACATAATTACAAAAAATTTTATATAAAGAAATAATTGTGCTACTACCAACGACTAATTAAACAGATGAAGAACAAAAACTATCATCATTTAAAGGGAGCCTACAGAAGTTGTGTTAAGAATTGAGCAAACAAATAAATTGCAAATATTTCATAACAGTCATAACATCGAAAAATTGTTTTTTTTCTTCTGCTTATCATTTTTTGTTTTGTTTTTATTTTCAATAAAAAAAAAATCATAAATACCATATGGCACCTCGAATTGCATAATAAAAAACCGCAACATCGCAATCAAATTTTTTCAATTTGTGACAGTATAACACCACAACTTAGGTATTCTGCGGATTCGTTTTTAATAATAAAACTCTGACTAAGTAGATTTACTATGGTTCTTCTTGCGCAATAAGTCAATAAAATTCATTTCTGTCGCGTCGATTTTCTTATATAAAAAAAAAAAGAAAAAAAAAACAAGAAACAAACATAATTCAAAACCCAATTAACATACATTTCACATCATTTTTACCCACGCAATACATATATTCATATCATGAGCATAATTAACAAATTTTTAGTGATTGACCTCATTGAGTTTCACTATACCTCATTCATAGGGTCAATTGATGATGCCTAATGGCCCTCCTAACCCTATGTAAAAAAAAAACCATCAACATCGTCGTGTTCAAGAAAAAGATGCTTACTTAAGTCGAAGACGTATACTGCTTGTCTAATCATCATCATCATAATCATCATAAGGTGATCTTCACTACCCAGTCAATACCCCTCCATTCATATATTCCCAGACCATCATCCATGTGATATTAATTTATAATTTGTAGATTTAAGAAAAAAAAAAAGAAAAAAATACTAGAAAAGTTACACGAACGACAACAATCCGAAATTCTTGTGCAAATCAAGATAAGAAAGAAAGCAGCTTTTAACCTCTTGAGAGAAAATCTTGTGTGTATAACTTATTTTAATGAATTCTTCTCGATTTTGCTTACAGGCTCATGCGCCGGCTGTATCTAATGATTCCTCCAAGGTAGGTCTAACTAACGGTATATTATTTCGTGTCGTTCAATGTACACACGGGTCTACCCGTTTCCTAGTTGTGTGTTTTATATGTGTGTTCTTGGCTAGCTTTGCTATAACAACTCCTCTAGCTAGACCTCTAGTTACTATATAAAATGAATAGTGAAAGAGATTTTTAGCATAATTTTGCTTGTCCAATGGCGTCGGTCGTCTTAAGAAGAGCAACAGTTTAGTTTGCTTCCATCAAATGGTGGCCAAGTCTTCTAACCGAACCGAAATGATAAAGTGACTTGCCACAGGGCTCTTGTGTTGGCTTATAAATGCTTTCTCTGCTCTTGACTTGACCCGTCGTCGTTGCATTGTACGTGGTATGTGATGTTCTGCATATAAAAGTAGCTTCCTTTCGCCCCCGCTTGTTTTTAATTGCTTTATTTTTACATTTAATCGAAGCAGATATTTTTGTTAAATTTATGTGCATACTACATATATAACGAATACCGTTATTTACAATTCTTGGCCTTCCTTTTTCTTATGCTGACAAATATAAGTAATGCGGCTTTGTGTTTTTCACCTGAACATTGCAATCAGCTCTTACCTTGATATGGTGCCGATTGTGGTGTGTGCTTTTTTGTTTTGTTTGGTTTGTTTTATGATTCATAAAAGTTTATCTTTGATAACGATGCAATTCGTTTTGTATGTTTTTCTTTTTTTAATGTTGGTATTGTTTCTTGTTTTTTATTTATTTATATTAATTGTTGACGTGTTTGTTCGTAGAATTTTGTATAGATTTGTGTCAATAATTTATAGGTATTGTACGCTAAAATATGTTTAATAAATTTAGTAATACTTCCATTTTGGTTAGATAATTTTGTAATTGATTTGTAACTGAATAATAAAAAAAACACGACGTGGTTTCTTTGCTATGCCCTCGGAATTTTGTTTCTGAGATACGAATATATTAAAAAACCATTCAGAATTTCGGAAGAGACTAAGGTGCTGTAGAATATACAGGGTGATTTTAAATTGGAAGTCATAAATGAAACAGAAGATATGTTAAAGAGTTAAGCGCTTCACACACGATTCAACGGTTGGACAACAGCTTGTTGGCCAACAGTTGTATGAAGTACCACACACGATTGGATAAACTTCATTTCAATATTAGTTCTAGTTGGAAACTTAATTTAGCGATAAGTTCTAGTAAATTTTTTTGACATGGCACCGACACGATATAAGAAAAAAAAATGTGCATAATGTTCGTATGTCAATGTCATACAAAATACTTCAATAACTGAAGTTCGCACAACTGTTGTTCAACAATCTCATATACAGTATAGGTACATCATTCTCGATTATTGCAACTCTCGATAATTGCAATTTCTGAGTTAATGCAATTGCGCCTTTATATCCAACATATTGCAACAACTCAAACAACTACATTTGATTATTGCAACTTTTTTCTAGATTTATGTTATGTACATAAGTCATCAAAATATTATTATACCTAATTACATGAATATAAGTATAGTACATACATAAGTGATATGTGATAATATACATTGTATCATCCGAGTCTCAAGCTCTGCTCTAAATTGTCTATACACCAAAGTGTTTTAAAATACTGCTTAGAAAACCAGTTTTTATTACAGTGTAGCTTTCAGTATATATTATTATCATCATGTATCAGGGTACTAAATCCAACTAAAAAAAGATCACGTAACTCTCATCTCAAGCTATCAGTAAAAAAAAAAAGTGTGCTCACAAAGACGCTCACATCGAGTCACTCAAATGATTGTCAAACAACAACTGTGCGTCTATAGGCTGAACTACAATTGAAGTATACGTAAGTACATTTACTTACGTAAAGCAAACCGCCCTTTAATTTAACAGGCGTACACAAATTAACTATAACTCGTGTGAGGGGAACTTTCGTTAAGTTTAAATATCCAATTTTCCGTAAATATAGTGCGCTAAGAATCGCTCATTCCGTAAGAACGCGATGTGTCCAAACAATTAATTTATTACTAAATGATTAAAAGTACAATGTAAAAATTAAAATGGAATAAAAATGGTATTGCGAATAAATAGAAAGCACAAATCTTCAATTAAATCAACTTCCACTTGTTAATTTTTTCACTTTTAAAATAGAAAACATTAAATATCAAGATAATAACTCTTACGGAATGTGATATATATTTAGGCTAAAAATATCAATTTTTCGTAAGTATACCTCAGTCTCGTTTAATTTCGTAAAGTTATTTACTTTATTTATGATCAAACACACCTCTCAACTTTTGTTTACGAGATGGCAGCACTTCATGTTGAGGTTGGAAACTTTTCCATTGCTGCCATTGGTGTGGTTCGAGGAGAGCCTGTAATGTCTAGACAGGCTCTCTGTATTTTTGACCTTATAGGCGAGTCACTTTCTATAGAGTATTCCACCATCCCAAGACTCCATAATAGATGAATATATTGTAAGGTTTACATCCAGTACATGATGCGAGGGTATATACCCCACTACCTCCTATACTACAGTTTTTTGTTCATTTCCGACCGCATATATAATCCTTTTTAATAAAATGTCATAAAAAACGGAGACACCCTGTATAAGTATATCGTAATCTCCTTGATGTTCTTCTATTCAATGTAAATTCAATGGACATAATTTTATTATTCAATTCAAAAATTCGAATGAAATGAAAATACAACAAGAATTGAAAAGTTGTTCAAGAATTTTTCTCAATATGTCGCTGACGTAAGAATAATGATGAAAAATGGACCACCTATCTTCATGCACGCTTGGAAATTAATTTTTTTTATTATTTTTCATTATGTTCATTTTTCATGCACTAAATCTCAAATTTTACTCAACTTTATCATTAAATGTAACCCAATTTTCCTACTACCTTCATCAAGTACATGTAAAGTCAATCCATATAGGTAATTGCTGGTCAGATTGAAATACAGCAAACTAGTCATTTTGCATGCTAACTATAAATAGGCACAGCGAAGAACCACTTTATGTGTTTGATTTTTTCATTAGCTTCAGTTTTGATGCGTAGAAATGCGATGCTTTTGTTTAATGTTAATAAGCACTTGCAAAATCAATTCGTTTTAAATGTGGTTTTAAAAATTTACGATCATTTCATATACGTGAGGTTTTATTTTCTGTTTTCTTTCAATTCAGGTTAATGGTGAAGACAGCTGGCAATACGAAGATATAACTCTAGAACGAGGAAATTCAGGATTAGGTTTTTCAATCGCCGGCGGTACAGATAATCCTCATATCGGTACCGATACATCTATTTATATAACAAAATTAATACCTGGTGGTGCAGCAGCTGCTGATGGACGATTAAGCGTTAACGATATTATTGTATCTGTAAATGATGTTTCTGTGGTGGATGTACCGCATGCGAGTGCTGTTGATGCTCTTAAAAAAGCTGGAAATATCGTTAAATTGAACGTAAAAAGAAAACGTCCTCCGGCTGGACAAAAAGTCATTGAAATCGATCTAGTTAAAGGCTCTAAAGGCTTAGGATTTTCAATAGCTGGCGGCATTGGTAATCAACATATACCTGGCGATAATGGTATTTATGTGACAAAAATAATGGAAGGCGGTGCCGCACATGTTGACGGACGACTCAGTATTGGCGATAAATTAATCGCAGTGCGAAATAATTCGGTAATAATAATATAAATGATAAAATTATGTAGACTTTAATGACATTTATTTATTTACATTTTGGTATCTATTTTCAGAACGAAAAAAATCTCGAAAATGTTACACACGAGCAAGCAGTAGCAACTTTGAAGTCAATCACTGACAAAGTAACGCTAATCATTGGTAAACCTCAGCATCTAGTTAATTCAACTCTGGGACAAGTGAATTCACATTCGACTGGAGCTGTTAATAGTATTGGCCATAGTGTTGTTGACTATGGACGCTCATCACCTGTCCCACCAACTTCAAGATCACATTCACCCTTGCCTCGTAAGTAGAATATAAGATATGACATTTTTTTTTGTAACAACTATTTTATTTTTAGAATCATCGTCAAGGTATGCCTCATCGAATGTTCTTGCTGCAGTGCCTCCAGGAACGCCTCGTGCTGTTAGTACTGAAGATATTACAAGGTACAGATGAGTATATAAAACTTTTATCACGTGCTTTATAACCTAAGTCATACTATTTGAAACATTTAAAAATAATGATTGTAAATGGCAAAATGGATTGGACACTACGCATGCGTGTCCGTCTGTCTCTGTTCATTAATCTGTTTGCCCACGCGATAACTCGAAAATACGTTGACTTGGGCAATTCCTTCAAAGTGTTACCATAAAAAAAAGTTTCTATTTTCGATACATAATTTTTGATACTGTTTGAGACAGATTTGAGCTAGAGAGCTGAAATATCGTTCAAGGTGTCACCGTAATAAATGTAGACCTAACTTCGAAAATAGGAGGAATCGCGTACCTCCTTCACAGGGTTGTCATATAAAAATTTCCAAATTTACTAATTTTTCACGTATACAGGGAAAATGGTCAGTCCCAGACGTTTTTAATGAATACTGAAGTTTTTCAGTATGTAAACGATTTGTTTTAACAATTTTAACTTGACGAAGAACGGCACTAGAGAAAACTGCGACTGTATTTTCAAAATGGAGGTGTGGCTATATTTACAGGCATTCATTTTTTGCATTGGTTTCTAACACATAATACGAAAATACGGAATACTTTAGGCTCTGATTCAGTTTCTGAATCGTATATTGGCGTTAAAGATGAGGCTGTTATCTTCCGCTTATTACAAAAAGTATACCATTTTAGAGAGCCTTTTGTCCCAGATATTTTCGGGTTTCATATGCTTCTCATATGGCTATTATCGCCAATAACTTTTAATAGATAACTTTCTTAAATCTTACATGTTCATGCGCATCCAAGGCTACACTGGTTCATAAGATTTTTAGTTTACCTGACAGCTCTGTATCTTCAAGGTATATAGGAGGCTGAAGGGGATCGATCTGCTTCGGAAACTTTAACCTTTAGATTGATAATAGTTGATAATATTTTGGTTTTCATGCCTTGCGATGTTGTCATATCACATAGCTGCGTTTATTATTATCATAAAATACTCGATTCTTCAATTAAATGTTTGTCGAAAAATTTTCAGTGGCAATATAACCGAGGAGGATTAATGTTTATTAATGTGTTAATGTTATAGACAGATGATGAATCCATTTGTAAAGACGATTTGTTAAACTTTACCAAGTCCTTTATTTTTTGATTCTGTGGATTAAACAAATTACTCTGAAGAATACAGAAAAATTCAGTCCACATGAAAAATTTTTAGATAGTCTTCCATAGATCTTGCAACATTCCATCTCTTAAGGTCTTCAAAGTCGTAATTTGTGATGTCTTCTAATTTCACTGCAAGGTTTGCAGCATGGCTTTATGAAAGGCAAATCGACTACACAACAAATTTGTTAAAATTTTCTGCTACCTGCCAGTGCGCTCTCTTTCTCATTTGCTTTCTCATAAAATCTTCTTTTCTGGAATCAATTTAATCTGGCCGAAGGCTGCAAGGCATGATGTAAAAAATGTTTGGTTGCAGTAATTCCGAGCTCTGACTTCTAGTCGCTCGAAATACAATATGAGGGTACGACGTTATTTGTATACACTTCACTACACACAGTACCAATTGTGTCGTGAACATATATAATTCATATTTCTAAATAATTTTTAAAATATTTCAGAGTTTCATTTATTAGGTACTTTTTAAACTTCTTAGGGGCCCGGCCCCAGTACTCCCTTCTCAGACGAGCCCCTGGTATTTTCTATTGAAGATAAAACGTTGGTTAGCTTAGGTAAGGGGTGGTGCTGCTAGAGATATCCACCCTACTGCACTTAGACATCCAATGCTCCTGGACCACATGGGATAACCTTTTTAAGGATACATTTGAACTCTTTACTTTGCAACTCTGTCATATTTGATGAGAAATAGCGACCTAATAGTCTACCTCTTTTATTCGTCAGAGCGGGATGCTCGCAAATTGGTGTTGAACGGATTCAGTTTGTTCCTTACAGCTCCTATAGAAATCGTTCGCGCTATTGCCCGTAATTACCCCCTACTACAGTCCTGGTGTCAGTTCTATTACCATTCAAGAGTTCATTTATTACTACCATTAAAAAATTCTTTTATCCTCTTCTCGTCATATGCAGGTTATATTTGCCTCGCAATACAGCACGTGTCTATGGGCTCTGCTGCGGAGCTACCCATTTCAGAGCTCTTTTTGGCCAACTCATCAGCCATCTCATATATCCATGTGGCCAGGTACCCAGCATAGGATCCCCATGTGCCGTGTAGTTAGTTTGGTCTTGCATAACTATATCAATTCCGATTTTACCAGCACATCATCCAGCGTCTTAATGGCTGCCTGGCTACTATCAGTGAAGATGCAACGTAAATCGACTGTATCTTGTATCTGATAGAATAATCCACACAGTTCTTGTTCGTAAACTTTGAATTTGTTTCTGTCTTCGTGAATTTGTTATGTTCTTATCTTTTCCAATCACATTTAATGTGTTTCTTTTTCCGAAACTCCTTCCAATATAATTAAAAATACTTTTGGTGTGCCACAAAGAAGCCATCTTGGACCGCTGCCCTTTATCATTTATTTACATCTTCGATTCAATCGAGAATTTTATAATATGTTGATCGCACCAAAAATTCTTTGAAAACTAGCACGACTGTGTTAAACTTTATCTTTTGGACATCTCGCCTTTCAAAAATGGTGCTCTTATTAGTTATCTACCTTTAAATATTAGCAAAAGCAAAATGACTCCCATGCATTCCAATTTTAGTATAAACGTATGTTCATTAAAAAAACAATCAAGGATGTTCATTGTAAAGATGATCTAAAGATTTAAATGACCCAGGTGTCAAGCCAATTTCGGAATATACGAGTTCCTCATTGAAGGACGGTACAGCGAAAAAAAAAATATTTTGCTATCACAACTAGATAGACTAAAACTGATTTTTTTTAGACTAATATAGATTAAACCTTGCAACAAAACGTGATCCTATACTGTCTACACGAAATGCATCAACGGTTCTATATCCTTCCTATACCTACATATGTATAAAATAATAAAAAAAAAACTAGCTTCACTCTTATGAATTTCTTTATGTAAATTATTATTTATCTCTGAGCCACCCACTTACCTTCTGGTTTCTTTACGTCGCCTGGCATTTATAATTTATTCACCTTGGGGATGACGACAACGACAACAAATTGTGTAGACATTTCACTGATAAAAGGGTTAACTAACATGCTTACTACTTCACTCTATTGTTGACACAACTGGAATTCACAACTTTTTAAATGGAACCGGTATGTGTGTAAACTTTGACTGCAATAAATAATGAAAAAAAAAATCCACACACAATCGTAGCTAACTAGAATCACCTCGGCGATATTTCAATGAGATTATTCGCTACTTTTTCACTTATCTTGAGAGCAAAGCATAAGCCTAACAAATTATGCTGGTAACTTCGGTTCATTGAAATGTGCATTGGAATCGGCCAAATCTTTATTATTCATATCCCGTAGCCAGGTAGTTGGTATGAAAAAAACCAGCGGGTGGGTGAGCAACCAGCAACAACAACACGGCTAATCAGTTGATGGTAGTTTAGTTGGTATACAGCAAACAAATGACGTTTGAATTAAAAGGAAGGAAAAAAAAATATAAAAACAAATTCGATGCGCGGTGCTTCATCATCAATCACAAATGTGGCGAATTTTCAAATCATATTATTCGTCACATTAGGTGAGAAGTGGCACACGCCGGCCTGGCCATACCTTCCTCCATCATTACACATTCAGTAGTAAACTCGATAACTGTGGAATAGAATTTAGACGCGCGTGTTATAAACATTATACGAAGACGACATTTCCACACCTGGAGTTAAAATAATGAGTTGTTTGTCGTTGAACCTTTTGTCGGATAAAACTAAAATTACCTTCGGCCGAAAGTTGTTAAATAATTCCGTTAAAAAAATGTAATGAAGTAATCTGTCGGGGGGACTCTTTCTCGCCCCGTCCTAATTCAAATTAGAATGAAATTTTAATTCGTTTTTTTTTTTTTACAGAGAGCCTAGAACCATAACAATACAAAAAGGTCCTCAAGGCTTAGGATTCAATATTGTGGGTGGAGAGGATGGCCAAGGAATTTTTGTTTCATTCATTTTGGCTGGCGGACCCGCTGATATTGGTGCCGAATTAAAGCGAGGTGATCAACTTTTAAGCGTTAATAGTGTCAGTTTAAGAAACGCCACCCATGAAGATGCTGCACAGGCACTAAAGGTGAGTTTAAAAAAAAATCCTAATTGTAATTAAATATAATTAGCTCTTAACTTTTAATTCGATCATAGCACAATTATTGAAATTGTGGAAAATTTAAAAGGCGCCATTGTGTAATAAAAATCTGCTAGTGCTCTTAAATTAAAATTAATTATAAGCTGCCTTTTGAGTTTATGAGAAGCTTTTATTTTATTGTTCTTCTACCTGACATGAATATTTAAATTAAAAATCTAAAAATGTAGCTGGAGGTGATTTTTATAGTTCTTGGAACTATTTTAACTTTGAAAGATTGTAAAAAAAGTTATTTTTTGTTTTCTACATTCAAAATTGGAAAATGTGGTATTCTTTTAGAAGTAGTAATTCCTTTTATTTCGGACAATAACTCTATTGTCCAGAATTGAGCCTTCAAGCTCATTGGCGATATGGCAATAACTGGTCATATCGAATCGCTCGAGCACCGTGCAATGTTGGAAGTCTGTCGCTCCTTTATTCGCTACATACATGATCAATGCTCTGATGAAATATCTAGTCTGATCCCTTGTAGAATAATTCCTGCACGCAATACTCGCATTGCAAAACGCGCACATCCTTTTACCATACAAATTACTTTCGGTCGTACTGTAAAATTCCGTGATGCTTTTTTATCCCGAACTGTGAGAATGTGGAACAATCTACCATCTTTTTTTTTTATTCTTTTCTTTTTACCAACAATCTACTTGGATCTGGAAGTGTTGGCAGCATGCTATCTATCGAGATGGAATCGGGATTTTTCGGAACTTTTCCTTCTAGTAATATATTCTATTCTATGGTTAATATTTATGAATGAAGTCTTATTACTCAGAGACTCAAACAAAGAATTACTACATGCAATAGTTCGAAAACTAAGTCTCCATCAAGAACAGCAATTAATTTGTTTGTGAATGAATGGTAAAGCTGTTGAAAAAGATATAAACGTGGCAGCGTTACGAATATTAAATCCAAATCTATCAGAAAAATTTCCTGCAACCAATCCTTGAATGAGTTTCGAACACCTAAACTTCCCGGAGGATTGAACGGAAGGTATCATATGTAATTCGTGAGTCAAATTCAAATCGACAGAAGGTTTTAGAAGCAGACTTTGTTTTTGAAAAGGTCACTTTTCCGTAGGCAATATTAAAACTTGATTAGAGATTATCCGACATTTAGGTATGTACAATGTGGACTCCTGGGTTCCCTCTAGATTACGTAGACACCAACGACTTTACTTTTAGCATCTTGTAAATGATTTTCATTGGTTCCTGACTACTTTTCAAGGATCTAATTTGTTTATTTTAAGCTTTGTTCGAACAATTTAAATCTTATCGTCTTTGAAAATGTAATTTAAAATTTCTTTTATAATACTCAATATAATTATTTTTTTTTTTTTACATATATTAATCATTCTAGAATGCTGGTGGCGTTGTAAATTTAGTCGCTCAATATCGACCAGAAGATTATAATCGATTCGAAGCCCGAATTCATGAGCTAAAACAACAAGCTGCATTAACAGCTGGAACTGGTACATTATTGCGGACATCACAGAAACGTTCATTATACGTTCGGGCCTTATTTGATTATGATCCCAATCGGGATGATGGCCTACCATCACGAGGACTTCCTTTTAAACATGGTGATATCTTACATGTAACAAATGCTTCGGATGATGAATGGTGGCAAGCGAGAAGAGTACTAGGTGACAATGAAGAAGAAGGAATGGGTATTGTTCCTTCAAAACGTAGATGGGAAAGAAAAATGCGAGCGAGAGATCGAAGTGTTAAATTTCAAGGACATGCTGCAAATAATATGGATAAAGTATATTTTATTATAAATAATTGCATTAAATTTAGCTGAGATTCATTTTGAATTATTCTATTTTTTTTTTTTTATAATTTCATAGCAATCAACACTTGATAGGAAAAAGAAGAATTTTACGTTTTCAAGGAAATTCCCATTTATGAAAAGTCGAGATGAGAAGAACGAGGATGGTAGCGATCAGGAACGTAAGTGTAATTTTTAAATTAAGAACGCTGACCCCAGTTATTAATTTATATTTGTCGTTTTTTGAGTTCAGATTTTTATTTTCCAAAATCTCTGTACTGTTATTCATTGTCCTGTTTTTTTCTGTTCTCTCACAAATTTTGTTTATTTTCATTTCGATTTTTTTTACATTTTACTCTTTGACCAGCTAATGGAGTCGTATCACCTGAAAATCACGAGCCTGAACAACAACGTAAGTTTTGCGTTATTTTCTCGTTATGTTTAGTTTTTATTTATTTCCTTTTTTTTTTTTAATTTTGATTTTGTTCACTCTTTGTTTTTTTTTATACTTAATTTTGGGTTTTTATTTGATTATTTATTAACTATTGAGCTGAAGATGATGTTGCTGAAATATTGTTTTAGAGGTAGGATGATAATACATGTACAGTACTACAATATAAAAGAGAGTCAGGGTATGTACTTAATTATGATTATGAAATGTGTGAAAGGATGACGATAATTCTATAGTCTACGGGCCCAATTTAAGTTGATTTAATTTTTAAAAATGATAACCAGTTGGGGAAAAAGTTAGTTGCGATATATTTTATTTTGTTTTGAAATATAAATAATATTTTGAGACAACCCTCTTGAAGACCAGGATTACGAATTTTGGATGCGGGGGTTATTGGAGTGTTAGTTTTAGTTAGTTAGTTTTGTTAATGAGGACTATTTGGACTATTACGAAAAGTGTGGTAGTGATTGTGTTTTGTTTCTTAATAAAACAAACAAGAACTCAAAACTTAGTTCGGAAATGAGCTATTTCAAAATGAATAGATCTATTTTTGTTGTACAATAACAATGATAACCTTATTTCATACGAGCTCAAGAATCACAAAGACTCGAACTTTGAATGAAGTGCACAAAATTGCAAAGATTCTGTCAAGTGATTTCTCAAGGAAATCTTTTCTAAATCTTTCGGAAACTATATGTTTCTTCAGTTAATTGAAATTTGAATTATTTTTTTTACAAACCACATACATATTTACTTAGTCGAGATAAGACCAGAAAACATAATAAAGTAAACGCATCACAGACGTTTGGACTTCATCTACGTCATGATGTACGAAACTCATCGTGTGCCTATGGTTTATATACAAACACTTGAAAACGTCACGATGGCTAATTATCTATGTTTACGGTTTCTGTGAGTTTTCTGTGCAATTTTTTTTTCTATATACGTCAGTTAGCCGGAGTGACGTTATAGGTTAAGTGTCAAAAAAAAAACTCGAGTCACACGATAAGTTTAATGTCAAAAACTTATTAACTAGCAGTCTGTTTACGCTTTTATCTTGTAAATTTAAATTTGACTGAAAAGGAATTATTTATTTTTCTTCTTCTTCTTCTTATTCTTCTTCTTATCAACTTCCTTTAAATTTTAGTAGGTTTTGGTATGCTTCACTTTTCCTTACTCTGTTTGTTGGCATCTATGTATCTTAGTTCTTCACTTAAAATTAAAAAATGTCTATCATAATGTTTTAACGATTTTTACCACGTCAGGTGAAGTTTTATTTTCCCAAGATTACTGTCATGAATACACTTTTGAAGTTATGTAAATACAGATGAGGTCCACAAAATATAGTTTTTGATACACAGACGACTTTATCGTCATTTTGCGATAAAATTACGATAAATCGAAACATTTATTGTGGGCTTATGGTGCAGCTATTATAAAAATTAGGGAAATGGAACTTTTTTAAGGTTTTCTTGATCTGACTACGATTCCTTCTCCAGTTAATATTTTCTACCAAGAACTTTTTTTTCCCCATTTCGATTACAATTTTGAACTGATTTTACACTTTCTAGTGAAATCTTTCCAGAATAGTGCTCCTCACTAATTTACTGTAAGTACCCATAAAAAAAAAAATGTTTTGCAAATAATTTGGAGATTTGTTAAGTCTTCTGACAAAATAGTGAAATTTAAAGCATTCTTGCTTGTCTTCCTCCTGTATCACCGAACTTTTAAAACTAAGAGAACTGAAACGTCGCCACCCCACCAACACAAGCAACATCTTTGCTTTGTGGTTTTTGATGTTGTATTGTTAATCAGCAAGGCTCTCGTTATTTGTATCCGATATTCAGATCGAATACGGGAAATCTTGACCAATAAGCGTTGCATAACACTGAAATAATATTCCTTAGTCGTCGTAAGTGGGTCCTTTGTTTTAAGAAAACCGGAATAATTTTTTTTCGAATCTTTTGTTTAACGGTTTTTCAACTTCGTTCCAAAAAAAAAATAGAATTTCACGAGGTCTGCCAAAATAGGCGTTTGTTTCAACGATGAACCAACTCTTCATTCGATTCGAATTTTTTCCCGCTAAGCCATTCCCTCGAAAAAGAAGTCGAAAGACACTAAATCTGGAGAATAGAGTGGATGTGGTAGACGAGATGTTATCATCTTAGCAATCTAGCGTATCTTCATTCAATGATCGTCCAACACAATATCATTGATTTTATTGTCCATCTCATTAGTCGTAATCTGATTCTGAGGTTACAGATGTTCAACATCATTCGTGCGTGTACGACCACATTAAAATTCATTCATAGTAAGGGTAAATACAAACTTAGTCACTTTCGAATGCTGTAAAAACTTTTCTATTCGTCAGATTTACTTGAACTTTGCATGGAATTGTGTACACCAAAATAAAGTGGCAAATGTCAAAACTATTATTACTCTTACAATTTGAGCGCCATCTATTATAAAGGTCATAGACTTATAAAACAGCTCGTATAGGTGTCCATTAACATGGTTCTAGCAATAGATTCTACATATACCGTTCAAACATGTCATGTAAACTTAGTTTCGATTGAAAAAATTCAACTGAGAGGGGGGGGGGGGGCACAAAATAAAATGGGCCATGTTTATAGTTAAAATAAAATATTGAAATATTGTGGTCAATAGGTCAATACAAATAACACAACTGAGCTGAGCTTAAGATCCGCAGAAAATCGTAATCATAATGTGCTTGCTATATCAGCCAAATTGCAAGCACGATAGAATAATTTGTTTCTTGTCTTAAGATGTCCCGTTAAAAAATATGGGTTTTGAAAAAAAAATTCATCCAACATCTAAATTTGGAAGTTTGAACAAGTGAAAAGTTGAGCAGTAGAAAAATAAAACGATAATATGGTATTTTAGCACAAAAAGCTAAAATTGAAGATCGTGGCAAGCAGCATGTGAATAATGTGTATGTGGCTCAAAATATAACGACTGTTTTCTTTTTTAACTGCGTCCGGATTTTGAATAAAGCACATAAAAATTTAGCAGTCGACAATAAATTTAGTTTTATTCGAAAGAATTCGAAAGATAAATTTTTATCATTTAATATTTATATTCAATTTCAGGCATTTGAGCACCTCGGCTGCCAGTTATACAGGTTGTTTCCGTCATGGGGGTCCATACTACAGAAGGTGATAGTACTCACCTAGGCAAACAAAAAATTTGTATGGCAGAGGGCACAGCGTAATCATTTCGGAGTTACAGGATGTACGGTCATCGATAGGTTGAGAGCTAATAATTATTTAATGGCTACAATTAGGGCAAAAGTGTAATATGTAAAATTAAAGAGAAGAGTCCACAGTTTTTATAAAAAAATGTCAGGTTAATCAGCTTTTTGAAAAAAAAGGGTAGAAAATATGAAATTTTTATTTTAGACCCCCATAACTCCGGAGAGGAGAGGAGTGCGGGGCTGGTTGAGCAGTCGTTAAAAAGTTCATGAGGTTCGGCATGCAATGAGAATGGTGACCGAACACTCTGTACTTTTTTAAGATACAGGGTGTTTTGTAAAAAAAAACTATCCAATTTCTTAGTCACCCTATAACTCTGAAACAGTTGAGATGCCTCCCACTCCATATACTTTTTTAAATTTTTTTCTTACTACCCTATGGACCTGCATGGCGGAAACACCCTGTGTAGTGCATTTTATCAGTCCTAATATTTGACCACATTTTTGGAGCATTTTGGAATGCAACGTCTTATATTGACCTCCAATGCTACAATCTCTGTTGCCTTATCAGCATAGACTACAGAAACTTCATATATCTCCATAAAAGTTGTCCAACGGTATAAAGATCACACGATCTTGGTTCAGTTTCTTGAAATAAGATTTTCGCAAAATTGTCCTTTATATAAATCAGTAATTGTTTCGACCGCTGTAGGGCACCTAGCTGCATCCTGCTTAATTCACAAGTCGTCAACAACAAGGTCCCGAAGGTTTAGAAATAAAAAGTTGTGAATCATTTCTTTGTACCGCTCACCATTATTGTCCTGCCGCATTTCTAAGGAAATATGGCCAGTTGATGACGCCGAAGACCGCACAAAACAGTGAAATTTTCTGGATGTATAGACAGCTTTTGCATTGATCGAGGATTACTATCATATTTACGCACCCATTAAGTCAATGAAATGAGCTTCATTGCTGAACAAAATTACGCCATAAATGAAAAAATCGAGTCAAATTTGAAATAGATTTTGAGCTCATTCAGCAAACATTTCAAGCCAACGATAGTCATGTGGCTTCAAAATTTTTACATCAATAAGATCCTTATAAGCCTTTTAAGGCCAAGATGTTTAGGAAAATTTTCCAAATTATGGACAGACAAAATTCAAGTTCTTGATTACGCCTGCGAATCGACAAATTCCGGCCTTCAGCAAAAACACTGCCTTCAACAGTAGTTGCGATATTTTCCTTCGGAACGCACTGATCTCATTCTTATTGATAGCATGTTTGTTGTCTTGCAATTTTAAGTTGAAGCTGACGTTTTTAACAACACGACAACAAGTAGCACGTTCTGATTCATGAAGTGCTTTATTACTTTCTTATAACACACAATTTGGAATCATTACAACAATTGACAGTTATTCCTATTGGAAATCCGGTGCCTCTTAAAAAAACAACATCCCTTATATACATTTTTTTTCTCAATAATTTTCAAGAAAGAATAGTGAAAACAAAATTACATAATACACGGCCCCAAAACAAAGTTTCAGATAAACACAAATATTTAAGTTATGTTCTTTTTTACTACCCTTTTGACCATCCAATCATTTTACTCAATTGTTTTTTTTTTTTTTTTCATTTGTGTAATTTGTGTAATTTTTATTTATTTATTTTGGTAACTAAATGGGAAACATAGTATTAATATTAACTTAACAACAGTATAGAAAAAAGAAAAAGACTCTCTTTGAAAATAATAACAATTCTTCCCCATCTCTTCATTTTCCTCACAATCTGTCTTCTCTCTTTTGATTTGTATGTAATTTCGTGTATCTGTTATTTTCTAGCTTTCATGCTTTGCTACACACAAGATGATGCCAATGCCGAAGGAGGTATGTACTAATTCCATAGTATTTTTGTTTTTCATACAAAAAAAAAAGAGAAAAAAAGCTGCATTAATGAAAGCATTTAACACAAAAATCATATTTTTTTAAACTTAAAAAAAAAAACATACAGAAAATAATTATTATATTTTTTTTTCTTTTTTTATTTTTCTTATTAAATGTAGTGTTAACACTTCTCTACACTCATATAAGTTTTAAAATGAAGCATTTATTATACATTATGTAGGTAATATAGAGCAAAAACATATACAGAAAAAAAATCTTACTTACCTAACTAAATTTATAAAAGACTAAACAGAAAGAATTTTTAGATATTGGTTCGTTTTTGTTTTGTATATTTATTTTTTTATTTTTTAGTTTTTGGTATAATTTTATGTTTTAACTTCTTACAGTTCCTCTATGTGCTTTCTTTGTACTCTGACAAACACTAATTTGATCACATACACACACGAAAACAGTGTTGCTAATGTCAATCATATAATTATGTACTATATTCCCTCATATCCTTATCGTTTTCAGTTAGAGCCATATTTCCTTTTTTGGAATGATATTAAACGAAAATAACAAATTTATTTAGATCAGTATCACATTTTAGAATATTTTAGTTTGGCTTTACCTCAGAAAGTTAGGGGCTAAAAATGAAAGAACAAAATAAATTTTTTTTTTTTTTTAGTTAACTCGATTACGAGTTTGTGAGTAAATTCTCTATTACCCGTAATATATCAAATAAGACATTATTATATAGTATAATCAACCAAACGAATCAAATCCTTAGCGCAGTATTCATTAGGGTTTTTATTGTTTTTTCTTTGTTCTTTTTTTTTTATTAATTTCTCATCATTTTTATATAATTGCAAAATTTGTGATTTTATTTGCAAAAAATATGAAAATATATCTACATTGTATCTGAAAATTATTATAGGAACTTAGACGTACATAACTTATGTAATTTGATTTAGTAGAAGAACCGTATTCATATCATTACTTAGAAAATTCCTCATTGTACCTATTAGTCTATATATAAAAAAACAAAACGACTTTTATATTTTCTTTTAAAACTCTGATAGACAAGAATATTGGATTTAAATACCCCCCGCATATAATATTGTGTTAGTCCCCCTGAAAGCTGAATTCTTTCAAGATGTCATTTTCCTAATCTCCGCTGGATATTCATCCCCCTACCCCTACCATAATTATAATAATTCATGTCGGGCGTAATCCAGGCATATACTTTATTTCCGTTATATTGCTTTAATCTTGTCTTTATTGGTTTTCTTTCTTATTTGCAAAAAAAATAGAGTGACGCCTTTTAAAATGTTTTTTTTTTATTCATAAAAACTGAAATGCCTTTATCTGTAAAATGAAAGAAAAGTGATGCTGGTTTTTATTATGTATTAAGACTAGGTGGTAGCTATAAATCTTATTTATAATCTGAAAATAAAAAAATATATTGCTAAGGTACACCAAAATTCAGTTGTACAAATTTATTGCAATATAACTGGAATTTCTAATCCAACAGTTATCAAAATTCATAGAGTACCTTGCAAAAGTTGGTAGAATTCACAAGGTTTAAGTACCTAAAATTAGGCCCAAAACGGAATCGACGCCGCAAGCAGCCAGCTTCTGCAGCTCACCACTAACCGAAATAAAGCATCAAACTCGATCGAGGCAACTTGGTAGCGTAAGTCAGGTTATAGAGTTATAGCCGTGCTAGGAGCAGCAAACATTAAAATTTAAAATTTTCCAAACTGAGTAGCAAGTATTATGGTGCAGCTTCGATAAAGTCTTGTAACATTTACTCACTACTGTTTTCAAAAAAGCATCAAGTATTATGTTTGCTACATCGATTAGATTTTCAGCCTTATATTGAGGTCGAGGGTATTTATTTATTGATTTAGAACTTCATCAAAGATCGGATTTATGAGTTTACAAAAATGAAATATAACAATAATAATGGCAAAAAGTATACATAACAATAATAATTTAAAATAAAAGTAACTTTAACTAAGCTGATCTCTTATTTGAAAGATGAAAGTCAATACAATCAAGCTGGTGGTTAAAGATGTGAAAGGCTCTTGCATGCCTTAGTTTGTACTATGCTGAGGAACAACGAAGAAGTTACAGTTCCTCATGAAGCGCACAGGAAGAGATATATTGAAAGTATTTAAGAGCTCGGGAGAATTTATCCCTCCTTCTATATACAGAAATGCAAAAACAACTCTGGAAGTTTTTCTCCTATTCTCCAACGGTTTTCCCAATGATGTCCACGCAGCACAGAGTAGAAAAGTTTGCGCTGTATTTCCCGCCTAAAATGCAAAATGCAAAATTGTGGTATATTTCTGACTTTCCATGGTAGATGTTGTACAGGTGAACACGATTCTTCGGGTATCTAAAGTCAGTTTATTAAAATACACAAAAAATCGAATAGGCCATTCAACATTATTTGAAAGATTGGTTTAATTGTAGCGGTCATTTTATTCCAAAAAATATCCGATATCGCTTCTACACAATATTTGCTCTGCTTCGACTACGAAGTATATATGAAGGGTTTCAATTCTTGCATGGTTTTCATGCCTCTTCAAACCGGTTGCTAAAAATTCAATAATTATTGTTTTACAATTTGATAATAGTGAGTAGTTCATTATGGCTAGAGCTGATAACAAGCTAAAAAATTATCTGTTTTCCTATATTGGTGAAGGAAAAACAGGTGGGTTAAATATTTTCTTTTTTTTTTCCTAAAAGAAAAGTTTTTATACAATTACCCAAAGATAAATTCATGAACACCAAAGCTGTTTTCCACAATACTCCTTGTGTATTTTTATAAATCTTTGCTCTGCTCAGATATTCAGAATTTCTTCGCAGTAGTGAGATGAGTCATTCTCTTAGCGGGTAAGCACTGTCCGCCAAAATTGCTATACCAGGGAATGCACGAAATCCAGCTTGAAAATTTGAAATAACTGGGAATTTCGAAATACTTCGAAATACACTACCTGGCCAATTGGAATTTACAGCATAAAAGCTCCGGTCTGGTCCACACACTATCATTGCGTTAAGTGCGTGTTTTCCATACCGGTTTATATAGTGATCTTCATTCATTGTGGGGGCATATATATTAATCATAGTTCCATCGATACATCCAGCTACTTGAGGAAAGCCTCCAATATCAAGAAACTGTAATGACAATTCATGATAGTTTTCTGGCCAACGAATTGATTATTGTATTTGATACCCGATGTACAACCCTACATACAATTGATTTATTGATACCATGCATATTGGCATTCATTTCCCAACCAATGTAGAGTTGTCAGCAGTTGTTCCAAAGGACTTAAAGAATTGTTCCGTACACTGCTATGCTGCAAATTTGCTCCAAATTTTAATAGAGCATATTCTATTTGAACGCGTCTTAAACGAAAATTTTCTAATGTGTCCGAGTCCAGCCTGGAATTTATTCTGGCTTTTATCACATGTTCTCTAGACTCAAATTCTTCCTCGAAAAATCTTTCGAAATGAAACATATTTTTATTATTTTTATATTAAGACACTACCGATCACGTTGAAAGTCTATTCGAAAAGAGAATTTTTTCTTAGCGCTATGCTGCTTAAAATTATCTAACTATAAGTATAATAATTTAGTGCATCGAAAATTAAAAAAAAAAGCATCTAATTAACTAACTTTATCACTTTTCCATAGAGCACTTACTCATTTTCTGTTTGGTGCAACAGTAATTTGAAAAGCTGAGAACTTTTCTTTTTTCAACACTCAAATGAGTTTTCTTTTCAAATTTCTCTTTGGTGCAACAGAAATTAATCAGAAATTTTGATAAGTTGCTAAGTGATAACCGATAAGTTGTTGGTGTAATATGGCCCACGTGAGGTGTTTAGAGCGCACGCCGAGCATCAAACCCCTTCTCTTGCTCTTCGGTTTCTTACCTGAACCCTTTTAATATAAATACAGGTATAAATGCATAATATATATTCTCTAAAATCATTTCCTGTTTCGAATATAACGGTTAGTTTAGACTTGTTTGAGCACCCAAGCGTTCAAATTTTATTACTGATAATCGTATTTGAAGCTTTAAAGGCGTTTTTGTCAAAACTGGTGTTGACCACGATATCTCGAAATCTATCGAACGAGTTCCTTTCAAATTTGAATAACCTATTCAGTACTGATGTAGGCATCTTGCAAACTAGGATAATTCTGATTCATCAAACCTTTTTTTTCTCATGTTAAAGAAGTCGTGAATAAACATCAAAATTCATGAAAAAATCTTCAACAAGATGCCAAAAATTCACATTCCATTTAATTATCCTAGTTCAAAAGCTAGTCAAGCTAGCTTCACAGTTTAAAATGCCGTTTGAGAAATTTGTTTCCGATAAACAGAAAACCCGCAATCGTGGTCACCGCAAAATACTTCATTTTGAACATGAGTAGCTAAGTTGCCGTGTACTTCAGCAATGAGCAGCGGTTTCCGGATGAAAAAATCGTAGATTGAGCTCAAGATACGAATAAATATGTGGTTGAATGTTTAGTTCACCAAAAATAATTCCCAAAAAAAGAGCCTTCACACGGGATGACCTTGTGATTTTTTTTTTTACAGAAACCGAAACCCTTAAGTAATTCGAAAATTTATTTATAGAAAAAAACACTACTTCTTACTGGGGTGGTTTTTTGTTGAGAGACAATTTTCTCACTATACAAAAAAACGAACAAAAATTCAAATTTTAAATTTTTCCTACATAGTACAAGTAAAGGCATTTCAAATCTCAATTATCGGCCCGCTTATATTTAATCTTTTCTTCATTTTCCATTTTATTTTCCAATATTTGTAGAAAATTTTCATTCAAAAAAGGAAAAAATTAAAAATTGTAAAAAGAAAATTTTAAATTAAATTCGCTTTTAAAACATAATCTAAAAGCAGAAATCGATTTTAGTTTCAGTTTTTCCGTTGTTATTTTGTTTAGTTTTTTTTTTACTTCTCTCTCTCATAATAGAAACCAGAAATAAAGCAAAATAATTTATTTTCTTTTGATTATTTGTTGTTGTTGTAAAGGCGAGATTATCTACAGAGTGGAGTTACCCGATATGGAGCAGATAACACTTATCTACCTGGAGAATAACGATGCTGACTATCGTAAGTCGAGCAAGCAATTCCTAAGCAAAAGCAAAAACCAAAAACAAAATAAGCAAATTAAAAAAAAAACTGTTTTGGGAAAATGCTAAAAGAAAATTTCCGTAGTTTTTTCATTTTATTCAAATTGATTCTATCGTCCATTTTTTTACGTTGTTCATTTTGTTTTTTTTTTTTGTTTCCACTACTCATTAGATAAAAAAAATTGAAATTGGTTTTGTTTTTAGTCAAGCAAAGTTATCTCCTCCCCCTGCATATTTGTGCTAAGTTCGCTTGATAATTTTCCTTTTTTTTTTTTTTTTTTTTTATTTTTTGGATTTTTGTTCTATAAAATTTTGAACGAGTTTTATAAATACTCATTTTTGCGTTACAATCTCCCCGAAGCGTTTTTTATAAAGTTTTTAAGCACAGAACTTTTCTTCCCTTCTACATTGAAAAAAAAAATTGTTTTTTTTTTATATAATTTTTTTTTTTAGTTAATAATTTTTAGCTTTAAATTTCCGTCATCAAGTTGGATTTATTACTACTCACTGTTCCTCGTTTGACTGGGTTCTCACTTTCCGTTGTTCACTTCTGTTAGTTTTTTTTTTTTTTCATTTTTTTAGTGAGTTTTGTCTTGTCTTGTTGGTCTTGGAGGCTCTGAAATCAATTTTTGAAAATACTTAACTGAGTTTGTTACTGTTGCTTACTGTTAACAAAAGAGTCCTTGGTTGAAAGAAATGCATAGTGAATTAGAGACTCTTCTATATATTTTTGTTTTCTTTTATAATAACAAAAAAATTCCATTGTGTCTTAGAGTTTTTCTTTTCTTTTCCATTGTTTTTAGCTTTTTTCTTTTTACAATATTTTTTGTTTTTTGATTATTTTTTAGAGAAAAACTGTACATAGGAAGTTTTTCTATTTTTGACAATTTCAATAAATATTTAAATATTATTATTTTTTTTTTTACATTGAATTCTACAATTTTAGATTCAAATATTTTCAATTCTTGATTGTAAATTACATTTTTTTTTGTGAATTTTTGTTTTGAATACCAGAAAAAATATCAATTATGTTGTTGAGCAGTTGGCACGAATGAACTCTGGGTAAATATGCGTACATTATATAGAAGGTATTTGTGTAAATAGCAAACAAAACATTGTTATTTTTTCTTCTTTAAGTTAATTTTCATAACTGACTAGGGAATATTTTTCTTTTAACTTTTAACATGATTCTTAGAATCAGGCATATCGATTGATTCCGAGCGGATAACATACAAAAATACCACCATATAATTCAGTTAGACAGGTATATTATGTATTTTGTGATTTTTTAGGAAATGTTTTAAGAACCCTTTAATTATACTTTCAAGTGGCATTATCGGAATCTCGCTGTTATAGCTAGGAATTTCTTTGTAGCACGTTTATGAACGCAGAAAGAAATATTTCAAGCTAATTTAATTCCATTCAATTGAAATCAATAACCATCTATTGTTACAAATTGATATCCTTAAAAATTCTTTAAAAATTTGCTCTCTTCTTCTTGAATTGTAATATGAAGAGTCTGAGGAGATGTTTTGATATGTGATATGAAAAGATTTTAAAAATAAATTGATCATTCATAACAGAAATTTCATAGATAGTTCCTCCTTTGGCTGCAAGTAACGCCTATATTCTCCTTAGACTGATTTTTCTGCATATTGCGCGCAGTTTCTTACAATTGCAGACTTTAATCTCACACTTTTATCATCCTGGTTTTTGTGGTTAATTAATTGTCCACTGGGATTGGCTAAATGGATACTTTTTATCCCCAGAGAAAAGATTTGACAGACTTTGTTGTGTGACAGGGAAATCCAGTTTGCTGCATAACAAAAAGAAATGTTTTCTCCTTTGGCAAACTAAGCTATCTCTCAAATGGAATCTTGTTATATTTTGCTTATTTTCTTAATACCCGGAACAGAATGCATTCACAACTGCGTTTAGCCCGTGATGAAAATATTGATTTGAGAATTTTTTTTTTTTTTTTTTTTTTTTTTTTTTTTAAATATAAAGATAAGGAGAACGAAAACTCCCAAGCACGTGTTTCATTGTGCTGTCCTGTTTAACAAAATTATTGAAACCTTCCCATGCTCTTTAATAAAGAAGGTTCAGGTGAGATAGACTTTTCAGTTGATCAAAGAGTGTCCATGCTGCATCGGGCAAAGGCCAGGCATGACATACACTAGAGAATATCCAGCAACTCCCATTTTTTGGTAGATTAGCGTGAAGCGGGCTGTGGCCTGTGACGATACCGATGATTTGTTCTACGTTATTTTCTCCCGAACCCCAAGAGAAAAAGTCTGTAAATTTCCTATTCGGCCCAGCAGGAAACAGTTGCGTACACCTGTGATCGCTTAGGTTCACCCATCGCTACGGATATTTCAAATGAAAACCCCCGCGACTTCACTTACTCTTTCTTTAAAGACAGCAATGTGCATTTAATTAATTTTTCTTGTTGAAGTCTCAGAAATATTTAATATCTTTTAAAATTTCGCCATCAACCAATGCCTTAGCTTTGTAGACTTTTTCCAATGTAAAATCGTTCATTTTAACCATTTTCTTGAACATTTATGGTATTGAATACATAACTTAAAAGTCTCCAAAAATGCCGAAATCATGTCAGAGTTTACGAATTAATAGAAGATATTTGTTAAATCTATGTAAAAACAGCATAGAAAAAATTGTTCCGATGAATACAAAAATAAATAATAATATTAAAAAGGCATAAGGCACCATTTTCTCATAGTTTTGAAATTGACCTTTCGAGATATTTGGTTATTGGGAGCAACACATGAATCGAATAGGATAGGCATATGATGTATGTAGGTTATATCTCTAACAGAATGAAACATCTTTTGCGAATGCAAGGCTATTGCATAATGTAATGGTTAATATTTTCTAACGCCTGCCAACTTCGACGAAATTTCATTCAAAGAGATGCTGCGATTCTTAGAAAGAAAGGAATTATTAGATGAACTATAAAAGTAAGCGGTGCACAAGAAGCCAATGAATGGCTGCAGTGCAAAGCCCACTCGCCCCGCTAAATCTTAATCTAATCTATTGGGATCCGAAGGTTGGTCCAACATTTTTTGGAATAGATACAAAAACTCATCAAAATTTCGTTTTAAATTACTCTCCATTACATGTACGGTACACTTTTGCATTCGGTGGACCCAGTACTTGAAGAACTTGATCCGCTGCTTTTAATTAACCCTAAAAATGATTTATTCGTATAATATAATCGGCGCTGTCCAAATGCAAAACTATAGAATTTAACTTTTAGAAGCAAAAAAAATCGTATGGTGACAAATCGAAACTCTAGAATGGATGATGTTGGTTTTGCTACACCATTAAGAATCCAGAAGGAGCCACCTGACATTCCTTTTCTCACTCAAAGCAATTTATTCTGGTTTCGTCACTCGTTATTGATGTAAACAAATTTAACCGACCTAACTTGAACTTTTTTCAGCATTTTCTCTAACCAACAGGGGCGGATTTGATCACTTGGCCGCCCTAGGCCTATGGAAGATTACCGCCCCCCTACTCCCTGTAAAACACGAAAAATTGAATGATCTATATCCAGTGAAGGGACCCCAGGCTAGAATTAGAGGCTGCCTCATAAATCGGAGTAGATTTGAAAAAAATGGAGTAGAATTAAAAATAACACTTTCCAACGAATTATTTTATTTAAAAAAAACGAAAAAGTATAAAAATGTAATGAAATACCCACAACTACAAGAAAAAATCGCCGCCCCTAAATCTGCCGCCCTAGGCCCGGGCCTACTCGGCCTATAGGGAAATCCGCCCCTGCTAACCAATAGATATGATTCCATCAAATTGTGCCCCATTCATCGATAACAAATCTTTTTTATACCCAAGTGATTATTTAAAGAAGTTTTCACTTGACTCAATCCTAAGCCTGAAGACTTTTCCACACAACAGAGAAAATGTAAAAATAAAAGATGCTGTACAAAAAAAAGTCATTCTCATATGCTGAAAAGTGAAAACGTATCATCTTTTTTGATCAGTATTTCATTTTTTTTTTTTTTGTTCCGCGAAATTTCTGATTTCTGATCCTTGCACTCATCTCAAATTTTGGAAATTTTCATAGATTTTCTTCCTTTTACTTTCTGCGTTGATAAATCTTTAGCTCCGTCTCAATTCGTAAAAAAAATATATTTTCAAGTGAGTCAAAATTGAAAAAATTTGAGTGTAATTCACCTTCGCACAACTTTTAGACCTGTTTCACACGGTTCACTATCGTGCCACAATCGAACAGCAGTGGCTATTCCTTTACACACGAGAGCTTCGTTTGTACTATAAACGCGCTTGAGTGGCTGTAATTGTTCTGAAATTAAACGGGTTTCCTGAATTCTATATAGCGCGGCGAGCCTATTTTTATAATAAATTTGTATGTGTCAAATTCACCAAATTCACTCCCACGAATTTTATTACTTGTCTTGCTTGATAACCACTGAGCATACGAGACTAGTGTCTCGTGTGAAAGCACTGTAGGGTAACTTTTTTTCACGGGACCGGAATTATAACTGAAACAACTCTTCATTATTAACACCTTTTTAATTCACAAAACTTCCTTATTTCCAACTTCGGTTTTATTATCATTAAACTACGCTTTTTCTATTTTTGCTGGGTTGATTTATATTTTCCTATCTATATCGATTTATCTTTTTGAAGAACGAAAACCGCTCACCGTTCAAACTGCAAAATCAAAACTCACTTACTTCTTGGTTCTCGAGCGCACTTACCTTTCATCACTTTCGTCACCCAATTCTGCGATCAGAACGAATCAGCAGAATTGCGCATACTTTCATTTCTTATATATATAGTTGCGAGAGGTCAATGCTTTTTGCGAAGACACTGGATTAATTGCAAAATGCATGTTAATCCAGGTCGGGAATTTTGGAATGTCTCTGATCAATTATTTGTGCTTTATTGCACGAATATATAAATATATATACATATATACAATTATAATACATTACAGCACTTGCTTCAAACAAATGAATATCTAGCTGTAAGGCTATCGGTGCCACAATGCGCCACAAAGCGATTTCTAGAAGGGACACGACGCCGCCACAATTCTGAAACAGCTGCAATGAAGTTGTCACAGAATTGTGGTCTCTGGGATGAAAGCATTAATTAAGCGATTGTAGCACCACTGCTTGTGGCGCAATAATGGCCCGTGTAAAACAGGCCTTAGACAAACCTCCTACTACTACGTATCAAACGGTATTTTATATTTTGGAAATTACGAAATCGACGTTTCACGATTCTTTTGTTGGTCCAAAAAGCGATTTACGTAAAATCATTCACTTGTGTGACCCAAAATTGAATTATTTGTGTGATTTGTGTATGTAAGTTATAAGATAAATTCAAATGCTTTTAATTTGGGATTTAATTTTTATTAATAATTCTCTTTTTTTTTTAACTCACTTCTCCTAAGTTTTTCGTTTTGCCTGGTTATGCTTCACAAAAAAATAAAACAAACTTTTTAAATAATAAACAATGAAAAATAATAATAAATTCGTCTTCTCTTAAATGAACTCCTTTAGTAATTAATTCAAATAAACAAAACAAAACTGCTTAAAATAGGAATCGACCCTACTAATTAGTGTTAATTAATTTAAATCTTTTCCATTGAAAAACAGAATTCAATTATTTGAATTAAAATAAATAATTGAATTTCGTTCAATAACAATCAACAAAAAATCTACAAATAAACGTAGAATTTCTTTTCCGTTCAGTTGGTTTCTGTTTCTCTTTTTTCAAATTTTCTTGAGAAGCTTCTTGTAGACTTTTTTCGCTTATTTACTTTCGTTTAATATAAATAATCACAGACTCTCTCAACACGTACACATACAAAAATCAAATATGATAAATAATTATGTTATGTGGGTGCATGCCTTGCCTAATATATGTATATGTTATCATTTTCAAAATTAAAAACTAATTAGATTCAATGTTATATAAAGAGCTTAAATTTAGTTCAAAATAAGCGAGAAGGTATATAAGGTGCTCTTAATTTTAAAGTTTTACGTTATATATATATATATTTTTTTTTTTGCTGTTTAAACCTGTGTTGATTGATAGTTTTCCAAAAAAACGAAAGATTTTATGTAAAACTCACCTTAAAGAAAGAGTAACGGTTGAGTTTTAATATTTTATTTTAAAGTTCTCCATTTATCTTTATAACAGAGTTTCAATACAGAGCATTCTCATTGTTGGAAGAAGCTCCTCAGCAGGTGCCTCCATGTTTGTACGGTTTCCTTATATCCTAAAAAACCTCTCCATAAAACGAAGAAAATTGTTGTGTGACTACACAATGTTGGCTCGTACATTTATGTTTTTGTGTTTTTATTTTGTTATTTTATTTAATAATTTTGAACAAAAGTTTTGTTAATTTATTTTATATTTTTTGTGTTAAATTTTATTTTGTCGTCTTTTCACTTGGTTTGCTTTTAATAATAATTAATTTAGAAAAAAATTAATAAAAAATAGGCGGAATGTCAACACTTTTCTATAACCGCTTGTAGTCCTACAATTGAGTTCATCCTTTGAATTTTTTTCGCAACGATCTTCTAGTATAAATAAAATGCTAATTCTCGTTTTTTTTGTTATTGTTGTATTATGAAATATAAAAAAAAATGAAAATTTTTAATTTTCAGAAGCACTCTAGAGGAAGTTTTTATTAGAAATATTTTTTTTATCAGTGAAAGTTTAGATTTTATTGCTAATCTACTACAAGTACTAAGATTAATTTCTATAAGTAGAGAGTATTTTTGTTTGTTTTTTTGTTCTTATTATTTATGTTTTACTAAAAAACTATATATGTAAGTGTAATTTTACAAGTTTCTTTAGTAACGATATATATATATATATAGATAGTAATGGCTTTAAGTGGTGTTCGATCAATGTGTTAATGATTTTTATTTTTCTTATTGTTAGTAAACAAATTTTGTAAAAGCGTAAAATATATTTACATAATGTGTTGGCTATGTAAATTTCTCTAAAAAAAATTAATTAGAATCTAATAATTATGGACTGAGGGGTGGTCTTTTTTTTTTTTGTAATTTTTATACATGGATTCCAGAGTTGAGACTAGAAAAATGCTTTACGAATCTCGACAATTAATTTTTTGAGCGATCATTCGCATGAGAACTGTACACATAATTTGCACTCCATTGCAACGGAAAAGATCTATATTTAGACTTTATAATAGAAATTAATTTTTCAATGGAAACTGATTTTTCTACTACTAGGACGAAACTGAAAATTTCCACCCACCGGCAATATTTTTAAGAATTAGAAAAACAAAACTAAATTTTGTCAAACTTTTGTAGGAGTTAAATTTACAATTTTTATAAAAGGTTTGATTAAGAGTAGGGGGGGGGGGGGGGGGGGCGGACTAGACTCGGGACCATGTGTACACCGCGACCAGAGTTGATTTGTTGTGCCCTTCCCTAAAGTGATTAGGTAAAATCTAGTCATTTTACGAACTTGATTACTGCGCTTGGGGTTTAGATTGCAAACCCTATTTGAAGATATAAGTATTTCTCCAGTAATTTGCAATCTTAAAGTTGAAGCACTGAATGTTATATGTAGGTTTCATCTTCCTCTTCGTACAGTTGACACAGTTCACTATCGGATTTAGCTATCTTCTTCAGAAAATAGTGGAAGGAGCCATGTTAAGTTACTACATTAGTAAACAGCTTGACTGACTTTTCTGCTAAGAACAATTAGTTGACGCGTCTGGAGAGGATGATGGGTGAAGAATTTCATATCCACATAAGATCCAATTTTTCCAATTTATGCAGTTCCCCCTTAAGGTACCTCTTTGATAGGGGATCAAATGTTGGATAGGGATCAATATACGGACTGTCGTCGGTCCAATTTTAGCCAGATCGACCGTTTTTTCTATTCCTACGTGGCCAGAAAGGAACCCAAAGCAACCTTACTTTTTCGTCCCTAGACACCAGCTGGAGCTTAGAGTGGCTTCGACTCAACAATTTTGAGAGGATAGAACATGGAGCGCAGCTTGGCTGTATGAACAAATGTAGATGTTGGGGTTCTTGCAACCCTGTTTAAGCTTTCATGAGCTCCAACCTCTATAGCATGGGCTTTGTAAAATGCAAGCTGAGGCACCGAGTGGAATGTAGAGTTCCACTTATAGACCCGCTCCTGTTTTCTCATTCTTCCTGAATCCGTCAGTATACCAGACATAAGCCCATGGCGGGAACTGCAGCTCTCTGTATAGTATCTTGCATCTCTCGTTAATGATTATTTGGTAACTTCTTTCGAAGGAAAATCTTTTGACCATAACTGCTGTTGGATCATCTAGGTCTTTAATGTTGACCTGCTCGAGAAAGTTAAGATGTCTTACACCAGAAGAAGCGTGGTGACTTGACCTTTTCCTTCAAAGCTTCCTAGCCGCCGCTTCCCTCTGGATAAAGGGGTAGAATGGCGTCAAGTGCTCGTTGAGGACACGATGTTAAGGCACCAGTGATGGTTAAAACCTCTGCAACACCTTATCAAGAGTTCTCTTGATGACTGTCTGCATCGTTTTAGGCCAGCAAACGGTTGCCTCGTAAGTAAGTATGGATATAATTCTGCCCTGAAACATCCATAAACATATATTTTTGGGGTTCTGACCCCACTTTTTCCCGAAAAGCCTTGAGCATGATCCAAATGCCCATATAGCTTTTTCGATTATCTTTTTAAGGTGGGGATTCCGAGTAAGGATTACTGCTAAATATTTTGCTTTTTTGGTATACTCCAGTGTAATTCTATTTAACCTATGAGCTGGGACCTGGAGACTCCTTTTCCTAGTGAATTGAACTAACACAATCTCTGTTCAGTATATGGAGACACACTTGCGGTTTAGTTCTAGTTTTTAGCTTGGTAATAGTAATCTGAATGTGTTGTTGTTTGCATTTCGGGTTACTGTTTTGCCATAGTAGAATTTAGTTATGGCCTTCGAACCTTTTATCTGTTGAAAAGAAATCATCTCAGTTATGTAGGTAGGATAATTATTAAGGCAGAATTTCTATTATATCGTTTAGGTGGTTAGGACTGAATTTTGAGGTAATTCATTTTTGAATTGCTTGAGTGAGCTTTCGATGCTGTTTCATAAATATATTTGACAGAATCCGTACTAAACATTTTATTGACCATTAGGCTTGCTGTCATATATCATGCTAGCCCACAGACTGTGTAAAATTTATAAATAAGGCAGCTGTTTCGAACTCCTTTTCGAAGCCGTCTTCAATATGTGTGATCTGAGGGGCTATTTTCAGAAAAAAAAAAATCCAGCTTGTTTTGTCGATAATAATTTCGAATCTTATTGGAAATATTGTACTTAGAAATGCGACCAGACTGATTTTATGGCAACAATTTTTGATATTTTCAATTCTTATTGTAGTTTTTCAGTTGATATGGTACTGTTTTAAAATTTACAAGGGTACGATCTAGTATTTTTCCTGCAATATATGATGAATTTTGAATAAATTTCATCATCCTTTGCAGCTTTGTCTGATTTTGTGCTAGTAATTGTGTTATGTTGCTTCTAGCTTCGGATATTGTAACTTTCAACTTTCGTCGTGCAGAGCCAGCTTAATAATCCTGATATCATCCTTATCAGTTTTGCTCTTAAATGTTTCAATAATCCGGTTTGTTACGATATGAAGAAAGAGACTTATCGACTGAAATCAATATCAATTTCATAGACTTCTTCCATTTCTATCTATGGGTCTTATCAAGGGAGTGCCATTACAGAGGAATTCTTAATGTAGTCTGTCGTTCTCTATAGCTCTCGACATCTGAAGGAAATGAGAAAAATGTTTAATGATTCATCTGGAGTCGACCAGTATATTATTGCTGTGAATCGTGAAACATATATCGAGGTTGAAGTTCTTTCGTCAACGTGTCATAGTAATAGCGTCAGATTTCAATAATTTCACAGAAACCTATTAATGTCCTCTCTTCTTCCATTTTCAGTTTAGTTTAGATTTGTGAATGAAGTCATTTGAGACTATATCAAGACACTTTTTGACAAGCTTGTACGAATATTAATCACACCGCCTATGACATACAAAGATGGCACAAGAGCTAGATGTCGCATGACATACCAGAGCAGAGTATACAGATTGTGAAATGGGTATTGCATTCTGGACTTCCACAAAACTTCATATACGAAAAAATATGAATCACTTGATGTATACATCAATTCAAATGTTGTGGGCCACTCCGGAATGGACAACCCAGCCATATAAATTGTGTATACTTTTTTCCTACTGCATGCAACATCTAGTTCTTGTGCCATCTATGATATTGTGTATGTTTAAAGTGTTACACAGAAAATTTTAATTTTCATATGAATTGTTCGCATACCAATATGTTCGATTCCTTCTTTGTTCATATGGACCCTGGCAATGCTCTTATTGAACGTGAAAAGTACTCTCAACTTAATCGCTAAGAGTAGAACCACCTTTTTCTTTACCGGATTTGTTATATAAAAAGTAGGTAGGAAACATTGTAGAATGTTAAGTCTCCTGAATTTCTCGCTGAGATTCTGTATTTGTAGCATGCATCTCTCCAATATACGTAGAACCTTCTGATTTAGGGTACCAATTGAGAGTAGTATTCTTACATTCCAATAACGTCTTAAAATAAAATTTGTAATTCTTAACGAAAATTTAACTGAAAATCTCGTCCGACAAAAGCTTGAAACAAAATTTGTTTAACTAACAGAACTTAGTTGATCTCTTAAATCTTAATGTGATGAATATATATATATTTTTTTTTTCGAATTACTTTTATGAACAATTTAGAAATTTATAATTAGAAAAACCACAAATAATTTAGATTATTATAGCGCTGAATTAATTTTATATATCTTTTAATATCTCATCGAAACTGTAAGCAATTTTTGATTATTACCAAATGAATTTGCAGCTTCTGAGGAGAACGTTCTTTCTTATGAGGCCGTACAGCGCCTACAAATTTCCTACACAAGACCAGTCATTATCTTGGGTCCATTAAAAGATCGAATCAATGACGATTTGATTTCAGAGTTTCCAGACAAATTTGGATCATGTGTACCACGTGAGTAGTTGTAGTGTGTGTGTGTGTGCGCGCACATGTTTAGATTAAATTATTTATTTATTTTAATTTTTTGAATTTTTAATAAATAGACACTACACGACCTAAACGTGACTATGAGGTCGATGGCCGAGACTATCACTTTGTATCATCACGGGAACAAATGGAACGAGATATTCAAAATCATTTGTTTATTGAAGCTGGGCAATATAATGACAATCTTTACGGTACTTCGGTGGCGAGTGTACGAGAAGTAGCCGAAAAGGGCAAACACTGTATATTAGATGTTTCGGGTAATGCAATCAAGCGGCTACAAGTGGCGCAACTATATCCTATTGCTATTTTTATTAAGCCTAAATCTGTTGATTCAATTATGTGAGTTTTGTAAATTGTTGTTTTTGTTTTGTTATTGTTAATAATTTTCACTTTGTTATTTATTGATTGCAGGGAAATGAATCGAAGGATGACAGAAGAGCAAGCTAAGAAAACATATGAACGTGCTCTTAAAATGGAACAAGAATTCGGAGAATATTTTACAGGTATGCAGCTTTTTTTTTTTTTTTTTAACTAATAACTTTATTGAACAAACTTTTATTAGTAACTACTCAGCATCCAAATGTATGTCCAAAAACTTATTTTTTTATATGGCAAATCTGTGGGGAAGTTGCCCGTTTTTACCTGCTTTTTGGATTACATATATTTGGAATTTTTATGTAAAACTGATGGAAGAAATTTCAGCTCTCTAAGTTAACGCATTCTCAGGCAGTGCCCAAGTAAATGTACTAGTTCAAACCATCGTAATTTTTGAATAGCAAACATTCAAAGAAGTTGCCAGATTTAGGTCTACACAATTTTTTTCTTTTTTAAGTAAAACTGGAAAAATCCAAATGTCTTTTAATATAATGCGTGCCGTACCGTCATTATGTATTTTTATACCCCAGATGATGAAATCATGGGGTATACAAGTTTGTCATTCCGTTTGTAACACATAGAAATTGTGATGGTAGACCAAAATGAATCACCCACGCATAATATTAGTTTTTTGATTTTTACATATCCGTTTGTCTGTCCATTTATCCTCTCGATAACTCGAGAACGCGTCTCTTCGAGAATTGACATTTTTCACGCTGGCTTTTTAAAAAAAGGAAATTTAAGTTCGAAAATGGGACAAACCGGGTAATTTCATGTGGTTGCCATAGAAAAATTTCGTTTTTCACTATATATTTGGACACTGCCTGAGAGTGCGTCAACGTATAGAACTGAAATTTTGTACACGGCGTTTTCATAGAAATACTAAATAAAATTTCACAAATGAACTAAATCCTTCTTATGAAATTTTTTGTAAACATTTTTATTGTCCAACAAACCTTTCTAGAGAAATATATGCGAAAAACCACTTAACGATCAAACTTCCCCTCCTCTTCTATTATGGATTGAAAGTTTTTTTATCTAATCGCCAAATACGGGTTGTATTGGATGGTGTTACATCTGAACCTCATCTTATAAATGCCGGTGTGCCACAGGGCTCTGTTATCTCCCCGCCACCTTTTTAAATTTTCATTAATGATCTGATTTCCCTTCAATCCTATTCACTGCTTCGCTGATGACAGTACCCTTGATTTAACTTATTCCTTGGACACTCTCGCGGACTCCAGAGGGAATGTCACAGCTTTCACAAAAGGTGAAATTTTAGGATAAAGTTGCTTGCAATCAATCTCATATGCAAATTTCTTGATTTCAGAATCTTATACCAGAGTACGAAAATGCTCGCTCGTTAGCGGCTCTCGAAATAGCGTTTTAGAAAAGCTCTTTGTAAAATTGCTCCCGCCTGCGATCCTTAGCGAGCCCGAGCCCTTAAATCGTTCGAGCTTCGGCTCCTCATCATAAAAATGATATTATATACAAGTTTTGGGTTTTTCCACTGTGCTTACTGAAATTTTACTTGAACAAGAATGAGCAAGGGAGCAGTGTAATAAAAAAAAAATTCATGCGCAAAGAGCATTCTTCATTTTTGCGAGCAAATAGGTAACGAAGCTCACAGCGATATAATAGCTCGGGCTCGCGAGTGAGAGCGTTTAAGTAAATATTTTTGGCTCCCGCTCGTAGGTACGAGCCGCTACACAGCTTTTGCTCAGGAGTGAGAGCCACTTGTAAATAAAATGGCTTTCACTCTCGAGCATTTTAGGAGCTGGGAGCCGCTCGTGAGTGAGCACTTTCGTAAACTGCTTCTAACTTTTGTTAATATTAGTGGAAGAGCAGTAAACGCTAAACTCATATGGCTTCACTTCCATGATTACAAGAAGTTTTCCAATAATTTCAAATATCTGCAACTAGCGGGAGTCGGTTTCCTTCACTCAATATGAGCCACTTTTGCTTTATAAATTTATCATTTAGTAGAAATTATTGGGACCTCATTCTTGAATTAAATATGACATACAGATTAGGTTTTTATAGACACTCTAGGAATATTAGTCATCGATATGTTGCTGGTTCTGTAAAAGTCAGTACACCATAATTATAATCTCTAAGGGGTTTCAGAGCTCAAATGCAAATCATTTGTAATAAAATTTTTGTGTTGTTTTTCATTAACATAGCTAAATTCACAATAACTGAATCTCTTTGATTAAGATGTTAATGCAACAATGAACGCTTCATACTTTTATTATTATCTGCATAAAATTTTATTCATACATATTAGATGCGCTCACATAGCACATCGATACTCTCTAATATCAAAACTTCATTAATTTTCAACTATACTTATTACCTAATTTAATGATTACTTTTTTGTTTTTTAGCTGTCGTTCAAGGTGATACAATAGAGGAAATCTACAATAAAGTAAAACAAGTCATCTGGTCACAATCGGGCCCAACTATATGGGTACCATCAAAAGAATCTCTATGACCATCAGCCACAACGACATGGACACTGCCACCTCGGGTACGTGCACGGCCGGTATCGAGGTCGGCATATCATCATCATTGATTGTTTGTGTATTTTCTAATTATTACTGTTACTTTTATTAATATCATTTTACTTTATTTTTTGGACTTGTCCTTGTCAAGGAGGAACACATTTTTCTCATCGTTCTCATCTTGTCTACTTTTTTAGCTAATATTGTACTTTACATTTCTCCTTCGCTCCCACCTCCTTCCCCCTCTACTACCGTCGTGTATTGTAAACAAAAATAAAAAAGAAGAAGAGAAAAAATACAAAAAAAAATTAAAAAAAAAACAGACAAAGAAACTTGTTATTAATCGCAAGAAGTCGAGAGAGAAAAATCTATTTAAATAAATTTTAGTGGAAAAAAGTAAAAAAAAAAAAGTTAATAGAGGATGAGCGATGAGAGCAGAATTTATGAAAATAATTAAACATTTTTCTAGAAACTATTTATGCGAATCTTAATGCTACAGTAAAGAAAAGAAAAGAGAAAAATAAAAACAAAATACAAAAACAAATGCAATACTATAAAGAATAAAATGAGGAGTGTATAAATTGAAGATATTATTTTACTTAATACTTTCAACTAGCTGCAAGAAAGGTTCAATTGATAAAATTTAAAAAAAAAAAGAAAAGAAAAACTGTTACAAAACGAACCGCAGAAACAAGACAAATTATTAAAAAAAAAAAAAAAACTAAAAAAAAAATCTAGTTAGGGCAGAACAGAGACGCGAAAAAGGCTTTTTCACAAATCGTAGCGAAAGAAAAACTGAACTCAATTTTACAGGTGTCCTCCCGAAATACACGAATAACGAAATAACAAGGACACACGATCAACTTATGATGCATAGAATTTATATTATTAAAGGATATTTAAAGATTTATGAATTTAGAGAGAGAGAGAGAAATATTTAAAAGAGGTGGCATGTAGATCAATCTTTTGTTTTTTTTCTTCTTTTCACCATAAACTTAACTTTTGGCTCTACGACACTTGCTCTTTCGTTACTCGTTTGTTCGTTCGTTCTTTCTGTAGTGCTCGTTTGTTCTACCTGTAGCGATTTTTCTTTCTGTTAAGAGTAAATATTATTATAATATTATCATCATCCTGTTACGAACGTAAGTTGTTACAACATAAATTTTCTTTTAGTGTATCTTTGCTGAATTACCCTACCTACCGACCGACCTACCATCATTCTGTGTTCTCTCTCTTTGGATACATTTATTTTATTTTATTCTTTAATTTGATCCCATCCTCCCTTAGCTTCAATTGTCTTTTTTTTCTTTTTTTTTTTGCATTTTGTATCGAATTGGATTAGTGTTTTTTTTTCCCTCTCGATGTAATTTATTTAAGTTCACACAGAAAATTATATTTCCATATTTTGTTTGTAGTTTTGTTTTTAAGAATTATAAAAAAAACGCAACGCTGAAAAATGTTTAGCAAATCGATGATAAAAATGAGAAAGCAAGAAAGAAAAAAAAATTATACAAAATTTGTTTGTTGCTTTTTATTTTTTAGGCAATAAGAGGGTGTCCTGAAAATTGTCGGTAGTAGGTAGATGACGCAGATTTAAGTTCATCGATATGATCATGTAAAATAACAGGAAATTATGAATTAGACGACAATCAAATATACAAAGAAATAAAACACGAAAATCGTGTAATCGTGCGATCGTTTATGTAAAACAATTTCAATGTCATTTATTAAATTCCATATTGACAAAAAATGCTTTCTACAAAGCTTATCTTTAGAGTTTCTATGATATTCTGAATCGCCTCTTTAAATTCTTTAATTCGATTTTAATAATAATTACAAAATGTATTAGGAGAAACCTAGGACTCGTTTAAATTTAGTAAATACCTAGTAGATTGATACAGTCAGCAACTGAGACTGAATGCTACTACTCGAATTTGTTGCACTGATGCTCATAAGCTGTAAAGAAATGATAGATCCTTACGTCTTCGGACAATCACCTTAGGTTTTAAAAATGAAGAGAATGTTGTAACAGAACCGCTCTTCTAATTAATCCAAAAGTAAAATAATTACTGTCAATATTCTACGCCAATACTCTTGAGGAAAAATTGTAGAAATTTGGAATAATTCTCAGCTGTAACATACCAAAATATCTTCGTTAAATTTGAAGTACTGACACATTCTATAGGAGTATGTTGTTGCCGAGTGGCTAACACTTTTTTTTACATTCACACTTGTCGGTTGTAATAAGAAATCATGGAAGCGACAATTGTTAGATTTTATTTTAAATAAGCTGAATTAATAAGAAAAATATATGTGATTGCTCAGTGTACACCCAAAGGCTCGTCAAAGTAAAGAGCCTTAATTCTTTCCTCCTGAATGTGTATTTTTATTCTCTCTTGGGAGGACATGCGTTGCACATGCACAAAATTACTTAAATTTCTCATTCAGTTTTCAAATCTGTATAAAAATTATTAGAAAAAAGATCTAATCAAGTAATTCAAGTACTGTACACTAATGAAAGCTAGGTCATAGCAAAGCTTAATGAGTTCACTCTAATTGTTACTATGAAGCCTAAGACAGAAGTTCAAGGTGAAACGAGTTATTCAGAACCGACGGGCAAATCAAGTCAAGTCAAAGTTTGTAAGCACTTTTGTAATTTTCCATTGTTGTTTTTTCTTCAGAAGAACTCAGCATTCTTTATTGTCTTCTTCGGGCGTTAGGGCTTATTTTTAGCCCTCAGTTCGATTTGATGCATTTTCTTCTCGGATTGTTGTCTTCTTTTAGAGCTGTTTCCTATTAGCTGCGTTGTCGTCTTTTCCTGTACAGTTCCTGCGCAATATCAAGCGTAATAATTGTCATTCATTAGGAAGGATAGAGAATATGTTTGTAGATTATATGGATGTTGAGGGCCGTAAGGATCCTAAATAGTGGCTTTGTTCAGAGACGCTCTCTGTCTGTTTGGATCTCATGTGGAATTAAACTCGGTAGTAATCTCCTTTGGTGTCATAGAAACTAATTCTACCATCATGAAGATCATGGTTTAACTTGAAAATAAGCCCCGCGTGCCTTATTGTCGTAAAGTTCTGCCATTGTATATGGTAAGCTTTTCTATTTTGGACATTCTTTCTTCTGCTAGCTGCCTGTTTGTGAGGACGCAGAAGTGTCTAGTAAAGTAGTCAGAGGTCTCATTTCTTTCATGTCCCTTATATCCTGGTACACATTTAAGGGCAACTTTATTGTCGTTTGATAGTAAATCTAGAAGATCTCTACAGTCCCAAACCAACTTTGAAGTGAAGGCATTGCAGTATAATGCTTTTATCGTGGCTTGGATATTTGTGTTTATATCAGGGACCGAACCAGTTATGACTTTTTACGAAAAAAGCTTACTTTGCTTTTTTTTTTTTCAAGGAAGATTAAAAAGCCAAGTTGGTTTCTTATTTTTTCAAGCCGAGTAGCATTTTCGGGTAGCTTTTTATATTTTTACCGGAAAAAAGCATCAAGCCGTTGCGCTTGTTTTTCCAGCTTCAAAACTATTACCGACCAGGAATAACAAGTAAATTAAGCTTTTTTCGTAAAAATTCATAACTGGTTCGGTCCCTGTTACTTCCAGCTCGAAAAAATAAAAAATCAAGCTAGCTTTTTATTTTTGCCAGAAAAAAGAATAGCCTTTCCAGCTTAGTTTTTTTTAGCTTTTTTTTAAAAAAAGTTAAGTTTGCACAAGCTTTACAGGAATCGACACGGGTTTTACGAGACATCTTTTGGTATATTCCACTAAATTCCACAATCATAATTTATCCCAGCTTTTTTTGTTAAAAATCTTCAAAATACCAGTTATTTTCTCTCCCTGGTTTATATACTATATGTTTAAGTGCCGAAGCTTCTTTCTATATTCATTCTAATGTATTTCTATAGTATGTATTTCTGCTTGAAAGACAGTTGGGTAGGATCCCAGTGCCTTATGTACTTAACATCTCGGTCCATAGACACCTATATCCACCATGTCTTCCTTTTCAAATTCGTCTGTATAACAGACGAGTGATCCTGCAAGGAGGGTGCCTCCTTCAAGCTTTACAATATTGTTTCGTATAATTAACACCAAATTGAACATCTTTTTTTCCTACGCGCTGTAAGTAATTGTTAAACATTTTTCAAGCATTTCCAGAGTTTTTTTATTATTTTGTGCTTCTAACATCCTTCAAAACCTCAATTTATTTATTTATTATTTTGCTATTAATTGAATTAGATAGAAAGAAAATTAAATTATTAATAAAAATGTTGACAAGCAATAACAACTATCATTCAATTTATAACTTCCAAGATCAAGAAATGCCAACCAAGCATTCAAATAAGAATTTTTATGTTTCTTAATTTTATTTTCTGAATTTATTTTCAAAAACCAAACAAATGGCGTGTTTACTTTGATAAATTTGTAAGAAACAGCAAAAACTACCGGTTGTATTTAATATTACAAAAACAAACAAAACACTTGTTGGAAAATCGAAATTTATAATTTATTTAGAAATCATGTAATCTGTCTTTCTGAGCAGCATTAACGTCATAAAACTGAACACATTTCAATATTCAAGACTTCAGTTAAACATTAGAGAATTATGGAATCATGATGCTTAAACATAGACAAGTTGCTGTGTGTGTTTTGTTATAGACATAGAGACTCTTCCAATGATAACTTTTCTTTCTGATTTTGGAATTTTCACTAGATCAAAGTACTTTTGTCGATCACTGCCATTTATCTAAATAATGTACTCAGTAAAATGTGTGCTCATGGGAAGGTATTTTGATTTTTATATTGCTTTTAATATTTCGTCTTGTCTTGTAATATTACTGTATAATTAGAAAGAAGACATATCTATTCCTAAACTAGAAAAAAATCAATAATACTTGTCTAATACAACATGCATTTATATACTCGTGTAGGTCATTTATATAAACAAAAGCCGTTAACTAATAAAAATTATGATTGCACAGGTGATGTTATCATCTTGTATTGACTTGAATAGAAGCTCATATTATCCGTTCAAATTAGAATTTTATTTAGTATTGTTGCGATTTGAATGGTGCTACATTCCAACGAAATTAAGAATATCTACTTATGTATCATCCATGTAAAATTTAATATTGTCCATATTTTGTCTAGATTTAAAAAGAAAAAAGAAATTGCCTATGATATCCAAATCAAAATCGTTCCAGTCATATGCCATAAACACACAATAGAGTGTTTGTTTTAATTCCTGTCATGAAATTTTCTTCAACATTTCTTAAAACAAATTATTTATTGTAAATCCATTGAGATGACTTGAAAGGGGATTGAGAATCCTAGGGCACTGGCAAGGCCCATTGGTTACCCTCCAGATTTATGAGCTATTGCTCATAAATCCCAGCCGGACTCTCTTAACAAATTTACGATTGCCCCATTGAATAAATAACTAATAAGGAAACGGCATATCAGGTTAAAACCTAAGCCACTCGGCGAAATGTATTAGTGTGCTGTGTTTGTATTCGTTTCGTCATTGCAGTAGTGAAACCGTGAAATTTTGAAGGGGGACATTTTTTATAATCCAAATTGCTATGTAAAATAGACAAATTTTTGGCGCCCCCTTATCTTCAGACAATATTCCTGGGCGTTGCCTATGATAATTTAAGTGACTTGTCAGCAGAATTTTCAAATAAGTGACCAGCCCTCTTGTCATTTCTCTCCCTGCTCCGTCTGTTTGGCTGTCATTAAATTGCCTACTCACGTACACTGTATTCGCACGAAACCCCGCTTCCTTATTAGTTATTTATTCAATGGATTGCCCTCCAGCCGCTGCATTTCATCTAAGAGATGTGAGAAAGTCGGCTACCGTTTCGGATATCTGACTGCATCCTCTGCATACAGGGGTGTCAACACGTCCCACCGTACGCAGGTAACTCCTGTGAAATAAGTGCCCAGTAAGAATTAACACGAGGGTTCTCAGGGTTGTTAAGTCCCAGAATGTTTTTCGTTGAATTTGATTAGGTTTTCCAAACCAGTTCTTTTGTAGTTCTACTCGAGGAGTCAGTTAACCAAAGACAACCGTGTTGGCAGTCGGTCGTATCCAAAATATTAGAAGTGAGATGGTATGATGCAATATCGATTGTGACCTGATACCCACAGGACAAATACCACATTACACCGAGAAAGGGTGATTTTACACTCCAATACCAGTTTGGAGATCATAAAGGAATTTCAAAGCTGCTTGGCTACCCGAGCAGGTAACAATCTCCTTTGTTCTCAATATCTGATTTGCGCTTGATTTTCGCCTGAAAAACAGTAACGTGGTTTTCAAGGTGTATGTCCAAAATCCATTAGGATTTGGTATGCGGGTTTGCTTATAAACCTTACTTGAAGTTATATGCAATCTGATATTTACGCAATGCTTGCGTTTTACTCTGTAAAATAGCTCAATCCCGTTCAATCTGTGCCTTTAGCTTCTTATCCGCTTGTTCTCTCATACATCTCTCAACTTCAGTTTGCCGTTTTCTTTTTCTTTGAGTTCTTTGTAAAGTTTCTCCCCTGATAAATCACGATTAATATTAAAAAACAAATTTAATAAATTTCGACGGCCCGTTGTTCAATCCTGCTATCCCATCACCAAAACCTTTCAGTCCTCTTAATGAAGCGCATCAGGTCTTTATGAGGAAGATTTTTCAGTTCATCTACAGATAGGAAGGCGGATCCTAGAGTATCCATCCTGCTCCGGGCGAAAATTTCCCTTACGACTTAAATTTTTTCTTCTGTCACCGAAATTGCCGCTTCTGAATTCGCGAAACAGCAACGGGACAGCAACAGGTTACCAAAAGTTGATTTCAAGCGATTTTCACATTACTCACATTTAGACCGAAGCTAAAATCATACGTAAATTTTCATGTCCGACATGAACAAGTGAATCCTGGCTTAGCTATTACATATGAATGCCCAATTTTATGGTGTAATTGGCTACCTATACTGGTTTTATAACCTCATCGTTACTTGCCTGCTCCACACTAGACTCTCTTCCGCAAGTGAAAACACTGACACCGGAGCCGACAATTAATTTTACGCTAACAACATCACTATTACAGTTGTCGACTCACCAAAGTGACGAGCTTCGCAGTCACTCTCACTTCACTTCGCTTTTCGTATTGTCGTTGTCGAACGGTTTCTTCGAAGCCTTATTATAGTTGTCACTTAAAGTGACAGATAGCATCAGGGCATGCGTCAGGGTGTAGACAAAAGTGAGGTTTGTCTTATTTCGTGGTATTGTTGTTATTTTTGAAAGTGTTTAAAAGAAAAAATATATAAACGCGATGTATTTTAGCCCTTTAGCTATAGCAGGATGCTTCACCATAAACTCTATCATGACTTCAAATTGTTTTTTTGTTGTAATTTTTACACTAAAATTGAAAAAAAAAAATTAATTTATAAAAATCTATTGAAAATTATGTTTTAATGAACAACTTAGAAAGCCATTATAAAATTTATGATTTTCTGCTTGCATTTTCCTTTTCCTTACACACATCTAACATCTGTCTCTTACGAAAACCAAGTGTAAAATTGTCACTTACATCGACATTTGTCTACTTAATACGACAACAGTAATACGTCCAAAGTCGTATGTTTTCGACATATGTCACTTTAAACGACAACCATAATACCATTTTTGTGTCGAAACGTCATTTCTCACTTAAAGTGACAACGATAATAAGGGTGAAAAATAAAAAGGAATTACAATCTTCGCTCACCGTTCATATCGATCGAATAAAGCAGGAAACGCCTATTAGTGGCTTCGATAGTAAAAATGTTAATACTTGTTGCTCGTTCTACTTTACCCGGACCCCCAACTAAGTAACTAAATATGGTCAACCGTTGTGGCTATCACTTTATCCTATAAGCTTGGATAGGAGTCCTTTTGATGTGTAAACACTTCGTAGTGTTTTATGATTTGGGGATTAGAACGATTTTAAATTGGATACAGGCTCTTCCATTCTAGACATAATATGAAAGTGCACTTACTTTGATGCTCGATTGATCTTGTATGATCTTATCTCAAAATTTATATACATACACACGTACATACATCCATATTATTGTGTCGATCAAATTTTTTCTTTCCAAATTTCATAAATATGTTATTCTAAAACTGTTGAAAATAAATTCGCCATTTTGCTCAGTTTTATGTTGAATCCTTATTTTTTTTTCTTATTTATTTATTTTTTTTTTTCTAATAAAGGTAATAGGTGTACCTTGTATCCTTGTATCATCTTATATTCAATATATTCAATAAACCAGATTTTAAATGATGATGATAACATTGTTCACCACATATCCTTTGGATTTACGGAGATTTTTACTGAAAATTCGTTTTATTTTCTTTTTTCTTTTTAGTATTAGTTGAAAATGCATTGCGAACAGAATTGATTCATATTGTTGTTGAGTATTACTATTAAAATCATGAAAAAATAAATTGTTTTATTAATAAAAATTAGTTATAAATTAATGAAATTTGTTTTTATTTACCTTTTGAATTTATAATGAATTTACTGTGATTGACTTTTGGAAGTACAGGCGTTATATGCAAACCAGAGCTTGGACTGGTTATTGAAATATATTAAAAGGTAGGTCACAATCCTTATATTTACGTTTTGTCTTAGTGGTGTTCCGCAGGGGTCAACACTCGTGCCTTTGCTATTTTCAGTTTTCATAAATATGATATTTCTTCAGTCATTTGCTATATTTAGTCTTAGTAAAGACATTATGTCGCCCAGTCTGCAAGCACATGGAAATAAGAGGCTGGCAGGTATACCGTTAGTAAAGTAGCAAGCAATTGTGGAACACATTACTTCGCATTGCACAGTAAAGTGCTCGCTTATTGCTGATTAAAGTGATGTTTGTTTACATTACCACGGCAACGACTAAGCACGTTACTAAGCATAAAACCATGCGTATGGTCATTGTCCGTTTTGTTTAGAATAGCACAGCTGCTTGCTATCGTTGACATTGTCGAACAGTTTGTTCATCGGAATATTACCGCATCACAGTTATGGTTCTACTTTCAATTTCCGTGTACGGAAAGATTATGAGACGAGCAATGAATTGATATGGTCAGTTCGATTTTCAATTAAACACAGCGGTCGGTTTCGAATTTCCGTTTTTTGTGGTTAGGGTAGATTATCTAAATTTAAGAATATTTAAGTTATAATTAAAGTGTACATAGTAAAAAGTGAAATTGAAGTGCTTTCATTGCTTGGTAACACAACAAATCCTTTATAACCCAATATCCGCGCAGGCACAGCAGAATAAGCATCTTCTGAAACCGAGGCAAAACCAGCAAATATAATTCAAACATAAGTTAAGTAGGTTTGTACCTAATGTACTCATACCTAAGTATATCTAACTTTGGCCTACTGTACGCTTGAAATAGGATAAAATGGTGATATGCAGTATGCAAATTTTATTCTAAGTTTGATCTTTGAATATTCTTCTAATGTCGCGCCTTGAATTGGTAGAGCTGCTGATTACATACGGTGAATGTAACCGTAATGTCGCAAAAACTGTAAGGAGTTATGCTGAACACTTTCCAAAAAGATGATACTGTGAATAATAGAATAATAGAACGAGAGCAAGATCCAGGACCAGCATTATTCACCAACATATTGCTAGAAATCCTCACGTCAGCATTCGCGAAATATCTGGACACTCAAAAAACAATACCATACAGAAATTAGAGGAAAGGGATTTCAGTAGGAGAACACAATTTTGCAACTGGTCTCAACAGAAACTACGCGAAGATACAAATTTCTTCAATAATGTATTATTTACCGATGAAACTGCATTTGGAATTCAAATGAGCCCAATAGACATAACATAACATATTACATACCTGTAAATGATTCACCTTCACTTTACGAAGACCATATACCACTTTCTTTAAAATTTGATTTGCAGTTATTCATTGAAGCCAAAATGTATCCTCTGTAAGGACGAAAAGCACCAAACCGAAGATATCCTTTTTTAGAAGTGTTCACCATACCAAAACATGGCTTATGATGGTTAACTTTTGTTACTCGCACTTCGATGATATCTGTGTGCAGTTTCGAGAAAAACGGCAAAGGAGCACGGTACATAGAGTACAATATGAGACCTTATATCTCGATAATAAAGGGTTAAACTGAAATTTTGAATATAACACTTTCGTTTTAGTTTTATTCGCGGAATTCAAAAATGTAATCTAAATGTACCTATCCTTAATAAGGACGAAAAGGATATTTTTTAAATATATCCTTTCCCAAGTGTTTGTAGTAAATAAGTGTGTTTATATTTTATTTTGGCATTTCTCAATTATACACAAATATTTTCAAAACTTTTGGTTCTTTTTTACATGAAAATTTCATAAATATCTTTACTTTCCTCAATAATTTTCTTATTGGTTAGTAATAAAGCCACAAACGTCCTCTTTCATTAGAAAAAAATCACATCCCAATATCTGCAATAGGTTCAACACAGAAAGTAAATTGGATTACGCAAGTCCGAACCTAAAGCTGCATACTATCTATCACAGGAAGATATTTATGTTAGTTTCTTTAGCAACTCGACCTGCAATTGTTTTACCAGATGATTAGCACAGAGAATTATTCAAATCAATTGCACCCGTACTACTTTCATATTGTACGAGCTTTAGAAGAAGGAGAACGAGCTTTTATCAGCTCACCTCAAGGAATCGCATGGTATACCGGACAGAAGGCACCTTGATTTGAAACACCCCGTACGAGTATAAGAAAATTGATGCACAGTTACTTCGATAATCAATGCTTGACATGACACATTCAACGAATGAACGAAAGTACAATAATTTTTCAAACAGATAGCTTGGCACCTTTTTCACAATTAAATTATATGCAAAAATAAAATTACCTTAAAATCAAGATACGCTTTTAAAATGTATCCAAAAACGGATGTTGCATAAGGAGAAATATATGAACATATTGCCTTAAATATTATACCCGTAGTAAACAGCTGAAAGCAACACAACAGAATTGCCTTAGATTTTAGTCGTAATTTGCGCATTCGCATAAGACGCTGTGCTTTTAGAAGGTTGACAGGGGCTTTGAATTGACAAATTTTGTTTTACGGTTCTTCCAGTAGAGCCCTAGTTCCATGCAATCAACGTCTAGCCACCCGTTGATTTTTCAAAGCGAAACTGATTCAAGCCCAGGGTTGCCAGAAAATATAATTTTAAATCGGCAGCTGTATTTAAAAAAATCGTCAAACGAGAGTGAAAATCGTCATACATATTAAATGAAATGCATCTTTTGTATTATGCACTTTATTAAGGGAACGAAACAAATAAGAATAATAAAAGAATCACAACAGAATATATAATGAAAAACTAAACATAACAGTTGCTTCACTAATATTTTTAGGAATAAAATTGACAAAAAATAATATCGCCAAATATAATACCAATACAATTTTTTTATGAATACATTGTACCTAGAGTTAAATTTGTTATGTAAATCGTTATCCAAATTTAAATTATAGCAATTGCAATCAGTAAATAAAGTTCCCTGTAAAGAATCTGTATCAAGTTGATTGCGAGTTTTACTTTTATTATTTTATTAATTATTAAAAATATATGCTCGTCATTTACTGAGGAGTTTGGAAGAGTTAATAGAGCAAATATAAATTTTTCAAGTTTTTGAAATATGTAATTTAGAGCCGTCATTCCATTTTAAATTGGAAATAGATATCCAAAAATTATATGATATGTTAACACTTGCATCAAAAGTAAATATGGTCTTATAGTCCAGATACCTTAGCTCTCTGTACTCATTATCTATGTCCTTCATGAAATATAAGATTTGAAAACTCACGAATTAAGGACAATAAAGAATCTGTTTATCTGTTAATAATTTTTACCGGATCGATTAACGAAATATGTTTAAAGATTGGACTTGTAAAATCAAATCGTTTGCAAATAAAAAAAATACGCAGTTGTCAATAAAAGTATTAATATCTTGCTAACTTATTTCTGACAAAAATGCCTAAATAAACTTCTTCACGATTGCGTAAATTATGTGGAAATTTGAAATCTATCAAGCTAATATTTTTAATTTTTAGACATTCGTGTTTTACAACTATATACTAAAGTCTTCTTTCTATTTCAGAATACATATTCTAAATTTGCGGGCTTTCACTTTGGAAAATTCTGTCTAATTTATTTATTTCCGGTAGGATATATTTAAAAAAATAAGTAAATAAAGTTCGTATATATGATTATTTAAACAAGCTAAAATGTGTTGTCCACTATCAATATTGTCGACATTAGCTGCGAAGGCAAAGATAATTTTTAATGGTTCAATAACTCCACAATTCTATTAACCACTAATAAGACAACCCTCGTGTTTGAGATGGATGTAATAATTTCTTGGGACTGTAATCTAATAAGATGAGTATATTCTTGCTTTGTTGACTTCTTTTTGGGCTATTTGAAATATAATTATAAACATCACGTACCATTGCTTCAACTGCAGAAAGCAATTTAAGGCACGCTTAAGATTAGCATAAAGCTACGGAGTGGCAGATGCATTTTAGTATTAATAAATTGAGACAGTCATTTTTTAATTTCGCAACAACAGAATTATTTTTGCCTCATATGTATTCCCTATCAAACTGGTTTTGTAATTTACACCTTATTTGGAAAAATAATCTACGACAGCGCAGTAAAGTGAATGTGCATCTGCGGAACGATATGCAGTAGGTTGAGAATTGCCTGTAGACTCGTATATTTTATACGGGTCTCGAAAGAAAAAACTCATTACCACTTCAAACTCAAAGATTTTTTGTTTCGGTATATACTTTAAGGTCAAAAATTTGTTTTGTACAAAAATGACCAAAGCTTACAATTGTCATAAAATCGTCATTTGGAGAAGCTAAATCGGCATTAAAATTATCGATGCAGAAATCGTTAATCTGGCAACGCTGTTCAAGCCGGAGTTGTTCAAAATTTTTACGTTCGTAGGGAAGCATTAAATTTGTCTTAGAAATACACTTGCAAAATGTTCTAAGAATTTGGACGGACAACGGTCCAAACCACTGACTTATAACAATGGACTGAGCGTATTATCATTTTCCTATAGGAAAGCATGGCACAAGTTTTATAGTTCTCTCTTTCGCCCTATGGCAGAGTTGGAGCTACCAACACAAAATATTGCATTCTGGAACGTTTGCCTATGCCATTTGATGTTTTTATGTTGGCTACAGATGCAATCAGCGCAGAAGGAATAAGGTAAAGATAGTGTTTATCATGCTCCGTCTCTCTTGCCCATAAGCAGGATTCAGTTAAGAATAACTTTTGAAAATTAAAGTCGGAATGAGTTTAATTCCTTATAAGCGATTAAAATACTCTTGAGCACAAGAAAATATATTTTTTTAATTAAACCCGATTTACGGGTGTACAATTTCATCTGATTGGTTGAGTTTTACATGTTTTTTATGTAATCGTTTTAAAGGGTGCTCTAACGGTGATATATAGAAACACAATATTTTTTGTGCCACATGAAATAGCATATCGCTCAGTCCATTGTTATAAGTCAGTGGTCCAAACAAATTGGTGAATTGATTCTGATGGTTCATGCCCAATCTACAATGTATGGTAAAACCATGTCGTCAAAACGACATTGATTTTTGTGTTTGCTTCACACTCTTGCCTTTGAAAATTCATACGTAGAAAAATGTCTCTTCTCTTTCACTCATTTGACGACATGAGCACGAGCTTCTGTGCAATAGTTAATCATCAAAAACGATATAGTAATACCTCAGCTGTATTCAGCTAATTTAGAACCATGTAGGGGTATTTAGAACAAAACAGCTGTAAACTGGGACTTGTACTTGTACTTTCAGTCTTTATAGCAATATTTTATATTATTTGAATTATCCCAAGCAAGTTTACTGAGTATATTATATTATAGTATAAATTATTGAGACTAAATACTTCCTTTGATGTAATCCTGTAATGAAATCGAGAAACGTATTACATTTATGATAATTGCCAGGTCAACAGCTGTTTAATTTGGCAGCTTACCACTACTTACATATTACGTGTATTTATAAGCATTCTTCTGTCTTCAGCAAACGATATCGTTTTGACGACGTGGATTTACCATGTATTCTAGATTAGACATAACTCTTTATGACAGGGGCACAAGCATTTAGTTTTCTTAGAAAGATCTGAAAATTTTTTTTTACATTTTTCATGCACTATTGGCGGCGGACAATGGTTCCAAAGAGTTATATCGATTCAGTTTCCTGGGCTGATCCTGGTTGCTATTACAGATATTTATGAGCGTTGGCAGGCATTACATTTTGTTCTTGGAAATTTACTTGAACAATTTTCTATCGAATTTTTATACACTCTTGGTTGCTTGAAAACGATCAGTTGGATTGATGCCACTAAAATTGATTCTACAATTGAATCGTTTAGAATTGAAATGGCGTATGTCCAAATCCCAAAAGTCCTGGACTAAGTTGAAATTTAAAGTGCCACAAGTCCTGTACGTGAGCTTTTCAATCCTAACTGTTGATTTATTGTTTGGATAACGTTACTTCAGATAGATATCGACATGTGATGTTTTTATACCATATTGGTCTACCTCTACACAATTTATTTTCATCAAAAACAAACATCTTCAAAATATGGACATACGCACTTTCAATTCTAAACAATTCAATTTTTCTTCACAATTTTTACGGCAAGACTATAAAAATAAAAACAATTCGCTTTCCTCTGCCTGCTGTAGTTGCTGTTGCTTTGCTTGTACTGTCGTATTAATCTAAGTAGTGTTGTTTAATTTAACTTCCCGTTTACTTTTAATTTATAAGAGAAGAATAAACTTGCTACACCAGTTAGTGATAGAGATATAAATAGTAGCGAAAGTCGAAGGCAGAAGACTGATAAGGCCATTGATAATATTTTTCAGAAGAAAACAAGATCAGTTAAGTTCTCATCATCATGCACTTCTACTCCTATTCCTCTGAATGTGAATCAAGGTGTAAGTTCTCACTCTCATTCATTTACTTCAACTGTGACAGAATCGGTGGCGTCACATCTATTTCTACAATCTTTGCACGAGGAAAAGTATTTGGATATGAGTCAATGTCTTTCCACTCAGATTTATTTATTTATTTCGCTAAATGCTAGTTACAATGGTCCCAGGATACAATACTTAAATTAAAGCTAAAGTACAGAAAAATTATTGAGGATTTTTTTCTTAATTGAGTCTTATTAATATTAAAATCTATCGAATGTAAATTAAAATTAAAAGTACAGCAGATTCTAGTCATAGGCTCCAAATGTCCATAGTTGGTGCGATGGGAACACAAATAAATAAAGTCATTAGATCGCAAGTGTCGAGATCGTGAATTGAAATTAATTTTCTGAAGCATCAAAGGCATGTCGATGTCATCCTTCATAAGTTGAAATTCAAAGCTAATATCACAAATTTTCCTACAAATCTCAAGATTAGGAAGGTGTATTAAATTTAATCTTTCTTATAAGGAGGTTGATGAAGTCTATCCCTCCATTCGAGACCTCTTAGAGCAAAAAGTAAGAATCTCCATTGTACGCTTTCAATACGATCGGAGTGATTTTTGTAAGAGGGGAACCAAACAGGATTGGCATATTCCAAAATCGGTCTAACAAGAGTGGTAAAAAGAGCTTTAGCAATATAGATATCATCTGATTCTTTTGCCCAACGCTTTACTAATATTGAGTTTGCCCTATTAACGACGCGATCTATGTGGAAGTTAAAGGTGAGTTTCGAGTCAAACAATATTCCCAAGTCACATATTTTATCAATTTTCGAAAGTAATAACCCATTCATAGCATAGACAACATTGGAAGGGACTCGCTTACGAAAGAAAATGGTTACCTTACATTTATCAACGTTTAAAATGAGAGAAGTCTTCTCACACCATTCAACTAGTCTGTCCAGGTCATCCTGCACTTTTAGACAGTCGAAATGCGAGTCGATAGATTTATATAGTTTTAGATCATCTGCGTATGTTAGCAAATCAGATTTGGTAACTATACATAGGAAACATCATTTATGAATAATATGAAGAGAAGGAGACCTAAGTGACTAACCTGTGGAACACCGGAGTAAGCCGTTATTTCGTCAGACAGAGCAGAACGAAATTGAATCCTAAGTTTGCGATCCTTAAGGTAGGATGATAACCAGTTCAACAACCAAATTGGTAATAAGCCTAAAGATCTCAGTTTAAATAACAAAACAGATTGAGGAAGTTTGTCAAAAGCCTTGCTGAAGTCAGTATAAATACAGTGAATTTCGCAACCACGTTCAAACGATTCGATACAGGTAGGTAGATGTAAACTGGAGCAATTTTTTTTGTTGACCTTCCCTTCATAAAACCATGCTGATGAGGATTAAGAGTTCCAGTACAATGAAAATACAAAAATTCATATAAAGAAGTTTCAAACAGTTTTGGAATACAAGATAATTTAACAATAGGACGATAGTTGGTAATAAGATCCCTTTTACCGGACTTAAAGATTGGGACAAAAATGTTAACGGGTTAGAAAGCATTCCACTGCAGTTCTTTAAGACAATAAGGGGTATCCATCAGACCCAGCAGTACAACCAGAGTCCAGCTTGGACATGGAGTCTTCAACAGATTTCTTATCAATAGTGAAGCATGGGATATCAACTTTAGGAAGTGTCGTTAAGTAATTAAAATAAGCAAAATCTATTTGAGCGTCATATATTAAAAATGATTCACTAAAGTAATCAGCAAAGAGATTAGAAATCACAGACGGATCATGACTAGAATTATTATTAAATACTAACACAGGAGGAAAATTATTAGATTCCTTTTTGGTATTTACAAAACGCCAAGATTGCTTAGGATCCGATCTTATTACATTTCTCATCTTAAACAGGTACGTATCATAGGCATGCAAAAGAGCATTACGAAATTCGCTCCTCAAAAACAAAAATACGTCATCATTAGACTGAGAGATCAACATTGATGTGGATAAAATTATCCATAGGTTTTCCAAAACAAACGGAAAATTGGGTTTTGTGGTAACTTAAAAATTTTAAAGTGATTAATTCCTACTCCCCCCCCCCCCCCCCCTCCCCCCGGCTACAGGTCTGGATACACACCTGACTCACATACACTTTTCCGTGTTTGCCCTGTTATAACCCCTCATATTTTTTCACATAAAAAAAATCGGTGTCGGAACAAATATCCTGGCATCCATAGCGATGACGTTATGTAATCGATCAAACAACTCGCCGCAGCAAGCGAAGCAACACGAAAATTTTTTCCTCCAGAAATGTTATTTAAAAAATGTTGCCGAAAGAAGAAACCAACTATGAAACCGGGAGCAATCCTGGATCAAGTCATATCACAGTCATCGTCCAGTGCAAACAAATGTCTCTTGTACAAGCTGGCGAACTACAAAAGAGGTAATTCCCAAAGAAAATATCATCAGGACAGGACCATCAGGAGGACTATTATGCAATATTATTTTTTCTTTTTCAGGTGGAGATTTAATTGATGCCATTCAAGCTAAAGGACAAATAGCAGTCGAACAACTCATACGAGAGCAATTTGGAGTGTTCATGTACAACAACGGTAAAGGACAAGAAATTAATCGAGCCGAGTATCTGCGTTGGAAATATCGTGATAACCATGAGGTGGTAATACCCATAGAAGCATCACTATCACAGCATGATCCACTTGGCAAATGGATTGACCACAAAGCATGCTGGCAAATGCAATATCGCGGATCCTTGGGTGAAAGCCTCCTTCACGTCCTGATTATTTGTGATACGAAAATTCACACAAAACTGGCTCGGCTATTGCTGAGAGTTTTTCCAATGCTGGCCTTAGACATCATGGAGGGGGAGGAGTATTTAGGCGCTAGTGCTTTACATCTTGCTATAGCTTATAGCAATAATGAACTTGTAGCAGATTTGGTTGAAGCTGGTGCCGCTGTTAATCAAAGGGCAATTGGAAGTTTCTTTCTACCACGGGATCAACAAAAGTCACGGCCAGCTAAAAACACAGACTATGAGGGTCTAGCCTATTTGGGAGAATATCCTTTAGCGTGGGCAGCATGCTGTGCAAATGAGAGCGTTTATAATCTTCTTGTAGACAATGGAGCCGAACCTGATGCTCAGGATTCTTTCGGTAATATGATTTTGCATATGGTGGTTGTATGTGATAAGCTGGTTCGTATTTAACTATAAGTGCGGAGAAGGATGGTGGTAATATTCTTGGTTTTTACAGGATATGTTTGGATATGCTTTAAGGCACCCAAAACTTCCAGCTAGAAATGGAATTGCTAACATCGCGGGATTGACACCTTTAACACTGGCATGCAAGCTCGGTCGAGCTGAAGTATTCCGTGAGATGTTGGAACTTTCCTCAAGGGAATTCTGGCGTTACAGCAATATAACTTGCTCTGGATATCCATTAAATGCTTTGGATACACTGTTGCCAGATGGACGAACTAGTATGTGCTAGGATTAGAATTACTTGTAGTCCTCTATTTCAAGGCATTTTGTTTTCTTTCAATCTAGACTGGAACTCTGCTCTTTTCATAATTTTAAATGGAACTAAGGAAGAACATCTGGACATGCTGGATGGCGGCATTATTCAACGATTACTTGAAGAAAAATGGAAAACTTTCGCACGAAATCAATTTCTTAAACGGCTTATGATCCTTTTTGTGCATTTATTTTTTCTATCGATATCAGTCTATCTCCGTCCCAGCATTGAGAATTTACAGGCCCTAGCTGAAAAAGGAAAAGACCATGGAAATGATGTGAAGACTATATCAAGATATTGCTGTGAAGTGGTCACTATAATTGGTGTCTTGAGTTTTGTTATATTTCAGCAAGGAGATGAGCTTAAGAATCAAGGGGCTTCGGCATTTCTAAAGCAATTGGTAGAATATGTTTTATGGATTTAGGATTCATTTAAAATTTGTTGTCGTTTTTAGTCTCATGCTCCTGCTAAGGCGATCTTTTTGGTATCTAATTTAATGATACTAGCTTGTATACCGTTTCGTATCATGGGAGATATTGCTACCGAGGAAGCTATTTTAGTGTTTGCTGTTCCTGGAAGTTGGTTTCTTCTTATGTTCTTTGCTGGGTAAGTATATATTACACAAATTGGGGGTTTTACAGATTTATCGAGTAGATAATCGAAGGTTTAGTTCCTCAAGCCTTATTATTCTCATTAAATGGTTTTCTAGAACATGGATTACATCATTTGAATCTGTTTGTAGGACACGAGTTCTTTATCTAACTCTATTCTGTGTGGTAGTTTTAAATTTCAGTTCATTCAGTTAATAAGATTTTTTTTTCACGTAGACCTGGATAGCATTTTTTTATTCGATAGTTTTTTTGTAGTTTCAGTTGGGGATTCATTGGAACTCTCTGTTCGATGTCTTTGTTGTAGATCCTATTTGGGGATTTTTTTTCCAAACAGGGGCCCCCTTCACTTTTCTAAACAGTGTCATAGTATTATTATTTTTTTTTTAATATGAGAGTCCGCAATATATTTTAATGTGGCCACTGTAAATCTTTCTCTTATCTCCACTACAACAGACCACAGAGATATAGATCTACCATCTTCATCTTTCAAGCACATATTGCACTTGCCCTAGTTCATTTACTTCATAGCATCCTCTAATGTGGGGCTAATTTCAGGGGCGTGGTGTCTTTAGAAGAAAGGGAAGCATTGCTTTCTTTAGGGTTTCCGATTTAATTTAATCAAAACAAATAAAAATGAAAGTAAATTAAAAAATACGACAAAAAATTTCTTCGAAATATTTTCATTTCATTTGCTGTAAACTATCAAAAAGAAGCTATAATAAAATCACTTCCATCTGAACAAAACAATCAAACAACATGCAACGAAAAGTATAGAATTCGAACACGTCTTGACACTCTCTATGGATATCACGACCGGCACCACTGCCTCTAGGAGGTAGATTTATTTTTGCATTCATCAACAGCATTCTTCAAAGTTAAGTTAAATCCAGATCTACCAACTAAAAAGTTATGATACAACATCCGGAAAATAGGTGTTGCTGGCAAGGCCTCACATAAATGTGATATTGATGCTGCAAGTTTAAACCAACATTTACTTTCAACTAATACAACCGGGTGTTTTCCGAGTGGGCCAACTGAAATCACACCTAACAGTCATCACTATGAGGGTTTCGCATTTCGTCACGTCGATAGTTCCGAGGTTTTAGCGGCATTATACAAGGACAAATCTACAGCTGCTGGTAACGATATGTTGCCCCCTAGGTTTATCAAAATAATTGCACCCTTCATAGCTCATATTCTTGCTCATATATTTAATTATTGTATTATGGTTTCCCAGTTTCCCACTTCATGGAAGAAAGTCGTCATTGTTCCCATTCCTAAACAACGTAATCCTAACGGTGTTAATGACTACCGACCAATCAGTCTTCTGTGCTTCTTTAGTAAAGTTTATGAGAGGGCTATTTATAACCAAGCGAATGGATTTGTTGAACAAAACAATCTCTTATCTCCATGGCTGTCGGGTTTTCGGCGACGGCACAGCTGTGAGACCGCTCTGTTAAAAGTTTGCTCAGATATCAACGAGTCTCTGGACTCTGATGAGTTGTCTGTAATGGTTTTGCTTGATTTCAGTAAAGCCGTTGATTCAGTCTATTATTAAAGCTCCAAACATATTTCAATTTTTTTTCTACAGCTATTAATCTTTTCAAAAGTTTTCTCCCTGTAAGACAGCAGGCAGTTAGGGCTCAAGACTTATTATCCACATTCTTAACATAAGTTGTGGTGTACCCCATGGCTCGATTCTCGGACCTTTCTTGTTCAATCTGTACATCAATGATCTTCTCTCTATTGTTATGAACTCCGCCATTCATCTCTATGCAGACGATGTACAGATTTACTTAAGTAGACCTATAGGATTACAAGAAGATTGTATATTTCGGATCAATGAAGATCTACAGCGAATACATGAGTGGTCTCTTGAAAGTAAGCTCATACTTAATCTGTCAATCTGAATGCCCATTTATAGAACAAGTATTGACTCAACTAAATTGCCTGCTGTCTCACTTAACAACGCTACTTTATTCTATCTCAGCTCCGTGAAAAACCTAGGCTTTGTAATGAACTCCAAGTTTACCTGCTGCAGTCATATAACTAACATAATAGGCAAAGGATACAGCTGCCTTCGACAACTACGGAGCAGTGCATATCTGTTATCGGTTCAGATGCGTCTTAAATTGGTGCGAACTCTTATCGTACCATTCTTCACCTATGGAACCATACTTTTCTCGAAGATGGATTCAAGTTGCAGTCGAAAACTCAGTGTCGGTTTTAATGATTCTCTTCGTTTCATATACCAACTGCCCCGTAATGCACATGTGTCTATGTATCGAAACTCAATTCTGGGACACCCCTTAGATACTCATCTTGCTGATCGAGACCTAGTTTTTCTTCACAAGTTAATCTACAACAAATGTCCTGAATATCTTTATACCAAACTGCAATTTGTACGATCGCATAGAAAGCTAAACTTGCTTCTTCCTCGCTGCAGGTCACAATATGGTGAACGTTCTTACTTTGTCCAAATTCCCCGCAAGTGGAATTTGCTACCAACTGGATATCAAAACACAAGCTCCAGCAGGGATTTTCTTAATTTATTAAATTCTCAAAATTTGGGTTAAAAGTACATACACAGCAGTATTTAATCTTTGTATTTTTGTTTGTCTATCTGTTAAGTTTCTTTCTCTACTCTGCTAATTAGTAGTACTTACTTACATATCTGCACTATTTTTTTTATTTTTTTTTTATTTTTCCTATTGGTTTACCTATTTTCTGTACGTCAACAAGATATTGTAATCTTTGTACAGTTGAAACACTTAATAAATAATTTATGAATTTATGAACAGTCGAACAACATCCAACAAAATGCATGGCATTCGAACTCCTATGACGTCAGACATCTTTGTTTCTCGTACGCCACTTATAGTGTAGATAGCTAGCCTACACTCAATAAGAAATGGTTCTCAGCCTAGATGCAATTAAAACAAGTAAAAAAGCTAAAATTGTTCTAATAGCAATTCTTATGATACCCTAGAATAGATGAATGCCCGTAAGAAATTTCGTATGTTCACCCATTTGAACAATTTTGATTTGTGAAGTGGTTTTTCGCATAGTTTTCTAGAACGGTTTGTCGGACAGAAAACTTTATTATAAGAAGAAGTTTTTAGTACAATAAAAATGTCTTGGACTGATCGTTTTCACAGTATACGTAAAAAACCTAAATTTTTATATGGCAACACCAAGAAGGAGTTGCACGATTTAGTCCATTTTTGAAATTTTATTTGCTAGTACAATGAAAACATCAAGCTCTCTACGTCGACGTGTTCTCAGGCAGTGTCCAAATATATAGTGGAAAACGAATTTTTTGTATGGCAACCCCACGAAGGAGTTGCCCGATTTGTCTCATTTTCGAACTTAATTTTACTTTTTTTTTAAAGTCCGTGTACAAAATTTCAGCTCTTTAAATATACGCGTTCTCGAGTTATCGTGCGCACAGACGGACAGACGAACATGCAAAAATCGAAATAACTTTTAATATTATGAATGGGTGTTCAATTCATTTTGCTCTACCATCATTATTTCGAGGTGTTACAAACGGAATGACAAACTTAGTATATCCTATAGATTTCATCTAGGGTATAAAAATGCTTCTATGGGACCTACAAACACTATTATATCGGTAGCATGTATTAGGTTGATTTTATTCATTTTTTTGTATTTGTTTCAACTGGAGGTGGATTTATTTATGCTTCCATCAATTTCATATAGGTAGATCGGTTGTTGGTAGCCAAATATATTAAAGCTGCGCGGACGAAAGAAATTGTAAGTTCTTGAAGGAAATGACAAGTTGGAAAGGGGAATATTACTTTAGAGAAGAAATGGCTTGAAATATGATATTGATGACAAAATCGTACAGTTGGGGCCATGACATAATAGCGAATCTGCTTTTTTAGCTATTTTGATCTGCCATACTCATCTGTATCTCAGGGTAATGAAATCTATATTCTGTTATTCTGTAAAAATCTTATCTATTTTACTTTGATTTTTTTATTTGAAAAAATTGCTGCATCTCAAAAGATGAATTTCTCAGTTTCATGAAGGCGACGACTGTTACATAATAAACTTTGTTATAAACTAGTTTGAAATTTTCGTATTTTTCAAATTCCTTCAAATTTCATTTACAGAGCTCAATCGCCGTTATTACCAGACAACTTACCTAGTTAGTTAGAAAAGTCTTGAGTATCTCTACATCATCATTGCCTTCCATTTCAAGAAAACGGAAAATTTGAAATTTGTTTACTTTACAGTTTTGATTGAAACAGAGTGTGTAATCAAGTAGGTACATTGCGACCTGACAATGATAATTTTTTTTAATTCATTTTATTTTTAATTTGAAATCAAGGAACTAAAAACTGCAATACATGCCTACTCTCACGTCCTCGATCGTGGGTGCTTAAGCTTAAGGTTAAAAGCAAAGGAGACTAGTCCACCAAGATCCTGTGGACACCGCGACCAGAGTTGATCTATTGTGTCCTCTCCTAGAGTGGCTAAGCTAAATCTATCACTTTTACGATCCCGATTATTGCTCTCGGGGTTAGCTTGCAAACTTTATTTACTGACATGTTTCTCCAATGATTTTCAACCTTAAAGTTGTAAGCACGGAACACATGTTTCGTGGCTTCATCTTCTTGTTCGCAGAATCGACGCAGTTGCCTATTTTCTTCAAAAATTAACTCATGGAGCTATCGAGAGGGTTATAGATAATTTATTAGATTCGCTGCAATAATATTTGAATGCATGGTTATTTAACGCTTTTGAGAAATTATAATCTGATTGCTTCCCCTCGCCCCAAGTCCACGCCTCGTCACTGACTAATTTACACATTGTCTTGCTTGAAATTTTCCTGGTCACTTTGTTGACTGATTAATTTGTTACTAAATTCGCCTGTCACTCAAATCCTTTTTTTTTTTACCAAAATATAATAAACGCAGACGTAGTGTGGGCATATAAAGAATATTTCCGCTGATTTTTTGATATTTTGATCTTCCCTTTAATTTCCATTAAGTCCTTGCAGCTCTGGAATAATGTCAATGATGTTTTTGTCTGACCAACCTTGGTTAAGCAAGATTTTCTCATATTCCACTACCACTGATCCCACGCCAGCTGACCGTCTGAGCATCACTTTCTATTTGTATGGTCTATAATGGAAACAAACGAGGATAACTGAAACTTCTTTTTAGAATATGTTAGTTGGAAGGCGTTCAGGCTTTCTGCAATGCAGTTTTATTTGGATCTCTACCTTAATTAATGGGATAGAGAGCGGTAGTAGCAGTAGATTTCCATTCGACATGGTTCTGGGGACAACTTACAATTCTCTCTATGATTTCCCAGTTCATGCTGCTATAATTGTTATATTGGTGCGTTTGTGGCCTACCCAGTTCCTTTACTTTCTACTTTTCATTTTGATATTGATCTTGTCCTAATGGGCCGAATGTGTCAAAAAAGCTCTTCATGTGGCTCTCAATTTCTACAACGTACATATCTGTAGGATTTGACGGAGGCACCTCTTTACAAATATTTTTGTAATGGAATGAGCAACTTTCCACTTTCGCAGACCTATAATGAACTCTATAGGCTTAAACACAGTTGCGATGGCCGACTATTGCAGTATTAGGGTCTAATGGACCATTTTTCTCTGGAAACATTTTATGGATCGTGTAGGTATTACATAGGAATCTGCAGTGATTGTCGGCTGTCGACCACTATATTGCATGAAACCAGTTGCGACGACCAGAGGGGCCGACGATTATTGTAGTCATAGACACAATTTTCTTTAGGTTTATGGAGAGTACATATATTCCATAAGAATCTGCAGTGGCCATCATCGCTTCATTCGTCGCAATTATATTTATGCCTTATATTGGAGCGGTATTGTCGAAAACTTGTCTTAACTTAAATTGTCCTGGGGTTCGATACTGGAAATAACTGACTAAGAGTACCCCTTGGTGTAGTTGCATGTATGAGAAGGATTCCGCTTTTCAGTAATGTAACCCTCCATTGCCTTCTTTATGAACCGAGCTTCCGCGCAAGAAAATGAGTGAAAGAAGTATGTTTGATAAATTTGCTATCATTGCGGCTTATAGAAAAAGAGAGCTTCTTAACTTTGAGGTCTTTTTGAACTCTTTGAACTCTTTGAACTCTCAAACCACAGATTTTACAATATAAATAATTTAGACATTTTTTAGCTACATTTGTGTTAGCTTTTCAAGCGTATAAAAATATTATAGGCCCCAAAAGAGTTTCAAATCTTTCAGTAGTTTTAAAGAAGTCTTACGGTATGAATGGAAGTATCCTTCCTGAAAAGGTTCCGATAAAAGTTTTCCGTTTGGTCATTCTTTTACTTCTGTATGATCTCAGCCAAGTGTACTCCATCCATACTAAATTAATTTTTAAATTCACAGTGCTGTTCGTCTAACCGGACCTTTCGTAACAATGATCTATTCCATGTTAACCGGTGACATGTTCACCTTTGGCATAATTTACACGATTGTTCTTTTCGGATTCTCGCAGGCTTTCTACTTTCTCTATAAAGGTAAACAATATTAAATCCATAAATATATGTAGTAATAGTAGACAGGTAATTTTTAAAGCATGAATATTTTAGGGCACTCCCAGGTGCAGTCAACTCTATTTAACACTTATCCTAGTACTTGGATGGCTCTCTTTCAAACTACTTTGGGAGATTATAATGTAAGTAGAAGAAAAAAAAACAGTTTTTATAAATCTCATTATTTCTCAATATTTTAAGGCATAATTGCACTAATATGATATATATCGTCGGTGACTCTGCATAACCGCGAGACTAGAAATATCAACCGTGTAACTGACCGTGTAGAAAATTTGAATTTCGAAGTTAATGGGAACCTAACTAAGAAATTATATAAGAAAGATTTCTCGTCTAAAAGATGATTGATATTTTCGACCCAGCGATCAGAGAGGTCTCATCAGTATGGTTATCTCTGATCGCCTACCATAGAAGTTAAGAAGTTAGAAGCCAAGAAACTACAGCTTGTTTTGTAAATCTTATGTCTAAAATCCAAAAATATGATATTTCTCGTTATATCCTAGAGTTCAATAGCAATAATTTTGTCTTTATAATAAAAAAAAAAAAAGGAATTTTAGTGTCTGCTGAAAATTGTACTTCGATTTTAACTGACGCGGTAGTGACTTTAGTAGTCTCGTGGTTATGCAGTATCACCGACGATATGTCTTAAAAATTTAAATAAAGCAAAATATACCTGATAAAAATCAGTGGCGGATCCAGCTAGGGAGCGCGGGGGGCACGCGCTCCTCCCTGAAGACCACTGAAAAAAATTCAATAAATCTGCTGAAGTTTTCTAAGAAAATCTATTCTACTACCCTTTTTGTAAAAAATATAAAAAGTTTTGGTAGAGTTCAATTTGATACGTTTAAAAACGCAATCCTTATGGCTAGCGGCTTGGCATTCGCTCCACTTTAGGTCGTGGCTGTCGAAGCCTATAGAAAAAACAGGAAATGCTAATACCTGTCAAAATCCTGTACACGAGCGTGGGTTTTCTTGGTGTTTTTGAAGCAGGATAGAGCCTATTGGGGTAAAAGCGATAGGAGGATTGTTTTAATTGAAAACAGGTGCCAAAGGGTCTTTGACCAATCTTCGATCTAAAGATGGCTTGTTAGAATATTATCAGTGGGTCAAAAATATAATTTAATAAACAATTATAGTTGGTAATTGAATAAATTTAGCGAAACTGCACAACGGCAAACAAATGTAGAGAGGTATTATATTCAAAGCAAAAGATTTATATTGGAAATTTTTTTTATTATTTCGTAAAATGCAACAGTTTTACTAGAATACTTAACTTAAACGTTAAATAAAAACAAAATATAACTGCTGATTGGAAAATTTCTGAGAGAAATTCATTGGTCCGTCTCTTTTCCTTCGAGGGATGTTGATGAATTTACATTAGAACTTAGTGACATTCTAAGTCTTGGCATGCATGAACACATTACTTATTCCTACAGCAGGTCTCAACAACAGCAAAATCTCTCTTGGTTTAACGATAATTCAATCAAGTAATAAAAACGAAAGAGTCTGCTTTTCGTACCTATCAATTGCATTAATACCCAAAATTGAAACAAGTCTACAAGACTGCACAGAACACCTGCAAGTCCATTATACGGAGGAAAATTCCTTTTTGTCTAGAAATTTAGACTAAAAATCTTGGCAAGCCTTAAGGATAGTAAAGACTTCTGGCCTCCGGTCAAAACCATCAGGAACAACTTCACCAATTCCTCTATATCTTCACTACTTAACAATGGTGAAGTGGTTGTTGACTCCCTAGATCAAACTAATATTTTGACTATTAGATTCGCTTCAAATTCTCGTTTTCCATTCACTTCACAGGCACATATTTGGCATCTCTCTTGTGGATGTATACAAGAGCCAATAGACATCCGTAGGAGATATGTGTTCAAGGTCCTTAAGATGATTAGCGCCTCTAAAACCGTAGGTCCTGATGGTTTCTGCTGTTAATTAAAAGTTGTGTCTCCTACTTAGCTAAACCTCGGCGCAAACTATTCTACCTGTCTTATTCGACAAGAAAACTCCCAACTGGTTGGAAAGTAGCTTACGTTCAACCTACACTGTAAAAATGTGCACAATTGCTAAATCTAGGGAATATTCCTCAAAGTGTAGGGAATATTCCCAAAAATGTAGGGAATATTCAGTATATTTTAGAGAATACTTCCTACATTTTAGAAAAAAAATACCTAAGCTTTGTGGCAACAATTGTGCACATTTTTTACAGTGTATTCCCAAGAAAGAAGAGGGTAGCGATCTTTCAAATTATCGACCAACTGCAATCACTTTGATTCTTTTATTAACTCCAATTTAATGAGGTATCTAAACCAAACAACACATATATGATCGCCAATATGGTTCCGGACTGCACACTCATCTGGAGATTTGCTGACTTTTCTTACAGAACGTTGAAACCGTAGTCTTCACAATTTTGGTGAGTAATTTTTTCCTAACGCAGAAAATCAAAAGATCCCTACAGTATCCTCCATGAATCTAATAGTGCTATGAGTGCTGCTGTTGATGTAATGTCATACACTCAAGACATTGTCATGTGCTCTACAGAAGCTCCACCAGTAGTTCGTCCACAAGTTACCACTACTGTTACAGATTTGCAGACTTCTCTTACAGAACGTTGAAACCGTAGTCTTCACAATTTTGGTGAGTCCATAATTGTTGCCCTAGCTAGATATTTCAAAGGTCTTTGATATAGTCTAGCACTCAGCTCTTTTAGTTTTTATATGATCGCCTAATACTGGTTGTACTAGGTGTCGTTTTACCAGAACCTCACCCTATAAATTCCGATGTACCCAGGACTATGTTATCTCTCCATCCCTCTGTTTATTTTCTTTAATGATCTACTTTCCCTTACTTTTAATCCTATCCATAGTTTTGTCTATCACAGTGCCCTTGATTTCGCTTACTGGTTTGATATTCTTAGGCACTCCAGAGGGAATGCCATATCTGTCTCAGTTGTCTCATCTCTTTAAAACGGGATCACAGCTCTTCCAGTCCCATTTCTTTTAATGGAGAACTGATATACGGTACACCGTCTTTATACATTTTTGGCATTAATATTTCCTGTAAGTTAAGCTGGACAGATCACTTTTTTTCTGTTGCCAAAGAAGCATCGAAATGTTTTGGATTTCTGAAAAGGTGTAAGAAATGTTTCAGCCCATCGAATCAAGCACTCATCTACAAGTCCTACATCAGACATAGAAAGAACCAAAACAAAATAAATAACTCAATACCTCATTTGACTTTCACGAATTGCAAAAGTTGAACGTTGAGTAACTTTCTTCGACCCGAATCTTCTAAATGATATATTTTGTGCATTTGATATTTGCGAGTGGTGACGAGTGCCTTAGAACTTTAGATCCGTTTCCAGCTTATAACGTTTTTAAACCATAGTTACGCCCCCCTCACAAGAATCCTGGATCCGACCCTGGTAAAAATTCCTAACATAAAACCCCCATGAATCTTCTCCATGAACGGTTTCAAGATAATGAAAAATGAGGCATATCTGTAGTCTTCCTGCTGTATATTGTTTATCATTTGATGTGGCGCCATCTCTATTCACATCCTATTTGTACGATCTGTACATTTTTGAATAGTTAAACTTTTTATAACCTTCGAGTTCGCCAGATCTTGCACTGAAAGCTACCAACCACCAAATTTCTAATAAGCTGAGGCATATCTTAAAGTCATAGACACTCTTTAGAGATCATATCGACTTGTGGAAGCAACCTTTCTTGCATGATCGTTTAATTGGATCGAAATGGGAAAAGTTTGTTCTGAGCCTAAAACATTTTAAGATCGTCAAATTTGAATTTGCAGCCGGAAAAATATTTCTGCTGCAAATCTTCGTTCATTTAATGAGCTATTTACCAGAAATTCGTTCTGCGAATTAGAAAAGCCAGTTTGAATAATTTTGCTAATATACTAAGTACCTTCCATTCAATGCAGTCCATTCCTTTTCTCCATAGAGTTTATGTCTTCAATTAATTAAATTTCTGGAAACCCAACGATCAATACAACTTCTTCTTGGTTGTTTGAAGTTTAAATTGGTGAGGTGTCCTACTTCATTCAAGATTTCCCTAATCTAGAATAATCTCCCGATAGCACTCCAGCAGCCTGTATGCTGCCACTTTTAGTAAACTATTCTGGAATCGCTTTGCGTTCTAGTCTTCTTTCAGATCATATGTGGCTCGCGATGCGTCTGTCCCAGGTGGTACATTTCCGAACTCTTGACTAACCACTTTAAAAAAGTAGCAAAATTAATCTCGAAATTCGCATTTAGTAACACTTAGCTAGGTAGGATTTTGCTTTTGTAAAAATGAAGAAAACAAAAAAATGTATAGTCTTGTGTCAAACTCGTGAATCGAAAAGTAATTAATAAAGATTTTTCAATGCAGTCAGAGCTACAAATCAGTCAAAAGACTTCGGGATGAATTATAATATTGGCATTTCTTTCAGAAACCCATCCCCATATCAATCCACTTTCAGTAGTACTGATTACCAAGATTAGTGGACGTTAGCGGTGACCTATGCCTGGTACCGCTTCTAGATTGAACTCATCCATTGTATTTAGTGACATTGAAGCATACCAGCATTTCATCAATCCTGCTGATCTTCGCCATCCAGGCGGTAATTAGGACAGCCTAAAAATAAACTTTACTTTCGAAGTCTACTCCGTTTTTAGGTCTGCCGTAAACGGACTGGCAACCTGGTGCTGAAGGCAGTACTAGCGTTGCCGCTGTCCTCCTTTCGCACGTGAAGTCGACATAGGGTCGATTCGGTTCGAATGCTCCAGTGAAGAAGCGAATTCCGCAGGCAGTACCAACGTAGTCGCTGCCTTCCTTTTGCACGTCAAGTCAACATAGAGTTGACTTAGTTCCAGTGCTGCAGCCTTCTTCACCAAACAGCACCCATTCAAGCTGTCATAGGGGCAGCCTGTGCCGAAGAAATGCATCCGTCCACCGGGAGTGCGTTTCAAAACATAGCTATAGTTGACTACAGCTGACTTCAATCGTTTCAAAACCCAGTAGTCAACTGAATTATGTTAGCTGAGTTGATTTTTGTGTGTTATGAAGTCAGCTGTAGTCAACTGTGCCTATGTTTTGGAATGCACTCCGGATCGGTATTACAGCAGCTCTTCTTGCGGAAGTCAAGTGGTCATTAAGACGACTTTGGGCTTTCAAGAACTATTTCCGAGCCGGAAGTTGATCAGTCTCAATCTGGCTGCTTACCGAGCAAATGATTGACCCAGTATAGCCAGGTCAAGCCTTCACAGTTCCCTTCTTCAAGTCAGCACAATTCCGGCTTCAAAAAAGCCTATTATCCCCATAGAGCCGCAGTTCATTGTACTAAAGGCATAGCAATTGTGGACATTTTGCCACAACATAACTAGGCAATCGCTAAACATATCTCCCCTCCCATCTACCCTAACGCACGTGAATTTTTTTGCATTTAAGAAACTCAACGTGTAAAGGCTGCATGTGCTCATAAAATCCTGCCTATAGTTTTCAAGTTGTACCTTGGATAAACTGGTCCTATGGTCCTATTCAAATTACTCCACCTGTTATATTCTACAGGAATACTCTTTACCTCATGGAAACAAGAAAACATAAAAAATGGAAATGATTCTTCCAACTAGGTATATTAGCTAGGTGAGAGCGGTTTACTTCAATCCATTCTTTCAAAAGTATTGGTGGAATCTCTTTTCGCGAAATCTATCTAGTATTAGATTGCGATCCGTCAATGTTTGTTCTGTGGAGATTCAATCTACAATCCAGATGCAATCCAGGATATTATAACTTAAAATATTTCCAGTATCCGGACTTAAATCAGACATCCTACCCGAATTTAGCAAAGACAGTCTTTGTAATTTTCATGATATTCGTCCCAATACTTTTGCTGAACATGTTAATAGCTATGATGGGCAATACTTATGCGCATGTCATTGAGCAATCAGAAAAGGAGTGGATGAAACAGGTAAGGAAGGATTTTAACCAAGAAAACAGCAAGTCAGAAAATTTCTTCTACTTCTTGTCTTATGTATGTATAGTGGGCTAAAATTGTAGTAACACTAGAAAGAGCCGTTCCTCAAACAGACGCACAAAAATATTTAGAGGCCTACTCAATCCCTCTAGGACCATCAGATGAATCTGGATTTGTGGAACGTGGCGTTATGGTAATTAAAAGTAAGAACAAAACTAGAGCCAAACAGAGAAAAGGAGCCGTCAGCAATTGGAAAGTAAGTAAAATATGAAAAACAAAATATAACACAAAAATTTTAAATAAATGTCTCTCCTCCAGCGTGTGGGAAAGATTACGTTAAGAGAATTGAAAAAGCGAAACATGACAGGAGAGGAACTTAGACGAATGATGTGGGGTCGTGCGTCCATTACTAGCCCTGTTAAGATCTCGAAAATGTAATTGTAAAATGCTTAAGCTATCAAAACAGTTTGTATATAATTTTTTCCTAACGCAGAAAATCAAAAGATCCCTACAGTATCCTCCATGAATCTAATAGTGCTATGAGTGCTGCTGTTGATGTAATGTCATACACTCAAGACATTGTCATGTGCTCTACAGAAGCTCCACCAGTAGTTCGTCCACAAGTTGCCACTACTGTTACAGAACAAAAAACACCAAGTGAAGTAAGTCATCTGGCAAAAGCAAAAATGCAAAAGAGCACAGGAACTTTAAGACTAATCACAGGTCTAAGAGATCTAAGCTCACCGCCCGACATTAAGGATCCTTTAAGAGAGCTAGTCTTGATTTCAGAAACAAAAGGTCCAACGGATACAGATTACGTGTCCAATGTACAACAATTGGCTAATCAAGCAAGAGTTATTGGAGAAGTTGATGAAAAACAAATACCGCAGCAGCAACAGCCTTTCATTGAAGGTAGCCAAGAAATTACAGGCTTATCGGCCATTTTTCAAGATCCTAGCGATATGGTTGATCCTGAAAAGGAGCGAGAATTTATTCGGCAATTAGAAGCTCTTGAAGATACCGAAGATAGTGATGGATTTATTGAGAAACCTGTACTTGGAAAAATTTCATTAATTCGTAGAGCTAAATCGGCTGTATCAAGGACAACTTCATCAGTAAGGGTGGCTACAGAACGATATCGTTTGTTTAGTTTTGCATGGGAGGACACGGTACGTGTACATGTAAATTTTATAAGTTAACAAATTATTTTTAAATACAATCACTTCATTTGTATGGTTTAGAAAAAAGTCCAGGGAGAAGGTGGTGGAGTCGATAATCAAGCATTTGGTAAGGATGAAAAACATGATGAAATTATTCAAATCGAAGAAAAAAATGATGATGAAGATGAAGTAGTCACTGTGGAAGATGTGAAAAGGAAAATGACAGAATTTCATTTGAGGATACGTTCACCATCAGAAGCAGAGCGAAATCGTGGAAAAAGTGCTAGAACGAAGAGACATAAGAATAAGTAACTTTTTTTATTTTATTGATTGATTTTGGGGCTGTATTTTATTTAGACTAATTTTACTGATGCAGAGTATCTCCTGAAAATACTGTTGATGACGATAATAAAGACCGTAGAGGAAAATCAGCTCAAACGCGTTCTTCCAGAATGCAACGGGATGACGACTTAATACTTGATCCTTTGGAACCATGGAGTACTCGTGAAATTGCAAATATTAACAAAATTTTAGGATATGAGAAATAAGTAGTTCTTCAATGCGATTTCTTTATATCTACTTGACTTTTTGAATGTTATATTCAGTCCCATTTGCATTGCGTCATGTCGTAATAGAGTCTTCAACTTTATTAGCAATAGTAGAAAACCGCTTATATATATAATCAAATGATCATTTAAAGTCACGCGTTTCAATAAATATTATATAAAGAATCTTCTGAAGAAACTCTTTCAATATCCTATGATTTACCCTATATTATATGTACTTGTGGGTGGTTAGAGGACCTCAAGGTTAAATAGAACCGAATAATGCGCATTGAAAGTAGATCCACTCTACTTTCTACTTACAAATCAACTGTGGTGTAAGTAGGCAATAAAATTAACAAATTGATTAAAATGCAAGAATGCACAATTGACGAAAATATAATTGATCCAAGACAGTATTTCCAATAAAGCAATCACAATAACTGTAACTCAATAATAAGAATGCATTCTAAGCAAAACATGTATTTACCCAAATTCAGGTCACACTTAAGTTGTTACGTCAACCCTAAGAGGTGACTGCATTTTTTTACATCCTTTGCGACATGCTTAAAACGGGTCAGACTAGTTGCATCACATCAAACAATATTAAACATATAATTGCAAGTACATAATTTTAAGTATATGTACATACATATATGTATATGCCCCAACGATATGTGCACAATTTATAAATAAGCTGAAATTTAAGTAACGAAGACGTTATGCTATCAGATTTTAGCGTATTAACTTGGTGTCTGGTAATATTAGCTACGCCTATCTACCAAATGAAATCTGCTTAATAGCTGTCCCAAGTAACCTCGTTTTCAGACTCTAATCACCTATTGTTATGCCTGTAGTTTACGTGCGTTAGTACAGAGACCAGTTTCACACACTTCAATTCTTATAATATATAGCAAATAAGAATGCTGATATAAGCTAAATTAAGTGAAGCTGGACCAATGCTCGTTTTGTAGTATAAGAGTACACTACAGCTGTAAACAGCTAGCAGAATTCATGAAGCAACAGTTATTCTAATAAGAGTGCACATTTTTTTACTTTTCTCGCTGACCATTCACATTTATCACTCAAACTTCAACTTGTTACTTGTTTTTTTACTTAAAGCATACATCTCATTTGTTCTGCATTTCGGCTTCAATTAAGTACACGAATTTTATACGATACCCGCATTTCTTTTTCGAAATGTTTTAAGGTTCAAAAGAAATGGTATAAAAAAAAATTTATTAAAAAAAAGAGAATTCTAAGAAAAAAAAGTGTGGGTACGAGAATGGAAAAAAATAAGAGACAAATTACGATCCTGGGAAAATCTTTTGAAGGATTACATACAAAGATCCAGATTTGAATAAAAATACCAACAGCGCTTACTCCAAGTCTATTTGGTTGGTTCATGAAAAAAAATAAAAATCGGATTCCAGTGGATGAGAAATGCCATCCCCGTCCAGTTAAAGTTAGAAATAACTAAAATTTCCCTCCCCCATCCGATTTTTTTTTTTTTGTAAATGGGGCATCCATGCCTCCTTAATGTTTATACATCTATCTAGGATGTTTATTGTAACATCAGCTTAATTCCTTTAGTACTTTAGAATTTAGATCATGACATTTTCTTTCTGATTTATCCCCCTATTCAAAGATCTTTCTAGCAGGTAACGAAATTCAAATGAATTGCGCTTGTCAATTAAATCATATTTCAAAACTTCATCCGCATGTCACAGGTCTTAATAAAATATTAAAAATACTCATTCTATACCTTGAATACAGTCGACTGACAGCTGTCCTAGCTAAGTTGCTGTAATCCTCATATTCCTCGGTTCATAATATTTCGAGGCCATACTATCGCTCCTAATCTAAAACTCTGAAACAACCTTACGGACAATCTTAATTATGATCATAGCTAGGAAGCTCTGTACTCATATGATAATTACATAAATCCTCCATATTAACTTAAATTCATCTTAGATTTTGTCATTCGTTTTAATTTTCTTTAAATTACTCGACAAGTGCTTAAAAAACTTTATACAAAAAACATAATTTATCTTAGAGATATGATTGCTAAATAAACATTGGTGGTTGTGTGTATACGTAACACTAGACGACAGAATGGGGAGAGCATAAAAACCTATTTTCAACAATTCGTCCGGAAAGTGGTGGTAGCGTTCATTTGTTTATCGTTTCCAGTTGCTTGCGTTGTTGTAAGAAAAATACTCCCACCGTGATTCTGTTGCCCAGCCGTACTCACTTGCACCAAAGATGGCTGCTGTTGTGTTTGTATCGAGGGAATTAAGACCTGTTGTTGCTGAGCTGTATTCGCTGCATTCCCTTGCATTTGCATACGAAGTAGATTTAACTGATTTGCTGTTATCGTTATCTGTAGAAGTTAGCAGGAAAGAATTGTTTTATGTGTTTTATTCTTTTATTTTTTAGAAACTGTTAAAACGAAAATAAAATCAACTTTGAACACTTACTGGTACGTGGGTAATTTCTCCATTCGGTGTAACCACTTGCTGTAGTATTTGTATTTGTTGTTGAGGATTTTGTAGTCCGTTAACAACATTTGTAGGGGCACCTGCTGAATTTGTAGCAGCAGTAGCTGTATTCGTTGCTAATAATATATTCTGTGGGGCGGCTACTGCAACATTAGCTACCCCTGTATTTCCCGTAACAGGTATTGATTGATGATTTACAATGGCAGTTGTGGTTGGTTGTGTATTCTGAAGAGCTTGCTGATGTTGTTGAGCAAGCTGTAAATAATACTGCACTTGATCGGTTGACGTTACCGTTTTTGTTACTTCAGTTTCCTTCCGCGGTGGCTTAATATCTTCCCTAGGAACTATATCTATAAGAAAATCAAATTGATCACACCTTGATATAGCTGTAGCTATATCACTTCTTTGTAATGTGCGCCTTTTGTTATCCTCTGTATGAACCCAGGCTCGAAGAGTCAATTCCTGAATAAAAATTTCACAAGCTTTTGCAAATAGAAGTGGTGCTTCCGCCGCAATCATTTTAGCATTTTCATCTAATTTCATGATTTTTTTAATTCGTGCTAATGGAAGCGATTGGTTTTTTGCGTCCACTTGTTTTATTTTCTTTACATCTTCTTGTACTGCTGGCCAAAACATTTCCAATGATTTCTGTGCATCGGTCAGCTTGCTTGGCTTATCTCCTGATAGCCTTGCCGCTTCTTCAAGCTCAACAGGTTCATCGCTGTAATGTGAAATAACAATTGAATACTGGGGGCACTTTATGTAAGAATTATAACATAAAAGACAAAGACAATTAACAGCGAAAACAGTTTATGTGAAGGAAGTGAGAAGAACAGTCTTACATGTACCTTGAATTTACCGTGACAGTGACCCATTATGGACCAAGGAGATATTTCAAAGTCATTAGTGGAATTGCACTAGACCTAACTTTTGCAACGTCGTTTTTTTTTGTATTATTTAGCGAAGCTCATGGGATAATCCACAACACAAATAGGGTAAGGAATTCGAGGACATGAAATCTCTTCTCAAGTTTTAATATATTATGCCACCTCTGAGCCTTCGCAGACTGCAACTCCAAAGAAAGCCAGATTTTAAAATTAATAGGCAAAATTCGTGCTGAGGTTTGTTTTTTGTAAGGAACCTGTTGAAACCAAAATTTTGATACTGGTGAGTCTTAAACTTTGAAATGGTAGGAAGGAGGAAAAAATATGGGACATTCGATAAGCAAAAACTGCCATTCGCTTGAAACGGATTTGCAATTTACGAGGTACGAGTTAAGAACAAACTCGTACATCAAATCAGGTTATTAGTTTTAAGTTACTGGGTGTCCCAAAATGTATCATCCCCCTTTTGTTTTGCTTGTATACTTTGAATTAAATTTTTTTTTTCTAATGGTGAATCCGCAACGGTACTCATGCATGCTTGAAATAATTCGTTAACTGAGATTATTTCGACGCAAATACCATTTGACAATTAGTGGTTCGATTTTAAGAGACGGGATTTTCAGCATTTTCCGCAAGAATAGATTTTTGGATAGTTTGGTATCCCAGTATCGCACATACACAGAAGCTTTTTGCTTAGAAGATAAGGATGATTCAAGACCTCTTGCCAGGCACATCTTACTAGTGAATCATTATTAAAACTTGATGTTAAGATAATAACTGTTCCTTAAAAATTATTGATGGAGCATGAAGATCACTTTGAGTGAAAAATGTGTGGTTAATGAATAAAATTGTTGGGTCATTATTAATTGTAAATGAGCGTGGAAAAGTTTAATATTAATGGTGATGGACATACGACTCATGATACCGAATTTTGTTGTATAAAGGCTGAAATACTGGCTACATTTGGAGGATATGCAATTCTTACAGAATCGTGTCATGGTGCAGACAGCTCTTTCAAAATAGACATGTTAAAAGAAAATTTTCCCAACCCAAAAATTGGGTTAAATCGCTGAAATCGATAGAAAAAAAGGAAAATTAGAATGCGAAGAAATTTGGAAGACATACCTACATACAGAAATTCTACAAGATATTAACTGCCTCACTTTCGCTCAGAGCAGCATTTGGCCCCCGCACGCTCTAAAATATGTTGTGGTTCATTACAGAATTCATCGCCCATCTCACAATCTGTATAGTCAGCTATGGTATATATCTAATTCTTGTGCTATCTATGCTTATACCCACCTAACTGAATTGCAATTTTGATATTATCCCGCCAGCTTATGCGGCAAATACCAGCGCGCTTTTCAAATTGTATTTAAAAAAATGGTGAAAGTAAGTTGGACAGACCCATAAAGTTTGATTTTCTTGGTAGTTTCTGTAGCTTAAGGCAAATCAGTACTGGTATCAATCGGTACAATATTGTAGATACGATTTATGAAGTTAGCTCTACGCCAGTGTCCCGTATATGGTACATGTAATTCAATTAAGACTTTAATCTTCTAAGTGTCCGGTGAACCAATTTAGCTTGAAAAAGTAATATCTATAAATATTAGCACGCGTTGCACCTACAAGGAAAATGACAAGAAAAAAAGAAATCTCAGCCTTGGCTGGTTCTTGGTAAATGATACTAAAAGATTGACAATCTGTTACTTTAGCATCTATTGCACAGCCAAGCAAATCAAAATGAAAAGAGAAAATCAAATGCGTAGTACCATCGAAACCCAATCAGAAACCGTCTGAATGTTCTAATGGGGTTGCAAGAACGAATTGACTGAACAATATTTAAGAACCATCAGAGTGATAGAATCAAGGTATTAAAAACTTACACCCTCTGGCATAGCTAAGATCCTGAATCAAACTAGCTAGATATAGATATTCTTCAGATATCTTTTCTTGAGTAGGTATCCAAGCAGAGCAAGCCTAAGATGATTTGTTCGTAAACCGAACGCGGCAATGCGACATTTAATTTTCTGGACCAGATGGATTATAACTTCATAAAAACAAGGCAGAATTCGCTTATAATCTCTGTATTAGGTTTTATCAATCAAGCAAGATGTGCAGAAGTCCAGAACAGAGGCCCAATGAGTTTTGGTTAACTCGGCGGTTTTGGGTACACTCAAGTTGTCGTAGAGGTAGTAGTCTGAAAACAAATCAAACTTAATCGAAATAAACATAATCGACTCTCCAAAAGTTGAACCTAATAAAAAACTACTTAAAATTTAAGAAAAATAGGGCATTCATGGGACTATGCAAGCCTAGATAATTTGAAACTTGGGCAGAAGCTTCTTCGAAATTTAATTTGACATTTTAAAAAAGCGACACCTTCAATCAACTAGCAAGAAATCGATAAGAGCTTTTGTAGGCGCAATTTGTAAACAAAATAATAAACATGCAAAAATAAAACTGAAAAGAGCTAAGCAATCATAATAAATTTCAACATTTATGATTTATAAAAATAACTGTTAAAAAAAACAAAATCAACTTTCAATTAAAATAAACATTTATAATTCCTAAATCCACTCCGAAACCAATTGCAAGTGAAATGTCAAAAGCACAAAGCACCTCCCCATCACTTCACCCCGCTCGTTTCGTGCAATTAAATTTCACTCAACTCAACACAACACAAGAAAAAAAAAAGAAACTTTACCCGTTCACATAAATCATTCTATCCGTAATTTAAGAATTTTCAAAGCACCAAATATCTCCCAGCTGCTTGCCTCTGCTGAAATAGTTACTGAAAATTTCATCGAAATAATCTCAAAGCACAGAATTAATCTTCAGGTTCACGTTGTAAAATAGTCTCACGCATAAGAAGGACGTAAAAAAAGTCAAAACACATTCGAGCCCAAAAATTATTGCACAGAATTTCTTTACGCAATTTCACACTCGCTGGACAGATGTTGTATTGTTTGTCCAAAACAAAAATCTGCACGTGCTATTTTTGGGGTTTCTGTTCCGGTGCCCAATGAGAGAGGGTGATCACAATTTGTACCGAGACCAATGAACGATTTGGTTGATGTTACTGAATCTCCAATAGAAAACCTCTGCTGGCCGCCATTGATCTTGATTGGCTGATTTGGCGTCCATTTACGTCAATTCGGAGTTTTTATTTTCGTTGAATTTATCATTGCCATACTAAATTAAATGGGAACAGTTATTGACATTAATATTTTAGCGGGAATTTTAAAATTTTGTGAAAATTCGGAAACATCTTTATGAATATGAATAATGACAATTAGATGAAAGAGTGAGGATTATTTTTATGTTTTGTGCCTATTAAAATAATTGCAATAGTTTGTGGGTGGAAAGTAGAACAACGAATCTGCCTAGGACCTACCCTAGAATATAAAATCAATTATGCCCCGACTACAAGCCAGACATAATGCTTCGTTCCAATTTATAATCAACGATGTCTCGACTTGATGTAAGGAAGACCGCAAGTTTTTCTTAGAAATTTACTGGAAATTTTTACTTAGAATTGTTATGTATTATTGATAGTCGACAATGGGTACTTGGCCCACGCCCAATCCAATAACAATTTTTATGAGCATAGACGAGTAGATGAGCAATAGGCATTCATTTCTTAGAACTTTACAGAAAATGTTTTGGCAGAACTTTTATTCAGTCTGGTCTCCGACTGGAATTATTTTCAGATACAACGTGTGACGTTGTCTGATTCCAAAAATGCATATATTAGATTCTAAAGAAAAAATTTATAGAAAATTTCTAGGAAAAAATTGAGGCCTTCCTTCATCAAATCGAGGCATCGTGGATTTTATATTGGAGCGAGCCATCGCTGGCTTAGTCCGGTGACACACGATGATACACACTCGATACACCGTACTAAAAACTGTTTTTCTTTTAGATAGAACTATTTTAGAAAATTTTCGTGCATAGCCCAATTTAGAGCAGAGGATTACATTCGGATGATACACGAGTGCTTTATTACATGTGTATGCGTGTACTCGGTTTGTGTATCTATAGATCATATGGAAATGATGAATTTTCTTTACTGCCTCAAGAACGTGTATCAGCCGTGTATAAAGTACGTGTCGTATACCATGGGTTGATACACACTTGATACAAAAACCGGTTTTACGTCATGTCTAGTCTCGAACTACCCTTTGCTTGCGTAGTAGCGCCTCTACAATACAACAAGTAACTAAATCAAATTTCGTTTCAATAGTTCTACATATACACAAAGGGTTTCATATTTCACATTTATTGCAAGTAGCTACATCTCCTGTACAACTCAGAAATTATTCTGGAGACATCTAATTTACAGTCCATAATCAAAGTTTAGGTTCATTCTACATCTACTGATTACCCGCATTTTGAAAGTAAATATATTTATTGACAGGAATTAGAAGAATATTGGAATATAGGGGACTGTATACGGTACATAATATAAATTTTGAAAACGGAACGTTAAAGTTTATTTTACTCTAACGTTTTCATGCTATATAAACCAAGTATTATAACGACTTTTTCCTTGTGTCTAGACAGGATTTTTTTACTGTCTTATCATGAAAAATGTACACGAAATGCTAAATATGTAAGTATTGTTCTTAAAAAAAAAAAAAAAGCAAATATTTTTAGTACATATTGTAAAATACTGCTTAAGTACATAAATATACTATTCAGAGGTATTTTGGAAAAATGCAATATCTTAAAAGAATCGGACCATAACAGACACTAAGACAGTATACAACAATTTCAAGTAAGCAACTTATTTCACCAGAAGAAAGAGGCAGTCTAGGGACGGGGCAAAAAAAGTGGGTTTTTATATTTTTCAATTAAAAATAGAACAAGAAACTACAAACAGAAGATTAATTTGAAAAAAAATTTAATGGGAAGGGAACGGTAACCAACTTGTCAATTGCTGAACCAATTGAATTTGACTATATGAAAACCAAGTATGTTATACATAATATGAAAACATATTCCACCATATTGAATTCACGAGCAAATCTAACCCTTCTTTCCACTTGCATTATGCCAATTATGTCATTATTGAAATTGTAACGCCTGTGAATTTAATAGTTTTTGTGCTGGAAGGTACTGTAACTTCAATTTAAATTTATTTTGCATAATTTGGCGACGATTTGGCAGAGAGTTTATGTTTTGAAATCAACGTTGACTGCCTTTCCTGTACTATGAAAGTTACTTATATTTTCCACCTAAAATTCACATTGCTTATTACTTTACTCGCTGGAATGTTTCGGAATAATTATTAGGATCCGATTCCTCAAATCCGGGTATCCGGATAATCCGGATTCTATATCTCTGGATCCAGACTAAGAAAAAAAAGTTAAAAATTTCCTCCAGATTGGAGTATTTCATTATAAAAATATAAATTTCATGATATTTCAATGCAATCTGAAGGATATTTTGAAGCTTTTTTGCTTAGTCTGGATCCGAATCCGGATTTTAAGAATCGGATAGTTAGCCGATCCGGATATTAGCAATCCAATTTTCAGCTTAATACTGAATACTAACTCTAACCATAGATGGCAGAAGAACTAGATGTCGCATGGCATACCAGAGCAGAGTATGCAGATTATGAAATGAGTAGTGCATTTTGGAATGGACCATAACATGTTTTAGAGCATGCCAAAAGCAAATGTTTTTATAATAACAGTTTTGTATACAGTTGATCGACTTCCCCAAAACTCCAGATACGCAAAAATATGAATCACTCGATGTATTATCATTTCAAATGTTGTGGTCCATTCCGGAATGGACCACCCAGCCATATAAATTTTTATACTTTTTTGGTACTGCATGCGACATCTAGTTTTTGTGCCATCTATGTTCTAACGCACTGGGTAAATTCTCTGGTCAAAACGGTATTTCAGCTCTGTAAATGAATTTTCAAGGAATTGGAAAAAACACAGGTTGTATGTATGTATAAAAATTTCAAATTGTTTATAGCATTAAAACAGAGTATGTATATGTAAAATTGGCTCCCTAAATCGAACACAGTATGTTAAAAATTTGTAGTTGCATTTTTATCATCCGCTTAGATTATTTCTCATTTTTATATGAACAAACAGAATAAAACAAGTAGGGATTTTTCAAAACTTAATTCTTGTTATGATTGTGTTGAGGAAGTATATAATTTTTTTACTTTCGGATAACAAAATTAACTACAAAAAATCCTATTTTTTTTTTGCAGATTTGATTTTTTTCTTGCAAAAAGAGCAAAACATTTTATGTCACCGCTGTATTGAAACCACTTGCTTGGCGTTTGATTCAAAGCCGGTTTAATGTTCAAGATTTAATTTTCAGAATAGTTTGTATCGGCTGTCGGCTGACAATCGGCCATTTGACAATTTGCATATGTTTACTTTTTGTGGTGCAGCCGCACTCTACTCTGAGTCTGAACTGCAGTCGTGTCGTCGTGTTTTGAATTTTAATTTACGGAAGGTGGTTTTTACTCAGTTTATTATTTTCATGACTTGAGGATTTTGTTTCTATAAAAGTATCAAGTTTCTTCTATATTTACTAATTAACCAGTTTTTCCGATTGTGGAGTTGCAGAAAAGCAGTATCAAAGCGAAGGTATGTAGAAATAATTATTTCACAACTGATAACATTTTCAAATTAATCTTATGGGAAATCCTGAAATAGATTGAAGACCAATAGAGAGCAAAATAATTGTAGAAACCTTAACATGGGAATAACAGGGCGTGCTTTGCATTATGTTTTTAAAATTGGGGACAGAGCCAAAAATGCTTTCTTCTTTAGGAATATTCTAGGAATGAAGGTAAGGAAAAACTTATTAGAATTGTATTTATTTTATTATTATTTTCATGCATCTGCAATTATTTGAATTCCAGAAGGATAATTAGCGATAAACCGGTTAGATCTCATTACAAAAGCTTACAAAATTATTATCATCAAGGTTGCATTATTCTCCATGATTCATCAACTTTGATTGCGGGTAGTAATAGCGATCGTTTTTTTGTCTAATTGAAACTGGGTACCTATGTAATTATGAGCACACAATTTGATAAGATCTTTTTGTTATTATAAGTGAAGGAGTCTGTCAATGAACGATTATATGAAATTTTGTACTCACGGAAAAATTTTCCAGTATAGTATTTTATAAAAATTAAGATATTTTCAACTTTTCTATTGATAAATGATAAAAAAATTCTGTGATGAGATGTGGACTTATTGGACTAATATCTATTAACTCTTACCTCTCATTTTTAAATATGATGTTAATTGAGGGAAAATAGTAATTGCTTATTAGTCTTCTGTTATCTTTTTAAAGGGCAATCTCTGTGAAAAGTAACATTAGTACAAGCTTTCACAAGCCATTTCATCGTGAAAATTTGGGAAACATATTTCGCCAGAATGCTTAAATAAGAAACTCCCTAAAATATAAAGTAAATATAGCAAGAATTATTATTCCAATTGAAAAATTGGGTGTTAATGCCCAAGAATAAAATCATTTAATCTTGTGACTAGTGACATCAGTCTAGTTTTTGGTATTTAGAGTATTTAGATCATGTCCTCTGATCATTATCTTAAAATAGTCGTTTACTGACTGATTTTCAGCTCTTTGGGAGATAATAGCTGCGTTCTTTTGTTTACCTTCTTGTAGAACTCCCATATATTGGAAAGAACAAATTGTTCTGTCAATTGAAGCGAACTATTTATACTGTTCGCTTCATTTACATCTTATATAAAAATTTATGAGGCGTTGTTTTGTGTATCTTTTGTTCTGCTCTGTTTTGCGGACACAAAAGAATACAGCTAATATATCATAGCATCGGTATTGTCCTACAAATTGGAGTAATCAAAATTCTTCTCATTGAATGGATCCAAAAGAAATCCTTGGATCTCGTAAGAAATAGGCAATATTTGAATGAGAGTACCTACCTGCATCGCAGATATGAGCTACAAAAAACTTACCTAGACGGACTTATACTCTAATGATCCAAAATTTATGCGTATTTCAAACAACCATTGACTCAATTAAAGAAAGAAAGAAATGAATGACAGGCTTCTTATCTAGGATGGTTTGAGCTTTCGTTATTTTATCCATGATGATTTATGGCTTTAAGGCTCGTTTTTACGGTAGAGAATTCATGTAAGAAAATCGATGTGTAGAAATGGTAGTTACATGTAAACAATCTCCTAGTGTTCTAAGCTCTACCGGAAATTTTTTAGTAGAGAAATTTGAATTATGAAAGAGTTTTGCGATATTATCAACTTTCGAACTTAAATCTAAAATTTTAATAAATTATTCTGTACACAACTTAAGTTTTCGAAAGCCAATGCGCTTTCGATCTATCATGCCGACAGACAGACAAATGCTGGGTTTTAATATAATCTCCATTGTTTGGGAATATTGTAAAAATGGCGCGGAAATACAATTCTAATTAATTTGCGAATAAGAATAACAATAAAAATGATAACGACATCATGCATGCAATTGTATAAAAGTTAGAGTGGTAAGTAATATACAAAAAGACGTAAGGTTGTAAATTTCTAAAGTGTTGTAAGGCTCTCAACCTAAAACCTAGTAACCGATTAGATACAATGCCGCGAGATTCATGGTGGTAATCGGTCTTATATACTTAATCTGTTCTTTATATTATACATTAAAAAACATCAATGAACAAAAAATAATAAATACAAAAAAGAAGAAATTATAAAAAAGCTTGGAAAAAGTTTGAGGATTCCACAGTCGGTATTACTGATTTTCCTTGTAACTCTCAGCGAGAAAGTATAATTACATGCATCTGAGAGGCCTCTTGAAGGAGGTGAGCACGGCTTTCTTTTGGCTTCCCTTAATTGTAAATTAACACGGCGATGCGATGTCATTAGAAAGGACCAGTAAAACTTTACTGGAATAAGCTCTTGCTTTCTTATACCTCGCAATATTTATTTACCTGGGCTGTGTCAGTGTTAAATCGTACAAATATATGAGGGGGTTTGAGAATGTATCGTTTTTCCAAGGATTTCCTTAATTGGAAATGAGATCATTCCATGATTAATATTGGAATACTCCTGGAGTAGCTAAGAAGCGCTCACTTGTTGCTTCAATTGCTCTGATTTTAACATTACCATGTCCATAAAAGAGAAAACTTCTTTTGAGCTCCCAAGAGAGTATTTCCGGAGGTTTCTAGACGAGCACAATAAGAGATTCCTTTCTACCTTCTATCCAAACAAAGAAGCTCGTTAAAAAAGTCACAAAAGTTAATTTATTTTATAAAAATTGGAATGTTTTTTTATGCTGTTTTAAAACTTAAATTTCTCTGAACATTTTTAGACTCTCTTTCATATCGCTAAGAGATCGGCCAGCAAATTTCCAACTTGAGTCTTTCTAACTAGCATTTTTATATATATAATGATTAAAGTCCCTGTGTATGGTAGTATTGTGCAGATCTTATTCTGGAGCACTTCCAGTAAAATATCTGCAAGGATGGCAATTAGTGGACTTCACATGGGCAAACTAAGGCTGTGTGAAAAAGTCCGTCATTAAATGGAATTTAATTGCCGGGTACTATGTAATACCTCAACGTATATTATATGTTGAGGTATTACATACTTTAGAGTAATTGTGTGTGTGTGCACTAAGTTATTCTAATTTTTTATCACTAATTTTGACGTTAGTTGATTTTTACCTCAGCGATGTTACCTACATTATTGTCGTAGCTTGCCTTTACCAAATTAGCGATGACCAACCCGTAAAAACCATAAAATAAGATATGAGATTTTTTATTGCTAACACAAATAAAGCTGGGAATTTTATGCTTATGGTTGAAGCAGTCCAGGGATCACTTTGTACATATGAAGCTTTCAGAAAGAAAAATTCTCGAAAAATCCCCATTCCATCTTTTTATCCAATACAGCTACGGCTGTCTGTCTTTAATTATGCTACTGGGAATACTATCTGCTTCTTTAGATAAGCCATAATTACATCGCAATTTGGTTGTGGGCTGTGTATATACCGTTCACTTGTTCACTATACACAATCGTAGTAAGGTTTGGAGCAATATTAACAAGCTCACAACTGTGGGTGGGAGGGTGTGATTTGCGAGCTTACCGTAAGTTCCGCGTTCCAATTTTTCAGTATCTTGAATGTGTAAGAAATTCATCAAAAGGCTTCCTGATCTGATATTTAACCATCGTGGAATATATGAGGGGTCGTCAATTCTTGTAGTTATTACTCAGATAATTAACTGAACAAAACATAAAAAATTGCTTTGGAAGAGAGTTCGAAACACAAGCTAAAAAATCTGTTTAACCTTTTGAAGATGCAACTCATATTTTTTTTCAAAATTTTATTCATTTCATTAACTGGCTCAAAGCCAAAATCCTTTAATATCAAAAATTGAAAAATTTATTTCTTTTTAGGTTCTCAGACATGAGGAATTCACTCAAGGTTGTGATGCTCAGTGTAATGGGTATGTGCGCTTTTACTTTAGCCTTTATATTTTATATTTTCCACATCTCATTCTAATTAAGATTTTTTTTTATTTTAGGCCGTACGACAATCGATGGAGCAAAACAATGATAGGCTATGGTCCTGAATCGTCCCACTTTGTCATTGAACTTACATACAACTATGGAGTAAAATCCTATGAAATGGGTATATCCACTTTGAAAATGCAAACGAAATGTAATAAATCAAAACAAAACAAACAAAAAATATTATAATTCTAGGCAATGACTTTGGAGGAATAACAATCAAATCCAAGGAAACTATTGATAGAGCAAAAGCAAACAACTATCCTCTTTCTCAAGAAAATGGTCTCCACGTTCTCACATCACCAGATGGCTATAAGTTTTTCATTATTAATGAACCTCAGCCAGCTAACTCAGATCCTGTGGTAAAAGTAATTTTACATTCAACCAACATCCAGAAATCTCGAAACTATTGGAACACAATTCTCTCAATGAAAATAGTTAAAGATGAAGGAAAATCGATTATACTAAATTACGGATATAAACAGGCAGCTCTTGAAATTCGAGAAATATCAGATCCAATTAATCGTGCCAAAGCTTATGGAAGAATTGCTTTTGCTGTACCTTTAGATGAACAACCTAGAATTGATGAAATTATAAAAAAGAATGCTGGCACGATTTTGACACCACTTATTACCTTGGATACTCCTGGGAAAGCTACTGTTCGAGTGATTATTTTGGCTGATCCTGATGGTCATGAAATATGTTTTGTTGATGAAGAAGGATTTTCGGAGTTATCTAAAGTTGAACCCAATGGGGATGCATCGTTAGATAAGTATATTGCAAAGGATCCATTCCAAGAGAAGTAAAAAAGTTTGAATTGTTAAGTTTTGTACGTTTTATATTTGATTTTTGTTAATAAAACAAAAAAGAATTGATGAACGTTATGAGGAGAACAAGAATTTTTATGCTTTTCTATACGAGTCGTACATAGGTAATAAAAAAGGGATTGTTTTGGATTATGGTTATTGAACATAAGGATTAGGCTAGTCGTTGACTGAATACGTATTCGTCCGATTTGGAACAAAAATCTGTAAAGATTCCAAAGAAACTGAAGCAACTGAATTGCATTTACATATGCAAAAATTTACAAACGATATGTTGCGAAACGCAAATGATTCGATTTAATTGCGATTTTCGTATTAGTTTTGCATTAGCTTGAAAATTGATCTGTGCTTGAATAATTTGATAAAAGATAAAGATACATCATACTAATAACAGCTTTTCTTAGCACTTAGGTGTTCGTGTATATCCTAATTTAGAGTAAAGCGTAAGATTCGGATGTATGCAAGGCACGTTGACGGATTCGGCATAATGTTATTTGTTTTGATGATTTTTTTTTACCATTATAAGCGTCTTTTTACAGCTGAATAATTTTGCAGCAAACTTCTTTCAGTGGTTCTTATATTTAACTTAGGTTGAATTCCTTTCGTGGTATAAAATCAATTTTCTATGCCAATTTTCTTAGTGATGAGTACTATCAGTGGTGAAGATATTGATTTGCGGCGCAGCTGTCTGTCTTTAAAGTCAACAATCTTCATTTAAGCCTTGGAAATATTTAATCTCGATTTGAAAATATTTACACAATAGGTAGCTCAAACTCCAAAGTATTTACTCATTTGGTACAAAAAAAAAAAGAAACTGGCGTATATATGGCTTCTATCAGAGAAATTGAATGTCACGCTCACTACATTAGCTCTCATCAAAAATAACATTTTTCCTGCACACATTACCGAGTATACGTCTACTTACCGAGCTATTTTGGCAACGGACTTCAGTTTTTTTTTTTTTTTTTTTGAGAAAAGCAAAGGATTCAAAAACGAAAAAAAAGCCCAAGAATAACTCCTAAAGATAAATGAATGGCTCTTCCATGCTTAATTTTTATTATTTGTCATTCTGGTTTATTACATTACATATGGATTTCATATTTACAAGAAACAAAAAAAAAAAATTTAATATTTTCTCTCATTTGGATCTAGCAAAACAACGCCATCGGAACGATTCTTAAACAAAATTTTCGGATCAAGTTTGATTTCATCTTTAGGATCATCAGTTCGATTTATATTATACTCCTCGTAATTCTGGCTTCCGGTCACGTCATTCAAAATATCTGGAGTATTCTTTTTTGAACCATCATCCCTGGATAAAACTAGTTGCTGTTCTGCTGAAATGTTTCTGGTATCTATTTCACTAGGATATTCAGGACATTCATTTGTCGGTTTTGGAGTTCCGTTTTCTATGAAAATTTGTTAAAAATTCAAAATTCCTGTCATACCAGCAAAATTGATGGTTTTCAATCTACCTACCAGTATTTTCCAAATTGCTCTTCATGGTCGCCCTCCTTTCTGGAATGCTGTCTGTTAAGGACTCATCCTGTCTGGCTGTCCGTTTACACCAATTATTTCGTAATACATCAAAGAGAGATGTAATCACTCTTTTAACCTTCAAAAATAAATTTAAATAAAGATAAAAAGAAAATTATAAATTTATAAAATTGACAAACATCTCTTTCTCTATAACAGTGAAAGATTACAATAAAAACTCCTTGTAGAGCGTCTATTGAATAATCCATAACATAATAGAATTGTTCCAAACTGCATGAATCTGTGTTCGGATGAAGGATTACAAAAAAGAATGGCATCCCGAAAAGTGGAAGACAAATAACAGTTGCTTTTACAGTTCTCCTACAATAGACGAAGTGAACTACAAGAATAATAATAATAATAAGAATTTCCACAAAACATACATAGCTGCACGATTTTCATCATCTTTAGAACGAAAAGCATTCCAAAGGGCCCAAATAATATGAACTAAAAGAACTAAATTTGCTAGTAGCATCAGTAATCGTGGTGCCGTAAGTATCCATGTGTAATCAGTTCCTTCGGTAACCTGCCAGCAATTCTCATTGTAGTGTGTAGCCATAACACTAGCCCAACTTATTGCGCTTCCAACTACAAGGATAGCACAAACAATATTAAATGGCATCATTCTAACACCGCCGCTCTGTCGGGATCGAAAAGCATTCGTAAGCAATTGGTGTAAGTAGATTCCTTCTAGAATCATGCAAGCAAACACCGTATTTCCCAAGAGTTTTTCCAAAAATGTTAGAAATTTGCATGGCCATTTATTTTGGCTCATCACTGTGTTTTGGATGCTTACAAGTTCATCCATAATTATGATGGACTTAGACAAAATGACGAAAAGATTCCGTAGAATGATGGCAAATACTAAATTTCGAATTATGCTTAGTTTCTGGGAGCTAAGCGTAATAAGTGCCAATGCAGCTGGAGTACAGAATAAAATAGACAAAGCCAAAATGGATATGTGCCAATTTGTGCGGAATTTCAATTGTGGCGTAATGTCACATCTGCTGTAATCGGTAGTCTCTTTCCATGTACCATTTTCGTAGCACGGCTTATAGCTGAAGTCTAACTGATAAAATGACGTTATCATAACATGAATATAAATTGTCATACACACATATATGTGTATAGATTGAGGAGCCCATTCTTACTTACGATGACAGCGGGGTGGCTCGCCGGCATAAGCGTACGAAGAGCACACTTGCTCATATGTTTCATCAGTTGGAGTTGATTTAAAGCAGGACCATCCATCCCATACTGGTGGACAATAATTAGCTGAAAAATAAAAGAAAAAATAAGTGCAAAAACTTAGATTAGGTTAGGTTAAGAGTAGGGGCGACCAGGTCACTAGGACCATGCGTACAATGCAACCAGAATTGATCTATTGTGTCCTTCCCTAGTAGCTAGAGAGATGAGTGCAATAATGGGTCTGGTGTTGTCCGGCTTTTTGGGAAGATTATACTTCACTCTAGAGATTATTCTTGCAAATAAAGTGTCCATATCAATCGTAAAGGGGGCTGTGAAGGGGAAGATTTGAAAATTATCAAAATTCTAAAAACGTTATGTCCATGGCAGAAATGGTTACATTACGTATGAACGACTGAGAAGTGATTTGAACCAATTTTGTGTCAATTTGGTCAATCGTATTATTTTTGACATAATTTCAAAAAATAGAAAGTTCCTACAAAGTCATGTCCATGGACGATATTAGGCTCAAATCATTCGTCTCGATGTGGAGAATGCGGAATTAGCATTTTCTGCCAATTTTGTCAATCGTATGCTATCAAATCTGACGCTCTCCACCACTCTCCACGATTGATATGGACACCACTTCATTTACAATATATAATAATTTTTGAGCAGAGTATAATCTTCCTAAAAAGCCCTAATTAAACCATGGACAAGACCAGACTAATTATTGCACTCATCTCTCCAGCTATAGAGTGGTTAGGGGCTAAATCTAGCCAAGAATTAGTTTCTAAAGTTTCTAACTAAAAATTGATTTGAAATTATTTTGTTTTGAGAAATGGATTATCTTCTAAAAATCTTTGCCACAAAATTTGTATATTTTATCTAACATTGGAATATCAGTGCGAGCAAAAGTATGTGATCAACGTTAATCAAAAACAAAGCTTTTCTTATTTTCTATATTTTTTTATTTTTGGATATATTGTGAAGAAAATCTGTTACATGTACGTAGCATTCAAAATCCTACCAAAATTATATTGTGATATTAAATTAAAAAAAAATCTAGTTCGATTTTAGTAATTTAAATGCCCCTTCGGAGCAATTCTTAGAAGTAGGCGCAAAAATATTCTGGTTTTCGATAATATTTCTAATTCACCTGCATCTTGAAGCGGTTTTTCTCGAATAAGTGAAAACCCGTTTTCGGGATTTAGACGGAATCTGATTCTAGAATATCTGCACCTTCCATGCCCTATAAATTTTAACGCATAACATAAAAATAATAATATGGCTTCTGCATGGAGGCGGATATTAAGCTAATTTTTGTTTAGTTTTAAAGGACTGCCACATTTTAGAAAAAAAAAAACATGTTTACACGAGATTGTGTCTCTCTTAAAATTTCTCTACCAAGTAGATGTAGAGATACTTTTAGTATAGTATAGTCTATAGAGTGTCTACACGTTTTCCCAATTTTATAATATTCGTTAAGCTCCGGTAGAGCTCAGAAAATAGGAAACTGGCTTGAAATATGAGTTCATTCGCACATACAAAAAATATGAAGAAAAAAAATGATTGCTCAGCAAGATCGAGTGGCAGCTGCAGTATAGCTGCTTATTTACTGTTAAATGAAGATGATAACAGTAAAGAAAAGTGGTGTCGTAATATTGGATAAAAAAAAAGAAATGAGTTTTTATGCAGACTAACTGGAGGAACTAGTATAGAGAAGATCCCGTTACGTATAAAAACTTTCTGCATAATATTAAAATCGAACTTCGACTTGTTATTGGAAAAAGTTGTTCAATTAATCCAAAAGATGGACACAAAGATATCATTCACTTTGGAAAATGTAATTTTCTATAAATAAAAAGAGATGACAGACCTCTACTAAAAAGTTGAATCAGCTTGATTTTTTGGTATTATAGACAAGTAATTAAAATGTCGTAGAGCCTATCTAAATATTCTAAGGTAGAGCTTATGGAAAGTTCTAGGTAGAACTCTACAAAAGTGCTTACACCTTACATGTATCTACTATTTATACAATCTTAGAGCTCTACCATGATTACTTTACCGTAGAAACGTGTTTTAGGCATCTTAAAAAAATTCCCAAAAACTGTGAAACGGTTCGTCATCCCAGTTCAAAATAGAAAGCTTTAGTACAAAATTTAAGAATGGGTGATATATATAACGACCTACATACATGCTTTCCTTGATGGAAGATAGAAGTTCTTTTTGTTACATTTTATTTGCTTGTAAAATTGTTCCGTATGTGATGCTACACACACACACACACCAACGCTATCGATAGGTTGAATGATCTTAGGCAAAACCCTCGAGAATACTTCACAAGCCATGAAACAGACTCCCTCCCTACCACATGCGAGGCCTACCGGAGTCCTTACATTCTAAAATATTTGCAGTGTTCTTATGTAAAACTGACAAAAGTTTGATTTGAATAGCTCCTCCGCCCTAAACTACTATTCATACAGATAAATGGTGTTCTGATAATCTTAAGCTTGCTTTCTTATCTTTCGAACCGTAAAAAAATTGTCATACCTTTCCTAACAAAATTATTTAAAAAAATTAATCCTAACCAAATGACTACGATTTCTCAAACAAATACTCTCAGCTGAGTAATCATTGTAATGTCGCTGTGCCGTCATGGCATGCCGTGGGCTGATGATATCGAATGTACCTGCCTACAGATTCGGACTCCGACTGCACATACACACATGCAATTCTCACTGAGCTGAGAGGTATTGAGCATTAAATGGTAAGGTTACTTTGTAATCAAAACTATTTTATTATTTTGTTAAGTAAGGTATATAGGAAGTGTAACCTTTGGGAAGATAAGCAATCAAGCTGTAAATTACTAGAAGACTATTTTCCTGTATGGATAGTATTTTAGGCTCTGTGGTATACATAAAGCCAATGTTTAGCACTTTTCCGTAAGTATCAATATAGAACACTTTAGAAAACGGACTCCGAACGCACACATGTAGATTTCTGTTTCATGGCTTGGGAAGTATTCTCGAGGGTTTTGGCTTAGGGAAACACTCCCATACATATGCATATATAGTATACATATGTGTGGGGGCATCCAACCGCCCTCCAACCCAAACTTCTCTATTTCGATAGAGAAGCCGTGGCTGCATAGCTTCTGCTGTTAAGCAGAAGTATTTATGCATACATCGCAAAAACTTCGAGTGTAATGGCCTGCCACCCAGTCTGGCAAGACCATTTTTCAGTATGTTCGCGCCCGGGGCGTTGACGTCGCGGTTTCATGTGATACCACATTTTTTACAAAACTGGTACCTGTCTATCGATACGACAAGCAAAAAATTTGGTAGGGGGGGGGGGTCAGATTTCTGAGATAACGGGACTTAAAGATATTTGGGTATGTTTTTATAGATCACCCTGTAACTTCTGAACGTTACACCCTATGATGATTTAATATGCTATGTTAGATAAATAATCGTTGAACCTTTCCAACGGTATATAAAATTTCCCCCGCTCTTCTCCGTTTTGAGGTTATGGGTCAATAAAGTTAAAATTTCGGAACTTTAACTCGATTTTTTATTTGTTTAATTATTATTTTTCTTGTCATCAACACCAATTTTTCATATTGGATTTAAGAAGCTCAAAAGCTTCACTTCAAAATGACCTATCACACTTTGTACTCGAAAAGTGACCTTTTCTGCGTTTTGCCCCTTTTCTTAACCCTTTCGGTCCTATGGGCGCATATATGCGCTCAGAAAAATATGGCAATTGTGGCATATATGCGCCCACAGAAATATGGTACTTGTGGGGTATGGGCGCATATATGCGCTCAGAGTATTGCCGAACTTAAACGCTTATAGAATTTCAAGAAATTAACAGAATTGGCTCAAATAAATTTTGTATCATGAAACAGACATGTGGAATGCTGTTTCTGGAAATACCAGGCTCGTTCGGTTTGATTGGCCGCCACCAGGTGACGTCCAATGGGAATTTTTTAACATTTTGATTTTTGAAAAAGTTCAATTTGGTCGTCTTCAAGCACAGAAGAGATGCTATAAAGTTTTTAAATACAAATGTTGAGGCATGTTTTGTAGAATTAAATCGCATTTACATTTTGCCCCCTTTTTGAGCGAGAACATGGATTTATTTTAATCTCATGTTTGCGAACAACCGTTACGTCCGGGAAATTTTCCACCTTAACAAAAAACGTTCACAACAGACCACTAATGAATACGAAAGAAGAACCGGAAAAATATATATGAAATGAAGTAAGGGGGTGTATTTGATGCAAGTGCCAAAAAAACATTTTTTAAAGGTAAAAACGTTCGTAAAAAAAAAATAGTCCCGCCATTCAATTATACTCTACACCGCCTTTAATTTGATACCCCGCACGCTCCATTTTGGGCAACTTCTATGGGGGAGGGGTGGTACTACTTACCCTCACCCTCAAACCCTTCAACCAAATTTTTTTTTCACCTATCTTTTTCTCCAGAACATCAGAAATACAAGTAAAAAAAAACGCATTGCTCTACTCCCCCTCCAAGGAAAGTTATGTATGTAAAATGCACGAAAAATTGGCTGTCCATAGTTACTTCAAATTTTGCTCCAGTCATTCAAAGCTTTTCTGTATTGAGCTATTCCGTACCGAAAGGGCTAAGCATATCCAAATCATTATCATCAGAAGTTACAGGGTGATCTAGAAAAACATACCCAAATATCTTTAAGACCCTTTATCTCGGAAACCGTTAGGATTTCCTCCACCCATACATTTTTTTTGCTTGTCTATGCATCGTAACACCACATACGAGAAACCCTGTAGATTCCTAGTCGAAATCTTATACAGTAGATTGTACCTGGCTCTGTATTTTGTTCTTTTCAAAACTACAAAAATGATACAACTGGATTTGTCCAATTAAATTGCATCACCAGAAAAACTTCGAAGGAAAATCTTCAATTCAATTATTTTTCTGGTGCCTTTACTTCACAAGATACCTAATCAGAAAGCTCACCACTTTTTCTTTTCGAAATCGACTAATTAGTTCGAAGGCTTTGTTTTGTTGCGCCTATTTACACACTTGCACTCATTTATTAGTAACCACACATGACACAAACGCACAAACATACGGTTCAAATTAATATTAATTGAAAATCCTTATAATTACCCTTCGTGGTACTGTTATTCATTATATTGGTGCAACAATCTTGGGCATCTAGGCTGCACTGAATCCATCTGTCCACAGATGATTTATACTTAAAGGTACTCTCCGCCGCTGTCCGAATCCTATCATTGGTAAAATGAAACGGCACACAAACGTTGTTGAAAATTAATGCAGGCACGTCGTCATAGTTTTCTCCATTAATTGTGATATTGCAGGCTTGCGCTTGCAATGGATATCCAGAAAATAAATCCGGCCTGCTGAAACTATAGCATCCCCAACTTGAATGGTAATTAAAAACCTCCGGGAGTAGATTCACTTTGCTGCGATATGCACAAAGTGTCCATGATTTTTGTGGTAAAAATAGTAAAACTAACTGTAATTCGATAATATAAATCTCAACGTCATTTTGATAGCTCTTGAGTTATTTCACTTTTGTTCAACGACTTACCAAAATGACAAATTGTCGTACAAGTTTTTCCCGTGTCGACATTCTTTCAATGAAGTGGCTGAGAAGACTGATAAGAGATTTTCTGTCGGTTCCATACACAAATATTATTAATTTCCTTTAGTGTGTTTGTTTTTTTGTTTTTGTTTTTTAATAAACGACACAGGTACACCGTTATCTTATCAATATACAGAAATATGATTTCAGTTTAGATGGTAACACTTTGGTTTACCTGAAAATTGATGAAGGCTTTTACAGAGATTATCAGATAGCGCAGATTGGCTTATCGTCAGAAAGCGATGCCAATATTTTCATAAAAAATTATTGGATACTAGTTATTGCAGTAAAGATAAGCGGGGATTTTTCTTATCTCTGCTTTCTGTTGTTATATACCAAAATCAGAATTGATTTGAAAGTAAAGTTTAATCAGAAAACGTTGATTTTCTATACGATTTGATCTTTTGTTTCGTATTTTTAGTATATAAAACACTCACAACAAGCATAATATTTCAATTGGTCGCTAAGCTATGAATTAAAAGTTGTGTCTGGGATTAGTTTTCCGTTTTTCTGGTTTTTACTGGATCGAAGAATGTGATAGAATATAAATAGTACTTACTTACTAATTACAGTATGAATAAGTAACGAATTTGATAGTTATTTATAGTGCAAATGTTTTTTAGAGGGCTAATTAAGGCTCATGGATAATAAAATTTATTTTTTTATTGGAATATCTTTGCAATTGATGTTCAAACACATATTTAAACAAAATCCACAATTTAAAAAATGATATTACATAAAATCCTATCTGTACGACTATATAAACAATACATGTGAATACATATGACCTTATCGGGGACATAAATTTGTCCATGTCAGGACCATACAACCTTGGGTCTGACATCTGACAGTAATATCTCTCAAGCCATCTGTCTAAAATGATGCATTATGATACTCTGAACATATTTTATTATTTATTCAATTAAGCTGGGAAAAGCTTTGGCAACCTGATTTAGCTTGAGAAAATTTCTCGGGTGAAAAAGTGGCCTTTTCTACTTTTCGTGATTGCGCGGAATTGGTGCGTCGTGGAAAATGTCTTTCTATGAGAAAAATGTTCACAACGGAGCACTAATGGCCATGGAAGAGAGGACTGCAAAAATATATACGAAATGTAGTAACTGGAGTGTATGTGACCCAAGCACATGAAAATGGGGTTTCCTGCAGCAAAAACGTCCCCTGAGAAAGTTTTCTGAATCGGGAAAAAAGTGCACTACCCGATAGTACTCGACGAGACCCTTAATTTAATATGCAACATGATGTATTGGAACTCCTCCCTCACCGGGGGCTCCTATCGCTCTAAATGTATGCAGAGAAAAAAATTATTGGTGGTAATGAGCTGAGGCGAAAAGTGAAACCCGTTTTTTGATCGGATGTAACCCTATCGAGTCAGATCCGATTTAAAGTGTGAAAAATCTAGTACCTCAGTTCGAATAAAAAGGAGGGAAATACTAAAAATGTGAGTATGGGGATGGCTATTTAAGCCTCAGAGGAGTGTTTGTACTCAAATTTCTTCTCAGGACCTACGAAAAGAGATTCTGTACTAGAATTTCCAAAATGTACTAGATAAAATTTTGATTCCCACCAAAGCCTTCTTCCGCTTAATTGAAATAAACATTGTTAATAAAATATGCTCAGAGTATTATAATGCATCGTTTAAGCTCATCTCCTATGTCTGTTGATGTCGGGCCTAAAATGGACGTTTCCCTTTAGTGCATCCAAAATTTAGTTTTATGTATTCGATAAAAGATAAAATATGTATTCGGCAATTTATTTTTTATTCTTCCAAAAGGACTTATATTTAAACTAACAATAAGACCTATGAGGACCTATGTCTATACTAACTTGTATTTCCCCAGCGGAAAAGAGAAGCCAGAAAAACTTCCTCGGAAACTTTGAGCGCTTCCTAACCGTATCCTCGTTCATATCTTTTTAACATAAGAAGCATGTTCTACATTCTAGGATAACATTCTTGAAGTGCTTGGAATACAGAGGGAATCAAGCTAAATCTTTATTCAAGTTTTCAGTTTTTTTTTATTTCTATTGCGTTCCGTTTGAGTATAAACCTGTACGAATTACAAGGGCATGTTATTAAAAAAAAAAAAAAAAAAAAAAAAGTGGCAACAATTAATTAATTAAACTAAACCATACACACTTCAACTGACTAGGTACTCAAGAATTAAAAATCTTCATCGCTTTCAGGGCATATGCGCCATATCTTTTCATATATAGCTGATGAATAATTCTAAAATCAGTAAAGAGATTTGCTTCTGAAAAAAGATTCCTTTGGGTATGTTAAGAGAACGAACCCTTCGAAAAATATATTTTTTGGGTATGGTGTGGAAGACCTTCCCTTTACAAGCACTTGACAAATTTACCGATTCAATTCTTAATTGTGAAGATTTTTAAAAGGAAAAGCTTTTTTTTTATATTTATCTTCACCAAAAGCGTGCTTGGCCTTTGAGTGTGTGATGTCACAAAGTATCGTTGCGCAATACGTGTAAGCAACGATATTAAATAATCTGTGACATAATCACTGCTCGAATGCAAAAACTCTACTTGTATTTAGGTATGTAAGTAGGTACTATATGGTTATTGGCTGCCAAAGATTAACCAATTCATATCTCGCCGAATGCAAGCTTTCGTAAATAGATGTTTAGGCAAATCGTTATCATATCTCATAATTGGAGAAGGGCGGTCACATGATATAATTAGATATAATAAAAATCAATAAAGTAGGCGTCCGCCAGTCCCGCCCACTGATGTTATACACAGATGACATAATTATTGTTTCATTATTTTATAGGTCTGGCTAAGGATTGAGCTCTACCAGCTTTTATCAGTGTTCGAAGAACACCAACAACAATAGGACTCGCTCAGGCGCGTTTACCTACCTAAATTCCAGGTAGGATTTTTAAATATCACACAAATTACAATCTCCGTATGACTTTCAAATGCAGTGACGGATCCAGGGGGTGGTCATGGGGGGTCACCCCCCCCCCCCCCCACTAAATTGAGTTATTTGACAAAATATATTTATTATTTTATATTTTTTTATTTATATAATTCAACTTCAAAAAATTTTATTTAAAAACTTAAAACAAATCTAAATTTTTTCAATAAATATTATTGTGGTATGTGATGTATATGTATAGGTTTTTGTCAGAATTTAAGTTTGGGACCACAACTTTGGGTGATCCAAAACCCTCGAGAAACACTTCCCAAGCCACGAAACAGACTCCCTCACTACCACATCAGAGTCCTAACTTAGTCCTAACTACTGAGTTAAAATATTTGCAGCGTTCTTATGTAAAACCACTGACATGTATAATATGGGCTGACTACGTCCATAGAAATACACTGCAGAAAGTGGGCTCACTACTATTGCGAACTTTTTCGGTCTTAGCACCAAGTACCAACTGAGAGAGAACTGAAAAAAAAAACAAATAAATAAATGAGTTCATCGGAACAAATGTTTTTAAATTAATTATTTGGGTTAATTAGTGATCAAAAGTGTTTTACCAAAGGCAATATATTCATAGATACACAATAGAAACTCGAAACGTTTTATTAAAAACACTTTTAAACTTCCCGCCAATTTTTTTTTTAATGTTGGCACCGACGTAAGAACTATTTTTAGCACAAAAAATTGTACCACGGCTTCTGGTGTGATTTGGCGGGGGAGGTTGCCGTGACCTTCCTCCCGCACAATATTGTTTTCCGGTGACGTTACTACAGGGGCCCATTGCGCCTGTCGCACATAATCAGGCTGTATATGATTACGTGGTACAATTTGATTTTGCCCTTCACTTTTGACGCCATCTTGATTTTCTGAAATCTGAAGTCTTAGAGGCTGCAATTTGACATTGATTCCATTTGCATTTGGTGTAGGATGAAGTCTTGTATGTGCCACATTTTGACCTTGGCTCTGATCTTGATGGTGAACGATAAAGATAACCAAAGCTACCATACAGTACGTTTCGAGGACAATGAATCTTAAAATGTATAAAGTCAAATTCCTGTACTTTAATCATTGTTGAAATGGGCCGAATATATTAAATTTATTATTTATTTAATATTATTGAAAAATTATACATTGAATTCCTGACAAGTGATATATACTAACATACATGTAAATTCACTATACAAGTGTATAGCAGACCCTTTGTGAGAGCTAAGAAGTAAAAAGAAAAAGCTTATATTATCCTTTTTAGTGCGTTTTAAATAAAAGCATGTTTTTTAAAAATTGTTTTCTTGAATATAATTATTTCTTGTTCTTGAGGGTAGTTTAGGGTGTTGTTTCCATTGCTCCTTATTTTATTGTTTTGCTGTAGTTATTATTCCTGATGTTGCTGATGTGAGCAAATTGTTGCAGATGAATCAATTAAAACAATTGAATCAAAAATCAAATCAAAATCATCAATATTAAAATGAATATAGAAGTTTTGATTCAAGAAATCTTATGAAATTGCTTAATAGGCTACGAGATAACAATAACATTTTCTGTATTTCGGGTATCTTAGCTCCAGCTATAAAGTAATACCCTTTCAAAAGCCTGTATAAATCGATTATCGCTCCTTTAATATATAATTATTTTACAATACATTCTGAGCTATTCTTTTAATACAAATCTCATCAAATTCCGGTGATTGTTGTTGAATCTGAAAAACAAAGAATTCATTGAATGACCCTATTCTTCAAAAGGTAAAATAATTCGATAAAATAGATACCTAGAGCAGCTAGCAAAGACACTATAGCTTCTCAATTTCCATGCTAATAATTCGAAAAATATGGCTACACCCGCTACATCTAATCAGCTGAATAAGGACATGGTTTGCGCATGCCTTGCACAACTACAACCTTCTTTCCAGTATATCCAAACCATGGACGTCAGCACGTCAAATCAATAAAATTTCCCCCATTAATTACACCTATACTTGAGAGCAGAGAGCAGTCATTCACCAAGTTAAGGGAACGATGCAAGTAAACAAAGGCCCCCTTTTCTTTCCGGGTTTGTTTACAAAATTTACATCGAAAATATGATATAATCAAGAAGGACTTTCAAAATCTTCTCTGCAATTTATTTGAGGTAATAATTTGTTTTTAAAAGAACTGCTACAGATTTCCTTCATAATTTCTTAATTTGCTCAAATTATTTGTAAAATTCTTAACGTTATTTTTATAGGTTATAAAATACTTCCGGGAGGTTGAGTAGGTGGATATATAGTTTCGAATACGTTTGCATCCAACTTCAAGTCAATGTGGTCGAATGTGTGCGGTTGTTCTTGATCGAATTTTTATATCGACTGATGAAAAGGGGAAAGTTCCAGTCGAAAATTTTCTCAACGTTCGGTAAGTCGATGATGTTCGTGACTCTCCTTTGGTTCGACTAAAAGGAAAAAAAGGAAATAAAAAACTTTTTATGTGCTTAAATTAAGGAAACAATTGTGAAAAAGGATTTTTAAGAAAATCACAAGCTAAGTGAAATTCAGAATTTTCCAATCGTAAGGGTACAGAGACGTAAGTTTCGATCTTATTTTGTGTCATTGCTTAAGTTTCGTCAGTTGTTCGCATACAGAAAAAAAAAATTTTTTGCCTTAAGAATTTATTTAAAAAATTATCTTTATACCAATTCGTGTTGTTGCGTAAGGAAGTGTTTAAAGGATTTAACATACATCCTATAACTGATAAAATTCATCGAAATTGCTAAATTTCATTAAATTAAATGAAAAACGAAAAAAAAAATGTCATAATCGATTTTTCTCAAGAATTTTTCTGCACAAGAGTGATGATAACGATCAGATTTCCCTTGACAAGTTCCAAGCAAAATTCCACGTTTTTTTTTTTACCATTAAAATTAAAAGTGTAAGTTTTATTCAAGTTTTCAACAAATAATTTTAATGTGTTTTATAGTAATATTAATAAGTAATATAAATAATGAGTAAAGGAATTATGAAAAATGGGAAAAGAAGTGCTGCAGAAAATTTTCAATCAATGGAGGTCGATGGTGAGTAATCCAATCCAAACCAATCCAAGACGAACGTAGTTAGGTGTGGGTTGAATAAGATTGAGGTAGGTAGGCAGAAAATTTGGCACCTGAGATTTCTTCTTCTTCGAATTATATTTAGAAATATATTTTTGGATTTGAATGTGATAATTTCGTTTGAATTATTATATACCACGTAATACCGTCATATACATATCTATTATTGAAATATCCATGTAGATTATGAAATTTAGAATGAAATATGCGACGTTACTTCGTATTACCTATTTATTACCTAGAAAAGTCATCTTTCTTCTTCAAGGTGACATTTTTAAGATAATTGAGATTGAAGATCTCACATCCCCTGGTGGGCAGTTAATTTATTATGTTTTATGTAAATTACTCTGCAAATCTACATTCATGTATACCTATATAATATGTAGATATATTTTTCTCATTTTTTCCTCTTATTGTTTTCAAAATTAAATTCCTTCAGGCTGATATACATATGTGCTTTAAAGGTTCTTTTGTTTTGTGTATGAATAAGTAGTACCACCTACCTACATATGCACATATATAACACGAGCATTAGAATAAAAATAAAATATTCACCCTTTGAGACATCCGCGTTTGGAAGTAGTTTTGAAATGTGAATTTTGGTGTAGTGGAAATTTTTATGATTAACGTTTTTGTTTCGAAATTGATGTTCGTAATTCATAAATCTTAAAAATCATTTTCTTCCAAATATATGCAGTTTACGTAAATAGTTTTTTTTGTTAATACACTAGAACTAATAAAAATATCGAAATTTTGGAGCAAACAACGAACTACATAATTTCGTCATGTGGATTTAGTTAAAGATAAATTGTTACTAACTCTAGAAAGATATTGCACGTTATTGATGGGCCAATTTAGAGAGAAAAGCGATCTAGAAGAAAAATTGTGTTAATTGTGTTATTTTTGTTTTTGTTTATTGTGTTTTTTCTTTGATTACTGTGGCTCTCATAGAGAAGAAAGAATCGATTTGATCCTTGAATCCCACATTCTGCCTTCTATTTTTATGATGATGAATAATTTGAAAATTTTTTAATTCGCGTGGGAGGCACAGTATAGCATTCAAGAAGTAATAGACATACATATGAGGTTTGCTCGCGTACTTTTTCAAGTAAAAACATGAAAAACATCAAATTGTATGACAGAGAGAGAGAGAAATTGAGACACTCGCAAAGTACGCGAACGTCTTCAAATAAAAACTTGTGTAACTCAAAGAATTAAAGTGGATTACATGATTTATTACTTAAATTATTGAAGTACTTATTGTGCTCCTATTTGAAATAAATGTGCATGCCAGACAATTACTTTCTATTGTACAATAAGCAAATTTAATTTAACACTTTGAATAATACTTAGAAATATTTTTCGAGAACATTCTACTTCTACTGGAGGAGGAGTAGCAAGTTTTTCCATTTTTTTATAAAGTATACTAAAAACTTGAAAAATAACTAAAATCCGGCGGCTAGTGCTATCAAAACTGACAATTTCGAAGATTTTACTTGATGATTTGTCTCTAGTTAAATCAAGAAATAAATTGAACGGATGGGAAAAATGACGTCAACAATTTCTGCCTCAAATTTCAAGTACGCGAAACACCTACGAGTAAAAAGTTTTAGAAGTTTATACTTTCAAGCTAGTACGTGAACAAACCTAATATTTTGTCGACCATTTTCATTTTTAATATTCAAATTTTAACTAAATATTCATTACAATTATTCTACTTTAAATAGGTAAGAATAATAGAGAAGGAAATTTATAGACTGATATGATGAGGGATATTAGAAAATAAAAAGAAGAATAAACCGATTAAGAGGATGTAAACATTTATATCAATCACATCTGCCAAAAGTATATAATGAAAATCAATAAATAAAAATATTTTATTTATCAATTATTATCTATAAAGCGCTCGGAGCAAATCCTTTCTACTTTTTCATTATTAATTGTTGTTACCTTAGGAGCATTGACATAAAACAAAAGTGGACTGAGCCATCCTATCTAATTTGTATAGTTAACAAGTAAAAAAGCTAGAATTGGTCTAAGATTAATTCTTATGATACCCTAGATGAATATCCGTATACAATTTCGTATGGTCACCATTGGCGTAACTAGGACTTTTTTCTGGTGTGGGTCAGGTCCCCCCATTTTTCGTACATAGGTTTTAACAAACATTTTGTTTGCCAAGTATACCAGCTCTTGAGTATTCCCAGATTTTGACCGACATTTTTTATGCATTGCTCTGAGCATTTACTAGACCCAATGAAATTGTATAGATTAAAAAAACCATAAAGTTTCTAAAGTTACAGAGAGTAGAGCAAGTCTATAAGTTATAGAATTCACAAGAAACATAAGCTGTGTTTGTTTGTGTACTTTATTCTAGAACTACTGGAGAGAATAAATTGTTCTGTCGATTGAAGAGACTATTTATTCAGGTACAACTTTACAAATGAGTCAACTGAATGTGCCAAAGGTAGATTTTCAAACCAATAATAATGATAATGATTTCCATGTAAATATGCATGTTCCAATATTCGAATGGCTTTGTATCTGATGGAAAGTCTACTAAATTACTTTTACCTACAGTGAATTCAACCCTTCTCCTTTTCGAGATTCGAGTAGGTTCTAGACAAATTTAATGTTTCTCTGTGTCTAGAGTGCTAATATAGTTTTATTTCATAATGTAAAGTAATAAGAATATTATTGAATTTTTTAATTCCGCAGTAAATATTTCTTCCTTATAAAGATAATCAGCCTTATTACTGAATCCGTTGGGATCAGAATCGAAAGAGCTTTAAAAAATGCTTTTTTCCGGGAAATTAAACAAAGTTTTATGAAATTTTCCAAAGTTTGTTAATTAAAATTGTCAAAATAGTTCTGCATGATTTCTCATACGGATCACGCTTTGTCAAATTTCAGTGGAATCAGAGCAATCTCAGAATAGTTTTTAAAAATTCTAAAAAGATTTTAATAGGTTTTCTTGAAGAAAAGAACTCGTTAAAGCCTTTTCGATTCCGATGCGAACAGATTCAATTTAATTCGGTCTGGATTGTACGAATTACGAATGTATTTTGGGAATTTTCATAATTTCCTGCGGGGTCCAGTCCGCATTCTGGGGGAGGCCGGGCCCACCCTGGCCCAAGGGCGGATCCAGACGTTTGCTCTAGGGGGGGCGATCGCCCCCATCGCCCCTTATAACCGCACTTGCCCTCAGCTGTGGACTGCTCTGTATAGCTTTCTCATTTCGTTTTGGCATGAAAATTTCATAAGCATTCAGATATCGCCAGAGTTCTTTTATCTATATAATATAAGTTTTTGATCCCGTAAGCACAGTAAAATTTAATCCCACATAAAATAAATATTATACACTTCTTGCTTGCGCTACTGGTGTTTTTCATACATAGGTCGCTTGCATTTCGCTCAAACAACATTATTTCTTGGGCTGGACTGCAATTTCTTCCAACTTAAATGGTGGAAGAAATTTTCGAGGAATGCTAATTAGATAGGGTTAATATATATATTATCGTATTTGCCTTCAATTAAATATTTGCAGGACAACTGAATCTGAGATTAATTACCTCGGCTATGATAATTTTCCCAACATACTACTTTTCATCAAAATACCCGGCTTTTGTGAGCTTTCGATCACAAAAAAGTGCAACAATGCTTGTACTGAAAATTCATTAGTGATATAATTTTACATTTTCTGAGAATAATTTATGACTAAAAAAACAATAAATATATCAAATAACTATCTAGAGTTTTCCATTTAATCAAATTACACTTGTATAAAAAATTTTAAATTTTCATGGTACACAAAGAAAGCATATTCAAAGGAAAGTAATTTAATTAAGTATTTTGATAAACAGTAGGAGTTCCAAATTTAAATTTCGGGAAATTGTTATTCACTGTAGTATAATTTGAGCTGTCCAGATTGTATACCTTGAAAATTTTAAAATTTATATACAAATGTAATATAATTTAAAAATTTAATTAAATGCAAAATGAAGGGAAACTCTGGAGAAATGAAGGGAGAAATTATTTTCTATTTTTTTAACGCCGATTTAGAAACGGTTTTTTTTTTAATTTTTTTTTTTGTATTTTCTATTTCATTGGATTAGAATATAAATTTTGATTTATTATTATTAGAGCTCTAGGGGGGGGGCGATCGCCCCGATCGCCCCCCGCTGTATCCGCCACTGCCCTGGCCCCTACCTATATACGCCAATGATGGTCACCGATCTATGCAAGTTTGATTTTTGAAGTGGTTTTTCGCAAATATTTCTAGAACGGTTCGTCGGACAGAAAAAATGATTATTGCCAATTTTATAGGATTTCTTATTCTGAAAAAGTTTTTAGTACAATAAAAATGTCTAGGACTGATCGTTTTCACAGTACCTATATGTAATAAACCTAAATTTTTATATGGCAACACCAAGAAGGGGTTGCTCCATTTAGTCCATTATTGAAATTTTATTTGTTATTACTATAAACACACTATGTCGACGCGCTCTCAGGTAGTGTCCAAATATATAGTGGAAACCGAAATTTTTTCCGATTCGGCCCATTTTCGAACTTAAATTTACTTTATTTTTTAAAGCCCGTGTGCAAAATTTTAGCCCTCTAAGTCAACGCGTTCTTGAGTTATCGTGCGGATGGATGGACGTACGAACGGACAAAAATCAAAATAATAATAATATGCGTGGGTGTCCATTTTGCTCTACCATCATTATTTCGAGGTGTTACAAAACGGAATGACAAACTTAGTATACCTATCCTATAGATTTCATCTAGGTATAATAAAGGTAAGATTGTTCTGTGATGTTTTGTTTGCATATCTATTATTGGGTCAAATGTGGTTGGCTAACCGAAGTAAGGTGAGGTATTCCAATTTGCCCCAAAGTAAGTTAGAGTTCTAGTGTGGACCTTAAATTTCGCCAGAACTTAATTGGTGTGGCTTTGTTTTTACTTAATGTTTGAATCCAAATCAGATTTTAACAGTTACTTTTTGTCATGTAGCTATGACGTTTATGCTCCTATTTCATGCCTTTTCAATAAATAACATAAATCAGTTGTATTTATATAGTTCCTTTAAAATTTCCTATTTTACCTGATTATGTACCTGACCTTAGAAGGGGGGGGGGCGTATATGACTCCCGCATTTTCCATTTTCTAGCCGATCTCGAGAGTCGAATGAAGACTATACTTTAGACCTAATTGATAACAACTTGGCTACAGAGTCAGCAACTTAGTTGATTGTGTCACTTCTTATAACAATATTTAGTGAAGGTACATCCTGAAGAAAGTTAAGCGGCTACTCCTCAGAAAGTATCTTCATCTTCCACGCAAAACGGATATGCCATATGGATTGACACTGACATTGGCATTGACATAGCTAAATACCATGGCCGAATTATCTGTCAATTGGTTGCTTATTTCAGTTGGCGACAATAGTCACAAATTTGTTCGTATCAATTTCCTTCGTCCTTATCAAAGTGAAAAAAATTTTCTATTTGGAAATTTCTTTATTTTCCTACTATTAGTTTTCCCGAAGTAAGTTAAACGAAGAAACTAATGTTTTGTTAAATATTTTAGTATATTCAAAAGGTATTTCAGTCAATAAAATACGAAAAATTCAAAACAAATCGCTCGAAATGACATTGTAACCTAATGACGTAGCAACACAAAAAATTTCTTTTGTTATCTTTGTATAATAGCTAAATACGATGTAATCTTGTAAAAAATATATGCAATAAAGCAACGATAGCCGCTCGAACTGGTTGTTGGTTTAAAAAGTTTTTCTTTGTGAGTAGGTACTCTTATCGTCTCTTCTGGTATATTGATTGACAACTCCTCTTTCGCATTGTTTACGTGAACTCGCGAAATATTTTAAAAACTTCTTTCACGCAGATAGTCGCACTATATTGCCACTCTTAATATCGAGCTACGAACTTGTGTTTATATACATAAGCATTTCAACAATTTCAAGTATGAATTGCAAAATGTTTTGTTAGTGGCTGTGAGCTTTTGGACTATTCAGACTAAAATGTCTGATGTCCTCTTCACAATATTTTGGTATTTTTATAGCAATTTATATAGTATTTAGTTACATTAAGATTCTCGACCAGGAACTCCATCATGCAAATAAAACTTGAACCACGTTGATATTTGCGTTTTGTACTACATGGCTATAGGGATGGGAAAAATGCATACAAGTTCAGAAACAAGAAATGATTGTTAATTCGACGGTCAATTAGAGCATCAGTAAACCCCTAATGCATTCAATATTAAATTAAGAATTTACTTATTCGAACAGCATTTAAATATCTGAAATGCGACTGACCGATCAGCTCATAACTCACAAGGTTAAGGAATAACATCGCCAGAGAAAAAAAAACAAAGGGATGAATACCCATTTTTCATACAACTTTAGGCTCGACATCAACAGATCTCAGAGATGAACGATGTATTATGATACTCTGAACATATTTTATTAACAATGTTTATTTTAATTAAGCGGGGCAAAGCTTTGGCGATCGGATATAGCTTAAGCGACATTTTTGGGTGAAAAAGTGGACTTTTCTATTTCTCGTGATTGCGCGGAATTCGTGTACCGTGGAAAATGATTTCCTGTGAGGAAAATGTTCACAAAACAGCACTAATGGCCACGGAAGAAATAATTGCATAATATATGCGTAATGTAGTAAATTGGGGAGTATGTGACCCACGTGCATGACAATGGGTTTTCCCACGGAAAAAGGTCCCGTGAATAGGGAAAAAGTACGTAAACCGACAGTAATTTGATATCCAACATGCCGTATCTGACTCACTCCACCCGCCGGGGGTTCCTACCCACACCCTAAAAGTATGCAGAGAAAAAATAGACATAATAGACATAACCCTACCGAGTAAGAGCCGAACTAAGGTGCAATAAATCTAGTACATCAGTTCAAATAAAAAGGGGGGAAATACTGAATAATTGAGTATGGGAGTGGCTATTTAAGCCTCCGAGAAGAGTAAGGGTTGTCAAGCTTCTTCTCAGGACCTAAGGAATTAGGTTTTGTACCAGATTTTCAAAAATGTACTAGTTTAAACTTTGACCCCACGGCTTCCCTCGCTTAATTGAAATAAAAATTGTTCAGAGTATCATAAGCATCGTTTAAGACATCTCTGATGTCAGCTTTCAAGAAATACTTTTGAAAGCCAGTTTTGCTACATCTTTGTTAGTTATATAGTTACCAAAATTCTCAAATTGCTATTATCAATAATTTATCTTAAAGTATTTTTCTAAATTTTCATGAGATTGTATTAGTAGTATTGGCATATGCCATATACGTAAAGTTTGGCACTTGAATATTTACAAAGCTTCTACTTAAAATAAGGTTTCTTCCCGCTGCAGTATTCTAGAGAGTGAGAAAACAATAGCAACATTTTTCCTATAAATACCCAATGTTCACCACGCTTATTAGAAGTTTATTTTAAAACTTTCAATCTTCAAAGATCATGACAAAAAAAGTATTGTGCATGTTTTATATGTATGTTAAAATTAGAAAATTGTTATTAGTTCTGTCTAAGATTGAGATTTAAGTAATTAAAAAATATTTTATTAAAGAGAAATGAAGTGAGAAATTTATTACAAAATTCTGAAAGACTAAAAAGTATAAAATTAAAATAAAACCACGGTTTTCTACAAATGCCATAAAAAGAACCACGTTAATTTGTCTTTCAGATATTCAGCTATATTAAAATATTTTTAGACTTTAGATTTGTTTCGACTTCAAAGTTTTAAATGTACTTATCTGTACATGAAATTAAAGTGGATCAATAGTGACCCTCTTTTAAATTCAAACGGTTTACCTATTGTATCGCCTTGAGTTGAAAGAGACAATTTATGTCGTGTCGCCTAATATTATCTTATCTACAAATCTTTTCTTTCGTGGAAGCAACACAAAGGAATTGAGAGTGTATGAAATAGTTGGAACTTTCAGCAGCATTTTTTTTTGGCAAAAATAGGAGCAGACTGTAGGCAGATTAAAGAAACAAAATCCCAATTCTTATGGGATCTGTATACACTATGTACGTATTTAGGTATTAGAATATACATTTATCTATTACTGAATTTAACATATAATGTCGGGAATGAAATTGAAATTATTTTTTTTAATGATTTCATTAAAAGAGTAATTAGGCAATAAAAATCATTAAATTATAAATTTTATGAGGACCAATGGAGTTCTCTCCTTCCCTTGTTCATAATGATATAAAGAATTACGTTTAACCTGAAATACACTTCAAACTGCCAAATTTTTGTGGACTTCAATAGTTTGAGAAATTTAAATATTATATATGTACATATATACTAGGTCTTCATCTAGGAATTTTTGTACTTCAATCCCCTAAAATAATTAAACTCAACCACGAGTATTTATCACATTCAAATTGAAAAAAATAGTATTACCTCCCTCGGTACAAAATGTTTTCCTGGCAAAGCAAAAGGAAAAATAAAATTTTTCCCGAATAAAAAAAAAATTAAAATAGTGAATAAAATAATTTTCAAAAATTAACTGATTGAGAATATGGGAAAAAATTTCGATAGGAGTAAAAATAAAAATAGCATAAATGAATTGAAGTCAGACAACGAGTTCAAGTAGACAGGATTGAAGCTTAAAAAAAATATTAAATTACTATAAAATTCAGGGAATCTTGGAGAGCAAATAATACGACCAAGAGGTAATTTTGATAATTTTAATTTTTTGCGCATTTTAGTAATTTTTCTCTTGGATTTATCAAAAAAGGTTTTCTAAAAAGTGCTAAATTGAGTAAAATTTTTTTTTGCTGCACATAACCTAGTTTTGTTGTTATTTATATTTGCATTATTTTTTGAGTTCGCGTGGATTCTAAAAGTACATGATTGATTGATTGATTGATTGAAAACCGAGGTTGATGCCCCTTATGGGGTCGAACGTTCTTATGAATTTAAGTGTTGGCCCCCAGCACTCCCTGCCGGCTTCATATGGAGTTCGTCGAGGAGGTGTGAGCCAAGGAATCTATAACGCTTTCCTAAGGGAGCTGCACAGTGATAAAGAGAGTGACCCACCGTCTCGGATTTCTGGCCGCATCCCCTGCATAGAGGATCAACAACAAGCCCCAACCTGTGTAGGTGATCTCTGAGAAAGGAGTGCCCAATCAGAATTGCCACCACAGGGTTGGCTTTTTATTCCAAATAGCTATAATTCATATGATCTGACCAGTTACATATTTGAAAATTTGGAAATGTTACCGAAATAGATTGAAAGTTAGATGGGAGACCTCTATTCTCAACATAAGTAACTATTTGCCACAATGCATACTTTTTTCAAGAACTATAGAAAGAAAAGGAATTTTCATATTCTTGGTTATCGGGTCTCTCATCAAACCGGATGTTCGTATGAAACATTAGCAGAAATAAGTGAACCTGAGTACTTGCAGATGCACAAAGCTTTTTCTTGATGGACTCAATAGGAATTTCTCTGATTTTCTCTTGGAGCTCTGAAGGAAGCAATATAGAACTGTGGTTGGCATCATCACCGGCAACGCTCATCTAACCAGGATGGGAGCTGTTAACAGCCCTGAGTGTCTGTCCTGCCTGGAGGGAGAGCTTGAGATAACAGAACATTTTCTTTGTGTTTGTCCGGTCTTTGCCGGATACGCTTGGATCTGCCCTCGCTATCGGTGGATGAGCTGAAAAAGTTACCTCACCAAAACCCGCTGCGCTTCATTCAGAGCATTAAGAGGACTGGACGATTTTGGTGAAGGGCTTCTAGCAGGTTAGCAGGGTCGTCTCGTCCCCTGCATAAAAAAAAGGTATATATACGGATTCCAAATAAATCATAAACAGTATACGCATATTGCTTTATAGTCAAGAGCTCTCATTTCTAAATATTTAAATATGGCTTCAGGACTGGACTCTCATCTGGAGACTTGCTAACTTTTTTAATGGAACGTTGGAACTGTAGTATTCACAATTTTGGTAAGTCCAAAATCGTTTTTCTAGATATTTCAATGGACTTTGATAGAGTCTGGCATCATGCCCTTTTGGCCAAATGTAAAGCAATCAGTCTTTCCCCTCTGATTTTGCTATTGATTGAAATTTTTTTATTTGATCACCTAATGCGGGTTGTATTAAATGGCATTATATCTGAACTTCACTTTATAAATGCCGGTGTGCCCCAGGCTCTGTTATCTTTTCATCTTTCTTCTTAATTTTCATTAATGATCTGCATTTTCTTACTTTCAATCCCATACACAATTTTACCGATGAGAGTACCCTTGATTTCGCATACCCCTTTGATTGTCTTGTGGACTACAGAGAGAATCTGTCAAATGGGATTGCATGACTAGATCATTCAATAACGACCTTGATAATATCCTCGCTGGGGGCAAAGCGAACCGCGTCGAATGCTCATTTCTTTTGATGAAGAATTAATTTCCGATACACCGTAACTAGTATTAATTAGTGGACGTGAAGTACATTTTGTTAGCCTGAGTTGACAGCATACTCTGTGAAGAGCGCTGACACAGTACGGCACGCTGGTACCTCGACTATTGCGAAAGAGTTAGTGGGGTGGATTATCCGATTCCTGCCGCTCTAACAGCCCATATACAAAAGAATTTCGGGCCTAAAAGAAAAACGCAGCACTACATCCGGTCCAGAAGTGACCCTTACACCACTTCGAAGACATACAGTACGTTTACATGAATACTTGAAGTATATTTAAAGTAGAGATCAAGTAATCAAAATGTCAAGTAAACGCGCATTGACTTCAAGTATACTTGCGTCAAGTAAATCACAAAGTTTTGTTCGATTTACTTGAAAAAATTCATGTAACCGCAACTTCAGTACTTGAAAATTTTTCTTTTGTGCGTGATATGAAAACGGCAAAGAGGAACAAGAAGAGGATTATTGTTGATAATTCAGGTTGTGATTTTTAGCACTTTTCTCAAGATATTTATCTAAAAATCCGCAATTATGTATTGTACTTAATGCAGAGTTATCAAAGGTAAAATGTCATTTCAAGTAAATTTCATGTCAAGTAATAGGAATTAATTCAACCAAAATCCCTACTTGAGTTTCAAGTGGATTTCAAGTCAAGTACTCAAGTATTCAGATTAACATACTGATAGATGGCATATTTTCGTTGCCGTGCCCCAACCACCGAATGAACCTGTGGGCAATACGTTTAGGGTGTCCCTGTGATGACCGGAAAGCTGAGGAGTAGTGAACCTTGTCAACCTTTCAACAGAGAGTGCTCAAAAACAAATATAACTAGATGGTGTGCACACTGGTTAATATTCCATACAGTGAAACTATAAAACTATATACAAGTATGACCCATGGCTAGAATTTAGAGACTCCTAATCTAATATAAAATTACATATGACATGTGAACGATTGCTGAAATTAAAGCACTACGAAAACCTTTGTACACATAAGTTCAAATAAAATTAGAGATTAGAGATGAGATCGATTCGATCTGTTTCAAGCGTCTATGGAAGGCAGAAAACCAAGCCGTACCGACGAGACAACAAAATCGCCGTAAATTGGTTACTGTCAAAGATTCGAATATATGGAAGTCCCATATACTTAAAACAATGAGGGCGACGCGATAAGTTGCCAACAAAAAGTTTGGGAAAATCTCTAAATTAGTCGCCAACATAATTGACATTTCTGTGTGGACAGTGAATAATTGACATTCATGTTATGTGGATTTGGATATTTTTATGAAACAGTAAATTAAAAGATAATAGTAAAGAAACTAGTTATTAAAAACTTGTATAAAATTAATTTCATTTATTAGTTTGACAAATTATGGGTTTTTAGGAGCAATTAATAGAGAAAATGAGGGAAAAGTTATGTTGTGCAATAAACGTCATCCCATGTATAGAAATCTGTTCTTAGTCTTCTTTTTAGTTTTTTCTTTATGCTTTGCAATTTTAAGTAAGCCGCATAAGCTATGCTAGCGATTTGTCTTAATTTTTTCCTTTTTGCCATTTCTTTTACAATAAATAAAACAGAGATAGCTGTCAAAAACATTTGCCGAGTCGCGTTCACTGTGTTTTAAATGCGACATTATCGCCAACTAAGTTGCCAACATTGTTGTGTCGCTCTAATTGTGTTTTGGCCTTAAGGTTTTCTGCTAACACGAAATGTTTCTTCTTCTTCCTTTTTCTTTTTTCTTTATTCAGCCCACTGCGGGCGTTCACAGGTTGATTTGTTTCGAATTAATCTGGTTTTTAAATTTTTTTTTTCAATATTTCTCAATTTTTTGGTTTTTTCATTTTTACTTTTCTTTTCTTTGTTCTATTTTTTCATTTGATTTTCAAGTCACTCAATTTCGCTATTTGGGACCTGTTGATTCAAAGTAATAATCGTTAGGGAATTCCCGGATTTTTACCCGATTAAGCGTCACAATCACTATCAAAATCTTTCTGTTTAATTTTTAAAATTTGTTGTTAAAGTTAATTCGTCTTATGCAATAAAGTAACTCAGAAGACTGAGAGTTCGTTTGGAGCTTGATCTTCGTCTGACGACGTTGCTTTCATTTAGCACGAGAGTATCAAAAGAAAACGAGAAATTATACTATAAGGTTCATAATGATACATACATAGTAATTGATATACAAAAACAAGGAAAACAATCGATCACTTACGTTTTGCTGGGGTCCACCGCGGAGGCGCCTCCTTCCGCTATATATTGCTGTTCAAACAAGTAATAACTTTACTCACGTACGCCAAATGTAAAGTGATTCACTTTTAATTGAATTACATACATATCCATTAATTGTAGTGCATGTCAAAACCAAACTGAAAGTCTGACGAATTCTCACGCGAACTTCCATGTCGGACATTTATGTCACAAAATTACTCATAGAATTGAGCTAGTAATATTATTTAAAATATACTGGGATTTATTGGATACGAGAAGAATTCCTGTCAAAATATTCTAGTCCCGAGGCCTTTGTTAATGAGTTTTCCAGTAAATTTTCTTTTTATTATAAGAATTTTATTTTCAGCAATGCTCCTACCAAGTTTTAATGCCTTTTGTGGTAGGATTGCCTTCACCTAACGAATTCATGATTGCTTTGATTAATTTAAATCTTGGCGGAATTAAAAATAATTCACTGGCCTCTATATATGTATGTATGGTTATGGAGCCGCAATTATCTTGATACACGTTGATCACCTTGGATAGAGCAGCTCGGAATATAGAGTAAAACGCCTGGCTTGACTGTCCAGTTTGAATTGTATTTTCTCATCATCTTCGAATTTATATAACATTTTTCATGCATTTCTAAACAAATATTATGTACTCAGAATATCTAAACACAAATTTACCAATCCATAAAGAAAGAACATTTTGCACAATAAATTACAAATTTTTACTACGGTCACTATAAATGGGTCAATCAGCCAAACTCGTGAACCCAAGGTATATAGAAGATAAGGCATTCTCATTAAAATTTTGACACATTGCAGCTGATAGCCTGTGACGTAATTCTGTGACTAATGTATATACATTTTTATAGGAAACACAGATCGAAGAGAGATGGTATTGAGTTTTCTGTACCGTGCTTTCCTATACATTTTCACAATGTTTAGTCACTAATGGCGGAACGTGGTTCGTAATGGGAATACTAGTATTCTATATACCTCGCGTGAACCCATTTGTTATGACACTCAAGTGCAGTCAGAGCATGTTGACATGCATTTCTTCGCACTTGCATTTTGTATTTACGAAATCTCTATTTGTCTTTCTTTATTTATGGGGCAAAATTTTACAGCTAAAAATTCTCTCTCAACTTTGTTTCATGTAGGCACGATAATAATAAAAATGTAAAATGTGTCGAAATTGTTTTTACTTGTTTCTGACGAAATTTTGTTTGGAGTTGTTTACAACTTGGATTTTATGTATGTATGTATGCTACAGCCTATATGTCAAGGACATTGCTCTACTGGATTATTTTATGCAAACTTTCCAAGGCCTACTTCTTGCAAATATTAAATTCAATGTCCATGATATTCGGCTACTAAACTATTTTTCAAAACTCACTTCAAGCAAAAATGGGATTAATTTTCTTAGTATTAAGTTTATGCAAAATTGTACGTTTTCTTATATTAAAATTGTGCGAACTTTCCAGGACCTACTTGTATCCTGTTACAAGACGACATCAATCACTACTTTCAGCCAATGCATTGTGGGGCTATTATTGTGATTAATTGTTACCTGTGCGAGCTGCTTCCGGATTCCTTTCACGTTGCAACAAATTTTTCCTCTTTGTTTGCAGTATACCCAATCAAATAGACACCTCAGCCCGTCGCCAAAATAAGTGAGGTTAACAAATTGATCTTCATGCAGAATTTTAACTGCTGCACTATCAACAAATACCGGACTCCAAATAATTTAGCATTTCACTTTCCTCAGGCAGACTTTCGTAGTCCGGTGTGTAAACTTCAAGCACGCTCGGACTCTACTTTTTAAATCGTTCGTTACCTCGCCGGATCATTTATAAATTATTTGTTTTCAGATCCACGGCTCTTTTGCCACTGGATTACTATAGTTTTTTTTTGAAAAACTTTATGGATGCTGCGATTACTCTTCTATTTTCTTTTCCTCTTGTTCCCTTTACTCAGAACAAACACTTTTTATACTTTTCCTTTCAAAAGTCACACACTTGACAAAATCCTTTCGTTTCTTCTTCTTCTCTGTCAGATTTCGTTCCCCCGTCATGTATTACCACTGACATATATAATATGGATTGCTTAACTTTCTATTTCATGTGGGCTCAATTGCTTATGTCAAAAAAGTTCTTAGACCGGTGCCAACATTGAAAAAAATCATTGGAGGGAGGTTGAAAAAATTAGCGCGTAGCTCAAAAAGCGATTATAATAAAACGTTTCGATCAATATATTACCCTTGGTAAACCAATTATCAGTAATAACCCTAAATAATTAATTCAAAAACATTTATTTCTACGGAGCCACTTATTTATTTGTTGTTTATAGTTCTCCTCAGTTAGTACTTGGTGTTAGACCGAAAGAGTCAGCAATATAGCAATGATCCCACTTTTTGCAGTGCATTTCTGTTAACGTAATCAGTCCATATTATACATGTCAGTGGGTATTATTCACACAGCATGGTACAATTGGCAGCTGTGTGGGCTCAACCTAGTTGTCGCTAGAGGACAAAGCCATACGATGCAGCATACTGTCTCGTGTGGTCCTGCGACTATAACACACATACACACATCTTTTCTGTTACCAAAGAAGCATCCAAATGTTTTGGATTTCTGAAAAGGTGATATAGACTGGAATATAATTCCAACATCTGGGTCGGACCTGGTCGCACAGCCGTAACATCATTGGATATTGTCCAAAAGAGAGATGTGGCTGCAATATTGGATACGTTGCCTTCCTATATCGCTACATCTATGGTCAATGTTCTGATGAAATATCATTTCAGATCGCTTGTAGATCACGCACTACTCGCATTGCAAGCCGCGCAAATCTTATTACACTTTAAAATACTTTCGGACGTACAGCAAAATTATCGTGATGCTTTTTTATTCCGAACTGTGCGAATGTGGAACAGTCTACCATCTTTTGTCTTTGCTCCGGTGTACAATTTGCGAAAGTTCAAGAATGATATACATCCGCACCGCCGCCACTCTCCATATGTCCCTTAATCCTTTCCCTATCTCCTTCCTGCCTTCATGCCAAGCATAGGCATCATACCTTTAAGGTTGCTTAGTAATATTAAAAAAAAAAAAAAAAAAGTCGTCCTCAATAACTGAAATCCTAACGTCATATAAAAAACAGATATTTGCAATTCCTACATCCTTTGATCCTTGTGATTTTTAGGTTATGCATTTCTGAAATCCGTTGCAATGGTTTTGTTAAAGGAATCATAGTATGAAAAATTTGTCTGTAAAAAGCTATTTACGTAATTTTATGACGAAATAATGTTTTCAGCATGTATAGGAATGTACAAAATGCTCAAAAGAAAAACACTCAAGCATATGTTATATATTTGATAAAAATGAATTTCCCTGCTCTTAGTGACTTACATAAATTTTTGAAGAGTTTTTAAGTTAATTTGATAGATATTTGCTGTTAAAAGATATAAAGAAACCTAAAATCCATTACTCCACTGCAGAAATAAAGAAGGAAAAAAAATAATGAAAGAGGATTGACCTACATGCATACTTCAAAGACTTCTCTACAAAGCATGCTTTTCAAACGTGATTAAATCAGTAAATAAATGTCCTTGAAAATTCCTTCTTTTTCACATTTCGTAGCTTTTATGAGTAAATCCTGCAAGTTCAAACGATTGATATCCATGAAATCATCAGACTGGAAGACGGAAAATATTATATTGAAATTATTCTCGACTTTTGTACATTACATGCCAGTGTATAGCGCCTTGATATTCTTATACGTTGCTTGGAGTTTATAGAAAATTCAAACTTATATAATTATATATTTATACATATGTACTTCCTATTCCACTTTGATGATGGATAATAACAAAAGGTATATCCACTGAGCTGATTTATTGAGAACGGATGAGTGCATACTTCTCCGATGATTAATTCTTGTGTTTTACAATCAATTGTAAATGAACGTCACTTGGCTTTAAGTTTGGAATATTTTAGTTATGCTATTAGGTATAAATTTGTTCAAATTAGTAATACGAATGCATAATTTTAGGTTTATTAAAAAAAAAAAACGCACAAAACAAATTAAGATACTTTAGGTACATATATATTATATTGTTACGTGTTATAGAAAAAGGAAAAGGGACATCTACATTCTTCGCGTGGAATGACTAATTAAGTACGGACATAAACAATTTTCGGAGAATCGTATCACAGAAAGGTCAAGCGATATCTATAAATACAACTTTAGGTTCGGAGTATCGATGTTTTGAGATTCTAGAACAATTTAGTTTTATATAATACAGGAGACAGACTTGCAATTTTATCAATATTGAAATATTAATATTGCAATTATGTAAATTACAATATGAAAATTCAGAGACACACTTGCGGCTTACGATACTGAGAAATTAATTTGAGAACTTATATTTGAATTATCATTTGATTTGTCATTTAATTTGTCACTTAACTTAAGGAAGTTGCGCGTTTATACAAAACGCGAACAGATATTGTGAAATTACTTTTCGATAAGGAAAATTAAAACGAAAAAGACACTTCAACTTGACAAGTGTCAAATATTAAATGTCAGAAAAAGTTGCAGCCAACATTGCAGTACAAAATTCGGTTCTAAATGATTTGTGTATTAAATGATTATGGTTTATAACTAGGGTCATATTGCAATAAAGTCGTACACCGCATACATTTTTCGCAATTTCAATATGGATTTCCAATGTACTACATACTGAGTGTACACCGAGCGTATACGGAGCTGTTAGTATATAGAGACTACTTTCCCGTTTAGCGCAAATTGCAATATTTAAATTACAAGTCTGTCTCCGGTATTAGACAAAGCAGTGAATACAAGTGAAAGCAAATAAATGGAAGAAAGTGGTAATTAAAGTAGAGTTGATTGATAATTATTTGAGAGTTTGTAAAAATAAAAAGAAATAAAAGAACTTGTGAATTATATTTGAATAACGAACTAAAGCCACCCTCATAACAATATTTATGTTTAAAGTAAAATAAACAGAAGATTTTCCAAGAATTCAACTGCTTTCAAAAACATAAAATTAATACAGTGCTCTGTACCGAATTACATTAAGTAATAAATTCATCTCGTACTTCAGAAAACACATAGCCTTGTGAAACTGCAGGAAACTGGCTAGCATATCATGGCGACTCATTATTTGGCTTTACAAATTAATAGTCAGACCCATGATTACCTATGCTGAAGCAGCGTGGTCGAACAAATGTAGACAAAAGAGCCCCATAAGGAAGCTAAATAAGCTCCAAAGAATGGCCTGTCTAACTATAACTGCCGAAAGGTGCACAAAATCTACCGGCATTCAGCAACGTTGTTGAAAAGGAGGCTGGGGTAATGGTGTATAGAGCCTTGACAGATGGATATAGCAAATGGAACTAAAAAAATTTACGCACTATAACAAAACTAATAGAAGCATATTTAACACTGGACATGGTATTAGACAGAATACTGGTTAAATACAACCTCCGACTCCTATTTAAAATAAAGATACTAAATAGGGAGGAAATAGATAGAAATCTAGAAAATGAAGCCCAAATCTGATACACCGACGGTACAAAAACCGAGAAAGGAGTAAGAGGGGGAATCTATGGAAGAAAGCCTCAATGTTCCAGGCAGAGGTATATGCTAACACCAGATATGCATACGAAAACCTCAGTCGAGCCTACGTTAATAAAAAAATATATCTGTACCGATAGGCAAGCGGTACCTTATCACCTGAGGCCAAAACGAACTAAATGTGGGAATACATTCAAGCATTAACAAACTTCAGGACAAAGAACAACCTAACTTCAATCTTCAATGGATATCAGGACACTCGAGAATTCCTGAGAATGACAATGCAGACCACATACTGGCCAAAAACCGAGCATCCAAGCCCCTTAATCGGACCGGAATCATTTTGCAGAATCTCCTATAATACCGTGAAGTTTACCATACAAAACTGGAACTAGAACCAAACAGACCTTCACCAAAGAATAGCCTGAATCTCTTAAGGCTATCTCGAAATCAATTCCAGGCTTTTGGTTCATACTTCCTAAAGCCTGCCGACTTTGAGGAAAATTCATCAAAAAAATATGCTGCTCTTCCCAGAAGAGACTTTTGTATGAACTTCCTTAATCTTTCCTTGAACTGGCGAGATTATGATATCTTCTTCAACCGTTGCAGTGTTGAAGTGTTCAGGTTCAAAGGCAGGAGATTTTAAGAAATCAGATTTATTAAGGTAATTTTTAATTGCCAGTCTCAATCAATACGCTCTTCTTTTTTGACCATACATAAGTGTGTAACATTGAAATTGATTTTGAATTTATTCCAACAATCCATTATCCATTTCGACTTCCAGTATTTGCTTGTGAGCAATTTGTTGTCGATAGTAAATCTGAAATGAAGATGTGTAAGGCTGTGCACGAAAATTAGATCATTTGAAATGTCATCGAATTTTATATTTCATTTTACAGTTTCTGACTGTGAGTAAGGATCGTTGCAGAGCTTAATAATTTATTTAAATACTATCAAGAAAATTTGTGAGTATTTGCTATAGTTGCTTATAGTTTAGACAGAAGAATTTTTGTTTTGTTGAAAGAGGCCAAAAAGAGCAGAAAGTTGGGATTATTCCAAAATTTCAAATTTTGTGATCAGTTGATGCGGTTGATTGATTGATTGAAACCGAGGTTTGGGACTCCTTAATGGGGTCCCCCGAACGTAGGCCAAGTCAAGGCCCATTGTTCACCCTCCAGGCCCATGGGTGATTGCTTATAGGTCCTTGTCGGCATCGGGTAACTCGTTCAGGAGGTGTGAGCCAAGAATGACAAGAGTGACATTGAGAGTGGGTCACTGTTTCGGACTCCTCTCCGCAACCCCTGCATGTAGGATCATCACCAAGTCTCATCCTGTGGTGGCCCCTGAGAGAAGAGTGCCTAGTAAGAATGGACACGAGAGTTCTCAGGGTTGGCTTGGTAAGTTCTAGGAGCTTATTCGTTTGATTCGGGTCCGGTTTACCCCACAGTTCCATTGCTGTTCTACCCGAGGGAACCAAAGGCGACTATGTTGGTGGTCAGCCCAGGTTGAAATGATTGACACGAGGTGTTTCGGTGCAATCCCGACTGTAGAGGCTGGTTCCTCCGAGGCTACACCAAGACGAGTAAGCACGTCTACCCTTTTATTCCCGCTGATGTTGCTGTACCCCGGCATGAGCGGATCCAGCATTCTTGTCAGGAGGATGCGCAACTATAGTTTAGGAACGGTATAACCTGGAAACATGTCAAAATTCCAAGACACTCGCCACCACTCGCAAATATCAAATGCAAAAAATTTATCATTTAAAGATCCGGGTCGAACACATGAACTACCACACCTTGTAATTATATAATTTAATGGAAAAGTTAAGAAAGTTGACTAATAAGTCAAGCTCAGAAAATACCCTATGATGCAAAGTACAGCATGGTAACAAGAACATAGGGAAAAGAGCGAAAAGCATCCAGCATTGTGGCGGCGCTATAGTGAGTCGATCTGAAAAGTTGTTGCCAAGTCGCTAATGAGCTTGAAGGCTCTAAAAGCTAAAGCTCTGCGACCAGCCCGGCTCAGATATGGGAATTGTATTCCATTCTAGTTCGACTTGTAGAGGAACGCTATATTTTGAGAAATCCAAGGCATTACGATGCTTCTTTGGCAATAGAGAAGAGCTTAATTCACAGGAAATATAAATGCCAAGAATGCGTAAAGACGGTGTACCGTAAATCAGCGCTCCATCAAAATAAATGAGAGTGTAAAAGTTATGATTTTGTTTAAAGACATGAGACAGATTTGGGTATTACGTGCCTTGAATTCGACGCGATTCACTTTACCTTAAGCGATGATGTTATCAAGGTGGTTAGTTGATGATATCATCATGCAAACTGGCTTGACAGATGTAGCATTCCCTCTGGAGTCCCTAAGAGTGTTAAAGCAGTAAGCGAAATCAAAAGTACTATGATAGGCAAAACTATGGATAGGCTTAAAAGTAATAAAAATAAGATCATTAACGAAAAATTATGAAGAGGGATGGAGAGATAACAGAGCCCTGGGGACATCGGTATTTATAGGGTAAGGTTCTGGTGAAACACTATCTAGTACAACCGGTATTAAGCTATCAAAGACCTTTGAAATATCTGCACTTATGTACATATGTACATGAATTTTACAGCTATCAGCATTTCCTGTTTCCTCTATAGGATTTAACAGCAACAACTTAAAGTGGAGCGAAGGCTCAGCCGCTAGCTATCAAATTGAACACTTCCAAAAATATTTAATATTTTTTAACAGAAAGGGCAGTAATAGACTTTGTTATGAAAACTTCAGAAGATCTTTTGCAATTTTATTTTTAGTGGTCTTTAGGGAGGGGTGCGCGCTCCCCGCGCCCCCTAGTTGGATACGCCACTGTGCCCGGCACCCACTGCACTCACTATTACTCTGTTATTCCGAGAAAGAAAGTTCAGGGTGGTTTTGCACTCCATTAATAGTTTGGAGGTTATAAAGTGTTTAGATAAAGCTTTGACAGCTGCTTGGCTGTCTGAGCTGATAGCTATCTCCTTATTCTCAGTGTCTGAGTTAAGGTGGTGCCTTCCTGCTTCAAGAATGGCCTTGAGCTCTGCCTGGAAAACCGTAGCATGGTTTTCAAGGTGTATGGCGAGTTCAATTTCAGGCTCTTCACAGAAAACTCCCATTCCGGTGCCTTCATCGGACTTAGAGACATCAGTGTATACTCTAATTGGGTTTGTTAATGGTTGAAGCACGAAAAGTGATTCCTATTTTGCCCTGGATGGAATTTTAGATTCCAAATCACTTTCTAGCATGATCTCGAGGAGGTGGTCGCTGTCCCTGTCGATGCCAGTTGCGATAGACTGCACAAACTCATAAATGGATTCATGTGGAACTCTTATTCCCGTATCAAGTCAGCCACGGTTAAGATGTAGTCTTAGCGCTGTAGTTGACGCCCTCTGCTTAATATGTATTTGCACCGGCTGTATGTTGAGAATAACCTCCAGAGCCGGAGTGCTAGTTGATTTAAAAGCGCCGCTTGCGCTGAGAAGGCACAGTCTTTGAATCTTCTCCAATATCTTGTGAAAATTGCAGAAGTCCATTGCTTTTCATCATACCACCGAGCCGTAGGTTAACATGGGTCGAATGACGCTAGTGTATATCCATAGGATCATCCGCAGTTTGAATCTCCACTTCTTCCCTACCGCTTTGCGGCACATTGCGAAAACTCTATGAGATTTGTTCGCTCTGTCTTCGAGGTGTGGTTTCCAGTTTAACTTTTTATCTAATATAATACCTAGGTATTTCACCCCTGAAAATATTCCTTTTCATAGTGAAGAAGCACAGAACAGTTTTTCGTGGATTGGATCAGTCCGCAGCCCGTAGTCCATCGCATGATTAGTCGGATCGCGTTTCGCACCAGTCCACAGAATACAGGATCATAGTTCCCGGTGACTAAGATTGTTAAATAGTCCGCGTAACATACTGCTTTGTACTCCATCCGGGTGAGTCTTGGCAAAAGGTCGTCAATGATGAGTACCCATAAAAGAAGTGATTGGATACCACCTTGAGGGGTGCCCTGTAAAATCTTTTAACTCTGCTTATCACGCCCAGCTCTGCAAAGACAGTTCTATTATACAACATGTGTGCAATCTAATTTTTTAAAGATCAGTTCACTCCATGTTTTGTTAGCATTTCTGTGAAAACAGCTAGCGTAGATTGTTTAAAGAAGAAGCCCTTTTAATTGAGTGAATCACCTCGTGCAGGGCCGTCTCAACAGACTTTCCTTTTAAGTGCGCATGTTGATGCTGTAATGGTGTACTTCTGGGAATGGAACGTCTCAGCTCCCACTCGCAGGTGCTTTCTAAGGTTTTAAGTAAGAAAGAAATCAAGCTTATAGGTCTATACGCCGGCAGTTGAGTAATCTACTCGACCTGCCTTCGGTATGAACACAACACGGACATCTTGCCACAACTTCGGTGTATAGCCCATTTTGATGCATATTGATGCGGTTGTCATTGCTGATTTTTTTTGGAAAATATTTCCATTTTAAATAAGTTCAGTTAGTTTTAATGAAGATAGGTGGCACTTTTAGTGCAATTTCAGTAATATGGAATAAAATTGGCTCCATTTAAAATTAAATCGAAATGTTGCAAAAGGGTCCTTCATGCACTTCATTTGTTTTGACACTTACTTATGGTTTGACACATATAACTGCATTTAATAGAAAATTAAATCATTATGGAGACAGTCTGTCTAGGATATTAGATTTATTAGAGTCTTATAATGTTCGCCCATGTACTGGGTTTATTCAAATTTTCGAGTTGTAAAAATACTTTATGGGAATTTGTTTTCCATGGACACATACAGTTGAGAAAATTACTTTTTCAGAACCATCCATATTACATAAGAACTTAGACTTTTGTTTATTTTTACTTTACCAGCCTTCTCACCGTTGTATGCGAACATTGTGCTTACCAGTGGGAATAGCTTTGTAAAAAAATGCTGGTTAGTTAAAAGGGAGATGAGAGCTATAAAGCATCGCACCGGCCGCGGCCATTAGAGGGCCTCTTTTTCTCACACTCCCCCATCTCCTTAAAGCAGATCAGTTCCTTTGAGCAGGCTAAAGAATCTGCGGAGCATTCTGTCCACCAACTCACCAGGGCCTAGTTATGCTTTACCAAAGGTTAGCATTTTGGGTTTACCTCTCGCCGTCCATTCACACAGGACATATAGAGCAGTCTCATCATCGTGCAGACACAGAGATCATGCCAATTGTAAAGAGCTCCTTCCTCAGTAGACAGTGCTCGGTAATAAGGCAAGCTAACGAACGTAATGTCCGTCCTACTGTACCTCAGAGGCTCCCTCGCCCTTTCTATACACGGTATCGCCATGAAACGCTTGGCATGGTTCTGTTCCACGATACAAACCATGTAAAATTTCTATACTTTGATCTGGTATTGCATGCGATATCTAGTTCTTGTGCCATCTATGCTAGTACACACTTCTTGCTTTGTCTTACTGCAGAAGTTTTTCATATAAAAGTAACTTGGTTGTCGTTCAAACAAACACCATAATTTTCATAAATTTGTTTTACATGAAATTTTTTTAAACACCATTAGAAAGAAAAAATAAATGGGCTGCAATGGTTATAACTTCATTCTACTGTGGGAGTGATAGTTTTATACTTTAGGAATAATAACTCTAACTCTTACACTTTAGGATTTGTTTAAGATTAAATCGTAGCTCTTCCTCCATGAGAGTATAATGGTATAAGTGTGAACTTTTACTTCATGGCTTGCAGCCGGTCCACTAATGACTTTTAATATGTTGGTGTCATCTCCGACTTCATGGATTGTATATTCCGGATGTTACGGGAAGGCAAAAAAAAAAAAAGAAAAAGTAAAAAAGAAAAAAATTTAAAATTTCTGACTTTACAAATGCTTAAGGAGTTATCAATTATAAAATTGTCAATGGAAATGCTTTAGTGTGCTGGCACCTTATATTGAAATGATCCAATCCTCACAATTGTATTTGTATGGGTATTAGGTGTGTGCACTTACGTAGAACATGCAATTATTAATGGAAAATATAACTGATTGTCTGATCGACTTTTAACTACATCTTATTCTGATCTCGATTATATCCAGACTGACGCCAATTTGTTCTACAAATCTAAATACTAAAAGCGTCTTCGATATGGAGCAGATACCCATCGTATTCCTCCGGATACATTTTCCTTCTTACAACAACTGATTTGAAAGAGTACATATGGTGGGAATGGGCAGGTTCTATAATTAGAAATGTCACTCTTTTGTCGATATTAATTCCATCTTTATAGACTGTAACTGCACAATAGGAGCAGTGCAATGATGCATGCTTTTCTGAAGTGCATTAACACATTTCCCCTGTACCTGAAGAGCTATTGATTTGTAAGTTAAAAATAACTTTTCCAAAAGATAATGGGAAAAGGTTAACAAAATCAGTTCAGGGAGATGGAAACAGAAAAAGTGTTTGAAAGGTTTTTTTTTTTGATAAATGAAGAAAAGAAGGGAGGGATTTACATAATATTTCTAGGGTTATAAGGGCACACGTGGATTTTTTTCAGCCAAAATAGGATAATTTATTATTGGAAGGATAAAAAGTCTCTTCAATTTTATTATATCTGTTGTCATGCCATTCCGAGGGATGAATTCATATCTCAATTTCATATTGAACCATTTTTCCATTTTAATTTGCCTTGTCTAATGGAGAATAATGGAGCTTATAACTGTATTTTGCTGGTAATTTTGTTCATCCCTGTTTTCCCTAGAGAGCTGAGCTGTAGGTAGAACGGGTTGAGTTTAAGGATGCCACTTAGTACAAATGTGAGATAAAGTTAGTTGAATGGAAAATATGTCAGTGTTCTTTTCATGGCAGTTTTAACAAGATAAATGGCATGTAATATACATATCAACTTATATTTACACATATGTATAATCGGCTAAAAGGCAGCAAACGGGGTACCTAGGGTAAATGTATGACTTTTATCAAGATAATTGATGTTTTAGTTGGCACTTGATGGAACTTATTAATGGTATTAAACATGTTAAAAAAATTGAAACACTTGTTTCCGTTCCACAAAATAATTTATTTTTTAATTTTAATAATTAATTAAAGTTTTTGCGACGCGTTTCGCCCTATTTAGGCATCCTCAAGCTCTTGCAAAAATTATGAGACTGACTCAGTATAAATTAAAATTATAGCCGACAGTTATCGTTTATACACATTAACATACATAAGTGGTATTACAATATCATTTTAAGTCAGTGTAAGTATCGTAATTTTTATTTCGTTATAAAATTTGTTTTATTTAAAGGGCTGTTGTTACGGAAATCTAGCTGATCATTAACCAAAAATGAGCCTTTATCTTTCTCTTTTTTAATTTCTAATATCTCATACCTGTCTAGAACTTTAACTCCACATAAATTACGTAATAGTTTTACATTGTCAATGGATGTAGTGTGACCTAGGTCTATTAAGTGTTTACATAGACCAGAAGTTGCTCTATTGTTTCTCGCTGCAGAAACGTGTTCAGAAAATCTGGTTTTTAGTGACCTCTTAGTTTTTCCTATATACATAGATCACGTCACAATCATTTCAACTTATACTATATACCCCACTTTTTCAATATCCACAACTGTAGGCTTAATTTTATTATTTATTAATAATTTACTCAGTGTTGTATTCGTGAAGTAAGCCGGTTGAACATTATGATCTGATAGCGTTCTGTGTATTTTTTGTGACACTCCTCCAACATAAGGGATTTTTTTCCAAATCTTACTACTTTTGTTTTGGATCATAGGAAATGCTAGTCTAAGAGCAGATGTTCTAGATTTCTGTTTTAATATCTTGTAAATGAAACTTTTGGAATAACCATTACAGGTTGTTATTTTAAAAATTATATTAAGTTCTTTCTTAAAGTTGATCACACTTAAAGAAATATTATATTTCGTAGTCAAATTTTTTATTTTTTATTGATATTGTGATATCTAGAAAATTTAATTTCGTACCTCCATATTCTAGTGTAAATTTTATATTATTAATGTTTTAAAAAAACATTAAGTTGTCGCTCAGAGCCCGTCCATACACAGAACACATCATCAACATAACGATACCAACATAAAATTTTATTAACTAAATCACAGTTCTTATTAAAAATGTTCTGTTCTATGAAATCCATGTAGAAGTCAGCCAAAAAAGCGATAGAGAAGCACCCATGGCTAAGCCTTCTATTTGGGTATAGAACTTGTCATTAAAGAAAAAGTAGTTTTTAAAGATTCTATAAGTTGCAAGACCTTTTTTTTTTGTTTTTTTTTTTTTTTTGTATCAAGTCATTTAATAAGTTATTTGTGTGGTTTTATCATGGCTGGAGTTTATGAGCTTGCTAATAAAAATTTGGAGTATATATGGCTACATTACTAGCGTATGTAAAAAAAATGAAAATGAAATTCTTAAAAGTAGGAGTTTTGTAACTTTACACATATAAACATTCTGCCGTAAGGACTTTTTCCATCGTTTGCTAGACATAAAAGCAAATACAATTTTGATTATGCCATGATTACTGTTTTCCAAAGTTTATTTCGTGGTATTTTAGATTTTCGGTGGAAAATTCTACATTCCCCGAAATTTCAAATTTAGTATAGATACAATCATTTAATACAAAAATAATATTCATCTTTTTTAAAATAATAATTATCACAAGGGAGGGGATATTCTATGGTTCGGCAGAAGTAGTAAAATACATAATACAAAGAAAGAATGAAAAGGAATCATAACAAGCAGATATTTTTATTCCAATATTTGAATTTCTTTTTTGAAAAGAAGTTGACTTCATTGATAATGCAACTGATTGTTTTTTATATGGAGTTATAGATAGTGGATTCACATCCGAAACTGGTAACATAATTTGTTCGCGTTTTGGCTGTTATTGCCATTCCTTCTCGTTTTGTTTTCTTAAGCGAATGCGACACCGTAAAAATTCAAATGCATTTGTAACAGAGAAAAAGTTAGTAATTGGTCTAAGACCCTATATGAAAAAAACCAAAAGTTTTACTGCCCGATTTATTCCATTTTTGATTTTTTTTTACTATTTTTATGAAAACGCTGTGTACAAAATTCAAGCTTTCCACGTCGACACGCTCTCAGGCAGAATCCAAATATATAGTGAAAAACTAAAGTTTTGTATGGCAACACTAAGAAAGGGTTGCTCGATTTGGTCCATTTATGAATTTGTATTTGCAATTTTTATGAAAACGTCGTGTACAAAATTTGAGCTCTCCACGTCGTCGCATTCTCAAGCAGATTCCAAATATATTTTGAAAAACCAAATTTTTAATTGGCTTTGTTTAGTTATTCGAATTACTGCTTTTTTGAAATTTGATTAACTATTGTTATGAAAACACCTTGTACCAAATTTCAGCTCTCTACGTGAACGTGCTTTGAGCAGCGCCCAAATAAGGACTGTTTTTTATATTTTAATTCGATGGATCGTAACAGATGACGTTCCAGCCTTACCAGCCATATTTCTCAACCACATGTAGGGACTTAGTTTAAAGTTGTCTACCATTTCTTTCGCCAATTTTTAGTCTACCGAACTTGATTTCCTTCCTGATCCGGATTTTTTTTGGACACTAAAAGGTTCTCGAAATTTTCTGAGAACATTTTGGATGGTCGCTTTTGGGATTTTCAAATTCTTAGGTAAGCCTCTTTGTGATTAATTCTCGAATTTTCCATATGTGTGGAAGGAATTAATTTGCGGCGATCTTCTTGGCTGACTTCCATTTTCCCTGCATAAGATCTTTGCACTTAATGGCTTGCAAATATAGTTGCACAATCCTTCTTATAGATGCAATCTTACATGGCGATGAGTAATGGGAGACGAACGGTGGTCGGTTTTTGCCGGAAACAGTTCGTATGTAGTAAAAAATGAAATTTTTGTATGGAAACGCTATGATGTCCGATTGGTCCCATTTATTTATTTTTTGTTTTTAAAAAGTTTGTGTGCAAAATTTCAGCGCTCTAAGTGAACGCATTCTCGAGTTATTTTGAGGATGGACAGATGGATAGACGGACGGACATACAAAAATTAAAATAACTTCTAATATTATGAGTGGGTGTTCAATCCATTTTGCTCTAGCAGTATTATTTCTGCGCATTACAAACGGAATGACAAACTTAGTATGCCATATGATTTCAATTAGGACATAAAAATTGCATTCATTGTATTGCGTCGTCTCGCCAAGTATTTTTTCCAGCGAATTACGTTCGAATTACAAAAACACTCGATTGGACATCGTAAATAATATAACCGCACACTTGACAGTAACAAAAATTGCGAACCTATAAGTTTGCGTCAGCTTATCAAATATATGTTGTTTAAATTGTTCATCTGGAGCTATCTGTCTTATTATACAACTTATGTAAATAATAATCATCAGTTTGTTATTTTTTCCCAATAACTCTCAATCTCGTTCATACATGTTTTTTCACATATGTACCCCAAGGATCCATCCTACTCGAAGATCTTGTTAACTGCATATTAACCCTAGAATGCTAAACGTGAGCCAGATTGACTCCTCGACAAATATTATTGCCCTTATTTTATTGTCTACATATTAAAGTAGCCACAATTTCTCAATACCTTTATTAATGAGTGTGCTGCGACTGTAGATGGTATATTGAAGTTCTTAGTTGCTTGTACTTTACATAACTGGTAGGTATAGGAGTCAAAATGACGTATGTTTAGCAATAGTGCTACTTTTGTGCGGGTATTAAATTTTCCCATGTAGTGTATTTATTGCGATAAATGATTGAGAAAGCTATTGGATTATCTCCACAGGATCCGGAACCATCACAAAAACTGCATCAGAGGATATAGCGTTCATCCTGTCCTTCGAAAATCCAGCGAAATACAGCAACGGTCTGCTCAAAGTACTCTAACAAAATATGTGGGGAATGTTCTATTAAAACTTGTTTCCAGAAATACAAAATTTTTGTATAATTTAGTGTTTTCTATGCATTATAAATTTTCATTAATAAAAGGAAGAATATTGTTGTTTATATTACTATAAACATGTGTCGAATTAAGGGAGTCAAATTGACGTATTATTAGTATTATTGTTTTTTTTTTCACATGTTTAGTATTCTAGGGTTAATGAGGATTTATCCTCAGTTAATCTTGGGCAGGAATGCTAACTATCTTATGCCCAAATGCTGTCAAATAAATGTACCTTGTTCCTGGTGGTATGCCATTTCCAGTTAATCATTGAAGGAATTCCATTTGTTTTCATAAACAATAGGAAAAACATGTCAATTATGTTATAGAGGACTTCACAGTTCGTGGAGATTGAACGATTTCTGTTTCTTGCCCGATGATTGAGAAATTATTGGAAAGTTGGATAGCTTTTACGCGTTGCCGTTGCCTTTAAATCTCTACAATTTATAGCGTAAATGCAATTAGAATTAAAATGATGAAGCTTACCTCGCGAACTCCACTTGTCTTCATTGTCCACACAGATGAAATCGGATATGCAGCTTGTGTGCGAACAACAAGATTTTCAGTTGGCACAAAATGCAAATTTGGTGGAAAAAATACGACAGTGGAATTCGCGAGTGTAATTAGGATATTTTAATTTAATATTAAGGTAGTTGTAGGCACTTGTTTTGTTTTAGCTAAGTAAGCAGTTTGTTATTATAAAGTACGATATCTTGAGTAATAAAAACTTCAGTTGATCAGAAGTTCTTGTTGAACAGACTGCTACTACGAAGTTCTATTTGGACCCCTTCAGTGGTAAGGCTAATTAGAACAGTAAATAATTTTTCCAATCTACATTCAAGGCGATGATTCCATCCTGGAGTTCTAGTGCAAAGAGCCAGTAGCTCCCACAACAAGGTCCAGGTAAAAGTACCTGTGATCATCATTTCTACTAGAGGAACAAAAGAGTTAGGTACTCTACAAATGCCATTTTCCTAAGCGCCAAAGATTATGGATCTTTAGAGCAATTTTACTAGTTGTTAATAGTTGGGGGCTAACCAGCCCTTAATATTCTTGAAGGACGTAAAGTAAACCGTTGATTACTGTATAACCGTTGACGTATGTACTGATGTCTGGACTGGATGGTACTTCACAGTTTAGATGGATATGATTGCTTCCTTTGAGTGACAGTGGTGCTGCTGTGTAACACTCTAAAGGTGAGAGTAGCTGTTGTTGCCAACGAACTTAAGGATATTAGTCTCCGGTGTTGTCTCTAGTTCTACAGTAGGCTTCCTGAAAAGAGCACTGTAAGCTGTGCCTATTTCTAGGATCCTTGACCTGACTCCTTTTGTAGTTTCTTCAGAGCTGTAGAAAAGAAATCAACTGTTAACTCATTTCAGAAAAGATTGTATTGATAAATGGTGTTCGGAGAATTAAAAGAAAACTTAATCGGATATTTAGGTGGATTTATGTTGTTAGCGGAATATTACTATTCTCCTATCACGCGACTTTCTTCAACAAAAATCTTCACAAAAGGGTTGCTAGATTTGAAAAAACTACCTCGTCCGCAACTCGCCAAAATGGCCGCTCAATTGATTCCACAAAACTTACAAGTGTTTAGCTTTGTTTTCAGATGCCAATCGTGAGCGCGTTGGTGAGCGTTGGCGTTTCGTTCAATGTACTTGGTTAGCGAAAGCGACGCCGCCACAGATTGACCAGACCAAAAAGAGGGAAGGCACATAATCTACTTTCATTGTGATCAACTCAACTTATGCTGTCACTGAAAATTGTTCATATAAACGCGAGAAGCGACTATAGGCTACACAGGAGTTGCTAACATTCCTGGGAAATGGTTTTACTTAGTCACTTCTTCTAATAGGTACTATGTAAATATTCGACTGGCCAATTGAATTATCAGGGAATTAATATCTAATGGCAGGCTTGTGGGGCCAACTGTTTCGTAAAAAGTTCTGGTTTTACGACATATTTGGATACAAGCTCCTTTGTATGGTTGCTATCTCCAAATTTGCAGTTTTTCATGTATACTGGGAAAATAGTTAGTTTGCAAAGAGGTTTGGGAAAATGGTTAAGCGTAGACTGTTTTTTTATTACTGAATAGGGCTAACTATATTTAGGGTATCACCAAAATTAGTCTTACATCAATTATTATAAATTCTTTCTTAGTTTTAAATTAAAATTTTCTAGCAATCTTTTTTAAGGTAGTAGGATTTATATAAACAAATATTAACTTGCAATATTCTTTTATTATTTTTAGACCGACATCGATGTCTCGCACATTAGAGAATGCTTAAGTTACCAAAAGGTTTAAAAAAGAAAAAGAAGGGTAAAAAGTCTAAAAAAGATCAAGAGCTTTTCACAGAAGAAGAGCTAGAACAATATAAACGAGAACATCAAATCCATCAGCAGCAGCCAAAACAAAACGAAGAATCTGATCAAACATCAGATACTGAAGTCAAAGCGAAAGGAACAACTGTCGAAGGAAAAAGTAACGAAGACGAGGAATGGTCTAAATTCAAAGCACTCACTGCTGGAGTTGATTCTATTGTACACAAAACCCAGGAAGATTTAGACCGTATAAAATCGACTTCATTTTTCAAACGAGTCCCACCACCAAGTGAAAAACGAAAACTTGATGAAGAAGAAGCTATTGTACGCGAAACTGAACGACTTGAACAGGAACGTCTAAAAAAAGAGGAAGAAGAAGCGAATCGAGATAAATTAGCTGAAGCAGTTGTAGAGCTATCTGAATCTGAAGAGGAATCTGAAGAGGGTGATGATATTTTTGATACTGATTACATTGATGCTATCACAAGCGGAGAAGTTCAATTAACTATTGTACCAGATTCTCCTGTTCTTGAAGTCGATGACGGGCCAGATCCATTCGATACATCTTATGCTGATAAATTAATAAAAGGACCTGAAGTTTCAAAACGTGGAAAGAAACTTGTTAGTATTGGATCAGCTGTTGAAGTTTTAACAGGTCGTGTTGATAGTGCTCAAGTAAGTTCTGGTGCAAGACGTAAACAAAGAAGAGGACCACAAGATCTTCTACTAGAAACTTTTGATGACGAAACAGCTTCTGGTCCAGAAGTTGAACTATCTGTAACTCCTGAACCACCCAAGACTCTTTTTGATGATCTAGCTGATGATCTTCCGGACATTCCTATAGATTTAAGCGTTTCGCTTCATTTAACATTACAAAAGGAGCAACAAAAAACTGATCTTGCTGATGAACAAAACAAGAAACCAATAGACGTAGTATCTGAATTTGATGTTTTCAAAGATAATGATGATGATGAGTTTGCTGAGTTAGCTGCAGAGTCGTTGATTAAAAAGGACGAAGTAACAGTATTAACAGAACCACAACAGCTTGAATTTACAGGTGAAGTTGAATCTGATTGGGCTGAGTTTGAACAGCAACCAGAAGAAGAACTACCACCAAAAGAAGAAGGAAAACCTAAAGGTAAGGTGTTTTGACTTTTAGGTTTGCATTTTCGAAAATTTATGAAAATTTATTATATTTAAGCTAAGCCACCACGTCCTCCACCACCACCAGTTCACAGCTCAATAGAAAAAGCTCAAAGTGACGACGAATTTGCAGTTCCAGACGACGATCCATTTGATACAACATTTGTGGAAAAAGTTTTACCAGGCACAGAAGACGAAGACGATTTTGATTTTGATCCTCGAGCAGAAGAAAAAGTAGAACAAGCTCCAGCAAAAGATTTACTGGGAGGAAGTAATACAGACTTGACTGAAGTTAACCCAGTAGGTAACTTTCTCTCCGCCGCTCAGAAAGACTTATTGGGAGGTAGTACAACAGATTTATCATCACTGTCGCAGGTGCCTATTGCACCTGTTCAAGAGAACGAACAAGATCCAGAGGACTTTGATCCTTTCGACACTTCGGCAATCTCTAGCTTAGTTCAACCAAAAGAAGTTGAATTAAAAGTACTAGAAAAGGAGCTTTTAACAGATTCGAATTTAAAGCATTCATTGAGTGATCCAGATTTCGATCCACGCGCTGAAGAATTTCAGGATACAATCTCAGTTTGTGTTAGTGTAACTCCTCAGATTGCGTTCGATTCGGCACGTCGAAAGTCTTCCCTTAGTTTAAATCTCAATTCGAAGTCTGTTGGATTTTTAGTTCCTAGCAATGATCTTCTCGGTGCTGATAATGAGGGTAACAAGATTCAGAAGCCATTAACTCCATACTATCCTACAAAGGAATCAATAGCAGAAAAGGAGGCTGAAGATCCTTTCGATACCTCGTTTGTACCAGAAACTAAACCAACCCAGGTCGAATTGAGTATCATTGAACAAGATTTACTAAAGAGCGCAAACTTAAAGCACAGTTTATCGGATCCAGATTTCGATCCACGGGCTGAAGACGGGGGAGTTAATAGTACTGTTAGGGAGGAAACTATTAAATCCGATTTATTGATTGTCGAGGACCAGATTGACATTAAAGTACTTACACCTGCTCAAGAAAATAAGAAAACCGAGGATACAACTATCAAATATATTGACCCATTCGACACTACTTCCATAGCAGCGAATATTCTTCCAGGAAAAACTGAGCTTAAGCTTATTGAAAGTGAATTGCTTCCACCTGGAAGTCCTACACATACAGTAGCTGTATTGGACACTTTATCGGACGCACAGGCGCTTGGGCTAGGAGATAAAGTTCTGACACCGCAGGCGCCAATTGCTGCGCAAGTGTCGTTGGAGGAAATCGATCCTTTTGACACTTCATTTGCCGAAAACTTAGGACCAGGAAAGACTGAAATAAAGATTTTGGAAACGGAGCTTATTGAAAAGTAATTTTCTGAGTAATCTAATAGCTAATCTAAAAAAAAATTAAAAGAAAAAATAAAACAAAGCAAAATGGCAAATCCATTCCTTATGATGGATGAGGACATTCCATCCTCAAGCAATAATGAACCAGCTCCAAATCCGTTTCTTGTGCAGGAGACGCAGGTGGAGAGCGATTTTGATAATCCATTCATTAGTCAAGCGACAAATCCTTTTGCCGATTTTGGAGATGATCCTGAAACTGTAAGTACAACAGAAGCAACAGTCACTGCACCTCCGACAACAGTCGCGGACATTTTCATGATACAACAGCCGGCTTCAGTCACTGCAAGTGATTTTCAATCAGTAGATCATGCTATGAGTTTTTTCGGTACAACAATAGAGCATGATGATGATGTAATGTCTATTGATACCGCTAAGAATCCGCAACTTGCTCAATTCGATGATACAGCCGCAACATTTTCCAGTGAAGATGAGGAACTTAGTAAAAAAAAGTTGCCACCTCCACGACCGGTTCCTCCATCTCAAACTACTCAGGAGCTGATTTTTGCTGTAGCCGATCAGCTTGATTTGGCTAGCTCTCAAATGTTAGATCGACTTCCAAAAACAAGATCACCAAGTCCAGTTTCTATGCGAGACTTTCATTCTCCGAGTCCAACACCGGAAGTAGATTTATTCGATGTATCTGACGGAAGTCAACTTCCTATAAATCAGGGAAATATTTTTGACATGGATATTCACAATGACAATCCTTTTGCTCCAACTTCTCTGCCCATTATGCAGGCTGCCACACCAATGCCACCACCCGTCAAAAGTCAACCGCCTCGACCTCCACCCCCTCGTCCTGCACCACCTCGACCAATACCTCCATCTGTGCATTCAGCCCCAATACAACAACCCCAGCCCCATCAACAGCTGCAGCAACAGCAACAACAACAACAACAGCTGCAGCAACAACAAGAGCCTGATCTTTTCGACATGTTTGGAGATGCAGCTGCACCGCCATCAAAACCTCCTCCTCCTAAGAGCAAAGAAGATATTCTTAGCTTGTTTGCTGCACCAAAACCGGTTCAACAGCCGCAGCCAGACTTTTTGAGTGGTGATATTCTTTCGAACGATATTCCTTCTACTGATTCAGCACTTCCACCTCCATTTGCTGAGACTATTACTCAACCAATAATACCTCCAGTCGCTGAACAAATTCCACCAGTTAGCACATCTCAGCCTGAAACACCTGCCACTGTTGACGAAGAACTGATACAACCAATGCAAGCAATAATATCTGAAGCAATAGTACCATCGGAACAAACTGAACTAACCGAATTAGTGTCACCATCTGATCAAATTCAACCAACGACAACAATTACGGAGCCAGAACAGGCTATAGTGACAGACGAAATTCTCAATATCCAAGTTGATAAACCAGATTCAATGCCACAAGTAATGGACAGCATAACGCCGGAAGTGATTTATAATCGTGCACCAACACCTGATATTGAGATTACAACTGTGGAAAGTCTTCCAAGATCGGATGACGAGGAAGAAGCTGTTCAGGAGTTAGAAAGAGACGATGAAAAGATTGAAGCAGAGCAAAGCCCACCTGCGGATTCAAGCACGACAACTCAAGCAATAGCAGGATCACCTGTCGATACCACCCAGACAATTGAGTCAATGGGAGAACCTGAACAAATGGATACGGGGCTTGATTTTGCTCCCTCTATTCCTAGTGGATGTCCTTCAGTTAATCCATTCGCAAGTCCCGAAAGTGAAGAAGCCTATTCACACCAACCAGCAAATGCAACAAATATCTTCGCTAGCGAGGAACCAATGGCTATTACTACAGCGGCGCCCGTGAATATATTTGGCGTCGAGGAGCCTGTTATAGCATCGCAAACGAATATTTTTGCTACCGAAGCAGCACCTCAGATATTAGCACAGAACGACATATTTGGGCTCAATGAGACCTTGGTAGGGATAGAGGGTGCACCAGGAGTATCAGATGAATTCGATGCATTCAGTGCAAAGTTCGACTCTGCAAAAAAAGATAACGTCAGTTTGCTTGAAGGATTTGGTGGGACAACTCCAACGGCAACTGGAGATGGTAAGATATAATTTTCGTTATGTTATCTTGTTTATGAGTTTTGTTATTTATTTCAGCGTGGGGTGATACGGATATATTTGGAGTGGTAGACACAAGTACATCTGGAGATGGTTTTGGTACAGAAGAGGGCTTCGATTCATTTCTTGCTATGAAAGGTCCAGAACCAGCGAAAACTTTTACTAGAAAAGATTCTGCAGATTCCCTTAATGATGATGAAAAAGAATTTAATGTTGTTATTCGACCAAAAGATGGAGATACTATGCAGAGTTTTGCGCCAATATTGGCTCCACCACCGCGAGGCTCACAAAATAACTCTATTTATTCTGGGGATTCATCTCCTAGAATTAATCCATTCGACAAAAGTGATGAAGTGGCCAGTGCCGACGGATTTCCTTCTATACCAGAGCCGGCTGCAATGACACGTACCGACTCTCAAGAAACTCCACCGACACCATTATTCGACGATGATGTTTCTCAGCCCTTGGAAGATTTTCCGAGAATAAATTATCCTGGAACGGGATGGGATATGCAACTTCGGCAGCCAAACAAGAAAAAAATCACTGGCCAAAGATTTTGGAAGAAAATATTTATAAAGCTCGTGTTTCAAGGAGACAATCCTGTGCTGCAATTGTACAATCAATCCACGGACAAAGAACCATTTCAGGAGTTGCCACTGCAACCATCCTATTCAGTTTCGGATGTTGGTGCACAGCAGTATGATCAATTCGGAAAGATTTTCACAGTGAAACTTCAATATATCTTCTATAAAGAAAGACCAGGTGTTCGGCCAGGACAAGTAACAAAAGCAGAACGTCTTACGAATAAATTGAGTCAGTTTGCAGCATATGCAATACAGGGTGATTACCAAGGTGTGAAAGAGTTTGGAAGTGATTTGAAAAAACTTGGACTTCCTGTAGAGCATGCACCTCAAGTTTCTCAACTTTTTAAAATCGGATCAATGAGTTTTGAGGATTTAAAGCAATTTTCGGTTTGTGTAGAAGAAGCTCTGTTCAAAATTTCAGCCCACCGAGATCGTGCTTTGACGTATAAATTTGAAGAAGTACAAATCACAGCCGTGGATGAACTTTATGTTGAACAAGAAGCTGAAGGACAAGTTACTAAGCAAATTGCAAGAGTTCGTCTATTCTTTCTTGCATTTTTGTCAGGTAAAATTTTTTGGTTTTTCTTTTGCTTAATTTTGAAGGAGATGATAGAATTTGTCATTTTATAGGTATGCCATCGATTGAGCTGGGCTTAAACGATTTATGGCGTCAAGGAAAGGAAGTGGTGGGTCGTCATGATATTATTCCTGTCGTTACAGAAGAGTGGATTCGATTAGAAGGTGTCGAGTTTCATAATTGTGTGCAGCAAGATGAATATGAAAGGAGTAGGACTATAAAGTAAGTTTAATGTGGTTGTATTATAGTAGAAAAATATTTAGTTGGATATTTATATTTGGGTCTTAGCCAAAAGACTCAAAGTACCGCATAAAGTATGTAAAATAATACTTTTAGATCTGAGATCCTAATACTAAACTGAATTTGTTTATTCACCTTCAGTTTTTTTTTAAAGAAGTAGCTATATGAAAAAAAAAAAACAATTATTTGAAATTCTGACTTTAAAGCGTAGAAGTAGTTCTTGGTTTTTAAAAAGTTTAAGGCGTTCCATATGCAATGAAGTATTTGTGGTAGGTGTATACACTGTGGTTTCGAAAATACAGGGTGTTTTGAAAAAAAAAAAAAATTATAATGATTTATTGAAATTCGGTAAGGTGACATATGACACCTAAAAAATTATTGCAGGATGATTCAGATATTTTTTGACAAGCTTAGAGAGCATTTTACTTTTGAGGGATCGAAACTAAAAAAAAAAAAATAAAAATTATTTATAAACGTAGGTTTGATGATGTTTTCTTTATTAGTTGCCTGAAATTATTGTTGGCCTCGACAAATCCTGTTTTGGTGCACATGTTTTCGATTAATTTATATTTATAGCTCGCGCCACGGAAAGTGAGCTATCAAGGTCAGCAAAATTTCAGTTTAGGCTTACCACTATGCCAATTTAACCTGAGCAAAATTTTGTAATTTGTCTATTTCAGGTAAGTTATTGTATTAATTTTCTACAAGGTCAGATGATAAATATCATTACTCAAACATGTCTATGGCGTGTTGCTTAAGTTAGAGAGTTTATTTACAAATAAATTGCATCTGGAAATACACTACAGAAATTCCGTGTAGGTACATACTTTGCCTTTGATTAAAAGAATTCTTTGATTAAACTTTATCTTCTGTTCTGTGTCAAAACCTCTTGGAATTTCATTAATAGACCTTATTTATTAAAAAGAAATTTTTTTTAAAGAAAAATCATAAAGATTTCTATCTAAGAAACCTCTCTAGGTCTTTAAGTAACTCCATAAATAATAGAAGTATTTGATAAATATAATATATAAAATTTTCATTTTTAAAGACACAAGCAAACTTGCCCCAAAAACCAGGGATGTAAAGGACTCACATTTTGACTCAACTCATCGCTCAACTCAAGCAGTGAGTTCGCTCAATCACTGAGTCCGCTCAACAGTTTAGCGGTGGTTCATCGCTCGAAATTTGAGCGGACTCAATCGTGAGCGGACTCAGTCTTGAGCGGACTCATTGCTTGAATGAACTTGAGCAGACTCACTGCGTGAGCGGACTCATCATTTGAGTTGAGCGGACTCAAATCATATTTTAAATAAGGAAGGAAGGAGGAAGAAGAAATGTTGGCTAAGAAATTTAGCAAAAGCTAAATTAATATAATATAATATAACGAATGACTTTTTATAAGCTTTTCTTATTTTATTGAAATTTCAGTTTCTATTTTAATTAAACCAGATTCTTTTTGTTATTTAAAATATGATTTGAGTCCGCTCGACTCAAATGATGAGTCCGCACAGGCAGTGAGTCCGCTCAAGACTTGAGTCCGCTCAAGTCTATTCAAGCAATGAGTCCGCTCAAGACTGAGTCCGCTCATGATTGAGTCCGCTCAAATTTCGAGCGATGAACCACCGCTCAACTGTTGAGCGGACTCAAATCCTGAGTTGAGCGATGAGTTGATATGATAAATGAGTCCCCTGCCAAAAACCATTCTGAAGTTCTTCATGTTGCCACATAAAAATAATTTATATTCAGCCTGGTTGTAAATTGGAATTACAAATTACTTTGACTGAGACGAAATTTATTTATAATAACAATTTTTTTTGCAAGAATGAAAGAAAAGAAAATATTATGAAGTCATAAATATTTATTAAAATTACAAGAAAAGAAAATAGTAATTCGAAAATATCAAAATTTAATATTTTTTTATTGGCAAGCGCTTCTTTTACCATTTGGAATATACAGAATGGTACACACTTACAAATTTCCCTCTGGTGACCTTGATAGCTTACTTTTCATGGACTGTAAAATAAAAATATTTTTGTAACGCTAATTTACGTAAAGAAGAGAAAAAACGCACGCACCACTCAGTTTTCCGTGGTTAATATTAAGAAACACAACGCCGCGGCCAAACAATTTTCCGTCACAAACAAATATTGAAAATCAACTCCATTTCACGCCCGACAGTGATCTGACTCTCGGTCCCAGGATGCAAAATCTGTTCCTACTCAGTAACTAAAATCCTGCATGCAGGTATGTAAGCAAATCTAAATATTCAAGGGGGCAGTTGTTCTAGGAAAAGAAAACGATTAGTTAATTACTTTTGGGTTGTTAGTTATAAAGTGCCAGGATCAACCGAAGGTAGGACAGTAAGTGATACTAGCACTTAAATCTTTATGACTTATTGTCTACTTGCTACGGGCTGCGGCATGCTTATAATAAACAACTCTATTTCCTCAGAATTTGTCCTACAGACCTTCTTGGTATTATCACTCGTGAAACGGAGAAGACTATTTCTTTGCAGTCCCTTGTTTATTAATTTTTTCTTGTATATGCAGTCGGCGAGATTTTCCGACTTGGTTCTACATTTCGAAAACAAAAATACCACCAGACTTCAAATCGAAAGACGGATTTTACAATAATGGTAAAAACTGTAGACGAGTTCTGAATGCAATTTTATGGAGCGGATAACCTATTTGAGTATTTTTTATTTATTTATCCGTAGGCCTTCACATTTTGCTTCAATTTTACAATTCAACTTTAAGTTTTAAAATATTATTTTTCTAAGGCTGCAATAATTCCGGCAATAATTTTTCATCGTTTTCCAGACTTACGTTTATATGAACTTTTGTTTTTGACCTTTTTACATGTTTGTGAAGTTATTCGGGAAAAGTTTTGATCAGCCTATTGTTATGCTTCCCTAAGGTGTGAAAGGAGGCAGCTAAAGTGGAGATGGGTGAGGGTTTTAAATAAAAAAAAATGTTATAGGCGCCACATTGTTTTGTGTTGGGAGATTTGGTAAAACTGAGGTAAGGAAAATACTTTGCTTGTTACCTGCTTGGATCCTATTCTTATGGAGAATCTCTTTACATAATTCCCAAGTAATTAAAAAAAAAATTATAATTTTCGCAAACGGTCCAGAGCCCCAGTTTCTCACTGCACTCATTTTCCTTTTTCCATCAACTTCAATTTCTTTCACAAACAAAGAAATCCGTTCTTTTTTTCTTATTTTTTCGCTTTTCCACTAGTGCTGTACTTTTCCTCCTCGGTTACCGCCCGGAAGTTACATATCTTGCCTGCCCACGGAGAACACAATAAGCCGAAATTTTTTTGTACTAAATTAACGCCATTTTTAATTCAACTTTATGCTCGGCTTTCAAATTGAAAATTTGCTCTATTTTATATGAATCCGCAAGGCTTATTTTATAATTAATTTGTTTTCATCTATTATTCTAGACTTAAGTGGCGTAGGTTTCATGTTGGACCATGGCTAGTCCGGGTAGGTCGGCATTTCTTATTCCAATCAAGACATCTTCATGCGAGCAAGAGGATCTGCATCCGCCTGTGTATATTAACTTACAACAATATAGAGATTATTCATATGATATAAAAAATAGGAAATTATGTTGACTATAATATACAATATTATGATGATATGCAGGTATTTCTTTAGGAGATTGGGAGAATGTCTCTGGCATCCTGAAACCGGTATTCACTTCAGCATCCGAATAAAAATTTTTGTAGAAAGTCGCACGAATTCTATGCCCAGGTGTTAATTTGTGTGAGTGCATTTAATGTAACTCTATTATACGTGTTCCTAAAAGAAAGCATATTCAAGGGCATCACTAGCTTAGATAACGAAATGTGCATTGAGCACACGATTATGACACACAGCACTATATATCTATAAGGCAAAGAATATTGCTATCCTTTCTAATAGTCAGGCAGCCTTGATGGCTCTAAGTGGCCCTCGTATAATATCTAAGTTACTGGGGGACTGCAGGTTGTCTGTGGGTAAATGGTGTATCCACAAAAAGGTGTCCCTTCAGTGGGTTTCTGGTCACATGGGGATCATGGGGAATGAAAGGGCTGACCTTTTAGCTCAGGCTGGCTCTGATATTTCGTTCCTCGGACTGGACGCCGTAGGCGTTGCCACCCCGAGTAACGGGTCTCTCATCAAAGCGAATGTTCATAGAAAGAAAGGTGTTTCTTGATGGACCCAATTGGAATATATCTGATTTTCTCATAGAGCTCGGAAGGAAACAATGTAAACCTGTAGTTGACATCATCACGGGCCACAGTTCGCTTCACGCTCATCTAACAAGGATGGGAGTGTCTGTCCTTGCTGGAAGAAAAACCTGAAACAACCTGGATATTCTAGGTTCTGCCCTCCTATCTGTAAAGGAGTTGAAAAACCTTTCTCACCAAGACCTGATGCGCTTCTTTAAGAGGACAGGAAGGTTTGGGTGATAGGGTTCTTGACAAGAAAGCACAATGGACTACTCTGCCCTTCATGCTTGGGATCTCTCGTTCGCCTGCCTTTAAATAAAAAAAATAAAAAATATCCTTACAAAAAGCTCTAAAATCCTATGGTTTCATCTGAAATATAAAAAAGAAATTAAATCTATCTCCAGCCGTCCGAAAAATGCATTTCTACAACATTGAGTTTTCGTACTCATTAGTATTTATTTTTTATGTTTAGCTGAAAATAATTTATTCATTAATTTTACCTAACCTGGAAGATTTTCTATTTTCAACATAAAATGAAACAACAGAAAATAGCTCGTTTCGATTGATGTCGGCTACCCTATCAATAGAGCATAAAAATTCTGATGACAATTTTTTAAGTAAATTGCTACGAAAAATTTATTATGTTTTTTTTGCAGTCATCATTATTAACGCAAATTTTATATAAAATCTTCAAAGCAAATTCCTAGGAATTTCCATGGTGAGTTTAATCCACGAGAATTACCTTTTCATTGCAATTCCAAAGTTCTTAGGAAGAAAACATTTTTTCCCATAACATAAGTACATACCTACTTAAAAAAAAGAGAACCTAAAATGTAACGTCGAAACAGATAAAGGGAGGTTTCTCTATTAAAAGGAAACAAGCGGTTCTGATATTTGAAAAAAGAAAGAAAAAAAAATTAAAAATAGCCATAAAATTATTATAAAAGAGTCATATTTCTTCTGGCATATTAAATATTATGCAGTTTGTTTTTTTAGAGAGATTATGAAGTTCTTTAATCCTTTGCACTCGAACCTTTTTTTAGTATGGGTAATCAGCTAGCCGACAGTAGTTTTAATAAAATAGCTAGAGGAGAGCAAATTTTCAAAAATAAGGCTCTACATTTTTCATACATTACAAAAATCAGGGACCCTCTACCTTCAAACCAGCCAAATATTTATTTTATAATTAAATTCCCGTGCCATATTTGAGCTAACTTTTATTTCGATCTTGAAGGAGGGGGGAAATTAGGGGGTCGGGGTTTTTCAAATATATCTCAGCCATTTGTCCTCGGAGCATAGGAATGTGGGTACTCAAATTTCATCTTAGAATCTGGGCTATTCGATTCTGGACTAAATTTTTCAAAATGTACTAGATCAAATTTTGACCCCCTCGGGGGTCTATTTTCTAATGTTTTAAAAGGAAAAGTGTTCATTATTTTCGGAGATCTTTCGATCCCCATAATCACTTCTTTAGTACTTCCCCTTTTCTATTCGAACTGAGATACTAGACTTTTCTCACCTTAGATCAGCTCTAACTCGGTAGCGTTATGTTTGGTCCGAAAACCACAGCTAATTACCAGTTCCAATTCTTAGAAGAAAATATTTTACTGAGGATACTGTTTGAGTGCAGGTTAGGAACCCTGGCGGGGCTGACTCCAATACGGTATGTTGCATATCAAATTAAAGGTGTCGTTGAGTACTATCCACTTATATACTTCTTTTCCCGATTCAGAAAAAATTCTCGAGGCGTTTTTACCGCCGAAAAAGCCACTTTCATGCACGTGGGTCACATACACCCCAGTTACTATGTACATTTCATGTATATTTCAACCGTTCTTTCTTTCAAAGCCATAAGTGCTTTGTTGTGAACATTTTTTTCATAGTATTGATATTTTAAGCACATGAAATGCCGGTTGGCATCACTGTTTTTTCAGAAATTCACATAACAATAATAGTATTCAATAATATTTTCTTACTTTACTTATTTACGAAGAATTTCCACATCAAAATTACTTCTTTTGGTAAACAAATACCGATAATCCAATATTACATTAATATTTATACAATATAAGATATATAGGATCATAATTAGTGATGGCTCCTCTCAAGCGCCGTTCGTGTTTAAGTAAAGAATTGGATGGCGCCTGAGAGGCACCGTTCGGAGTCAAAGGGTTATACTGTAAATGCTAGGATTCACTCCATTAAAATTAAGGCAGTTTTAAATTCAGTTTTTATATCGTTGTACCTGACAAATTCAACTACGCTGGCAGAAAATTCCTTCCGATTTAAGTCTCAGCATAATTTTTTTATTGTCTCAAGTTATTGTAAAATAATTTCTTTTTCTAGGATCTCCCTTTTATCTGAATTTTTATTTCACTGATTCCCACCTGAGGATTTACATCCACGATTTAGTTAGGCATTAAAAAAATTTTATGGGTGGGAGAAGTGGGATTCCTAATGGTATCCGAGAAATTAATTACGTTTTAAAGATTTTTGTGTAATTTTTAATAGGCAGGACCTTAGCTATTTTTTTGAACACCTTTTATAGAAGTTTGATGTGCAATTCGAAAGAAAATATTTTCACCCACAATTCACAAATTTCATGTAACTATAACTTTTTGATTGTCTAAGTATGACCTATCCATTAGAATCGAGGGTGTAAAGCCTCAGTCAAGACACGCTGTATAATACACTCTTTAACATTTTTTCCAGGGTTCGAACCAGCTATGACTTTTTACGAAAAAACCTTACTTTACTTATTATTCCGATTTTAGTTTGAAGCTGAAAAAACTAAGCTGGAAAGGCTTATTATTTTTTCTGGCAAAAATAAAAAGCTAGCTTGGTTAGAAAAAATAAAAAGCCGGGCTCGCTTTTTATATTTTTACCGAAAAAAAGTAACAAGCCATTGCGCTTGCTTTTCTAGCTTCAAAACTATTACCGGCCTGGAATAACAAGTAAATTAAGCTTTTTTTCGTAAAAATTCATAACTGGTTCGGACCCTGAAAATAAGAAGCCAACTTGGCTTTTTGTACTTCCGGCTTCAAAACCTGCTACTTCCAGCTCGGAAAAATAAAAGGTCAAGCTGGCTTTTTATTTTTGCCAGAAAAAAATAATAAGCCTTTCCAGCTTAGTTTTTCAGCTTTTTTTTTTGAAAAAAGTTAAGTTTTCAAAAGCTTTACCGGAATCGACACGGGTTTCATGAGACATCTTTTGGTATATTCAACGATCATAATTTATCCCATCTTTTTTTGTTTAAAATTTTCACAATACCAGTTATTTTCGGTCCCTGTTTTTTTCTCAAAAATAAAAATGAAAGGTATAAAGTGATTTTTTTAAAATACTAAATCAAGAATAAAAAAGCAATAAAAACACATTCTCAATACTTTCATAAGAGCACACCCAGAAAACATTACGATTGGCCTACGAATCGCTTTCTTATAATTTCTTATTGCCGCAACGAGCATTTTTGTTGCCGGCAATAATGCATTTTTATCGCTTACGTTTAACTTGACGGGGGTAAATGTTGCATCGCATATGAATCATGTAAGTAATTTATTTTATGATCGCCATGGCGATAAATATTCTTATCTTTTGGCGTTTGATTTTCAATCGCAGGCGAATTGCTATTTTATCGCATGTAAGTGATATTTTGTTACCGGACTTATGCATTTTGATCGCCTACGTTTAACTTGACGTTTTATGATCGCCATGGCGATAAATATTTTTATTTTTTGCGTTTGCTTTTTCTATTCGACCGCACTTGAAGAAAGGACAATTGCAAATGAAACAATTTCCAAAGGGACAGTACTGAAATATTGTCGATAACGGTAAAATGTCTCGCTCTCATGACATCTAGTACCACCGATCTACAATAATATGGCAATAAGAAAGCGATTCGTAGGCCAATCGTAATGTTTTCGGGAATCTAATTGACTTTAATTCTTGAACTATCGCCAAAAAGTAGATATTTTTGTTCATTTGTTCATTTTGTCAAGAAATAACTCTAACAAGAAAAAATTCCTGAAGGAAGAATGTGGCGATGTGGATTCTCTTGATTTTCAAAGCCAATTAGTACCTACTTAGAGGTAAAATAGCTGCTCCATTTGCTCCATTTACACATCAAAAAACAAACTTCAACCTTGCGATTAAAAATTAATGAAACATAAAAAGTTGATGGACATTTTAAATATAATTTTGACTATAGTAGGTATAATTACATTCTATTTAATTTGCTTTAAAATCCATGATCTCACAGTTTTTATATTCACAAATACCGAAGGATACGTTGAGTTGCAATATAACACTCTGATGTCTTTTCCTTCTTTCGAATATACATATGAATACACAATAGTCCAAGAAGATATGCCAACCAGAACATCGTCCTTAATATTATTACTCTTTTTCCGAAATACCAACGGACTGCCGGAATCTCCAACGCAAGTTGCTTGATCATCTAATTTATTTTGGGCGCAAACCATTGAATCGGTAATTTTTCGATTCTGTTCGGTCACAATTAATTTCTTGCATTTTGTACGTGGTAAAACAATGAGATCACCTCGCATAAGAAATTCTGTTCTATCACCAGTTTGGTCAATGCCCCAACCAAGTGCAAATGTACTTTCTCCTGAATAATCTTTTTTCGATAAATTAATGCTTCCCACAAAATCTCCAAATGTAAATCTTATTTCCAACCAAAGAATTGCAATGTCATAGTTGTTGCTGACAAACTGGAAATAGTCTGGGTGTCTTATGAATTTTCTGATTTTTCTTACTTGAACGGTGGGAGCAAGGATATCTGATAAATCAAACGCTTCTGCTCTAACTCTTAGATCATTGGATATCAGTTCCTTGGTACAGTGACCTGCAGTTAAGACGATATCCTCTCTTATAATTACCGCACCACATTTAAATTTATAATCTGGTTTGGCTTCAAGCGCAGCTATGTATGGGAAATTTCCGGTATTTTTCATTATTATTTTAGAATGTTTCTTTATAAGCGGGGCTGCGGTGACTCCATTTGTAATTTGAGAAGTTATATCTTGCTTAGGAACCGGTTCACAATTGATGGAGACTCCATAAATATAAAAAACTATTGTAAAAAAATATCTGCAATTCCGAAACATTTTGAGGTCTTAAATTTTTTTTTTTAACTAAAATGATCTTAACTTTTACGCTTACTTGAAAGCTTCAAACTGAAAACTCTTAATTTTACATTTAACGACCAGGTATGTATCTATTTTGGTGCCATATGCTCAAATATTTGCCAATCCCATCTGTTACAGTTGTTTACTAATAATTGAATTTGCGAAGGATTTGTATTTTTAATGAATTTTTTTTTGCTTTCTAAGAAATTATTGAGGTAGGTGCGGTAATTGTAGATGGAACTGGGAAACATCAAATTTCAGTCTGATAAAAGAGCGAACAGAAATTCGGATTGCAATGTTCTACTATAATAGACATGAAATTTGTAGAGAAAGAGTAAAGAAAATATTTGTTTAGAATTAAATAAAAATAAAAATAAAAATTAATTATCCTTCAATAATTCAGCAAAATCTTAGCAAGTTGCGTACTAGTTTGAACTTCTTTCCTAATCATAAGCAAATTGGGTGATGAAAAGGAATAAACAATTTGATGGGAAAATAAAGAAAGCTCTAGAAAAACGAAAAAAGGGGAACAAAAAGCAGAGTTGCAGGAAATTTTAAATGCAAATAGTCTTTCTGAAAGCGATTAAAGCGGTGGAATAACCTCATCCCGTCCAATTAATCTAATTGATGCAAAGAAAGATCAGAGTACAAAATAGAAAAAAAAACGACCTTGGAAATTGTCTAATCAAATTGGTTATTCGCAAGTTTTGTTGGAGAGAAAATAGTAAAAAAATAAGATCAAATGTTAAAATAGTTTAAATATTCTCAAAACTAAAGTAAGCTAGGGCTGGCTCTGATTCTCCGTTCTTAGGACCGGAACCGGACGTAGGCGTTGCCACCTCGAGTATCAGGTCTCTTATCAAAGTGGATGTACATAGGAAGCATCAGCAGAGATGGGAGAACCTGAGTACTTGCCAGTGGCGGATCCAGCAGTTATGTGAGGGGGGAGGGAACAACTATGGTATAAAAATGGTATATACTGAAAACTAAACAAAAGTTTGAAGACACTCGCCACCACTTGCAAATGTCAAATGCGTAAAATTTATCATTTAAAAGATACGAGTCGAACAGACTAGCAATCAGGAAAGCTGCTCAACGTTCTTTGCCACTCTCGAAAGTCAAAGGAGATGTTAGATTATTCATTTTGTTTTCATTTGTAAATGGTGGAAGTGTAAAACTTCCCAATCATCCATTTTAGTTAGTAGAACTAGGGAAATGTATTTTATTCAAATTCACGAATCATCATAAATTGTATCTTTGTAAAATAGAGGAATTAAAAATTTACATTTATTTAAAATAGCAGTCACAGAACAGATGCAATACATACCTTGTACGTATATAACTTCGTCGGAAAGTTAAGAAAGTGTGACTTCTTTTGTTTTTTATATTATTAAGCCAAGCTCAGGAGATATCCTATGAACTATGATGCAAAGCTCAGCATAGCAAGAAGGTGATAAATAATGGAATTAGGGAATGTGAGGAGGGTGGCGAAGGTGCTGATGTAAACTTAAACTTTCGCAGATTGAATGTCGAAGGAAAAACAGAAGATTGGAGACCGTTCCACGTTCGTACACGATCGAAAGTATTTTGAAGGGTAACAGGATATGCACGGCTTGCAGTGCGAGTATTACATGCAGAAATGCAGGATCAGACTAGACATTTCATCAGAACATTGATCATGCATGTAGCAATATAGGAGCGAAAGGCAACTAACATTGTAGCGGTGCTCATGTGAGTCCATATGACAAGTTTTTGCCACATCGTCAATGAGCTGAAGGCTCTATTTGTGACAATATCCAAAGAAGCTCTGCAACCAGCCCCGGCCTACACATGGAAATTGTATTACATTCTAGATCTAATGTATTACTTGTAGAGGAGCGCTAGAATCGATGTGCTGAAATATTTCGCACACCTTTTCAGAAATCCAAGATATTTCGTTGCTTATTTGGCAACAGAGAAGATGTAATCTGTTCAGCTTGACTTACTGCAAATATTAATGTCAAGAATGCATAAAAACCGTGTATCGTCAAGCAGTGCTCCATCAAAAGAAACGGGAGTGGAAAAATTATGATCTTGTGTTAAAGAGATGGAAAAGCTTTGGAACTTAGATGTATTGAATTCGATGCGATTCGGTTTGCTCCAAGCGAGGATATTATCGTGGTGGTTATTCAAGGATCTAATCATGTAATCTGGTTTGATAGATGTGGCATTTCCTGCGTAGTCCGCAAGAATGTCAAAGGAGTAAGCGAAATCAAGGTTACTGTCATGGGTAAAAAAGGGATGGGATTGAATGCAAGGGAAATCAGATCATTAATGAAAATTGAGAAGAGAAATGGAGAGAAAACAGAGCCCTGAGGCACCCTGGCATTTACTGGCTGAAGTTCAGATGTAATGCCATCTACTATAATTCGTATTAAGCGACCAGATACAGCACTTTACATCCATAATAGAAGAGGAGGGAGAGGCAAAGTGCTTTAAGTTTGGCTAAAAGGGATAAATATACTATCAAAGGTCCTTGAAATATCTAGGGCAATGATTTTGGACTCACCAAAATTGTAAAGACTACGATTTCAACGTTCCATAACAAAAGTCAGAAAAAGAAAAGACAAAAAGCTATATTGGCGATCGTTGAGGGTTTGATTAGTTTCTAGATACTTCATTAGTTTGGAGATAATAATAGATTCACAAAATTTGGAAAGAATCGAAGTGATTGCAATTGGTCGATAATTTGAGGGATCGCTACCCTTTCCTTTCTTGGGAATAGGCTGAACGTGAGCTAGTTTTCAAGCAATTGGACTTTTTCCTGTTGAATAAGGCAAGTAGAATAGTTTTCGCAGAGCTTTAGCCAAAAATGAGGCATAGCTTTTATTTAACGGTATTTAAGGATCTTGGCCATATCTCTCGTACGGATGTGTATTGGCTCTTGCACACATCCACAAGGGAGATGTGAAGTGGGTGGAAAAGGAGAATTTGAAGTGAATCTAACAGTCAAAATATTAGTTTTATTCAGGGAGTCAACAATCACTTCATTGTAAACTAGTGAAGGAATAGAGGAACTGCTGCAGTTGCTCCTGATGGTTGTGACCAGGGACCATCAGAAATCTTTGCTACCTTAGTGTTTTGCGAAGATTCTACCATTCTGGTAAAAAAGAAATTTTTCTCTTTGGATAGTGTTTCAGTTCTGGACATGGATGCAATTGATAGGTGCGAAAATCAGACTATTTCTCTTTTATTGCTTGGTTGCACTTCTCGGTAAACCTAGAGCGATTTTGCTGTTGTTAAGATTTGCTGTGTAAATACTGAATGTATTCACGCATGTCCAAGACTTAGAATTGTACTGTATTCAAATGTGCATTCATCAACATCCCTTGAAGCAAAACAGACCGAGCAATCCAATTCTAGGATACTCATTGAGACTTTCCCAATCTGCAGATTTATTTACTTTTTATTTATCGTTTGGGTTAAGTATTCTATAAAAACTATGACATTTTACGCACTAATGAAGAAAAATTATTTAAAAATTAATCGCTTACTTTAAATGTAATAACATTCACTAAAACAATGCACAATGACTTGTTCGCCGTTGTGTAGTTTTGCTGAATTTCTCCAATTACGAGTTATAAGTGTTTCTTTAAATGTTTATTTTGCCACGCCTCTGCGCCGATAATATTCTAAAAAGGCGTGTTTATTTCGAAGGTTTATCAAAGACTCTTTGGCAGCTGTTTTAATTAAAACAAACATTCCATCGCGTTTACATAAATAGACTCTGTTCTGCTTCAAATACCCCGAGCAAAGCGACGCTCAGGTACAGGTATCCGCGCTTCCTGTATACTCTATTGGCTTCAACAACCACGACCTAAATTGGAGTGCAGACCAAGGTGCGAGCTTGGGTCTGCGTTCCTAATTGTATCAAATTGAACGCTTCCACAAATTGTAACATTTTTTACAAAAGGTGCAGTAGAATAGATTTACTGTTCAGTGAATCATTTTGTTGGGAAAAATTCAGAAGATCTACTGCAATGTTTTTCAGTGGTTTTCAGGGGAGGGGGGGGGGGCGCACCCCTTCGCTCGCCCTAGCTGGATCCTCCCCTGGTACTTGCAGGTGCACAAAACTGTTTCTTGATGGGCCGAATAGGAATATCTCTGATTTTCTCATGGGGCTCGAAAGGAAACAATGTAGAACTATGGTTCGCATCATCACTGGCCACAGTTTGTTTCACGCTCATCTAGCCAGGATGGGAGTTGTTAACAGCCCTGAGTATCTGTCTTGTCTGGAGGTAGAGCCTGAGACAACCGAACACTTTATGTGTGCTTGTCCGGCCTTCGTCCAGAGCAGGCTGGATACTCTAGGTTCCTCCTTCTTATCTGTAAATGAACTGAAAAATCTTCCTCACCAATACCTGATACGCTTCATTAAGAGGACTGGAAAGTTTTGGTGATGCGGTTCTTAGCAGAATAGCATAATGGACCGCTTTGGCCTTCGTGCTCGGGATCTTCGTCCACCTGCCTTACAAAAAAATAAATAAATTATAAAATAAAATCTTCTGACAGAGAATCATGCAAGTGCATTATGCATTCCAACATGGAGTACAAAACTGACGATTTTTCAAAAAAGGGTTATTCCCAAGCACAATTTAACAATTCTGTCGTTTAAAAATACTAAAGTGTTTACTAAGGTGAATGCAGGGCGGTACGCTAGCACCTCGAATATTGCGCTAGAGTTGTGGGATGAATAACCAAAATCCTTCCGCTGTCGCAGACCGTATCCAAAAGGATATCGTGTCTTATAAAACCGAACGAACGTCACATCACATCCAGTCCTGAAGGGATCTTTACACTACTTACCTTTAGTGTTGTCAGAACACAGATAGAATGTCCCCCTTGCCGTTCCCCGACCTACCTCCGACATGGCCGGCGCAGGTGTGCAATGTTCCTAGTTACCTGAAAAATAGTGGAGGAGCGGACCTTATACAAGCTTCAACATGAGAGGGCTCCGGGAGAAATTCCGAGAGAAAGACATGTTCTTAGCTCATTCCCATAAAGACATTTTTTAATAAACACAATTGTGGTTCATTTGGGTATAAACTCCTCCTAGCATTTTAAAGTCCTACATCCGACAGGTATTTTGTTATACTACCAAAATTTATGTACTTCTGCTACTACTATCCTTATCTACTTCAGCCCTATCATACGGTCATAAAATCTTAAAACTTAGCATTATTCAGCACGTCGGACAAAAATTTGAGGAAAAACAATAATAGATTCATCATTATCTTGAATGAAAGATTTATAGTATATAACGTACCTAAGAATAACTAAAATCTTAACTCTGAATTCATTTCAGCACATCAATTGTCAACATTTGTAAAAGCCATAGTTAACTCAAAAATGTTTATACTAAATAGTATATAACGTACCTAGGAGCGATTAAAATCTAAATGTCTAAACACTTCTCAACATACATATGTATCCACTGGGTGGATATGGTTCTCACAAATCAACGAAAGCAAACCTTCACTGGCTGCAATAACATTTTACCAGTATGTGGAACCAATTCTTATGCATATGCCTTCATGATCTCTGACGAGAACTAATTGACTCTTTGTGAATCGTTTTAATTTTGTTTTCTTCTTAATTATAAAAACATTTAAACAAAATTTTATTTATGATATTAACTTGAAATCCTAAAATTTTTATACTGTCTAACCAATTTGGGTCGTCTGACAATCAAATTTTGCAAATATGATCATATTATCCGCCGTGGTGAAGCACTTCATCAGGTCGTTGTAATATGCTGAAGAATACAATGGTTAGGGAGTATAGCTTCCTATTCCTTTTATCTGCCTAGACGTAAATTCCTGTCATTTCAGAGAGTGCTACGTATCATTCCTTCGACGACTTACATCGACCTCGTTGGATGGATGCAATTTTTCTTAAATTGCACGTGATAGCTTTTGCGGGTCCCATTAATTCAATATTTTCATTGTTTTTTGTTTTTGTTACAACTCTTGACTGGATCGCTACATCGCCGCCTTGTGAGCGTCTTCAAACGCCGCAGCAGGGTTAGAAACGTACTATACATTGGACTGATCTCTTTACTGATTGATTGAGACCAATAGAAGACGAAAGAAGCAACTCCTTGTAGTCCTTTCATTTAAGCAATTGTGTCGACAATAAGACGGAGGAATCACACTTCCCAAATTTTCACCAAATTTTCTTCGCGGGGTTCCTCGTTTTGGTTTATATTTCCTTGGGGTACAAAAGTAGGAAACTTTTTGGTTTATTCTCTGAGTACTATTTTTAGTCTGAATTTTTATGGATTTCTTTTCATCCACGTTTTCTTTTCGTCCATCCGACCACACAACACTTGATTCTTCTTTTTCCTTGACAGACTTTCCCGCCTTCTCGACAAAATGCTTCTTCTTTCTTCTCAGTCCCATCTTTTTCCGTCCGCCAGTTGTCAATCGCAGAGCAACTGCAGAAGTGGCAGCACGGTCACAGTGTGGGCGCGACATGATTACTGCCACTAGATGTCAGTAGCACACGAATGTAGCATACCATATCGTGTAGCACGCTGCGACCATAACAGCATCCTTTTAAATTTATGATTCGCAGCATGACAGTAATGTCACCTATCGGATGTTACTAAACATAGTCAATGAAGATTATAATTTGTTCATTTATTTATGGTTTTTATTTTCAATCAAGTCTTTTACATCCCCCTTACAAATTGAAATTTTCAAACAAAAGTAAAACCATTAGCTTGTATGTCATCTATTGTTTTCTAGTAAAATTGATGAGCAGACATATATGTATGTAAAATAAAAAATATTATATAGAAGAATAATTTATAAAAAAATAATTTATAAAAAAATCGCTTAAGGTCGAGTCGACCTCGCGCAATCAGGATTCCGTACCAGAGCTTTATCAGTCAGTTGAACGACTGAATTTAATATCTAGTCCTAATTTGCCTATGATAACTGAATAATATTCAATATTCAGACGGGAGCAAAAGTAATTTTAATTTAGAACATATAACAAAAAGGATAGGCTATGAGGAAGAAAAAATTAAGCATTTTTCTGTATGGAGTAGAACCGCATCGATGTATGCGTTTTAGTCATGGAAGTAGTAAACTACGATATTTTCCCACCGGGCGAATAATTTAGTGGTTGAAACTTTATTAAGTATTGAAGAAATTCAATAGAAGAGATCCCATTATATCACAACATTTATAAATTAATTTTTAAGTTAATAATTTCATAATTATTTTTATAACATTTTGCATTTTTACGAATTTTCTTAGTGCCCCGTTTATTTTGTGATAATATTTTTTGGCGTTGCCTTTGTATGGCTACTGTAACTTAAGGCGACAATGACAATTCAATTATAAACAAACAAACCGGCATTGGAAAATGTTAAATTTTTTTGCCACGGCTGTTTATTTTTATAAATAATTCACTCTTATTTTTTTTAAAAACACTATAATTTATTATTAAAAGAATTAAGCTTGCCTGCAAAATGATTTCCTAAGATAAAGTCACCGGTTGTTTCTGCAGCACAGCACAGCGCACTTCACCGCGATAATTCAAGACTCCGGATTATATAAAATCTCCTTAACAAAACAATATTTCACTATTGTACCGCACTACTATTAAGTACAAATCAGTTTTGATTAGTTATTTATTTCTATTTATTTATTTATTTCTTGTCACGAAATCTGAAATGTCAGAAATAAATTAGAATTGTCGAACAGATGAATAACAAGGTGATACTACTCTTGTTATTTCCCCTCCGTGTCGCTAGAAAAAATGCTTATCACACGTACACGAATTTTACGCAGCATAGCCCGTTCTTTTTGTTATATGATCTAAGAATTTTAAAGAGTTGGTCTTATTAGTAAGACTTGTTTCAGTTGCCTTAGAAACAGACACACAAAAAAAAAATTTTTTTCCAGCAAGTTTTCAGCAACTACGAGACTGACGAAAAAAGCGGTAGTCATCTGAGATTCAATACCTACTAACCCTGGTAATATTTATTTTAGCATTAATCTAGAAGACCACACATTTTTCGCACATTTTGGGTTAAACCTTTATAATCAATTCACCAAAAATTTTGAATATTTTTTTTTTTTAATCTTTGAAAGTAGCTCTTTCAAACGACACCCTCCCCCATTACGAACGAAAAATATATTTCATAATTTTGATTGTCAAAATATGTGAGCGTCATGAAGACCTAACATTCTGCCAAATTTCAAGGTCACGCCGTTTTCCAGAAAAACGTCTGTGCCAGAAAGACAGACGCAGGGCCGATCTTATAATGGTTCCATTTTGAACCCTGAAAACTATAAAACGATATTTTACATTTAATCTTATCTTGAATTTCTCTTCCAGATTTCAACCGCCAGATGCTTGTTACATTGAATTGATGAGATTTCGTGTACGCCCGCCAAAAAATCGTGAGCTTCCTCTCCAATTAAAGGCGTCTTGGTGTGTTACCGGTAATCGGGTAGAGTTACGAGCAGATGTTTTAGTTCCAGGATTCGCTTCCAGAAAGTTAGGACAAATACCTTGTGAGGATGTTGCGATAAGATTTCCGATTCCGGAATGCTGGATATATTTGTTTCGAGTGGAGAAACATTTCAGGTAAATTACACAATTACAACATTTGCCCGTTGAGTTTGATTCAATAAAGTTGGAAACAATTTTTTTCAGATATGGTTCAGTTAAATCAGCTCATAGAAGAACTGGAAAGATAAAAGGAATTGAAAGAATTTTAGGAGCTGTAGATACTCTTCAAGAATCACTTATAGAAGTAACATCAGGACAAGCAAAGTATGAACATCCGCATCGAGCGATAGTGTGGCGCTGCCCTAGGCTACCTAAAGAAGGACAAGGTTTGTTTAAATGAATTTTTCTAAAAGACATGTTTTTATTTTTCTGTGAATATCCTTACATGAAATTAAAAATTATAGGAGCATATACTACGCATCAATTGGTTTGTCGAATGGCATTGACATCTTTTGATCAAATACCTGAACAACTAGCGCCTTATTGCTATGTTGAATTTACAATGCCCGCTACGCAGGTTTCACATACAACAGTTAGATCAGTTAGTGTACAAGAATCAGATAGTGATGATCCTCCAGAGAAATATGTTCGATACTTGGCTCGCCATGAATATAGGTAAATAGAAGAAATTTTGAAATATAGAAGAAATACAAGAAAAATTTCTTTCAGAGTTGGAATTGAGAGCACAACAGGGGAATCACCGAATGCTTATTTAGTAGCAACTAAAGTTAAAGAGGAGCCAGCACCACAACCACAACCTGTAGCTTCTCCAATGGCCCCAAGTGATTCTGATTCAGAATCGAATTAGAAGTGATAAGGAAGAGATACTTAGTTTTAAGAATTTTCAGGTAATAACTTGTTCATAATGTGGCTATAATTTAGCATAATTTCGCTATGTTTGAGAATAATTCGGTCTTTAAGGAATAGCATCTCTGCTTTTATCAGGCGTATGGGTGAATGATTTTCATCAACTCATGTTCCTACAGCGTATTTGAAAATGATTTTTAAATTCAAAGAGGTTCTATTTCTATAAATATTGTAACAACGTTCAGTCTTTTTGTATAGCCCGAGTAATGCATACTTCGTCTCAGCCAACGATGTGCAAACACCTGATAGCTGAGGCCGTGAGTCAATGAGGGCGGCTAAAGCTCAGGGCCTGGGATGGGTGTAAATATACCTCGCTGATCGTTGAAGATCCATAAAAAATAATACATATAAAAAAAAAAATAAGATAAACATGGAGAGTAGTGTAGGTGCCTGGGCAGTGCGACAAGGATTCCGTGGAAACCAAGAAGAACAAAAGGAACAAAATAATTGAAGAAAAGGAGTCACTACTCTTCAACCATATGCCTTTCCTCCTTCCGAGTAAGACAAACTAAATGTGGACATCTTGCTCCCTTGCCCCATTCTTTGTAGGTACTAGCTGCACATGTTTCACATAGTCTCAAAGGATAGCCACCCTCCTCCTGGTCTCAAGTATTATCGCTAAATAAATTTAAACGCGCATGGTTCAAAGAAGTATCTGTGTATCTGTGTATTCAAAACTAGCAAAAAATTCACTTAAATGATTAAGTTAGGCTTTTTAAGCTAGAATTGTTTAATACTAGGAAGATGCTAAGGCTACTTGTTACTTCATAAAGGACCTTAAAAAAATCGAGCTATCAATTTGTTTAATGATTTTATAGAAAAGAAAAAACTTTAAAGATTCGATAAATTCACTAAGTTCACAAAAAAAAAAAAAACACGATTCAAGAAAAAATTGGATAAATTCAATATCTACAATTATTACGCATTTAGCACTAATTCAACGTATGCATGATACTATGCTACGGTCGGGATCCAATGGTTACGGCAACACTTAAAAAAAAAAACAATCGTTAGTAGATAATCAATGAACTTAAGCTAAGGTTTAGTATATCCAAATTGATTTAGAATTTAGTAATTAATACCACTTTCAAATTTGTGAGTTCACTTGTAATGCTGCTTATTTACTAGAGGCAGCAGTCAAAATGAGTCCTACTCCGCGCCTAACTAGATATGTATGCGTCTATTTAAATTTATTTAAACACCAAAACACTTTTAGAAAATTTATAATAATTTACCCCAGTCTATCCGAAGGGTGAAGCTTCATCCTCCAGGAAGGCGGTGCTGGGCTAGAATGTGTTAATGCTAGAAAGTAAAAATTAAATTCTGCCTAGTTGAAAGTGGTTCACAGAACATTGGTTCCTATATGCTTGTAGACAGGTTACATATCCTACTAATTACAAAACTACTGAAAATAGTACTAGGTGGAAAGTTGATAAATGATCGTTAATTAATCTATGGTTTAAGCCCCGGCGCACGTGTTGGGCAATGTTAAACGAATGTGCGGGATTGATATTAAAACTGTTGTCTCGCTGGAACCAAGTTTTTAGAAGATATTTTCCGCCTTCTTTTTCCTTTTCCATATAGGAAACAAATTAAGTTATTTTTTTTGTGGGCTATCCCAATGGATATTATTGGTTGATTAAGACTGGTGATAGGTAGAAATCAACCTCTGTGAGAGCGTTATTCTAATCAATCTAGGTGAAATAGTTGCTTTCTTGAGGATGCAGTACACTGGTATGGAGCACTTTCAGGCTCACAATGGCTATTGTCGCTAATCGCTCTTATTTTTACGGTATCATCGCTCACCACTAAGAACTCGCGCTGAGCCAATATTACTCCAAACAAAACGCACTACAAATCAGCTCACCACTTTCTTTTCAATTGTCTTATATCTTTTTCTATTAGTTTTTATTTTACGGATGATCACTTGCTGCGATCTGAATCTGTACGCTCAATAATTGAAATGATCTAGCTGCATGACGCATAGGATTTGCTAGACTGAATTTGCGGTATGATCATCCGCCGAGGAATGCCTATATACATAGTACATACATACAATACAGTTAATTGATCGTGTACATTTTTTCCTTAAAAATCTTTCCATAGGTATTGTATTTGGTACATACAAGTGTGGTGATGCACAGTGATAATTGGTTGTGATTTATAACTGCTGGGATCACCGGATTGTTTTCCTACGACCTAACGCAAATGTCATGAAATCAAACTTGCTATGTTGTAGAAATATAGAATAAATGGATGTTTTCGTTTAGCCTGCAGCCGGGTGCTATTTTCATCATGGCAACAGGTGTTTTACCCAATGAGAACACTCAAGAAAAATATAAGTAAGGATGGGGACTGTAAATAATAATGCCAAGGAATACTTAAAGTTAGTGGTTTATTTCATAACAGGTCAAAGTTAACACTATTCCAAATTAAAAGGGAAATATAGTTTAGAAATTATACATTTACGAACATAAAGTTAAGATACTTACTTATGACTATGTCACTTATGTATGAACTTAAATAAAAACAACTTGTGATAACTTCAAAGGGAATTCACTTTACGAAATGGCACCAAGTTATATACAGGGTGATTCAGATCAAGATACCGGTATACCACGTGATTCCTTGAGGTAAGACGATAACAATTTTTTTCCACATACCCCCCCCCCCCCCCTCCTTGAAACCTTCCTTTAGGAGTTGTGGTCGGTTGAAGATTTCGCCTATAATCGTGAGAATAAATGAGTATAACGTTTGAACCACCCTATAGATTTTGGTTATTGTTAGCTTATTAAATAGCCAAGGATAGTAGCTGTCGATAAGTGTATGTATTTTTTAATTAATCTTCTTTAAATTATTCTCAAATATTTCCAAAATTTTGATTTTTTTACACTTTTTTACACACAAAAGTTTTTGAAATAAATAACGGTATTTATGAAATTTGCTTGTTTAAAAAATACAGAGTAATACACTTATCGACAGCTACTATCCTTGGCTATTTAATAAGCCAACAATAACCAAAATCTATAGAGGGGTTCAAAAGTTATACTAATTTATTCTCACGAATATTGGCGTAATCTTCAACTGGCCACAACTCCTAAAGGAAGGTTTCTAGGGGGGGGGGGGGGGGGGGAATGTGGAACAAAATTTTTGCTCATCTTACCTGAAGAAATAACGTGGTATACCGGAAGGTATCTTGATCAGAATCACCCTGTATATATATATATGTATAAATATAATTACTCAATAAGATTAGATATGTATTAAATGATTGCTCAAAAATGTACTCACCAATCTTACATGTGGAATCGACTGTGTGGCGTTGGTAAATAGACATTTAGTGATTATCTTGTTCTAGTCGTTCCCCGGAACAAGATACTTTACTTCAGTCGAGACCTAAAGCAAAATTGTATTAGTAGTATTTATTCTAGTCGGTACCCAGAATAAATATCTTTATCTCAGCCGTTACCCAAGACAAAGTTATTGAGTTAATAGTTCTATGTTGGTACCACTAGCTAAGTCGATTCCAAATGATGCGCAATCTATGAGAGCTGGATGCGAAAAGAGAAAGATTAAGTTGGCCTGCGATTTATATTGCCTCTGAATTGCGAATGGCACCAACAAATTATTTTACATTGCGCATAGCAATCAACAGAAAAATCCGTTGATCTTAGCAGCTGTGCATAGGTCAGAAGAGTACATTGAACATAGCAGCTGTGCAAAGCAACTGGAATTTTGAGTATTTTTGTTGCCGTTCCTGATTTTGCCTAGCTAAAGTTATTATGATTATAAATGATACAATAAGATACCTATTACAATATTGCTAATTTGCTACTTTAGAAGATATATTTAACTTTACAGATGACTTAATTTAATTCTATTTGATTTGCGTAATGCTATCGAAGACAAGTTACTTTCCTCTCATTGGATTGTGTCCCGGAATTGTAAATGTGGAATGTAGCCATAATGTGTCGATTGTTATCTCCACTAAAAACTGCCTTATCGACTTGCTTGTAGGTAGGTATACATAATTTCGTTCCCAACCTATTTTCAATAATTAGAAATACTTGGAATTAGAATCTTTTAAGCGATTTTTCTTTCAGGTGGCTATTTAATGTTAGTTTGAACAACAGGATTACTTATTTCTATTATTAATATTTATGTAGCACATTTTCTACTTAATTTACAAAAACTATCACTTTTGTGGTTGATGATCTGAATTATGACCTGCTCTTAAATATTCTGTATTTATTAAATTATCGGAAGCCTTACGTGGGTTATAATATTGTTGAAATACTTTGCATTTGTAATGTCTGCTCGTTAGAATATACGTTTCGTTCCTCTTATCTGTGGAAGAATATTAGTTAAATTTTATCAAGTAGGACTGCTGTGATCAGCAGGACAATTTTATTGAGGTATACCGACTTACTAGTGGCAATAAGCAGAGGTTCCAATGATTGTGCAGGATTATATATTCACGAATTAGTGATGGAGGAAACTAAAAGGTTAAAAATACTCTGAAATATTGTGAGTGTTGCCAGCCCTTACTTACGACAAATTTTCATTTTTTTGTTTTAATTGAAGGCAGAGGGTCGAAATATCCCAAGCTTGGAGGCATAAGGGCAGTCCATTGTGCTAGCTTGCTAAAAATATCAAACAGCATCACCAAAGTTTTCTTGTCCTCTTAATGCCGCACAAGCACACAAAAAGTGTTCGGTTGTCTTAGGCTCTCCTTCCAATCAGGACAGTAACTCAGAGCTGTCAGCAAATCTAATTCTTGTTAGATGAGCGTGAAGCGAGTTGTGGCTGGTGATGATGCCAAGTTCAGTTCTGCATTGCTTTCTTCGGAAGTTCAAGAGAAATTCCTCTTCGCCCCACCAAGAAAAAGTTTTGTACATCTGCAAGAACTCAGGTTCGCCTAACTCTGCTGATGTTTCATAAGAACATTAGCTTTGAGTACAGACCTGATAAAGGAGGTGGCAACGCCTACAGCGGGTTCCGGTCCAAGGAAGGGAGAATTAGAGCCGGCCCCTTCTTCTCTATGTTTCTAATGTGCCCCGGAACCCACTGTAGGGACCCTTTGTTGTGAATTCACAGCTTATCTACAGATGTCTTGCAATGCCTCAGTAATTTGGATGATATCCGAGCCCACTCAGAGCCATCAAGGCTAACTGACTATCCGAGAGGATAGTAGTGTCCTTTCCCTTGAATTTCCATATTAAGGGCTATCTTCGCTACTATTGCTATGGCGAAGACCTGAGCCAGGAAGACAGTGGTGTGCCTAGTACTGGAACCCAATGTCAGGGTCAAGAAAGTAAACACCCGCACCGGCACTCTCATTAGTGAGAGAGAGTCGTCGGTGAAAACTTTTAGTGCCGACCGGGGCAGGCTCGACTAGGCATCTCCCTCAGTTAACAATTCCTTTCAGGAGAACTCACAGAGGACTGACGCCCAAAACGAAGCTCTGGTAGCATCGCATCCTGTGACATGCGAGTCACAGGGTTTCCCTTTCCAGCCCACATACCAATGAGCAATGGGAAAATCACTCCAGCCATCCTCCCAACATCCACAGCCCCTTTTGACATCTTCCTGAATGACAAGATCTAAGGGTTGTAGATTAAGGGCAGCAGTAGTCGTGGATCGCATGGTGCCTATAATTCACAGGCAAGCAAATTTTTGCAGGCCCGCCATCTTCCGGATCCCATACACTAATTGCGTCCTCTATCACCATAAAGGAGAGGCATATGTATGTGAGGGTGGGTTTTACAATGGAGGTGTACATCCAGTGCACAGCACTCAGTTTCATGCGCCACTTGCAGCCAAAGGTTTTCCTGCATTGAGAGATAAGACCCTACTAATCGCATTGACTTTTTTTCTTCTACATGTATCCCTACATGTATCCCCAGGTTTACTAATACAAAACGGTGTTACTGTCAGTACCGGCCACAAAAGTAAAACTCTGATTGCCAGAAATCAAAATACTTTCGATTTGTTAATTAATATTGGCATAGTCATCCGTCAGTTAACACTACTTGATGAAGGCTACTGTCAGGATGAAAAGCTTAGCATAACTAAAGCAAGTACCCAAATTTTAGAAAAACTCCGAATTTATTACTAACTATATTGGGCCATATGAGTATGTGAAAGAGTAGGGGACAAATTAAAAAAGTTTACAATTGATTTTACTTTATTTTATAAATAACCAGACATCGTTTTTAACAAAGAACTCTTTAATCACTTCTTTCACAAGTAAAATTGTTGGTCTCTCGAACACTGTTTTCATAGAGAAACCATGTTTTAGTTTTAATTTTAAGGGTTAAAGAGCCAATCGGTCTTATACTTACAAATTTTGTTCATACATGATTCCTGTGTAAATTTCTTGCTTCCTCTTCATTATTAAATCTTCTCTTCGATTGGCAAACGTTGTAACTTTGTTGTATTCAGTTCAGTGGGAAAGGTTCCGTGTAATGAGTGTAAAAACGAAATACAAACAGAAAACTCCATCTTGCTCCGCTTCTGCTTATGCTCGGTTTAATAGGGAATCATCTAAAAATTTGGATTGATTATCTTAGAAAAAAAGTCATTTGTGAAGACCCAAAGGGGATGGTTTCGGGTCATTTTCCCAGGCCAGTTCGAAGACCCATTTCATCCCAGCTTGAGTACATTGCTGACAATCAACAAACTGGAGCATTCGAAGATTTCTCTCCGAAATCGTGTTATGTTAGGTGGTGTGATCTTACAAGTTGTTGTCATTGTTACTGTTCGAATATCAAAAATTTTCTATTGTTTGTTTTCGGAGATATTTCTAGGAGTCTATGAAAATTTATATCACTCATCATAAAATTTTTGTTTAGTGTCTACTTAATACCGTGAGATAATGTTAGAAGTCATATTTCCATTTTATCTGTTGAGCTTTTAAACACGATGTTTAAAATGTCATATTCAAGCAGATGGTTGGAAAAACTGAATGTGATATCGCCCAGTTCTGATTTTGCTAATTAGTTATTAGAAAAGACTTTAATGGCATTAGTTTATATGTGGGCGATAGTAATTCGACAGGGATACATAAACCTAAGCCATTCTGGGTAATATGTTGGTTTAGGTTTGACACGAAATAATCGTTGTCTGGATCCTTCCACTTTATAGAAATTAGCGGAGTTTTTAATTATTTGTTTGATTAAATATGTAGAGGGAAACCCTAAAAGCTTCCATCCAGGATCAAAATATTCCCAAAATAACAGTTAATAATTATAGCTATGACCTTTCGTAATACATCAATTCGTGAAACAACATCATCATATAAAAACCAACTCAATGTAATTTATTGCCCGCAACTATGGATTAAATCATCTGTCAAATAAAATTGAGAATTATACTGTGAGTGGGGAGTTTTATAAATAAATTAATTATCGCTAATTAAAAAAGAATCTCATCCCTGCTGTTCGGAAGCAAGGCGCCTCCGCCCTCGAATCAATACAACTCGAACAAGTTACACATTTAATGGCCTGTTAAATATTCAATTAGTCAATTCGGATTGAATAACTGAATTTATTTAGTGTGCACAAGAATACCAATTTAATTTTGAAAGGCCGGCTTAAGTGCGGGCGGGCGGAGGCTTGGACATAGACTGGATGTGGGGTACCATAAATATTTTCAGTATTTAGATAATAAATGTGGTGGCGTTTCATTAAAAAGGCATTCAACATTTATAGGGAATGACCAGGAGTTATTAGTTTTGCCGCAAGTTATTAATTTTAATTGGTTTACCATTGAGGGCATTTTATTCAATACGCCAATTACATGGCAACTCATTTTTGCTTATTTTTTCGGGAATATTAGGCTTATATCGATTTTGTGGCATACTGCATATATTTATTCGAATTAGGCCAACTAGGAATGAGTGAAATATTTTATTTTTGTTCTGTATAAATTTTCCAAATGATTTAGATTGGTTGCGTTTAAGGTGTTGTTTGCAAATATTTAGCAAACTGTTTTAGATTATTGATTAGAGTGGAAAAATCTCTTTAGATGTAAACAAATACCTCGTTAGAAGATAATTCAGCGGGTTTTGTTGGAGATTTTTTTTTTAATTAATAATAAAATTTTTTTTTTTTTAATTAATAATAATAATTTAATAAATTTTCAGAATTTATAATTGTAGAGAGATAAACAAGAGATTACAGTATTTTTCCAGGATATTATTATTTGGTTAGGTTTAGTTGCAGGTTTGCTGCTAAGATCAGTCATAGCCTGCAGCATTTAGACCACTGTTGGTTACATTATGCCCCATAGGTTCATGGGAATATATCTTTCTAAAGTCAACCTTAGATCCATCCTGCTTTCCCAAGAAATCTCATAATACATCTAGGCTCGAAATCTTGCAGCGCTCCTGGCTCTGAATAGCTACAATGTATCCTTTCTTTTTTGATCGCCAGAAAAGGAGATTCTCAGAGCAAAAGTCGTACTGGTTAGATTTCTTCAGTAACTTTACAGCTACGACAGAGATCATTACCCTCCAGACTCAGTTTCCTAGCACGGGTACCTATGGGTACCTATGGCCCTATGACCCGTTATCACCCCCACTAGTTTCTTGGTACCACTTCTACTGCCCCTAAGGAGACCCATCACTAGACTAGAAAGCAAATAATATTAAATAATAGTAGAAAAATTAGAAAATAAAACATGTGATATTAAGAAGAAATGAAAGATGCGAGAAAATTAAAGAAAACATGTCTTCGAAATAAAGGCTAAACCTAAAGTGGGTGTTGTTTGATTAAGAGCAACCATTTTGCTTTCAATAACTTCTGAGCACAAATCCTGACCCTTTTAATAGGTTTCCATCTCGTTACGATTGTTAGCATATTGGATTTAGGTCTAGCCTATTAAGTCAAGTTTCGCTTTCAGCTGGGATTAATCAGTAACGATGCAAGCGTACAAATAAATTGTGAATTCAATTTTTATTTATTTTTTTCGGACGAAAATCGAACCCACAGTTGTTCGAATCGGTCCAAGATGGAGAATAGAACAATTATAAGAATTTTTATTTTTAAAAAATTAAGAAATATAAGAGGTAAAGACATCTGTCTCGTTAGCTCAGTGGTAAGAGCAGTCGCTCGGAAAGCGTAAAGGCCGAAACATATCCAAGCAAGCTTTAGACCCGGCCTCTCTCAGGCTTCCTCGCAGCTAGCCTCAAGGTCTGCCTTAGAGAATTGAAAACAAAATGATACCACCGGGCTCCGTGCTGTCATTGTAATTTTAATAGTATATATATTGACAGAAGTAGGTCTGAGAGAGAAATATTCCAACATTGAGCAAAGCCTACCTTGCGGCTAGGCATTGAGGCTAGCTGCTGGCATGGTTTTGTGTTGCATCATTTGAAAACCCGTGTTGGAAATTTTGACAACGAATCGAGGAAGCCTCGAGGCCTGGATGTGTTTCTGCCATAAGGTTCCGGCTTTAATCCCGGACGAGGCGGTTGTTTTTTCCTCTTATATTTATGATTTAATTTAGAATCGTTAAAAATAAAAGTTCTTAAAATTCTTGTATTCTCTATATTTTTTTACCGGCTAAAGTTTATATTTGTTCAAGTAGGCCGTTTTGGAATTCTTCTGTACAAATGTTAAGCAAAAATGAAATGTGTGATAGAATAAATAAATTTTTGCTTTTCATTTGTATCGAAGAATTCCAAAAAGGCTTACTTGAGCAAATCTTACTGACAACCTATCAAATCTAGCTCTCCTTTACAAGTCCTATATCAGACCTACAATGGAATACAATTCCCATATATGGGATGGGGCTGGTTACACAGCCTGAGCTTCATTGGATATTGTCGAAAAGAGAGTCCTTCAAGCTCATTGGCCATGCGGCAATAACTTGTCATATCGACTCCCTTGAGTACCGCCGCAATCTTGGATGCCTTTCGCTCTTTTATCGCTAAACGTATGGCCAATGATCCGATGAAATATCTAGTCTGATCCCTAATAGATTACTTCCTGCACCCAATACTCGCGCTGCAAGCCATGCATACCCTCTCACCCTTCAAAATACTTTCGGCCATAAAGTAAAATTCCGTAATGCTTTTTTATCCCGAACTGTGCGAATGTGGATCATCTACCATATTCTGTTCTCCCTCTGGCTTACAATTGCGAAGGCTCGTCGTGTCCGCCATTTTCCTCATGTCCCCTAATCTTTTCCCTATCTACTTCCTGCTATGCTGTGCTTTGTATCATAGGGTATCCCTTGAGCCTGGCTGTAATAGTTCGGTAGCCCATCTCTGTAACAATAAAGAGAAAAATGTGTGATGACAAAATACATCTGCTTTTTTGTAATCACTGACACCAAGAATAGATTTGCCGTTAGAACGGTACAAAATGAGTGTTGCATTATTATAGACGCACTTGAATTTATTTATTTTAACAATAATGAGATTGCACAAAAATAAATAAATAAATTTTATTAATAATCAATAGCCCCACCTTTGTTCGCCATGATGTTCAGAAGCCTTTTTGGCATTGATTCAACGAAGGATCTAAGCTGATGGTGTTAAATTCGTAGACGTCTTTATAAACTGTTGGAACTAACCATCCTCCATAGGGTTAGCATCAGGAGAACGGGTCGGATAGCCGAGAAGGTTGATATTGTACGCCAAGAACCATCCTTTGTGGAGTGTCTTATGTGGATCGTAGCGTTATACTGTTAATAAATTAAATGGACGGCAGTATAGTGCGCAAGATACGGCGGGGGTTTTTGTCTAAGGATTTTCCGGTACTTTAGGCCATTAAGGCTAAGTTCCTTGTCATCTGAATAAATTATCTAAAGGGGAAATGATGAAACAGATGGTCTATGCGGATATTGGAGGGATCTCCGGAGATATCCCCGGAATTTTCGAATATGAAATTTTCGAGGCATGCTATTGATTGCATGGGATGCCTTAAAGGATCATGGAACCGTAGAATCTGTCTTTTCTTCCTATCGTATGAATAGCCTGAAGTACCGGAAAATCCTCAGACAAGAAAATTAAATTTAGTTTTAAATAATTCGTATTAAATCCAACAGCAAACAATAGATCCAATAAACTTTGGAAAATAGTTTTTGCATCTTGTGCTTTAAGTTCAAAAATATCTGCGAACATTATTGGAGTTATTTGAGAGGATTTTATTGTATTTATTGACAAAAAATGACAAAAACTTCCTCCGTATATTGCGCAATATCGTGCCGACCATTTAATTTATCAACAGGATAAAACTCGACGATCCATATAATACACACAGATGGGCTACCGCATTATTGCATGGTGCATCTATAATTTTGCAACGAACTGTATATAGATAATTTTTTAAGATTTCATATCACCATTACTGTTTTTCAAAATAGTTAAAACCCTTTTACTTGATTATTCATCTATGTAGGCAAAGTGACATATTTTTTTTTTGCTTATGGTGTCAAGATTTCGAACTCACTACCCATGGATATAAAGAGATTATCATCAATAGATGTTTTAAATTATTTCTCCAGTCTGTATTAGATATTTGGCATAACTCTGCATCATTATATATCCATTTCTTAATATTTTTTAGTTTTTAAATTTATTTTTTGTTTTTTTTTTATTTTTTTTTCTCTCTCTTACTTAGAATATAGTTAGTTATAGTCTGCTGTATAACTTTTCGTAATGTTTGTATGGAGTAATTACATGTTAAGTAGCACCCGTTCATACACTCCGCGACAAAATGATGACCCACCCATAGATTTTACCTGTTTCTTGAAAAAGAGAGCAGGTACAGACGAACATTTTTTTTTTCAGTTGTAAAGACAATTTTTGAAAAATGAAAAAATTAATAGAAATTAATTTTGAGTAGTTATCTGGTGTTTTCTACAAAAATGGGTTCCATGAAGAAATTTGTTTGTTTGTTGTTTACGTTGTACTGGAGATGGCTTTGGCATCTCCCACGAGAGTACGTGCAGTAAGGTAGTATGGGTGAAAGATACCATATGCACGAATTAGTACTTCTCACGGCGAGATAACTATACCTTAGTGAAATAAATTTGAGATTTTTGGCTCAGTGTGTGCTGTAGTAGGGCTTCAATGACAGGAGGTCATTATGCAGAGAATTTAAGTGTTCATGATAGTCAGAATATTAAAATTTCAGTCATAGATAGAGAGGGAGAAAGGAGAAAGACAGACATAGGATGTCTCAGTTGATGAATAAGTTGATGAATAACGGAAATCAGGTATGTATGTTAGTAGTGCTTATATGGTTAGCATGCATGGCCAGCAATAAGGTCCAAATGGTGAGTCTCGAAATATATCTAGACTGAATACGGACAAATCTTAACCTTCATGTGGTCCCCTTAACAGGGCCCATAAGGGTTGTATTACCTATATAGGCCAAGTACAATTGTTTTAGACGTTGTTAATAAGATCTAGGCCCGAACGGAGTTACCAGTACCGTTACAAAAAGGATATCTTGCATGAAGATAGCCACTGGGAGTATTCATGGTCCGTTGATCATGCTTTACGAAAGCTATGCCAAATGGGCGGCTCGACATTGGCTAACTTGCTACCACAGGGTTAGAGGATCCCTGGATAACAAGGATTTATCCACCCCAATTTGGGATGGCCCCTTTATGGGAGCATCGTGGTGACTGTGCTGAAGGGTGTCGTGACCCTAGATTGGAAGAAATTGGATAGGTCTCGCTTCGACAAGTAAGTTGATGTCATGTCATGCTCTATTGGCACACTGGTACTCATTGTTACGACATGTGGCCGTTGGTTGTCGATAACAATCCGAGTATGAAGAATGCCGTGAGATTAAGCATTAATTGGGTGGTGCTCACGTAAAACCATAAGGAACTTTCTGTAAATTTTTCTAGAAATGAATCGTAAATTCGTCTTACCTTTGTAGCCTATTCCTATTCAGTTTTTTCGTTTGATGTTTTCATTGTTATTGAAAAAATCGCTGGACATTCCTTACGTTTATTGACACACCAGCTCTGGTTGCAATTTCTCTAGCTATAAACGTACTGTTTGACGCCTCTCTCGGAATTGCTCGCTCCTCTCTTGAGGTTACAGCATGAAATCGACCAGGACTTTTCTTTGAACCGTAATTTTCAGGATCCTTTAAAAAATTTGTAATCTAGGTAATCACTCGACGACTTCTATTTACAGTTCTCGCGATATGAGAAATAATTTGCTTTGCTTTTTTTTTAATTTAAAATTATTCTTCTTTTGGTTTCGTTTAATTACTCTCCACTGTCCATTATTACTGGTGATGACATACTGACATTCAAAAACCCACTGAAAATTCATTTTAAGTCAAGTCAAGTGCTTTTGCGACTTTCAAATTTCTTCATTGTCTTCCTTCTTTGGATTTAATTTCATGATTTTTTTTTCACCTCCTTCGGATTGTCTTGTTTAGGGTATTGGGGCTTATCTTTGGCCCTCAGTTCGATTAGATTTCTTTTCTTCTTCTTGGTCCTTGGTTTGGGTTTTGCTCATTTCGCGTGTTGTTGTTTGTTCTTTCTCACACAGCTGCTGCGCCACATCATCTATAATGTATGATTTCTCGCAAGGATTTATTATTTATTTTGGGAGGGACTGGGAGGGAGTAAGGATTGGATATGTTTAGGGAGTTTTAGGAGGGTAAGGACTGAAAGGTTCCTATTTTGACATGTTTCATCAGAGACATTCTCGGGTTCTTGAGGGGTTTATTTGAAACTACCGCCTGTATTAGTCCCCTTTAGTGTTAAAGAAACTTATTCTACCTTCGTGGAGGTAGATGTTTCCAGCATCTGGCTGGGCCAAAGATCCGGCAAGTTGTTTACGAGTGAGTTTGGGTGGATAGGGATTTTCTCGACTTGTTTTTTCGTATGATCGAACAGATATTCCTTGAGAGTAGATATATTGGCTGCCTCATATAATACTTCGTTGCGATATTATTTTCTGTTGGCTCATCTATGGAGCCCTATGCAAGCTCTAAGGATCTTTCTTTCGAGCTTGCTAAGGCAGTCCATATAAGTTGGGAAAAATTGTGTGCCTTTTGGGAAAGCAATAAGTGATGACAGGCCTTATTAGTTACTTATACATGTGTAGTTTTGCCTGAGTTGTGAGTCCGTCCCTGACATTGATTATAGCGCTTATAAGGATGTACGCGAAATTGGCTTTGCTAATGCTTGATTTATCATAGTTATTGAATCGTAGGAGTTCATGGAAATTTACGCCTAGATATTTCACTCTTTGTGTGGGCTTTATTATTCCTCCAATGTAGCCGGCCATATTTTTTTTGGATTCAGTGACTTGGCGGTTTCGCCTGTTCTTGGTTTCCGAATACAGATAAGTTCGGACTTTTGGACGGTAATTTTGATCCCCCATTTTTTGTGATAGAATTTGAGCTTGCTGAGATGTAGGTTGACTTTATTGACCGCGAAGAGCGAGGAACGAGATTGGGCGTATGTAAGGGAGTCATCGGCGAAGAAGAGCGGTGTGCCGCTTTCATTTCGAAGTTGGTCTGAGGTGTAAAGATTGAAGAGTATTGGGCCCAATATGAAGCCTTTGAGACTCCTGCTGCAATTGTTTTGAGTGGAGATTTGTGTTCATCGATTTCTACATAGAATTTCCTAGAAGTTTGGAAACTGTGGATAAGTCTGTTTAGGTTGGTAGGAAAACCGATTTGCCTTGGTTTGAATATTAGCTCTGCCATCCAAACTGAATCGAAAGCCTTTTCAACATCGAGAAAGCACCCGACCGTGCATTCGTTTCTGTTTAGATTTCTTGTAGGATCCGTATGGAATTTTAGTAAAGATTGGAATGTAGAATGTTTAGGTTTGAAACCGAATTAAGATTTTTGGTTTATGTGCTTTTCTTCACAGATAATTGTTATTTGTTGCTGAATAACTTTTTCAGAAAGCTTTCCCAAATTTGAGATGAGGGAGATTGGTCTAAATTCCTTGATGTTTTTAGACGAAGAATTCTTCGGGATGGGGAAAATTCGTAAGATTTTCCATTATTCCCGGGAAGTAACAATTTTTATACTATTGTTAAAAATGGTTGCACGGCAATCGAGTGCTATGGAAGATAGCTTTTTGATAATTGAATATGAAATTTTGTACGGGCCGGTCGATTTTTTGCTATTTATTGTCTTAGTTAAGACGTAGAGTTGGAGGGGTTTTGTGAAGGTGTCTTGATCTTCTGGATAGATTGCTGAATTGTCCACAAAGGTTTGTGGTATGAATTCGTTAGCACTAAGAAAGATGTTAACACACCTATCTACTTCAAAAGAGAAGGTTGAGTTTCTTAGGCTTAAGTTGTCTTTGAAGTGATAGAGTTTTTTCGCTGCTGGTTATGATTTTAGGGAGTTTCGCCTTCCTAGAACAGACTTTGTTAATATTATCAAAGGTCTGTGCTATTAGTTTTATTTTCTCGAGTCTTTTTCTAAACTGTTATAATAATTCATTTCATAACGAGTGCTCTATTTACATATATCATGTTTCCAGAGACCTGACGAGAAGAACTGTCCATTTTATTTACCATTCTCCGAACATAACTACTACCTGGGTCATAATTTGTTCACACCATTTTTGTAGAAAATACCAGATCATTCCTTAAAATTAATTTAAAAGAAAAAGCAATCACATACGAGTATTTTAACATTTTTCAAAGATTGTATTTACAACAGGCAATGAAATTTACGTCCGCACCACATGTAAAATCCATGCGTAGGTCATTATTCATATTGCCGCGGAGTGTATGTACGGAATATTAATAAAATATTTATATTTGTATCATTTTTACTAAATATATTATTTCTCTATGTATATAATGCATGAAAGTTTACATAAATAACAATAAAAAGAAAAAACAAATTCTATTTTTTTCAGACATTTATAACTACTTCATTGTGACTGCGACTGTACCTCCACTATTATCTGTCCACACTGTCATTACTTAATTTACATAAAATCCTCAGGTCCTTCTGGCATCGTGCTGCTAAAATGAAATATAATAAAGAACAAAATATAATTAATAAGCAGCCAATCATCATTAAAAAGCAATATCATCTCTGAAAGTGTATCGATATTTACCACATCGCGTAGTGTTCTCTAGCTATAAGTGCAAGAACTGATTAAATATTGCTATAATAATAGTCTCAACAGAAGTATATAAAACAGAAAAAAAATAGCGCTAACTACTGGGCACAATTATTGCCAAAACATTACTACTGTAAAACTAAGAAATTAAAGCGAAAAGAAATATTGTTAAATGTAAAAAATACTATCATACATATTTAATGCCCAGCTGTAGTTCATTTTAAAAAAAAAAAAAACAATGAAGAGACCTCCCATACACACATTCCATTTCAGAGCCGCCATTTAATTAATTCTTAGTTGACAATAACAGAGTATTAAATAAAAATAAAAAGTATAAAATTGTCATAAATAGAGTTTAAATTATTATTGACCGTTAAAAATGTAAAAAAAAATAATTAAAAGAAATATACGAAAGAAGCTGAGGCGATCAAGGGCGCCCTGTTGTGATTTACCCGATAACAAATTGTATATTTTACCAAAGGTTTTTAGGAAAATTGTTTGAAATAACAAACACCAATAGATGAAAAAATTGATGTTAAAACTTAATTTATGTCCCATTTCATTTGATATAGTTAAAAAAATGAAAAAAAAACGGAGTTTATAGCAACATTTCAAGCCAAAAAATGTGTTTACAGGGTGTTTACGAATAGGGTACCTTCGAGAATACCATTATTAATTTTTATTTATTTTATTACAACTCGGCAACTATTGACTACTAGAAATAAAAATTAACAAGGCTATGAGCTTTAGAGCATTAAAACTAAATAAAGCGGAATAAGCCGAAAAATTGCGGCATTTTCTACTATGTGGTAGAATTGTATTTATGGATTTGTTGTGCTCATGGAAGTAGTAAATTTGAAATATTTTTGAATGGGGGCTTGGAGGAATTATTTAAAATAAAACAGCATTTTGAATCGCCGCTGAAACATTAAAACTTATCGACATTAACAAGCTAAGCTAAGTTAAGTTCTTCTTGCTCTTTCATCTCTTTGCTTAAAAGCTGAGATTCCATCGATGAGGGTTTTTACATGATATTTCGCTTCCTTTAGTTATATTTCTAAGTTACAAGGAAAAAACAACACTTACTCCTCATATGACTTTTGGATATCAGAAAGTTGCTAAATTTCAACGATATTTTTGTGTGACTATACAACGATAAAATTTGTTGCTTCGCTATTAGTGCTTCCATGTGACGTATAGAAGTGTATATAAAAAAAAAAAAAATTTGTCCCGGTGGTTCGTTACTCTCACCGTGTATTTATTGACTCCAAACCACTATAATTTTCATTTGATCAAAAATTGCCTTCACTCAAAACTTATTTTTCGTGCTTTTACTTTTGCAAAGTCTGCAATAAGATCCTGATAGTCGATGCGATCACATAATTCGTTTTCAATAGATATGATGGCCACTCCTACTAAGCGTTCCTGGCTCACTATGGATCGGAGATTAGTTTTAATAATTTTTAGTTTCGAGAAATTCCGCTCTGGTCAGATCACTGAAACGAATAAACTTAACAATATCCTCAAGATAAAGACAACATTGGATCGACAGATCATTTTTATGATGAAATTCAAAACTTCGATTGGGGATTGATCAGCAGGCAAGATCGTACCCAGATTCATAATTTCTTCAGACAGATCAATGCCATCAATATCCATGTTCTCCCGATCTTTTAATATTCTATGCAAATCTTTGCAGCTCTCCATTATTTCTTTTTTCGTTGAAGGCTTGAAAGCATGAATATAATACAGAAGTAATTGCTGTGCGCCTGTAGTTGTTGAAGTCTCTCTTCCATTGATACTATTGCTGTATGAACAACATGGTAAAAGAATTCTGCTCTAAATTGTTCTTTCGGATCTGTTACACGTTCATCTTGAGCTTCATATTTGAATTTATATTTCTTACGCCGTATGCGGACCATGTTGTTAGGGGGAAATATCGACTCTACCTCCACCTTAGATGATAAGTCTGAACAAAGTATTCTAGAAAAACTTTATTCAGATCTATGCTGCTTTAGACAATCAGTCAGTGGCTCTGTCTAGAATGTTACAGCATTCAACGGGACTTTGTACTAATTTTGAAGTGACATTAACTTTGCTTAGAATATCGAACGAAATGATCACGTACAAATGAATTTAAAGTTCAAGATTGATTGGGCTGAGCACCGATCCTCATGTTTTGATAGATTATCTGTTTTTTTACTTTAAGCGAAATTTCCACAAGTGCATCATAGATCTCTCCAAGCTGGTAGCGCAGGGCTTGATGACATCAACCCTATTTTCCCAACGCGTATCACTGACAGCTGTGAGAGCCGGAGTCAATCATGCGATACTACAGCCTGAGTTATAATGTGACACTGTCGCGACAAGTTGTCGCGAATGATGTTCCTGATGCTGGCGTGGACGCAGTATATGTTGATTATGCTCTAACATGGGTTGAATTTTCATTACTTAAAACTTACAATTTTCACTCACAATTTAAATATTCTGCAGAAATAAATTTCCCCAACTCCAGCTGTCAAGGTGTTGCGCGTCTCAAGTTGAAATATTTTCAACTTTAAGCAACGCGACCAGCGTCAGCAACACCCTTAGCGACATACTGTACCTGCGCTTGAGTACTTTTGTACATTTAACTTTTGACAGGTTTAGCGACAGCGTCCGCAACTCGTGACAGCGTCACATTATAACTCAGGCTTACAACATGGAATTCGCATGAAATATTGAAATTCAATGGATATTTTAAAACCAGTTTGGTGCCAAAAGTAGGAACCGGATCAGTTGACTCACTTTAGAGATCCGGATCTTTGAGTCGACATTGATCTGAGTTACTCATCTCAAATTGAGAGCGGGCTTATTACCAGAGCAAACTGTACATAGTATTGATAGTTTCGGCATAAAACTATGGATATGGATATAATCATATAATAAGTGTCATACAGCACGATCATCGTATAGATGTCATAAATACGTTAGGTTGGGTTTTGGTGGCTTTTGTCGAATAGATTTTTCAATTCAATTCAATTAAAATTTGAAGATGCACTACATGGCGGCTTGGGCAGTTGCCTTTTTGTACTACTCCTAGGCACAGCGCTGCCCAGAGGTAGTGTTATTTATTTATCAGAAAGAGCACAATAACAGAAAACTTATTGACATATCTAATTACCAATTAAGCAATATTGGAGGAAACCTAAGAAGAATGTTCATTTTAACTCATGCAGATTTTCAATATAAATTATTTCTACAATTTTATTTCAAAAATTGTATCAGTAAAAATAAAGCAGTATAGTTTTAAGAAATGGTCAAGCGTGATATTTCACGTTAACCTTCATACGTAGAAAGGCCAGCTAATTTTCTTATACAACGTAGCTAGGTTCCTATATGGAAAATTTGAGGCAGGATACTTAACGCTACCCTCAATACTAGCAACTAGAAGGGAGGATGTTCCACCAGTGGTATATTTATCAAAAGTTATGATATACTTTGAATCAAAGGGGATCTCTCACATAATAATTAGCAGAGAAATGGATCGTGGAAAATCATTTGGCCCATAAAATCCTAATAAATCACAATCGATATCGATGTATAGAGATACTAGAGATACTAATGATCTACCTCTAGTCTTTTTAAATTTTAAAGTTTTGCGATATTATGAATTGGTGAGGAACCTGAAAGTTCATTTTAATGTCTAGATGACCATGCTTTTATCATATCAATAGTGTCGAACGTCGAATTACTACTGGTCTCCGTAAACTTTGGATATCAGCTAGTAATTAGTATCCTTTTAAGATCAATAATAAAGCTTGTCAAAACACTACTCACATCTTATTAATTACCACTGGCATTCCTCTTTATTTGTACATTGAGGATCTTCTATAAATTTGACCATTCTGATATCTAGACACAGACATACTTTCTTCATTCCAAAAAGTCGTGTTTGAAATTCGTGAAACTCGTTTCCAGATGATTTATAGGGAGCACTCTCTGTGGTTGTTTTTTGAAAAGTTATTAACAAAAAAATCCTTTCTGACAGTCCTCCACGGAAGAGGATAGTATGCTATCAGAGATACTGAGCGTCGGGCTCAAGTGATTGTTGTTAAATCAATTTCTCATAACTCATATTTTGAGGATTTCTAGATGAATTTCTGTCGGAGGTGAAGAAAAATAAAGCTAAATTTCTAGATAACGATTTTCTTAGAGTAGTAAAATACTACCATGATTTATAAATATATGTAGTAGAACTTTGCTACTATAGCGCATGTAGAAAAGTGGCAAACTTTATGTAGCTGAATGGTATAATAATGGAAGACACGACACAAAAAAAAAGGAATTTAGGAATATTAAAAGATTTTTGAAAAATTTTCTTCTGTTATTTTTTTCCTTTGTGGAGTGACAGTGGTTATTGGGTCCAACTCTGGGTGCCCTACTGAATCCGTCTATGGATAAGCTATTAACTTTTGGTAAAAAAAAATACGCTATTATAATAAAATACTTAGGGTTGGACATCCTTAAAGTTCGTAAAATATTCTCTGACGACTTTTTGCTCCCATAATATTTACTCTCCATTTTGTGCATGGCTCCGTTGCTATAAACTCCAGTAAAAAAAAAAATCTCTCTCTGATAAAACGAAGAATATTTCATCGATATATCCGAGAAAGAGTGCACACTTAACGATAGAAAAATTATAAAATTTGTTACCAAAGATCTTAATAGAAAATATCAAAATGTTGTTTATTTCGTTGTTATGCGCAATTTTGTTGAATAAAAATATATTTAAATAATAATTTTAGCATTAAGGCTAATTGTAATGGTGTCGTCACATAATAAAACAATTCTCATCTAGGAAATTCATGTATGTATGTATGTACCAAGCCAATTGAAGGATTCTTAATAGTAATAGAAAAAAAAAGTAAGTAAAAATAGTTATGCGGTATGCACTTGTACTATATACAATACACATCATAAGTATGTAAAATGTATGTTTAGCAATGATTATGTATAATTTACGATGGCAAAAGTAGCTCTAATCCAGCTCGCAATAAATCAATAAAATTAAATTCACCCCGCCCTCGCCACAGATGTATCTGTTTAGGGCAAATAATGTGCGAAAATTCTGAAAATCACTTGCAAACCGGATTGATATGAAACCAATAAAAAAAAAATACTAATAAAAGCGCGGAGGAGCGTAAACAGAAATTGTGTAATTTTCGCAGACGAGGAAATTAATTACGTTTTTAAGGCATAAATGATGCATATACAATATAGGTTATTTAATTAAATATATATAAATAGTAAATGTTAATTATACACACGTATTTGAGTAAAATATACAGGAATCAGGTGAAATATGTATTTTAAAAGCGCCCCGCCATATTTATGGCCGAGTACTGTGCGTAATTAACGAAAATGTGTAAATGAAATGTAATTTATGAGAATACTATTATTATTATTATTATAAAAATTATAATTATATAAATATTATGAAGAGAACAACAACAACTTTGAAAATTCTGTGGATATTATTGAAAAGGAACAAAATATTTACGAAATAAAAAGAGTTAATTCAAATTTTTAAAGTGTTTTCTGTCATCATCATCATTTTGTCCCTCATGAAAATCGAGAAAATCTTTCAAAGGAGCTAAAGCAATGCAATTATCGGTGATGGGTGGGTGGTATTTGGAGTACCTCGAAAGCTTTTAATCGGTATTATCATACGACTTTGTATAGTTTATATACACATCGAATATAATGAGAAACTGATTGAAATTTTCGAAGGAAAAAAAAAAGTGAGGAAAGTTGTGGTTCCATCGTTAACAAGGACATCGTATGTGGGTGGTGTTGGAGTTTTAATCAATTATACAGAAAATACGGAAAAAGGAGTTTTTTTTTATGGTTTGTTTTTATAGATGTTTATTTTCATTTAATTTTTTGTTATTTTTCCAGGGATTTAAGAGGTTTCTTTGTGTAGTCCTCACATATCGATGACTGAAAGGAAATTTAATTTTTTTTGTGATTTCCAATTTAAATTTGTAAACATCAGATTTAATCTGTTTGAGCGATGATTAAATTGAGTAAAAACTTATGAGATTATAGTTGTGATAAATATGTTAGTTTTACAAGTAGCGTATACAATTTTTTTTTTATTAAAAGGCATAGGAAATAATTTTAACTATATCGATTAAAAAGACAGTAAACTTTTTATTTATGATGTCCAGTTTAAAATCACATTTATTTACAGAAAATTATGTAAAGAGCTGTGAAGTGCATTGCTATCAATGAGTTGTTTGATTGTGAGTAAGTAGTACTAGTCACGTACCAGTACTCATATTCATACTAAAAAAAAATATTTAGTCTAGGGACAATTTTTTTTACTTTTACTCGAAAATTTACCAGTACCAGTAAGATTATTTGTAATGTTCAGTGCCAGTACTTTTCCAGTACTGCCCATAGTACTTCCCAGTACTTCCCAGTACTTACTGGTATTTACTTGTAATTACTGGTTTTTATAAATGGGTACTAAATTTATAAAAACCAGTTATTACAATTAAGTACTAGTAAATTTTCACCCATCAAGAATTTTCTAATTTACTATAATTATTAAGATGCATATATTGTGTACACAAAAATAATTTTTATTAATTCAATGAATTCAATTTCACATAATCATAATATGTAACGTACATAGCAGTTTTTAAAATTCGTTTCATATATTATATTCTTCTTAATTTTCTTCCATATATTCTAATAATAAATACTCCAACTTTGTCTTCCACAAGTACTTTTCATTACTTAATAATTTTGCCAGATTTATAGCAATGGATTGTATATCGTTTGACACTTTCACGCGATAATAATATAATTTTGAAAAAGTTATGAACACCGTTTCAAAGAACTTATTATCATTCTTAACTTTCGAGGTTTTCTAAGGCTGAATTCACACGGGATGCTTTAATCATGCTTTAGTCTTGATTCAAACAAAGCGCCACATAAATTTCTACGCTATCCTTTTTTGCATTCACACTGGCAAAACAAAATGATTTGATCAGCAGCTCTGATAAATAATTAAAGCTAAAATGTCCGGTGTGAATGCAGCCTAAGACATTATAATAGTAACGGCTGCTGTACCTACTCGTTTTTAAAACTTCTTCACATTGAGGAATGTAGAAAACTAGTTTTTAAATAAATTTTATCAACTCACAAGCCCCTGACTAAAAGCTTTGGGTCTGAGCGTCTAGGTCTAAGGGCTTGAACGCCTGAGAGTGGCGTTCGTGACGAAAACGTTAGTGTAGTAAACATGGATGGATTTACATGGGCTTTTTTGATTTAGATTGGGAAGATTTCCGATGGGGTAAAATTTTCTTACGTTTTGCGGTTTTGGGGTGGGGGTGGTAGCTATCACCCTTGGGATTGTCCAGTTTGGACTGTGTTTGATATGAGTCGAGAGTGGTGAGGTGAGAGTGATGACAAATTTAAAAAGAGATAAAAAAGTTAAAAAAGTATAAAAAAATTAAAAAAGTAAAAAAAAAGTTAAAAAAGTAAAAAAAAAAATGGCAGAAAATTTAAGAAAGTCAACAAAAGTTAAAGTTAAGTCAAATTGTTATTCGAGAGGCGAGATTCGACAGCCTAGAGTCGAGAGTCGAACGTGGAGAGTGGAGAGAGTGAATAGCGTTTATGACTAAAAAGTAGAAAATAAAATACAATTTTTTTTATGTAAATAGGCTCTTTATTTTGTGGTTCTTTGGCTCTTTTCAAAATCCTTAAAAATTGGCAAAAGGCTCTACAATGTATAGTAAAAAAACAACAGACACTAACTAATCTAAAATAACACAAAATGGGTCGAAAGGGACAACGAAACAAACTAGATACCAGCAATTAAATGAGAAAAAATTTAAACATTAAATACTCAAAACAGACTGTACATAATGGATTCCAAAAATGTTTAAAAATGCCTAAATGATGAAAAAAATAAAAAAAATTAACAACTTGTCCCTATTTTGACAATAAGGTAATTGGCAGTTCCAAGAGGTTCTAAAACAATCTAATAAATAATGAATACCTAAAGCGAGCGAATATTCCACATAAAAATTTTGCAATTTATTTACCGAGACCGAAACTGAATTAAAAATTAATTACAGAACGAACAAAGAAATTTACTCGATACCGTTATAGAGTCCCGCAAGAGTAGCCTGTAGTATCATGGACTTCTACAAACTGCCCTCATCATCCTTCCAGCTGAGCATCTCTAACGGAGCGCTTGTCGTTACCACAGCACTTGCAACGGGTCCAAAGCGAGGATAAGCCTCGTGGACTAATGTTGCAAATGCTGTGGCCTGCTATCATCAGCGAAAGACAAAAACTCCGTCCTGCACCGATGATAATGCCATGTGCAGTTGAAGTGTCTGCGTTCGTTGCCAGATATTCAAGACGTAAACGTCTCTTCAATCTGTCAACGAAGTGGCGCTAAGTGATTGTGCGTGGTGTTGTGGGTCAGTGTTCTGATTCCCATCTTCGACTCTCATGTAGTACAAATGAATTGTAGGTTTGGCTAGTATCAACACAAAGCTAATCAAACAGTTCCCCCCGCTACAAACCTTTGGTCCCCATAGGAACGGTATCCTAGTAAAGCCGAAATTCGGATGGATCAACTGGCACATATTGCTCACGAGTTCCATTAGATTTTGCAAAACTGGGCAAGTAAAGAACCTGTGAAACAGGGCGCCTTCACTAGCACAAACTGTGGAAATCCTCTGAACTAGCCGGTCAATTTGTAACACTTGATTAGGATGCATAAGACTGTGATGCAGCAATTTGAATGCTACATCAGAATCTTTGTAACTAGAAGGATTACTGCATACTACTTTGCAAGTTATCCCTCCCATCACGCCCATATTCACCCCGTGTGATAGCCATCTGTTGTATCCTGTATACTCTGGAGGTCTTATTAACATAAGTACGTCACGGAGCACACGTGTTGCAAGTGTGCTGAAAGGTGTGTGAGGTGGTCTGTTCAGAACGAAAGCATCTTCCAACTTATTGCCAAGGTCACTGGTCCCAAGTTGGCGAAATCTCTCCCGCGCAGAAGCAGCCAGGTCGTGTAGTTGTGGAGTGTTAGTGTTTATTCGACAGTTTCCAGAGATATCAATCATATTTCCGAGAACTGTCCGTGTATGCGTGTCAGCTTCAAAGCTCCGAGCATTACTGAACACTGAATCTATTAATTCAGGATTAAACATGATTGGAATCGAAGCGAATTTCGTGTACCGTAGAGAGTTCCACTTAAGGTTAAATGCTGGCCTGATTCTGTTCCAGGTCTGAATCGTTGAGATTAGACCCAGCGGCCAGTCACGAGGATAGGGTTGTCGAACAGAGATCAGGTAGTAATACTCCCCTATGCCAATCCCTCCCAGTACATTCACCCACAGTTGAAAAATTAAGGTGTCTCTCTGGCAAAACACTCGATGGAATGCACGCACTTGGAGACACCTTGATTTCACAACCAAGTTAGTGAGATCTAATCCACCTATCTTGACTGGCAGATAGAGCGTGCTTTCAGCAACCCATCATCTTCTGCACCAAAAGGCGTCTATCGCTTTTGCTTGAAGAGCTACCATTTAGCTTTACAATACCCATTAGTAATTAGTATTACCATAGTAATATATCTAACTTCTTTTTGATAAATTCAATGCATAATTTCTTAAATCTAAATATATTTCTTACAGATCTATCACATTTTAACTTATTGTAAATTTTTAATCCCTTATATAAAAGTGAATTTTGAGATCTACTTGTACTGCAAAAGTCAAGTCTAAATTCATTGGAATTCCTTAAATATATTATTTTTTTTTTCAATTTTCTTACAATGACTCTTAAAATTTAATTTATTATCCAAGGCTATTCCTAAATATTTAATTTCATTGACTATTTTACCTTCTTCACATTTAGTTTAAGTTTATTCATTTTTCGCCACGTGTCCAAGGCGGATAGATCCTCCTCTAATAGTTTAATTCCAGCATTCAGCTCCTTACACCCTATAGAAACCAATGTCGCAAACAGTACAATTTTAGAGTGCTTCATAACCGCCATTATGTCATTTATATAAACTAAGATTTTGGGATGTCCGTTCGTCCGTCGGCGTGCGCACGATAGAGAGCTGAAATTTTGTAAACAAAACAAGTAAAATTAAGTTTGAAAATGAGACAAATCGGGCAACTCCTTCGTGGGGTTGCCATACAAAAATTTCGTTTTCCACTATATATTTGTACACTGCCTGAGAACGCGTCGGCGTAGAGAGCTGAAATTTGGAATATGGTGTTTTCATAGTAATAGCAAAAAAGCGCTCAAAAATGGACTAAATTGGGAAACCCCTTCTTGGTGTTGCCATATATAAATTTAAGTTTTTTACGTATACTGTGAAAACGATCAGTCCTAGACATTTTTGTTGTACTAAGAGCTTCTTCAGAATACAAAATCCTATAAAATTGGTTATAATAATTTTTTTTTTGTCGAACTGTTCTAGAAAGATATGCGGAAAACTACTTCAAAAATCAAACTTGCATAAATGGGTGACCATGCGAAACTTCATACATGCATTCATCTAGGGTATCATAAGAAATGGTGCTTAGACTAATTCTAGCTTTTTTACTTGCTTATTTTGTAACGAAACTTTTCTTGTGTATGTGACTGAGTAAAAAAAATAATGTTTTTCTTTTTAGTGCAACTTGTAGAGGTAGGTATATTTCTTTTAGGATGGGAATGGTTTTAGAAAAAACAACCGAAAAAGTTTCAATTTTATATAAGTGTATTTATCAATTAACGTCTTTATTAACGTATCTATGTATTTATTAATATTCCTTATAACTTTTTACACTTATTTGTTTTATTCATTAATATTTTCTACAACTTTATGCACTTATTTGTTTTATTCCTGTTACACGCTTTACGATACCAAATCAATTACTCTCCGTTTTATAACTTGCCCGATGTACTTTTTTTCGTCTATATTCAATCGCTCATATTCAAGCACTCGCCTTTAGTTCTTTCAAAACCTTTGTTCATATTTTCGTCACTTATAATAACGAACCACTACATAATACAACCCCAAAATTCATACCATAACGAAGGCTTATAGCCTTCGGTTCAAAAGGGGGGGGGGGATGTATTATAAAAGTGGTTACCGTTAAGTCTTGATTGATCAGTTATTGAAAAATATACCCAGAAAAGCAATTGTGAGGCAATTGAATTCTTTAGGGTATCGACCTGTAAGGTATCGATTATTTACTTTCGCAATAGCTGATAAACTTTAAATTCCTAAAAATACGATAATTCCGCTGATCCTACAATATGAAACAACAAATGAAAGTAGGTCAGTGCGTAAGCATGAAGAAAGGTTTTGAAAGAACTGAAGGCAAATAAGTGTAAAACGTTATAAGGAATATCAATAAATAAATAAATTGATAAATACACGTTATAAAATTAAAGCTTTACGGTTGTTTTTCATAAAACCATTCTCATCCAAAAAGAAATACAAATACAGAAGCTATTTATTTAATTTTTTTTTCATATATTTTTTACAGTACTGCTTGCATTGCACATAAGAGTGCACAGCATATTTCTTGCTAAAATCAGTGCAACTAAATAAAATATATATAATTAATTGATAGGTACGTGGTGTCTTATAACTTCAAAAGGGACCATTTTAGAAAAAAATGAGTTAGGTACACTATTCTACTCTAAATTTGTATTTTAAGCCCATAATAAAAACTTTCTTCAAAAAGAGTTATTTTCTAAATTTTTTATATGTAAAAACCTAAGTTAGTTTCAAAGGGACTTATTTCCCAATAACTTCCATGTCAAAAGAGCTCATTTCCCATAAACCGCGTTTTTCACGTCAAAAGGTCACATTTCCTTAAGAAAAGTTTGATGTTGGTATAAACAAGTAAAAAAGCAGAATTGGTCTAAGACCAATTCTTATGATACCCTGGCCTAGATGAATGCCCATATTAAATTTCGTATGGTCACCGATCTATTCAAGTTGATTTTGAAGTTGTTTTTCGCATATATTTCTAGAACGGTTTGTCGGACAGAAAAAATGATTATATCCAATTTTATAGGATTTCGTATTCTGCAGAAGTTTTTAGTACAATAAAAATGTCTTGGACTGATCGTTTTCAAAGTATACGTAAAAAACCTAAATTTTTATATGGCAACACCAAGAATGAGTTGTCCGATTTTTTCCATTTTTGACATTTTATTTGCTAATATAGTAAGAACATCATGTACGAAATTTCAGCTCTCTACGTCGACGCGTTGTCAGGAAGTGTCCAAATATATAGCGGAAAACGAAATTTTTATATGGCAACCCCACGAAGGAGTTGCCCGATTTGTCTCATTTTCGAACTCAATTTTCCTTTTTTTTTTTAAAGTCCGTGTACAAAATTTCAGCTCTCTAATTATACGCGTTCTCGAGTTATCGTGCGCACGGACGGACGGACGGACAGGCAAAAATCAAAATAACTTTTAATATTATGAATGGGTGTCCAATCCATTTTGCTCTACCATCATTATTTAGAGGTGTTACAAACGGAATGACAAACTTAGTATACCCTATAGATTCCATCTAGGGTATAAAAATGCACATTTCCATTTCGCACGCATTTGCATTTTTAGCAGGAAATTTGACGTTTGTTCTAAATTTTTTTTAATCTATTCTCAGATTTTCAGCGAGCAAGATGTGTAAAAATACATGAAAGCAGGTATTTAAATTGAACGGATATTCTTTAAATAAATCAGTGAAACTCATATTACCTGAATTAAACTAACATATTATAAAATGGATTCGAATGAAAATATTATGTTGACTGGAGAACGAAATGGCAGGATACTACGCAAGAAACCTTTGAGGAAGCAAAATTGGAGACGTGAAGTTGAGAAACGCAACCGATTCGTACAGTTGCTGTACCCTTTTTCACTTATTTTATTTTATTTGTTTTTAGATATAAAGCCAAAAACTTTCCTCGAATGCCATCAGCTTACAAGCTGGGAAGTTCTACTGCATTTTATGCTTAAACTAGAAAGGTTGAACAGGATGCATTTATTTTGGCATATTCCAAAGTTAGTAAACCTTTCCGCACTAATAGGAGGCGGGCTGGTTCCGAGAGGTAATTCAAATGTTTTCATTACATAAAGTCTAATAATGGCTCCCTTAAATGGGTGTGCAATATAACAGGAAAATTATCTATCAATATAATTTGTAGGATGTATAATGCAACTGCATCCTCGGAACATCTTGTTAAAGGAAGTTATTTCAGAAAGGTTTTCAATCGTTCTTTCAGCATTGGCTTCAAAGCTCCTTCCTCTGATAAATGCTCGACCTACATCTTGTATGAAGATCGAATGAAATGTAGAAAAAGATCCTGGAAAGAGGTTCAAAAAAGAATACATAAGTTTTGAGCGAAAGCCTTTTCCGATCTTGCGTGGGAAGAGAAGCCGGACATGATAAAATTTTCGTTTAATTGCCAGAAAAACATGGTTTTGCCGAAGTTCCACACCAGGCAGCTTACTATAGCCGATAGTTGTCAATTTTTGCATTTTACAAAGATGTTCGAAATTTTCACTGGCAAAAGATAATGTTTTTCTTTACTTGTGGATGGAGGATTCGCGCACGAAAGGATCAAATGATATATCTTCGGCAGTATATCATTGCCTTCGTAATACGACTTTTGAATTGAACTTTTCGAAATTTCGTTTAATTTGTGATGGCTGCGGATCCCAAAACAAAAATTGTGTAGTGAGGTTGTCTCGCGAAGCTCCCAAACACATAAGGGAGATATAGGTTGTTTTCTCAGTGGCTGGTCACTTCTTTATACCACCAGAGAGTCTTCGCTTGCCTTGAAAAAAATGGTTACAGCAAATGAAACTTGATCCTTCCAGATGTGTATAAAGTAATGTACTCAGATTCCGGTAACATTATTGAACTTGGTTCAACAGAATGCACAGTCCGAGACTGGCAAAGAGAAAGGAAAGAGTTTTTACGTCCGCCAGGTAAATGGCACTTCGCTTTTAATAAGGCGAAGAGGTTTCTTATAGAAAAGACGACAAAGTGAAATATTTTAATCACAGGAGAAACAGTTTACAAATCTGACATCAGTGTTGCTAAGTCGGTGATAAAAAAAAGTAAAAGTTGTAACTAAAATAAATGCGCAAATTATCACTGAAAAGCCTCTTATTAAAAGTGAGAAATTAAGAGATGTTGACAATTTGTTGAAGAAGCACTGCGGTGAAGATTGGCGTTCTTTGCCGAATTTAGAATTTTATAAAAATATTATTGAAAACTGCAGTGGAGTTAATTGTACCCCGGAATTAACAGACGACCTTTGTGATAGTCAGGAAGATCTGCACATTTAACGAAAATTATACCAGTTACCAATATTTCAATAAGACTGAAAATAGCATTAAAAAGAGTGTAACTAATATTTTATTGAAATCGAAATATTTATTTAGTTTTACTGATTTTTAGCTTTTTGTAAGTACCTATTAGATATTTAGTTTCTTCACGTGAATAAATTTTATGTTTCTGTTAACTTTCTTTTTAAAATAAATATTTTAATAAATACATCTTTTGCAGTATTCTTTTCAAAAGGTTACCATTTCCATAATGCTATTTTCAAAAAGGACCAATACCGCAGCATATTCCAACAAAAGGGATCAATTCCAAATTTTTAAGTAATATTACTCTTTTATTTGGTCTCATATTATTATTTTTTAGCTTTTTATTACATTGTTAATGCTAAAAATAGTTTCCCCTTAAAACTTTATTTCTAGTATGTCATGTTTTTTTCCAAAATATAAAACTTTAGATGTCATCTTCGAATAATTTTACTTGGAATTGATCCCTTCCAGAGTGTTGTACTGGCGAGTTGGCATACCACTCACTCGATAAATTGAAATAATAATAAATAATAATAAATTTGAATTGTCGGATAATAAATTTGTGAAGTTGTTCCAATTAAATAAGGGCTTGGCCGATGAATTTACAAATAAATTAAGTCCTTTTATGACTGGTGCATGGAGATCTTCAGCTATATACATTTAATGATATTGAGGGGAAGGTAATGAAGCTATTGTTTTCTCCAATATAAAAAAGTAATAATTAGGGTAATATTTACAGACTCTTTGTGCTCTACGATTTTTCGCTACTGTTAGCTACCAAAAACTAGTAACGGAATTAAATATTGTAATAAATAAATAATACAAATTAAAATTAAATATTTTCAATGGAGGTCCTCTTCCTGTTCTATTCCAATGCCTTTTTGTTGCAGCAGCCTTGCTTTTTACGTTATTTAGCCTGTATTGTCTAACAAAATTATTTACGAACCTCTAGCTAAACAAAAATTAAAAATAACTTTATTTATTTTTATTTATTTATTTATTTTGAAAAGTTAAGAAGATATTACACAGACAGAATCCAATAATGCAATACCTTGGAATAGTTAATACAGTAAATCATAATAATAAAAAAATAAAAAGAAGAAAAATAGTACAATAATCTGAGACTAAAAAATGAGAACCAAAGCCAAAAAATTAATAAAATAAACAAAAATTAAAAATTAAAGTGAAATAAAATAAACTAGAATTGTAAAAACTAAAAAGGAAAATACAAAATAATACTAAAATACATATAACAATAAACTATATACAAAAAGAGAAGCAAATCCTCAAAAATTAAAATAAATGTAAAAAAATAAATGTAAGAAAAAAAAAAACAATTATAAACTAAAATTGTAAAACTACTAAAAATTCAAATTATACAAGGAAATGAAATTAGAAATTGAAAGCAAAGAAAGCCAAAGAAACGACAAATATTAATTTTAAAAACCATTAAAGTGCTAAGAATCTGGAAATTGTTTTATCTCCTTTATAACTGATCTTTTAAATATCAGAAGGTCAGAACAAAAGACATCAGTATTGCTAAAATTAGAATTAAAAATTTTCTGCATTCTTACCAAAGGTGACTTAACTCGGAGGTTGGTTCTACAGAAGGGGATTATAAACGGAACATATAAGACTCCATGTTCTCATTGGGATATTTATGCAAACCTTGAAAAGTAAATCGGGACAAAGCACGTAGCCATTTAGAAGTTTATACAAAAATAAGCAGTCTAGATACATACGACGGTGTTCTAAAGATGGCAGATTAAAAAGAGATAATCTCTGAGTATACTCCATCTCGTTGATGTTTAATTTAAACAACAGGATCCTGCTAAACTTTCTCTGGACAGATTCAACTTGACTATTGTAGCATGATTATAAGGGGCTTCAAATTTGACAAGCATATTCAAGAGTGCTTCTCACCAATGAGGTAAAAAGACAGATGAAAGCAGCACTGCCTTTGAAGGATTTACACACGTGAAAAAAGAAGCCCAGCATGCGAAAAGTAAATCTTTTATTTCATTTACACGTGAAATCGAGATATTATTAATTTTGTAGTTGAAATAGATTTTATCACGCTTTCTAGAAAATGTTATAGTTTTACATTTATCGAAATTGAGGTCAAGATAATTTTCTCTATACCAATCTTCAAGCTTAACAATATCATCTTGAAGGAATTTACAATCGTTTGCATGATAAATTACCCTAAAAAATTTTGCGTTGTCAGCATAAAGCAAAGAAGGCGATGTAATATCTATTGGTTAGTCGTTTATATAAATTAGGAATATGAAAGGTCCGAGTATTGTACCCTGAGGGACGCCCGATGTTTTGTTCGAATGGGTCTGATTGGGAGCCATTGAAAACCACTACACTGTTTCTCTCGTCTAGATAGGATAGAAATCAAAGAACAGTGTAGATGTTGAAACCAATTTTTCGCATCTTTAAAAGACATTGTTGGTGACGAATCCTATCAAACGCCTTCGAAAAATCAGTGTGAATGGAGTCTACTTGCTTGCTTTCATCAAGAGCAGATGCAATGGTGTCGGTAAACAGAATTAAGTTAGTAATTGTAGAACTTCCAGGAAGGAAACCGTGTTGATAATCATATATATAAGGTAAGGTTTGATGAAAAAGTTGATTGTAGACAAGTCTTTAAAAGATTAACGACAATGCATTTGAAAATTGGAAATTGGCTCAATTCGCTCGGCGATAATATCAAAGATCTCTTGTAGATTTCGGCTCAGTTCGCTCGATATTTACGGGTAATCTGCGATAGAAAGGTCAATGATTACTTGCAAATATTGGCTCAACTCATTCGATATTTCCGAGCAACCTTAGACATAGCGTGACTTAGTTTGCATGTTCGATATCTGAAAGGTGGTGAGAAGGCCTGATTAGCATTCAGTTTCAGACTGCGTGATATATATAGACGCTACCAAATCAGCTTTTTGGGGGAACAGATTAAGGAAAATATTTTGAATTAGCTCAGAATGCATAATCTGTTACCGCTGTAGTGAAAGCTCAGACAAGCGTGTGTAGTATGAATCAACATAGAGAGCAGGACAACAAAAAATATGTTTGAAAATATTGCGCTTGCTGCCATCGACAATGCTCTTAGTCACTGCCACTACAACAAGTAGCTCAGGAGTTTCACAGCTGTTTCAAATGTAAACAAACCAAGCAGCTGAACATACATTTTCCATAAGGTAAGTCTTTCTTCAAAATATCCTGTTTTACTTAAAGCACCTCTAAGAAAGCCACGTTCCTGTACACGAATTTTAGGTATCAACAATTCCTGTTCTATATTCTACCTGGTCAGGAAGTGTCTGCTCGAGATGTTAGTGGGTCACTGACTCCACTCTGGTGGGTTCTTTGCCCTTTTATGTGGTTGAGATGTTGAGTCGGAATGATTTCAAAGTATTAGCTTTCAAAAGGTCGAGTGCCATCTATTGCCCATTGGGTTAACTTTAATAAGTTCAATATTATTGAGAAGGTTGTTTAGAATATGAAATGCATGTTGTTGTTTGTAAGAAAAATATAGGTTGGTGTATTCCTTGGAATGTCATACTAGAGGTTTGGGGACCAAACATCCATCTAGTTGTTCATGGTCTCCTTTTACTGCAGAGGTTCCCTGAGGATCGTTTAAAACTTTGAAAAATCCGCCTTCTATCCACTGAACTGGTTCATCCAGAACAAGCAGTTGTACACTAAAATGATCGTGCGATATTATAATAACTGATTTATATATCAATATGCATGATTATAAATTAATTGATGATAAAAGCATTGTATTTCCATTATTTCATCATAATTTGACTAATGAATGTTGCAGTGAGTATTCTCATTACTTACATCAATAGTAAAATAATGTAACAACTCAGCTAACTGCTCACATATAGACTGGTCATGGAAGAACGCATTATGTTAAAAAAAAGTATATAATAAGCTCAGACTCAGGTTCAGAACAAATTTCATTTTCATCATTACTTTCATCTAAGGATTCTTGATGAACTCATTGATGAAGCCATCAAATCGTCTTTACTAGGGTAGTATCAAAATAAAATTGTTGTACTAGTTTTTGTTTTAAATTTTACATGTTTCATAGGTACCCCTGTATCGGAGGATTCCAACAGAAGCTTGTTCACTTGTTCAATTATGCTGTAAGGAAATTTTATCAAGCGCACGAAAAATTTTACGAACGGAATATTAATTTATATTAGAGTTTTCTTAAATCTCTAAGCTTTGCTGAAGTGTTAAGCGATCCATAATGTCAAAACAAACCTGCTCCGCTAAATTTCTGACAGGTCTTTTGAAAAACTCTAAACAGACGTCACAACTTTTTATTTAGAGATACAGTTGCAAACTTACTTGTTTTTCGAAAACTCGAAATTGTCTAGCACATGTATACCAAATTAATTGTAGCAACGACACTATTACCCAAAGCGATGATTCAAGTTTATTTCAATATTATTGTTTTATATTCGGCTAGTTTAAATGCTGAGCTTCTTACTTAATTCCTTGCTTGCACTTTTCAACAAAGCAAACAATTATATTTTCTCCTTATCAAATATTATGCATTTTCAAATAGAATTAACTTTTCTAAGAGCTGACACGAAATATGGGCGTAAACCATAAATAAAACTTGAACACAATTTCGGAGATAACTTAGAGCTCGAATGTCATATATCAGCGAGATAAATGAAACTGAAAGAGAATATGTGCCATTAAGGAATCGAACTGTGTACACACATTTATTATCGATGTACATAAATCCACATCTGCACGCCATTTCGTCTGCTATATCCGAAAGGAGTTACTTCGTCCTGCAATTGTCACATATGTCGTCTGCATAATATTCCATAACTCTACCGAAAGGACCACATGGCGACAAGGGTATGTTCACTTCAATGAGCAGATATCCACTAAACATAATTTCTCCATCATTAAAATGAACATTTTCAGGACCTTATAGGATGGCTATAGAGTTCGTACTTGGAAGAACACTATTTACACACCAGAATCCTGTGTTCCCTTGCTCCGTCCTTTCGTAAACATAGCCACGACATATGTGACCAGGACATTTTCACACAGGAATCCTCTTGGGGTAAATGGTCTGGGCTATACAAGAAGCACAGCAGCACCTCCACCTCCAACGATGCACATAATTTTACCATTGTGTTTATTCAGAAGCTCGTTTCCTTAATAGGATTTCAATAATCCGGTCCTGTTACTTTTATGCTTCCTCCTTGGACTAGCTCAAGCTAACCATTATTATCCTTTTGGACGCACTTTTGTTGCTTTTATTGTATTGGAGTCGCTTTCTTACCCAATTTATTCCGACATTTATTCACCGAATGGTTGAGTGCCATGCTTACTGGCCTTGCCTTTAATTGCAATTTATTCGACCATTTCTACAATGTTGCGCCGTTAAAGTTTTAATACAGTTTGTACTTAGGAGTTGGAACTGCTTTTTTTTTTTGTTAACATAATGGGCTCAGCGTAGGTTGGGTAAAGTTTTGGTAGAAACATTTATTTTTCGTTTCAGAAATGTTGCTATGAATGGTAATTTCTGTCTTGCTTTTATGCTGTAGGAATTTTGTGGGTGGTAGATTCTTTGTTGAATATTTATTAATAAATTCGAGTTAATGTTCTTCTAAACAGTTGTATAATGTCAAATTGATAGAGATAATTTTATGTTAAAATCATTATAGTCTTTGTTGGAAATAATAGTTCTCCATCGTACAATATTTAATGCGACAGATTTTAGTTCATTCAGGTGATTCTATTCCAAATATTTCGGATTGTGGTCAATTCATTTGCACCTTTTTAGTTTTACTTACACATTATTGGCGTGATGGCCAGGATGTCTCAAAAATTTTTTGTTTGACTAGTAATTTTTTGCGATTCAGTCTAAGGACATATTTAAAAAAATGTTTATAAGTGAAGTTATAAATTAAATGCAGGTGACAAATTGAAGCTAAGATAAAAAACCGACAAAGTTCGAGTCAGATTCGCGAACGAAGGGTTCTGTGCCTGTGCCATCGTACAAAATTTAACAGTATGTACTTTTTATTTATGTTTTCGAATCTGAATAGGCGTCATTTGAAAAAATAATGCCTACTTATGATAATAATAATGAATGAGAATAAAATGAGGAAGAAAACGCCGATAAAATGACGTTTCTTGTATGGGCGCCCCTATTAATTTTATTTTGTTTTTATTATTTGTTGTTATAACGGCTATAGAAATACACACTCTGTGAAAATTTACCTATTACCTATTACGGTTCATGAGTTACAGACAGACAGACGGGCGGGCAGACAGACATCGGAGCAATAGTAACTGGGTTACCGTTTTTACCTTTTGGGTACGGAACCCTAAAAATCATGTCCGAGCATTCCACATTGCACTACATCTTGAAAGTTATTACCGCCCATCAAGCAAGCAGTGGACCAATTAGACATCATCTTTAATCACTGTAGCATTCCCTTTTTTGAGAGTCGTAGTTTACACATCGTAGGTAAGGATACTAGACTGGTAGGTAAGGATATTAGACTAATATAGTCTTCGGATCCTGTGAGCCTTCGTCACACAAGTAATTGTCCACTATAAAAGGGGGAAATGTACAGCTTGAATGAAAACTGAATTTTCTTTCTGAAGAAATTCTGTTTATTTAAGTGGGTGGCACACCGGAGTGTCGGCGCGGCATTTTTAAGTTGCCGCTACGCGATTGACCATGCAAAGTTAAATCTATAGCATTTTTGGATTAAATGAAACCATTTCCGAATTAAACGAAACTATTTTTGAATTGAATGAAACCATTTCTGAATTAAATGAAACTGTTTTCGAATTAAATGAAACCATTTTCAGATTAAAAGAAACCATTTTCACATTGATTGAAACTATTTTGAACTTACATGAAACTATTTTCAAATAAAATGAAACCTTATAGAATAAAATATTAATTCAATGCTTTCGTACATTTTATATTCATTAAAAAGGTACATTAAATTTTATAGGACAGTGTATCACATAATATAATGTATTTTGTAGCCAAGTAATTCTCATTTAATTGCCCATTAAACCGATAGGTGCTTTGCAATTAATATACATTTATAGATGACATGCAAATGCAACTGATCATTTCAGTCTTCGCAGTGTAGCAAATAAGTGCTAATTATTCAATTGAATGTTACTAGTAAAATGAGTAGTGAAGTTCTTAGTTCTCGAAGTTCTGATTATTGGCAACCTAGAAAGAAGTCTTCTATTGATTTAAGCCATAGTGAAGTGGTTCATGAAGGTAATCTGGATCAATTAAATTAAAATCGTGGGGAAAGAAGAGATGGTAACATTGATCGCCGCTATGGATAATGGAGGTATCCTCCACAAAAAGATAATTTCCAATGCTACCGTGAATGCCGATCGCTTCAAATTATTTTTACGCGACCTTTTATTTAAAATTTTTACTACCTTACTCGCCAATGCTGAACCCGAAAGAAAAAGCATTTTCGAAAATAAAGTTGCTCGACCGATAAATATTAAGCGACGTTAGCACCGAACATAATATTGTTGATGTAATTGACCAAAGTGTTCAGCAACTGAATCAAAATGATTGTTCAAACTATGTTGCGGATATGGTTTTGCAAATGCCACAAACTACACAGATTGGCGACCGCTTCACTAATGCCAGCAAGGTAAATAAAAATCAGCACCATTATATAGCATTTTTGGATTAAATGAAACCATTTTCGAATTAAATGAAACTGTTTTCGAATTAAATGAAACCATTTTCAGATTAAAAGAAACCATTTTCACATTGATTGAAACTATTTTCAAATAAAATGAAACCTTATAGAATAAAATATTAATTCAATGCTTTCGTACATTTTATATTCATTAAAAAGGTACATTAAATTTTATAGGACAGTGTATCAAATAATATAATTTATTTTGTAGCCAAGTTATTCTCACTTAATTGCCCATTAAACCGTTATGTGCCTGCAATCAATATATAATAGATGAAATTAGTAAATTATATAACAGTGCTGATTTTTATTTACCTTGCTGGCATTATTGAAGCGGTCACCGATCTGTAGTTTCTGGGATTTGCAAAACCATATCCGCTACATAGTTTGAACAATCATTTTGATTCAGTTGCTGAACACTTTGGTCAATTACATCAACAATATTATGTTCGGTGCTAACGTTGCTTAATATTGATTGGGCGATCAACTTTATTTTCGAAAATGCTTTTTCTATCGGGTTCAGCATTGGCGAGTAAGGTGGTAAAAATTTTAAATAACATCCGCTATCTAGAACCATATCCTGAATTTCTTGCGTTTTATGGATTCGAGCATTATCTAGTATTAAAAAAGAATTCTCTAATTGCAACATGTTATCAATTTCTTCAAAAAGCTCGCGTAAAAATAATTTGAAGCAATCAGCATTCAGGGTAGCATTGAAAATTATATTTTTGTGGATGATACCTCCATTATTAATAGCGGCGATCAATGTTACCATTTCATCTTTCCCCACGATTTGAAATTAATTGATCCAGATAATCTTCATGAACCACTTCACTATGCCTTAAATCAATAGAAGACTCCTCGCTAGGTTGCCAATAATCGGAACTTTCAGAACTAAGATCCTCACCACTCATTTTACTAGTAACATTCAATTGAATAATTAGCACTTATTTGCTGCACTGCTAAGACTGAAATGACAAGTTATCGGTTGCATTTTCATGTCTTCTGTATATGTATATTAATTGCAGAACACCTAACAGTTTAATGACCAATTAAATGGGAATATCTTGGTTACAAAATACATTATATTATTTGATACACTGTCCTATAAAATATAATGTACCTTTTTAATGAATATAAAACGTACGAAAACATTAAATTCATATTTTATTCTATAAGGTTTCATTTTATTTGAAAATAGTTTCATTTAAGTTCAAAATAGTTTCAATCAATGTGAAAATGGTTTCTTTTAATCTGAAAATGGTTTCATTTAATTCGAAAATGGTTTCATTCAATTCAAAAATAGTTTCGTTTAATTCGAAAATGGTTTCATTTAATCCAAAAATACTATATAAGTCACACCAGGAGCGGCGTGGCAAATTACTCAAAAACACAATTTTGCCGCTGCCGCTGGCGGCAAAATTTATTTTCCATTCGAAATAGGTCCGCACAATTCGTTAAATGGGGCTTTTGTCATTCTAAAGTATTCGTAATCGAATCTTATCACTCTGTCTCTCTGGTTTTCTTTAACCAGAGCTAGTAATAACAGAACTTCTTCATCGGAACTTTGGACAAAATCCGCCGCTACCGGTGTGAACACTCTATTTTGCCGCGTGCCACCTCGCCGCGATGGCTCCGGTGTGACCAGGCTGACCAGGGCTTTATATTGATGCGCAAAATTTAGTTTGATATCTTATAGAGAACTTTAATAAATAAAATATCGAAAGAATTGTTTGTAATTTGATTAATCAGTTTTGAGGTATGCTTCGAATTGCGCAAGTGATCTAAATGAATGCTAAAATCTTCCAAAGTTAAAAGATTGATTCACTAAACCAGATGAAATTCGGTTTCCTCGATTTCAACCTCCCAAATGCCATTAAATTTAAAAAGACCGGGTGCAATAGGGGTCTATCTTATTCCGTTATTTTGTCTGATTTATCCTGAAACCAATATAATTGTGTACAGATTATTAGGCTGGTACCATGATGCCAAAACGGATTGTGAAGTCTAAAACGACGGAAAAAATTAATAACGGGCAAGGACCGCCCAGATAATTTAGTTCAGGTTATAATTAAGAGATAAAGTGAATTGCGCAATTGCGTAGGGTAGTGGTAGGCGGGGTTGAAAGTTATTTTTTACGATTTTCTGCAAAATGTGACTTCCTAGCGGAAATTGCTTTTCGCGAAAGTTATAGATAATAAAAATATCTGAAACTTTTATATAAGGCATTTTTCAATATGACCTTAAATTTTTCGAGATAATGACGGAACACCGATTTTTCAGTTTTTTATATTTTTCTCGTGTAAAAATAAATAAAATTACATGAAATTTTGTATAAGTATACCTTTCTTTGCATTAAATAAGCAAAATTTTCTTGGAATCTAGGAAACAAGTAGTTTCCGATATATTTACAATTTTGAAAAAAAAAGCCAAATTGTTACACGGAAAGCTTTATTGGTATATTTTTCGATTTAAATATTCAATCCGAGCTCATTTTAACCGTTGAAATGTCTACTTTAAAAGGGTCCATATATGTATGTTGATGGTTTATTTTTGATGAAACCGCTTAAAATTGAGAAAATCCAAAAAAATGTCTTTTCGGATCACGGATTTTTCAATGTTTTTTTTTATGATTTCCATTTTTTTTTATTTATGTAAATAATGGATTAAATTGCAATAGCAGAATTTACTTTTATGTAATATTACTAAAGTTGAATGAATTTAATTGAAGAAAGTGATGGAAATCATCCTAAAACTTAAGTTTTTGATGGCAATGCACCGTACCGTACTGAAAGTCGTAATGTAGAGTTAGACTTACTGGCTCAGTAGTCATTTTTATTAACGGATATTTAACTATTCTTTTACTAAATAAATAGTATAACGGTGAGTAAGACTGTTTTAGGTATATTTGAATACATTATTATTAAGGAGATATTATAAAATTCTAATTAATTTTACATCTTTTGTATTGTATTGTATTTTCAAATTCCGAAGGATCTTTGAGATTATCGACGCCTTCGAGCTCTTCGGTTTCAAATATTAAGACTCTTTGCTAACTCTTCATCAATAATCTCTTCCAAATCACTTACCTATTCAAATGTTTCTTTATCTCTATTTGAGCAGTTTTCATGACAATTATTGCATACATTTTAAGCCGTGCTTTCGGCAGCCATATAATGTCTATTGGAATTATTGGCGATGAAACAATTAACTGCTATAAAGCGCGAAAAGAAGGTGAAAAATCTATGAAATCTATTAAGGTATCTTCTGCAAATAAGGCCCATCTAATTTGAAAATGCAATAAATCAAGTATTTGGTGATATAAAACTACAAAAATAAGTTTTCTGTGAGGTTTATTTATTTGCATAACTAAAAAAATTGAAAAACTATAACAAAAGTGAGTATTTCCAAAAATAAAAGCTTTTCCATGGCCTTTATAAAACTAGCACACTAAAGGGTTTTCCAATAAGAGGTATTATTTTAATTAGCCCGCTATTTTGGTAGATGTCACTTTTTGACATTTTACAAGTAGAAACTACGCCACTAATAAAAATGGAACAATACACGATTCAACAACGCATTGAAATTATTAAAATTCACTATAAAAATGGTGAAAATGTGGCAGAGACGGTTCGTAAAACTCGAACATTTTTGGGTCGTCGTGCAGCACCTTGTCGGACCGCAATACAGAAATTGGTAGAAAAATTCGAGCTGTCGGGACAAGTTAGTGATGTGAAGAATAAAACCCGTGCACGTCGCTCAAGAACAGCCGGGAATATTGCTGCTGTAGCCGAAAGTGTTGAAGAAAACCCAGGTTTGTCCATTCCTCGTCGTTCTTTGGAATTAGGCATTCCACAAACGTCATTACACCGTATTTTGTATAAAGATTTGGGTCTTAAGGCTTATAAAGTTCAGTTAACACAAGAACTCAAGCCGGCCGATCATCACCAACGTCGAGTCTTTGCTGATTGGGTCCTTGAAATGCATTAAAATGATCCGGAATTCCATCGAAAACTCATCTTGAGTGATGAGGCCCATTTCCACCTTGATGATCTCGTCAACAAGCAAAATTGTCGCATCTGGGGCTCGAAAAACCCAAGAGTTATTGTTGAAAAACCTCTCTATCCTCAACGTGTGACTGTTTGGTGCGGTTTATGGTCCCGCGGGGTCATTGGACCTTACTTTTTCGAAAATGAGGCTGGAGCAACAGTTACGGTGAATGGATTGCGCTATCGACAGATGATTAATGATTTTTATGGCCGGAATTGGATGGTATTGATCTGGACAACGTTTACTTTCAACAAGACGGCGCTGCGTGCCATACAAGCAACGAAACCATTGATCTTTTACGGGAAAAGTTTCCGGACCGTGTTATCTCTCGAAGGGGTGATCACAATTGGCCACCGAGATCTTGTGACTTAACACCTTGCGACTTCTTCCTTTGGGGCCACGTGAAAGAGAAGGTCTACGCCAATAGCCCAGCGTCGATTCAAGACCTCAAAGATGGAATTCGTGAGGCTATCGAGGACATAGGGCAGCCACTTTGCGATTTGGTTATGGAAAATTTCATGAAAAGGATATGGTCCTGTAGGCGTGGTCGTGGTGGTCATTTTGCTGATGTTATTTCCCATTATTAACGGCATACCTTCCTCTTTATAATGAAATAAAGATCCGATCATTTATCTCAAAAAATGGCATTTTTATTTGAATATCAAAATAACACCTTTTATTGGAAAACCCTTTATAATAAGGCCCAAAGCAAAAATTATTTTTTTCAAAATCTTAATCAGAGGAATGATTCACTTTAAACTTGCTAAAGCTAAGAAAATCAACAAAATTCGGTTATTTGTTATAATTTCGAATAAAAATAAAAATGGACCTTTTTACCCCCAGGGGGATAAGGCCCCAACAGCTTTATTTTAATTTCCTTAACATAGGTACAACAGAGTAAATCCAAACAGTCTTCATCCTTTGGAACAAAAATAATGTTACAATCATAATCCTATATAGGAACATTAGTTTCATTGAGAATTTAGGTAAGGTAGGGTAATAGGTAGGGTATAGGTCTACAGTGGGCCTTATATTTTTCTATGACAAGATTTTACAAAATTTCTCATTAATCAAATAAACACAATAGTGGGCGAAAATAAACACAACTACATTACCTAACGTTCAAACTAAACAAGTTACTACATGTGGAAATAGCAATTAAACAACGGAACTTGTCTGGGCGAAAATTATAATTCCAAGCAGCCATACTCCTCGGTGACGAATCATTCGCTACTGGCTTTATTTGTAGGTGCCTTATTGGAAATAATTTTGGTAGCGTACACAGTAGGCCCTCTTTAATTCGAAACTGCGACAATCCGGCACTCCAATCTGGCGCTTTCAGACGGGTCTGGAGAGGGTATCAAGTTGAGACAGTTCACTAACTTCACGCAATTTTTAAAAGACAGTTTGATTTCATTTGATTATAATACTCCATTATTGCTTAAAAATTCAATTTATTGTTCTTTTTGTATTTTAGTATAATAAAACTTAACGTTTTGTGCATTTTGTGTGTGTTTTTTTTTTCTTTTTCCAGTAATCCGCCATTTCCAATTATTATGTAGTTGGCTTGAAGTGTATGGGTTGCCTCCATAAAAGTTATATGTACTAAAATCTCGAAATTATACGTGATAAATGCTTTTATGAGCCGTAAAACACTTTTAACTCGGCGCCATGCCGCTGGATCATATTGACTCGAGGGAATTTAATACGTATTTTTTGTTTACGCTGACCGTACAATTTGAACGTTTGTGTAGCTGGAGATATAGTCCCCTTCTACTCGTACCGGCAGTACTCTCAGTGCGACACCGTCTGCGCAGTGAGATATCCGTGCTTCAAGTCAAATCGGGTAAATATGACTCAGCGTCAACCCGGATAATAAAATGGAACATATTCTAAAAAGATACTTTTTAGGCACAAACGATCGGTTTCGAATCGGTACAGGATATGAATAGAATATATTTTTAAAATGCATTTTGGAAAATCGAATTTTCATTCCTGCCCCGGGTACAGTAGAGTTCGGGTTTGTGTACCGTCGGACATAAAAATTATACGTTTCCGATACCTTATTTTATCACCGATTATCACACGATCATTATTGACCGACGTCCGAAGATTTCGCTCAGCAGGGCGGATCGGACATGAGTCTTATAAAAAGTATATGGAAAGAATATGTATTTTGAAGTCAATTCGTGTAGTCAGGGAACATGTTCCCATATCCTGTGGAGCATATCGAGAAGATTGTGAAAACATGTTCTGTATTATCTGGGAAAAAGTTAAAAAATATAAATATCAAAGTTGATTTTGCATGTGTTATTGAGGAAGCTAATAAAAGTTTGTTTTAAAGAATACATTGGGACTATCTTTATTTTATCACATATGAAAAGAACCCTTATTAAATATATACTTATTAAATTTAAGGTAACTCTTTTAATTTTGTGATAATTTGTCGATAAATCACGTATTTGTATATAGATGCATTAGATAAGATTAGATTCGTGAAAGTGTGTTGAAATATTACCCTCGACAGATTTATTGTAAATCCCAGTTTCCAGTTTATTGTCATCCAAATAAATGTAGAAACTTTCTGACATAAAAGTCTGCACATGGCTTTGGATGGGAAAGACGTTTTTCAGGTGAAGAAATCTTCGCTTTGTTATTTATTTTAAATAGTACGGTAAACGGGCAGTAATCTTAGAAGAGTCTTGTAATTATATTTTCTTGTATCTCAGATTTCCTGAAAATGTAACTCTTTCCGATTCTTCCATCGATGAACAGCCTAAACAGCAATAGGCTCAATATTCAACGTTCGGAATGAAGCATAGTAAAGTCAGAGGAGCGGTCTTCATAATGGAAACAGCTGACATGCTAAAACTGAAGAATATGGACAGCTTCTGAGGAAGAATTCAGTGGACTACAATATATGAGAGATTTTTTAAGAATCAGAAAGTAGTAAAATAGCCTTAAATCATATAAGCTCTTATATAGTGGAAGAATCTTTAAAGATAGCGGACTCACAATAATTTATATACTCGTTATTCACAGCTAGGATTCTGGATGCTGTAGAGTTGTAGCTTTTTCCCAATTATTAAAGCAAAAAGTATTATCCATGTGTTTTATCTGCTCTGATTCATATTTTGAGTTATTGGAAGGATAGAATTTGTGAATATAAAGAATTAGTGAATTTTTCTAAGACGACTATTGGCATTGCCGTTTAATCCAATTAAAATGGATAATTTATGCGGACAGCCACAATGAACTATTTGACGAAGTCAGTACCAGAAGCGTCTTCCATTTGGAAATTTATTCTATCTGTCACCTTCATACTTATGGTTTTAGATTAAATATTTCAGCAAATGACTAGTAAACTCTTATGGATGTATGTTGAGTGATTGGATTGGACGTGAAGTCCAGACTGCCAGCATGAGCTGACAGAACACTCGGTAGACAGCGTTGACATGCAGGGCGGCACGCTAGCTCGCCTCGGTTATTGACGGAGAGTGTGGGGAGGTTCCACGAAAACCTGCCGATGCTACCTGCCATATAAAAAAAAAATTCGTGCCTAACCAAAATCCGTCGCACACATCCGGTCCAGAAGTGATCTTCACACCACTTACCCATACTTACTTGAAGACGCAGATGACGTACCTTCGGCTGCTTTGCCCCATTAACCCATACGAAACTGAGGGCAGGAATTTAATTTCAGTGTCTCTGTTGATAATGATCAGAAATAAAAAGTGGAGTAGTGAACCTCAGTCAACCATGTCAGAAGAAGAGGACTCCGGGAGAGTAAGGAGGGTAATAAAGCCTTATCACGCCATTACGTTATAAGTGAATAAGTTTTTATTCAAAATAAACCGTACTCCTCAGACTTGCCCAATAACTTAATCTCCGCAATTACAATGTTTGAGTGCTTATATTCACCCCCGTAGATTTCTGAATTTGGCACATATCGAAACTTATGCTGGGTTACCATTCCAAAATGGGTTACGGAAACAAAAGGTTTTTCCTTACAACAAAAATAATTTTTTTGTGGAAGAATGGAAAAATCCCACCAAGGTTTCTTTAAGTTACCTTCAAATCGATAGCGATTAACGCTGCTGCAAATTTCTCCACGAAAGCCTCCTGGAGTGTCGCAACCTTCCTGCAATAAAAAAAGAAATTTCTCTCTGGCATTTTCCTTACAGTCGAGTAATCTAATTCGTTTCCATATCTCTAATAATGTTATTATTCATTTTCAAAAAGAAATATAAAATTTTAATGAAGTTATTAAAGTCATAATGATGTTCTTATTAATGTGTCTCCCACAAAAATTCATTTCTACAAAAATCTAAATTTCTAATTAAGGTTACTAAATTTCCAGGCATGTCGTTAGCAGTTCATAAAAAAACCAAAATTCTAATGAGGTTATTAAATTCCTAATAATATGGTTACTAATGCATCTTGTAAGTTGGATAAAATTCCACAGGCGCGCGAGAAATCTTCTCGCTGGGTGTGTGAGAGAAAGTAACCTAAAAGGTTGGATATAACTTTCGGATGGCTATGGTATGATATTAGGATTCACGTATTCTACGTATTCTATCAGGATAAAAGTAAATTGGATGCAGCTTGGTGACTTTCGTAGACTAAGCCTGGGACATAGCACTATGTTAATGCACGATGTTATCAGTGGACTATTTTGCAATTGGCGCTACCCTGATATATCGTTTTCTTTCTCTGGATGTATGCAATATGAGACTGTTGTGATTTCTTGGTTACCCACTTTTCTTCTGACTTGGTGTGCACGACTGAAACGAGAATGCTATTACAAATACTCGTCGTGTCTACTTAGGTTTCTGGTATGTACGTAGAATCTGATGAAACTGGACTCTCAAGAACATTCTTCACTATGAATGTAAATAAAATTTTTCTGGGCTTTACGTTAGCGCCGTCGAATTGTAGTTTCTGTACGACATTAATTTCTCCTTCCTTATGATACCCAGGAAGGACTTATTTGAGATATCTATTTATTGATGACTTAATACTATTGGGCGCCTTCCGCCATAACTAAGGGAAATCGATTCTATCGTTTTTACTTGGCCCACTATAAGTGAAAGTTTTCATCGGTTGATTTTAGCACATCCCCGAGCTGTGCATTTTTGGGACAATTTTCCAAAATTCCTCTTTCATAATTGTACAGTACCTTTTTCCTTATGGTTTTACATGGATGTTGACACTAAAATACCATCCGCATGAGTTTTAATTGTGGCTTCTTTACACTCCGGCTCTTCCCAGTCAATCCTCAGTATTTGTACATTCTCTAAGCACGTTCTATTTACTGATTACGAATTCGTATTTTAATTTTCTTTAAATTTCTATTTTACTTTGGATGACGATCACACCACTCAAAATTTTTCCGCCTTCCTACTCCAATTTTCACTTGACAACCTCTTTCCAATCTTCTTTTTGACAGCATTCCATTCTGTTCCGTCCAAGCCAGATTTAAATATGTGGTCACATCAGAAGTGCAGCACATTCACCGTGTGGCATACTGCGTGTGCTGCCTGCAGCTAGCTGTCATGTAGCATACTGCTACATGCAGTACGCTACTAACATAATAAAAAACAGTGCTAATTATTTGATTATTTTTGAAAAAAAAAAAAAAAACAAAAATCTTCATCTATGTAAGGAGAGTAGTTATTTAAAAAAAACTACTATCGTTTCTGCAATCAGATAGATTAGAGCAAGTCGAAAGAAGATTGGCAGGCACTATACAAATATTTGTGATATTCATAGAACCACATCTGATCATTGTGTATGACAAAATATTTTACCAAGAAAGGACATTAGGACGCGGTATATCCTTCTCTAAGACCTTTTCAACTCCTACAATTCCATCGATTACAATTCTATATGAGAAAAACACTGCAAAAGTTTGTTGGGTATATGAACAGCAGAAAACTGTTTTTTTTTCTCTCATAGAATAATCACACGTTGCTTCTCGTAACTTATTTTCTTCACTGTAAAATCTCTGCCAAATCACTTTTCTCTATTTTTTCCTTAATTTATTAAACAAAGCAATCACTAAAAGTACAGAGATTCAGTCCGTCAACAATTTATTTCCAATAATGCTCGCACTAAGGACTGAAACACAAATAAATAGGGGCTTCGTAGAGAAATAGGCAAGCATTAGGGAAACAGAGGATATTTATAAAATCCTGAGTGAGTAAAATTTCAGCGTCTTCCCAGACGACCGAGACATATAGGGCTGGAATGGATTTTTGCTTCGAAAAACCAGGCATGAAGAGAATGGAACATCATTCATCTTAATCCAGCTGATTGTCTTTGGGTCTTGGGAGAGCTTCGCTAGTAGAGTAAAGAATATCATCCACCAAAACTAATCTCCTTGACGTTGAGTAGAGTTAGTGTTCCAAAACTTTCCTTCTTCCTTCTCTTTTTTTTTTTTATATCTTATTCAGTTGGGGGCTTGTATGGGAATTGCTTGGAGCAATATAGAGACAGCGATTTTGGATGACAGGGGAATATCTATCGCTTCCTCGTCAGAGGAAAACACGAATCTCAAAACATACGGATACACACTTCCTTTTAATTGGAATAAGACACAATGTCAAATGGCTTTTGTTTCAAACCAAAATTATTTCCAGAACCCTATAGCCATTTCGGTGGGAGCAGAATATTATGGACGAGTTATGAAATATATCACCGAGATGGAGTAGAAAAACTTTCTGATATATGACTCAGGGGCAGGATATAAAACTACGGAACTAGAAAATATTCTTGGGCAAAAACTGTAAAGAAAATCTCCTGTTCTATTTCGGATGATAAATGGATTGGCTATATTGCTGGAAACTCTTTTTGGTGGGTTTTTGTTTCAGTCCCGTAATCCAGTTCATAATTCTAAAGAAAATCCTCGGGGTGAAAGGTTATAAGTTAATGGCGGAAAGTATAGTATCTTCTATTTTATATTTTACTTTTGTAGGTACCTTTGCTCTTTTTATTTCTTGAGTCATAGGAATTTATGAGCACACATACATAGGATTTTGAATATATATGAGTAAAACTTTATTGATGAATATATTCTTTGAGGTGCGTATCATGGTGCAATTAACACAAAAAAATTTGAACTATCCTAAGGCAGGATATTACCTTCAAGGACGCTGCTAGTTTAAGTTTCTGCAGAAACTTTGTAAAAGTTGAAAAGCGCTGCAGTTTATATTAATATGCGGTAAAAAAGTTAATAATTTCTGTTGAAACACATGGTATCAATAGCAGGGAGCAAGTGACTGTTTACAGACCTATATCGATTTAATTTCAGAAGAAAAAAAAAACACATAAAATTCTAAAATTCACCAATTTTGTTTTCTTTTATATATTCTTTGCTGGCTGAGTACCTGTATATGGTAATATGGAGTCGCGTAAGAACAGCCATTCAAGAGAGCTCTATCCAACAAAACATGTCCTCGAGGCATACGGAAGTAAAAGGAACTTCGTTCATATCGATGCATATTTGAGTAAAATCCTTATAACGTAGACGTACAGTTGATGCCCTTTTGTATTCAGTTTCAATTTTCCATGTGTGTACACTACACAGATTGCTGCTTTCTACAGAAATTTCAAAAGGATTTTAGTTTGCATAAACGAAGGAAGGTACAAGTTCTATAGACCCACCAACAAGAAAATTTCCTGCGGGTACTGTAAATTTCATATATATGCGGCTTACCTTATTGCTTGCCAAAAAAAGCAATCTTGTCGCACATATCCGCAAAATTTCCGAAGCTATTTAATAATGAGAACTGAAATGTTTCACGATAATTTGAAACATTTGCTTGTTTTAAATAAGATCTCATGAAACATAATCTTCAGAAAATGTTTCTGTTCTTTGAATAATAATTAAGGACTGGCCACAAAGGTTTGTTAATTATATTATAACTAAGTTATTATAACGCTTGCTACCTTAAAAGGGCATACAGGATTATACAGTTATACTTAAGCCTATATATTTATAATTATGAACCTTGAGGATACCTGCATGATCATATGATTATATTTTGAATTTTTGCATATAAATGTAAAACCTAATTAGGGCCTGCATTTAGCAGCTCCATCGGCACTGGCTGGTGTTCCTCGATTCTCCGTCCTCCTCAGTACGTATACCTGTTGGGGTATCCGAGATCGAAATATCTTGATGAATAGTTAGTTACCTCCGGGATAAAGCTGAAATTATGAGACATATATTCGTCAACAAAGAATCACGCCTAAAATATGGAAGAATACCGATTAGTATACTGAAACAACAGCACCCTGGATGGGAGTAACAGGAACTCAATCATGGCAACCTTATTACGGACATACAGTTAACACTTCACACCACAACAAATATGTACACCAGGTTGAGGTTTCAGGAAGGTAGTCACGTAAGGAATGCAAGTTATAAGAAGGGCTAGGTATGTAAGTAGGCAACAATATTTTAAGAACTTCAGGATTTGGGAGAACTCAGTAGCACTGAGCGATTCACATTAGGTCACTGAGTGCGCTTGTAACATTCTTTGGTGGAAATAATCCTTGAGAAGCGAGATTCTATCATTCATGTTGGGTTGCACACGTGACGCGTATATCGTTAAGTACGCATAAGGTTTATGTGATAGCTACTTCAAAAATTAATTATTCAATCATGAAAAAATTTCCTCTTGCATTTTGGTAGTCGTGCGAAATCGTGGAAAATCATGGAAATGATCCAAAATACATGAACTGTCACTTGCGATTTTCGGCGGCTTTTCTCGCGAAAACTAACATTTTCTCGAGGGAATTTTACTTATCACGGCATTTCTAATTTGATACGTAACGGATTTGCAAGCACTATAATTTGGAAAACTGTCCGCATCGCTAATTTCTAAAAAAACCTGATTTTCAACCAATAGCTACTTAAAATACCAGTCACGTGAGCAATCTAGCAGGGCTGCCATCCACCATGAGGATTTCATATTCAATTTAAATTTATTTTTAAAAATTCTTTTCACTGCACTTATAGCATCACTTAAGTTGTCGAAAGAAACAACTTTTCTTACAATTTCTACTCGAATAAGCAATCAACCTCGGGGTCTGCACCAAGTCACATCGGTGGGGTCCTCCGTGGAAATGAAACCTGCTACTGCTATGCAACCTAGTACATCTGAGATGATAGAGGCTGTCTCTGGGCCGCCCCTTTCTAGGGACAACCAGGCGATTTCCTTCTGTCATAACGTACCGGTGGATCTGATGGGGAACCCCTCGGGGAGACTCCCTCCAAGTCCAACCAGCTCGGACGAGGAAAGGGAGCTTCTCAGGGCGACCTCCTCATCGGAGGATGACGAAACCCTCACGGAGGATCTTTTGGAGGAAGAAAAAAAGAGGCGGCGGTAAGAATGAGGATGATTCAAATCAATCTCCATCGCAGTAGGGCGGCAACACCAAGCCTACAGCAGCTCCTACTTTCAGACAATGCGGATTTAGCCCTCGTTCAGGAACCATGGGCCATAAATGACATGATTCCTGAATGGGGAAAACTCTCAATGTTTTTAAAGACGCAACCACGATTTTGTGGGAGAGGTCAGCAGAGGGAAGGTTGAAGAGATTAGTTTTCTCATCCCTCTATCTTCCTTTCGACTCAGGTCAACCACCCCCATCCATGGAAATGTCAAACATCGTGGGCTTCGCGAACGACAACAGCCTAGAGATACTAAGTGGATGCGATGCGAACGCACATCATACGATTTGGGGCAGCACCGACAACAATACCAGAGGTGGGTCTAGAGTTTCTTGTTACTACTAACATGCATGTACTCAATAAAGGCGATGAACCAACCTTTGTAACACGCAGTCGAAGGAAGGTCTTAGATCTACGTCTCGCAACTAATCAGCTAACAGCATATGTTCTCAATTGGAGGGTTTCGGAAGAGGTCTCACACTCCGATCACAATTACACACGCTTCGAATTAGATATGACAATTGAAAATCCAGTGACCTTAATTTTAATATTTAACGCTCTGCTCTCTTCTTACCTGTATTTTCAACAATTGATAATAACTAGTAATGCTTCCAATTTCACAGACAATTTATCACCGTATTTACATATTATTTTTTACAAATTTTAATAAAGAATGTAGTAAGTATTTTTCTACGTCTACAACTTAATTCAAATGATATAATATTTATGTATATGTAAATAAATTGACAGACTTTCGTTTTAATTAAAAAAATCTTGGGTAACTAGATTTTTTTAAATTTTAATTACGAATAAATGAAAGTATAATAACCATATAAAAGCAAGCCCTGTCGGTGGACATTAGCCCTTTCACCGCCGCATGATGAAAAAAACCGTTGTAAAATTAATTTCTTATATGTTGTAACGTCGGGTGTAGTAGTGCTCGGGTAGCGTAGGAGTAGTCCAGGGTCAGGTTCCTCGACGTTTATCTTTTAACAACACATTCGGATTCTTTCAATAATTCTTTTATTTAATCCCACTTATTGGTAACATTTAGCACTAACACTTATTTCACTAAATCTGTGTTCTTTTATTTCAATAGTAAATTAAAATATAGTTTCACTATATTATTATACTTATTATTAACTAATTCAATACAATGTCTGTCTATTTCAACAACCTCGTGCTTATTCTAGTAATGTAATTCGATATGCTTTGTTCAATAACGTCGGTTCACTTATCACTAATACACATATTCCAATGGTTCAAACAAAGTCCGATATACAGGCGTGTTAAGGTGACGAAGTCTGGTACCTTAGTGTTATCACATGTATGGGGGGTTTCTGACCTAGACCAATACGGAAACGTACGCACGTCTTAGGTAGAAGCAACACGGGGACGGATAGGCGGTGAAATAGTGTGCGAATATTCTGACCTAGACCAATACGAGAATCGTACGCACGTCTTAGGCAGAAACAGCACAGGGATATAAAGGCGGTGAAATAGTGTGCGAATATTCTGACCTAGGCCAATACGAAAATCGTACGCACGTCTTAGACAGAAACAGCACGGGGATATAAGGGCGGTGAAATAGTGTGCGAATATTCTGACCTAGACCAATACGAAAATCGTACGCACGTCTTAGACAGAAACAGCACGGGGATATAAAGGCGGTGAAATAGTGTGCGAATATTCTGACCTAGACCAATACGAAAATCGTACGCACGTCTTAGGCAGAAACAGCACAGATAATCGGAAGCTGTTGACAGTCTGGCTGCTGGGAGGCAACTGACTGATTGCTGCGGTACTGGCTTAGTATATATTCCTTTCTGGTCCGGTTCTATCTGTCCGGATGGACACGGCTGGTACTGATGCTGGACAGATCTATTTTATTGATCTTCAACTGGTACTACTGGTACGGGAGCTTGGGCTTGCTCAAGCGCTGGAACTGGTCTGGTACTGGTGGTCTGCTCTGTTCGAGCTCTCGATCAAGACTGATTTCTGGCAGCAGCGGCCCCCTTTTTATATGCGCGGTCAGCAGTGTTGCAGTGCGCAATCGGCCTGGCGGCGCTGACTTGGTCGACTGGCTTCTTCGATCAGCATCGTATAGGCACATGATACTCTGTCATGCCCTGATCTCGTGATCGACTCTGGTATTTCTGTGGGGAAAGTTTTATTATTAGTCTGTTCTACACCAATAATATAGAATCTGGCGTATTTATTTCTCTATTTGTAAGAAATAAATCATGTACAATGATAGGAGTTTATATTATTGTAGGAAGGTAGAAGAAAATGGGAAGGTAGTATATGTGATCAGCATGTGACTTCGTTACAATGTATAAAGAAAAACATAATTTTTCATTTGAATTTTCCTGTTAATGTACATAATAATTTTTATATATTATTATTGTACCTACTACTGCTAAAATTACCGTATATTGGCATACGGTAATGGTTGTGTACCGTATGCTGTTTTCTTAAAACAATTACCGTATAAATTCGGTAAGTACCGTATCTCTGGCAATACTGTTGGGCATTCTCAAAATCTCAACTTTATTGGCAATTTCATTTATTTGCATCTGTGAGCGTCAATAAGTTGGGACCACCATTTCATTATCAATTAGGGCTAATTTAATGCCACTTTCCCGAATTTTATGCTCTAGTACTTTTTAAAAAAATCCATTGATAATCCAACTTTAATAAAAGTTAAGACCACCAACTTTAAAATGAAAAACGTTTTTTAAGACCCCAAAAATCGTTGGTTTTTTAATGGCTATCTGCAACAAATCAACAGCCAACCATGGTTCGATTTTTAAACATTTACGATACACGGTAATTTAGGACAAACATATTTAGTTTGCAGTGACCACTGTGTAAAGCTACAAAAACTTAATAAATTGCAGAGAATAAATGTAATTTGTATCTCCAAATAAATTTAACGTAAATTCTTTTGTAATTTGACAAATAGCGAAAAGCGTTTATCAGGGTTAAAAAACTAATCTTGCTCATGTTTTACTTTATGATATTCAGCAGCACAATGGAGTATGCTCGTCGAGAAAACAGGAAGTATGGTAACCCAAATTTCGGGTAGTGAAATTCTATTTGTGTTCAAGGTATTGAATGTCAATTTCTAAGCTTGACACCAATTTAGCATCTACATTTCGCTGTTGCACTCAGCAAATAGTTAACCGCTGATTCATGGTTTCTTAGTTGGTTTGTTGGAGATTAGGCATAATAAATACTATAGAAAAACAGTCAAATAAATTATATTTTCTCTACATTTCTGTGGATATCGCCTTAATAACCTTTATCAGTTCGGAAAAGATTAGAGTATTCAACTCCTTTCCAATATTATTTGTTGATCCCAGATTTAATCCGACTGAAAAACACAGTATTATTAAAATGTTGGTAGCGTGTAGGTTAACATCGATGAAGCATTTTTTTCAACTTTTACTTTTATGGTTTCTTGGCCTCAATTGATTTCTTACTTTCGGAGAAACGACATTAAATTGGCCCTAATTAAGCCCTAAAATATTATGAAGTGCACACTATTGTAACAATACTATTTAACTTATTCTCAGTAGTGGTGGTCCTAACTTTTAATAAAGTTGGATTATCCATGGATTTTTTTTAAAAGTACTAGAGCATTAAATTCAGGGAAGTGGCATTAAATTAGCTCTAATTGAGCCTCAAATTTTGACGTACATATTTAAAGCTTTTCTACCAAGAAATGGCGGTCCCAACTTACATAATTGACGGCAATACTGCCTGTGACTGACGAGCATACGTCTCGGATTACTTGAAGGGTTTAATGAAGGACTTTTTAATAGTATATTTTTACGTTTTATTAAAAAATTTGTAATATTGTCGGCTGACAAATTATTCTGTTGATGTTCTGTAGAATATCCGAAATTAGTTTTACTTAATGTTTGTCATTTAACAAACCCATTTGGCATTTCTCAATAAGATTAACGATCGATAGATACTCTATTTGAACGAGATTGAAAAATATAAATGAAAACAATGTTTCGTGTTTTGTTTTTGCGAATCGAGGATTGGCCATTCGTATGATATGCAACATGAAAAAAAAACTCAAATAATAGCATTAGGTACTCATTTAAATAATTATTGCAAAAAACTACAAAATATCTAGGCATAAAAACTAAAATAAACACAACATTAAAGCCATGTAACAAAATACTAGTAAGTTATTTCATTTAAAAAGATTCAGTGAAAAAAGTTCTGAAATAATAAAAAAACGAATTTTAATTTGGCATGGGAGCAGCAGTTAGCTCTGAGAGCTACATTTGCCCACTGTTGATCTAGGCTAGGGTATAAAAAGATTATGAATGCCAGCCATTTTTGAGGCCATACAAGAATGTTTCTTTAATGCTCACAGATTATGTACAAAAAGTAAATTTGTCTTAATTTTGTTGTTGTTGTTGTTTATTTAAAACAATTGTGCATTTATAAACAAACTTTAATTTTTCTTTTCCTGACATTTGATAGAAATTCTTCTGAAATACAGAGGAAAACACCGTTGGTACGAATTCAGATCTTTAGGGAAAAGAAGTGGAATAAAAAGAGCATTTCCAGAAAGGCAGAAAGTAATCCTAGTTCCTTGCCGTGAAAGTTAGACAAGATTTTATGAGTATCACCACTGACGAAATCTGCCCCACAAGAAAAAAAAAAATCCGTCAAGGACAACATATTTATATGTACAGCGCTGGAGTTCCCAGCCTGCCTATTCAAGAAGTTTCAAGTTCTTCTATCATTTACTTGACTGACTACCACGGCTGTCGGGTGCTGACATTTTTTTTTACTGTTATAGGTGTTCTGATGTCGGAAGGCTTATACATTTCTTTTATTGCCCTATTCCTAGTAAAGCTACGTAACTCGCTTCTGGTTTTGTTTCTGGATTATTGCCCATGTCGAACATTCTCTACTCTATTCGAGATGAACTGGAACCCCTCAATTACTACTAAGGAGGCATCTATTTCACCACAGTCGGGTGGTTCTGTTTCACAGCAGAATCCAAAATTGGCTGAAACGGTGAATACTTTGTTCCTTGTTGTCGGCGCTATTACGAGCACTCCTTAGAGACTATAAAAGATGTTTATTTCCTTGTTTGAACACTCCATAATTCGAACGTAAAGTGTTTTGTGGCAGGGATAAAATTACTTTTCAACCGTTGTTCCAAAATAGACACTTGATTCAAGGTGTATGGTTATGACTGTACAAGTGTTGTCTGAAAGTTTAGAAAGTTATGGTAAAGCTCCTTGATATCCTCGAAAGTGGAAAGTTAAATGAGCCATTTTGGGAATAGTACAACATTATTGGAGAGAGAGAGAGAGAGAGAGAGCTTAATCGCATCATCATGAAATACATTTCCACTTAATTGGTCATAAATTACAAACGCAGTCGAGTTGAGAAATTTATCAATAAATTTTAAGTATTGCCGCAATTAATGGAGATTATGTCGATATATCGAAAATCGCAATTGATTATATTAAAATTTTATAAAATGACATAAAATAAAAATAATTCATCTAAAAGTTATAAAATATGCTGGTTATCTTGTATAATATAGCCGTGTTACTCATTGATCTTGAAGAGAGAAATGAAAAAATTGTGGGGCTTGGAATGGACTCCAGTTGTTATAGATTTAAGTTCTGTTGCTTATTTTGTATAAAAAGTGTAGGACATTCAAAGACATGTGAAGTGATTTGCCCGTAGTCCTGTAACTTCTGTCGTGAATTTGAATTCGGAGAATTTCACGGCAACTACTTGTAAGAATTACTGCTAAGTTTCCCGTCCCAGAGATTACACGAGATAGTACAGCTTGCATTCAAGCCTCCATTCCAACGCAATTTTTAACTTGACAGCAGAAGGCAGTACGGTTGATGTCTTATCATTTTGCATGCAAGTTCATTTAAAAAATGGCATTGAGGCGTAAAGTCATGCGTATATTGGAAAATTGTAGCAATAAAGGAAGTAGCAGAATGATAAAAACTCAAGACAAAATTAAGAGGAAGGTGTTGGTAAATGATGTAATGCAAATGATCCCAGAAAATCTTATTTTCCCAGAATAAATTTATCAAATTCTCTCAAGCATTTCTTTTCCGCCGTCTTAAAAACTGCATAATGTCAAATTACTATCACCTCAACTGCCATGGTTTTTCACCATGCAATTTCGTTGAAAGCTGAACTGCCAGCATGACAGTAGGGGTTACACATGCAAGAAGTGTGGCAGTGCGGCTTGCATGCAAGCTGTACTATTACGTGTAACCCCCGGGTGTGATTGGTTGTACTCACCATGGTGGATTGGACTTTCACAAAGTCTACGCATTGAGCAATTCAAGATCACATTAGTGGTCGCCCCCGTATCAAATATAAGACCAGGTCAAGTTTTTTTCTTTGGGCTTAGGCCCCCAATATGTAGACTTTAACTAGCGGTGGAGATGTGGGATTAATATATGCCATGTGTGTCTAACATAGAAGTATTGGATAACTATGCGTATACTGTTATACTCTGCGGTACAATAGTCTATTTTGACTTCTATTACATGCATCGGTTTTACTTCTTCTGTAGTATTTCGGAGACTGCCTTAGATCTTCAATACGACCTAATCATTAATTCCAAAATAACACATCTTACCGTGAGTTTTGGCTTCTGTATTTCGAGAATGTTGTACTTCTTTTGGGATTCTCAGATCGGTAATAAGAGCCTACGGTGACAGGATAGCTTTTGGTATGATTTTCTTGTTCCCGGTAGATGCTTTATCAGAACTTCCATTATTTCTTGCTCAATTACAGTCAGCGTTCCACCAATATCCTCTAAGTCGAGTATGTAGAATTTCCGGAGCATTTATTTAGCTGTTCGGACCTGTTAAATACAAGCAGAAATCCACAACTGTTGTCAACACCATTCGTACACAGCAACAGACATCACTGGTTATTCATCTAAATTATCACCGCTTGCAGTCAATTACAATAATCGGACAATTACATATATATCATGCATTGTAATCCAATAATTTCAATTTTAACCGAACGTTGTATGTATATTTGTATTCAGAGCTATTTTTCACAGATGCTTATCTATATTACCGTTAATTTTTTCTTTAAACTTCTATCACAAGAATTCCAGTCAGTCTTTCTCGAGATCAGTTAGCGCTTGCTTAACCAATTTGTAAAACATTATAGAGATCAGCCAAATAAATTCAGCTTTGAATTAAATACGTTTTCCTTTTTTATCCTTCTGTGGTATCCTCGTAAACATTTGGTTCTTCGAGCCGGATCCGCACCTAAGGATATCGGTATCGTGTTTGTGATATAGCGGGAATAACGCGTGAGAGTAGCATTAAAATAAACGCCGCGAAAATCCACAAGTGAAAGACTGGTGAACATAATTATGAACTGGAAGAAACAACAAAGTTGCGGTAAAATAATCATTAACTGGGATAATTATTTGGAATGTGCAATTTAGGAAATATTCGTTTTTAATTAGTGTGAGGTGACCTTCAAAAATTGTGCTTGTGCATCTCTGTGATTGCATTTTAAATACAGTGTTATGTTTGAATGTTATAACTGGGGCGCTACAATTTTGTGAAGCTCACTGAATTCATAACTGTGTGAAACCTTGTGTGCTTTGACCTTCAAGTGACATTGGGATTACCAACCACGCATATTTTAAAAGATAGTGACTTCAGCAAGTTCGAGTCTTTTCTGGAATATATTGTAAGTCCGTTCCTTTTATTAAGTTTTTCTTTAATTACATTTACAAAAAATATATATTATCATGAACGAATTAAAAAGAAAAGCTACCACCATTGCGGATCGAATTACGAAATTTATAGAAAATCCTTACAGAACCGGTAAAAATAAAACAAATGAGGGATTTCTTCGTGCTGGTGTTCAGTTACTTGAAAATTACTGGTCTAATTTTTAAAAACTTCATGACGACATATTTGATCAAGCAACAGCTGAACAGTTAAAAGATAACTTTTTTGCGAAAGATATATTTTCTGATGTCGAATGCGTTTATGCGGAGGCTATGGGTTGGCTAACCGGAGAATTAGCGTCATTTTTGGAAAGATCGAGTATATCTGATCACTCAACAGTTCAGGAAAACAATGTCAGAAGCTGTGCAACATGTTAGATTACCGAAAATAAGTTTACCCAACTTACATGGATTGGCTCTTATTTCGCGATACCTACATATCACTGGTGCACGAAAATTCTTCATTGATAGATATAAAAAAATGCATTATTTGAAATCCGCTATTTCGGGAGAAGCTGCCAAGTTTCGAAAACATTTAGCTATAACTTCCGCAAATTATATTTCTAGTTGGAAAATCCTGAATGCACGCTACTATCATGTCTATCCCTAACATGTCTTCTGAGACTTCTAATGAAGCTCGTCGCGTCTTGGACAATTTTATACAAGCTTTAAGGGCGCTTGCAAATCTAGGCTGACAGGTATCCGATTGGGATGATTGGTTAGTCTTTATTTTATCATACAGTACGAGTCGAAAATCTTTATACTGAACTGCTGAATCAATACTCAACCTTTACCAAGTTAATTAGAATTACAGCTTATTGTCGTCATTTCATTCGTAATTCACAGGCAAACAAGCACCAAACCAAACGCACAACAGGCAAGTTACTAACGGCTGAATTACATAACGCTTTAAACTGGTTGATAATTCGAGATCAGCACGTTTCTTATTCTGAAGACATCGCAATGTTGTCTAAAGGAAACGCCATTTGCCGCAAAAGTTCACTACGCAACTTAAATCCATTTATAGATAATGCAGGGATTCTACGTGTAGGTGGACGATTAAAGAATTCTCTTCTCTCTTTCGATCAGAAACACCCAGTAATTATATCGAAAGATAGCCCGTTAACGCAATTGATTGAGGCAAAGTTAGACAGTTTGTACTTAATTGCATCATTTGCTACCGCTATAGAGCGGCATCGAAAAGCCAGATGATGGCAGATCGTCCTCCTGATCGTATTCGTCCATCGAAGCAATTTTTGAATAGGGGCGTAGACTTTGCTGGTCCTATAACAATTAAATCTTATGTTGCCGTATTTGTATGCTTAGTCACAAGAGCCATTCATCTCGAATTGGTTATGGACCTTTCTGCTGAAGCCTTTCTGGCGGCTTTCAAACGGTTTGTTGCTCGTAGAGGTCATTGTGCAAAGATACACAGCGACAACGTTACCAACTTTGTATCTGCAGATAAGCAAATAGCAACAGGCACAGGCATCTACTGCTACTAAGAGACGGCACGGAATGGTATTTTATTCCTCCAGCTGCTCCTTGGTGGCATGTGGGAGAGTTTCGTAAAATCGCAAAAGCATCATCTCCGAAGAGTTGTCGGAACTCATATATTAAAGATCCAGGAATTACTTACGCTATTAGCACAGATTGAAGCATGCCTGAATTCGAGGCCGTTACATCCAATCAGTGACGATCCTGAAGACTTCACAGCGCTGACACCAGGACATTTTCTGGTAGGAGACAGTCTTCTTACAGTCCCAAATCCTAGCGTCGTCGACATCCCCATTAACAGACTGAGTCGCTGGCAACTTGTTCAGGAGCTTATCGCATTTTTTTGATCTACTAGGCTTTGTCTTATAATCTGAGGAGGCTGCAGTGGTCGTATTAATATGTTTTGTGTATCCACTCACTCCACTCTTGAATTGAGCTATAATTGTTATAATAGTGGAGCATCGAGCGTTTAGCGGGTTCTTTGCATTTTGTCTTCTTAGCCACATTGGGATTTTCTTCCCTGAACATAAATCAGAGAATTTTGTTAGTATGCTTATATAGAGCATAGAACGGGTCTTGATTCTTGAATTAAGTTATTTCGCATTCGTCTAGTTGTTTCCCTGTCCTTTAACATTAGAACCGCTGACTGCTGACTTTCAAGTACTTCAAGAAAGTGCGCATATTATTTGAAATCCACGAGTCTTTTTTTGAGAGATTTCTTCTGATCGAAATATGCCACTTTTCTTATACATGGTGCATTAGGGTTGGATGATACTCAAAGAAGAGTGCAAAGCAGGCGATACATATAAAATGTATATTGAGATATCACTTAAAAAACTCATTAATATCCGCTTAACTTAGCTTTGTGTAGTGAAGGTCGTTTTGATGTCATATCTAAATATATGTTTTGCAAAAGGATGAAAGAATCGTCACTTTTGTCCGCTATGTTGACAGCACTACATCGTATTAAATAGAGAGAAATTCTCTTGCATAAATTAAGTATGACTTTTATAGACATCCTGGCCCTTGACTAGGCCTTCCTTTATGGCATCAGGCTCCATACTTCGAATAAAATTTGGCATATTGAGGGTAGCTCTTTAAATGATTTATTTATACTTTTCGTATGGTGCAAATGAGTATCAGAGACAGACATTCGTATTAAAACCGTAGGTTACAACTTTAAGCCAACATATCCTAGGAGTATGTACTTCAACCTTAGCTTATAGGGTGCCTAGTTCCGCCATTCTCATTAGATATTTCGATCTTTTGTGATAGCGAACTGATTGTACACTGTATCCTTTTATCCGCCATCAAAAACATAGAGACAAAATATAAATATAAAAGCAAAAATTTGAATAATACTCATTTATGTCCTTCATTTAAAAATTTTCCTTCAAATAATTCACACATAGAATTTGAAGCCTTAACAATCCTCAGTTCGATACTCTCTCTTTAGTGCATCCACACATAACAAACATTGACAAACAAATATTTGTCAAACATTTTATAGGATATTTGTGTGAAAAATGTTTTCCAAATGTTTAGTTTTAATCATATATTCACCGAGTGAAGTATCTTACATTGAAGCATCTTTCGTCGTACTTACCTTAACGTTTGAGGAAAAATTACTAAAAAGAAAATGGCGGAACAAAAATTTTTTAGATAGAAGATTATGCCCTAGACACATAGCGCTCTTAATGAAGAAGTAACTAACCACTCATTATTCTATAATGATTCATTATAAACTGCAGACACACAGCCATTTCTTTAATTAAGTTGTTCTGTCAAACTAGTTATGACATTAAAGAAGCGATATGGATCGAATTAACGCGATAAAGTTTGTTTTTATTTATTTTATTTTACAATTTAATAATTTACAAACGAGAAAAACATTATATTAATTTTGAATATTGACAATATAGTTTGTAATTTACATTTCTTTGCATTTCTTCTTCTCATTTTTTAATTCGGCAGATGCACAGCGGAGCTCCAGATTTGAATCATATGCCAAATCTATCACATTTTTCCTCATTATATCAATAATGACGGAAAAAACACTTCAATAGGGTACTTCATTATGAAATAATGGCGTATATTATGTGACACACGGCATTTTAATGAGTAATTAGTACTAATGTTTCATTAGATCGTACTTTTTGTTTAGGGTATTAGAGTAGGTCGTGATATATTAACTGATTTAAAAATTGGCTTTATTCACGGGCTGTCACTGATAACTCACTTCCAATTGACATGAAGGAGTCATTACGTTTTAATTTGCCTTTGTGCTCTTCACTCGATTTGTCCCACAAATGTCGGTGTGTAGAATAGAGTTATATTAATTTTATAATATTTATCTACTCCCTTTTCTCACTCAAGATTACTTTATTATTAAAAAATTCTAAAATTCTAAAATTCCAAATTCCAATCCTCATTACTGCTTTTCACAGATGTTGAAAACTGACTGAAAATACTGTACAAACTTTAACAAACATCTCATGTTTTAAATTTCATTTTGGATTTACTTGAACAATTTTGAGAATCCAAAACTATAAAATTTGTGTCCACACTCATCAAACATTGTACAAATGTTTGACAAATTTTGTCCAACATTTGGAAAATATTTTTTATGTGTGGACGCGCCTTAATCAAACCTAGAACTAGCTCCATAATTAGCTGTTTTCTCTCATATCGCAGTCATAACATATTTCTTTCATGCGGGCCTCTAGGAAACATTCTAGGTGCTAAACTAGTTAGCTCGATCATATTCTTAGATAAAGAGATTAGAATTTGTAAAGTGTCAGATGAAGGATTTATATTAAGATTTTTATCCTTCTATTCAAGCATTCCAGATGACCTTCAGTTACCCCAATTTATATTAAAAATTCTCCCACGACAACTGATGTAAGCGTCCCCAATTTAAGACAAAATAATACCACTGTCGTGAATAAGAATAAGAAAGAAGATGGCACTCTGCTCGGTTATTCGAGGAGTCGGGACATCCAAGAACATATTACAACATTCACGGAAGCCGGGAACCGTTATAAACTCCCTCATTCAAGTATAAGAGGAGTCAAGTGATTTCAGTCTGTTCTTTGTTTTCTAAATTTGCTCTGTCATCCAATATTCAAGGAAACTCCTTTTTGCATATTTTTCAAATCTTTCCTGACGTTTTCCACCTAGCGCGTTCTTTCATCGCATTGTTCTAGGTAAATACCGAGGATGGCGTAACGAGGGTAACATCTTTCTCTAAAGTTTTCTTCATTCAGGACTTTGGTGATTGTTTTTCTTCTCCCCGTTCGTTTTTATTTTCATTCTTGCAGACATTTCTTAAGTCCTTTGTTAACCTTAAACACTGCGCTGCTGGGCTGAGAGGTCAAAGAGTGCTTTGTATATGATAAGAAAAAAGAAAAGTTTCTTCAGCTAGAAATAAGAAAAATTTCGTGCGACACTTTAAGAAATAAAAGATAACTCCTTCCGCTTTCTTGCGGGTGATTGATTTTCAGGAAGGGTTGTTTTAACACAGGTTTTGGTTTTTTTTTTTTTTTTTGTAAAAGTTTTAATTATCACCTATACTGTTGAAATATAAAATAAATTTTAATTAAACAACACCGTCAAGAAATTGTAGCTGAAAGGTTGATGTAGTAGAAAATTGTGTACAGAGTTTGTGCGGGAAAATTTAAATTTTTTAGTTCATTCCATGTTATTGAAGTTAATGCGGCTTTTGTTAAACTAGTTGCTATCTATGTAAGTGGTTATGGTTATGGGTCTAAACAGATGACGTATTTCTTGCAAGTTTCAGTAAAGGGCTTGTGTTGGTATATTATATTTCGAAGTGCACAATTCTATGTTGATCTCATCTTGATCTATCTAAGATTGTCATTTAAGGGTTAAAGAAAACGGTTTTTCTGGCTTAGACTTCACCACTTAAAAAAGCTTTACAATCAGTTAGTTATGAGTTTTAATTACAGGATTCTATAATCACGCTACTGTAGTAATAGGACCTTTCCATTTTCTCTCTCTAAGCTTTGAACTCAGCTAGAACGAATACTTTGTGTGTCGCAAAATTTTCGTGTTTGATGAACGAAACTGAATTAAAATTCCGAAATTCCAAACTTTATAACTTAGAAATGATGAGATGATTTTAAAGAACGTAAAAATGATAATCCAATACGAGGCAGTTTGATTTTGAGCAAGCTGCGTCATTTCGTTTGGGTTTGACAGCCATTGAAAGCAGACAACATTCGTGAACTTTTACGAAAATTGAAAAAAATTGAATTTCGTCTGCTGATTAAGCATTACTTTATGCGTAAAAACCATCACCGAAACCAAGGAAAGGCTTGATAAATACTAAGAGGACTCTGCACCATGAATTTCAATGGTAAAGAAATCGATTATTGAGTTCCGTTGTAGTCGTACCAGAACAAGGTTGCCCAAAAGAAGTCGTCACGCCAGAAATAGTCGATAAAATCCATGGAAAGATATTGGACGATCGGAGAATGCAAAAGCGTGAGGTGGCCGAGGCTGTAGGCATCTCACTTCAGCGGGTACATAACATTTTATTAAAATATATATATATATATATATGGCTATCCGCGAGATGGGTGCTGCGATTACTAACACTCGTCCATAAGTTCAAACCCTTCAAAGTAGTGTTTCCCGGTCTTCAGCTACAATCCGAACGAGTTTTTTCACCGTTTCGTAATCGTGGATGAAACTTGGTTCCATCACAATACACCAGAGATCAAAGAACAATCAAGACAGTACGACAGTCGGCTGACAAGGTCACGGTTACAGTTTATGAGGATGTACCCGGAGTCATTCACATCGATTATCTTGAAAAGAGTTAAATAATCACCGGAGAATATTATTCAGAGCTTTTGGACAGATTCGATATTGATTCGAAGTAAAAACGACCGCTTTTGTTGAAGAAAAAAGTGCTGTTCCATCAAGACAATACACGGGTGCACACGTGTCTAGTCACCATGGCAAAAATCCATCAATTGGGCTACAAACTGCTACCCCATCCAGCATATGCCCCAGGTTTAGCCCCCTGCGACTATTTCCTATTTCCAAACCCGAAGAAATGAAACGTTTTTTGAGGATCTTGAGATAACCTATTTTGGAAGGAATAAAAAAATTGGAAAACCGGTGAACTAAATGTGTTGAGCTTAAAGGAGACTATGTTGAGAAATAAAATGTTTTTTTGTCGAAAGAAATATCTTTTATTTAAAATTTCACTGATTTATCAAATTGCCCTTAAATAAGTGGAGAACTTTACGCCCCTGTAATCAACAACATGTTTGGGTAATTCAGTTGTAAAAGTGCACTGATTGCCGTCTCAGGGGTGGTTGGTTTAAACCGCATCTCAACATAATTCTGCATTTTTCCTCCTATCTATGTAGTTTCATTTTTATTTTTATAGCTTCTCCTCTTGCATATTTCCTACTACCGTACTTAATAAAAATTTCTGGCACCTGTCTTTCAGTTGCACCTCAATATGTACTCCAGGAAAGAGCACCCAGAAAAATGTGTCTTCGTTATTTAATAATTTTTCCACTATTGTTTTAATGTGGCGAAAATTAATAGGAATTCCTATATAATCAATTAGAAAAGGATTGTTTTAATATGTTTTCCTATATATCTTCAATAGGACGAAAACTATTACTTATCTATAAGGCAACCTTTTATTTTAATATGATATATTATTAAAAATATACACATACATACAAACTATTTTATATGTTGTACCATTTAAAGATAATAGTGCGTCCCATTAGAAATTAATAACTTTAAACTATTGAAATAACACATTAAATTAATAGGCTATCTAATAAAAGAAAAAGGTCTGTTTTAAAATTAATTTGAAGTCATATTAAATCTATGGGGTATCAGCTAAAAACAATAATATTTAACCTAAATAATGTGCTATCACATAACCTTAACCTGGCAGCACTTTAAAGTAAAACAAGCAAGATCAAGAATGTTGCTTCATTCTGCCAGCGGCTGTCATAGTTTATGCATGCGCAGTGTACTTGTGCTTTGAAGAATTTTTGGATAATTTAGTGTATAACAAAAGAAAAAAATGGAAACAAGTAATTGTGTTATTATTAGTGATCTGGAGAACTTATTATCCGAAAGCAATGAAATTGAATTTGTGTGTGGTTCAGAAGTACAAAGCTGCAGTAAATCATACGAATTGCTGGTAAACAACGACCAGGACGAATTAAAAGAAATTGTGTGTACAAACTTTGGATTCGATATCAATATCTACAACAGGTTGAAATGTAAGTAAACAGAAGTTTTTTTTATATATGTAGGTTCTAGCCAAATTTTACGGAGCAATTGATTGGAATTTTCAATGTTTGCTAATTTTGTGGTTGGGGCGTTGACTTTGTCCTATTTTCTATAACATTATCAAAAGTTCGATTTCTTTATTTATTAGAACCTGTGTTTCTTTGTGCAAACATAAGGAAAAGTTCTTAAAATTGTTTTATACGCATAATTATTGTTCCACTTGATCTGAGATATTTGGCTACTTTATTTATTATATTTATATTTTATTTCATTGCATGAGACTATAGTCAGCCTAGTTTAGGAAGAAAATTGTGATTCTTTATTTTAGCTTGCGGAATGAATGTGGAGAGTTTGAAAGTCATAACGGATTCGGATGTTAATGAATTATTCCCAGTTACACAGCTAGGAACAAGAGCATTATTTAAATTCCAATTAAAAAAATGGAGGATGGAAACAGTAAACAATTCTGATATTTTTTATATATAAATGAGTTCTTAATATGAGCATTCATACGTACATTCTAGGCAGATACATTATCTGTTAATAGTTACTGCCGAAATTGGGTTGCAAATAGTTCATCTGCGGTAACCTCTCCATCAGATTCCGCTATCAGTGAAGGATTAATGTGTAGTCAAAAGTCAATTTTAGCGGAGCTTTTGAGAACACCTGTTGGTAAAAGAATAACCGAATTTTATGAAAGTAATGGGTCATTGGATAAAACTAACCGGGATCTTCTAATTAATATGATTGTTGCCTTTTTCACGGAACGGAATCGAAAAATACATATGAAAGACATTCAAGAATTCAGCAAAGCAATTCAAGCTAATTTTACAACTGAAAATATTGTAAGTTTAATACAGGATATTCAATATCATTATTGTCATAATAACTTGAACAACCACTTAAATGAAATGCATGTAAATCTATAATTTCTATAGGAATATTATTACATGAACAGAGGTCCGGGAAAAAATCCCACGGGAAAATTGCACGACAAAGCCGTAAATGCTCGAGTAAAAATAGCTAAGCGTAAATCCAGCTTAAAGCAGGTTTCTAACACATTACAACCTTCGTTGTCATCTGACATTGCTGAGGATACTTTTGAGCCAAGTTTGAGTAATTCGACTTATCGTGTTTATGACCACTTACATGTGAGGAATTATGAGAACTAAGAACTAAACTATTTAGTTATCCAATTATTATTTCATTAAAAAACAAACAAATATCCCAATTATAAAAACACCGCATTACTTCTTTTAAACAAATGTTCGTAGTTATATATCGCAAAGATTTGTTATTTTTTTTCCTAAAATAGTGTAATATTATAGTGTCAATAGTTTTCATTTTTCCTTTCATTTCAAATTTATTTCTACCATTTTCAATTTTTACTTTTCGTGCATGACTCATTTGCTTTCACACTTAGCTGAGGACGAACTTGAAAATGAGTTGTGGCTAAAACACAACAATGAACCCTGGGATACTGTTCTAGAAAAATGGGAAAAGGTTTTTAATCTTAGGCATACTTATATTAAGAAAAACGGCAAGGACATATTTAAGAAATGGCCACTGTATAAGCATAGTAGTGGACATTCTCTAGTAAGTCTAGAACTTTTTATTGACTCCTTTTTATTACATTTTTTTTTAAATTTTTGTGAAGTATGAAAACGCTTATAAGTAAAATCGTAAGAATCTACTTTAAAGTTCTTCCATCTTCATTTTGTTTACACTATTTTATAATTTTAAAATTCACAAAATATGGTTAATTGCATGTTGTGAATATAGACAAAAGCTTAAACTGGAAGGAAATACTGTAATAAAAGATATTTTTTACAGATTGAAATTGATTACAAGTATATACATCCAGGCACAGAATACCACCTTTTAAAAAAGTGGGATTCATTCTCTCGAAATATCATTCCCTTTTACAAAGAGAACATAAAGGACTCTGCTTCTCGTAAACTTCTCAATGTTCTTAGCAGTGACATTGATAATGGTATGCATCAACATGTTTATTATTCATTTATGATATAACAAAATTATTTTTTCACTATTATAGACTCACGTGACTGTATCCTATTTTTATTACTACATGCAGTTCTAAAACCATCAGCAGTAGTTATTTCAAGAAGTAACAACAAACGATCTCGGTGGAAGCCATCTATTATCGATGCTCAGCAATCAACTTTATTACATTCTCCGACAGTTAACGACTACGGAGGACGACTCGAAAAACTTCGTGAAAAATATTTAGAGAAAGGTTTGACTTTACAGCCGCTAATACTTGTAACTGGCGAGGAAATAAGTAAGCTTAATTCCTTTTATAGCGCGTACGATGGAATTTTATACAAATTCAATTCTTTTTTAAAATCTCTGGACTGTACTTTTAAATGCTTCCAAGTGTTGAATTTTAAATACCCTGATGAGGGCAAAAATGTTTATATTTTCATTCAAAAATTTTTTTTCTCTATTAAAACAGAATTTGATGAACTAAACCCAAACATAACGAACTTGATAAGTTTCTTACAAAAAGTAAGCCAAGATTAATTCGTAAATTATTTATATCTGCATTAACCAAGTATATATAAATACATTAATATAATTTAACATGTTTTATTGCTCTTTGTGTGAGGAAAAGTTTGCGTTTTCAAACTTGCTTATAAAGCATATGAGAACACATCATATTTTAAAAAACTTACCATATTATGAATGTGCCCAGAAAGAATGTTTTCAAAAATTTCAAAATATTTATTTACTCAAAAGACACTTGGATCGAGTTCATACTAAATCTATTTCCACAAATACAACTAAGAGATGTGAAAAATATACAGATAAATCTAATTTAAATCCAGCTTTCGAGAATAAAATCGTCTCATCAGGAGACAATATTTGCAATTATAACGAAGAACATGTGCAAAACCAATCTGATTTTGGACTAAAATTTGCTCTTTCTTTACATAGCAAGTCTAATTTAAATAGAAAGGATGTAACTGACATTATATCGAATATCAATACATTTATTACGGAACCAATAGCAAATGTAGTAAGGACATCTGTAATATCACAAATTGAAGATTCTGTTATAAAAGAATGTGCTGAAAATATTGTTGAAAGATTTTCGAACTCTATGAATACTATTAGAACAGAATACCGATTTTTTCAAGAACTAGAAAGAAAAGGTATATATAAACATCCAAGAGCATACACTATTAATAATGAAGTTTCTGAAGTTATCGTTAACTATACCCCCACTTTAGAGCCTAATAAAGTTCAAGGAATTATTATGCCTATTTCTTTTCAAATTAAAAAGTTTTTCGAATGTAAAAATGTATTAAAATTTACTTTAGAAAATACGAGACACTTAAAATGTCAAAAAAATGAACTTCACAATATTATTAATGGAGAAGTATGGAAGAAAAAAATGACCATGTTCGGCGAGAATAACACAATTATTCCTTATATATTGTATTCCGATGATTTTGGTGTGGATAATCCACTAGGCTCACATTGTAAAGAGCATTCTATATGCGGACTATACTATACTTTTCCAACAATACCAAAGCATTACTTATCAAAGCTTAACAACATATTTGTCGCTGGATTATTCAAAACAAAAGATAGAACGAACTTCGGTAATTTATTAACTCTTAAGCCATTTATTGAAGAAATAAAACGAATGGAGGAGAGCGGTATAATTATTGAAGTAGATGGGGTGCAAAAATGCATTTACTTTGTCTTGGCCTTGATTGTTGGTGACAATCTTGGCCTTAATTCTATTTTAGGCTTTACTAGCAGTTTCAATTCAAATTATTACTGCCGTTCTTGTAAGCAACCTAAAATGTTCATGCAAAAAGATACAAAAGAATGTAAAATTAGCCTACGAAATCGGGAAAATTATGATTCTGATGTTGCTTTGCAGGACGAAAAACTGACAGGAATCCATGAAAATTGCGTATTTAATTCAATTCAATCATTTCATGTTGTTGATAATATTTGCTTTGACATCATGCACGACCTCTTTGAAGGAATTTGCAGATACGATTTGTCTAAAATTTTACTCCATTTTATAACATCTTGCAAGTATTTTTCCATTGATGAATTAAATTATCGCAAGCAAATGTTTTGTTACGGTGAAACAGAAATAGGAAACATTTCTCCACCATTGCAGATAAATTTTTTAAAATCTAATACATTTAAAATGACAGCCCGCGAAATGATGACGTTTGTTAATTTTATGCCATTAATGATTGGCGATTTGATACCCGAAAATGATAAAGTTTGGCATTTTTTTTTAATTTTACTAAAAGTAATTGATATTCTTATGTTACCAGTTATAACTCATTCTGATATAAAAAATCTTAATTATCTGATATCTGAGCATAACGCTCTTTATATTAAGCTTTTTAATGACACGCTTAAGCCAAAGTTCCATTTTCTTCTCCATTATTGTACAGCTATCAGCAATTTCGGTCCCCTTAGAAATTTATGGTGTTTGCGTTTTGAAGCCGTTCACAAGGCATATAAAGAATATGCCAGGGCAACTTATTCTCGGCTTAATATACAGTTATCTCTCAGTATTAAAGCAAGTCTGAAATTTGCTGCATTATTGTCTTCAGACTCTTTTTTTGCAAATGATTTGTTCTTTGAAAATAAAAATATATTTTGTTCTAATCTTAGTATTAAATACGAGTTAAGACAATGTGAAATTAACTTATCCGAAGTTTTATGTACCAGTAAGGCTATATTTAGAGGAGTAGTGTATAAAAAAAACTTTTTCTTGACCATATCTCTCAACGATCATTTAAAGCTTTTTGAAATTGAAGAACTAGTTATAAGTGAATCAAATTTATATGTTGTTTGCTGCGAATGGAATATTCTGTATTTTTATGAACATTTGCAATCTTATGTTGTAGGAAGGAAGTCAACTAATTACTGTTTAAAGAATGTTATATGTTTTGATGGACCCCCAATACACATATATTGTACGAATAGCGATAAGAAATGCATTAGAGTTAAGAAATTCTGAGGAATATTTATGCATTAAATCTTTAATATTCATATTACTAGTGTATTTTATTTCCACTTCATATATATGTAGATATGAATAAGATCTTGCATAAAACAGATCCATTATTCTACTTGCAATAAAATTATATTATACAGCTGAACGCGGTTTTTTCCATATCCCCGCAATAATGATAATGCTTTGCTTTTATATATTAATATGTGCAGTTCAGTTAATCCCAATTTGAATATTGATTGACATGATTTGTAAAATACCTGAGTTGCTGAAAACCTAAATAGAATTCACTCCTCGTTCTATAATAAGAATCTACTATTAAATTATCCATTCCGATGAACCGGTGAATCCGATGTGCTTAAAATCAAAGTCGAAAACTCCGAGCAACGAGTTCGAGCAGATCGAAATTAATCTTTTCAATTCGTTCGAATTCACTAGTTCGGAACTATCGAGTTTGATTCGAAGTTCATCCGATTCACCAGTTCATCGGAATAGATAATTTAATGGTTTTCTCCAATAAATTTAAAAGGATAACCCATAGATTCAATATGGAACAGCATATTGATTTAATTAGATATAATTTTAATTCAATGTGCTATTCCTTTGCTTTTAATAGGCAGATATTGTAGAAATAATAGGACGAACTGTTGTAATAATATTATTCACACTACTAAATTGATAATCTCATCATATTATTCTAATAGTGGAACTAATTAAAGTAATAGTTCAAACTTAATATTATGTCATTTAACATTAAACGGAGGATCACATTAAAAATTAACTATACATCACATTGTTTTAATATGAGGACTGTATAATTCTAATGTGATGACCATCATATTGTTCTAATTATGCGGACTATTACTTATTAATGGTATAAATCCTATTGACCAAAATTAATGGGAATAACTATTAAAAAACTATTGATTTTAAGTGATTTTTCTCTGAGTGAGGGGAAACATTTTCGGGATTTAAAACAATTTGTAAGGCTTCCCCTGTGAGCAGAGGCGTCATCCTAAAATACAGCTATGACAAAAACCAGAATCTACTCGGAATAGCGTGCGTTGTTTTAACAAGCGACAGAGGCAGCCTCAGAGATTTTTGAAAAATTAACTTATGCATGAATGATAATTGAATTTAATTGTCTGTCTAGATAACATTAGGGAAATCAGGACGTCATATAATTACCTTAAACTCGATATTCTTGAGTTCCAACCCTATAACTCGATTTCTGAAAAGGTATATGAAATATTTGAGCCCGTGATATCTACATGTCCTACATCAGACCTGCAACAGAATACAATTCTCACAATTGGGGATGTGATAATAAGTTGTCATATCGACTCGCTTGAGCACCCTTTTTTCCTTCAAAATACTTTTGGTCGTATAGTAAAATTCCGTAATGCCTTTTATCCCGAACTGTATGAATATGGAAGAGTCTACCATCTTCAGCCTTTCCTCCGGCATGCAATCTACGAATGTTCAAGATTGACATACATCAGCACCCCCACCACTCTCCTCATATCCTTCGCTATCTCCTTCCTGCCATACTGTGATTTGCATCGTAGGGTATTTCCTGAGCTTGTTTTTTTTTAAGGCGGGGGGACGAGAGATCCCTGCTAGAAGTCCTATCACCAAAACCTTCCTGCCAACTTATTGAAGCACATAATGTCTTGGTGAGGAAGGTTTTCCAACACCTCTACAGATAGGAGGGCAGAATCTGGGGTATCCAGCCTACTCCGGGCGAAAGCAGGACAAGCACACGAAAAGTGTTCGGTTGTCTCAGGTTCTCCTTCCAGGTAGGACAGATACTCAGGGCTGTCTCCCATACTTGCTAGATGAGCGTGATGCGAGCTGTGGCTGTAATGATGCCAACCACAGTCCTGCATTGTTTTCATTAGAGCCGCAGGAGAAAATCAGAGCTTGATTTAATAGTATAAAAAAGGCATTCTTCGAAATATTGTGTCCAAGGTATACTTAGTATATAGCTTATTCCTAAGGAATTTGTATTTAATGGAGTTTGCACCGGTTTTTCCTTTATGCTATGAAGGACCAAGTGTGCAGTTCCAGATCGCATTTAATAGTTTTTCGGACGAGCGAAGTAAGATTGATTGATCCTTAGCCAATGAATGACCAATTCGTTCTTTTTTGGGAATAACAATTATATAAACTATACAAAATTTGCTTTTACGTAACATTTTATTCGAGATAATTATCAGTTGCAATTGGACAGAGGGGAGTCTTAATATCGGTGAATGATATTTGGAGTTTGGATGCCTCCATCACTAAAGATCCTTACGATTATAAGATCCAGAATTCGAAATTAATTAATTAATTCTTCTAATGTACTCTTGGTGGCTGGGAACGAAATTAAACACTCAGATGCTTGGTTTTGGTCTTGGGATTGATCAGTGACGATAAATTTCTAGGTAAATTAAATACGACATTCATTTGTGGATTAGTATCCAATTTCTTAAGAGAATCATTATACAGGCCACTTGAAGATAATCTGACGCTCGCACCACAGTCTGATTTTGGCGAGCAACATAGTTATATGTATAATGATTCTTTAACAAAACGACTTGCTGATATATGTATGTCCTCGTGCATATATTAATCCCTTCTTCGCCATGAAACTAATTATTGATTAATTAACTGAGCTGCGCTTCTACATCAAGAAAAAAAAACATGGTTTTCTTTACTAAAGGTGTTATAAAATGCATATGTATGAGAAACGTGTCATTTGAAAACTTTTAGCATTGCACATTATGGAAAAACAACCACGTTTCATGTTTAAAAATTTATATAAAATAAACAAGGCTTCTGGTGACGATAATTATAGCACCTGTTTATAGGAAATAAATTAATAGTGAGTCTTTCAACAAAATTACGAAGAGTATTTGCATTTTATTAAACTCTATCCAATTCACAACGAATTCGCTGGGTGTGATTGAGGGAATAGAATTGCTAGCATACTTGGTTAGTTAGTTAAATTTTTTTGATTCCAGTTGCACCTTCTATGCAATAAATTTAAAGTAAACCGCATATTCTCACCAACTTAGCCTCTGTAGCACTACGGTTTTAGTTACCTGACAGACTAACATTGTTTATTTGTGTTTCTTCAATACAACCACAAATATCCGAAGGTAATACCAGTCAAAAAACAAGTTTATGATGTGCACCCAAACTTATAATTTCCACTGTTTACATTCACATGAATTTAGAAAAAAATGTGAAATGAACGAAGGCAATTAAAATTTGCAGTTGAAATGGACGAATATCTGAATAAAATGCACATCATGTATGGCGTTGAGTATGGGAAACCTGCAAGCTCCCGAAGGCGACAATATGGCTTAACAAAAATATTTTTTTTTTTTTACCATAAACTTTTTCTATTCAGAAAGTTGGTCCAATTCCAATGCAATAGCGCATACGTTTTATTAAACTGGATGGAAAAACTCCACTGGGAGAAATGAAGAGCTAACAGGATAATTGGATTTTCTACGTCAATGTGTCCCGTACCCTTTAAAGGAATAATTTTTTTTTTGAAGTTCTGCACTCGCCTGTCTCGTCCTAGTGTTGATGGTGGGAAAAGTGAACTATTGCCGCCACACTACAATACGCCAGCTGCCGTTTGTCACGTAATGTTTTAGGACTCGGGTAAAGTTTCCAACTAGCTACTTATATTTCCTGATCCCCGTAGTTGGAAACGCTATTGAACCATCCTTTATAGTATTATATACTTTGGGTGGGGATAAGTATAGTGTATATGCACTTCAGGGGAAATATGAATTAAGGATGGCAATTACCTTAGAACTAATGCCTCACAGAGGACACAATGTAACGAAATTTTTATGCATGCTACCCCATAAGTGGTTTTCTTTTCTTAGATATAAAGGCGAAGATTGATGGGATAGGGGCGTTTCGAATATAATATTCTAGCTTTAACTGAAAGTTTCTTAGTTTTTATTACATCCTATTTTATGATTATATTTTTCGTTTATTTTTTATTTAATTTTTAAATGTATTACATTGGACTATATTTAGTGCGACAGAGTTTCGTTCATTCTTTTAGTTGAAGTGGTTTCTATTAAAATGATCACTTTGAAGTGATTCCTGATCTTCTTGGACTACGCGTTTCTTACTGATTCCAGGCTAAGGTCTGCTTAGTTGTTGAAGCAAAAGCATTGAACTTTGTAATCTGACCATGAAATTCGGCAATTAAGTGTATTTTAAGAATTTACGGCTTTTCGTACCCATACTGCAATGTTTTCAGATAGTTTACGATGGAGTTTGTCTGAAGGTAGCTCCAATTCTTCCGGAAAGTATTTTGGTGCACCTATCAACTTTTCTCAATTCACATTTTTTGTGTCACTATTACAACTCTGGAATAGAATGAAAATATAATCGAATTGTCAATCCGTGTCTGGAGATATTATTACGAGCCTTATTTAACTCGCAACGGTTGTGGCAAGTTCATCATATAATTAGATAGAGTATAATCTTCAGCTAAGTACTTCATTAGCAGCTTTCACAAAAAAGGTTGATTTCCACCCATTTATTTTAAGGTTTCATATTCTCGGCGTGCGACTCTTGGTTAGAGTAGTTCTTCGCTAGTTGTTCTTCAAGAGTTTCCTTAAGCTATTACTGGTATTTAATTCAAATTCAGATTGCATTTATTAATAAACTCTACAATTGTAAGATAAATCTTATTTTAATGTGTCGGTGCGTTAAAAAAAATATATGTATAAAAATTATAAGTACAATAACAAAGGAGTTTTCACAAGCAAGATGCGAGTTGCCAGAGGTGTGAAGGGTTCGGATAAAGACAGTCTACGTAGAGTAGCATATACTTTGCGAATAAGATTATTAATATGATTAGACCAATTTATAGTCTTAATAAATGTCGAGCACAGGTTTTTTATAGAATCTCTAAAAGGTATTGTTATCGAATTTATTTGTGTTCACACCTGGTCGAGCGATCACCAGGGTGATGAATTTGGAGATTGGAGATCCACGTAAAGTGCGCCAAGGACGCTTACTAGAATAAGAAAACAAAATAAAGTTTTACCTGGGGCCTGGCGAAAAGTGCTCAAGCTTAATGGAAGCTGGGGATAGCCAATTTTCTTCATCTTGCTCTCTTTTGGGGGAACTCGTTGCGTTTTGATCCTCTTTCCTTTTTTTTTGTGGAGCTGTGTCTGTTATAACTTTATTATGCAGTTTCGGATTCGTACCCAATCGACTTCGGTTTGTTGGGGAAAATTGACTAAGGCTTGGTTGCTGTTGTTCGAACCCAATTAATTGCAGTTAAAAGACTTCTTTATGTTTAAGTTGGTTTACATTTTATTAAATTGTAAAGCTCAACAACTTTAGATATACCCAAACTTAAAATGGCAGCTTACACCGAACTTAGTCTAATCTCACTTTTCAATCTCTCAACTTACAATTTTTGCCGATTGGCGCTACTTTATTAGTTAACTAGCTACAGTGACCTCTATTTCTAAAAGTTTACGTTATTTAAAGTTTTTTCCATTTTTAAAAAATTAAAAATTTGTTTAATTGCTTTTTAATTTTAATATATAATATGCCTAGTTTTTAATTCTTTTCACAGGTTTTATTTAATTCAGCGTTCACCCTAAGTTACAGGTTTATTTCAATAATTTCTTAAAGTTAGTACAAATACCTGCTAAAATGGCTTTACCGATTTTCCATCTTCCATACCAACTTGTAAAAAAAAAATATTTGCTTTTAAGTTCAGACTTTTATTTTTCTATATTTGTTAGTTTTGGTTTGGTTATACAAAACAGCTCATTTGCGAAATTATTATAGTTATTCGTCTAGGCATGAGTCTAGCAAAATGCTTGTACTTCGTGCTGCTACGTGTGGGCTGTCCCTTTGTAATATTGGTTCGAGTAGTTTCTCCTGAGGGTTCTAGACTTAGGATAAAATTGTAGAAATGGTGAGGGAATCGGTGTTGGGTTGGAGTGGTCCCTTGGTTTGGTTTGAGGTTGTTCTGGGTTTTTATGAGATACCCAAGGACTGGGGAGTGCTTTCTATACAGAGAAGATCACCAGTCCCAATTTTATTTATTTAAACACTGCATAACTTTTGTACACTATGTATGAAATTTTATTAAACAACTTTGTACACTTACAATTAATTTTTATTTAACATGTAGATTTTCTTTTTCTAGAGATCTGAAGGCCTTACCTCTGGTAGGGGGACTCTTCAGATCACTTCAAAAGTTAGGAAAACTCTGCTTGTTCCTAGCAACATCAACTGAATTTATTTAAGTTCTCCCTCCATCGATTTATTGAAAAAATTCAAAGTAAAAATCTATCGGCCAATCAATTTCTTCGATAAGTGAAAAAGATGCTATTCTCAGCAAGAATCGATTTAAGGGGAAAAGTGATTAAATCGTATGAGTTCAAGTACTTTGAACTCATCACAAAAAACGTAAATCGCTTGCGTCGGCATTATTGGTTTTCGTGACAAAAATATTTTAAAATCGCATAATTCATATGTGTTCAAGTACTTTAAACTCATCGCGAGGAAATTGTTTACGTTGGCGTAAATAATTTAGAAGGTGAAATCCGAGATACTAACATTTGCTTTGGAGAAATTTTGTGAGAAAAAGTAACCAAGGCATAAATGAACTGCCTGAAGATAATTTAGGAAAGAAATTTATTGGTTTCATGCTAGTGCGATGCATGTTTTAGGATTTTAATGCTAGTGAGATGAAAATGTTTTGAATTTCAGGGTAATTTACAGATAACGCCAACGAGGGATGCTAATGATGTCACGTGAAGTAACTAGGGTGTAAGGTGACGCGTATAGCGAGCACTTACAACAAGGTTCTTCCACTTCCCGCTATCTATTTTTGTCGTGGAACAGCTGATCGAAATGTCAGGTTAAATTGTCTAATTTGCGTTTGCGCTCGAAAGAATTTGTTGCCGATTCGAGAAAGAATATCGCTTGATGGAAGCACAAGCAAAGAAGAAAGAAATCTAACTCCCACCGCTGGACCTGTCGAACGAAAGGAATTCCCTCTAAAGCAAGGAACTGTGACAATGGCAAATATAGTCTTTTGGTGTATTGTCGGCGGTAACTGTACAAACAAGGTAGGTCGTCTTGTGACAGTATGATGACATGATCAAGCATCATGTTCGCAAAATAGGACGTATCTAATTCAGTTCTATAGATAATAATAGCATTAGTCTTGGATGCGTTTAAGAGGAGGCCGTTATCTTGAGCCCATTTAGGTAAAAGACCAAGGTCTTCATTCATTCGACAGACAGCATCTTCAATAAGTCCGAGGGATGTAGAAATATAAAGTTGGACGTCGTCTGCATATATGTAGATGACATTTACAATTTCGCAGAACTAATGGAAGATCATTTATCATTACACCAAAAAGTAATGGGCCAAGAATAGAACCTTGTGGAACGCCAATGCGAATAGTAGGGAAATCGGATGCAGTTTGATTATAGACAACCCTCTGAAAGCGACCACTCATCAATCTACATGCAGAACTGGAAAATGAAAAAAATTAAGGAAGGTTTTTGATTAATAAGGTATGGTTGACTCGATCGAAAGCCTTTGAATTTGTCTGAACACTTTCCAATCTCTGGATGAGCTCATCAGTGGTTTTGCAAGTGTACGGTTTCGATGCACTATATCTACGTATATGGATGATGATATAGTTTCCTCTGAACTGGTGTTTCTGTTTAAGTTCCCCAGAGTCTTTTTTTGATGATACATTCGTAATTCTTTTCAAATTCTTCCTACAGAAGTATGAATTATGTCTTTAAAGGTGTTACGTTATGCCACCGTATAAGTGCTCTTAGTATATTTTTCAGGTGTTCTTTACCTACAGGGCCTCAAAGAGTTCTCAAATTTAATAAAAGAAACTTAAAATCTAAGACTCAACCCTTGAGAACCATAGTGCTGAATACTACTTGAAAAAATCCTCTCAATTTCAGAAACCATTAAAAATGTGTTTCGAGAAAATGTAAACAAGCGCAACCTCAACAACAAGTCGGCAAACACTTACGAATAATAAGTTCATAACGAACTCATCTCCTGCAAATACTCCCGGCAAACTTTTTCAACTTTTCCTCTTATAATAAAGTTGAATGCAGAGGCGGACATCGGGCGGACTCGAGGGATTGCTCTTCAAGAAACTTTCAGTCACTTGGTGCTTTTGACTGATTACAATGCAAGTGCTTTGCCTGCTGTTGTTTGCTACTGCAAAACTAGCAACGCTAGCAAACAAAGGGAGAGAATGTGCACCAGATAGGTCAAACCATTCAGATCCTTCGATAAAAATGCAGGCATGACAAATATCTGGCAACATGTTGAATTTACACCAAATCTTTCATAGCTTTGACTTCAGTTCATATGTTGTTGTTTTAACTCTTAAACCCAACTTAAGTTGTCTGCCCTACAACTGAAATCCCAACAGATTTGAAATTTTACTCAGATTCCATATTGCCAAGGATGCAATCTGTATTACATAGCCCTAAGGAATCGAATGAGGCGAATTACTTCTTCTAATGGTTGTGCACATTGACTTGTGTAAATGTTTCCCCATATCTTGTTTTCCTTCAACAGCAATTACTCCCAGAGAATGTTTAAAGTGAACAACTCCTGTTTGCTTGTAAGGAAGCGTGCACACACTAATAACGTTATTAAGTCACTCGACAGCTTCCTTCCCAAAAAGCTTTGCTTGTTTGTTTGTATAACGTATAGTCTCGATCCGGTTAAGTCCCGTCTGCTTTTACTTGGAAATAAACATTTTGACATTCAGTTTTCACTAGAACAAACCAGACCTGCTTGAGTTTTCTCAGTTCAAAGAGGAAGAGGTCTATACCCAAGAGAAACTGGAACTTCCGCGTTTCTATCTCGATTCTCGATGTTTATTTAGAGTTGCTCTCGGGGCAAGTTGTGGTGAATCAAAGCAAACTCATTCGAAGGAGAAATGGAAAATTTCTATCTATCCACAATTAAGGGCTGAACCTGTTTTAGTTATTCTATTTTTAATTTTCATGATGAGAGAATTTTATCTTACTGGAGCTACTTTAAGATTAACGAAAGATTTCAATTGTGGTGTAGGTGGGTGGCAATAAAAGAAAAGACAAGACAGTAATGCTGTTTCAGTAACTTTGTCGTATGTTTTTTTAGCCTTGGGAGGAACAGTTGGTGAAATTTTTTTAGATCGGATCGAGGAAGCCTTAGTGAGACCTACAAATTACAAATCGGAGAAAAATTATGAAAAACTATTGAGTTATCCAGCCATGAAAAGGCCATCGGGTGAGCGGGATAGGAAGGAGGTATCTGCCGTTTAAATACTTCTAAAATTTATGGATTTGGACGAAGTTATATATGTCAATGTAGGGAACCATGCTTTACTTTGCTTTCTGAGTTTTTCTAACAAAACTTATAGATAAGACGTTCGTTGTACCGCACCTCAGTTTCATTTGTATTTAGTCCACCATAAAGAAAACTGAATAAATATGTGAGCAACCGTAATATAATGTCAGTATTTATGACTTTTTACAATTCGCGCTAAATATTTACATTGTGTAGATAATTTAATTCTTTAAAGAGTAATTTAGAGAGTTTGCATAACTGTAAGTCATTAATAAATATCGAAAATAGCAGAGGTCCGAAAATTGAATCCTGAGGTTTACCGCCAATTTTTTTTGCTATATTAGTAAGTTAGGGCGATCATATGAGCTCACAGTCAAATGTAGAAAAAAAAAATTAAAGTTATTATAACATTGTTATTTTGTCGCTATTAAATGAAATTCAAACGATATCGCAACTTTTAAAAATTGTTGTAGTTTAATACAGTTGTACCTTGATCTAAACCATATAGAATTATGTGTTCTACCAGAAAGATTAGGATTAGTTTATGTGTAGGAATTTCTTGAAGTCTAAATTATTCTATAGCCTTTCAGTGGGGATTTTTACATTAAATTGATTTGTAATTATTAGACTTAGAGTGTTACGTGTGTTCTTCGTTATACTTATTTTGCAATGTATGGAAATTGGCCCAGTTCCAAGGGTCATAGAATGCTTGTTTCCGTAGTACAATAGCTTGCGATGAGTTGATTAGCATTAAAATATCCTGCGTAAATCAAAAATAGTCGGTATTGCAGCAATTCACTCCATGCTCTATTTAATGTTACTTCTTTACCATGCTGTCTTACTTACTTTTCTTTACCGAATCCCATATAACTCATGGTTAACGTAGTCTGCGAAAGAGAAGTAATTTTATAACAAGTTTCTTTTCAGTTTTTTTTTTAAATAGAAGAGATTCATTTAAGTAAGCCATCTCATCAACGATTGCCAATATGGCTTCGGAGGTGGACGCTCATCTGGAGACTTGCTGACTTTTCTCAAGGAACGTTGGAACCGTAGTTTTTACAATTTTGGTGAGTCCAAAATCGTTGCCCTAGATATTTCGAAGGCCTTTGATAGAGTCTGGCATCCAGCCCTTTTAGCTAAACTTAAAGGACTTGGTCTCTCCCGTCATTTTCTGTCATGGATTGAAAGTTTCCTATCTAGTCGCCAAATACGTGTTGTATTAGATGGCGTTATATCTGAACCTCATCCCATAAATGCCGGTGTGCCTCAAGGCTCTGCTTTCTTGCCAACTCTTTTCTTAATTGTCATTAATGATATGCTTTCCCTTATTTTCAATCCTATCCATAGCTTCGCTGATGACAGTACCCTTGATTTCGCTTACTCCTTTGACCTAGGGACCTAGGGGGAATGCCGCATGTGCTAAACGAGATTACATGATTAGATCATTGAATAACGATCTTAACAATATCCTCGCTTGGGACAAAGCGAATCGCGTCGAATTCAATGCATCTATGACTCAAAGCTGTCTCATCTCATTAAAACAAGATCATAACTTTAGCTCACCCATTTCTTTTGATGGAGCATTTATTTCTGATTCACCTTCACTAAGCATTTTTGGCATTAATATGTCCAGTAAGCTAAACTGGACAGATCACATCTTCTCTGTTGCCAAAGAAGCATAGAAATGTCTTGGATTTCTGAAAAGGTGTAAGAAATATTTCAGCCTACCAAATCTAGCGCTCCTCTACAAATCCTACATTAGACCTAAATGGAATACAATTCCCATATATGGGCTAGGGCTGATCGTACAGCCTTAGCTTCATTGGATATTGTCGAAAAGAGAGCCTTCAAGCTCATTGGTGATATGGCAATAACTTATCATATCGACTCACTCGAGCACCGCCGCAATGTTGGATACCTTTCGCTCCTTTATCACTGCATGCATGGCCAATGTTATGATAAAATATCTAGCCTATAATTTATTCGCTTAATCTTCTGGGGTACAAAGTTTCACATATATCCTAGTTCAACTCTTGAAATTTCTTTATTCTTTGCTCTGTTATCAATATTACACTGGTATTCTGAATTCCGCAAGTCCAGAACTGGTGTTTTATCAGGCCACCTGGTCTCTGATGGTCTTTACTGAATGTCTCTAGATTGATAACTAACTTTTCTGCTCTAGCGGCTCCCTTTTTATAGGCGCAGATCAATATGGTGTCGGGCGTTGTGCCAACCGAGTAGCGCAATCATCTACTGGTATTCTCTGGAGAAGAGCTAATCAGTAGATGTTCACGTTTGCATGTGACTTCGTTACGTTACGTTTACGGGTAAGAAAGCATTCCAGTGCAGTTCTTTAAGACAGTAGGGGGTATCCCATCAGGCCCAGCTGGGACATGGAGTCTTCAACATATTGCTGATCAGTAGTGAAGCATGGGATATCAACTTTAGGTAGTTTCGTTAAGTAACTAAAATAAGCATTGCGGCCATAGCACCCAGGAAGTTATGCGCATTTCCAGAAGATGTGCTAGGAACCAGGGAGTCATCATCATCAGAAACAGACGAATGTACAGTATTTTTATCCCAATTGTTGTACTGTTGCATAGGAATTCAGACAGGTATGGATTGGGAATATCTATCTTGGAACAGCTATAAGAAATCTTTACCGCGATTGGAATACCTCTTCCGAGCACAGAAATGTCATCAGGATTTCGATCACGTCGAAAAATTTTAAAGTTGTTGTCCAGTAATTCAGCATCCGAAAAGGAACTGTTAAGCCATATCTCCGTTAAAATAATAACATCGTGAGGAATATTAAATGAGTTCACGTAAAGCCGACGTGCTTTTGACCGTAGACCACGAGCATTTTGGTAATAAGCTACTTATCGCCCCGTCTAATCTATCTAGCTAATGATATAATAAATAGGTCAAGATTAATAATATCGTCAATCCGATGTATGTTTTTTTCGCTTATTCAAAAAGCATAAAAAGTGGTAGGTATTAATGACTTTAAAACTGTATGCCAACCCCATAAATTGTTGCGGAGCTTTTAATTTGGTTTAAGGAAAACTATACAGAATATAGAGAATTTTCACAATAAATATTTCTCAAATCAATCAAATGATCACATGAAATAAAAATTCGTGAATAAGATTTATGTACACCCAGATTCTTATGATTCTTACTTTTCTTATAAAATAAAAAAATTATTTCAGCATTGTAAGTTGTAATTACATATAAAATGTAGCTTCAAATTTGAAACCGGAAAAACGTAAATTCTTAAATAAGTTCTGAATATTTAGCAACAACGTAAATAAAAACTGCGTACAGAATTAATTTTTAAAATAAATTGAAAATTTTCCCTAATTATAGCTAATCATGGTAGTCTTAATTATGTAATATCCCGAAACATGACAGTAATTTGGGATATTTTGCCCACATCAAAAATTTTGTATGGGAAAGGCCTGCAGCTAGCAGTCTATATTATTGAAGTCTGTGTCAATAACCAGAAGCGTATCTAAGCGGTGAGCAGGGGAGTGATCACTCCCCTGGATTACGTCTTCAAAATGTGCCGCTTTCCTAACAACAAAATTCAGATTGTTCAAATTTAACCATTAATATACTGAATCATTTCTGATTTTCCTGTGAAGCAGTTTATTTCTAATATACTTAGTCTAATTGTAAAAACAACGCATACTTATATCGTCATAATTTGAACAGTAGGTAACGGGTTTTCCAATAAGAGGTGTTATTTTGATATTCAAAGAAAAATGCCATTTTTTTAGATAAATGATCGGATCTTTATTTCATTATAAAGAGAAAGGTATGCCATTAATAATGGAAAATAACATCAGCCAAATGACCACCACGACCACGCCTACAGGACCATATGCTTTTCATGAAATTTTCCATAACCAAATCGCAAAGTGGCTGCCCTATGTCTTCCATAGCCTCACGAATTCCATCTTTGAGGTCTTGAATCGACGCTGGGCTGTTGGCGTAGACTTTCTCTTTCACGTGGCCCCAAAGGAAGAAGTCGCAATGTATTAAGTTACAATATCTCGGTGGCCAATTGTGATCACCTCTTCGAGAGATAACACGGTCCGGAAACTTTTCCCGTAAAAGATCAATGGTTTCGTTGCTTGTATGGCACGTAGCGATGTCTTGTTGAAAGTAAACGTATTTCAGATCAATACCATCCAATTCCGGCCATAAAAAATCATTAATCATCTGTCGATAGCGCAATCCATTCACCGTAACTGTTGCTCCAGCCTCATTTTCGAAAAAGTAAGGTCCAATGACCCCGCGGGACCATAAACCGCACCACACAGTCACACGTTGATGATAGAGAGGCTTTTCAACAATAACTCTTGGGTTTTCCGAGCCCCAGATGTGACAATTTTGTTTGTTGACGAAGCCATCGAGGTGGAAATGGGCCTCATGACTCAAGATAAGTTTTCGATGGAATTCCGGATCATTTTCATGCATTTCAAAGACCCAATCAACAAAGACTCGACGTTGTTGATGATCGGCTGGCTTGAGTTCTTGTGTTAACTGAACTTTATAAGCCTTAAGACCCAAATCTTTATGCAAAATATGGTGTTATGACGTTTGTGGAATGCCTAATTAAAAAGAACGACGAGGAATGGACAAACCTGGGTTTTCTTCAACACAACTACAGCAGTAATATTCTCGGCTGTTCTTGAGTGACGTGCACGGGTTTTATTCTTCACATCACTAACTTGTCCCGACAGCTCGAATTTTTCTACCAATTTCTGTATTGCGGTCCGACAAGGTGCTTCACGACGACCCAAAAATGTTCGAGTTTTACGAACCGTCTCTGCCACATTTTCACCATTTTTATAGTGAAATTTAATAATTTGAATGCGTTGTTGAATCGTGTATCGTTCCATTATTATTAATGGCGTAATTTCTACTTGTCAAATGTCAAAAAATGACAGGTCCAAAAGTGACATCTACCGAAATAGCGGGCTAATTAAAATAACTCCACTTATTGGAAAACCCTTTATTTTTGAATTTTTCCGCTTAAGCTTTATATATTTGTAATACAGTTTAGTTTTTTTATATAACTTTTAATTTGATTTGTTTTGATGAATTCAGTAAAATTCTTGTAATGTGTAGGATTTATTCCGTAGATAAAAATAAACGAATTGTATTGAATTGAATTGAAAAATAGCTAATAATCATTAATAAATTGGGAAGGCAGCTCATACCGTCGTAGCCTTTACACAACTCTTAAGGAAAGAAATTCTTACATTAAATTTATATGACAGTTTCAAAATTCATTTTTTTTCAGTAGTTAATAAGAAAAAAGAAAAAAATGGGAAAATTGCTTCTGTCCCACCCTGTATGTAACCCAGAGTGAGGCTTGCTCTGAAGGTGCTGATAAATTTAATTTTTGATTTAAGACATGCTTTGAAAGTGTTACAGTCCATCAGTCCGTGCGACACTTCCTGAGGTGAATATGGTGTCCGATTGGGTTCGTATCCTGTATGAACGTATCTTAATTTTCAGAGGCTTTGTTTCAACCGAAAAAGTTTGAATTATTATTTCAAAACTGATGTTATCGACTACCGCAGACGTTTAAATTTTCTGAATTTAGCTAGAAATATTTTCAAGTTGTTTTCTGGTAAAAAAAAAACTGTTTAGATTTTTAACTCATCTAATTTTATGATTCATGATTCATCATGGTATACAACTTATGTACGTCTACGTTTCCTCTTTCCATTTCACAAGGTAGTTTAGTTCATAAAAGGAGATCATTAAGGTGTGAAGTTATCAGGAGATTAGCTTTAATCTCTCGGAGGGGGGGGGGGGGGTGTTGAATTGTGGTTGCTCTATACCCACTATTATGTCGTAGCATATGGATCTGCTTTCCGATACGTATTATAGAAAATTGGTTTGATTCTTTTGTTAGTAATATTAGTACATAGATGTCGCTGCTATATGATATGGTGTATTGCTTAATGCATTTGTGTTACAGTTGAATATGAATTGTTTCTTAATTTTATTGCAGCGTTTGCCTAATTTCTTATAGAGGTGGTAGGTCACCAAGAAAGTGAGAAGAGACAATTACAGCCACAGTTTTGGCGTGTTAGTCGACACCTCGGCAATATAAAATGTTCATACCTATATAAAATCCTTATCATCTATAACTGTCTAAAATTTTTACCATTTAAGTATACCATGCACTATTTTATGGAAAGCTTCTTATTGACAAAAACAGAGTTATGTGCATATAATCCACTTTGGGTGCCTTTAACATGTTTGGTAATCTACAAAAAAAAAAGAAAAAAAGAAAAAAAGCTCATAACTTAGTCCTCACGTCACCCTGTAGCTATATAATTTAGTAAATGCTCGTATAACACAGCAGATATGCATCTCTCACATACATATAAGCACTTACCCCAGACATGAATTTCTCATTTTTTCCACAATTAAAAGGATAATTACTTTTAATTGTCTCATTAAGCTATTCCAGTCACGAAATTGTATCATCCAAGCTCTGAATACTATTAGATTCTTCCAAGCGATAAGCCGCAGGATCTTAAACAAAAAGTGGGAGAATAATGTTTACCAAGAACTTGACCACAACTGTTTAGGCTCTTTTAGATTGAATACCATAAAGTGAGTAATATCTCATTTCGTTCCATAAGACAAAAGCTGGCATATTATATGTGGTATAGAAAAGCAAGCAACACTAGAGTTTCGTCTACTTTTGGTTTCACCTATAAACAACAGTAAAAGCGACACTGAGCACACCGAAAGAAGTCGTCGTAATGCAAAGCCCCTCATTTGTCTTTATTATGTTTATATGACGTTTAATTATTACTTAATGGACCAATTACTTTTCCACGTACCACCGCCGCCACCGCACCATCATCGACCCCCGTGGTCGTCCGCATCGTCATAAAGGCAGCATTTATTGCTACACTGATGATGCTGCAGATGACTTTGGAAGTCCTTTGAATTGCATTTAGGGTGGTGAGATGGAGCAAGATGCTTTGAGCATAGAAAGATCCAAACCGTACGATGAGCTTGAATCGGGCAGAGACCTTTATGAGAAGAATTTTCTGGGAGAAATTTTCCATACTCCAGAGAAGCCGGAAATAAGGAATGAGTTAGTGGCTACTTGGTACGTAATTGTTTCCTCTCTAAACGAGCCACTAAATATGTTGGCCAAGACCATGACTACGACGCAGTCTTTTCCTGATGGAATTTGACTTGTGAGTAAGTTTCTGATTTATGAGCGTGTAACCGCAATCGACTTCGATAAATCTTAAATCCTGTCGTAAATGTTTTCGGGTTCGTCTGAATTATGTAAGTAACTTTTCTAGCTGCGATACTAGTATGCCTGGTCATTAATTTATTGTATTGCGTCGGGTTCGCACGCATTTAACTCAAAAGAAAATACGCTTCGAAATGTTCTTCTATAATAATAATGACAGCCCTTAACTAAAGTTGTCGAATTCAATAACTTCCAACTCCGGTCAACAACATTAAATATTTAATTTGTTCGGTGGGAGTTTTTCAATATTTCAATAGTATGGTGACAAATAAAATCGCTTCTGTGTAGGTATAAAGATATATCTAAAGGAACAATATAGTATATGTATATGTGTATCTCTTATATTTGTTATGAACCATTATTGCCGGTGTAGAAAGTTTTATTTCCTGATAGTTGAGGCCATCAAGCAATTTTATTACGCCATGCCGGATGAATGTCAATTGCTGAGGAGCAAAGTTAAGAATGGCTTGAAGAATGGAATTATATCGAATCCATTGAAGTATTCTCATCCCATCTCCACATCGGTTTAATGGTCGATAAATGAAATTTTTTATTAGAGCGCTTGATCCGAAGACGCACTTGAAATAAATCTATTTCTGAGAATAGCATCAGGTAAAGGAGATATATTGATGAATAATTTGAATGGAGTGGTAATTTATACTATGTATGGCAGGCGCGTATCCGCAACTGGTGGCAGAGGGGGGGGGGGGTGTGAAAACTAAAATGATTGACGAAGAGGAGAGGGGGCGGATGTCAGAAGAAGTCTCCTTTAATATTTTTTTAAAATCATATTTAAGTTATATCACAAAATCCAATTTTCGGTGTGATTTGGAAAAGCTATTGATAATTCTATCAACATCAATGTCGATCTCACGATGGACATTAAGACGAGTGAGTCCCGATAAACATATTTTTCACCCATGCGACTTCTGGGCCACATTTTCAAGCGGCTAAGGGTTGAAAGGCTTCTTTCTGCCGTGACCACGCATACTGGTATAGTAGGGTACATGTGCTGGCTGCAAGATTCGAGAACTACTGATTTAGATAGTATGGTAACCTTTTTTATTTCATATTTCCACATGGTGACCCGAACTCTCTGCTCAGAAAAACTAAACAGCTGCTCATATCTGGATCCGATAGAGCTTACAATATCTGCGTTATCCTCTTCAATGTGTTTCTGCATATGAGTTTTTTTTTTTGTAATAGTATTCTTAGATTAAATGCTTTAAGGACATCTTCAGGAACCCGTTCTTTCAGATCAGTGAAAATATTGTTCAAAAGGGGTATATAAATTTTCCTGCGAAAGTACTCTTCAGGGTTATTAGTGAAATAGTTACCCATTAAAATTTTTAAGAACAATTTGCAAGTAAATTTCTATGAACAATTTAATGCTTCCCTATGATCGTAAAAATTTTGAACAACTCAGGTTTGAGTCACTGTCGCTATGCAAAATCAACGGATGACTATACGTTTATTGTATAGAGCTAGTTGCTAGTAGAACAAGAGCCCACAGTAAATTTTTGGTGTGAAATATAACCAAAAAACTTACGCATACGTCAAAGGAAAGGCAATGTCAAAAACAGTCGTCTGGCAGGAAATCTCCGCGGCCTAAGTGAGTAATAGTATGTTGAAAACAGCAAAACACCCTTTTTTCAAAATTGAAATGCTTATTATAACCACTTAATGTACGTCTTAAAAAACAGAGAGGTTTTCCCTGAGCACAAATATGCAGGTCCAAGAGTTTTTGCGCTTGGCTAACCCATTGCCAGACGAAGTTAAAGTATTGACAAATATCAAACAAATCTTACAATTTCCAGCATTCGTGTTTTACTTTTAGAAATCATTTTTTTTTTCAATTTATACTTTCAATTCAAGTATCACTTTCAGATTCACAGTGAAATGAAATAACAAGAGGCCCTCATTGCTATTTTGTGACAGTTCAACATTCTGACATTTCATAATTTTGAAAAGAAGTTCTCGGATTTGAATTCGCGATATTGTGAAAAATAAATAATTAAACGTGATTTTTACGTAATAGTAGTGTGAAAAAAATGCGAAATATTCTTTTGTAAACGATATTTTGTGTAATAGAGACTCCGGAGTCTTAAATTATCATAATGAAGTGCGCTGTGTTGTGCTGCATCATTCTTCAAGTAACTTTAATAGCTTTACTTATTAATTATAGTGTTTCTAACAAAATAAAAGTGAAATATTTATAAAAATAAACAGCCATGGCAAAAATATTAACATTTTACCAATGCCGGTTTGTTTGTTTACAATTGAATTGTCATTGGTTTCTAAATTATTCCAGTCATACAAAACCAACGCGAAGAAATATTATCTGAAAATTAGGGGGAGCTAAAAATTGGTTTATTTTACATAGGAATTTGGATTATAAAAAATGTTCCCTTTCAGAATGTAAGAATTTCATTACTACCATGACGAAATGAATACAAACAGAGCACACTAATACATTTCGCCGAGTGGCTTACGTTTTCACCCGATATGCCGTTTCCTTATTAGTTATTTATTCAATGGAGGCAAGCAACCAACTGACAGATAATTCGGCCATACTTTGTTAATCTTTCTACCATGGGTTTGATCCATGTAGTTGAGCGATATTCTTTTCTTCTATTTAAAAACAAAAAGAAGAAGAGCCTACATTTATGCATATGGGGCAAAACTGTATTCAGGATAGCTAAGCAGCTGCCTCAATATTAATGCTTGCGCCGTTGAGGATAATTTTCAAAGCCTCTCTCTCTCCTAGACTTTTACTCCCATTGACTTGGGAAAATATTCTAGACACATTGTACAATTTGATAAAAAAAAATTCTGTTTTAAACTTCGAAACCCATGAAACCCCTCAAGCAGATTAAGGCAAAATCGGGATAGTTCTCTATCATCTGATTTTCCATACATGTTGAACGTGATTGTCACATTTTGCATTTGTGTTGTTCTACAGTCTTTTTGGTTTCATATAATAGAAAATCTACCCGAAATGAGACTCCACTTAATCTGCTGGAAAATCTTGAGACTACGCCCAGGTATCAACATGAAGATCTTGTAAAACTGAATTGTCGATAAATACAGCCTCGAGAATTATCAATGGAAAGAAAAGTGTTCAAAAAATTTTATGCTTTACTTAATGCTTTGGGAAAATAAGAGCTCCATTGTCTTACACCTGATGAGTTTTATTCGTTTAAATCGAATCTTTTGAGATTCGAGAATGGCACATAACAAGCGCTAAACTCTTGATTTCATTGCGTCAGCTATTTTCTAATTTCTTTCATTTTTCTAGATATCCTCAAGGTTAATTAGCCGTTTATAAATCAGTTATTAATAGTAAATCAGACAATTAGAATGGCGACAAAAAATGTCATCGCTAAAAGGCGATGGCAATCTAAATTATTCAGCAACGATACCAAATTTGCAAATTTTTCGATTTTCATTTGCATAAAATCCCAAAAACTGAACTTGTTCGTATGTAATTCAAATAACCCAGCCGAGACCTTATGTATATTCATAAGATAGCCATCTTAATCTTAAGTAAATATACACTGGGTTTAATTGAATACAGGCACTATCCCCCAACTAGTCCTGCACAGAAGCTCAGAACACTCCATCAGTCATTGTGGCATATGTTAGACGATTCTTCAGATTTCAATAGATGGACTGATTGAGAAGGATATGTGTGAGCATTCTGAATTCTACTTCTTTCCTTTCAAGGGAAAACTCCAAACCATTGCCCTTATGCACTCCAAAGTTCATTAGATCGTTAAGCTTTTAGAAGCTTTTGTGTACGCGAAGTGTAGAAGAGATGTATTCCGCACACAACCTTGATTGAAGTTGAATTTATATTATGAAAATTGTTTGTGTATCCCCCCTTTCAACCATACTTCCGGCAATGGGGCACAAGTGCAATTCCCCCATATCTTTATTGTTAAAGGATGCGTTTTGTACTCGAAGTCTTCATTCGATTATGTTTAAAATTCAGTTGGTGCACAAACTTTGGGTGTAGTCTGAGGCAATCTTCTTATGTACAACTACATAATGTAAACTTGTAAACGTGGTCAATATATTTTTACCTTATGTTTAGCTTCCTTTCGTAAATACATAAATCTCTACAGACGTGGACGGTTGGTCCAGACAGAGAATCATTCAATTATATTGTTATCCATTTGATATGCGGGCATTTCAGTTTTTATTTGACAAGGAAACTTTTCTCCATTTTATGTAAATATAGTCACAGCTGTATTTCTAAAGATTAAAGGTTTTGGTACTAGAGTCTAGACGAAAGAAGTAAGTTTTTTATTGACCTTAATTTAAGGACATATGAATACTTATGATTTATGGAAATGGTTTTACTCTCTTTGAATATTTTAGCATTGTAAGAGGTGGTGTAATGGAAAATATATTTCACTGGTGAGATGGAGTACCATCGACGCCCAATAAATTGTCGAAGTTAATTTTAAAATCCAGACAAAAATGTGACCTTTTCGTTTTTTTTTCAACTTTGAAGTTTTATTTTCTTTTTTAATAAACAGAAAATTAAGAGCATCATATTTGAATTAATTATTAAAAAAACCTTATGGAGGTATTATGAAAAAATCAATAATAAAAAATCTATGTAGAAAATACAACAGAATTAGCAGTCCACCACGTCCTCATCGTCTTTCTAAGTCTTTAGAAAGTGAACCACTCAGAAAATTACCAAACAATGAAATGTTTTTTTCTGAGTGGTCCATTTTCTATAGATTTTTATTGTTTGGTAATTTTCTTCTGTTCCCTTTTTATAATCACAGTGTTTGGAGTCCATCATAAGGGTTCAAACGTATTATAACCTTTGGTTACCATTTAACTGGCCTAGATTTGGCCGGGCAACCAAATATACTAAAGTACTTCACCTTGCTTACAATATTTTGTCATGATATTTTAAACAGGCTGATGATAACTCTTATGCCGCATTCACAATGCAGAGTGGAGCAGATTGGAGCAGAGTGAGCTTTGAGTCCAGAGCGAAGCTGTTCACAATAAAGAGAGTGAAATTCGAGCATTGAAATTAAACGTAACAAATTGCCATAATAACGAACTTTGAAATTAATATAACAAAATGCCATGGCAACAACAAATCAACATGTTTGTCCTCGTCAAAATTATAAATTCGAAAAAGGAGACACCTGTTGCACCATCATATTGCTTCGAAACTAGATAAAAATTAACAAAATTTTCTGGTTTTTAAATCATAAAGTTTGCAAAAAATACCTTCTATATTTTATTAGCATTCATAAAACATATTAAATCAGAAAATAACATTAAAACTTGTAAGTTATGATAAAGAAAAACTAAGAAGCTTTTCTAGGGCATCTATATGCTAGTAGTTCGAAATTCTAATTTGTAAGCTTTAGGAAATGCCAGCGTGAAATTAGAATAGAACCTATTTACTTCCAGATCCACTCTGTGCTACTCTGAGCCCAAAGATAGCTATATGCACTATTGCTTGCGAAAAAAGGATGCCAGTGGCATGTCTACACTACTCTACTCCACTCTACATTGTGAATTCAGCATTATAGTAGTTACAGGATAAATTTCAAACACAAAATTGATATCTTTATTTTACGAATTTGACCACGCGGAACCAACAAAAACAAAACTGGAAGTACTGTGAGTACATATGCCAGAGCCATAGACAAGAGTGCTTGATCAATATAAGATGTAGTCTGTATTTGGATTGAGTTTGGGGGAACTGGAATAATGGGTGAAAAATTCAAGATATCTGATAATTTAAATCAACTATACTTGACTTATAATAATTTAATAAAAAAAATATTAATTTCGTAAAATGTCTTTCAACATAAAATGCAAGTTTTTTCAATTAATTGGGAGTAAATTCTGGAAGTTAATCGAAATAATCCGGCTCGAAGGACCAATGTTTTAACCGGGATTATAACTCTATGGGCATTTGGAATAAACTCCATACTCGAAATTATGATATAAAATTTTAATCTTTATTAACTGGTTTTAACACGTGGACTTAACTAAAGAAAAATTCGACTGATTGTATTCTTCCGAGTACAGGTTCCGTTAAAATAGTTGAGAATGCCCAAATCCGAGCATGAAAATCGCAGCTACAGGCTAACTCATTGTTGTTGTGGGTATTTGTTTTTGTAAGGATTAATGTTGATGACCATAAGTCTTGTTGTGATATAAATTTTTTTCCTTTAAGTAGAATAGACAGGAAACTTAGTAATAAGCGCTCTCGGATTAAAATGATTCTCTCAAGCCTGGTAAGTCTAAACCAATTATCTGCATTTTTAAAGTCATAAAACCGTACAAGGATAAATATTTAAGAATTATTCTGTTGATATTCACATACTTTCATTATAATTGAATATTTATATCCCTTAAGTTTTGTATTCGTAATCTTAACGCTAGAAATTTGTTTTGGTTAATCATTACCATTTACTGATAAAGTAGAATCTTCTTAGATACTTCTTTTAAAATTTTTCGATGTTTGAGATATAATACTTTGAAACGGATGAGAGGTGGGTAAAACTTCAAGGATTATCTGAACAAGATTGACCAACATTGATAACAATTATAATATTGTTTTAAAAAATTTGCTAGAAGAAAATGCAACGAACAATTTTTCAGACACAAAGGAAGTGAAAATCAAATTTCAAAATAAAAAGTTTAATTGATTTTTTTCAGAGCTGTTATAAACAATAACTAAATAAATGAAAAATGTGAACAAAGGCAGGGATTCATCTAATATCTGGAGTGTAACACTAAGTTCAGATTTCTTCATAAATCCAGATGTTTCATATATCATTTTCTATATTTTGTCACAAATGCGTAATCCAAGAAACTCCAGATATCGATTTTGAGCCGAATCGGAGCTCATACGCAACAAAATTTGTTCAACAATTTTAATTTAAAATTTTTAATAGATATTTTAGGTTATTTAGGTTATTGTGAATTTTACCAGAAGTAATTTGAAAGATAGAAAGTAGTTTGTAGAAGTTGTATTCAGCTTCGGAGAGGTTTAATACAATTCTGCATGTTTAGCAATGTTTTTTAAATAAGTTGTGAGGTTATAAATATGTTAAAAGAGGCTCGTATGTTTTGTGGTTTGATGTATATTTAGCATAAAATGCTAGTTTTTTCAATTAATTGAGAGTAAATGTAGTGTTTCGGCGAGTTAATCAAATTAATCCGGCTCGAACGACCAATGTTTTAAGCGAGTTTATAAGTCTATGGGGATAAACTTCAAGATCGAATTTTCATGAATGGCATTAGGGGCATACATTTTCATTAATGTTGCTAACTTTTTAATAGAATTAAACCACCATCAGGAACATTTACAGCTGATGTAAGTAGCTTATTGTTTAAGTAGTCTCTCTCACTAATTAAATAAATTAATCTTTCAATCAACGTCGCATAAAATACCAGAGAATAATGTATGATTAGAAATAGCTGAACTTCCCATAACTAGGAGCATTTTCGTTACATTATTCTATGCCACTACCACTGTATATCTATGTACCTATGAATATCAAGAGTACTGCACACACCTTGGATTATGACATGCTACTCATATTTTGCTTTTGTTAAGCATGCAGTCTTTTATCTAAAGCCCCATCCGCTGTAAACTCTAGTTGAAGGAGGCTCTAATCATTAAAGTGAAAATGGCATAAATTGCTCATGCCATGAGCCAACATCATATTCCGCAAGATGACGAGTTTCCAAGCAGACACAATGGCTTTGTTGAAATACACGTAAATATCGGAGTATGTGAAGGGCTCTATAGGAGCGGTAGTTTGTATACCTAGGTAAATCCACGTAATTTCCTTCATCATCAAACTATCGCGGCACAAAATATGGCTTCGAGTTGCAAAAGAGTGGTGGGATAAAGGGTTTTGCTGAGCTGCTGTCATTTTATTCACATCATCATCTAGGGTATTTCCCTGTTGTGCCATTTTATCCCTAAAAGACGTCCGCAATCCGCAGTCGTGACGTCGTACTCCAAGAGATATGTCATATATTTTCCTTCATGATGTTGGCATATCAATACGTGACTACATACTTCGATATGGGAAGCTCATTCTAGTTAGGCTCCTTTGAAGTCATAAGGTTGGAATAAATCAATTTCGCTGGCAAGCATTTTGCTTGAAACATTCGTAAGCGATTTGAAAATCATCAAGCATAGACCTCTGTGTATGTAATGCAGCCAAAAGTACTTCATATAGAGATAACAAATTTTATGTCATTGCTGGTCTAGTTCATAGCCAACTGATAGACTACTCTCAATATTTCTTAGAATTCTGCACTGAATCGTCTGCAACAGCGATGATACAACCGAAAAACTCAATAATCTTTGCGTATAGCAGAGCTTATGACAAATCACAGGAAAACACTAGACAAGACGTAAATAAATTTTTCATGCAATAAATCTGTAGCTAATATCCACCACCATCGCTACCAATTCTCGCTATTTATCCTATTTACAGTGCAGCATAGTTGCAGGATGCACAGGACTAGTTCACATTCCATGAGTTTTTATTCTTTGCACCAGCAGCACCAGTAGCAGCACCGGGCGAACGAAGCCTTCCGCTTTTGAACTCTAGTGTCCTTTGGGTCATTTGTCAAATATCCTTGGACTAGTGTTTTCGTTTTCTATTTCCGTGCTGAGGCATGAAAAACTCGATTTGCGAATTGGCCATTTCTCTCCTCTTAGGATTCAAGTTGAGCGCAGACCAGCGGATGACGAAGAGAAAAATGGCGAAAAGTTTAAAGTCTATGATAGGTCGGGTGTTTGTGAAAGTCCGCTGGGGCTTGTGTTGGATTGGGCTAAAAAAAAAAGTTTGGAAAAGTTCTGTTCTCACTTTTATTGCTGTATTTCGATGTGCAGAATATTGTAGAATACGATTTTTTTTTCTGCAAATAAATTACAAAATAAAATGAAAGTCGTAAAAATGATTTCAATTATTGTGATCAACACCAGCAACATTAAATTCTATGCAAAAAAACACACTTTAATCGCAAAATTATAAGATGAAAATTTTCCTCATTTTTTCTCTCCATTTATTTTTCAAATGAATGCCCTTGTAAAAGTTGCGAAGACCCGGAACCAATCGTTTGCACAGAGGCACCCTTTGTGGTCTCTTTAGTCGTTCCTTCACAGTAGTGCAATAAAATCCAGAAGAGCAATAAAATTTCACTAACCAGTAGATGGGAGCATAAATCAGACGGTAGGACTCTGAAAATAACACAAGGCAGCGGTAGTATCAGTTCCATGAAGTGTTTTGAATTGGGGTTGCAGTGGTAGTCCTATCATCTGCCCTACAGGGTTGAAATTCAAACATTTTTAAAGCGAATCACTCCTAAGGAAAGGCAAGAAGAAATGAAAAAGACATTAAAGGGCAAGAAAGAAAACACGTAACCCACAGCTGAAATGAAAGACGAAGGTTGTTTCTCTGTGAATAAATCCTTTTGGAGTCATGACTTTTGAAACCTGCAGAGGTAATATCCTCTATGTATGTCCCTACATACCTACTTTCTACTTTCATATAACTGCAAAAGGAGCTAAACATTCATTTTACTCCCACATTTTATGACACCCAGTCCTTGTGGGTCACACTTAGCCCATAAAAGCTTGCCCTCATAAAAATGCAAATTTTATAGATATGAGCCTCTAAGAGAAAATATGTTCGCACGTCTATTTCCAAGTTGATTTGAAGCTTCTCTACGTTGTGGATTTTGTCTCATGACGAATGTTCTTTAAAGCACCATGGTAACACTTGGCATAAAACTTAGAATTCGAGATTTGGTGACTTTACAAAAGTCGGGGTAAGCTGAATATGCTATAACTGGGATTACGATAGAGGGTCAGAAGAACTCGTATCTCTATGTCTCTAAAAGTTTTAAGATGACAGATGGATGATGTTTGAAGCAAATGTTGATTATTAGGGAGACTTTTTATAACCAGGATGAATTTTGTTTCCTGAAACGATTTAAGGGGTTCATGGATATAAGTATATATGCGTGTATCTATGTACAATCTATACATCAACGAAATAACTTATAGGAAGATAGAAAGTTCTCAGAGCACTGGACTGTCAAGTAAGATATCCTTGTTATGTCAGTGCCAAAGTTTTAGGTCTTTGTTATCGAAAATATCTTATCACTTTGACTGCTGTTGCTGCAATATATGCATTCCAAAATAGAAACCAGTACGAGTACCTACTCCTACCTAATTGGGGTTTTGATTGAATGTGATGCCATGCTTACCATACTATTTCGGGTAGTTAAAATGCCAATAAGGAAAAATAGAAATCGCTGGATCTCACTACATCAACCGCAGTTATCCTCTTGAATAAAGATAAAAATCAATCAGGAGAGGAGTTTCACTTAGGTCACTGGTTATATGGAGTTCTTTTTGGGAGCTAGTCGTATCGAGGTAAACTTCTGTATCCGACTTTATAAGGAGAGATTGTTTACATTTTTAAGCTGTGTTCTAATTATCATCCTGCATCGACGATGATATTACCAATGCTAACAAGGAGGTTAATGTTAAAGTTTTAAAGGGTGATTATACTCTGCTCAGTCTTTCAGTCCTGTCTCGAAACAGAAGTACACTGTATAAAATAATAGGACTATTCACTAAATTTGAGACACATTTTTCCCTAAAAAAAATTTAATTTTCTCTGATATAAATAAAGGGAAAATAAATTTAATTTCCCCAAATCAATGGAACATTCAATGGATATAGGTATTTGGCACCATAAAACCTATAAAGTGCGTAAAATTCCCGAAATGTTATATAAGGAAGAGAACATTCAATAAATTAGGTATTATGCATCATTTTTTATGGAAACATATTTTCGTTTATATAATTCACACATTGTTTTTGAAAACAAGTCTTACATTGTTTTTCTATATTTTGTGTGAGTGTGCCCGTGCTCCAACATAACTCCCGTTTTACTTAGTAGTATACACTCGGTGTTGCCTTAGCAACGATTGATGCGATGTCTGAACGTACCACCTACAGCTGGTTGACGTAATGTCAATTGCTGTCATCAACAAATGTAAGGGGAATATATGTTTAAGGTAAGTTTATGATGTTTTTATATGTTAATGTTAAAATTAATAAAGTTTTTGTATTTTTTAGATAATATTCTAAATTGGGGAAATCCTTGGACGCCGCTGGACCAAAGAGAGGAGTTTTCCTGATTTTAGATAAGTATTTTTTTATATAATATAACTTTAAGTTGGATTCTTTGTGTTGTCTTTTCTGTCTTTTTCGGAATATATAAACTATCGGGGTATTATAGTACGTCGGTGGACCGGACACAACTCCTTATGGAAAAGAGAATCTGGCAAAAAACCTATTGTTTGGGGAAGTCATGAAGCAACAACTTAATGAATTTTTTTCCAAATTGATGACCTCAAAAGAAAACGACACTTTTATAAGTGCCATAACAGTTTATAAAATGAATTTATTAGCAAATATTTCAAAGAAAAGGATGATGAAAGTTTCGAAAAGTCGTTCACTTTTGGCCCACCACAGAAAACTAAGAAGAAATAAAATAAGTAATATAGTTAAAAATATGGTTGTGCAGTTTCTGGAAGAAGACAGTAGGTCTGTTCACGTACTTCTCGGGTGTTTTTGTTCTTGGGCTTTTTTGTGTGAACATGTGCAGGAGGGGAAGCTATCAAATTTGGAAAGTACATGAACAACTTTTGTGTGTTCTTGGGCAGAAAGCGAAAGTGACAACTACAAACTGTCAAGCTAACAACTTTGATTTGAAAATAGAATGCCAAACATAAAATATCTATTCATTTTACTTACTATTTTGTAGATTTTTAAATGACCTTGGCAAACAGTGCACATCATTTGCAAATTCTGCCGCCTTTTCCATTTTTCTTTTGACAATTTAAACTTCTGACAATTCTCGATTTCAAATTTTAATATGTTTGACAGTTTTTACATATTTACCCCGAGTTTTTTCTTGGGTGGATTTGGGCTAAAACTTTATTGAAGGGGAAGTATGACGTCTACATATTTTCCCCCATTTTCTGAGACGTGAACAGAGTTTGAGTGCTTTTGTGTGAAAATGTTATAATGCATTCACACAATTTCGAGTACGTGAACAGACCTAGTAACTCACGTTTGTGCGCTGGAAAGAATGAATTTATAACGAAAAATAAAGAAAAGAAACAAAAGCGTATATTAACAAACACCATGAAAAATTTGCACATAAGTTTTTGTCATCTAATAACAACGTAAGAATCTGCTACAATATTTTTCATTATTTCGATTTCTCTTGTATTTAATATCTTATTCGTTGAAATTGTGTTTTCTAACAAATATAATTATTCCTGTAATATACTTACCGTTATCTTACCCTGGCTTAAAATATAATTCCCCTGGTCGTTGTAAATTTCAATAATACTAAAAATAATATCTGACTCGCTTCAGACTATAACGTATGTAACTTACTTGACATAAAAAACGCGAAAGTTCGTAGTAAAATTTTGGTTGACTATGTGGCCATTGCTCCATAGGCGGAGTACTCCATTAACAAATATTAACCCATACACCTAACTATATAATGTCGTTTAACATGATCCGAGTAATAAAAATTTGCTAACATTAAAAAGCAATAATAGTTTCGCAAATGCAACATAATTTCTTAAGAGACTAATTTCGCAGATTGCATTTAATTTTTATGTACTAGGTCTTCTCTCTCACAACCAAACAAATTAAAGCCATCGCATTAATAGCTTTTAATAGAAAGTAGAAAAATCACATTTACTGAAAATCTCCCATCAGCTGCCTGGGAAAACCACTCCCCGAGGAAATTATCTGACGACACTACCGAGAAAGTTTTGTTAGAGCAGAGACAAATTAGCTGACCAGCAAATGTGATTTCAAACATTCTACGAAATACGTCTTTATCTGTGCAATGGCTTCCCTGGGGAATTATTGTTTGAAGGAGTACTACTATATCAGACACAATTATATGTTATAAGTATGTTCGTATTTTTTGTAGGGAACACGACCCTTAGCAAAGAGATTCCCAAGAGATTGTGATGAAGAATGATACTTACTGTGTAAGACATTCTCGGTGAGCTAATACCAAATGACCAATATAAAATCGAAAAGAGATCAGTTACATGGCTAAAGTAATGTGGTCAATCGAGTTTCGATAGTATCTTTATGGATGGTCATTAACTAGGTTTCTGGTGAAACTGTGAGATTTTTTTTTTCGTCTATACAATGGATCTAGACAAAACCAATGTATGGACGTTCTTGTATTTATAAATGTGTGTGGGTGTTATGGGGGTACAGATTTACGATTTCTGAAGAAATTCTTTACATGCATACAATTCTTGAATGTTTGAGACCTCTAAGTCCAGTCTTTTTGAATTCAGTCACTTATGTACGCATATATTTGGTAGTAGATTTTATGCATCTAATTTGGTAGGAGGAAGTTTATTTTTTACAACAACCTCAATTGACTTTAGACCAGGACTTAATCCTCTTTTCAATCAATTAATTATCCCTTTGTACATTTTGGAAACTTACCATTTTTAGAGTGAGAGGTTTCATTTTTGAAGATTATTTCCAAAGTTCGGTATATGCCTACTTTTCAATGAGCCAACATTAAACCAATGTCGAAATTTAGTACACTAATAGCAAATAAAAAAAATTAAATATTTTAGAACTTGTATGAATTTGTCAGAACATAAAATCAAATAACATCTCTGGTACCCCATGAGGGTGATTTGAAATGTATATAACTAAAAAAATAATTTTAATTGACATACCTATATTCTTCTTGAATACTCATGCATTCGGTCCAACGTTTTTTCAATAGCTCTATTCCATATTTATAGTGGTTTACCGGGAGGTTATAAAAATAGTCAGCACCTGTTTATTTCAGCCACAGTTCTTTCCAACCAGAATTGTTTTGAGATTTACGAAGAGTTGATAGTCTAAACCTAAATTAACTGGTTTACTTGATGCATTGTCCTGATTTTTACTTCGCTAAGCATGCTCTCTGGTCTTTAATTTTTGCATTTGTAATGTGTTACCATTTTACAAAATCAAAGACTGGACTTATAGAATAGAATGAATGGATATAAAATTAACCAAAAATATCACAAACGAGGAACGGCGTTATAATTGATGTAACCAATTTTGGCAATACCTATATGAATGCCTGTAAATATAGCTACTCCTCTATTTTGAAAATAGTTAGCAAATTTGTTTGTTAACGTTGTTTTTCGCAATTCTTTCGAGAACGGTTTTTCGGACAGTAAAAACGATTAAAGCAAATTTATAGTTTTTCATATTCTGTAGCGCAATAAAAATATCTGGGACTGAGAGTTTTCCCACTAATCATGAAAATTTGCAATTATGAAATTTTTTATACGCCAATCCTACGAAGTTGCCAAATTTCACCCATTTTCGAAATTAGATTTTAAATTTTATCGGGAGCACGTTGGAAAAAATTTTAGTTTTTATTTCAAAACTTTTTTTAACAGTACACAGATTGTATATAATGAAAATCATGGAATTTATATGGCAACTCCATGAAGGAGTTGCCAGATTTTATTCATCTACAAACTTGATCTGCTTTTCTAAAAATATACTGTGTACAAAATTTTGATTCGTGGTGTTAACGTAGTCTCAAGCCATGTTAAAATCGAAATGTTTCATTATGATTATTCCCTTAACTGTATTATGTTTTCGCTGCAGATTCAGCATAAAATTTGGGATGGAGGTGGACTAAAATAAGTTTTATTAAAGTTGGGTCTTTCCATAGGAAAGGGTGCACAAGATCATTTCAATCTTTATTACATGTCAGCATGTCCCAAACATAATTATTAAAATATCTTAGTTCCCATAATCTCTAAATTCACAACAAATTATTTTCGTCATGGCTCATGGCAGCATAATTGAATTAATTTTTGTTAGTATCAGGATGTGGTGTGGAAAAGAGGATATGATGTTGTTTATTTTACTTTCAATGGACCATCCCACACGAGTATTCCTGATGCAGTATGCAAACAGGTTTTCTGGGGAAGAGGTAAGAAAAAGCAACGAGATATCTCTCCAAAGTGTAGAGACATCTCTTTGCTTCTTCTCACCTCTTCCCTAGAAAACCGGTATGCATACTGCATCAAGAATACTCGTGTGGAATGACCCAAATATTAAAACAATCGGCGATTTTATATTCAAAAATAACACTGTGTTACAAAAAAAGATAAGCTCGATATACTTTTGACGAGACATAGTGTAGGTCTAGTGGAACTAAAAGTAGTGGAATACTAGAAATTTCTCATACACCCTCCAAATATCATTTTAGACTAAAAAAAACCGTTATTCGGTAGGTCCATGTATATATTAATTTATAACTCCGCCATTTTTTATTCGATGTCGAATTGTCTTGTGGTATATGAAAGAAGAGAACCTTGACAACGATTTGATGGCTTATTTTGGTCTACAATAAGTTTTTTCTGCTCATATCACTAATAGCATTCACTTTTCATGTAATGACTCTCCGTCTCACTCAAACTAAACTCTTAAAGTTATGGTCTTACGGCAACCTTTGGGTACACTAGAATCATTTTTAGTAGGTAAAAGGATATTTTTCGAAACTGGGTTTCTTGAAGAAAAACAATTTTTTTCCGTAATCTAAGAAATAATGTAGCAAATATTATACCATTTTAGAATCATTATTAAATGCATCAACTTTTAAAGTTACTTCCCAAACTGGCGTAGTACATTGTTTTTTTTCAGTGCAGTCAGTTAAAGTTGGGTGAAGTATTAATTTTCTATTCTTGGTTCGGCCAAATGAGACATTTTCTTCCAAGCTGGAGCAGTTGGCTTAGAATTTAAAGCAACCGGTTACGCAAAAATCGTAAAAATCTGATATACCGTTCCTCACAGCAATTGAAGATAAATCATAAAAAAATATGTACACCCGCGAAATACACATATGCAAGCACGCCCGAACGTATGGGCCAATATGTTCGGAAATGCTAACACATATATACTGCAATACACATATTCAAAGTCATGAAATCACGTAATTTCAATACACTACAGTTTTTTGAAGCAACAATTTATTTCTAACACTAAATACATTTTCACACAACAATCCAACAAACATATATATAGAAATAAAAAATTATGTAAAATGAAAAATAAATTAGCAAAAATCACAACACGTTGATAACTATAAAATCAGAAAATTTTCGCGATAACCGACAGTAAACAGCAAAAAAAGGTTTTCCTGTAGAATTCCATATACCACAGACCATCACATACAGTAGTTATTTAAATAGAATAAAGGCATTACCACCCATACATATACATATTTTTGCTATATTTTTTGTATTTTTTTATATCTCAATTAATTTAAGCATTTGTATCATGTATCTGATGCATATAAGATGGGCTATCCTGGTACATTCTATCTTACATATTTCTTACGTTGTTACAATACAACAAAATACTTACCATTAATAGTGTCCCAGACCAAAAGGCAACACTAAAAGGCACAGTATATATAACTACTCTCACAAATCAACTAACAAACCGAAATAAATAGATTAGAAGTTAGCCATTTTTAACAAGAGCATATTAAAAATTTCATGTTTTCTCGTAAAACACAAGACGGGAAAAAAACCCTCCTTCAAAATAGAACTAGAAATACCGCTGAAGAGTTCCGTGGCTGCAACGAAATGTCATAGCCAACAGTCATCATTATACGGAAGAAAACACAATAATAAGAACAGATTCATCCAAAGGCATGCCAATGTATGAGAGGGAAGCCAGAAAGTCAACCAGATAGCCTATTGGTTGTCTCCAACTGGACCACCATAAGAACGACAACCTAGACCCATATATATGTTTTGAGCATGCATACATAATGCTTATACGCTCAGACATGTAGGTGATGGTAGGACACATCGATACAACTGACACAATTGGAGACCTTACATAATGGCCTATGGTCCCATCACATCTTCAGCACACCTACGACACCAATACCTCCAAAACAAAACTATGCAATTTTCCACAACTACTCATTTAATTAGCTGAATTCTTTAGAATTTACTCAACTCTTATATACTTCTCCCACATAGAATACACCATGTAGACAGTAAGATTAAGTAAAAAGAAAGAAAAACATCTAACTTGTACCATTATTTATACCAGAGTCCGCGCAAAATCCTTAATAACTACAACACATCCCAGTTATAATACCAGGAAGAGTTACCCACATAATATTCCTTCCAGAATTTAGGAGCACAAGAGATCTTGCATTTGTTAGCATAGTGCAACCAAACTCCTTCTGGATATAGATGCACAAGAAATATCGAACTCCATAGATTTGTTTGGTTCAGAACAGCCGTAGGCTTCGCTCTACGCAAAATTATAAGATGAAAATAATATTGTCTCACAACGTTACGCATATCAGTTCCCTAACTCTTGGGCGCATAGCCTCAGTTCGAAGAATACCCAGCCCTTTAGCAATATAACGGCCATAGACTTCGCCCTATGCAAAAATATTTAGACCAAACTTTCCAAAAGAAAGTCCTTCCACATTCTTACACATATTAGTTTTTTACCTTAATACGTCTTAAGCTCCAGTTCGCAAAATCCTAAATCCTTTAACATATAACAAGCGTAGGCTTCGCACATAATACCTATTCGTATGTGAATGCATGGTTTTGAAAAATAAAATCTTTTTAATAAAAGTATCATTAACTTCACTAAAGAACAGAATAGAAATTCTTTAAGAGGAGTCAGTACTCAGCAAAAGTTTCAATTTAGATACCAGCGTGTCTGTAGGCAAGAAAGTTTACTATACGTAGGTTTGTGTCCTGAAAGTGAGAAATTCATATAAAATTAGCCTAGAACTAGACCATAAGTCACATTAGAGACATCTAGCGTAAAAGACAGAAACCCAACATGCGATAATTTAAGACGAAAATGTAAATTTGCAGTTCAAAGAAATTGCAAATTTTTAACGAAAATTAACTCTTCTAATTTTTTTTTTGCACATAATTGTTAAATATACTTTTTTGCTTTCTATTTCTACAACTTTCAACAAAATAGTGCAACTTCTCGTTGGTGAAATATCCGGAGAAAAAACAAGTACTATTAGAGTCAAATAATTAAAAAAAGCGCAATTAAAAATGAAAAAAAACTCGACGTTATTTGCTAGATCTAGGCTTTAACTTTCTAAAATAGTCACAATCTAACGAAATGAGAATACCTACTAACAGGAATTTGATTTAAAAAACTTCAACTTCTACCATTTTTTACAAGTTTCAGAGCTAATATCTCCATTTCAATACATTTCATTTTATTTTTCCTTACGTTATTTACTAGACCTCTTCGTTACCTTTAATTTAAGATATCAGTCATTATTCTGCTACAAATAGTTTGCAAGAAATTCGCATTGAAAAATGTATGAAACTTGCAAATCTTGGTACTGACCCTCTTAAATTAAGCACATTTATGCTTAAAATCGATCTCAATGAAACCCTTTAGTACCATACTAAATAATACCCCGTGAATAAACTAACCAGGCGATGGTGGAGAAATGGTGCACCATCCTATCGTCACAACGCTTCGCAACTATCTTCCTTTTGGAATATAGATGCACAAAAAATCTTGCACCTGTTAGTACAGTACAGTAGAAGATGAATAAGTAAAACTTTTTCTTATTGAAAGCCTGCATTTTCCATCGAATCTATAATATGCAAGGCTATATACCTATGTACTACATAATTCATTTATAATTAAATTGCCGTAGAAGTAAAATATCGTGGGAGATTATATCAGGAGTTTCATACTCCAGCTGCAAAAGGTACACATAATATGTAGTTAAACCCATATAGCTTTTCTCAAGATGTATTAATCAATCATTCATTTATCATCTTAGCATGGTAATTCATCTCACTTTACGTCACACTTAACTGTATTTTGAACATTGAAGTAAAAGGATATTATACTTTTCTTGTAACACACAATATTAAGGTAAGTCGAAATTTTCATACAGCTTCCACTTTTAAAGTTTTTTCATGAAAGGACCACGTACAAGATAATGATTGAGAAAAGAAATGTAAATTTTCCACTTGAAACTTCAAATTATGTTACCTAACAAATCCTGCAAGCTCCTTTCCCCCTTAGTTAGAGCTGTTCCTTAATTGCAGCAATATTCGAGCAATCAAGAGGCTACTCGGGGGAAATTGCCATAGTAATTCGCTTAAAATTGCCCGAAATGATTTCGTAAGATATTCAGGGGAGAAATAAGATAAGAATTTTTCTTTTCTCAAATTGGCACATCCACCATCAAAGCTAGTAGTGGAAGCAGGGGAATATCTTAAGCATAAATTCTTTCAAAAAGTTGAGGGTGAGTTGAATCATTCTCAATCAAATACAGCGACTTTGCACTAAACATCATGAATTATGCCAAATGATTTATTCGATTTCGAGAAAATCAGAGGAGCCATATGCATCCATTCACCTAATAAATAAAGTCCGCAGATAGAGATTCCATTTCAATTTATTTGATCAACTAATGGATTTGATAATGGGGCGGTTATTAATATTCCTTGCCCACAAGCTCTGTATCCCTGAGTAGGATGTGCCGACACGTACAAATATCCGAAATAAATTTCCAAAAGGCCCAAGAACACATTTGCACTCCATTTCTGATCCTCGGATGGTTAAATGCCATTGTCTGAGGCTAGAAATATTTGGTAAATACAGAAATCGCCTTTGCCATTCGAAGCCTCCGAGTGTTTTTATGTCGACAACGACGAACGCCCTAATTTCATTGTTTGGCCTTGTACTGCAGTGTAAAGGATTTTGTCCTTTAGCATTTTCAGCCAGCTTACAGAGTGTCTTTAATTCGCTTTTCATGTCAAGGTGAGAGGTGATTGTGGTTTCAATGGTCCGGTTTATTAGTAGACCAGTTCTGAGCGTGGAGAGAGCGAATTGTTATTTCGTAATTAGACTTGCTTACTACAAAGTTCTGGAGGAGTTTAGAGACAAGTAAAAAAAAAAAAAGAATTTGCATTTGCTATGAAAAAAAAGGAAAAAAATAAGAGGAACTTGTTTGCCAAATCGCATTCTACAGAAGGAAGTATGTTTGCACATTATACAGGGTGTCGCAGTAATTAAAAAAGAGAAACTCTTTTTTTTTTGTGTATGTTCTACTTCACATGAAAGATTGTAAAGTCATTAACAGGTCCTTAATGCACGTAACTACAAGTACTTGTATGTATGTAGTACTACAAGTGATTTTCTACAGTACAAGTATGTTGCACAAAAATGCAGCTTCGCTGATCGATTTAAAGCTCAAGACTGAGTGAGTTTTAGTAGTGGGAAATTTCGATTTTTCTTGTTACTCACTGTTGCATGAAACTATAATTCCAGCTTTAATTAAACTCTTCGGTTTGCAGAGCAAGTAGAAAAATTGAGTTAGGTTAATTGCGTATCAAATTAAGTGTAAAAATTATGTTTTGGGATTATAATGCAGATGAGAGAATAGGAGGAAGGAAAAATATATGTGTGAAGAAAAACAGGGCTTTTCTTAGGAAAAATCCAAATATATAAATGATTTTGTTTAAGGTCAGCAAAATTGCTGTAGATGGGCGAAATATCACCGAATCGAGCTCTACTTTACAATATTTTTTAACTTTTTTCAAAAAATTACGAAATTCGAGTGAAATTATTCATAAAGAAATATATTTTTTTTTCTGAACCCCAAACCCACCCAATTCCTTTTATCTCTTCTCCGGAAATAACTTACTGCTATTTTTGTTTCTCATAACAATAAAATAAAAATTTTTTTTACTAATTGTGGCTCTAAAATGCCCAGATAATTTGATTGAAAGTCGCCAGACATGATTGATTTGGAGATCTTTCCAAGCGATAGGTTGTCCATTGCTCTAAATATTATTTTCTACCTAATAATTTGGATTATGTCGCGTTTTATCTTCGAAATAGATGTATAATCATTTTGGGTTATCCTACACGTAGAGTTTAAAATATTGCTGGAAAAAATATAAAATAAACTAGTATAAAAGCAAAAATTTATTTGGTTATGATAACGCAAAATTTTTAAACAACCTACAACTTTCGCTGATTGTATGCCGGAGGAAAGGCAGAAGATGTTAAACTGTTCCACATTCGCACAGTTCGGGATAAAAAAGGATCACGGAATTTTACTGTACGGCCGAAGGTAATTTTAAGGGTAAAAGGATATGCGCGGTTTGCAGCGCGGGTATTGCGTGCAGGAATCATTCTACAAGGGTTCAGCCTAGATATTTTATCGAAACATTGACCATATATGTAGCATAAAGGAGCGAAAGGTATCCAACATTGAGGCGGTAGTCGAGTCAGTCGATATGACAAGTTATTGCGAAATCGCCAATGAGCTTGAAGGCTCTCTTTGGACAACATCCAATGAAGTTAAGGCTGTGCGATCAGCCCCGGCCCAGATATGGGAATTGTATTCCATTCTAGGTCTGATATAAGATTTGTAGAGGAGCGCTAGATTTGACAGGGTGAAATATTTCTTACACCTTTTCAGAAATCCGAGATATTTCGATGCTTATTTGGCAACAGAGGAGATGTGATCTTCTACAAGTAAAACAGCAATTTGCGCATTCTTTTTGTCGAAAAGTCATCTGCTGCGTCGTTGTTTTTTTTTTTTTTGTTGATAAAATTGTAATTTTTGTATTGCCATAAGCTATCGAAAATAAGTGAAATAAAAAATAATTATTTAATCAGTGGTGTCTGACTCGGGAGCAGAAGTATGTGGTTCACTGTGCTACTAAACAAGTACCTATGCTACCGCCTTGTGGTGACCTCTGATAAACTAGCCTTGGTTGGGCTAAAAGTATAGGTGCCTGGCATGGTAGTAGGATTGACAAGAGGAAGGTAAAGGTCTCATGACACCAAACTGGATGCTTGTACTATCCAAGCAACTGCTAGAGATATATTCACTCCTTCCTTATGCTTAGAGCTAGTAATCTGGACCCCAAATTGCTATATTTTTTTTTTTTTTTTTTAATAGTGAACTCTTTTCTGCGACTTGTTGTTAACACTGCCACCGAATTTACCATTCTTGTACCCTTTTCTCCCTTACTAGTGTGGTAGGAAAAAAAGAGCCGGGAAATAACAGATTCAGTGGCGGTGGTTACACCGAGTCGCCGAAAAGAATTCACTATAAGTTTCCAACTTGTGCCTCACAGCCTATGTGCTCCAAGTCTAATAGAGGTCGGCAAAATTGGGATCTAAAGTTGCATCATGAGCCCATCTGAGCACTTAAAAACCAATTTTTTAAGATATTGAATTTCATAAAGCCACTGTTTTCTTTATCTTCAATAGAATAATCATAATTTCAAAAACAATGAGACACATTTATTTACTTTTTGGAAGGCACGCAATTTGTGTCCTTTTTACAAAATTTTGACAAAACACCTACAATGTACACATCAGTGTTTTGGACGTAAGGTGCGGCATACGAAAAATTAATACCCACAAAAATGGAATGTATCAATACATTTGAAGTTATTCTATTTCTATTCTAGTCATTAGTACTCAGAGACCACAATTGTGGCACCGCTGCGGTGACATAGATGTGCGTTGCGGCAACGTCGCCGGAGGTGTATCATGGGTCATTCCTAATAAAATGGGCTACCTGTGTGACATGACCATCACCAATTTTTTTCGAAATTTTATATATTTGGAGAGTTTGTGAAATCAAAAATACGAATTAAAAAATTTTCCTATGCAATGAGTATTTCCCAAGTTATAACATTTTCAAATATCGAAAAATGCCGTCCTGGTCTTCTTTAAAAATTCATACAACGGTTCCTATCCATGAAGGAATAAAAAATATGCCATCTCAAAATATATGCCAAAAAGGATATCAAGGATAAGGATTTTATCCGTTATCCTTGAATTAATATTATTTTATTTTCTACATTATATTATCAACTTAAGATCTTAACGGGACTAGGTAGCAAAAAATCATGAAAGTTTCACCAATCATGCATTTACTCATAATAATTTCTTAATTTTTGGAAAATTTCAATAAAGTTAATAAGTAAGTTCTGTGAACGTGATGCGAAATAAAGAAAAACTTACACCCCTCCCATCGGTGTTCCCCTGTGCTGATCTTCAGGGTATCAGCTACACACTAGTTTCCTCAGCATTCATGCATTATTTCATGCAAGGAAAGACTCCTTGTACATTCTATAGCATGCTAAAAACTTTGTTTCTGTTTGATGCAACCCAGCAGAATAGTTTCCAGTTTCTCTTCCTTTCATTGTACGGATGACTACAAAATCTTCTTTGCTTACGTCTCCTGCATATTGATAATAATAATAAAGGACGATTTTCTTATCGTCACTTGATTGACCCGACATTATATTAATAATACTACTTCAAAAACTTGAGACTTGACTTGCTACTAAGCAAAGTGATTCGCTTTCCATCATTTATCATCAGTTATTAACCAGGTTGCGACTTCGATCTCCAACCAGTCCGTTACAACTGAGTAGCTCCGTGTTCGAAGGGCCTAAGGGGACGCTTGGTTGTTAGTATGCCCGACTCCGTATATCTGGGTTTCAAGTTGGCTCTATTATGATCGAAAGTTGATTCCCACAATCCATTACACCACGGTATAGATTTATTAATTAAAAACTATGTGAGTGTGATGTACCTCTGAGCGCATCGTCAATCGAGACTGTATCGTACCCACAGGAAAATAAATCCTTAGAGAGCAGTGCTCGTAAGGAAACTGTCACAGTTAACTTAAAAATTAGAGAAACAAAACGATCATCGCTCGCGGAATCAAGCATTATATCTGAAACATAATACCAAAGATTACCTACTAAGAAGATATGAAGCAGTAGAGTAAAATTGGAAATTTTTGGTGATTCTTTTAGAATGAAACAAGTAATTTCTTATACTCTCGGCTTTTGCATGAATGGGGAAAAAGAGCTTGGCTATGCACTGTTGTAGTGCAACTGAGACAACGAGTTAAAAATAAAAATCAAGAGAACGTAGGATTACCCGAACGACAAAATCTTATTGAATTCCTCAAAATTCTATCGAACTATTCATAATAATTTACATCGGGTAACACTACTTCCCATTTTTAAGAAAAAGATAAATTTCGCTTTGGTCCAGATGCTGAAAGGAGATGTAAAATTCTTCTCCAATAAAATTCTCATTTTTTCCGAAAATATCAGAAAATCCAGCTTGAATTTCTCCCACTTAATCTCTTCAGAGCAAAACCAAGGTAAACAAAAGCACGTGCTGTTCAAATACCATACGATTACAGTAACAACACGTGTCCATTACAGCAACAACATGCGACCAAATTCTGTCAATATTTCATGAAAACCGTTTTTCACAAAAGCGCGGGAACATTTTTTGAAAGTAAAACGTGAAAACTCCGCCCCTTCTCATTTATTTACGAAAATGAAACATTTGCCATTTTGTTTCGTTGCATGCAATTTGTGTTTTCACATTTTTATTTTTATTCATAAAAGTTTTAAAAAGAGTTTGATTTTTTTTTCATTCTCGAGTTTTGAAGGGCTCAAAAAGTGAAATATCCTACTGCAGTGAGGTGGGAAGGTCACTACGTACACGCCGTTACTTTCAGTTTGTTCAATTTGTACTAATTGGATATGAATCTCGTAATTGTCATAAATAAGTCGTACAGGGTCTTCCTTCGAACATCTGAGGTGTGGAATGAAATGCTTTAAAGCCTTAAGAAAGTAGTCTGCGTTCATCCACCCATATGGATGTGCGAGTCCAAGTCTACCTGCTGGCGCATTATTTAACGTCGGGTCTTTAAAGAACTTTCTAGGGAAAATGAATGCTGGCGGTACAGTATTTCCAGAAGCGCTTATAAAGCGACAAACAGTACTCCCGTAGACGACCTTCGGGGGCTTATGAACGGTTGTTATTCCAGACTCATCGCAATTCCAGACTATATCTGGTTCGAAAGGATGCCTTGAATAAACTGTTTCCAGGTTCGAGTAAAACTTACCAACATTTTTTTATTAAAACTAGTGCATCGTGACAAGCTGGTGAACTCTAGAGTCCTTAAAGATAAGTCGGGATGTCTCCGCATAAAACCAAACATCCATTCCCGACCAGATATTTCGTTTTTTTCCCACTCGTCCGACATCTTAATGTTGCACGCCTTTGCATAACGGTACGCCTAAGTACGCGTTTAAGCACTAGGCAATCTATAATGCATATATGAGCAAGTGACGAGATACTTGGCAATCAGTTTCTCTTCCTCATAAGAAAATACTTGACGTACTTTTGTATTGGGGTTATATGTGTAAGTTTTACCTACTTCCAAGCTTTTAGCCCTACTTACCTACATGACGAGCCAATGCCGACTTAGATATTTTACAAGACTCAGCTACCGACCGAATTGAGGCTCCCGTAAGTACTTTGTTTACAGCTTTTACAATTGCATTTTCCGTTGGCCTTTCCCTTTTGGTGCTACGGATCCAAACTCTGGGCATCTTCGACTAAAAATCGTTATATAAAAAAATAACTATTAATAAACTCTAACAATTAAGCGTTCTCCAATTTTTTATTTAGAATACTTGTTTAAAATAAATGCAAGAAGATTGGTACGGTGTCCCATTCCACCTGCGTACCACTGTCCCAGTCCTCCTGCATCCTCCTTAAATTGTTCTTGATCATTTATTTCGTAAACTTGAATATATTCCAAAAGACCACATAACTTACTTTTTTTTATATTTTTTAGAAAATATATTTCATACATACACACTTCCCCAAGTATTGTTATTAATATTTTATTTTAATTTATTTAATATTTTACCTTATTGACAATACGATGCAGTGCTGGATCAGTGCACTGCACTGTAAAGCGCCTTGAAAGCAGTGCAGTGTTTTGACAATCAATTTTTGAAAATTTCATATATAAATTTTTTGTACTGCGAATTTATTATTTTGAGAAAAATTCTACTAATTTTTCTTCTAATGTCATTTTAAAAATAATTAATCAATTTAAAATTGAACACTTCTTCTATTCTGTGGTATTTAACAAATGTCAACTGATGCAGTGTCTTAGAAATAGCTTAATCGATGCACTGCACTGCATTACAGTGCAGTATTTTGGGAATTGCCACTTGATATTACATGATCTCTAAATTTCAACGCAGTGCAGTTCACTGCACCGCATCGTACTGTGTTTCAGCCTTTATACGCAATCACATTTTTGAACATAGAGCGCATCTCAATTTTGTACCTTTAAACATATCTTTTCATAAGTAGAATTTTTATATGTTAACTCCACAAAAATAAACTTCATTTCCTATTAATCAGAGGAAAGAGATTTCAAATTGAGCGGGTGTTAAACAGCAAAAAGATTTAAATTCTTCCAACAAAAAATCGTTGAGTAAATTTAATAATGATTTATTCAGTATTTAGACTTTTCTTTCTTCCATACCAATTTCGCGCATTGAATACAGACAGGCCTGTAGCTGGAACCAAATTAAAGGTAGGGCATCAGAAATTTGAAGTAGGGCGCAAATTATGAGCATTTGGGATACACCTGTTCTGGTGAAGGGATATCCTTTTGAAAAAGAAAGCTTCTAGAAATGTTATTTTATTAATTTTTTTTGTACGTGTGTGTTCTTTTTCGTTCTAATGCAAGAAATACCAAACCTACCACTATCTCGTGAGCCATTAATATTCTTTGTCGAAAAAGTAGACTCGCACGAAGCAGTACTACATCCGATTGTTGCGACTGATGCAAATAGTTCATATTTATCTCTGAAGGATTCCCTTTGTCTATATAGAAATTCTAATGTTTTCGTTCTAATCTCCTCGGATATTTAACTCATTTAAGTACATTTTCACCGTAGTAGGCTCTTCCTAGAAGGAATTTTACTACCTGAAAAATAATTCCAAATACGGGTTTGTTTTTTTCTCATTAATTTCCCCACTATAATTATTAATTATATATTTAAATGTTGAACAGACTAAAACTTTGTCCAACTCATCTAGACATAAAATTGAATCTAGTAGATCCGCATTGTCTTCAGACCTTCTTTACATCTCAGCTGTTATTATGTCTACAGTTTCATAATATTCCGCTTTAAATGGTGGAGCTTAAATTATGCCTGCAGTGTTTTGACGAGAAGGTGATGGACCATACAGCATTTAATAATCCCGATGTCTTGCCTTTACTTGTCTCTTCTATTCTGGGAACTATTTTGAGACTCTTTTCTAAATTTTCTAAAATATGATATTCTCAGGTTCTTCCAAAATTGTCTCATACATCGCTTTTGACCTCAATTTCTTCTTGGACACATTATAATATTGATATAGAATCCTTTTAATTCCGTGCTTTGGCCCTGTAAAGCCTGTAAAACCGCGTCAGCTGGTTGCAGAACACATAATATTTTTTTTCTACTATCTTCGCCAGTCGAATTTCCATGTTTAACATAACGAATTTGATGTCAATACTTTTTGCAATATCACCATTGAATTTTCCATTTATAATTTTATCTAGAATCTTCAAAATCAGAGAATAATTTTCATATACGACTCTTGTAACAGCCAAATGTCCTGAGCTGTTCAAGCAGTCGACCAATCGTCTTATCTTCATACATAGCAGGAAGAGGTGGGAGATAAGCAATGCAAACTTGGCCGAGTAGTGGCTGAGTGTTACTGATCATGCAGACTCGCCGTGATGACTTTTATGACGACGCCGCAGAATACAGAATAAGTTGGCAATTTTTAAGGTAGGGCAATGTCATTTTAAGGTAGGGCATTGCCCCTCTATGCCATCCCCTAGCTACGGCACCTGCATACAGATTTTTATTTATTTATTTAGAACTTCATCAAATATCTGATTATTGAGTTAACAAAAATGAAACAGAAGAATATTAATCAGAAGGAAAAGTTACTTTAACTGATCTGTTATTTGACTTTTGAAAGATAAAAGTCAATACAATAATCAAACTGGTTGGTGGTAAAAAGACGAGACATTGATAAAATCGAAGAAGTCATAATTCCCCAAGAGGCGCAAAGGAACAGATATATTGAAAGTATTTAAGAGCTCAGGGGAATTTATCACTACGTGCATACACTGAAACGCAAAAATAATGCTGGAAGTTTTTCTCAAGAGAATCCAAAGGAAAGAGTTTAAACCTGTCGACATATGGAGGTAGAATAATAGAGTTGTCCCAACGAAGTCCACGTAGGGCGAATCGAATGAATCTCCGCTGCACAACCTCGATTCGATTTACATATAGAGCGCAGAAGGGAAACCAAACCGGACTGGCCTCAAACTGGGTCTAGCGAATGTGCAGTAAAGGACTTTTGTTATGAATGGATAATTAAACTCCTTTGACCATCTCTTTAAAAAGCCTAGAGTAGCAACGATTGTGCTAATATGATCCTCGAAGGAACGACGAGAATTAAGAAAGACATCAAAATCTTTGGTTTTATCAAGCCTATTTAATTAGCATCGATCTAAAATATAACTGTAATCTAAATGCCGTCTTTTACGAGAAAAGGACATATCTGTACATTTGTTGATATTGAGAGGAAGACAGTCAATATCACACCATTTATGAAAGGTGTCTAAGTCCGAGTTTAAAACTCCACAATCGTTTTCATCAGAAACAATGCGGATGATTTTGGCCACGTCAGCATAGCAAAGTATTTTTGAATTAGCCAAAATCAGAGACACATCGTTGATGTAAATTATAAAAAGGAGTGGTCCAATATGGCTGCCTTGAGGAACGCCGGAAATATTATCTATTTCGTCGGAAAGAGATGCGTGAAATATAACTCGCTGTGTGCGATCAAATAAATAAGAACGAAGCCAATTGACAAAGACAGTAGAAACACAAAGAACAGTCAAAAACTTTACTGAAATCCATGAAAATGCAATCGACTTGCTTACCGCTTTCAATAGCAGAAATGCAGAAATTAGTAAACTCTAACAAATTAGTCATAGTAGATTTACCTTTCATAAAGCCATGCCGAAAAGTGCATAAGAAGGGCTTGCCGTGAAAATACAACTTAAATTAGCGACAGGTCTCATAATTAAAACTGTAGCAATTTTTACCCTTCTTGTGTAAAAGAATATTCAAAGAAAGCCTCCCCCGGTTTGGGCGGGCAAAACACCACAGGTTAAAGATAAATAAATAAATAACACAAAACAGAAACGATGGACGTAGCACAATCTATTATGAGCTTGGAATTAACGTCATCCGGACCGCTAGAAAAACTATCAGCTATGCTCGAAATATACTTGGAGACAGACGCTTCGTCGAGGTCTAAAGAAGTCACCAAAAAGATTAGCAATCTCTAAGGTATCAAAACTATCTATGTTTGTTAGATTGCATGAACTGTCACTACTTGTCCAGCTGTAAAAAGATTGTAAGTGGAGATACATATTCAGGTATCGAATCTACTTAAATGAAGTGGTTTTTTACGGATAACAATTAGAACAAGCACCTTACCAAGGAAATTTCCTTCTTTTGGATATCGAATGAAACAAAATCTTTTGTACCGAGAAACGACTAGAACAAGATCATTTATTATCTACGGGAAATAAAAGTTGATTACCATCCTGAGATTGGTTTTATAATTAGTTCTTTGTCAAATTAAAGTTCATACATAGTAGCCCTAAATAGCTATAAGTTGTATTAGAATTAGTTTTATATTTCCAATCCCTTTTCTAAAATTTTTGGATGTTCGCTCCGAAAAGTCGCACATATATATGTGGAAAAATACCTCCATATCTGTGTCATTTGTAAATTAAATTTCGAGACCTGACAACAGTAAAGGGATTCAATACCGCTACTGACATCCTAGATGTAATTAACAGAAAACTAATTTTCCCTTACAAAGTAGCAGCTGGAAATGCAGGCTCTTCTACAAATTAATTAGACTACGGAATTGAATTTGAATTTTCAATTAATTTAGTGCATCAGCTGCAAGTTACTGGAAGTTTTCCACATTTTAGTTTTCCATCAAACCCGGAAAATCATCACCCGAAACACTTCTATATGCATTCAAAGGAATCTGCTCGAGATATGAATTTCACTCATCTCATCATACACATAAGTGCATACACCTTATGGACATAGGTATAGGAAAACTGAAAGCGAGGAAAATTCTGCTTTGCAATTCGAATAAATATTTTCCAGCATTCTCAAGTTTGCAATCGCTCACCTCACGTAATCTATTCCATGGATGTAGACTTTTTTTTGTCAACAAGAACATAGATAATTTATAGTCGACAGTACGCACCTGCTCAGAGTTAATTAATTCATCGTCAGGTGGATCCCTTTGAGTACATTTACCTTGTTTCCTCCTACATCTTCATCTGCTTACACCATATAATCTCGTATAGTAGTTGTGCACAAGGAAAGAATGGAGTCCTCTTTCTTGATGGGTAGAAATTTAAATTTCCCAGTTGTGACCGAGCACCATTAGGACCTTCCTATTTTGCTTCAATGATTGCTTTATTTACGGTACGCGGTAATGTCACAAGGTAATTACTGCAGGGTGGATTGTCCTTAATGGTCGGCTCGTCGCGTCGTAAGCTGTTTCGGCTGCTACTGTCTTTTACAACGCTAGTGTTGATAAAGTGTTTAGTTGGCGTTCTACCAAATAAATGGTGGACACAGAGAGTAAATGAAAATGTTCCTGAGTTTTCTGGTATGGCCCCCATTTTAATGGCACGCCTTGCTAACTCACTATAATTCGAGGCTGTTTTGGCTACTCTCAAGAATTTCAGGATGAGGAAGAATTTAATTTTAAGTGGGCGCGAGGTGGTAAAAGTAGATGAATGAATAATTTATTTATCTTTTACACAGCCTTGGAATGTAGCGTGTTCTAATAAATAATTTGTACGAGGAAGTACGGCTGGGATACGAATTTACTTAATTTGGTGTGAATTTTAGGAATTATGGTGAAAAGTGTAAAGATTTTATGTGAAGATATTATTTGCCAGTTGCACCATCTGGCAAATTGAATTTTCATGGGCTGAAATTGTTCGTTAAGATTAGCTTCATTTAGTAGTTGATGATAGTTGACTTTTATGAAAGAAGAGATAAAAGATTATGATAAGCAATATTTTTTCTAGTATAAAGAGTTTTTATTGTTGCTTTTCGTGTCATCTTTCTTCTTTTCCAATATGGCTTCCGAGTTGGATGCTCATCTGGAGACTTGGTGACTTATCTCACGGAACGTTTGAACCGTAGTCTTCACAATTTGCTTGAATCCAAAAACGTTGCCCTAGATATTTCAAAGGCCTTTGATTGAGTCTGGCGTCCAGCCAAACTTAAAGCATTTGGTCTCTCCCCTGCTCTTCTATTATGGATTGAAAGTTTCCTATCTAGTCGCCAAATACGTATTGTACTAGATGGCGTTTCATCTGAACCTGACCCTATAAATGCCGGTGTACTCGAGGGCTCTGTTATCTCTCCATATGTCTTCTTAATGTTCACTAATGATCTCCTTTCCTTTACTTTTAATCCCATCCATAGTTTCGCCGATGACAGTATCCTTAATTTCGCTTTTTGACACTCTTGAGGACTCTAGAGGGAATGCCGCATGTGTTAAACGTGATTGCATCATTAGATCATTGAATAACGACGTCGCTAATATCCTCGCTTGGGTCAAACCGAATCGCGTTGAATTCAATGCAGAATAGCAGGATCCGTTGCTCATACAGAAGATAGCTCTGTCTGATGTTAGTCAAAGGGAGGCTCTGACAGACTTACTAAATAGCTCCTAGGGAAAGAAAGCAGACTATTAGCGCTGTACAAAAGCAGAAAATGCTAATAGTAGTGGTCTATCACAGCGTGTTTCAATACTATAATTCTGGTATAGAGAGTAAACTGATGAAATTCGGTTGCTTTCCATTTGAGGATTTCTTCTGGACCTCTTTGCTTCCTTGCAAACTCCTGAGGAATAAATGCGACTATCGATCTCAGACTTGTGTATATTTTTGACTTTTCTGCAGGCGTTAATTTCATTGATGCATTTTTTCCATTCCATAAACTCAAAAGAATTCTCCTGGTTATACCCCTAAATCTATGAGGTGCATTGCGTCAATTGGGAATTGTTACACCAATGTAATATCAGCAGTTTCCAATAACGTTCTTCGGGGCCTACATATCTTGCTATGATGTTCGGAATCTGTTCTATGGGCAAAGCTTTGTGGTGCTGTACGTAAAAACATTTTCAATTTTCTTCCCTATCTAAGTACACTTAGTATACAACCATGATATGAATTGTGACTAACAATTCCACAGATACAACTATGTGCTGGAGCATCACATATAAAACTTTTAATTTTAAATTTCAGAGTTTTTCCTAAAATATTTAGCCCAAAGCAATTGTAAGCTTTATACAATTTCCAATAGAAAATCGTGCAGGTAATTGTCCATTATTGTGTTGTTTTCCGTTTCCAACATAAGCTCCAATCAGCATTATATTTAAATTTGCAATATTCAGTATTTTCCCAAAAGTGGACATAAATCTAAAAATAAGATTTTATACAAAGGAAGACCATCAATTCCTATCCAAAATAATTTCGTTGTAATTTACAAGCTCACTTCCTTTTTTTCTAACTGTTTTGTTATAACAAAGTGGCAGTATTCTCCAGGAGTTACTGTTCTTTTGATGATTTTAGAATTTTTTCCTATTATTCCTGGTAAGCTGCGCGGCACATTCGATTTTTCCTCATTTAATATTCTTAATAGATCTCGAAAACTTTCTCTATGTGGATGGTAAAAATGATACCAATTTCTCAATTTTTCTTTCATCGTTACACTTGAATTTATAAATAAATCAGGTTCAATTTGAACAAAATCGTCATCATAGCTCCTAAATTCAAAATTGTCTGTGGGTGGTAATTTTAACGTATATATTTTAGCAAATTGAATATCTTTTTCTTTTTTCACTAAACGCTTTAAGTATCTTTTACTAAAACCGGAATTTTGCATTGCAACAATTCATCGAACTAATACATTTTTACTAATAAAATTAAATAATTTATTGAAAAATTACTTACGAACAAAAACTTCCATTTTAAAATAAAAAAAAAAAATTACAACAGAAATTATTATACGCACCACTTACATGCTCACTAAACCTTTCAATATGAACTAAAACCATAAGCTGTGATTCCTCGTACTAGTTGCAACAACACCGTTCTCAGCGACTCATTGTCTGATATACCACGTGCCACTTCAGGTCGCTCCTTACTTTCTGCATTACATTGAGCCGACCAATTCATCGATTACAATTTCATTATGTTCATCGATGTAGTCATTCATTAGATTTTCATGAATACCGATATTCGCTGCTGGGAAATAGTCATATTCTGCCACAGACAAACAAATGGTTCAATTTCATAGTTGGAGAGTGGATTGTCGGATTACTTACGTCATTGAATTAAAAAAAAAATTATTGATTGAATTTCTTGATGGCACTTGTTTAAATTTCTTCATGATTAAATGAAAACACTTGTTAACTTTTAAACTATTTATTAAAAAGTCTTTTTATAAGAGTGCGACGCGTTTCGCCCTATCGAGGCATCATCAGGCTATCGACTGAATATTCCCGCCGGTTACAAAATTTTTAGGATTTAAAAGTTGACTATTGTTCATAAAATCTAGCTGATCATTAATTATGTTTTGTCCAATATATTTGGTTTTTTTATTTCAAAAATTTCTGCCCTAGTCAAGATTTCTCCTCCGTCAGTATTATATAAAATTTTGATGCTGTTTGAATTTATGCTATGTTGATTTTCTTTTAAGTGTTTGGATATAGCAGACTGTGGCATCATATTTCGAGCTCCCACAATATGTTCAGTTAATCTAATCTTTAGAGTTCGCTTCGTTTTACCTACATAAATTCCAGAACAATCATTACATTTTATTTGATACACCCCGCTTTTTTCTAGTGCATCAATTTTTGGTTTTATTTTATGATTTAAGATGCAATTTTGTAATGTGTTTTTACAGAAAAAGGCGGGATTAATATCTTTGGATGTTAAAACTTTTTTGATATCCTTCTCAGTATTTTGGATAAATGAGATTTTTCTCCATACTTTAGCTAGGGATTCTAATCTGTGTCCAGCATATAAAAATTGAATTGCATGCTTTTGTATTTTTTTAGATAATAAATTGAAAATATGCCGTTTGTGATAGCCATTATGTTGTGCTATTTTTAAAATTGTTTTAAGTTCTTTATTAAATGCGTGCTGCGATAATGGGACCGTAATTAATCTATGTATCATGGAATGGAAAGCTGACATTTTTATATTCCATGGGTGGTTAGGAATATGGAATTATAGAGTCTGAGAAGATATCTTTTCTATATATATCACAGATTAAATTATTATTTTGTTTTTGTAAAGTCATATCTAAAAAGTTAGTTTTATTGTTTCCTAATTCTACCGTAAATTTTATATCGTCATCTAATTTGTTAAGCAATGTATTTTGAAAAATGTCTAATTGCCATTCTGAACCTGTCCAAATACAAAATATATCATCCACACATATCTAAACCAAACTAAAACATGTTTTAATAAATGACTAGACGACGAAAAAAGTTTCTTTTCAAGGTGGAACATGAAATATTCTGCAAAGAAGGGGGAAGCTGGATTTCCCATAGCAAGCCCTTATCCTGTGAGTATATCTTTCCATCAAAATAAAAATAATTTTGGTTTAAACATGTTTCCGTCAAATCTATCAGCTCATTGGCTTTGTAAAGGGGATTAATTTTTGTTCTAATATCTTCAAATAAGATATTTTTAAGTTTTACCAACGGTATAGACGGGAATAAATTACACACATCAAACAACACAAGTCTGGAATTAGACGGAAGCTGTAAGTTTTTAAGTTTGTCTATTAATTCATCAGAATTTTTTATTGAATATCGTGGGACGAAACCGATCAAGTTGGGTATTAATTTAGCCAGGTGCTTTGATAGAGCTTGTGCGGGAGCTTGACAAGACGAAGCCACAGGTCTTAATGGGCTGTTTTCTTTATGCAATTTAACAAGTCCATATAAAACAGGAATTGACGGATTCGCAATCTTGAGTTTAAATTTATCTATTCTAGTTAAAATATTATTTGCTCTATTTACTGATTTAATCACCTCTTGGTTAAACATTCTGGTCGGATCTCGATTTAATATTTTAACATTCATTTTTTCTAAGCACTCTTGCATTTTGTCAATATAATTTAATTTATCAAACCTCTTCTACTGACCTTAACTCTAATTGATTTTATAATCTTACTCTCCCTACTTTCATGCCTGACTGTCTTGTTTGCTGAATTATAGTTTATTGCATTTAGAAGCTCCACTTTCGTCTCAGTATCATCTGTTGCTAGCGCTGCGTCCAAATGTAATGCTAGGTCAATGATATTAGCCTCGCTAATTCCAACGTCTGGTGCATACTTTAAGCCATTGTTCAGCAATTGCATTTCACTGGCGGTAAACTGCTCATCAGAGATATTAACTACTCTTGGGAAAAAGCCACTATCGGCTATGCGGTGGTGTGGGTGCCGATCAACTGTTCGATGAGTCATTAACCTTTCTAGTTTATGTTTCTGTCCAGTGAACTGCTGATGTGAGATCTTGCTGATGTCGTCATTATTCAGTCGATAGCCTGATGATGCCTCGATAGGGCGAAACGCGTCGCACTCTTATAAAAAGATTTTTTTAATAAATCATCATAAAAAAAAATGTTTTCTAGAGCTAACATTGACATAAAGCAATACAGATTGGCTGGTTTAATTAAGCTGAACTTGCCACTGTGTCAAATTGTAACACCATTTCCGGCTCAATTTTTAGGTGTTTTCCTATGTCATCGGGTACAAGAACAAAATAAACATCGAAATATCAGGTCGGAAGTCTAATATCAAGGTTTGGCTGACCACAGCCTGCCGCAACCCTTGTCAGAAATATTTTTAAAATTTTTTGTATCCTAGATAAAATCATCATAGGGTCGAGTACGTGTTGACTCAAAGATTACACAGTTTGTTTTTTCTAATGCATATTTAATTTTGAAAATAGCCCAGAGGTCAGAGGCTGTCCGGAAAGGAGAAGGTCCCGACTTCAAAAACGGGACGAGGTGGTTCATTTTTCCTCTTGTATTAATAATCTAATTAAAGTTCTAAAAATTCTTATATTCCATCTAATTTTGATTAAATCCCGAGTTCCATACAGAAATCCATATAAACGCAAAAAATAAAATCCGAATATAAAAGTTTCACTTAATTTGGTTTACCACACGCAATTTAGACTTACATTCAGCATGAAATTTCCTTAATGGAAATCCTCGAAGGAATAACAATTGGAAACTCATTAGCAAAAGTCGAAACGAAGTCAAGAAGCTCTTGAATTTTCAGAAAACGCTAAAAGAACGAACAAACTTGGCACATTTTATCCCATATTCCTGCCCCCATCCTCTAAACTAAACGCTGCACGTGTTTATTGTACCTATTCCATCCGTGTAGAAGATACATTCAAGGAAGCTGCTGCATCTGACCAAAATACTTTCGAAATGTTTCGTTTCGGTAGCATAGAGTAAATGTAATAAGATTGTAAACAGGATAGAAATAGTTTCAATCCACAACAGTTACAAAGTGTTAGAATTCCGACCCGAATTGATGGTTGTGAGTTCAAAAGTCAATTTCAGAGCGCTTCTGTTATAAAATAGCTCGCCATGAGGCGGGCGATAATATGAAATGAAAGTTTCTGTCTGGCCTTCAGTCGAAACATTCCCTGTGAAGTTTTCGGGGTGAATTTTATTTTAGAATTCTAATAAAATGTAGTTACGCCAAGAATCTTGTCCAGCAGTGCTGCACGATTTTGTGTTTTATCCCAAATTTTACAAATTTGAGTTTTTGGTTTTTGCAAATTCCTGCGACAAATGAGAAATGTGAAAACTCTGAGAATACATGGACTTGGGTTAAATTGGTTTTCTGAATAATTTCTCATTAGCATTGCGACGGTAATATAAAAAAAAAAATGTATTCAATGAATTGAGCTTATTGAAAATGATTTGGTTTAACTTTGGTGGTCGTTAATACGACTACGGCAGAAGTTACCTACCTACCTTACCTACCTATCCAGTTCTAAAACTTTGTTCTTTATGCGTGAAAAGTTTTAAGCTTTCAAGTTCTATTTTCATGGGCAGTTTCTATACATAATCCGAAGAAAGCTCTTCTATGAATTACTTTTGGACTTATGAACATTTTATAAAAGGAAAACTCCATTCATCTCGACGGAAAGTTTTAATCTTAAAAGTGGCCCATTGAAATAAGTTTAATTCTGCGACTGAATTTTGCTATAGAAGTACAAGTTTAGTACCTCTATCTTGGATGAGAGTAGGACAGCACAGCGAGACAATTCACGGCAAGAGCTACTGGTTCAAAACGAATGACAATTTTACGAAAAACTTGGACCATTCCAGAATGTTGTACCAATCGGAGTGGAAATGAGCGGATCATAAAATTTTATCTAATCTTTTCGTCTTTTTCTGCAGTACTGGTTGGTGGAATCGGGATCAGGACGCAATCGAGTAATTCACTGCAGATGGAATCTCATCGAAATTAAATTCCTGAGAGCATTAACCAGCGATTTTAGCTTTTCAGAATTAAAGGATAACTCTACTTACAGTTTTAACGATGCTAACGGTGCTGATGAGTATTACATTATGGGCAAACTTTTTTTTTTTTTAAGCAATAAAATTGCTTTTTATGAATAATGATAAGGGCCTAAGTACATATTTATAGCACATGGATTTTCTTCAGTTGAAAATTTTGTCTTTATCTTTGCTTTTATGGGATTAGAATGATGTCATTTTCATGATGGTGTACCCTAAAGGTATTAAGGAACATTTTGCAAGATACATAAAAAGTAAATAATTTTACAGTTCAGTGCTGGTAGATTTTTCGGTTTGTAGCCCTGAACATATTGAAGGGATTAAAAGCCTCTTTTCACCTGCGCACGAAAGTTCAAGATTTGATTGCCACTTAAGTAGATAAGTCTGTTTACTCTTCTCTTTGTCTCTCTCTCTCTCTCTCTCTCTGTCTCTATCAAAGCTCTGGCTATTAAAGGTATCTATCTTTCGACTAACACACAATTTAATTTCTAGAAATGTATGAAGTTTTCCAAAAGAGAGATATTCGAAGTCCCGTTTGATATGTCAGCAACTGGTAAAAGATGGCGCTCAAATCAGTGATGCCCCCAATTTAGCTATAGAGTGGAGTAAATTCCCGACCAAAAGTGTAGTAGAGTAAGATAAAATGTAGTAGAATCTAACATAATACCAGTTCAACATTAAAAGTCTCTAAAGAACAAGCAAACTGACTTGTACAATTGCAATGCAATACAAACTTCTTAAATAAGTGTTATGGAACTATACTAAGCGATTAGCTTGGACGTGAAGTCCCAACTGCCAGCATGAGCGGACAGACAGACACTCGGTGGACAGCGTTATAATACAGGGCGGTACGCTAGAGTTTGCCTTAGCTATTGGCGAACAGTGTGGAGGGTTCCACGAAAATCTACCCATGTCACTTGCGATGTAAAAAAAATCCAAACGCAATACATCTGGTCCAGAAGGGACACTTACACCACTTACCCTTACCTACACGGAGGGCATAGATGGCCTGTCCTCTTTCGCCGTCACCCCATCCACCCGATGATACTGTGGGCGAGAAGATACAGTATCCCTGTTGATCATGACCTGATGACCTGTCAATGAGAAGAGTAGCGGACCTCAGTCAACCATTACCGGAGAAGGCTCCAGGAGAGTGAAGGGAGAGTAATCTCAAAATTCGGCACCTTATTACGTTATAATACTTCATTTTATTCACTACTTTAACAAAAGGAGCTGGATCTCACCTAAACATTATCCAGTTACAATTGACCAAAAAAATATGCCGAAAAATAGTTCCACGCCTTAATAAGACCTTTAATTCGACAAGCGAAGGGCCCATGCATAATTAAATCTTCTCACCCACTGATCTTGGTGATTGCAACCGAAAATTATGCTAATAATGTGTACCCCTATAGGTAATAATATAATAACATACGCATCGATGTAACAATAGAATATAAATAAGGGAATGCTACTCAACATAGACTTACATTATGCCACTCGTACACTCAAAGGAGCAGGCGCGTATCCAGACCTGCCGCTAGGGTGGGTCACAACTAAAATGTTCGAGGGGGAGGAAAACGTCGGAAGATGTCGCTTTTAAAATTTTTTTTAAATCATATTTACGTTATATAACAGAATCCAATTTTCGGTTTGATTTGGAAAAGCTATCGATAATATTATCCACATTAAGGATTCATAGAGAGATACGTCTTCTCGTGCAGAGATTGTAGAAATAGTTGCTGATCCAAGCGATTCTGTCCCGGGTGAAGTAATTGACTGAGAGTGAGCTTGCAGCCTGAGTCACATTTAAAGGAATGGGAGTAAGAGTGCATGATTTGCTACTAACTATTTCTTCTGATGGGAGCTTAACTGATCTTGCTTTTTTCTGAAAAAAGTATCAGTGGTCGTATCAGCCTTCTGCTTTTCATTTTCGCTACTATTTCTACCTCCATCGCTCACTAGTGTAGCAAGTTTATTCTTCTTCTATAAATTAAAAGTAAATGTGAAGTTAAATTAAACAACACTACTTGAATTAATACAAAAGTACAAGCAAAGCAGCGGCAACTACCGCAGGCAGAGGAAAGCGAATGGATTTTATTTCTATAGTCTTGCCGTAAAAATTGTGAAGAAAAATTGTAGAATTATTTTAGTGACACCAATCCAACTGATCGTTTTCAGCAAGCAATAGTGTATAAAAATTCGAAAGAAAATTGTTCAAGTAAATTTCCAAGATCAAAATGTATGCCTGCCTATGCTCATAAATATCTTTAGGAACCAGGATCAGCCCAGGAACCATAGTCCGTTCGCCAATAGTGCATGAAAAATCTAAAGAAAAATTTTCAGATCTTTCTAAGAAAACTGAATGATTGTGACCCTGTCAGAAAGAGTGAAGCACCAATTCGTTTGGACCGTTGTTGGTGAATAGTTAGTTATTCATTCAAATTCTTAAGAATAATTTGCAAGTATATTTCTAAGAAAAATTTAATGCTTCCCTACGAACGTAAAAATTTTGAATAACTCAGGCTTGAATCAGTGTCGCTATGAAAAATCAACGGGTGGCTAGACGTTGATTGCATGGAACTAGGGTTCTACTGGAAGAACAATAAATCAAAATTCGTTAAGTCAGTTTGTATGCTTCTATTGCGATCTCCCCACCAAGTTGTCTTGACATTGATTTTATGTCGGAAAATCAGATAGGTAAAAAAAATTTATGATCGCTGACCAATTTCTTGGAAACAATAACACGTTCAAATCTCGAAATTGTGTGCTTTTTCATCTACACTGTAAATAATTTGCACAATTGGTGCCACAAAGCTTAGGCATTTTCTCCCTAAAATGTAGGGAATATTCCTTAAAATGTAAGGAGTAAAAATGTAGGGAATATTCGCAACATTTTAGGGAATATTCCCTACATTTTAGGGAAAAATACATAATCTTTGTGGTAATAATTGTGCACATCTTTTACAGTGTAAAGCAGTAATCGGTGCAACAAAAATATAAAAGCATCATAATAACCGGGCTGCTAAGCATTGCGTGCCTTTTTCTAAACAATCAAACACTAAAATAAATACGTATTCTAAAATTACTTACCATCCTGTGATAGGTATGACAGATGACTTTTCGACACAATAGCTGTGTTGTTTTGCGTACCTTGTTCTAGAACTCCCATATACTTTAGAGAACAAATTGTTCTCTCGATTGAAGCAAACTATTTGTACTGTTCGCTTCATTTGAATCTTTCTATAACAATGTATGTTAAGTTATTTTGTGTATCTTTTGTTCTACTCTGTTCTGCGGACACAAAATAACACAGCTTATATAAAACACAAGAAAATTCTAAAAAAATCGTACACGTTTCAAATACGAAGAGCTACGAGCGAATAACTATTATACCAACTCCAGACTCCACTATTACTACTAAAAAGAAGACAAACAAACGTCCAAACCAGCGCTAGCTGCCGCCGCGGATTGAAAAAGTGTGTTACAGCACCGGCAATAATCGCCGGCGTCCGTACCATACGAAAATCGTCCTGTTCAACTTTTACAACTCACACTACAGTCCAGCACCACATTGAATTCATGCGAAGGTAAGGTGATACTTTGTGGGGGGGGGGGTCATGATCCTCCGCGACCATTCCCCTGTATACGCGCCTGCAAAGGAGTTCCCTAGAGGCGAAATGGTTCTGTTAGCTGAAAAGTATAAAACAAAAATTTTTGAACTTGGTTCCTTTTAACCTTAATAACTCTTTAGTCCAATGTGCTTGTCTAATTTATAGTTTACAATTTCCATGTCCATTGGCGAACTTTAAAATTCTTCTTTCCCTAAGTCTCGGGATGTACTTAACTTCAGCAATCCAATTTTCTAATGTAGGTAGTTTTATGTCGTGGAACAGATTAAAAGGAGACAATACACGTCGGAAAGGTGTGCCTAAATTTGAATTAGAATACTCTGTCACGTAATTGTACACTGAGAATAAAAAAAAATTAATCCAAATTTAGATTAGAGGGGGTAAGCCAGAGGCCACCTTAAGGCTATATGAAATGTCAGTTGGATACTGGCACCCAAAAATGTTACGTGAATGACTGATGATGTCTTTAACTTATCAATACCCCTATGGGGGTATAGGTATAGGTATATGAATCCAAAAATATATGTAAATGCATAAATCGATAGTGATAACTGCTAGAATACGAGAATGGGACTTTTATTTTAATTATTCCCCCATCATGAGTAATGTAACTAAACGTTATTCCTGCCAGTAAGAGGCGATTAAAATTAATAAAATAAAAACTTAATTAGAAACGAGAAGCAGTAAGGCTTCACGTATTAGAGCTATATATACGGCTGTTAACCTATACTATATAATATGGTTATATAGTAGGTATATTACGAAACAAAAGCTCAAAAACTATGTATCCATATCTTGTCAAACAAAAACATATAAAATATAATATTACTCCAAACCGATTTCTATTTCCCAAGACTGCTTCAAGTATAGATGCACTTAGGCTCCGAATATACGCACTGCAGAGATAATGTAGGAGATATAACCTCCAACAATTTGCTTCAGCTGGAATTGTAAGTGCACAGCGATATTACTGCCGTCGCGGAGTCCTCCCTTTATCTGAATATAACTGCGAGATCCAGAAAAAAGCATGATGAGAATATCCTTTAGATGTCGACACAGAGATCTCTATAACGGCGAGACTGACTAAAGCTCAACCCAACAGGCACCTGGCCTTCGAGTGAATGCTGCGCCAAGCAGGCAAAATTTGTGAGAGTCCCAATTGGCAGTCCCTAATAGCGTGGGGTGTTTTCCTATTAATATGCTATAATATTATGGTCACGATTCCTATACTTTTCACACGAGCTGCACGTAAATATGGTTGTTTGATCTCACATATAGTGCGTCCTTCTGGGGAAATGCACCAACTTCTCTCTTCCCGGACTGATTGCTAATTTCAAAAAATGTGATAGAGAGAAAGCAGCTACTATCAGCCAGGTGTCCTCTATATCCTCTTAATCCGTTGACGAGATAATTTTTCTTACTCTGGAGCTTCTGTATTTTGCCGGACTACTTTTCCTCAGCCCCTGATGACTTAAAAAAATTTAGGTTTTCTTTTTCTTTCAAAAAACTACTAACTTCCTTCTTTCAAGGGATCATATTTCGACCAACAAGAAAATGAACCTTTCTTTCTTTACAGCAAAGCTCTCCAAAAAAAGTAGTAGGAAACGGTCTTCCTCTCGGTTTTTTTCTGTGCGTTAAACGTGCCCTCTGTTGTCAATTCAGTGGCGTTCACGTAGCCAAGTGACATATGGCAGCACCTTCGCCGTATTGGTTCGCCCTAGTTGAAGTCACAGTAGTCAGCATGCTGCCTCGTGTATCTTCGACCGTACCATCAAACGAAAAACTGTTGCGCGGGCTCGCTATACATGATAATACTAAATTATATTCTTTTACAGAAAGCTGGTTATTGTTTGGCTCGTGTTAGCTCTAGTTGGCGGATCGGGCAAGCCTCAGGTAAGTGATTCATGAACTGAAAGAAATGTTCGTTTCACCACCAAGTGAAGTTTGCGTCAATCCCAAAATCGGCTGAGCATAGAAATATTGAAATTGGCTAAAAATCAGCTTAGGTAAGATTTTACTGCAACTGCAACCGGCTTCACAGGATGAAATATATAGTAGAATTCTGTTAGTGAGAAGCAGATTTTTTTAGATGAAAATTTTAGTATATCTACTACAATTATAGTAGGGGACAGCACTGGCTCAAATTGCTAGATTAATTTTCATATTTTATATTTGTGATCTTCTTTGGGCATATGCGGAAAAGTATCAAGTAGATTTGTTAAATAAATAATTTTCGACAGCGTTCGAAAGTGGATAATTTTGTGTGTGTGTGTTTTTTTTTACTATAACGTAGTACACTGATCAAGTGAAACTTTCGTTTCCTATACAAAATCTATATGTAAAAAAAAATGTGGCGAAAAGTGCCACGGAAATTTCGGTTTGAGATTTCGTAAAGTAGTCCGCTGTGCGAAAAAAAAATCAATGTCTATGTGGTGGAATGCAGATGGCGCTAATATGAAGTGGAGACATTTTTCCGCAGCGATTTATATATCCAGACATTTATTTCGCACTTAAAAGTTGACAGATTGACTATTGATACCGTTTGATGTTTGGCGCTTTGCCACATATAACCAATTTGTGTTATTTAATTTGGATTTTACGTCTATTAGTTCAAGCTAGATTCCGCAACATCTGTGAAAAATTTGCCAGTATACACGATTTAAAAAACTCACTGTGACAGAAAGTGTACACTTTTGAATTTCAAGCTCTGTGTACACTTAAGTGCTGAATGAAAATTTTTCTGTGCTGAATATTGTTTGAAATAGAAAATTAGTAATTTAAAAAATAAAACTTGTATAAAGTCATCAAAGTGTCATTGCAATTTCTCATTAAAATAAAAAGAGAAAAGAAAACTCACTTGTCGTTGGCAAAATCCACATTAATTTTCATGAAATTAACCAAAAGCTCTTTTGGTACTCGCTTGCCTTCTTCGTTTTAATTCCAGCCATTATATGTACAAATTTTGAAATAATATTAATAATTAAGAAAACAAATAATTTTAAAAATACCGCTCGACAAAAACTCACAGGTTCCATGTATTCCATCTTCAAAATTTGCGAACGAAATGCCCATGAGAAAATATCGGTTACCGTTGTACACAGTTTTGACAGAAAAACTCATTTCATCTTTTACGAAATCGGAAAAAGGTGCTGTACACAAAATTTTATGAACACGCGTTAACTCATAGTTGCGGAATACGGTCAGCAGTTCAGTGTTATTTAATTTGTGGGATTACGTCTATTAGTTCAGTTCAGTTTAGTGTTATTTGTTAAAACATTTAAAATGGAAAATATTGCACTTATTTTCTCATGTATTTGCTATCAAGTTCCATTTTACATTTTCTCCACAACTCTTTTCCGCACAGAATGACCAGAATGCCAGCGAAATTTTCGCTCCATTAGCGTACTTGGCTTAACATGAAAAACAATGGTAATAAAACATTAATGGACAAAAAAGTCATTAAAGAAATTGAAGAAAATTTGCAAAAGGTTTTATAGAGGTTCTGATGGACTGATGGACTAGATGGGCGTGGTATTTGCTCACAGTTCACCAAAAATGATATATCACCACTTTTTGGACATATTCAATCCCAATTAAAGTGAGTTTGCTGTTTTTGTTTATAATCGTTGATGAAACACAGCTCCATCGGATGGAAAGGTATGGCTACAATTTTTTTAGATTTTCATTACATAATCTTCACTGATTGCCTAGAAATGTGTAACTGTCTATGTCAGATTTGATAACGTCAAACGTCATCTCACCTGTAATTTGTAGACGTCAAATACCTTCTGAAATCTAAATTGAATTAAATTATAATCTTTCCCGAAAGTCCTGTCATCTATTTGCTATTGCTAACTGAATAAAAAACGAATTTACAGTGATGAAAGACAATGAAATTACGAGTGTGTCTATGATTGTCGCCTGTCTGGGTGGTATAATGGCTAGCTCTCGTCGTGGGAGTGAGTAAGTGACACACCCTCTGTAGATGTTGACAGTTACTTTATATATCAATGAAGATTTCTACAGGCTCAATCATCGCAATAAACAAAAATAAATATATAAGATGAAACAAAAAAAAACCTTAGTATTTCAGACGACGGACGGACAATAGAATTAACACAATTCACGCTTCAACCTTTACCTGCATTGGCAGGGGAGTGGACTAAGAAAGGGGCATCCACATGCTCATCACCGCTACATCTCCTCAATAAAAAACTTATGCGCTCATGACTATTTTTTTATATATATTTATCAATATCTCTAGTGGTCAACAACAACAATAATGCAATAAAAAAACTTTCTTAGGCTCTCATAATACATACTAGCCTATTAAACATGAACAAAAAAAATGCACGTATATATATTAAAAATATGAGAAAAACTAAATCGACGAACACCAAAAAAAAATTCAGTCTTTATTAAATTAACCTTGTTAGACTGATCAGTATTATATGTTTACCTTTTTTCATTTCTTGTACTGAATCAAACGGGGCTGGTTGAGCAGTCGTTGGGAAGGTCATGAAGTTCTCCATATAATGAGCTCTGAGCTATTACCGTTTGCCCTGTACTTTTTAAGCTACAGGTGTTTTGTGAAAAACTAGCTTATTTTTCTTAATCACCCTGTAATGGTTAATATAGGGGGGAGCATAAAATTTTTTGATTATCTAGGTGACTACACCACCTCCTCCTCTACTGGCCACCATGGAGGAAATACTCTGTATTTGTTTACGGATTTATTAAGAAGGTACGACACGACTCTCATCTCAAACAGAAATTGCTTATAATTTTCTTTACAATATTTCAATAACGTAGACCAAATTATTTAATGCGGATTTAATTAGCCTTCAGACTCCTCACAGGCAATGAAAAATATTGCTGCTCTCAATTTTATACACTCAATCCATCAATCTTCGTTCTTCCCTGAGATCATTAGAGTTTCTGGAATGCCATGTCTACTACTACTCAATTCACAATGTCCCTCTCTGTGTTGAGGCTAATTACAAATAATCACGTTTAATGTAAACGCGTGTTGCTTGTTATCAGTATTCAATAATATTAAATAATCAAAATCTATTTCAATTGAATTGAATAGAAATCTATGCACACTAAAATGCTACCACTTGAGGGAGGATACATCAGAGACTTGCTTGTAGCTGCTTGAATTTATTTTCAACTTTTACATATTTTTCCGAAATCAATAGTCGCGCAGATAAATTCTCACTCAAAAAGTGAGAGTTTCCCCGTTATTTTAAAATATACAGAAAAAAAACTTTCCTTATAAAAAAAAAAATTACCATAAACTCAATAGTGTGACACGGAAGAAGAGCACCGGAATTGCTATTGTTTTGCTTATCACGAATCTTTTAGAAAATGGTATACCAATCCAGCTACTCCTACTACTCTAGTAAGGCTAAGCAGACATTTCTACAGTCTGGCTTTCATGGATCTTATCCTTTTGCCGAACTACCACATTTCGTACTGATTTGCCAGTTTTCTAAGCACTCGAACACATCTTTTCACTTAAATAAACTCAATTTGCTGCCATCATGGAAATACCCAGTCGAATACATTCTTTCTTAGGATCTTAGAATCAATACTGAGCTTAAGGGAATAAAAAAAGAAAAAAAGAGATCATAGATGGGTATGGGTCTACTTTCAACCAGGAGCACAAGAACGAAAAAGGATGAACTGGTGCTCAGCAAGCACTTGTAACTGAAAAAATAATCCAATATTCAAATCCCATTCGGGTACCAATCAACCCCCTCACACAGAGCCAACCCAACATACAAAAATCCTCTTTCAGTATTATAAGGATACTCCACGCTTTCCAGATCCAGCAAAAAGACCTGCTCCTATCCTTTCTCGGATTTCTTGACGTCGTCGCTCGGGCTCGGGCACACCAAAATAAACAAAAAGGTTCTGAGGTGGAGTTTTACGGTTGGGATAAGAGTGGGAATTCAAAAACAAACCGCACCGAAGCTTTCAGCTGAATGCGCTCTCCCGACATCCGGCAAAATGAACAAAACGCCCGCACAATAGAACGGTTGGCTTGCGGCATTTTCCATTTACTCTGTGCATCTCTAATTACAGAGAGCAAGGTAACTTTGTAATTTTACTACGCTAAAGATTACTTGGGCCAAGATTTATGGGATCAACTGTCTGCTTTCATGGTGCCCAAAATAGGGATTGCTTTTGGCTTAATTTGGACTCACTAGCTCTCGAGTGATTTTATGGTCAGAGGCAGATATTAAAGTCGCTCCGTGGAAAATTTTGTGGAAGGAAAACTTTAAAAGCAACTATGGTGGATGTGACGTACTAGTTTGAAATGCTGTTTTTTTTTGTTTTTTTACTGTTGTAGAAAATTTTCATTCTCCAGAGAAAAAGTCACCTTTAAGGAGGGGTTTTTCTATGAGAAAGTCTTTCGCTTAAGTTTGTGTGTGTACATGGATACCTGGAAAATGGTAATTACGATAAGAAAAGAAATATGTCGTGCGTCCTAATTTGAATTTACTTATGATTCGATGATAGGAATTTATCGTGATTACACGATTTAGGTTAACGAATTTTTAGTAGGTTCATTTAGAGGAAATCCATGGACTATCTTAAATCTTTTGTGTGATGGTTATGTAAATTAGCAAACTTAAATCTACTTAGTGATAGCCAGATAGAATTTGATTCTCATCAACGGACATGTCTTGTGGTAAGTACCTGATTATCGAATGCCTAATGATTTATAATCTCCTAAGGAAGATGAATTAAGGCCTATAATCCAACCATGGACAAACGAGTAAATAAGGCGAATTATGTTGGGTTGTCGAGCTACAAAATTAGTTCCCTAATTTGCTCCTTGTATGTGTATATGAGAGCTAAAAAGCATTTTGAATTTTAATGCCGAAAAAACTAGCTGTAATTTGGAACAATATTTTAATTTCAGTAACATCAGCAAGCAGCGCTGATTTTTTATTGCTTTTACGAGAAATTGCAGCCCAACGTTCGGTAAATATTTTGCTGTTGTATTTTTATGGGAGTGATAGCACCGTATTGCGAGGTCCTCTTTCATAGAGCCGAACACATCGTAATCACAGGGTGAATGGTTTGGACTATATCGAGGTTGTCAGTTTTCTTGGTCGTAAATCTGTAATCGCGTTCAGCGTTTGGTTTTTTGTGGGCTTATCTTACCTTGATATAGAAATTATGGTATGAATGCTAAAATTCGCCTGATTGTAAATTATGGTACGAATATAGTTTTATGGTACTGTTTTTGCAATATACACGAGGACATGAAATGAATCAAATTTTGTTTTGTTATCAAATTATCAGGTTCATTAGCTTTTCAAAATTGTCTGAATCGTTTGTTATTTAAAAATCGTAAATAACTATTCACTAAGAATTTTTGAAGCATATGTTCTACGATAGTTCAAATTTGGTGCAGATATTTGATATTGTGTTTCGGAAGTAAGATCCCCTCTTGATACCCTAGATGAAATCTACATGGTATACCAAGTTTGTCATTCCGTTTGTAACTCCTCGAAATAATGATGGTAGAGCAAAATGGATAGACACCCACCAGTGGCGTAGCTAGATGGACAAGGGCCCTGGTACATAGAGAAAAAATCGGGCCCCCACGGGTGGCCCCACCCCCTCTTTCCACGTAGATTAAACTTATGTTAGCCTTCAAACTTGTAGATAGAAAGAACAGTGCACTTAGCCCTAGTAGGATAAATCCCTTCACCGTCTTTATAATGTATTTAATAAAAGAAAATGGTAAAAAATAAACAACGATGCAGATGACAATATAAAATATTTAATATACAGATGAGATCAATAGACGGAAAAAGAAAGATTGTTAAAAAAATTCTTAGTGAAATTCTCAAAAATTCGTCTATAACTTCACTCAAATCCAAATTTCTGATTCGCCGGTGAATTCCGATAAGAGGTCCCTGCGCTTAATGCTGTTTCCAAAGAAGTTAAATAAGTCTTGCATTATTGCAAAGAATTTCTGAATTTCGACAGAACCTCGAACGGCATCGTTTATTACCAATTTAAGTTATGACTGGCGCAATATATGTACTCGGCGTTTGGCTGAATGTATACAGCACATGCCTCCGTGTGTGCCTTCGAGGAACAATGTTGCTTGACTCTATCTGATAAATGCCTGTGCACCATACAATTATTTGCGAAGCAAACAACCAACAGGGTAGGCAGCATACAATATTTTTGAATAGTATATCCAAAAACGATCAACTGGTCCGTATTTTGACGTAGACGCTTCTGAAAAGGTCCTGTTGTCTTTGTGTGGGTCCTTTGGAAAATTTCCTGGAGGTTTCAATGGCCCCATGTCAAGAATCAGCCGTTTTTCGCTGTCGTTCAATTTCTTGTTTATGAACATTCCCAAGTCTGTTGAAATTTCAAGAACTTTGAAAAATGTAGAGATGGATGATTCCTCTACTGTAGGTTGCGCGGAAGCGTCGACGTAGTCATTTGCAGCAGTAGCATTGGTGAGAGTTATTGGATCCTGATCTTCTTGAGTCGCTTTATTAACGATACAGCGGTGACTACGCTATCACTGGATAAACACTCCTCACACATGTCACTTTTGACAGGTATTTCTGCCACGGAAGGAACTGTAGCTGAAAAAGGTCTCCTAAAAAAAGCTATCTAGCTTGGGCAAGTTTTTTTTTTACTTTCTTCTCTTTCCTGCCGTTGTTTCCACTTCGAAGCACCGTTACGTTCCATAATTTTCAATTTTTAATTATCGAAATTTTAGAAACTCAAAATACTTACTGACATTTTCCAACATTGCTTGTCAATGTTTAGTAAAAATTACAGCAAGTCCAACAAAAAAGCATAGGACACATATTTTTCTTAGAAATTTACTGGAATTTTTTTTTAGAATTTTACACACTCCTGAAGGCCGACAACGGCCCACATTGTATTTGAAATTAACTGCAATAGGCCACCAAAGTGAACAAATTCTGTCGAAACATTTTCTGTAAATTTCTAAGAAATGAATCCTTATCGGTATCCTCATCTACGCACATAAAAATTGTTAGTAGCCCAGGCCATGCACCTGTTGTCAGCCTCCAAAAATTCGTAATAAATTGTAAGAAAAAATTTTCAGTAAATTTCTAAGAAAAAATTGTGACCTGGCTCGAGGTTTTCTAGCTTCGGGAGCTCTCTTTTCAAGGCTTAGAGGGCCCTCTGAGCTTCCAGGCCCTGCTGCACTGCACCACCCGGCCCTACCATAGCTACGCCACTGACACCCACACGTACGGACGATAATTCGAGAACGCGTTTTTGTACACGCAGTTTAAATAAAAAGTAAAATTAAGTTTGAAAATAAGATAAATCGGGCAACTCCTTCGTGGGGTTGCCATACAAAAATTTCGTTTTCCACAATATATTTGGACACAGCCTGAGAATGCGACACAATAGAGAACTGAAATTTGGTACATGGTATTTCTATAGAACAGAAAAAAAAAAAAAAATTCAAAAATGTACTAAATCGGACAGACTCTTCTTGGTGTTGCCATATAAAAATTTAAATTTTTTTCGTATACTGTGAAATCGATCAGTTCTATAGATTTTTATTGTACTAAAAACTTATTCAGAATATGAAATCCTATTAAATTGGTTGTAACAATTTTTTCTGGCCGACGAACCGTTCTACAAATATATGCGAAAAACCACTTCAACAATCAAAATTGTACAGATGGGTGACCATACGAAATTTCATACCCGCATTCATCTAGGGTACCATAAGAATTGGTGCTTAGACCAATTCTGGATTTTTTACTTGTTTGAAGTAGGGTTGATGATGCCCGGTAGCTGACCACTTTAAAATTATAATGCGAATAATATAATTGTTCAGTCCACCTATATACTTATGATCCCTCGATGAATTTCCTACTAGCAGAGATATCTTCAAATGTTTGGTCCAACAAACAGAACCCCATTCACTTGATGTTTTTCGGTTGCATATTAAATCCACCAACATTATCCTATAAAACTAAAAAAAAGGAAACAAAGTAAGCTTCTTGTATATTGCCCATAATATTTCAGTTAGCACCTAGATCGATCTATTACTGGAAAATCACATAATTAAGTCGACATTAACTTCCATGCTGTGATTAAAGCCTTTAAGGGTTCAGTCCGTTCACAAATCATTAATTAAGTGAAACAAAACACAGATAACCAAAAAATGTACTGCATTGCACTTTACTCTGTATGTTTACATATTTGCAATGTCATCATTACTCCAGTCAGCTGGTTTCGCCTTCGCCTCAAATATAATACAAGTAAATGCAACAACCGCCGCTAGGGCAACACCGAGAGGCGAAAGCTTATAACTGGATACGGTGGATATATAAAACCGACCAGCCGCAGCAGAAAATCATTCTTGGTTCAGAGCACATCTGGTTTAGAGATTAATCTAAATTCAAGAAGAATATTCCCAACTTCCAACATAGAAGATTAAGGCCTGAAACACAATTGGAGCTTTTCAGCCAGCTTGAGATTTGTTGACAATGTAAATCAATTTAGAAGAACACAATTGGAGCTTTAAATTTTTTGACAGCTTCAACATGGCTTGAGATTTGATCAAACTGAGGCTCTGTATAGTGGGGAGTATTTTTGGAATTACTGGGAATATCGACATCTTGATTATTAATTTCCGTTGCTTAAGTGGCATTTTCTGTTTCTTGGTTCCTATTTTCTTCTACTTGATTGCCATTTTCAATTTCTTCAGGTACGCCGACACTATCAGAGGTCACATTATTTAATTCTCTAGATTGGCTGATTGCCACATCGCTAAAGGAACTAGTTTTGTTCCTTGAACTTAAATTTCCAATTATTGGTCCTTATGAATGGTATGAGAAACTGCAGATTAGATGATAAATAGTATTTGCAATCGCACCAGAGCCACTAGGAATATGCTTTTGAGATCTAACAAAATTTTCCCGAATTACTTTCCATTTTTTTCGTAAATTTTCAGCTAACAAAAAAAAAACTTTTAAAAAGATGGATAGAATAAGTAGATTACAAAAAGTTATAATGTCTTTTATAGGTACAGGAAGAAGCTTCCTGGATTTGTCTTATCAGTTTTTTTTTTTTGAGGCGATAGCACAATCGGAATTATTGTCAAAGAAATTAGTGAGCAAATTTGAAATGTTTTACAGCATTTATATGTCCCTCACCAACAGAATCCATATGGAAGGAAAACGTTATGGAATCTGCCCAACTGTATCGGACCACTTGATGGCAAACACATTCGGTCCAGAAATTTCCAAATAGATCATCTAGCTATTTTAATTATAAACGTTTTTGTTCTATTATACTAATGGCGATTGCTGATGCAGATGGATTATTTACTGCCATAGACGTTGGCCATTTGGGAAGAAATAGTGACGGTAGTATATTTAGATCTTTCAACATTGGAAAACTTTTGAGATAAGGTAAATTAAACATATCTCTTCCATCAAACTTACCTGGGGAAGTGTATAATTTCTAGAAAATAAAGCTCTCGGTTCCGAGCTTCCAAAATTTTGACTATGGAGTAGTAATGTGAGCTTCCGTTCTAATCACATTACCAATACTTACCAATAATTCCTATAAAGTGCCATTCAAAATTACATACATATAAAAAAACCGAGAATGTGCTTGGACTACTGGATTGTGTCATCGCTATGAAAAGCTTTTGGGAATTTAAATGAATAAAATAAGTAAACAACGAGTTTTGAAACAAAACTGAGGCCAAATCGCATGAAAATAAACTTTTCTTCACACATAGAGGTGGGCTCAGATTTTTTGATTGGGATATTTCTCTAGAATATTCTTTCTCTTCATGAATCAAATCACTTATTACCTCTGATTGATTATACTGAAATATATCGGTGATTGTCAGCAAATAAAATCTGAGTCCACCTATGTGTGTGAAGAAAAGTTTATTTTCTACTTTTTCATGCAGCTTGACCTCAGCTTTGTTTGAAAACTCGTTTTTTAATTATTTTATTTTCTGCCTTTTTCACGTTAACTAAATTGTTATTACGTGCTGGATGGAGATATTTTAAAATAATTTTATGACGGCTGAAAAGACACTGATTTATCAGTTTTTCAAAAAATTTATTCGAGTATCAAATCGTTGAAGTATTGCAACGGTTTTCTGAAATTCAAATTATGTTTTAAACAGCGATTTTTAGATGTATTCCAACTTGATCCCATATAACATGAATTTTCCCAATTTTCCATGTTTTCCACAGACTTTTCCTATTACTATGATTTTTTTTTAAAAATTTACATGAATTTTCCTCGATTTTTCATGCAAGTTTTCATGATTGTTGAAGAGAAAGTATTGATGCCAGTAGGACGGCAAAAAATGATTCCGCATAGCTTATAAAACTTTTTTGTTTGAAAATTTTCCGGAATAGTCGGAAAATTCCGGAAAATTTTTCAGAAAAATCGGAAAATTCTGCATTTTTCCTGAAACAGATTTATCACTAATCATATGGATGAAAATTTTTCCAATGATTTTCCCGCTTTTCCATGGAGTTTTCCACAAAAGCAACTTTATGCAACTCATTTCGCTCTACAACTTTGTCTTAGGTTGCAAAATGAACGCTTCCTTGGTCGGAAAAACTCCGGAAAAGCGTTTTACATGAATTTTCCTCGATTTTTCTGCAAGTTTTCACCACTGTCGGAGAGAAAGTAATGATGCCAGTTGATAGGAAACTTGATCCTGCATAATTTAGAAAACTTTTTTACCGGAAAATTTTCCGGAAAAGTCGGAAATTTTTTTCGGAAAAATCGGAAAGCTCTGCATTTTTCCTGAAACGGATTTATCACTAATCAAATTTGTACCAAATTTCCAAATGATTTTTCCCGATTTTCCGGGGTTTCCGTGGAAATTTCCGGTTCAAATTTTGATAGATTCAATTGTCACGCGACATGAACCTGTGTGCCAAATTTCAGCTCACTGTGATGACGAAAATTGGGTCTACGAGAGTGTCGAAAATAGTAAAAAAGAAATATAGGTATAAATAAATATACGGACAGACAAATTCGTGTACGAGTTAAAGGGATGGGCTGGCCTCAATAAATCATTCACTTTTTATCAAGATGGAAGTTTACAAATTGCTTTTTATAAAATAAACTACTCACGGGATTTATCTGGTTTTTGAGCTACTGAATAAAGTTATCTCAATCTTCATTTTCATGTTAAAGTAAACGTATAGCAATAAATTTTATTCAAGTTGGGTTTCAATTTTAATATTATAAAAGTATTTGTAACATGACAAATATTAACAAATTTGGAAAAACAGCTCCGGTAGCATTTACAAATATCTTTGAAAAATCTATGTATGAAAAATAATAAAAATTGGTGTGTACATGAAAAAGTAATTAGGGGGGAGAGAAAAATAACACGGTTTTTTGAGGTTTTTGATTTCCTAAAAAAAACCAACATCTTTATCAAAAACTAAGCCCGGTAGCATTTAAACTGAATAGTTTCTAATATTTTGCCGAAGGTTTCAAATCAATATCATAAAAATTGTGGAAAATAAGAAAGGGGAAGAAAATGTTTACAAATTTATGCAGCCATAAAGCTTATTCCCATGACAAATAAATGCAGACTTCGCTGATACCTCTTAGTGTGATAAAGGTGAAGACCCAATGATTGCGTTGCGTGCGCTAATGCGTTGACAGCTAAGTTAAAATTTGACTTTTATATGGAACTTGACCAAATGAGCAATGCGCTGAACGCATCGTACGCAACCAACGCAAAAGTTGCCTACTTTTTAACTTTTTCGCAACAAACGCAGAGCATGTCATTTTTGTTTGGCATTTAAAAAGTTGTGATTTTAGCAGCGGTAAAATTTTTCTTAAAAATAAAGAAATTGAAATGAGTAATTATTTATCGGAGGAGCTACTAATTGAATTAGTCAAGAAGTATGAGTGCATATACAACAAAAAGTCCATAAGTTATAGAAATGTAAAGGAGAAAGAAAAAGCGTGGGCTGCTATAAGCATGGAAATTCAAGAAGAAGGTAAGATAATGTTATAAAATTGTTTGTAATTTTATGTTATGGGTAGTTACTTTTATGCTTTAGAAAAAGTATGTAAAACGAGGTGGAGAAGTATACGGGACAGATATGTCAGAGAGTACGCGAAGCTTCAGCTTCCATCAGGAAGCGAAACAAATTTTGAGAAATGCAATTGGCCTCTTTTTAGCTCCTTATCATTTTTGAGGGAATTTGTTATGCCAAAGAAGTAAGTACCATATTGGATTATTATTATTATTATTGTTAATATTAATTGAGGTTTCATTTGTAGAACAAGTACTAGTGTACCACAAAATCTGTATGAGAACGAAAATGAAAGTTTCGTAGTTGAATCGTGGGACGAGTCAGCTCAACACATACCAATAGAAGCCCCAGATATATGTTCAACATCATCCTCAACATCAGCATTACTTTCCCCTTCAGGTGAAGGGAGTAATAGTTGTAAGAGCCATTCCACTCCTTTAAAAAGGCAGAATACTACAGAAGTAAGGTTTGCCACCTTTTTGGGTAAAGTGGAAGATATTGTTGAAAAGAGATTCCGTCCCGAAGATAGTGACAAACACGAGACTTTCTGCAAATTAGTAAGCTCGAAATTAAACGAGCTACCTGATGACGTAATCGCTCCAACGCAGTTTGGCATATTCCACCTATTCGTAAAATCTTCTGATATTTTCTTCCATTCATGATGATTGGGAAGTGAAACATAAATTTGCGAGAGTTCGTCCCATATTATGTTACAAGTTTCCAATGTGATCCTTCTCACGGATGTGAGTCCCATTTTAAAAGATAAGGAATAAAATTGCCTGCTGCCAGCATGAGCTAAATATCTGAAAAACGACATAAAAAAAAAATTTCTTATACTTATTAATAATTACATTGAGGCTTACATCAGCGTGAGGTATAATCTGCATTCTGGGGAAATGGGTGTTCTTATGGATGTCTTCGATAATTTTGATCTTAAGAGATTACACAGTACATCAAATGTTTCTTTATCCATTCTAGTCGCAACTTTGAATTGCTCTGGATCACCTTCTTTAAGTTTGCGAAAAGTAGTTGCAAAAAAACCAGAAATATCTCTGTCTAAATATAAGTTTTTGACCCAAAATCGACGTCCAGCAATACTTAACATGTACTCATATGCTTCATAACATATCAAAATTATTAACACCAAATCCACAATATCTTCAAAAATATCCATTCTCATAAAATACGTTAATGATTTATTTGGGCACAATTGTCAACCGTTGTTTGTCAACGCAAATGTCATTGGGTCATCAATCGGCATCACAACGCAATGCACGCAATACGCAATGAACGCAACTAACGCAACGCAATCATTGGGTCTTCACCTTAAGTATTACGAATCTTGATACCGCGAATACGTTCTGGTGTGCGAATTGAATTTACAAACAAGTGCAATTTATATGGCTGACGAGTGATATGCAAGAAAGCGTTACATCATGTATGAAACCTTACTGCAAATGTATGCTTGATCTGCGAGGCGCCTATGGCCCAGTCGCTTGGTATGCGTGAGCATGTATAGCGTATGGGAACTTGAGTGGAGAGATAATGAGTGAAATCGACCGAAACTATTGCGTACAAGCAAAACTTATGACTTTGCTATGGAATTGTATTAGACAAAATCAGATCCACTCGCAACTAATTTTATTCAAACTTTAATTTATTTATACAGCAAAGTCGTCAGGTTTGCTTGTACACAATAGTTTCGTTAGATTTCATTCATGGCAGACTTCAGTCTCAACTCAGGCTCAGACTTGCGCTACACACGCTCATGCAAATCATACGACTGGATCATGCATGACCCAGTCGTATGATTTGCTTGAGCGTGTGTAGCGGCCTTAATACCGCACTTGCCCTTCACACACCTGTTTCTAGCTCTCCTTAATCCCAATCCATCCTGTCTTTCCAAAGCTTTGAATTACATCACATAGTATCCCCTGGCCACTTGATTTCTTTACAAAAGATAATTTTAAATACGGCGAATTTTCTCGAAATGAGTAATTTAGAAGACTTCAATAAGAGCGCATAATTGAATTTTATTGAAATTAACGCGAAGAGCTCAGATTTAGTCAAGGAGAAAACGAAAAACATTTGAGAGACTCCCATTAATTCTAGATTGATTGCCGGATCCTTTTAAAGTTGATTTAATTAAAGTGTCTTCTTTCACAGATGATTTTAAATCAATTAAAATTAAAATTCACAATGATGGCTGCTTTACGTATTCAGGTGGGGATTCTAATTTCCAGTGAATAATTGCCACTACAAAATCATTTGGATATCAGTTCCTATAGTCTTTCGTGAGATGCGCAAGGCTTTAATTTGATCCTACCATTTCTTTGGTTTGGAATGCGTAACTTTAGTCACGTCTGCAACACTATTTCACCGTGGAATCACAGAGAATCCCTTATGGATTCTGTATCTAATTAGTATTAATTGAGTTTGCCCGATTTTATAAAATTATTAGTTATTTAGTTTGAGAGCAGAAAGATTGTATTGAATTTTGCATTTTAATCCGAACCATGAATTTCAGGTCGTATAAATTTATTGAGGCATAGGAATGCTATGGGTGCTTATTCGAAAGTATGGAAGAGTTGACTCTAGCAGTTCTTATAGTCTAAAGACTTATTTCCATATTTGTTTTCCTTGTTCTTTCTTTTTTTTAGTCACACATTGCTTCTGCTTCAGACTCTGTATTTTTGTTCACTATGTTATATGATTAGCCTAGAAGTACAGCTATCATGATCTTGCACCTAGGTAAGTAGAATACGAACCACGTTCCGCCATTAGTGACGAATTATGTGAAAATGTATCAGAAAGCGCGGTACAGAGAACACAATACTCTCTCTCTTTGTGTTTCAGATAAAAATTTATACACATTAGTCACAGAATTACGTCACAGGCTATCAGTTGCAATGCGTCAAATGGGCTTGCACCATCTATCACAGATATTCTTTGGATCAATACTTCGGAATAGTTCACGCAAATCGTCATCCGCAACCGTAATAGCAGATTTCATTTAATATTCCACGAACTTTTCATCCGTAGATTTTCCATTATTTTGTGATGTAACGCATTTCTCATTCTTAAGTAGTATACTGAAGCGCTTCTTCGGAAGCATGTACCGCTGACTTTCTCCATCCCAGTTCCTTGCCTCATAGAACATCTAACAGAAATAGTACGCATCTCGTATATTGGAATGTTTTATATGGCGGTCGTTCTATTACGACCCGTTCTCACATATTGTGCGAAAACTCTCTGCTTGTTAACGACCTGCGACTCACCCGGGGCGGTGATATTATGACCCGCTCTTATAAATTTTACGAAAACTCTCTGCTTTGCAGACCCTCCGACAACCACCAGTGGTGAGTGGCGGACGACGGGAAAGTCAACTTAATGACAAGTTAGGAGACAGAAGAGTTTTCCGATTGTTTTACATTTAAAATGCACACTGCAAGAAAAGGAAAAAAGAACAAAAAAAATATCAAACTCTCTTTAAAACTAAGTTGTATGGGTCCTATGTGTATGTACGTGGGAATCATATGGGGTTAGTGACCCTTTTATTCGTAGAATTGCAATGAAATGAAACTACCACACAAGTTTTGTAGTTACCATTTATTGGCCAATATTTCGGTCTCTTCTTTAGACCATCTTCAGTGCCTAAAAATACATTATATCCATATAACCCACATTATAAACCGTTCTCATATAAATTACCTTATGAAAATAGGATTTTATTTCCTTCGTCACTTTTTTAAAAAATTACGTTAGGAGCACATCAAAATTTTTTTTTTATCGCTTAAAACAGTAATTGAAATAACACCAATTAATTGAATAAATAATTAATAATTAGAATAGCACGATAAACAATAATTGAATAAATAAATAAATAAATATATAAATACATAATTTAATCTAAAACACAGTAAATAAGTAGATGAATAGATAATTTCATGTGCAATACAGCCTAGGACATCTTGTAAACTGCGCGTAGTAATACTAACTAGACCGATTAATTGGGGATCCTCTCTCACGACCATACGTTTTTAGTGTGCCTAGAGTATGCTTATATTGTGTGTTAATGTATTGTGTGTCTGTTTTGAAGTTAATTGACTGTGGTTGTTGAGGTGTTTATAGAGTGCTTCAATCTTTTCCTTCTCCTCCAATTATTTTCGGTGTGAAGGATCTTCGGATCCTCATAATCAAATACATGGCCTTTTGTGATAGCATGGGATAAGCAAGCTGTGTTGTAGTTGCGTTTGCTTTTCTCAATTTCTGTGTCATTTTGTGTCAGCTTCATCACCTTTTTGTAGTCATTAATATGTTCTCTCATTCGCGTTTGAATGTCCCTTCCTGTTTCCCCAATGTATACTTTATCGCAATTATCTGTTTTGCATGGTACTTTGTATATTCCTCCTAGGTTAGGTTTTTGTATCAGTAAAAATAATCTGTCTTAATTTGTTTTGCGGTTCTAATCCGAATTCCACATTAGTATTGTTGTTGCGTTTAACGTAATTTTTTAAAAAAGTGACGAAGGAAATAAAATCCTATTTTCATAAGGTAATTTATATGAGAACGGTTTATAATGTGGGTTATATGGATATAATGTATTTTTAGGCACTGAAGATGGTCTAAAGAAGAGACCGAAATATTGGCCAATAAATGGTAACTACAAAACTTGTGTGGTAGTTTCATTTCATTGCAATTCTACGAATAAAAGGGTCCCTAACCCCATATGATTCCCACGTACTTTCTTTAAAACTTTCATGAATAAAAATAAAAATGTGAAAACACAAATTGCATGCAACTAAACAAAATGGCAAATGTTTCATTTTCGCAAATAAATGAGAAGGGGCGGAGTTTTCACGTTTTACTTTCAAAAAATGTTCCCGCGCTTTTGTAAAAACTGGTTTTCATGAAATATTGACAATGTTTGGTCACATGTTGTTGCTGTAATCGACACATGTTGTTGCTGTAATCCTATGATATTTGAACAGAACGTGCTTCTGTTTAGATTCGTTTTGCTCTGAAGAGATTAAGTGGGAGAAACTTATGCTGGATTCGCTGATATTTTCGGGAAAAATGAGAATTTTGTATGAGAGGAAGAGGTAGTGTGACTTGATGAACATTATTATTTATTTATTAAGAACTTCATCAAAGATATGATTACTGAGTTTACAAAAGAATAAAAGTATATATAACAATGTAATGAAAAAATGTATACATAACAAAATAATAAAAAGAAAAGTAACTCTAACTAAGAAGATCTTTTATTTGTCTTTTTGAAAGATGAAAGTCAATGCAATCAAACTGGTGGTTAAAGATTTGAAAGGCTCGTACATGCTAGTTTGTACTATGCTGAGGAATTACGAAGAAGTTACAGTTCCTCAAGGAGCGCACAGGAACAGATATATTGAAAGTATTTAAGAGCTCAGGGGAATTCATCACTCCTTGTATACACTGAAATGCAAAAACAATGCTGGAAGTTTTTCGTTTATTCTCAAGAGAATCCAAAGGAAAGAGCTTAAGCTTGTCGACATATGGAGGTAGAATAATACGGTTATTCCGGTGAAGTCCACACAGGGAAAAATGAACGAATATCCGGTGCACAGCCTCGATGCGATTTATGTAGCATAGAGAGGAGACCAGACCGGACTGGTATACTCCAAAATAGGTCTAACGAATGTGCAGTAAAGGACCTTCGTTATGAATGGATCATTAAACTCCTTCGACCATCTCTTTAAAAACCCCAGAGTAGCATTAGCCCTGGCAACAATTGTGTTAATATAATCCTCGACAGAAAGACGAGTAGTAAGGAAGACACCCAAATGTTTGGTTTTGTCAAGTCTAGTTCCATCCATCCATCCATCTAAAGTATATCTAATGTCGAAAGGCCTTCTTTACGAGAAAAGGACATAGGAGTACATTTGCTGATATTGACAGGAGAGAAAGGTGTCCAAGTTCAAGTTTAAAACTCCACAATCGTTTTCATCAGAAACAATGCGGATGATTTTGGCATCCTCAGCATAGCCAAGAATTCTTGAATTAGCCAAAATCAGAGATACATCGTTGATGTAAATTATAAGAAGGAGTGGTCAAAGATGTCTGCCTTGAGGAACGTCGGAAGTATTATTTATTTCGGCAGAAAGATCTGCGTGCGACCAGATAAATACGAACGAAGCCAATTAACAAAGACAGTGGGAAAAGCAAGAACAGTCAACTTGTGAATTAAAATTTTATGATTGATTCGGTCGAAAGCTATACTAAAATCCGTGAAAATGGAATCGATTTGCTGTCCGCTTTCAATAGCAGAAATTCAGAAATTATTAAACTCTAACAAATTAGTCTTAGTAGATTTACCTTTCATAAAGCCGTTGTCGTCGAATGTCGGTCGTTAAAGAGAGTTGGAGACAAATAAATGAAACCGGTGCATTAAAATCGTGAAGTTTGACAATTTTCAATTAAAAAAATCAATAAAAACTCTAAGTGTCAAAATGGATTTTTTAATTGAAAAAGAGAATGAAAACATTCCGGTAAGAGGGCTGATGAAACTAAGAGAGTCTCAGATTGTTTAGTCCACCTATATTCCTCAATGTTCTCCCCAATGCCAAAACACTGATTCCTCGTCCAGCCTAAAACAAATAAAAAACAAAACACAAAGTATTTAAATCTTAAAAATATTATAAACAAGAATACTTATCTAAAATCTAGGCAATTCCTCTCTTTAGTCCTGCAGCGTTCCAGTATTTCCCCAATCAAGAATATTATCTAAAAAAAATACAAATGGTTTATTAATTTTATCATTAACATGTAAAAACATTATAAACTCACCTTAAACATACATTCCTCCTACATTTGTTAATGACAGCAATTGACATTACGTCAATCAGCTGTATGAGGTACGTTCAGACATCGCATCAATCGTTGCTAGGGCAACACCGAAAGGCGACATCTCATAACTGGATGCGGCGGCTATATAAAGCCGACGAGCCGCAGCAGAAAATCATTCTTGGTCCAGAGCTCATCTGGTTTAGAGATTAATCTAAATCCAAGAATATTCCCAACCTCTTTATAGAAGATTAATTCTATATTTCAGAGAATAATCTGAAACTCCTATCATTTCCAAAAAAATCCATCCCACACCTAAGCAGAAGTTTAATTCTGCGCAGAGATTAATCTGCAATATTCCTTCCTACACCTAAGCAGAAGTTTAATTCTGCGCAGAGATTAATCTGCAATACTCCTTTCTACATCTAAGCAGAAGATTAATTCTGCGCAGAGAATAATCTGCAAACATCTCCTGCTCACATTCACGCAGAAGAATAATTCTGCTGCAGAGAATAATCTGCTACATCTCCTGCTCATATTTACGCAGAAGAATAATTCTGCTGCAGAGATTAATCTGCTCTTCTTCTTCTTTGAAGTAGCGTATTGCTACACTTCTGCGCACGCGCAGAAAACTGACAATCTAAGTAGTCGATTTTTCTATAGAATCATTTTGCTGCCCTTGTGCCCTCACGCACTAGCAGCATTAATATTTTCCCCTTTCTGTGTTTTTATGACAGATAATAATTCTAGTCTTCTCTCCCTTTTTCAGAACGAGGAGAAAATTGGCAGCGCCTGAGCGGGAGCTTATTGAATTTTAATTTGAATTTTAATTTGTCGTTTTTTATTATTTTTTTATTACTTTTATTTTTATTTTTTTTGTTACTTGAAGTTTTTATTGAATTTTGTAGTAGTTTGTAGGTTAGTTTTAGTTGTTCTGAATTTCTTTTAATAAATGAATTATTGTGATATTAGTGTAAGCAAACGAATACTTGAAGTATTTTATTAATAAAAGTTTTATATTTGAATTTTTATAAAAGACTGAGTTGTCAATTAAAAACCGGCACTCCCTCCCACGTCCGAGACTAGATCTCACATTGGTCCTTCAAGTCCGGATAACTCAGTCAGTTAAATATAAAATTGAAATATTGCTTAATATCACATAATTCAAGCTTCTCGATTAGAAATGCCGAAAAATGGCGAATCCATTTCATCTGACGTTGGTGACGAAACCATTGACTCTGTGTCAGAGTTGGTACAGTCCCAAAAAGAAGTCAAAGATTTAATGGAAGAATTATTTAAAAGGCACCAAAGAGAAGGAAAAAAGAAAACTGTCAAATCGACAGAAAAACGCCTACAAACGTTCACCGAGTATTGGAAAGAATTCCAAACTCGACATAGGTCTATACAAAGGAGAGTGACAACACAAGATCTCCAACTAGAATATTTCACCAAAGAGATATTTAGCGAAGTACAGGAATATTACATTGAGAAAGCAGCAAGCATGGAAGAAGACATAGACAGATTAACACCAACACCATCTGTCAGCAATCCACCTTACACACAGACAAATTCCGCTAGCACAATGTCATGCAATAGCGAAAGACTTCCTAGAATCAAGCTGCCGACATTCAATGGTGAATATTCTACATGGATCTCATTTCATGATTTATTTAACTCAGTAATACACAACAACAATAATTTAAGAGACGTTGACAAATTGTATTTCTTAAAAACAAATCTAGTAGGAGAAGCTGAAAAATTGCTCAGGCATTATGAAATATGCGACGCAAACTATAAACCAGCTTGGCAACTCCTCAAGGAACGCTATTCAAATAAGCGAATTCTAGTCAACGTGCAATTAAAAAAATTATTGTCTCTCCCACCCACAAATCATGATACTGCCGAAAGTATCAAAAGGCTACTAGACAATATAACAGAGGCGCTATTAGCATTACAAAATTTAGGTGTAGAAACAAACAATTGGGATCCTATAATTATATACTTGACTGTACAAAAGTTACACCCAGACACACACCAGTTATGGGAACAGAGCCTTCATAATAGCACAGAATTACCCAAATTAAAAATATTAACTAAATTCCTAGAGGCTCGCTTCAGAACTTTGGAAATGATAGGAAATAGAAATACGTCTTCGAACATGACACAGAGAAAACCATTCTCACCAAAACCAACTTATGGATTCTTGAATAGAAGCCAAAGTTCAACACCAAAGCACCCACCTACAAAAAAGTCCTCTTGCAGCCATTGCAAGGGTGACCATATCATATTTCATTGTCAAAAATTTAGAAATATGAACACCCGACAACGACATGAAGTTGTCACAAATAAGCATTTATGCAAAAATTGCTTATCTCCCAACCACCTAACCTTAAATTGCACAAGCAATAAAAGGTGTTACCATTGTAACAAAAGTCACAACACATTGCTCCACTATGAGCAAAATGATTCGGTGACAGAATCACCTAATCAATCCACCCAAAATTCTAGTATGGAAACTGAACCAAGCACACCCTTAGCTTGTAGAAATGACGAACAACAAGTTCAAAATTTTCTAACCGCCAATATGAAAAGAGCTCTTCTCTCTACAGCTCTGATCAACGTCACTGCACCATCTGGACTCACGATGACGTTCAGAGCGTTAATTGACTCAGGGTCACAAGTGTCGATCATGACAGAAAAGGCCTTTAAGCAATTACGACTTAAAGGATCTCCAACCACCCAAGAATTAATTGGACTTGGTACAACTCCAACCAATACAGCTGTACAGCAAACCACAGTCACAATTAATTCTCTACAAAACAATTTTAAAATAGCGAGCAACATGCTCATAATCCGAAAAATCACCGATCTGCTTCCAACACAGACAATCGAAGTGTCAAATTGGAAACACATAAACAATCTCCCGCTTGCAGATCCTACGTTCTCAGTTCCAGGAGAAATCGATGTTCTTCTCGGAGCAAACATCTATGCCGCCATCATTAAAAATGGAATTAGAAGAGGATCTAGCAATACACCTACAGCCCAAAACACCGAACTGGGCTGGATTCTGGTCGGAGGAGTACCAGAAGTAAAAAGCACGACGACGACTGTGCTATCCACCTATACTACGACAAACCCCAAGTCGGATAAGAAACTAAAGAGAGTTCGGGAATATTCCACCACGCCAATATGTTCACCAAAATATCAAGTTCATACAAGAAAACTCCTACCCCCCGCAAAATATGGATATGTGTCCACCAAGAATCATAATACACCTTTACACCACATTGCTCAGAGAAAAAACTGGAGAAATACACCAAATGAAGCAAAGAAGCACTATACGTTAACAACTCTTTCCACCATCAACACAAAATGGAAAAATGAAACAAAAGTGTCGCCATCTCGTTCAGTGTCAGCAACTTTACAATATAATAAAATAAAAACTGAACTAGATCACAGAGAAACTAAGCCTCTCACCAATAGATGGCATCACGATCATCCAAACACTATCTCTTATTCTCAGAAATGGAAGAGAATAGTATTCCCCCAGTAATACGAACTGAAGCAAAATACTTCAGAACTCTTTCCTCCTCATTCTATAATAGAAATAAATTAAATATTTTCACCAGTCCATTCTAAAAAAAAAAACATATTGTCCTCTCCCCTTCACCAACTCATCTCAGGACAATCATCGATTATCCCCACCAAAATCTAGTACTCTCTGGCAGTACAAAACTAAAAAATACCCGTTACGTTTGAATATAAACGATTCCAAAACCCGCCAAAAATCACTTCAGTTGTGAACGTTGACAAGTGCGCGCAGTGGTTTTTGAGTTCGTTTTTATTTTTTATTATTTTTTTTATTTTTTATTATTATTTCTATTATGGAAGAACTATTAGAAATTTTTAATTCAGAGTCTTTAGACTCAGTGGATGTAGGCCTCGCACCTACACCTCCGGAGCTATTGGCACCTCATAAGCCAATCAGGGCTATCAGCCCATTGCCACCAACTCCTAAAAAAGCACGCAGACCCCGATCAGCGATCGTGCGACCACCAGCTGCCGTACATTCCTCGCCTATTAAGCGAAAGACACGACCATTTGAGGCAAGGCCAGCATCACCAAAAGTCAAAAGGCTGCAAAGGGAGCCTAAGGAAGGTGGTCACTTCAACTTTAAACAGAGACCCAAAGAACCCCGTCCTGAAATTCGGGTACCAACTCGGCCAAGGCTGCCTACAGCAGCACGCTCTACGCCATTAAGCATGCCAGAATTAGATGCTGAAACTGGCAGCAAACCAAAAGCCAAGGATTGCCTCAAGTGGCCAAGGAAATGTAGCCCAGCAGTACAAGTCTCGCAGCCACAACGAACATCGACAGTATTACCAAGTCTATCAGGAGATCTTGATGAAGTAACGACTACTACAAACAATTCAAACGATAACCAGGCTCCTGCTGCATCACTTCAATCGCTCATGGATATTCCAATTACCCCCTGGAAGGAACTCCAAAGTTTTTCAGCAACTAATGAGGAACCAGCTGATCATTTTACTCTGAAAAAAGGAACAACAAAGAACGCCGTAATACCACCACTACCACCACAGGAAAAGGCCACAGAACCATCAACACATTCTGTACAGCCCTGGAATAACCCTACAACAATTAGTGCTGAATCATCCAGTTTAAAGCCAGGAATCCCTAGAGATTTAATAAATAAAATCTACGCGACTCCTATCATCACTCAGCTTCTACAAGATACTAATACTCCGTGGGACAAAATAAGAGAGGCCAAATCCTTCTTCAAATGGAGTCTTCCTGGAGGAGTAACAATGAAGATGAGTAAGAAAGGAAACAGATTCCACATCTTTTACCAAACAAATGTAAGTTTATTTAAACACAAACAAAATTTTACAATTTGTTTTGAGGCGGGAGGATGTTTAGTCCACCTATATTCCTCAATGTTCTCCCCAATGCCAAAACACTGATTCCTCGTCCAGCCTAAAACAAATAAAAAACAAAACACAAAGTATTTAAATCTTAAAAATATTATAAACAAGAATACTTATCTAAAATCTAGGCAATTCCTCTCTTTAGTCCTGCAGCGTTCCAGTATTTCCCCAATCAAGAATATTATCTAAAAAAAATACAAATGGTTTATTAATTTTATCATTAACATGTAAAAACATTATAAACTCACCTTAAACATACATTCCTCCTACATTTGTTAATGACAGCAATTGACATTACGTCAATCAGCTGTATGAGGTACGTTCAGACATCGCATCAATCGTTGCTAGGGCAACACCGAAAGGCGACATCTCATAACTGGATGCGGCGGCTATATAAAGCCGACGAGCCGCAGCAGAAAATCATTCTTGGTCCAGAGCTCATCTGGTTTAGAGATTAATCTAAATCCAAGAATATTCCCAACCTCTTTATAGAAGATTAATTCTATATTTCAGAGAATAATCTGAAACTCCTATCATTTCCAAAAAAATCCATCCCACACCTAAGCAGAAGTTTAATTCTGCGCAGAGATTAATCTGCAATATTCCTTCCTACACCTAAGCAGAAGTTTAATTCTGCGCAGAGATTAATCTGCAATACTCCTTTCTACATCTAAGCAGAAGATTAATTCTGCGCAGAGAATAATCTGCAAACATCTCCTGCTCACATTCACGCAGAAGAATAATTCTGCTGCAGAGAATAATCTGCTACATCTCCTGCTCATATTTACGCAGAAGAATAATTCTGCTGCAGAGATTAATCTGCTCTTCTTCTTCTTTGAAGTAGCGTATTGCTACACTTCTGCGCACGCGCAGAAAACTGACAATCTAAGTAGTCGATTTTTCTATAGAATCATTTTGCTGCCCTTGTGCCCTCACGCACTAGCAGCATTAATATTTTCCCCTTTCTGTGTTTTTATGACAGATAATAATTCTAGTCTTCTCTCCCTTTTTCAGAACGAGGAGAAAATTGGCAGCGCCTGAGCGGGAGCTTATTGAATTTTAATTTGAATTTTAATTTGTCGTTTTTTATTATTTTTTTATTACTTTTATTTTTATTTTTTTTGTTACTTGAAGTTTTTATTGAATTTTGTAGTAGTTTGTAGGTTAGTTTTAGTTGTTCTGAATTTCTTTTAATAAATGAATTATTGTGATATTAGTGTAAGCAAACGAATACTTGAAGTATTTTATTAATAAAAGTTTTATATTTGAATTTTTATAAAAGACTGAGTTGTCAATTAAAAACCGGCACTCCCTCCCACGTCCGAGACTAGCTCTCACACAGATCCTCTGTCTCTTCCTGAGCATACGTAATTACTTGTAGGGCTTAAAAAAATTATGTTGTACAAATATCGGAGCTTTTTTTTACCTATTTTCGTAATTGCTTTAATTTTTCTTTCTTTTTCTATTTCATTTCGTTCTTTAAGAACAACTGTAATCATTTTGAGAGACCTTTTGTTCTTGGAGCTCTTTCTGAATAAGTTTTAGCCCACTGTTCTGCCAATCAATTCTGAAGAACATAAACAGTGAAACCCTTATATAAATCGAATTTAGAAGTACTATATTCCATCGAGTTTGCACCACCCACTTGCCTCTCTAGAGCCTTGTACGTCTTCCGCTATACTTCGATATGAGTAGCTTATACTTACAGCTGTTTTGAAATATATAATTAGGTTAACATGTGTACCAGGAAAGTTCCTCTAAAGGCTACACTTCGATAACCAGTTGGAAGTTTGGAACTTGTTTTCGCACTCTCCGAAGTGGTCTTTATAGCTTCTAAATACGTATCGCATTGGAATTTCAGCGAAAACATAATTTATTCACATATAGAAATCGTCCTTAATATCCTTTTGAGAGTATCTAGTGAAAGTCTATCATTTTTTCAGAAAGTATAGTGTCGCCACAGTTACCCACTTTAGCTTTTCTTTTCGTCGGGTCTCTATATATTTTGCAAAAGGCGAATTAGTCTTTGAGCCATTGTATGATTATTATGCGGCTTCTTAGATTTCAATTTGTACGATTCCAATTCTACTATTCTGTGTGGCGGTCTTAAGCCTTAACAACCTGACTGATAACCAACTTTTATTTACCACTAAATAATTAAATTTACCCTTGTGAATACATAAATGAACGATATTACCCGAAAAGAAACCTTAATGCACTAAATAATTACGAGGATATCACTCAGCACACAACACGTGGATATTCTTAATTCATAGGGGATCGTCAGTACAATTCAAGCCCCAAAACATCTAAAGCTCCCAGAATTTATTTCATCTGATATTTGGGGTGAAGATGGATGTTTCCTCAACTGCCCTTCAAATGTTGCTTTGATGAAATATTTCCGTCGTTGTACAAATTTCAGACATTTTTAGCTTCCTGCCTGGAGAACCTTCTGGACATAATAAAAAATCTAATAAAATAATGAATCCGGGCAGATGGCTGATAAGGGTAAACACAATATAGTTGGACTGAAAAGGTGTCGGAATCGATACTGACAGATAACAAAAGTTTTTTCTTTTTTTTTATAGAATGTTTGGATACTTTACCCGGTGACCGGTAATTGAAATTTATTGTAAACTGAAAATCGAAGCCTAAACAATATGAAAATTTTTATTTGAATTTAATATGTATAGGGGATATAGGGGTACATTTAGAGCTAGGTATATATTTGTGTTCAGCAGTTGGACTAGCAGTTGGATTGATAATATTTTCAATTTATTCTGTTTATAGAAAAGAACGCTAAAACATGCTAAAGATAATGTCCGCTGCGAGTGACTACAATTAATAGAATTTAATTAAAAACTATAGCTCTAGTTAGTGTATATAATAATTCCTTTCAGTAAATAGTTGTGGAAAATTGGAACTGTACTGGAATATAAATTTTAATAATCGTCACACGCCACACTTCTTGTGTGTTGAAAGTAACAACAATTTACGATTTTCGTTTTTTGTCGGAAATTTACTTAAGAATGTTTCAATCTCATTTTTTCCTTATAACTAGAAATTCCGTAAAAAGTGAAAAGCGTTTGTTTACTGATCTTTAAAAAAAAAAAAATCGGAATTGCAAATTTTAAATTCTGAAAGTGTATTTCATAAAGAAATGTAACAATATTGTTTATTATTCATTAAAAATGCAGTGGTGTGGGTATAGAAAATTTAGTGTCGATTAATCCTTGTTTATTATCTGCAAATTTTTGCAGTCCTATTTTCAATACCTGGTTAACAGATTTATAGAAAGTGAATATTAATTGGTTCAAGGTAGAAAATTTAAAATAATTCATTTAAATGCATTTGACAATGAAGTAATAGTTACGTAATATGTAAGACCCACACCCATGGGCGCCGGCAGTATGGTGAAAGGTGGTGCATATGCACCACGTGGCTTTTCCGCGAACTTAGACACACGAGATCTTCATTAATAACAAACTTAGCATACATAAGCCTGAGAATTGTTGTGCGTACATAGTTGATCTTATCGAAGTCTTCACTCTTCTCAATGTGCTAAAACCTTTGGCGTTTTCTAATAAATTAATGTATTCAATTTTTAATGTACTTAAGTTGTTTTGGGGCCAAGTTTCATACCCAAGTTTCATGCCATATGGTTTTCCAACAAAGATGTTCCATAGAAGTCCTCTATTTTTGAAACAATTTATTATGAACTCTTGCTTTGTTAACAATTTCATTTCGCGGGAGTGAAGCTGCAGGAGTGCAGAAACACGTTCATCCAATGATGTTATCATAGAATCTAAATAAGGAATAAATATTGATCTTCTATAATATTCTTCCACAGAATATGATTTGACTAGTGTGTGCTATGAGATACAGATTGCGGAACTCAGAGCTTCATATATAATTTACAAATAAATATGTAGGAATAGCTGCTAAGCCAGAATTTAGTTTATTATTTAATTGCCTATAGTTAAAAACTTCATTGAATTTTCAGAATGAATTGAGTTAGTTTATGTAGGTCTAATTTATTTTTCTTCATAGGCCTGACTGCTTAAATGATGAGCGTTAAATTGATGAGCGATAGATACTTCTTCCCAGGTTTTCGAAAGCGAAAAATTATAGATAAATTAAATTAGCATCTGGGTAAAATAAAAGTCTCCTCATTAAGCTCTAATTTGCCATAATTAATTCGGAACGCCATTCATACAAAATCGTGAGAATCGATAAGTTTTCTTACGTTCAATGGCTGATTTCGATATCGAATCTTGCCGATGAAGGGGCTTGAGTGATGGAAGACGATGCAGCTTCTCTCTCTCCTGGGCCAATCGCCAATCGAAGAACAAATAAAAAAATTTAAAAACTAAATTTCAAAAACAGGAAAGAAAGGACATTCACAACAAAAGTGGCTGAATAGGCCTGTTAAAAAAAAAATAATTAAGCAAGATAGTAAGAGGAAAAGGCAGGAGCACGCAATACCGGCCACAAAGAAGGGCTAACGGGAACTTGGGAGAAAAAACAACGAAAAATTTAACAGGAAACGTGTCATATACCGCTGGGAGTTCCAGCTACGCAGGAAGACATAGCTAAGTACCCAAAGGACCTTTATTTTAACCCATCCCGTCTCCATTAGCAGCCAAAAAGGGGTTAGGAGCCCAAGTTATGCCATTTGGAGGTCAGCGAAACATGTGTCATTCGATTCACTAAGCCTGGCAATACCGGGTCAATATTCAATACGTGCGTCGTCGCAACAATTTAAAATTTGCTGAAGAATTACGGAAAATTCTTCTTCTAACTTTTCCCATGGCAATTAAAAGATTTTACTAAGTTGCCAATTTCTGCATTTAAAGATTGTAGGTTAAGTTGAATACCCTACAATTGATCAGTGACGAGTTCTAGTATAGACGAGCTATGTGAGGAGCTACAACAAAAATACTACTAGCTGTTGCAATGTAAAGATGGTGTACCTTATCTATTGTTGGGAGTTCATACTTGTCGATCAATGCAGTCCTCTAAGAGCCCAATAGGTCTATTGATATATAACTGGACTTCGTCAGCATATAAATGGATATTCACATCCTGAACAATATCAGGCAAGTCATTTGCAAACAGACTGAAGAGCAAGGGACCCAATATAGAACCTTGAGGGACCCCACTTATTAGTGGTAGTGCAGTAGACAATACTTCGTTGGCTTTGACTCGCTGTTTACGATCGGTCAGAAAGTTGTTAATTAAAGCAACGGCTGAGTTGCTAAAATTGAATGAGTTAGCTAGTTTATCGAGGAGGATACGGTGATTCACGCTATCAAAAGCCTTAGAGAAATCTGGAAGTACTACGACCATAGGACCATAAAATGGTCTCGGTCTAAAAGGCTTCTTATGTCAGAAGTTACTTTCAACACAGCTGTCTCACATACACCCCCGTTCCTATATTTTACATATATTTCTTCCATTCTTTGTTTCACATCCATTAGTACTCCGTTGTGAACATTTTTCTCATGGAAAGTGAATTTCCACGACTTACCAGTTCTTCATAATGATGAGTTGAAATTATGTCCATTTTTATACCAAAAAACGGCAATTTTTTCATCTTAAGAAGGACTGATTCACTTCTTTTATAGTTATCTCCAAAACCATTTATTGGACTGAAAAATTAATTACATATCTAATTAGGGGACAAAATGTAGATGCGATTAAATCCTACATACAAGTTTTAACGTGGATATTTAAAATTTTTATGGCATTTCTTTTGTACTGGAAGACGACCAAATTGACCACTTTCGCGTAATTTAAAACTTTTAGCGGATACCTTGATACACCAAAATCCTTATTTCTGTTTGTTTTTGTAAACATAGCCAGGATATGAAGTGAATCTATAATTTAATTTGAAGTACCTAGGTACCTTCACAAAACACAACAAAAGTAGCCAATACTATCAGTTGAAAAATATTTCCTTACTTTTCAACAACTAACACAGCCGAGAGTTTTGTCGAGTGGATTGGAGAGTTTGGTAAATCTCAATACAAATTCCCCGAGTCACAGAATTCCGAGTGGAGAGTTAAGTGTCAAAAGTACTCTCATCTCCACAACTCTCCGAGGTAGTGAATCCGGGCCCTGGATTGTGTTTTTCTGGAAATTGTCTTTTTTGGATTTTGTATGTCTCTAGATTTTGTCTTTCTGGATTTCGTACCCAATTCCATCCTTTTTTAATATTCGTCGATCTTACTGCGTCTCGAAGTTCGTTTGCAGCTTTTCTGAATCACGACAGAGATGAGTGTGTGCACGAAAGTAGGTCAGTAGGTTGTGTAGCCAGAGACCAGAGCCAGTCTGAAGGTAATGGCAGAAACACATCCAGGCCTTGAGTCTTCCTCGCGGCATTATCAACATTTCCAACATGGCTTTTTAAATGATGCAACACAAAGCCAAGCCTGCAGCTAGCCTCAAGGCCTAGCCGCAAGGTGCGCTTTGCTCAATGTTGGAAATTTTACTCGCTCAGGCCTACTTCTGTCAACAGATATACTATCAAAATTACAATGACAGTACCGAGTCCGGTGGTACCATTTTTTTTTTTTCAATTCTCTGAAGCAAGCCTTAAGGCGAGTTGCGAGGAAGCCTGAGAGAGGCCAGTCCTGAGGCTTGCTTGGATATGTTTCCGCCTTAATGATAACAGCTGAGCTGTGGTGAGAGATAGGAGCTTTTGCCGAAAGCCGTCTGTGGACCGAATATACCTTTGCACTATAGTTTCCACAATGAGCGTACGCAGCTCTTTGACTTGAATGGGTGAGGTGAATGCAGCTGGTGAAAGCGGAATAAATGGTTAGTGTGAATTGAGTTCTGCTACAGCCGTGACGTGTTAATTCTTGTCGTGGGTGCAGTTTCTCGTGAAAAGGAGGAAAGGTAAGTGATTTTAGTGTTGCGAATTATGTATTGCGATATTTATGGTCGCTCGTTTTGATGCCGTTTGCCAAAGTGAACTGGGCTGGGATGGCGTTATTTTGATTTGCCGTCACGCTGGGTGCTTTTCAGCAAGCCGAGAATTCGACATGGAATGACGTACAGCAGGCACCAACATAGGGAAATTCTGCTCGGATTTATAAATATGGCGGATCCAAGTCGAATAACTACTACTTACTCTACAAGATAAACTAAAGAAGAAAATATTTGTGATGTCAGTGTGCACGTTGTGCTCTGTCGAGTTTGTGTCAGTGAAAGCTTTCGTGCTTGAAAGAGGAAACGACTTCCTCAAGAGCTTTGGAGGTCCTCAATAAGAGACACCAGACTAACTCCGAGGAGTTTAAATTTATGCAATTTATGTCACTACTTTGACACCCTTTTAAATGTTGCTAAATCTTCGGTATCCGCCAATTTCTAAATAGGCGCAAAAGTTTTTTTGTAGACTGCCACTTTGTGATGCTCAAATCCAGGAGTAGCCTCCTATTTTTCGTTTACCTCTAGGAGGTGTTTTGAACTCCTATGTACATCAGTGATCAGTGCAAGGTCATTAGCCCTTGTCACTGATCAGCAATACGGGTGTCCCCAGCTGTGGTCATTGAACTGCACGGTCTGAGGTATTGAAAGCAGCAAATAGGCATAACACTATTGCTGTTTTTTTTTTACCTCGCTGTGTCGTTGACTGCAGCTGGTTGCCCTATATAAATATTTGTGTTGTTGTGTGTCGCTCTTTCTTCTGCTTTTTTGTTGTTTTTGCTTTGAACATGCAGAATTTTATTTTAGAATTTTGCAACATTCGCGGATTGGGGGCAAATCGTTTTTCGGTGTACTGCCACCTTCAATCAAAAAATCCGGCAATTCTTGCGCTAAGTGAAACCAATGTCGTTTCTGATGCTGATTCTAATCAATATCACGTCCCTGGTTATAGCTTAGTGCCTCTTTTTTCTCCACATAGGGGGATCGCAATATATATTCGGAATGATGTGGCCTTTACCATTCTAAAAGATTTTCCACCTTCTGCCAATCCCGAGTTTAATTACATCTGGATTAGGTTCAAACTTCACAGGCACATCATCTACTTTTGCTTCCTTTATCGCAGCCCAAATATGTCTGATGTCGACACGGTATCCGCATTTGACAATATCTCCAACAATATTGATCATCTGCTTTCTGTCTCCCCCTCTTCCGAAATCATCCTGGCAGGCGATTTTAATGTCCATAACATACCATGGCTCAGACATTCTTCTACCACAAGTCCTTCGGGCCGATTCGTTGAACTTTTTTGTGAATCTTTTAATTTGCATCAGCTAGTGGATGCACCGACGAGAATCCCTGATGCAGCTGGAGATAGGGCCAATTTACTAGATTTGTTTCTGTCATCTCACCCTGACAAATATTCCATCTCAGTCGGCTCCCCTCTTGGTAATTCAGACCACTGTATAATCACGGCTCAATTTATCACCTCATCTCTGCGCCGCCCTACTTCTCCACCTACAAGTAGGCTTCTCTGGCACTATAAGAACGCTGATTCGGAAAGCCTCAATCAGTATCTTAGAGATATAGATTGGTCGGTCTGTTTTGCTTCGAGGGATGCTGATGAATGCACATTAGAACTTAGTAACATACTAAGTCTAGGCATGCGTGAATATATTCCGTATTCTTACAGGAGATCTCAGCAACAGCAAAATCGCTCTTGGTTTAACGATAAGTGCAACCAAGCTATAAAAGCGAAAGAGTGTGCTTTTCGCGCCTATCAAGTGCATCCTTGTCCAGAACTGAAAGGAATCTACAAGACTGCACGGAACACCTGCAAGTCCATTATCCAGAGAGAAAAATTTCTTTTTGACCAGAATGTTAGACAAAGAATCTTGGCAAGCCGCAAAGGTAGTAAAGGTTTCTGGTCCCTGGTCAAAACCATCAGGAACAACTTCAGCAGTTCCTCTATACCTTCACTACTTAATAATGGTGAAGTGGTTGTTGACTCCCTGGATAAAGCTAATATTTTGGCTGCTAGATTCGCATCAAATTCTTTTCTTCCACCCACTTCACAGGCACCTGTTGTGCATCCCCCGTGCGGATGTGTACAAGAGCCAATACACATCCATACGAGGGATGTGTTCAAGGTCCTTAAAGGAATCAACGTCTCTAAAGCCGCAGGCCCTGATGGTTTCTCGCCCCTATTAATTAAAAGCTGTGCCTCATCCTTGGCTAAACCTCTGCGCAAACTATTCTACCTGTCCTACTCGACAGGAAAATTTCCAACTGCTTGGAAACTAGCTCACGTTCAGCCTATTCCCAAGAAAGGAGAGGGTAGCGATCCCTCAAATTATCGACCAATTGCAATCACTTCGATTCTTTCAAAGGTTTTTGAATCTATCATTAACTCCAAATTAATGAAGTATCTGGAAACCAATCAGCTAATCAACGATCGCCAATACGGCTTCCGGCACGGACGCTCATCTGGAGACTTGCTGACTTTTCTTACGGAACGTTGGAATCGTAGTCTTCACAATTTTGGTGAGTCCAAAATCGTTGCTCTAGATATTTCAAAGGCCTTTGATAGAGTCTGGCATTCAGCCCTTTTAGCCAAACTCAAAGCACTTGGTCTTTCCCCTCCTCTTCTATTATGGATTGAAAGTTTTTTATCTAGTCGCCAAATACGAGTTGTATTAGATGGCGTTATATCTGATCCTCATCCTATTAATGCCGGTGTCCCCCAGGGCTCTGTTATTTCTCCGACTCTATTTCTAATCTTCATTAATGATCTGCTTTCCCTTACTTTCAATCCTATCCATAGCTTTGCTGACGACAGTACCCTTGATTTCGCATACTCCTTTGACACCCTTGCGGATTCCAGAGGGAACGCCGCATGTGTTAAACGAGACTGCATGATTAGATCATTGAATAACGATCTTGACAATATTCTCGCTTGGGGCAAAGTGAATCGCGTCGAATTCAATGCATCTAAGACCCAAAGCTGTCTCATCTCATTAAAACAAGACCATCACTTAACCACTCCCGTTTCGTTTGATGGTGCATTAATTTCTGAATCACCGTCACTAAGAATTCTTGGCATTAATATTTCCAGTAAGTTAAGCTGGACAGATCACATCTTCTCGGTTGCCAAAGAAGCATCCAAATGTCTTGGTTTCTTGAAAAGGTGTAAGAAATATTTCAGCCCATCAAATATAGCGCTCCTCTACAAGTCCTACATCAGACCCAGAATGGAATACAATTCCCATATCTGGGCCGGGGCTGGTCGCACAGCCTTAGCTTCATTGGATATTGTCCAAAAGAGAGCCTGCAAGCTCATTGGCGATGTGGCAATTACTCGTCATATCGACTCGCTCGAGCACCGTCGCAATGTTGGAAGCCTTTCGCTCCTTTATCGCTATATGCATGGCCAATGTTCTGATGAAATATCTAGTCTGATCCCTTGTAGAATAGTTCCTGCACGCAATACCCGCGCTGCATCCCGCGCTCATCCTTTTACCCTTCAAATTACCTTCGGCCGTACACTTAAATTCCGTGATGCTTTCTTATCCCGAACTGTGCGAATGTGGAACAGTCTACCATCTTCTGTTTTTCCTCCGGCATACAACCTGCAAAAGTTTAAGGGCGACATACATCGGCACCTCCGCCACTCTCCTCATATCCCTTAATCCTTTCCCTATCTCCTTCCTGCCACGCTGTGCTTTGCATCATAGGGTATCCTCTGAGCTTGGCTTAATAATATAAAAAAAAAAAAAAAAAAAAAGGTGTTCCTCCGGCCTTTCAGTGGAGTCAAATTTTTATGGCTCTATTCTGAAGGTATTTCTCGCTGATGTTTCAAAATAATTAATATTTGTGACAGCTTACTCACCACTATCAGCCCTCGAGCAAAGCGCTTTTGTAAAAATAGAAAATTAAAAAAATTGGCCAGATAATTAAAACTCCGCGATTTCAAGTATTTTTATTTATTTTTATTCACAGAAATTCTGACTTATTTTTACTAATACAACTCTTAAAAACAATGGAAGAACAGAGAGTTTTATTATTTTTATCCGTTTTTTGATCTCTCATTCAAGGGGAAAAATGACTTTCGTTACGAATCAGGATATTCTGTATTCGAATTCTAATTCCCGATTTTTATCTTTTCTGCACCTGTGTACTCTGCACTGAAGAAGTCGACAGGATCACCTTAATTTTTAGGTATAAGTTCACTGGTGGCGGTTTCTTCGGGATATTTGTTGTGGTTGTCTTTTGTGGGCTTTTTTTAATTGTTTTGACTGATTTCGATTAACCATTTTAGGGAATCTGTCACAACACCTTAAGAAATGTTGTGTACAATAAAGTTGCTGTTCTACGCTTATCAATATCTTACATTTGCATAGCGATTTCATATCCCAATTTTTCATACTTAATTCTACTGCGCCGTAAGTGTTAAATGTATCGGAAATGGATATGCACGTGAAGAACGGGGTTTATGTTACCTACGTACTGCGGGAAACTTGTAAGTTAAAAACTTTATATTCAGGCCTTTGAAAAGCCTTCAGTTATGATCAACGTGTACCTAGAAAAATTTTAATATCACTCCTCCCACCCACCCATTAAATTTTTTGTATGTAAGACTTCAACCTTTCACTTGTTTCTTTTATGACGACCACCAATTATAAGTCACCCTGTATAAGGTTATTACGCTTTTGGGATTACCTGAATTGATTTGCACTCATCGCCTGTGGAACTCTAAAGGAATATTTTATACATATTTTTTTTTTGCAATTCATCTTCCTATGGTCCTGAAGAGAAAAACACGTTCCAAAAGGGTAAAAGAAAAGAAATCAGATTTTTTTTTATCATTTTTATAATTTATTTTTAAAAATTTGATTCGTCCCAATTTTAGTTTTTCATTATCATCAGTTATGTACCTATAATTTTTTTGTTTTTTTAATATTATTTTTTTTTCTATCAATTTCGCTACAAACACTTTCCTGCGCATTTGAATATTTTCAATATGAGTTTATTACAAAAAAGAAAAAAAGAAAGACAAAAATTCTAAACTAGGTGTGCTTTCTTAAGACTGCTTTAATCTTACTAATATCCATGGTAGTTTTTTAGTTACATACATAATATGTGTGTGTTGTGTATGTTCTTTCACCTGGGTACCCTTTTAACTATTCTCTCATGTGTGGTAGTTAGTTAGTGTCTCAATTCTTTCCAACAATTAACCAAGTAATTCGTCCTCGTCCTTTTTAATTTATTTACAATTATTATGTAGCCCGACTGCAATTAACACAATTCACATGAGCGCGTGTTTGTTTCCCTCTGATTTTTGGTTTTCACTTTTATCTGGTCTGAATGGATCTCGTAATTTGCGGAGAAATGTAATTATTGCAAAAATTTTCACTTCCAAGTAGTTTTACCTGCATTTAATTGCGTTGCTGTTTTAATTAGTAATGAAAATTTCACGCATACGAGTATATGTGCGGGTGTGTATGGGTGTGTGTTTGTGTGTGTATATAATTGTTGCGATAACTCTCTATGTATATTTTATTATATAATTTACAATAATTTATTAACGTTTAATTCTCTCTTCTGGTATATAAAATTGTCGACATTCTGGGCATTGATTTCAATTCATTTTTTTACCCTTTGAATTCAGATCAAGATTTGCGGTTGGTGTTCAATTCAACTTTTTATTAGTATTTTGGAGGTGTATAACAGAAATATGACAGTTATGTGTTTATGAGAGTGTTATTTTCATTTTTGACATTACCACAATTTGATATTAGGTAGTAAGTAAAATTATTGTTTCCTACAGTGACAGTTAATTTTGTTGAATTATTTAATTACAATTATTAGAAAGTGAAGCTTAAACTTAATAAAACGTGTGTAACTGGTAGACATAGTTTATTCAGTATATATTAGATTTGCCATTGTACATAATTGGTATGGCTTTTATGAATTATTGCTTAGAAAATTAAAATTATATAAAATATAAGCATACATACACCAAGGGCGGATCCAGACATTTACTCTACGAGGGGGCGATTAAAAAATTTTAAAATTAGAAGTGGAAATAAGAAAAAAACTAATTACTTATATTATGAGGTGTGATAAAAAAAAATACGGTGAATGGTTTTATAACAAAAAAAGTAATCAGTTTACATTAAATTCGAATCATTCTCTTTCAAAGTAGGTACTTTCCTTGGCTAGCGATGCACTTATCTCAACGTTGATTCCTTTATTGGAAGCATTTCGAAGGGTTCTTTCGGACGGCCTTCAGCTGCTCTATCGTGATCCTCTAAATGTCGAAAAAGGTGTCAAACGTTTTTATTCTAGTGCAATTTTTATTTTTGGTAAGAGCCAAAAGTTGCATGGTATTAAATTCGGAGAGTTACGGTGGATGTGGACAGACATGATTTACTTTCGTATGGGGAGAGCGAGGTGTGGCACGGAGCGTTGTCGTGATGAAAGAGGAAGCCATTGAACCATTTTTCTGGCTTATCATGGCCCAGTTGAGATATTCAGTTCTACTTCAAATTTTCGAATAGTCAATCGACTGTTTGACCGAATTTGTTTTGCCAGTTTTTGCATTTTTCGTATGTTTTTGAGGTCAAAGGACATCCCGACCATTGCTTGTCTTCAACCCACCCATTTTTGCTTTTAAATCATTCAAATCATTTGTAGACAGTCTTCAGAGTAAGTTCATTATCTCTATATACTGATTTTAGCAATTTATGAGCTTCTTTGGTACTTTTTTCCAACTAAAACAAAATGTAATATTAACACGTTGTTCGAAATCTATAATGTGCGACAGACACAGTAAACATGACGTTACTACTCTGGAAACCGACACTTGTTTAACCTTAACATGGACTTTCTGAAAAAATCAGGCTATCAGACGGATGCTTCAAATGGATATAGCGCCAGAAGTTGCTGCTATAAACATTCATTTACCGAATTTTTTGATCACACCTCGTATATTACTTGGCTGTAATAGATCACATTAAAGAGGAGAGTCTACAGTTTACAGTTTTAATAGAAAAAAATTATGTTAATGACCTTTTGCAAAATTAATAGAGGTTAAATTAAAAAAAAAAAAACAAGTAAAAAAGCTAGAATTGGTCTAAGACCAATTCTTATGATACGCTAGATGAATGCCCGTATTAAATTTCGTATGGTCACCGATCTATTCAAGTTTGATTTTGAAGTTGTTTTTCGCATATATTTCTAGAACGGTTTGTCGCACAGAAAAAATGATTATAACCAATTATATAGGATTTCATATTCTGAAGAAGGTTTTAGTACAATGAAAATGTCTTGGACTGATCGTTTTCAAAGTATACGTAAAAAACCTAAATTTTCATATGGCAACACCAAGAAGGAGTTGCCCGATCTAGTCCATTTTTGACATTTTATTTGCTAATGTAGCAAAAACATCATGTGCGAAATTTCAGCTCTCCACGTCGACGCGTTCTCAGGCAGTGTCCAAATATATAGTGAAAAACGAAAGTTTTGTATGGCAAACCCACAAAGGAGTTGCCCGATTTGTCTCATTTTCGAACTTAATTTTACTTTTTTTTTAAAGTCCGTGTACAAAATTTCAGCTCTCTAAGTATACGCGTTCTCGAGTTATCGTGCGCATAGACAGACAGACGGACGGACGGACGGACTGACGGACATGCAAAAATCAAAATAACTTTTAATATTATGCGTGGGTGTCCAATCCATTTTGATCTACCATCATTACTTGGAGGTGTTACAAATGGAATGACAAACTCAGTATACCCCTATAGATTTCATCTAGGGTATAAAATGGAAAGAAAATCCGAAATTTTTAGTTTAGACAACCATAATTCTTTTTGGGAGAGGAGTACGGGGCTGATTGAGCAGTCGTTGGATACCATGAAGTTCTGCATAAAATGGGCTCTTAGCTGTGACCGTACGCCCTGTACTTTTACGATACAGGGTGTTTTGTGAAGAACTAGATTTTTTTCTTAATCACCTTGTAACTCCTAAACGGTTGACATGCCAGCCCCCCCCCCCCTTCCCATACAATTTTTGGTTCATCTAGGTGAGTACTATCACCTCCTACTCTATTGACCTCCTAATGGGAAACACCCTGTGTTGCAACTTTTGAATGACAACAAGCAAAACAAATCTGTTATTCAAAAAGTTTTCAGAACCGGGCCATTCGCAAATCTAGGAAGCGAATAGTATTCAACAATGTTACAGTGTTAGACAAATATTTGAAGCATACAGAAATCACAGCCCACTATCATTGCTCAGGATTTTAAGCAACATGAAATATTTAAATGTGATTTTACGAGTAATCGAAAAAAACTCAACTGGTTTCAAATGTTTTGCTAAAAACAACAACTCAGCTTAATTTTGAGAGCTTTCTGTTTTCAAAACTGACGATTTAACTTATGGAAGAGGGGATCACTTTAAGCTGAAATATAAAACTTCAGCCGGGAGATTGATCGTATCTTTAAAACGAACGTCTTAATGAGACCAGAAAAAGGTTTTCTCCGAACTCTAAAAAAAACCATCTTCCAGCCATCGAAGAAAAAAATAAAGAACATAAAAGATTTGTCGCCTTTTTTGTCTAAGCGGAATAAAACATATTTTCAGGCTTTATTTAGACTAAAATAAATTAATAAATTTTTGAAAAAGTTGTTATAATTGATTGAAGCAGAGTAGTAGTATACATATATACAGTATGATTGTATTAAGAATTTCTATAGCCTATTCGAGTGCATTGAGTTATCTAATACCATACAATAACATTAACATTTATTTATTGGATCTTCTTTAGAAAATTGTACGTGCTAGTAATTAATTTTAACAAAATTTATTTTGGCATATACGTTTTTCCTTCAGGGTGGGCCAAAAGTCACCATGGAGTTTAAAAATAATTAACTTTTTCGTTTGTACATTGCTCCACACCCTGTTGACCGTTTCTCTTCATTCCTTTTTTACATGATAGCCAACTGTCTGTTCTTCATAGGTAAGCATGTTTCCCCACCCCACCTTACCCCTCCTTTTTTTCATCCTACCATATGTTACCAATTTAATTTTTAAACCCCATGGTGACTTTTGGCCCACCCTGTATTAGTAAACGATAATTATTATACAATTCCTAGTAATTTGAATTTTTTATCATTTAATTGGAACATCAATGAAACAAACCAAAGCGAAAACTTCTATCATACAGTTTTTATTTTTGAAGGCTTAAAATTTAAAAGTTGCTTTACTAAAATCATAAAATATGTGGTATGGTCGTAGCGTACTCCATCCAGCAGTGTGCTACATTGAGCTGAGGACACGTATACGGCGGCTTTATGAGTGGTGAAGAAAAGACGGACGAAATGCGACGAGAGAAGAAGAAGAAGAACGTCGACATCTGTCTTGTTGTTCAAGTGAATCACGCGAGTGAAGAAAAATCGGATTTTTTTTGTAACATCGGCAGCGGAATTATAATCCCTCACGGGATTCAATTTGGGTAATTACTTTGTAGAATAGACAAGAGACTACATCCGTACGCAGTAGCCACATTTCCATCGGGAAAATTTCAATAAGCCTGCCCAGACAGGGAAATGCAAGGCAGGACATTGCGTTTTGGTCTCTTTGAACCACGCGTGATAGATTGGATGCAGTTTTTGAATTAAAAAAAAAAAACCATCGAACACGAGCCACTTTTTAGGGACGCTGACAACTATCTGCCCTCAGTATCGATTGGATAGTTCGGGCGAACAGAGAAGGCCAACCATCAGCGCCTTCCCAATGGATGTGGGTAAGTAGTGTAAAGGTCCCTTAAGGACTGAATGTGTGCCAGGGCCCTTTGTATAGACAGGCACGAATTTATTTTGTATATGGCTGGTGGTAGCTGCAGGTTTCGTGGAACCTCCCCACACTCTCCGCCAATAGCCGAGGCGAGCTAGCGTCCCGCCCTGTAGTCAACGCTGTCCACCGAATAATTTGTCAGCTCATGCTGACAGTCTGGACTTCACGTCCAAGTCAAGTCACTCTCTACATATTTCCATAAAATATGCACTTACTTGACTTGATTCTCTTTTTATAGCTTGAAATTTTTAAATTTTATACACAAATAAATGTTAATATAATTTCAATATTTAATTAAAATATAAAATGAAGAGAAACTCTAGGAACTTTTGTGAAGGAAGAAATTATTTTCTATTTTTTAGTGTGGATTTAGAAGCAGTTTTTTTTAAAAAGATTTTTTTCTATATATATATATTTTCTGATTTTATTTGATTAGAGTATAAATTTTAACTTTATTAGAGCTATAGCGGGGGCGATCGGACATCTTTTATATCTTTTATATGAGTCTTGTTCTTCTTTACTAACAGCAACCAAAAATTTCTTTCATCCATTCTTGAATAATTCCTCCAATCATACAGTAGTAAGCTCCCCAGTTCCTTCAAGGATTTATAACTCCACAATTCTATCAATTCCAGCCAAATTTTTATCAAAAACCGTTTCCTTTTTCATTTCTTTGAAAGCAGCTGCAACAGCTAACAAATTTCGGTCTCTTTTAAAATTTAGATTAAGGAATTCGCGGACAATATTACTCGATCATGAATGGTTCCTATTAAGGGATAGTCGTAAAAACAGTTGTAGGGAATGCCTCTGATTCCAAATGGCATATGAATCGTAATTATACAAAAAATATAGAATTCTAAATTACTTGTGGGAATTAAACCGATGAAACCCATTGAAGCCCATTGAAAATTATAATGAAAAAATAAGTTAATTATTTATGCACTATATTGACTGCTACAAACAGAGAGCAGGACAAAATTAGGATCATTTCATTTGCTCACAAAACCCATTATTATGGGAAATGCCCGGCTCTGGTAGAGTATCCAATTTCAAACCGCACGCATTCTAGAGATTACAAAGCTAAACATCCTACTCCTCACTTGGCCATCCATACATTTTCAATTTTGTGAAATTCCGAAAATTTCGCATGTTGCCAGAATACACAAAAACAACCAACAGCGAATGGTAGCGTATTAATGACACTTTAAAGCATTAAATTTCCATGAATTCTTAATGACAACGCAACCAAAAACAAATGGGAATTGCAGCCAGTGATGACAACAATTGAATTTAGTCGTGCTCCTCCCTTGTATAAATTTTTCAGTGAATATTTTCGCGACAGATGAAAGGGAGAATAAAATATGAATGCGACTTTGGGAATCCTTAAGGGTAACAACCAACCATTGACTGTAGATGTGCTACAGCGAGCTGTTTATAGCATTTATTATTTTGGGAAGTTTGTATAAAAGCAAAAACGAGTGTCAACTTGTAAATAAAGTATGATGGGCTCGTTAGATAAAAAAAAAAAAAGAATTGACGCGAAATATCTCCATTATTTGTCTTCACGGATTTTGGGGTGGATAAAGATGTTGAGGTAATGTTCTACTGACAACATAAGGTACTTCAGCGACTTAGGTGATAACTAATACAATTATTATAATGATTATAAATAGAAGAACAAAATTACGACATTATCCGAGATAGTCTAGGTCAACTCAGATTTCGAAAAAAAAAACTATTGAAATTCAAATTAAGCAATAGAAGATTTAAACCCAAGGCTGAGATCAGAAGTACAAACATAGCGAACAGGTTGCGGTCTCAGCTTCTGGTCGAGCATGGCAAATTATTGTTGTGTAGGTAGTTAGTTGATGGTAATACAACAACAATATTCCATGTCACAATTTGAAGCTGAGAACGCAACCAACTCGTTACGTTTCTATCCTTAAAGATTGGGCAAAATGAGTTCAAGATATGATTCGATGCCTTAAAAGCGAATTACTTGAAGAATTTGCTACTCCGGATTCGTTCCGATGAAATAATTGTGCTAAGTTTTCTTTGGCCAGGAAAAAAATTATCTGAGTTCATTTGAATCTTGGCATCCGGTTTGAAGAATGATATGATTCCATTTCATACTGGGGCTGGCACTGATTACTATCAGACTAGTGCTAGTTTAGGCAGGCGCACATTAATCGCTAATTAGTAAGACAAAAATAACCACAACGTCATAAAATTTGAGAAAAAATTCCGTTAAACCTATCCTCATTATGCGATAAAGGTGGTTCTAAGCAAGTGGAAAATTTCCATGCATTATAACTAGAAAAAGATATTTTCAAAAAGTCGTGTTCCCTAGTTTCTGATACATGAAACATGAAATCATACTTACCCGAATGAATTTATGTGTCATTCCCCAAATCGCTTGTGAAACAAGTTCAGTAAGTTATGTAGCCTTCTGTCGAATGAATGACTCCAATTTAAAATTTCAATTAGGGTAAAAAGAGCCGGAAATCATGGATTCAAACTTCTAGCGTATCTTTAACTACTATCGGATTCTATTCCTTTGATTCATTGACTCATCTATACAAAGACTTCTAGTTCAATAAATTTGATGACTAACCACCGATGTATGGCGAATCCAAATTAGCAACGTAGATAAGAGCTAAAAACTACTTAATCATTTTCCACCCTTAATTCATACATGACCACCATGTAGTGAGACTCGAGGCTCGTATGACCCCACAACGTGCGGTGAGTATATAGCTGGTCATCCGCTTTTGTTGAATATCGTACTCCTGTGGTAAGTTGCTAGACATTTTTGCTGACAAATTGCTTCCCATACGGTCTTGATTATGTCGTAAAAATTAAGAGAGAAAAGAGACATTTCTGCAAGTATTAATCTTCAAACAAGCTGCAATCCTGGCTCTATTCTTTTAAAATTTTGAGTCGAAACTAGGTTGTAGCTGCCACTCGAAACTCCGGCTACTGTCTAGGGGCAACTAAGTAAGAGGTGTAAAAAGAGCGGACGGTAATGAGAAGGAGGACGATCTGGCTAAAATTGGAGCCGACAGTCTATATACTGGTCCCTACCCAAAATTTGGATAACCATAAAGCCACTTTGGAGGGAGCTGCATAAATGCGAAAACAGACAACTGGATCTCCTTTGGCAGGCGAAGGATTTTTTCATCCGCTGTCATTTCAGACACGCCAACTAAATAATTGGTCTTAGTAGAAAGTTGTCCACCGCTTGCAGGTTTAAGGTTGTAAATCACAGAAGAAATACTTATCTCTCCAAATAAGGTTTAAAATCTAAACCCCAAGGGCAGTACTAGAGCTCAGATTAGATTTCGCCTAATCATTTTAATGGATCAATTCTGGTTACGTTGTGCGCATGGTACTATTGGCCTAGTCGCCCCTACTCTTAACCTAAACAAACCTAATTCTATGCTCGAATTGGCTGACCACTCTAAGCATATCATAGAAGTTTTTGGTGTCCATATTGGCCTTTTCGCTGAGTCACACGAGTGTAGAAAAATGAACTAAATAGAGAGATGTGAAGGCCTAGAGATACATACGCTGATGAAATTGTCGCATTGTCTTACTTCATGTCAGATTAATGATCTAGCTTTAATTTACTTTGTTGGCAACACTGTAAATAATTTTTCTGGTAAACGGTTATTATGTAAGCAGTTTTTGGTGGTATTTCGTATTAAATTTATTTATTTCTAGCAGATGAAAAAACTTATGGGAGCGAGGGGTAAAATAATCCCTTCGGGTTGAAATGATCCCTCAATTTTTAAGTTCGCCTTTTGTGCAAAATAAATGTAATATTGGCAACAGTGCAAAAGACGGAGCGATTAATCATAGACAGTGATCGGAATCCGACAAGTGACAAGTGATCTTGAGTTTTTTACATTCATGATAAAAGGTAAGGTATTTGGATTGTTGTGTACTTTTCCAAGCCACGTGAATCAACCGATCGTTTTCTAACCGTATTTCATTTAGGAAGAGTTGCTGAGTTGATTTGTGGTATTCGTTTTCAGTTAGTATATGCAACTAAATTTATAATTAACAAAAGGTGATGCATGTCACTTTGAGGTAAAACGATCCTGCTTTAGGAAAGCGATCATTTTACCCCTTAGTTTTTGAAAAAAAAATGTTTTAAATCATAATTTTGATTTTTAAATTCATTTTTACTCCTTTTTTACAGAATGCCACGAACATATAAGTGAATAACCAACAGACAAAGTTGAGGTGCTGAGCATAGACGAAGTTAAGCGAGGAACGCCTGTGAAAACCGCTGCGCAAATCCTCAATGTTTCAAGAATGTCGCTCAAGCGGCGTGTAACGGACAAATATAAGGTAGCAAAGCTAGAGAAGAAGTCACTTGGAAGTTTCCACCTTGTACTTTCGCCAGAACAAGAGCAAGAACTACTAAAGCATATTCTTGATTTTGAAAGTAGAATGTACTGATTGACACCTCGTGATTTGCGAGAATAATCGTAACAACAAGTGTTGAAAAAAACAGACTTTCCCACAAATTTTCCCATGTCGAAAAAGCTGCTGGTAAAGATTGGTTGATCGGTTTTAGAAAAAGGCATCCAGAGATTTCCCTGAGATGTCCTGAAGCAGCCTCAGCTGCTAGAGCAAGAGCCTTCAACAGCCCAGTTGTGACAAAGTTCTTTAATCTGTTGAGAGAGATTTACACAAAAAATAATTATGCCCCTCACCGATTTTTCAACGTAGACGAGACTTCGATTTCCACACTGTTCCTGGGCGAAATTCAAGAATATTGACAAAAAAAGGGTCCAAACAAGTTGCGAGGGTAACATCAGCTGAGCTCGGAGTTTCGACAACAGCGATAGTTTGTGTATTAGCTGCAGGAAGTTTTGTCCCTTCAAAGCTTATTTTCATTAGAAAGGGAATGAAGGCCGAACTGACGAACGGAGCTCTTCCTGGCACCATTTTTGCATGTAATGAAAGGGGTTGGATGCATACAGAAGTTTTTAATCAGTGGTTCGCTCATCTTATTCATACTGACTAGTCATCGGTAAGAATCTTACACTTCCAATATTTGACGATATAGAACAACTCCGCAGAATTGGAATGACCTTTTTAAGGAAGAAATCATAAAAACTTGTTCCAAGAAGTATGAGTGATATGAGAAATAAAACCTAAAGAGCCCCACTAAACAACAAAGCAGGGTTTGGTAAATTTGATGGCTTTCTATGGAAACCAACCTCCTACGTAGATATATATGACGAAATCATCAAGACTCAACCATTGTAAAGAATTAATATTTTCTAATACGAACAAGTAGTCTCCTCAGATTCGTAGATTGGGAATAAAGTAACACTTGCTCATTTGAACAATTTCGTTGCACGCGGCCATACTTTTCTCAGTGGCAGGTTTTGTGAAGGTCAATCCGTCACAGCCGACGCCGTCTATCAAAACATGTATACTAGACATAATTTCAGTTCGAAGTTATCCTCCATCGCGGTCGGACGTTTTTATTTAATCACCAGATTATTGCTTTTCCCTGAGACTCCTTTTTCCCTAGTAATGTTTTCAGGCATCATTGGACTTGCACATTCTCGGATTTATTTTAGTATTCAGTGTTCGTTTTTTCGTAACTCGTATAATACAAAATTTACTCTTCAGTGGACTTCATCAAATCTAACAGTGAATTGAGCGTGGCGTCGGTTAATGGTAGCTTCAATATCATGAAACATATTTGCTTCCTGTCCACTTAAACAAATTATACTACAAAACAACTATTACGTCATAAGACAACTTAATTGGTCCTTCAACTACTTATTTAACAAACTTTTTGGCGTTATACCTCATAAGGTTGAACCAGGAGAGAAGAAACTCCAGCTTCCATTTAGTGGAGCCCACAGTTTCGACTCTGAAATAAAAGAAGAAGAAGAATGAGAAGAAGAAGAACAGGAAGAAGAAGAAGACGAAGAAGAAGAAGAAAAAGAAGAAGATGAAGGTAGAAAGTGTTAATAAGTTTTTTACTCTTTCAAGACCCGTACAAAATACGAGTCTATAGGCAATTCTCAACCTACTGCATATGAGCAGAGAAAATTAAGAGAACAAGGACCGAGGTACCGTCAGTTTCTGGCCTAAAGCTGTCCTGATGAGATTGCCCTGTTACTGCTGATCGAAACACTTTACACACAGTACCTATACTCCCAAACAGTTCTTTATGGAATTTTAGGTCTTCGGCTTTAGGCCAGAAGATGAAGGTAATTTGGTACCGGATAACAATCGAATGATTTCCCGCGATATTGGGACATCTTTGGGCATTATCACTAGGAGTTGAAAAAAAAACTTTATTACCAACGAATACCGAGCACAAAAACAGGCTCGTGTGAATTGGTCAAAACAAATGCTTAAAAAAGCGGGGTCGGTCAGATAAGGTTTACGACATAATAACAGTTGACGAAATTTGAATATATTGCCTAGAGGTAGCTATTAAATGTTAGTAGAGTTGATGGATTTTCTTCGATGTCGGTAGCAGAGTTAACCAAAATGCAGCCTGATTACATATGCACGGTTGTGCTTGAATATCATCGTACGTTCGCGACGTCGATTGTTGGATCGTTTTGAGAATGAGATGATTCTTTTCATAGAGCAAATGTAGAATTAATGTCTTATCCACCCTACGATCTCGACTTGGCACCCTGTGCTTTATATTTCTTTTCATAATTGAAGGATCAGGAGCGCGGTTTGCATTTTGACAATGCCGAGACAGTAATTACAGACTACGGAAATAGGCAGTTTTTGCGATGCTTTCAGATCAATGGATGCTGTACTTGCTTAGGATGACGAGTGGTAGGGCAGCTAACCCTAATTGGGGTCTAGTGTGCTCTATCAAAATGGGTTTGAAGATACCTAAAAGTGCATTGATTAGAATAATAAAATTTAACGGTTCATTTGTTTTTCTGTGTAGAATATCACCCTATAGACAACTCAAAAAAAATTTTTTTTTTAGCAATTTCTAATAAATAATTCAACAAAACTGCAGGACTAGTTTAGGATAGGTTAGGCTCTATCCCTTAATAACTGTGTTGTTCTTTTCTCATGTTCATGTATAATACTGTCAAACACCACCTGATCACTAAAGTCTATGTTATTATAAGTCTAGTGCTTATAGCTGCAATAAAAATTCAACAAGCTTTAAAACTAACTAAATCTTATGTGTGTATAGAAAATGCTAACAAAATATAAATTCTATTATTCCTTGGCTTCATAAAAATAAAAATATAGCTCGGAAAAACTCAACTGATCAGTTAAATTTGTTCTACAAAAAGCAAAGATATTCCGTAACCATTATTAGCAGGTTTAAAGAACTATAGTCCTGCCATGTTAAAATATATCTTGTCACTCTTACGTACTATCTAAGAAAAAAAAAAAAACATTTCCTTCTGTGTATAACACAAATGTAGTAAATAAAACCTTAGACTTTACCTTATCGTGTTTAATTTACAAAGAAGACGCCTTAATGCGGCGTCGCAGTTACAACTAACAAGCACTTAAATTTGTAGCACCCAGAACTACACCTGACATATAACTCGAAGGATGATGAGTGTGATTGCTCTCATGAGCGACCACACTACTACCGCCGACATTGACCCCCATCCCGCCGGAGATTGTACCCGATAACGCATTTCTATTCGACTCTTCGTTCGGAATCGAGAAATGCCTATACGTAATATACTCTGGCGGCATAGGCTGATGTTGTCGTTTCGAGTTTTCAATTCGTTGTTTCTTTAATTTTAGATAACCTAGAACCGAGACTAATACTATGAAAACTATTATACCTAGGCAACAGCCAACAATCAAGCCCAATCTTCGGGTCAAAATCGAATGGATAATCCCCTGACTGGATAGTCCATTCTCATCTGTTATTAAACTCGGCGTTGCATCCAGTGTCCGAACTTCTGTACATCGAGAAGTTGAAGAATCTTGAAGGATTTCCTGAAGTCCCTCCGGTAGGATATTATTGTTGATGCCATCTTGATCCTCGATTAGTTGTAGAGATTCGTTTAGATGCAATTTATTTAGAGCTGTCACTGCTTTTGCTGTCAACCAATTGCCTGTTCCTAAGACGCAAATCAGGTATCTTGTACTTGAGGATAATTTTAATAGTTTCGCTGAGTTTGCGGAACCATTGAGATTTTTTCCACGAACCTGAAAGTAGAAGCATAATTGGTTCTTGTTAGTTTGTTGAATAGTAAAGAAATTATTGTTTCGATAAATATTTTTTTTTTGTTAAAAAACTGTGAATTTCGAGTAAAATAATAGAAAGTAGATGGTAAAATGTTCCACATATATAAAGTGGATAAATAAAAATAATTTTATCTAGTGTTGCGTTGGGAGTTATATTAAAAAATGGCATTCTTTTAAGGGTTATTTAATTAATGTAAAGTAGCACATTTTACCCAAAGGCAGACATAGAGTTAATATAATATATATGTTTTTTTTTAATGTGTGGGAGCAGGGTTCTATTGAAGGTATTAAGATCAACACGTCCCGATAAAGCGCAGTAGAGCGTATTATCAATAAAAATGTACATAAATATAATAAAGTATAAAATAAATATAACAGCAAAAAAAATTACAAAAAGTTTCTTAGTTGATGCTTGTTTTGGGCTTTAGTCAAATTAAAATCAATGCATTCGGAATAACCTATATTAACAAGACGAGACATCGCAGATATGGGCTTATGCATACCGTCATTAGTGCTGTGTTGAGGAACTTGGAAAAAGCCAAGATACCTAAGGGAGCGAGGAGGAGTTGAAATGCTAAGAACCGCCAGAGGTTGAGGGGTGCTAATAACGCCCTGTAAAGCACCCAAAACGAAAGCGAATCTAGAACACGTTCGCCTTTTATCTAGGGTGCCTAAAAAGAGCAGATTAATCCTTTGTGGATCCCCTTTTCTCTTCTTGGATCGCAACCCGCCGTAGGCGTTGTCACCTCAATCATTGGGTCTGCCATCAAAGTGAATGTTCGTGTGAAGCATAAGCAGAGATGGGCGACCCTGAGCACTTGCAGGTATATCAATCTTTTTCTTGATGGGCCTAAGAGGAATTTCTCTGATTTTCCCTGTGGGCTCAGAGGGAAACAATGCCGAACTGTGGTTGGCATCATCACGCTTATCTAACAAGTATGGGAGTTGTTCACAGCCCTAAGTGTCTGTTCTGCTTGGAAGGAGAGCCTTAGCCAACTGAACACTTTCGTTATGTTAGTCCTGACCGGCCTTTGCCCGGTGCAGGCTGAATATGCCTGTTTGTATCATCCTATCTGTGGAAGAGCTGAAAAACTAATGCACTTCATTAAAAGGACAGGAAGGTTTTGGTGAGTGGTTTTCTAGCAGATTAGCACGATGGACCGTCCTTGCCTCCGTGCTTGGAATTTAGGTAGAATAATGGGATCCCCCAAGGAAAGTTACGAAGAGCAAACCTAAGGAGCGGCCTTAATCCGAGTAATACACACCGCGTAAAATGGAGCCCAGACAGGACAATTATACTCCAATATAGGTCTGACAAAGGCACAGTAGAGAGATTTGGCAATTAGCAAATTCCTTAGATCATCATCTCATAAAACCTAAAATAGTGTTAGCCTTCTTCAAATGAAGTCAATATGATCCGCCAAAGAGAACGAAAGTTAGAAATGACTCACAGATCCGCAGTTTTGTCAAGTCTAATAAATAAATTTCCATCTACAGAATAATTGGAACACTGGGGACACTTTTTTTCTTGAAAAGGATATAGTAGTACACTTACTAATATTCAAAGGTAGAAGATTAATAGAACACCCATCGTGATAAAAGGCTAAATCGATATTTAGAAGAGCTCTGTCATTTTCATCTGAAATTATATGAACAATTTTGGCATCATTAGCATAGCGGATTATGTTAGAATTACTCCGGATTGAGCCCACATCATTAATATAAATAATGAATAGGAGCGGACCAAGATGCCTACCTTTCGGAGCGCCAGAGGTATTTGTAAATGCAATGGAAAAAGCGTCCCGAAAGAGAATGCGCTGCGTACTGCTAGACAAGTATGACCATAACCATGTAACGAAGAGAAAGGAAAGGCCAAGATTGGTGATCTTGATATTCAGATTTTGTTTGCCAACCTCAATGTCAAGAATCCAGAAGTTAGAGAATTCTGCTAGGTTAGTAGTAGTAGATTTACCTTTTGTAAAGTCTTGCTAGAAGAAACCTATTAAGGGCTTACAATAAAAGATTAGAACATCAGAAACTAGGGCTTCAAATAGCTTGGCAATACAAGATAAATTGGCAACTAGCCGATGTTTCTAATCGTTCCTCCTAACTCATCAAGCCTATTTCATAGGATCAGGATAAAGGTATATATTAGGCAGACGCTATGATAGTTAGTTAGTTCAGTTTCCAACGTTAGTGTGTTTAATCTAATTTCTTTTTATCTGCCTACTAACTTTTTCCATTAAAATGTCAAACTCTAGCAGTTATCCCTCTCGCCCCTATTGTACCTAAAAAAATTCGACAAATTTGATATTCATAAGTTGATTTGTGCAAAAGTTTAAAATTCTGTTAACCCTGAAACTGGCAAATGGTAAATTCCTTGGATTTAAATTCATCAGTCTTAATTAAAATCCAATTTCAATCCATTACCCCGAGAAACGAATGTCCTCGTATTCATAGGATCAGCCACCGTACACATATGGTGTACGTATAGATGCAGGTAAATGTCACGTAACATAGTCAAAACCATAACGTCGCTATCCTGATGGACGACATATGGTGGCTGGTGGCCGGTTATAAAAAAAAAAACTTCTCCGAATAAAATTCCAATTTGTTCCGCATAGTTCTGATTAACAAAACTTTTCGTATAAAATTCCAGAATTATCCTGTTTTACTAAATTAACTTTATCGCATTGCATAATTGACGTATGCACATTAGCAGATTGCTGCGTTCTCCTAATGATCCGCAAAAATTTCTACAATGGTGTCACGGGTGGGAGCTGGCGGGAAGGAACGTCAGCCGTCCGTAGTTTCATATGTTTATGCCAAGTTGGCTGAATTCGTTCATATGTGGAAGCAGCCAGGATTATGTATGGCTTTATGTATGCTCTACTGCACTATAATCCTAAATATTCAGATAAAAATAGCAATGGATATGGTAGATACTGTGGACCATGGGCAGAGGGCGTAGCAAGGCGGCAAAGGTAATTGTCCATTCGTATGGCGAGAAGCATATTTTCCCGTGCAATTTGGCTGATTGTAAGTGCATTGCATGCATACCCCTAAGCAAAGTATTTCCATTTCTGCAACCCTCCTCTGTTTTTTATTTTAATTCGCCAGTCTGCAGTGGATGTTGGAGATTGGTTTTAATTTTTGTTAAAAAATCGTTAAGTGCCCTATCATTTCTCTCACTAAATTGTTTTCTAACTGATTCTTACGGTAGCGGAAATCTCTTAAATTCAATTTATATCCCGCGAATTGGAATAGATTTAGGAGACCCAATGCTATAATTATGGTCACGATAATCGCGCAATTATTAGGCTTACATAAGATATATGGTACTGAAATGCACGGTTAATCATGGTTTCCCTTACTCCCTAGTGTTTGAGATAATCCTACAATCAGCACCGTTAATATAGTCGGTTGGCCTTGTGGCAAAGAGATTAGAAAATTGTCGAAATTATTCTAAAGTTAACCGACCAATTTGCTTGTGATTGCTCAAAAGAGTCAGCCAGAAGCGTTTCGGGACTTTGCGTTATTCAGTAACATTTTAAATTACGGTTAGTACGGTTTACTCAAATATATTACTCAACCGTTATTAAGCTGAATAATTTCTGGTATTGCTTTTGGCATAATTGTAAATTCCTCCAGTTCATTTAAGTTCATTTCGGTGTGGTACAATTGCACTTTATAAAGCTCATAAAACAACGGAATTGTGTTCGCCGCAAAACCCTTTCAAATTAAGACCCTCTCGCTCTCCTGTTTAAATAATTTCAATTTCGGTGATTGCAATTCTTTCGGTAAAATTATTTCCATTCTGTGAAGAGGAAAGGACACAAATAAAATCTCTGCAGGCTATCATCAGACTAAACTAAATGAACAGAAAACCCCCTCCTCTAAAGTGATAGGAACGATTGAGGACGACAGACAGTCGAGTTTGAGTTTCAATAAAATTCCCACAGCAGGACATTGAAAGAACAGGCTACACAAATACACTGTCATCAACAATGGGATTGTCGATATGTTGATGTTCAGATAAAAACAAAATTTCTCGCCGGAATCTCCATTTATCCTTGGAAATAGTAATCTCCGGCGGATTGAGTTCTTCTGTTCATGCGAAGAATACATTCAGGCGCACATTTGTGCATTTCTGAAGTGGGTTGGTTGGATCAAGAGGAATAATTGCTTCCTCTGCAGTTGTCAGCAGTTCGACATCTCGAAACGATATTTAAAAATATTTTCAATATATTTTTTGAATAGAATGTATGAGATTTGCGCTTCTGATATGCTGAAAATATACTTAAAACGTCTTAACTCAACACTGGTGGGTTCTATTGAATTCTAAGAATTCCAGCAGATGAAAACGCGATTTCTGGAATAGACTTGAAAAGGACGATTACTGACAATACACTGCTTTCACCGCAGCGATAAGTTATTACTCATGGGATATCGAGCATTCAAAAAAAAAAAAAAAGTCAGAATTGCAGCATTCTTGTATGAATATCAAAAACAGACTAGAAGAAGATTGAAAATTTCTTTCGACTTAATGCAAATGCACCAATTCTAAATTGTTGACGAGTTTCAAATAAATCAATAAAAATTTGCAGTGGAGTTTTGAAAGGAGACATTATGTTGTTCAGGCGCCTACATCTTCAAACCTTAACGTGCATATTTAACCAAGAGAATCAGGTTGGAGATCATGACAACGAACTATCCTGACGCGAATATATACAGGAATCATATGAAACTCGTAAAAGGCGCCATCTTCAAATATGATTGCAGAACGGCAAAATGGCCCAAAAAGATGAATATATGGGCGAGTTTAATCAAGTTACGGCTACGTGGTGTCATGAGAGATCTGAAACCTTGAGAGGAGCAGATCTGCAGTTGATAGAAGAAAATAAGATTTTTTGCACGTAAATCATTATCAGTTTTCCATAGAAGACTCGACAGAAATCAAGGTTGAAAATGAAGGGCAATGGAATGCTCATGTAAAGTATAGAAACACTGATGTGTGTTCGTGGACCATAGATAGATTTTCAACAGACGCCAAAAAGGTCAGCCATAGAATTGTCTCCATATTTGTCATAGTTCAACTGAAAAAAGCCCGATAGAAAAGCAGAATGGAGGTGTGGGAAAAGACTGAAACTACACCCAACAAACATCACTCATTTACATCCACCAAGTATCTAAGTATATCAATACTGTTGAGACCTCAAGGCTGTTATAGTATTGGACGGTAAAAGATGTCAGTGAAAAGGGGCTCGGGGAGTTAAGAAAACTTCCAATCTTGAAAAACATAAGCCATCACCATCGGCGCAGAGCTTTGGTGTAAAGTAAAGTTGATGTTAAGTCAATTTAGCACTTATGGCTACAGAGTTTTGCTATGAAATAAGTTCATTGCAAATTTAGTCAATTTAGTCAATTGACCGAGCTTGCTGGCATATCCTCAGGTCAAGAATTGGTTGGAGAAAACGAAACATCTTTGAAAAACATCTTGCACAAGTTTTTGGTTCATCAAGTCTTATACTGGGCACTTATTTTTGGTCAAGAAAGCATTCAAGTTCAATTCGTTTACTGAGATTTGATTTTTGCTTTATAAACATGACGGCTAAAGTTGAGACATCTTGATCCCAAAATAATGAAAACGAAAAACAAAAAGGAAAACGAAAATCCGTGTTTTCTACAGTTCCTGAATTAGCTAGATTTGAATCATGAGTAAATGTCGAGCAGTTTTTTATGACTTGTGACCTTTAAGGTAGGCACGTTAACTCCGCAGTTCAACATGAAAAACTTATTGTGAAGCTTATGAAGAAAAACGTGAGCTCCTCTAATATTATTCAACTTGATTTCTAAATGCTTCCCATCCTATTAATAACGCCTCAGATACGCCCATGATTCAAAGATAACAAAGTATGACCGATTCGAGAGGAACTACACATTTGGACACAAATCTCATTTACAGCGAATTTGTTTTAAGTTTTGCGTATTTTATCGACTGAAATACGTTTTGAATATATTACAATTTTTAACAAAACATTTGTTTCTTCGTTTATATGACTTCGGGAAATGTAATTATGTGCTTCACACTCACACAGGATATGTTTCCTCGTCTTCCATACAGAAGTGACAGGTCCCATCATCGACCTTACCCATCTTTTTAAGATAATATATAAGTGAGAAGTGCCCAGTAAATAGGCCCATAATGAGCCTTAACTCCTTTCTATTGAATAAGAGGAATGCTTTTGTCCTCTGTTGCGAATACTTTACAAACTTCTTCGCTTGTCTCAGCCCTGAGGTACTTTCCCAGTGTGCCTTTTTAATTCTGCCTTCCCAAAGCCTGAACTGAGCACAGAGTTGACATTTTGGGTGTCCAAAGAGAGATCTGGCTAATTCTTTTACAAGGCGATCCGCATTCTCGTCGCCTTTAATGACCTCATGTCCTGGTACCCCATTCAATGTCACCTTGTTTGCTTCGGAGAGTTTCTAAAGAGTCCTAAACCAGCTTAGACTCTCGAGTTTATCGCATTAAGTGCGGCTTCGCTGTCTGAGATGTATATTTTAGCTTTATGCATATTCTTGTGAATTATTTCACAAAAGCAGAGTACTATGGCATGTATTTCTGCCTGAGATTGTGAGGTCCACAGTGCCTTTGCGAGATGGCGTTTCGCTCCGTATATGCCCCGCCGGGTATTCCTTCCATCCGTGTACCACTTAAGAGATCCTCTTACAAAATGTAGGTCCCCAGTATGGGAAACGTCAACAGTGGCAAGATCACCTTAAAAGGTATTATGGCGTTTCGGCATAACGTCTGAAATTGGGTTGGCCATCGAATCCTCTGGGAATTCTTTGAGGACTTTCAGGTGGCCAACCAAATTGTTTGTACTCAGGAGATTTTACCTCTGCAGTCTAATTGCACTAAGGATGGCCTCCTTCCTAATATGAGACTATAAAGTGAGTAGGTCAAACATAGCCTCTAAGGATGCAGTTGAGCAGGTACGCATGGCACGAGTTTTTCCTAGACATGCAGGTAGTTGTAGCTTTTGCAAATTACTAACTTGAGCTATCTAATTCCACTACTGTTCCCTCATGAAATGGTGCTTGTAAATAAAGCTTCTCTTTTCTCGTGAAAGGAACAATTATTGTCTTACCAGGATTGGCTCGAAGTCCTGTTGTTTGGCACCAGTCGCGAACTATGCTTAGGGAACTGATAATTCGGCCATACCTTATGTTAATCTTTATATCATGAGATAAACCAGAGAATTGTCTTAATAGTGATTGATACCAGTTCCAGTTCCTCATACACTCCCTATTCTTATTCCAAGCTAAAATCAGACGATAGGCGAGAAAAGTTGCGAATTAAGATTGTCAATCCAACACCGAACCAGTTTCTCTCCGAGCGATCTGCAAAGACTTGGAAGCAAGTATTAAGCTCAAATCCTTGATAGGGAAATTCCCCTCTCTCCACCAGAGATTTCTATATGCCTTCACGCTGATTCGATCATTTCCTATATAGTAGTTGTGCTGATTGAGAGGGATTCCGTCCATAATATCCTTTAGCTAGTCAAAACACGTAATTAGCGCAACTTTTCGGATTGAAAAAAAAAGGTTAGTTGGATTTATTGGATCAAAATGGCTCAGTGATTAGCCAATTCTGTCCTGGGGTCCTGGGTTCAATCGCAATGGATGGTATAGCGTAAGAAAAATTTCTCTAAGCATCTATTTACATGGTGGATTAATATACAACAAATATATTTGAATTTCCTTAACGAAAATACCACGGTATGCCTACCACTGAAACATTTTCCGCCATATTGGAAAAAATACGTTTAGTGTTGTTTACCCGTGATTTTTGTTTTTTTTTTGTAATTTTACTGTTGCTATTCATATGGAAACAAGTCTAAATTACGTCACGACCATATTCAACATACTTTGTCTCAGAGCTATAAAATTCAAGTACAATTACCATTATCATTACCAATACCAAGTATTTAAGAATTGATAATTCCCAGTACTAACACCCCTGTATTGGAATTAAAATTTTACAGTCCCATTCCCGGAACTACAAATAAGTAATTAGTAGTGAAGTTTTTGAAGTAATTAAAAGTAATTAAAATTAAAGTATTTGAAATTAATTATATAGTAATGCCCAAATACTTTTTAAATGCTATTTTTGTAATGACCACAAATTCAATTATTTTCCGGTATTTTAAAGTATTATTTTCAATTCCGGGAATGGGACTGTAAAATTTTAATTCCAATACAGGAGTGTTAGTACTGGGAATTATCAACTCTTATATACTTGCTATTGGTAATTAACAGGTATTAAATCCATTAAATACTAAGTATTCATTCCAGACCATACATTCGATGTTCTTTAAGGCTCTGCAACCACGGTAACCAAATTCTAGCCTAAAAACTTTGAAACATTTTGCTGATAACACATGGGAACTAGCTAGGTAAACTTTCAAGGAAAAATTCAATTGTTTTTTAGTCGATTTTGGAAGACTAAAAATACGCCTTATACATTAAGTAGATGAAAAAATCCCACCAGAAGAAAATAATAAAGCAAGGAGTTGACCGAAATATCCTCAGGATCTTCGTTCATTTAATGAACCAGATGTTTCTTCCTCTTTAATAAAATAAAATACATTGAATTTTAGAGCAACTATCTTTTAAGAGCACGCCTCTAAAAGATGGTGTTACCCGTCTTGTCGCAAATTGGCTCAGCAAGACTTACAAGGAAGTGTCTTCCCAGATCCACAAGCCTCAATCCAGCCAAAGTCTATTTTCCACACGGGAATACCGCCAGTCATTTGGGTCGTACTAACGATCGAAGGTTGGAATCGCCTTGCAGTATCGCCGACTGACTTCCATTATCCTCTCCGGTGCTAAACAAGTTTGTTCTCACTGTGGTCATTAAATCGACATAGAGTCGCCTTGATTCCCGAATTGTAGTAGAGTAACTCTTGTGTATACATCCGTCGTCCCTAATAGGGACAGCCTAGGTAGTTTTTACTAGATAAATACCAACATTCCGTATTGGATTTTAAGTCACCGCTCGACTGACGGTTGTCTTACGATCCGCATTATTACAGGTGCAGTCTATCGCAGTCCCAGACAACAACCCTTGAAGTCAATACAGATAAGAAAGCTGTATTCAGGTCTTCAAGAAACACAAGTCCTCCAAGGAGTATCATCCCCCAGATACGCTACTCTCGCCTTAGACTTGAAGAACTCTTTAGCTGAGGGTAGCATACTGTAGATAACTCCCTTTTCAGTGACAAGCCGAACATATTCACACCGGACGCTGCAGTTCAGTCCTTCTGCTGAATCGGGGATCGGCATATCAATTGCCACCAAAAAGGATCAGTGAAGTATTGATAGGAAGGGTAATAGAATCATGGGTTAGGTAGGCCGAAATAATAATAACGTCTTATTCGATCTATTCCAGTTAAAAGTGATTTTAGTTATTCTTTTTGAGTAGTAAATCACGTGGAGCATCTTACAATATGTGGAATCCATGAAGTTTAAAAAGACCACAAATATTGTCCACCTAGACTCTAGGGTACTTGAACAAGTACGAATTGCCCAGACGTCAGTTTCATGTAAGAAGCAATCACTCATTATCGTTATCCTTGAATTGGGGTCAGATGAATATGAAAGTGATCGATTTCTTGTCATTGGTACTGACTGCGGTAGTATTGTCAGCATTTCGTGCGGGAAAGTTTTTGGTTTCTTCAATTTTTGCATTGCGTATCTACATCTTGCACTTGACAGAGAGAGACAATCACAATTTCAATTTCAGGTCTTAATAAATATTTTCCAACTAGCTTAAGTTGTCTGTTCTTAGAACGGGATTCTGTCTTAAGTTTGTAAATTTTTTTTATTGTTTTTTAATTGATTTAATTTTTTTAAAATTTTTTTTTTATTTTTTTAATATATTTCTCATTGAAAAAAATCACACTGGGATTCGTCCGGGCGCGTAGTATGGGTTTTTCTATAAATTTATTTATTATAGTTTTCAAAAGATGATTATTTTTTAGCCTTTTGTAGAGCCAAATATTTAAAATCCTTTGAATGATTTTCCAATTTTAGATGATTATTTCTAGAGTGGACAGTCGCCATGAACATTGCAGGTAATGCAGAGTGTACCCATAACACGAAGTTTTTTAATTTAAATTGTCAAAAAATTTATTGAAATGAAAATTTTGCAGAGCATCAGTTTCAATTGCTTTTTGTTTTTCGTTATAATAGAGTTAAATGAACGTGTACGTAGTTAGTGCAAATCCAGATAAGGAATTAATTCGGTCGCAATTTCAGCTTTTTATACAATTTCCATTAAAATTCTCAATTAAACGGTCTCGGACTGAAAGCAAAATAACAATGCGCTCCGAAAAGCTATTTTCGCGACCGAGTACAGAATAAAACAGCATTACCCACACTTAACCTCTGCCGAAAAGGGTTTATAATTTTTGGAATGATACCTACATTCTCCCATTTGTCCTCCCTTTGCAGCAATATTGCACCATTGCGACCAAAAGTGGAAAATAGTTGCATTGCACAAGTGTGCGCTAGCAACGCGCTACAAATGATTTCCAGTTATTGCACTTACCTCGTCAAAGCCATCCAATGCATGGTAGACAATTTCATAGCCATTAAGTCCAGAATGTTCTCGACTCTGCCATGACACGACGACTGAGTACGGTTGAATATCCTGAATGGCCAATTTAAGAATTAATGGAGCATCACAGAATTGTTGGGGCTCCATTTTTGCGAAGACTTTGCCACGAAGTTCACCTGGCTGTTCACACCTTACATAATGACTGTCATCCTCCGTGGTCCATTTCTGGTGATCCCGTAACCATTCCCATAACTCTTGTGAATCGCAATTGCAATGAAGTGGATTTCCTGTAAGATAATGATGACAATTAAATCTATGATGATTACTTACTCTAGTGCCTGTGGAGGGGGACTTGATTAATTGCTAATTATGGTACTATTTTCAAATTCATAGCACTTTCCTTTTAATGGACGCTTTGAAATTGTAAAGAATAAATATGATTTGAGTCAAGGTGTGGGTTAAAAATAGAGGAGATGAGGATTGAGAGGAAAACTGTGAGTCTGGTCTTAAGGCGGATTCTGTTCCAAGCGGATTAAAGTGAATTAATACATAATAAAACGAATAAATATGAGTCGAATCCTTTCAAAATACATCCCAATTCGACAACTAAATCCGATCAAGTGCGACATGTATCTCCACCTAATGGAGTTGGGAGCTCGAATGCTTGTAGAAGAAATCGAATTGTGATCTATCATCATGAAAAGATCTGCTAACAAATTTTTTATCAGGAGGATAGGGAAAGAGACTCAATCCTAAATAACTCGTCTTTGGGAATCCTGTCTCCACTGAGTATAATTGGATAAAAGACCTTGTGAGGATCGACCAGATCAGTCAAGACTAATATTTTTCATTATCGGATCCATCTAACCACCCACGAATTTCTATTGAGGATATTAGATGCAAATTATCATGTTGAACCTCAACTCAACAGAGATGTGAAGGGACTTCTGTTTTGTTTTTTTAGTGCTAGTTGTTGCACTCTTACTTGTAAATTTTTTGTTCTCTTGATCCAGTCCTTTTGGTTCTGGTTAGGCCGTGAGGGGTGTACCTTCTTTAATTTTAGTAGAATGCAAGATTCAAAAATTGCCAGTCGGTTAGAATTCAGAAATAAAATCATATCCCAATTATTTTGGCAATTAGCCTTTCAGTATTTTGTTTATTTAGATCTGTTCGCACATACCTCAAAAATGTTTGTTCTCCTTTTGGTAAAGGGGAAAAAAAATGTACAGGAAGTGCTTGGCCAATTCAGGCAGCCATTCAAAGAAGAAAAGACATACGGAATTATTAAAGACAAGCATTGAAAAATATTATAGCGTGAGTCCTACTAAGAGTAGTTATGACATAAACCAAATCCTGCGGAAGTAAGTCGACACGAGAGGCCTGTAAGCTTCGTCCTTTATCTGTCTACCTACCCAGTGATTATACAGTTTAGTTTAGCTTATCACTTTATTGTCCATTGTGGGATAAAAGGCGTAAGCAGGGACGCTTCGTGAGAATAGTGATTAGTGCAAAGGAAATTATTGATCGAATTCGTTTCCACATAGAGATTAGTCAGTGTCTAAACAATTACTAACTTCACGATAATATTCATTCCTTCTTGTGGCAACTCTGAGACCAACTTTTGTTGGTAATCTAATAGTAGATCAATTTGCAAGAATTGTTAACTTAGACAGGAAAAGAGCAGAATTTCAGTTTATTGGACTCGAATGCCTGCGACCTTACGAAAGGGAACCTAATAGCATAAAATATGTTCAAAATAGAAAAGGATCACCAGATAAAATTGCAGAAGATTCCTGAACTAAGGCACGCGAACAAATTCATTAATTTCCCATGCATAGACTTAAAAAATTCATCAAATGTGGTAAGTACCAGAAGAGGCTGTTCACTGGAATAATGACTGGCCATTGCCCACTTGAGTCTATGCTTAAGAAAACGGGAAAGGGCATGTACTCTACTCTGCAAAGATTCCAGGGTCTAGGCAAGCGTTTTCTTAACCTCATCAGACGTCTAGAAAAGTCACCCTATCCATAGATAATTTGCTACAGATAGAAAATTACACATGGCTGGAGGTGTTTATGATTTCCTTAGGGAAGAAAAAATTTCTCTTTTATCCTAAAAACGGGGATTTTGTACTCCACTCCACGTAATCTAACTGAACAAAGTTGCTGTGGACTATAGCGGACTTTTAATAAATACTACTGAACATAGGGTTGCCATATGAAGAAAGAGCGAGTGCTAAGTCTTCTTCAAAAAAAGATTTTAGACTACATATTACGTTCGTAGATGATACCTTATGAGTAGTAACAAAATTAGAGATTACTCTATAAGATTTTTTCGGATTCTCCGGTATATAGCAAAAGCTAAAAAAGCGTCTACGGCAGGCAGAAAACCAAGCCGTACCGATGAGTTTAAGGTTTTCTGCTAACACGAAACGATTCTTCTTCTTCCGTTTTCTTTTTTCAGCCCACTGCTGGTGTACACCAGTTCGTTTCGAATGAATCTGGTTTTAAATTTTTTAAATAGATTTTTGTTTTCTATTTTTCTCAATTTTTTGTTTTTTTTTTTTTTTTTCAAGTCACTCACGCGCTATTTGGGACCTATCGATTAGTCAAAACCAAGACTTGAAACTTGTCACCCAAAATCAAATGGGTTGTGTGATGAAATAATAAATAAATTTTTTTTTAGCTTTTGCCATATACCGGAGAATCCAAAAAATGCCTTCTTGAACAAATACTTTTGAGTAGTGTACTGGAAAGTCTTTACCGGTTTTTTTAATGAAAAACCACATAATTTTTAAGATAATGGAAAAAGTTATTTATTCAAATTATTGGCCATTCGATTCCACATACTTTGTCCATCTTTCTGGCAATTTATGAATGCCATCGCAAAAAAAAAACAGTTTGTCTTGTGAGCCAAGCCATTTCTTGATTTCTTCGAAATATGCAAAGTACTGCTGAGCCAGCGCGTGTCCCATTGATGGGAAAATGTGATAATCGCACGGGAGCAGTTCTGGAGGGTACGGCGCGTGCATCCAAGCGATTTCAATTCGTCTTTCACCGGTTTAGCTAAATGCGACGGTGCAATGTCACACAACAAAATCACTTTACCATTTCTTTGGGCCCATTCTGGACGTTTTCCGATTAACGCATGGTCCAAATTGATTATTTGTTGTTTGTAGCGATCAGTATTAGCTGTTTCACCAGGTTTCAGAAGTTCATAACAAACCACAGCACCCTGTTCCCACTAAACACAGAGCATTGTCTTCTTTTCAATGCGATTGGGCATTAGAGTCGATGGGACAGCTTGTCCAGGCGATAACCACGATTTTCTACGTTTTGGACTTTCGAAATAGATCAATTTTCCATCACCCGTCACAATTGATGTAAGAATGACTTCCTTTTGTACCGTTGAAGTAGCATTTCGCAAATGGTTTTTCGATTTTCCATTTGCGTGTCATTCAGTGCATGTGCCACCCATCTTCCAAGTTTTTGGATCTTTCCTTTGTAAGCGATCGCTAATTATTTCTTGCGCCACATGTTACGTTTCTGTCAATTGTTTTTTAGTTCGGGTTGGGACTTCGTCCAATAACTCCTGCAATTCTGCATTCACAAATGTTTTTGGCCTTCCCGAACATTCATTGCTTTTCAAATCAAAATTACCACTTTTAAGTTTTCAAAACCACATCTCACATGTTTTCGTGTTTGGAGCATGCTCTCCGTAAGTTTCTTCTACTAGCAAACATTGACTTTCAACGGCGTTTCACTTTGATGAAAAAAGAAAAGCAATGCATGCCGCAGCTAGTTTTCAGGCACGAAATTCGACATATTCACAAAGCTATAGCACGGATTGTAACTTTTGTTGTTTTTGAAGCTTAATGCCAGTAGAATAAAATGACATATATGTCAAATCGTTTATGTCCATATTGACGGCTGACTACATCTGCTAGAAAAGCCGGTAAAGACTTTCCGGTACACCGTATCAATGATTATTTTAGCTTTGGCCACTATTTCAGAGGTTTTGTCGTCTATCTAACCTTTTGAACCTCTGTTTAATTTTAGACCTTTCTAGCATCTTCTTGTATCCACTTTTCTCTTATACAAGCAGTTTAAGTACAATCAGCACCAAAAACTTATTGAGAGAAATGCCGACCTTCTGGTAATGTTGGCTTTTTTCTTTCTTTCCAAGTAGAAAGTAAGTCACATTCTTGCTTCCATTGAGATCAAGAAACTCAAAAAACAAACAAAAAATTATCGGCAAGAGCTCACCGTAAATTGAAATTTCCAGATAGCTTCGCAATGGTTTACTAATCCCGAATTGTCCTAAACCAACGCTGCTAAGGAACGGGGGGGGGGGGGGGGGGCGCCCTCAGAAATAGGGTCGAGACAATTAAAGTCTGATTTTATCGACCCATAAATTTCTTGCTTAATAATCGTTAAGGAAAATTAAAAAGAAAAACGCGAACACAGATCCGGGTCTTATTTAACATCCGTTCTCCCTTGGTTTCATTAAAAAGAAACAAGAAAAACTGGAAGCAGAAAAGGTGGCAGGCAGGATTCATCCATCCGATTATACAGCCCTTTAAATTAAAAAACCTCCTCCAGACACTGACTTTATAGCCAGCGGCGGATGCTTTTGGTCCACTTTGGGCCTAAGTGGCCATAATGCCGCGCGATAAGTTAACCAACCGTAACGAACGGGACAACTGGCAGCCGACACAGCGCAATAAGAAGAAAACCTATTTTCAAGGAAAGGCGAGATAAAAATGATTAAGGATGCGACTTAAAAAGGATATTAGGCATAAATTAATTACCTTCGATTTTCAAGCTGCGGATGTTGGTCTCCAGAGACTTTAGCGCCTTAAGGGGAATCATCTCAAAGTAGTTGTGGCTGAGGTCAAGAATCTGTAGGCGCCTGAGGAACTTGAATGCATCCGTCGACAATGTCGTCATCATGTTGTTCATTAGGTAGAGTTCCGTTAATCCTTTCAAATTCCTGAAAATATTTTTAGATACCCGGCTTAGCTGGTTATTGGATAAATCGAAAATTTGCAGCTGAATTAAGTCGGCACTGAACTCTTCCAAGTCTCGAAGATTATTGTGGGAAATGTTCAATAATCGCAACAGTTTTAATCCCTGTAAACGTTCCTTCGGTATTAGTTCCAATTCATTTATACTCAAGTCAAGTGTGAGCAGGTTCGACAGCGTATTAAATGCTCCAGGTGAAATTCTCATAATGCGATTCTTTACCAAGTGTAAGTGTTG